>CM019119.1:10729112-13368243 GCA_009720345.1 Fragaria iinumae
AAGGCACATTAATGCAATGCTAAAGGCATTGTTAATCTCGTCCTCTGGACAACACCCTAAGTTATTGTCAAGTACATACTCCTCCTTCTTGTCCTGAACAACCGCTTTCACCTGCAACAAGGTTAACCGATTTAGTTGCTGATCAATTTGAACAAAACTTGTTTAAAAATTACAGTGAGAATAATCAAGGAAGAAGACAGTATATTGATTGAATATAAAATATGAAAGCTAATGATTTTTCTTCTTCTAAACTTAGCCTATGGTAACAGAAATAGTTGGTCTTCAAAGACTACTCTTTCCCCTGTAAAACTTTAACCGAAATCTCTTATATTTATCAACGTATACATGGTGAATCTCTGATATCTGTTTGTAACTTACCCATGTCACAAGCTTTGTTCCGTCCTCAACAAATGCTTCATCGGTAGGCTTTTTCCCAGTTAGAAGCTCTAGTAAAACCACTCCAAAACTGTAAACATCCCCTTTTGCTGTTGCTCTTCCGGTATCAAAATATTCTGCAGAGAAGAGTTTCCATTGTCTCATGTACGAATACACAAAATAATCTACTAGCAATATAGTCATTTTTTGTGGTACTGAAAATGCATAACCGTACCAGGTGCTAAGTATCCAAAAGTTCCAGCAACAAGAGTTGAAACATGAGTCTTATCTGGTTCCATCAAAGTTGCCAGCCCAAAATCAGACACTCGAGCCTCCATGTTTTGATCCAACAATATATTGCTCGACTTGATATCTCTATGGATTATATGAGGGATGCAATCATGATGAAGGTATGATATTCCTCTTGCAGCACCTAGTGCTATTTTGTATCTGGCCGGCCAATCCAAACGCTTGTTGGTCATTGATCTTCCTGCATCGTAATGTACAGTAGACACAGAATTAATGAATGAATTGATTAATGAGCATGGAATTGAAAAACTTTAAGAAATTCAACTTTAATTGGTGTTCCTTGTGAATTCTGATGTTTCAAAGGTTTGTTACTTTCAAATCAGCATATCATTTGCACTTTTCAAGTAGGGTAAACAAAACTAATGCTGAAACTCAAATGTAAAATTCTTAGAAATCGAACCAATACACATACCATGAAGAACTCCATCCAAGCTTCCATTAGCTACCAGTTCATATATGAGAAGATTATAATGTGGAGCAGTGTAATATCCATGAAGAGTCACAATGTTCCGGTGCTTTATATCCCCCATGGCTTCGAGTTCTCTCTCAAATCCTCGATCTCTATCTGCACTTCCTCTGTTCAATCTCTTGACAGCAAAGGCCATGGTCTCATTGACTGTAAGCTTATAAACTGTCCCATACCCTCCAGAGCCAATGATGTCCTTGTTGCTCAACTTCAGTGTCTTCTTTAAGAACACATCTGATTTGAGAGATTGCATAACTGGTGCCCTGAACAAAACCATTTTCCCACCTGTAAAATCACATAATAACACATCAGTTAGCATATATACCCACCTCCAGTTTCCAATGCGCATATTTCATGGAGTTCTCAACTATATCTATACCTGAGAAGCCATGTTCGAAAACCAAGTGCTTTTTCTTCCATCGCCTATAGATGAGTACTGCGATTATGATCTTCGATATTACAAAAGCAATACAGCATATGGTTATGTAGAATGCTAGAATCAAAGCATTTCCCATCTGATTCAATTTGAGCAAAGTTCTGTTTTCTCAGAAAGAGTTACAAAACCAGAAGAGTGCATAAATAGTAGTAGAACTAAAGTCTAAGATCTTCCATACTTTATACTGTGCATTCAACTTTAATGATTAACAGAAACAAAGTGCTGCTGGATCATTGAAATTTTGACACATATTAGTGCATTAATGGGTCCTACATGCATTAGTTTTACACTTTTACTAATTTGAGAGGTCATCAACATGAACTGAACAAGCCTACTAGAGCCTAAAATGTGGGCAGCAAGGCAACAACCAAACTTTTATCAACCCAAAATTATTAAAGGTGAAGAAAGATAAGTATGAAATGGGGATGCATCATGTGAAATTTGAAGTTGTCACTTGTCCTTTCCCATTTATGTGGAAGTTGAGAATTCACAGACCAAAAAGTGCTTTCCATTTTAGGGATAGAAAGCACAGCTGTGAAGTCTAAAGTGTGAAAACAACTAACTTTGCTTCCTCGCTTTCCTCTCTACTGTCATCTTTCTTCTCTGTGTATCTGCATTATGTATATGCCCTTGTGCACCTTGGACTTGATAACCTCTCGATCAGATCATGATCGAAAATAAGAAATTAGAATTGGTTTAGGGGCTTCATAGCTTACGGCCCCTTCGTTCGCTAATGCAGAGCATGTAAACTGTTACAACTAAACCCATTCGGTTCTTGTCGACTGTAAATGTTGGTATTTCAGGTAGGAAGGTGAGTGGAGAATTTATATCCATCACACCGGTTGCTCCCATGATTTGTAATTCTGAATTTTATAATATAAAGGATTTTCTCTTTTCTCAACAAAACAAAACAAAAAAAAAAAAAAAAAAAAAAAAGAAGAAAAAACACAGTCAGAGTTATAGACTAATGGAAAAGGGTAAGCCCAATTAAGTCCATTGTATTAAACGTTGAGCATTGCATTTTGGAAATATTGTCCATCACTCTACCATTACATATATGCTCGAGTAGTAGCAAGAGATATCATATCATTCATATAATCGTGTGTGCCATCATCATAGATATTTTAGAAATGAAAGACATCCATGTTTCACGAGGAAACAGAAAGATAAAACTCGGTTGACGAGGCGTAGCTAAATGTAATAGCTTCACCGCCGGCAATATATGGGCATCCCATCATGAACAAGGCAGACCTTATTGCCAAGGAACCTGAATATGCGAGGATTGATCATCAACTCAAAGAAGTAATGCTTGCTCAGACATATATAAGGAATCCCCCATATGAGTATTATTGGTAATAATTCCTTAACCAAAGGCTAATTGAACGTTACATATATGACAAGCATTACCATCCCCTCGCATCTTTCCCTCCTTTCTTTCTCATACATTGCGCATGTCATGTGTAATCCATTATCTTTCCCTTTCTACCTTTCATGCTTCTGCTGCTATGTCGTCGCTGAAGACACATATTTTTAACATTCCTTTTGCTAGTAGTCTAGTTCTCTTTCTTCTTTGGTTTTGTTTAGTTTCGCTGTGTTCTTTGTTGAACTGTTTGGACTTTGGTTTTGTGATTTTTGTCAATAGATTCAAGTTACAGGAAAAAATATATATATATATATATTCAATGCACTCAAAAGACAATTATTTTCCTTCTTAAACCCTATTTATGCATTCACTCCTTTGATAGAGTTACAGAGTCAATGATCCACCCCATTTGATTGTTATATGTAATTTATGAATTTAATTTTCTATAACCAGGTCTTTCATAATTCTTTAGACATTCTTCTGACCCAACAATATGACAAGCAGATGTGAGTATTCATGTGGTCTTTAAATTTACAGGGAAGTGCTGATCCTAGCTGTGTGACTAACTAATAACCGAGTTCAACTCTCTTGGTGACCATGCTTGTACACAATGGACATTCCATTTTGGTTTGATGATGGCAAGAACTACATATATACATACCCGTTTTAATACATGGAACACATTGTTGCCCAAAAACGGAATAGTACTAAGAAATCCCAGCGAACTCAGTGACTTCTTGTTATCCTGCAAAATTATATACGATCAGACATCAATCGAAGCAGAATGTAGAACTTTCACCTGGAAGTCAGGATAAAGTAAGAATTTCTTGCCTTCCCAATTGAGAGAGTTCAGGCTCTACAAGAAGCATGTCTTGCAAAGGCTTTGTGTTCTTTTCCTCAGAACTACAAGGAGACAGCAATAGTTTCAGTAAATTCAAGCAAAAATTGCCCAGTCGTTACCGCAAATAATTGTTAATTTTAGATTTCCAATAATTGTCATCTCAAATCATTTGCCACAAGTAACAATCACCCAATTTTATAAGGCTTACCTAAGAAATCATTAAACAAATTGTCTTACGGTAACTTTCCTTCCTTCTAACATGGTAAAAGTAATGAAGTATGACTGAGAACACAATATATTCAATTCAACAGCTAATTCTATGTGATAAATCTATGATAAGACCAAGAACATGATCAGGAGAAGTACCGAATGTTGGCAACATGTTACAATTAAGAAATTGAAAATATGATAAACAAGATAGTATCTGGACAAACATATTAATGTCCACCTCTATCTTATCCCAACATATTATTCTCATCTTTTAGGTTCTCTACTTTTCATAATCTCTCAACAGGTCCTATATTGTCACACATGTTGCGACACTACCTCAGTTATCAAGGACTCAAATATTTCAATAGATTGCCAAGAGTACTTCAGCTATCCACTAATCAAGAAACCGCCCTGTACAAAGGTCGATAAACAGCAATAATAAGAATCATGTCATTTCCTACCTATTCAACTTGGTCCACTTAAATGGCAACAAATGATTTTATCATTTGATCATGTCATTTCCTTCCTGCATCCAACTTAAATTGCTGAATACCCTATGTGTTACTGTTGCTTCAAAATTTATTATTTTAAGCCTCTCTACCTCTCTTTCAGATTTTGGACATGGCTTAGCTATCCAATGAGCAGACAATGAGATCCAATCCAATAACTTTTATGTAGAGAAGTATGCCAGCATATCTATAAAAACAGGGAGGGAAGAAAGGAAATACACACCTAGCAATATTATCCAGGGAAATAAGTTTGTGGTGAATGGTGCATTTGCTGCCAAGATAGGTCACAACTAAGCTCCCAGCATCTGGATGCGGCCAGCTCCTTGAAGTTGGAAATCGAAGTACAAATGTACCAGGTTCCTGGAAACCCCTTGAAGGTTGAAGAGAAGATTCAGCTTCTTCCTTAGTAATGAATCCTTCTATCCACTTGGATGATGTTGAACTCCACATTGTATTTATCCCATCTTTTGATAATGTAAAAGCGACAGGATATAACCAACACCACATCTTTTCAAAGTTCTCTTGCGCCAGATATTTTTTGCAACCAGCAATTCTCTTTAGCAGCTCAAAGTCCTTGAACAATAAACGAGACTCAAAATCTTTTGCAGGCAATTATTTGTACAATATGGTTTCACACTTGCAACTGTGAATTATACTTATGGAAATCCAACAATTCAATTACAAATTTTAAAATTTATTGCTAGAACTTGCATCCCATTTTTGAGCTCCCATTGTGCAGTATATACAGTAAAATAGAACCCTGGTACGAATAGATGAAGACTGAAAACACACACACACGCATAGAGAGAGAGAGAGACCTGCTTTGTGAGAGATCTAGAACTACAGCAAGCAATCTTCATGAATTGCTCTTCAATTTCGAAAACCACACTCTCCCATTGAACCTGGTCATTATTTTGTGAGATCAACTTCCAAGCTTTAGTTCCTTCCTCGACCAATTTCTTTGCCATTATTATTTGGTGCCTGAGTGGAGGAAAGAAAGATAAAGGATATTCACTAGCAGCATAATGACAAATTTTACTTTTTCATTTTTGTTTTTACTGGGAACTTTGTTCTATCTCCAGTATGAACTCAAAAGAGATATAAACAGGTTTAGTGACTACATGATCAGTCACTAGTGACCCTGAGCTAAGGAACATCATGTCTTCTTACTCAAAATTTAGATCATGATATAGGAAGGATGCATAGAAAGAGAAACATACAGCTAGTTATTTTATTTATTTTTTGAATGAAGAAGACGAACATATAGCTAGTTTTTGGATTTAGAATGAGCTAACTTTTCACTGGAAAATCTATTTGCAACCTATGGATTCAATAAATAAAGAACATTGAATAAGCTCAAAGAAGATTTCTATGTTTTTGTCATAATGTACAGAAATCACAAATATCATGCCAGACACCATCATATATCTATTTTAACTCCAATATATAGTAGTACATGTTAACTTCACACGATACTCAAGTATATTACCTGTGGTGTGAACATCCTGAATACAATGAAACCTGAAGGGCAAAATCCTGAAGTTCTTCATTAGAAGCAGAGGTTGCAATCTCCTTGAGCAGAAGACTTTTCTCAGTTAATCCTGCGAGGCAGTATTTGAAAACGGTCACATCCGACATTGGAATTCTACTACTTGATGTACTCTTGAGAGTTGAGTTTCTTGCTTCAGGATTCTCTGAATTGGATCGGGAGTCATCTACTTCTTCAACACTATTGGCTCTCCCCACCAAATTTTTCACAAAAGCATTTTCAACCTGATTTTCAATACAACTCTCTAAGAATCACATATTTCCACATATTATCGTCATCTTAGAAGATGTTTGCTAAAGGTTGCATAGCTTTTGGGAATAGGATAAGACCATGATGGCCTTGATCTTTCCCACACATGATGACATGATACAAGAAGTAAAGAAAATCAAACACTCACAACACCTACAGACCAAATTGAAGTAAATTCAACTCTAAATGACTATATACACTTCCTAGTCAATAATGTAGAAAATATGTTATCGTTGCTTATCAAAGATGTGGATAGTAATTACAACAGAAATTAGTAGAAATTTAAACAAAAGCATCTAATATCATATTACTTACCATGGAACTCAATTATCAATATAGGAGTAAAAGGTGAATACCTGATTACCCAATTTCAATCGTTTTGGTGATGGATTCAGTTTGTCCTCAGGAGCAGAAATGTTCTGAAGTTCTAGTGCTTTATCATCTAACCCCAATGGTTGATATACATTGAGCGGTGCATATGGTGATCTTCCCAACATGATAGAGGAGACCACAGCATTATGGCTCGGTGAGACACAACGAATTGGAGGGGTGAATGCCTTGAGAAAAGGATAATTTTCCCAATTTGGTATTTGAAATATTATCCGAAACAACCGATTATCGCACTTGGATGAAAGCTGAATTTAGACAGAAGAATACAATAAACGATAATAAGTTCTTGCAGAAGATGAAAACAATAGTCAGATAAGTGGTTCTTAGTTCATCAAAACAGTCCTCCTTGCCTCATAATTTGGAACACTCTCAAGAATAAAACAAGGATGCTAAACGAGAGGGAACATCATCAATGCCAGCTGTTGGCAGTTACATGACTCAGTTTGTAGTAAAATACTTCAGACACCACACACGCAAGAACAAATATGTTTCAAATGAAATTTGAGCATATCAAACCAAAGCTCATCTCTGATAAATTACACATTCAAGCCCACACCGAGAATAATTGCTTCATAAGCAGAATTTATGTCAGTTTAGTATGTCTAGTAAACGATACGTAATCTTGTCTAGTAATGCAGAAACAAAAGCATGTATAAGATGGGCCAAGCAATTCTATATTCCTCCATGACTGATTATTCAACAGTCAAAGCAAAAGAGGTACATTGCATTGGTTCTGCTGCCCAATGCATTAATTAGGACTAATGTTGTCATTCTCAAAAATATGAGCAAAATTTTTCTTGACAAAAAACCTCATATTTGATATCATATACTGATAGAAAGGTATTAAATATTGAAATAACCCATATCAGGTTTCTAGAACATAGTAATATACTAATATTCACAAAATATTAATATTGTAGGCCTATATATACCTTTAGATAAGAGACTTCTAATGCTGTCAATACTTGATATGATGAGTGTATGGCCAATGTATATGGGAAGAACCTCATATGAGTCATATATCTTGAAAGAGGGTACCTACTACCTAAGCTATGTTATTCTCTATCTCAGTACCTGAGATATCTTGAGCTTGAAAGATGCACGCCCTTGCACAACTTTGGTTGGTCTATCACAAGAAGCAAATTCAATCCCATCATGGATTGCCAACAGGGGAGGTTCTCCATCACTTGTCTTGTCCACATGTGCCCCATTGTCATAATACGCAAGGGAAGCAATAACCTGTAAGAGAAGCAATGTATTGTGCACGCTAATATTACTGTCAATGTTGAAAATGAAATTTCGAAAGATCTACAGTCTTAAAAATCTAGACAAACCTCCAGTTCCTTGTTTATGGTATGGGAAAAGGCATCCAGCAGTACAACATCCAGTGAAAATATCCTACGACAAGCTGCCTGTTGTAAGTTAGATAAAAGAGTGAATACCAACTAGAAGATATCTCACTGAGAATACATAGATGCCTGTCACAATATATCATGCATCAACCAGTACTGGTATACTGGTATATTCTACAACTTGTATCAGTGTAATCAATTCATAGAACTATCACTTCAGTTATTCACCTAAATCACTTTTAGCGTCTGCACAAAAATGGATATGCTTCTTTTACACAAAAACCTATTTAATCCAGCGCTTCAAAAGATTCAGCAGAATTATGTCACAGAACATTCACAATTAGTCCTTTGAAATTTGACAGGTTTCTTAAATGGTAAATGAAAATGATGCTTTAAAATAAGTAACATGAACAAAAACATGTTAAGGTTGAATCTTTAAAATCCAGTGAATTTACAGCCATAGCAGTTGATAAAACATAGCTGGTACAAAAGACAGCCAAAATTTGATGAGGGGAAAGGGCAGTTCGTGTATTAAACGAAAAATTACTAAAGTCAATTCAATAAATTGGACATTATAACCTAGCCCCTTAAGGATACAGTCAAATAACAGTAAAAATATAACTCAGAACGGTCAAACTAACCTTTCCACCAACAATACTCCAAACACCATTACTCAATTCTTCGATCTCAGAAACAGAGGAATTATCAAAAGATAATTGTAGAGGTGGGTCCTGGCATGAAAAAAATGTTTCTAAGTAAATAAACAAATTTTTGGTGGACAGGGAAACAAATGGAATAGACAATTGAGATGTACATTAAAAGAATCCAGTACAGAATCACAATGTGCACAAATACTGCACACCTTGGCAAAGTACTCCATAATAGATGAAGTCAAAGGCAAAACATTTGGATGATGGACATAACCCTGCATATTGTTGCCATCTCCACCACAAAAAGCCAAGGAAATTTTTGACAACCCAGTTGAAATGGAATCTTTGTTGAACAAAGAAGAGATATCTTTGTTTCCGACATCCTCGCCATCAATATGCAGCCGTACAAAATCAGAAGAAACCTAAAATGGATTCGAAAACTATGAACATCTTGTATATTTTAACTAGTGTGTTACCAATGCTATTATTAAGGCATAACCCCACTACTTCTACTATGCAAAGGGAAATGCAATCAATCAATCACGCCTTAAGCCACAACAAGGTACATTTCAGGTTTCAATTACAAAGATATCCTTTTGGCCTTTTTTTTTCCCTCTTCAACCTCTTATGTAAGAGTATTACCATTTTCTTAATTAAATTCTTCTAATCTCATTGGATAATTCAACCTTTCTGTCTTCTTCCTCTTACAGCATTGCGTTATAGGATTTTGAATCCCGTATCTTAGCAAATGAACTCTTGGATTCATATAGATATAACAATATTAGTAGCTTCTTATATCAAAACTCCCCTACCACTCCTTATCTTCATCCGCAATGAAATGCTGGAAATCAGTGAATTGTTTAAAGCATTTAATACAATCATACCTCCCATCCAACATGAACCCATTTCTCCATTGGAAACTGACTCCACACATCAATGTGCGGAACTTCAGACAACGAAGCGGAACCACATTGATCAGCAGCTTTCCTGGGTAAGAGTCCCATCAAGTAAAGCCTCAATTTCTTGTTTTCTCTTATAACAAGAAAAGGAGAATTTCCTGCGGCACCTGAATGCACCTGTGGCACACCAAACAATAAACCATCAATTCCACTCTTGAAAATAATCCAAAGAACACAAATTCAAGCAAAATGTGAACAAAATCACCAGAACGCTGAAAAAAAGTTCCTAAAGCAATGAAACTTTAAAAAACGCACTTGGGTCACTTCAAAATGGTACAATATATTTCCAAAGGCCATAGAAAAAGTGATCATTCAAGAAGAACAAAGAAGAGAAATGGGCGCCGATCCTAGTACCCAAAAGATTAGAATAGGCAACGAAAAATAGAGAAAAGAAAGAGGAAAAGGGAAATGGGGGGTAGTTGAAGACCTGAATGAGTGTGGCGGGGAAGGTGGTGGTGGAGGAAGAGAGGTAAAGCCAAAAGCAGACGGAGAAAGTTGGTTGTTTGTCGTCAATTTCGACTCGGAAATCCTTAAGCGGCAGATATTCGTCACTTTTAGTAGCCATTCGTCTCAGAAGCTCAAACTCAACTGAGTTTCGTCGCTTTTTCTCTGGAAGGTGGAGAACCTTAAGAAGAAGAACAAGACTCTCTTTGTGTTTGTGTCAAACTGTGAACTGTGAAGAAGTCTTTTTAGCGACTGCTGTCAACTTAACGGTTTGGTTCTGTTGCGGTTGTGGTTGAGATGGGTTACGATCTGGTGCGCTACGAGTACGTGGAGTTGAGGGAAAACTAGTTAATGAGGTCATATCAGCGGTTAATCAAAAATGAGAGAGCTCCTAATGTTTTTTTTTTATTGGAAGTGAGAAGTAAGACTCCTCAATTACAATAACAAGTTAGTAATACGGACATCCACCCAATTAACATTTGGACCGAGATCCACGAGCATCCTAGCAAAGCTATATTAATCTCCTATCACAGACGTATGAAGCCGAAGGCCCCTCAAATCTGCTAATTACAAACTGATAGGTGTTTTGGCCATGATCCTCAGCGCGCGGAGCAGAGGTTTCTAGCAGACAAAGAGAGGAGAGTGTTGCGGGCGTGCCACCTCGCGAACGAGGAAAAGGTTGATAGGGAGTACGTTTGACTTCTTGATCAGGCAGAAAGGGGGGTCACAGGTGCCACCTCAGAGGAGGATTTACGAGCACAAGCGGGTCGATACTCACGGCGGCGCGAGCAGAGCAATCACAGAGAGTTCGGAGAGAAACGGGGATGCAGAGTCCGGAGAGCTCTGGAGAAAGACCTAGGCGGCGGCGCTTAGGGTTAGGGTTTCGAGGGGCTCGAAGGGAACTGGGTTTCAGTTGTGTTTGTTTGTTGTTTGTATTGATTTTTGAGAGAGTTGTCTCTGAGTTGTTGTTGTAAAAGTCGTGTGTCTGTGCTTTCGAACCCTTTATATAGTGGAGCTTGACTTGCGGCAGAAGAGAGAGATAATCCTACTTCAAGTTGGATTCGGAAAACCTAATAGGACAAGGGCACTGTTTCGTCCATGCGAACCAACCATCTCGTGACACATGTCCAGTTCCCACACTTCATTCCGCGCTACCAACTGTAGACTCCTATGCGAACTGGAATTAGGAGCATCCTCATCCCGCGGGCTGTCACAGGGTGCTATCTCGCGTGCTCCGGAAGCTCGCTTCCATTTCGCGGGCTTTTGCAGCTCGCGAGCCTTAGAAGGGCTTTTTATATTTAATGGGCCATAGGGTTTGGCCCGAAGCATGTCAAACACTTGTTAAAGTCTTCAACGTTTGTCGTGGTGCGCGCGGACTCCGCATGTCACTTCCTCGCGAAGTCTTCTACGCGAGCTAGTGTTTGGGAACGCGCCTTGTTTCTCCTACGCGGAGAGTCCATCTCGCCTCGCCTATGCGGACTGGCAATCTCGTCTCGCCTCGCGGACTGGCAAATAGTAATTCCGCGCGAAGGCATTCCGCGCGCTAGCTAAGTGTTCCACGCGAACTGCGTAGTCCGCCTATGTCCATTCCGCGCGAAGGCTAAGTGTTTCAATTCGCATAAAGGCCAAGTGTTTCAATTCGCATGAAGGCCAAGTGTTTCAATTCCATTCCGCGCGAAAGCTAACTTGGCTCACGTAGTCTCACTTGGCGAGCTATCACTTGTAAGCTTAGAGAAACTTCATCTCGCCGGTATGACATGATCCAAGAAATAATTAATATTTACATAGACATTTACTGTCCAGTAAAATATTAATTCAGACATAAACAATAGGAGTTAAGACTTGAACTATAAAAAACTTCCAACTTAACATAATTGTTTCAAATTTATCAACATTATTTTCTTTTGATTTTCTCTTGTCCCCCGTTAGGCTCAATAGTTCTCGAATTAAAGGCACCGACAAACATATCCCAATTGGGTTTTGAGTCTTTCATTCTAACTAGCTAAAGAGAAGGCTTTGTCCCCCTTTAGTTATTTCTTCTCGAAATAAGGTCATCAAGTAAATAATGACTCGATACTCAAAAGTTGTTCTTGTGAGTTGAAATGGAACGACGAGTTCATGGCATCAACATCAAATTACATATTGCTAAATGATGTCTATGAATGTCAAAAGATTTTGTGTTTATGTGCGTGTGTTATATATCAACACAAAACGAGATATATATATATATATATACATATATATATATATACATATATATATATGTATATATATATATAGAAACGTTCTAAAGCGGACGTCCGCACTCGGCTTAAAGTGCGAACGTCCTTCCGTTCTTCACTGGACGGCTCCGACAACTGCGCGCCTCCACCCCAGCGGACTCCAGCAGCGTCCCCGATCACTTTCCCTCCCCGGCGAGTCCGCCGAATTCCAGTTTTCCTGCGAGATCGAATAGATTTGAAGTTTTGGGTGATCTCGCCGAATTCCAGTCCCTTATCACTTTCCCTCCCCGGTGCTCAAAACTACAATTTGTATGAATGGTTCAGGTTTGGCAGATTTGATCCGTCCATTGATTTAAGCTAGTTCGAGACCTTAACAATCACCAATTTGGCTGAAAATATCCATAAATGATCTACTCATATAGACTTATAAAGTAAACGGAGGAGATGGGAAAATGTGATCGAAAAGTTGGTGTAAAGCCCCGTCCCTCATATAAGTCACAATGAGGGATCTCTTAGTGGAAGGTCATGTGTGTGTGTGTGTGTGTGTAGTCCGAATCTAGAAATGACCTCCTTAAACTTTTAAAATGAGGATGTTTTTAGTCCTAGCATGTATTTTGACAATTAAAGCCACTCATTCCTTAATTACTTACCCACATATGAATCCTACCAAAAATTAGCCAAAATGAAAAATGTTTAACCATTTGATTAGCACAATATTCGTTTTAATTTTATCTAACAGCCAACAATTGTTTGCGTCGATTGGAATGACCAAATGATTATAGAATTAGTTGAAATTTTATAGACATGTTTCTTGCATATGAATCTAGAGGATCAACGGCCAGATCGTTAAATAAAGTCATCTACTAATGTAACATAGTAGAAATAAATAAATTCCTAAAGTAAGGAGGTTATCCTTAGATCCTCCCTATATATATATACACAAGGCCCTTCTACTAAGGGATCCTTTATTTTGACATATATGAGGGATGGGGGATTACACCAACTTTTTCGATCACAAAATCACATCTCCACCGTTCAATATGTAGTTCTATATGAGTAGATCACTTCTGAAAATTTTTAGAAATTTTGGTAATCGTTAAGGCATTCAAAACTACGATTTATAATTATAAGCATGAACGGTTCATGTTTGGCAGATTTGGTTCGTTCATTGATTTAATCTTATTCGACACCTTAACGATCACTAAATTGGTTAAAAATTTGCAAAATTGATCTATATATAAGGACCAACAATCTGAATGGTGGCGATTCAAAAATATAATCAAAAAGTTGGTGTAATTCCCCATCCCTCATATAAACCAAAATAAGGGATCCCTTGGTGGAAGGGCCCTATATATATACAGCCATTCTCAGCTGTGGACGTCCGCACCAATGGTTTTGGTGCGGATTTTCATTTTTGCACCACTTTTCGATCGAATTTCCTCATCTCCACCGTCTAGTATCTAGATAATATTGTGTAGATCATCTCTACAAAATTTCAGCCAATTTGGTAATCGTTAAGGCTCTCAACATGGCGTCTTTCTATTACAAACATGAACGGTTCATGTTTGACAAAATTCAGTCCGTCCATTGGTTTTTCGAGTTTGAGGGCCTTAACAATTACCAAATTGGCTAAAATTTTGCAGAGATGATTTACACAATATTATCTAGATACTAGACGGTGAAGATGAGGAAATTCGATCGAAAAGTGGTGCAAAAATGAAAATCCGCACCAAAACCATTGGTGCAGACGTCCGCAGCTGAGAAAAATCATATATATATATATATATATATATATATATATATATATATATATATATATATATATATATATATATATATATACAGGGACGATGTAAAGCGCACGTCCGTTTTTTGGCAAAACTGCGCACGAACCCATATCAGCCGTTGAATGGTTCAAATGAAAACCAACGGTTCTAGATGATCGAAGCGGACGAAAACTCATAGCGCGCGCGGGTCAAATAGCTAAAAAGGAACCCGTATATTCAGTCTCCCTCTCTCTCTTTCTCTCTCACTCTGTCTCTTTCTCTCAATGATCATGTCTTGCACTTCTCCACCCCAAATCCATGTCTTCCAATTCATGTCTTCTCACCATTGATGATTGAACTCTCTTCAGTTGCACGATTCTTACAATCAAAGCTTTCTTTTTCTTCCTTTCTCTATCACATATTGCAGTCTTGTGGTACATAAAACTAGCCTTAGATTTTTCGCGCCAAAAGGTGGAGCTTTGGAAGCATATAAATGCATATAGATCGGTATTGGTTCTCTCGTTTCTGATATGCATGATTTTCCTATTACAAAATTTAGGGTTTATCAAATTTAGGGATTTTCTTCTTTTTGTTTCTGGATAGTATTTTCTTTCTTTGTTTAAGTCATTCATTGATTCTCTTATATATATATCTAGTTGGTATTAGACATCAATGAAAACAATTCACCAAATTTCTTTGTATTCCCAATTTATTAACATTGGTTGAATTGTGTCTTCTCAATTCATTGGCATTGCTAACTGACAAAAGAATGATGGTGTATGTGTGGCTTTCAGTTTTAATTAAATGAAGTCAGATGATGATCAAGTTTATATTCCTCAAGTCTGAGGTAGTTCCTAAATTAAAACAAGAGTTTGAAACAAGAAAGGACGTTGCTACTTTCTACAATAGATATGCAAAAGAAGCAGGGTTGAGTATTAGAAGTCATACTAGTGCAAAAAGCAAGGATAATATCACATTTATGAGGAAGGAGTATGTCTGTTACAAGCAAGGATATTCTAACATTCAGGGAGAAAAGCGTAAGAGAGGATTACCAAAAGTGGGTTGTAAAGCGAGAATTGCAGCTGTGAGAAAGAAATCTGGAGGATATGCAATCTCTATATTTGTCGAAGGTCACAACCACCCATTGACAAGCCCTGCTAGAGTACCGTTTCTGAAGTCTCATCGTCGTATTTCAAAAGTTGATGAACTTCTATCTGAGCAATTAAGCTTGGTAAATGTGAAGAGACATAAACAATTTGAATTATTTGGTGTTCAAGCAAGTGACATTGAAAATATTGGTTTTACACAGCATGATCTTTATAATTATGGAAGCACTATTCGTCAAGAGAAGAAGGGGCATGATGGAGATCTATTGTACATGCATTTCTTGAATGAAAAAGAAAAAGATTCTTCTTTTGTCTATAGAATGGAGTCAGATAAGGAAAACAGAGTAACACGTTGTTTTTGGGCTGACTCAATTTCAAGACGAGTTTACAGCTTTTATGGGGACGTTGTTATCTTTGATACTACATACAACACAAATCGGTATGGAATGATTTTCGCACCATTAACTGGTGTTAATAATCATGGGCAGACTATCATCTTTGCTTGTGCATTCTTGAATGACGAGACAGCCGATTCTTTTGTTTGGTTATTCAAGGAATTTCTAAATGCGATGCCTGGAAATGCCCCAGAAAATGCTCCCAAAATGATCATTACCAACCAAGATCCTGCTATGACTAAAGCCATTTTAGAAGCACTTCCACAGACATTTCATAGATATTGCAGTTGGCACATTCTCAATAAATTTTCAGAGAAGCTAGATGCGGTTAAATATCGGGATTACTACCAAGACTTTCATAGTTGCATATGGAATTCAAATAGTGGAGATGAGTTCGACTCAAGATGGACTGAAATTGTTGAGAAGAGTGGATTGAGTGATAACAAGTGGTTGGAATCGATGTACGGAATTCGTTCATCATGGATACCAGCACATGTAAATCATTGTTTCTCAGCTAGAATGTCAAGAAGTCAAAGAGCAGAGAGTCAACATTCTTTCTTCAAGAATTATGTTTCTCAGTCAAATTCTTTGGTGGAATTTATGGTTCAGTTTAAGCGGGGACTTCTTCACCAACGCCACCATGAGTTAGAGGAGGATCATTTTAATATTGAAGAGAAGGCAAAAACTGTCATGTCCCTTGAAATAGAAGATCATATGGCCAAGGTTTACACACGCAAGTTCTTTTATGAAGTTCAAGAACAGTTGATAGAGAGCTTCAAATATAAACTAGAACTTATAAGAGAAAATGAGACTCATTGCGTGTACAAAACAGTGAGAAAGAACATTGATACTTGTAAGTATCATGTACTCACTTATGAAAAAAATTCTGATTTTGTGTCATGCATCTGTAGAAAGTGGGAGAGTGAATGGCTCCCATGTCGACATGTTTTGTCATATGTGATTAAGATCCAAGATGTTGATAAATTGCCTGTTCAGTACATCTTGAAGAGATGGACTAAGGAAGCAAGACAAAGTCTTGTGTTAGATTCTGATGGAGCAGAGATAAAAGATAACAAAGCTTTACTTGCAAGGAGAACTAAATTGTTACAACATGCTATAAATGTTGTTGATAAGGCAATCGTCAGTGATGAGGCTAACCAGCTCCTAATGGATTCGTTGGATGCTTTCTTGGAGAATTTTAAATCACTGAATGTTGGTAATGAAAGTGGACAGAGTGCAGTAGCTTTGGAGACCAAGACTACTACTATTCATCATGTTTTTAATGAACCAGATCAAATTAGAGCAAAAGGGTGTGGGAGAAGGTTGAAGAAAGGAAAAGAGAAGAGGAAAGTTAAGGCAAAGGAGAGTCAAGGTAGGAAATGTCATGGATGTGGACTATATGGTCAGTCACATGACAAAAGAAATTGTCCAACACTTCTTGGAAAGTAAGAATCTATACTTAATTGTGTTTGATATTACTGTTTATGTTTTCAGAATTTTTTGATTGATATATGTATCTCTATAATCTTGCTTATTTATGTAGGCCTGTGAATAGTAAAGATGTGGATTCAAGTTCAACTAGTATGGATGAGGATAGTTGTTCATCTACTGGTGAATTCGATACATGTATGATAATACACTTTTTGTTTATATGGTTGTTGTTTTATTGTTAGAATTGATCAGCCTTTTTTTTTCTTTATAAGTATTGACTGATCAGCTTATTGTTTTGTTAGAACTGAACTGATCTGCCTTTTTTTTCTTTTTCCTTATAAGTACTGATCAGCCTATTGTTTGCTTTGTTTTGCAGAATAATGTGTAAGGAGAACAATTGACAATTTTTCTGTGAATGAACCTCATTCTGTACCAAGTAGTAGATTTTGCAGAACACTTCCCATTTTGTGATTGCAGATGCACATAATTTTTGTTGGTCTGTACTAGCTTGGTGAGAAGAAACAATGATGATATGTTGCATTATCATCTGAGAGACCTCATTGAGAAGAAACAATGATATTTTGACACATTAACATATGGTCTCTTTGAATAGATTTTAGATTCATATGTCAATAGATCACAAAAACAATGAACTGTTGTTGGCCTTTTTATAGGTCTGTACACATTGAGGAGAAACAAAGATGATATGTTACATTATCATGATCTTTTCTGTGTTTCCCTTGTTTTACAATAGTTGATATCCCAACATTCATGGTATATATGCCTTGAATTGATCTCAAATACATAGCATATCATGATCTTTTCTGTGTTTCCCTTGTTTTACAGTAGTTGATATCCCAACATTCATTGTATATATGCCTTGAATTGATCTCAAATACATAGCATAGTGAATTGGTTTCTGTCAAATGTATTGCACAAAGTCAGAAATAAGTGAAGTATTGCACACAATGCCTTTGATTTCATATATCCAACTCCAGTAGTACATATGTTATCTATATACACAACTGAATCTAGAAGGATTCAGTTAGTTTCAACTTGTAACTATACAGAAACACCAACAAGGGGATAAAACTGAATTCATAGGTATGAAACAATTGACAAAATTTATCTAATAGCTGTTAGATTTATAATACAATAGTCATGTACAAATTTCATTCCTTCCCACAATGTGTCATCTAAACCATGAATATGCCTCTGCATCAAGTTGATTTACAGAGCAATAAATTGTTGAGGTAAGCTTCCTTTTCCTTTTAGCTCAGCATAGGCAGATTTTCTGTACACTTACTATTCAATCGTGTCATATTCCTGCAGAATTTACTACCACATTGGCAGTTGAAAACCTTAACAGGATCATCATGGTCGTCAAAGTCAATGGCATAATCCTGCATTCAGAGCATGAATAGCAGACTTTAGTGTGGAGTTGTGGGCACATTTCAACTTGAATAAGATTTTCCAACATATAATTTACTAAAACTTGGGACAACACACTGTTCCATTCATCAATCATTAAGTGTTTGCAATTGATAATATTAAATCTCATTGTGTCCTCATCAGGGAGACCCAGCAATATGCATAGCTTAAAACTTTGAAGCATGATATCTATGCCAATAATGCTGCAACAATAAGAGTAACCCATAACATCACTAGTATGATCAAAAAAAAATCCCAATTACACTATCTTTTATACCAAAAACGGAATGAACCCTATATTTTGTAATTAGCTAGAAATCAAGGATATCAAAAACGAGATCAGATAACCCATACTTGAGTAACTCCAGATGAGTTTTTGTGCTTCCAAATCTCCAATTTGGGGGACAAAACTCCATGGGAGGTGGACATTAAATGACCGAGAACTTTAATTTCTGTGAGAGAAAGGAAAAGGAGAAGGCTGGGCTTGTCACAAATCGTGCAATCTGAGGCGAGCAAGTGTTAATGAATTCGAAGACATGGATTTCGGGTGGAGAAGGGCGATACAAGATCGTTGAGAGAAACAGAGAGAGTGAGAGAGAAAGAGAGAGAGAGAGGGATACTGACTATTTGGGTTCATTCTTAGCTATTTGACCCGCTCGCTATGGGTTTTCGTCCGCTTCGATCATTTAGAACCGTTGGTTTTCATTTAATTCAACGGCTGATATGGGTTCGTGCACAGTTTTGCCAAAAACATGAACGGGCGCTTTACATCGTCTGTGTGTGGTGTGTGTGTATATATATATATATTTTTTTTTTCTCAGCTGCGGTCGTCCGCATAAATGGTTTTGGTGCGGATTTTCATTTTTGCATTATTTTTCGATCGAATTTCTTCATCTCCACCGTCTAGTATCTTGATAATATTGTATAGATCATCTCTGCAAAATTTCAGCCAATTTGGTAATCGTTAAGGCCCTCAAAATGACGTCTTTCTGTTACAAACATGAATGGTTTTTGTTTGACAGAATTCAGTCCGTCCATTGGTTTTTCGAGTTTGAGGGCCTTAACGATTACCAAATTGGCTGAAATTTTGCAGAGATGATATACACAATATTATCTAGATACTAGACGGTGGAGATGAAGATATTCGATCGAAAAGTGGTGCAAAAATGAAAATCTGCACCAAAACCATTGGTGCGGACGTCCGCAGCTGAGAAGGGCTGTATATATATATATGGTTCCTTCCTGGCTTTGCCGCCTCTACCACGCCGTCGGTGGGGAAGACGTGCTCAGGCTGGTGTTCTCTTTCTGTAGATATTTCTGATGCTTGTTATCTCTTCGTGGTCTAGATCTACATGTCTAGTGTTTGAAGGATTTTCCGCCAATGGTGACCAAAAGCTTCGACGAGAGATGAACCAGAAGGTTACGTTTTGTGCGGTGGTGTGCCCCCCCCCCCCCCTCTCTTATATTTTTGATTGATATGGATGATGATTCCAAGGTGAAAGAGATTCTCAATCGTGGACCTTAAGCCATGGAATAGTGTGTACTTTGTTGAAGGCTTTTGTATGGTTAGAGTGGCACATACTTTAATCTTTTCAGTATTTTCTCTGTGTGGGCTTTAATCTTGTGTATAACAGAATATGTGAGGTCAAATCGTTTCTTTGTGTGGTCATAATTGTTTCTGTGATTAAGCCACGGTCTGGCTTTGTTTTCACCTTCACTTGTAAAAACTTCTTTTCTAACATTTTTTACTACCTCAGTAATATCTTATTACCCTCAGTAATTCTGGTCAACCATTATTGGGGGTCAGTAACCTGATTATTAAGATCAGTAACTCGATTATTTTCTTGTATTTCTTCTTTTCTATTAAATTAAGTTGAAATAAGTTGATTATTGGGGGTCAGTAACTGATTATTATGGGTCCGTAACCAAGTCAGTAACTGATTATTGGGGGTCAGTAACCAAGTTATTAGTGGTCAGTAACTCGATTGTCTTTTTGTATTTCTTCTTTTTTATTACATTAAGCTAAAATAAGTTGATTATTGGGTGTCAGTAACTGATTATTGGGGGTTAATAACTGAGAGCCGAGTTACTGGGGGTCAGAAATTGAGTGACCGGTGACCGGAGAAAATCCAGCGACTAGAGGCCGGCAACCGATGACCGGAGTCCGGTGACCGGTGATCAGAGTCCCGTGACCGGTGAGGTTCCGGTAAAGTCTTCTCTCTCTTTCACTTTCTCTCTCTTTATGCATGTTGAAGTGGTGAGGGTAAAATTATCTTAAAAATATACAAAAATTAAATTTTTATTATAACTTTAATATAGAATTGTGTATTTTGGCACAAATAATGACACATTATATATGAATAGGCTAATATCTATTAAATTCATTAGGATTGACAACAAGAAATTTAAATTAATAATAAATGAATATATATTTTTTATATATTTAATTTATTTTCCGTCGAATATACAATTTCTATCTAAAGTTTCAATCAGAATTTCCTTTTTCTGAAAGATTTGATATTTTAGTTCTCGTGAAAAATACTCTCTAACGCCGTCGTTTTAAAGCTTATAGCAGTCGCTTGAGAAAAGAAAAAATATTGAAACACGACGGCTAGAATTGTGAGAAGTTTAGAGATGGCGAGAGCAGCAGAAGCAGTGAGCGCCTACAGATCGCTGCTGAGAGCGACTAGGAAATCGTTCGCCGGAGACACGGTGATGCTGAAGGGCTCGGCGGCGGAGGTCCGCCAGAAATTCGAAGAGAATAGGGGCGTGACGTCAGAGGCGGAGATCCAAAGACTCCTCGGTGAGGCACGCGAGGCGTCCAGCTTCATCTCCACCATGATCGTCCAGGCCAAGCTCAACTCCCGCGGCGGCTACGGTAACTTGAACTCTAATGATCTCTCAAATTATGTTGCTTTTTTGTGTTTGTTTGTTAAAAACAGAACTGATGTTAGATTGAAATGGTTTGGTTTGCAGAAGTGAAGCCGGATAAGGACCATGCCGGAGCTACGCTTGAGATTCCTTCTGAACAAATCCTCAACAAATGTTGATGCAACATGAACAACTGAGAAACACAATGTATGGTGTCTTTGTTTTGAATGTTTTCTCGAACCATATTCTTGATTTTGATTAGTACATGGAACGGTTTTGGATATAATGTTGATGATGATTTTGCCTATCTTCACATTTGTGGTGTTGGTGAATGGAATGGTCTTAATAGTATGCCTTGGTTCGACTCGACTATCTTCACATTCTAATTTTAGAAGAAGAAACCAATGAAGAAATCATGCTGTTATAGAAGGTGAATCTAAAATTCACATCTGCAGAGCTTGTAATAGTATCTTACGCTCTGTAGCAGCCTTGCATTCTAGATTCATACATGTGGATCAAGGATGTTTATGTTGCTCGTCTTTGGTTGAAACATCTCTTTGCATTAGCAGGCACTAGGCACTGTGACTTCACCTGCAGTTCTTTCTTCATGCCTGGATCTTCTTCTTGTCAATCTTCTTATCATTCTCAATTGAAACATGGCTCATGCATTGTCTGGAGGAATTAACTCCAGCTAGGTGTGGTAGTTTGTTGTTTTTGAGTTCTAACTCTGGGGCATTTGGAAGAAGAATAGACCTTGGCATGAGAAATCTACATCAGTGGCTGCAGTCAGTTCTCGCCCTTTAGCTCAATTGCAAGCTTTTCTCTTGTAAACAGAAGGTTCCAAGGTATGATTTGGAAAGCTCCTCCAGTAGGATGGTTTGTTAACTTGGATGGGGTTTTTGATAACACATGGGGAATCGAATTGGCATTGTTTTCAGTTATGCAGCTGGTACCATTGTGGGTGGTATAGCTAAATTGATCAGATATCAACTCTCGAGAAGGTGTAGAAGCGAATGGCCTAATGCAGGTAGGGGAGCTTGTCCTTTGTTTGCCAGCATGCTTAGTTTCTTACTTTGATGGAGACCTGACTCTTCTATTCTAGTGTCGGCTTCGGTCCCCATACATCTAGCTTAGGAAATGTGTATGACGACATGACCTATCTTCTTTCGGAGCTCAATAGCTCCCATTTTAAACATACGTATCGTGAAGGTTAAAATTTGCTCTAAGATCTTGTCATCCCTTATCAGTTACTCTCCTCATTGTAGGATTTGATCACATTTGGTTTATTTAAGCTCTACCAGTCATTACACATTATCATTCTAAACAACTGCTAACATTCAAACTCAAGATAGACAACAACGGGAGAGTCGAGGGATTCTAAACATGGAAAATAATCCAGACACTAACACCTGATGAGAGTTGCATGAAAAGTTGAAAACAACCTGGTGGGAGCAGTAAGGTCTCAGTCTCGGTATTTAAATCTAGTTAAATAATAAGCACCACAATAATCCCTAATCAACAAGTTAATATATGCTACGGTATATCAGAGTCGGTTAATAAAAATTTAAGCACTCTCCATCTATAACTGGACACAGGCTCAAGGTTTTTACACTTTTGGAAAATGTCCTTTTGATGGAGCACAACCAACCTGAAAGTGCAAAGTAATTTATGTTTATAATTTGTATAATATGAATATGAACTCTGAAAGTAAGAAGGGAACTTGCTCAAACCTTTTCTATTTGCAGTAGTTCCCAACAACAAATCAAGGGCACTTTCTTTGTACATAAGAAGCCCCATGCTCCTCATACCTGTCAATCGTCATCACAAGAACTCAAAAATCAATACAAGCCGAACAACCTGCTTGAATTCTTAATTGTTCTCTAACATAAATCATGTGCATTAAACTACAATAGCACTAAAGAAACTAAACTTCAAGGAACTTACTCAGCCTTGGAGAACCACATTTGCTGGAATGAACCAAGAGAAGCCAATATGCTGCCACCAATCCAAACACTGCAAAATTAAACAACATGAAGTCAGTGGAAGAGAACCTGCATGAATTAAAAGCAAGGCTGCATAACAAGGATTCCTGGTTGGAAGATCCAGTCAATATCTTGAACAGATTGATGACTTTACCCAGAAAACAAATGTTTTGTATTCAACATGATATCTAGAAGAGTTCAACTTAAGCTACTGTGACAACCAGACCAACTTCACAAAGATCCATCATGGTAGCCTAAAATAATTTCACTATAACCAGGTTCCATTAGCTTTCTTTTGCAGTAATAAAGGGGCAATTGGTGATTGATGATTGGTGGCTCAGCTCATTCAATAGTTAAAAGACTCACTGCCAGATCCCAGACTGTATAGATTCTTGTGTGACAGAACGGTCAATGAGGAGGGAGGACCAGAAACAATGCATGTTACCTGAATCGCCTTTCTGTTGCATTTCCACTTGCCAATACTTTAACTCTAGCAGCTTGGGGAGACTCCTGAAGATAAAATAATGACATCTTGATGAATAATTGAGAATATTAATTATTACTCGACAATTTGCAGTGAGTTTAACTACAACACTCGTTCGTCATTTCACACCTTAGACGAGTGGCAATTTGAATCAAAACAAAGTTATCATGCAATGATTACGTGATCCTCCATTTGGTTAGTAAAAGGAGAAAGGTTGATTCCCAAGAGAACATCATGGTTCTTTGCAATAATAAAACCACAAAATCATGCAGTACTCACATCTCACTCAGAATCTCAGATCATGAAGCTGTTACCTCTAGATCATTTAAACAAATGCTAAATGGAATTTGAATTCAACAATCAAACAATGGTGCAGAAAAGACAAAAGTCCACTGCAGCTATACCTCCAGCAAGTCTTTCTCAAGGCGTTCCTTTAATTGTTGCATCGATGCTGTGCCACCAGCAAGCTGTACAACCAAAATGAAAGAAGAATCCAGATCATTGACTGAACTCTGAAGCATGTCAATGAGGGAAACTTTGAGATATATTGATGAAACCAAGTCAGGAGGTCTGCAGGTTTCCCATAGAAATTTGCAACAATTGGTAATTCAACCAAAAGATATTTTGTTTCATCCAGATGTTGATTTATGGTATTAAGTTTAGTTGATAGTAGGGGAAAATGTAATTTCATGCACTTTTACCAGTATACTGCTAAATAATTCTCGACGGATGTCCACATCACACTTGTTAATGCTGTCTATAACCTGGCCAAAACAAAAAAATATATGTTAACCATGACATAAACAAAAAAGAGGTGGATAAGAAAAGCGAAAGACAAAAAAGGGACAAGTAAAAAACAACTAGGCAGAAGTATCCACTAACCATTTGGGGTAAACCACGAAGAGAAGGAGCAATCTCTGCAAAATTCTCCATACCAGGAATCGTCTGACGAAAAAAGAAAATACCTAAATAAATTAGGTCTACAAACTATTGAAATCTAACAGCCACCAAAACCACCAACAAAAGCAACATGACAAGATAACAGCATTATTAAGGGGGGAAAAAATTAACATCTACCTGTGCTAAGGATGGATTAAACAGTACATCAGGGATCTTGAATCTATCAGATCCAATTTCAATTGTCCTGTGTCATGAATATGTAAACAGTACATAAGAAAGAAGATCAAACTATAGTATAATCTATGTGCTATAGGGGTGTCACCACCTAATGAATAAAGCTATATTAGAACAGGAAAATTGCAACCCCATTAACAAGTAAAGGTAATTGTTAATTTATCATAAACACTCTCAAAGATCATCTATACTCTTTTACACTTTATGGGCGTATGCAATTAATATGTCGACTTTCTAGTGTAGATTGACCTCTTGGGAGTGATAATGACAACAACCTCAAGAATTTAAAAAGATCATAAAAAAGAATAAGACTCACTGGCCATCAGGAAGCTCATAAGGGGTCATCGGAATGTTTGAATATGAGCTTTCTGAAACAGAACATATTTTGTTAAGGGAGAAGCCCAGTAACATAAATAACAAACATAAGCCAATTGAAATAGTCCAAAACCACTGCGAGTTATGAGAGATTAAAAGAATAACAAACCGTCGTATGAACTGTCCGGCGCTCTGCACACACATTCCTTGATATCACTAGCAATTATCCTCTGCCAAAAGAGATCATTCCAAATAAATGAAAAAATAACATGAAATCTTAATAAAAAGTATTCTGGTCAATCACAAACCTTGGAATAGAGCTTGTAGCTCTCTGTGGTGTTAGGAAAATCAACATCTACAACCTACAACATTGAAATATATAACATGTCAAAACAATCAAATGAAGCAATAAAGCAAACTTAAATTGAGACTGGAAGCATGCTGATGGTCCCTAAATTTGATTTACTCTAACTTCTCAAGGCACTTGTAAGGGAATGCCAGTTACAATTAGAATTGAATCAGAAGAACATTGTCCAAGTTACAGTGTCATTCTCCAAGGCAATTATGTTCTTGAAACCATAAATTACTCAGCAAAACCAAATTACTTGGTCTCTTTTACAGAGATTTCAAACCACTGTATTTTTCTTTTCCAGACTAGCTATAACTATTTGTTAGCCCTTTATATACTTGTGACCATCAACTAGTTCGCTCTACTTCCATGTGAGAATTATGTGGCCTTAACACTACATGTACATTTTCTTGTAACTGTTATTAATCATGCCTTTACACTTCCCTGCAACTACTATTTATAATATAATTTAGACTTTCCTACAATTATTGTACATACATCACAGTACAGTTGAAATGCATACAAGTTACAAAGACTGAGAACTCAAATTCTGACAACCTTGCTACTAAATTTAACTACTAATGAACCAAAAAAAATACCTGAAACTCTCCAGGTCGTGTTTCCTTCCTCTTGAAAGAGTATCTTGGTTTGATCTAAGTAATAAATAAGACAATAAGCACAAAAATCTATGCAACTTCAAGATTATAATTCTCTTTCAAAACAAAATTTAGGTAGTCACTCACTGTCATTCCTTTACTTTCCAAACTTTTCGTCAAACAATCAGTAAGAAATTCTCCTCCAATAGGAGAGGATGACACAGCCTGTGAAGAGAAAACAAGTGTCAAAAGCTGACGTTGGCATACATAAACATAGCATGAATCATTCTTTTACATCACTAATTCTCTTGGTTAAACATGAGATACCTTTTGGAGAACATAACCATCATGAACTGGAGCAACAGTAGTTGATCCTCCGCCACTAGAAAAATTTATCATTATGGTAATAACATACATTAGTTTTGAGTTCCGCAATAATGAACATTAAAATTTAAGGTATACTTTTCAATAAAGAAACATAATTTCATCAAAAAGAGATAAAAGTTATAATACGGGAAACATCAGGACAGATTATGAACTAATCTACAACTAAAGGGTAAAGCTGAAGTATATGTGTCAAAATGGAAGCAAACAACCATAGTATTGATGTTCCATATTATATAAGAATGGCTTACATAAACCAAAAATAAATAAAATCAAAATCCAGTCACAGGATGAACATGCCCGATTACTTATCTAAGCACAAGGAAATTGTTAAGAACGATGTAATTATATGTAGGTGGAGAGTACATCATTACCTGTCAACTACCAATGATGTAGCTCGGCCAGATGCAAATGATGTGAGAACCTGGCATCATAAAACCTTCCAGTCACTAGCAAGCACAAAAAGCAAGAAATATAACAGATTGTGCAAGTCATTCATGCTTTGCAAGTTGGAATCAAGGGGATGAGAAGTCAAGGGGCATACAGCATTCTTAGCCATGAATAAAGCAGGAACTTTGTATTTTTCAAACATGAGCTCTGCCGTCCTGTAAGTACATAACAAAACTCAATCATTCGGCACAAAAAAAAAAAAATTAATCCAAATATACAAAAACTGAAACATAGCAATCAAGGAACACATAGCCATAACTTAAAACAACAAAGAATATAAAAACAATTATAAGTTGGCATAATTACTACAAGTTGAAATAAAAGAAAATTAAGGTGTGCAACTATAGTACTTTAAACATAATAAGCTGATGAAGGCATCATAAATTCATAAAACACAATAAGAAATATTTATTTCATTTGGTCATCATTACAGAATTCCAGACTCCAGGAGTGCACTAATAATGGAATAGAACCTGAGAAAAAGAACAGAAACAATTTTGAAATTTCGTTTGTTACTAAGATTACTTTCTTTGTTCAAGAAAATTGTCTGTCTTAAAAGCTAACTGTGCAAACACTCGAAGAAGAAAAACTATCAAGTGAACTTTGAAAGGCATAGAAGTATCAGGATAGAAACGTATTGTCACAAAAGAATGCAAAGTTAATTTACATGAGGTTTTTGAATGAAATTGATATTCACAATTGTAAGCTAATGATAAAAGATCACCTTTCTCTTTGTTGCTGGGAGTTAAAAGATGGCTCTGCAAGTAGCATTGGATGCTCTTTGGGATCAACCAATAGGCAGTCCCTGAAAAGAATAGCCAGCAGTTAGGTATATGATAATATATTAGAAATTAGGCTAGATTGACAAATAACCTGGGAATATGGGTGAAACTTCCCATTATATGAAAACATTGAAATACGGACTTTCAAGATGGATTTTCAAGACACGTAGTAAAATATTACAAAAATCTGTTACATGAGGGACATAAGCCTAGCAGAAGAAAGAAGATAACCTTCAGCATACAACAGTTACCACTATCTTACCTATATTTATATCAAATTATTAATCAACATTATAATCACGAGACAACAGCACTTACCTGAAAGCATGGTCCCATATACCCTCCACAGCATCCCAGTCAACAACAACTCCATCCTTTATGGGGGACAGCACCTGATAGAAAAGCAGTACATACTCAAAGTCTCATAGTAAAATATCTGATTTGTACTCCAATGAGAAAATCTTATTCAAAAACTAACCTCCATATGATCCCGACGATATCCTAAAGCCTGAGATCCCACATATAGCTTCCGTTTTCCCTTAGCTTTTTCAGAATCACTTTTTGGATCAGCAGATCCAGAGTTGTCAGTTTCATCAACTTCCATTTGATCAATTGACCCAACAACCTTAACAAAGAAACATACACCATCAGTTTAAGTTTAATTCTACATATCAACTAGTAATAACAATCAACTAACAGATTATAAACATCGTACACATTGGACTTTAGACAATCTAAAAAATTCAATAGTGGAAGCAAGGATGGTGTACGAGCAGAACAACCATATCTGGGAACAATGGATGCTGCTCTTTCCTGACAACCATAACATATAGGAAAATGAGCATCATTCAAAATCCTAAAAGCTCATCTTGCATTATAATTTTATTCTTTCATCAAGAGTTAGCAACACATTTTAAAGGGGGCTATAATTCTTCCGTGTTTCTCTTTGTCCGCCTACGCTTTCGTAATCTTGTTTATCAACTCTAGAGGTGAAAACCACTCATCTGGTGTTGACTTGTGCAACTGAAAAGACTTATTATACATCTCTTATTGTTGGAACTCGGAGCAGAACAACCACAAGTTGGGGAAGAATGAATCTCATTATTGACCCTCTGGCATGATAATATGGAAATTATTTACAGGTTGCATATCCTGCTGTAAATTACTGTCATCGAATGTTTATAATTTCATCTTATACGACTAACAAACTGACAAAGTCAACTAATTAATCAACGAAACAGGCTCCGAATTCCCCCAACACATGTTCAGCGAGCACTGCTTATACTACTCTCAGTCATATCAAACAACAAAGCCTAGTTTCGAAATCTTCGCAACAATATCACACTAAATGTGTGTACAAAAAAATTATGCCAAGCAAAAACACTATCTCCGTAACCCTAAATCTTCAACAATGCTAAATTCAACAGTTTCAGAGCAGAACCAACACATCGAAAGCGCACTTACCGATGGAAAAACAGCCTTGGGCGCATCTTCGCCAGCGTAGCCAGCCTTGCAAGTGTGGGAGCCGAGGTCGATTACGATGGCCGATACCTCATCTGCAAAAGCGAAGCCAGTAAAACAGAATTGAAGCTGAAATTGAAGATATATAGAGATGGAGAAATGCGGAGAATGCAGGTTTAGGTAGGGTTTGCGGGGTGTGAACTCACCGCCGCCGTACATGATGCTAGGGTTTCCGAGAGACGAGTAGTAAAGGGGCTTCTGGTGGTGGCCTGAGCTCTCAGCTAAGGCTCTAGAGAGAGAGAGTGAGGAGGAGGAGGCAGGGCTGGGTTTTATGACTGGGTTTTCCGCGAGTAAACGACCTAGTTTTTACAGTCGTAAATCTATACGCTCATAGAAGACTCGAGTCACGAGGTTGCTTCTATGGAATTCCAGTTTTACCCTTGCAAAAGGGTACATATTCCATTACAAGATACGAGAGTTCTACAAGATACAAGCCCGTACATATTCTAGTGTAGCCTCGTAGGTTGATGTCGGGGCGGAACCAGGTTCGAAAAAAACTCAAATGCACAAGAAGTCTATTGTGAGTCGAACTCACAACATCTTATTTATAAAAATGAGACTATGCTACTAGACCAATTAGTGTTGGGTTGTGTTAGATGTCTTTGATTAAATACAAACCAAGTGATTATATGGAACTTATGTTGCACGGACACGGTGACACGACACGCCGACACGGGAAAACTAAAAAACTGAGTTTCCGACACTACTTGGATACGGCAAACATAATTATATATTTATGTATTTTTAATAAATAAAAAATATACTAAAATATAAAATAAGTTCATTACATTACCAAATAAAGTTCTAAATTCAATCTATTTCATGACCATAAGAAATAAGTCAAGTATAACAATAAAAGCAGCAGACCTCTAGCACCTAAAACATAACATTAAAAAAAACAAACTTGAGCAGTAGCTTGTTTTCAAATAAGGCAATCTCTAGCACAGTAACACCTAATAGACAAGAAGATGAACTAATATAATTATCATATCCATCCAAACTTGTTATTAATATAAAATAAATAGAAAATTTACCTCTCATCTTCAAGGCTCCATCTCATCATCAACTAGCTCTCTAGCACATTAGCACCTACAACAGTAGAAATTTCAAACCACACAATTTGATTTCAGAAATTCCCTTATTTGCATACATAATATCATAACCATAGCATGAAATCACACACTGAAACAGACGAAGGCCACACACTGAAACAGACGAAGGGCTTTCTACTTCTTGCGACTGTTTGAATAACGAAAATCTTAGGTTTCCTTTATATCATCAGTGGTCAAACTAGAAAGACTTTCTACAATTTATATTGCCTAATTTAACTCAATACTATAACAGTGTTAAAAATAAGTTTACCAATATCCATGTGCATAATCTCCTCATCCATTTCATTCATTTTCTCAGCAAACAAAAAGGTTATACACCTGTTACAACACCAATACAACTCAATTTCACCATTTTCATAAAAATCATATTCATGAAACAAATGGATAACTACATAATCAGAAAATCATCTCAGTAATCACTAATCAGAAAGATTAACAGAATGGGGAGAGATTAAGGAAAGGAAGACTAACCTTAGCAACGGCGACGACGGCGGACGGCAGAGAGAATATATCAGATCGGTGAAGAGATCGAATGGGTGGCGGACGGTGAAGGGAAGAGAATGAGTGGTGGACATTTTCTTCGAATCGGTGATTGAATATAGAATCGGTGAACTGGTGAAGAGACGAGAAGAGTCGGCAGAGAGATGAGAGAAGAGAATCAGTCAAGAGATCAGGAGTATGGGACTGAGCTCTACTGTGCGTGCGCCATTTAGGTAGGTATTTTTTTTTTTTTTAAAGTCTGAAATGCTGACGTGGCATGTCACAATGCCGTGTCAGAGCCGATCAACGTGTCCGAAAAGTCAACTTTTTCGAACACGTATTTTGCCGTGTCGGCGTGTCGGAGTGTCCATGCAACATAGTATGGAACTATGAATAGGAATACATAATTAAATATAGGGGTATAATATGATATACATTGAATAAGCTTTGTACAAACATGTGAAAGTGATGAAACTCAAAGAACTCATAACACATGAGCAGGGGTCTGAACCCGGCCGTAACCTAGGTCAGTCAATGAGTCCTACGAGTGCAAAATGAACCGTATCCCTGTCCCAATACCAGATACGCCTCGGATACTCCTCGAATATGTTCGGATAAATCCCGGATACGTATGGATACGCCTCGGATATGTTCGGATAAGCCGGGATTACGCGTATGTAAAAATACTGGATACGTGGGGGCAAACAGGTCCTTCCCTAGATAAGAAGAAAAAGAAGGGGTATGCATAAAGAGTAAAAAAGGAAAGCAATGTCGGACTACCTTCCAGGACCCACCTCACCCGCAACAATAACAAGCAAGCAAGTCATACTCTCTGCTCTGGGATGACCCTGTTCTTGGTGAGTGCAAGCGTAGTCTATCAAGGAAGAAATGTCTCTCCTCGGAGTCTACTAGTCGTTGGGACTTGTAATGGCTCATCGTGTTGATTCCCCTGTTTTAGTTTGGAACCCATCGATTAGAAAGATTGTGGTTTTGCCTAGCCCACCACCATTACCTCCAAGGAGTCTTGATGAACTCTACCACGGGTTCGAGTACATTCTGTCGTTTTGCAAGATAAAGGTGCCTGAGGCTTTGAGGGGACAGACAAGCTGGTGTACAAGACTGTCTTGCCTTGGCTACGGAGAAAATATCACTTGAGTTTGACATTTGGGTGATGAAAGAGTATGGTGTGGCGGAATCATGGAAAAAGTTAACCCTGCGGCACCAGGGAGATCTTCATATGGAGGAACTGATATATTGTAGGAGTGAAGAACTCGTGTTCCAGAGTGAAACTGGAAATTTGCTTATCGTGGATTGTGGGACTGGTCAAGTAAAAGAATTTGGAATTCGTGCAGAGTGCTTCTTCATTGTAAGGAAATATTGATGACTAGTTGACTACTGATCTGAATCACAATGTATTATCGCAGTCCTCCATATGCACCTGCAACTCTCTCTAACTGCTTATACATCTGAGCAAGAAAGCAAGCTTGGCAATCTCCTTTTGCCAAACAATTCAATCAAATGATAAAAATATTGGATAGTAAATAAATTCTAGGCTCAAAACTATTCACCCCTGTAAAAACAAAAGTGACTGACCTTAACCCAACTTCTCAAACCGGATCCGGATACACGTCTACCCGAACAGAGTCCTTGTTTAGCAGCACTACTACACTAGTTTGACTTGTTCCCTTAAAGCTGTTCCTTTTCTTGTCAAGAAGGAGAGTCGAATCAAATGAGAGCAATAGCATCTTCACCATCCCAACAATGGGACTCCAAACTCCAAACCCATCTCCCAAACGTATCAAACAAACCAATCAACACCAACCCAAATCTCCAATTCAAACCCACAAGACACCCACTTCCCTGCTTCTCCCTAGACTCCTCAAAATCCCAGACCCCACTGACCCCCATCAGCCCCACAGCCCCACCACTTGTGGTGGTGGGCTCAGCCAATGCAGACATCTATGTAGAGATTGAGAGGCTCCCCAAGGAGGGTGAGACCATCGCAGCCAAAACTGGTCAGACCCTGGCTGGGGGTAAAGGAGCCAACCAGGCTGCCTGTGGTGGCAAGCTGGCTTACCCAACTTACTTTGTGGGCCAGGTGGGTGAGGATGCCCATGGGAAACTTGTCACTGAGGCCCTTAGGGGTGGTGGGGTCCATTTGGATCACCTGAGTAGTGTGGGTGGGGCACCCACTGGGCATGCTGTGGTCATGTTGCAGGGTGATGGGCAGAACTCTATTATCATTGTGGGTGGTGCCAACATGAGCTGTTGGCCTGAGAGGCTGAGTGATGAGGATTTGAGGGTTGTGAGGAGTGCTGGGATTGTTTTGCTTCAGAGGGAGATTCCGGAAGAGGTCAACATTCAGGTTGCCAAGGTGAGGGCCTTGTGATTGAAATGTTACACTTTCGGTTTTATATGATATTGTTGTGTTGTGTTGTGTTGGAATGGGAGCATATGATCTTACTGTGCCTTTCGTATGTTACTTATAGTTTTACTTGCAAGGTCAAGTTTTTTTCTGAGGTGTTTGAACTTGAATTTGAGCTAAGAAACATAAAACTTAGTAGAGTTTATTTACTTCTAGTCATGTGTGGTGGTTTTGTACAGTTAGTGAGATCATGTAATTATCGTCTGCGATCATGGCTTTTAGCTTCTGAAATCTAGCTAGGTAAAAGAGGTGTATTGGATTTCTATCCGGTTTGATGTCTATAAGTCTATTGTCGTTTGGTGATGGGAATGTGCCTATGTGGTTGAGAGATTCTGAGATTGACAGTCCAAATATGGGAGTTTCTATTAATATGTTTATGAGTTGTGACTTTATATGGGGATTGCCATGTTCGGTGAACAGAAAAGGGACCTAACACTGATTAAACAATATTAGCTCAACAGAATACTTGTTCTTTGGCAATCTGCAGAATTGAATTTTCTTCTCAGAAACAAGAGTTTTTATTTTTTTATTTTTTATTTTATTTAGATTCTGAATGGTATTAGTCAAACTTATTGTTTGTCTTATATACCATGTCTAGTTCAGAGTTTTTTCTGAACAACAAATTGAATAAAAAATTTCTACTTGTAGCATATGTGCATAAATCTGATTAAATTTCTATCGAGTTGTTGTCTCATATTGAAACCCCATAGTGATTAATCCAGTGAGTTAAAAATGGCTTCTTATAAGGTATAGGACAATTCGATTTCTCCTGAGGGTTTAACTGATGAGTGGTGCAAAGATATTTTAGTCTTGAATTATGTCCTATTTCCTTTAAACAACACATAGTTGAATAAGATTTACAGTGATAGCTTCATTGTTTTGAAATTGAATCTGAAGATTAAAAACGGAGAATATCTGTAGATGCTATGGAATCAGTTTGCCATCGACCACAAAGAATAACTGCAAAAAAAATCTAACTTTAGACCTATGATAAAAAAGTAATATTCAGTTCTATATATTTTTCTCCTAAATTACTGTTCCTCTGTATCTTATTCGGTTCATAAGTATATTGATACTTTTTCCTAATTTGTCTCTACATTGTGTATATAGTAACCTGATGTATTACTCAACCAGTAGTTGCATTTTGGACTGTGAAGAGTACCAAAATTCTTGGCTTGCTTTTTAAAGCACTTTTGTATGCGGGGCATATCTATAGCCCATATATTCTTCTGACAGTAGTAGAATTGCATCATCGGGTGACCGGTTTGTGTCCCTTCATTGTTATGTTGCATATGCTTTTCGGAGAATTCCGTATGGGAGTTCTTTGCTGGTTTAAAGATGAAATTTTTCAAGAAGTAATGCACTTGGATTCTGAATACTTGAGAAATGTCAAACTCACCCTTTAAACGAGTTAGATACAGATTGTCCAGTTTAAATCCAAATCTTAAATTTGCATATCCTTTATGCAACGTAATGGAATTGTTTGCTATAAGCAGTTTAGTTTCCTTGAACACAAAACACTCTAGATAAATCTCTTTTATGTTTCCTGCATTCCAGATTTTTTCCTAAGTATTTTGGGGTCTCTTTGCTAGTTTCTCTATTGTACAGTTTTCAGTAAAAGTTGCAACTGGTGATGCCGAAGGTAGCCAACTATCTCCTTACTTATGTGTGACCTGAGATGAATGAAATAAGAGAAATAAGCCAAAATTCTGCCTACCTGCTTCCTCCCAATAAGTAAAGTCTTGCCTTTATAGTTGGATGGGTTTGCTGGTGTCACATCAATACCCTTGGTGATCTAAATATTCTTTGTTTTCCTGATTTCCACTTAAGACTTATGTAATGTACTTTAGACAGTCGCATCGCTTTTATGCATCTACAGTACCAAAAATTGTCTTAACTTTCATTGCCTATTTCTTACATAAAATTTATCCAATCTGACATATCATTTATCTTCAGGCTGCCAAGAGTGCAGGTGTACCAGTCATTTTGGATGCCGGAGGAATGGATGCACCAATCTCCCAGGAGCTATTGAACTATGTTGATATTTTTAGCCCAAATGAAACTGAGCTTGGTCGTTTGACAGGAATGCCAACCGAAAGCTTTGAACATATTAATAAGGCTGTGGCCAAATGCCATAAAATGGTGAGTTTTGCGAACTTAAAGCAGTCTTCATAACTTGGGATTCTGAGGCATTTTCTATGAATTGAATATTTCCATTTTGATGAATCACTAAATCCAGACTTCTTTCAAAATCAATTGGTTAGCTGTGTACGTGCAAGTATTTGTACAGTTTCATTCATGCAATGTAGATCTATGATAGACGGGCACAATATCATGCACATATTAGAATCTTGGCTGTTGATGAAATTATTAACAGTCCTTTTATCATCATCTTTAAGTTGGCTTGATGGCATTGATTTAGTTCACTAGAGTCTGATCTGAGCAAAATGGGGTCATCAGTCCCGAAGGGTTGCTTTTGTTATTGATGGTCCACCAATACAAGTGTTTGGATGACCGTTATAATTTACTACCAAGATATACTGTTGAGGTTCTGATCAGTGCACTTTCGATAACAGTTGTCTGCTTTTAGTTTATTTGTTTCCTTATCAATCTGGAATGTTAGTAAAGTGTTCAGAACTATAGATGAATTTTTTTTTTCGGTAACTCGATAACTCTTCCCTGATAAAGCACTGAACAAAGTTTGAAGCAAAAATGTGACGTTATGACTATCAGAATTCATGTCTTAGAGTACCAGAAAAGGGATAAGCCCTGCAGTTGAAGAGCTGTGATTCTAGCTAGTCTATTACTCACTATATGTTTATACTTTCAGGGTGTTAAGCAAGTCCTGGTAAAACTTGGGGACAAAGGATCTGCTCTATTTGTAGAAGGCGAAGAACCACTTAAACAACCTATCATATCTGCTGCGAAAGTACTTGATACTACTGGAGCCGGTGATACATTTACAGCCTCTTTTGCGGTTGCTTTTGTGGAGGGCAAGTCCAAAAAGGAATGCCTGAGATTTGCAGGTGAGTGTGGCTGCATCCTTTTTATTTATTTATTTTATTTGGTGTATCCCCCTTATAAACCAAAATTCTTCATAATTCTTCTCCTATTACTTTTGTCAGCTGCGGCTGCTTCTCTTTGCGTTCAAGTGAAGGGAGCCATTCCTAGCATGCCCAAGAGGAAATCAGTTTTGAAGCTTCTTCAATCTCTTTCAGGATAGCATTGTACCATGTCACACATCTCATTCCAACTCGTTTCACTACACCCTATCAAAGAAAAATAAATTGTTAAAGCTAGTTTCTTGACTTTCAAACTCTGAGTCAACAATCAAACAAAGTCTCTCGATTGCAGGAAAGTCAAACAGTTTTGATTGATCACCAAAATGTTTAAACAAACAGGATGTTGTACTGTATTGAGTCATGTAGATGTGACTCTTTATAATTTGAGGAGAAATTTTTGCCTCTAAACCAATAATTTTGGATAATTAACTGGCTTCTAAATTCTAACCCGTGTTTTCATGGTAATTGGATGTTTAAAAGAAATTTAGACACTAAATTAGGGAAGTAACGAGTCTTGGTAACCCTTCCAAGATTCTTGGAAAGGCCGGCCTTTAAGGCCTGGATCGTCTACTAGGCTTTTCCGGTGTTAGTACCTTCTACAGCCATTCATTAGCCGCCACGTCGTATAATGACCAATAGCTGAAGAAAAACACACGTCATATAAATGTTCCAACAGACCCCAACTTGGCAATAGGGCAGAATCCACTACCTCCTCTCATTCTCTTCTTCTTCTTCTCAGTGCCGCCACAAACCCTAATTCGAAGAAGAAGCAAGAGAGCAACCCCAGATTCGAATCAGGTACTGAAACCATGAAATCTAGATTCGCAGTGCTCGATCGTCTTGGATTGAAACGTTGCTATCTTTGATTTGATTCTTGTTGAATTCCCGAATTTCTAATGGTTCTGATTCAAGAGAGTTACTCAGCTTTTCTTAGTTGTTTGTGGAATTTGGGATGTATGTTAATTAAAACCCTAGATGATTTTTTTGTTGTTCATGTTTCTAGTTGTGTGCGTTAGTTTGCTTACTGGTAGCAATCTCTTAGTGGAGCTCATCGTTTCGGTAATGCCGGCTTTTTTGGCCGGTACCGTGTGGAAGCCTGGCTGGTGTTGATTATGGATTTTACTTTGCTTTTAGTTTTGGTTTTAGTCTCTTGTTCTTGCATTGGAATATAGGGAGATACTTTTTTTTTTATTTTAGAGATGGAATCCTAAATTTTTCCTTTGCTTTTTGCTAAATTTCTTTTCAGGTCACACGATCAGCTACGGGCTATCTTTAGCTTGGCTCTGAATTCTTGGTATTTGCATTGGGTTACAAGTGACAACAATCCCAATGGCTGACGATGCGGCACAATTAGGTTCCCAACTAGCGGAAGCAGCCTTAAACGAATCTGTCTCCGATCTGAAAGCTGAATTTTCTGACAGAGTTCCCATAAAGTCCATAATATCACGACCAGACGGGGGGTCTGCTTTTGCCGGGCAGAAGGTCCGGGTTGGTGGTTGGGTGAAGACGGGTAGGAAGGCAGACAAGGATGCATTTGCATTTCTGGAACTTAATGATGGATCTTGTCCGGGCAACTTGCAGGTAATTGTGCAAGCAGATAAGGGCGACCTTGGGCAGCTTGTGCCAACTGGTACATGTGTGGTTGTGGAAGGCGAGCTTAAGCTGCCACCAGCTGGGGTCAAGCAGAAGGTGGAGCTTAGGGTTGAGGAGGTGCTACATTTAGGTCCAGTTGACCCTCTTAAATATCCGCTGCACAAGGGCAAGATTTCCCTTGAGAGGTTGAGGGACGTTGTTCATCTGCGTCCCAGAACTAACACCATCTCTGCAGTTGCCCGCATCAGAGATGACCTGGCATATGCCACTCATACATTTTTCCGTAAGCATGGCTTTCGTTATGTGCACACTCCAATTATCACCACCAGTGATTGTGAGGGTGCTGGTGAGATGTTCCAAGTCACGACATTGATTAGCGAAGGTGAAAGGTTGGAGAGGGAACTGATTAAGAACCCACCCCCATCTGAAGCAGACGTGGAAGCTGCCAAGTTAATTGTCACGGAAAAAGGAGATGCTGTTTCACAGCTGAAATCTGCTAAAGCAAGTAAGGACGAGATTGGTGCTGCTGTGGCTGAACTTAAAAGGGCGAAGGAGAATGTTTTGAAGCTGGAGGAGAGAGCGAAGCTTCAGCCTGGAATCCCCAAAAAGGATGGGAAGGTTGACTACACCCAAGATTTCTTTGCCCGTCAAGCTTTTCTAACTGTTTCTGGGCAACTCCAAGTGGAATCTTATGCGTGTGCTATTAGTAGCGTGTATACATTTGGGCCTACTTTTCGAGCTGAGAATTCACATACTTCACGGCATTTGGCAGAATTCTGGATGGTGGAGCCTGAATTAGCATTTGCAGAGCTCAAGGTATGTTAATTCCACAATGTGAACCTTAAATGTAGCATAGCCTTCACTCGATAAAATACTTGACATTAAAATCCGTGACTACGGTTCTGCCCTGCTTAGCATTTCAATATGTCCCTTGTATATTTGTCTCAAGAGCCTTATGTCCCATTGTTGGTAGGGTGATTAACCTGGAATTTAATGCTAACTTCCTTGCAAGACAAATACGTATGTTTTGTAACTATTTCTTGTTCTCATATTGCCGGTGGAGATGCATTGTCATCCTTATAGTATTTGTTCATCATTTGTCTCTGTTTCTTGAATTCTGTTCATGTATAGTTCATAGCTCGTCTTTCCACATTTGTTGTTTTAGTGGTGATATGCCTAGAAATCAATGCTAATTTTCATTTTGATTTACTTGGGAAATGCCATCTGGTTTACTTTCTCAACTTCCTCTTTTTAATCTTGTTTGTATCCAGAATCTTACAGTTAATCTACTGATGTAGGATGACATGAACTGTGCAGAGGCGTATGTAAAATTTTTGTGCAAGTGGTTACTTGACAACTGCTATGACGATATGGAGTTTTTTTCTCGACAATATGATAAAACTTGCATAGAGCGTCTCAGAATGGTTGCATCCACACCGTTTGAACGGATTACATATACAGAAGCTGTGGAACTGCTAATTGATGCTGTGAAAAATGGCAAGAAGTTTGAGAATCCTGTGGAGTGGGGGATTGACTTGGCATCTGAACATGAAAGGTACTGCTGCATCATTGTTCTGCTTGATCAGTCATATCATGGCCTCTGATCATATGGAGTTTACTGATTCATTGTTTTGCTGCAGATTCTTAACAGAGGTGAAATTTCAGAAGCCTGTTATTGTGTACAACTACCCAAAAGGGATCAAAGCTTTCTACATGAGACTCAACGATGATAACAAGACAGTGGCTGCTATGGATGTTCTTGTACCAAAGGTGGGCATTATCCTATTCAGGGATTTCTGTCATTGAGTTCTTTTGCCATGATTCTTTTGTGCACTAATGTGTGCATCTTTTGCTGTATACATATTGATATCTTTTGCTTATATTTCAGGTGGGAGAGTTGATAGGGGGTAGTCAAAGGGAAGAACGTTATGACGTTATTCATAGCAGGTATGTGAACGGTGCTGCTTTAAAATTGATGCACATACTGCATCCTTTTTCTGTTACTTTTCAATCAAATTTTTCTTTACCATTCTCCTTAAGAAGAGTGACATTTCTTTCGTTGTAGTATCTTATTCTCAACTTTTCTTGGCATCTATTATGTATTGCAGGATTGCAGAGATGGATCTGCCTATTGAGCCATACGAGTGGTATCTTGACTTGCGGCGCTTTGGAACGGCCAAGCATTCCGGTTTTGGTTTAGGGTTTGAGCGGATGGTTTTGTTTGCTACTGGCATGGACAATATCAGAGATGTTATTCCATTCCCTAGATTTCCTGGAAGAGCAGATCTTTAAGAGCTGTAGTCTAGTCTATAGGTTTGATGGGTACATTCGAATTTGTTTTCTGTTGGTATGTCCCAGTAAAATTCCAAAGTCTAGACTATTGTATACTTTTTTTCCCTTAATTTATGGTATTTTGACTTGCGATTCTTCAGTTCATATGGTTTTGCTTTCAATTGTTTTCGGCTACTGGACCTATTTTAAAATTGATCATGAGATTGTTCTCCCATAGTTTCCGACTTTCTGAGAGATGATCTCATATGTAAATGAGTTCTAATTTTGAATTCTTTCATCAAAAGAATTAATCGAGATGAGGACGACCTTTAGCTCTTGATTCTGATCAAACAGAATTAGCTATCGATCAATTATCAAACCAAGCCTGGAATTCTCTCTTTCATTGTTTTAAGGTCCAAAATAAGAACAGCAATGCATGCAGGGGTCCAGCAAAACTCGGATACTAGTAGTAGTAGCTATAACAACGTATTTGAAACTTATGTGGTGCAATTATTTGAAGTGCAAATGTGGCTGCTGTTTCTTTAGTGGCCAACTTGATCATGAAGATTGTGAATATAATGGAGACATTTGGGAATGACAGCAACTAGATATAGTGGGAAGGCATAAATTAGTGCCCCTTCACGTAAGGCAATTTGATGGCTACTCAGAATGTAGGTACAACTTCAATCCAGAACATACATGAATATGTAGTTTGCAAAACTCAGCTAAATCCTAGTTAGGTATTATCCATCACTGCATTGGTGATTCCCAGTTTTCGGCAAATTTCCTAAAACCCTGAACCTGTCGAAAGTCCTAACCAAATTTAGCAATTAAAAGGACTTTGGACCATGAGAGTGCTACACACATTGAGTTATAAATTTGAAAAAGAAATAATCGTATATGACACCAGATATTTTGAACCATAATATGTTTGAGGGATACAAATTTGCCGATCACCTTTATTTGTCCATCAAAGTGCCCACCATCTTATTATGTTGACACATGTCTATTTTATTATCAATTTGTTGCAAGTCTGATTGGTTGATTAATATTTGGACCACGTCAGACTGTCACGTTGTCCTCCCGTAGCACTGAAAAATTTCTCAATCTACACACTCTAAATTGAAATCCACACACACATTTTTTTTTTTTGGGTAACACATTCATAAAAAAACAAAGTTTAAGTTAATAAAAGACAAAATTTAAGTTCAAAAAAAAAAAGGGTACGTGATTTCACAACCTTTAATATTTGGTGTCAATATCAACCTTTAATATTTGACGTCAACAACGATTCTATGTAGAGAGAGACCAAGTATATACATAAAAGCCTTTAGCTTTGTGCTATTGTGGTTGGAAAATGATAAACAAATTGTAGTGGCGAATTTAGGTGGGCAATTTGGCTACTTGTACACAAGCTTTTCTAACAAAGTCGTATTTCTCAAAGTTTATCTTTGGCAACCCACCTCGATCATCATCACCCCATCGTTTTCTTTTTTACGTACTTGCACTCAAAACTAATTAGAATGACTGCCAAAAATTAAACATGTCACTTAATGATGCAGTGATATATAATACAATCTTGTAAAATGTTCCTGCTTCTAACATGCAAGTTCTCACTTCAGTTTTCACAACAAGAACATATGAGATTACGAGGTCTTGAGTCTTTGTCATCACAATGTCAACCTACTTGTACTTGATTACGATAGCGTTGACAAAGTATAATGTTATAAGCAAATATATTGAAGCCTTATACAAAATAACACACCATAATGTAACACTAAACTTTTAAACCCGAGTTACATAATTATCGGAACCATCTTAAGTAAAGTATATGCTTTAACTTGTAAAGGCTCTAGTTAATTTTGAAAAACATCGATTTTACGTGACAATATTTAGAAAAATTGAGATGTCTCTTAAGACCGCACCAAGAAAAAGTCAATACGCATAAGAACCTATCAATGTTTGAGCAGTTTGACTATCACCGAATATCACTTGTCCATTTTGTTAGGTGACATCTAGTAACAACTCTAAATCTGAAAAATCATGATCAATTCATGATTAATGAATCACTATTTGTGAAATCATGAACATCCATCTTCATTTACATCTCACTCCATCGAGCAGTCGAGTACAAAATAAATTAGGTCATCAAACGTACAAATTTCTATTTTACCGACTCAATATCTTTTTGGTAATTTATTAATCAAACAATTCCGTATACATTACCTTTCAAATAGCAATTAATTTGGCAATATTATTATCTTATCCTTATCCCAAAACAGAAAACCAAGTCCTAGTAACAAAGGAATAATTTCGACCAAATAAAACCAAAAAAAAGAAAAGAATTATCCAAAAAAATTACTTCAATAAATAACAATAGACCAAAACAGTCATTACTGCAATGAAAAATTTACATATACGACCACTGACGTACACACCAGCAGTACCTACCATACACAGAGCTTACAGACAAGAAAAAAAATTATATATATAAATATCCGGTTTTGTAGATAAAAACAAAACAAAAACCAAACGATCATATTTTGAAATCAAAAGAAGACGACGACGACCACCATCTCTCTCTCTCTCTTCTCTTCTCTCTCTCTCTTTGATCCGACCACCCCAACCGAAGAGATCGTTTAGGGTTTTCAAATTTTCGAATTTAGGGTTTGACTTTTCCAAATTGGCTGCCCTTTAATTTCAAATTTGCGTTCTTTGAATTTTGGGTGTGGGGGATCTGGTTGGAATTTGGGGAAAAAGGGCTGCGGATTTGAGAGAGGAAGGTTTCGATTTCTTAGGGTTTCGCCGGAGATAAATGTGCCTTAGCACTTAGTGTATTCTTCTTCTTCTTCGAAAGGTTTGATCTTTATAATACGTCGTCGTTTTCTTTTTGAGTTTTGAGTTCTGGGTTTCTAAAGAAGAAGAAGATGAATACCAATCAGCCAAAGAAGGTCTCTCTCTCTCTCTCTCTCTCTCTCTCTCTCTCTCTCTCTCTCTTTTTGCTTTTGAATTCTTGGAGTTGCATTTCTTTGTGTTACATTATCTTTGTTTTCCAAGCTTCCATTGTTGGTGTTCTTTAGCTTATCTGATCGCTTAATTTGAATTTGGGTTCTTTTTTTCGAATGTTTAATTTGGGTTCTTTCTTATCTTATGATTGTGGTGTATTTGTATTTAAAGAAAGGGACTTGGTGTTTTGTAAGTGTTTGATACTCCACCAGAGCATGTTGTCACTTTTATTCTATCACCTGATTCTATTCTCTCCTCTTGTTATATTGATCTTGAGGGCTATTTGATTATGTGGTTTCGAAAGTGGATGTCTTGATAATTTTGGTTCACAAAATTGCTTTTTATACACTGTTCTATATAACTTATAATGTTTTGAAGTGGATGTCTTGATAATTTATGTGGTTTCGAAAGTGGATGTCTTGATAATTTTGGTTCACAAAATTGCTTTTTATACACTGTTCTATATAACTTATAATGTTTTGAAGCTGGAGTTGGTTTGGGTTTCGTAATGTTTAACAAGATCTCCACATGCATGTTTTGATGTAGTCGTTGTTATCTTCTCAGGACCTAAAAGAGATGGAATTTTTCACTGAGTATGGGGATGCTAATAGATACAAGATTCTGGAAGTCATAGGGAAGGGAAGTTATGGGGTGGTTTGTGCGGCTATTGACACACATACTGGAGAGAAAGTTGCCATAAAGAAAATTCATGATATATTTGAGCATATCTCTGATGCTATCAGGATTTTGCGAGAAGTTAAGTTGCTTAGGCTTCTAAGACATCCGGATATTGTTGAAATTAAGCGCATCATGTTACCACCTTCAAAGAGGGAGTTCAAAGATATTTATGTTGTTTTTGAGCTGATGGAGTCTGACCTTCACCAAGTTATCAAGGCTAATGATGACTTGACCCGCGAACATCATCAGTTTTTTCTTTACCAGATGTTACGTGCATTGAAATATATGCATACAGGTGCTGTCTTACTTTCTTTCACATTTATGCTAATATATCATTATTTGGGTTACCCCTTAAGTTGTTCCATTTAATAAATAATTAGTGGAACTACAAAATTGGTAAATCGTTGTGTAGGTTTTTTCATCAAACGACCGTGAAAGCCCAATACATAATTTTCTCACTCTAATTTATTTATGAAAGGGGAATGGGGTGGGGTTAATATTCAGAATTATGTTATGCACTATGACCTGATTCGAAGTTGTTTGGTTGCAGCAAACGTGTATCATCGAGATCTTAAGCCAAAAAACATATTGGCCAATGCAAACTGCAAGCTTAAAGTTTGTGATTTTGGACTAGCAAGAGTTGCCTTCAATGATACCCCAACCACAATATTTTGGACAGTAAGTAGTTTCTTCTACCAGAATTTCGTACTGTTTGCCAAAACAAAATGTTAGGTCTAAACAGTTCCTAATCTAATTGCGGCAAAATACTTGATAATGTAATATCTGTTTTATTTTTGTATACATTTACAGGATTATGTTGCTACACGATGGTACAGAGCTCCAGAACTATGTGGATCATTCTTTTCCAAGGTTAGGCTACTACCATCATTGAATTTTGATCATATCAAATGGCAATGTAATCAGATCACTACTCTGTTCTCTTTGGAGTTTAATTTAGGTTAGAGACAATGTAATAAGGTTTGCTGTTAATTGTTATGTCAGTTAAGACAGTTTCATATAGCATGCCCTATGTACATTTATGTTATATCTCTTGTTAAAAGATGATTTTACTCTCAAAGAAGAAAGAACAATATTTCATAGGAATGTTGTAGCCAAATAGGAAAATACAGATTGGCAAAGGCTTGGCTTGATATAGTCAAGAAGATTATGTATTTATTTCTCTCTGGAATGCCTTCTGAGTGCTTTATAGTAAGCAGTAATGCTAGATTATAATAATTCTTGTTCAGGGAGGACTATTGAATTCTCCTGGAAGTTGAAATATCTGTCATTCAGGTAATTGTGTCAGGTTGTGTCCGTTTCTCTGGAATGGTTTAAGTGCTTTGTCAATTTCTGATTCTGCTACTAGGGTCTGATTTTAGTTTTCATCTTTTTTGGTGCAGTATACCCCGGCCATTGATATATGGAGTATTGGCTGCATCTTTGCTGAGGTTTTGACAGGGAAGCCATTGTTTCCCGGTAAAAGCGTTGTTCATCAATTAGATTTGATTACCGATCTTCTTGGAACGCCTACACTAGAGACCATCTCTGGAGTATGTGCCATTCTCTCTCTCTCTCTCTCTCTCTACACACATGTTTTTTTTATTTGATTAAAGGAAATTTCATTCAATAAACTGCAATTACAAAACAATCACAGCACCCAACAAGGGATTACACATGTTTATGTGTGTGTATTCTATGCACCACATCTGTAGTATGTATTAATTGTTCTTGGTACTTTCATTTAGTTATTTCTTTTTCATATTTAATGCTATGAGTATTTTTATGCATTCAGGTTCGAAATGAGAAGGCAAGGAAATACTTGACAGAGATGCAGAAAAAGCATCCCGTGCCATTTACACAAAAATTTCCCAAGGCAGATCCGTTAGCACTCCGCCTATTGCAAAGGCTACTGGCCTTTGACCCAAAGGACCGACCGACTGCAGAGGAGGTCTGTGTTTTATCTGATTGAGTTCTGTCAGAAATGCATATTTACTCGCGATGCATCTAGCAACAATTCTAAGTAGAGTTGTAGAGCCTGCTTCTTTGCTTTGCTAAATACAGTTGAACTGAAGTGTTTTTTATTATTATTATTTATTTTATATTTTATAGGCACTGGCGGATCCGTACTTCAAGGGTCTGGCCAGAGTTGAGAGAGAGCTTTCTTGTCAACCTATTTCGAAGCTGGAATTTGAATTTGAAAGACGAAGAGTGATCAAGGAGGATATCAGGGATCTAATTTACCGGGAAATACTCGAATACAATCCACAACTACTTAAGGATTACTTGAATGGAACGGAAGGCACAAGCTTTATGTATCCAAGGTTGAATTTGCATCTCAATAGTTTTATCACTGCTGTTTCAAATAGATATTTCTGTTTTCATGTGATAATCCCTAACATATATATCAATTGCAGTGCTATAGGTCAATTCAGAAAGCAGTTTGCTTATCTCGAGGAAAATGGTGGTAAAAGTGGACCGGTCATTCCTCCAGAGAGGAAGCATGTCTCCCTTCCACGGTAGGCGCCTGCGCAAGCTTATCTCGATGTTGGTCAATATTGTAACTTTCTGCTGCCATGGATAGAAAAAATTGTATTTAGAAGGTTTGCAGTGCTGTACAGTATTCTTTGGGATGCATTACTAACAGTAATCCTTGGTTGCAGGTCTACTGTTCATTCAAGTACAGTAACCCCTATTGCACAACCAAATTTGCTCTCGTATGAGAACCGGCAGACAGAAGTGGCTTCTAACGGGCTTAGAGTAACAGACACTATTAATGGGAATCCATCAAAGGCCTCACGGCCTCCACCGAGGGTGCCAACAGGTACTCCACTGGATTTTTCTCTTTAGCATAACTATGCAGATGCAATGAGTCTCAGTTATGTAGTTACTTTTCTGTCATTATTTCAAAAATATAGGATGTCAAACTAGCATTGGTCGATTTTTTTTCTACATCTCCCCATTGTTGCTCTGATGTAGAATATGCTCATAATAACCTGAAGATGCATGATCTGGACCCAAATTTTATGACTTCATGAAGGGTTTAGTATGATGTACCAGTCTTGATTCGGCAGAATTTTGTTTCTGTTGTATCAATTTTGATTATTTTGCCATACACAGCAAAACCTGGACGAGTTATTGGACCAGTTCTTCCATATGAAAATGGCAGAAATGCCAAGGAGACCTACGATCCAAGGACATTGTACAGAAACGCAGTTCTTCCTCAGCAGTCTATCTCTCCACACTGCTTCTTCAGAACTCATCATGTCACTCAAGAAAAGTCCCTGTTGGAGATGAAGAGAGATGGGGCTCATGCTAAACTGCAACCCCATCTTGCACAACGAAACTTGGTGTCAAAACCTATTCCGGGAATGGCCATCGATGTCAACACCAACCCATACCACCCGCCATCCACCAAGGTAGATCAACTAAATGCCATAGATACGAAGCTGCTGCATGCACAGTCTCAGTTTGGTCCTGTTGGTGCTGCAGCTGTAGCTGTAGCTGCTCACAGGAACACAGGAGCTGTTCACTATGGATTGTCTTAGGTGGGTTTAAGTGGGATATTCAGTGTTAGAATTGAGGAGGGAGGAGTAATTGTATCATTAGCTATTTTTTCTTTCCAATTACCTTTGTAATTATAGTATTGAAAATCAATAAAAAGTTCTAATTTTTTAGAAGCCTTGGCAAATCATATGACTTACAATATATGCACTTGCACGTCTTATCTGTCTCAAACAGCATTTACAATACATGCGCTTGTACCTTTATCAAATTATGATATCAAAATTGTTCATTGGGATTGGTGTTAATGTTAGGTGTCTGAATACTTCTCTACAGCCTATTTATCTTTTGGTTGGAAAGGAGGATTTCTTATTGAAAAATGAAAACACAGAATAAAACAGATAGAATCCAACTAGTAGAAAAGGAGCATATATAAAGCATAAGGCCTATGAATGGAGGATCAAGGGGAGTATAATTCAGGCACAACACGAAGAGGACCTTTTTTATGGACAGTGAGACCATAAACTTCAGTCATGTCCAAGGTCTCGGCCAATTCACTTCCACTACTAGGCAATTTCCAATCAAACCAATACACAAGGTTTGCAAGCTCATATTCAGCTGCAGCAACCGCAAAGTTCACTCCTGGATACCCCCTTCTCCCACCACCAAATGCGATGAACTGGAAGTCCTGGCCCCTGAAATCAACTGAGTTGCCCTCAAATCGTTCCGGAAGAAACTCCTCTGGTCTGTCCCAGAATTCGGGGTCCCTTTGGATTGCAAATGCATTCACAAACACGCTTGTTTTCGCTGGGATATAATAACCTCGCAGTTCCACAGCTGCAATTGTTTCTCTTGGAACTAATAGAGGAACTGGAGGATGTAGTCTTAGAGCTTCTTTGATGACACATTTTAAGTAGTCCATTTGTTCGAGATTACTCACATCCACCCTTGCCTTCTTCCCCACCACCCTTCTAACTTCCTCTTGGAGTTTGGCCATTACATTTCGATTTCTCATCAGCTCTGCCATCAACCATTCCAACGCTGTTGAAGTAGTATCACTTCCACCAATGAGCATGTCCTATAAAAAGATGCCCAATTTAGCACATAAACAAACAATTAAAAAAACTCCTAGTCTAAATGGGAAAGCCATTGAAGGACCTCTCAAATCCTAAAAATAAAGATGTCAATGAGTATACACAGAAAAGTTGAGGGAAGGAGAGAGACAATTAAGATGGCCTTCAGGTTGTCTCGAGTAAGCTCGAAGTCAGGGCTGCTATCCTTTTGAAGCTGGAGGAGAATATCCAAAAAGTCCTTCGATTCAACTTCTCTGTTTGCTGTCTTATGCTCTTCAATTAACTGATCAAGGAATCCATCTACCTCGACAAAGGTTTTATTCAACCGTGCAGTTAGTCCTCTAAGGCTATCAATCCAACTCAAAGAAGGGAAGAAATCTCCCAGGCTGAAAACCATTAGTTGAGTCATCAACGTTCTTGCCAACTCTCCAAACCAACTACCATTTTGTTCCACAAAATTCTGTCCAAGAACGCACCTAGACATTATGTTGCTGGAGGCTCTTATCAGCATCTCACTTAGATTAATAGGAGACTGGCCGAGGCACGCTTTTCGTATTCTATTTACCAACTCCCCAATCTCTTCTTCCCTTGCATACTGAAATTGTTGCACCCTTTTGAGGCTGAGAAGTTCGAGAACACAAAGTTTCCGAACTTGTCTCCAGTACTCCCCATAAGGAGCGTAGCCAATGTCATAACATCCATAGACTAATATGTTTGCAGCTGTAGTTTTGGGACGGCTGGAGAAAACAGTATCATGGGTCTTCATGACTTCCTTGGCCATTTCTGCTGATGAAACTACTAGTGTTGGAACTTGTCCCATGTGAAGTAGCATTAGAGGGCCATGCCTCTTAGACAGAGTGCCAAGAGAGCGGTGTGGGAGTGTGCCTAGCTGGTGAAGGTTTCCAATCAGTGGTAACCTTGTTGGAGATGGTGGTAACTTGAGTTTCGAACCTGATCTGGGAAATGAAAGCAAAATGAATATGGAAAGCGAGAGAAGAGAAACCAAGAAAAGATAGGAAGGAGTGGTGATTCTTTGTAGCTCTTGCCCCAGTTGATTCAACCATGGTGATAGAGCCATTGCCATATCTGTGCACCCACGTTTTCCTACTCTTAGCTTTCTAGCCCTCCATGCTCGCCCAGATATAACCAGTTAATGCCTCAAAATGTTAAAGCGTCAAAAACATTTTCTGCTTAATTTCCCTATATGGCCAAAAACTTATGTCGATCATCATCGACAAGCTACATGCATGATGGCCATATATCAACCACGTTTTTCTCCCTTCGACCCAATAATTCACATTCCCACCCCAAAAGTTAATCATTGATATTATATTTATTAAACCGATTACGTAGTTTAGTAAAAGAAGTCGAGAGAAAATCTCTGCCCTTGTCGAACAACAATAATGCAGGAAGCACTAACATGTACAAACAAAGCAGAGGGCCGGCTTATCCATCCCACACAAGATAGATAAGTAGATAAACTTCGACAGAACCAACAGCTGCGTCACCTAATGCATGCGCACCGCGCTATTCCTTGGTTGCGACAGTACTACATACAAACAGAAGAAAAAACAACAGAACCGAACTGCATGCAATGAACTCAAAGATCTATGCGAACACGTAGTAGAACTGGCAACCAAGTATGAACATTTTAAAATGGAATTTTCGTTTAAAATGCACCATGCTGGTGCGGTTAGTAATTTAGTATGCAAACCTTTTGTATGGGACTCTTTTCCAGCTCTTTCTTCAGAGTTCTAACTTGTTAATTAAGTTCATTCTGATAGAGGATGCATTGCAGATTATTAAGGCTCGCTTTCATAGACAGTTAGCTAGCTGCAAAGGAACATGATTCAGTTTCAGACCTTTCTCCTATTTCTGACCTTATATGTGAACATGCATGTTTTCTGCTAGCTAGCTGTGCTGTCCGGGCCAGTCCGGCCATGCATGAATCCTCGAGTTTGTGAATTTGCAAAGTTCGATGGTATTTGCCTATTTGGGAGAGGTGGCCAAGAGTCACAGCCCAACATTTGGGGCCTAAATGCCTAATTGCAAATGCTCAACACCAGCTGAGTATTAGTTGTGTATACTTGTGTACGTCTACATATATACATACATCAAGCTGCGATATCGATCTATTACGTACGTACATTCAGGGCCTTTCTTTATTTTACCATTACAAATAATTTTTTGCCTAATTACTGTTGAGAATACTAATGACAGCATGTCAACATCTCAATCCGTTATCAATTATTTTTGGTTGTGAACCTCAAGTTACTTATCAATCACACAATCAAGAATGACATACAGGGTTGTAGACCAAGTAGTTCATAGCCTCATACTGAGTTGGTTCAGTGGTAATATGCATATGCATCTTGAGTATACAATATGCATCTTGTTAATCCCAACATATTAAGAACTCAACAAACTAACTTAATTTAAACTTTAAGATCATCAATAAAAGATTTTCGTTGAATCTTACGGGCAAAAAAGGCTTTCGTGTAGTCTTGTACTCCGATCCTTGTATATGCAGCAGGTGTTTGTTCAGTGATCAAGCTAGAGGCTGGTCCAATTTCACCATCAACTCTCGGGTTGCAAAATGTGGCGATTGAAAGTCTTTCTTTCTCTGAGTTTACAATTGCTCGATGTTCAATGCTACGATAAGTCCCATTTGTTTTAATCTGCCATTTAAGTTCATTTTGTATAAGGGCAAGTGAATATTTCTAATTCAAGTAAGTAATAGCGTTAAGTAACAAGTTGAAGATTACCTCCAGAGCGTCTCCAATGTTGACAATAAAGGCTTCAGGAAGTGGCTTAACAGGAAGCCAATTCCCATCCTTCTTGATTTGGAGACCTTCCATTTCATTCACTTGCAGGAGGATCGTGAGGCCTGAGGCATCTGAATGAGGAGTAAATCCGATGACTTTCTCCGGCTGAGGACATGGAGGGTAATAGTTAATTCTCATTGATTGCATTGCATCTTCAAATAACTCGGTCAATTCTTTGGCATCAACTTTCAAAGCATGTTCCATTTGTGTAAGGATAGCCATGGCAAGGTTATTCAGTTCCAAGGAGTAAATCTCCAAGGTGTCTCTGTTCATGTAAGACTTGTAAATGATGTAACATGAGAGAGAGAGAGAGAGAGAGAGAGCTTGATTACTTGAAAGGACTAGGGAGCTCCGGGAATAGGTGAGGTTTCCTCATCTGGACAGGAAGTGTAGTCATGAAGAAAACGTCAGCCCAATCAAGTTTTTGCTCTTCAGAAACGACAAAGAGTTGTCCAAAACCCTCCATGTCTTCTGGACGCTGCCAAAACCGTTTCTTCTCATCTATCGAGAGGTTGAAGAAGTCTTGAATTTCTGTCTTAATCTTCTCCAACAAAGAAGAGCTCACGCCATGGTTTACCAACTGCTAGCAACATATATACAATTAAAAGCACTCTACCGTCATTTGCTTTCTTGCTTGAGGAAATTTTTCAAATGGTGTCTCAAGTTAAGTCCATTCATCATTTTGACATCTCAATCTTGAAAATTATGATAATGGTACCTCAACACTTAAACTCAACCCAACATTAGTTCCCTCCGTGATTGACACCGTCAAGCTAGATTTTGTCCATGAGCAAAATTGTCTCTTCATGTTTTCCCTCCATAAACCTTATCAGTTGAATTAGAGTTTCTCGACTTGAAGATATCAACTATGAATGTGAGTCTTATTTTCTAGTTATCTTTGATTGTTCTATTAAGTATATGGGTGTGTCTATTGTCACCCCACAAACCAATTTGCTCACCCCACACATTGTTGGTTTATTGAAAGACTAAAATGCCATGATGTAAAATTACAGCAACAGACAATAAATTGTTACAAATTACAATTTTTTTTATCATTTTGTTTTTGAAAAATATCAGAATGATATATTAATAATTCTCAAGCCAAAGAAAGCCATTACATATCCTCTCTCTACCGACTAAGGGTAGATAAAAAGTTTGTGATTTTATAATTTTGTTTTGGATGAACACATACTTCATAAACACTAACCCATATATAATTGATCATATTCGGTTATTCTTTGGAGTCTGAAGACACTAGCATTCAACCTGAAGATGAGGTGAATTGTTTGTATTTTTTTTTCCTTCTCTTTTTTTCACTGTTGATCCTCCGTCTATCCCTTTACTCATTATTTCTCATGTCGATTTTGCATGTAAATTTCCATGTCTAATCGTTCACTTATATTCGATCGTTTGATATTGTGTGTATTATATAAAATTAACAAATATATATGTTGGGTGAGAAAAGAATGTACAGTGAGCGAAATAAATGTGAAATTGGAAAAATATATGTAAGGTGAACAAAATAGAGTTGGAAAAAAGGTATTTTTGGTATTGTAAATGGGTGAACAAAGTAGACTTACAATTAAAAATAAATAAGTAGGGTGTGAAGAGAATGTAGGGTGAACAAAATAGTTTGTGGGGTGAAAATAAAAACACCCTAAGTATATATGTTTCATGAACTATGTTGCACGGACACTTTACAGTACCCCTGGAGTGTCGGAATATGTGTGTGTGTGTGTGTGTTAGTATGCATGTTAATCATAGTTCATGACCATATGTGCATTGCATGTGTGTCGGAGTGTCCGACACGGCGACACGCCTTCGATACGGCTTGACACGTGTCCGACATGTCACGTGGTGTGTCGGAAACTATTGACTTTTTCGACACATCTCGACTCGTTGACCGACACGCCATCTCAGCCTCTGACATGTCACGTCATCAATTATTATGTTTAAAAAAAAAAGAGGTTTAGATGGATTATAGAATAATTAAAAGGTTTGGATGGATTATGAAATGATTGGAATTTTCTTGTTTATTAGGTGTTAGAGGGTTGCTATGTTACTGAGTTGCTGCCTAGTTTTTTTTTTACAACCTATATCTACCCATTTGATTCTCTTTAATGTTATTTCAATATGTTTATGCAATGGATTGAATTTAAACAAAAATGAAAGAAAAAAAATTGAATTTAGAACATGATTTTGGTAATCTAATGAACTTATTTCAAAATTTAGTATATTTTTTATGTATTAAAAATACATAAATATATTATTTTATTTGTCATGTCCAAGCCGTGTCGGAAACTCAGTTTTTAAGTTATACCGTGTCGCCGTGTCCGTGTTCGTGTCTGTGCAACATAGTTCATGAACTTCTGTACTTGATACAAAATGCATTTTAATCAATGTTGATTTTTTCTCTCACCGGTGGGTTGCAAAAGCTACTTTTAATGATGGATATTAATGGCCAATAATGTATTATAATTTCTAGATGTCTCTAATTTTTGTATGCAGCCAACACATGGCTCACCACAAATTTTGATACTGATTGGAAAAGAGACATTATTCTGGAGGGAAATATTTGTGAAGGGAAAAGATTTAGGGAGGAAAAACATGAAAAAACAATTTTGCCCATGGATGAAGTCTAACTTAACGGTGTCAATCACGGAGGGAACTAATGTTAGATTAGGTTTAAGTGTTAAGATGCCATTATCATAGTTTTCAAAATTGAGATGTCAGAATGATGAATGAGCTTAACTTGGAGCACCATTTGAAAAATTTCCTCTTCTTGCTTTGTTAAGTTTTTTTTTTTTTTTTGATACAAATTCTTGCTTTGTTAAGTCATATACCCTCCCTCACCAATTTACTTCGGAATAATGGGCTCCCTTGCCCTCCTATGGTTGTAGATTGAGCACGGCATTCTGGTCGTGGCTCTACCTTTTTTGTTGGCAAGAAAACTGTCTCATCCTACTTCTGGGTTTGAAATAGTTGATTAGTTTTCTTGTTTAATTATGTTGTATGGTTGGGCTATTATGCCTATTGGGTTGTATCCCTCAAAAAATGTTTCATTTCAAAAAAAAAAAAAAAAAGTCATATACTAATATTTGTCAGATATCTTGATGAACTAGATATATATATATAATATGACATTATATAGAGATGATGCATACATATTTGAATATGAGTTCAAGTGTTGACATGAGTTTAAAGAAAATGAACATAATCACTATTTGACCAACTCATAATCGGATAGAATTTAAAATTCTTCGTTGGACATAATCATAAGTTATTATCTGATTTGAGATTTTGAAAGAGTAGTTAAAATGGTATGACACTATGACATCAAGAAACTGACATGTATGACCGAACTATGTATATGTCAGATATGGTCCCTATATATACACAAACGATTTCTCACATGAACTTATTAGAGAAATGTAAGGGTGAAATCAAAGAAGATTATAATGGACAACTCAAGTTCTTCGTGCAAGTCTTTTAAATTGTTTTAGTTATCTTTAACTTCCCGTAAGGATTGATAATACTATTGCAATTCTAGTTATAATTTACACAGAAAGTTTAAGTTCTGAAAGTGAAATACTCCATGAACTCTTAACTATATTGAGGTACCTGGAAGAAACCCCACTCTTTGCAAGCCAAGTGGAGCCTAGCCAATTCATCCGAATCTTGAAAACTGTTCGATTCTTTCCGAGAAAGCAGTTTCTTGAAGTTGATGGTTGGTATTTCAGGTTGTACAGGACTGCACGCTTCATCGGAACCGATCTTGTTCACTTGGTCTCGAGCATCACCGTCGTGGAGATCTTGCTGTATATATCTAGGTGGAAGGGTGGTTATGGGCTTCTTGGCTAATTCTTGAACAGAAGGAACAAGATGAGAAACACAGCATAGCCAGCTGCTGCTCTCTTCCTTTACTATTTCCATGGCTTTTGCCCCCTTTTTGTTTTCGGGATCGAGAGGTTCCTCTCGTAAGCAAGAATACAAATAATAGCTAGGCACCAAAACCCTTGGTTAATTGTTTATTGAGAGACAATGAAGAGATGGATAATCAAAAGAAAGAGCTAAAGATTGAAATCGCAAATGCATTCGTGATTCTCAAGGTCCAACAGATACAGAGCATCTTAATTTCTGGTGCAGGTTGCTCCCAGGGGAGCTTTCATCTAGTGGTTTGTTTAGTCGTTTCGTGTATGTGCATGTGTAAAAAAATAAAGAAACAGATTTCATGTTTCTTTACTTAAATTGAAGTTGGGTGACTTGGGTCTTTCCCCAAAGAGACAAAAAAAACGTTTTTTTTGTTTTTTTTTTAAGATGAAAAATCTATTAAAAACTAAAGCTTTTGGTACAATATCAAAATGCAAGATTGTACAAGCCTCACTATAAACCCTATAATTCCAATACAATGGGGAATCACCGAGATTAGCTATAACATCTGCGACAAAATTTGCTTCACGAAGCACATGCTTAAAACTAAAGATTAATTACAAAAGACCCCTTAAACTATGAGGTCACTTTTAATTTCATACCTAATTTTCAAAATCTTGCGTTTTCATACCCGAATTTTAGTCTGTTAGACAAGTTCATACCTTGATGAACAAGTCTGTTAAAAAAAATCTGCAAGTGCTGACATGACACTTAACAGCCTGTATGTTTGTCATCTGATGATGTGGCGCCATATGCATCCCACAACAGCCACACAGGTCGTTGAAATTGTTTTACTTCCAATTATCAAAAGAGTATGAGAATCTCACTGAAATTCTCTCTCGGAGCTCTCTACCATAGTCACAACCCACAATCAGTTAACCTCGTCGTCTCCAAAGCCAACTCGTCTAGAGAGTCAATCCCGCATGTCGGACTCAGGCTCTAATGGGGGTGCTAGTCTAGAGCAAGGTGATGATCATGCAATGATAGAGGGGTCTGGGAGGATCAACGATGATTTTTGTGAGGTTGCGAATAAAAACGATGGCAACAACGATGAGTTTCTGCCGCCGGGTGAGCTAGTGGCGAGGGGTCTGGGCTTTGTAGGTAGGGATTTCTTCAAATAAGATGCAATTTGGGGCAAGACTAGCTTTCTAGATTCGAAAGAAGAAAAAAGTGAGGTAGGTGAATCAATGTGATGTTGTGTCATGTTAAATTTTTAGGTTAATCAAAAGTTAAGGTCTTGGATACCCAATTTTGTTTTTGTTTCCCCTTTGTTTGGTTGCTTTGAATTTTTGAATTCGGATAGATAACTTATGCTGGGAAATTTTGAAGGCTGAGGTTATGGTCATGGATATTATTATGTTTTGGTCAAGATAATAATTTGCTTTTGTCTCGATGTAGAAGGCTGATGTTCGGTTGAAAACTTGATAGGGATATACAGTACGTATGATGTTGAACTTGTGGATTTGAATTGAAATATTATGGGCATCTCTGGGGAATGAGAAGAAGAAAGTTTCTCAAAGTTTATGTACCGAGGAAGACAAGATTGGCTTGCTTGCCTGCTTGGGTTAGAGAATTTGGCCAGAGTTTTCTCCTTTCTCGATTTCAAGCTTTTCATAATTTGAGATTTTTTTTGTTTTTTTGTTTTACAAGCACTCATATTGCAGTTTTTTGGTATCCAAATGGCTCCACATCATCATATAACAGCCATATCAGCTAGTAAGTGCCATGTCAGTCCTTGACAGAATTTTTTTAACAGACTTGTTCATCAAGGCATGAACTTATATAACGGACAAAAGTTCGGGTTTGAAAACGCAGGATTTTAAAAATCAGGTATGGAATTGAAAATGACCTCATAACGAAGGGGGGTCTTTTGTAATTAATTCTAAAACTAATGAAATCAAAACTAGTTATCAACTCTCTAATGTCTTGGACTAGCTTGATCAATCTCCAAAGCGAGTTAATTCGACCATTCACCGTTTCAATTACTAGCTTGGAATTTAGAGAAAAAAATATGTTGGGTCCTAGACCTCATCGATCAGACGATCACTAGTCTGAGGCATCAAGCTGCATATCCTATTACGTGCTTGGGGGAAAAGCTGCCGTTTTAAACGCTTATTAACGCCTTTAATTTCGACAATTTAAATATAGGTTGAAGTAGAGACTTCATACATATATATTAGAAAATCACTTGTTAAAATTCTATATGCTTTGTGTTAATTAGTTGATAATAATTTATATGAAATCATAAAGTTGTCGACGTAGGTAGTCGGTCGGTCATTAACAAATCCGTAGAAATTATCATTTTTGCGTTGGATTCTCTAGAAAGAGAATTTATTGGCTCGTTGGGTCTCATCATCCAGCTGCTCTAATGAAAATGACGACTAACTTGTTCATCTTCATCAGTTTCTTGTATAGATGATCTTACAGACTTGCATCTATGGTTCGGTGAAATTTATGATAACGCTGTATTTCATTCCTTTAACATAAAAGTATAAATCTGAATTCACAACTATTACACATCGTCTTAGTTGCACCAGTAAGTTATTTATATTCAAACAAATATTTATGCAGCATACTCGTATGAGTCTACGTACCAAGCTAGTTCAGCTGGATCGTTTATTCATAATAAACTTTGGGATCCATACATGCATACTTAAGCCCTCTCGAAGACAACAGGAAGCGCAGAACCATCCAAGGCCAACAACCTCTTGCCATTCTCAACCAAAGCACCCACATCTCCGCAAATGAACCTGCAAGTCGGGCACAATTCAGTAGGGCACCACTGCAGGCTGTAGACGCCATCAATATCTGCATCTTTATTAATCCTGAAGTAATTTCTGGCAGCACCCGCTATTCCTTCGTTTTGATCAATTCCGGTGACAATCAACCTCCTCTGGGTCTCGGACTGCTTCTCACCCACCTTCCATGCAGTCGATTGCACACAGACTGTGGATGCAGAGAATGTTATCTTCTGATCCCTGCCCTCTCTCACCACCGTCTCGCTTTCTACGAAAGGCGCAAAGGTCACCGGGAAGTCCTCGGGGCCGGAGGTGTTTTTTTGACCAACATATAAAGGACACGAGTCGTTTCGGTCGATCAAAGTGAAACGGCCGCCGATGTCGGTAATGGCGGGTTTAATGTAGTAGTCTACACCGGATTGAAGAGCCTGCCCGGAGGTGTCGAGCACCGGAGCGTTATCTTGGGCTGAAGTTACCATGGCCATCACTAGCCACATGCAACAGCTCAAGCTTCCGATCATCTTCATGGACTTCATCATCTCTAAGAAATTACGATATGTTGGGTTTTGCAAATGATGAATATTTTGTTTGTGTGTCTGTGTTTTACAATGCCTTGCCATGCAAGGTATTTATAGAGGCGTCATAGCCTGAGCTGAGTCAGCTCGACGTGAAGGTAGAATGAAAGTCAATTCGTCTCATCCATATATTAAAGTTACTATGCTATATGTCTATTACGTGAACAATAAGACCTTGAATTACTGAACCAGGAAACAAAAATGTCAAATTAAAGGCTTAGCGTACATACGGATATGCACCAACTTATGTAATAGTAGACATTTTGGAATTTGATTACTAATAGAAACGTGGGCGGGTGCCATTTTGTTTGATTTTGGTTTTAGGCTAGGGTTTCAATGTTTGAACTATTATGTAGAACAAACAGTAGATCGAAGTCATTAATTTGAATAGAATGCTTCAAGAGTTTGAACAGTAGATGAGCTAATTAGCTAGTATGTAGTTCTCAAACGTCGGTTAGCTTAATTAGTTTCTGACCACCATAGCCAAATTAGATGTAGAGAGCTTACGTACCCACGTACTAACCAGCTTCACATAACAATTCGACGTTCAAAATCAGTATGTACGGCACAGTGGCGAACCTAGGTTAGGGTTTGGGGGCTGCCAAAGTTTCTGAGTTCTTTGAGTTTCAGGCCAAGATTGTAGAAAAGCTTAATCAGTGTATGCCATATATATTGAGCTCTCTATATTTAACCTTAATTACTTTCTCGATCTATTCTGTAGTCATAGTTTCATGCTATGCTTGAATTCAAGGGTTTGAAACGTTTGAAACCCACAGTCTTTCCTTGTAATGTTGGTAAAAGAAGTATTAATATTGCAACTACACATAAGTTTTATGTGTTCAGGTCCTTCAGGATGACCGGTTCTGCCTTTGGATCAGCATAAATGTTACTTTGTTAGCTTAGTCTAAAATTAGCCATTTTATTATCCTTAGTTTTAAAATTAGCTAACTTGCAATCTTAAGTTTTCAAAATTAGCCAACTTGCTATCATTTTCTTCAAATTTGCTACTCTAGACTTTTACAATTTACTGGTTTTCTTTCCTATATTTTGAAAATTAGTCGTTCGTCACCCTATTTTTTCCAAACTAACCAATGTCCGTTTATCGAATTCATTCCCCGCTTGAGGATATATACCTTTTTTTTTTAGAAGATCAGATAACTAATAATTAATCAACCAAAACAGTATCATTTTGTCCCCCCCCCCCCCCTCTTCGTACGTGGGAAATTATGAGTTCAACATACAAAAGCCTAGTTATAGTATTTGAGGTGTTCATTCTGATATAACGTACGTTTGTATATCTCAACATTAATATTAGATACTAATTAACTTATATCCCAACATTTGTCAACGAAAGTATATGTAAATGAAATATCAAATTTGACAATCTCAACGAAAGTATATGTAAACGAAATATCAAATTTGTCAATCTTATTTATTAATTTATTCATAATAGAAATAATAACAAATATTATCGAATGCACCATGCATGTATGATACCATCACATTAGATGACGAGATTCTTATTAAGATCTAGCTACTCATGATCCTCTCGTATATTCATGAGACTAATAGCTAGAGCAGGTTCAGCTGCTCTGTAATTTAAGCCCTCTCAAAGACAACAGGAAGCACAGAGCCATCCAAGGCCAACAACCTCTTGTCATTCTCAACCAAAGCACCCACATTTCCGCAGATGAACTTACAAATCGGGCACACTTCAGTAGGGCACCATTGCAGATAGTAGATGCCATCAAGATCTGCCTGTTTGTCAATCTTGAAGTAGTTACTGGTAGCACCACGCGGGCTTTCAACTTCATCACTGCCCGTGACAATCAACCTCCTCTGGGTCTCGGACTGCTTCTCACCCAGCTTCCATGTAGTCGATTGCACACAGGTTGTGGATGCAGAGAATGTGATCTTCTGATCCCTACGCTCTCTCACCACCGTCTCGCCCTCTTCGAAAGGCGCAAAGGTCACCGGGAAGCCCTCGGGGCCTGAGGTGTTCTCTTGACCAACATATAAAGGACACGAGTTGTTTCGGTCGATCAAAGTGAAAAGGCCGCCGTTGTCGGTGATGGCGGGTTTGATGTAGTAGTCTACACCGGATTGAAGAGCCTGCCCGGTGGTGTCGAGCACCGGAGCGTTATCCGCTTGGGCTACGGTTGCCATGAATAGGCTGATTGAAAGTATGCTTCCGATCAACTTCATGGACATCATTTCAAGAGAGAATCGAATAGGCTGTTAGTTAGGGTTTTGCAAATGAATATGTTGTATGTGTTTGTGTTTTGCTATGTCTTGCAACGCAAGGTATTTATAGTGAACCTTGAGGGTAAAAGTCAATCTTTCTCATCCGAGAGGGGATCCTATTTCTCTTCTATTACTTGTACAAGAAGACGTTCCCGTTGAACTACTGAACCCAGAAAGAAATTTCAGCAGGCTAGAGATGCACGTCGGTGGTAGGCCATTTTCTTTGAATTGATCGAGCTTGATCTTCAAAGCCCATAAATCATTACACACGTACAATATTAATATATGATCTGGGGTTCTAATTCAAACGTTCCAACTATCACATAATATGGTTAATTTAAAAGAGAAATAACAGATCGCTGTACGTTAAATCAATTATGTACGTAGTACAAATAACAGTCACTAATAATAATTATAATAAAGATTAATTACAAAACACCACGTGAACTATGATGATATTTTCATTTTCATAATTATCAAAAACTTATATTTTCATATCCGAAGTTTCATTTCGTTAACATTTTGATACCCTAACCACTAACACCGTTAAATTTTGAGGACATTTTCTTCATTTCAATAAATGTATCATTTTTTACATTTACTTTAACAAAATAATTTATTTTTTAAGGTTATCAAATACAAATAGAACAATTTATTAAATAAACATGTTTAATCTACCATGTATATATACCATGTTTATATAAAATATGATAAAATTTATATTGATATTTGATATTTTTTCGATATGATTTATTTTAATTATATATTTTAATTTATTTTATTTTGTTTTGCTTAACATGTAACTCTAAAAATACATATTCATACAAGAGTTCTACTAACTTTTATCACTATTGTTGTAAAAATAAATATTTAATTTTGAATTTTTTTTAATATTTTTGCTACAGTAATTGTTCTATTTGTATTTGATAACCTCAAAAAATAAATTATTTTGTTAAAGTAAATGTAAAAAATGATACATTTATTTAAATGACAAAAATGTCTTTAAAATTTAATAGTGTTAGTGGTCAGGGTATCAAAATGCTAACGAAATGAAACTTCGGGTATAAAAATGCAAGTTTTTGATAGTTAGGTATGAAAATGAAAATAACATCATAGTTCGGGTGGTGTTTTGTAATTAATTCTTATAAAGATTATCATTGAATTACATTTCTTCAAAGCTTTGATAATTAGGACAGAGATGTGCTCGGGAAATTGTAATATTGAGGATATGATCATATGAATTTGCAGATATCCTTGAAATTTTGAAGATACTATTGACAAATTGCATGGCTAGTAATTAGTCGTATTTGTTTTGCTATGAAAAAGGACCAAACAGTATGAATAGGTTCTAAATTAGTGTCTACTAGCAAGATAGATAAAACGTACTTTTCTAAGAGCTAGCTATCATGACCAAAACCAAATTGAAGTTCAGCTATACGTGCTAACCTCGACTTGCTACCATCTTCGTAACCTTCCAAGTTCCAATTGATGAAGTCATTTTAGGTTTTGCTTTTACATTTCTGTTCCATATGTGATAGATAGTACGTAGCTGTATATGTATGTACAAAAAGGCAGAGAGATCGAGCTACATGCATGCAAGAGAAATCTCTAGCTCTAATATGTTTGGAATGCTTTACGCTAAAAGGCTAGGATAGATTTTTAGGCCAATCTCTGTAAACAGTACGTCCCACTAGAATTATAAATCTGATCGAAACTCTGAAAATGCTCCAAACTAAAGAAAGTTTCATATTCCATTCTTGATCAATATTTGCAATACGAAAGGAAGATAGATTATTGATAGTTTGGACTTGTAAACATTAGTAATATATAGCATCAATACGAGACATAAAGATAGTATAGCAAACTGCCACATAAAGTTATAAACTATCACATACCTATAAATTAAGCTCTATGCCGCATTATGTGGCCAATCACAAAGCAAAAATCAATCAAGTGTTTGTTTCTAACAATTGATGAAGTCCCTGGCATGGAAGGTGTTAAGTGGTAGAGTTATTAATGATGATTTACTTAGCGTCGAGGTATAACTTGGGTTTCTAAATGTGAGTTTTTTAATGTTTGCTCTGAGACTTTGAATCATACTTTCCTCTTTTGCTCGTTCACTGCATCAATTTGGAGTTATATGATCACAAAGAATAGATCTTCTCTGAACCTGAGAAATATATCAAAACTAAAGAAGGAAGATGTTAAGAGTTTAATATAAAAGTGTTAGGTTTATTATAAGGGCACTCTTATCATTCTACATTATAGTCATATCTAGACCTATATACTTCTTGTAACCTCATTTCCCTCTATCAATGAAATTCACAATGTAGCCTTCAAGAGTTTCTTGCTTCCTTTACCTTTTCTGCGATTAACTTTCAATAAACCATGGAATCCTAGCAGAAGACAGATTAAAACAAGCTACTGAAAGTAAATCAAAGCCAATACTTGAAAGAGGGAAATCATTCATCCTTCATTTCAGCTAGAAATCCGTTAATTTAGTACGTAAAATTCAGCGATTTTCTTGTTAAGAAGCCCTGCATCTTAAATTCAATGGTCATCTACCATCATATACTCCCACTGCAGCTATAGTCCACCAGAAAACCCTACAGTCATGAATGTGCAATTATTTACTGAAAATTATACAGCGCACCCGGCCAATCTCACCGTCCACTCATTGCGCCCGGCCCCACCCGACCATCTCACCGGTCATCTCACCGTTAAATTTCCGGGTGCGCTGAATAGGCTCTCAGTATTTACAGCATCCTCAGATCGATATTCCCAAAAAAATAAAAAAAAATCAACCAGTACTGTACCATTGCTATACCACCGGCAATTCAACAACAGCAAGCCAATCAACCAGTACTGTACCATTGCTATACCACCGACAATTCAACAACAGCAAGCCAGTGCCACTCCCTATAAGTAACCAGCATGGCAGCATCATGTAAGTTTTAATTAGCAAACACAACAATTTAAATGGATGTTGGTTGTGATCACAAGCCTCATGCTGTTTGTATTCCAGCTCCAGCTCAGAGTCACATCAAGAGTTTTCTTCAGTTTGCCAAAACCCTCCACCACAGAGGCTTTCACATAACCTTTGTCAACACTGAATTCAACCACAAGAGATTTCTTAAATCTCAAGGACCCAACTCCCTCGATGGCTTACCTGATTTTCGCTTTGAAGCCATTCCTGATGGCCTTCCAGAATCAGATGAAGATGCCACCCAAGAGACCAATTTGGTATTTGAATCCCTCAGAAATCATCTCTTTTTGACTCCTTTTCGTGACCTCCTGTCAAAACTCAACAGTAGCACTAGTTCCCCATCAGTTACCTGCATTGTTTCGGATTTTTTCATGTCCAGTTTTACCTTCACGGCTGCAGAAGAACTTGGAGTCCCTATTGCATTGTTGAGCACTGGTTCTGCTTCCACTTTCATGGGATGCAGGAAATTCCGAACTTTGCTTGAGAAAGGACTTTTTCCACTTAAAGGTAACTACCGAAGCATTTTTATTTTATTTTTCAAATTTTATGGTACGTTAAAATCTAGTAGTTTGATTGTTAACATTTAACTGAAATTTTGGGTGTTGTAGATGAGAGCTGTTTGACAAATGGGTTTCTAGACAACACAATAGAATGGATTCCAGGAAAGAAAGATATTTGTTTGAAGTATCTGCCTACTTTTTGTCGAACTACAGATCCAGACGACATCCTCTTCAACATCACCATGGAAGCAGTGGAAAACGCAAATAAAACTTCAGCTGTTCTTCTTCTCACATTTGATGCTTTGGAAAAAGATGCTCTGGAAGCTCTCTCCTCATCTATTTCTCCACCAATTTATTCAATTGGTCCTCTCCAATTGCTGGTAAATCAAATACCAGAAGACCCTTTGAAACATATGGGATACAGTCTTTGGAAGGAGGAAAGAGACTGTCTCCAATGGCTAAACTGCAAGCCACCAAACTCAATTGTTTATGTCAATTTTGGAAGTATTGTGGTTTTGACACCAGAACAGCTTCTCGAGTTTGGTTGGGGACTTGCGAATACCAAGCTTCCTTTCTTCTGGGTTATTAGGCCAGATTTGGTTGTCGGAAAATCAGCAATCTTGCCGCCAGAGTTTGAAGCTGAAACCAAAGACAGAGGTCTAATAGCAAGTTGGTGCCCCCAAGAAGAAGTCCTAAACCATCCATCAGTTGGAGGGTTTTTAACACACTGTGGTTGGAATTCAACCATTGAGAGTATTACAGCTGGAGTGCCAATGCTGTGTTGGCCATTCTATGGAGACCAGCAAATAAACAGTTACAGTTGCTGTGAATGGGGAATTGGCATGGAGATCGACACAGATGTCAAGAGAGACAATGTGGAGAAGCTTGTGAAGGAGTTAATGGAGGGAGATAAGGGCGAGAAAATGAGAAGCAAGTGTCTGGAGTGGAAGAAACTTGCAGAGGAAGCCACTGCTCCGCATGGTTCTTCATCAAAAAATTTGGAAAATTTAGTGAACCACGTCTTATTAAGAAAAATCACTTAATAAAGGTGTAGCACTATGTGAAAGGAGCTAAATTTGATGGGTCATTTCATGGCAGGTTTCTTTTTCATGTTAATAGTTTCTTAATAAAGTTATCGTTTTTTTGTATTCGAAAAAGAAGAAGAAAGGCACTGTATTCCTCTGTTTAATTAACTAGCAAAGATTGTACTTAGCATCCTTAAGAATAACATCGATGGTTTAGTGACCACTGCTTACAAACCATAGAACCATGAGTGATCAAACAGAAATGATATACAGGACGGGGTTCCACCAAATATTCACAAAGCTCATTTCCAAGTATTCAATCTCTCAATGCGGCTGAGAACCAGTGCAGAGGAATGCAATGATTGAAGTGTATAATTACTTGAAAGACTGATGACATGGTTGTGACTTGTGAGTTTTGTGTAGGGCTCAGGTTCATTATTCAACAAGGGAAGATTCACCATTTTTTGAGGCTTGCTTTATTGGATTCTACTGACAAGATCTTGAACAATTTTGGCACCCCATTTTCTTTATGGAGCTCTCAAGTTTCTTAAAGGTACTGTAATGTTGATCATCCTACAGAACCAACATTAATGGTTTCATGAAGATGTAGTTTGCCTAATAATGCTCCAATAACACAAATTTCCATAGGGTTTCATATAATTAACCTCTGTTAAAGAAGATTCCACCACTTCAACACAAATCAGCTACTCTGCCACCAAAGTTAGAATCTGAAATCAAGGTCAGGTCTAGTAGCAATTTGGTGCCCCAGGAACAAGTCTTAATCCACCCAGCAGTTGGAGGGTTTCTGAGACACAGTGGTTGGAGTTCAACCATTAAGTCTTTAGTGTCTTACAGCTGGAGTACCTATGATGCACTGGCCATTATTTTCAGACCAGCAAAAAAGAAAGTAACTACACTTGCAACCAGTTCGGCATTGGCATTGAGATCAGTACTGATGTCAAGAGAGACAATGTAGAGAACATTGTCAAGGAGCTGATGGAGGGAGATAAGGGTAAGAAGATGAAAAACAAGGCCTTGCAGTGAAAACAAACTAGCTGAAGTAGTCACTGATCCACATGGTTCTTCATCCCCAAACTTGGATAATTTGATTAATCAATTACATAAGGCACTTAGTTTCAATCTTTATTTCCTCTGTATAATCAACTACAAAAATTGTACTTGGCCTGTTATATATATTAAAAATAGCATGTTTTGATTTTAATGTTATCACTGATTTTGTTATATATCCATGGTTTTAGACTTTTAGTGATTACTGACTACAAACAAAGAATCATAAGTTGATCAAATACAAATGATATGCATCAAGAGGTTCCACCAACCTTTCAGGTTTATTTATGCATCATGGTCACATATTAATGAATGATTATAATCAATCATACCAGGTACGCAGTTCAAAAATTGAAGAATGCCTTTTTTGTTATCTTCTATCTACTACCTAGTGGTGAACTAAGCAGTCAGTAAGAACTAAGAAGGGGTAGTGCTCCCCAAATTCCCAAACCAAATAAAATTACAAGTAGACGAAAACAAGCTTCTCAGACTCCCACTATGAACTCATAGCCAAAACAATTTCACAGAAAATTTAATTTTTCATCTCAAAAATGTATTCAAAAAGCTTATACCAAGTATTCAATCTCCCACTGATGACAAGAACCGAGCCAGAGGAATACACCGATTGAAGTATAACCTCACAAGCAAAAGTGCAGATCACATGCCTTATTATTTGGAGGGAGAAATTGACACTCATAAATTGAATTACTGTATCATTAAGATCAGCTCAAAGCTAAAGTCATAACAGGAACCAAAACAAGGCAATACCTATTTCAAATATGAAATATCTAAAAACAAAAGCAACCAGTAATTCCACAAAAACGAAAACAATGATCAAACACTAACATTGACCAGCAGGTCCATGCATACCTTCCCACAAAGATCTATAGTTAATCCATCACCATCTAACTACTTCTTATGCACTTTAGTCTTTTCTAGCCACAATCTTGAACTTCCCAGATTCTTGTTGCTGCAAGTAGAACAAAACTCATTTAGCGATATCCCAACAAAACATAATAACAAAACTAAGCTAACATTTAAAGCAAAACCAGGAGAACAAGTGGTGATTATAAAAAAAAAAGTTTTACCTTTTCCCATAGATCAGTGTGGGTTCGGCAAAACCCAGCTACAATATCACCCTTCCTTCCTTCCCTGTACTCTATACAAAGATCTTCATTCAACCCACAAGTCACATGGAACGCCAAAGGGCATTTGATCTCCGAACACTGAATAGCACACCCGCTTGCGCTCTTGCAAACATAACACCTCTCTTTCCACCTCCTCTTGGGAACCTTGGAGCAGTCAATCCCCTCTCGGCCTTCCGGGTCCTTAAAGAACACCTCAGGAACATAAAGCGCACACACAATATGCGCCCACCGCCCATCTCCAGTCGGCTTCATTGCCCCACCTTTGCCGGGGCAAAGACAGCAATTCAAAGACTCATCACCCCGCGAAGCCTCAGAAGAACCAGAGCATTGCGAGCAGAACCAATCTCCCTCTGGAATACCCTTCACAAGGGGATTACCATAGCAGGTGGCATGAACCATCAGATCACACCCGTCACAGAACACAATCGGATCCGACGGATCTCCATCTGAGCTCTTACAAACATTACAAACAATCCCATCCTCAAACTCTTCCTCGACGCCCGAATCTTCCGGGCTCTTCTCTGAGGCATTTTCACAAACACCTTCCGTGCATTCTTCAACTTTCTCCGGCTTGTACTCAAGATTCAAATCCAACTCCGGAACCGGCTTCTCGGGGGTCACTAAATCCGGCGGAAGCGCCCACACACGCTTCTTCGCCGGCAACGAATAGGTGTTGACGGCGAAGGCGGCGGGAGTTGGGTCAGGGGGAATGGGTTGGTCTCTAGTCTCCTTTCGCTTCTTGGCCGGAAGAATGGGCGAAACGACGTCGTCGCGGTGGTGGTGGCGGTTGTGTTGCTGCATGAGTCTGAATCTTTTGAGAGGAGGGAGGCCGTGGAATTGGGGATCCATTTGATGGGTTTGGGTGGAAGGCAGAGAGAGATTGGGATAGTGATTTGAAGGGTTTCTGAGATTTGGGGATTTGGGATTTGAAATGAGATTTAAGAGAGGAAGAGGTTTGGGTTTGATGGAGATGGAGGGAATTGAAAAGAGAGGAGCTTTTCATTTTGGTTTTTTTGAGGGTTTGAAATTGGCGGGAGAGCTCAAAACGGGAAGCTGTGTGTTTTCTGAAAATTTGAAATTTGGAATTGGATTTTTGAGAATTTCGGTTTTACTTTTGAAAACAATAGAACTAGCGCCCGGGCCAATATTTGGGCTCCGCGCCTTCAGCCCATCAAAATTTTATATAAAAATCTATAAAAGTAGGTACTGAGCCACTAAATTTACACAGACAGAGACGTACCAATGAAGCACTACTCTACATGTCAATTCGCCAGAACCGGATGTCAATACCATTTAGGTCACTTTGGAACTTTTCTTTGATTATAGTACATACGATCCCTACTCAGATTTGTAATATATTATGACCAAAGTATTTTCCAATTTCAAAATAAATGATAGTAATTTACTAATAAAGCAATAACCCAGATCCAAGCTTGTTCAAGTCAGGATCTATAACTGGAAATGCCCGAGTAGTGTTGTTGAAGTGATTTTATGGTTAACCAAAAACAACTAAATGAGAAATCAAGCAAGGCCGGAGGAGGAGCCTAATTCACACTACAGAAGAAGCTAAACAAGGTGGATAAGAAATATAAACAATCCAAGACAAACCAGAGCAGATGGATTCATCTCAAGATCAACAAAGAAGGTTCTTAACTCCGATCCTTCAAGAACTAAAAACTGAACCTTTCGAAAGGAATTCACTGAAATCAAAACCTGCATCATAAATTATGTTAACATGGCAATTCTTTGAGCCCTTTTGACACACGCGAATGAATTTCCTTGCATATCTCTTCCTCCGTTTTATATTGAACTGATTCTTGGTTGAAATAGTCATGGTATTCAAAACTTCACCATAGTTTAACAAATACTTTGCAACTTCCATCTCATACCGCCTTCCTTTGAATCCGTTTACGCAGATAGTCTTGAGGCTTGATGACAAACACATAGGCACAAACTCGGGTGGATTCCATTCACGCTCTGGGGTATCCTCGACTTCATCATAAATTAATTCATAGCTGGTATTCTGAAAATTATATTCACAAGAGTGACTGAAATGAGAAAGATTAATGGAAGACATGTCGGTATCACGGAGACTGACTAGAAATGCATCTTACTTTATGTTCTAAGCCAAGATATTCCAGCTTAGGTGATCTCTTCAGCAGCTCTGTTAGCAATTCCTGTTAGCATGAGTCATGAAGTTAATTTAGGAATGTAAATTAATTTGTTATTGCTTTCTTATTTTATATGTGTAATACATGTAGTACATAGTACGTAGGGTTTGTACATGTAGTATCTCTATAAATAGCCTCTTCTGTGGGATGAATAATATATCAGAAAATTCATTCTCCAAACCTTGTTATATTTGACTTGGTATCAGAGCAAAGATCCGAAAGGACTTTGTCTCTTTGTTTTTCCGCTGCGATTTCGTTGACGTTTTTCCCAACGATTTTTTATTCTCCGGACGACGTTTTTCCGTTCGGGTGTTTTTTGTTTTTTGTTTTTCCCGTTCGGGTGTTTCTTCTTCAGAGAGAGTGAGAAAGAGAACGGGAGAGCACGAGAGCACGAGGTCTTCCATCTCCTAGCTGTCCCCTGGCTCGCATCTCCATCGTGCCCAGAAGACGCCGGCCTGACTCGCATCTCCGTCGTGCCATCGTCTGCCCTAAGACTGCAGCCGATCCCAGAAGCCAGAAGCCGTCTTCCATCTCCGCCCGGAAGCCGTGCCCTAAGCCGGCTGGACTACCCCAGAAGCCAGAAGTTGTCGTCTTCCATCTCCGCCCAGAAGACGCCATCTCCGTCGTCTTCCATCTCCGCCCAGAAGACGTTGTCTTCCAGCTCCGCCCAGAAGACGTCGTCTTGTCCAGTCCGACCTGCCATCTCCGCCCAGAATCCGTCCGGTCTAGTCCAACGTCCGGCTTGCTCAGCATCAGTCCAGACGCAGCCGACGCTGTCCAGTTGACGTTGTCTCTCCGTCGTCGTCTCGCCCCAGACGTGACGACGCAGACGACGCGCCCGACCCAGTTCTGCTGCAATCCCGACCCGGCTCTGTTTCTTGCTCAACCCGACCCGGTTCTGCTGCCATCCTGACCCGGTTCTGTTTCTTGCTCAACCCGACCCGGTTTGAACTGATCCGACCCGTTTGTGATATATTGTTGCTTTATTGTGGTATATTGTTGTCACTGCATAAACTACTGATTTGGCATTTGTGTTACAATGGGTTCTGGAGAAGAAAGTTATCAGGTCAATGATGTTCAGAAGTTTGAAGTATCAGTCAAGAATTCTGAAAGTGGTTCCTTTGGGGGAACCAAACTCAATGGAACCAATTTCCGAAAATGGAAGAAAATCATGACGGCTCATCTCCGAGGGATGCACAAGATGGGACATGTAACTGGGGTGATTGAGGCTCCTAGTGCAAGTAATGTTGCTGCTTACACTAAGTGGAAAGATGATGATGGTCTTGTGATGTCAGTTTTGTATAAGGCCATGAATGAGGAAATAGTTGACCTGGTGGAGCAATGTGATACTGCGCAGGCAATTTGGAAGACATTGGCAGATTTATATACTAATGAGTCTGACTTCATACAGGTTCATGAGTTGATGTGTACTGCTGCAGCAATGCAACAAAATGGGCAGCCAGTGGCGCAGTATTTCACCAAGCTGAAGAACATTTGGGCTGAAATTGATGTGAAGCGTCCTTACAAGATCAAGAATCAGGAGGATCTTGTTTGGTACCTAAAGGAAAAGGAGCTTGAGCGAGTTCATCACTTCTTGAGAGGCCTTGATGCAAAACATAACAGTGTCAAAGGAGAGCTGCTCAGAATGACAGAACCTCCTAGCTTGACTACAACTTTCACATATATCCGTAAGGATGAGTCTCAGCAGGAAAGCCTTACTCAAGCACAACTTGAAGTCTCTAGTCTCACTATTCAGGCAAGAGCACCAGCACCACTCCTTCAGCAATCAAGTTCCGTTCCACTCCACAGGCAAGGACCACCACCAGGCTTTGGGAATCAACCTCGTTCTCCTTGCTCTTACTGCAATGGTGACCATGCTCGTGAATCTTGTTGGAAGTTGTACCCGCATCTTAGGCCTAAAAGGCCTACATATCTTCCCAAGGCGAAAGCAGCTATCCAGTTAGTCCAGGAACCAGACATCTATGGGGTGGTCGGATGTGATCATCATACAGCAGGAGGTGCCACACCCTCAGCATCTGTCGCTAGTCGTGGCAAGATAGGTATGGCCTTAAATATTTCTCACTTTGTTGGTGGTGATACATGGATTATTGATTCAGGTGCTTCCGATCATATGACTTATGACAAATCTTTTTTTAATGAATTATCATCTCCACCTGTACCTTATGTTACTAATGCCAACGGTGAGGCCTTCCCTGTTTTAGGAAAGGGGTCAGTTCGTATCACTCCCAGAATGGTGCTAAAGAATGTGCTATATGTACCTGCTTTATCCCATCATTTGATATCTGTCCCACAGTTGAATGTTGAATCCAAATGCTCTGTGACCTTTTTACCTATGTATGTGATTTTTCAGGATCTTCTCACTGGGGAGTTACTAGGTCGGGGGTATCTGAGGGGCAGGTTGTTTCATCTGGATCAGACGTACGTAGGGGAGAAACCAGGAGCACAGTCCCGGACGGCTTTAATGTCCAATTCTGACAAGCTAAGTGAAGTTTGGTTATGGCACCGTCGCTTAGGGCATCCATCTTTTAGTGTTATGAAAAAATCCATGCCTTCTTTGTTTTTTGGTGTGGATGAGTTAGTCTTACATTGTGAAACATGTGTTTTGGGCAAGAGTCATCGCTCAACTTATTCATCTCGTATTTCTAATAAAAGTGTCATTCCTTTTGAATTAATTCATTCTGATGTTTGGGGACCTTCAAAGGAATCCACTGTGTCTGGTATGCGATAATATGTGTCATTTATTGATGATTGTACACGTCTTACTTGGGTTGTTCTTCTTAAAACTAAGGATGAGGTTTTTCCGGCTTTTCAAGCCTTCCTTTCTGAAGTCCAAACGCAATACAATGCCCAAATTCGAATTCTTCGCTCTGATAATGGGGGGGGGGGGAATATGTCAATCGTGTCTTTTAGTCTTTCTTACAAACACATGGGATTATCCACCAGAAAACGTGCCCTTACACACCTGAACAAAATGGGGTATCCGAAAGGAAAAATCGTCATTTACTTGATATGGCTCGTTGTATTCTCTTTAGTGCCCATTGTCCCAAGAATCTATGGGGTGATGCTATCTCCGCATCTACCCATCTCATTAATCGTCTTCCTTCTACTGTCCTCCAGGGAAAAGTACCATTTGAGGTACTAGCTTCTTATGTCTCTTTATCTTCCTTTCATAATCTCCCAGCTCGTGTTTTTGGTTGTGTTGCATTTGTTCATATCCCAAAGAGTCAAAGGTCAAGTAAATTGGATGCCCGGGCGATTAAGTGTGTGTTTGTTGGGTATGGGGGCCATCAGAAAGGGTACAAGTGCTATCATCCACCTACTAGGAAGTATTATGTCACTATGGATGTTACTTTCTTTGAGGATATGAGCTATTACACCTCTTCTGATACTGCTCTTCAGAGGGAGAACTCATATTTTGAAGAGCTGTATCATGGAGAGGGGGAGACAGGTCATTCAGTTTAGGTTACAGATACATCAGAGGTTCAGGGACAAGAAGATGACAGACAGGCAGCACCAGATGATTCTGGTATAATTGCTCCAGAGATTCAAGAGTCCGACACTGCAAGTGTTCCTGCTGCAACCGTTAGTGTTCCTGTTGCAACCGTTACTGCCCCTCCTTCCTTGTCTGATGTTACTAATACCCCTGACTCATGTCTCCCTGGTACAGAAGATCTTCCATCTGAGGTTAGTAATTCTATTGGGGTTAATACTAGTGATGCTAATAGTAGACAATATGTGTTACCAAATAGGTCTACTCGGGGTAAACCAGCAAAAATGTATGAACCTACCCTTTAAGCCAAAACTAAGTATCCTGTGACAAATTTTATGTCTACCAAGAGATTGTCTAAGTCATATGAATCATTTGTGAATCAAATATCTGCTGTATCAGTACCTAACAAAGTGCAGGATGCATTAGGAGATCCAAAATGGAGAAAAGCAATGGATGAGGAAATGGAAGCATTACAGAAGAACAATACTTGGGAGCTTGTATCTCCACCACAGGGAAAGAAGGCTGTGGGATGTCGCTGGGTGTTTACAGTGAAGCATAATCCAGATGGGTCAGTGAGTCGATATAAAGCACGTCTGGTAGCAAAGGGATTCACCCAAACATATGGCATTGACTATGATGAGACATTTGCACCAGTTGCAAAGATGAACACTATTCGGGTATTGCTCTCTCTTGCTGCTAACTTAAACTGGCCTCTTAAACAGTTTGATGTCAAGAATGTTTTTCTTCATGGAGAACTTATAGAGGAAGTGTATATGGATCTGCCACCTGGATATAAAACTGCTCCTTCAAGTAACTTTGTGTGCAGATTGAGAAAATCTTTGTATGGTCTTAAACAATCACCTTGTGCTTGGTTTGGAAGGTTTTCACAGTTCATGAGGAAGATTGGTTATAAGCAGAGTAACTCAGACCACACATTGTTTCTCAGACATCAACAAGGGAAGGTAACAGTTCTGATCATATATGTTGATGATATGGTTGTTACTGGTAATGATACTGTTGAGATGGATAGATTGCAAAAACAGCTAGCCACAGAGTTTGAGATGAAGGACTTAGGTGCACTCAAGTACTTCTTAGGCATTGAGGTAGCCAGGGGGAATGAAGGCATCTATCTGTGTCAGAGGAAGTATATACTTGATCTATTAACAGAGACAGGTATGTTGGATTGTACTCCAATTGATACTCCTATTGAGCAGAATCATCGATTAGCAGAGTATCATGATCAGGTACCTACCGACAAGCCTCGATATCAGAGGTTAGTTGGACGTCTGATTTATTTAGCACACACCAGACCTGATGTTGCATACGTAGTAAGTGTGGTGAGCCAGTTCATGCATAATCCCAGTGTAGATCATATGGATGCCGTTGTAAGAATTTTGAGGTACTTGAAGTCCGCTCCAGGGAGAGGAGTAATGTTTTCTAGGCACAGCAATATTCTTGAGGTATGCGGTTTTACAGATGCAGACTGGGCTGGAAATATTACAGATCGGAGGTCTACATCAGGATACTTTACCTTTGTGGGAGGTAACCTTGTTACTTGGAAGAGTAAGAAGCAAAAGGTTGTGGCTCGGTCTAGTGCTGAAGCAGAATATAGAGGTATGGCTCATGGAGTGTGCGAGTTGTTGTGGCTGAGGAGTGTGTTACGAGATTTGGGTGTTAAACCCAAGTGTGCTATGCAGCTGTATTGTGACAACAAGGAAGCTATCGATATCTCACAGAATCTTGTGCAACATGATCGTACTAAGCATGTGGAAGTTGATCGTCACTTCATAAAGGAGAAACTAGATGCTAAAATCATTAGCTTTCCTTTTGTCCCTACAGAAGAGCAACTTGCAGATATACTCACAAAAATGAGTTTCTAAGAAGGCCTTTTATGACTCACTTAGCAAGTTGGGCATGGTTGATGTATATGCGCCAACTTGAGGGGGAGTGTTAGTATGAGTCATGAAGTTAATTTAGGAATGTAAATTAATTTGTTATTGCTTTCTTATTTTATATGTGTAATACATGTAGTACATAGTACGTAGGGTTTGTACATGTAGTATCTCTATAAATAGCCTCTTCTGTGGGATGAATAATATATCAGAAAATTCATTCTCCAAACCTTGTTATATTTGACTATTCCCAGTTGTAGCAGTCCCGAAGAACCAACTCCAATTCGCCCAAATTTTCCAAAGCAGGTACACACCAAGCCTTCCTGAAATATCAAATATTCATCAAACAGAAAATCAGGCAAGGCAATAGCTGCATTACACAACCAGTTTCAGCAGAACAACTTAATTGGAATACTTACCTCCAAACATTTAGGACGAGAATCAAGAGACATATATTTAACATTCTGAACTTTTGCAAGTAAAGCGGCTGGTAGGTGATGCAATTTGAAAGCAATGACAAAACCTCAAGTGTTTTGCATTTGAAAAGGCTTAGAGGCATTTCTAACTCATCATTCTGGCGAGACTCAAAGAAAAGACAGAAATCAAGTTCAACAAGGTTCTTCCTAGTCGCGGCACAAATCCACCTATGAATGCGATTGAAATCCCCAGTGCTGAAGTTCTCACAATGGCGGACGTGGAGTGAGAGTTTTCGGATGTCTGTTGAGCCACGAGGGGCAAGTACACGGCATAAATTATTAGGAAGAAGGGTGGTCCACACGGCATATACTGTAGGGATGAATGACAATATGTGGCAAACAAGTGCATCTGGCAATGCACTAATTCTATCAACTCCTTGTACTTGGGTGAGCGGTGAGACGACGCTGGGTGTCAAACTCAGAAAAGGAAGAAGGAAGATGATGAGAAGACAAAAACGACATCACATTCTGATCGGGGGTTTTTCATGTTAGTATTAAGTTACCACAGATGTACGTAAAAAAGTAAAACACTAGAACGGTAAATTGAGTAGGTAACCATTGTATTCGACCAAGAAAACTTTAAAAACCTAACACTTTTTTTTGTTTTTTTTGTTTTTGAAATCACACAGTTTGGGAGATCATGTCAAGGCATTACCTAGAAAATAACACAAGTACTCTCCGACCGCCGTGTTTAATGTTTAAAGGCTCTTAGTTTACGACGAAATAAGGCGCAATGCTCCAATATTTGGCATCAAATATTAGTGCATAAATTTCATAAAGGAATCAACCAGATACTCTAGCACACAAAAGTTGAGAAAATAAAGAGTGAGAGTTGCTTCTGCTACCAAGAGAAAGAGAGCAGCAAACCTTACTAGCTAGCATTCAAAACAGCAAGCAGAGAAAACTGAAACTGATTATAGAGGAACGGCAAAGACCAGAGCACTTGCACTTCAAAGTTCAAACACTATATTTTGTGTTGCTGATCTGACCCTTTAAGCAACTGAGAGGAAAAGTTGAACCGGTTCATGCTTGAAAACAAGTTATTAAAATAAATAATAAATTAAAACCATCTGATACATGATCATGAATTCATGAGCTAAAGAATTAATTTTTTCTTTTTTAAATAATGAAGCTCAAGACCCAATATATTGTGAATTCATCACAACAAGTTCATCCATGTTTTCCTTGTTCAGCATACAATAAACTTGTATATATCGACACGATAGCATGAAATATTTTAGCAGGCAAGAATAACACTGGATGAAAGTGAAAACTGCAAACAGTACTTTCCACAGACAGGAAATGGGATTAGACTATATATTCCTACTATCTCCTTTGCCTTGCTAAGATCCATTGCAACCTGAATTTTAAAACTTTTTCTCTTGATCCTTCGATCTTAACTCTTAATTAAGTAACTACAGTGACAACTCGGAACAAAACTCTGTTACAGATTTGTATCTCAGCCTGTGTAGTAATAACTAAACAAATGGCAACATGCATCTAACACAGTACAAGATACTATCCTGCATTCATTCCTTTCTGAAATGAAGGGTCATAACTTGTGATAGCTAATAACGCCGATTGCGTCCCGACCCGAAGCAGAACGATCATTCTGATAATATCTTTTCGCCCCATTATAGGGCCGAGGAGGCCTACTCTCATAACGGTGGTGAGGCCAATCAGGCCATGCAGCAACCGGTGGCTGAGAACGGTAGCTGGGACGGTCACGGTAAGGTTGTTGCTCTCTGGCTTCTGCTTATTCAGATTGCTGATGAAGGGGTGGTGTAACGCCACGGGTTTGTCGTTGTTGGTACTCCACTGGTTTCTGACGTTTCACAACATGTTCCTCATCTTGCAAAACAGCAGCATAATCCACGGGTTTGTCGTTTTTTCATATCATCATGTTCATTTCTGATATCTAGCTCATGTGATGACTTATAATTTTTGGGCAGACTTCTCGGATCACATGGTAATGGATCAGTCCAGAAGTAGTCAGCATCCAAAGCATCCTTGGCAGATATTCTGTTAGAAGGATCAAGAGTGAGCAACTTCTCCAAGAACTCCAAAGCATGGCGGTCACAATGCGAACTTTATAACGAAGACTTTCAAGTGAAGGGTTGGATGAGTGTTTTAAACTTTAATCAATATTTTCAAATTTCAAAACTTTAATTCAAAAGTCATCACTTGGTCCTCAATATAAAGTCCTCATTGGAAGCTCTACCTCCCTTCATTTCCTTTAGTGTTCCCAAACGCAGAAAATAAACAACTTTATTTTCCTGATTGTTACTTTATGCGAACCAAACAAGGCCTAAAGTTTTTAATTTACACAACGAAATAATACGAAATGCTAGCTAATATTTGGCATTTATCAAAATAAAAACCAGAAGTTGTGCTGCAACCAAATGGTTGTGGTATTGTACTGCATGCCTGGGAGCGTTGATAAATATATGCAGTTATGTACTGATGCACTATCAGAAAATTTCGTTCAACGTCCTGCTGAGACTAAACAAACTGATAGGCATCGCGATCGGCTTTGGTATAGACTGCAACATGCTCTAGCCACGCTTAACAATTAAATTATGAGATGTTCTACAATACCGTTGTTTCGATGTCCTTAGTTTATTCGAGTCCTTACTGAGCCAGTCTACTAAGTGCTCATAGCCAACAATGGATACGACTATCGGCTCATATAATATACAGAAGAATTATTCATACTGATTGTCTCTAGTTTCTACATTCACATTTCATTCTTGCTTTTTCGGCACGCTCCGTCTCCATATTCCTGCCAAGGCACTACCAATGATTGAATGACAAACGCTGGAAACCGCACATGGTACTGCAGTAAGAGGATTTCCAAAGTGCTGAGTAGCTAGAACAACTCCAAGCACTGAATTCTGAAACATACAGTTAACAAGAACACGCAGTCAATACAAAAACACAATACTGTAGTAGGGTTTTGACTTGCTCACAGAACGAATATCCTCTTACTAGTTACTCATATAAGTCAATACATTCTAGCAAGAGTATTTACATGCACAATGTTGGCGACCAAACAAAACAAGAAGTCAATGTGGGATACCGGATGACTACAATGTCTATTCTCTACAAGGTAATTAAGAGTGGAAAGCTAGAAAGATTTAGTGGAAAAAATCATAGAAATTAGTTCTATGAGAGAAAGTGAGATGTTGCTAACCTGCATGCCAACCTCGATTGAGATAGTTCTTGATGCTGCCACATCAAGCCCAAGTAACCTTGAAAGCACGTAACCAAAGAAAAATCCAGATGCATGCAGAAGAGATGAAGCTAGCACAACTTGTAGACCTGATGTAAGGATTGCAGAGGAACTCTGGGCAATTGCATTCCCACAAAGAACACCTACTGTTGCCACAGCAATGGGGGGCATCAAGGGGGAGACAAATTTAACCAGACCTTGGAAGTACTGATTCAGAAAAGCACCGGCAATCACAGGAAGAAGCACAACCTGTACAAAACATATTGTAGCTTCAGATAATTTATCAAAGCAACAACTACTACTACGAAGTGGCGGTAAATTAAGGAATGTCACCTGCAGTGTAGAGAATAACATCCCAGCTGCATCGACTGCAACGTATTGACCAGCAAGTTTGGCCGTGAGAAAGGGGGTCATGATCTACAACATGAATGGATATAAGACTTCAGAAAATGTTACCAAAAAAGAGGGCTTTGAACCTATGTATCTAAATATTGTTCTAGAAGATGCTTTAATCTTCTAGAAAGCTGTGTCAGTTTACCAACCACGGCTGATACAGTGCTTGCTGCTGTCATTAACACTGAAAGTGCCACATTTCCACTGGAAAAACGTAAATGACATCAGATGTTTTGGCCATGTAGAGCAAAATGAAAAAGCAGGAGGCAAAAGTAGACTTCTATCCCCCTGGTCAGAATATCAATAATGATGGCGCTAAAAATTTCAATTTGTGTCAACTGTAAGATCAATCCTATGCAGCTTAATATGTATCACCCTTCCCTCTATCTAATGTTATTGACTATACTGTACATAAAACTAAGCAGGATGAAGTAGTAAGATTGTCATGTGATCTCAAGTTCATGCATGTAACTCCTGATTCACCACAAGAATTCCAGATGGTTAGAGACAACCATGGTGCTTCAATCCTATAACATATACCAGAAGATAACTATACTTATTGAACTCCGGCAAACTTTATTGCTGGCAACATAGAGGAGTGCAATGAGTACCACATGCTGTTTATATGGTCAGAAAATAGTTTTTGAAATAGATGACTTGGACCTAACAAAATACAGAGGTCATGTGAAATTGGGATCATGTTGGAGATAGCCAGATGGACGCAAATCGACATTGATTATGAGGAAACTATATAAAACTGGAACTTTACTAAACCTCTAGACACAAATAACCGAATAAGAAGAGAGTAGAACATACCGTGCAATATAAGTGACAATGTTACTTGCCGTCCCTGCAAAAAGTCAATAAGCAAGAAAATTAATTTCGGACAGAAAGATGATAGAGCGAAGGATATATCACACAAATATACATCATATGAAGACATACCACCCGGGCAGCACGCAACCAATATCAAACCAGCTGCATAATGCGACGGCAGATTCAAAAGCTTGCTCACAAAATACCCTGATAAAGGCATCACCTGAAACAACAAACTCACATTCAAAACCACAAACGTAAACAGCTTCCAACCTTAAACACATTGAACAACTCATAACACACATCCCTACAAACAACATTGAGTTTGAAACCAATCAAAAACATCTAGTCTTCGACAACGAATCCTACTATAACAAACATTCCAATTTCCACACAATGATAACTACCGAGTATTGAAGAGCGAAGCCGCAAAACAGCTCCTTGGGCATAGAAAGAGCATCCCTAAGGTCATTGAACGTTAGAGTCATACCCATCCCAAGCATAGTGATTGTTAACCCCAAAAAATTGAACTTGGGGGTGACCCAGTTGAAGGAAGCAGGGCTGAGCAAGCCCAACAGGCACCCCAAAGCAACCCATATCGGAAAGGCATTGGACACAGCCTCACTCGCCGCCTCAACCCAGTCCCGGAAGCTCCGGTTGCCATTGGCACTGAAGCTGTTGGAGGAAATGCCTGAACCAAGTGGGGCCACTGAGGAGAAGGGTCTTTTGGGGTTTTGAGGGGAGAGTGGTTGTGGGTGGGAGTGGGATCTTAGTGTGAGTTGGATGGAGGAGGAAGGTGGTGTTGGTTTGGAGGAGGGTTTAGTGGGTCTGAGTAGGGACTGGTTTGGAATGGTGTTTGGGTTTGGTTTGAATGTGAATGTTTTGTTGCAGTGGGAGTATGAAAGTGATGACTGCATTTTCCCTCTTTGGCTCTTTTCAGTGTTTGACGACCTTGTTTCAGTTCAGTGTGTGTGAGACGTGAACCCACTCACAGAGCTTCTGTATTACTAATTTCCTTTTTTATCTTAAAATTATATCAATCATTGCCCTAGTCACGACTTTCGCCTTGGGTCTCGTTTGTTTCATTCCTCGTAGGCCAGTTTGTTTCATGAAATTAAAAGCTTGGGAAAAGAAAGTAACAAGAAAAAAAAAAACAACTTTTATTTACATTATGTTTGGATAGAGTAACTTCAATTTCTATACAAATTTCAAATTATAGAAATTACAATTCCATAAATTTAAATTTCATTAATATATAATTACATTGTTTGGATTTCATGATGTAGAGTTTTAAAATGATAAAAATTTATATTTAGACTAACCTCAGCTAAGAGAATTGACAAATGACTCCTGTTTTGTGAGGAATTTAAGTCGGGAATTTAAACTCCTAAATTCCACGATTATTTTCTCATGGAAATTGCTAATTTCACGGAGTAAGAATCCAAACGAAGGAAACAGTCTTAAGAAATTGAAAATTCCTTATTTTTTATTAGAGTCTGATATCGATGAAAATGTATTGCTGTATTGATCTCAACAGAATGTCTACAATACATACAGAAGGAGAAGTTAATTGCTCCTTGATTCTAGCTACCTACAAGGAGGAAAGAGATATACATGATATACATGATCTGTTACAATAACGTAAAGATAGCAAGCTACAACTAATTAAAAACTGGTGATCAAAACCAAAGACTCGAAGGTGATCAAAAACTAGTTCTTTGGAGAAAATTCGAAAGAAAGGTGTTTGCCCATTTAAAAGTGGAGTTGGTGTTCTGTTGATTAGGTAGCTGGCTGTTAAAATGGCTTCACCCCAAAAACGTTTTGGAAGATTGGCTTGAAAAAGAAGTGAACGGACCACATTTTAAAGATGTCGGTGTTTCCTTTCGGCAACGCCATTTTGTTGGGGACTGTTGACACATGATGTTTGGTGCTCAATCCCCTTTGACGCGTAAAATTCATGCATGGCAAACTCATGACCATTATCATTCCTAATTATTTTGACACGTTTATCAAACTGATTTTCGACCAAGTTAACAAAACCAACAAGAAGTGAACGAGTTTCAGATTTGTGTTTCATGAGGTAGACCCATGTGCCCCGAGAGTAATCATCAACAGTGGTTAAGAAATATTGTGCACCGGTGAGTGAATGTACATGGTAACCACCCCAGATATCAACATGAATTAACTCAAAACAATCCTTGGTGAAAGTAGTACTTAAAGAAATTGGTTGTCTAGTTTGTTTAGCCAATGGACAAACCAAGCAATTATTTGGTGCACAATTGTTTTTGGAAAAATGAAATAATGAAAATACTTGTTGTGATGAGTGACCTAAGCGTTGATGCTAGAGATCTGATGTTTGCACTTGAGTCATATTGCAGGTTGCTTCCTGGTGATGATCAAGGCAGTATAGTCCTTCCCTCTCAGTTCCTGTCTCAATCATCTTCCCCGATCGTAGGTCTTGCACAAAGCAAATTTGTTTCATAAATACGGTGATGTAAAATGAATCACACGCCAATTTGCTGACAGATATCAAATTCAGGTAAAATGAAGGGACGCATAGCACATTCTCAAGTCGAAACTGTGAGGAAAAGACAACAGTTCCAATATGTGTAACATGAGCGGAGGAACCAGATGGCAGTCTCACGACATGATGCATAGCAGGTTGTAATGAAGTAAGTAACTTTGCATTACAAACATTATGATCAGTTGCACCACTATCTATAATCCATGTATTGGCTAGGGAAGCAGCCTTACCAGATAGTTCTTCATAATTTGGAATGTTACCAGCTTGGGTTGAAGCTTGATTGTTCTCCAAAATTTCTCTCAAACAAGCACATTCTGCTTGGGAAAATGGAAAGGAGACAGATCCTCCACAAGCTACCAAGATATGATTAGCTCGACTAGTGCCTTCTCCAGATTGTGCCGCTTTTCTCTTCCTGCAATCTTCATAAACATGACCTTTGAGATTGCAATATGAGCAACGTAAATGTTGCCGGCAAGTTTCAGCAGTATGGCCTTTCCAATTGCAAATTGTACAACGGAGATGAGCCTTGCAATTTTCAGTTGAGTGCATGGTTGGTTCTCTCGCATTTTTCACATCTTTGTTTGCCGTCGTTACTGCTCGGATCACACCTTGACATGCGCGTGTAGCCCGCAAAGGGCTCGTGGAGGGGCTTAGACGTGCGCTAAAGGTCGGCCTGCTGTGATGCGTGCTGTGCTGCAAGGGGCTCAGGAGGGTTTCCACTACCACGCATAGAATGCAGCGGACTCGGAAGAGTGCATCACCGCTTTGCTCACTGAAATCGCAGCCTACTTCTCGTGTCTAAGTGCCATAGAATAGACTTTGTTCAGTGAAGGCAAAGGATCCATGCCTATGATGTTGCTTCGGGTTGTGGCAAACTCATCGGTTAAACCCATCAGAAATTTCATGATCTTCTGTGTTTCTATATAGGACTTCAATTCCTCTCCTGCATCACACACACAAGCAGGAAAATGGCAGAGTGCTTCCTTTTCATCCCAAAGGCTCTTGAGTTGGGTGAAAAAGGATGTAACCGAAGAGGAGCCATGCGTGCAATCATGTATCGCATTCTCAATATTGAAAAGTTGAACAGTATTAGTTTGTTCAAACCTCTCGTGTAGCTCAAGCCATATTGTTCTGTCATCCTTGCAGTGAGAGAAACTCTTGGAAATCTCCTTTGACATCGATGCAAGAAGCCAGGTTTTGGCTAAGATGTTGCAGCGGTTCCATTGATTCAATTCATCCAGATTCTTCACTGGTTTGGTTAGGGTTCCATTGACAAACCCAATTTTGTTTTTGATTTGGAGTGCCATGTCCATGCTTTCGATCCAAGCACTGAAGTTGTCTTCTACTAATGCTTGTGGAACAAGGATTGCTCCTGGTTGATCCGAGTGATGGATGTATAAAGGATGATTGGAGTTTTCCCATGCCGGAGCCTTCAATGATGAATTTGCATCGGCTTTTCGTTCTTCTCCTGTCATGTTTTCGACAAGGTTTGGATTTTAGGATTTTTGGGATTTGGTTTTAGGTGTGGTGATCGGAGGATTTTAGGCTTAGGTTTTAGGTGTGGTTATAGGATGGCTCTGGTACCATATTAGAGTCTGATATCGATGAAAATGTATTGTTGTATTGATCTCGACAGAATGTCTACAATATATACAGAAGGAGAAGTTAATTGCTCCTTGATTCTAGCTAACTACAAGGAGGAAAAAGATATACATGATATATATGATCTGTTACAATAACGTAAAGATAGCAAGCTACAACTAATTAAGATAGGATCTCATAGATGTCTCAATATTTTTGATTAAATTTCCGGGAATTCACCCGCATCCAAACACACTATTAAGACATGAAAATATGAAGGAAATTCAAGCATTCCATCCTCCAAAGGATTCACTTTCTCTTCTACTTTCCCAACATTAAATGTGCATTAATTACATAGCATAAATACATTTATATACTTATTAAAAAAAATTATTAACAATTTTATCTATGAAACTTGTCAACCATATATTTTGATATATGAGGACATAAATAAGATTTCAAAATGATTTAGTTTCCTTTCCTTGCACAAACCAAACATCAAAATAGAAACAAACTCATGTTTTCTCATTGATTTCCCAACGATCCCAAACAATGGAAAGAAAAACTAATGGGAAACTTATTTTATTTTCCCATAGGAAACAGAAAGGAACAAATTTCCTTTTCATGTTACCAAACGAGGTCTTAGTGTCTGTTTGTGTCACTAAATCAATTGGTACTGAATTTTGTTGATCAACCAAGTAGATAACCACGGTGAAAAAAATAAACAAAACAAAACACTTACGTTGAGAAGAATGTGTACAAATTGGTTTTGTAACTACGATGGAAGTAACTCCGTCGAAGACTTTCTTTGCGTTGTTACTTCCACAAAACAGAACCAAAATATGTGCATAAGAATGCAGCTCTTTGTATTGCATAACATTTCTCATTTGAGTAAGCTTTTGTGTTATTTATGCAGGGTTAAGATGGATACAGATAAATGGCTTTTTATCTGTTAGCTTTGCTCAACTTCAGTGAAAATGTATGATTTGATCTAATGGTCATCTAACATTGTGACCGCCACCAAAGGTCCGTAATTAAAGTTCATAGCGCCTCCTCGTCTGTTCAGATGGAGCATGTTAATGAAGACACCAAACACTTGGCTTGCAAAAATCACAACCTGAAAATGTAATTAAACTTTGTAAGATTGCATTACAAACATAGCTGCTCAATGCATATCAATTTAAACCTGTTCTTTCCAGATTTTTGACCCACAAAAACAGAGCAAGCTTATTTGATTGGCATTTTTTTGGTCTAGAGCAAGCAGAAGCAAGGTATACGCTACGTGAAAGTGTCCACATGCATTTCCAGACCAATGAAGACTACAAGAATTTAAGAGCAATCAAGATGCTTTAGCTGAAAAGGAACTGCGTCCACGATTACGAGTTAGCATGCATTTCCAGACCAAGGCCAGAACTTACATTTGGCAGTCTTCTTTGCACAGCATGCATATACTGGGACAACCCTAATTTAACCCAAACCTCCTCTCTTTTCTTTTCTTTTACATACCCATTGGAAGTAATTATTCAATGAACCGATTTCAAGGCAAGAAATTAAATATATAGAGTTGGCAAAAGCGCTATTCTAACCCAAGCCTTATCTCTCTTGTCCTTTTTTGTTTTTTTTCCGACTTACCCATTGGGAGTTAACCAATGCATCAATTTCAAGAGACAATGTCTATGAATTAAACTGTCATTCTGAGGGTGAGGCTTTCTTTCTAGTTCTAAACCCCGAGTACTTCTGTGCTGCTGCCAGAAAAAGGGGTTTATGTTCATAATCTTCCAATAGAGAATAGATTTCCTCTTGTCTAAAGCTAGATTTAACTAGAGCCGTAAATGCTAGACCTGGATTTCTTTCATTACTTGCAACCAAAAGTATTGGCAATACCGTTCTTAAGAACCATTTGCACACAGAACCCCAGCACCCTGGAACTGGTTCTGTTACCCTATTTCAATGGTCAGACCCATGGTTTGCTGTCATGTGCTATGGGGTTCATAACCCTTCGTGGTATCTAGCTAGCTATTTGCTAGAGCTTCCCCTCTCCTCAAGAGAAGAGGGTTCGGCAAGAGCCAGGAGGCACAGTTTCGTGACCGGACCGCAAAGTGGGTCTGAGGATTCCTGGGTGCTCAAAAGAATGAAACGTACAATCTACCCCAAACTCTTCCTTTCGCAAAGAAACTAAGAGAATCCCTTTCAGCTCTTAAGTCCCCTGTTCTACCTTTTAAGAGATTTTATCACACACTCATGAGTTTCTGAAAGCGTCATCGAACTAAATTGTATCACAAGTTTCAGAACTATTCGGTGGCTCTACCCATCTAAATTACCCCAGTGTAAGACAATCAGGATTGCACTAACACATAGCAAAAAGGGTCCGAAATGCATTTGCAGGTTTGGTTTGGTTTCATTATCAATCACTACCGATACGCAGCCCATACATTACGTTAGACACACCTATCTTACACATTTTCCAGCTGGAACAATTGTTCAATGAGGTTTTATTCAAGGTCACTGTTTGAAGCAATCACTATTGAGCTATACTTCAACCCCATTTGTCAATACCTCTGATTTTGGGAATTCATAGATACTATACTTAGTACCATGCAGCAAAGTATGTTTTTAAACTCCAACAAACCCAATATGGAACAAAGCATTGAATATTACCATGACTAGCTAAATTACACACATCCAATTATTAAAGAAGCATTCCCAGCATATTGAATAATCACTCTCTTCTGTATCTCTCTCTATGCCTTGATTATAATATCTCTATCCTGAGTATCCTCTCTTTCGATCATTTTCCAACCAGTGCTATACCTCAATTCTAGTGTTATATCTTGTTTGATATTAAATCCAAATAAATAAACATCACAAAAAGAAAAAGTAAATGTTGAAGAGCTATACATACCTCATAACCTCAGGCCATTGAACTGTTGATGTGGTTCATGATGACGCAGCAGATTTACACAGCCAAAAGGTTGCAAATCTAGAGACAAAAGGCATACATAGAGCATGTTAAAACCAGAGAAAGCAACACTAAACACTTTAGTAAAGAAGAGTAGCAGCACAATGCTGAGGCAGATAATACGGGCATTCAATACCTCAGATTTAAAAGGCAAACAGCAAACAAGATCAAAAGAACAGAAATAATTTAAGATTTTGTTAAACCAGAAACTCAAAACAACATACTTTTACTTCTAGTCTAAAAATAGTTATTGATTGAACTTAAAATATGCTCAAACATAGAAGAACTAATAACCTTACAAAATTCACACTAAAATAAATATAATAAAGTAAAAAAATTAATGCAATTCTGACAACAAGATTAAAGAAAACCTATCATGAAGAGAACCAGAAACAGGCAGCAAATATTTGACGCTTAAACCGTCACATCAGATATGGAATCATGAGTTAAGCAAATAGTCTACATAAAGCTTTTTTCCTTTCTGGTCTGAAAAGCATAATCTCATACACACACTAGTGAATTCTCTCAGTTATGCCAAAAGGAAAAACTTGCAGTGTCATAAGCTTAAATGTGACATATATATTGGAATAGACCACCATCATATTCCTGTGGTGAGAGCTAGGGTGAACCGCCTTCCAATGGCCCATCCATGGTCCAAGCTAAATCAAAATAAATAAATATTGCTGCTCATGAGAGACCTATGATTAATTCAGTCATGAATTAAACTCTCATCACTTCGCTGATTATATATATATGCTCTACAGAGAAACATCTTAGCTGCTTCTTCAACCTAATTTTAAACTCAAGTAAACCAAAATACACAGATGAAAGACATAATCTACCAATCAGTTAAGTTTGCACATCACAACAAACAATCAAAACATCCTGAGAGATCCTAGCTGCTGCTACTGAAAAATCATCAACACAACTACAAAAACACTATTCCATGATCTGAAGTCTAAGGACTACAAAAGAAATAGTCCAGGAAATGAAGCATCAACTACCTATATCACAGAACAAAAGGAATTTCCTACAAAATGCCACTGAGTGAGAGAATCCATCAGTCTGTTTTAATGAAAAAGAACCTAAGTTTGTTTCTTTTTGGGTGGTACGGGCAACCAAGAGATGGGCATAATTTTTTAATTCTCCTTTTTTCCTAAAGGTGAAAAAAAAGAAAAAAAAAAAAGAAAAAAGAAATAGCACGTGGTGAAAAGTCAAAAATTCAAATCACTTACTTGACCAGAAAACCATCTGGCAGCTCCAACGTTGAGTGTCTTCCCAATGAACAGCATATGTCAGGCAATGACTACTTCTCTTACATTTGGCTGCTAGCTCTCTAAATGGAACAAAACAGAGACTTTTTCTCCTTAAACAACTCTTGAACCCAATTGACAACCCATTTAGCATTTAGGAGAGAGGAGATCACCTTTTCACCATCAAACACCATTTCTTTGAAGAACATATCTTGAACTAAACCTAAATGACAGCCCAAATGAGGAGAAAGGAGATGACCATTTCACAATCAAAGAATGTTCTGTTCCTTGAAAACATCTCTCCAACTAAAATCAACGCATATCAATCCCAAGATAAGAGAATTACTTTTGCAGCCATGCCACCATACTATTTTAGTCCAAGGAATATAGCTCAAATCAGAGAACTGGAAGTCAACTTAATTAGGTGCAAGTTTCTGCTCAGCCTAAAGTCTTGGTGTAACAAACCAAGCAAGGGGTAAGAGCTCCCACTTAATCAAAATCAGCAGAGAGCTTGCACTGAAGAATATGATTTTGAGGAGAAATGGACTGCATCCTTTCAGGAGCAACATAACTCGGATCAAAACCAACAAACTCACTTCATTGGTGCAGTCTAAGACCCCAAAAGAGCGGCATAAACCACTAACGATGTTCAAGAAACTAAAACAAAACCCGACTACTGGCTAACAATATTAAACGGGGAACCATCAAGTATACATTGCAAACATTACATTTGCAAATCTAATCCTTCCAGTCTTCCAAATGAAGGCATCTGTATGATTAATAATTATTCTTAGCACTACTAATATAGCAATAGTGAGTGTTCTTATACTGATGAAATTTTCTATTCAGTTTAGGAATTAGGACATATACATATTTATTGGATAGTCAAAATCTCACATACACATAGCAGATTTGCATTTCCTGTAGTATTCTTTGAAAGAGAGAAAATAAAATGATCTGATATAAATATGACAGTGGACAGAGTTTGTGCAATAAGACAAAATATCATAAATATCAATATGAAATGCATCTAGAGAAGCTGGTGCAGACAAAACATCACAGGAAACCAAACTATAAGTAGTGTAGTACACCAACAAGGTAATAGGACCCGTGATATGTTTAGGTAGAATTCCTAAGAACTAAATGAACAAGAAAATCTTCCAAAAGGTCTATAATGAGATAGCACTTCAGTTACAGACCTAAATATCTATGCGCTGAAGCCAGGATACCATCAGAATGTAGCTCAGGAGATGAACTACCTTATCTGTGTCCCTGAGCTCGCTGCATGTCGTATGCACCCCAAGCACCGGGCATAGGATACTGAGGAAAATTTTCAGCAGCATTCTGTACCTGAAAAGTGTGAGGGAGGAACTAATTAACACATCCAGATATCCAGAATGTAATAGTTACAAAATATAAGCCACTAACTGCAGCTTTCAGAAATATGCAATAATGCCGACACACATATAACAACAAACTTTAATGTTTACAAAGCATGCAGACACTCCCATTATCAAACCTCAAAGATATGAAACTTACAGGGTTCATGCCGTAGGTGGCAGGATAAGGATTTCCTGCATATCCTGCTTCAGGATTACCATAACTTGCATTGTAACCTCCACTGGGATTTCCAACAGCAGCTGAAGCACGTGCCCTCTTGTCAGTATTAGCGATTTCTGCACGAAGTTTCTCCAGCTCCCTAGCCATTGAGATCAAGTTCTTCTCCATCACCTGACCATGCTCATAATTCTCTGCATACCCCTTCTTTTCATACTCAATGGCAGCTCTACATGCCCAATACAAGTTCATAAAATTAACACAAGAGTAACAGACACCAATTGATAAACAAACATTATACTCAATAATATCAGTAAATTCACACGAAAGCTACCTAGCACGCTGCAGTTCTTGTTTCATAGATTCAATTTCTGCTCTTAAAGCCGGTGCCTGTTGCAAGTCAGCATTGATTCTAGCCAAATCTTGGGTCATCGCTTGCGCCTGGCCAGAGAGCTCTTGCCTCGCAACAGTGAGTTCCTTGATATCAGCACGAACCTGAAGAAGCTCAGCCCGCATAGCCTCAACCCCACGAAGATCCACTTCCAAACGCACAGACTTGTCATACAATTCCCTCATCTGCACATCCTTGTCCGACCGCAGTGAATCAACATGGTAAGCCATGCGTTGCAACTCAAACTGGGCAGCTTCCAATTCCTGCTTAAGAGCAACATGAGTCGCAGCCAGCCTCTGGTTATCAACCAAAAGACCCTGAATATCTTGAAGCTGCGCCGCAAGATGCTCCTCAATGATCGCAGGGTGAGGAGGAAGTGACCTGGGACCCATACCGTGCTGGGATTCTCTCATTTCCTCAAGCAACGCAGGATGGGGCACCGGCCCATGTCCTCTTCCATACGGGGCATCATGCATGGGAGGCGGTAGCGCAGCATGAGGCGGTCCACGATTTCTACCAGACATGGCTTTCGTTTACTCAAACAATTCAGCTACCAAAATACTTCTTCCACAAAACTATCAACCAAGAACGCTCCAAAACTCAAACCTGGATAACATAAACACTAATAAGCTCAGTTTTCAATCAACCTATTTCTCTAGTCTCTAACACTCTTAACTCCTAAGTTTAAATTATTCAACAACAAAAAATAGCCTTGGTTAAAATCAAACTCAGAATCCCAAAAATAAATAAATCAAATTTTACAGCTCAAGAAAAGCAAAGTTTCAAAGTTTGAGAGCAAACTACAACCACTGATTCCAAGATTATGTATTATCTCTTAGTTTTATCCCAACCGATTAATGAATTTAATTTCGCGGAAAAAGTAAGTGAAATTGGACGACTGTAATTGAAACCATTAAAGAGGGATACGGAGTTATGGAAATTACGGACCTTGGGGAAGTAGGAGGGGCGAGAGGCTCATGGGTAGGGGATTCCGGTCATGGGTTCCGGGCTCGTTTTCGAGCTCTCGCTGCTGCTGTGAACGAGGAGGCAAAACAATGGGAAATAAAAAGGTTCAAGTCCTTGCTCTTTTTTCTTGTTTTATGATTATGGGCCGAAATATCAAAGGTGCATGTGATATGATTTTTCTTTTTTGGATTCGTAGAATTTTGACATCAGAATCTCTTCTTTATGAATGGAAATTGTGAAATCCACACCCGAAAAGACTGATAGTAGGATTTGAGTTGTGGAAAGTACTTGCATTGTGTGTCCAAATTAACTCTATGCATGTTATTTGCATACTTAGGGATGTAAATTCATGATCTATAATAACTCACAGATTAAGTCAACCTCTAAAGATTATCTCAGCAAAAATTCAACAAAACATAAAAGGAAATTGTTCATCCAAAACCAAACCAACAACGATGTCAAAAAGTGACGTGACGAGGATAGCGGAGCTCATGGCGACGGCCGATGTTGGTAGTGGGGCGACAGTTTGTGGTGCGTATAGTGTCGATATTATTTAGGATGTGCTTCTTAGGCATCATGGTTCTTGAGATCCAAATGTAGTAGGGTGGGCTTGGGCTCTCTTTTAGACATGTCAAGTTTATTTTGTTTTCCTTAGTTTGTTTGGTTAGGTTGTTGATTGAGTTTTATCGTGTCTCTTCTTTGAGTGAGGGCCGAGATAGGGTACTTGTTCGGGTTGGTGTTGTTGATTGAGAGGGTGTGTTATGGTGTTGGTGCCATTTTTAGGGGCTATTGGTGACAACTGCAAATTCCATATCGAAGATTTTTTTTTTTTTTTTTTTTTTGAAAATAAGAGCTATAAGACTGCCCTCGAGTCTTGATAGATAAAACTGTTGAATATAGAAGAGGGAGACATAGTACCTAAACTCTAAAAAAGATCTCCTGAAGCATAACAGAAGCCTCTTATATTCAAACAAACACCTAACAAAGAATGTCACATCGACTCCTTCATTTGTTTTACATTGGTGACATATCCAAAAGTTAGAGCAATGCTGTAAACCTAACAAAGAAGGATATTCTTAATGCAAGAAGAATAGGATGATCGCACCTCAGGTGCGCCAGATTAGGTACGTTCAACCGATAAATGTCGCACAAGCGGTACCATTATTTTTGAGAGCGGGGATTCATTATTTTGAGCAAGTCCTCTAAGCTGTTTTGGAGAATAACTGAAAATACTCGAGGGAACAAATTAGACGAAGATTGAATACAAGGGTTCAATCCTTGTGAAGATTACTTTAGTTGATATATAAAACGATCACACCGGGTACACAAACTTTGATGTTTGTCACAGTGCAAAAACATCAACCACTTAATCAAAACTATAATGAGTCTATAACCTACATATAGCTTTGGAATTGGTATAAATTCAATCTCTTCTCTCAATTTTTTTGCAGACCATTTTCTATGTAGATGCTCATAACCCGGCCTCATCCTCAATCAAAAGAGAGAGATAACGTACGAGATGGCCGGGTGCTTAAATTTCAGAGAGTTCAATGACGACCTTGAAGAATCCGTGACGGCCGGTCTTTATTAGCCATAAACGGTGAACAATTCCCATGCCCCATCCCCAACGGTTCAATCTCGAGCTCAAATCCCAGTTACAAGCTAACCCCATGGACACCAAATCCCAGCTAGCGGTGGAACCTCACGTGAATACTGCATTAACTGGACTAGCTCTACTACCCCATGAATGCATATTACTGCTTCCACCTTTCTACATACGTGAAATTATAGTCTACCCAGAACGGAAACTACTCCATTAAACCTTTCCGGCCAAAAATACTCACACAACCATGGTATCATAAACTGAAAGAAAGATCGAAACTGTCTTTGTACTCCTCACAAGGAAAAAGATTTAAAGACGTTTATGGATGCTTTGTGGGAGATAGAAGACAAGCTGAAGCTATCAACCCAACAAGCATTTCTTCTCTTGGTGTCTGCCGGCTTTGCGGTTATCGGTATCTGCATGGCTATGACTGTGCTAAGAAAGAAGGCTCAGAGGAAGCAGCAGCAGCAGCATGTGGTGATGGGGCAAGAGGAGACTAATGGTGCATTAGGGCATAAGTGGTCGGAGCCAAGCTGCGGTTGGGGCTCGATAAAGAGGGCGCTGGTGGGCTCCGTGCGGTGGAGTAAGGCGAGCAAGTGGGGGGAGGAGGGAAGAGGAGGGAGCTGGAGGGAGTCGACGCCGGCCGGGCCGCTGCTGGAGAAGAGGATTGGTGTGGAGATGGGGTGGCATAGCCATAACTCGGAGTCACCTGTTTGGCAAAGGCCTATACTTATGGGGGAGAAGTGTGAGCTTCCGAGGTTCAGTGGACTTATTCTATATGATGAGAGAGGCCAGCCTCTTTGTGATTCCCACCAGGAAATTAGAATCCAGGTAATTTGCAGATGTACATTTCTTTTGATGGGAAGATTTACGTACAGATCATATTGATCGATACAAGTAATTTCACATATCTTTTATGGGTTAACTAGCTAGACTAGGTTAAGTAATTTGCATGATGCAACCCTTAACGAGTAATTGTTTAATAGTTGTTTCACCCTTAAATTAACAGAAATATATGACCTTTTTTTTAGTACAATGCTTGAACAATAAAGAATGACACATAAATTGTTTTCTGCATGATACATTGAGCTTTGGTGAATATATGAAGCCCCAAATCCTGCTTGATAGCCTGGATTTAAGGAAAGGGAAGATTAATTTTGCAAAATGGCAAACATAAATTTTCTTTTGTATTTTTGCAGACACCATTTAGGCTCATCAAAATGATTTTTTGGGAAATTGCATACTGATATGAGTAATATCCTCACATTTGGTTCGTAACATGAGGATCACTTTACAATTTTATCATCTCCTCCATCCAAACAACTTGTTATAGATGTCCAGTTCTTGAACTTACACATATAGCATCATCCACTTCCTTATTAGCAACCATTGGCTAAAAGCTAGCTATCGCTCTCTTGTTCAATATCATCAGTTGCTTCATTCTCATTATAACGGATTTTTGTTTATTTATGTAGGAGAAAGCAGCTCCTGTTGCGAGAACGACTCTGAGGGACTTGCTGTAATTTTTATTTATTTTTGACAGAAATGTTCTAAATAGTTTTACCAGATGAGGGCAATAGGAGTTTCAGCACCTTCAGCAACCTTAATAATGACCATTTATGTACACAGCTAGCTGTAACATTAATTCTATGAACCTGCTTCTTCTTTGGTTTTTCATGAGGTACTTTTCAATTGGGTGCACCTAACTGTCTCTGTGATGCAAACATAATTTTGACAAAGAAATACTGAAGAAAGGACATGAGCTCTTATTCACCCCTGTGATCTGTTAAATGTTAATCTACCAGTCCTTTACTTGTACATCATCATGAGGACAGGTGAGATATGAAGGAAAGGTAACCATATTGGACCACAGACTTAAACTACATCAACTGGATCTTCACACTTCATTTTCCCTTATCACAACATATGATATGGAGTTACGGATCTCAGTTGCAATGCAGGGCCGTTGTTTTACCATTCAGACCGGAAATTTTTATGAAGTCTACTAGTCCACTTCAGGTGCAGTGTGCGCGCGCGCGCTGTGTGTGTTACAGATCTCAGTAACAATGCAGGGCCGTTCGAACAGAGCGCCGTTCTATCATTGTTGTTTTATGATGAACTCTTGCTAGTCCACTTCAGGGTGCTGTGTGTGTGTGTTGTATTAAACAAAAGGGGGGCTGGTTTGTTTCTCTTCTGGAAGTTCCACAATTTAACATGTTAAACAGTTATTCTATATTATTAGAATGTTTGAATTTCGGAAAGACAACTGATAATCCAAACTTCCCAAGAAGATTATGACGTAGAATCACAAGGGAAGATTCCAATTTCACTGAAGCAGATAGGTATGATCACAAATTACATGAAAAAAAAAATATGCCTGAGAAAGGAGGTAAATGGAAACCACACTCGTATCACTAGTTGAACAAATAATGGAGGATAAATTTCATTTCTGGAACTTGACCTATCTTTACAGCAAGCTGCTGAAGCCATACAAAAAAGGCTTTACATACAGGTTTGACTTGGTGAGCCGTAAAAGTTTTGTTCTTGGACAATTACATGAATGCTACTTATGGAAAGGGAGAAAATCTTTGTATCCATCTATGATACATGTTGAAGTTTCTCACATAGACAAAATAAGATGTAGGGAGGCCGGAGGGTGACAAATGAGGCACCCAGGAGCTTGAAAGGCTGCAGAAACATAACTTATGTCGTGAGTCGGTAATCAGCACCACGCTTCACTTCAATCATCTTGCCTTATCATCTCAAGATAACATTTTTTTTTCTTTCCTAGTAACAGCAGAAGAAATATAAAAAAATAAAGACCGCGGCAACATATGATTTCTAAATTGCTCTGAAATTGACTTTAGATGTACACACTAGTGCAGAGAAAACCAATGGCCAGGCCACAGTTTTCTTTGCCTAAGAAAAATAGAGCGGACTAAATTCATTAACTTGACGCTCGGAAAGATCAGACTTGTACAAGCAATAAGTAAACAGAAGATGGTTCTGGTTGCAAGAAGCCACGAAAAACTACAGAGAATCGCATCACAACAACTATTAAAAGATGATAACACTTACTTCAATGTAACAACAGTTAATTCGTCTTTCCCTGTTGGCAAACTTGTTTATGCATATGAAACTATCAAGGGTTCTCTGGAGTCTTCTTTCGATGAACGATTATAGTGAAAGTACAACGCCAATTGCACAATCCCCAAGATTGTTCCAATCCCATTAGGGACCTGAAATTTATAGATGATACCATTAAACAAGGGAAACTAGGACTATGTATTCTGAATTGACAACTCCAAATAGCTACTTTATAAGAACTGGGCAAAATCAGAGAAAAACAAATTGCTGAAGGACTCTTACATAAACGTAGGGATCGTAATTAAAAATTCCATACAGAAGGAAAGAGGTGCTCATTAGGAAGGTGGAAAGGGAGAGATAAAAGGGCATGAACTCAACACTCTTTGTACGGATCACCAAGTTCTGCAAAAATATGTCAGTAAGTAAACTGAAGTCACACAAAATAATATAAAAAAAAAACAATATATACATTGATAAAGAAGTACTCCCTTTGCCTTGGAATGACTTACTATTATGAACAATGGAGAAGCAAACATTGATATAAGAGAAAAGCAGCTAAGCAATCCAACAACTGTCCGTCGTAGAAAAAGGTCAGATATCTGCAAGCTCCCAATGGCTATGATTGCAAATAAACCAAAAACTGCTACCAACAATCCCATCATCCACACCTGTGAACAACATTAAGGGGGAACTAATGACAGATTAGAACATAAAAGGCTTTCAGAAGCTTCATCAGAGTGCCAAGTGAGCAATTCGGAAGATTGCGTACCTTTTTTGGTTTCTCAGTATAGATTACGAAGAGGGTTATGTAGGCAAGTTGAAACACTGCACCAACTGAATTGACTGTTAGAATCAACATGTTATCAGAAGATATAAGAGGTGATCCATACCACATGCTGATCATGCAGTTCAAAAGGGCATATATGTATGGCAGCCCTGAGAACTCTTCAGTTGAACCATTTCTGATAATTCTTTTGAATGTGTGCCTGTCATTTATAAACAAAGATAACATTAACTAAAATCAGAAACTGGTGAGTAAGTGAAACAAAAAACCTTCTATATATATATATATATATATATATATATATATATATTCTCTGGTTTTCTGGTATTGAATATTTCTAAACAGAATGATCAATCGTGAGTGAAACTTACATAGGCGAAACAAACAGCCCAAAAGCAAAGAAATTGCCTGCAATGAATAAAAAAGATTAGCATAACTGGAGACTTCTTCTATATATACAAACATATTTATATTGCTACGATTTAGTACTCTATAAATCTTATCACTAGTGAGACAAGGGGGAGCTTCAGAGATTTGTCGAGAGAAACGGTACATGAAATTACCGGGTGCACCTCATTGCTTTATTAGATAATTCTTCCAATATCCCCACACTCCCACCCATTCAAAGGTGGACACAGGTTGAAGCTTCTAATTCCACCATTTTGTTTTAGTTTAACACCAAATTACAGGAACACAGACGTTTGAAGATGTCATTGTGCACAATTTGCCTCATACAGACTAAAACATACAAATTAAAAGCATTGGTAACGCAGATTTGTTAATCAAAATGTTGCATGCTATGTACTTAAGCAATGTAAGCCATGTTCCTCATGTAATGCTGCATCTACTGACATGGAATGATCCCAAACGCCTGAGTTCAACAGCTTAATCAATTAAGCAGCAAACTCTCAGAAAAACTCAAAGCGCTCATTCAAATCAACATTTACTTTCTTGCTATAAATATGTTTTTTTGTCATCCTTTTTCAAGTCACACAGTATAAAGTCATGTCATATAACACTTCAAACCAACACCAGTCACACAAAAAAGCATCACAACACAATCAAGTTAGTCACTAACTGCTGCAAAAAAGCTTCACCTTTTACAGCAAAAAATTAGGCCCACCGGAAAATGTATGTTTGGGAGATCCCATAGAACATTCATAGTTTTTCTAATCAATACTGATACCAAATTACCAATGAGTTGACTTTCAGACCAAAATGGGAAGAACCCAAAAAAAAAAGAAAGCAAAGGGAGTTCCTTTGCATTTCTGCAATAATGATCAAGAAATGCAGCAAATCACAACGCACAACAATCAAGCTCCCTAAGACAACAACCAGTTCAATAGATTCAAACATGGGTCTTTCCCTGTTCAACCAAAACCAAATCCCAAAACAAGAACAACCCAATTAAGAGAAGAGATTGAAGAGAACAATACCGGCAATCCCAGCTGCAACTTTGGCAATAAGAAATGCGGAATACTGACCAGAAAGAACCATCAAATCCCTCTTAAATGAATTCAAAACCTTTCCCTCTTTACTTCTGTTTGATATTCAATGCTGCTCACTCCCTCCAAAATCTAGCTGCTGCTTTTCCTCAAATTGCCACGCCAAAAGAAAAGAGCCTCCGAAAATGCCTGCCGAAATGTCACCTCCTCAATAATATATATTTAGACACTACTTGGTTTCTTTTCTTTCTTTTAGCCCATTTGATTTACATAGAGAAAAGAGATATATAATTATTGAGACCTGATGTGGCTGATGAGGACGAAACCAAACGAATGATAAATGTGCAGATTAAGTAATTCCAAAGACGTCACATCTGGGATTAGTCATCGACGTATTTCCGTTTATAGTGGCCACTTATATCATTTCATGTTGCTCTTGATCTAGCTTCCATAACTATCAACTAACTATTTCTGGTATCTGAACTTCAGGTTTTATCCGACTTTCCCTGATGTTCATATATTAGTTTTCGATAATTCGATCTAAAGTATCCGACTTTCCATGGTGTTTTACAAGTGAAAGTACCTAACGAAGTAATGGGAAGATATGTATGGATCATCACCTTAAGATGAGATGAAGAGGTAACCAAAGACATAATTTATGCATTAGGTTCTCACAAATGACCTAATAGTAACGAAAGAGCTATGTTACGGTCTTGAAGGGGATTACGTTCCTTAATTTTTTTGAACTCTATTGAATAAATGACTGTCTTTGAGTCTACGTTGACCGACACTGTTGTTACAGTGCTTCAAAGTAGTATTGAAGTTTTTGAGTCAAAAATCGTAAAATTACAGATTTTGTCGCGATGCGCCTCAGTCAATGATCGAGTTGATTCAGCAACTTCAGAATCATGAAAGCACTTTTCTAAGAAACCAACAACTTCAATACTTAGTTAGCCAAAAAAACTAAACCAACTTCAATCAGCCATGAATAATAACCGTGTACATGACTATGTTTACATAAAGAATGAAATAAACACCCACCCCACTACCCAATGGTCTATATTCTATGTAGCGTATATCTCTGTTAATAAAGCCAGAAGACTTTTTTGACTTTGTCAACGGTTAAATTTTTGAACTGCCTATAATGTCTTTAATTGATTAAAACTTTAAAATATGTCTTCTAATAGATAAAAGAAAAATTAATAATCACAAATGTTGGAAACAAGAAAAAAAAAAATAGAAAGAAGCTTAAAACGTGAGAGGTGAGAGAAAAAAGTGGGAAGGGAAATCAGACTTTGAGCATAACTGTAATAGTAAAAAATAAATAAAAAATTCACACACGCACATGATACGGGTCAAGATGCTAGTATAACTTATCATTTATAGAATGATTAATAAGTCCCACGACTTGCATGCAACTGAAAAAGAAACGTGCATGTTCTAGATATGAAGCTGATATCCAGGACAAGCCAGCCTACCAGTCTTATTTTAGATTGACATTATTAGTACTAATATAGAAAAAAGGACTTGGTTTGTTGTGGATGTCAACATCTATTGAGAAGTGCATGGATTCTTCTGCATTTGTGAGATCATGGCGTTAATTGGTTGATTGTGTTTCAACTCACGTTGCTCCAACCAGTAATGTTTCCTCCGGTTGCACCGATCTTGACCCTAGCTAGTGATTTGATTAGTAGCTATCGAAATTAAGAAGGCATCTTTCAAGGATAAAGGGTGCATTCTGACTTCTTAGTATCACAGCTATTAGAATTTAAGTGGTTATTATCAAAGATTGAAGGTTCTATAAATTACTAATGTCCGGAGAGAGCATGAGTAGACCGCGCAGACGAAGAAGAAGAGTTAGAGTTTTCGCAGTCACCTTACTCACCAAGCAGTTAACTTCACCTAAGAAAAAAGAGATCAATAATTTTAGGGAGCTAGTTCATCACTTGCGGATGGTCCAGTGACCTGTATAAGAGGAAGATTGACTGATTGAGCGTCCTCCTGGAAGCAAAAACAAGCAGTCTGATTTGCCGCCACCGCACAGTTTTGCTTATCACCCTAACCTGCTAGCCTTGCTGCTAAGGGCAAGTAGACACGGCAGTAGAAATGTAGCTTTTTCTCTTTGAGTTTAATTTTCGTTTGAATAAATTATCTACATACTAGGCGAGAGTTGGACTGATCCGCACCTTGCAAATAATTGGCCCAAATTGGAGCCCCGATAACAACAAGCGAATCTAAAATCAGGGAGTCAAAGCCCAAAATTGGCCTCGAACTCATTTTCAACAATTAATCAACAAAAGAAAGAAAAGTCAAAACAGAGAATTGAAATACCTTTTCTTCAGATCTTAACCACGACTAAACCGCCTACGAAATTTACGATTAGAGGATAGATCACCTGATACGTGTCAATCCCCCATTGGCTGACATCCCTAAGTCCACCCGGCAGTCCTCGATCTCACCTGATCTTGACCTCACAGGATCACCAATTTTGACTCGCGCATCACCGATCCTTGCGCACAACCTACCCCCTACAAACCAGGCGGCCCCCACAAAAGACGTGCCGTCCCTCCGCTTCGTAGTTCCACCACCCCGCCAAGGGCACTTCCGCCATTTCATCTTTCTGCGATTTACAGAGGACTCGTATATATACAAAAAAACACACAGAAGCTCATATCACCTCCTTCCCTTTTTTCGCTCCGCGGTTATCTCCTCCATTTCCTCCCCTGTCTGAATTTCCCTCTCAAGTCTTTCTCCTTTCAAAGCCTCTTGAGGCTTCCATTGACCCTCAACTTCTCTTCCGTCTGGGTCTTCGATCTTGATCGTTCAAGTCAAAAATTGTAAGCCCCCCTCACACGACTAATGCTCTGTTTTCCTCAATTCTGTTTTGGCGTTGTGATTGCTCTAAAGCTTGTGGCTTTGGCTTAGTTGGATCGAAATGTGATCTGGGTTTGTTTCGGTTTTTGGATCTGTGATCTGTTCCTGGGTGCTTTGAATGTTGCTTGAGATATTGGGTTAAGCATTTTACGTTTGCTTTGGTTTGTGATCCGGATCTGTGTTTAGATGGAGATCGGATCTTAATGTGATTTAGGAAATGTTGATGAATGTGCATGGTCTGATTAGTGATGCGTTGGATTTGGTGGATTTTGGTTTTGGTTATTGTGTGGTGTTTGATGTTGAGTTATGTTTTGTTTGGTCAAGTTGCTTGTGGGTGAAATAACAACAGTTAAGAAAATGAAGCGTAATGTTTTAGTCATTTCTAATACTTGATTTCATAGTTACTTTTAATGGATCGAGACCAAAGTCGATGCAGTGCTTGGTTGTATTATATATGCTCTGTTTCGGCATAAACCAATGGGATCTGTCAACCATTTAATTGATCTGTTCCTTATTTACTACTCCATAGGTTATATCTGTATGTTGTGTAATTTGTTGGTTCTTATGTTATTGTTTTGATGTTTATTCTGTAGAAGTTGCCTTGATATGGCTTCGTATACGCCCAAAAACATCCTCATTACTGGGGCTGCTGGCTTCATTGCTTCCCATGTGGCCAACCGGCTAGTTCGCAGTCACCCTGAGTACAAAATTGTTGTGCTTGACAAGCTTGACTACTGTTCGAATCTGAAAAACCTCCTTCCCTCCAAGTCATCTCCCAATTTCAAGTTTGTTAAGGGGGACATTGGAAGTGCTGACCTTGTCAACTATCTCCTCATCACTGAGTCCATAGATACAATAATGCACTTTGCCGCCCAGACCCATGTCGACAACTCCTTTGGTAACAGCTTTGAGTTCACAAAGAACAACATCTATGGCACCCATGTTCTTCTGGAAGCATGTAAAGTCACTGGCCAAATCAGGAGGTTCATCCATGTTAGCACAGATGAGGTCTATGGTGAGACTGATGAAGATGCTGTTGTAGGAAATCATGAGGCATCTCAACTCCTTCCAACAAATCCATACTCTGCCACAAAAGCTGGAGCAGAAATGCTTGTTATGGCATATGGAAGGTCATACGGGCTGCCTGTTATAACGACTCGCGGAAACAATGTTTATGGACCAAATCAATTTCCTGAAAAATTGATTCCAAAGTTCATTCTCCTGGCTATGCAAGGGAAACCTCTTCCAATTCATGGGGATGGTGCTAATGTGAGGAGCTACTTATACTGTGAGGATGTTGCTGAGGCTTTTGAACTCATTCTTCACAAAGGAGAGGTTGGCCATGTCTACAATATTGGGACAAAGAAGGAAAGGAGAGTTATTGATGTGGCACAAGACATATGCAAACTTTTCAACATTGACGCAGAAGCATGCATCAAGTTTGTTGAAAACAGGCCTTTCAATGACCAGAGGTACTTCCTTGATGATCAGAAGTTGACGGTTTTGGGGTGGTCAGAGCGTACTGCCTGGGAAGAGGGGTTGAAGAAGACTATAGAATGGTACACTAAGAATCCTAACTGGTGGGGTGATGTATCTGGGGCACTGCTTCCTCATCCACGAATGTTGATGATGCCTGGTGGGATAGAGAGACATTTTGATGAGCCTGAAGAGGAAATATCCGAGTCTTATGTCTCAAGTAATCCTCGAATGTTGGTTCCCCCTACCAAATGCAGTGGTTCTCCTCGTAAACCTCCCTATAAGTTCTTGATCTATGGTAAGACTGGGTGGATTGGTGGTGTACTTGGGAAGCTATGTGAAAAACAAGGGATTCCTTATGAATATGGAAAAGGGCGTCTTGAGGATCGGTCTTCACTTGCTGCAGATATTCAGAATATTAAGCCAACTCATGTGTTCAATGCTGCTGGTGTGACTGGAAGACCTAATGTTGATTGGTGTGAATCTCATAAAGCAGAAACAATTCGAACCAATGTTGCTGGAACCCTAACCCTAGCAGATGTTTGCAGAGAGCATGGGCTCCTTATGATTAACTTTGCGACTGGGTGTATATTTGAGTATGATGCTAAACATCCGGAGGGTTCAGGCATTGGGTTCACTGAAGAAGACAAGCCCAACTTCTTTGGTTCTTTCTATTCGAAAACCAAGGCCATGGTAAGTTGACTTGGTATTTCTGATTTTGTTTATAGCGTTTCTTATCTAAAATCTTAAGTTTTTGTTTATCTCTATCCTCTTCTAATATCTTACATTTGTTTAATTATTTTATCAGGTTGAGGAGCTCTTGAACGAATTCGACAATGTTTGCACACTTAGAGTTCGTATGCCCATCTCATCAGACCTGAACAACCCACGTAACTTCATCACCAAGATTTCTCGTTATAACAAGGTGGTTAACATTCCTAACAGCATGACCATCTTGGATGAACTACTACCCATTTCAATTGAGATGGCAAAGCGGAACTTGAGGGGTATCTGGAACTTCACAAATCCTGGGGTCGTGAGCCATAATGAGATCCTGGAGATGTACAAGCAGTACATTGACCCAAGTTTCAAATACTCCAATTTTACAATTGAAGAGCAAGCCAAGGTTATTGTTGCTGCCCGAAGCAACAATGAAATGGATGCATCCAAGTTGAAGAAAGAGTTCCCTGAGTTGCTACCAATCAAGGAGTCACTGATAAAGTATGTCTTTGAACCAAACAAGAAAACTTCTGCAAAATAAGCAGTATTCAGTTATAGAGCTCAGGATGAACTCTGCCTTTTCAATTAGATGATATGCTTTAGATTACCTCGATTTAGTTTAATCAGTACAAGTCATTATTCATTCTTAGCCTTGTTTCATTATTTGTATTGTGCTAGAGGGTGGTGGGTATAATTCTACTGATATTTGTTTTCTTGGATGTATCTTGATTTCCATTGTGTTCCATTTTATAAGAAAATTTCAACAGGTTGCCATATAGATTATGTCATCTGTAACTTTTGTGTTCTGTTCAATGAAAGATGTTTTGTTAAATATTTTTGTGAACAGGTCCATGTTTCTAGATCCTAGATCCACAGTTTGGGATCAGGGTTCTGGATCATGATTCTTAAAATCGATCATGATTCTTGAAATCATGTGATTGCATGATACATTTTCCAAACACTGAATCCTTTGTTGGTTCTCTTTCTCTGCAATCAACTCTGGACATAGGCTTGGTCCGGCGGCCTTGACCCACGAAAAGCGTTGATCCTATCGTTGTAAAATTGGTACAGAGCTGCAATGAGTCTGCAGGCCTGCAATTTCCTTTAGCTTTTGCATGCTGAACTAACTAAACTTTAGTTTCTCTTCAGTGGAGTTAGAACTTTGATGGAGCTTAAGTTACAAGGCTAGAAACCACCACATTCGAAATTGGCAAGCTTGGTCATGGACTCGAGCATCTGACTAGTAGTCCCTACTGGCTCGGTCTGTTGGTCTTTGCAATAATCGGTTCAAGTACCAAATTTTGACAACGAATAACTTGTGAACATCTACTGAGCCTTGTTCGTAAAATATATGTTCGGAAAACTTGTGGCTGAATATTTGAAGGACGATAATCTGGGATTCCTTTAAGCCTCATCCATACGCTGCGTCGTCTCCCGCGAAAGAGACATCTCCAGCAAACCTTCTGCGTTCCAAGCAACCGCGTGCGATGTTCTTAACGTAAGCCCACGCGTCCTTCCTTTCGTATATTCAGTCTGAAACACGCAGCACACCAAATTTGTGATGTTGATCCTCATGATTTCCCACACGCTCTTATACCCTATATAAACCCCTCCGCTTCATCTTTCTCTTCGATCTCCACACAACTCATTCATTCAGTAGTTTTCTCTATACATTCCATATCTTTCGTTCAGCTTCAGTTTCTATGTCAGAGAAACAAGCTCACTTGAACGGGGCCTACTACGGCCCCTCGGGTGCTGCTGCAGCTGCATCTTCGGTCTCGTCTTCAAGCTCATCTTCACCGCAGTCGTCTTCCTCGGAATAGCCTTCCTCGTCTTCTGGCTCGTAGTCCGCCCCACCAGAGTCAAGTTCCACGTGACAGATGCCACGCTCGCACAGTTCAACTTCTCCTCTGACAACAACCTCCATTATAACCTTGCTCTGAACCTCATCATCCGAAACCCCAACAAGAAGATCGGCGTCTACTATGATCGCATTGAAGCCCGAGCTCTTTACGAGGGTCAGAGGTTTAGTACGGTTACTCTGACCCCATTTTACCAAGGCCACAAAACCACAAACGTTTTGAACCCGGTGTTTCAGGGACAACAATTGATTGTTGGATCCGAATTGCTTGAGGATTTCAATGAACAGAAGAGTGCTGGGGTTTATGAGATTGAGATGAAGCTTTATCTGAGGATTCGGTTTAAGTTGGGGAGAATCAAGACCGGAAAGTTCAAACCTAGGGTTGAATGTGATTTGAAGATTCCTTTGAGTCAGAGTGGAAATGCAGTTGGTACTTTTCAGACTGAGAAGTGCTCCATCGATTACTTCAATTGATGTCTTCTGATCGTCTATATATATCAGAGCAGAGAACTTCATTGATCATGTGTCCTTCGACATTCGTTACCACAATATTTGTGATCTTGTTCATCCAGTAGCATTAGACTATTGTGCCTATATATAGTCATAGTTTTTATTCATTTTTTGGTGTACGTAGTATCTATGATGATCCGAGTGCTTTTATATAACAGTAAACCTTTCCATTATAATATATATGTCTGTTATAGTCGATCGCGAATCTGATCATATACGAAACCAGAAATAGAAACTTGATCTGATTAAATCCCTCTGCCGGCGGCCCATAATGAAGAATTCAGGTAGATAAAAATGCTTTTAGACTTTTTTTTTCCCGTTAATATCTTATGATGAAATCATCTTTCTTTTGTTTTGAAACTAAATAAACCTATAACCAAGAAGAGTTTATTAAGAGAGAGAGAGAGAGATGACCGACCTGGTGAGAGACGTAATCCCTTAATCAAAAAACTAAATATAAGCTTGTATTTAGATGAGAAATAGTAACCGATAGCGTCAGTGACAAATAATCAATTTTATTACTCTAGTGTAAAAAGAAATATATGAACTAAATTAATAATTTTGTTCACAGTTGATTCTTTGCTTAGTACCAATAGTAAGTTGCGTTTAAGAGTGATTGAGCACGCAGTTGAACAAGGTGAAGCCTTACAATGATATTTGAACACAATTGAGAGATAGAATTACATTCATGTAGCTAGCTAGTTGAACAAAATTAAAAGTTGTATAACATAGATACGTAGTATACATGACTTCTGTTGCAGTGAAAATTATACAGCGCACCCGGATGCGCTGAATAGGCTCTCCTGTTGCAGCTAGACGGTTCGAATCTCTCTCCTTTATGCAACATCTGGAGCTAAGCCTTAAGAATATGACATTAAAACTCTGGAGCTAAGCCTCAAGTATATATGACTTCTTAATCAGTTAAGAATATGGCTGAGCCATCTGCACAACATTAGTCACTGTAGCATCGTCATTGATCGATGCATTTATGATCGTTTTATTAGTAACAATTTTCTTCCAACCACAATATCTAACGTTTTGTAACGTCCATGCATGATGCATGGTAATGAAGAATTGAACTGTTACAAACTCATCTAGCAATTTGCTAACAGTTAAATTTTAATATCCAGTAACAACGACTAATTTATTTTATTTTTTTGGAGAACGCACGACAAATATATGTATGAAATACATGATGTATAGTGTGTCGGTGTGTGTATATATATCAATTTTACATTATCATATTTTTTCAAATACATGATCCAAAGATTAAAACATCTTTATTTAATCAGTTCCGTGTTCTTGTTTACCAGTTACACAACCCAACCAAAATCACTGCCCAAATATCTCTCCTGTTTTCATTCAAAAAAAAAAAAACATATCACTCCTGTTATTAATGTCTTTCATTATAGTAATTATTCTGTAGTTTTGGACTACCGGCCACCTGGTATTATCATGTGGCGGCGGTTCAATAACATCACTCAAATTTGCACTTGAATTTTGATCCGTAACCATCACTGTGATTCAGATGCTTTGAGTCCCTAATCTAGATTTCAATTGAAGCAACAATAAACTTTGAGAGATTGTTCTACACAGATAAAAGGATGACAAAAGAGAAGGGAAGGGGTTGGAATATCTACAATGCAGATGAAATGAGAAATACACTTCTCCGAAATATGAGAACATTATATCTCTCAATCTGAAGATGCATCAGCCAATTCCTTCAGAAATGAGATTACATCTAACGACTGAGGTAAATATTGAGCATTTGTACGAGTCATCCTAACAGAACAAGACTAGTAGTTCTCCTACACTTCTCTGAAATGTGAGAACATTGTTACTCAAAATCTGAAGATGCATCAGCCAACTCCTTCAGAAATGAGACTACATCATCTGATGACTGAAGTAGATATCGAGCATTCGTACGAGTCCTCCCAACAGAACAAGAGTAGTAGTTCTCCTTCTTGAGGTCAAGTACATTCCAAGAAATCTTATCAGGAGATGGCCACCTTACATTCCCAGATTTATGGTTGACAGCAGCTTTCTTCTCAGGATTTGGTAAAGGTCGTTGTGTCTTGTTTTGCGAGGATTTCGACCCACTTTTGTTTGCCGGAAGCTTCGGAGAAGATCTTCTCTCACCAGATGACCTTAGTCCATCAGTTATCTTGCTTCTTGGAAGACCATTATTGTCAGTTGACAGATCCGGCTCGAAAAAGGTGTACACATCTTCATCCTGAAGTGAAGATAAGTATTTGAAAAAAGTGTTAATAGAAATAAGATGAACAACTAAACCATGCTCATATGTTTGTTAAATATAAAAAAGGCAAAAGAGAACGAGCATGCTAGTGAAGTGATAATATAACAAGGCATACGATGATTGATAGGACATTCAGAGGTTCAGAAGAACCTTAACAAAAAACAGCTGTGATGGTATGATTTGCAATATCAAAAAGTAAACCTTCTGAATAGAACAGAGAAGAATTTAGCTGTGAAATGGGCGGAGGTGCAATGAAGTGTGATGAGAATGTTACCTTCCCAAGAAAATGCCCCATGCACAGTACATAATCAATGGGGGATGTCATGGATTTACTGTGAACTATCTCTCCCAATATACGGTCAATTGCTGCACCCTGAAATGATAAAGTAACTTGTCAAAATGAAAAAAAAAAAAAAAAAAAAAACAACAAACAAGGAAAGCTGCTGTAGATATATAATGTCATACAAATAAAGAAACACACCTTTGTGACACCAACTGCTCGCACCTCCACAGAGCGGCTACCTTGAACAACATCAACAGATGCATTAGAGATTGGACCAGTCCAGAGATGCTGCAACATATCTCTCGCTTGAAGTCTTCCAAAATCAACATCTGCAGTTACATTATAGGCATAAGAAACAGAAACCAGGGAAGACAAAAGTGCACCTATTCGGGACACGATAAAAATGGGTTAAAAATAGAAGCCAGTACCTGCATATTTGTAATTCCAAACGAGGGAAGTTTCACGAAGTTCAAAGTGTGACCGGGGTGTTCTCTCTGTGAAATATTCAAAGACATGCTGAAACATACCATCAACAGTGTGTGTAAGCCAGGGGAATCAGGATATCGTGAAACAGAATATAGGTTGATTTTCAAGGTCACCTTCACACTTTCGACCCATTCCATATTCAAATGTTCAGGCATCGTTGTCATCCATTGTCCCTTTGTGGCCCGTAGAAACATTCCATTTTCAGCAGCCAACCACATGTCAAGCTCCCCAAAGTTCTGTAAAAACACTCGAATAAGAAGGGGATACAGTAAGGGTGGCGAGGGATGCAGATTTGGAGATCGCTTACTTCATCTAAGACATTCCTGTCACTCCCACTGAGGACAACAATGGTTGTGTTTGGATCATTGCAGAGTGCTGTCAAGGGTTCTATCAAATCCGGATGCAGTTTAAGTTCCATTTCTTTTATTTGATCACCTCGTCTCTCAGGAGTGTCCACTGGTTCAGTTAAAGTTGCATTGAATCCCTATGTACCAATAATCAGAAAGATCAGGATAAATGAAAAAGAAAATGTCCATTAGAAGTTGAAATTGATACGGCCTTCATTTATAATGCCTAAAAACAACCACTGCCTAAAATACTAGTATTTGATCCCAATCCAATTAGTATTGAGACATTTCTAGGACTAGTGATTTTATGTGCAGAGGCTTTCCTATGCTTGACAGAGACAACATCCAGATATCTGATACATAATATCAACATGGGGCATTCCCATCCACCTACCAGTATGAGCAATCGGTTATTTGCTCGTAAGTAACGTTGAATTGCCTCCCTGTTTGGCAGTGGTGGTGGTACTTGTCTTGTCCGCAATTGCGCCTCTACAACAGTATCATTCAACTCACTGGAAAACAATAACAAAAAGTTATCAAATAACATTTGACAGCCCATCTATTATTTGCAAAAGACAAGCATACTCTTATTTTACTATTCTCACATATGTATTTATCAAATTGAAATCATTGGTTTTCTGCTACACAAAGAATACCTTAATCACCCAATTACCATCTCCCTGAACTCACTTTCCTGATTTGAAGCTTACACATACTTATCTTTCTACTCCTAATATCTACATATGCCCTCTAGATTAGATTAACTATACATTTCCCTTTTAGTTATATTTATGTAGCCATGTAAGAGCTATCAAAATTGTGTCAAAATAGCATGTATTCAAGCAAGCATGTAGCAGAGAGTGATTTCTATACACTTCACAGTTATGGCACTCCAATGTGTATACCTTACAAAAGTTTCAGCCCATTCCTGGGCAGTGTGGGTTGTCACATGTAAAAAGTTATGCCTATGTCTCTTCTCTCGTTCTTCAGAGGACATATTCAGTGCTTGGGCAATTGAATTGGCAACTTCTGTGATGTTCCATGGGTTCACTAGAATTGCTCCGGCACCTAGAGACTGTGCGGCACCAGCAAACTGCCAAAATGCATTTGAAGTGTCAAAAACTGGAAGAAAACCTTAGTAACTTTTTAAATTTAAATAGTACACAATTCAACATAATTAAGTTCAGAAGTTGCATCTTCTGATGGTATTTAATTGCAACGGAGATAATACAGATGGGTTTCTAATTTCCAAGTATTGCAATAGATTTCTCATACTAAAGTTCCACAGCATTGCTAAAAGGTTTTGCATATTGGCAATCTTGAGTTCTAGCCTTATTCAAGCCATGTAAATCCATAAAACAAGGGGTAACTCGTAGTTCCCAAAGGGGACAAAGATAAGTTATAAGTCAGAACTGAGAAGTAATAGATGATATGATACTTCACTGTTCATTCTCTTGGATATCAAGTGAGCAACAACCATGGCATCAGATACAAGTTTAACTCTTTCTACACAGAATCAAGACACTTTTACAGAACCAATAAATATGATTTCAGAATTTCAAGCTTATTTGAGTCATAATCTGCATCTTCTTCTCTTTTGTAATATTTTCAATTTTGAAAAATAGCACTCAGAATCAATGAAAACTAAGAGAAGAGACTAGAGAGGATTCATAAAAGTTAATAGTTATACCTCACTAAGGATAAGGACTCCTCTCTTTGCATCTTGGCAAGCCACATATTCATAACTGACAAGATTCATTCCATCTCTGAGGGATGTGACAAGTACTACATCTGACCAAAGTGAAAAGAAGTATAATATTAGGATAGATAAATTGTTAACTGGAAAAGAGGCATACAAGTTATTCGATGAAACATGTATAAAGAATGTTAAATATCTGAAATACCAAGGAACAACAATACTCAGAAAGCCGAAGATCATAAACTTAGAGAAACAGATGCTTTTCAAAGGAAAGGATAGTAGTCATGATATGCATATAAACAAAGTATTTTTCCACATAAATTCCAGTAAGCTTATGACTGACAAATCTAGACTAGTTATGTGGACTATATAGTAAAAGCAAGACAATTTTAAGAATCCAGAAGGCACTACTATTCTCAAATAGAGACATATAACCTTGACAGCACTAAATCAAAAAGAGTGCCAGAAAACTTCTCGGTCCAAAGTAACAGGGCATCAAGGTACGTAGAATAGTACCTGTAACAGCATACAGTGCACATAATGCATGAAAGTCGAGAGAACGATCCTGTACACAAAGTTAAAATTACTCGATGAATAGATAATGCATAGAAAAAAAAAATGAAATAGGTTTCATAAAGTACATTTAGTTAAATTAGTTATGTGTGAGACTATCATGTAAGCTTCTCTTTTTAAAAGTTGAGGGCATACCAGGTGATGTATAGGGACAGCAGTCAAACTTCCAAATCTGCCATTAATTCGTCCAACAATTTCATGAACCTGACTTGTAAGTTTCTGATCTGTGGTAATGCAAAATAAGCAGGTTATAACTCCATAAAAAATAAAAAAAAGAATACAAAAACGAAAATTAAAGGAGTTGGAAATATTATGGATGCAACAAGAAAGAGCGATACCACTTAGCCAAACAACAGTCATAAACAAACTACTGTTCATATAAAGTAATCAGTTACGTCATGTAAGTTACATGGGCAAACAACAAAATGATTAAAACTAAAATGACCGGCTACATCATGTTAGTCATAGAAGCAGCAGCAGTTTAGTCAGATTCAATAACCCAGCACGAAGAGGATGCCATTGGCAGGTGGAATCTAAGGACTAGCCTCTTGTACATTTAGATAAGATACAAAAAGCACTTGACAAGGCATTTAATGGAAGGGCATACACTCAGGAACATCGGTTCTTGTTGGCACTGCAATTTGCAGCAAAACCACTTTGTCACGCCAGATAGGGTTTTCCTCAAGAAACTTTTCAAACGCCAGTATCTTTTGAGGGATTCCTTTAATCATATCAAGCCGATCAACACCCAACATTACCTGTTTTGTCAAACAGTCATAACCAGCATATTAGACCAACTCCAGCAAAGCTTCTCTACTTGTTTTTAGATAAAGCAGATAAAAAGCTATTATAAGTAGCCAACTTTAAAATGCATCTCTTGCAGATTTCTCTGTTTTATCTAGTTTGAAAGTTGAAAAATAGCCACAGATAAGTGAGCATCTATATACAATGAGAGTTGCTTGACCAATACCTCGCCATATGTAAAGAACTGTAGAGAGAACTAAAGACCTCAAAACGTTTCCATCACTAGTCCTACACACTCTACCGATACCCCTAGTCATCTAAAAGGTTTTACTTCATAATTTAGCACAATAAGAATCCAATACCCAACACCCAGTGGTGGAAAGATACCGGGAGTACAATGGCCAGTGGTCATATCACAATTTCTGTTTTAAGTAATATAATTCAAAACTTAAAAGGCGTTTGTGGGCAACAACACTTACCTTTCGCCCTGCAAATCTTTCTTTCAGTTCCCTAATGTGTTCTTGGACTTGAGGAACTTCAAGTGCTCGTATGAAGCGATCCGAATCTATTCCAATAGGAAACTGAAATTTCAAGCACAGAAAACTAAGCAAGATTTGATAGTGTTCAGATGTCTGATAAAGAGTAAATTTTGTTTGCTGTTAGAAGTAACACTTAACCTCAAAGAAAAGAATAAAAATTTAAAAACAAAATACATGTAACAATTAGAGAGAGATACCGCAGCCACTCGAGTAAGCCTCCCTTGATCCTCAACTCCTTCAGGTGTACCCTCAAGCCCAAGAATGCGAGTGCAAGCACTAACAAAGTGTCGTGCGTAGTCATAAGTGTGAAAACTGAAAAGGAAATGAATGTAGAATCAATATCAATATTTGATTTTTCTGATTCAGTGACATATATATATATATCAGGACAACGAAATGAAAGTGAGCCAATTAACTGTCTATTACGGAACGTATAGAGTGCCAATGTAAGTGATAACTGATAGTCTAGTGACTTGATGTTAACTTATGCAGTCAACAACAGATGTTCCTTTCCTATTTATTGTATGCTAATAATTGCTTTTTCATTTTGTTCATCGGAATAGGGCTGAAATTATCTACCTTGAAACTCATTTCATAATGTGAAGAAACAAAAATGGAATGACAATATAACAGTACAGAACCTATTACAGGTTACCACTCATTGATGCTTAATCCAGATGTTCATAACATAAGTTGAAAGAGAAACAAGAGTATCAACTTACTTGATCAACAAAACAAAATAAGAACATGTTCAATAATATAAACTCAGGGGCTTGTGATGCCCACATATCATGGTCAGCAATAAAAAAATTATGTGGCAATGGAACATAGCTTAAGCAGAATATGAGGATACTATTATCATGACTGAATGTCAACATAATGCATCAAGCACGATCGTCAGATAGGATTAAAGCTGTGCAGAAAGAGTTATCATTTATTTGCTGATATTCTTGACAGACCGCATAATCCCCAACACTAGTTATCTACTGATATTATGCACACCATGCTAGTGGAAACATGGAATACTTTCCCAATAATGTATTCACAAATTACCATAAGAAATTCAAAAGATATGCCATCTGTATACGGCACTCTGTATCAACTATCTTAAGCAAAGTAAATCACATTGAGCAGAAGGTAACCAATACTTTCCCAATGATGTATTCACAGATTACCAAGCTTAAGAACTTCAAAATAATTCAGCTGTCTAGCGGCACCCTGTATCAACTATCTAAAGCAAAGTAAATCACATTCAGCAGAATGTAACCAATACTTACCCAACCAAATCAGCTGCAAGAACTGAGCGCAGGAGTTCTGATCGTGATGGCAGCGTCCTATGAATTTCAGAGGAAGGAAATGGAGTGTGGAGAAACCAACCGACTTTCATTTTGCTGTTATATTCCTTCAAGCATTTTGGAAGAAACATAAGATGGTAGTCATGGCACCAAACAACATCACCCTCTTCATAATGTGCATTAACTACATCTGCAAACATTTGATTCGCCTTCTTATATGCAGAAAACTGTGACTGGAAACTCCGAGTGGTGGCAAGTCGATCTTCTTGTGGGAGCCCAAGGTAATGGAAAAGGGGCCATAAAATATTGTTGCAATAGCCATTGTAATATTGATGGACAATCTCCTCATCAAGGAAGACGGGAATACATCTCTGCGGGGAAATTACGGGTGAGACAATGATGTTACTAAGTTCAACCACAATCACCTTGCAATTAATCAGTGAAAAAGCTGGATCTTTGTCTCTGAATAGAGAATTAAAAAATAACAATCCATGTACAGAATTTGAACCTTTTCAGCTAGAGCTTTAGTAAGTGCCTGCTGTCCAATATCATCTGGTACGTTTACCCCAGCCCATCCAATCCACCTTGCCTCAAACTCCTTTACACCTTTAAACAACAACAAAAATTACGAATTAGCTTCATCTTTTAAGGTGGAAACCCAAATCATAAATTAAAAGAACATGAGAAGCACAGAATGACAGGATACAGAAACCTTGTATAGGTTGAAGATCTTAAACACGGTAAACAACATTCGGAATAAGAATCAAGACATCACATACCTAAAAGGGCACTGACCAGACCCCCAGCACTTATCTCCAAAGACCATGAATCTTCACCTCTCCTAACAGCAGACACGGGTAACCTGTTGGCCACAACCAACAGCCTTTGCCTAAGAGGCCTTGCTTCTTGGTTTTCAGGCCCCTCATTAAGTGCCCTTACAGCTGCAGCCCCATCCAAGTATTTTTCGACATAAGAATTTCTTGAGCTTTCCTCTTCTTTTTCACTATTATTATCATTTGCTTCATTCAATTGTGATGTTGCTCTATTATTCTTCCTAAGCTCCCTTTCTCTCAAGAGCCGTTCAAGTCGATTTGGAATGTGGGCTGAATTACTGTTGTACTTGTTCCCAGGCATACGGTCGCTCTAGTGATCAACCTTCAGTTCTAGTTTTAGTAGCACGAGCGTCCCTAGGAGGCTGAAACCTTGTCCTACATTTTGTATGAAGCAAATGAAGTCAGCAAACAGCATATATAACAGCCAAATATAGCCTTTGAATCTTCCCATTTTGGTTTATAAGAGCAGAAAACTGTGACACACGTAAGTACTCATTCCTCTTGTCACTAAAAAGAATTGGATATCACATATCATGACAAGCGGGCCAAATGAAAAAGATCATGCAAAGATCCACAGCCAAGAAATAGAAGTCTACAACTTTCTCACTATCCATTAATCAATCTTCGAATTAAGAAAAGAAATAGCACTCCAAAAGTTCAGAAAGAGACTAAAAGCAGAATGGTAAAACAGTGAAAAGAAGAAGGCAGTAGGCAGACAAGAAGTAGCATAAAGAATAAAATCTATAGAGCTGTTGGTTTCAAGTTGATCTGGACCATCTGGTTCCTTCACCCAAAATGTTAGAATGTCATTTGGATTAAATAACAAGCCTGGATAATCCTAATTCACTGAAAGCTTTAGTTAAGCCGATACCATACAGTGTCTATAGTTCAACTCGATCGTCATACAGATTATTACTCCAAGTAACACAGTTCTGAACGGGTAAAGAAAAAGAAAAAAAAAATACAGTACCCCACTACCTAAAACTATTCTAGTTTGCTAACATATATATAATCCAAAAGACTAAAGCCATGACCAAAACCATGAATAAGAAACAAGATTCCAACCTATTTTCGAGTTTTGGTTCAATCGAAACAGAGGATTGTCAACTAAACCCAGTAGCTGGGATAGAGAGAAAGAGAGAATAAGAGAGAGAGAGAGAGATGGCAATCTGGAAAATCTGAATGGTAGAGAATTAACGTAGTGAGAGAAGAATAGAGGAGGCAGCAGAATCCTGGTGTAAGCTTTATAAGGTACATAAATCCTTACAGCCATGCAGAGGATAGTGATCATTATGTTGAAGACAGAAACACGTATTAGTTTTTACCACAAGAGGACCTAGAAATTGAAATAACCAAAGAATAGATGAATCATATAGGAGCACCCATTTTAGATAAGTTCTATACCAAGATGATTTCAGCCGTCTCTATTATTTTTTTGATTATCCTTTTGAAAGATCTTGGACACATATCGGCTTGTTTTCAATTATACGTCATATAACCAAAAAGAAACCATTCCCATTTATTTGATAAAATATTTTTTAAAATTTTATTTTTGTTGGCCGAAATTCGATTTATCTTTTATCCAAAACCACAAAAAAAAAAAAAAAAAAGTGTTGGCGAAATTTAATTTAATTATAGTGGTTTCCAAGTCCTATGGAAGTAGTCAAGTAATCATATCATGATAGTGAGTTGTGACTAATTTTATTTTACTTAAAGAGTAAAAAGGACAAAGTTGACATGGGTGACCAAAAAAAAATGTTCCCTAGTGACAAGACCCAGTTCCTAAATTACGGGACGCACATTTGGCCCAAATTCATGTCATTAGACAAAAATCATTTTCAAGTGTCCTAATCTCCGGTTCAGTATAAAACTAAAACAGGAAAATATAAAACTTACCATTACCATTTCTGTAGCATATTTGGAATATACCTAGATTTTATTCCTAGATTTTATGAATTTGATTCCTCTACCTATTTGGGCCCCCAATGAGCCCCCAGTTAGCCAACAAAGATTGGACCCATAATAATGTGGTTGGCTAAAGTGTAAACTAATGGGAATCCCACATTGCTAAGCACAACCATGGTTTTAGTCATGGACAAAGGAAGAAGAAAGTAACACCAAAAAGCACCTAACGATGCAAGGTACTATTCTCCATTTTTTTCTTCTAGGATTGCAGACTTGCAATGACTCCTGTGTATATGTGATATGCTACTTTTACCTAACTGGGGACCAAACATCTCAGAACTAGACCATTATCAGAATTCTCAGGCATACTACATTTTCCTCGTGAGACAACTATAGCCTCTATAATTGGGGAATCAAATTCATCCTGAAAATCAGTGCATGCACATTCCAGCAATAATCTCAAGAGAAAACTAGTCAAATTTCTCAAGCAAGGCTCCCCAAAGCATGCGATTTTTGACCAAAATTTCTCAAACAGTTTCAAGCATGTTTTCAACAAAGAATGCCTAATACACCAACGGACACGCAGTCAAAAGCAACCAACTGCAAATTAAGCATGCATAGAAATCAGACAGGGAAATCCCAGAAAGCAGAGACTGACCTTCATGGTGCTGTTGAAAGTTTGAAACCAGGAGAGAAAAAATAGCCCTTTGGTTTTCAGAAATCCATTTGCCACACAACTATATGGAACCACAACTATTCCAAATATCTTGGTGAATATCTTTTCGGTGATAAAGATGCACAACGCCCTATACATCTATCTATATATTTCTAGCCTTTACTCCTAAAAAGCTAAAGAAGAAAAAGGGGGTCCTTTTCGTGACAGGGAAACCATATAACATGTGAGGAAATGGACGAATAGAGCCATAGATGCCAGCGAAATTCCAAGGAAATCATATGATGCGCATGCCCTCTTGTTGCTTTCTCCTCTCTGCCATAACCTACAAGTTGGACTCTCTATTATTGTGGTCAGGCTTAGGACAATAAGAAGTCCCCCGTGAAATACAGAAGTTTTTGCAGTAATACATGCAAGGTTGCTGGGTTATGTTAACATATGCTCCGAAGTATTGAAACTCCATAACCAGGAGCGAGATGTGCGGTGTACCCGCACGATGAGCCCTAAACAGTTTATTTGGGGGATTATACTTAACCATGCATCCAATCTCGCTTTCACGGTAAAAAGGATTTGGCCTCAAGTGAATTGTTGGTAGAATCTCATAACATAAATGCAATATTTGTCTCTAACACTCAACTTGCAAGAAACCAACACAGAAAACTTGAACCTGTGTGCCTGACTCCTAGCATCTTTTATCCGAATAGATTCTCTTGTGAATGGCAGTTGCATCCTTGCTGATCTTCTAGCTAGCCTTATTATTGCTGTAATCTGGCATCGATCTGCTCTTCTGTGGTGTCTGTAATTTCATACTCAGAGATTTTCTACAGCAACTCTAGATCGAGCTTAGGTCTCTACATAAGATATTCAGAAAAGTGATGAAGATCATGAAAACTCGAGGGAATACTTTTATGTCCTACGAGTTTGAGGCACATGGTTTGTGGGTCAGAGGAAGCTAATGCATTCCATTCCTCAATCATTGCTTTGGACTAGGTTTGGATAGATAAACTACTGGAGCACTGCAATTCCATATCCATAAATGAGAAAATGTTGAAACTCTAAACCTCGAAGATATTTTCATCTTCTTCATACTTGTCGCTGTAACGGGATTTTGAGGCTTTACCACAATACCACCTGACCTCAGTGTACTTTACCTTAGCGATCACATATAATCAACTAATCGCAAATAGTGTCATCTGAAAATGACAAAATCATCAAATTGATGCTTCCTAAATCCTAAGAGGAGCTGCATAAACTAGGTGTAAAGACGAAAAAAATCGCAATATCAGATTCAGAATGGAGGTGTGATCTACTACTGGAATAAACCACTGCCGAGTGCTCTCAGAGGCTACTACTTACCTTTGGGAAAAGTGTGAAAAGCCAACCCTGCACCTTTGTTTTTTATTTTTCACTGACAAACAAAGTCGATCTAATGCTTTACCAGCACCTCTGTAAGTTAAAGTTCACCCACAATTCATGTATAATTGCAAACTTCCAATATAGCTAAATCCTAAATAACAATTTTGTGCCATAAAAGGCATATGAAATGTTCATTATTTTTTAAAGTTCATAAAACTTTTTTTTTTTTTTGGGACAAAGTTTGCTCGCAACCAAATCATATGCTGCCAAAAACAAGCAGTTTATATTAATAACCAACCAGTTATTAGTGGCAAGTGAACAAAAGGAGTGAAGCTATGAAAGACCATGGCTGAGGTGGGATTAACTTTGCCAGCTATTAGTAATGTAACCGACTCTAATTTCATTACAGGCTGTAACAGCCTGCAGGCCATGGTGGTTTGCATTTTGTAACTGATTGTGTCAGCAAGGAAATGAATCTTAAGCATTAGTTATCATTTTAAGCAAAATTTGATTTAAAATCAACACAGGTTTTTCCTCTTAAATTACTCACTATGTTTCTCTACTGCTAGAGTTTTTACTTCTTTTTTTTTTTTTCATTTTCTTCCTGAAAATAATATGAAAATTCACAGTTTTAGCACAGAAGAAAAGACATGCAGATCCGAAGATCTGTTTGCCTAGTCTAGATGTGATCTCTGAAAGTCAAAATTTTCTAAAGGATAAGAACGGAAAGATCACAGTGACATAATCGGAAATTAATGAATACCTGAGAGACTTGACGACGATTAAGGCAAATCAAAGCTACTTCCTACAAAGTTATCACTGATGAATACAACCACAACCGATAGAGTAAACACAAGAATCGATCAGATCAACTAAGATCGATGCAGCGATGAAACTGATTCAGCTCAGAAATTCAGTCCAAACAATCGATCACGCAGAGTTGTGTGTATGTGTTGCATTTAGAGAGGAGAAGAAGAAGAAGAAGAACTGATGAAGAAGAACTGAAGAAGAGAGAGAAAGCTAACCGCTTGGGTTGAGTTGTGACGGAGGGGAAGCAAGCTCAGTCGTCAGAGAGAGAATGGCGTTTATTGGAAAGTGGGGAGTGAGAAAGTTGGGGGAACGAATATATAGGAAAGGCGGGGGAGAGCGAGGAGCTTTGCGTTATGTGGTGCTTCTGCCAATCGTTGGAGGGAATGTGTTTGCTGTTTGTTTTTATTTTATATTTTTTGAACTCTTTACCCTTTTTTTGGCTATCTTTTTTTTTTATTTTTTTTAAAAAAAAATTTGTTTTAACAAATCAATAACTAATTTTTCCCAGTACCGATTGGTTTAGTGGTATCAGTCTCATCTCTGTAAGTGGGAGGTCGTGAGTTCGACTCAGACTCGTTATAACATTTCAGTTGTTTGTTTTAAAAAAAAGTAAAATAAAAAATCAACGACTAGTTTTCTGTGAGTTGCACACTACAGGAAATCGAGTCCTAGCCGACGGAAACAACTCGTCGCCTAAGATAAACTATTCGTCGCCTAGGATCTTGGCAGACGAATTATCCGTCGACTAAGTTCCGTCGCCTAAGTGTGGTGAGGTAGACACTTAGGCGACGGAACTAAAGTTAGTCGTCGCCTAAGAGGGATCCTAACCAACGAACATTTTCCTGCCTTGTCGACAAACAGGTTCGTCGATAACAACCTCTGTCGACGGAATGTTTTTGTCGGAACGATTCTTAGCCGACGAATATGAAATTGTTGTCGTCGGTATGTATGTTTACCGACGAATATTGTATCGTCCTTAAGCGACGGAATATTCATCGGCAGAGTTTTAAACGGACGAATTCATAACAGTTCTTAGTCGACAATCGATCTTTACATTCGTCGGATAGGTGCTTTATCTTAGGCGACGAATGTTACTGTTTCTGTCGCCTAAGAGATTTTATTTAGGGTAAAAAAATTGTAATTTTTTTTTTACCTTATTCACTGTTTTCAAAAATTACAAATCAGTAACAATAATCAAACACATACAGATACAGCATGCATGAAGCACTGGATTTGAAAAACATGTTCATATATATATATATATATATATATATATATTGATCATGATAACTAGATGGACAAATATTGTTCAAAAATACAAAATAATGAACTAGCTAGAAAATTGTTCATACAATCTACCTAAACTATAAATGAAGTACTACAAAATCAATAATGTCAATTGTCATTCTCGTCCAATCCAATGTTGTCGCCTCTATAATCATTGTTTTGTGGAGAAACTTGTGGAGGAGGAGGAGGTGGCATACCTAGGTGCTCATATATGGCTGCAACATCGGACTGCACAACACTATACATAGACTCCGCACGCAGGGCACGCTGCTGGACCTCTTGGATTTGCTGCTGGACATGCTCCTCTGATTCCTTTAGTCTCTGCTCATAGCGCTCCTGCACCTCTTGGAGTTGCTGCTCATCAACTCTAGGAGGACGACTACGTGAAGTGGAACTATTTGAAGAATGACTCAAGTCTCGCTCGCCTCCTCGTCTCATCCCTCTGATCTCCTTTCCTTTTCGAGTTTTGAGCACCGTACCCAACACCTCAATTTGTTGGGACTGAACACTTTCCATAATCTCATCCTCCGTCGCGTCAGGGTGTTGTTTCTTAAATACATCTTTTCGTTTATTGATCTCATCAACCATATCATTCTGCATTTAAAATACATCAATTAATAAACAAAACATGCAGCTCAACATTTCCATAATAAACTTGACATTTTGCATAATAAACAGGGAAACTTCACTTATTAGGTACACTTGATCAAACACAACATGAAAGCTTAATAAACTTGACATTTATTAATAGACCTGTGTTTAAAACACAACTGACCAAACTTTACACTGATCAAACTTGACACTGATCAAACTATTCATAAACTTGACACTGATCAAACTTCCAATGCATCTAAAACACAAGTGGAACAACATTCAATTCTGGGTTTTGTATACTGAAATTTGAACCGCATAGAGAGAACAACCTAAAGCCAGAGACATCCCAAATAGTGTTTCTCAAACAAAGTAATGAACAAGAAATGAACAAAAAAGCATTCAGACCACAATAACACAAGAGCATGGTCCAAAATCAAACCAAAACGTTTACTACCGCAAAGGACCTGAATAACAAAATATCATGCAATCAAAGCAGACATGAATATAAACCCACATATTTAACAGAAGATCCAAATTTATTTATAAAACCACGAGTGTCATAGGAAATTAAACTTGTCCAAGTACCAAAACACACAAAACACTTTGATTTGAGAATCACTCCCTGGTTTTAGCCAATACACTTTGTTCAGTGCCTACTGTTAGCTAATTGGGCAGTGCCTACTGTTAGCCAATACACCATATATAGGCACTGTCAGCCAATACACTTTGCTGTTAGCCAATACATCATATATAGGCACTGTCAGCCAATACACTTTGTTCAGTGCCTACTGTTAGCCAATACACCATATATAGGCACTGTCAGCCAATACACTTTGTTCAGTGCCTACTGTTAGCCAATACACCATACACTTTGTTCAGTGTCCACTTAGTTTGTAACTCAAGTCATCCATATTCAGTGCCTACTATATATAACTATATAACACTACTCATATATAGATAACTCAGTTTTATGCCTTCCAATTACTAGTCTCTAATACACCAAATTTAGGCTTCTCACCCTAAAACTAGGCTTCACGCCAATCCCATCACTGAATATGCTTGTCTTGTATTCTGAGTTCCTCCATTGTGTAGATGATAGGAGAAGACCCCGTGTGGTGGTGCATAGTCTTCTCCCCACGGTTCCGCTTGTTTGCCAAGGAGAGTCTCTAATACACGAAAAAATATTAAATAGATTAGTTCTAACATCTTGCACATTTCACATTTCAAGTTATAAATATATAACTATAAATGTTATAAATACATAATTATACATGTAAATATGACCCCTGTTAACAAAGTGTTTAGCTAACCACTGTTCTCAAAGCCAATTAATATCCATAGTAATACCAAATATGGTCTTGATCAGTCAATTAAACAAGGTAGTATATATAAGACATAGTCAATATATAAATCAAATATGCTATGGTATTGAATGAGCTAATAATAAAATACAAGGGAAACAATGAAGGTAATTAAAAAAATCACATTGAACGCATCTGACTCGAAGTGCTCGCATAGAAACTCCCACTGGTACTCTCTCCCAATGAAATTTGAAGGCATGCTAGAGGGCCCTTCCAATTGATAAGCTTTGTGACATTGGTACTTCCAGTCCTTGTACCTCTCATGTGCCCTCTTCAGTATCCAATTGAACATTGACTCATTAATTTCATCCCACTCATACTTTGGCTAACTAAAAAATATAAAAAAATTCCCATGTTAAGCACTAAAAAATAAAAATAAAATTAATACACCCAATTACTATCACAAAACACATTTTTCAATTCATATCAACACACAATATACTTTACACACATTCAATCATACTTTACACATATCAATAACATTTTCACTTTATAAGAAAACTCAGTCTTATGCAAACATATCCTTAGACATAAAATTTTATCAACAGAGAGATGTCAATTCAGTCAGTTCATGCATTCCAATTACATAAGCAATCATATATATGTTATCAAACAAATGTAATTAAGTAAATTTATTTTTCATATACTTTTCAGTTACTTACCGACATTGCATTCCACATCTTTCACTTCTCCTCCTGATCATGGTCGTAGAACGTCCTTGCCCTCATTCTCACCAGACTCCGTATGGCGCAACCGATATCATGTGTCACCAAGCTGTTTATCCCCCTCACGCTAGGGCCTTTTACACGGGGGCAATACTCCAGCTTGATCTTCTGCCCCGTTTGTTGAACGATATCCTCCGCTTTCTTTCCAGAACATAAACCCCGCTTCTTTTTCGGGGCCGGAGTTACAATTAATATGTGAGAAAACATTAGGATACTTAATGTACAAGCGGGTTCTAATAAATTAATATAAATATAAGAGGAATTAATAAGTAACATGTTGGGCTTCTAACTTTGATTCGAGCGCTGCTGACGATGCGTCTTGCAGATTTAGGTGCGGTTGTAGACGCCGATGGAGATCCCGTTGAACTACTGTCAACGGTAGGGGGCCGCACGATCAAATGGGGAGCCCCTGGTGGTACTGTCCCAGCCGACATGGGGGTAGGGTGGCTGCTACTGCTAGCTGAGCCAACGCTCTGTCGTATTGACTCCATCAAAGCACTGGCCTTAGTGGCTCGGTCTTTCCTCTTCCCTATGATCACCATCTTGCACATGAATAACACACAATTGTTATTAAATGAGTGAGTAATAGATAAAGATTATGAAAAATAGTCCATAGAAAAGCATACAGGTAAAGATAAAAATCAAACCACTTGTCTTTCTTCACTTTTTTTTTTTATAGACTTAATGCATTGTGAATACAGAAAACACTAACAAAAGTTGTGAGCCACTTAAGCAGAAGATACAATGTGATATTGGTTTTTTTTTTTTTTTGGATAATTAAAAAAAAAACTCACCGAGGACTAAGGCAAGTTTGATGTGAAGTGTATATTGATATACTACCAAAAACTGTGAGTCACTTAAGCAAAAGATACAATGTGATATTGGTATGAGCAAACACATTTTTTTTTTGGATAATTAATCAAAAAAAACCAAAAAAAAGCATAGGCATGAGAGAAAGGTGTATACATACATGATAGAACAAACAAGGAAAGCATAGGCATCAGAGAAAGGTGTATACATATATGATAGAACAAACAAGGATTAAGTGAAGATTTCAGAATTTCTTAATGCAAACTATCAACTTTCAAAAATCATAACTAAATATAGGAAAATTGTTTTCAAGAAATTCTAATTCTGAGACGATCTTTAACATGTCTACTGTAACTTTTATGAAGATACCAAGTTCAAACAATCAACCGAATTACACAGTTTTCAGAAAGAAGCTAACCGGTTCAAAATCTCATAAAACAGTGATCTATCATATTTTCCTGATGCAGACCCTAAACTTTGAAAAATCATAGCTTAATCTAGAAAAATCCTTTTCAAGTAGTGCAAATTCTAGAACAAACATTAAGATATCTATTACAATTCTTATGAAGACACCAACTTCGAATTTCAAACAAAAATATACAGTTTTCAGCATATAGGGAACAACGTTCAAGACTTAGAAAAATTGATTTATGTGCAGACCTATGTTTCTAGCTTTAAACTTGATCAATGATGTCTAAATTAAATTACATGAAACCATACAAATTTGAGACTTAATAGATATGCCTTCAACATATGCAAATGGATTCAAATATCAATGTTTAAATCACATGTTATAGCTTCTCAAAATTTAATTAAATGCTAATGCTAATGACTACACTTTGTTAATGCCTACTGTTCAATATTGCTAATGCCTAATGACTACACACTTTGTCAAAATTTAACTAAATGCTAATGCTAATGACTACAGTTAATACACATGTTATAGCTTCTCAAAATTTAACTAAATGCTAATGTCTAATGGCTACATACTTTGTCAAAATTTAACTAAATGCTAATGCTAATGACTACACAGTTAATACACATGTTATAGCTTCTCAAAATTTAACTAAATGCTAATGCCTAATGACTACACACTTTGTCAAAATTTAACTAAATGCTAATGCTAATGACTACACAGTTAATACACATGTTATAGCTTCTTAAGAATCTGAAAAAGAACAGTGTGGCTAGATCGTTTTTCATTCGTCTGCATCAGTATATATACATATACAACTAGCTAGCTACTGGAGAAAATCTATGAATACAAAAGGAAACAGTTACATGTATGTATATTGATGCATATTATTCCTCAATGTATATTCCTCAATTACCGATGTCAATATACATATACAGCTAGTCAGCTACACGTTTGTCTCTCAATCAAGCTATAATCCAGCCTTATATAACTACTTATCATAATCTATTAATACAACAGGAAACACAGTTGTACGTACATGAGATCTCTTCCATATAAAGAAGATAAATCACAGATTACAAACACTAACAGAAATCACAGGTATAAACCATTAGAACTGGAATCCACCCGAATCTTTAAACAGCTGAGAGAATAACTATTACGAGAGAATACATACCTCATTATCGGGGATTTAGGATTGATGATGGTGGCGAGACTGGAGGCGGTGAGAAGGTGGGAGAAGCGAGATCGGAGCGGAGGCGATGAGTGGAGCAGGTGGGTGGTGTCGATGTGGTTGCCGATCGGTGGATGCGGGGTCTCCGATGGGTGGACGCGGTGGGTTCCGGCGCTCGATTCCGGCGATCGCGCAGCTCTGGGAGAAGGAAATTGGGTTTTAGACTTTTAGGGATCAGTTTAGTGTGTATCAGACTAAGAGTGAGTGTTTATCGATTTTATCTTAGTCGACAGAAATGTTCTGTCGGCTAAGAAAAATATCAGTCGCCTAAAACAAATTAAATTTTGGCCAAAAAAAAGGTGCAAAATTCACCCGCCTAATATTTTGGGACCCTAGGCGACGGAAAATACTACTTTCCGTCGCCTAAGTAGTACTAAGGCAACGATCACTTCAATTTCCGTCGCCAAAGTCTTAGCCGACAGAAATGTTCTGTCGGCTAAGACAAGTATTCGTCGCCTAAAACAGATTAAATTTTGGCCCAAAAAAACGTGCAAATTTCACCCGCCTAATATTTCGGGACCCTAGGCGACAAAAAGTCTTAATAGTACTAAGGCGATGACTACTTCAATTTCCGTCGCCTAAGTAGATATTTAAAAATTTAGGGTTTTTTTATTAATGAAGAATCTAAGCATTTTCGTGTAGATTTTCTATGTAAACCCAACTGAAATTTCAACCATAACTCCAAATACGCATCGAAAAACAAAAAACACTTAATTTGCGCGCAACCAAAAATTACATGTAGAAAAATTCAAATTTCCATGAATAATAAATTGTTGGACGTGGTTACAAATTTAAAAATACATATCCGAAGTTATGCCAAATTAATACAAGTAGATTACTTCTTTTTCGAAATCCACAATAATGGTTATATATTAATCGTACTCATGATAATCTGAGTCGTCTGAATCATCATCTTCCTCAATTTGGTCAGAATACTCATCATCCTCTATGTATTCGTCATCTATGAAGCCGTCGTCATCATGATTGGGGTTGCGTTGTAGCGAGTTCAGTTCAGATGGTGTAATTGGAATGTAACCTATGATAGCCGGAACGTGTTGGTTGTTGACACGAATATCCTAAGTATCGGGGACTACATATGGAGATTCCTCTTGATATGGTTCATTCGGTTGACCAGTTGTTGGTTTACTGGGCCCACTCTCATCATCCCCTCCCAGTGTAGCTGCACTCCAAATATTCATATGTGACATCACCTGCACCACTTTCCAACCCTCACCCATAGCTAGATCATCAAGATAAAACACTTGTTTCGCCATGGTGGCAAGAATAAACGGCTCATTCTCATATCATACACTGTTTGAGTCCACTGATAACAAGCCACGATCCAGAATTGTACTTCTTCGTCTGGTTGGGTCAGTATTGAACCATTTGCACTTGAACAACATGACTTGCATACCCTTGCCGTAGATTAGTTTGATGACACTGACAAGAACCCCGTAATAGTTGAAACCCAGACCCTCAACCATGACTCCATTGTTTTGGGTGACATGGCCTTCATCTCGTTCTGACGTCACAAACTTAACACCGTTCACAAAACATCCAGCACGAACTCTGTGGCTTTGAGGTCCTCCAGCCAACAAGTGCAACTCCGGGTCGTAAGAAGCAGAAAAATGTTGTTGAATGTGCATCATCTGTAACAATTTTAAGAGCAAAGTTGTTACATTCTGTAACATCAAAAAACAACATATATTTAATTTATGTAACATCATAGAGATATATATATATATATGTTACCCAAATAGGGAAGTAATCAGGAAAATCTCTCTTATGAATGGCTTCGTTACCATCTTGCCTTTCCAAATGGGACTTCAAGTACCGCTCGGCTTCGTCGCAATGTTGAAGGACAAACCAATGAGCCTCTTTGATCTCAAAATTACTTAATATTTCAGAATTACTTAACCTGTCATACGGTTGAACATCGTTGGAAATAACTGATAGATTGAATTGGCTACTACCTGCTCCAGATGATTCCCCCTCTGTGGGTTCATCATTGAGATATGTGTTGCAGTAAGTTACGCACTCAGCCTAAATGTATGCCGTCGTGATTGACCCTTCAGGGAAACGTTTGTTTCTGTTCGACTTCTTGAAATCCTCCAGTTGCTTGCAAAACAGATATTTATTCTCTTATAATAAATATTTTAAAAAAATTATCTTAATTTGAAAGGATGATTAATTAGAAAATGAGTGCATATATACCTCTCATTTGGATAGCACCAGATATACTGTACCGGACCAATAAGCAACACTTGTTCGGGAAGGTGGATCATGAGATGAATCATGTTGTCAAAGAAAGTTAGGGGAAGGATCCTTTCCAACTTGCACATGATGTACACAATGTCTTCTTGCAATGACCGAACATCAGACTTTTTAAGCTTTTTAGCGCATATCCTCTGAAAAAACTTGGACAAAACCACTAACGTGTCAACCACATCACTCTGCAAATACGGTCTAATGACCACGGGAAGAAGACGTTGCAGCAAAACATGACAGTCATGAGTCTTCAACCCAGTAATCTTATTTTCCCCCATCTTAACACATCGAACGATATTCCTTGCATACCCATGAGGATACTTAACGTCATGGAGCCACTGAAACACTTCCACCTTCTTTTGAGGATGGACTGTGTAGCCTGCTTGAGGCATTATGGCTTTTTTTTTTGTTCTCTACTAGCCATAGCTTAGGGCGTATACCCATTCTCTTAAGATCAACACGGGCTTTGGGGGTGTCCTTGTTCTTATCTTTGAGATTCATAATTGTTCCAAGAACGCTGTCACAAACATTCTTCTCTATGCGCATGACGTCCAAGTTGTGTCTAATTTTCAACGTCGACCAGTAAGGCAATTTAAATAATACACTTTTGTGCGTCCAATATTTAAACTCATCAGGCGTGGGAGGATTCAAGTCGGTTACTTCTTTACTGGTGCTCAAATATCCGAACTAGTGCTCGTTAAGCCTCTCCAAAATCCACTCACCAGACCTCCCTGGAGGTTTCAGATTATGCTCCTCAGTCCCATCAAATGCCTCAACATCCAACCACCACTCGTGATCCTCGTCAAGCCATCTACAAGATCCCAAGAAACAAATTTTGTCGACGTGGCGACTAGAATTGATGTCATCTAAGCATACCGGGCAAGCCTTGTACCCCTTAGTTTGTTGGCCAGACAACATTCCGTAAGCTAGAAAATCAATGATGGTCCAAATAACAGTTGCTTTCATCATGAACGAAGTTTGACCATGCCTGTCAAAAGTAGGGAGTCCATTTTCCTATAATGGTCTCATGTACACATCTAAACACTTTCCTGGAGAATACGGCCTTGGAACCATAAGCGTAAGAAAATTGTACTCCTTCCTCATACACATGTTGGGAGGTAGATTGTACGGAAATACTATCATAAGCCAAATGCTATAAGACAAATTCATGTTTCCAGTAGGATTGAATCCGTTTGTTGCAAGTCCGAGTCTGACATTTCGACAGTCTCCAGCAAATTCGGGAAAAGAACGGTCAAAGTGCTTCCAAGCCTCCCCGTCTGCGGGGTGTGTGAGATTATCTGGATATATCCTCTCCTCTCCCCTGCCTTGCCTAGTGCCATCTCATATGCTTGGTTGTATGTGAAGACATGTACAGACGTTGCAGACGAGGACCCAACGGGAAGTAACGAAGAACCTTCCTATGAATGGACGGGTTTTTCTGTTTAGATGAAGTGGAAGCTTTATACCTTGGCTTGTAGCAGTGTGGGCACTCAACTTTATCCTTGTAATCTTTGTAATACAAGATGCAGTTATTGACGCAAGTATCTATTTTCTGGTGATCAAGACCGAGGTTAGCCAACATGTTTTTTACCTGGTCGAAATTTTCCGGACAACTATTACCTTTGGGAAGCACTTCCTTCGTAAGTGCAATATCCTCATCAAAACATACGTTAGTCTTTCCCCGCTTGTTTTTTATCTTTATTTGCTTCATGACGGTACGCAACACAATATGTTCACTGCCAGGATACAATGGAGTTTGTACTTGCCGTACAAGCCTATTGTACTTATCATAATCACTGATGTAGTCAATGTGGGAAACATTAGAGAAGGTGTCAGGGGCGTTGTCATAAACAACATTTTCCTGATATCCTAAGGAGGCGAACGGGAAGACATCGTTTAAGATGTTCATCACAACAGGCTCCCCGTAACTAGCATTGGAAGATCATGCCTGCTGATTATGTTGTGCTTGAATTTCTGCAAGTGTAGGCATATGAACTTGATTTTCGCAGTGTTATGTCCATATGGTATAACTAGGACAAATACAGTTTAGTGCCAAGTGAGAATACATGTCTTCATATGTTACTAGTTTCCGATTGAGACATTTGTTGCACGGACATATGTGAATAACTTTGTCTGGAGGACTATGTAGACGTACGAAATCAAGAAAATCAAAAATGTCTCTCATATAAAGAGGGGACCTCCTCCTTAATTGCTTCTAGCTCTTGTCTAAGTTGTACACTATAATAACAAAAAACAAAAATATATAATAAAAAAATCATGAATAATAAACGGGAAATATATATATACACACTTAATTATTATATATATAAGATATATTAATGTACGTTGTTCACACCTACAATCTTCACCTTATGCCTCCGGTTAGGGCCCTAATCCCGTTTGAGAGCACATGACATTGTGATTTCGTTTGTTGTTAGAGCGTTTCGAATTCGCATATGTGAGAAAATTTCGGCAGCATCTCCCTACAGTTCCTTAAGTGCACGAATATCTATACCTAATATGCATTCGAGGAACAATAAAGGAAGATCTTGTCGAAATAAATATACCCACAACCGAAAACGAAACACACTAACAACAAACAGAATCTCAATGTTATATGTTCCCAAACTGTCCAAATATGAGACAATTCGAAAACCATTTTGTTAAACACAGTCGTAACATAATGGTTCTCGAACGGGATTTCTAAGGGTAACAATATATTGATGAATGTATAAGAATATTATAATTCTTAATTACATGATTCATCATTTTATTTTTTATCATTTGAATACACAAATGATTTGCATGAAAACGAAAATTTGATAAACATATTATTCACATAATTATTAATCATACACACAAAAGCTAAAGATATATACACACACACACACACACAAAAAAACATAATATTATACACACATATATACAAACATATTATACGTATACACACATATTATACGTACAAACATATTATACACACAAAAACATATACGTACAAACATATTCAACATGTATATACACTATCAAAGTTACATATATCATGCATACAATCCAGTAATTGGATCGGCAAAATTGGACCGTTGGCAAAGTCACCGGAAAGTTCGCCAGAAAATATGCCTAAATGAAGAAAGTAGATTAATTAAAGTAGTTACATACCAATTAGGAGAGAAGCAGCTCTTGAAGATCGATCAAATTCATGAAGAAAAGCTTCCAAAACTAGATTTTCGCTGGGATGAATTCTGTGAGGGGGGGGGGGGAAGTATGGTCTTCATCTGTGTTCTCTTCTGGGCAGAAGTTGTATAAATGATGTGTTTACTTAGCCGACAGAATATTCCGTCGCCTAGGACAAAAGGCGTCGGTAGAAATATATTTTTGTTCTGCGTTGTATCAAGCAATAAATCAATAATGGCATTTCTTAGTCGACGGAGCAAAGCATCGGCTAAGAAAGACATATTCGTCGCCCAAGAATTACTTAGCCGACGGCACAGGGTTCGTCGCCCAAGACTCACTAAGCCGACGGAAAATGGTTTGTCGCCCAAGACCAGCCTTACTGACGGAAATGTGTCGTCGCCTAGGAATATCTTAGTCGACGGAGGGTGTCGAAAGTCAGTTTTCATCGCCTAAGAGTTACTAAGCCGACGAAAGCTTATCGACGGAAAATATTCGTCGCCTAGAATTTACTAAGCCGACGGTCATTATGTATATAGATTTTGCATGGTATGTAGTCGTGTATAATAGTTAGTTGGTAACATTGCGCAATAATAAGTTGTCGGACATTACGTATATAGATTTATCGTGAAGTTGTAGATATATATTGAAATGTAATATGGTACTCTATTATTGGTCAGCCGCTGCAGCAATAACATTCTACAATTGTTGTCCGATATTTTATCGAATGACAACAAACAACACGTTATTCAAAAGAAATTGACGTAGTTGAATAACATTTTACGGCTGTTGTCTGCAAGTATATCGAATGACAACAACTGAGATGTGATTCGTAGGATTGACGTAACGAAATCTATTGAATTTGATGATTTCATGGCTCTAGTAAGCAAGAAATATGAATGTGATGATCTTTTCTTATGATCACGTATTACTGTAGTTTTTTTTTTTTTTTGAAAATACCAAAATGATATATTAATAATTTTCAAGTCAGAGAAAACCATTACATATCCTCCCTCTACCGACTATGGGTAGATAAAAACTTTGTGATAGAATCACAATGATACATAGATTAGACTCCTCATTCGACAGTACCACAGACACTGTAGTAGGCCAAATTAAAATAAATTAAATTCTCTTTGCCCTTACCTGAAGGGCTAGGAGGTGCAGGCTGATAAACAAAATTAAGTGCCGGACACACCTCAAATGGCTTGCGAACACGTTGCTTCTTATTCTTGATTCCAATAAGACGTCCAAGTTTCCGTATATAACCCACCGGAACCTCCACAAGGGCATCAAGTAAAGAAACCCAGCAGCCTCACTTGTTTGCCTTTTTGGCCGAATTTGGCCGAATTTGGGCCAGGTTTAAACCCAGCAGCCTCACTTGTGACCAAATCAAGATCCAGCCCAAGCTCAACCTGCATAGGCCCAGCCGAATCAAACCCATCTCATCCAAGTCAACCTGCTCCTCCTGAGTCAAACCAATAGTCAACCCTAGACAATTAAGGTTTCACGCTTTCTTCGGGAAACCTTATGGGCACAACATTGTCGTCATCACAGTTGGCACCAGAGACGATGACGCTGCCGCCGCACCCTTCTTAGACTCCAGCTGGGCCACTCCGGTTGCCGGAATCAACTTCAGAACACTCGAACGGTCACCGCTTCCACTCGGGTCAGCCTCTGTAGATTCTAGCGCCATCTTAGAAACCAGGCCCTTATCACAACCTTGCTCCCCATGCACAAAGAAACCACACCCACAACATAAGTCATGACACTTCTCAATATGAAAGTCGAGATTCATAGAGATCTTCGACAAAAAGTTAAAGACATGGGTGGCCGGAATTCTTCGACAAAGATCCAACCTAAAGGTGGCAAACAAGTCGCTTAGTACGAGTACGGCACTAGCCCAACACGTTTAAAAGCGGCCCGGCCCATTATAAAATATAATTTGTTTTTTCATTTCTAATATGAAGAGATAACATATTTATAAATAATAAACTTAGTTTTGAGTGTGAACAATAAACCTATATACTAATAATTATTTATTTGAGTATGAATTTGGATTTCCCTAGACCCATAAAAAGTTTTTCCTAAATTTATTAATTGTGAACAATGAGCATTTATCACTTATTTCTTTAATTTGTTGACAAAGAAAAAAATGATTGATATATTTTGTGAATTAGTTTTGGTTTGTAATCGTATCGTGTATAATTAAAAGTTAAGATTATGAGAGTAGAAGCGATGGTATAGGACATTCACCTCGACTATTTTCAATTTTCGGCACGAAATGGGCCCGGCACGGCCCGTTCATGAGCCCAGCCCGAGCACGACCTACCACTTTATGGGCTTGGGCTGTTGGTCGGGTCGGATCTTACATTTAAGTAAATGGGCCGGCCTAAGCCTGAGCCTGTTAAGAAGTTGTTCGTCATGGGCCAGCCAAAGCACGAACCGCCGAGTCGGCCCGTTTGCTACCTCTAATCCAACCTTACCCGTACCTTCTGAATCTTGTCCTTCCTCTGCACCAGAATCGGGTTAGCACGAACAAACTCCCCCAAATCCTTCCCTATACGCATGAGAACCCTTTCATTGCGCACGGCCATTCTTAGCCCTTTCACCGATACACAAACCTCCAATTGATGCAAGGGAAGAGCATCCAGAGGGCCAAGACCGTCATAATCAGCAAGCGCTAACATGGATCCACCGTAGTTCCATGGTCCACCATCAAGAGCCTTGTTTTTCTCGTCTTCCCGTTTGAATTGGAAGACGAAGATCCCTGGCTCCTCCTCCCGAACTAGAAGTCTCTCCTTGAGACCCCAAATTCGGGACACCACCATCGTGAACACCTACAAAATCACAGGTTTCTTTGGTGAGAAAAACATCCTGCATAGCTCTGTCGTACCCGATCAAGCTCGCTGGCTTCTCTCCATCAATCCCTGACAACCGGGCTGTAGCCGCCGCCATGTCTCGATAAGAAATTTCGATTAGATCTGCCGCTAGTGAAACCCTAGCAGAGAGCGGAAGAGTCAACCCTAATTGAACTTAGGTTTTTTAGTCAAATTGTTACCCTAGCTTTTACCCTGGTGTCAATTTGCTACATAGCTTTCATTTCAGCAGCCAATTTGCTACCCTAGGTATTATTTATGCCGATTTGCTACCTTATATTTTCAAAATTATCTAATTTGCTACATTTTTGTCAGTTTAATTTATTCATTTCTTCATCCAAACATGAATTAATTCTAAAAATCGAAGCTTAAATTTAGTCGATATTGAAATTTCAATAAATAAATTGGTTAATCTTGAAATTCTAAAGTAGCAAATTTGATGGAATGGTAGCAAATTGACTGAAATAAAATCTAGGGTAGCAAATTGATAAATTTAAAAAAACTAAGGTAGCAAATTTACAATTATACCTTGAACTTATATAGTACGTTAGATTTGTTCCACACAATCTTGTAGCTAGTTCAGTTGTTACACATTTGATTGAGAAATCATATTGTCTAGAACCAATCTTGTTATTCTTGGTTATCCAACTTGTTTAACGAGCCGGTGGTCCTGTTGACCTCATTATTCATTTGATAAGGTTTTTAGGAAAATTTATTCAGAAAACAGTAAAAAAAAAATTAAAATAAAATCAAGCTAACCATAAAGAAACACAAAAGACACCTGTCTTCACTTTAAGCCTCTGATACATGCAATTCATTTATGTACTTACATGTTCTATGTGGTGACAAGATTCATCCATATGCTGTTGAATGAAATAGTTCGATGAATTGCTATGTAACCAAAGAAATAAATAAACAAAAACGGTGTAAATTTCTTCATATCACCCAAAGAAGAAAAGTATATCGTTTCATTTACCACTGTACGGCTGCCTCCGATCAGTGTCGACCTCAAAAACACGGCAAGAGTTTACTCGATCGAACTGCATGTCTTCTAAAACACAGTGAAATAGTGAGAGTGATCATCAGAGTACATCATACAAAATTTTCTCTCCATCAATACATTATTACCCCGTTGAACTTTCTGCTTTGTAATCAGAACCAAAAAGATCGAAAAGAGAAAGCTGTCTTCTCTGTTTTGGGATCTAAATTGATTCTTCACCCACAGATAAGAATTGTATATGAGTCTGATGACAGGAGCATATATAATCTCACCTTTATATTGCACTCGATCTGGTTAGTTTGGCTTTCATGTGAGCTCACTTACACATAGCATTTGGACCCAATCAATTTCTTAGCTCTCTGTTCTTTTCGTTTCTATTCTGTATATTACTATTCGAGCAATTGCCTTTCACCTCTGCATGCATCCCTCACTTTTATGAAAAGCATACACTTTCCATCTCCACTACCCCAAGTTCATATACTTTTGAGATAATGAGATTCCAATTCATTCTTCAGGGCTACAATTGAAGAAGAACAAAGAAGATGCTTAATATTGCAGTACTTGTAGATTGCCTTTGATTTGGTCCTTCACCATTGGTGTATTCATCGTCCACCTCATTCGTTTTCTTGGCCAATGAGTTAGCAGCTTAGAACAACTTTTCTGTAGTGTTGTATTACTTGTATCCATATATAGATAATAGCTAGATGTCAACTTTTTGAAGCTCACTAATGACCCCTTTATAATTTTGTTTATGGCCAGAAAGCTCGTTTCTCCTTTAAAAGAAGAGCATATTTTTTTTTTTCAGATCAAAGTGACTAATTAAGCAAGATCCTTTTGTAATATTGGAACGTCGATTTCCAACTACATCCATCTTTTTGGTTCGGTTTTTCATCAAAAAAAACTTTTTGGTTTAGTTTGTACGCCGGTTTATGTGTTTATTACGTATATAACGATTTAAAGGTTCGTTTTTCTTTTTGTGTTTAAAAAATGACTATGTTGAAGACTAAAACTATGTACAGTTTATAGAATTTGATTCTGAGAAAAAAGAAAATCAATTGTTCAATGATTCCTCGAATAATATTCTTAGTTCTATATATATATGATTTTTCTCAACTGCGAACGTCCGCACCAATGGTTTTGGTGCGGATTTTCATTTTTGTACCACTTTTCGATCGAATTTATTCATCTCCACCGTCTAGAATCTAGATAATATTGTGTAGATTATCTCTGCAAAATTTCAGCCAATTTGGTAATCGTTAAGGCCCTCAAAATGACTTCTTTCTGTTACAAACATGAACGGTTCATGTTTGACAAAATTCAGTCCGTCCATTGGTTTTTCGAGTTTGAGGGCTTAACGATTACCAAATTGGCTGAAATTTTGCAAAGATGATCTACACAATATTATCTAGATACTAGACGGTGGAGATGAGGAAATTCGATCGAAAAGTGGTGCAAAAATGAGAATCCGCACCAAAACCATTGGTGCGGACGTCCGCAGCTGAGAAAAATCATATATATATATATATATATATATATATATATATATATATATCTTCAACCCACAGTTCCACACAAATGAACCCAGAATACGCGTAAAACTCAACTTTAAGAACCAAAACTCATATCCCATAATGCCCTCCCAGCACTGTATCAAACCAACAACAACTTAAAAATCAACTTTAGCTGAAAAATTAAAACTATGAAATTACAAATGGGAACCGAAATCTTACCCAGACTTGTAGCAGAGAAGGGAAAATCCCACGATCGCAAAAGGCGGCCATTCTTACATTCATGGTATTGCTCGTCCCACGGGAAACATTGGTCCTCATGCCCCAAATTTGACCCCTAAACAAAATCCAAAAACCCACAATCAAAATCCAAATCCCTAAAAAAATCAATAGCGTACAAAATCAAAACGACAACCTACCTCCTGTTTTCAAATTTACAAACCCGAAATCCAGAAAAGGACGGGTCATTCAAACACTGGAACAACTCTTTCACTGATGATTATAAGAGAATGGAAATTCCCGAATTGGGAACTGACCGAAACTTGGAAAGAATTAAGGAAGCGGTGGATCAGAGAAGAAAGAGAGAGGAAAAAGAAGGGCCGGGGGTTAGGAAATCAGGGAGGGCATATCCTATATTAAACCGACCAAAAACAACAACCACCCAGAGTCAAATTTTTCAGGGGTCTGACTCAGACCGTCTGAGGAAGCTGAAATTTCATAGAGTTTACCTTGAGGAGCTTCAATTCTTTACCTGGGCCACTCTCAGTTTTGCAGACTACTCTCAGTTTTTCTCTTCGTTTGTGGAAGACGCGAGAACCATATGTCGCAGAGGCTGAGAGGTCGATAACAAGATCCCAGAGAAGAAAATCCAAGCAACACTGTTCTATGAACAGTAATTAGAAACAGTGTTTTGAACAGTGAATCGGTTATGTGCATAGTTGACGAAAAATAGTATAATGTTAAATTGGTGTAAATTTTTTTGTTTTAGTTTTTGTGACGGTACTTTTTCAACAGTGCATGTGTTCTTGAGGCTGAAGCTATAGTTGGTACGTGAATGGCTTCAGCTTTTTGGATTCCCTTGTCGAACTCGTATCGCAGAAAGCATACATGTAGTTGATGGAAAATTACTATACTTGTGGGAACATTATCATGACGAATGCGAAATACCTTTTTCCTGCTCTGAACTCATAAGTATATATAGTCTCGATCATATCGGTCTTATCCTATTATTTGATGCCTACCTACGTTTTATTACACATGCTGAATTAGACTAACTTTTTCTTAATGCATGGATTAGTGTGTTAATTAGCTTATTATCAGAAGTGCGTGTAGGTTGTGAACTGATTAGCAACTATTGTATAGGTTACATTCATGAAGGATAAACATGAAATCACTCGAACTCGAGCATGCCATACCTGCTCGATCTCTATAACGATTCTTAGGCTAATTTAGAAATGGACCAAGCTATACGTAAATGTTTAATTATAAGAACATAAACTATGTTTTATATGCCCTCATCCACAGTACGTGGCTATCCTATATAAGGCTTAAATTTCTGTTCTAGCTCTTCCAACGACGGAACTAGAATTCGAAAATAGGGTTCCATCTATTGGGCGAAGCCTAAAATTTTGTTTGAGGTCTCCATAAAACTTACATGAGAGCAATCCCTCTATGTCATAACAAGAGAAAGTTTGAGCCAAGTTTAGAGCATAACAAGCACTAAAATAATCAAACATGTATACAATTCATACTTCATGGTAAAAAAAAGATCAAATTTCAAATAGACCACTACTAATGTAACATGCATAATCAACTTATACATATAAATCCTCATAATGACTAAATATGTATTCTAAACACCAGTTAGGGATCGATGATTAAAAGATGAAAGCCAATATTTCCTCTGCATATATATGTGTAGGGTACTAAAACTTTACTAATTTTTTTATCCTCAAAATATTGAGGTGGGCTGCAGCAAACCTCAGCCCACCCTTCCTTCCGTGCGCTCTTGTACTACAATGGGACGTTTGGTAAGAGCGACTCTGTTACCCAGGCTTAATTTCTTAAATAAGCCTGCACTCTAGAAGCTGGGCTTATGCTATAGAATCCCTTGACCCTTGTTTGCTGCCAGCAAGATTATGATTGAAATTAACCAGCAACGATGAACATGCAAACCAGCAAAGCTCTAATTCCAATTCAAAAGGCTTAACCTCCAGGGTGAATTCACAATCCAAATTGTACCAAAAACTAAAAATCCCAACCACATGTTGATAAATTTACACCACTACAATTCTCTGAAACAACCGTCATCCAGGGAAGAGTCAAGGTTTGCCATGGATTTTGCAATTGGTCAAGTACTCTATCAGATTGCTTCACATTTCATCCTTCAATTTCCTTCGAGTTCTTTCTCCCATTCAAACCAACTGGACAAACAAAAAGGGGAAATTAACCTGTGTCAAAATAACGACGCCGTATAATGGCGATCTAGATCTCTACCTTGTCGATGTCCCTTCTCTTAATTGGGATTCCAGTAGGTCTCTTCGAGGTGCTATATATATACCCGATTATCAAATCAAGCTCTGAAACCTTGCTGGGCAAGAATTTGACAACGACACAAGGAAGGAGATGACCAGCATAAATTGAACAGTCGGGTTGAAAGCGGTGATGACGACGACGGGTAAAGGCGGCGACGACGACAACGGCGGTGGGTTGAAGACCACGACGGCGGCGGCGGGTTGAAGACCGACGATTGAAATTGGCTTCCATAAACCCATGGTTTTTGGGGCTTTATATAAGGTCTGAAAGAGAATTTGGGACTCTCTATGCTCATTTAAACGAGTACCAAACATGAGATTTCAGATATTGGACTGTCATGTGTGGTACACTCTTCGTTTTCTACTTTCTTTGTTCTATATATCGATCGATAGGCACTGCCTCGATTCAATGCGTACGAAATCATCTTAGCCAAGTGGGCGGTGGCATCAGATGCCGAAATTCACATTCAACATGGAATTCCCATAAACTTTAAATATAAGATGGACAGAAGAAACCGGTATCAGATCAAAATTCAGAACTTTTTAACCTCATTAAGAACCTTCGAACCAACTGCTATCCACGTCTGGATCTTCCACTCCAAAGTCTTCAGGAAAAAAAAATCATTGAGGGTTTTCACGACAATTAGGGTCTCGGGAGTCTTGAAGATTGGAGGGGCTAGGGTTTTGAGGCAGATGGGGCCGCAAATTATCACTGTTATACTGATGAAACTGAAACTCGTGGTTCTCTAGGGTTAGAATAGGTTTAAACTGGAGTGATGGCTCTATCAGCTCATTTTCACCATACTTACACCATTATCGAACCTAGGGTTTATTGGAAAAGGGTTTTGGTAGCAAGGAAGATGATCAAATTCAAAGTTAGGGATGTCAAAGTACTGCGGGAATTGGTTAATTTGGATCTGCTCATTACTTTGGTTGGGATTGAGGGAGGGGAATTAATGAATATTGTTGTTCTGGGTTAGAATACCTAAGGGTTTCTAGAGTTTGCATTGTTGGCTCAAATGATGGCGGGGCTAGTGAGGTTGACAACTCCAGTAGTAATACTTTAGAGTTATTACCACCGGAGCTGTCAACTTGTCTTCCCGATGCTCATACCTTGAAACTCCAGTAACTAGATACTGTTTTCGATAAGCCCGACTTGCTTCTTAGCCATAATCCATCTGCCAGATAGAAAGAGAATAAAAGGATCAGTCAAATAGAACGAAAATTAATCTTAACATAAATTATTTAAGTTTGTCACCAATTTTTCATTGATTCTTAAACTAAACAACCATAACCAATATCATACCCAAACAAAATACCAGGATGCTTGAAGAGGAACAAATTTATACCTGATCACTGGAAAAGTGATCCTACCGACTGGAAGTTGCAAAAGAAGCCAGAAAAGGCTGAATCTCCCCGCAATCCCTTGAGCAACAGTGTTTCCCATACCATCCATTTCTACAACAAAGGAATTGAATAAGTTCCTTGAAATACTGTTTGTTCTCCTTTTCCATCCTTTCCGGTTTCTCCTCTCCTTTTTTCCCCTTCTCTTCACCCTAAAACTTAAAGTTTGAATTTCCATATCTAAAATCTAAATCAGCAACCACTCCCAATGAAAGAACGATACTATTATGTGTATTCGTAAGGAAGGTTGTAGAGAGGTATTTATAAGAGGTTTGGGCCATGAAATCAATTTTGAAATGAAAGTTTGTTTAGTGAAAAACAAAATTATATATTAATCAGTTTCACATTAATATACACCGAGTTCAGAGACTTCACGTGAATAAAGTAAATACGTCCAAGAGTTACATATATTAAGGTAGCTAAATGTAACCGTTTTTTCTGACACACACCTCAACTTGCTTGTTATTTTACGTGATAACGTCTTTGCAATAAATCAGCGACCATTTTCTAATGGAAGAACCGGTAAGATATATGACTTAATAATTACTAATATGCATGTATCAGTATTTAGAAATTTTGGGCGATTGAATCAATTTTGAAATGAAATTTTTGAGTGGAAGACATAATTATAAACCGGTTTCACATAAAAATAGACTGAGCAAGAGACTTTTTGTGAATAAAATGAACGCGTCTACGAGTTGAATAATTAAAACAGCTAATTGTAACAACTTATTCCGACACATACCTTAACTTGTTGGAAACAATATCTCAATAATTCAACTTATTCTGATACATACTGCAACTTGCATGCCTCTGCTCATTAAATCAATGACAATTTTTTAGTGAAAGAAAAATTAAGGTGTATAAATTAATTACTAATTAATAATAAGTATGATGATTTAATTAGTAACGAGTTGACCATGGGGGCGACCTCTCGAAGAAAAGAGGAGGAGGGCAGGCTAGTGGCGCCATGTAAATGTAGACGAGTCCTGATGGAGGTGGCGATTTTGGTGTGAATGGTATGGCCGGAGTCGGAGGTAACGGGACTGCGGTGGTCGGATGCGAAAGAGCTGACAGGATTAGGGTGCCCAATTAGGTTGTAGGTGCCCTGATCAATTAGGCTGGAGACTTTGTTGGGCCTGGGCCTCAAGTGTGGGCCTATCGTTTTGGATGCAAAGCTTGACAGATTGGTTAACATTCTTATTTCTTCTTTTATTTTGTCATGATGATGAGGAATACTTTTATGCTTGCCCAACTTAGGTTAGATGTCATCAAAACTAGTATAGAAGTAAACGGTGTTATTAACGGCATGTATCAAAATTGTGTTGGGTTTGTAAATGTAGGTACCATTCTGTTAGTTTTGAATGTTTAAAAACCTTAATTATTAGTGGCAAAACCTTTGTGTACCGTTCTTAAAATTTTTCCTAAAAAAAAAAAAAATTGATCTCGGCAAGACATAGATTACCTTACATTGAAATGAGGTCATTTTAAATTGTCAAGACTCACCCCGAATTTCACCCTGAAACCTGAGGTAAGTCCTGCGGGGTCCACCTCCAAGGAAAATTTACCGAAGGACTCGGCAAACCTCCCTTAAAAATGGACAACCCTAAACCGGAGAATTTATGAATTACCCATAAAAATAATCCAAATAATATAACATGAATCTTAGCACACTCCATTAAAATATTATACAATAATCCCAAGAGTATTCAGAGCTACTAAAAACAACGGAAGCCGGAAACTACCCTAGTAGGTTAAGCAGGTAACCTACTGGTGAAAAGTAGCTGAAAGGTGGGTGACTATGCCTCGTCTCCTCCTACTAGTACCAACCCGTACTCTGCAGACTGGGCATTTTAAATACGAAGAGCCCAGGGGAAAACATTTGAAAAAGTCAAAGTGAGTGGAAAAAAATGAATTTAATGAAAATATTTATGCTTCCCCAATTTAATTTTCATAGAAATTATGCTGCATGCGACAGCTCAAAAACTGACAAGTATCTGACTAGCTGCGGCTAGTCTCCAAAACTTAATAAAATACAGCATCTCAGGCTAAAATATATAAATGTATGTATTTACACTCGTCATACTCCTTGTATGATTTCTTATGAAGAAATATAAGAAAATAGAAATTCATACGACTACGCTTGCGTCTAACGCTAATGTCACGCCGTAATGGAATTTTACCTCATTATGCGGAAAAGACGGGTGTATTTATATACGTGCATACTCCCTATATGAATCATTATTATATTCATATAGGGCTACTACGATTACGTCTAACTCTCACGTCACACCGTAATGGCACGTATAGCTAGCTAGCATTTATTTATATACATACTGTCCTCATAATCATCCACATATAAATATATAATCACTGAAATTCTCAATTTCGGTTATTCTCTAATAAAAGGAAATATCCAACAATAAATCTTTTTGCTGGCATAATATTTAAAATAAAGGTCTAGTCACAAATTAGGCCTAAGCCTGTTGTCGGTCCGAGGCCTCTTCTGCTCGAGCCTCCTCACGTCCTGTTTCAAATATAATATTAATTTTCCAACTTAAAAATCCAATATTTAATCAAAATAGGCAAAATTAACTGTGAGCCTTAACCACGCTCATCCTTGCCCCACTTCGTCATTCTTAACTCAATATTATCCAAACCTCACCGGAAAAATAACGGCAGCCTTAACGCAACCTTCCACATTCTATACAACATTAAACCCATGGTCGGATTCTACCATTTTAATCCGCCAAAAAATACCAAACTTTAACTGTTTTGGCCACGATCCTCAGCGCGTGGAGCAGAGGTAACTAGCGAACAAAGAGAAGGGGGAGTGTTGCGGGCGTGCCACCTCGCGGACGAGGAAAGAGTAGTAGGGGTGTGAGATCTTGACTTCTGATCAGGCGGAGGGGGTTTCAGGTGCCACCTCAGACGAGGATTTACGAGCACAAGCAATCGATACTCACGGCGGTGCGAGCAGAGCAACTATAGGGAGTTCAGAGATCGGGGGCGAGTCCAGGAGGGCTCTGAAACTAAGGCGGCGGCGCACTTAGGGTTAGGGTTTCGAGGTAGCTCGAGGGGTAACTGTTTTGCAGTTTGTATTGTTTTTGTTGAGAGATTTGATTGTCGTCCTCTGTAAACCTTCAAGCCCTTTATATAGTGGTTCGACTTGCGGCTGAAGAAAGTTAATTTGGAATCCAAGTCGGGCTCTGAAACCCTAATCGACAAGGACACGGCTCCGTCCATGCGAACCAACCAACTAGTGACACATGTCCAGTTCGCACACTCCGCATAGGCTACTGTTTCTATCTCGCGGGCCTTTCTAGCTCGAGGGCTTTAGAAGGGCTTTTTATATTAAAAGGGCCACAAGGATTGACTCGAAGCATGTCAAAGACTTGTAAAAGTCTTCAACGATTATTGTAGGGTGCGCGGACTCCGCCTGTTGCTTCCTCACGAAGTCTCCTACGCGAGCCAGTTCGCCAGCTCGCCTTGATGTATTCCGCCTCGCCTAGGACTACGTGAAGTGTCAATCTCGCCTTGCCTATGAGGAGTCAACTAGTAATTCCATGCGAAGTCCATTCCGCGCGCGAGCTGTGTAGTCCGCGTGAAGTCCATTCCGCGCGCGAGCTCTCTAATTCAGTCCGCGTGGTTCCCTGGCGAGCCGTCATTTGTAAACTTAAAGAACTTGGGCACGCCGGTATGACATTGACCAAGAATGTAATTAATACTCATATAGACATTTACTGTCCAGTAAAATATTAATTTAGGCGTAAACATCAACAATTTCCAAACCTATCCAAAACTCCTCCAAAAATTCCAAATTCACATCATTAGACTCCCCTTAACATTCTACATCTAAAACCATAAAAATCCCCCTAACAGCGGCGGCGGCCGGCGGCCGTCTCCGGCGACCTCCAATGCCCACCAAATTTTGACAGCATCTTCCTCTCAACCTCCTCTACAACTTTCCTAACTAGCACAAACTCCAATTCTAAGCCTAATTGTGCCAATCGAACGAAAACATCATAAAAAGCCATAGAATTTCAAAAACCGATTTCTCCTTACCTAGCTCAAGAGGGAGTGAATCCTTTGGGGGGATGAACATACGGGAGGAGGGCTTCCTTTTGAGCCTAGCAGCTCCGGCTATGGCGGCCGGAGGAGGAAGTTCCGGCGACGGGAAGCTTTGGGCAGTCAGGACTTTCGGGTGGCTTCTCTCCCTCACGACGATGCTAGGGAGTCTCTCACCAGTCTAGAATGGAAGCTGGGTCGGAGGCCAACCGTATGGGACAGGTGCGGCGGCGAACGGTGGCCGGACGGCGGCGAACGGTCGCCGGACGACGGCGGACGGCCGAGAAGAAAATCCGGCAGGGAGAGAGAACTCGGGAGCGGGAGCGGGAGGAAGAGAAAGAAGAAAGAGAGGAGAGAAATGGTTTGGGCCTCCCCAAACCGGTCCAATACTAATAAACCCACTCCAAAAATTAACACCACAAAATAATACTCTAATAAAACTTACCTTTTACTAGCTAAAATTTACCATTTTTACCGTCATCATAAATTTCTCCTATGAATCATTCTTTCGAAATATCCGTCCCTTAACACTCCTCTAGGGACCAAATAAATTATAACTTATTGACAAAGACAGTAAAACTCTTATTAACACCACGCTAGTAAATAAAGTAAAAATTTAAGAGTCGGGGCGTGATATAAGTTGTGTCACTGGAATAGGCAATGAGAGATTCAAATTAGTACTAAATGAGTATTTTTCATTCTTTTTACTAAGGAAAATTAAGAAATTATAAAAGATAAATTTTATTATCACATCCTTGTATGTTAGATACACATCATTTTTTTTATATAAATTAGATAAGACTCTGTATATACATAAAATTACCAAAATAGACATTTATATCAAAAATAAATAAACCTAGTTGAAAAAAAAAATATCCCGCTTAAGACTCTTATTCTCCTCTACGAGAACAACGTATGAAAATATACCAAGCCCTAATCAGAAATAGCTAGCGACAGTCATAGTTTCAAGCAAAAACTAAAGGCAACGTAATAGATTCCAGTGGTATTTCTCAACCCCTAAGCGGGGTATGACTTCTATATCTTTAATTAAAATTGATCTACTACAAAATTTAGATTTTAGGGTTTGTTGTTTGATTAGATAGTACAAATTGAAGTTGGAAAATTTATTTTTTACTGTTCACACATGCTAAGTCGTTTAAAAGTATTTACGTTTGAACACCAAACTAGAACTTGGGATGATGCTATATATAATTATATATATACTCTTCTAGTTTGCTTGCCATTGATCTACCTCAATGAGAAAGATCTCAAGCAAAATCGTGCCCTCGTGACGCAAGAGATCTCACTAATGTGAATTTTCTTTTAGATCTAGAAAATATGTGTATTTAGTGAATGAGTTGTGTATTTAATAAATAAATTGTGTATTTTAAATGAGGACATTGTAAGAAATTTGGGTATGTGTGTGTAGTAAAATGTTAAAACAATAAAGTTGATAGGTGATATATTAAGTATGGTATGCGTATCTAGTAATTAGAGATGTGTTAATAAAATTTCTCATTATAAAAACAAATTTCACTTGTTCATTTATTATTTGATGGACATCAAAGATATTGTGTTCATCATTATTCTTAATGCAAAGAACAAACATATATAGATCCGTAAGAAGAAAGACATAGTAACAAAACTAATTGGATGGAATGCAGACACATTTGCCTTGATTACAAACATAGAAGCCGTCTTTGCATTCCGGCAAGTGTTTAAGTTCGCAATCAATATCACGAGCACATTGTTGAGCATCTGCCTCAGGAGAGGAAGTTTTTCTTGGGACGCAGACACATTTTCCATGATCACAAACAAAGAAGCCTTTACATTTCGGGCAAATGTTTAAATGTGCAGTCAATATCACGATGGCATGGTGTATCATCTGCCTCTGGGACTCTAGCAGCTTTTACGCCTGAAACTCGCAATGATATGTTTGTACTAGTTTAACATGATGCGTACGTGTAAATTAAATAAAATAATACGTGCATCAAGATTCACTTATATAAATAGTGTGTGTGCATGAGAGAGAGAGAGAGAGCTCACAGACTGCAACAATGAGTAGACAGCCCAAAACGCTCATCCAAGAAGAAGCCATGTCTAATATCTATTGTGATTAACCTTGTGAATCCTCTTGTTCTTCATCGAACTATTTATACAAGAAAAAATGAATCAAGTTATGATTAGACTAACAAAAAAGAAACGCACAACCAATTAACTTTGAATTCATACATTTTGTGATTTAAATTACACGAATTTATTATGCATCTTTTCATTGCAGGAAATTTTTGAATGTTGTTGAATAATACTTATTATATCTCTAAAAAAGGCCTATTTATTTTATGTAATGGTAATACTATAAAATGTAATGTGATTATTTGGCAACTCACACTTATATTGGTTTAAGTGTGATTATATGCCCATTTCCTGAGCATATGCATTGACTTGATATTATACACAATGCATGCACTTGATTATACATCAATTTCTCATGTATAAGTTGTGATGGTATTGAATGCACAAACCATAATATGATACATTTGTATCATGCATGTGAGGGCTTAAGATTTGTAATACATTTAAAATAGGGTGCGTCTATTGCCACCCCCACAAACCACTTTATTCACTCAACGTTCTCTTCACACCCTACTTATATATTTTTAATTGTAAGTTCACTTTGTTCACCCATTTACAATACCTAAAATACTATTTTCCCATTTTTGCTTTGTTCACCTTGATTTTTTTTCACCCTATATATATATATATATATATATATATATATATTTTCAATTTCATATTTGCTTTATTCACCCTACATTCGATCTCTTCTCACCTCGCCTATATATTTTTTAATTTTAAATTTACTATATTTACCGATTTGCAATACACACAATATCAGCCTCTTGCCCTCTTCCAATAACCATTGAACTCCAAAAACAAAATGAAATTGAAGAAAACCATAAGATTAATATCATTTGGGTAAGTGGAATCACAAACTGAACAATAAAAATCACATTAAAGTATAAATCTCAATTAAAGAACAAGAAAAAACTCTCAAACTTAACAACTCATTGGTATCCGTCAATATCAAGATGCATAATGTTTGTAAACTCTACTTGGAAAAAGCTCTGACGCTGAAAAAAAAACAAATCAAATATATATAAGTGAGCGACTAGACATAGAAATTTACATAGAAAATCGATATGAGAAATAATGAGTAAATGGTTAGACGAAACATCAACAAAGAAAAAATATATATATAAACAGTTCACCTCATCTTTAGTTGAATGCTAGTGTCTTCTTCAGACTTCATAGAAAGATTTATGAAGTACGTGTTTATCTAAAAAAGAAGAAGTTGTAATTTGTAACAACTTATTGTCCCTTGTTGTAATTTTACATTAGGGTATATCAGTCATTCAATAAATCAACAAGACTTCATAGAAAGATTTATGAAGTACGTGTTTATCTAAAAAAAAAAGAAGTTGTAATTTGTAATAACTTATTGTCTCTTGTTGTAATTTTACATTAGGGTATATTAGTCATTCAATAAATCAACAAGACTTCATAGAAAGATTTATGAAGTACGTGTTTATCTAAAAAAAAAAAGTTGTAATTTGTAACAACTTATTGTCCCTTGTTCTAATTTTATATTAGGATATATTAGTCATTCAATAAATCAGCAACGTGTAGGATGAGTAAAGTAGTTTGTGGGGTGGCAATAGACGCACCCTTGAAATATCATCACGTAATATTGTCTCAAAAATATACATTTTTTTTTTGTATTATAACTCTTTTTTTTTTAAATAAGAAGCTTTCATCATTAATGAAAATGTCTAATATAAGGGAGCGGATATGAAGCATAAACCTCTGATTGCAATAAGCATGTAGAAAAAATCCTGAAATAATTATAGAAATCTCAACAAAGTACATATATTCATACAAGCACCGACTACAAAAGACTGCTCTTATGGCGACGACTCTATTTGTTTTGTCACAACAGTGATATAATGGAAAGATCACTAAATATGTACCACAATTACATATCCTACTGTCCAATAATGCAACTTTTCTACTATGTTGCCGCTGGAAAATCCTGACGACATTTAGTTTCATCCTGCCACTAGAAGGTTACGCTCATTTAACCAAGCAAACAACGTGTCGCTTACCTAGAACAGATAAGGCACACATGGTGTATAGACCGGCACAAGGCCCTTCATGCCTTACGAAATAATGATAGAGAATTATTAGCGATAGAACACCGCTTAGTACTACAATAGAAATGCAATAAATCATAGATTAAACAAATAAACAACACATAAAGGGAAATTAAATATTGGGCTAAAGCCCAGGCCCATGCGCAAGCCCAAACCCAAGCCCAAGTCCAAATTGTAGACCCACAAATGCAATAGAGACTGCTCATGGTATCGCGTCACCGTCTTGCAAGCCATGGCGACGCCGACCTACCACCGACGGCCAACCTGTCACACCATGAAAACTTAGGCAATTTGATCATCTTTCAAGACCTCCCCTGGCCAGTACACATCATCACCATCCTTAGAGACTCTTATCAACAAGGTGATTTCAAGAGACCCAAAACAAAACAAAAAGGTCTGTACCGATTTGAGCCCCCCGGAATTCGGCCTCGCACCACTAGGCAACGCTGCCACCAACCATCCACCAAAATAACTGATGTAATTTTTTCTTAATAAAATACATGTGTCAATATTTGATTGGAACGTAAGACCACGTCATACTACCACGTGGTTCTCCTGTAGCGTTGAAAAATTTCTCCTCATTAAAGAAATAGAACTAGTTAAATTGGTAATACAATTTTATGATTTGGCAAGATATCATGTGAAATTAAAAATAAATAAATTTATTTACTTATATGAAATGATACATAAGATTGATTGAAGCCACAAATTTTGAGCCTCATCGAAGAGAAATTGTGGCTTCAATCAATCTTATGTATCATTTCATATAAGTAAATAAATATATATATTTTTAATTTCATATGATATCTTGCCAAATCATAAAATTGTATTACCAATTTTAACCAGTTATATTTCCTTTTTCTTTTCTTTTTTTGAAATAACCGGTTCTATTTCTTTAATGAGGCATAAAATTTGTGGCCTCGTTTCATGTATCATGCCATATAAGTAAATAAAAATATATTTATGTTTCCGAAGACAATAATCTCACTCCGCCAATCTTAACTAAATTAGTTCATCCCCCCGTTCTTTTAGCAGAATCCCTTCCAGCTTTTTATCCTTCCATGCCATTCCTCCTTCGAATTCCCTTTTTTGTTTCAACAGATCAATCCTGAGGTGACACCCCAATCCACTAAAACTGATACACAAGCCCATACAGGCATGGGCATTGGGCAACAACAATATGAGTATATATATAAGACGACGATAGACTGTCCTCTCCTCCATAGTCCCAGGACAAAAAACAGAGCACCCATTTTGTATTGGCCCGCGTCTCTCATACTAATTAGGGTATGTACGAGACTGCACCACAGACCCCGGCCGCGTCTCTGGAGCTAGCTCCATCAATTTAGCCACACACCCACCAGCACAGACTGCACCACTCCTCCTCACTCTCTCAACTTCCGTACAACCCTGCGCGTGCGCTTCACCTCCCACCTACACCTAACTAACTGGCCTAAGTCCCTCCTCACACATAAAACAGTCCCTTCGATTATCTCCTCGCCGGTTGCTCAAACCCTTCAAAATGGACTTCATCTCCGGCCCACAGAAGCTCATCGTCGTCATGGGCGCCACCGGCTCCGGCAAGTCCCGGCTCTCCCTCGACCTCGCCGCGCGGTTCCCTCCGGCCACCTTCGAGGTCATAAACGCCGACAAAATGCAGCTCTACAAGGGCCTCGACGTCACCACCAACAAGCTCTCCGCCGCCGAACGATGCGTCGTTCCTCACCACCTCCTCGGCGAGTTCGACTCCCGCCACGGCGACGTCTCCCCCGCCGAGTTCCGCCGTCTCGCGGCGCAGGCGTTGTCTGACGTTCTCTCCCGGGGAAAGGTCCCGGTACTTGTCGGCGGGTCCAACTCGTTCATCCACGCGCTCCTCGTCGAAAGGTTCGAGCCGGACGGCGACGTCTTTGACGGCGAGGTAGCGGCGTCGTCGGAGCTCCGCTACGACTGCTGCTTCCTCTGGGTCGACGTGGCGTTCCCGGTTTTGACGGCGTACTTGTCGCGGCGAGTGGAGAAGATGCTCGACGCGGGGATGTTTCAGGAGCTGGCCGAGTTTCACGGCCAAAACCGGGCGGTTCAGACCGGTGTGAGCAAGGCGATCGGAGTGGCGGAGTTCAGCCGGTATTTTGAGGAGTATGCGGCGGCGGAGGTGGAAGGGGATGATCCGGTGCGGCGAGGAGCATACGAGGAGGCGGTGGGAGAGGTTAAAAGGAACACTTGGCAGCTGGCGAAGAGGCAGATGGGGAAGATTGCGAGGCTGAGGAAGGCGGGGTGGGACCTGAAGAGGCTGGACGCGACGGAGGTGTTCAGGGCGGTGGTGACGTCAGATGATGACGAGGATAGTGGCGGTAAGAGGTGTTCGGAGATTTGGGAGAGAGAGGTGGTTGAGCCAAGCGTGAAGATTGTGAAGGATTTCTTGGAGGAGGAGGAGGAGTAGGCCAGCATTTTCCATACCTCTTCTTATTTATTTCCTTTTCTTTTCATGTAATGTTTGAGGTTTTTTGCATTTTGGGAAGAAGGGGTCCAACGCAGGTCAATATTAAATGGGGGGGGATTTCAAATTTGGGTTTGGGAGGGAAATTCTCAAGGATACTCGAAAATAATGTAAAAAACAAAAAACAAAAAAAGTTACCGTAGCAAAATAAACGTCACTGATTCCTCAAATTTTAGGCTCATAATCATATTGATAAACTGAGTAAAAGATAATTGACTTGACATCCTACGTTCTAGTCTTCTAGACTGAGGCCAATATATATACTATCTCAACAGAGTGTAGTCTTGTTGTAAGTTTCACAACGCAGGTAAGCACCACCACTATCTCTCATACGTACGTATAAGAAACTTATTAGAACTAACTAGACTTTAGCCATAGAAGAACTTTCAACAAACTAATCATGTGTTCTAGATTAATGTTTATTTATACTCTCTATGAGACTGACTATCAATATTCGTCAAGTGTTAACAACTAAGCTACATATTTACATAACAAGTAGATACACGTTCCTAGTGTTCATCAGCTCATGTTTCATGTTTGATTTCATATTGATATAAGTTTCGATTTAAGAAGTTACTTTGCCCTTAGTATCATTTATGCCTAACCGGCCAAATGTAAGCATAAAACCTTGAAGCTGTTTGTGGAACATAATCCGAAACTTATGCCAGAATTTTTCGCACTTCTTTCCTAGTATGAAATTCAAATAACTATTGCATACAACTCAATGAATTCGAAAGCCACGTATCACACAATCAACGAGCAAAATTTGCTAACCAATTGTGATTTTCACGTAAGTGCAACATTATTATTTAGGTGCGTCTATTGCCATCTCATAAACCACTTTACTCACACCAAATTCTTTTCACACTTCATTCATATAATTTTAATTGTAAGTCTATTTTGTTTATCCATTAACAATACATAAAAAACCTTTTTTTCAATTCTACTTTGTTCACCTTACATTCTCTTCATATATTTTGTCAAATTCAGATTTGCTCAAGGTAATAAGTAAAATCACCAAAATTCACATGAAACTATAAATCCAAGTTAAAGAACAAGAAAAAACTCTCAAATTTAATAACTCAATGGTATCAGTCGATATCAAGATGCACAATGTCTGTAAATATATCTCTAGTAGCAACGTCTTCCGTACTTCTATGTTTCTTGAACTGATCTATATGTGGTTCATAAATACGGTACAGTTGTTGTCCATGAGAATTTACATACAAAGTCGACATGAGAAATAATGAGTAAAAGGACAGACGAATCATCAACAAAGAAAAAAAAATACAAACAGTTTACCTCATCTTTAGGTTAAATGCTAGTGTCTTCAGACTCACGATAGAATATGATAAATCTGGGTTAGAGTTATAAAATTTGTGTTCATCCAAAACAAAAAAAATGAAAAAGAAAATGGAATTTTTTTTGTAATTTGTAATAAATTAATAACGTGTGGGATGAGCAAAATAGTTTACAGAGTGACAATAGACGCACCTTATTTATTCAACAATCGACAACAAAAAGTTGAATGAAATCCCTTGGTACATTTTCTTATCCAATTAATTATATTATATTAAAATGGTACGTGAACAAATTATGGAAAATGAAGTAATCAAAGTAAATGGTCATAAAACAGATATTCAAAACAGACCAGTAACTGTGACTCTATTAGTTACATGGCGTGTAAAGGACATTCCTCTATACAATTCGTGACATGGTGACGTGTTCGGAGCCTCTGCAATAAACAAGAAGAAGACAAAACAAACATTTCGGCTTGGTGATCTGAAAATGGCGATAGAGTTCCGGTCACACAAGGACGACGCCTGGTATGATGCCCACCTACTATCGGAGTACGCCGGCGGTGAACACCGTCTCAGAATCAAGTTCGCCACCTTCCCCGACGACCATGACGAGTTGATCAACCTTAAAGACCTCAAGTCGCAGAAAGACGTCGAGGCATTGAGGTCCCGGGTGAGGAAAATTTCTGTTCAGCTCCAGGACTACGAGTGCTCCAAAGTCAACAAGGGCTTAGTCGTCTGCGCCGCCCATTCTGTTCCACCCGACGACCGCCGCTACTTCGACGGCGTAATCGATATGGCGAGCTCTCCATTTTCCTCAGATTTTTATTTTTTTCTTTTTGTTAGAGTTATTCTATGTGTTTGTGAAACCCACCACAGGTGCATGCTTGAGTCGGTAAGATTCTATGTCGTGGCACCTCGACACGGATTTAAGGAAACCGTGTGATTGCGGAACAAAAACAAAGTGTGTGGGTCTGCTTATTGTCGTTTGTTATGGTCAGGTTGTGCGTAAGGAGCATAGGATTGTGAAAGGAGAGGAAGTGTGTGATTGTAAGTACGTTGTGGAGTGGACTAGTGGTCCAGATGTTGGGATTCTATCTGGTCTAGCAATTGGGGACATTTGCCGAGTTCAGCAAGCTGGTAGTAAGGTGCCTGCTACTGATGAGGAACTAATAAGCCCGGTGCTGAGCTCGTTTCTCGACAGGGCCAAGGAGAAGAATGAGAGCAATTTCTCTAGTTCGACTACGATTTCTGTTGAGAAAGGTGGTTGTAGGACTTCTAGTAAGAGGTTCAAGGATAATTCTGCTCCCAAGGCAAGTGTGTACATTTTGGGTATTTAATGATTAATTTCGACAGTTTGTTTGGATTTCTTGATTTACTCTATCTTGTAGCTTGTTCATGTTTGGCCCCTTGTGTTGTTTGCTTTTCTTAACCTTACTTGGAATTTGACCCAAAAAAAGTCTCTGTGGGATCGATTTCATATTTGGCTTTCTACCATATACATTGAATAGCATTGATAGTGAAAAGTTTTGGAGGATTATGAGAAATAGCTAAAGTGGATTGGGAGAGACTAGAGACTAGAGTGTGTTGGACTTGATTTGTGAGGTTGGGAGTATGTGCAATTACCACCTATTCTGTGCTCCCTCTCTTTCTCTATCTGTACATGCTAGATGTGCTTGTTTTAGCAATAAATTTGATACTAGTTTGCCTATTTATAGGATACACCTGCCAGGAGATATATAGCTTCTGTAATGAGCAGGTCTTTTAAAGGTTTGTGCAGAATTCCGTATAGCTTATCCCAAATGAATTTGTTTCTTTTTCCTGTATGATTTTTCGAAGCAGAGATGATTGACGATCCTTCTTTTTTGCCTTGTTTTTTTTTAACATTGAAACCTTTCATCAAAACAGCACCAAGGCAAGAGTCAGAATGCAATTCAAAAGACCTACATCAAAAGAGCAAACAAGCAGAGATGGTTGAGAATCCTTCTGAAAGGAGTGGACTTGACATTGATATAGAAGGGACGCCTTATGTGCTTTTTGTGGAGAATCTTGAGAAGGGGATATCACCTGTTACAATTATGCAGTTTCTGTATCAGCAAGTTTCAGTCTCATGTGTAGCTTTTGTTATGCCAAGTAAGCCGTCGGAGACATATACAAGAGGAATCATCATACTGGATAACAAAATGAATCTTGAAAAGGTGTCCAACTTCTTGGAGAGTCCAGATCGCATCATTGTTTCCTCAAGAGGAAGGTATATCTTGTGTCAATTGCTTTTATGTAATTACAAGTTGTTCAAACTTGTCAGTATGTTAGAATGGTTCAAACGACTCATTTCAGCCTTCCAATAGTTTAAACAGCCCAACTAGACACTGGATATGAACTCTGGATTCCTTTAGCTTTATGTCATTAATTTTCAATTCTATGCAGGCCTTGGATAGTGTCTGAGAAACTCTTAGATGACACACTGAGAGCAACAATCCAAGTATTCAAGCTTACTTCACAGGTTAGTGCTAATCACTGCATACAGCCGCGGTGACTAATCATTGCCTGGTATACGAGATTCGTTCTGCCTTGATAAATAGATGGATCCTAAATAGATAACTTTCCTGACAGAATCTATCTTTGCAGAGAGAGAAAGATTATCAAAATCTGAGAATGTAAAAGAACTAGTGTAATCGATCAATTTGTCACTAAAGTATTATTCATATAGGTTTTGCAGGCAACATTTGAGGGCAGAACATCAAGTAGCAATGAATTAAAGGTCGTCGTTTCTGGTAGTCGAGAATACCAGAAAGCTAATATGCTAAAGAAATTGATCAAGGAATTTATCGACCATCAATGCAGAATTCATAAGCGCCTGCTTTATGATGAGGCAGAGATCCCGAAGATACCTATGTGATGGATTGTAGAGATAGTTGAGATTTTAGTTGCGTGTACATAGGGCTGAGTCAAGGTACATTGTGTACCCTTGCCGTTTTGTCACAGGTTGTCATGCTAATAGTTTCATACTGGTGGTAGCATTATATGTTGTGAACTTGTGACAACAAATTTTGGCTACTGGCACAGGAATGCTGTAGCTAATTGCACTATTTTTCAACTATATTGTGACTTTCATCAATTTTTCCAACTATAGATTGTCTCGGAAAATTTTTAAGTACGGTGGCACCAAATGGCCTTAAACAAAGAGGTGCCTCCTGCCAATCTCTAGTTCTTCTCTGTTGTTGCTTAACTACCTCATGAGCTGGTGGAAATTTCGGGTGCTGTTCTTTGCTTCAGGTTGGGGCTGGTCACGAAAAACACGTCGGCCATTACGAAAGGTAACAAGCATGATATTCTAGCTGTTCTGTGCATTTCGGAAGCACATAACAACTTTCAGGTAGTTCTAAAAAAAAAAACAAAAAAAAAACACAACTTGCCGGTAGTCTGGTCTAAAAATCATGAATTGAACTAGACTACCTCTAAGTAGTTTTCTTAAAATGATTAATTTCAGTTTACCCCCCTTGAGGTTTGTGCTTAACATCATTATAGTCCATATACTCTTAATTTAAAAAATTTACCCTATAAAATTTTTAATTTTCATAAATCATGTCTAATTGTTGAAATATCGTCCAATTTAGACGTTAAATACTAGCATAGAATCTTAGAGAAAGCTAACTAAAAGACGTTTTTTGTTGTTATATGACTATTTTACCCTTTAAAGTGAGTTATAAAGTCAAAATGTCTGAATTAGACGGAATTTCAACAATTGGCACAATTTATGAAAACTGAAAACTTTAGAGAGTAGATTTTTAGAATTCAGAAAACGGGAACTGAAATGTGGTTAACCTTAAAGCTCATGGGGTAAAATGAATTTAATCCTTTCTTAACAAACTTTCTTGGCTAAGGTAAAATGAAAAATTGATATTACTTATTCTTTTAATCTTGCACAAAACAAACTTTAGAAATGAACAAGGCCATAATCAAATTTACTTTCCCATGTTCATAAGAAATACCAACGAATTAATTTCATTCCTACTTATCAAACTAGGCCTTGGTGAGAAACTGAGAACTAACTCCCTATTTCTCAGAACTCATGCAGATGATCACTTGCGGTTTTGACAGTAAAAGAAGGGCATATACAAGGCAGCAAATGAAGAAGGAATTCTTCCATTAGACAACCATATCTCATCACACAATGGCACATTGAAGAGATGATTTACAATCATGAAACAGGTTCCAATAATATAAAGCGCAAATCAGGGAATCTAGTTGATGCGAGTCCTAAAATTTACATTTAGCTTCTTGCTAAAGAACTATAACCAATTAACCGCCAGTCTCATGTGGAGATATAGATACATAGAGATGTTCATTGCCCACACCAATCCTAGGAATTTACTCGGAGTGCGGATGGCAATTCGACACCAGAGAAAATGTTAATACAGGATCCATCAACCTTGCATCAAGATCGTGTCAGCCGTCAGCAGTTTGTTACATGTATAATAATTAGCTACTAGCGGAATAAGAGTACCAGTGTAACAGAACCATACCATTGGAATATTAACTTGATTCAGCAATGGGAATTGGTCTAACTGAATGGCTTGACAATCGACTGCCATCTGATACAAAAAAGATGAGAATGATTATTGCAATAAGATTACTGATACATGCAGGCTAAATTGAAGACAAAGATGAATTGTAAAGTATAATGCACTTGCCTTTTACTTCCATCTGCAACCAATCTTGTGTGCATATCAAAGCCTCTCGTGTATCAGGATTCAGCGAGCTTCGACATTTATCAAGCACTCTACCATCAATGCTGAATGCGGATTCTGGTGCAATAGTTGACATAGGAGTTCCTAGAACATCACGTGCCATCATGGATAAAATGGGGTACCTTGGTGTATGAACCTTCCACCAATTCAATATGTTAAAGTCACAATTACGAGGAAAGTTTGGCTCCTGTAGATACTTTTCCAAGTCCGATGACACATTCTGGCTTTGGGAGGTCTCGTAAAGAAATTTGTCAAAACCCTTCAATCTATCCCTGGGATCACTGCAGGTACTAGGTAAGCTGCTTCCGGGCAAGGCTGAACCTTGATCAACCATTGTTGAGCAGATTGAATATGCATCAAAAAGCTCCTTGATGCCATCAGAGACATCCTTGATCTTCTCCAAAGATTGACTACCATAAATTTGAGAATAGTAGTACTCCACCAACTTCATCTTGAATCTGGGATCCAAAATGACTGCTACTGCCAAAGCCAAACTGCACTTGCTCCAATATTTGTCAAATTTATCTTTCATCTTTAATGCCATAGACCTAAGAAAGTCATCTGGGCTCTTGCACCAGTCAATTAACTGAATGTGAACATCACAGATCTCAGGAAAGTATATACTTGCAGTTGGATATTTGTTGCCTGAAAATGCATTTGTGATTTCCACAAGAAGCCTCAAATAACCAGCAATAAAGCTTGTCCATTCCCATTCTGTATCGGTTAAATCTGATGTATATGAGGGATCATGCTCTTGCAGGACTGAAAATGCACCCCTGTATTCTAAAGCTGTTTCAAGCATAAGGCATGTTGAATCCCATCGACCTGGGCAGTCAACAATCAATCTCCTCTCACTGCTGATCCCAACTTGCTGGGTAATCTCATTGAACTTCCTTTGTGCCACTTGTGAGCTTCTTACATGTTTGACACTTGCTCGAATCTTGTGGGTCACCTCCCTCAGTGCTTCCAATGCATCATTCACAATTGAATTTATAACATGTGCAGCAGAGCGGATATCAAATAACTGACCATGACCCAAGAGAGGCCTGCTTTGGGAAATCTGGTCTTTAATTCTTAGAACAATGTCATCATCAGTGGAACAATCATCAAATGTCAAGGCAAACAACTTACTATCAACATCCCAGTCCATCAGGCACTTGATAATCACTTCTGAAAGCAAATCATCAGTGTGCGACAAATCAAGTGTGACAAAATTCATAATTTTCTTCTGCAATTTCCACTCCTCATCAATGAAGTGTGCAGTCAAACACAGGTACTCAACACCTTCTGGAGAATACCACATTTCAACAGAAAGGTTAATTCTGCCATGCAAACCATTTATCATCTCATACACTTTACCTCGTTCTTTTCTATAGATTTCCATACAAAAATTTTCGACATCATTATTTGGCACAATCTCAAATAACGGCTGAAGGTTCTTGACAAAAACTTTGAATCCGACATCATCAACCATTGGCAGTGAGTAACCATGTAATATAATCATGCGAGCAAGATCATACTGACTACGGTCCTGATCAAACTTGCCACTTGCAACGGTAACAATTTCATCCTTTCTCTGATCCGGATCAAACCTCATGATTGTTGGCTTAATAAATGCGTCCTGTCTTTGTGCTTCATCACCATTTATAGTGGCAAGGCTAACAGTATTATCTTTTTTCCTTCTCTTCGCTGCAAGTAGTTGAGATACATCAAAGTTGGATCGTTTCAGACATCGCATTAGATGATTCCTCAGGTGCGTGGTGCCACTATTACTTGATCCACTGAGTTTCTTGTTACAGTGTACACAAATCGCATAACATATATCAGCCTTCCTAATCCTTTCAAAATGATTCCATACAACAGATGTCAACCGCTTTGGTTTCTTGATGGCTGTTTCATTTGGTATTTCCATCACAATGGCATGAAATCCACCAAGCCTGCACATCATGATGACTCAATCAATCAAATCAACAAGATGAATATGCAGAGCCTCTTATCAAAAAAGGAAAAAAAAAAGAAATTCTAGAAAAACATAAGCATGATTCCATCATTACAGCACTACACACACATATCCTAAGCTACTAGCAGATTGCCAAAGGTTCTATATCACGGTCTACACTGCACAACAAGAATATAAAGTGAATGGGGAAACTTATCAAGAACACAAACAGTGACTGGAACCCATCATCTAAATCTAGCTAGAAAACCCAGAAGTAAAGAAAATCAAACCATCTATCCAATGTATGCTAAAATACACCAATCATGGTGTACTTAATCCAAAGTAACACTAGATAAAATGTTGTCTCCCAATTTTTTACAAACCTACAACAAACATTCAAAATATTTTACCCTTCATTTGACAAATGTATCAAAGCTCTATTACACTAGAAACTTTAAAGGAAAAAACTTTCACAAAAGAAAAAAAAAAAAAAAAAAACTAACAATTGAGTATAAGCTAATAATGAACACAATTCATCAAACTTCAAATTTCCCAAACCCTAGAACGATCAAATTCATCAAAAGCTTCAAACTTTAGGATCAGGGTCACACCAAACAGGCTCCCCATTTACATCAGAAACCCCCAAATTGAAATCTGAAAGCAACAAATAGAGTGACTATAAAAGTTGGGACTTACAGCAATTGTAATTGGATCGGGAAATTGGGGGTTCGGATTGTTAGAGATCCAAGAGAGAGGGAGAGAGTGAACCCGATAGGGATCTGAGAGAGAATATGGGTTGGATCCGATAAGACTATACCACCACCCGTATTTGTTTTGTGGGTCAACCACTAATTTTGATTGCACCGAACCCGATTGGAACCGGGTACGGATCCTTTATTGGTCCGTTTGAGGGTATGGGGCTACGGGCATCCATCCGGGGCTATGAGGTCAAGTTATTGAGATCCTTGTTCTTTTTCAATTTCAGTAATTGCAACAACTTTCAACTTTGTAATTGACGGAACACTTGCACTTTGGTGCCTAAAAGTGAATTGAATTTTGGACCTTTTATGTTTGTTTTTGGTAGTATACGAAGTAGTCGGTTTAGTAATCTTTGTTCGACCTCCGTCTTCTCTGTCTCAACTGTGAAATATCATTTTAGCCAAAAAAACAAATATTGGGAAAGAGTATCGGCGTCGCACTTTTCAAACCGCCAAATATTGCAATGTACCATGTTGTAGAGATTTTTGTCACTAGAATTTATAGCTCGTTTTATATTGATAGCTGATATGAGCATAATTATACATTATTTATGGGAAATTTAGCATAGGAAATTCAAGCTGCGTGGATATCTGATTTTATGTGTATTCACCGGCTTAAAACCCTGATTCATTAAAGAAGCCTGAAACAAGAAAGTTTAGATGAATCTCTATTCTACTTGAAAAAAGCATCAGGAAACAAGTCTTGAACAAACTATAAATAGGAGCCCATGTACCACCACCATCGCCTATGTACATCTCTTCCACCCTTCATTCTCTAATCGTTTTTACTGTCTTTGTAATTAACTTTATTTGGTTTGTAGCTTCCTTCATTTTGATTGATTGATTGTTTGTCATCTCTCTTTAATGGATTATAGAGATTGCTAGAACATGCTCTTGTACATGATTTTGAAAAGGATTAAAGGCACCATACGATTATTCCACCAAATACTAAATTCTCATGTCATATTCACTTCAAAGTCGTAAAATCAACATAAAATCCTACGGTGTCTTTAACTTTTTCTTTTTTTTTTAGTCACAGGGGACCTAAATGGCTAAGAGTTAAGAGTTAGCACATGAGGAGGAGTCTCATGGCATGATCAACACTCTGTTTTTACAAGCGCATCAGCAGTCGATATGATTGATAAAAGTACGAGGAACATGTATTGATAAAAGTTACGACGATTAGTTAATGAAGTTGAAATATTAAGAGAGTAGATTAAAATTAAAAAAGAGAGTAAAGGGTAAAAATTGTGGGTTAGTAGAGTAAATAATAAAAATGGAGTGGCATCCTCGGCGGTGTAGAGTTGTAAACTGAACCAACCGCCATACGCTTCTTCTGAGCTTCTGTGAGAAAGAACGAGAGAGGACAGTAATGGCGACGAGGAGATTGTTGGTGCTGCTTAAACCGTTCGACGCTTACCCAGCTTCCCAATCAGAAGGCCTTTCTCGCATCGCCAGCCTCCAGGTATTAATATCACGCACTTTCCTCTTTGTTTTGATTCAGTGCCTCCTCTACTACAAGTATGGATCATCATTCCTCAAATGTTTCCCTTGATTGTTTGTAAAATGCTTAAAGCTGAAAACTTTGATTGGAATGCTTTGTGGGTTTGGTTTATTTTGTTATGCTTTGTGAATTTCATGGGAGAAATGAGAAAAGAAAATTAGAAAACGATATAGTTTTTTGTTTTGTAGGTTGAATTGAACCTAGAAGTGAGAAAAGTAAAGTTCTTTGCAGTTGAATTAAGTGTATTATGCTTCAAGATGGGAAATATGGTAAAGGTTTCATGTTTTTATGGCAAATATGTAAAGCTTGATATTTCTATACTCAAATCCAGTTAGTAAAGTATTTCATACCCAAAAAAGATAACTAAGGCGATGACATCTAGGTATTCTAAATTATTTCCCCACAAAGAAGCTTTGGCTTTATGATCGTAGTAGACGAGTAAACAAGTTTAGGATCATAATGTTGGTTCTGTATAATATGTCTTGGTTGTGAAACTGTGTGCCAGGAAATAATACAGTTATAAAAGACTTAATATTGAGCACATTTCTTCAGCTACAGCACTTGGAGAATAGGCGAAATGTGCACAAGGATGCAGTAAACTTTTGTCAGAACATTTTGCGCCACAAGCCTGTTGAGTGGAAAGCTCTACTGCGTAAAGATCTAAGGCAGCCCATCCGTGATGTGGACCTTGTTATTACAGTTGGTGGTGATGGCACTTTACTACATGCGAGCCATTATATTGATGACTCGGTTCCAGTTCTAGGAGTGAATTCTGACCCCACCCAACCTGAAGAGGTTAGTTTGTTGCTTTCGCTAAGCCATAGTGTTACTTAGCCTTTGTATAGTTGGTTTCCTGTGTTTTATTTAACCATTGCTTTGAATCAATTCATTTTTTTTTCTTCTCTTTTGCGGATTCTGGCGCAGTCTCATAAATTATTTACTGTATTTCATTTGGTTAGGTGGAAAAGCACCGGAATGAGTATGATGCTTCCAGAAGCACAGGCTATCTTTGTGCTGCAACTGTTGACAACTTTGAACAGGTAAGATTTCTAAGATTATTTCATGAATCTGACAAAGGATAACAAGAATGGAGGCCAGGATGTAGTTTGACTCCTCTGTTGTGAGGTTTTTAAAAAGCAGTAATTTGGAGAAAATCTGTGTACAAATTGTCAAGAATTAATCTCCAATATAAGTCTTCACCTGATGCTCAACCTTTTAGTCCCAAGAACTATTTCCATCAATATGTTTTGTGGTATAACATCTCACCATTAGTCACTTGCCGTATAGGAGAGTACTCAAATGAAACCTCATCATCTGCCAAAACCTTCTTACTGTGGTGTTACAGGCATCTAGAGTGTGTAGCACAAAATGATATTTCTTACTGGGGCTATATTGGTGGGTTCTATGTAGTGGAAGCCCGATTGCTTGGGTGCAAAGTCATTTAGCTATGAACTTGTGAGGTTCCTCTGCACAACCTCAAGTCACACCATTTATCTGTTCTTCAAGTTACGGAGTCGATGCTTTACGTGTTCTTCATCCCAAGGCAGACTGCAAATTTAGAACTAATCTTGTGATAAATACTCTTTGCAGATACTGGACAACATCATAGAGGATCAAATTAGTCCTTCTGATCTGAGAAGGATCTCCATAGATGTAAACTCACAAGTGATTTCCACTTGTGCTCTTAATGATATTTTAATTGCACATCCATGTCCAGCAACACTTTCACGGTTCTCATTCAAGTAAGGCTCCCTCATGGTCTGAGACAAATAGCCATATTTTGACTTGTTTCTTTCATCCATATCTGTTGAATGATTGCATTAAGAAAAAATAAATTTATCTATTGAAGGGTCTTTGTTTGCAGAGTAAAAAGTGATGACCAGCCATGCTCTCCTTTAGTAAACTCTCGATCAAGCGGTCTCAGAGTTTCCACTGCTGCTGGAGCAACAGCTGCAATGCTCTCAGCTGGTGGATTTTCAATGCCTATATTATCTCAGGACCTCCAGTATATGGTAAGAGAGCCTATTTCGTCAGGAGCGGCCTCAAGCTTAATGCATGGGTTTATCAAACCTCACCAGTCCATGGAAGCTACATGGTTTTGTAGAGAGGGTGTTATATACATTGATGGTTCTCATGTCCGCTGTTCTGTAAAAAATGGGGATCGCATTGAAATCTCTTCCAAGGCCCCAGTTTTGAAGGTTTTCTTGCCTCACCGTGTACAGCACGTTAGTAGTTTATGAGGAGGCCAGGTTAACGATAGTAGAGAAACATTTTTTGTATATATGGCCGGTGCATACATGGGGCACTTCTGTAGACATGAGTCCACATTTACCTTTTGATTCTCTATTTCTGAAGGGAAATCTACTAATTTTGGAATGACTTTGAATCGTAGATTGTTCATTACAGTTTCACAACAGAACTTTCGAAGTAATGAGTATAAGATATCAGGTACACAAGATGACGAGTGCAGATGAAATTGTTCGAATTTGCCTTACTGATCTGTAGGACCTCCCATAAGTCGCAATAAAAAGAAGCGCAGAGCAATTTAGTTTGGTTTTGCGGTAACAGAATTACTGGATGCCTAAATTCTTAAGAGTACAATACGTAGTGTCCACCAGGTACAGCAGGATTTCACTTGTAGCACCAAGTTTGATTTAAAAACCACCATAAGCAGTAATTGACCAAGTAGAAGAATGCAGATCTGAAGAAAAAGATGGTAAACCTTCTTTGAAGACATCCAAACTTTATATCAACTTACATAACTACATCAAATTTCTGCTTTCACGAACAGTATGTCGGTAGGCTCTTGTATTTCATGTGAGACGATGATAAAAGTGCAACCTCTATGTACTGATAGTACTACTAATATCGACTGATTAAGGTAATTACATAAGGGTTTTCTGTGGAGAAAGAGAAGGGGTAGAGTTAGAGACGAATCATCTTCAGGGACACCATCTCCATGCCCAAAACCACGTCGTTATGGCTGCTTCACCCATAACACACAAGTGAAGTTGGAGAAGTCTATAGCAAATGAAGTCAGTGTAGCTGATTCCTTTTTCTATTGTAGCTAACTGATGGTTGTAGGATTATTATTTACCATCTAGCATGACTTTCTGCAAACCCCTCAACTTCAAGCCTAGAACCTGCAAAATCAATTCATGAAGGTTCAGCAATAAGTAGGCAATGCAAACTCAGCAGAACTAAGACTGCAACTTACGTGAACATTTGAGGACGACGGGGGAGCTGAGGCCTCTTTATTGGGGAGAATAAAATGTTCCTTAGAGTCGATGAGGGGTTGCCAGCTCCAGATCCAAACATGGGGTGAGCACCAGGCCTTCTGTTAACAGCATCAACTGGCATAGCAGGCTGTTTTGCCGGTGAGACAGAGATGTCAAAAGGACCACCAGAGTTTGAACTATTCTGTCTTGCTGGCCATATATCCTCTTTTGGCCCTGGAGTTTCAGGAGTAAGAACGCGCCAATCTGCAAGAAATGAGTCAACTGGTTTTGAAAGTACTTGAGCTGAAAAGAAGAGGCTAAATAACTTGAGTTCAGTCTCATTATACCATCAAATGTTAATACTGCTCCAAAGGATTATTTCTGTACATGATTATTCTTTGGTGTTGCAATATTATAATTAATAGCCTCTCATGGAATAAAATCTTGAGCTGGCAGAAATTGAAGTATACTGTCTTTCTGCAACTTTAAAAGAAAAAGAATTACCTTTTCTGACAGCCTCTCTGCGATCCATAATGTTAGCCTGGTTTGAGAAAAGATCAGGTTCATTTCTCGAATAGAAATTGGTTGCAGGTTGGATGGCAGTTCGTTTAACTGATTCGTACTCATTCCTCAATTGATCATACATTTCATCTAACTTTCTCTTCTGTCTGCAACACAATAGACAAAATAACAATACATGAGTCCCCAATACTGGAACTATATGCCTCAGGAAATGGAATCAGTAGGGTATGGACACAAGACCTGGATTTCTCAGAATATTTCTCCTGGAGCTCCTGCTTATCCTTGGACAAGTTCTCATTTTCTTGCTCCAACATTTCACACTTCTTGGCCCATTTCTGGCACTGAGACTGCATCTTTTGGAATTGCTCCATGAACTTTTCTTGCATTGCTTCACATTTCTGCCGGTATTGACCTGCTACCATGCTCAACTTCCGCTGCATTACCAATTCCTTTTGCCCAATATAGAACATGACACTTCTGTGTGCACTCTTCATCACTAGCATTGATTGTTAAGGGAGATATACAAAGAAAATTGTCACAAAACATGGAGAAAATTTGCTGTCAATATACAATGGATAGTTTGGTCACTCCCTTAAATGAAAACAGATGGAGCAATCAAAAAATGCACAGCAAGAAAGGATACATATATCTGGAGAAACTCCTGTCATGGCCATCTGCAACATTAGCAAGGCAGGAAGATAAGGATTAAATACAGGAAAGCAACAATACTGAGAAATGGGGCAGATTTCACTGGATTATGGTAATAAGATGTGAAGATAAGCAAAGTATCTTCATAACTTCATAATCAATACTTGCTTACGTTTATCCATTCGTCATTTGGATTGACATCCACAACTTTCATATGACTGCCAAGAGGAAAGCAAAAATGAGAAAGGCAGAGTGAAAATATAACATATGTTCTCGGAAACTGTGAAAATCATTGCTTCTATCTGAAACCCAAGTATCAATAATGGCAGTCTGGCAAGGAACTATAAAGCTCTCTGTGGTTCTAGCAAGGAATATCTAAAAGAATCAAATGGTTGCATCAGCAGAAAAATACTGCAGCATCAGTAGTGCTAGAAAAAGACCAAAGTTTCTTCATCGATCAACAAGTCCATATAATACATATTTCTAGTTGCAGTATCGTTATACCTAGTAAAAAGACGGTACTAGTTTACTCATTTTTCGTTCATTGTAGTACACAAGGACATAGAGTACAACTGACAGACTAATCCTATTCAATTAAGGGTTGTTGGTTATTTTTCATCTATGCTTGGCACAGCTGTACATTTACAAATTCCAAGGCCTGAAGGATCTATATTTCCAGAAATATGCTACAGTTTCAAAGATCACGGTAATATTTTACCTCTTAGAAAGCACTTGATCGCAAATGGGACATGCTCCATCATTGCTAAGGATCTTGTTAGCATCCTCTGTGCCTTTTCAAGATGTTAAGGAAGTTCATATAACAATATACCTGTGACCATCTTTCCAAAAAGAAAAAATATAAAGAAATACTGAAGTCACACAGTTTAGGGGTAGAAATTTCCTCTACAAAGGATACAGAGAAGGTGGCAACAGGTCGTTGAGATGGCCCGGCCTTCCAATTCACGCCAACACGCATTGCATCTCATCTCAACGTTTAAGGACAATCTCTAGTGACATAGAATATCTGGAGAATATAGAACATAACAAACAAACACACATCTCAAGGGTCTCCAAGTATGTTATATACTTATATGCCCCCTGATATGAGTTTCAAATAAGAAACCAGTGCAACCTATGGGATAGTAAACGGTAAGAGCATATTATACTGTAAGAACAGATGCTTTTCCACTTTGAAGAAGAAACAATCATGTACAGTGCAGTCACCGTATCAGTGACTCAGATATACTAAGAAACTACCAGAATGCAAAAGACGATGTCCAATGAAAACAAGGAAATGCTAAGATATTCATAACTGATGCAAAAGCAATGAATTCTGAGAAGTTTCTGAATCAAAGATGCTATAATTTTTCTAATACGCCTCAAATTCATCTCCCTAGAGCATCTAGTCCAATAAGTTAAATGTTCTGTAACTTTAGGTTGTAATCAACAATATCAAACTTGCCACAAATTTTATGATTTCAAGTAGATTCTGTTGTGTTAAAGAGAACTTTTATCTGACAACCCCACAGCTCTCAAAGTGTGACAAAAGATAAATCACTACATCCACAAGGTTCAACAAAACAAGATAAGAAAATAGTGTTATTACTTTTAACTATGAGATACACACTATAACTAATTCTGCCAGAGAAATGAATAACGTTCTGAAATTACACCTTTGATTCATCCCTACGGAACACAAAAGCAGAGAAAAAGAATTATCTTCAAGTTCATTCAGAGAAAAATCCAGAGGTGATTCTCATCAACAAACAATCAGCGGTTCAAAATTTCAAGTACGTTAAAATTCTGTAACTTCTCTAAGCATCAAAACAAGCACAGGAAAGCTTCGAATTACACTTGTAGATGGAACCGTACCTGAAATCACAACCAAAATTCGTCGCCAAAACTTCGATTTCGTTGCTAGTAACCGAAGCTCTCAGGTTATCGAAACCTCGCCCGGCCGATTGTGATCTTCCGGTTCCCAAACTTCGTCGCTTCTCGAATCGAAGCTTCCTGAAACACCAGAAATCAGAAACAAAACGATAAATTAGCGATGAGCCAAAAAAACGACGGACGAAACCTAGCGAAGATTTGTTGAGGAAATCGAACCTTTCTCCGGCTCGTCGTTTCCGATCGGAGAAGTGAGGACGGTGGAACTCGGAGGAAGTGCAGAGAGAGCGAGGTGAAGAAGACCTAGGCGTTTGGCGGGAAAAGTTCTTGCTCTGGATGGAAGACGGTGAAGGGAATCTGATTTGAATCAGACTGAGCGCTTTGTTAGTTTGTTTTATGTGAGCAAGCAAAACGCTCTGTGCTTGATTCAACACTCGGGTCGGGGTTAAATTGGGAAAGTCCGAGAACGCCACGTTTCTGATCCAACTAAAATTATCATGGGCCGTGATTAAATATTGTCACCATTTTTTTAAAGTTGCATTTACATTGTTATTCTCAAAACAAAAAAACAAAAAAACAAAAAAAAATTTGTTCCAAGCTTTCCCAAAAGAATAAAGGAAAATGCTAAATACACCAAAAAATTATGAGTGAGGCTATTGGGACTTCCAAATTTGCTCACTAGACCTCACTTTATTGTGAATTATTAAATGACATATACATCCTAATATACAATGACTATTAAGGACAATAACTATACAAAAGAAAATATTATATTTATTCTCTTTGGACTTTCCAATTCAATAATAATTGATTTCATTATTTATTATTTTCCTTATATATTTTTGTTTTCCAATTTTTTTTATTAAAGCATACATATAGTTTATAATCAATATTGATCATGTGACATAAAACTTTGTATTATCATACATGTTGAACGCATATACTTGTAAGGTGCATAAATTTTTTTATATAAAAAAAATAATATATATCTATCATAGAAAATTTATATTTATTGAAATAATTTATTATGAGGTACAAAATAGAGATCAAATTATTCAAAAGAAAAAAAAAATGGAGAAAAAATAACACGTACAAAAAATAAAAACAATTAAAAAGATATATAGAATAGTTCATGATAGAACATTTTCTTACATAAAAAAAAAATAATCAAAAAATGAAGGTAGGGATGATGGATGTTGAAAAAAAAAAGGAAAAAAAAAAAGAATGAGAGGTCAATTGAGTGAATAAGAGGTAATTAATTGATTGAAATATATGTCAATAAATAACCAAGGTTATTTTAAGAATTTGAAATGAGGTCTAGTGAGCAAATGCTTATATTGAAAAATAAAAAAAAGTGTAGAGAGAATGAGAGATATATTGAGCAAATTTGGAGGTCCTAATAGCCACTCAAGAATAAATTCTCATAAAATGCACAATTACAAATGGGTAATTGACCATCTCGTGTGTGTGTGTGTATATATATATATATAAATTATTATTTTTTTGACTAAATGAAAATTTTCATTAACAATCGAAGGTCAGAATGACAACATACATGAACCACGAGGATTTTATAGTACCATTACATTAGAGAAAACATTCACATATTTATGAGCTTAGCAGATGTAAAAACTAGATACAAGGAGATACTAGAGAAGCATATCACTGGAGCCAAGACACTCAATTACAGTACTCTAAGTCATATACAACCATCTAAATGCAGTAAACCCTCACAGTCTGCCAACTCAAAACCCTATTGAGACCGTTAAACTGTCCATATAGGTCTAGTGCTAGGATTTTTTTTAGAGAAGGCCCATTAGCCCAGTCCCATCTTTGTATCTGTTTGAAAGTAAGCTCAGCCCAAGGCCCACGACCCAAGCCCACATCCACATCCAAACCCTAGCATGTTGGTGCAACCACTTTTTCCAGGTCTGCACTGCTTCTCTTTCCGGCCACCGTCCACGAGGCTTCAGCAGCCATGATTTCTAGTCTTGGAATGGTTCAATCGGTGCCATCGGACCCAACTGGAGCCCCACAGTCACCACCTCGCAGCCAACCCATCCATTCATAGGATCGAAAGGCTCACCGATCACAGGACCGATCAGACTCGTCACCTTTGCCGACGCTCGCCGGCCTTCTTCCTCACCTAAATTGCCCCAGATTCGCCTTACCAAAGCAGCCTCAACCTCTACAGTCCAAAGCTGCTGAACTTGGAGCCATTGATTCAACTTGATTGGGGTTCCGACAACGTCGCTCATGAAGCTGGCCACTAGAATTTTACCCTTTCTTGGTTGAGAGAGCATGCAACCCTCCTCTCGTGCAAAACCTAGGTTTTGCTTTTCACAGTTGCTCCGCAATAGACGGAGCATCTCTAGTTTGATTGACCAGCTCATATGGGAAGAGAATATCATGCATTATTTTGCATCACATAACGCTTAAGTGTCTCATTTCGATCTGGTTCCAACATTTCATTTTAAAAGAAATGTAACAACCAGTAAACACTATAATCAACGTTGTGGAAGTCATTTTTTGACAAGAAATGAGCCATTAAATCTCATGTCAATAGTCTAGTACCATTTGGTCTAGGCATAGTCTTCCCCCTTAGCAAGTGGAAGGTCGTGAGTTCGACTCATGACAGACTCGTTATAGCATTTGAGTTGTTTAACTAATAAAAAAAATAATCTCATGTTAATTAAGAAAAATAAGATAATGTTCTCAAAATAGAATGTTGAATTATAACCAAACAAATTCAAATTGAACTGGCACATAAGCCTTTATCTTTTGTCATGTTTATTTGTTTTCCTACTCATACTCGTTATAATTTTACAACTAAAGTCCAAGTAATTCATTCACAAGAAGCTCACTCATTGGAGCCATAATTTTACTCATATATCACTCTCTCACTACCCATCTCTTGAGTAATAATAGAGCATAATAACTTGGATTTAAAGCCCTGCCAACCGCACACTAACTCCTCAAGTTGGATCACTTAGCACATTAGGACAGCTAGGTATCCTGACCCAATAACTCACAAAAAACCTTCATCTTTCTAGGACCACCTACACTTTATTCCTTAGATCTAAAATCATATGTTTTAATTCATAGACCTCAACATGGATCATGGATGGTATACCATACCATTCCCACAATGATCCATGAGCCCTCCATTAAGTTTAGCCACCCTAGTTGCACATCTCAGATACATCCAAAGTTTCAAAATATCAAAAACATCCTTGATATTTTTTCGAAATTTTGATTTCTGATATGTACAGCGTCTTAGTCAGTTTTTATTAATATCTTATATTGTTACTGAAATTTTAGATATTTCAGACTATTTGGTATCGTTATAATATCTGATATTTTTGAAGATTTGTACCTTCGTCACAAAGTTTTCGGATATTTGACAATATTCGATAAACTCTATAACATCTGATATTTCAGTCGTTAAATATGCAGAGTCGTAAAAAGTTTCAAAATATCGCGATCCAGACCCGACCCGGCCCATATCAGGAGATTTATTTATATAGTAGCCGAGTAAGCTAACGCTGGTCTCTCACGCCACGACACTTGTCAAAACCCAACACGTGTGATACACGCCCAGTGGCCGCCTCAAAGATCACTCATTTCCTTCCACTTCTGTTAAAAGAGAGAGAAAACGAAACCAACTGAAAGAAAATACCAAAAGATTTTGGGGAGGTTTTAGAGAGAGAGAGAGAGAAAAAATTAGAGGTTGAAAGAGATGAAGATACAGTGTAACGTGTGCGAGGCGGCGGAGGCCACCGTGCTCTGCTGCGCCGACGAGGCGGCGCTGTGCTGGGCCTGCGACGAGAAAGTCCACGCCGCCAACAAGCTCGCCAGCAAGCACCAGAGGGTTCCTCTCTCCGCTTCTCATATGCCCAAGTGCGATATCTGTCAGGTAAACGACGTCGTTTCACCAACCCTAAAAATCAAAATCAGAAGTTGAGATTTTTTTTTGGTGGATGGATTTGCAGGAGGCGGTTGGGTATTTCTTCTGCTTGGAGGATAGAGCTTTGCTGTGTAGGAAGTGCGATGTTGCGATACATACTGTGAATAGCTTTGTTTCCGGTCACCGGAGGTTTTTGCTGACCGGAATTAAGGTTGGGCTGGAGCCGAATCCGCCGGGTGGGTCTGGTTCTGGCGGCGGTGTTGCGGGGTCGTCTTTGTCGGTGAAATCGGAGTCTGGGGCCGTGGCGAAATGTGTGGCTGAGGAATGCAAGGTGGCGCCGGAGAGTGTGGCCGGGATGGGTTTTTCTGGGGGGTCTGGAGCTGGAGCTGGGTCTGTTCCGCAGTGGCCTATGGAGGAGTTTCTGCGATTCTCTGATTTCGATCAGAGCTTTGGATACATGGATAATGGATCGTCTAAGGTTTGTGCTCATTAGTTTCCAATGCATAACTGATTATACATTGTATAGTAATTTTGTGTTGAGATGATGATGATATTGCGATCTCGATTATTGGTTTGAAATTCTGCATTGGTCAATAGCCGGTCGGGGTGGATTTCCTTTTTCAGGCGGTTGACAGTTGAATTATTGTGTTATATCTCCTTTAAATTTCGTGATATTGGAATCCAGAGTCTGCAAGTTGGGTCTCCATTAGCTGTGGAGCTCAAATTATTATACACAAGGGCCTGTACTCTAGATTTGTTTGTTCTATTATTAGGACCACCCTTGTGTCTGATCGCTACTAATTCTTGTGATTATCAATTTAGCACTTGCATAATGTTGCTTATTTATTTTATCAGGCTGACTGCGGTAAACTTGGGGACTCTGATTCATCAGTTTTAAGATCATCTGAGGAGGAACCGGAGGATTACGAGTGCATAGGTCAGGTGCCAGAGCTCTCTTGGATGGTGCCACAGGTACCTTCCCCACCTACATCCTCAGGGCTATACTGGCCTAAAACTTATCAGAACCCATTGGTTTCTGCGGTGTTTGTTCCAGACGTTAACTACTCAGATATGCAAAATTCTCTTCACTATCAACAGAATGGTACTGTCTCAAAACGTCGTAGGCAATTCTAACCCAAGCTCGAAAAGTTTCTGGATTTTTTTTTTTTGATAACAGTTTCTCAATGTATTGGTTTGTGCTTATAAGAGCATTTTGTGTGCTTCTCCCTCTTCTAGAATAGAGAAGTGGTTTTAAGCTTTTTAATGTGAAAGTAGATCTTACTTACCACTGGCGATGTAGTGTTTGTAACTCTGTAAACGTCAACGCGTAAAATAAGATAAATGAGTACTTGTTAATGCATATAGATTCACAATTTTATTCTTTGACTGTAAAGAACATCTTCTAGTTGTTACCATGCTCATAAATTATAGTGAACACAATCATGTACTTAGGTACAAGTTTGATCCTCAGCCTACCTAAGGAGTTCATGATTGGCTGTTTCAGATATTTGTTCAAAATCTTGCACAGTTTGTCATATGGTCACCTCTCAATGTCTAAACGTGTTAAAAGTATGGAGCTACTGCTTTGATAGTTTCTAGAAATGCTCAAGCTGTTCTAGATATTTCAGCTGGCCCTTTGTGATAAGATATACAACCTAAACAAATGATGACCTGCCCATCACTTCTTGCCTTGCATGTTATGTGCTGGAGCTAGATCTCGACTCCATTAGTTAAAACAGTGATGTCAATTTCTGTTCCAGTTAATTTTCATCAAGATTCTTGGAGTTAACAGTGAGACAGGTCTATCAACCTCTTATCTTTTTGAGGCGGTTGTATTGTGACCCTTCCAATTGGTTAGGTTGTTAGCAGAACTGTAATAGCAGCCTCAAATATTGTTCCTTTCCTCTGGTATGATCTGCTAGAAAGTTCTGTACTTGTTCACTGTGACTGATATTTACGTTCCAGCAGCATCCTTTGTTTTTGTTTCGAGTCTGGTGCTGATGGACCATGGACGGGCAATTTTGATTTCTATTTAGAGATGATGAATGATTAACAACCTGTTCGGTTGCCTAGAGATGGGGACAATAGTACGCTATATGTTTTTGAGTTGTTGGACAACATAGCACATGGCAGAGGAATTCTTCAGTGTTTTACCAAACAGATCAGAGAAAGGGTGGGAAACCTCTGATTAGTTTCCCTTTAATTTCTTTAAATTTTAACTTTCATGCATGCGTCTGATATGACAGCCTGGGTATGAAAAATTCCATGTTATCTTCACCTTTTCACCTCTGTTTACTGCTGAGAGTGCATTTCTTAGCTTCATTGAGAATGAGTTCCAGGAGCTTTTCATATATTGCAATAGCAGATTCAAGTGTATCGATGGCTCTGCTCCTATCTTCTGCTGCCACTTTCAACAGATCTTCCATTTCTATCATCTGCCTTGCACGCATAGTCTTGATCAGTTCTTCGCAAGAGAGCGCAATATCACACTCCGGAGCAACATTTTTACCCACCGCAGAACTATGCCCTATGTTACTACTTATCCCTGTTGCAGACACCAAATCACTAATGCTTGTCATCTCATTTCCAAAAGCCATAAACACCTGACCTTCACCAACATCCCAAATCAAAACAATCCCATCTTCTGAAGCCGAAACCAAGTTCCTTCCTGCGTTTACCAGAACAGCAGATACAACTGCACCACTGTGCTTATGAGGAAATGTCATCAGTTCACTGCCTTGGATTACATTTTTTCTGCTTCCAACCATAAAGGATCCTATGTATACCGAACCATCCGACCCTGCAGCATAGAACTCGGGCTCTGTGGGGTGCAATGCAATCCCAGAAATTGTGCAGGGAAACACAACCGTACGCAGGTGGGTTCCCCGCCGGAGACTCCAGAACTTGCATGTGAAATCCTCTGAGCATGAGATAATCTGTGAGTAGCATAATCCTGAACCAGAGACAATGGCAGTGACAGAATCAGAATGAGCAGCAAACTTGTGCAATATTATGTCTTCAACATTCTCACATTCCGAGTCCCCTACAAGCCGAAAGATAGGGACAATAGCGATGGTTCCATCATGACTGCCAGAAATCAGAAGAGACTCGTCATGATTGACACTAAGGCAGGTCACAGGCTTGTTATGTGTAGGCAGTGATTTAAGCACATTCCCTGATGGGACTGAAAGTGTATGCACACTGCCTGATATGCCACCAGCAAAGAGGTACAAGCCATCAAATGAGGCAGCTAGTGGTGCAACCGGCTCGGGGACAGGGAGGTTGTGAAAGGCAGTCGAAGACCACCATTTGTAAAGGTGGATTGAACCACAACCCGTGGTTGGGGATATGTGTGAGGCAGCGATGTAACTCTTTCCAAAATCCTTTCCAACAACAGTGAGGCCTCGTCGCGGTGAGCGGCTGCCGGTGAACTGTGCTACAATGGTTCCTGCGGATACATCATAGGCAACAATGGGGCCATCCGGAGAGCTGGTCAGGACAATTTCAGGGGAAGAAGAAGACATGTTTTCAGGTGAGATATGTGAGTCACAATCTATAGCATGTATAAGAAGGTAAAGAAAGGGAGGTGTGTATGTATAAAGGAGATAATTCTTGGTGGCTTTTGGCTTGAAAACCAGGTGCTTATCGTCAAGGTTTGGTCTCTTGTGTCTTGGGCAGTTAGAAGAATTGGATGGTTCCAGTGGAGGAGCTCTGCTATTAGTGTGGGAGTGATCAGACTTGGTTAGTAGTCACCCAATTCCCTGATGTAGGTGCTTGATGAAAGGCAACTAATATGGTTGTTGTAACTGAATCATAAATGTTTTTCGTCTTCCTAAGGTCAATGTTTATATGCTTCTTTGCGTGAATGAAGAATATGATGCAAGTTATTCAAATTTGATTTGACTTTACAATTAAAAAGGAAAAAGAAAGTAAATGAAATCAAATATGAAAAATTCTAAGTAGGAACTGATAAACGTCGTGTAGAAATTAGAAAGATGTAAATAAAATATGATTTTATTAGGGTGATGCTATTAATACACCCATTTTTACTATAACATACACATCTCATCTATTTTCCTATCAACATATTTCAAATTTATTTATAAACATGTTATTTCAATTTGTTTCATGATTGACTATCATTATAGATGGAGTGCGTTAATAGCAAAAATGAGTGTGTTAATAACACCACATTTTTATTTCCAAAACCCGTTTTCTTTTTGTTCAGAAAAAAAAACTGGTTTGTCAAAAATTATGTAATGAGATATGAGAAGTTACTGTTGGAACCGGTAGAAATTAGAAAGATTCGAAAGTGATTATAGTCCCATCTCCCTTCTCTTCCTATTCTCCCTTCTCGTGAAAATAGAAGTGGATGTTTTGGAAACTGCATCTCACACACGAGAGCCTATTCCATGCCCCATGGGGACAGCTGCACCATGACGCCTAAGAGCGCGTGCAAGCTAAACGACGTTAGCTGCGAATGACTTTTTTTCTCTTCCTTTCTCATCTCTCATCTCCCTTGATTACATCCATGCCTCAAAACTGAAAACCACATCCAGATCTCTTTCCCTTTCTCCTTCGACCGCCTAATCCCCCTCTTTAAATCTGCCGCCCCATGCCCCCATTCTTTGACCACCTCCGTCTCCTCGACATCCAACGCTAACCATGACCAGATCCTCTCCACGTCATCTTCATCTCCCTCCATGGTCAATTTCTTCGACCAACAAGTTTGATGGCGTTGGTCGTCGATAATTTGAGAGGGCGATGAGAGAGAAAACTAAATTCTCAGTTATTCTGATATTGTCGATATAGATCTTGTTTGATGGGTGTTTAGGGTGCCAAATCAGGTAGGAAAGGGTCGTGGCTTCCTTGTCGGGTTCATGTGGTGGTAATATATTGGACTCGGTTGCTGTGTTCGAATTGATTCATCAGGTTTAGTGTTGGGTCATTGACAGAGGACAGAGAGGTGGTTGCTGAGCAAGAGAACCGATTAATGGGTCTGAATGAAATGGACATGGGGAAAATTTGGAGAAGTTGACCAGTAAAGCTATCAATGCTTTGATTGTTCTGGGGTTTGGGACCTTTGCTGTGTCTAAGCTGCTCACGATTGACCATGACTATAGGCATGTATGTTTTCCTGTTTTAGATTCTGTTCTTGGTTTTTATATTTTGGATTTGATGCTCATACGCAAGTAAGCTGCAGAGATTTTAACTGGGTTTGTGTTTGCAGTAGTGAGCTTTGAAATAGGTAATGATGTTATGAAATTGTACTTGGTTTAAGCCTGTTTGGAGTTGTTTAGGTTGGATGACTGTTAGTATTAAACAAATGGTATCAGAGCGGGCATATGATCTCTGAGGGTAAGAGCTTAGCGTGATTCCCTGTTGTTTCCTTCTTTGGTTGGCTCTTATTTCTCTGTTGCTGAAATTTGGTTTGGATTTCTTCAGTTAAAGAGAAATCATGTGTGATTATGTTCTGATACAGCCTTCAACTTCCTATTATTTGGGGTTACTGACTTGTATTGTAATCGGAAAAAAAGTTTTTGGGGTTGTTTGACTAATCAAGATGGACATTGGTAGTCTAGATTCTGTGTTTTGATCATGTTATTTGACTTCTTACTGCTTCAGTTGATTTGTTGAATACATGAAAGTGTTAGTGCATGCTTACACCACTGGGTGTCCTGAGTGTTGGGAAATCTTAAATCATGATTTTAGACTTCTAGAGCTTCAATACTTACATGCCATATATCAATGTTGTCATACTTTGTAAGTGTTTTGTGAGACTTAATAGAGATTAAGGATAGCAGACTTTCCTATCCTCTGGTTGGAATCTACAAAATATGGAATTGAAAACTTATCTCATTCTAGCGTTGGGCTTTAATATGAAGTGTTTTAGGCTCAAGTAATATCTTGATTAATGTTCACCACCTAGAAGCTAAGCCAAATGACACTCTCTTTGCCACCAGAAATCAAGTTATCTTTTCCGAGTCCATAGTCTTGTTATATGTAGTCTCCAGATAATTGAGTTATGCATAGACTTCTATATGGACTATCATATTATGTGCTCAACTTGAGATAACTCCTAAGAGAAGTACGGTATAAGAAGGATGCATGTACTTTATTGTGATGGATTGATGTATTTATCATGATGAAACTACATGCTAGTACAGTGATTGTACTTCCAGAATTTAATGGTATGTATTGATCTGGGAAAGTAGCATGTAAGGCTGGTTTATCAATGCAAGTTATTGCCAGGTTATCTATAGCAGCAGATTATATTTACATAAATTATCATTACCTACTAACTTAGACCTCTTAGTGTAGAGGTTGAATCAGCCAGCTCATGCTAAAATAGTGGTCTTACTATTGACGACATAAATTGATATTACTGTGATCATTATTATCATATGATAGATTTGTGTTACTGACTATGAGAACTTGTATTAATAATTGTGTTGATTTTTGGTGAAGTGTGTGGAACATGTATATCATATTATATGGCATGTAAGCAAGAGTGAAGTGGTTCTCTGGCAGGTAAAGACATCCCTTATAATTTCCGAATTGGCAGCCATGAGAATTTGGACCATGTAATCGAGTTTTGTCAATCAATATTTCGGTATGTAATACTGACAATAGCCTTTGATTTCATTGCTGCTTACTCAAGATAAACTACGTACTATTCTTACCCAACTGATAGGGTTGCTATTGAATAGTATGTTGATATTGATTGGTATGTTATGATTGATTGATATAAGTGCAGATGTGAATTTGGATACTTTGATTACATTGTTGGATGCTTTACAATGGAAACCACTGATCTTGTTTGATGTTTGAGTGTTTGCAGAAACCATTGGTTTTTGCAGGTTGTTCAGCTTCATTAAATTACTGAAAGTTGAAGGGAGAATCTCTATTTGAAGTGTTACTGCAAGCAACCAAGAGATTGAGTGGCAGGTGCTTTCTGGGTGATTTCTCTCTACCGCTTTTTGCAGGGAATAATTATGTGTCTTCCTTGGGTGAAAAGACCCTAAACCTGATTGGGGCTCGTGGTGTTCGAGCGGATAATTAAGTAGGGATTGTGCCTCCCTAGGGTGAAAGGCCCAAAACCCAATCAGGATGCCGCGGTGTGCGGCGGATTACGGCCGAGGGCCGGGTTTTACCACCGAGTGTGGGGTTTTACGGCCGAGTGCCGGATTTTACCGCAGAGTGCGGGGTTTTACCGCTGAGTGTGAGGTTTTAGGGCCGTTTTACCGCAGAGACCCTGAAATATGTAATCTCCTTTATGCTTGTTAAACAGAATTCAGCTACACTGTGTAAGCATGATGATACGTATGTGCAATGTTAATGTTATGAAGCATATATATCCTAATATCCTTAGTTTTATGTCTGGTATAATGATTGTGCTGAGGAATGTCTTAATTTGTTCATGATTGGTTTCAAGTTCTAAGTTGTCTTGTTGAACTTAGTTGATCCTGAATCCATTGTTGATTTTAATACACTGTTAAGTATCTGTCGTGTTCAGAACTTAATGATGAGAGCTGAATCAATATCTAGCTCTTTCCTCATTAATAAAAGCATTTAGGCCCTTATAAAAGCGGTCAACTATAATTACGCTTATGCGCTTCTAAAGAGAGCATAACCACTGGAGAGTCGATTTAACAAAAAAAAAAATTCATGGAATCATAAATCTCATATATACGAGCTTCTTCTTCGAAAGCGGGGAAAAATAGGATCTCACACGATGTCGGTCAACCACGTTTCGTGTAAAAAATATGGTATATTTAAGGTTGACCAATTCGATGGGGAGCGTGACAAATCCGAAACGAGGTGGATTTTTTTCAGTAAACATATTTAATTACCATGCCTACATCAAACGTTGGAATTTTTATTTTCACGAATTTATGACATCGGATCGTCACGTGTCTACTAAAGCCCTATAACTTGTTTAATAAGTTATACTCAAGTGTATATCATTGTGAACCAACTATACAGACAGAGCAAAATTTTCGAAAATATTGTGAAATAGGATGTGATCAAAATAGTGAAATACGGCTAACGATAAAAAATCACAAACTTCCGGTAAGGTTTAGGCCCCGATAAAAGCGGTTAACCCTAATTACGTTTAGGCCCTCCTAAGGAGAGCCTAACCACCAGAGAGTCAATTTAACAAAAAAAATTCATGGGATCCTAAATCTCATATATGCGAGCTTCTTGTTCGAAAACGGGGAAAAATAGGATCTCGCACAATGTCAGTCAACCGCGTTTCGTGTAAAAAATGAGATATATTTAAGGTTGACCGATTCAATGAGGGGGCGTAAATAATCTGAAACGGGGTGAATTTTTTTCAGTAGACCTATTTAATTACCATGCCTATATCAGACGGTTCGGGCTTTGGGATTCGGGGTTTTATGCATTTCGATATTGTAGATATTTTTTTTAAATAGATCATTTTTTTTTAGAGAATGAGTGAATTTTTTTTCTTTCCGATGGAGTGAATTTTTAATTCAAATGGGTTTTATTTTACCTGATAAAAAAAGGGTTTTATTTATTAATAGAAAAAAAAAGCATAGCAATAACAATAAAATAAATAAACAAAATTTAACAGCTATAATAAAACGGTGTATAGATAAATGGCCAAAATCACTCTATTACATAATTCTTTTGATTCGGTAAATTTTGTGATTTGAAACTTAAGAATTGTAATCAACAGCTTAGAATTTTGAAAAATACTCCAAAATTGGAAGCATACTTCAAACCTTTGTGTGAATTTTTATTAGTAGAGACCTATATACTTAATTACTATGACTACAACGAAAGTGAAATTTTATTTTCACATGTTTATAACCTCTAATTATCACGTGTCTGCTAAAACAGTATAACTTATTTAGTAGGTTATATACAAGTGTTTATCATTGTGAACCAATTATACAGAAGAAGCAAAATTTTCGAAAATATTGTGAAATACGATGCGATTGAAATAGTGAAATACGGCTAGGGTTGAAAAATCACTAACTTTCAGTAACGTTTAGGCCTTGATAAAAGCGGTAAACTCTAATTATGCTTAAGCACTCTTAAGGAGAGCCTAACCACCAGAGGGTCAGTTTAACGAAAAAAATCAAGGGTTCGTAAACCTCATATATACGAGCTTTTTGGTCGAAAAACGAAAAAAATAGAGTCACGCACGATGCTAGTCAACCGTGTTTTGTGTAAAAAACGAGGTTGAATTAAAGTTGACCGATCTGTGGGAGGGCGTAACAAATCCGAAATGGGGAGAATTTTTTTAAGTAGACCTATTTAATTACCATGACTACATCTGACGGTCATATTTTTATTTTCACATATTTATGATCTCGGATCACTACATGCCTACTAAAACGGTATAATTTATTTAATAGGATACAGAAAAAGCAAAATTTTCGAAAATCAAGTGAAATAGGATGTGATCAAAATAGTGAAATACAGGTAGAGATGAAAAATCACAAACTTCCGGTAACGTTTAGGCCCCGATAAAAGCTGTCAACCCTAATTACGTTTAGGCGCTCCTAAGGGGAGCCTAACTACCGGATGGTCAATTTAACAAAAAAAATTCATGGGATCCTAAATCTCATATATATGAGCTTCTTTTTTGAAAACGAGGAAAAATAGGATCTCGTACGATGTCGGTCAACCGTGTTTCGTGTAAAAAACGAGGTATATTTAAGGTTGACCGATTCGATGCGGGGCTTAATAAATCTAAAACGGGGTGGATTTTTTTTCAGTAGACCTATTTAATTACCATGCCTACATCAGACGGTGGAATTTTTATTTCACGTATTTATAACTTCGGATCGTCACGTGTCTACTAAAGTGGTATAACTTGTTTAATAGGTTAAATTCAAATGTATATCATTGTGAACCAACTATACAGAGGAAGCAAAATTTTCGAAAATCATGTGAAATAAGATGTGATCGAAATAGTGAAATAAAGGTAGAGATGAAAAATCACAAACTTCCGGTAACGTTTAGGCCCCGATAAAAGCTGTCAACCATAATTACGCTTAGGCGCTCCTAAGGGGAGCCTAACCACCAGAAGGTCAATTTAACAAAAAAAAATCATGGGATCCTAAATCTCATATATATGAGCTTCTTTTTTGAAAACGAGGAAAAATAGGATCTTGCACGATGTCGGTCAACCGCGTTTCATGTAAAAAACGAGGTATATTTAAGGTTGACTGATTCGATGAGGGTCTTAATAAATCCGAAACGGGGTGGATTTTTTTCAGTAGACCTATTTAATTACCATGCCTACATCAGACGGTGAAATTTTTATTTTCTCGTAATTATGACCTCGGATCGCAGCGTGACTACTAAAACGATATAACTTGTTTAGTAGGTTATGTTCAAATGTATATCATTGTGAACCAACTATACAGACAAAACGAAATTTTTGAAATTCTTGTGAAATAGGATGTGATCGAAATAGTGAAATACAGTTAGGGATGAAAAATCACAAACTTCCGGTAACGTTTGGGTGTCGATAAAAACGGTCAACCCTAATTACGCTTAGGCTCTCCTAAGGGGAGCCTAACCACCGGAGGGTCAATTTAACAAATAAAATCATATATACGAGCTTCTTGTTCGAAAACGGGAAAAAATAAGATCTCGCACATCTTATTTATATTTCGCGTCATGTCTTATTTAACGAAAATAGTTGTCCTTATCAAAATTTGCAGGTTACACCTCTAACAAGCTTGGAATACATGGAATTCACCCCTCTCAGACCATCAAGTCATGTTGTTCTTTTGCAGGCCAACTGCCGAGCCCACACCCAACATTAATCCACGGCCCAATAGCCACCTCAGATGCCCTACTCAATTCTTCTTGATCAACGACGCCAACAGTCTCAGTTTCCCAATCCCTCCCACCAGACGCACCTCCGGCGCACCCAACCTCGCCTCCGATCGTACCGGTGTCACCTCCGATCATCTCGACGGCGCTCCCGGCCTCACCTCCGGCACCACCAACACCGCCTCCCTCTCTCAACCTCTCATCGGAACCAGTCATCACCTACACACGCCGAACCCGATCCGATTCAACTCACTCTGCCTCTGCCGTCGTGCCGCCGAAAACCGCCACTGTTCCACCTTCCTCGGTCACCACTGCCACAATTCCTTCATCGGCCACCACCACTCCACCATCCGCATCAGTCATCCCCAACACTGACCCCTTCCCTCCCTGCACTCCCGGCTCCGCCTCTCACACCGTCGGGTTTGTAATGTGGCTCTCGTCCATGAGAAGATGAGGATCGCTTCCATCGTCTTGGTGGATGAGAAAGAAAATGAAATGGGAGATGAATGGTGTGCGACGCAGCCGGCGCTCGTCTGTGGTTTTTTTTAAAGAAGAGAGTAGACTCAGTAGAGGGAGGAGCTAAGAAAACGATGATCGATGATTTATACATCCCCTTTCTGCACTCTCACTCGCCCGTCTAAAAGTCTCCAAACGGCAACTAACGTCGTTGTTAGAAAAATGGTCCACGTTTCAAATTGGACGGTTCTGATGCTTGGTGCATCTGTCCCATTGGTGCAGGGAATAATTTTCGCTCACACATGAGATCATTAACCACTTGCCATGACTTACATATATCATGGTTCGACTGAAATCAAATTGTTATTGTTTAATTTAAATTTTCCATGGAATATATATTTGGCATATGACAGATGGTAAAAGATAGTCAAGGATTTTCTGAATAACTTTCTACTTTGACTGAGCATGTGATCAACCTTTTACGTACATTGTATAATTCTTAAAGGTAATCTACAACTATGAAGGGCTTACTACCACCAAATCGATTAGACATCCAATTCTGAACCAGAAATTGGAAGGTTGGAAAGAACTTGAACTTGACATATGCTTCAGAGACGAAGCAATGCTCGCAATCTGTCTCCCATGTAGGGGAATGGTCTGTTTTTGGTCACCAGGGTTCTTATATGCATCCTGCTCGAGATGCGTTAGCATGGCACTGAGGACAAACATCCTCCATCTTCACAAATTTACATACGTAAGTTTTGGAGTAATGCCTGCTGCATAAGAACGGCAAAAATGCTGCCCATTGATATGTTTATAACATTCACGGCATCATTGTTGAGCTGCGAAACAGAAGCAGAGACGGCGTAAGAAGCACAAAAAACAAAATATGTTCCACAAAACTGAAATCAGAAGAAGTAGCAGGTTAAAGTTAAACATAAAGCTCATCCAGAACCTTTCAATTAAGTTGGGTAAGCCCAAGATAAGGGAAATACATAGCAGCTACAGTTTTGGGTTTAAGAAGGTTACAATCCACCAAGGATCAATTCGTGTGAGATGTAAGATCACTGCCACAGGTAATCCTCAGACCTCAGGGCACTCGCTTCTCAAGAGTGAGAAATGCCACCAAGTCAAAGACCATTGACAAAGAAATGACCAAATCTTGTTACAAAGACTCTGAGGAGTAGGGGTAAGGTATCATGAAATTAAGACTTCACTAAGCCAAAGACCATTGACAGACAAATAACCAAATCTTGTTCCAAAGATTCAGGAGTAGGGGTATGAAATTATAATTTCACTAGAACAAAACATACCACCCTCTTCTCCTCAGAGTACCATCAGTTCTAAGACCAGGCTGGCATGGGATGCAAATTACACATTGCATATATCAAGCCAATCACAACAGAACATCAATTCCTATTTATTATGAACTTAAGTGCTCAGAAGACCCATGGTTCATGCTGGCTTTTGGTACTCACTAATAATTAAGAAGAGTAATAGAAAACCCAACATCCATGACCCATTGTACCAAACTGACTCTATATAAGATGAACAATATAGATACATGAGTACCCCAAAAATAAAATAAGATAAAATTAATGAAATGGTTGCCTACCCATCGAAATCCTTCCTTGTCTTGAAGAGCAGCACCTATAATGCTCTCACCAACATTTGCTATTTGGGAAGCTATTACACATATAACTGCTTCAGGTCCATTTATCTGTAAACCATGAGTACAAGGAACATTATAAATAAAACAAAAGGTAGACAAAATGATATTACCCAATACAAATTGGTCAAGTACAATGTAAACAACACCTGACCAATGAGACAACCAACAAATGCAAGAAGAACAGATGCCAAAAGTCCAGCAAGGGTTCCCTCGAGACTCACAGCCCCCTCTGTTCCCCTTGGAACTACCTTCAATGTTGTTACTAAGTACCTACTCAAGAAACATCAACTGAGAACACTGGTGGCAAATAAGATGACTTAGATGCTAAATTCTGACGCTTTGCATGCCTAGCTTGTTCAAGATTGATGCCAAAACAACATGTAAGATCAATTACAGCTAAAACTTGGTAGAAAGCAAACACATTAGAGACTATATGATTGAAGGCTGGATTTTATGCATTTTATATGTTTCAATAGAAAGAGTGTTTTTCAGTATATATGTAAAGCCAACCTCTACGATATATATCATGATTAAGGCTATCACTTTTATAGTATCAACTCCTAGCCTCTATTCTTCTCTGATGGAACGGATCTCACTGTACATACGAGAAAAACCCCCAGAATCATCTTCTGATTATAAATCAGAGTACTCACAACCTCTAACATCATTCTACAGGCTGACACCTTCATTTCGAGCTCTTGGTAACAAGTTTCATCAGTTCAATACTAATAAGGTTTAGGGTTGATCAGCAATTCATATTTTATTTTAACCCTTATAACATTGCACTGCATAACATTAGGTTGGGTTACAGTACTGACATCTTTCAGCCCCCAATTATTATTATTATTATTATTTTTTTGCAATTTGGTGCTCACTGTCAGAGTTCAAAAACTAAGGCTAGATAGAAGATTGTCAAAGCATGTAAATGTAAACAGCATACAAATCCAAACAGAAAGACAGAAGAAAATACAATTGACACTTCCAACAAAAAGAGTGTCTTTCCCTGATACCCAGACAACCCTCAAACCTGTTTCTGCAGACCCTGTTAAGAAACTGGGGTCTCTTGCTGAACCCTACAATCTTTAGGAGCTCTAGCATAGAGCTAGATATATACAATGAGGGGTTTGAACCTCAGACTATGCAGGGTTAGACCCTGTGCCAGCCATTCCTACTACTCCTAAAGAAACAAACCACATAACTTGAAACTTCTAGGCAGGATAATTCACGATGTCTGCAATGACATTTATAAATAAACATGATATAATTAAGCATTGAAAAGCTAATATTGAAGTTAGATCGATAATGGAACAAGAATAATAGTAAGTCCAGCAGCTTTCAACTTGGTCAACCAATAATGAAATAACACAAGTTCTAACAATATTAACATAAACGGGCCAATTTCAAACCAAAAGCAGAAACTTACGTTGTTTTTCCATATGCCTTTCCCACCTCACTTGATACAGTATCACTCAACTTAGTACAGAAACTGGCAACGAACCCTAGTTGCCAGAGCCGCGAATATGCCTTTCCTCCTACTAAAAATATAGTGAGAAAAGCGCAAATGCAACCAGCAGCACTGGATCCAATAACACTGCCTGGGCCTCTCCTTCCTTTCCTCTTCTCAGCTACCCCCTCGGCCTCCTTTTGTGTCATTCTCACCTTTGTCACCGCCGTGCCCTGACAATAAAGTTATATACCATTTCAGTACTACACCACACTACAGGCAACCAGGAAACCATTTACACATTGATTATCATTATCCTAGTTACATTTCGCTACAACTTAATAACTAAACTACCCAAAGAGCATGCAATTGTTAAATTTACACAGTTACAATTTCCATTTAAATCAAACTTTAAACTCAATCAAGTTATCAACTGTCACTCACTGTGAAAGTTCAGCTCTTTAATTTGTTCACACACTAGTCACTAGTACATACAAACCAAAAGACAAAATTAAGCAAAAAAGAACAGAACTTGAAGCGCAATTCAATTTTCTTTGAACAAAGAAGCAAACTTTAATACCATCATCAAACTAGGAAAAGAATCACCTGAGAAAAATTTAGTCTTTTTACCATTTTAACTAATTGAATAACCAATTTACTACCCAGAAAAAAGAAAGTGAAACCCAGTAATGAATCAACTCACAATGACGAAGTAGGTTGCCACCAAGAGAAACCCAGGAGGCCCAAAAGCGCGCCAAGTGAGAGTTCCGAGCAAAAACGCGGCAGCAATGCCGGAAAGGGAGAGCCCAGAAACCAGAATCGGAGAGCCCAGAAGAAAGATCAGGAGGTTGCAGAGGATTGCAGACTGCCACGTGGCGGGGGAGGATTGGATCAGGGTGACTGCGTCGGAGACAGCACTGTGGACAGTGGTGGATGCATGAGAAGGCCTCTGCATAGTGAAGTGGGTTTTGAGGGGTTTAGTAGGGTTTTGGATTGGGATTGGGGTTTTGGTGGGGAGAATTGGGAAGGGAAAATGGTGTGGTTTTAGTGAAGGGAATTGAAGAGGAGGTGGTTTGATGTGCAAGAGTGTTGACAATGCCATCTGGGTTGAGTGTGTGTTAAGGAAAAGGAATATTGCAAATGTTTATTTGGGGGAGGGGGACTCTGGTTGGCCCTAACTTGAGGTTTGGTTGAGGACTTGGGTTGGAGGTGGATGGGAATGACATGAAACAGAGGCACATAGCCATGAAATCATGCATGTACCAAAATTACTGACAAATATATGGTAACAACATCTATTCACCTAGAGTTATTTTTCAAGGACTCCGTTGAGAGATGAGAAATGACCTATCTACAACAAGCGTTTCCTCTAAATCTGAGATGAAAGTGTTGGGAACTTTGAAGTTCAAAAACATAGGTCCATTTGGTTGGCAGGAAACGAAAAATAAGAAAATGATATATTTTCTTTTTCAAACTGATATAGGATGAAATAGGTATTGACATTTTCATGTGGATGTTTGGTACATTTAAGAAATCAAATTCTGAAATTCAAATTTTCATTCCTATTGTAGCGTTTGGTAAGTGATAAGAATGAAATATAAAATTATAATTTCCAACAACACCCTTTTATGAATTTAAAAACACATTAAATTACTTAATTCCTAAAATACAAGTTTAGGCTACTGATACCAAAGAGAGAAATTTTATTAACACATCTCTAATTACTAGATACACATATCATACTTAATACACCACCTATTAACTTTATTATTTAAACATTTTACTAGATACACATACTCTAATTGTCTACAATACCTTAATTTAAAATACACAACTTATTCACTAAATACACAACTCATTCACTAAATACACATATTTTCTAGATCTGCTACTCAATTTATTACAAAAAAAATTCACATTAGTGAGATCTCTTGCGTCACCAGGGCATCGATTTTGCTTGAGATCTCTCTCATTGAGTTAGATCAATGGCAAGCAAACTACAAGAGTATATATATAATTATATATAGCACCATCTCAAGTTCTAGTTTGGTGTTCAAACGTAAATGCTTTTGAACGACCTAGCATGTGTGAATAGTAAAAAATAAATTTTCCAACTTCAATTTGTACTGTCTAATCAAACAACGAACCCTATAATCTAAATTTTCTAGTAGATCAATTTTAATCAAAGATAGAGAAGTCATACCTTGCTTAGGAGTTGAGAAATACCACTGGATTAATTACGTTGTCTTTAGTTTTTGTTTGAAACTATGGTTGTCGCTAGCTATTTCTGATTAAGGCTTGATATCTTCACATACATTGTACTCGTAGAGGAGAATAATAGTCTTAAGTGGATATATATATATATATATATATATATATATATATATATATATATATATATATTTTAACTAGGTTTCTTTACTTTTGATATAAATGTCTCTTTTGGTAATTTTATGTACCTACAAAGTCTTATATAATTTGTATAAAAAAGTGATGTATATCTAACATTTAGAGATGTGTTAATAAAATTTCTCTACCAAAAATACTTAACAAATCAATTTAAAAATATCAAACATCATGAGCCTTCTAATTCATACTTGTGCAATAGATTATAATGATATTCATACTTTACAGTTCAAAAAAAGACGTGGGACTTAACCTTATTGCATCAGCCAAATCAAAAACAACTCATAAACTCATAAACAACTTGTCATGTAGAAAAGAAGAACAAATATAGTCAAGAAACAATTATTTTATTAAGCAACAGAAGTAACATCGTTGTTTTCAATCCAAGACAATAATAATCTCACTTATAAGTAATAATCTTAATTATAGAAAACCAAAATCAACCAAAATCTCATGTCTTGGTGGCTTAAACCCAGTAAAAGGGTTTATTCAAAACTCAAAATGATTACTGAAGCAATTCCTCCACCCATTCTTTTTTAACATTTTCAGAAAGACTGAGAAGGAGATTGACTTTCACAGGATCAACCATGATAATCTGACTTACTTTCAGTTTAGACGATGTACTTAAACCTTCAACTTTTGATACCTCATCATAGACTTGACACATGAGATCAAATTCTGCAAGACTTTCCACAAGCTTATCCATTGCTTCACCAGTCTTACACATTGCACCAACCATTTGTGTCAGCCCTAGTACATATGCATCTGCCCTCTTTCTTTTCCTATTCCTTGAAGCTTCATTTAGACCTTCTGCTGCTACAGGTGCTATAGGTGGAAGAGTAGTCATCATTTCAGCAATTTCTTCTAGGCCATCATTGTTTAGATCAATCTCATCAACATAATCAGTAGCATTGGCTGCTTGCTTTCCATTTTCATGATCTTTATCAAAGACATTCCCCAATTTATCAAAATGAGGAAAAGGCTTCATCCACGTTCCTTTTGTTGTTGGATGACTCTACCAAATCCATAGATATCATTGTAATTTGTTTATATTTATGTATAGGATAAAGATAACAAAATAAAAAAAGCAACTGACCTTCACCCAACCGTCATACATATCTTTTTCGCAAATGATCATTTTCTTGTCATCATTCCATGAAAAACCACTGCTGGTGACAATCATATCTGTTATAGCATTATATTGTTTATTTAGAGTCTTCACCCGAGACTCAATATGTGGACCGGCTTTGATCCCGCTACTTGGCAACTTTTGCTCTAGTAACTTTTCAATTTGAACAAATGTTCCTGGTTTGAAACCATTGTCACTCTTCATTGAGAGCAAACTCCTAACACATTAGTTGCAATTTCGTTTTTTCTAGTGCGATATCTAGGCTTATCTTTCTCAGGTACATTGACCCTAAAATATGTACCATCTAATGCTCCTAGACAATTCTACAAAAGAAATAACATGATATTAGTACAGACTTATAGTAGCATAATATAAGAAATCAAATGAATTTTTTAGTGTCAAATACCTTAAACCATTTTCATCTGTCATCTGTTGAGTTATTGAGGATTGGTTTAGGTGATTTAAGTAGGTTGTCACTCAATCGAAGAACACCATTCAATACTTTATTGAAGCGCCTACTAATCGTCTCACCAGATCTAAAAAAATCAAACTTTATCACTCTATTCTTTTTATGATGACCAAGTATGAAAAGAAACATTACCACCATTTCATCCACCCTCATATTTTTTGAATCTTTTAACTTTCCAGTAGTACGAAGCATTAAACATAACTTGTTGAAGAAATACCTATCCATTCTAAGGTTCTCAAAACAAGTTAAATCATTTGAATATATGAGTCGCCTAAGAGTAACATGTCGTATAACATCTCTATTAGCCTCTGGTTCATTCTTCAGCAAATATTTTCTATAATGCCGTTCTAAAGCAAGATATATCATACACATGATATTGAATATATTGATCATGAATGACAATGCAAGCTTAAATTTTTCCCTTCTTTGCACAATTCTACGTGTCATGCTGCAAATTTAGAAAAGATTATCATAATAAGCATAAAGAATATTGTAGACAATCTTTTAAGAAAGCAAGTCATATGAACCAGACAACCAAACAATAACAAAAAAAAACACAAGATGAGATGAACTGAAGTACTGAATAGAATTAGTATCCAAAAAAAAAGAAGTACTGAATAGAATTACAAAGTGAATCATTTACTATTTCTATTAATCTATGATATATATTCTGGTAATTGAGCCCTTAGATTTTCAGATCCTACGTACCAAGATAGATAATTCATGCACTTATCACTCATACTGTATAATTCGAGCCTAAACAGATGGACAAATTCACTGAAATTGGGTACCTTATATATCATTCAAAACACCAAAATCCCACGAAATCGATCAAAAATATACAGAAAAAATAGATATATAATCGATCTTCAAAGAAAACATCGAACTCTTGTTTGCCCATATTTGAAGAAGAAGATAATCCTATTATTTGAGTACTATCTCCTTCTTTCAATAGAGAGAGAGAGAGAGAGAGAGAGAGAGAGAGAGAGAGAGATATTGAAAACAAAAAAAAAAGAACTTGGAAGAAGTACCTTTGTTAGGAGAAGACCTCGCGATAGAACAATTCTCTGTTGCTAAAAGACGACGATAGTTGTAGGAAGAAGAAGTGGTTTAGTAAAAGTTATTACTGATACAATAGTGGGAAAGATGAGCCCAAAAAGAATTTTGTGAGTGGGAGAATCTAAAATTTATTAGAGGGATAATTTATTAGAATGAAAAACCAAATCAATTCCATACCATGATTTCCTGCCTACCAAACAGGGCCTATAGTTTTGGTAGGAGTTTACTTCGACAACTGATCTTATTCTATCCTCCACCTTTACAAGATGCATGAGCTGAAAAAAGCCTATATTTCCCATCCTTGAAACCACAGGGAGCGAGTACCCCAGATGGACAGACAACATCCACGAGCACCTCAACTTGTATGCTAGTGTAGTAGCGTTTCTATGTATGCTCGTGAACGTTATTTGTTCATCTTGAGCACTCTATCCCTGTGGTGTCAAGGGCGGAAAAGAAATGCTTTTTTAGCATATACACTGTAACCTGGAAAATAGGTGGAGAACATAATATGATCAATTTTCATAGTGAACTCCTATAAAAGCTATAAGTTTCTGAACTTTAAAGTTCTCAAGAAACACTTTACCAAGACACCAAGTCTGTAGGGATTTAGAGAAAACACTTATTATAGATAAATCGTTTCTCTTCTCTCAACAAAGACCTTGTTCGCAGTTTAGTGCAAATTCCCACAACTCGGCTCTTTGTTTAAGACATATACATCTCGACAAAAAAGGTGGAGAACATAATAGGATTAGTTGATGAACTCCCACAAAACCTTTAAGTTTCTTAACTTTAAAGTTCCCAATAAATACTTATCAAGTCTTGAATTAAGAGAAAACACTTGATATAGATGTGTTGTTTCTCTTCTCTGAACAAAGATCTCATCTGAAGTTTAGGCGAATCCCCACAACTCAGCTCTTTGTAATGTGAGTTATTTTATGCTCAAATATATGTCATTGAAATTGATTAGTTATTAGAATATGAGTTACCTTATGCTCAAGTGTCTGTTTGAATCGAACTCACAATCTTCCATTTATGAAATAGATACTATATCACTAGACCAAATGATACTGGGCCAGATGTCTGTTAATGACGTTTTGGTGAATTACTAGTGCAATTAGTTTTATCTATAGCGTTAGTCATTTATAAGTCCAAACAGGTAAAAGTTAAATTGGCCAAAAGAAAGAGTGAAGGATCCAAACGCTGCGAGCAGTGTTCATATGCAAGTTTTAGGCCATATCTTATCTTCTTTTATCATCAAAAAGGCCAGGCCCTGGCTTCCAGGGTGAGACTGAGATACAAAAATGGCTGTCTTTTCACTCTCAGCTTCATCCTCTTCCTTCATCTTCTCATCCTCCTCTACTTGTTCTTCTTCCACCAAACCCCCCTTTCCATCTTCCTCTTCTTCTTCAAAGACCCTTAACAAAACCCCCTTCATTGGTCTCTCTGCGGCCCAATCCCAAAAGCTATGGCTTCCCACAACAAGCTCTCTTACTTTTGGCAATGAAGGCAGTTCGAGACGGAGCTTTGAGATTCACAGCACGCAGGAAATGACCAGGGTGCCCTTGGATGAACGCTGGATGTGGGAGGAGGATGAAGTTGATGGCATTGTATGTACCCACAAACTCAACACTTTGCTTTGTCAATGTACTTTTTGTATATATTGGTTTTGAACTAGCAAAAGATTGTGCCTTTTTCTATGTTCTTAAGAATTTTGAGGTAGAAATGAGGACCCAGATATCAAATATGAAGAAAGAACTTTATTTGAGTAATGGGTGTGTGCAAGACCTGTGAGTTTTGAACAAAGTAACTAGGAAATTGTCCAATGTACATGAAAAATTTGCTGGGTTGGATTTGAAGTAGCAAAACATAGGACCTTAATCTTGGTGATAATTATGAGTTCGAAATAAGGACACAGAAAGCAAAATAAGAGTTCAATTTGAGTAATGGGTGTGTGCAAGACCTGATATTTTTGCTGAACTTCAATGTAAAGAGTGGTTTGATAAGCTTGTTGAAGTACATTCGTAATTCTCTTGTGTGAAAAGCTATAACAGATGAGTTAGTATTATAGAACAATTGGTTCAGTTTATATGCAGGCAAGCATGTTTGTTGAATACCAAATGTGCTATTAATCTGTTTATGAATATTCATTACATATTTTTATCTGGCACTGTTAATAAGGTCTCTAAAAGTTAAAGTCGATGTTGGTTATCTTGCTTGATTGGGTTGAAGTGTTGAATTGTTTTTCTTTTGTCTTTGTCAAGGATATTTGGAATAAGACATGGTACCCAAAAGCTGCAGATCATGTGAATACTGACAAACCATGGTATATCGTTGATGCCACAGACAAGATTCTTGGAAGACTAGCATCTACAATTGCCATTTACATCCGTGGCAAAAATCTAGCAACCTATACACCCAGTGTTGACATGGGGGCATTTGTCGTTGTGGTATGTAGGTAGCATACATGCACATGCATTTGTTTCATTCTAATTGATCTAGACGTAGACTATATTCCTTTTGATGGTATCTGATAATAGCTGAAAACCAATTGTGTAAGATTTTTTGTTTGTGTGAAACTATATGTTTCTTGATATCTGTCTAAGGCTGAGTTTATATTATTGTAAGGATTGAACTTCTGATTATGATAGATAAAATTATCTCATACTGTGGTTTCTTTTGCTCCTTTACATGTTGGCTTACCACTTGGTACACCTTCATGCAATTGGTTGAGTACAATTACATCATGGCTCGAAATCAAATAAGTATCTCCGATTTTGATATTGTTGTTTCATAATCATCATCAATTTTTAGATTGTTGTGCCATCCAGTAGGAAGACATTCTTTGTGCTCAGATTCTGATCGGATCTTGTTTAAAGTCTTATTATGTGTGAATATGTAGGTTTGTGATCAGATGTTTATCTGTCATTGAAATTGATTACTCTTTTCTTTGACTTGATGTCAGTTTATCTGTAATAATTCCTTCACCATTTAGCACTCTGGTTTCACAACATATTTTGGAGGTGCGGCACGTGTGTCTCGAAAATTAGAATGCCAAGACTGTACTTTATATGAAGAGTTTTGGGAGGGTTAAAAGAGAGTTTACAAGTGACATTGCTCTTTAGTCACCAGTTGCTGCATTTTCATTTTGAGAGGATTTCGCAGATGCATCATAGTTTCCTCCATTTTTAATTTGATGTTATCTTTGTCTGTTAACTCAATATAAATGAAGGGTAACTAGGGATTGGGCAAAGAAGAATCATGTTCTTGGAAATATATATTGTTGCATTTAGCTGGTCTTGTTGAAGTTTTAATTTTTGCTGGCATTTAGCTGGCATCCGCCAAACTTTTCTGGTTTTCATATTTGTTCTAGTTTAACTTGCAGATACTTTTGTAACAAGGTGAATGATTGTGCTCCACTTTGCTTTCTTTTAAGGTAAATGCAGAAAAGGTTGCTGTATCTGGCAAGAAAAGAAACCAAAAGCTCTATAGGAGGCATTCTGGACGACCAGGTGGTATGACAGTGGAAACGTTTGACCAGTTACAGCAGAGAATACCAGAGAGAATTATTGAACACGCTGTTCGTGGTATGCTTCCAAAAGGGAGGGTGAGTTCTTTAAATCTAACTTATCCTATATCTATCCAGTGACACAAAGATTACCACCCCCACCTTTACATATATAATTGCCACTTTTGCTAGATAACGGGTTGATTAGATGAAACTTGCAACTGCTGGAAAGGCTTAGTTAAATTCGCCTTGACTTCAAAATTTTTCTTTTAGTACTGTGTTTTGACTGATCTTTGGTAGTCGGGCTCTATGGATTCAAAGTACTCATTCATGTCTTCAATAATTGAGTAAACTTTTCATCTACTTTGGCCATGTACTGTTGCCCTTACCAGCATTCCAAGTTGATGGCCGCAATAGAACTAGATACACTCCTGCAGTGTTTTTGTTTTCTTTTGGTTTTAATGCTGCACCTCAACTGATTTGCATAATTCATCTTTTCATCCTTCTTTTGACAAGCATTCTCTTGTGCAGCTTGGTAGGCAACTTTTCAACCACCTGAAGGTTTACAAGGGTCCGGACCACCCACATGAAGCCCAGAAGCCGTTGGATCTGCCTATCAGAGACAAGAGAATAATGATACAAAGATAGATTTTGAAGCTGTACCAAGATGCAGGAGCATTCTGTTTTTGTAACCCATGGTCATCATAATTTCACTTATTTGATTTATGGGGGGGTACTGAGTTCCGCACTTAAAATCATTCCTACATCCCTGCTGTTCATGTCTGTATTCTAGTTTGTAGATGTGTTTGATATCAGTCTTGCTTGTTTCATTCCAGTTTGGTTTGAAGCTTGTGTAGGTTTCATTCACTTTTGTCAAAATTGTACTTGAATCTGGAATCAATGTTACATGCATATGTTGTTGCAAGAGAATCACAATGACCTTGCAAAGGGAAGAAAGGTGTCACTTTAAAGATTATGAGTAATGAAAAAAGTGATCATTTGGATTTTGTTTAAATAAAATTGCTTTTGGAGAGAAAAGAGAGGGAGAAGATCCTATAAATACATTGCAACGCCTGCGTGAGCTTCGCAGGACAGAGAGAGAGATGTTTTGTTGCTTTACAGCTTAATTACTCGTCTGAAAATGATGATGTCCATGAAGTACTTGCTTGGAAGCCTGAGCATGATCAGCAGCATATTCATGGCCGTAGAAACCATAAACCAAACATCTCCGGTGTTTGATACGTCTGGAAAGGCACTAAAATCCGGCATAGATTACTACATCAAACCTGCCGGCACCGACAAAGGTGGTCGTTTAACTCTAATAAACCGGGAGCCAAATTTCAGTCCGCTCTACGTTGGCCAAGGAAATGTCTCTGGCTTGCCTTTTCACTTGAAGCCATTCTTCACCGGAGCAACAGTGGTGAGGGAGAGTAGGGATCAAATGATCATATCCAGTGTTTCTACACATTGCAGGAGGTTTAGTTCATGGTCAATTGTTGCAGCTAACGCAGAGGGCCAAAGGAAAATGATTGTTATGCGTGAACCTGCAAGAGGAAAAGTGCCAGATAGTATATACTTCAGGATTGCTAGATCACAGCCGGAGGTGGATGGTAATAGCTACATTTTGAGATGGTGTCCGACCGATGTGTGTCCTAATTGTACATTTGCTGATTGTGGAAATATTGGTTCTTTAGTCTCGAGTAGAGGGAAGAGGTTTTTGGCTTTGAATGGTTCTGAACTTCCAGTTGTGTTTGAGAGGGCTCGAGGATGATCGAGATCATGACCTCATGAGTACTTCTCTGAAGTAGAATACTGCAACTGATATGATAGCAAAGTTGTGATCGTAGTTTGGGGATAAAGAAATGAAATAACTAGTCACATTCTTCTCTCTTCTTGTCAATGAGCATGAAACTAGGGTACTTGGCATGAAACTAGGGATGGCAATATTGGCATTTGAATACCTGTTTTCAGGATCATCCACAACCATCTACTTTCTTTTTGTTTAGTATTTGTTTCTCTGTAAAGATGGAGAAAGGAGAGATTGATGGTGACTGGCAGTTATGTGCCGAATCCTTTTGCCATCTCTAGTCTTACTTTCAGAGGATTCTGCAAAGCGCGCTACACGTACAGAACTTCTGAACATTTCCATTTAATGGCAGAATTTGGATTAAAATAAAACTTACATACATCCAACATGAAAATGTATGTCTGCCTTGGTTCAAATGTGCTAGCACTAGTATTCAGAAGGAGAATTTGAACAAGGAGGATGTAATATAGAATTCTGAACTGCTAGACAGCAATCTAAGCTACATTGTATTTGTCCTTTCATTCTAGAAATACTTTTGCATTTCTACTGTAAGGAGCATATATGAGATTAAAAGTACGAAAAATATCTAGAGCAAAACTGCATATAGAAGTTCATTCCAAGCATCAAGAGCACCAGGAAGACACCAGTGGCTGCAGTCCACAAATTTGGAACCCATGCCTGCATAAATTGAAGGGTGCCCATCTTTTCTTAGCTGTGTGAGCAATGTAATGTCAAGCAAGTAAATTGGCTTTGCCATTGTACTCAACACACTCTTCACAATAGCTTCTCCTGGATGACTTGGGCCTGGATAACTAGTTCCCATCAATGGTTGGGTTTGTCCTCTGCAAGTTCTTGCTTTTGGTTCCTTCCATTCCTTTCCACTAAACAATAGGGACCCAAACAATATTATAGGATATGATTAAGTATTATTTGAGAATCTGCACTTCTGCAGCAAAACATTGTTGTCATTGTATAAACAATTCATGAGACACTGAAACTTACTCAATATGAACTGCCGCAACCCCTTGAAAGAAGACTTTGGTCTTTGAAAAATCAATGTTGGAATCAACCCATTTAGCCCAAGTTGTTAATGCAATCTTGTATGCCTCCAAGTGATCCATTTCTTTCACTACCTTTTGTCCCACTTGAAAGTAGTCCCATCTGAAACAGAACATTCACATTCATTAGTAGACCAAGTACTATTAACAATACAAACACCCTTACATTAGAGTTCACATTGATAATCTAACAATATAGCATGCTAAAGTGTTAACGATATCTTATAATATGGAATCCGTACGTCTGAGAGTGGCCGGAATGAGTCCACCAGTGATATGTGTTGAAGATCAACATATCTACTCCTTTCCATAGGTTGCCGGTACTGATGGAATCAAGTTTTAGGACTTTGCCTTTTTTTTCAATAGCCAAGTCCACTATGAACCCATTTTTCAGAAACACAACCGACAGTGCATATTCCTATTAACAATAAAACAGAAACTTCATTTAATCAAAGGAATTATTGAAACCAATTTGAGAACAAAATTTGATCTGGATTTCAGAATAATAGAGGCCTTTTACCTCGAGGTAAAATGTGGAAAGCGACCCTGCTTGTGTCAAGGTGTATTTGGAGTTGGGGGCTGCAACATGCAGCATGCATGTAAGGGATTGCCACATATTGTTACTTAGGGAATCTCCCACAAACATAATCTTTTTCCCTCTGTATCTTTCCATGAAATCCAGGCCATCGAATCTGTGCCAATTTAACATAAAGGATGTTAGGATGGTTTTGGATTATTTTCAGTAATTCATTTGTAGTAATCAAATGATCAAAACTAAATTTGGGAAAACGAGGGAGAGAGAGAGATATATGATACCTTGGAAGGTCACAACCAGTAGGCTTCCATCTATATTTGAGGTACTGTTGATCAGGTCTACCATTCTTTATGCAATTGAATCCAATGAATGGACAGCTTGAAGCATTGTAAAGTGGATATTCATCATCAACAACCCAACTCCCTTGAAACAAATTGCAGCCATTTGCTGATTGCTTCAGTACTCCAGCTCGTTTCGCATAATCGAAAACTTGATCAAAAACAACTGGATTCCCATTCACTACAAGGTTTAGTGTCAATGACAGCAGTACTGCTAGAGGAAGAAGGTGATGAAAGCACGAGAATGCCATTTCAGATTCTGTGAACTGTTGGAAGTGACATAGACCAAAACTGAAACGCTCACTTTATAAGGAATTCGGTTTGGTGCATCATGTGTGCTCCTTTATGAAGACATGCCATTTCCCATTCATTTGGTTATTTTCTTTCCGGCTCTTCTGTCTTTTCGGTTGGACCGAAACGTATACTAATAATTCAAATCATGGAATTATATAATGAGAAAAACTAGATTTGCAAAACTCTCAATCTTAAGGTAGAGCATCTTTTTTTTTATTTTTTTTAAAAGAAGGTAAAGCATCTTTATATAATGAGAAAATTAATAGTGATTATTGGATCCTTTGTACCAACAATTTTATTTTATATATTTCTGAAAATGCTTACTTGTACGTCTCCATGATCGACTCCCTCACTCAATACATGCACTCTACATTTCAGGTTGATTTCTGGTAATGTTACTATATATTGTTATACGTATCATATTTTAATGATCATGATCACTTCCAGTTCTATTGAGGCGAATTGCAAAGATCAACAAATCTATCTGACTTGAATGATCAATATATGTTAGGAGTATTTAATATCATGAATATGCATTTCCTTACCAGCCAATGATTTAATCATCACCTTACCTCGCTAAGTGCAGATGGACGAATTATTACCTTCTCCTAATATTTTGTCGGAGAGAAATGTTCTACAATTTCATATACATTTTGCTATTATTATTTCTCAGTGGTGGTGAATGCCGGAGATCCTATTCCTAGCCTAACCTTGATCTAGTCTTCCGATTCTCCCTCTCTATTTATAGTCTTGGGACTAAATCCAAAGGCTACCACAACAAATGTACTAATTGGGAATTTGGTGTAGCTAAACTATAACTAAACTTAATTAAAAAGAAAAATATTATATAGCATGCACACGTTTATTCTAATCTAGCTACAAGAAGATTTTATGGCTAACCCATTTCAACAACAACAACAACAAAAAAATCTATGGCTATTGGTTCTAGCTAGTAGCTAGTATTAGCTAGCATTTCCCGTCCCTTTGCTTATCACATTAGTCAATTAGGGATTATTGTAACATATATGGACTGAAATATACAAGGCATTCGATGAGTATACGTACGATTGTTTAAGGTCTGTTTAGGGTTTTGAATAGTAACTTTTCCCCCAAGTAGAACACTCCCCTCTACGTACTGCATCGTTTAGATATATTATCGTTACACTATGGCCTTGCATGTCTGATGTCTCGTTGCTGATCGACATGGCCGGTCCTGAGATTTTAGGGGCTCGAAGTGGAAAAAAAGATTGGGGCTCTCTGCCAAAAAGTATATTTGCATTTTTCTTCACTTCAAAAGTAAGTGTGCACATAACATGAAATGCCATAAAGATTAAAACAAAAATCTGAAAATTACAAATATCAGTACTCTTGTTATTGAAAACTACACTTCTTGCATCCTTAACAGCAAAAGAAACAAAATTTGAAAATGACAAATATCAATTGGAGCCATATAGCACTCTGCAAAACATAATCCTACAGAATTTTAGGTATAAACAAAGACATGAAATCAAACATTCAATGATTCAAATACTCAAACCAAAACCTATCTAATCTCACAATTAGTCTTCCGAATTGAAATCAAAACCCTTCTCATTCTCAATTTCAAGTTCTCAACTATGAAATTGTAAAAACTAAGGAATTGGACTCATTGGAGATTTGGAAGAGGAGGACAGACTTACCTGACTTTCGTCGGAGAGAACTCAGAGAAGTCGAGGGTTGCTGGCTTGCGGCAAGGAGACCTTGATAGTTGATATGAGAAACCGAGAAAGACGTGTGCGGGCGGTGCGGCAGTCGTCCTAGTCGATGACTTGATCAAAGAGAAAGAAAGTTGTAGAAGTTTGCGTGGGTTTATGTTTAGAGTATGCCAATTATATATATATATATATATATATATATATATATATATATATATATATATCGAGAGGATCAGAAGCGGACGTCCGCACTCGGCTTAAAGTGCGGACGTCCGTCCGTTCTCCACCCTCCGGCGCCGGCGACAGCGCGCCTCCACCCTAGAAGACTCCAGCAGCGTCCCCGAACACTTTCCCTCCCCGGCGAGTCCATTTTTTTCCAGCTTTCCAGCGAGATCGACTTTGTTTGAAGTTTTGGGTGATCTCGCCGGAAAACTGGAAAAGAACGGACTCGCCGGGAAAGGAAAGTGGTCGGGGACGCTGCTAGAGTCTTCTGGGGTGGAGGCGCGCCGTCGCCGGCGCCGGAGGGTGGAGAACAGACGGACGTCCGCACTTTAAGGCCGGTGCGGACGTCCGCTCCTGATCCGGCCTATATATATATACTTGGATTTTTTTTTTTTTGGGGGCCCTTAAATTCGGGGGCCCAAAGCATAGGCTTGTTGGGCTTTAGCTAGGGCCGGTACTGCTGATCGAGGGTGATATTGTTGATGAGATAAGAGACTAGCTTATGACTCAATTGCATGTCACGGAGATCAACCTTGCATGCACCATGAGGAGAAAACAGAGGTGCACATCATGTTGCTTGTTTTATTAACTGTTAAGAAGCATATATAGTCCGTTTGTTTTGTTGAAGGAGGAGCCTGATTGCCTCATACCATAGATAGGACAAGCCACTGAACTAAAGTTACATCGAACCGCCATGCATGTAAGAGATTTGGTAACTGCAGAACAATGTTTATTGTTGTAATTTGTATTTCATCGTCTAATTCATGATTGATTAGTTACAATTGCATAGAATAGTTCATTCCATGTGTCTGGGACACCAGCAAGACACCAATGGCTACAGTCATTTCCCTTCTTGCCATCTATGCCATATAGAGACGGATGACCATCTTTTCTCAACTGCGATAGTAATGTTATGTCCAACAAAGTTACTCGCTGTGACATTCTGTTCAAGACGTCATGGACTACAGTTGCCGCTGGTGGTGTACCTTCAGGATATATTGAACTATTGTAATGTTGATTTTGCCCTACGCAGTTTGCTGACATTTGCCCTCCCCATGCCTTTGCACTGCTCCAACAAATTAATACCAACAAGTTATTAATTTGATATTTTTCCATTCAATTTTGATTGAAATTGTATGAAACTGAAGAAAATGAGATGTTATACGTAGTTAGTTAATAAAACGTTTAAGAAGAAATGAGGAGAACATACTTGTAATGAGTTGGAGAGATGCCCTGAAAGAAAACTTTGGTATTCCCAGCATTAGAATCCACCCATTTGGACCAAGTAATTAATCCCTCTTTAAACGCAGCCAGGCGATCCATATCCTTGATTATCTTGCCTCCCGATTCAATGTAGTTCCATCTGAAACTCATAATATATATGTCTCAATCAACATATAAAAAGTCAGAAACATGCAACATATATATACGTACATATCCATAAGTATTTGAGGTTTGTATATATCTTACGGTTGATTGCGTCCCGTATGGAGCCACCAATGCCAGGTATTGAAGATTAGCATGTCGTATCCTTTCCATAAGTTTCCTCCTTCAATGGAGTCAAGCTTTAGAACCATGCCCTGCTTTGTTTGGACCAGATCCACCAGAAACTTATTGCGAGAAAACATAACAGAAACTTCATATTCCTGTATGCATGCGAAATCCAATATTTCAGTTTTCAGTACTCGGTATAAAACATTTGGCCAAGCCTAAAATTCTCAAGTCTCAAGCTCAAAACTCATATTTATTATAAAAACGTACTTACAGGCAAAAGAAACGAATAGAAACTTCCTTTACTGGATGAAGTATATTTGGCTCTGGGTAGTGCCGAGTGCAGCATACATGTTAGTGACTGCCACTGGTTATAGCTCAGAGAGTCCCCTACGAATAATATCTTCTTCCCCTTTAATCTCCTCAACAAGTCCTGACCATTGAATCTGCATGCACGTACCATATATTATGAAACAAGACAATGTTTAGAGAAATACATATAAATATGCGTACATGTACGTAATTTCAGACAGACAAACAAACAAATCCAATGATGTTTTGATAAGAGATGAAATGAAATCAAATAACTTTTGTACCTGGGCAATGCACAACCCTTAGGCTTCCATCTGTATTTGAGATACTGCTTATCGGGGCGTCAATTTTTCTGACAGTCAAATTCTCTGTCAATGAAAGGGCAGCTGGATGTGCCATAGAGTGGATATGTTTCATCATAAACCCAGCTCCCATCAAACAAGTCGCATGAGCCGCCTATTTGCGACTCATTCGCCTTGTAATTCTTTAGAACTCCTGCATAGCAATATTGGTTTTCATGTTCAAGAAGCAACAAGATTAGTAGCAGAAAAGCATAAACAAATAGGCCAAAGCCATTCAACGTTTTCCCCATATTGCTACTACAGAAACGCAGAGCAGATGGCCAGCTTAAGATCAGAATCAACGTACGTTTCTAAGGATTATATATATAAAGGTGTTTGCTTCATTTAGTATATCGCTTGGAGATTTTTCATATGAGCGTTTTCATCTGGTTTCCTAATTAAGTAGGTGTAAAGATTAATTTTCATAAATCATAATTAATTTTCAAGGATTTTTTTTATATATTATTATCCTTCTAAGACAATCCTTCCTTTTGCATGTAGATTATTTTCTTTTGTTAGCCAACACTTGAATGAAATCTGATAAAGAAACATCAAATTAACTGAACCTATCGATCAGTCAAACAGATAAAAACATAAGAATTACTACCTTGCTATTTAGTGCAAAGCGTCTCTATTTTTGTTTGCACCATCAAGCATCTTTAACCTCATGATCTAGCAATCTATGTCAAATTTTGATGTACATTAGTTGATCTTTCGAAAATTAGTTCAGTGATATTTCCTAGTCTACTGTTCCTATTTTTTTTAGTTGTTAGCTTTGCATAACAGGTTTCTTTAAATCGACATCTTGATAAAGTAGTCTGGAGTTCACATCCAAAACCAATTGGTTATAGATGGAGAGGCCCAAACCCTTATAAACCCACATGCAAGATTTCATATTCATGATGTGGGATTGATATCTCAACACATCTAAAAAAAGAACAGATGCAGACAACCAAATACCAATATATAGTACATTAAATTGAATTGTTTTTAGATAATTGGTTTAGGACAAACGTTTACATCAACGAAATTCTTTCAAAAAAAAGAAAAAAACATCAACGAAACAAGTTCTACAATTATTGCTGATCAACATTGCTTCCACGTTCCATCTAAAAAGACATTTTGCTTCCACGTCATTGAAGTTCTCTAAGAAAAATAGCTGCTAGTTTCCTGTTTCCGCCTTCAGCTTGATATCCCTTACCATAATAATAGTAATTACTTAAGGTGTCCTAGTAATTCATTGCGATTAACCATCTATGTCATGGGCCATTTTGAAATACATTATCTTACACGAAGGTTTAATCTTCCTTGATGCATACACAAATTGTTGTGTATGATGTCTACACACCATTGAGTAATATGATAAATGACGTGGTAACAATAATGTTTATAGAATAATGAAACAAACTATCTGGATCCCTGCTAGCTCCTTTGGTCAGTAGTCACAAGAGTTGCATATAACAGTTCATTCCAGGTATCAGGAACACCACTAAGGCACCAGTGACTACAATCATTTCCCATTTTCCCACCGAAACCATACAGAGACGGGTGCCCGTCTTTTCTCAACTGCGACAGTAACGTTATGTCCAACAAAGTTACCGGGGACGACATTTTGGCCAGCACTTGGTTAACCACAGTTTTTGCTGGTGGTGAACCTCCTGGGTAAGTTGAACCACTAATAGGTCGAGTTTGTCCACTGCAAGTTGCCGAATCAGTTTCGTTCCATTCTTTTCCACTGATCCAGCAATAACATATGCAAGCATGTAAGAAACAATGTGATAGGAAATAACTAACTGAAAGAAAAACCTAGCTTGGTGCAATAACCAACATTGGAACTTACTTGTAGTGTGATGGAGAAATGCCTTGAAAGAAAACTTGGGTAGTTTTAGCATCAACATTAGAGTCCACCCATTTGGACCAAGTAGTTAATCCCTCCCTAAAAGCTGCCAAACGATCCATATCCTTGAGTACCTTACCTCCTGATACAATGTAGTCCCATCTGATGAATCATGAAACAGCACATTATTACAGCCAGACACCATAAACAAATTGTACATCAATCCACTTATTCAGATCATCACAGTATCGCGAAACATATCGAGGTCTTACGGTTGTTTGCTTCCTTTATGGAGCCACCAATGCCAAGTGTTGAAGATAAGCATGTCATATCCTTTCCATGCATTTCCGTTTTCAATGGAGTCAAGCTTTAGAACCGTGCTACCGCCTGTCTTTGTTTTCACTAGATCCACCAGAAACGCATTGCGAGATATCATAACAGAAACTTCATATTCCTACAGATGAATCAGTTCAAACATGTCTTAAAGTAGCGCGCAGTTGATGTGTGTATATATAGATACTATATCATCATTTTTAATTGATTATGAGATTGTAAAACTCACATGTAGAGACAACGTGGAGAGGTCTCCTTTCCTTGTTAAAGTGTAATTTGTTTTGGGCACTGCAGAATGCAGCATGCATGTTAGCGACTGCCATTGGTTGAGGCTTAGAGAGTCCCCTACGAATAGTATCTTCTTCCCCTTCAGCCTCCTCAACATGTCTGTTCCGTCGAATCTGCACCATTTATATAATTCAAAAGTGAGAATCTAATTGCAATGTTAAATACCATTAGTTAAATAATCACTAGGACAGAACTTGTAACTTATCTCAATCCTAAGTTCCTAACTCATTTCTCTATGCTCTCTCTTCACTTGAATTATTGAGAGACAAGAATCATTGGTACATACGCATGTACCTTGGCAAAGCACAAGCGTCTGGCTTCCATCTGAATTTGAGATACTGACTGTCCGGCCTTCCATTTTTCTGACAGTCATACTCTTTCTCAACAAAAGGGCAGCTCGAAAATGTGTCGTAGAGCGGATACGTATCATCATAAACCCAACTCCCTTCAAACAAGTTACAGCTTCGGCCTACTGACTGCGACTCATTCATCTGTTTCTTCTGCACTCTCCCACAGCAACCCTGTCCATCATGAAAAACTAGAAAAAGACACAAAGCTAGCACAACAGCAATGCAAGCAAATAAGCCGAAGCCATGCAGCACCTTTCTCATATTTTCCAGAGAAAGTAAGAAGTGGCTGGGTACTGCTATAACCGACTATCGAGTTCCTTGGATTATTTTGTGTGGAGGGGAAGGGATTAGAAAATGTAGCATCAGATAGCTGGAGTGGAAGACAGAAGACTCCAACATGTGTAAGGTCGGGCCTGTGTTTTTGTTAGGTACGTAGGTCTTTGTTTGCATTCGGGTTCTGATGGGATCACGTAGCTTGGAGACAAAGTCACATTTTAATTTCCTTAGCCATGACACAGTGCTTGTCATTTTATATTGGTGAAGCCTAGCTAGCTGTTGTGTGGACGCTTTCCATGCCAGCTACCTCTGGCGTAAAGCATGGTTTCTCATCATTCTATTCCAAAGAATTATCATTTTCTAGCATCCTTCTACTTCTAAGAAATGACTCACAGTATGAAGAAACTGATCAGTCGGCGGCCATTATCCACGGAAAGACATCTTGAAATGATTTGAAGAATAAAATGTCGGTAGCAGTATAGGAAACACAGTTTTGTACATTACTTTCTGCTTGACAATTATTTAGGCCTTGGTGATCAATTCATGTTGTGCAAAGAGTTCCAAGATTTTCAACCAAAGAAGCTATAACTCTATAAGTACACATGTACATTCCCGTCTCTATATGTATAGGATATATAATTTCTGCAACTTTAAGTTCATCATCAAAGTACATAACAAGATTCAAATATGTACGTCCTGACACTCTTTTTCGATGAACATAAATTCACAGGTCACGCTTCAATGGTGAGATGAAGAGGTCGATGTTTCAAATAGTTGCATCTAGCTAGCAACTTTCTTCTTTTACAACTGAAAACAATTTGTATTAATTAGTGATGATACTTGTTCAAACTGGTTTAATCGATTAGGAGAAAGAAAGAAACCCTAAATCCGTCCCAACTTTTTATTCCAAGCTAGCTAGCTACATAGTCTGAAGAACAATGAGTCCTAAGTAAATTGTTACAAAGGATCCTATCATGTTTTAATCTTATTGATCGATTTTCTAAGAACTATTTCAACTGTGGTCACCTGTATATTAATTCTTCCATGGTATACACTGGCTAATGTAATTCAAAGAAGAAAATTGTAAAGAATCTCGTTCCAAGTATCCGGGACTCCACAAAGACACCAATGACTACAATCCATTCCTGTGCGGCCTCCCAACCCATATATAGAAGGGTGACCATCTTTACGAAGAAGTGAGAGATTCGTTATGTCCAGCAATGTCACAGGCTTTGTGATTTTGCGTAAAGCATTCTTCAGCACACCTACAGCTGGTGGCAACCCTCCTGGGTAGGTCGACCCCAACAAAGGTTCCTTCTGCCCCTCGCAAGTCCTTGCTCTTGGCTCACCCCAATCAGTCCCACTAAATCAAGACAAACAAAAACTTAGATGGCAAAAACACATAGAATTAACGTGAATTAATCACTTTGCTGTTAATTAGTCTATGCATGTATATATACTCTGCTTCAATTTTGTGTATTGATGGCCTAATTTGTTTGCATGCATGCTCATTTTTAAGATGATACATGTATGTAATTAAGGGTCCTCTTACTTGTAATGGGAGGGTGAAATCCCTTGGAAGAAAACCCTAGTTTTTGCAGGATCAACGTTTGTATCCACCCATTGACCCCAAGTTGTGAGTGCCTTCTCAAAAGCAAGCATCCGATCCATATCTTTGATAATCTTGCCTCCAACTTCAATGAAATCCCATCTGCAAAATCACAGTGTATTCAGTTTTATTACCATCATATCTCCTGTATAAGCAAGTTCATACAAATTTAGATACGTACGGTTGCGAAGGTCCTCTGCGATTCCACCAGTGCCAAGTGTTGAAGATGAGGGTGTCGATTCCTTTCCACAACTTGCCTCCCTCAATTGATTCAAGCTTCAAAACCCTACCAATTTGTTCTCTAACAGTATCTACTAGATACACATTGCGGTCAAGCATCACTTTGACTCCATAATCCTGCAATATAATTGAGATTTGATTAACACTAATCAATCATGTTCTAGCTATATATTTACCACATAAACATCAAAGAACAGGACCACCTGCATATGCATGTTTAATTCTTGGTGGATTCATGACAATAGGGAATAGGAGGAAGATGAAATTTCATGTGAAATAGACTTGAAATTGGACCCCGGATAGGCCTAGCTAATCAATTATGTGTGTGGAAAATGACTTCCACATTGCTTTGTAAGAGGATAATCAAGAGATGAAGGTGAGGGCATTCACCTTAATGGATGATGTGGCTTCACTTGAATTAAGTTGGGAATGGAATATGTGGTGTCGTGGTATTCTTAATTTGATCCATACATTATGATGTTTGTTATGGTGCTTACAATAATACGTACATGAACCAAGGAGAAAATAATGGCTAAACGAGAATTGGGATGAATTTTGCATACCGTAAACTCGAAATTAGAAACATCTCCTACTCTAGTGACATTGTATTCAGCTGTTGGCACAGCTGAGTGAAGCAAGCACGTCAACGACTGCCATTGATTCCGGCTCAATGAATCTCCAACGAACATGAAGCTCTTCCCTCTAAATTTTTCTAAAAATGCTTTGCCATCAAATCTGCACAAGAAAAACTGTCAAAATGAATTTTGGTTTTGATTTTTCATAGAAATCAAATTAACAACTCATTCTTGAAAACGAAAGGGACTAGCTCATTATTGAAAGAGAAAGTGAACACCTTGATAGGAGATCAAAACACCAGAAGAGTTTGCAAAGTGAATTAATAATCTACCAATTGCTATATACATAGGAAGCTGTTGTGAGATGAATAGATGACTGTGTACCAAACAATCAGAAAGCTACAGTACCATCAAGTTAAACACAAGCCTACATAGCATAGCAAAATGGGCCAACGAAACTGTCGACCAAAACGGCATCATACTAGGCAAATTCTATTAAAGCTGGAGATGGAAACAATCCTACGAAATAAGGATTGATATTCCTATTGAAAACAAAGATGGCAATAATCCTAGCAATTAGGATTTGTATTACACGAATATCTTTTCCTAACAGGAAAAGATAACATTGCCTTGTAAATCTAGTTTACCTAAAATAGATCTGTATATATTGTAATAGTCTTTTACAATCAAATTCAAGAAATTGAGTTCTTCACAGTATCACTTTGTTCAAATTCAAACAGAAAGAAAGCTGCAGCTAGCAGTCCCAAAACAATTATGGATATCTATTGGTAGCTAGAGCGCCCTACTACTATTGAGCAGTTCTGGACTTCTCTGGGGGAAAGCAAGTGTAAACCATCATCATCATCCTTGTTCATTATGGAGGGACCTCCATGACATCTTCAATTCCTTTATAAAGTTCAATGACAGTAATATTGCCAGGCTGGTTCACAACATACACAAACAGTAGTATAGATTTGCGGGTTTCCAATAGGAAGACGACGATATTATTTGCAGGATGGGATAAAACCGTAACTTTAAACGTTCATAGAAGTGTTTAAACACTGTCCGACTCTAAGATTTTATAAGCATCACGCATCTTTTATCCTGTAAATATCACTATGATGACGCATGACGGAATTATTTGCCGGATGTCATGAATATAGAAGTTTATAAGTTTGATTAGATTAAAGAGTTTATCACTATGTTTAAACACTTTAAAAGTTTATAGAAGTGTTTAAACATTGTTAGACTCTCAAGATTTTATAAACATCACACATCTTTTATCGTGTAAATGAATTGTCAATCTCTTGAATTAGAACTTACTTATTGTATCAAACATTCATTACAAACGTTCGACGTTCGTCATTGTAAACTATTGAAGAGTTGCATCTTTTAAGCTTTACTTATTGTTTTAGTACAGTAACTTTGTGTGTGATTAGATTAAAGAGTTACATTTATTTCTGAATTACTCGTCACCTACAAACTTTAATCACCTAAACCCTAAACCCAGAAAAACCTAGCTCCCAAGTTCAAATTCTAGCTAAGATTCCTAGGAACAATGCATCATCATAATGCACAAGAAAGTAAAGTAGGAGCACCCCAAGAATCAAAAGTAGCTTGGCCATAGAGAGCGATGCCATTACTCACATGATAATATATGACAACCACCGCAGAGCCCCGTGATGATGGCATCGAGCTTTATGGGTTCAACTAATTTATAGTTTCTTTCGAGCATAACATGCCCTAGCTATGTATAAAACTGTATAATGTCATGATCACATTATCAGCATCACAGCTAAGCTCACAAACCAAAGATGTATTGTCACCAATCAAAGACTGCCAGCACCGACAGTCTCCCATGCAGCCAAACAATTATATTTCTCATCAGCAAAATGATTGTGGAAGATGAATTACCTATATTCTTTAGCGCGCATACACAAAACATAGATCTGTGAAGTGCCAAGTTCACATGATGTATCCATATACAGGAATGAATGATAAAAAACTCAGTTCGATCATGTGGCCGGTGAGACGACATAAGTCACAAGGGTGCACAGATCTAAACTAAGGTCCATTCCAGTTCACTATTTTTGTTAGTAAAATGTGAGAACCAAAAAAACTATTCAACCTTCGTATCAAAAAAAAAAAAAAAAAAAAAAACACTATTCAACCTGTGAAGAATCGAAGTCATTGAAAACAAAACTAGAAAACAAAATTCAAGTACTATTTTTGACTATCTTTTCGAAAGTTAGGAATTCAAAGGTTATGAATTTAAGCTACAGGCATGTACATAATTAGTTAAATAATATCTGGGGTGACCAAGTGTAGACTTCAAATTACTTAATTGATCGATGTTAGATGTTTCGTGTACATGATCATAAGATGATGATTTTGAATAAAAAAAAAAATGAAATTTGGTAAGGAAAAAATTATGATATAATTATTTTTTAAAATATTAATATATGGTAATAATGTAGCATTTTACCTCTGACTCACTGCCTAAAAGTTAAGTATCGTACGTAATAAATTCCATTCATCAATTTGCTCAGCTACTCAAATTCATCAAAAATAAGGAAAAAAAAAAAATCTGGCCCAGGTAGCATTTGATAATAGTTTCTCATCATCATCATCATACTCATTTACTTGTGTATCATAAATTAAAAGAAATTACGAAAAAAACAATGATGAAGAAGAGAAAGAGATGGATGAATGTAGTTAAGTACGTACCTCTGTAGATTACAGTCATGGGGTTGCCATCTGTATTTGGTATGGTCCTGGTCAGCTCGGCCATTCTTCTCGCAACTGAACTCGCGCTCGATGAACGGACACGTGCTGGGATGGTAGAGTGGGTACTCCTCCTCGTCCAAAACCCATCTCCCATTGAAGAAATCACAGGTACCAGTACTGGTCTCACTGCTTCTGCTTCTTCTTGCACCAGTTGGTTTACGACCAGAAACAAGAACTAGAAGATGGAGAAGAGCTATGGCAGTGAAGCTAAGACTGGTATGAACCCAGGAACCCATTTCTGAGTCCTTACCAGAAAGAGAGAAGAGAGAAGAGAGAAGAGAGAAGAGAGTTTGATATATATAGAGAGAGAATCAAAGAGTGTGATGGGAGAGTTTTATAGTGAGAGAGGATGGGCGGGTAGCTAGGCACCATCATGGTGTCCTTTTCGGTTAGTTTGCTCTTTTGGTTAAAACCTGGAGGATTTATTTTTAATATAGTTAAATAGGTAGATAATTTTTTTCAGATTTATTTTACCTTTATATATATGTTAAGAATCAGATTTATACAGATCGAGCAACCCATTTACTGATATTTGATATTTGCGTTACCGTAATCTGCAGAAAATGAAGAAAATATCAAACCAGATTTGTGAGGGAACAAAAGCATTTGATATATAAATCAATGAATCCCAAATACTAAAAGACTAGATTTGGCATGTTGAAACCCATTGATCGGACCTCTTTTGCTATATGCGGCCTGGCACCGCCTTACTGTTCGGGATAAGTGATGGCCTGGTGTTGGGCCTTGATATATCTCTCTCTCTCTTTCGATCTCTCTCGATCTTTCTCGCCGCTTTGTATGTTTCTCTCGATCTACTTGTGTTAAAATCTAGTTACCCTCAAATCTTAGACATTTAGCCCGCGTTTTGCTGAGGGTGTAATATCGATTTTAGTTCAAATTAAATTCTACATAAAAACCAATATATATATATATATATATATATATATATATATATATATATATAGACAAGGCCCTTCCACTAAGGGATTCCTTTTTTTGACATATATGAGGGATGAGTGATAACTCCAACTTTTCGATCACAAAATCACATCTCCACCGTTCAATATGTAGTTCAATATGAGTAGATCACTTCTGCAAATTTTCAGAAATTTTGGTGATCGTTAAGGCATTCAAAACTATGATTTATAATTATAAGCATGAACGGTTCAGGTTTGGCAGATTTGGTTCGTTCATTGATTTAATCTTGTTCGACACCTTAACGATCACCAAATTGGTTGAAAATTTACAGAATTGATCTATATATAAGGACCAACAAACTGAACGGTGGAGATTCAAAAATATAATCGAAAAGTTGGTGTAATCCCCCATCCCTCATATAAACCAAAATAAAGGGATCCCTTAGTGGAATGGCCCTATATATATATATATATAGTTATGGTTTAGGGTTAAATCATTCAAAACCTCCAACCCCAGGTGGCGGACTACCACCTAGGAGTGGTTCTGGAGTTCATATCAAGATATTTAGGTTAAACTTCTCAATCCCCAGGTGGCGGACTACCGCCTAGGAGTGGATCTTGAGTTGATCTATCTTCTTTACTTATTTTGTGAAGTGTTTTGATTCATGTCCCTTAATTTTAAGGATTTTTGGTTTTATTTTCTTTTCCTTATCTCCTTTTAAGCCTGTTATTCTCTTCAACCAAACATTAAGTCCAGGTTCAAACACTAAGTCCTAGGTGAGGCATGAGCGGATGCGGCATGAGCGGTGTAGAGTGAGTAATAGTCTTTAGGATCTTAAGCCAAGGGTCTTAAAACCTCCTATCATTTAAGTTTCGGTCCAGTTTTCTCTTCTCTTCCCAAAATGAGTCGGCTATTTAGATCTAATTCAGTCACTTTAGTTCGTCTAGGTCCTCCCTCAATAGAATCTCAGATATAGTCAACGAAGAACAAATAGAGTTTCAGTCAAACGATAACATAGACATGAATGATTGGAATATTCCCAGAGTTCCCAGTCATGAAATTTATAAGAAAAAATGGAGTATTTCTTCATTCAAAAGTGAACACCATATTAAATCCGTAGAACAAGTTTATGCCCTCAGTAAACAACATGAAACTTGCCAACTTTTTAGTCCTGAATCAATTAAGAAACATAGAAAAGATGGTCATAATTTCCTCCATATTGGATTAGTCCAAATTGGTGTTAAACCTTTAACTAGAAAAGGTCTTAATGCCTCCATTCTCTTATGTCTAAGGGATGCAAGGTTTACTGACTTTAATGACAGTACCCTTGGATTAATTGAGTTAAGTCTGTTTAATGGTCCGGTTCATTTCAATTGTTTCCCCGATTTTACCATTAGCTTTAGTGACTCTCATATCCTAAAAGCTTTAACCTTAAATGTTAAAACTTCAAGTTATCACGTTCTTGAAGGAACTCAACCTTTAGCCTTAATATATAGAATCCATTATAAAGTCACTGACACAAATATGAATTTCCAAGATATTAGCAAAAGTCCCAAAAATCATACTCTCTTGATTCAAAGCAGTCAAGAAAACGCCAATATTAGTGTTCCACACACAATCAGATGGTCAGACGTCCATCTTCCTTCAGAATGGTCTCTCACTAGTGAGAATCACTCATCTAATGCACAACATAGTCTTGCTGATTTAGACTGTATTCAACGGTTTAATGATGGCACAGTAATAATTAATTTTCAAAACTCCAGGATAAGTCAAAACTCAAGAATTCAAGAATTAGGAAATTCCTCCAGACATTTTTTTGCAACTGCTAGACATTCATTTGCAGGTTCCACTACAGCTGAAACAATGTCTAGACAAGATTATGATTTGGAAAAAGAAATTAAAAATATTAGGATTAGAGAATTAGAAGAAGAATTACAAAAACTCAAAATTAAAAACATCAAAACTAGTTCCCAAGTTAGTTACCCAAATTATACAGAAAATGAAACTCAAAATATTTCAGTCACAGATGAAGAGCAGACTTCTCCCACTGCTTCTGATTTTTTAGTTACTCCCCCACTAAATCCTCAATTAAGTACACTCACCCAACCTTTCGTAATCAATTATTCTAAATTAGATAAACATCTTGATTCAAAAGAAAATATCCTTAGGAGAAACCTCTATAGGATGAAGTTTCCTTTCATGACTCAACAAAAGCAATTATTTAGTGATTGGCAAGCATTTATGCTTGAAACAGAATCTGAAATATTCTTTCTTGATTTTATAGATCAACTAAACAATCAAAAAATTGTTCAAACATTAATAAAAGCAAGATGGAAAACCTCCACTAGCTCGGTCCTTTCTAGTCATCCTCCTGTCGAAACAATAGTAATTGATCATCTTAACAGTCCAATCATAGCCTCACCTTTTAAAATTGCTATAGAAGATCTAGAGACTAAGAAAATCAACCCAGAAACTAAAAAAATTATTGAACAAAATAATTACACAAACTAGAGCCTAGTCACCATAGGAGCCCAGTTAGATAAAATAGAAACAAAGGTTGATAACATATCCTCCAAAGTCAACATTCTACCTCAATCAAAACCAGAAATTCCTTTAGTTCATTTCAGTGAATTAAATAGACCTACTCTCAACCCTACTTCTTCCATTCAAAAGATCGAACGAATGTTAGAAAAATTAAAAACTGAAACACTTGAATCTAGTAGAATTGCAGTAATTCACACCCAACAAACCACTTCATCTGATAGCGATTCTAGTACCACTAGCCAAATTACAGGATTAAACCAGATATTTCAAACTTTAAACACAAAATCCTTGAAACTAGATAGAATAATTCATCCCAAGAAACGACCGTTTAAAACATGGACAGAACGTCCTCTCCCTTTAGATATACAGCCTAGTAATCATTTTAACAATCAATTCTCAGTTTCTTCCGATAAAACTTATGAATGGAACATTGATAATTTATCAGAACAAGAAATCTTAAATAAATTACACCACATGTTCATGGCAGCCAATAGCTATGTCACTAATCATAATTTCAGCCAGCCCAAAATAATTGACATACTTTCCACAGGATTTACAGGAATGCTTCATTCATGGTGGGAAAAACATCTCACTCATTATTCTAGATTATCCATTAAACATGTCATTAAACGTGGTGAAGATGGGACTCCCATCTTTGATGATAACGTAGGAATAGGGATTTCTGATGCTGTTAATACTTTATTTTGGAAATAGGAATAGGAATAGGGATTTCCAATATTACTTTCAGAATTCATGATCAACTCAGTAACCTTAGGTGTCCTACCTTAAGTGATTTCAAATGGTACAAAGATGTATTCATTTCTCGAGTTATGCTTAGAGACGATAGTAACCAACCATTTTGGAAAGAAAAATTCATAAATGGTCTCCCAAAATTATTTACTCATAAAATCAGGCAAGTCCATAGTAATGAAACATGTCACATTGACTATGATTCTTTAACTTATGGAAATATAATTACAGTTATCCAAAAAGAAGGATTAAAAATGTGTATAGATATGAAACTAAATGCCCAAATGAAATCAGATAAGAAAACAGCTAAATATGAATTAGGAAATTTTTGTGAACAATATGACTTACCTCCCTTACCTCCTTCAAGGAGAAAAAAGGCAAGCAATAAATTTATTTCATATCATTTAAAACAAAAATCTAAACCTTATAAAACCAACTTTGAACCAAACAACTTTTATTCCAAAAATAAATTTCGAAAAAATTGGTCCAAAAAACCAAATCGTCAACTAAAAAATAAATCCTTCGATAAAAGTAAAACCAAATGTTTTAAATGTAATAAAACCGGTCACTTTGCAAATAATTGTCTAGTTAAAAGTACTATTAATCAATTAAAAATCAGTCAAGAAGAAAAACAAAAACTTATACAAACCTTAGAATTACGAAATACTGATTCAGAAAACGAAATGAATGAAGATGACATCACATTGATCGAATCTTCTTCTCATGAATCCGATGAACATTATTCCCCAGATATTACTTTTGGGTGTAAGGATGCTTGTAATTGTAAAACAATCAATGTTCTTTCCAAACAGGAAGAGTAAGAAGAACTATTAATTGATTTAATAGAAAAAATAGATAATCCTGAACTTAAAGCCGAGTACCTTAAAAAATCAAAAAAATTAATTACCCAAGAAAATATAATTAATCCTCCCTCACAAAAAATTAACCTCACTACAACTTTTGATAAATTTTATACTAGTAAAAAGGAAATAACAATCCAAGATTTGCAACATGAAGTAAAATCAATCAAGTGTCAAATCCATGCGCTATAACAAACACATTTAGAACTTACGAATGACAATAAAGAAATTAAACAATAATTAAATTCACTTAAAATAAATAATCAATTTCTTAAATAACAGGATCCCCCTGAAAATCCTTTTCCATATCAACCCCCAGTAAATAATGAAGCTGAAACTTCTGAAAACAATACTATTAGTATCATACACCAAATTCAACTTAAAAAATGGTACGCTACTTGTTTACGCCTGAATTAATATTTTACTGGACAGTAAATGTCTATGTAAATATTAATTATTTCTTGGACCATGTCATACCGGCGAGATGAAGTTTCTCCAAGTTTACAAGTGATAGCTCGCCAGTGAGACCATGCGAGCCAAGTTAGACTTCGTGCGGAATGGACATAGGCGGACTACGCAGTTCGCGTGGAACACTTAGCTCGCGCGCGGGATGCCTTCGCGCGGAATTACTGTTCAACACTTCGCGAGGCGAGGCGAAGCGAGATTGCCAGTCCGCATAGGCGAAGCGAGATTGCCAGTCCGCATAGGCGAGGCGAGATTGCCAGTCCGCGTAGGCGAAGCGAGGCGAGGCGAGCTGGCGAACTAGCTCGCGTAGAAGACTTCGCGAGGAAGCGACATGCGGAGTCCGCGCGCACCACGACAAACGTTGGAGACTTTGACAAGTCTTTGACATGCTTCGGGTCAATCCCTGTGGCCCATTAAACATAAAAAGCCCTTTTAAGGCTCGCGAGCTGCAATAGCCCGCGAAATGGAAATGAGCTACAGAAGCACGCGAGATAGCACCCTGTAGCAGCCCGCGAGATGAAGATGCTCCTAATTCCAGTTCGCATAGGAGTCTACAGTTGGCAGCACGGAATGAAGTGTGCGAACTGGACATGTGTCACGAGATGGTTGGTTCGCATGGACGGAACAGTGTCCTTGTGAAATAGTGTTTCAGAGTCCGACTTGGATTCTAATCACTTTGCTTCTGCCGAACTACTATATAAGGGGGCTCGCACCCTCTCAAAACACTCAACAACACTCTCAACAACATATACAAACGACAACAGTCAAAATCAATACAAACACAAACTGAAACCCAGTTCCCTTCGAGCCTTCCTCGAAACCCTAACCCTAAGCGCCGCCGCCTAGGTCTTTCTCCAGAGCTCTCCGGACTCTGCATCCCCGCTTCTCTCCGAACTCCCTGTGATTGCTCTGCTCACGCCGCCGTGAGTATCGACTCGCTTGTGCTCGTAAATCCTCCTCAGAGGTGGCACCTGTGACCCCCCTTTCTGCCTGATCAAGAAGTCAAGCGCACCCCCCATCAACCTTTTCCTCGTCCGCGAGGTGGCACGCCCGCAACACTCCCCTCTCTTTGTCTGCTAGAAACCTCTGCTCCGCGCGCTGAGGATCGTGGCCAAAACACTACTGTCCAACTCAAAATAAAAGATTTCCAATTAACAATACCAGCCCTCATTGATTCCGGTGCATACCTTAATTGCATCCAAGAAGGCTTAATACCTTCAAAATATTTTAAAAAAACAAAAGAGTCTTTACGTTCAGGTAATGGAACAAAAATGGATATTAAATACGAAATCTCTAAAGCCCATATATGCCAGAACAATGTCTGTTTCAAAACTCCGTTTGTCTTAGTAAAAAATTTAACCGATAAAGTAATTTTAAGACTTCCTTTCATTACTTTGATTTATCCATTCGATACCGAATATGATGGTATTATTACCTACCCTTTTAATGAACCAGACAAATTTCCTTTTCTTTCTAACCCTGAAATCCATACTCTAAAAGTGTTTTGGCCACGATCCTCAGCGCGCGGAGCAGAGGTTTCTAGCAGACAAAGAGATAAGAGAGTTGCGGGCGTGCCACCTCGCGGACGAGGAAAAGGTTGATGGGGGGTGCGCTTGACTTCTTGATCAGGCAGAAAGGGGGGTCACAGGTGCCACATCTGAGGAGGATTTACGAGCACAAGCGAGTCGATACTCACGGCGGCGCGAGCAGAGCAATCACAGGGAGTTCGGAGAGAAGCGGGGATGCAGAGTCCGGAGAGCTCTGGAGGAAGACCTAGGCGGCGGCGCTTAGGGTTAGGGTTTCGAGGAAGGCTCAAAGGGAACTGGGTTTCAGTTTGTGTTTGTTTGAGAGTGACTGTTGTCGTTTGTATTGATTTTTGAGGGTGTTGTTGTGTGTTGAGAGTGCGAGCCCCCTTATATAGTAGTTCGGCAGAAGCAAAGTGATTAGAATCCAAGTCGGACTCTGAAACACTATTTCACAAGGACACTACTCCGTCCATGCGAACCAACCATCTCGTGACACATGTCCAGTTCGCACACTTCATTCCGCGCTGCCAACTGTAGACTCCTATGCGAACTGGAATTAGGAGCATCTTCATCTCGCGGGCTGCTACAGGGTGCTATCTCGCGTGCTTCTGTAGCTCATTTCCATTTCGCGGGCTATTGCAGCTCGCGAGCCTTAAAAGGGCTTTTAATGTTTAATGGGCTACAGGGATTGGCCCGAAGCATGTCAAAGACTTGTTAAAGTCTCCAACGTTTGTCGTGGCGGCGCGGACTCCGCATGTCGCTTCCTCGCGAAGTCTTCTACGCGAGCTAGTTCGCCAGCTCGCCTCGCTTCTCCTACGCGGACTGGCAATCTCGTCTCGCCTATGCGGACTGGCAATCTCGCTTCGCCTCGCCTCGCGAAGTGTTGAACAGTAATTCGGCGCGAAGGCATCCCGCGCGCGAGCTAAGTGTTCCACGCGAACTGCGTAGTCCGTCTATGTCCATTCCGCGCGAAGGCTAAGTGTTTTCAATTCGCATGCAGTTCGCTCCGCGCGAAGTCTAACTTGGCTCGCATGGTCTCACTGGCGAGCTATCACTTGTAAACTTGGAGAAACTCCATCTCGCCGGTATGACATGGTCCAAGAAATAATTAATATTCACATAGACATTTACTGTCCAGTAAAATATTAATTCAGGCGTAAACAAAAAGTATTCTAATAAAATAATATTTCAAAAACGTCAGTTCCATTCAAGCAAAAAATAAACAAATGACATTTCTTCAAGAAGAAATTAATTTTAAAAGAATTGAAAACCAACTCCAAAATTCTTTTCTTCAGCAAAAAGTCAAAACTTTTGAAGAAAAAATTATCAAAGAAATATGTTTTGATATCCCTACTGCCTTTTGGCATAGGAAAAAACATATTGTTTCTCTTCCTTACATCCATGAATTTAATGAAAAAAAATATTCTTACTAAAGCTCGTCCAATCCAAATGAGTCATGAAATTATGGATTTCTGTAAAAACGAGATTAATGATTTACTTGATAAAGACATTATTCGCCATAGTAAATCCCCTTAGTCTTGCCCTGCTTTCTATGTTCAGAAAAATGTTGAACTCGAAAGAGGAACTCCTCGGTTAGTCATTAACTATAAACCTCTTATCTCAGTTTTGGAATGGATCAGGTATCCTATTCCCAATAAAAGAGATCTCATTAATAGATTAAACAAATATGTTATCTTTAGTAAATTTGATATGAAGTAAGGATTTTGGCAAATCCAAATCAGTGAAGCTGACAAATACAAAACTGCATTCGTCACCTTTTGGCCATTATGAATGGAATGTTAAGTCATTCGGCCTAAAAATGCTCCTAGTGAATTCCAAAATATAATGAACGATATTTTCAACCCTTGTAGTCATTTTTCCATCATCTACATTGATGATGTTCTGATCTTTTCACAATCAATTGACCAGCACTGTAAACATTTACACCAATTCTTTTCCATAATAAAGAATAATGGTTTAGTTGTTTCTGCTTCAAAAATCAAACTATTTCAAACCAATATTCGTTTCCTTGGGTTCAACATTCACCAACTCCAAATTAGACCCATCGCTAGAGCAATACAATTTGCTGATAAATTTCCAGATGTCATTTTAGATAAAAATCAATTACAAAGATTCTTAGGATCTTTAAATTATGTAGCTGATTTTTACAAAAATCTTAGGAAACACTGCAAACCCCTATTTAATAGGCTACAAAAAAACCCTTCCACCTGGACATCAATTCATACATCCTTAGTCAAAGAAATTAAGAGTCATGTTAAAACTCTACCATGCTTAGGTCCTCATTCTAGTTCTTATAAAATCGTAGAAACCGATGTCTATGAAATTGGTTATGGAGGTATCCTCAAACAACAAATTTCTCTCAATCATCCAGAACAAATTGATCGATACCATTATGGTATCTAGAACCCAGCTCAATCAAATTATAGTACTATTAAGAAAGAAATTTTATCGATTGTACTATGTATCAGTAAATTTCAAGATGATTTATTAAATCAAAAAATTTTGGTCAAAATTGATTGTAAAAGTGCAAAAGATGTTTTGGAAAAAAGATGTTCAAAACATTGCTAGCAAACAAATATTTGCCCGTTGGCAAACAATCTTAAGTATTTTTGATTTTGAAATTGCATTCATTAAAGGAAGTGACAATCACATCCCAGATTTCCTAACTCGTGAATTTCTACAGGGCACCAAAACATGAAGCCCAGCTCATCCAAAGGGAAAAATCCTGGAAAATCAGTATCTAACTAATCTCCCCCAGTAAAGAAAGAATCACCTGAGTCAAATCCCAGCATAGTTCCCTATACAGGTCATTCCACCATTCCAATAGTCAATCGATATAGTGCTCTTGGTAGCACCCTCAATCTGAATAAACCCAATTACCAGTCAGTTTTAGTAAACCAATATGACCCCTACAAGACAGATTCCTCATCAAACCCTCCATTCAATTATAAAAAATCATCCACTTACTTTGACAAGGCCGAACAGTTCCTGTTTTATATTGAACCTTCTATGAGTCATCTCAAAAATCACATATCTTTAGTAAAAAATTATTTTGGCCCAAATACTCACTACCTTCCGGGTAAACCTTTAGCATTCTATAAAGAAATTCTATTCAAATCTCAGTCATTATCTATTAAACCAATCCATGACCTAAAAGACCCATCTAAAATATTATACCATTCTCTTTACATAATTCGTATCATTTCATTATCTCAATGGAGTGATTCCCCCTCTACTCCTCACAAATTAGAATTCATTACATTTACTTATCATGAGTACATTGAAGCATGGAGTAAAATCTTTCTCTACCAAACATAAGATTTTTCCCATTCATGGTTTTTTCAATTTTGATAGAAAATTCAATCGTCAATTCCCCATGTGGTTCGGTGATTGGTGGAATAATCATGGGTGCCCTTATGACCTTCTGCCCCCAAACCTCCAAAATGCAGTCACTAAATTTGCTTCAGTCATTACCTTTTCAGAATACGAGAAAAGGTTTTTCTCCACTCTCCAATTCATGGTCAAATATAAAATTTTTTGGATCTTCAAATGGCAATATAAAATTGAATCTGAAGATCATATGGTCTTACGACAACTCTTAGTCAAATGGTGAGATAAATTCAATTCTGACAGAGTTTTATCCCAATTTAGTGAAGAATTTTCAGTTATTCCATCTAGTTCTGGAGCTCCGGTCTCTATCCAGCCGGCATCTCCTATCGCTCGGTTAAAACCTCAGACATCTCAGTTACCATCCCCTTCTAAAAATAAAGCCTCAAGTTCATCCTCATTCTCCAAAGCAGATGAATTAAAAGGAATTAGCCAAGCAGTTATTACAACAAGCGGCCAGTTTATCCACAGAAGATGAAGAAGAACATTTTCCATCAGAATCATCATCATCACATAGTCATGAAAGTTCTCCCAGTCAACCAACCAAGTGGACTGATTATGAAGATAGCCAAAACTCATATGGTGAATTCTAGTCAAGACAAGTCTAGACAAAATTCCACCGAAAGTATCAACAGTAAATCCGTGGCAGACAAGCTACTATTTAACAATAGTCAATCTACTATTCATCAACAGTCACTCGTGGCAGACAAGTTACTATTCATCTACAGTCACTTTTTACTATTCATCACTTTGTAATTTCTATTTATAAAAGCCCCCAGCTTCGTAGTGAGGTAGACTTTCATTTTTCCTTCTCTCTCACTCTCTCTCTCTCTCTCTCTCTCTCTCTAGAAAAACTTAAGTTAGCATAGAGAGCTCCGACTCTTACTCATGCATTGATTTAAACCGGTAAGTTGTAAACTCTTTATTCGATTCAAGTTCATTAATCAAATGTTCTATTTTACAAGTCTTTTATTATGCTTCTCTAGAAAAACTTAAGTTAGCATAGAAAGCTCCGACTCTTACTCATGCATTGATTTAAACCGGTAAGTTGTAAACTCTTTGTTCGATTCAAGTTCATTAATCAAATGTTCTATTTTACAAGTCTTTTATTATGCTTCTCTAGAAAAACTTAAGTTAGCATAGAAAGCTCCGACTCTTACTCATGCATTGATTTAAACCAGTAAGTTGTAAACTCTTTGTTCGATTCAAGTTCATTAATCAAATGTTCTATTTTACAAGTCTTTTATTATGCTATATATATATAAACTATGTATCGGCAAGCAATCCCCTTGAAATTACCCTCCTCTTCTTTCTCTGTCGGCCGAAGAAAACAAAATTGAAGATCCAAATTTCATTTTCAGAGAACGTTTAATAAATTCATTTTACATATCAGAAGTCTGCATCCACATAACTAAGAAACTTTGGATGCAAATTACTAACCATTTTTAGATGCAAACATATATGATATGTAATACTACTTGTGTTACTTGGGTTCTGTTTGTGTCTGTCTTCTAATTTGAAGATGTGTGGGTCATACGACAAAATGGTCTCTGAGTTTAGTCCCCTTCAAACTCCAATGGGGATTCCTTTACTTTCTGTTGCCCTACATGACTACATTTAAGCTTCCAGAATAGTTTGCCTTTAGTTTTGTTGTGTGTTGTGAATTTGAGGTTAAGAAATCGCTATGTTTTCAACAAATTTGTTGTTCAGTTTTTTTTTTGCTTTTAACAAATTTGCTGTTCACTTTTATTTTTTCAGATACTTTTATTTTGGTAGTAAGATGAAGCTTCTCATACTTTGCCAAAAGTAGTAGTTTAAATGTCAAATGGTTGTCAGGTATGTATGCATATTATTTAATACTCGGCTATGTTACACCGATACCGATATACCAAAATGTGTGTCCGATACGCCACGTGGCGTGTCAAAAAAATTTGACTTTTTGGACACGTTGACCGACACGCCACGTCAGCATGTATTGAAAAAAAAAAAAAGTCATCGAAGAGGAAGCTTTAACGAAGCCGCATAGAAGAGAAGAGGAACGACGAAAAAGGAAGCTGAGGAACGACGTTGCCTTTCTCTGTCACAGTGACTCTTCCTCTGCCGACGTCGCCTCCGCCTACAGCCGGCGGCAGCCTAAACCCTCTCTCTCTCTTTCCCTGTTAGTGCGATTGTTCCTCCGCCGACGTCGCTCTGCGAGAACGACGAGAACGGCGTCGCCTTTCTCTGTCACAACGACTCTTCCTCCGCCGACGTCGCCTCCGCCTACAGCCGCCGGCGGCCTAAACCCTCTCTTTGGTTGTAAGGTCAGTCTTAATCTCAGCTTTGAAGTGTTTGGTGATTGCAGTCTCATTTGCAGTAACAGAAAAGCATATAAGATTTTAATCATTTTATGATCATTCTGATACCACTTATAGATTTGTAAGGCAATGTGCTATTGAAGCATCTGCACTGTGATGTTAAGTGTCATGATATTGCTCAATTGTTGATAGGGTAGGATGGAGCTAGATATTTGAGACTTTGCAAAATTGAGTTTATACCTGCTAGTATTAGATCATCAATTAGTTGAAAGTTTGTAAGAGGTCAGGTTTTATACTTGGTGAGAGACATCGGCTCATCTGTATTTGTAAGGAAGATTTAATCGAAAGGAGTTATGATATGCTTATTTGTTTAGCTTTGCTCTGTTAATTGTTAATATGTTATGATATGCTGCTGTGTCTATGTTGTTGTGCTTATGCTGCTATGTGTCTATGCTACTGTGTGTCTATGTAGCTGTGTCTATACTGCTGTCTTATGTTGTTTTGCTGGATTATTATGATTAGGATGAGTTCAAGTGCGGCCTCTACTGAACCTAGTGTTGAATCAACTAAGCCTGAAAGATTAGATGCTCCTCTATGGAAGTACGTCACTATTACCAGCAGGTCAGACAAATCTGGAGGAAATGTTGCCTTTACATGCAATTTATGTGGAGGGAATTTTACAGGTTCATATTCTAGAGTGAAAGATCATTTGCTTAAAATCAAATGCACTGGGGTGAGGATCTGCCCCACAATCACTAGAGATCAAATGGCAGAATTGCAAGCACTTTTAGATCATTGTGAGCAGCAGTTGAATGCAAAAGCTCAACACAACGTTATTTTGCCTCCTTCTTCAAGTATGACTGGAAGTGGTACAAGTTATTTTCCGTTGAGAGAGAGGGAGGATGAAGTCAAGAAGAGAAGAGGGTTGAGTCCACAACTATCCAAGGCTTTTAGGCAAGAAGACAAGAGAGAATGTGATGCTTCCGTTGCAAGACTTTTCTATAGTAGTGGCTTAGCATTCAATGTTGCAAGGAATCCTAACTACCGAGAGTCTTACACTTTGGCTTCAAAGATTCCTGGTTATGTTCCTCCCGGGTACAATGCTTTGAAAACTACACTTCTTGATAACGAGAAACGTCACATTGAACGAACTTTACTACCTATCAAGAAGACATGGAAAGAGACCGGTGTGAGTTTGTGTTCCGATGGGTGGTTTGATAACGAGAAACGTCACATTGAACGAACTTTACTACCTATCAAGAAGACATGGAAAGAGACCGGTGTGAGTTTGTGTTCCGATGGGTGGACCGATGGCCAAAAGAGGCCATTAATTAATATGATGGCTGCTGCTAAAGATGGGGCAATGATGTTGAAAGCAATAAATTGTGAAGGTGTGACTAAAAGCAAGGAAGAAATAGGCAGATTGCTTTTGGAATCTATCAATGAGATTGGGCCGGAGAATGTAGTTCAAGTGGTGACCGATAATGCACCCGTGTGCGCTGCTGCCGGTGCTATAGTTGAGATTACACATTCACACATATTTTGGACACCATGTGTGGTCCATACTCTTAACCTTGCTTTAAAGGATTTGTTGAAGGCAAAATCTTATCTTCCTGGTGAGACGATGGTGGAATAGTTGGGTTGGCTTATGGAGGTGTATAATGATGTTTGGTTCATTAAGAATTTTGTGGTGAACCATAACATGCGTTTGGCTATGTACCATGAGCATTGTGCTTTGAGGTTGCTCCAAGTTGCCCCGACAAGGTTTGCTTCTCATTTTATTATGCTTAAAAGGTTTAGGGATGTGAAGAATGGCTTTCAACAAATGGTGATTAGTCCAAGATGGGATTTGTATAAAGAAGATGATGCTTCTAAAGCAAGAGCGGTTAAGAAAATGCTATTGAAGGAGAAGTTTTGGGAGCAAGTTGATTTCTTGATTGCACTTATGGGTCCTATATATGAGATGATAAGGATGTCGGATATGGATAAGCCTTGTCTTCACTTAGTTTATGAGTGGTGGAATTCAATGTTGAGAAGGTGAAGAAAGCAGTTTTTTACCCTGAATTTGTGCATGTCATAACGGAGCATTGTGATGTGACACAGTTTTATGATGTGGTGTATCCTATCCTTATTGCTCGGTGGACCAAGAGTTCCACACCACTTCATTGCTTGGCACATTCCTTGAATCCAAAGTACTATAGCTCTCAATGACTTGAAGAAGATCCTAATCGGGTTCCTCCACATAGAGATGCCGAACTCAACAATGAAAGGAGGAGATGTTTTCAAAAGCTCTTTCCGGATTCTCAAGCTCGTAATAAGGCGATGGAAGAATTTGCAAGGTTTTCATTAAACATGGGTGATTTTTCTTCCGCTGATGCTTTGGAGAATAAGTTTTGTTTTGAGCCTTTGACTTGGTGGGTGTCCTATGGACCTTCTACACTACCTCTCCAAAGTTTGGCTCTCAAGTTGCTTAATCAACCTTCTTCATCTTCATGTTGCGAAAGAAATTGGAGCACATATGCTTTCATACAAGGTTTGAAGAGAAACAAATTGCAACCACGAAGAGCCCAAGATTTAGTTTATGTCCATACTAATCTGCATCTTTTAGCAAGAAAGAGTTCTTGCTATTACAAAGACAATGACTCAATGTGGGATCTTGGAGGAGATGACCATGACTCCATGGAACAAGGCAATATTGATGTGCTTGAGATGGCGACTTTGTCGCTCGATGTGCCGGCTTTGGAGAGGATGCTAATTGATGATGAGATGGAGACTTGAGGTAAATTTTCAGTTCGTAACTTCATGTTATATTAGTTTAATTATTGAATGATTATGAAGTTTAGATTAAGTATGGATGTAAATATATTGACTCATCTTCTTGTTTCTTAGGTCGTAAATGCATATGAGTTGTTGGTGTGCCTACTGCCTCCTTTTTCAAAGAATGTTACTGTCTCTTTTTTGGCTTTTTCAGAGAATTGCTACTGCCCAAAGTTGATGGATTGATTCTTTTTAGCTTTTATGTTGTTAATTATGAACTTGAATCATTTTATCTATCAAGGATAAATGATGATGTCAATGCATGCGTGTCTTGCTCTTCTAGTTTGAATACCTCAGTTATGGGGTTTTAGGCAGTTGGTGTTGTTATGGGGTTAGAAAAGTCGGATTTTCATTCAGTTTGATGATTGTGTTGAATTGGATAGAACTATTTGGTAATCATCCTTTAGATTAAATATTGACTTTCTTTTATGTTATTTGTTACAGTTATCAGTTATGCAATTGCTTAAATTTAGAACATTATTTAAGCAATGTAATGAATTTATTCATATTTGAGCATTTTTTTATTAATTAGAAATATATATATATATATAAGTAATTATATTTGCCGTGTCCAAGCCGTATCGAAAATACAGTTTTTGAGTTTTGCCGTGTCGGTACGTATTGTGTCGCCCTATCCGTGTCCGTGTCCGTGCAACATAGGTACTCGGAGATCGTAGCAGAGACTATCAGTTAAAGTTGATATATCATTCTTTTTTTAATGCTGTCAGTTTCTCAGGCAGAATTGAGCGATGCTGTGATTTGGTGCTAAAGCATATTTTCGTTACGCAAAAACAAAGGTATGCCTGCTACTTTATTGATACCATGTCAGTTGTTGTTTGTCCCTCTATCTAATTGTATTGATGCATAGTGTTTCCAGATGTTGATGAAAAGATAGAAGCTAGCTACAAATAAACAAGCTAAAGCAGCCGAAATAAATGATATCAAAAATCTGTTCACTCATCTAAGAGATTGTGAGTATTTTCAAGGATCCTCAATACCATTCTTTCCTTTTGTTGCTTCTGTAGCAGCTTCCCTTCTAGATAGTAAATTTTTCCAGAGGATGATCACCCGAATATATGATGACTTTGAGATTTACTTGAAAGTTCACTTACATGGGATCTTATTGAAGATGATATGTAGATTTTTTTACTAAGATTTTACTGAATATTATGTTAGCAATATGTTTATTTTTTTTTAAAATAAAACCAATCTATACAACCATGAAACCAGCAGCAAAGCGCGGGCTCAATCCCAACCAAATATCAGAAAATACCTGTAAGATGAAATATTACAAACAGAATTATGAGATATTACAAATTTATGGAAGATGAAATATTACAAACAGTACAAAAGTATATGGGAACAAAATTGTGGCCCGGTTATATTTTGTTTTCTCGGAAAGACCAAAGAAAGAAACTTCCTAGATAATTAAGGAAAACATTCTTAGGTCACCAAGAGCCCCAACTAATGCGAGTGGAATCTAACTGCTCTTATGTAGTAATTGGCGTTAAACGATTAAGGTACTAATTGAGTTTATGGGGGTCACAAGTGATTCGTATTCTTAAACGGACGGGCTAACTCTCCTAGTCTGACTACATTTCAAACAAACAGAAAGGAAAAAAAAACAACTTATATATGATTGATTAGGGATTTACATCCATACCTCTAATGTTGAAAAGGAAGAGAGGAGCTTTCACCTTCAACATGCAGATATTTGATTTGAACTATACTAGTAGCATGAGAAGCAATTTACATCTTCTATATATGGCATATATATCATTCCCATATACTTTCGTTCTAAGTCTCTAACACATTTCGTTCCCACGAAATTGTGGAAGTGAAATCAAGCTGTTATAATAGAAGAGCTAAACCCACTGCTAGCTCTAACCAATGATTCATTGTGCTAAGATGTAGTGATGTAGGCTAGGTCCACTACACCAAAAACTATAGGACCGGAAGTCCGGAACACTAAATTTGTCCACACAGAGGAAGAAGAAGAAGAATAAAAAATTTTAAGGTGCATGGTGTTAAGCCCGGTCCATATCTAGCAGGCCCAGTCCATTCCCAACCGTGACATCAGCAGCTTGAAGAACAACTCATATGTTGCTTGCTTTTGCTATTAGCTGTAACCAACTATAGAATAAATTAGAGTTCTTTCTCTGTATTTTTAAGAAAGAAAATGATTCTAGGCCTTATTAAGGCTTAAAATTTTAGGCCTTAAATCTATGTCGCATGTTAAATCGCTTAGACACATCACATATTAAAAATCTTATGCCATGTAATACTTATGTATAAAGACCATCTTACCATTTGGTCCATTTCAAACAATGACTAATAAATTTCAGTTTTTCATTGAAAAATAAAACTATTTTAGCTTTCCTTCTTCTAAATATCTAATTAAATTACAAAAAATATAACATCAAAATAACATTATATTATATATTCATAATACATGTATATTATAAAAAAAATACATGTATATTATATAAATAATCTGTATGTAAATGATTTAGAGAAATTATTTGTATATAAATTATTTTTTGGACGAATTATAGAAAAAAATTGATGAATTATATCCGAATTATATTAGTGTTTTCTTTTTGATGAATTATAATTGCTTTTTGGACGAATTAGGGTTAGGTTAGAGTTTATTTGACAAATCTAATTATTATTTAAAAAAATAGTTAATCTTCATATTGATGTAAGAAACATTCCTTATATTATACATAATTAGTGGTTGCTATTAATATGTAATATTTGTTTCCATTACCTAATAAAGTACATTAATATCATTGATTCACCCCTTAAAATGTAAAAGGAAATAGAAATGGTAAAATTGGTAATACAATGTTTTGATTTGGCAAGATATATTATGTGGAATCGAAAATAAATATTTTTATTTACTTACATGGCATGACACATAGGATTAAGACCACAAATTTTAGGTCTTATTAAGGCTCTCTAGCACTACCCTTTTAAGAACTGATTGCATCATTTTCTCATACAAAAATTGCTACCCATTTTCTCTTTGTTTCTTCTTCTTCAACCTCTAGTTATGTTTTCAATTTTCACCATTGTTGATTTACTTTAAAGATTTTATTATCTGAACCTTGATTTTTAGCCGTTGAGATGAATGTAAAAGCAGAAGTCTAGAACCAGACACAGCCAAAGGGAACCATGCATGTCAGCTGTTGTGCTCGAAATGACCACACTGAGCAACCTCTCCAAGAAAACCTAACCCCAAAATCTCCCTCCCGCCAATTGGGTCCGCTTTCGCCCTCCCTCTCTCTCTCTTGGTAGTTCCTCCTTCACAACCACCCACAACGCCACCCACCCTCTTTCTCTTACATTAACAACCCCCAATATTAAGGTTTCTGTTTCTCTTCCTTTATTTTGGAGGTCTATAGGCCGGTCCCTGCATGGAGTCGTGGAAGTTTCAATGAACTTAAAGAGGAAAAGAAAATCAAGTCAAAGCCTGAGTTAATTAGTTGCTGAAAGAATCAAGAATTACAGCGAAGAGCGAAGGTTTGATAACTAGGGTTGTTCCGGCCAACAGCCTCCAGAAACCCCAAGAACGTACCAAGAAGGACAAAGAAGTAAAAACCTTAAGTAACTCTGATATCTTAGTCAAATATAACAAGGTTTGGAGAATGAATTTTCTGATGATATATTCATCCCACAGAAGAGGCTATATAAAGAGATACAAGATGTACAAACCCTACGTACTATGTACTACATGTACTACACATATAAAATAAGAAAACAATAACAAATTAATTTACATTCCTAAATTAACTTCATGACTCACGCTAACACTCCCCCTCAAGTTGGCGCATATACATCAACCATGCCCAACTTGCTAAATGAGTCATAAAAGGCCTTCTTAGAAACTCCTTTTGTGAGTATATCTGCAAGTTGCTCTTCTGTAGGGACAAAAGGAAAGCTAATGATTTTAGCATCTAACTTCTCCTTTATGAAGTGACGATCAACTTCCACATGCTTAGTATGATCATGTTGCACAGGATTCTGTGAGATATCGATAGCCGCCTTGTTGTCACAATACAACTGCATAGCACACTTGGGTTTAACACCCAAATCTCGTAACACACTCCTCAGCCACAACAACTCGCACACTCCATGAGCCATACCTCTATATTTTGCTTCAGCACTAGACCGAGCCACAACCTTTTGCTTCTTACTCTTCCAAGTAACAAGATTACCTCCCACAAAGGTAAAGTATCCTGATGTAGACCTCCGGTCTGTAATATTTCCAGCCCAGTCTGCATCTGTAAAACCACATACCTCAAGAATATTGCTGTGCCTAGAAAATATTACTCCTCTCCCTGGAGCGGACTTCAAGTACCTCAAAATCCTTACAACGGCATCCATATGATCTACACTGGGATTATGCATGAACTGACTCACCACACTTACTGCGTATGCAACATCAGGTCTGGTGTGTTCTAAATAAATCAGACGTCCAACTAACCTCTAATATCGAGGCTTGTCGGTAGGTACTTGATCATGATACTCTGCTAATCGATGATTCTGCTCAATAGGAGTATCAATTGGAGTACAATCCAACATACATGTCTCTGTTAATAGATCAAGTATATACTTCCTCTGACACAGATAGATGCCTTCACTCCCCCTGGCTACCTCAATGCCCAAGAAGTACCTGAGTGTACCTAAGTCCTTCATCTCAAACTCTGTGGCTAGCTGTTTTTGCAATCTATCCATCTCAACAGTATCATTACCAGTAACAACCATATCATCAACATATATGATCAGAACTATTACCTTCCCTTGTTGATGTCTGAGAAACAATGTGTGGTCTGAGTTACTCTGCTTATAACCAATCTTCCTCATGAACTGTGAAAATCTTCCAAACCAAGCACGAGGTGATTGTTTAAGACCATACAAAGATTTTCTCAATCTGCACACAAAGTTACCTGAAGGAGCAGTTTTATATCCAGGTGGCAGATCCATATACACTTCCTCTATAAGTTCTCCATGAAGAAAAGCATTCTTGACATCAAACTGTTTAAGAGGCCAGTTTAAGTTAGCAGCAAGAGAGAGCAATACCCGAATAGTGTTCATCTTTGCAACTGATGCAAATGTCTCATCATAGTCAATGCCATATGTCTGGGTGAATCCCTTTGCTACCAGACGTGCTTTATATCGACTCACTGACCCATCTGGATTATGCTTCACTGTAAACACCCAGCGACATCCCACAGCCTTCTTTCCATGTGGTGGAGATACAAGCTCCCAAGTATTGTTCTTCTGTAATGCTTCCATTTCCTCATCCATTGCTTTTCTCCATTTTGGATCTCCCAATGCATCCTGCACTTTGTTAGGTACTGATACAGCAGATATTTGATTCACAAATGATTCATATGACTTAGACAATCTCTTGGTAGACATAAAATTTGTCACAGGATACTTAGTTTTGGCTTGAAGGGTAGGTTCATACCTTTTTGCTGGTTTACCCCGAGTAGACCTATTTGGTAACACATATTGTCTACTATTAGCATCACTAGTATTAACCCCAATAGAATTACTAACCTCAGATGGAAGATCTTCTGTACCAGGGAGACATGAGTCAGGGGTATTAGTAACATCAGGCAAGGAAGGAGGGGCAGTAATGGTTGCAATAGGAACACTAACGGTTGCAGCAGGAACACTTGCAGTGTCTGACTCTTGAATCTCTGGAGCAATTATACCAGAATCATCTGGTGGTGCCTGTCTGTCATCTTCTTGTCCCTGAACCTCTGATGTATCTGTAACCTCAACTGAATGACCTGTCTCCCCCTCTCCATGATACAGCTCTTCAAAATATGAGTTCTCCCCCTGAAGAGCAGTATCAGAAGAGGTGTAATAGCTCATATCCTCAAAGAAAGTAACATCCATAGTGACATAATACTTCCTAGTAGGTGGATGATAGCACTTGTACCCTTTCTGATGGCCCCCATAGCCAACAAACACACACTTAATCGCCCGGACATCCAATTTACTTGACCTTTGACTCTTTGGGATATGAACAAATGCAACACAACCAAAAACACGAGCTGGGAGATTATGAAAGGAAGATAAAGAGACATAAGAAGCTAATACCTCAAATGGTATTTTTCCCTGGAGGACAGTAGAAGGAAGACGATTAATGAGATGGGTAGATGCGGAGATAGCATCACCCCATAGATTCTTGGGACAATGGGCACTAAAGAGAATACAACGAGCCATATCAAGTAAATGACGATTTTTCCTTTCGGATACCCCATTTTGTTCAGGTGTGTAAGGGCACGTTTTCTGGTGGATAATCCCATGTGTTTGTAAGAAAGACTGAAAGACACGATTGACATATTCCCCCCCCCCCCCATTATCAGAGCGAAGAATTCGAATTTGGGCATTGTATTGCATTTGGACTTCAGAAAGGAAGGCTTGAAAAGCCGGAAAAACCTCATCCTTAGTTTTAAGAAAAACAACCCAAGTAAGACGTGTACAATCATCAATAAATGACACATAGTATCGCATACCCGACAAAGTGGATTCCTTTGAAGGTCCCCAAACATCAGAATGAATTAATTCAAAAGGAATGACACTTTTATTAGAAATACGAGATGAATAAGTTGAGCGATGACTCTTGCCCAAAACACATGTTTCATAATGTAAGATTGACTCATCCACACCAAAAAACAAAGAAGGCATGGATTTTTTCATAACACTAAAAGATGGATGCCCTAAGCGACGGTGCCATAACCAAACTTCACTTAGCTTGTCAGAATTGGACATTAAAGCCATCCGGGACTGTGCTCCTGGTTTCTCCCCTACGTACGTCTGATCCAGATGAAACAACCTGCCCCTCAGATACCCCCGACCTAGTAACTCCCCAGTGAGAAGATCCTGAAAAATCACATACATAGGTAAAAAGGTCACAGAGCATTTGGATTCAACATTCAACTGTGGGACAGATATCAAATGATGAGATAAAGCAGGTACATATAGCACATTCTTTAGCACCATTGTGGGAGTGATACGAACTGACCCCCTTTCCTAAAACAGGGAAGGCCTCACCGTTGGCATTAGTAACATAAGGTACAGGTGGAGATGATAATTCATTAAAAAAAGATTTGTCATAAGTCATATGATCAGAAGCACCTGAATCAATAATCCATGTATCACCACCAACAAAGTGAGAAATATTTAAGGCCATACCTATCTTGCCACGACTAGCGACAGACACTGAGGGTGTGGCACCTCCTGCTGTATGATGATCACATCCGACCACCCCATAGATGTCCGGTTCCTGGACCAACTGGATAGCTGCTTTCGCCTTGGGACGATATGCAGGCCTTTTAGGCCTAAGATGCGGGTACAACTTCCAACAAGATTCACGAGCATGGTCACCAATGCAGTAAGAGCAAGGAGAACGAGGTTGATTCCCAAAACCTTGCCTGTGGAGTGGAACGGAACTTGATTGCTGAAGGAGTGGTGCTGGTGCTCTTGCCTGAATAGTGAGACTAGAGACTTCAAGTTGTGCTTGAGTAAGGCTTTCCTGCTGAGACTCATCCTTACGAATATATGTGAAAGCTGTAGTCAAGCTAGGAGGTTCTGTCATTCTGAGCAGCTCTCCTTTGGCACTGTTATGTTTTGCATCAAGGCCTCTCAAGAAGTGATGAACTCGCTCAAGCTCTTTTTCCTTCAGGTACCAAACAAGATCCTCCTGATTCTTGATCTTGCAAGGACGCTTCACATCAATTTCAGCCCAAATGTTCTTCAGCTTGGTGAAATACTACGCCATTGGCTGCCCATTCTGTTGCATTGCTGCAGCAGTACACATCAACTCATGAACCTGTATGAAGTCAGACTCATTAGTATATAAATCTTCCAATGTCTTCCAAATTGCCTGCGCAGTATCACATTGCTCCACCAGGTCAACTATTTCCTCATTCATGGCCTTGTACAAAACTGACATCACAAGACCATCATCATCTTCCCACTTAGTGTAAGCAGCAACATTACTTGCACTAGGAGCCTCAATCACCCCAGTTACATGTCCCATCTTGTGCATCCCTCGGAGATGAGCCGTCATGATTTTCTTCCATTTGCGGAAATTGGTTCCATTGAGTTTGGTTCCCCCAAAGGGACCACTTTCAGAATTCTTGACTGATACTTCAAACTTTTGAACATCATTGACCTGATAACTTTCTTCTCCAGAACCCATTATAACACAAATGCCAAATCAGTAGTTTATGTAGTGACAACAATATACCACAATAAAGCAACAATATACCACAAACGGGTCGGGTCAGTTCGAACCGGGTCGGGTTTGAGCAAGAAACACCGGGTCGGGATTGCAGCAGAACCGGGTCGGGTTGAGCAAGAAACAGAACCGGGTCGGGATTGCAGCAGAACCAGGTTGGGCGCGTCGTCTGCGTCGTCACGTCTGGGGCGAGACGACGACGGAGAGGCAACGTCAATTGGACAGCGTCGGCTGCGTCTGGACTGATGCTGATCAGGCCGGATGTTGGACTAGACCGGACGGACTCTGGGCGGAGATGGCAGGTCGGACTGGACAAGACGACTTCTTCTGGGCGGAGATGGAAGACGACTGCTTCTGGCTTCTAGGGTAGTCCAGCCGGCTTAGGGCACGGCTTCCGGGGTAGTCTTCTGGGCGGAGATGGAAGACGGCTTCTAGTTTGGTTCCCCCAGAAGACGGCTTCTAGTTTGTATCATGGAGAGGGGGAGACGGCTTCTGGCTTCTGGGATCGGCGGCAGTCTTAGGGCAGACGATGGCACGACGGTGATGCGAGTCAGGCCGACGTCTTCTGGGCGGAGATGACAGCCAGGGGACGGCTAGGGATCGGGGACCTTGTGCTCTCCCTTTCTCTTTCTCACTCTCTCTGAAGAAGAAACACCCGAACGGAAAAAAAAAACACCCGAACAGAAAAACGTCGTCCGGAGAATAAAAAATCGTTGGGAAAAACGTCAACAAAATCGCAGCGGAAAAACAAAGAGACAAAGTCCTTTCGGATCTTTGCTCTGATACCAAGTCAAATATAACAAGGTTTGGAGAATGAATTTTCTGATGATATATTCATCCCACAGAAGAGGCTATATAAAGAGATACAAGATGTACAAACCCTACGTACTATGTACTACATGTACTACACATATGAAATAAGAAAGCAATAACAAATTAATTTACATTCTTAAATTAACTTCATGACTCACGCTAACAATCTTCTCTTCGATCAGTCCCTCCCACCATATGCTCTCTCTCTCTCTCTCTCTCTCTCTCTCTCTCTCTCTCTCTCACCATTTCTCTCTCTCTGTTCATCACATATACGATCAACGCAGATGATGAACATAGAGAGAGAAAAAGCGAAAGAAAGCAGAGAGGGTCTCTTGCTCTATTTTGTTTCCTTTTTTCTTTAGGAAGACGAAGAATGAGTCCAGGAATAATTGATCGAGAGGAGCTTATATATAGGTAGTTAGCTATACGTAGCTAGTTGTAGCTAATATACAGCTAAGCTTACCCTCCTGAATTTTCTGTTTTGTAATCCCAACAACAAAAGGAAAGCATACAAACTATACTTCCTCAACGAAAACAAAAAGAAAAATTAAAAAGAAAAAAACCGCCTCTGCTTGAAAAATTTAGCATTCGGTTCGCTACAATCATCGAAAGCAACCTCCGTAACACTGTAACGCAGACGACCATGGAAAGCAAATCCAAGAACGACATATATGAAATGAGATCGAGACCCAAGAGCAGTCCCCTACAACCAAGCTTAAAAAAGAAGAACTCCATAACCAATCACTTTCAAACTTTACACTAGTCACTTTTGTTATCATTCTAACTATATATATTTTCACAAGATTTATACAAGTAGATAAGGGTTATGAACATTCACCGGCGAATGGTCTAATTTCTTTTCTCCCAATAACTGGAATCAGGATGGACGGAATAGAGATCATGAGCAGATGATTCAATCGTCTCTGATTCTCGAGGTCACCATTTTACGTTCTCTTAGAATCTGGATTGAAAATGTTTCCTCATTGGGTTGAAACAAGAACTACACTCACTGCTAACTCTAACCAATGATTCACTGTACGTGCTAAGATGTAGGATAGGTAGGTCCTATACACCAAAAACTATAAACATTCAATCGGTATCCACTAAATAACATTACATCAGTGATCAATCCTAAGTTCTTAACCTACCTGGGAATATGAAAAAGGCTACCAAGCAAGCCTTGTCTGATCCCCTTCATTTGTCTATCCCAACAAGTTCATTATGCTAGCTAGCTGCTAGCATATAGTCATTTCCACAGAAACTATCCAAAACCATCATTCTCATATCCCTCTGCATACCAGAACAAGTTGGAAAAGGAAAGTGAGAGTGAGAGAGAGAGACATACACTAGCACGCGGACTACTATACAGCAAAAAATTTAAAATTCAGAATATTTTGTTAATGTGTCCCATTTCCTTGGAGTCCGCCACTATGCCTTGTGTAGCAAGTTAATTATATCATTGTAACGCAATATTTTTTATTTTTTTTTGAAGATATCATTGTAATGCAATTACTCTGCAACAAATTGAAACAGATGACAATACTTCCAGTAGTCTAAGCTGAAGCAAGTTGATACAGAACACTTATCCAATCTACTAGTGGTTATTCAAATAGAAGATTCGGTTCTTCAAACTAAAATGACTGTCCGGTACGGTAAACAGTTCATTTCATCACTTCACAATTATTATGCTGTAGAAACTGATTATTCCGACTATATTTTGAAACAAACCAAAGAGAAAACTTATAGAAGTAGCAACAGTTTATTGAAGTAAAATGATAAAAGGAGACCAATTTGCTCGGATTCTCTAATTTCTATTCTCCCAATAATATGAATCAGGGAGGACTGGATAGAGGTCTTGAGCAGATGTAGATGAAGCAGGCCATGATTCTTCAATTGACATAGTTTTTCTCTGACTCTCAGAGTCACCATTGTTTTCTTCAAATATGGTTGATTGAAAATGTTTCCTCATCGCATTGATTTCCTTAATTGAGGCATTTGGATCAAAGACCACCTCCTGAACAGAAGCTCTACCTTCAAGCATGCTCACCACTGAAGACATGGAGGGCCTAACGGCTGAAGAAACATTAGCACAAAGGAGAGCAACATTGATTGTAGTAATCATCTGGTCTTTGTTAAACGAGCCCAACCTTGGATCCACTAGGTCCAACAAACTTGCTCTCTCTTTTAGAAGAAGTGCCTAGAAACATGAAGGTTCAAAAGCCAATGATTTGCTTATCTTCAATATTAATGTCAGCAAGAGGCTTTTATTGATTATGATCACCAACAAAACCAGTGATCTATACAGTGTTGTTCAGAAAAACTTCGAATTGATATTATAACAGAAAAGATAATGGGCCCATAATATGGAAGATTAAAGGAAGATAAAAGCACTTGAGATAAAAAGTACCAACAAAACTCAATATTAAATAAGGGTAAAATCATTTATAGTCCTTATGGTTTGAAGTCGACATATGTTCAGTCTTTTTGGTTTTATTTTAATCTGAATGGTCCTTAAAGTCACGATTTTTCATCCAAGTGGTTCTTCTGTCAATTTTCTCAGTTAAATTGCTGACGTGACCGTTAAAAATTATAATATCTTTAACTGCCACGTCAGTAGTGTAACAGAAAAAATTGATGGAAATACTATTTGGATGAAAAATCGTGATTTTAAGAACCATTTAGATTAAAATAAAACCACTAGGACTGAACATATGTCTATTTCAAACCACAAGAACTAAACAAATTTCAACTCATTAAATAAGGAAGCCAATAAATTCACTTACCCAATCAAGAAGATAAAAGCATTCTTCCTTTGAACGATAAGTTGTATTGCACCTTCCACTGACAATTTCCAATACAACAATTCCGAAACTATAAACATCTGCTTTATCAGTTAGATAACCTCGCATCGCATATTCAGGTGCCATATAACCACTGCCACATCATGAAGTCAATCATCATTGGAGTTAAAGAACCAGTAAAGATACTATTATTCCAAAAATCATAGGGTTTTTCTTTTCTTAGTTGAATGTTTGAAATGCGATAGAGATGACATAGAAAAGTTTCATTGGAAGAACAAATCTGGATCTTTAAGATTTCTTGAATAGTAAAGAATTAGTAAGCTAAAACTTTTATTGGGATAGAGAAACCTCCCATTTGTCCATCTTTTTTACTTTCCTTTGTGTTATATAGATTATTGACCCGTATTGGGGTGAAATGAAGATAAACAGAAAAGCATAGGAAAATTAGGTAAAACATAGGGGCTCACAAAGTTCCAGCAATCCGAGTGCTTATGTGGGTATTATCCTCTTCATCAAGCTTGGCCAATCCAAAGTCAGATATCTTTGGGAAAAGATTTTTATCAAGTAGCACATTAGTAGCTTTGATATCTCTATGAACGATCTTCAACCTTGATTCCTCATGGAGGTAAGCCAAACCTCTGGCTATACCAACACAAATCCTATGCCTTGTTGGCCAGTCCAAATTCAACTGACTTTCTCTGGGGCCTTTCATTGATTAAACCATAGTTAGAGGAAATAAATTGTTTGTTTCTTTCAAAATAAGGTAAGGTTTATGATAACTATAAGAGAGAAACACTTACCAAACAGAGCACGTGCGACACTATTGTTTTCCATGTACTCGTAGACAAGCAACAAGTTATTTCCTTCAATGCAGCATCCATAAAGCTTGACAAGGTGAGGGTGTTGCAAAGCAGAAATCATGCCTATCTCATTCACAAATTCACGGTTCCCTTGCTTCGATTTGGCTGAAAGCTTCTTAACAGCAATTTCAGTGTTGTCTGATAGAACGCCCTGCATTCAAGAAACAAACTTGAACTCAGCCTCTTCTGTAAACAGTAGAGAGGTTTAATTAACAAGAAAAATGATGCATTCAAATGCAGTAAATACTATATCGAAATTGTTGGTTCTGAAGAATACCTTGTAAACAGGACCAAAACCACCTTCTCCAATCTTGTTCGCTATGTTAAAGTTGTTGGTGGCAGTTTTGATTTGCCTCAAGGTAAATTTGCCGGTCTGCAAGTCCACACCCTTCAAATCTATGTATGAAGCAAACTTAGATATTATTGCCGATAATATCATAATGATATATGCATGGAATTCTTATGTTTTGATATCTTGAGATTGGTTTAAGGACTATGACTTAATAAAGTCGATGAACCCAATGAACCCGTAGCTTTAACAGCTTGATTATATCTTATCATCTTACATATGTGATAAACAACATAGATATTCATCTTTTAGCCATGAAAAAGACATAATAGTTATAAAAATAAATAAATAAATAACAAGGATAACAGCAACAACTGCAAATACCTTGTTCCAAAGTATTTGCTGGTCCTATGAAGCCTTTCCACCACAGAATACCTAAAATCAGTAATATTATGAAGACTCCTCCAGCCACAATTCCAACAACTTCACCTGCGGATATCCCACCTCCTGGCAAGTGTTTTTTCGGGGGTGTAAAATCTGACAGAGGAAGAATATGTATAAATATATATTTTTAACTTTCAACATATTCATATGTTTTTGATGAAGCAACGGGAATTTTAATCTAATGCTTGAAAGCATATGGTAGTATGTCAATTCAATTAAGAGCACTTAGCCATAAGTGAGAATTGGATTAATTAACTTTATGTGGGAGCCTAAGAGGGAACTTTAGTAAAGATGATAGAAAAGTCAAGAAATAAGTAAGTAGATGCAATTTTGTGGGAATTCAAAGTAGAAGAAGCTAAATAATACAATCAAAATTTCAAGAAATTGTTATACGAGTAAAAGAAGAAGCACCATGGTCCATGTAGAGCTGAAGTAGAGTTCTCAATGAAATATCAGACTCCTAACACAAACCTCTACATATGAGGAACTCTCCATTGTCTAAATGTATTTATTATAAGAAGCTTATAAGAGTGCAAAACTTACCAGCTGGGTATACAGAAATGGCGGATATAAGAGGACCATAGACTCCTCTAGCAGGGATAGATTGTGTTCCTTTCCCATTCCAGAAGAAACGAATTTCCAAGGTATGATTTGTTACAGAAGCAGTATAGCTTCTTTTGATTAATTTACCAGTCCCACCTGCTACATCCGCTATATTGAAATCCTTTTCCACTCGTTTCCCCTGCAATATACTACTTTAATTACTTGCCCTTTCATTCTCACAAAGTCACAATGATGTTTATACTTCTGTCTTGATTTCAATCTATCACACCTCATCGATCACTCGAAATCCATAAACGTCAAACTCAACTTTCAATTGGCCAAAACCCAACCATCATTTGTTAGACATTAAAACCGTACGTGGAAATGTATGCAATTAGCTACCTGAATGCAAATATCAAATATACGCCTTCCCAAGCTACGATATGTTCTGTCATTTGTAAACATTATCTCTACAAAATGGAGCTTCACACTGTAGTTTCCGTTCATCAAGCAAAACCCAAAATAAGTAAGAGAGATGGGTGACACGCGTGCATTCATGTACAGTTGAGGATCAGGCATAGAGAGTGCAGATTTGTTAGCCGACACAATAAAGGCGTCATTTTGAATGTTATCATCAGGGAAGTAACCAGTGCGGCTAAAACCCCAGTTGGTTTTGCTGTTATAAAATGACGAAGGGCCATCATCTGCTTCATATGTGGTGTTTTGACTATTTTCAGTAACTTCTATTGCATTTCCACCACAATTTATATAGATTGAGGACGATTCTGGAATGAAGCAAGGAAAAATTAGTAGCCGTTAAAGAGAACAACCAAAAGGAATAACCCCCCTGAACAAAAGAAGGTATTTCATTATAGCTACCTAACATATATTTTTCTATTGATCTTGCTAAATATATCATGCAAATCTCATAATATATCCAGCTACAAAATAATTGTCTCTCAGCTGGAAACTTCACCTTAATCTAAACCCAGCACTCATGCTACTAACTTCCTGCCTCCGACCAACTTCAATTCATCATCCTACAGAATTCTATATGGTGACATGACGGATAGGTGAACAAATTCATGGTCCAACAAGCAGAATCCAAACCCTACGAAGCTCTACAACTTCCATATTTGCAATAAACTTATTTTAAATACTGGATATACTCATATATCTGCGGGTTTATTTAGCAAGACCTTTTCTTTTTCAAAAGCAATTAGCCTAGACTTTTAAAATCGTAAGTCCCTTTTAATTGTAACTTTTGAAACTAAGCTTCTTTTGAAACAACTCAGTGACTGTGACATGCTGAATAACAGAACACAAATAGGTTTATGAAGGGAAAGAAAAGGCAAGCACAATTGGTCCTTTCAGAGTTTTAGATGAGCTAATTACTACAAGCCAAGGTTGATGAAATTTCTAATTTATCATTCTCTTCCGTTTATAGGATATGTCACTAAAGTTGTACGGTATTGCAAAACATTTCTCGTTAAAGTTAGAAAAGTAAATTATAACAATCCAAATTAAATAGTTACAATTCTTTAATTGCATATGGAGAACATGAAAATGGTTTTTTTTTTTTTTTTGTTAATAATGAGTTCATAGTATCAGTTTATTTTGTGTCATTTAAACCCTTAAAAGATATCATCATTCAAATATTTAGTAAGGCTACAAAATCATGTCCTTTTAAATTGTACTTTCACCTAGCATGTCTGGAGTTAGACAACCTTTCATCGAAACACAGGAACTTTTTGTCACCTAAAAGAACTTATATGAGTGCAGAAACCATCTTTACCTTCCTGACATGGTGTCCTCAAACATGAAACAATTCTGTAGATAGAATGACCAGAAGTTGTCAGAAAGATAACAACACAAATAAAAAAGGAGCTTTAATTAGAACAAGAGATGCACAGTTGGAGTGAGTACTAGATAGTCTAGCTAGATCTATGGTGCATGCTTTCAGGAAATTTGAAACTTACGAATTACTTCCCTTTGACGAGCTTGCAAACAAGTTCCTGTAGACATTAGCAAAAAAAGGAGGAGTAAGCTTGCTCTTCAGAACACTAAAAAATTAAACTTGGCAACTGAATACATTCTTACATGCCGGCATTGTCACAGTGGTCATTCGGCCCAGGAGTGATATTGTTGTATGAAAGATCACTGTACAAAAAGACATGAGATCGATATATATTTTATTTCTTTCAGCAAATGCAGTCTTTTTTTTTGGTAATGTAGCAAATGCATAGTCTTCATGCTCCAAATAGTGTCATCCGCATTGAGCGAGCATCTTGAGGATATGGAAACCCCACTGATGTTCTAAGTCCAGCATCTCAGTTAATCAGTATATAATATCCTGAATCTTCACTCGTAGGAAATTTGGTTTTGGGTTGAATGCTTAAACATCAACAATTGATCAGCTTTTCTTAATACTTGAGATTTATCATGAACATTTCGTCTTTCATTAGTTCTATTGAAAGGTCATATTTTCGTTCTAATTCGGACCGGATGATCTTTCCTGATTACCTCCATACCCGTGACTTTTACATATGCATCTCCACTTCAGCATCGTTCAGACCCATTTTAGGTCCTTCTATCCCATATAGCATGGCTTGTCTAAGTCTAATTAAGAATGTATTTCAAAATGTCTTTGAGGGTATATATTTTGATAGCTAGGGCAATGATAGGGCGCCTCAATTAAGGCTGAAAATCAAGGGCTTAATCCAATTCGGCTTCCATGTGATATTCCAAGTCATCAATCATCACCATATCTATTTTGTAAAAATCAGATTAGGGAAGAAAATTAAATGAATAGAAAACTTGAAAGGACATTAAAAACTGATATACAATGCACAAGAAACCCAGCAATATATTGCGAATTCATATGCATGTACATATGCCAGAGATTCGATGTATAGTGTATAAACAATGAATCTTACAGAATATCAATTTCAAAATTCTGAATGACTGATTGACATAGAAAAAGTGTATTAGCGAGCTTTCGATTGGTATCTATAGACTTAGCTACCAAACTAAGGTTGCAACTCAGTTCGTTTCATAGCCAATATCTCAAAGCAGCATACTTTAATTCTTTCTCCTTCAGTCATTAACAAAGAAAGAAGAGTTGCATGCATACATGTTTTGTGTTATGCCGTTGAGATGTAGTGCATGATCAAATTAACTAATAAGACCTTTGTTTTGCCATCCATGTCCTTTATGACAGCTTGTTCTAAATCTTTTAATCATGAAACTTATGAAGTAATTAAATTGAAAACGAAATAATTAAACTTAGAAAGGGAGAATCCCTAGTGGGTGAGACTGTAATATAGATTAAATTATGTGACAAGTATACTTTACTGTGGCAAATATGTGATGACAGGGATGCCATTTTAGATTATAGTAAGGCCTTGAAGTTCAGGTCTTAAGAACAACTATAGCAGACTCTCTATTTTAGCTTTTAGCTATTTTAGATAGCATATTTAGCTTTTTTTTTTTTTTTTTTTTTTCGGAGTTCCAGCAGACTAGCCAAAGTTTAGCTATTATGACTTTTAGCTATCTCGCTAGCTAAATATAGAGAGCGAGATGACTCAGATGAGGCTAGCTTTAATTTAATACATTCCTTATAAGATATTTTACGTGATTTATAAATATATTTAAACTATTTAATCTTTATTTGAAGAATAATGTTGATGTAATACTAGCTAAAATAGAGAGCATTGATGTAGCCGCATTTCTAAAGTGGCTAGCCAAAATGACATTTTAGCTAATTTGACTAAAATTTGACTCAAAAATGGCTAGTATTGCTAAAGATGAGGACAATTGAGGAGATAACATAGTCAATTTTAATATTTGGGAGAGAGGCTTACATGTTGCGTCCTTTCAAAGATTGAGGAACTGATCCATTGAGCAAGTTTCCAGTTAAGAATCTAAACATATCAAATCCAACAACAAATTAGTGCAAAAGATGCAATATTCATTACATAATATATTTTTTCCCGTTCGGGCTATATTACATCAAACTTTCATATGAAAAGTCATATCAAGAGATAATGATATGTAAATAATTTAGCCTGCAGGGTCTCTTTAGCCAGACCTGGTGTTTTAAGTTTCTTTCAGATCAATTTCACAGTTATATATCTTCATAAACTATTGTTATTATTTGTTTTGAGTTTTTGACCATGTTCTAACAGTTATTGCAGTATTCAAGCATACACAATCTGTGAGTTACTAATTATCCCAGTCCCAAGCAAATTGACAGTTTGAGATTGTTGAACCACTGAACAATGTCTGCTTGAATCTTGGTGTAAGAAAGTGAAAATCTGTTAGTTGAATTGCTTACATGTAATCCAATTTTTCTATAACAAAGGGGCTTGGAATTTCCCCAGTAAGCTTGTTAAAGCTGAGGTCTCTGCAAAAACAAAAACAAAATCAATAGCATGTCACACAGTAGGATCAAATCCCAAGAACATGATTAAGAGTCAAACATATTTTACTAAAAAGCCATTGTTAGGAAAAATATAAAGCATCTGATCTGAAATTGTTGCAGTAAAAGCACAGACTATATACAGCAGTTTTATCTTTGTTAATGACATGAATTAAGCACTTCATCATTTAATAATTAATGTTCATTATGTAATGAGATACACAACAAATGTGCATAAGTCGGATTATATGATGAGCATGTGATGAACATTCAGAAATGAAGTAAAGAAGTGCTAACACATCAGAGAAATTGGTTTTCAACATGCCAACTCTCAATGGATATGGATGGAATACAAAAGATCCTAGGCTGCCAACCAATTGTCAGAGACAATTGAATGAAAATGGTAGCAGTGCAAGCTTTTAAACATAAAATACAAGATACAATAGACTTGACCCAAATGGTCTTAACATGTAGATTTAGAATGTTCATAAGAAGAACTGCAGGTGGCACTTCAAGTTGGTTTTTTTCTATCTCATCCTCTCCCAATTTCCCTCTTACATTTCTCTTTCTTGTAACAGTTTAGATTGTTTTCTCATCTATGGTAGGATTCGATCTGATGATACAGTAGGGACCGAAGTAGGTAAGTGTCCAATAAAAGCCTAAGGTTGCTAAAATATATGTATGCCTTAACGGGCATGATTACAATGATGAATTTTTCTTTAAAAAAATGAAAATGTGATTCAATTAACTACATAAAACATTCTTTATTTAGTTCTCACTAAGAGACTCATAGTTCTCTTTGTTTCTACCCCATATCAGGTACTTTGTATAATTGGGAATCGATGGATATTATCAAGACAATACTTACAGGACTCGGGCATCTACCAACCACCTCTAACATTTTCTGGAAGTCTTTCCAGTTATTCCAAAATGATTTTTTTTAGTATAATAACATCTAGAAAGAAGATGACTTATCAGAACACAGGACACATAAGAAAAATAAAAGGAATTAGTGACTAACAAGTTCTTCAACTTTGTCAGGTTCGAAAGATAAGTAGGGAGTTGTCCGGTAAGATTGCAATTCCTCAGCCACCTGTAACACAAACACTAAAACTTTGATTTTGCAAAGACTTTTGGTGCAGCAAGATATACGTACGTGTGATTAGAGATTAAGAGCATCAACTCACAGTGTCTTCAGGTTTTCCGAGTTATTAAGTGAAGGAATAGGTGCTTCAGGTCCATCCAAGTCAGTAATTCTCCTGCAAGTTGAAATGGACGATGAACAGTAGTCACATGACTCTGGATATATTTTGACTCAAATTATAGACTCAAATGCAGTACTGACAGGTCAGATAATCCCTTCAAAAGAGAGATGTTGCCTGGAATTGGCCCAGTCAAACCACTAGCCTGAATTTGTCTGTTTCAACAAGTTATAATTCAAGTCAGTGTTAAGAAATTAATGTCCAGAATCAACTACCAGTGAAGATAACACAGCCATAAGACACTAACAATCTTTCAAGAAGTTTCCAGTTTTGAATGAAATCCGGTATCTTCCCAGAAAAGTGACTGTCGCCAACCCGACTGCAAGATGGTATGAAAAAGAAAATTGATACAAAATCAAAATGCAATTTATACTAAGTTGGGTGCTAAGCAAACAAAATAAGAAAGAAAGACATAGTGCTTACAAGTCCTTCAATGTGGTAAGCCTGGCAAATGTTTCGGGCAACTTCCCAGTAAAATTGTTCGAGTCAAGAACGCTAAAAGAGAATATAAAGGGGAGATAATAATTATAAGGATCAAACAAATTGTTGATTTACTGGTGATAAAAATCTCTGTTTACAGCTCAAAGAATCAAATAAACCAATTATCTGGGGAAATTTCTAATAGGCCAGATGTAGTCTTACAGTTTTTCTATGCTGGTTAAATTCCCAAGCTCCTGAGGAAGAGATCCTGAAAAGTTATTGGCATTGATGTCGCTACACACACAAAAAAGCCAAGATAGCAATTCTGTTTTGCAGCTTCATATACAAACTCGGGAAAAAAAATGAAAGAACGAGGAATTAAAACTCACATGGATTGTAGGGTGCTAATGTTTCCGAGCTCAATAGGCATAGAACCTGTCAAACGGTTTCCACCAAGGGAACTGCAAAAATACTCATAGTTGGGAAGATAACAACTATATGTGAGGTTAAAAATTGATGATTCGGATGACTCGTGAAGACCAAAGGGCCATCAGTAAATTTGATTTGTTAGTGTGAGCAGGAGATGAATATTGCACACTCGTACACACGCATATATGTAGAGAGAGAGAGAGAGTACATGTTAGTTAGTGGCAGGCTGCCCCATTTTGGAGGGATGGTACCACTCAGATAGTTGCGAGTGAGGTCACTAAAGAAGAATGAAAAACGAGTCGTGGTTATAGTCGTGATACTACAAAATCTGGAACAGAACATTCAATATAACCGAAAGTCCTCTTTCTTGGTTTGCATGACTCAGACATGGAGTGGTGTGAGTTTACTTACATTACTTGTAGATAGGGGAGGCTCGCTAACTCTGGTGGGAGTGTTCCTCCCAAACTTTGAGATTGCAGTGATCTGCGCTTCATCAGAAATTAACAAAAACTTGTTAAACAATTATAGCAAAGGAATATTAATATGGAATTACTGAAATTGTAGCTTAATTTTTCCTTTTTTAAGGGAAGACCAATAAACAAGAGAACCCAACTCGAACAAGGCAATGGCCGGTTCTTATAGGCATATTGACAAACAGGTGGAGTGCACTTTTCACAAGTACACTGCTCTAACGGGTTCATCATTACCTATCAACCCAATACAGCAGCTACCATGCAAAGGTAAACTAATTTTGGCTCTCTCCTTTTCATGGTTTGAAATCCGGAGCATTTCAAAATCCACGAAACCCCTAGAACTGCCTAGACCTTCCTGCTGTCCAGTACGGCAGGTCGGCAGTGCCAAATTTGCTATGTATATCTCTATCATTTTTATGATTTTCTTTGAGTCTGTCAACTCATATGAAAAGACGAGTAAGGAGAAATCTATAAATATCAAAATAGAGGGAAAAAAATTACTTTTTTTTTTTTTTTTTTTCACTTTCAGAGTAGATTCTTCATCACTTCAATCTATGATCATACCACAAAGAAAATTTTCAGATTTTGTTGATTTCATTTAAAAATTGTTTAATTGCAACGTTGTATAATGGTGTTACTTTTGGGTTCGGACTTCGGAGTAATATATCTTGTTGTTTGCTGGGTTTTATACGTTATTTAGATTTCGACATGCGTATGCTCATGAGGCTGTGAACTCTTCACTGAAGAACTCAAAGAAGTTGTCTTCATCTTGATCAAATGAAGAGCTCTGATACTCTTTGGAGAAGTCATCCCAATGGGCAGAGTCATCGTGTGTAGGAAGATCGCAAAGAGAGAGTGTCTCCTCTGCTTCAGAAAGATACCCCTCTGCCGCCTTAGAGAACGACAAAAGGCTCTTCTTGTGCGAGGTGTCATCGTCGATGCCTGAGAACCCATGGCTTCTATGAGCGTTCACCGTTGGAAACCAATCGCTTGGTCTGGGGAGCAGGTGAAAGCTCGCCGCCGCTGTGGTCTCGAAGCCTAGGTTTCGCGACTTAGGGTTGCTTCGCCAAAGGCGAGCGTGTACTCAATTTAGGAGAAATTTTTAGACAGGAGGATCACTTGGGTGTACGACGTGGTCCTATATTTCAATTAAATATTGACACGTGAGTTTATTACAACTAAAATATAAACTAAGGTTTTTTATTTTTTATGAAAAGACCTTCATAGGTCATTGTTGAGTTTGGACTAAGGTTTAGGGTTTAGGGTTTGGGGTTAGGGTTTAGGGTTTAGGTTTACGGTTTAGAGGTTAGGGTTTAGGTTTAGGGGTTAGGGTTTTGGATCTAGGGTTTAGAGTTTAGAGTTTATAATTTAGGGTTTAAAAAGCAACAACAAACCCAAAAATTGAGTTAATATTATGTTACCATTAGTGGTGGGCATCTGCGATTAATTAATAAAATTTATATAGTTCTATATCGAAAATTGAATCCTGAAACAGTCCATCATTATCGACCCATTAGTCTTTGTAACGTGGTTAATCGATTCATGATAATATTTTGATAGCCCATGAATTATTCTCTATGTTCAATCAGAAAAAAAAAAAAAAAAAAGGAAAATCGCATTTATGACTTTAAAGTTGGATCTTGAAAAAGCTTATGATAACATCAGAAAGAGATCTTCCATCGTGAAACGAATTTTGTAGCGGATAAAGTTGCTTCTTTAGGGTTTTCCGTTTTATCTCTATTTGTATGGTTCCACTGTTTACCTTTTCTGTGTCCCAACGTTTTTATTTGGAGCAGTTAGATCGGGTGTTCCATTTTTTGTTTTGTAGTTGTTTTTCTTTAGTGAATCTAAAAAAATCCCTGGCTGGATCTTCCGCATGCAACCTCCTCACACAGTGCTTTGGCAACACAAGAATGAGTAGTTCGGTATGCATATTATTACTCCCTTGAATCGTACTAGGTCCAACCCCTAATTTAGGTCGACTGTTTCGATTGACCTACAAAAGGAGAACGGCTGGAACAGTATACAGCGAGAAATAGCTAGGGGGATCACCATCCCTTCCAAGAAGAGAAGCTGAAGGCTAGGTACCGACCAGTACCATCCTCAAGAATCAAGATGCGCCGGACATCACGTACAGTTGACAATTACATACATGCCAGTACCTTAGCTATATCTCGATCTTAATCCATAGATGCATGGCATTGGCGAGCGCAATCCAAATGAAATATTGAAGAAAAGAGTGCTAGTGCTATTTTAACACACACACACACTCTCTCTCTCGCGTCTAAAGATCTCATCATTCTCATGAATATGAATGGACTGAGATCGACAATTACAGAATTACAGTGCCCATCATGGCACTTAGTCTATGATGCGATGGCTGCATATCCGCAACGTGCTTGTAGGACCTTACCCTGATCGATATGTTCCGAAAAAACTTGGAAGACAATTGGTTGACAATTAAGAGAGTGAAAAACACACAAATGTCCCCGTGTGTAACAACGTACCCTACGTAGTTAATTACTTTGTTATCAAACAGACCCTACATAATTAAGCCAATGATCGAGACTACATCTGATGAGATAGACCGCCCACCCGTCAATATATAGTGCCCTCACTCATGCATGTTGCTAGATATCACATCATGATAACGTACATGTCCCTCGCGACTAATCGAACAGGCTAATAAGTCTGCAAGCTGGGTCCTAGCTAGCTAGCTACCATTTCAGCGTTTACGTCCATATACAAAGAAAGGAGCGGGGATTCTATGCATCAACGATATACTTATACTTGCGCCTCTTATATATAAGTCACGGCAAATTGGAGTTGCAAAGACAGAATAAAGATGAGAGATCTTTAATTCATGTCTCTCATTTTTCATATTTTTTCCGATTAAATTAAACGTTCGTAATGAGAGCATATTTTCTTCAACCTCATGTCTTCTTCTCATGTGTTGAGATTTTATTCATACCTCTAAAAATGCTACTTAGACTTCTAACATATTTATAACTTTAGAAATCCAATTTTACCCTTGATTTATAGAATTATAAAAAAATAAAAAATAAACTCAACTCATTTTTGCACAGATTTCTTTTCTAGGGTTTGTTCATGATATGCATTTTTTTTTTTTTAAAGAATTAGATCTGAAATGCTGAAATACTATGTGTGTGTGTGTGGTTCTTGATCGATCTGGTTCTTCCTTTCCTATATTTATAATGGTAGCAACAAAAAGTAGATCGATGATTATAATAGTCAAAGCATGAAAGTTGATTATTGACTCGATCCCTAACAAAAAACATTAATGAAAGTAAGTCTGACTTAAGTACCATATAACTTCTAGTTTTGGTAATTCATATTCTTAAGTATATATTTAACAATTGTAGAATGCTGCAACTAATATATATACTTCCAATCCCAAGCACTGTTATTGTTTGCTTGTATATTTTCCTAACTCTATCTCTTTCCTTCATCCCAAATTTCTGTTATTCATGAATATTCTTTTGACAAATTTAAAGGGAGCATCAAGATCTTTACCCTATATGTTAACACTTGCTGATGAACTAACCCTAGACAAGAAAGAATCGTTTGCAAATAAGGTAAGATTTTTTTATATATTTATATTCTATAAATCAAGGGTAAAACTGGATTTCTAAAGTTACAATAATGTTAGGAGGTTCAAGTAGCAGTTTTATGTATGAATAGAATTAGCTCCCATACTTGGACTATATATCTTTTTTTGGGTTTTAATTTGTTAACGACGTGTATATGCATGATAGTGTCACATAAATGGTTGGATCAAATGTCATATATAAATTGCTCGATTCGCTTGCACCTTGTACGTAGTGCGTAAGAAGAATTTTCTTAAAAAAAAAGTCTTAAACGATTCAAATATGTATATATACTACGTACAAGAAGAATTTTCTTAAAAAGAAAGTCTTAAACGATTCAAATATGTATATATAGGTACGTAGGGATAGGTCGACACGCTAAATACTCTAAAGTCTAAACAATTTGCTAAGAGAATAGACAATTACCCGGTAGTTAATGTACGTATATACGCAGAGAGAGAGAGAGAGAGAGAGAGAGAGAGAGAGAGATCTGCTAGTACGTACATGGTTATAACATGGCAGATCTGCTCATCGCCCGTAACAGTAGTAGTACAATTGCCGCAGGTGACGTTGTTCTCATATTTGTCGACTGCTGAGGTAATCCATCCAGATGCTCCACTACAAGGATCTACATTGAAATCCCAGTCGTCCTTCCTGAGCGTCTTCCCTATGATCTTTAAAGCTTGTTCTACGCACAAATACATATATGACTTAAGTACAGAGACCTAAACAATATGAAACGTACCAGCTGTCTGTGTATATATATATATACATGCTTTCTCAGCTGCGGAGGTCCGCACCAATGGTTTTGGTGCGGATTTCCATTTTTGCACCACTTTTCGATCGAATTTCTCCATCTCCACCGTCTAGTATCTAGATAATATTGTGTAGATCATCTCTGCAAAATTTCAGACAATTTGGTAATCGTTAAGGCCCTCAAAATTGCGTTTTTCTGTTTTAAACATGAACGGTTCATGTTTGACAAAATTCAGTCCGTCAATTTGTTTTTCGAGTTTGAGGGCCTTAACGATTACCAAATTGGCTGAAATTTTGCAGAGATGATCTACACAATATTATCTAGATACTAGACGGTGGAGATGGAGAAATTCGATCGAAAAGTGGTGCAAAAATGGAAATCCGCACCAAAACCATTGGTGCGGACCTCCGCACCTGAGAAAGACTATATATATATATATATCCTATGAATCTATATATTAATATATATCATCTTACTTTCATCTTCTGATAGTCGAGTAGTAGCTCCGAAAGCAAAGCTTACACAGATAACTAGCAATACAGAATGAACAAGAAGCCTGGGGAAGAAGAATGTGTAATTCATAATTTGGCCGGCTCCGATCCTCAAGTACTGTAGATGGCCGAAACGTTCAACATTCGAAAGGAATATCTCTAGAGCCCGGCGAGGACGAGATGAAGTGCTGAGAATCCTGATGTAAGAATATATTCTTATATATATTCTTGGTGAAGACTGAGAATAAGGTCCCTTGCCAAAGTCAATTCCAGAGCTTCTGAGTAACAGGCCTAAGCGACTTGGCTACTTGTGAAGCAACCAAACAACTGGTATATCTGACTGACTATCACTCATGTCTTTTTCATCTTATCGTGTTCCTATGTACGATGGTTACTCATCTCCTTTGAATAGAAAACTACATATGTTTCTTCAAGAAAACTACATAAGTATACATGCAATGTTAAATTGACATTCTGAAATGTAGGAAACGATTTACTTCAATCAATTATGTTAAATTGCATGTTATATCGATCGTATTCTTTTCGAAATGAACTCTTTAAGCTATGTGCATGCATATATACATTTGGGAGAAAATGCACAAATGCCTAAAAACAGTTAAAATAATGCCCGGTCCAATGAAAAAAGTTTTCCATTGCCCATATTAATAATTCTTAACAAAAAGGAATTCGTGTGAGATTAAGCTATGGTCTGCCTTTGTTTGCGAAGGTGAAGAAGTCTTCACCTGTAAAAACTTCTTTTCTAACGTTTTTTACTACCTCAATAATATCTTAGTACTAAATGGACATTTTCCCTACATTTGGAAAAATAGACCAACCTTTTTCTAAGGAATTTCCATCTATATCTAATTAGTTCCCAATTTTGCATGCATAGACTAATTAAAAGTTTGTTTCTCATGAGCATACTCCAATATTGTTGATTATCAAATTATCGATGCAGATAAAGACGTACCTATACACGGGTTTCGGTGGGGTTATCATTCTCAAATCTAATGGTTCTAGATTATTTTGTTTTTTTATTAAAAAAGAAATAATTATTATGTCTTTTCTTTTCTATAAAAAGTATATATTTCGACTCTTTTCTCTCTTTTAATTTTCATCACGATCATGTTTACATAATGTTGCCTAGAATAAACACCAAAATATAATATGAAAATACATATATTTTTGATAGTATACTTGTTCAAAATGTTAGTTCATACGAATATATATATAGATCGATATATATACATATAATTTGTCCAAGAAGAAACAATTTCATCCAATATAAAAATTTATATATATATATATATAATTCGTCCAAGATAAAGTTTATATATATATAGTTTTTTTTATGTTTTATTTTATTTTTAAATTTGATAGAGAATATGACATATATATATATATATATATATTTTGAAGGAATTTACATTCCTATCATTGACGATGTGTCTTGACCGAATCTTCTCTTTATTAGACTAGAATATCTCTTAGATATTTATCCCTGATTTAAAAGGATTATATATGTAATGTCTATTTCTATAACTAGATTTAGATTCACAAAAGATAGTAAAGAAATTTTCATAAATTTACGATATTAATAAACTTTTGGTATAAAGGTTTCATTTGGTATGTTTACTAACTAGATCATTATTAAGAACCATCTTAGTTTATATTAACCATTACTTGTTAGGGTTAAAATTGTCTTTTTACTTAAAAATAACTTTGCGTGATTTTTAAAATTGATGAAGTGTCTAGGTGATATGACATGCCACCTAGAATTAAGGCTATAAATCTCAGACCTCATTAAGGCCCTCTTGCACCACTCTTATTAAAATTAGTCCATTTTTAACATAAATTAGTACACGTTAGTTCAAAAACTACATTTCTAGCTAAAGTTTAATTGAAAAGGTTAAAAATTGAAAACTAGTCCAACCTCAAATTTTCAAATTTAGCTCATATGTAATTAAACTTAATCTATATTAATAAAAAGAAATTTGTTTAGCCCACTTCATTATAAAATCCTGGATCCTCCATCATGCTGTTATGGAATGAACGAATGAAATCAACTAATGATTCTCCAAAAGCACATAGACCCCATATATATAGGCTTGTAAACAGGAATATCTATCTTGAGATTAATTGTTTGAGGCATTTGGATCGGTGACCACCTCCTGATCGAACGGGGTGGCCACTGCTAGCTCTAACCTAACCAATGATTCACTGTGCTAAGATTCTAAGATGTAACCATGGGATAGGTCCACATTAACAACCCCCGGCCCCAATCTTAAGGTTTCTCGTCCTTTATTTCGGAGGTCTGTAGGTTAGAGCCCTACCTGGACTCGTTGAAATTTCAATGATCGAACTTAAGAGGAGAAAAGAAAAGTCTACTCGATCAATTTTTAATTTCAATGCCAAAATTTTCACGATCAACGCAGCAAACTACATATCTCATTGTCGATTCATAAGAAACCTACCCTTGAATCTATATTGAATCATATCGAGAAGGTTATTGTAATACAAGAAATACATAAAGGAAGCTAGCCATGAGTTCGTGTTGCAGACAGATCGAATCAAGAGACTAAAGAATTACATCGTAGGGTTGAAAGAAATTTAAAGAAACCTAAAGAAACTTCAAGAATAATTACACATTTACACAGACATCTATATTCAAATAAATACGTTTCTCATCGTCGACTTTTCATAAGAATCCTAGCTTGAATATTTTCTTGACTTCATATACAAGAATTACAAACAGAAAGCCATGGGGAGTGAGTCTTATCTTGGCGCGATCTGTGATCTTTCACTTCTGTCAGTAACTTCTTTACGTCCAGTGTGCCATCCCGTTTCAATTGATCTGAGAACAAAGAACACAGTTAGCAATAAGAAGAAAAAGATTTGTTAAAGTAGGGTTGTTCCGGCCGGCCAACAGCCTCCACAAACCCCAAGAACGTACCAAGAAGGAAAACTGTAAAAACCCTAAAGCACAACTCTGATCTCTTCTCTTTGGCATCCACTCCCGCCAAAAGCCTCTGTCACTCGCTCTCATATGCTCTCTCACACCTTCTCTCTCTCTCTGTTCATCACATATACGATCAACGCAGATGATGAACATAGAGAGAGAAAAAGCGAAAGAAAGCAGAGAGGGTCTCGATCTTTCTCTCTTTTGTTTCCTTTTTTCTATTGGGAAGAATGAGTTCAGGAGCTAATTGAGAAGGAGCTTATATATATAGTTTGTTATATCTTAGCTGTTCGTTGCATTCCCTAAAACAAAAGGAAAGCAAAACTAAAACACAAACCGTCTCTGCCAGCCTACAACCATCTGTACGTTGTATTCCTAAAAACAAAAGGAAAGCAAAAAACAAAAAAAACCGCCTCTGTTTCTAAAAGAGAGCAGTCCCCAATTGGGTCCCCTACAACCAAGCTTGAAAAATAGGAACTCCATAACCACCAAATCAGCAAGCAAACATTCAATTAAGTTGTCTTGTATTGCAAGTTAATTATGTCGTCGTTGCGATGCAAATCCAAACCAGATGTAAACATATGGACAAAATGGACATTCTGTTCCACATTGTAAGCCATAGCAGGTTGATCCAAATGACTTGTCCAATTTAGGTATTAAAGCTACTTTGAAAAGAACATCGGCTCATGAAGCTAGCTACTAGATCGACAAGGTCATGTAAACAATTGTATTCAAAGTTTTCAAACTTTACACTGTAAATCACTTCTGTTATTACTCCAACTATATTGTTAAAAGAATTATACAAGTAGAGAAGGGGTATAAACACGGGCTGGCGAATTGTCTAATACTCTAATTTCTTTTCTCCCAATAACTGGAATCAGGATGGACGGAATAGAGATCTTGAGCAGATGTAGATGAAGAAGTCCACGACGGTTCAATTGACATGGTTTGTCTCTGACTCTCAAGGTCACCATTCTGTTCTTCGAAACTGGATTGAAAATGTTTCCTCATTGCATCCATTTCATTATTTGAGGCATTTGGATCAGAGATCACCTCCTGAACGGAAGCCCTGCCTTCAAGCATCTTCACCACTGAAGACATGGAAGGCCTAACTGCTGAAGACACATGAGAGCAAAGGAGAGCCACATTGATTGTAGTAATCATCTCCTCTTTGTTGAACTCTGAGCCTAGCCTTGGATCCACCAGGTCCAACAAACTCCCTTTCTCCTTTAGAAGAAGTGCCTGTAAACATGAAAGGTACAGAAACCAATATAATACATCCATCTTGAGATTAATTTCATTGAACAGATGTTTTAACTGCTATGAAAAAGAAAACAAGCTCAGGAAAAGCCATAAAGAGTTGACATTATAAGAGAAGGATCATGTGCCAAAGTATGAATTCAAACTCAAGATTAGATATGGAAGAAGAAGTTCACGTTACCCAATCAAGAAGATAAAAACATTCTTCCTTTGAGTGGTAAGTTGTGTTGCCCCTCCCACTGACTATTTCCAACACAACAATTCCGTAACTATAAACATCTGCTTTATCAGTCAGATAACCTCGCATTGCATATTCGGGTGCCATATATCCACTGCCAATTCATACGGTCATATATCAACTAATATAAACATGTAAAAATTCGATAGAAATAGGGTTTTTCCTTTTCATCATTGAAATTTGAATGCTTAAAATGCAATAAGGTTGAAATAACAAAGCTGCATGGTAAAGGACAACTATGATTCTTGAAGCCTCTTCAACATTAAAAAACACCAGTCAAGTTAAATTAAGGGTAGAGAAACCTTTCATTTGTTTCAAAGTATAAGAAAATTAAGTAAAGCGTAGAGGCTCACAAAGTTCCAGCAATCCGGGTGCTTATGTGAGTGTTATCTTCTTCATCAAGCTTGGCCAATCCAAAATCAGCTATCTTTGGACAAAGATTTTTATCGAGTAGCACATTAGTGGCTTTAATGTCTCTATGAACGATCTTCAACCTTGACTCCTCATGGAGGTAAGCCAAACCTTTTGCTATACCAACACAGATTCTGTGCCTTGTTCGCCAATCCATCTTCACCTGACTTGCTTTGGGGCCTTTACTTTGTCACATTGATAAAAAGCAGTTATAAGGAACATAATCTTTTCCTGTTCTTTTGAGTATAGGATCTTTGTATACCCAAGCATGAGCGGAACAAGTTTATGTATAAAAATTAAAAAAGAGAAATTCTTACCAAACAGAGCACGAGCAACACTATTATTTTCCAAGTACTCGTACACAAGCAACAAGTCATTTCCTTCAATACAACATCCATAAAGCTTGACAAGGTGAGGGTGTTGCAGAGCTGAAATCATGCCAATTTCATTCACAAATTCACGATTCCCTTGCTTTGATTTGGCAGAAAGCTTCTTCACAGCAATTGCGGTGTCATCAGATAGAAGGCCCTGCATTCATCAGACACAGTTAAAGCTCAATCCCCTCCTTAACCAACAATAAAACTCTGCTTCTAATAAACAGAATTTATTGGTCCTGAAGAATGTATACCTTGTAAACAGGACCAAAACCACCTTCTCCAATCTTATTCATTATGTCAAAGTTGTTTGTTGCAGTTTTGATTTGACTTAAGGAAAATCTGCTGGTTTGCAGGTCCACACCCTTCAAATCTGTATCAAGCCAACTTGATCATATTTAAGAAATTATTGTGCATATCTCAGACTGATAGCATTGTTATTTGTTATTATCTTAAGACTAATTTGGCCTGAGAGTTGACAAAATCAGTGTTTCTATTCAATAAATATTAGCATGCAGCATCAAGTATTTAAAATTTCACTATATATACGTTACAGAACGAGAGTAATTTACATGAAAAGATGTAAAAATACCTCGTTCCAAAGTATTTGCCGGTCCTATGAAGCCTTTCCACCAGAGAATACCTAAAACTAGTAATATAATGAAGACTCCTCCGGCCACAATTCCAACCACTGCACCTGCTGATATACCACTGCTTCCACCTCCTGATGAAGTTTCTGGGGGTGGAAAGTCTACCAGAAGAAGAATAGCGTTAGCCGAGTAAATGTTAATGATAGGAGTGCGTTATTCAACCAGCTAATTAATTTACAAAGCAACAAATGATGCAACGTTTAATGGAACTTCAGTAGAAGTAGATGATATGAAACATAAGTTGTATGTTTTGTCAAAGTTTTCTTTGCCTGCCATACTTATTCTTACATTCTTTCTTGACAAAATGAAAGTTTTACATAGAAACACTAGACTAGAACACAGTAGGAAGAATGTCAAATTATAGCGTAAACGGACATACCAGAATCAATAGAGATAGCTGATATAAGAGGACCATAGTCTCCTCTGTAAGGGACACCTGTTGTCCCTTTCCCAGCCCAGAATAAACGTATCTCTAGAGTACTATCAGTTACGTTAGCAGTGAACTTTTTTGTGACTGCTTTACCAAAGCCACCAGCTGCATCTGCAATATTGAAATCCTTCAAGGCTAGTGACCCCTGCAAAGTAATACATTTACATAAAAATTAATGTTCATTGGTACCTCTATCTACCGAGCCCTGAGTCCTGACTAATTAACTTTCTTCAACAACATTCGTTGAACTTTACAAACTTTCACTGATATATGTTGAAGGCTAGATGTATATACCTGAATGTATATATCAAATACACGTCTTCCCAGGCTACTATATGTTGTGTCATTTGTAAATATTATCTCTGCAAAGTGGAGGTTTACTGTGTAGTTTCCATTTCCGAGGCAAAACCCATAGTAAGTTAGAGAAATAGGAGAAAGGCGTGCATTCATGTACAACTCAGGATTGGCCATAGTGAGTTCAGATGAATTAGTCCAGGTATAGGTCTTTGTAGGACGATTATCATCAGCGAAGTAGCCAGTGGTGCTTGATGCCCAATTTGTCCTGCTCAGAGAAACTGATGAAGGCCCGGCTACATCAGTATCTTCCTCATATGTTGCGTTTGTGGGTCTTGTGAAATTTTCATAGAGGGGAACTTCTTTTCCGCCACAATTTATATGAAGAGTGTACCAAGCTACACCAAGAGAAAAAGAAGTGTCAAGCTTTAGATAGGTCCAGAAGAGAAGATCAGGCTTTAATTTGTAGTGAGCATAAATTCATGTTTTTCATGTGTCTTTTCTACACTGACCATTTGATACTAGACTATATCTATCTTTTGTAGCTGCATGTTAGGCCATTCAGTAATGGACTACGACTACAAATAATGTCACCACCCCCCGGAGAAAAAAGAAAAAAGAAAAAAGACCACAGTTCATAGAGGAAATAGCTGGAAGGCAACTTACTTTTTACACACTTTGCAAGCGGTAAACATGAAACAGATCTGCGGATTAAATAACAAAGGGTCAAGAGAAGTTCAGCAACATAAAATCATAAACCAACATGAATGCACAGCTTGGAATATCAAGTAAGTTTTAAGCCGTCATGAGTTTAAATGATTGGAAACTTACGAAGTATTGCCAGCAGAAGAGCTTGCAAACAAGTTCCTGTATTCATATTAAGCTATTAACACATATTTATATAATTGCTCTACAAAACACAAGAGAGTTTAACTTAATCAAGATAATCTTACAAGCCGTCTTGTGGTTCACAATTCTCATCATTTGAGTTCATGGTGAAGTTGTTATATGAAAGATCACTGCACAACAAGAACAAGAGATAAGCAGAAACATTGCTGGATACTGGACTAGTAAAAAAAAGGTCAAAAAAACTGCATGAGCAGAAACCTTTAGCAACTTTCACCACTTTGGTCATATTTGTCCAAGCTAACCTTCCATGTAGAGTTGATGCATATTTTCTGAGTATGACTACAATGATGCTCCAAAATGCAAAGTCACAAACTCACAATAGACAATGCGAGTACTTTTTTTTGGGTGACAAAATAATGCAAGTACGATATATACTATAGCTAAGAAATTTATGTTATCTATAACTGTAACAAATGACATAAACTTCTTATCAACTTACTAAATATTAGTATGGTCAGAGAAGCTTACATGCTCTTGGCTTTCATCCAATCAGCTGGCACAGTTCCGGTCAGCATGTTTCCAGTTAAGAACCTAATGATAATTAATATCAAAATGATTCAGTAACAAAGGTAGTATTTATTACGATGAAGTATATGTAAATCAGTTTCAAAAATGATTCAACAGATCCTGAGTGCCTGGGATCGACATGTTGAAGGTATAGATTTGGAATAGCCATCACTACAAACTGTACAGCAAGTAAACAGTATCTAAATTTAAAAGATTATTTGATCAAAAAACTAATTTTCCAATACCACCACAGGACTTTCATTCTAGAAAAATATCTTAAGCCATGTTTCATGTAGGTACTTTGTTCTTTTATACGCCCAAAAGACAATGAAATTCTCACTTCACTAGTCACATCATATCAATGGTACATTATACTTGGAGTTGAGGTATAACATCACTAGAAAAAGATCTCCTTATAAACAATAAAAGATTTGTTATATATATTCAAATTGCTTACAAATTATCCAGATTTCCTAGATCAGCAAAGTTGTTTGGGATATCTCCACTTAGCTTGTTAAAACTAAGGTCTCTGCAAACAAACCAATACAAAGTTATGTTTCTAGAAAGAATATAATATATCTGAACACAGGGAAAAAATAATCAATGAAATACATATGTACTAACAAAATTTTCAAAGTTGACATGTTCCCAAGAAATTCGGGTAGCTGTCCACTAATATTGCAGTTCCGCAACACCCTGTAAAAGTAACATTAATACTTTGAGTTTCCAAAGAATCCTTGTGCAGCCAGAGATGCATTTCATAGCAGTAACAACTTACAATGTCTCCAGGCTTGTCATATTATTAAGTACAGGAAAGGATGATTCAGATCCATTCAAGTCGGTAATTCTCCTACAAGTAAAGTTGATCCACAAACATGAATTAAATAGTTCTTAGTTAATTTATTCTATAAACCAGAAAATACTAACAATAGGTACTAACAGGTCAGTTAATCTTGTCAAGAGAGAAATGCCGGAAGGAATTGGGCCTGTAAAACCACTAGCCTGAATCACTCTGTTTTCAAAAGTCATAGTTTAAATTAGTCATGATATAAACTTCGAAATCAAGCAAAAGTGAACAAGAAAGATATGCACTCACAGTCCCTCAAGATTTGTCCAGTTCTGAATAAAATCAGGTATCTTCCCAGAAAAGGAACTGTCACTAATCCGACTGCATAACGATGGGAAACAGAGAAATTATACCAATCATTACAATGCAGTGAAAATATGAGTAAATATGGGTCCTAGGAAACTCGTAAGAAAGAAAGAGCACCAGGAAGCTTACAAGTCAGTCAAGTTGGTAAGCTTTGCAAATGTTTCTGGCAACTCCCCAGTAAAATTGTTGGAGGTAAGAAGCCTAATGAATTAAAGAGACAAAAGATAACAAATACTGATATTATAACTAAAGATTTACAGGAAGTAGACATACATTATCTGCATACAGGAAAATAATTCCAAATGAACCACATATCAGTAACTAAGGCTAAACTTTCAAAGATATCTTACATTCTTTGTATGCGAGTCAAATTTCCAAGCTCCTCACGAAGAACTCCAGAGAAACTATTGAAATCGATGGCCCTACATAAAACAGATTCACATTCATTTAAATCTTCAAAAGTGTCACATAAAAAACTTCATACATCAAGTAAATCGGAGAAGGAAAAAGAAATGCTATATCAAAACTCACAAACTTTCGAGGGTGGTGATGTTTCCTAGCTCAGCAGGGATAGATCCTGTCAAACGGTTTCCAACAAGAGAACTGCCACAAAACTTAATTGTCAAATGGCTCGATAATTTAAAAACAGCCAGGAATATGAAATACATACAAAAAAAAAAAAAAATATCATTTGTAAGATTGAAATATTTATGTTCCAATCAAATAGCAAGTCAATTGACAAAGTATCTCACACCAATGCAGACAGAGATAAGAGTGTACATTGTAACTAGTGGCAGGGATTCCCATTCTGGAGGGATGGTGCCATTTAGGTAGTTGCGGGTGAGGTCACTGAAAGAAAAAGAAAGAAATGAGGTATCCCGTTATTGAAAACTTAAATAAGGTAAATTCATTGATGAAATTTGTACAACACTCAAACTTGGGGCGGTAACACTGTGCTTACATTTCTTGGAGATAAGGGAGGTTGATCAACTCCGGCGGCAGTTGTCCTGTCAGATTCTGCGCTTTCAAAAGTCTGCGCTTCATTGCAGATGAAAATTTCATGAATAATAGTAGGTAAATACTGAATACAGGTCAGGTAACTGAAAAAGGGTAGCTAGCTTTTACACTTTCAAGAGGGTACTAAAACATTACTTATATGTTGAACTCAGACGACGATGTTTTTCGAAGAATGCAGCTTGTAATTGTCATTTCACAGTTCGTTCAATAAGAGATAGTTTTACAGAATCACTGTTGCTTTGCACAGCACAATGATGCGTTTTGCATTTTCTCTGGGGAATTTTATCAAACAGCTACCGTGCAATTAGGATGTGGCAGTAAAGAAAAGCCAGCTGGTTTTGCAGTAACTAGTAATTTAGCACTAATTAAAAAGAATGGATTCGAAAATTTGAACTAAAAAGTCCAACCGAAACGAAAAACAAACAGTATGATTGGGTTGGCTCCATTGCTGTGCGTTCCCAATTGATAGACCCGAGCAGAAGCGAACAGAAATAAGAATAGACTTTACTCTCTTAGGCCATGTTTGGTTCATGGAATCCATCAAGCATTTGGGAAAAGAAAGTAATTACTTTTCATTGTTTGGAAACTAAAAGAAAAGAGTGGGAAAGGAGAGTGTTCACAAATGGAAGGAAAATTAGGTGGAAAATGATTCCCTCCCCCCACGTCTACTACTCAAGAATATATTCCAGCTACATTCCTCGCTTTTTCAAACACTAGAAAAGAAAATTGACAGGAGTTACAATTTCTCATGTCAAAAGAAAATTCAAAAAAATATTTTCCTTTCTTTTCTATTTCCTGAACCAAACCAGATCTTAAGGTTTTTTATTGGTCTGCCTACCGTCACGTGGTACGTTATCGGACTACTAAAAAGCTTACTAAAATGGTCATGAAAAAAAATAAAATTTTAGGTAGGGTTGTCCTTACAACGTAAGTGACCTGACCAAAAGATGTGATGATAAAGGCAGTCTAATATGATTTTCAATGTAAATAAGTTACCACCGTTTCTTAAATTTATGTGCAACACCTGTAATACTTCTTACATGTGTTTCTATTGAAATGCCCTAGCCCCCATGAACCCTAGCTACCTAGATAATTAAACTTATTAACAACAAATAATGGTGTTTATGGTTTATGGTTTAATAGGAAAGGAATGGGGGCCAAACCTTACAAATTAGGAAGCTTTTACTTCTAACTATATCAAACCTCTTGATAACTAATGCAAAATACTCAAGTTTTAAAAAATTACAGGGGTGCCTTGGCCTCAGTGTAGCTCCGAGCTTTGTTTGTTTGTTCTATCATAACTCCTCATTTGTGTTGGGTATATAGATTCCACCAAGCTAGCTTGTGAATTCATAATTTATAAAGATTGGGGTCACTTCATGTCTTCATCCATGGCCGGCCTAATCTAATTAAGTTCTATATTTGATTGAGCTTTGGTCCTTTGGAGGTGAAATATATAAACAAGTTAACGAAAGAGACTGTATAACGTATTTCGATCAGAGTACGTAGCAGACGTGAGTGTACGTGGTCCTCAAATATATACATATACAGATGCCCTCATATACGACGGGGGTGGATCATATAACGCATTATTGGCTACACCTCACTTTCCTTGTTAAACTTTATGACCAACTACAGGATCCAGAATAGACACTTGAAGACTTGATCAAAGTTTTCGAATAAAGTTGCTGCTTGATTCTAATTCTATATTCTGATTAAAGAATCGATGACCTTTCTTCGTTAAGGAGAATAGTCGTCTTCTGATGAACAGTAGAGAGAGAGAGAGAGAGAGTTTTAATTTCTTACATGTGTGTGACATGGCAGATCTGATCGGTCGTAGAATTGGAGGTGGTATTACAGTTGCCGCAGGTGACGTTGTTCATATATTGGCCTACCGGAGCAGAACTCCATCCCCGTTCTCCGCTGCATGGATCTACGCTGAAGTCCCAGCTCTTACCCAGTGTCTCCCCAATGTCCCTTAAAGCTTGTACTACAGGCAAATCCATCAGCAAAATATGCAACCATTTAGTTCTTGAGCTCAAACATATTGCAAACATCGATCACGTATGTATCACTTACTTTCATCTGCAGGTAATCGATTAGCTCCGAAAGCAAAGCTCGCAGAGAAAGCTAGCAAGAGAGAACCAACAAGAAGCCGAGAGAAGAAGAACGTGTAATTCATCTTGCCTTTTACTGTGTATATGGTGAAAACGTTTCCGATCTGATGCCTCAAATGAGTTAATTCTGAAGAAGGGAGATCAAGAACGGATAGAGTTTTGATATATTCGAGCTTGGATTATTGATGATCGAGTAGTTTTATAATGCAAGACTATATATACGTAGACCATTTTGTATTCACGTTGATTAATTAAGAGAATGAAAGGGAGGAGACCTCGTCAAATGCACGAGGTCACAAGTCACTTTTACTTGGCTTCTTTTAGAAACAAGTACTTGTCAAATGTCATCGGTGATTTTGTTATGTTTTACTTGTCAAATGCATCCAGCTTCTGCATGCATATGCAAAGACAACGACAGGTTTTGTGGCCACTCTTATATTAAATTAACAGAAAATCAACAAAGACCGCTGATTAATGTAGGATTTGTTATTTAACGCACTTTGGACCTTCGACTATTCAATTAAGAACTTGATTGGTATTATATATAGAACTTTTAATCTGTTCGGTTTATGGGGTTGGCGGATCAATATGTACTAGTCAGTATGCAATTCATGTAGCATTTCACAATTCACATTACGCAAAAATGAACATTCAAACAGAAACGGTGACATGTCATTGTAAATTTGTAATGCCGCCCCCCTCTCCGGGACAAAGTTAGTCCAAAAGATTCAGCTAGCTACACTCTGATAAGAGGAAGTAGATATGGTTAGTAAACATGTATGTTTGCTGCAAGGGTTTAGCTACACTTGCAACCCACGAGGACAATTTGCTACGCTCTTGAATTACTGTTCTTCCAGCAACTTGAATGAGGATTTATTGGATAGAGACCCTGAACTGATGTCGCTGAAGTGCACGCCCCTTCCATGCACATCGTTCTCTGTACTCCCACCGGTGGTCTCCAATGAGTAACTGGATCCAAAATGTTTCCTCATTTCACCGATCTCATGTGATGAGGCACTTGAATCTAAGACCAAGTCCTCAACACGAGCCCTGCCTTCAAGCATGCTCACCACTAAAGACATCGCAGGCCTAAGTGCTGCAGTGATATTACAGCAAAGTAGAGCCACATTGATGGTAATCATCACTTCTTCTTTGTTAAAATCGCAACCCAACCTTGGATCGACTAGGTCTAGCAAACTTGCTTTCTCTTGTAGAAGAAGTGCCTAGAAACAGGAAAACACAAACAGCAGTATATGATTAAGTTTTCTATGTGTGTATGTGTATATTAAAGTTTGTTTCACTGAGTAAAGTGTGGTAGGGGACAGAAAGACTCTTATATTCCAAGGAAAAGATATAACAAGGGAAAGCTTTTGGTTTTATTGAGGTTTTGAAGGTGTAACCAAACATCTCCAACAGTAATATTAACTGGTAACATCTGATATCATGAAAGATGGATGGCAAACTGAAGAAACTTTTAAAACTAGTATGTAGCAAATGAAGCTGGAGCACTAGATTAAGATTTTGGTTCATGATGAAAACAAAAAAGCAATGTGCAGCTGATTAATCTTTTTTTTTTTTCCAAAAGGAAACCGATTAATATAAACCGAAATATATAGTGAACCAACAAAAGTCAAGTTAAATAAGGAGCTAGCCAGAACATTAGTTCATGTTACCCAGTCAAGAATGTAAAAGCTCTCTTCCTTGGAACGGTAAGTTGTATTGCACCTTCCGCTGACCATTTCCAATACGAGAATTCCAAAACTATACACATCTGCTTTATCAGTCAGATAACCCCGCATTGCATATTCAGGCGCCATATATCCACTGTCAAATCATGAAATCACACATAAATTGAATTCCTAACCTTTTGAAATGCCCTACTAGCAGCTTATAGGATTTTCATGAAATTTTCTGATAAAATAACAGTTTTCTATATTAGGCATAGTCCTCTCACTTTGTTCTGCCTTATATTCTGCCAACCTTTTTCTTCCCTATTGGCCGGGGTGGATTAAGATCAAAAGAAAGCGATTAATATTTATTTATTTTGGTACGAATAAGAGTTGAGAGTAGGGACTTACTAAGTTCCAGCAATCCTAGTGCTTATATGGGTACTATCATCTTCATCAAGCTTGGCTAGGCCAAAGTCTGATATCTTCGGGTCAAGATTTTTATCAAGCAGCACATTAGTAGCTTTGATGTCTCTATGAACGATCTTCAACCGTGATTCTTCATGGAGGTAAGCCAGACCTTTTGCTATACCAACACAAATCCTGTGCCTTGTTGGCCAATCTAACTTCAACTGACTTTCTTTTGCACCTTTAATGTTCAAAATAAGATTTAGTTAGTAATGGTATCTGTCTAGCGTGAAAAAAAAAAAAATTAAGTTTGGAAAAAATTATGCTAGAGAAATACTAACCAAACAAAGCGCGTCCGACACTGTTATTTTCCATGTATTCGTAGACAAGCAACAACTGATTTCCTTCAATGCAGCATCCATACAGCTTGACAAGATGAGGGTGTTGCAGAGCAGAAATCATGCCGATCTCATTTACAAATTCACGATTTCCTTGCTTTGATTTGGCAGAAAGCTGCTTAACAGCAATTATGGTGCCATCTGATAGCTGGCCCTGCATTCACAATATACATAGTCGATCAAAAATCCCTTCACTAAAGAGAAAAGGAACTTCAGTAGTCAAAGAAGCTTAAATGCACAAATAATAGAAATTATTGGTTCAGAAGAATACCTTGTAAACAGGACCAAAACCACCTTCTCCAATCTTGTTGGATATGTCAAAGTTCTTCGTGGCATCTTTGATTTGTCTCAAGCTAAATTTACCAGTTTGCAGGTCAACACCTTTTAAATCTGTGCATGCAAGAAGCATTCTTAGAAACTTTTCCCAAAAATTTAAGGACGATGGGATTCTTAGTTTCTGATATATCTTGAGCTGATTTGTGGCTTCAAGTTCACATTAACTAAATTCTTAGCAATACATACAAGCATCAAGTGAGTAAGATTTTTAGTGTTACAGATTGAGGCACATATTATGTGTGATGTATAGTCATACAGAGCAATGTGTATAATTATCTTCCAAAGAAAAAGTAAGAAAACCATTATAACAAATCAACCGCAAATACCTTGCTCCAAAGTCCTTTCTCGTCTTAGATAGCCTCTCCACCAAAGAAAACCGAAAACCAGCAACACAAGGAATACTGCCCCTGCAGCCATAATTCCAACCACTGCACCTATAGAGATACTCCTTGATATGTGTCCTGACGAGATTTTTGCCGGGGGTTTAAAGTCTAAAAGAAAGAGAAAAGAGCTTTAGGGCCGAGTACCATTTGGTGGAATCTTTATATAAGTAGACAATAAGTAAAAATTTCATGATGTTTGCAGTCAAAGATTATTTTGATGCTTATTATATAGTATCCTTAGGTGAAAAGGGTAATAGTTATGCTATACTTATAAACAACCTTCACATGGAGAGTATTGCGTTTAAAAATAAAACTCAGAGAAAACAAATACATTTCTCAGTTGTTTGAGAGGGAAATTTAATAGCACGCTGTTCAAAATAAGAAGCAATGTACAACACTCAGGTTGAACTTTCAGACCTGTAGTTACTGAACGCCCGCCTAACATGGAAACTTATATATAACATATATGAGAAATTGCCAATAGTTAACAGAGCTTGACTAGTAGACATAGCAGTGCAAAATCACCTGGAACTACAGATATGGCGGAGATAAGAGGACCATAAATTCCTCTTACAGGGATACCAGTGGTTCCTTTCCCAGCCCAAAAGAAACGGATCTCCAACGTATTAGTAGTTACTGCAGCAGTATAGTTTTTTATTACAGCCTTATCAGCCCCACCTGCCTCATCTGCAATATTGAAATCCTGCAGCACTCGTATGCCCTGCATTATGCTTATACAGTTACTAGCTTAACATTTCAGACACTTCTAAGTTATAAGGCTGATTTATAATTTCAAAATTAAAAAAAGAATTAAAATTTCTGGAAATGTATGTCCTCAGCTACCTGAATGTAAACATCAAATATGCGCCTTCCCAAGCTGCTATATGTTGGACCATTTGTAAACATTATCTCCGCAAAATGGAGATTTACTGTGTAGTTTCCATTTAGCAGGCAAAACCCATAATAAGTTAGAGAGATGGGAGAAAGGCGTGCAGTCATGTATAGTTGAGCATTGGCCATAGACAATCTAGATGAATTAGTAGACCAAGTAAAGTGGTCTGTAGAACTGTCATCATCAGGGAAGTAACCGGTGCTGCTTGACACCCAATTTGTGCTGCTCATGTAATATGATGAAGGTCCATTTGCCATTATATCCTCATCATATGTTGTTCCGTCAACTGTTACTCCACTTCCTCCACAATTTATATTGAGAGTATACCAACCTGTGTAACAAGTGCGTAATTAGAACCCAACGAGTTCAAGAAAGATAAGTTAATGTTTGAAAGCTTATGGAAATATCGAAGCACCCATCTAATTTCGTAGAACTGAGGTTGCACAGACTAAACATACATAATATACATGTAAAGATTTATGTAACATATTTTTGGTCAAAAATATCGACTTTTTAAGGAGGTATCGATCGTTTGTAAGGGATAAAGCCAATTAAATATGTTATTTCTTTTTGGGATAGAATGGTTAGAGGGAGTATTGAGCAACTGCCAGATCAGGTTGATAAAATTAAGTTCAGTTGCATCTTAAGAGGAAACTAATGTACTTTAAGTATAAGGTAAAGAGCCCTGTAAGGAATTCACCAGAAATCTACATACAAGAATTCACCAATTACATTAAGTGTGATTTAAACTGGATTTAATGAAGATCAAACGACACAAAACGAAAACTACTAATCAAATCACTCATTTATAGTCTGAAGGATATATGTATATAGAGACCAAACTTACTTTTGGAACAAGTTGTAGTTTTATTGCTCAAACACGAAACAGCTCTGCAGATTAAATAGAAGTTGTCCACGAATATCAGTAAGATAAAACCATACATGAAAATCAGCTGGAACGTAAGAATTAAGATATACAGATCCCAAAGCTAAGTATAAGGTATTTTCCTTCTATGTCACCTAAAGTATAGCTACTTTGACAATTTAGTAGTCGAAGTTATCCTCTACTAGACCATTTATACATCCAATTATTAGGTACAACATGGTCTAACCAAGGATAACTCGTTTATTAACAAGGTATGTACCAAATTGTCCAAGTAGCAATACGTCGAGTACCGCTGAAGGAATTGCCCCTTAAATATATGAAACATGCTTTCAGAAGATAGATTTGAAACTTACGAACTGTTGCCCTCTGAAGAGCCTGCAAACAAGTTCCTGTAGAGATTAATTCAAATTGAACATTTAATCATAATTTACAAAATCCAGAATGGCCTGATTTGAGGATAATGAAAAATTTCTTACCAGCCGGCTTGTGGCTGACAATTTACAGGCCCTGGGGTGATTGTGAAGTTATTATATGAAAGGTCACTGTACATAGAGAAAATACATGTATAGTACACAGTTAATGCCTCTCTCTCATGTCTATAAGAGCAATTTAAGATCCAAATTCTAATCACACCATACTGTGCATCCATTATACTGTACCAGGTAATAGATAGAATTAAGTTCCATTATTAGGTAACAAACTATTAGCATTGGGAAAAGAACCTTACACATTTTCTCCTACCATCCACAGAGGCTCGGGTCCATTCAGCAAATTTCCAGTTAAGAATCTATACAAATTAGCACCAAAAAAATTCAGTAAAGAATATAGTGTTTGTTATTAAGAACTGTATGCTCAATAGGTTTTCTTAAATCAGTATTTTCATTTTGAATGCCTGCCTGCATCATAAGGGCATCTATCTGTTACAAATTTCTTACATGTAGTCCAAATTATTTGTTGGAGCAACAAAGCTCCTTGGGACTTTTCCAGTTAGCTTGTTGAAGCTGAGGTCTCTGCAAAGTGCAAACAAACCAACGTCAAATGCATTTCAAAGTATGCTAGCTCTCCGGCCAGAAAACAATAATATATATACTTTTGAATTAAAAATCCTTTCCAGGAAACGCACCAAATATTTTCTGAACAACAAATGAAAGACCTTTAAATGGATCTCACATGCACACACACATCACCACAATAACAATTGAGAGAAGCAAAGCACAAAAGTTTGATGCTAACTGATATATCCTTTGGAACATTATAATCTCCACTTAAAGGACAGTTTTAAGGTTATTAATTACTTCGAAGTAGTATTATATATTGTTTAACCAAAAGGGTAATCTATCCAAACCAAAACCCAGGAACATGATTAGCATATCTGGTTGGTTAACCAATATGCAATGCAAACAGTCAGAGATGATGCCAAGTTTCTACAATCAAAGAAATCCGTTTGGACAGCAAAAAAAATCTCCAGGTATTTAAGGATGGGAGAGGCTCAACTAAGATTCTGTGCACAAGAGGATAATGTATAATGTTAGAAACAAAGGGTAATGGTAGAAATGCAAGTAAAACACAAGAAATGCAGTATATAATAGTCCTGTAGGATATACTATCACAGAGGGGGAGAATTTCTTCGACTCCTTAAACTTCTGTCTTCTTGCTCCATTTTCCACTTCCACTATTCCCTCTATACTTGATTTTTCTGTTTCCTTTAGCAAAAAAAAGTTTAATTTTTCTCTATCAAATATATGCATAAGGCCTTCTTCCCAGGATCCCAGCCCTCGTTAACACTCTTTGTGTAGTCGGTAGTCGGTACAGGTAATTTAAAATCATGCAACATCCTTTTTTTTAAATAATAAAATATGGAAAGAACATGTTTATAAGGCAGAGAAAGACAAAAAAAAATGAACAGAGATCTGTACTAACAAAGTTGTCAACTCTGTCATGTCGGAAAAATATTCTGGTAGCTGTCCATTAATATTGCAACTCCTCAAGATCCTGCAGAAAAAAAAAATAAAAATACTTCAATTTGCAAGGAGTTCTATCTTGTACAACCAGTAATGTTTGTCAAGTAAGAATTAACTCACAGTATCTTCAAGTTCTTCATATTCTCAAGTCGAGGAAAGGATGATTCAGGTCCGTTCAAGTCAGTAATTCTCCTGCATGTTAAAATTGTTGCATGAGCAAAAGTTACGTGTTTACAAATTCCTAATCTATTTGAATTCATAAATTGCAAGACATCAAGCGCCGGACTAACAGGTCAGTTAAACTTGTCAATAGAGAAATTCCAGAAGGAATTGGCCCCGTCAAACCACTAGCCTGAATCCCTCTGTAATTGTCACAAATTAAGTAAGTGACAGAAAAATATACATAAATGACATTTCAAAATCAAGCAACAGATGACATGTATGAAGAATGTATCACTCACAGTTTCTTGATATTTGTCCAGTTTTGAATATAGTCTGGTATTTTCCCAGAAAGGGAATTGTCAATAATCCGACTGCATAATGATGGGAAAAATGAAATACCAATTATTCTCATAATCGGGGAAATAATGACCAACTTAGGTGTAAAGGAAACCTTATGTGAAATATAGAAAGTAAGAGCTTACAAATCCTTTAATTTGGTGAGCTTTGCAAATGTATCTGGCAGATCCCCAGTAAAATTGTTTGAGGTAAGAACACTAAAAAAGTAATAGGAAGCAATTAGAAATATATATATATATATATATATATATATATATATATATATATAAGTAATGCTTATATACCAACTATTTGTTCTCAAGATTAAAATTTCTCATAGTATATCTTACAGTGTTTCTATGTTAGGCAAGAATCCAAGTTCCCAAGGAAGACCTCCAGAGAAATTATTGAAATCTATGGTTCTACACAAAGCAAACTCAATATCATTAACTAAAAGAACTTCTTCAAAACTTCACAAATCAAGGAAAAAAAAATGAAACAAATATCTCATCAAAACTCACAAACTTTTCAGGGTGGTAATATTTGCAAGCTCAACGGGGATAGAACCTGTCAAGCGGTTTCCAACAAGAGAACTGCACCATTACCAAATGTTAGAACAACTATATAAAAGAAATGGCTATGCAACATAAAATGGACATGATCAAATATGAAATGCACAAAATCCTCCCTAAATATACTCAATCGCTATCGTTCAAATGGCTCCTGAATGCTCAGGGGTCATCAAATGAAAAACTAACTCTTAGAAAAATCTGTTCTAAAAGAAATGGCTTAAGTAAGGTCGACATTATAAACATTGGCTGAAGAACATGACATGAATATCAGACAGAAAAAGAGAGTACATGTTAACTAGTGGCAGAGAGCCCCATTCTGGAGGGATGGTTCCATTCAGATAGTTACGAGCAAGGTCACTACGTACAGAAGAAAGAAGAGAGAGAATAGTTAACATACAGAGACAATAAGAGAAAGAAAGACAAAAAAAAAAAATCCAATATGAGCAAACTGAAGTCGATCCCCTTAATTGTGCTTACATTTGTTGGAGATAGGGAAGCCTCGCCATATCTGAGGGAAGTGTTCCTGGCAAATTCTGAGCTCTCAGAAGTCTGCGCATCATCAAAAAAACAGATCTTAAACGCAATATAAACACTTGACACATTTAAATATGCTAATGTACCTAAAAGGTTTCACAATCACACAACTCAGACCAAAAAAGTTAAACTCAGGCGATGAAGGCCTTGGTAAGAATTAATAAAGCTTAAAAGTCTCAGAGCCAAAACTTAGCTACATTTTTTTTTTTCGAAATCACATTGCTCTAGCTAGTTTATCTTCAATCATGCAACCAAGTTATTCAGGACATTGTTGCACAATGTCACGATCGTAATCTTCTTTCCTTATTCAATATGAATAGAGGGAAGTAGTGTTTATTTCTGCATTTTATTCACCTTCCTGCCTTCCATTTGATGGAGGACTGGGAATGCCAAAGAGCTCGCAGTTTCAAAGTTCTAAAACTGTTGCTAAGGGTTACAGTTCTAAGGATGGGCCTAGTCTTCATAACGGGCCTCCGTCAACGCCTCAAAGATGGGCCGAGCTCGCCGACGAAGGAGATCGGATTATAGATCATAGAATAAATGGCAATGGGACCATGATCGATCATATCAGTGATCAATTGTCAAGATTCTCTATAGAGATAGCGTTCATCGTTTGACTTTGACTATAATTTATAGATATTCAGTCCCAGTTTGAATGCATGCAAATATTGATCGACCTGCTCCCAAGGAAATATGCAAAACGACGAATTACTGCTCGTATCTTGCTCCCTCCAAGACTTGTCGACCATTCCGTCTGAATACCATTTAATGTGAATGGATGCAACTACAAAACTGTTGTTTTCTCCGGTCCATTATTGCCAATAATGTATCATGTCTTTGTGTCTATATCGATCGAGCTCCATCTAAGGTTTAATTTTAATTTCTCTTAAACATATGAATATGATTATGTGATTTAATTACGAATTAGATGCGTTCATTCTTTACGTTTTCATGCATGTATTGTAACAATTAGAGTATTTTCTAGATTGCACGGACAAAACCAATGTTTGAGATTAGCTAATCAGATAACAACAATATGTGAAATGATCAAAATAAATGTTAGGAGATCAATTTGGTATTTTGATTAGTAAGTGTGCGTGTCTGAGATTTGTTCATTTGAAACGTCGAGGAGGCAAATCATATGCAAATTAAGAAGCTAAGTTTCAATAGCTACTAACGAGAGAGAGAGAGAGAGAGAGAGGTACGTACATGCTAACAACATGGCAGATCTGATCAGTAGTACCGGTGGCGTTGGCCGCATCGGAAGTTGTACAATGGCCGCAGGTGACGTTATTGGCATTATATTTGTCGGCTTGAGTAATCCATCCATATTCTCCGCTGCAGGGATCAGCACTGAAATTCCAGTTTGTCTTCCCCAGTGTCTTTGCTATGTCCTTCAAAGCTTGTACTACAACAAGAAAACACATTCATATATATCCCCAACTCCGTAAGACACTCTCAGAAGTTCTCATTTCTACCATTATATATATACAGCTATAAATACATACCTTCATCAGCTGATAACCGATTAGCTCCGAAAGCCAAGGCTGCAAAGCAAAGTAGCAGGAGAGAATGAACAAGAAGACGATGGATCAACAGCTTGTAGTTCTTCATCATCTTTCTGGTTGGAAAATCTTTCAGTACAAATGTACGTGTACGTGTGGGAGAGACTAGAGACTTTGCCAAGAGGCCTCTCAGCACTAATTTATATATGCATACATTTACTTTGATTATTTCAGAGCTATATATGCAGATCAACGATGGTTATCGATCAGCAGTAGAGCTACTATGTAAGATGCAACCAGATTTGACTCTGAGCGGAGGTACAGCGAGGCGATAAGGCCGTCATATAGTGACTGGAAAACAAGCACTGATTGGATTTTGAAAATTATATATACTATAGTAATATTGTTTGACTCCTCTGTCAGGAAAATAAATATTATATATCCCAATTGAGTGAACAGAGATGTTCCTGTCAAGTGGGATTGGTCCTCAGTCTATCTATCAGACAATGTCTCAGCTCGGTTGTAGATTTTTTGATAATTAATTCTTGGGTCCAAACCAAGATGGTGAAAAATTGGGGAATGATCGATCTCTCATTGCTTGGTTTGGGTACTGTCTTTGACTCTTGATGATTTGCTTGAGACCTCTTAGGCTAGGCTACTCTTCCTTTTTAGCATTTGGGGTACATGGAAGCTGGAAGGATCATAATGAGCGCAAGAGTGGGGGAAGACTTGTGATGGAGTGAATGCTAGGCTCTCGGACTAATAGATCATAATCAGACTGTCAAGCCTAATGCTCAGGACGGTAGATTAAAGAGGTGGAAGTCTTCCCCAATGGGTGAATTAAGATTAATATGGATAGCTCTTTTAACAACCTTTATGTAAACCTGGCAATTTGGCCTGCAGCTCTAGGCAAACCCGCCCATTTGTTTAACGTGCCGGAAAAAAAAACCTGACAGGCTCGGCACGGTTAAATCTGTTAGTTAACGGGTTCTTTCGGCCCGTTAAGAGCCCGACACGGTAAGAACCTGCACCAGTTCGCACGAGTCCGGCCTGTTGTCAGGCCTACCTTTCTGGGATGGGTGGAATATGAGGGTTCATTCGAACTCTACAGGATTTTGGGTACGTCCAATGTGACTTCGGTTGATCAAGTTGACGTTTTAGCGAGGTAGGCAGTTGTCACACATGCTTTGCAGTATGGGCTCACCCCGACAATTTTGGAGAAAGATTGTAATCTCATAGTTCAGACGAAACCACAAGGATGTAGAAACATATGCATCTTTTGTTGATGTCCACGAGACGAAGTGCTTAAATCTTACCATATTTGTCACATTGGAACCCCCTTCCAATGTGACAAGGGGGGGGGGGTCTAAAAACTAAAGTAATAGAAAAGAGAATCACCCCTGAGTACCATCTCTTTGCGAAGGAACCAAACACAACGTCATTCCACATGCTTCCATGTTGGGTCGTGTGCAAGATGACATCGTCTAAAGTCTTTCAAATGCCCATGATTCTTACATTGCTCATGCTTTTCGTCAAACCAACCCAGTGACTCATCTTTTAGTTGATATTGCACGTATTCATGCTCAGAATACCATTGACGTTCTGTGCCTTATTTTATTTGGGATGTACTTGAGAATGAGTTTACTCCTACCATATTTAATAATTTTTATAATTAGAGGGCTCTGAAAATTCTACAATTGAAGGAGATCGAAAGACTTCTGACGAGGCGTGAAGATGCTAGCGATGGTTTGTACACGGCCCGGTATGTCATCTCTCGTAGGGAGGAACATGTTTCGTAGTCTGATGTGCTTCGGGTGGCGGAAACCTTTCAAGCTTGAGGAAAGTCATAAAGAGGCAAGGGAGTGGGTGCGAGTGCGATGCTCGATGCTGGCTTTGGGACTTAGCGACGACGACATCACAGGTTAGTTGTTCCATTCCACAGTCAGCTTTCTTCCCAGAGGTTGATGATGTGGTGATTGTCAATTGGTAATAATGACACTACACTCAGGTTCTAACTTGACTTGTGGCTGCTCAGCGTAGGTGTCTATGAGCATAGTTAAGTCCTTTGCAGCGAAGCATTGTAACAAGTTTCGGATCCAGATAATGGTAACTGTTTGTGAAGGAAAATTTATCATTATGGTCGAGGTGGCAAACGGGCCGACCCGGCTCACTTAATCGGGCTTCGGGCCGTGCTTGGGCTGGCCCACGACGATCCACTTCTTAACGGGTTCGGGCCTGCCCATTTACTCAAATGTAAGGCCCAACCCGGTCCAAACCCATAACGTTCAGGCCGTACTCGGGCCGGCCCATAACGTGTCGGGCCGTGCTCGGGTTGGCCTATAAATGGGTCGTACCGAGCCCGTTTCGTGCCAAAAATTGAAATTAGTCGAGGTGAATATCATATACCACCGCTTCTACTCTCATAATCTCAACTTTTAAGTATACACGATACGATTACAAACCAAAACCAATTCACACTTTCTATCGATCATTTTTTTCTTTGATAACAAATTAAAGAAATAAATGATAAATGCTCATAGTTTACAATTAATAATTTTTTAGGAAAAACTTCTAGAGGGTTTAGGGGAATCTAAATTCATACTCAAATAAATAATTATTAGTATATATCTACGTTTATTGTTCACACTCAAAACTAAGTTTATTATTTACTAATATGTTATCTTCATATTATAAAAGAAAAACAAATTATACTTTAGAGCGGGCCGGGCCGTGGGCCTCAATTTGTCATGCTCGAGCCGGGACAGACCGGTCCCATGGGCTCATTTTTTAGGCCAACACGACCCATTAGAATAAACGTATTTGGGCCGGGTCGGGCTGTTAACGGACTTGGGTTGGACCGAGCCGCTTTAAAACATGTCGGGCTCGTGCCGTGCTTGTGCTTAACTGCCCGTTTGCCACCTCTACATTATGGTCATGTCTGGAATAACCCTTCTGTCGGCTTCGATCATGCATGTAGGTGAAATAATGCCCTCATTTCTATGCCCAAATGGTTTGTATCATTTTGTGCATCAGAAATGCAAGATAATCAAATCACCAACTTCCCAGTTCACAACGTTTCACTGCTTTTGCATAATTTTATTTTGTAGGACTACTTTTTGTAATGATGCAATTATGGATCATATATATTTATAATTTTTTTTTTGATCAGGTAAATTACAACTGCGTGAGTCGAACTCACAACCTCTCATTTACTAAAGATACTAGATTATGCCACTAGACCAGATGATACTGGAATAATGCCCTCATTTTTTTTTTTTGAATAAAATATTTATAATCTTTTTTATTTAGAGCTTCTTCAGTACACCCGTGTATCTACACATACATACATGGATGATCAAGATTAAAAGACATAATATATATATGATGAGCACATTTTATATCATATTATTATCCCTAATTTATATGTGTTAGTTACTTGTTTTAATTAGTTTGAGTTATTTAGTATGTTTTTGTGTTCTTATAGTTGTTTTGTCTAAATAAATAAATGTTAAGGTTATGGAAGCAATTGACCTATTTTCATATACTAAATTGAGCTTTGTTTTAACATGAGTTTTTTTCCCTTTAATTAGATAAATAAGTGCAACATATGTTCTTATTGTTCCAATAGCATGTGCCTACAATTGGTGGAATGTTTTCTCATTGTATTAAGTGTGTTCCATTGAGAATATTTACCTTAGCCATCAATTGTTGAATTCACTTTACTCATTTGATTCATAGGTATATGCAATTGATACAAGGATTCATGAAGAATTTGTCAAAGACAACATACCATGAAAGAAGGTGGCAAGGAAACAAGCTTGCATAGTTCTAGGAACTAAATCTCAATTCTTCAAAGTTTGTGTACGTACTCTTGCACATGAAAAATGAGAGAAGCAGTTGATGTTGTAGATGAAGAGAAAGTGATGTATGGAAGCATTTATGGATGGAGACTTTAGCTATCAAGCTTGAGATTTTGAACAGAAGAAACTTATCACATTCACATTGAGATGATGTTGGAATGAAGATCATGGTTGCCCTATAAATAGATGTTGCTTCAAGTGAATAAAGAGAGCCGGAGAGAGTGGAGAATTAGAGACACCTTATTGCTCTTTGTTCCTCCCTTTCTTTAACTACTTTTTGTATGATGTTTTGTATTTGTTTAAACATGTTTTCAATTTGTACTATGTCTTGCTAATTTCCTTAACTAAGGTTAAAGAGGAAGTCACATTATGAAATAAGTTTCTCTTAATTATCTATCGATTCCCATAATTATGTTTTTCATGCCTATGACTCTTGCTTCAAAATGCATTAATAAAATATTTGTTCCTTTCACCTCTAATGTCATGCATTTTTGGTAGTTTGGAAATCACTTTTATTAATCCATGCTTGACTTTATAAAATATTTAATATGAAATCATTTGATCTCTTGTCATTCAAATGAACTTGTTTCACATTTGATGCTTAGCACACACTTTGATCTCTTGTATTTTCAATAAGTTTGTTTACATGTGATGCTTTGGTGTTCATAATTAAGAAGCGAAGAAGAGTCTACTTTAGATATATTTCATGTGTGCTTCATTATTAAATCTTGAGAAAGCAGTAGATTGATTTCTAGATTGCTACTCCTAATTCGGGAATTGGTAGGTAATATTAAGAGACTTATTGAGTAATGTGGTGGAATCTGATGCCTTAGTTACTTCGTCTTTAAGGTAATCTTTATCTCTTAGTCTTGTCTTAATATTTAGCTCTACATCCCAATCAACTTTCATTCAACTAGGTTAGTGTTAAATTAATTTGGATTGATTAGTTTTTCCTATTTTCATACATTCCCTATGGGTTCGACCTCGCTCTTGCATATATATGTTGCAACTGATTCGTGCGCTTGCAAGTAACATCTTAAAACACATCAATATACATGGTGGTCCCTACATATGAATTGCTATGAATAACTAAGATTGCGCAGTGTACTTACACGTCATGCATAGAAAAATTTTCACTTTTTTATTTCAATAAGGGAAAAAAATACGGATGGTATCCCACATTTGCTCCATTAGTCACTTTGGTATCCCATTTTTCAAAAATATCACATTGGTATCTGAAATTCATACCTGGACCTAACATTAATACCTGAAACTCATTTAGTCGTTAACTCAACTAACTGCCGTTATAGTTCGAGGGGTATTCTCGTCCAGCTCAGTCCTCTCTGTTATCTGCCATAGATGAGTTCGTTCTTCAATTGCAAATGAGATATCTTAGCAGAGCCTCCGTGATTCCATGAACTTGAACTTGGTCTTCTTTTTTATCATGACAATCTCTTTCTCCTAAATTGTTCTTGCCACCCAATCTAATTACACACAACCATAAGTTGTTTAAACTTCAAAAGCAAAGACAAAAAAACCCAGAAAACCAAATCTCCCAAAATTCACACAAAGACCCAAACTTTAAACATTACAGACTCTTCCAGAAGTGTGAACTTGATGTCATCAAGACAAGGTTGCAATTAGATTCATAGTAATAAGTTGGCAGGAGCAAGAATAGAATTTCCAAGTGTCACAGCTTAATGCTATTGAGCCATTGAGGGTGGACATGTAATGCAATTGTGATATCAAATTGCTACTCTTCTTCCTCCTTAATCGAACTGCCTAGGTCTTCCATTTCGTTGTAAGGTTCCGGATTGTGCGCGAACCCCTCGCGAGACGTTGCCCAGTTAAAGAACGTGAGGCCCTGGAGAACGGGGATGACGCGGCGACGACAACCGAGGAAACGGCGGCGGCGGCGGAGAGCTTGGGGAAGTCGGAGGAGAGAAGTGATTGTGTGGGAGGGCTTTGGGGGAGCGGGGTTGGGATTAGGGGTAGGGAGATGCTTCTCCTAGGCTCCTAGCATTGAGCATCGAGCAATTGTAATCTGAGAGAGAGAGAGAAAGACCAAGTTTTATTCCTAATCGAATGGTCACAAGAAAGGTGTAACTTAAAAATGGATGGTTTAGATTTCACATAATATATTTTAATTTTAAATGATAATATAAATTGGAAGTGACGAAAATACTCCTCAAAGTCTAACGGCAGTTAGTCGAGTTAACAGCTAAATGAGTTTCAGATACTTATGTTGGGTAAAAGTATGAATTTCAGATACCAATATGATATTTTTTTAAAATGAGATATAAAAGTGATTAATGGAGCAAATGTGGGATATCATCCGCATTTTTTTCCCTTTCAATAAAAGTGTTATTATTACTCTATTTCGCCAAATTAACTTGTAACATTCTATGCTAACAAAAACACCTAGCCTTTTGGACAATCTATCTCGTTTGACTGCATATACCGAGCGTGCCATTGTGGTCCAATGAGACCAAACACTTTTGTCGATAGTCAGTAAAATATAATAGAGGCTTTTTAACCAAAATGTCACCTTAGGTTACACAATGATGTCAATTTGATACCTTAAGTTTTATTTCAACCAATTTGCTACCTTAGATTTTCACAATTAATCAATTTTCTACCTTAGATTTTTACAATTAGCCAATTTACTACCTTAATTGTTATGTCTGCTAATTTGCTACCTTAATGTATTCAAAACTAGCCAATTTGTTACATTTTTATCATTTTAATTTGTTCATTTCCTCAACCATACATTAATTAACTTTGAAATCTAAGGTTGAAAATGGTTAATTTTGAAATTTTAATAAGTAAATTGACTCATCTTGAAAGTCTTAAGTAGCAAATTTGATGGAAGCAAATTGACTAAACTAACCTCATATGAAACCCAAGCTAGCAATTTGACAATTATGCCCATAAAATAAGAAACAAATCTAGTTACTAGCAAAGAGATGGGCGAGCAACCAAGACCCAGAAATAGGAAAAAGGAGCCCACGATATGGGCCAAGCATAAGCTGCGCTCAGTCTCCTAAAGATATTAGAATGCCCAAACACTCAGGGCACCCAACCTCGTACACCCTAGAATCATCGTCGATGGGCAGTCCTGTGCGGCCACCCATCTTAGCCAGGTTCCTCCTGCAACACCGTCACTCTTCCACACAGCCTTCTTCCTCAACCAGGTTCTCACTTAACATCTTTACCTCTCTAGTCGCCAACGGGCAGTTGTCTCTTGTCCTAAGATACATCATTGTTATGCAAAAATTCTAAATTCTAGTAGCTAATCTACTATATACATATAAGTTATAACACCTCATTAGCAACATTCATTGAATTGAATCAAATGACAAGATATTCTAGTTTTTGAATATTCAATTTAATCCAAAATGATTTATTCCAGAGTAGGTAGTAGGTAATGCGAGGAGAAATTCAGTTCAATAAGCTGAAAACATAAGGTAAAGCATGTAAACAACTTCACAATCTACAATTACTTTGCTAAAAAAAGAACTTCTGTGAACATTTCTTCACTATATCTCGAAAAGAAATTAGTTGAAATGGTTTTATAAACATATATATTCTGGTAACAAATTGAAGACAATTTGCTCAGTTTCTCTAATTTCTGTTCTCCCAGTAACTTGAATCAGGATTGACTGGATAAAGATCATTAACAGATGTAGATGAAGCAGTCCAAGGCCCCTCGGTTGACATAGTTTGCCTCTGACTATTCTCACTCATGTTTTCTGCAACATTGGACTGAAAATGTTTCCTCATTTCATTGATCTCCTCCTTCCATGCATTTGGATCCGACACCAATTCTTGGACAGAAGCCTTGCCTTCAAGCATGCTCACCGCTGAAGACATCGTAGGCCTATCTGCTGCAATGACATTAGTACAAAGAAGAGCCACATTAATTGTGATCATCATCTCTTCTTTGTTAAAGTCTGAGCCCAACCTTGGATCAACTAGTTCCAGTAAGTTCCCTTTCTCTTTTAGAACAAGTGCCTGGAAACAAGATTAAGGATTTTAATTCATTATACAGTTCTCTAGACTCTAGAAGGAGTATGCATAAGAAATAGCTTACCCAGTCAAGAAGATAAAAGCACTCTTCCTTCCTCCGGTAACTTGTATTGTTCCTTCCGCTAACAATTTCCAGTACAACAATTCCAAAACTATAAACATCGGCTTTATCAGTTAGATAACCACGCATAGCATATTCAGGTGCCATATATCCACTGCAAAAACAAACTCAAATATAAATTCCCACTTTTGAAAAACAAAAAAAGATAGGATTAATTTCAGTTTACCTCTAAGGTTTGAGGTTAACATCATTTCAGTTCCCATAATTTTAATTTTGAAAATTTACCCCCTAAAGTTTCTAATTTTTTATAAATCATGCTCAATTGATGAAATTCCGTTTAATTTTGACGTTAAATGCTAGCATGAAATCTTAGAAAAAGAGTCGCAAAAGGCGATTTTTGTTGTTAAAAGCCCTTAAATTGAGTTATAAAATCAAAATTAACGTTCAAATTAGACGGAATTTCAATAATTGGGCATGATTTATGAAAATTGATAACTTTATGAGGTAAATTTTCAAAATTGAGAGAACGGGGACTGAAATGATGTTAACCTCAAACCTAAGGGGGTAAAATGAATTTAATTCAAAAAAAATATTACAAGACCAGTAAAAATTTGTTCCATCTTCCTTTTCCTATTTCTATGGATGGCTTGAGGTGCAATCAAGAGTAAACTATAAAGTAATCAGATAATAATACAGCAGGCAGGACTTACTAAGTTCCAGCAATTCGGGTGCTTATGTGGGTATTATCCTCTTCATCAAGTTTGGCCAATCCAAAGTCAGATATCTTGGGGAAAAGATTTTTATCAAGTAGCACATTAGTAGCTTTGATGTCTCGATGAACGATCTTCAACCTTGACTCCTCATGGAGGAAGGCCAAACCTCTTCCAATACCAACACAGATATTGTGCCTTGTTGGCCAATCTAACTTTAACTGACTTTCTTCTGGGCCTTCAAGTTGTCAAAATAAATAATCAGTAGCTATCATAAGAAAATCTTATACATCCACTTCCATGAGCCAACAGAAGGTCTAGACATAAATACTTATGCTGCAGAAATATTTACCAAACAAAGCGCGCGCAAGACTATTATTTTCCATGTACTCATACACAAGCAATAATTGATTTCCTTCAATGCAGCATCCATATAGCTTAACAAGATGAGGGTGTTGCAAAGCAGAAATCATGCCGATCTCATTCACAAATTCACGATTCCCTTGCTTTGATTTGGCAGAGAGCTGCTTAACGGCAATTATGGTGCCATCTGACAGAAGGCCCTGCATTCATCAAACATGGTGAAAATCTACTTAAAGAAAAGATATCAGTTGCAGAAAATGAATACAAATGGTCGGTTCTGACGAATACCTTGTGGACAGGACCAAAACCACCTTCTCCAATCTTATTAGCCGGGTCAAAATCGTTTGTGGCAGCTTTGATTTGCCTCAAGGTAAACTTACTAGTTTGCAAGTCCACACCAATCAAATCTGTGTAGGAAGTGAATTGATGTAAGAAATACTTGCCAAAGTTTCAGAATGATGTAACATATATTATTCAGACTGATTCGAGGCCTAAAATTTAACAAAATTCACCTAAACTGATACTTTTGACATTATTTCATATATGTTGGGTAAGATTGATAAAAAGAAGAACAGTATTATGATCATCTTAGGCAGCACAAAAAATTTGAAATTAATCTAAACATAAACTATTTCAGTATCACAAACTAACTGCAAATACCTTGTTCGAGAGTCCTTTCTCGTCTTAGAAAACCTTTCCACCAAAGAATACCAACAATAAGTAGTATAATGAAGATTGCCCCAGCCACAATTCCAACCACTACACCTACAGATATTCTACTTCCACCTCTACCTCCACCTCCCGTCGAGGTCACTTTCGGGGGTTCAAAGTCTGCCAGAAGAAGACAAGCTTTAGTATATGGTAAATTTTATTGATAGGAGTGCATTACTAACCAGCTACCCCAATGCGCAAAGACACAAAACATTCAATCCTTTGGAACCTTAATAACAAGGATAAGAAGATAAACAAGTTTGCTATCATTTTTTTTTTAGGTTTAAGGGAAACTTTCATGTAAAAGTTCTCCATGTTGAATGTCAATGAACTTTGAAGCAGATGCACCTACAAACAAACACATTAAACACTTTGCAACAACGACACTGAAATCGAGATGATTATTCCTCAATTCTCAGAGTCGAACTAGGTAAAACAGAATCTGCATTTGTTCAATTGGCAATGCAAAATAACACAAAATCAAATTGTAGACTAGTGTCAAAAGCTCCTACAGTAGAATGGATGCATGGAATATAATGAAACTCTCAGTGGTCCTACAACTAGCTACAAGGAGAACATCAGAGTTGATAAAATATTAAACTTACTAGGATCAACAGAAATAGCAGAGATTAGAGGCCCATAGTTTCCTCGATTAGGGATGCCAGTGGTTCCTTTTCCAGCCCAATATAAACGGATCTCCAAGGTATTACTAGTTATGTTAGTAGTGAAGTTTTTTACAACAGGTATACCAAACCCACCTGCTTCACTGGCAATGTTAAAATCCTTCTTCACCAGTGACCCCTGCAATAGAGTACTTAGTACTATTAGTTAATATTTCATTCCATGTTTAACAAAGCTTCTACAGAATTTACTGTATTGAATTTCATGTTAACTGAAAATTCCTACATAAGAAAGTCAGGACAGTATTTGCTTTTAGTTGACCAAAAACAAAGTAATGTTTGTTTTGGCAACATTTGCTGAATATCACTTCAGCTGATATATGTGGAAATATGTCATACCTGGATATAAACATCAAATATACGCCTTCCCAAGCTGCTATATGTTTTGTCATTTTGAAACATTATTTCAGCAAAATGGAGTTTCACTGTATAAATTCCATTTCCCAGACAAAACCCATAATATGTTAGAGAAATAGGAGAAAGGCGTGCGTTCAAATACAGCTGAGGATTGGTTATAGAGAGTCTAGATGAATTCGTCCAGATAAAGTTATCTGTATCTGTATTATCATCAGGGAAATAACCAGTGTTGCTTGACGCCCACTTATTTGTACTGCTTTTGAAAAATGATGAAGGCCCAGAAGTATATGAATCATCCTCATATGCTTTTCCAGTGACATTTACTTCTTTTCCTCCACAATTTATGTGGAGAGAGTAAAAAGCTAGGAAAAAGAAGCAAAAACAGGTTGGTAGCCGATGAGAATTGAAAAGAAATGACCATAGACAGTTAAAGAGGCTAGAACATACTGAACCCAACTTACGTTGTGGACATTTTGCAATTTTCAAACATGACACAGATCTGCAAACAGAACAGTAGAGGATCAAAAAAGATCAGTAAGAAAACATGATAAACCAACCGAGTGCATATAGAACTTTGAGATTCAAGTAAAACTTTTATGCATGCTTCCGAAATTCAATAAACTTACGAAGTATTGCCCCTTGAAGAGCTTGCAAACAAGTTCCTGTAGTAATCAATATATACTCATAAGTTAAGGTTGCTCTACAAATTAAACATGAACAAAATATAGCTTAGCAAAGATTGACATCCTTACAAGCCTCCTCGTGGTTGACAAACGACTGCCCCTGAGTCAATGGTGAAGTCGTTATATGAAAGATCGCTGCACAAAAAGGCTCAATGAAACTTCTGTTCACCAACTAAATTAAGGAAGAGGAGAAAGATGAGCATTTGCTATTATAGCTTTTCTAGAAGAGAGCTTACATGTTTCCTTTCGGCCAATCATGCACGGGTCCAGTGAGCATGTTTCCAGTCAAGAACCTAAACATAATAGATGCAACAAAAGTGTTGATCATAATGAATTTCATGAATAAGATTTTCTAAATTAGTTTACGAATTCTGATTGCCAATATTTTCATCTGAGATCCAAGGTATATAGATTTGCACTACAATCGCAACAAATATTACATAAAGTAAAATGTGCCTCCATATAGTTTATAAACTATTCCAATGCCTTGACAATTCACCATAAAATTGGATCTTAAATATCTGATGAAAATACAATTTGTAGCATCTAGCATGAGAAATTGCTTTTTCTTTTTTGTTAGCATAGGTTATGTTGATAGGAGGAATGTTCGAAAAATATATGTTCTGTATACGAATATCATCTCCTGTGATGCTTGATATGGGTACTCGGTTCCTATTATGCCCATTTATATCGAATTCTTGCTTCATCCAACATATTACACAAAAGTTATCTCACGTATTACTCAGAAACACACCATTAAATCCTACTGTTATTAGACAACCGCTACACCCCAAAACCTAAAGCTGACTGTTGAGTGCATGTAGAAAGCAGATAAAATAATATTATTGATGAGACCAGAATCTAATTGTAAATCCCCTAGTAATCAGTAAAACAATTAAGATGTTATTCATGCTTACAGGTAATCCACATTTGCTAGACCAGAAAAGCTGCTTGGAATTTCTCCAGTTAGCTTGTTGAAGCTGAGGTCTCTGCAAAGATTCCATTCAAAGAAAATGTAAACATGATCCTTTAATTAGTACGGTAGCACGTATAAATAAGAAAATTTATAGAAGACAGATCAGAAAAAGAAAAAAGACATTGTACTAACAAAGTTTTCAAAGTCGTCATTTCCCCAAGATATTCAGGTAGCTGTCCACTAATATTGCAATTCCGCAACATCCTGTAACACAGACACTTATACTGGAGTTGGCAAAGACGTCTGGTGCAGCCAGAGATTAGAGATGTGTGCTATATGGAAGTATTAACTCACAGTGTCTTTGGTTTTTTCAGATTCTCAAGCGGAGGAAATGATGATTCAGGTCCATTCAAGTCAGTAATTCTCCTGCAAGTAATATTCAGAATTCATCCATGGATGTAAATTAGTTACATAAACCTAGTCTATTCCATTCTAAAAAACAGAAAATTATATCAAAAGGTACTAACAAGTCAGTTAATTTTGTCAAAAGAGAAATGCCGGAAGGAATTGGCCCTGTCAAGCCACTAGCCTGAATCGCGCTGTTCACAAGGCATAGTGTAAATTAGTGATGAATTGAAATTTCAGAATAAAGCGAAAGTAAAGATGAAAGACATGTACTCACAGTTTTTCAAGATTTGTCCAGTTTTGAATAAAATTAGGTATCTTCCCAGAAAAGGAATTGTCACTAATCCGACTGCATAACAAAGTAATGAATTAAAACGATTTAACTATTCTGGGAATGAGATACATAATGACTAAGGTGGGTACTTAGGACACTATAAATCAAAGAAAAAAAGATGGTAAGAAAGAAAGAACAAGAAAAGCTTACAAATCCGTTAGTGTAGTCAGCTGAGCAAATGTTTCCGGCAACTCCCCAGTAAAATTGTTTGAGGTGAGAAGCCTAACCAATTAAAGGGAAAAGTTAGAAATACAGATGATCCAAAAGGTTACATATGATTTACTAGCGATGAGCATTTACACAAAAACAGATCGATCCAGATTAAACAAAACATCAGTTATGATGGCTGAAAGTTCTAATAGCATGGAGATCTAACATTCTTTCTATGTTGGGCAAGTTCCCAAGCTCCGCGGGAAGAACTTTAGAGAAGCTATTGAAATCAATGGCCCTGCATGAAACATATGTACTTCCCATTCATGAAAAAGTTCACACATCAAGTAAGGAGAAAAATCAGAAAATGACACAAATGTTCTTATCAAGACTCACAAACTTTTCAGGGTGGTGATCTTTGCAAGCTCAGCTGGTAGAGAACCTGTCAAACGGTTTCCGACAAGGGAACTGCAAGAAATCTTACATGTTAAAACCATAAATATTAAATAACGGCTATATAACATTAAAATGACTGTGAATATGGAAGGCACAATTACTCATATCTAACATTCAAATATTTACTATCCAAATGGTGCGTGATGGGACATTTTAGATATACAAACCTGTCTTGGATTCTTTGGTTAAGAAAGAAATGGATGACATAACATTGAGTGGCAATTAGAACAATATATATGAGCATGACATGTTAATGAGTATTGCATATGCACATATGTATACAGATCGAGGGAGAAAACAAGTACATGTTCAATAGTGGCAGGGCACCCCATTCGGGAGGGATGGTACCATTCAGGTAGTTACGGGAGAGGTCACTGAAGCAGAAAGAGAGAAAGAAATGAGTGTCATTGCCTCATTCAAAACTGAAATACAGATAAATTAGATGATGAAAAGAATATGACTCAAACTTGAAGCGGTGACAGTGCTCTTACATTTCTTGGAGGTAAGGGAGCCTGATCAACTCTGGAGGGAGTTTTCCCGGCAAATTCTGAGATTTCAAAACTCTGCACTTAATCAAAATACAATGGTTAGAATATAATCATTATCAATCTCAAACACTATATAACAAAGATCAACAACTCAGTTAAACTGTGTCTAAAAAGAAACATAACCACTAAACTAAGTGATGAAGTGGTGAGTTTCACATCTAAAAGATCAAAATCAATTGGTAACGGGTGGAGTAGCCTAAACCCTTGTAAACCTCAACACTAAGACCAAAACCGATAAATTACTCAGTGAATTAGCCAACCCTTAGCAACAAAGACGATCCAGCATAAAGTTCAGGTATGCTGGTTATCCACCCTTTATAACCAACATAAGCAAAGACAACCGGTTAACTAACCTGTAAGCTTAGATTCAATCATGCAGTTAAACCTTAGTTGACTGTTGTGTCCTTGAGGCATCATTGTAATTGTAACAGTCATTTCATCATTCATCAATCCAATAAGAGATCGTTTGATAAGACATGTCTAACCAGAAATTTCAATGATCGACGATTTTGTTTTATTTTTTATTTATAATGAAAAATTAATCACCACTCGTTTGATGGTAATGCATAAGGTCAAGGCCTTCGAGGTCTTCTTTTTGTGTGTAAAGAAAAACAAGAAAATGTCCGTATACATCAAATCTCTATTTAACTGATTAGACATGTCTAGAAATAGGAGACATGTCTTATCAGTAATAAATCGAGATTTGATGTCTGCGGGTCATTTTCTTATTTTTGCCTAGTGTTTGTAATATTTTGTATAGACCGTGACTTAGTAATTACTGATGTTAAAATCTCCATCACGAACACGGCTCGTGGCGCTCGTTGATTGAACAGCTACGGCGCTGTATATCCGTCCGTTTACATAGTAACAATTTTGCTTAGATTTCAACCATAGAAGATATAATACGAAAGTAAACGAAATAGCTTGAGGAAATTGCATGAAACTGCTCCGATGGTTAACATCTGATCGAATTATGATTAACGGGTTAAGCGGGTCACAACTCACAACTAGAAGAAAACCCCGATTCTTTAACGATTCTATTTCAAATTCACACAAATGATCACCGGAAAACACAATATTAATTTGGAACTCAAACTTACCCTTTCTTGGGGTGTCAAAATGTTCACCCCTAGCTCTACTGAGTAAGCAAGATTGGATTTATCCAAAGAAAAGTGAGCAAGATGCCAAGATATATATATATATAGCAGGAGAGAGTAAGTGATACATACATGCTTGTGACGTGGCAAACAGTAGAATTGGGAACCAAGGTGCAGTTGCAGGTGACGGCATCTTCGGATCCTTTCACCGGATTCAGATCAGCCCACCCGTAAGCGCTGCCACAGGGATCAGCACTGAAATTCCAGTTCGTCTTCCCCAGAGTCTTTGCTATGTCCTTTAAAGCTTCAACTAATATAATTCACAATTTCACATGAACAAAGTGACATCCAACAACATATATATTAACCTTCATGCATGTATATTACAAAATGATCGAACGCATAAGCATAAAGAAACCGGTTAATTAATTAGCTACCTTCATCTTCTGGTAACCGAGTAGCTCCGAAAGCAAGAGTTGCAGAGAAAACTAGCAGGAGGGGCAGAACAACAAGAAGCTGGGAGGAGGAGAAGAATGAGCAGCTGATTTTCATGATTATTATGGGGAAAGCTTTTCACATGTGAAGGGCTCGATCAGGATATGATCGAGTTGTTGGGAGAAGCAAAGGGAAAATGTGGAGAGCTAAGCTAGCTCTTTGGATTTGAATAGAAATGGAGAACGAAAGAGTCGGAGGGGGTTAACAGCGAGCTCTTTGTTTGAAATAGTATAGAAAGAGGAGATTGATATACAAGGGGGAAAGAAGGAGTAGACTTGAGTCGCTATCACTTGACCTCGATCGAAAGAAAAGTCGGCATAATTTAACCATCCGACTTCTAAATAATGGTCTCTCAGGCTTGGGGTGACCTGTTCAGGTCAATTTGTCGACTTAATTATTGCTTCAAGTCTGTGAATAAAAGGACCAGTACGTCAACCATCTTATAGTACGGATTCGGGGTTTAGGGTTATCATATTCAACACATACATCAAATTAATTGATTGGTGCAGCTAGGTCTGTGATCGATGTAGTCATTAAGAAAACAAGATGATGATCACTAGCTTTCTATGTTTGCAATATATATGACTAGCTTAAGGATTTCTGCTTTATAACAATTTGGTGACCTAGCTAGCTAGCTTGTTAAAGTTAATAGTTCATAATTCAACTTTTAACTATTCTTTCAATAACAATATTGCACATGTTTTGATTAATAGTGATTCTTATTGCGCGGCGCAATGAAAAAGAAAAGTCTATTATTGCACTGTATTCTCTTTGAAATGAACTTTTTAAGCTACGTGCATGCATATTTGGAAAAAGTTTAATCCCTAGCTAGCAGTCGTGATCACCTTTAATTATCTAATTAATTAGTTGTCCGCTTCTGCATGCAGAGACTAATTAAAAGTTTGTTTCTCCTTAGCAGATATTGATTTTTCAAATGATCGATGCAGGTCTAGAATGAATGAATCTCCAAACATGAATGGTGAATGGATCTCCAAAAGCACAGAGACCACCTAATTAATATATAGAGGCCCCATAGCACATGCAGTTTCTGGAATTGATGACTGCAATTTAGGCTTCTCAGACTTTCGTGTGGACTGCATCATGCGCGTCACTCACTCATCTGCTTTGTTTGGACACCTTTCTCTTACTCATCTGATTTGTTTGCATCATGCGTGTCACTCACTCATCCGTCCAGTGGCGGAACCATGAATAATCAGAAATGGGCAGGACTGCTTAAGTGCAATCTATTTTTTCGCAAGAGAAAATAAAATAATAGCCGAAACTGTAATAGAAATGTTGTAACAACATGCAGACAAAGAAAAAGAGGAAGAAAAAAAGGGGGAAAGAATAGAAAAGAGGAAGAGTTTTATAGAAATACTAACAGAAAATAGTAAGAGAGAGAGAGAGAGAGAGCAAAAAAGAAAAGAATTAATGGCCAAAAAGGAGAAGAGAAAAGAAGGCAGGAAGATAAAAGGGAGGGAAATAGAAGAAAAGAAGGTGCAAGAGGGGTTTGGAACCAGCCCTCTCTTTCTTGAAATCAAACTTGTCTGTTAGCCAACTGAACCAAAAGAAACTTCATCACACGAAGCACTACTTTCTATACAAATCGAACATGAATTTCGTCTGGGATATGAATGAATTTTTTGATGAACAAAGCAGGCATACAGGAAGGCTTTGAACATGATGGAAAATTTTGCGTCAATTGTTTAGTAATAGCTTTGGTATGACCTGAGATTGTGATTATGTTAGGCACAATTTTAACTAGGTTAGGAAATGGTTGCTTATTCTTTTTGTGTTGAACAAGTGTTATCGGTCAAAATTTGAGAGAAGCGACTGAACCATTTTGTATTACAAGGGATCACGGATAAATTTCTTTACATCATTTAAATTTACTCTCTCAGACATTCATTTTTTCAATCGAGTCGTAGACTACCTCGCTAATGCTACTACAACTGCTTATACTAGCAGTGGCAGCTGTAGACACAACTTGCAGCAGCACTAGCCTTACTTGCCTGCAGGTAAGAACTGAGTGACTAACGAAACTTACAAAGAGTGCACAACTGAGTAGTAAAACACAGTTTAGAGATATACGAGTGTCGACTGAAAAATTACATGTTCAAAACGGTTATCAAAACAGCTGAACCACTTCACAATAGCTAGATCATCATCACACATCATTCCACAAAATCAAAGTCAGAACAATTCAATCAGAAGTTAATGAAATTTATTGCATTCATAGTGCAGTCTTCTTTTTCTTTTCAATCTCCTACCTCCACTTTGCATAAAAATTCCTAACTTATTCCTGTAAAACATAGCTTGTAAAAGTAAAGCCAAGAACATCAGTAGCCAAATTCATATATAGCAATTCACATGGTCCAAATTCATATCAGTAGCCAATTCACATGATACCCTCTCAATTCTCAGTATATATCAATCATATTGATAACATCCTCTTCAATACGAAACTCTCTTCAATCACCACGATAACATCCCACATCACAAGTTTGAAGCTTGTACTTAATTTACAAAACCGTCCTACCCAATATTGCTCAAACATTGATTAATCATCAACCCAGATCAAGATATCAAACTATGATCACACCCTTACTCTTACCGGTAACCCAGATCAAGACATATTCGAAAGCCCAAAATTTATCAAACCAAAAGAAAGATATCATTTGATTTTAGCTTTTTCGGATACAGAAATGAAATTATTTCCATGAAATCAGAATCACAAAAAAGAGTCTCCTTACCGAACTCGAGGCCACGGGGAGAGCGACGGTGGATGCGCCGAGGAGGATGGAGAGAAGGAGAAGACAGAGGGAGAGGGTATCGAGGAATACAAGAGACTAGGTCGTAATTTGTTGAGCTTGACGAGGGTACCCAATGGTATTTTGAAAAAATCATTTAATCGCACTACGGTCTCCGCGCGGCTGATGGCTTCTGCTTCTTTTGCTTTCAAAAAGCCGTTGCTTCGTAAAGAAGCCGATGTTGTACTCCTATTTTTATGTTCTAATAGATCGATGTCATTTCATTAAAAAAAAAGTTAAAGTTTAGAACCTAACAATATTAAATTTAGATACGATGTTAATGAGTTGGATATGAATTTATCTACTATATCTATGATGAACAGTAGTGTTCACATGACAACTAGTGACCAACGAAATCATAGTCAATCATCATTAGATGTAAATCTAATAGTGAAAAATAGACCGGTTGTTGCTACCAGCCAAGACAAATCCAAGACACTTGATCCAATCCCTTATGAGATCTGGGCTTAAAACATAGTTTGTCACCGGTGGCTCAAATCGACCTCCATCTGCAAAATGAAATGAAAGTCTTGGCACTGATCGAAGACTCATCAAATCCTGTGGCATTTAAGCAGAACTCAAATGGCAGCCCATCTAAGATGAAACTACCATATTTTTTGAGATAGCATCTGTATATTCATCCATAACAGCTTACAGCTGTTAAGGTTAGCAGTGTGTAATGTATTGGTTGTGCCTGAATCAAGAATTACACCCCCACCAGTCTTTATGTCCCATACTTGGCTTGGTATATTTAGCAATGTGCTCCCGATTGAGATTCCGGTTACATTTGCGCCGTACAAATCTTTGGCAAGTTTGGTCATAACCAACTGTTTGATTATTGCCACCAAATTCAAGATAACTTGTCACACTCCTGTGGCTCTTATGATTCATTAAGCAATAAGAGAACTTGCCAGCAAACTTATACACCCAAAATGAGTAGTCGCCCAAGCCTAAACCCAAAATGCCATCACCTTCCTCAATTGTATTCTGTGCAGCCAATTGTCACATTAGGCAGCCTCGTTTTACTACCATTTCCGAGGGGTTCTTACAGTGTCATATCCAAATAACCCTTCTACTGCATCTCCTCCTATGTAGGAGTATTTGTATCTGCAAGGAGACGATGGGGTTGTGCAGTTTCGAACAAAATTCATGTGTGCAAGTCCATGGCTGCACATTCCATCGGAGCGTGGAATAGCTAGGTTTGATGGTCGAAGATAGATCACCCCGAAACACCCTCTTGTTAAAAAAAAAATGTAACGACTCGTCGTGATTGTGTTGGTGTTTCTTGTTTGCCATCATTTTTTGGTTGTCCTCCTTTGTCAACGTTATATCATAAGAGCACTTTATCAGTTTATTCATATGAAATCGTTTCTTGTATCTGCGTAGGTATGTTTTATTAAATTACTTACATATGTCAATGAAGTTTGAACTCATAACATAAAGTTGTTGGTTAAGCCAACGAACCAACTAGGTCACGGTTCACCGACAATTTGAAGTACATGTTAGGTGTAGATCAAACCCACAAGTTTAGTTTGGTGGGATCTACCGCCTCCATGTAATTTTATTATTTGTGCTTATAATCAAGACTGATTAAGTTTTACTTTTCTTCCTTATTGATTTACGTTTCAGTGAACTATCTGTATGAAAAGCATATAGAGATATAGTAATTTTCTCTTGTACGACTTGTTTTGCGTGTTTGTGAATATGATTAACATTCATGTGCTTTCTGCTTAACATTCATTCAATTGAATCAAATGACAAGATATTCCAGTTTCTCAATATTCAAGTTAATCCAAAATGATTTATTCCAGGTAATGCGAAGAGAAATGCAGTTCAATAAGCTGTGAATACAAGGTAATGCATGTGAACAACTTCACAATCTACAATTACTATGCTATAAAAAGAACCTATGTTCTTCTGTGAACATTTCTTCACTATATTTCGAAAAGAAATTGGCGGAAATGGTTTTATGAACCTATATATACCGGTAACAAATTGAAGACAATTTGCTCAATTTCTCTAATTTCTGTTTTCCCAGTAACTTGAATCAGGATTGACTGGATAAAGATCATTGACAGATGTAGATGAAGCAGTCCAAGGCCCTTCGGTTGACATAGTTTGCCTCTGACTATTCTCACTCATGTTTTCTGCAACATTGGACTGAAAATGTTTCCTCATTTCATTGATCTCCTCCTTCGACGCATTTGGATCCGAGACCAACTCTTGGACAGAAGCTTTGCCTTCAAGCATGCTAACCACTGAAGACATCATAGGCCTATCTGCTGCAATGACATTAGTACAAAGAAGAGCCACATTGATTGTGATCATCATCTCTTCTTTGTTAAATTCTGAGCCCAACCTTGGATCAACTAGTTCCAGTAAGTTCCCTTTCTCTTTTAGAACAAGTGCCTGGAAACAAGATTAAGGATTTTAATTCATTATACAATTCTCTAGACTCTAGGTATGCATGCTCCTTTTTTATTGAAGAACCAATAAAAATAAAATGAACCAGGAAGAAATAGCTTTACCCAATCAAGAAGATAAAAGCATTCTTCCTTCGTCCGGTAAGTTGTATTGCTCCTCCCACTAACAATTTCCAGCACAACAATTCCAAAACTATAAACATCGGCTTTATCAGTCAGATAACCACGCATCGCATATTCAGGTGCCATATATCCACTGCAAAAACAAGCTCAAATATAAATTCCCACTTTTGAAAAACAAAAAAAGATATAACAAGACCAGTACAAAATTGTTCCATCTTCCTTTTCCTATATATATATATATATATATATATATATATATATATATGGATGGCTTGAGGTGCAATCAAGAGTAAACTATAAAGTAATCAGATAATAATACAGCAGGCAGGACTTACTAAGTTCCAGCAATTCGGGTGCTTATGTGGGTATTATCCTCTTCGTCAAGTTTGGCCAATCCAAAGTCAGATATCTTGGGGAAAAGATTTTTATCAAGTAGCACATTAGTAGCTTTGATGTCTCGATGAACGATCTTCAACCTTGACTCCTCATGGAGGAAGGCCAAACCTCTTCCAATACCAACACAGATATTGTGCCTTGTTGGCCAATCTAACTTTAACTGACTTTCTTCTGGGCCTTCAAGTTGTCAAAATAAATAATCAGTAGCTATCATAAGAAAATCTTATACATCCACTTCCATGAGCCAACAGAAGGTCTAGACATAAATACTTATGCTGCAGAAATATTTACCAAACAAAGCGCGCGCAAGACTATTATTTTCCATGTACTCATACACAAGCAATAATTGATTTCCTTCAATGCAGCATCCATATAGCTTAACAAGATGAGGGTGTTGCAAAGCAGAAATCATGCCGATCTCATTCACAAATTCACGATTCCCTTGCTTTGATTTGGCAGAGAGCTGCTTAACGGCAATTATGGTGCCATCTGACAGAAGGCCCTGCATTCATCAAACATGGTGAAAATCTACTTAAAGAAAAGATATCAGTTGCAGAAAATGAATACAAATGGTCGGTTCTGACGAATACCTTGTGGACAGGACCAAAACCACCTTCTCCAATCTTATTAGCCGGGTCAAAATCGTTTGTGGCAGCTTTGATTTGCCTCAAGGTAAACTTACTGGTTTGCAAGTCCACACCAATCAAATCTGTGTAGGAAGTGAATTGATGTAAGAAATACTTGCCAAAGTTTCAGAATGATGTAACATATATTATTCAGACTGATTCGAGGCCTAAAATTTAACAAAATTCACCTAAACTGATACTTTTGACATTATTTCATATTTTCATATATGTTGGGTAAGATTGATGAAAAGAAGAACAGTAATAAACTATTTCAGTATCTCAAACTAACTGTAAATACCTTGTTCGAGAGTCCTTTCTCGTCTTAGAAAACCTTTCCACCAAAGAATACCAAAAATAAGTAGTATAATGAAGAATCCCCCAGCCACAATTCCAACCACTACACCTACAGATATTCCACTTCCATCTCCACCTCCTGTCAAGGCCTCTACCGGGGGTTCAAAGTCTGCCAGAAGAAAACAAGCGTTAGTATTGGTAGGAGTGCATTACTCAACCAGCTACCCAATACACAGAGACACAAAACGTTCAATCCTTTGAGGGGAACCTTAAGACAAGTAGATAGTAACAAGAGTAAGTAGATGCAGTTCTTTAATTGGCAATGCAAAAAAAAAAAAAAAAAAAAAAAAAAAAAAAAAAAAAAAAAAAAAAAAACATTACTGTGTAGACTAGTGTCAGAAGCTCCTATAAGAGGATGGATGCATGGAATATCCTTATAATGAAACTCTCAATGGTCTAAATCTAAATACAAGGAGAACAACAGAGTTGATAAAATATTAAACTTACTAGGATCTACAGAAATAGCGGAGATTAGAGGACCATAAATTCCTCGTACAGGGATGCCAGTGGTTCCTTTTCCAGCCCAATATAAACGGATCTCCAAGGTATTACTAGTTATGTTAGTAGTGAAGTTTTTTACAACAGGTATACCAAACCCTCCTGCTTCACTGGCAATGTTAAAATCCTTCAGCACCAGTGACCCCTGCAATAGAGTACTTAGTATTATTAGTTAATATTTCATTCCATGTTTAACAAAGCTTCTACAGAATTTACTGTATTGAATTTCATGTTAACTTAAAATTCCTACATAAGAAAGTCAGGACAGTATTTGCTTTTAGTTGACCAAAAACAAAGTAATGTTTGTTTTGGCAACATTTGCTGAATATCACTTCAGCTGATATATGTGGAAATATGTCATACCTGGATATAAATATCAAATATACGCCTTCCCAAGCTGCTATATGTTTTGTCATTTTGAAACATTATTTCAGCAAAATGGAGGTTCACTGTATAAATTCCATTTCCCAGACAAAACCCATAATATGTTAGAGAAATAGGAGAAAGGCGTGCGTTCAAATACAGCTGAGGATTGGTTATAGAGAGTCTAGATGAATTAGTCCAGATAAAGGTATCTGTAGGACGATCATCGTCAGTGAAGAAACCAGTGTTGCTTGACGCCCAATTTGTACTGCTTTTGTAAAATGATGATGGCCCAGAAGAAGCTGTATCATCCTCATATGTTGCCATTGTGGCCCTTGTGAAGTTTTCACTGAGAGTTGCTTCTTTTCCGCCACAATTTATGTGGAGAGAGTACAAAGCTAGGAAAGAGAAGCAAAAACAGGTTAGTAGCTGATGAGAATTGAAAAGAAAGGACCATAGACAGTTAGAGGCTAGAACGTACTGAACCCAACTTACTTTTTGGACATTTTGCAATTTTCAAACACGACACAGAACTGCAAACAGAATAATAGATGATCCAAAAAGATCAGTAAGAAAACATGATAAACCAACCGAGTGCATATAGATCTTTGAGATTCAAGTAAAACTTTTATGCATGCTTCCGAAATACTATAAACTTACGAAGTATTGCCCCTTGAAGAGCTTGCAAACAAGTTCCTGTAGTAATCAATATATTCATAAGTTAAGCTACAAATTAAACATGAACAAAATATAGGTTAGCAAAGATTGACATCCTTACAAGCCTCCTCGTGGTTGACAACTGACGGCCCCTGAGTTAGTGGTGAAGTCATTATATGAAAGATCACTGCACAAAAAGGCTAATGTAAACGTATGTTCACCAATGAAATCAAGGAAGAGGAGAAGGATGAGCATTTGTTATTATAGATTTTCTAGAAGAGAGCTTACATGTTGTCTCCTTTCAGCCAATCACGCACGGATCCAGTGAGCATATTTCCAGTCAAGAACCTAACATAATTTTCACAAAAACAAGTGTTAATCATAATGAATTTCATGAATAAAATTTTCTAAAATAGATAACGAATTCTGATTCCTTAGATCCATTTTTTCTTCTCCTGATATTCAAGGTGTATAGATTGGCACTAACAATCGCAACAAATATTACATAAAGTAAAATGTGCCTCCATATAGCTTATGAACTTTTCCAATGCCTTGACAATTCACCATAAAATTTGGATCTTGAGCATCAGATGCAAATACAATTTGTAGCATCTTGCATGAGAAATTGCTTTTTCTTTTTTTGTTATCATAGGTTATGTGATTGATAGGATGAATGTTCAAAAAATATGTATGTTCTGTATACGAATATCATCTCCTGTGATGCTTGATAGGGGTACTCGAATCCTTTTATGCCCATTTATATCGAATTCTTGCTTCACTCAACATACTATACACAAATTATCTCACTTATGACTTAGAAACACTCCATCAAAGTCCTACTGTTAGACAACCGCCACACCCCCAAAACCTAAAGCTAACAGTGGAGTGCATGAAGAGAGCAGGAAAAATAATATTATTGATGAGAATCCCTCTAGCTCTAATTATAAATCCCATAGTAGTCAGTAAAACAATCAAGATTGATCTGTTATTCATTGCTTACAGGTAATCCACATTTGCTAGACCAGAAAAGCTGCTTGGAATTTCTCCAGTTAGCTTGTTGAAGCTGAGGTCTCTGCAAAGATTCCATTCAAAGAAAATGTAAACATGATCCTTTAATTAGTACGGTAGCACGTATAAATAAGAAAATTTATAGAAGACAGATCAGAAAAAGAAAAAAGACATTGTACTAACAAAGTTTTCAAAGTCGTCATTTCCCCAAGATATTCAGGTAGCTGTCCACTAATATTGCAATTCCGCAACATCCTGTAACACAGACACTTATACTTGAGACCCTTGAGTTGGCAAAGACGTCTGGTGCAGCCAGAGATTAGAGATGTGTGCTATATGGAAGTATTAACTCACAGTGTCTTTGGTTTTATCAGATTCTCAAGTCGAGGAAATGATGATTCAGGTCCATTCAAGTCAGTAATTCTCCTGCAAGTATATTCGTCCATGGATGTAAATAAGTTACGTAATCCTAATCTATTCCATTCTAACAAACAAGCGAATAATAACAAAAGGTACTAACATGTCAGTTAATTTGGTCAAAAGAGAAATGCCGGAAGGAATTGGCCCTGTCAAGCCACTAGCCTGAATCGCGCTGTTCACAAGACATAGTGTAAATTAGTGATGAATTGAAATTTCAGAATCAAGTAGTTAAAGTAATCATGAAAGACATGGTACTCACAGTTTATCAAGTTTTGTCCAGTTCTGAATAAAATTAGGTATCTTCCCAGAAAAGGAATTGTCACTAATCCGACTGGACAACACAAAGGGAAGAAGAAAAAATGATTCAACAATTCTCTGAATGAGATACATAATGACTATAAGTCGGGTGCTAAGGACACCATAAATTAAAGAAAAAAAAAAATTAAGGTAAGAAGGAAAGAACAAGAAAAGCTTACAAATCCGTTAGTGTAGTCAGCTGAGCAAATGTTTCCGGCAACTCCCCAGTAAAGTTGTTTGAGGTAAGAAGACTAACCAATTAAAGGGATATAAGTTAAAAATATAGATGATCCAAAAGGTTACATATGGTTCACTAGCGATATATATATATAAGCATGAGAATTTTGTTTACACAAAAACAAATCCGGAATAAACAAAACATCGGGTTATGATGGCTGAAAGTTCTAATAGGATGGAGATCTTACATTCTTTCTATGTTGGGCAAGTTCCCAAGCTTCGCGGGAAGAACGCCAGAGAAGCTATTCATATCAATGGCCCTGCATAAAACATATGTAATTCCATTCATAAAAAAGTTCAAACATCAAGTAAGGAGAAAAGGACACAAATGTTCTTATCAAGACTCACAAACTTTTCAGGGTGGTGATGTTTGCGAGCTCAACTGGTAGAGAACCTGTCAAACGGTTTCCGACAAGGGAACTGCAAGAAATCTTACATGTTAAAACTATAAAAATATGAGAAAATTAGATAAAAACCCAAAATACTAGACATCTTTTAAGATAAACTCATACATAATTTTCTTTCTTTTTACACCCACTCCACATAAGCAAACTTACCGTATAGAGCATATGTCTATAATTAATATTTTTCTTCATTTTTTGGTTTCTCTGATTTGCCCTTCAGACTATAGAAAGCTAAATTTGGTATCTTTCTCAATTTTAGCATCAATTTGAAACTTCTCAATTTTAGCATCAATTTGAAACTCAAATACTAAGCTAAAATTTAGTTTGATTTAACTTTGACATAATCAATTACATTCTTTAATTTCTTACCTTATTATTACTAACTTGAGTGTATATATATATGCTATATACAGAAGTATTCCATTTGTAACAAAATGATTCTTTTCATTCCTAAGCTCACAGTTGGTATCTCTCTACATAGTCGAAAAATGTTTAATTGTAAGGTACACGTTCTTATTCTTTGATTAATTTTCCTCTTTTTAAGTATATTATTATATCATTTCTCATCCTGATTGAGAGAACTTTTTACTCTCAACTACTTACATTTCTAATGTACCTATTAAATAGGGCATGATATGATAGTATACCTAAAAAATAGAAACCCAAAATAGGGTTTAGGGTATAGGGTAAAGGTATAGGGTTTAGGGTTTAGAACTTTTTACTCTCAACTACTTACATTTCTAATGTACCTATTAAGTAGGGCATGATATGATAATATACCTAAAAAGAAGAAACCCAAAATAGGGTTTAGGGTTAGGGTTAGGGTTAGGGTTTAGGGTTTAGGGTATACGGTTTTGGATTTTAATGGAATAGTTGATCACGTCAGACAGCCACACGGTCATACGGTAACACTGTAAAATTTCTTCATTTTACTCTAATAATCAGATATCTTATTTATATTATATTCTACTTTATATATAGATCAGGGAATGAATTCTTTTCACCTAGATTTTATCATAAAAATAAAGAAAGGTACATGATTCTTGCAAATTGATTGAAAAATGTTAGTGTTAGAAGAAAAACTCATAATCGAGGTATTTAAGACAACATCAATTAAGATTATTTATTATGTTTCTATGTTATACTTGAATGGTGACAATTGTGTAAAATTTAGAAAAAATAGGACATAATATGTATCATAATTGATATATTTTAGATGTCTATCAGAAAGGAATTTTATGTGGGTTTTATTTAAAACCACTCTTTAAAATTGGGTGTATATAGAAATTACCCTAAAAATATCAAATAAAGGATAAATATGACTATATATGAATATGAAAGGCACAAAACACCCATATCTAACATTCAAATATTTACTATCCAAATGGTGCGTGATGGGACATTTTAGATATACAAACCTGTCTTGGATTCTTTGGTTAAGAAAGAAATGGATGAAAGAACACTGAGTGGCAATTAGAACAACATATATGAGCATGACATGTTAATGAGTATTGCATATGCACATATGTATACAGATCGAGGGAGAAAACAAGTACATGTTCAATAGTGGCAGGGCACCCCATTCGGGAGGGATGGTACCATTCAGGTAGTTACGGGAGAGGTCACTGAAGCAGAAAGAGAGAAAGAAATGAGTGTCATTGCCTCATTCAAAACTGAAATACAGATAAATTAGATGATGAAAAGAATATGACTCAAACTTGAAGCGGTGACAGTGCTCTTACATTTCTTGGAGATAGGGGAGCCTGATCAACTCTGGAGGGAGTTTTCCCGGCAAACTCTGAGATTTCAAAACTCTGCACTTCATCAAAAGAAAATGGTTAGATTATGTATATCTCAAACGCCATATAACAATAAACTGTGCCTAACAGGAAACACAACCACTGAACTAAGACCAAAACAGATAAACTACTCATGAATTACCAAACCTCTACGAACATAAAGTTCAGCTATCAAGTCCAATCCTTATAACCACCATAAGCAAGGACTACTGGTTAACCTGTAAGCGTAGCTTCATCATGCGGTCAAACCTTAATTTACCGTTGTTACTTGAGGCATCATTGTAAATGTAATTGTCATTTCATCATTCATCTAATAATAAGAGATAGTTCCTGCTGTAACTTTTTTTAGGGAACAACTTGCATGTGCTTTAGGACAACCAACTTATTGACTACTATGAACGAAAAACAAAGGAGGGTTCTTAGAATTTAAAGGAGCTGCCTTTCTCTATGTCTGCTGTGTCTACAATATGAGATGCTTCAAGACCAGGAAAAAAGGGCCAGCTATATATACATGATCTAAGATCCTCTACACTGGATTGGCTTTAAGTGTTTTTTTTCTTTCTTTCCTTCTAAGTTGCATAGTCGACAAGGTCATGTAACATTTGGGTATACTTTGTTCATCCCAAATCCCATTAAAATTTACACGTTTGATAATAAGGACCAGCTATACGATCTAAGACCCGTTCTTTTTCATGTTCAATCTGACTCTTGTTCACGTCTGTACACCATAAGTTCCCAGGTTACAAAGAGGAGAAAAGACGTGGCAATTAATTTGGACCATATATACACTAGTCAACTTGAGGAGTTGTCTCAGACAATGTATGATAAAATAACACTAAACCAATAGAATTTTTTTTTTTTTTTTTTTTTTTTAACAGGAAACCCAATTGGATCGGTTCGACTTGTCTAACCAGGAGTCTGTTAGATGACTTGTATCAGTCTGATAAGACAGACATGTCTAAACCAGGAGGTGTCTGATAAGACATGTCTTACACTCTTATCTCTACACAGCTCATCTCCATGCCCCTGTCTCTGTTTCAGTCAACGTTACGGGTACAGTGTGTCTTTTAGACATAAATCGAGATTTGATGGCTACGGGACATTTTGTTTTCAATATTCTTTACACACAAGAACAAGACCTCCAAGACCTTCACCTTATGCGTTTTAATCCTTTCACATCAACCACTCTAAAATCATCAATCGTTTACCGACCGACAACCTAATCGTTTACATGACATGATACGAAACATTTAGAGATCACAAAAACAAGGAGAGAAAATTGCATGAAACTAGCTCTAATGTTTAACATATGAGTTATGATCAATGAGTTGAGTGCGCGGATCACAACTAGAAGAAAACCCGGTTTCTTTACGATTCATATGATCAAATTCATACGATGGAAAACACAATAATTTGGAACTCAAACTTACCTTCATGGGGTGTCAAAATGCTCACCCCTAGCTCTACTGAGTAAGCAAGATTGGATTTATCCAAAGAAAAGTGAGCAAGATGCCAAGATATATATATAGCAGGAGAGAGTAAGTGATACATACATGCTTGTGACGTGGCAAACAGTAGAATTGGGAACCAAGGTGCAGTTGCAGGTGACGGCATCTTCGGATCCTTTCACCGGCTTCAGATTAGCCCACCCGTAAGCGCTGCCACAGGGATCAGCACTGAAATTCCAGTTCGTCTTCCCCAGAGTCTTTGCTATGTCCTTTAAAGCTTCGACTAATATAATTCACATGAACAACAATACATTAACCTTCATGTTTATTACGAAATGATCGAATGCATAAACGTATAGAAACCGGTTAATGAGCCACCTTCATCTTCTGGTAATTGAGTAGCTCCGAAAGCAAGAGTTGCAGAGAAAGCTAGGAGGAGAGGCAACACAAGAAGAAGCTGGGACGAGGAGAAGAGTGAGCAGCTGATTTTCATGATTATGGCGATCGAAAACTTTTCACATTTGAAGGGCTCGATCAGGATGAAAGGGAAAATGTTGAGAGCTTATAAGCTCTTTGGATTTGAAGCTTATAATTTGAATAGAAATGGAGAAAGAAAGAGCAGGAATTAACAGCGAGCTAGCATTTTGTTTGAAGTAGTGTAGAAAGAGGGAATTGATATATAAAGAGGGAATTGGAAGGAGTAGACTTGACCTCGATCGAATGAAAAGTCAGCAATACCAGAAAACTACATTACTACCTACCTTGTCCTTTAAACAAATTAAACATAATTACATGTTGAGTATATATTTTTCTTACAACTTGCTCTATTAAAATTCCTTTTTTATGAATTGCAAACAGAAATTAAATTTGTAGAAAACGAGTGCACTTAGTGACTTAATTGGCACTTGAAAATTTAGCTGAAGTATATTTTTGGGATATAATGCTGATGTACAAATGCAAAGATATATCAAACTATACTGTATATCCTTAATCAATTTGCTGCCTAAAATGAAGTTAACGTTACTATACCATTGTGCAATTCATACTTAAGCTGCATCTAAATTAAGAAGACCCATTTGAACAATAGCTAATATGGTTTATATATATGTGGTGCATTTGCAGATCGATATGCTTAATGTGCGGTTTAGAGTCAACTAAATCAAGAGAGTATTTCTACGTCAATGTGATTTGACAGTAGTACAGTGCTGTATTTCATTGTCTGTAACAATAATATGATTAAAGATGCATGTCGTATAGTAAATTTTATAGCTTAATTATTTTGAATACCATGCCACTTGTGAATTTCTAATGCGCTTGATTCCTCTTTGAAACTTGCTTCATGTTATCTACAACGACTCCGATCTTTATATTTTGTTAATCCAACAACAAACCCAGCCAACCATTGGATGATATATATAAATTTCTTAGATTTTCATCATGGTATAAATTAGGGATTAACTATCAAGAACAGCTCTAATATACGTCTCCTTTCTCAATCAATCATATTGCTTAATAGTTGACTTAGACTTTATAATTGACAGAATTAATTAACTAAAACAAGCTTGCATGCAATTATGTTTACATAAAACAATTGTTGTGTTTTCATAAAACAAGCTCGTTCGCTCGGGATATGAACCTTTAATTTGTCCCTAATTCAAGTACCAGCAGCAATGATCTTGAATTATTAACTAGGTAATGCATGTTAAATTATATATTTCAAATAACCCTCCCCGATCAAGAGTACTTGACACTTAAAGAACACTTACAATGTTACTAGACTAAATATAAAGTAGTAGTAAGGTAAATCATCATCTTTAGATAACATAAGAGATTTCGTCGACTAAATTAAGTTGAATTTAAGATAACTTGAGACAAATGATTATTAGCTAGCTTATCAGTAATAAGGAGAAAATCAATGATCATAATCGGCTTTGCGATGAAGCAATACAATTATTCTAACTCTCTAATATACGAACTGCACGGGCTGTTCATTATAGTTTTTTTGAGATTTACTCTTGTTAAATTGCACCAATTAACTTGAATAATAATCCACTCTAGTGATCTCATAAGGGTCGTGGACGTCGTATTATTCAGATTAATTTTCTTTCTAATTAAGGGTGACTTTGTGTCGCGTAGCTAGGGTTCAACTGTTCAAGTCAATAATGTTACAACTGGCTTTCGAATTCGATAAAAGAATGATCAGTCAGCTTCTTTACAGTACGGATTTCGTATTCAACGACGTAAAATTTTGATGGAGACCCAAGTGAGAACTAATTAATCAATTGCTGCTGCAGGCAAGCCATGCAAGCTGGCCAAGTGCCAAAGGTATTTGACTCGTCGATTAATAAAATGTAGTTAGAAAACAACATGATGATCACTATCGAATCCATCTTTTAAGGAACAGTTTGGTGACGACCTAGCTTGTTAATTAAAATAGATCGAGTTCATAATTCAACTTTTAACTATTCTTTCTTTCTTTCAATAAGTTTATAATCCAACAGTAATTCTTGATTTACAGTGCAATGAGAAAGAAAAGTCTATATATCCACTGTTTTTAGGCACCGTAGAATCAAAACCATATATCGTATTCTTTTTTTCTTTTCTGTTTTTAAATGAACTTTGTAAGTCAGGTGCATGCATATTAACTTGCGTAAAGAGATAGACCAACCTTTTTCTTCTAAGGAAGTTTCATGCATATCTAATTCCTTTCCACTTTTGCATGCAGAGACTAATTAAAAGTTTGTTTCTCATTAGCAGACTCCAACATTGATCATCAAATTATCGATGCAGGCCAGTCTAGAATGAATGAATGATTCTCCAATAGCACAGAGACCCCATATATAGGCCCCATAACATAGTAGAGTTTCTGGAATTGATATTCTTAATCAATCGATCTTTGGACTCCATCTTTTCAAAGTAGTCGACTGCAAATTAAAACTATTGCGTGCGGAAATGTCATTCATCGATTCATTTGGATACATTTTCTAATTTAACTGCGAAAGAAGCTTCAAGGATGATCTCTACCTAGCTACGGGGTTTCGTGGGTTTGCCATTCATAGTTGATTCCCATGCCACTTTTTCCATAATAACTCAAGAAGACGTACCTGGATTGAAGACGCCTAAAATGCATGGTCTTATGTGACTTGTTTGTGCTGGGAATGTGGGACGCTTATGTAACTTTAAAATATGTAATCATTACCAACTTCATTCGTAGTCACTACATATTTGGGTACATATATATATAGCGGAAACTAACATATATATATCGGAAACTATAGTAGTCACTACTGGAAAAAAAACACTTAGGAGACGGAACACGTTTCCGTAGCCTAAGTGGTCACTTAGGCGATGGAAAATTCTTTCGTCTCCTAAGTAACACTTAGGAGACGAAATTATTTTTTTTTAAAATATAAATAATAAAAATAGTAACCACTTAGGCGACGAAATTGTGTTCCGTAGCCTAAGTTCCTCTTAAGAGACGGAATGTTCTATTTAGAAGATGAATTTTTTTTAAATAAAAATAAATTGAAAAAATATGAAAAACTTAGTCAACGGAATTCCATTCCGTAGCCTAAGAGGACCACTTAGGGGACGGAATTGTGTTCCGAAGCCTAAGTTCCTCTTAAGAGATGGATTTTTTTTTAAATAAAAATAAATTGAAAAAATATGAAAAACTTAGTCGACGGAATTCTATTCCGTAGCCTAAGAGTAACTTAGAAGACAGAATGTTTTACTTAGGAGACGAAATTTTTTTAATAAAAAAATTTAAATCACTTAGGCTACGAACTGAGAGAATTTTGTCTCATAAGTTAAAAAAAATTAGGCGGTCAAACCTTCCGTTGAATTTTTTTCAAAAAAATTTCATCTCTCATCTCATTAAAACTAACCATATCTAATTAAACTCAACCTCACCCTCTTTCTCTCATCTCATCTCCGCCCCCTTTTCATTTTTGTTTCCCAATCCCTTCTCTTCCTCTCCCCTCCCCTCTCCAGACTCCCACCTAGCTCCCTCTCTTCCTTCACTTCTCGTCTCCTCTCTCCTTCTCTTCCCTAATTTCAAACCCCTTTTCAAACTCATGGCTTCATTCAAACCCTCCATCCCCCTCAACACCGATTCCACCGCTGCCCCTCCGACGAGGTCTGCATCATCATGGGTCCCATGTTCGTCGGTAAGACCACCGCTCTCCTCAGTCGTTGGCCAAGTACATGAGGCGGACATGCGGGTCGATGACGTCGTCGGCGGCGGCGGCGCCCGGGTCGGCCCAATCGGGGGCGAGCGAGGACTGATGGCCGAGAGTGAAACGGGCCATGGCGGTCCATTCGGGTTCGGAGCTTACAGAGTAGAGGGAGAGAAATAGGTGAGGTTGGTTTGGATAGGAATAAATCAAAGGAGGTTGATTTGAGGGAGAGACTAGGACTGATTCGTCGATGTGTGCTGGTGATTCATGATCGGGACAAATTTTCGTGCTGGGATTTGCCGGATCTGTCCTCGTTTAGGCTCAAATTTGAAGCCATGTTTTAATTTTTTTTTTTTTGAAGAAATTTGACCATCTATATGTTGATATGAGTTTTTGATGGTTTTGGGGAAGATGTGATACATCTTAGGGTTGGATTGGTTGAGTTTGGGGGCGGTGTTATGGTTTCTATTTCGGTGGTGGTGGTGGTATTTGAGGTAGAGGCCGCTGCGGCGGCGATGTCAATATTTTTTTTAATTTTTTTTTCAGACTTAGCGACGGAATCCAATAATTCCGTCGCCTACGGGAAAAATAATTTTTTTGTCATTAAACAATATCCGTCACCTATGTACTTAGGAGACGGAAAAAATTTCGTCGCCTAAGTGATTATCAATCGACGGAACTCAATTTTTTGTCGCCCTGACACCTACCTCACCCCACTTAGGCGACGGATCTTAGGCGACGGATATTCCGTCTCCTAAGTACTTAGGAGATGATTATTTTTACTTAGGAGACGAAACTATTCCGTCTCCTAAGTGACTTTTTCCAGTAGTGAGTGTTACTCATGTGGTTTAAACCTACATAATGGTTAGCATTAATGTCACCTCTAATGAAGTATAAGGGGTAAGTATATAATAATGGAGTTTAGAGTAATGGTTGTCGTGCCCAAAGGATTGAGAAATCTCACCCTAGCTAGGAGAGACAGCTAGAAGAATGTGCAAATAAATAAATCACAAACAATGGCTCAAAGGAGAGCCAAGGTTCATGGTGGGTATGTGCAAGGTGAAGTGTGGATTGATTTTAATTTGGTTCTTGGTTTGGATCAAATTATAACAACTAAAGCAAGGGATTAAACTAAGCTACGCTAAATGACTTGTAGACAAATGGATGAGAGTTGGGGCATTGGGTTTCACATTTTGCCTCCCTTGCAAGCACTAAAACAATTGATTTGATTAAGAATGATGCAAAACTAATTGTCCAACTACCCTCTTATTAGCATTCAAATAGGGCTACTAATGCTTAAATTCTTTTGATTTTATCAACTCTAACCGGATAAGTCTAGAGTTAATTACCTAGGGACAGATTCAATTATCAGATAGGTTCCAATCATTTGCCTCCCAGAAGATTGTTGAGCAGTCTGCTGCAGATTATCAAGTGTTGAAGTTGCAAATGGATCAAATCATGGCTCGAATAGGGCTACAACCTATGTGTTCACCCTCGGTCCCAAGCCAACAACCTCGAGACGACGATGATTGAGTGGCCCCCATAACCCATAAGATGCGTTTGCCATTGCCTATTGGTGGAAAATGCTGATGGAGTGGCTAATTCCCATATTGAATAATGAGTCAAGTATGTAAGTAAGTTTGTTATGAAATGTGTTACTCTTCTCAATTGTTTTTTGGGTTTAATGAGACTACCGTCTACTAAATACTCTTCGATGTAAGTTTACAATTGAATGAATTTCAAAAATCAGCATCCATATTCGGACGCAGATTGTGTGGTCCCTATTTCCCTCATCAATAAAGGAAAAACAAAAATTGAAGAGATTACTCATTTCACCAATATTACAAGAATTGTAAAACGCATTTGGGATTGAGTCTCTATGGGATTCGCGAAATATAAGAAAATTCCTGACAAAGGAATGTAGTCACCGGTTTAGTGACCGCCGTTTCAACCCTCGGGTTCAGTAGTCTGTCCGAGTTGCCGCCAGAAGCAGGTGTTGTTTGACCGGACATACTACAGTTGACTTTTCCAATCAACCAATACCAGAACAGAGTAAATGCCATTGTTACCGGCAACCGGGTCCTCTTTCACTCTGTTTCTCCTATATTACAAGATTATAGATTACCTCACAGCCTTTCTTGTCCTACTCTCTCTCTCTCTCTCTCTCTCTCTCAAACCAAAGAGAATGCTTCTTCTCTGTGTCATTACATGGTGAACCACTCATCCTTAAACCCCGAGAGCCTACCTCTTTTGAATCACATTCTCCTTGTCTTTTTCACTGCATACACCAAGTAACCAACCACTCCCTCCTTTTGCTTCTGTTCTGTATCTCTCTCTCTTACCAAATCATTGTCGCTTTTGTTTATGCATGCGAGAGTTGATTGGGGTTTGAGTTTGTTGTAAAGCGGAAATGGGGTTCGTGATCTCGAACTCTAGGACTGGTTTGGTAACTGCTTTTGGGTTTCTGGTGCTGATTTGCTTCTCTGGGTTTGGGGCTCATGCTCAACTGCTTCCTCTACAAGAAGGTAAAGTGCTATAATTTCATCCTCCTCGCTTCAAATTCAGAACCTTTTTTCTGGGTTTGTGAGGATTTTGGGTTAGATTCAACATTTCAACTGTTGTGGACATATTGCATTGCTTTACCAGTTTGTTGCGGTAACTGCTCTGTTCAGTAACTGAAATTGTGCACCCGCACCCTTTTTTCTCTACTCTATCTATCCATGTGTGTCTGCTCTGTTTTGTTTTCATGTCTCCAAAATTTTGGACCTTTTCTCTTCTGGGTTACATACATTAAACACTGATTCAACATCTCCAAATTGTAATTCCCTCTGTTTGTACTTGTCCAAAAACACTATCACCAGACTACCTGAGCACATTAGAATCTATCTAGCAGAATTACTGACATAAACAGAACATAGAAATTGGGACAACTGATGATAATTTTATGACCCTTTAATATTTTTCCAAGATCTCCCCAACATTCATACAGAAATGATCTCTCCAAACATGGTAAATTTTTAGTTCTGATATTTTTATCCCACATGCAATTCTTGCTCTATCGATGAAGATGGATATCATATAGGGCCAGAACCTCATTTCCAGTTGATTGAAAATGTCGCGTTTTTGTTTTTGGTTTTTTTTGTTTTTGGGTGAAAACAAAATCCTTTTGTTTGGGTGGTGATGTCATTTTCTTGTGTCCTCTGTACCGTATTGAATTATTTAAGTTGATGGGCATGACCGGCGGAATATACTATGGTTCTTTGAATCCTTTCCCAGTTGGGGTTCTGTGAATCTGTAATGCTTCTTCTCTGAGAATTGCAGTATTGCCCCACCCCAAATCTAGTATTTCAATGGAGAAACATAAGCAATAACCAGGTCATGAGGGGGCATAGTTGTCCATTTATGTTATTACAACTTGCAGAATGCCAGAACGAGCAGTAAAGGCTCTATCTTTGTTGCTCTGGTTGGTGCATGACTCATGCCATGAATGCCAAAATGATCAGATTGATATCTTTGTTTTTTATTTTAATAATTAGTATTGTTAATTTCTTTAGGTCTAATAATTAGCATTATATCGCAGAGTTATCTGGTTGTTAGGTAGCAAATATAGTATAGTAGGTATCTATAATTCTATATCCAGGTTGATGAAAGCTGAGTTTAGAATAAGCGGATGATTATCGCTTAATTAGCACTGTTTTTCCTAGATAGCGTGTGCTAATTATAAAACAAAGGGTTAGGTTGATGAAGAACTATGATGGTGTAGAATATTTTGAATTGGGGTTGACTGGTTGACTGGTAGAAAAATATTAAATGCGTTTACATGGCTGGTTTTCTTCTTTGGTATAAACTTTAATGCTAGGTTTTGACTACATGTTCTGGCTTTTAAGAATAGTGAATGATCAGACCTACACAAAAAGAATGATATATTATCTGATTTTGATTGTTGACCGTGTGATATATAATTTTGTATTAGATATGAATTTTACAGTTCAGTAGGTGCATGTTTCAATTTTTAGCCCTTGACTATTGCCCAAGCCTTTAAGAATCTGCTTAATGTTATATAATTTTTTACATTGTACATATCTCTATTAGAATTTGGGTTTAAGAACTGAAAAAATATGGGTTCAGCTTGCCATATTTAGTTCAAAAGGAAAAAATTGGGTGTGATAAGCAGTTTAGTAGGTGTGTTTAGTAGCACTCTTTAGCTTTTTATGTAAAGTTGAATGTGATGAGCAGCTTATTAATTATTACCTCAAATGTTTCTTGTTCCACTGGACCAGTTACTTCGTATTACTAATTCATTGGCACATAACAGTGAAAGCTCTTCAAACGATATCCCAGAAACTCCAGAATTCTTTTTGGAACAACATCAGCCAAAGTTCTTGCCAAGATGTTGGATCAAGCTTCAATAAGATTATCACGAGTGGTTTTCTAAGCAATGTGACTTGCGACTGTTCCTTCGCAAACAACACTTGCCATGTCACAAACATGTACGATATAGTTGCTTTGATGTGTGATTTATTAAATTCCACTGCTGAAACTTATCAGACTAATCATATTTGGTTTTTTCTTCTTTTTATCTTGTCCATCTACTGATTTTATGTGAATTTCATATGACAGAGTGATGAAGGGTCTAAATTTAACTGGAATTCTACCTGAGGAATTTGGAAATCTTACTCATCTACAAGAGCTGTAAGTGATTCTTATCTTAATAGACCATGTAAAGTTTAGTTTTTATTCAGATACGCCCTCATTTGTTCAAGGTGAATTACTCACTTGGATTGATATAAACAGCTTTCAATATAAGAATTAATTCCTTATTTTCAAACTACATTCCAAGCAGACTCTCACCTTCAACAATGGCACCTCTTTTATCTAATGACCATCCAGAAATGACAAAAGACTGTCCTTTTTTCTTCTTTTTTTCATAACAGTGATCTCACTCGTAACTACATCAATGGATCAATACCTGCAGGCATTTCTCGTGCCCCTCTTCAAATTCTGTTAGTGATTACATCCTTCGTCTTTTTACTTTTTATTTTTTGTTATAAATTTCTAATAGAGGCCTTTATAAGTTGATAGCTGTTAACATGTAACTTGGTATGCTGCAGGTCTCTTTTAGGAAATCGACTAAGTGGTTCTATTCCAAAGGAAATTGGTGACATTGCTACTCTTACTCAGCTGTAAGTGAGGATGTTATTGACTTATTTCCCTTATTAACAAATGAAGCCCGGGAATATGTTAACTTAACGAAACTGCTTTTTTCAGTGTGTTGGAAGATAATCAACTTGAAGGGCCTCTGCCTCAAAACCTTGGGAGTTTGAGTTCCTTGAGTCGACTGTAAGATTGCTCTTCTCATGTTATTTGACATGCAAACTTTTCATGAGACTCTGCAACAAAAGCTGGAAGATTCAAATATTTACAAAGATAATTATAAAAAAGTTTTGTAAGAGGAATTGTAAATGCATGTTTGAATAATTCAGTACCGTGGTCCAATAAAGCTCTACGTGTGTGTGTGTATCAAGAACAATACCATGTTCTTTTTATCTAATCATAAATTTATCCATGATTAACATCAGCACCCTGTTTTGGATTTGGTACCTGATACGTTTTCTCTATCGGCTTAATGGTAATGCCTAACTGTCTTTTTCTTTTATCAACAGCCTTCTTTCTGCGAACAACTTTACAGGAACAGTTCCAGAATCATTTGGAAATCTAAAGAATTTGACCGATTTGTAAGTGATACTTTTAGTCAATAATTGCATATCTTGGATTTTGGTATGCAGAATTCTCATCTTCATTTGCTGCTGCAGTAGGATAGATGGCAGCCGAATCTCGGGCAAAATACCTACTTTCATCGGAAACTGGACCAAACTTGACAGACTGTCAGTATTCTTGTCATCATGTATCTTCCATATATACTTCTTATGAATCAAGGTTTAAGTGTTTGTTACTTTATTTTGGTGTCCTCTAAACAAATAAATCTGAGCAGGGATATGCAGGGCACATCCATGGAGGGCCCTATTCCTTCCACCATATCTTTGCTGACAGTCTTAACTAAATTGTGAGTAGAACACCGTCCTCATTCTTGCAACTACATCTTTAGGGTCGTTATCTGATGCACGATTAATAATGGAAATCTAAATATGAATATTTCTGTGTTTCTTTGTTTCAGGAGGATATCTGATTTGACTGGATCAAGTATGCGATTTCCTAATTTGGAGGATTTGAAAAGTCTGGAAAGAGTGTGAGTAGATGAATGGATATCAGAAATTTACTAAAATTATATGTTATGTCATTCTCACAATTTCGCTAACATACTGCATATTTGGTTTTCTACCTGCCTTAGGATTCTGAGAAATTGCTCAATTACTGGTTCTATCCCTGGCTACATTGGAGAGCTGACAGACTTAAAGCTATTGTAAGCTCTTACAATCAGCATAGAGTGGTGAAATGCTTGAAATTACTAGTCTAGAAACTAAAAAAGAATTCAAGTTTCGTGCTTCAACATAAATTATAAATGATGTTGAGATATCAATCCCACATCGGGAACATGGGATCTTGCCTGTGGGTTAATAAGGGTTTGGTCCACTCCACCCATTGCCAATTGGTTTTGGATGTGAACCCCAAACTACTTTATCATGGTATCTTTATCAAGTTTGTTCCTTATAAGCTACCTTAAAATTAGTAGTTGACAAAGATATTCCAGAGAATTGAGTGGTGATGTGGCAAGAGTTTTCTCTCAATTTCTAGAAAAATTGATTCAGGAGAAGAAGGAAACCTTGAGCTTGCTTTTAACAATTTGGATAATTTTATGAAACTTTTTTTTTTTCTTCTTCTTCTTCCTTTTTTTTTTTGTAACTCTTGTTCATGGATAACAAAACCATTTCAGAATTTAGACCTGAACTACTGCAGTATGTTTGGATGCCTGATTTTCAATTTGTTTGGTTTACTTTTGGTAATAACAAACAAAAACTGGGTGTGTTTTTTTTTCTTTTTCTTTTTCTTCTTTGAAAGGCTATCAATCTTCTATTGAAATATGTTGCTTTATACACAAAGCGAGTAGCAATGATGAACCTGTTTTTAATTTATCAAGAGAGACTCTTTTATGAGCCTTGACTTTCTTCTTACAGGGACCTGAGCTTTAACAAGTTGACAGGTGAAGTTCCAACGACCCTTCAAAATCTTGATGGTCTAGATTACATGTAAGTCTATAAAGGGAGCATGAGTTAATTGTGCAACAGTATTGTTATTTATATATTTATCAGTTAACTATATCACATGTCTGATTAACTGTAAGGTTATGGGTGCAGGTTTTTGACCGACAATTTACTGACTGGAGAAGTACCAAGCTGGATATGGAACAACAAAAATAACTTGTTAGTCTTCTTTTCTAGTACTAATCTACGTATTTTTTCTTAGCGGCTTTTTCTGGACTGAAATGTACCTGTCATATAATCTTCTGTACACTTTTATTGTTAAGATAAAATATTTTTCTTTTCCATTTTATTTTGAATTTAAAGTTGCTAACATTGTCATGAATTGTTCCAGAGATTTGTCTTACAACAATTTTAGCGGATCACCTACAGTTAGTTGTCAACAATTACAAGTGTAAGCTCATTAATATCTAAAGCTTCTCCTAATGCTAAGCTCTTTCTGCACGTATTATATGCTACTTATAATTTAAATTGTCTACTGACTCCCTTTACTATCAAACAGGAATTTAATTTCTAGCTTTTCATCTCCACAAAGCTCGTAAGTTTTGCTCACTTTTTTTTTTTCATCGAAATTCACATGAACATGTATGATTGACCTTATTCCTTTCAACAAATAGATGGTGCTTGCAGAAGGACCTCCCTTGTTCCACAAAACCCAAACGTGAGTTTACTGCATAGATTCATATAAGATTTTGCTTTCATGATTATGGAAGTTGGAACAGATTAAGAATCCAATTTTATTTTGGTCTGATACGGGTATCATGTCTAATACAACTTTCATTACATTTGCAGACTATTCTCTGTTTATAAATTGCGGGGGGAGTAAGATGGAGTATGATGGTAATCAGTATGAAGAGGACCTGGGCACTGTGGGGCCGTCAGACTTCATGTCCTCATCTGAGAAGTGGGGTTATAGCAGTACAGGGGTTTACATGGGGAAGGACAATGCAGATTACAGAGCAACGAACACATTTCCTCTTAATGTTAATGGTCCAGAATTTTATCAAACTGCCCGCCTCGCCCCACTCTCACTTAAGTATTATGGCCTTTGCATGCTTAAGGGTAGTTACAAAGTGCAGCTCCACTTTGCTGAAATAATGTATACAGATAATGAGACTTTCACTGGCCTTGGGAAGCGCATATTTGATGTGTCAATTCAAGTGAGTAAAGTTGGATAGACTTTATTGTTATCATTTCTTTTCATGGTTGTTTTCTTTACAAGATTTAGTATGGCTTTGATGGAGTTATGTACATGTTAATTTGGTTGAAACTAGTCAAGTTCTTATTCGAATTATGTGCAGGGGAATTTGGTTTTGGAGGATTTCAATATTATGAAGGAAGCTGGAGGTGCTGGTAAAGGCATCGTCAGAGAATTTGATGTCCTTGTTAATGGTAGCACTCTAGAAATCCACTTATACTGGAAAGGAAAAGGAACTACTGCAATACCTGATAGAGGTGTCTATGGACCTCTTATATCTGCAATTACTGTGACACCAAGTAAGTTTTGGTCACACTACAGGTTGTTACTTTTCTTTCCGTTCATTCATTACAAGAATTACTCTTTCCTTTTCAGATTTTAAGGTTGATATTGGTGGTGGGGGGCTATCTGCTGGAGCTATTGCTGGCATTGTAGTGGCATCATGTGTGGCTATCATAATGATTTTGGCATTCCTTCGATATATGGGTTACTTGGGGGGCAAAGACCTTGAAGATAAAGGTAAGGATAATCTCTTCATACAAAAAGTATTGCACCAATTCATGCAAGTAGGAACTGCTTGCCGGCATGTTAAATTGATTCACTCATAAAAAGTTAACACTATAATGAAATGTAGTTTTAAGGGAAGAAACTTCATGTTTTGATTGTTGAACTACGGAAAAAAGACTCTAGTGTGAGTAATAAATTAGTCCTGTTGATTTGCCACGACATCTCTTTGGACGAAATATAGGTCTCTATTTTCAGGCTATGTTTAAAATGTACATTCTTTCTTCAAACTTCAAACATACATATCCAACTTCGTAAATGACAAATAAGTAGGCTTTAGAATGAGAAGTTTTGAGCTGAGGATCCAAGCTACAGCTTTGATACCATGGGAAATCATAAGACCCAAAAGCTTAAGCTGGTTGGAAAATAGTCCATATGATGTGTATTAAACAAACAGTATGTCTACTAATTTAGGATATATTTTGCTGATGCACCGCCAACCATGAATTTAGAGTGAAATTTATATGGTCAGCATTGTCCTAAAGATCACATTAGGCAAAACTGAAATTTGTTTTCTTGTCTTCCCTCTGTTTCTCACTGTTTGTTATATTGCTAAACTCTTCCTTTTGGCAGAACTGCGTGGGCTAGAACTACAAACCGGTTATTTCACTTTACGACAAATTAAAGCTGCCACTGGTAACTTCGATCCTGCAAATAAGATAGGTGAAGGAGGTTTTGGGCCTGTTTACAAGGTAAAAGTTTGTCAACTGTTTTTCAATTTCATAGGAATTGTAGACACATTCTGAAATAAGCTTTATTTGATCTTAGGGGGTACTGTCAGATGGTGCAGTAATTGCTGTTAAGCAGCTCTCATCTAAATCGAAGCAAGGGAACCGTGAATTTGTTAACGAGATAGGCATGATATCTGCTTTGCAACATCCAAATCTCGTGAGGCTTTTTGGTTGCTGTATCGAAGGAAACCAATTATTGCTTATATATGAATACATGGAAAACAACAGTCTTGCCCGTGCACTTTTTGGTAAAGCCGTCAGCATTAACAGCATAATATTTAATTTAGAAGTCTTGTATTTGATGTTATGTCTATAATTGTAGGTCGTGAGGAACAAAGGCTACATTTGGACTGGAAAACAAGAAAGAAGATATGCATAGGGATAGCGAGAGGACTGGCTTATCTCCATGAAGAATCAAGGTTGAAAATTGTTCACAGGGATATAAAAGCAACAAATGTTCTGCTTGATAAGGATCTGAATGCCAAAATATCTGACTTTGGTTTAGCGAAGCTGGATGAAGAAGAGAACACACATATCAGCACTCGAATAGCTGGAACAATGTGAGCTTGCTCTTTATCTATTATATCATTTTGCTTCCCTAAGATGTCTTAGTATGGCTTTGTATCATTTATGTGTTCTATGTTAAAATTTCAAACAAACAACAGCGACTGTAGTGAGTTGCTGTTGCGTAATGGAAATAGCATCCCTAGTGCATTGCAAATTACCTTGATACTTTCTTTTAGGGAGTTCTTTTAGACTATTTGTTGATGGTTATTATTGAGATATAAATTCCACATCGGGAATATGAGACCTTGTCTGTGTGTTTATAAGGGTTTGGGTCACTCCACCCATTGCCAATTGGTTTTGGATGTGAACCACAGACTACTTTATCATGGTATCAGAGCAAGTTACAGACTACTTTATCAGTTATTGATAATTACACCATGCTCACTGATTCGGAGTTATTTACTTTTTCTACAGAGGCTATATGGCACCAGAATACGCAATGAGGGGATACTTGACTGACAAAGCAGATGTGTACAGTTTTGGTATTGTTGCCTTGGAAATTGTCAGTGGAAAGAGCAACACAAATTACAGACCAAAGGAGGAGTACGTGTATCTCCTTGATGGGGTAAGCTTTATTTACATTCTGTAGTCTTCAAGGTCTTGTTTGTCCACTCTTCATGCAAGTAGTTATGCCTGTTGTAAATAAGCAGAATTTTTGTGAAAATAACTTTTAAATAATGGTTTCAAGTTGTGAAACACTCTCCAACAACCTGTTTCCTATGCATATATTTTGTAGTTCATCTTTTTTCCGTTGGATCCATGTTAGTTCTCACTTGGGTATATTCATGACAAAAGTTTTTTTTTTTTTTTTTAATTTTTTTATAGGCTTATGTCTTACAAGAGCAAGGAAATATGCTAGAACTTGTAGATCCGGATCTTGGTTCAAACTACAACAAAGAAGAGGCATTGTCAATGCTTAACTTGGCGCTCATATGCACCAATCCATCTCCCACTCTCAGACCACCCATGTCATCTGTTGTAAGCATGCTCGAAGGTAAAACTCCGATTCAAGCACCATTAAGCAAGCGCGGATCAAAGGAGGAGGATGCGAGGTTCAAAGCCTTTGAGAGACTATCACAGGACAGCCAAACACACGTCTCAACCTTCTCGCAAGATAGTCACGTTAGAGGAACGTCAATGGAAGGTCCATGGATCGATTCTTCGGTTTCTCTTGCTAGTAAGGATGAGGCCAACGAACATTCTTCAACAAGCCACTATGATGTAAACTTATAGTGAAGACATGATGAAGGTTTTAAAATTCTTTCTCAATTGGATTTGGTCCAAATTATTTTGTAAAGTGGTAAGGAGAAACGGAATTATTAAAATTTGTTGAATGAATGCATCTGCAATGGTCTTTCAGTTATTAGTTGTTATGAATGAACACTATGAACAGCAATTGTAGAATTGAAACACAAAAGAATTGTAATGTCCTTGTATAGGTTTTTCGATCCCGATAGAAAAGATAAGACTTAATGCTAGTTAATTCAGATTCCTTGTTCGATTAGGATTACTTTCCCTATTACTTGCACACGTTATAGTGTTATACCTCTATATAAACCCCTAGGGTGGGTAATATATATGCACCGACAACAAACCCTAATTGGTCTCCTAACTATTCGATTTGCTTATAAGAATGACGAGGTGCATCTACCTCACAGTTATCCAGGATGTGATCAACAAGGTTAGACCAGAGTTCATCAATGGCCCCGGAGAAGAACAACTCATGCATCTTCAAGCAACTTGGGAGAGCAAGATGATGCTAGCCGGTGTTGTAGGTATGCCTGCTGTGGATCTCAATGTACCAGTGTTCCCCCCATCACCGTTCCGAGCTCCGGTTCAACCGCAACCGCAACAGCCTCTGCCGGGAACTGGAGACAACTTGTATAATACTCCTACTGGAGTACCATACTGTCCATACATGCAACCTCCTTATCATGGCATGACTTCTCAAACATATCAAACAGTTGGTGGAGTTGGAGAGTTTGTCAAACTTGAGGATTTTACTTCTGTGAAGGTAGAAGGGGATGATGATGAGCCCCCATTGAATGAAGACGACGATGATCTTGATGATGTGGAGGGAGAGGAGGATATGAACACACAGAATTTGGTGTTGGCTCAGTTTGAGAAGGTGACACACACAAAGAGCAAGTGGAAGTGCATCCTCAAGGATGGCATTATGCACTTGAACAGTAAGGATGTCCTCTTTAATAAGGCCTCAGGAAAGTTTGAGTTCCTCTTCCTCTGATTTCTCATGGTTTTATTGTTGCCTAAGCAGACAAATCCGCTGTTACCATATATTCATTCTTCCATTTTGGGGTTTTTCATACTTTTCTTATATAGCAAGAACATGTTTGAGGGGAAGATGGACGCCTCTGCCGTTTTTGTATATTTGATTGTTATTTTTGACCCTAAAGGAAGTACCATTTTTTTTATTTCAATGACAACCAATAGATCTCTCTCTCTCTCTTTTTTTTTTTTTTTTTTTTTTTTTTTTTTATCAACATCACTTGGTTCTCACAGGCTACATACGCCAATGACTATCCAGTGCTAGGAATCATGTGTCGTAAGCGCACACACACTCTCTCTCTCTCTCTCTCTCTCTCTTGACTACTAAGAATAGATTGAGACTTGATTTCAATCAACATCGGTGCCTCGGTGGGTTTTAATATGGATATGACTTATATGAGGTTCTGCACCTAGACTCTTACCAATTGAACCACTTGTGGTGGTTAACTAATGGATTGTTAAGAACGGCGCTCAGATTATATAGGAATTCAGAGATTAGTTTTCACCTTAGTAGGATGGTTAATTCCTTAAGCTAAACCTATGATTTTCTTAATGTTTCATAACAGACAATTAATCACAATTACTCCAGAAGATTAACAGCAAGTAGTATTCCAACATGAGCTCAAACATTTTACTATTTCCTTTATAGATGTGTCCAGTGTTTCTAATACAGTATTCAAATAAAAGAGGTTGATCTGCTGATTGAGGCATTGAGCTGCTTGGCGCTTACTCCTGGACATGGTCCTCCAGCCGCCTAAAGTTTGAGATTGGGACAAATGGAACAAATTAGTACAAGTGGTGCAGTGTTGAAGTGTGTGTCATACTGCAGCTTATCCAGCAGAACCACACCCTCAAAAATCTTCATATTGGTAGTTAGCTGCACCATCCAATCTCAACCACCCTTCCTTCTTTTAGCATTCCAAGAAAACAGATTGGTGTGACACTGTGACATTATCATTTCCCGCCTATATACTGTTACAGTTGAGTTGTAGTAGACCTTCACTCACAAGTCTCCCCATCCCTTTTACAACTTCATCATCATGGAGGATTCAAGAATTCTCGAAGCTCATGATCCTTCTGATAATGGCGGTGAAGGGTTCTCGCAGGGTTTTGAACCCCAATGTGATGCTGAATCACAAAGGGTGTTTCATATGCTGAAATGTTCTATGCTCAAATTGGCTCTAGATGGAGCTGACAAGGTGTTAAAGGATCATAGAAGACTGAATACTAACATGTCTGCACTTGAATGTGGAGCTGGATTTGCTGGTGATCATGGAGAGGTAAGGAGGTCTAATTTGGAGTCAACCCATGTATTTGAGGAAAGTGCTGATGAAGAAAGAAGAGATGGAGCTATAAGTCCACCTTTAGCAGAAAACGATAGGGTATGCAGAAAAGCTGTAAACTCTTTGCGACATCATCACTCCAGCAAAGATTTTGTTGATGTATCACGAGCGGTAAATTCTTCTTCAAGAAAATATGATCCATTCCCTGTGAATATATTGGCCTTCATTATGGTAATGCTGATAAAAACTATAGGATTTCAAGTTAGCCTAGTGATCAAGTTTTTCACTTTCCCACTTTGGTTATCCTATTTTTCCTTCATGCTCTTGCTATGCCCATTCCAAACTTTGAGGCATATTACAGGGTACTTGATGACAATGCTGTTGAGAATGTGGAATGCTACATTCACCACTGTTACTTCAGCTGTATGTGGAGGATTAGAAACCCAAAAGTCACTAGCAGTGAATGTAGGTTTCGCCTTGTTCAAGTCGATCTATGTGTTTTCCATGCTTTTGGGGATTTTGTTATCTGGATTTGTTCTAAGTGGGTTTATAATGAAACACCTGGTTGAGAAGCCTATTAAGACCATAGAGAGCCTCAGCTTCGATTACACCAAGCCAAGTCCAGTAGCTCTTGTGCCACTCAGGTCTTCTAGTGTTGGTGTTATACCTTATGGTCACAAAGTGCAGATGACTGTTTCATTGACTATGCCTGACTCAGAATACAATAACAGACTTGGTGTTTTTCAGGTAAGTTCTTCTCCCATCAACCTTGACCTAGCTTGTGCTAAAAGCTACAATTCTTATGTAACTCTGTCGTCGTTCTACTGCATCTACAGATTTGATATCTAATAAAATGCCATACATTCTTAAATGTTGCATTGTCTGATTGTCTAGATTGTGCTAGATTAATCTCTTGCCATACATTCTAAAATGTTGCATCGTCTGATTGTCAATCTGGATTCTGGACTATCGAGCAGATTCACAGTTCGGCAATATGACATGCTAGACATGAACAAGAGACTATTACCCCAAACTTGAAACATTGTGTTTGACTCCCCATTTGTTTGTGCTTCAAGGTAAGGGTGGAGTTCTTGTCAGCTAATGGTGATGTCACTACTAGTTCGAGCCATCCATGCATGCTGCAATTCAAAAGCCTACCAGTCCACTACATTCAAACCTTTCTGAGAAGTGCTCCTCTTATTGCTGGTATACAATCAGAAACACAAGTTCTGAACATCAAAATCGATGAGCACACTGAAGGACTTCAGCCAACTGCCTCCTTGAAGGTGATACTGGAACAAAGAGCAGAATTCCACCATGACGGAGGCATACCTCAAATTTATGCTGGATCATTACACCTCCAATCCGAGCTTCCCCAATTGAAAAGACTTGTGTGGTACTGGAGGAGAACATTGTTCGTCTGGACAAGTATTGTGTCATTTTTGGCAGAGTTGGTGTTCATCCTGGCCTTTTTTAGACCTGTGCTTGTCCCAAGAGGGAGACAAGAAATGAGTAGATACACTAGACGCTCAAATATCATCTTCAGACATAAAAGCAGATAACGGCGCAGGAGATGGATGTTGCACATTGATCCGACATCAGAGCTAGTCCTATGGTGTTGCATTTCACAACTATTTTCAAATGATTGCCTGAAAATGCAGAACAAATAAATTGCTTATCACATCCCACTTCATCTTATTTCCATAACGAGAAGATGGAGAGATCATACCTCCAATCTTTCAGCTCATGTTTAGAAATTGTTCTTGGATGGATGAAGGATCGGCCACATCCATGATTTTCTTTTTCTCCAAGACTAAATACAAGGTGACCTAACGGAGAGAACTCATTGTAAGCCTGTTCATACTTGATAGTTATCTAAATCACCATTAATCACTTCTCTAAAATGAACTTCCAACATTAACGAGTATTTCATCTTTCTGATATGCAGAGACGACAACAACAGCAGAACACAGTCTTTCACAGGCCAAAATTTTTTAATTTTCACAAAATTTACAAACATACATAGAAGATTTGAACCAAAAAAAAAAAAAAAAAGAACAGAAAAACAATTCTATGCAGGTTACGAAAAGGAATTTAGCTCCCAAATCCCAATACAGGAAAACAGGGAACATTGGTATGATTAGCAGAAGATGATTGACATATTCACATGTGGGATTGTCTTACAGAGCTAGAGATTATATACACTTACATTTGCGAACCATGAGGTTTAAACAAACAATCAAAACTCAATACCACTGTTTATCTGAACAGAGAAGTAAGGTCGACCAACATTGGTAAGTGGAGTATCCGCTCTTAAGACTATACCAGGGCCCCCAACGTTTCCATTCCACTTGGATCTGCCAACCTGAATCAGCAAGACAAAAACAAACAAAAACAAAGTCATAAGAAAACGAGATGAAATATAGAGAAAGAAAACTCATCCACAAACATCATGTCAACCACAACTGAGTGGTCAATTTCCTAACAAATTTATACATGACTAAAGGCTGATGGGTGGATCATATTAAGTATATGTATCTGGCTTATCATAACTAATGAATGTAAAAATGGAAGATTTCCAGTCCATAGTCTAAATTCATGTTTCACACCTCCGTGTGGCATAAGGAATAAAATATGCAGGCAAATGGAAGAGCTTCGGTGCAACGTCACAGCAAAAATATGCCAAAATCATGATTCATGGCTATGGAACACAAATCAAGAAGTTCACATGGTAGTTCCTACTTCCTACAGCACTAATGCTACTTTTTGCTGGTATATAAAATTCTCATAAATTCCACACCCCTCTTTTTATTCCGTTATCTTCTTCTATTAGTTTTATTCACGGAATACCTCATTCTTTGAGAGTCAGTATCTTTCCAATTCAATGTGTAAACTCAACCTACTAATCTCTCTATGTTCCCACTCACGTCCCACTAATTATGCACTTACTTTTCCATGTTTTTAGTTGTTATTCAACCTCTTAACATGTACATCTTTACATGTACATCTTCAACAGCTGCATTTCCTATTAGATTATTTCCATATTACCATGGTTAAGCAAAAACAATTACAACCAAGATCAAGTAAACACCAATCGGGAGGGAATTTCAACCCCATTCAATTGGTATAACTGTTCCAACCCCAAGCCAAGATTTACACTATGAAAATCACTCTCTGATACCCTGGTAGCCTCAAAGAGTAGTGCAGCATGTTAGGGCATGGAGATTGGGAAGATGTAGTGATGACGAAGACATGGTCGTGGTTGTGATTGTGTTTGCACTCCATTGGTTCCAAATGTTTGATGAGTCATACAAAGAAACCCTACTTGCTATTGAGTTGGCAAAGCAGGCATTTGGGAAGTACTGTTCCCCAGTTTGAACTCTGAACAAAGATGATACTACAGTAGCCTAGGAATGCTGGGTTCACCGATTTAATGGTAGACCAGAGAGATTGATTTTTTCAGTCTCTAGAGTCTAGACAGAGAATAGTAATGGAGCACAGCATGTGTTGACAACTCACAAAGAGGGATTTTTCAAGAACTCAAAGCTATAGAACAAGATGATAATTGATAAATTGTTTTTTTAAGTACAGATTTTACTCCCCTAACATAAGTAACTTTTTGAGTGTTTATTACAAAGAAATAAAAAAGATATGATTTATCTGGAGATGTTTTATTTGAAGTGAAGGACAAAGGTGCCAGCAATAACTTACAGCTACAGAAGCAAAAGCAGAAGGATGTGCTGTAAATGAGCATCCACATATCAGACTCAGCTGCTCCTTCACCGAGTGAATGAGTTCTGCCCGCAAACCAGGATTGCTTCCACCCAACGTAGGAAACAAACTGAAAGTTGTGAATTTAAAACATGAAACATGTTAACACCAAGTACAAATAATATGAAGAGCAAACAAAGATGCAAGACAGATGGGCTTATTACTTGCTCATGTTGAAAGGAATGGGAATAATGTGTATTACTAGTTGAAGCCAAAACAAACATAAGGAGTCTATTGTAAGCAAAAACATAAAAATGATGCAAGAATATATTCACCACAAGCTGAGTTACAATTTGTCACAAAGAAAACGAGCATAAGAAGAATGCAAGAAAGTATTCACAACCAGCTCACTTATAATTGATGTAAAAGAAAAAACAAACATGAATAATAAAAAAAAAAAATACAGATATGCAAGTGCAAAAGAGCTTGCATATCAGTGGGAAATAGATAGGAGCATCAACACCATAAAATCCTCTAGTAAACCCTCAACATGTAGCGTGAATACAACAGGAATGAGCGGTTATTATGAAAGACAATCAAGTACAAGTAAACTACTAGAGACAGCATGAACCTAACCTGCACTGAAGTGTAGGCCGCACCATGAGACCAGATGTTTGCCAAGCCAAGGCTTGAGAAAGACCGAGTGTAAAAGACTTGTCTGGCCATTGTACCATTGGTGTGATACGTGTTCCCCATTTATTCTGAGAAATATATATATATATATATATATATATATATATATATATATATAAATAATTTAATTAGAATAAACCACGAAGACCATCTAATAAGAATATTGTGCACTGATGGTTTAAGATACTATGAGAAAGTGAATAAAGCCTTGCAAGATGTACTGTGCATTAGGTTTTGATTATACAATGAGAACAATAACAGAACTATAATTACTTGTCAACATCATTCAGCTAGTTTGCAGTCTAACCTTGCGAGAGTAACTGAATCTCATTTCTCCAGGATATTGACCTTGAGCTTGTAGAAGACCTCCACAAAGAGGTAAGAAAGCACTTGTAGTAAGCCCTTCACCAGATACATATGTAAATTGCCCATTTGGAAACTGTAAATCAACAAATGACTGGGCACAGAGAGAGAGAGCATATGAGAATATTTTTTTTTAACCTCAAGAACCTAATTATAGAAATGGCATTTACAATAAAACAAGCATATGATGAGATCGACACGACATACATACTCCTGAGTAATAAACTTACACAGGCTAAGGGGTTCAGACAGAGCATTGACATTAAGAGCCACCTTCTGTGTTTTGACCACACTGCCGGACAGAGAGAATGCAGCCCATTCTGAAAATTAAAATAAAGGAGCAAATGAGGACAGATCAAGGGAACAGGAAAATATGGAGAACACTGATACGTATGATATAGATTTTATCTACATGGACCATTACAACATAAGGATCACATGAACAGTGACATCATACCTGATTAAATGAATAGAAAAGAACAGTAGCTAAAAACCAAGACTCCACAACTTTAATGACCCGAATGACTTCACTATTTGGGAAACATGGTGTTGGCAGGGACAGATACGAAGTTATGTATGGATATATGGTCCCTATTTTTTTGGGAAACATGGGTCGAAGAGGTTGGACCTGAACATATTTTTAGTTCCTTGGTTGGAGTGCAACCATCCGGCTTTCTAGAAAATAAAACTCATCTTATGGAGTTGAAGAGTGGTTAATACAGAGTTAATGTCACTTTTTCTTCTAAGGTACTACTACCTTAGAGCAAAAAAGCTGGCTTTGTCAAGGATCTGAGCACTCTCTTGTGGAGTTGACTGATACATGTGAAGTCGATTCAACCACTCCCTATTTGTTTCACTCTCTTGTTGATTATTATTAACTTTTATATTTTCAATGTTTGGATTTGGTATACTTTACATGGTGTCCTCAGGTACCTTCTAATGATATAATTAGCTATTAAAGAAACATGAATGCTCAATATTGATCCTTTATCGCAACTGACACCTTGACCGTATCTTTGAACAAGTAAACCTCATACAAGGTTGAAATTCTGTACAAAATAATTAAGTTTGGTGATCATGTGATGTTGGGGAAAAAGAAAAATAGTATTCATGTCCAACAAAAATATGTAATGCCAAGTTTGTAATATCACTAGACAGATAGTATTCATGTCCAACAAAAGACCTATAGTCAACCAAAATTGGTCATACCTTCCTGTCATAGCCATACCAAAGCAAGTGTTGCTTTGACAAATGCACCGGCAAAAGAAGAGTTGCATCACGAACAAAAAGTACCGGTCCAAGCTGAACAAGAAAGAGCGATGAATTGCCATTTCTAGATGTTGAACCGCCTTGAGAAGCCTCTACTCTCCACAAATCTCCCCTTGCAACCAAAGAGCTTTCTAGCTCACGTGTTCTACTATCGTAAGTTGTTGAAGTATTTAAGATGCCCTGCACCAAAATGAACCATCAATTAAAACAAAGCATCTAAAAAATCTCAGTATCCACTGAACCTTGCCTCCACCACAATTTTGACAAGAATGAGAAACTCATATCAAGTCCTAATAATTATCAACTTACATAACTTATACGCGCTCTCTCAACCTCTTCACCTCTAGTTATAACAACAACAATAACTCCCCTATTAGAAATCCTATGAACCTAAATCTTATTCCAAACCAAATACAAGATAACCATGAGCAAAATTCAGTTGCACAAGCACCATGTGATTAATCAATGACATTCTCCACATGAAATTCCTCTAATGCTGATTGTAAAACCGATATGAATTGCTATTTTCACCTAATTAAACACGAACATAAACCGCAAGAGCAAGTTCATTAAAAAAGATATACCTGTGGTCTACCCAAAAGCCCAGCAGACCTTAAATTGAAGCCAGCAAGCTCCTCATCCACCAAGCCATCAGCCCCACTATCACTCTCCACACCCCTATTATCCCTCACCAAAACCCCCAGCTCCTCCTTCCCACTCACCCTCATATTCTTCACCTTCTCCTTATCAACCCTCACCGCCACAACGCCGCTCTCCTCATGCCGAAACGGCACCGGCAAGCTCCTAAAGAACTGCTGCACCATCCCATCCAACCCCGCCCCGAACTCCGCCCCGGCCTGCCCAATCCTATTCCCTATATCCAAAATCGCCGAAACCCCATTGATCCCATTTCCGCTCTGCGCCGCCGCCACGCCGACGAAGTCCCGCCGCTTCCCGAAGCTCTGGCTCGGGAACTCGAGGTCGAACAGCTTCGGGTTCTGCGAGCTCGGCCACGGAAACGACGGCGTGTTGATGTGGGTCTGAATCAGACCGGTGAAGCCCTGCGCGAGCCGATCGGCCAAGTCCTGGCCGTGGCGCTGCACCTCCTCCCAGGCCTCGAAGGACCTCTCCACCGACATCAGGTCAAAGACGGAAGCTTTCTCTCTCTCCGTCTTGAACCAGTTAGGGCTACTTGACCTAATTCTGGGGTTCAAATTGTGAGGGTTGGAGATGAAGGGTTGTTACAGTCAAAAGGAAAGGAGGAGTCTTTTATCAGCTGAGGAGAGTGGAAATGGGCGAGGGACGACGTCGTTTTGGGGATTTAGGTTTTCTTTAATTGGGGATTAAAATGAGCGGGGTGCGTAGTGCGCACATAGTTTCCGTTAACGCCACGGTAGGGGGGAAAGGATGTGTCATATGATGTAGGGATGTGTGGCATAGATAGGATAGAAGGATTTGTATTGGGCGAGGGAATGTTGGTCTCACCCTACTGTGGATGTTCACGCCGTCACAGACCTAAGTGCCAATCAATTTCAAGAAATATACCCTTTTCCCTTTTCTTTTTGTTTGGCATAATTGATACCCAGAAGGAATTTATTCTCAGATTGACACCTGAAATTCTGAAAATTAGTGAAAGTTACAAATTGTAAACGTCTATAACCGAATTGGTCATCCTACTAGCTACTAATTCGGATTTAAGTGGGAGGTAGAAATCGTAAAAATTGAAGCAAAGAACGATTCACAATGGATCATAAGAGTAGTTTAGAGTTCTTGACTATTGTGAAGAAAACGTGCAGCTAGCTGGGTTCGATTTTGGCACTTGCTTTCACTTATACACACACATATATGAATGCGCTTAATGTATATCTGTCATTATTGTCAATTTGTCATATATACAAATTATGCCAATGACCGGTTATTGATTTTCTGCTTGATAGGATTTACATAAATATGCCTGCATGTAATACTATAAGTTCATAGCTAGCTAGCTAGCTGGTCTTGCTGTTCATAGCTAGCTGATCTTTCTTTTAAACTCCCTCTAAGAGATGTAAGACTATCAGTTCCCATAAATAAAATGAGTGGCTAATTCATATATGTTTATTACTGATCGATCAAGTCGTCTTTTCACGTACTGCTCGAGCAATTCTCTCTATCAGCAAATGCATGGTTGTTGGCCAAATATTGAACCGGCAGTGATGATGTAAATAGAATGAAATATCATTGTACCGCTTATAGCTTGAACATGGTTGTACAATGAAAGCTTGATCAGTCCCTAAATGAAACTTATTCATTCACCAAAAGAGAAAAAACGAAAAATTATTGTAGTCGAAGAACATTACTCATATTTATTGAGGACAAACTTTATTTATTGTATATGTTACAGTCAATCTTTAACTTCTACTTCTTGCATAATGGGTAATCCCCCATAAATTTTGGTGGAGTGGGCCGAAAATCCCAACATAACGCGCCGTTGCCGGAAAAATCAGCAGAGTGGAGCATGGGAAGGTTTGCAATTGAAGAGGGGATTTTCCCACTTAACCTGTTCTGTCTTAAGTTGATTTGGTACAGCTTCTTTAGGTTACCAAGCTCAGCTGGTATTGTTCCTGAAATCATATTTCCATAAAGTAGTAGATACTCGAGATCTGAAAGTAGACCGAGTTCAGGTACAAGTTTTCCAGAGAGCTTATTGTAAATCAAGTTCACTGTCTGGACCTTATATTGATTGTTGCATCGAACGCCTACCCAACCGCATGGGTTTTGAAGCCCTGGAACGGTGGGATCCCAGGTTTGAAGCACCTTGTTTGGATCTTGTAAGCTATTCTTAAACACTGCCAAAGCTTTTACCTCTGAGACGAGGGGGTGTGCTGTAGGAAGGAGAAATGCACACAGGGTCAAAATCAACAACATACTACAAGTTATCCCCATTGTCATATTCTCAGAATGTTCTTAGCTGAGAATGCTCATCAAGGTTAATGGATTTTGTGTTTTCATTGAGACCCCAAGTTAATTTATAGGTGAAGAAATTACTTGCTAATGGAAAGAGTCCCAAAGACATCTTTTCGAATAAGGAAGTTTATTAATATTATTATTGTAAAAAGGTATATAATCTTGTATTTGGTTGTCGTATTTATCTCTGCATACCCTGAACCCTAAACACAAAAGAAATTAAAATGCATATCTTAGCCAAGAGATATATAGTTCTGGATTTGGCTGTCAGGCTGTGGTACATATCTGCATACCTGCATACCAATCTACAACAATTCAATCACAACCTTCTCTAGTCTAGTCACTGCATTGCATGCAGGTATGTAGGGCAGAATTTTTCTATACTTGTTACCTTTTTTACTATGCTCGTAATATACTTTTTTTTCGATGAAATGCTCATAATAGACTTCCTTATTCGAAAAGATGTGTTTTCTTTTTCAGGTAATTTCTTCTCCTATAAATTAATGGTCTCAAATTCTCAACCATACAAGTATATATATATATATATATATATATATATATATATATATATATATATATATATATATATATATATATATATATATATATTATGACGGTATTTTCAGAAATCATAAGGCATCTTTTCTATGTGCTTTTGCAGCTCGTGCTCATGTGTCTAGTGCGATTGAAGCTGAGATGTTAGCAGTCATCGAGGCAGTGCACATTGCCTGGGCTAATCAGTGACACAATCTTTGGTTAGAGGTTGATTCGTTGTTATTGTTAACGTACTTCAATGTTCCTTTGTCAGTTCCATGGCTATTGCGTATAGCTTGAGGAAATTGCATGCATACTGCTCGTCAAATGAATGTTCACATCTCACATATATACTGGGAATGTAACTCGGTTGCCGATAAGCTAGCTAATTATGGTGCAAATTCAAAGGGTTCTTCTTGGTGAGATTCTTTACCACCTTTCCTGCATTTGCCTTTCGGTGATGACCTCACAGGTCGGCCTACCTACAGGTTTTCATAGTTCTAAAGTCTTTTTTTTAAGGGCCATTTTTGTAATTCAATTACGTCTCTTGTTAGTTTTGTACTCTCTGTTATCAAGGTTTTGGTGTAGCCCCCCTTGCTTTGTATCTCTCTTTTTCATATCAATAAATTTTCGGGTAAAAGCGATGAGTTAGCTCTTAACCCGATTACCCAAAATATATATATATATATATATATATATATATATATATATATTCACTTTGGTTTGAATTAAACAGCATTTATTTTCGCACCCAAACAAATATAAATAAACTAAAATGCATATCTCAGATTATAGGAAAATGCCCTACATGTTCATTACTGATAATTAAGTAATCATTTCATTGCTTGATTAATTCTGTAACAAAATGCATGGCTGGCAGCCTGGCAACATACTAAATCAGCAGTGATGATGTAAATTTGATGAAAGATCACTGTACTGCCCGCAGCTTAAGCGACGCTTGCTTCATCTGGGTTATACACTGAAAGATTGATCTTTCTATTTTTCTGCTTACACTTAATGTGATCTCAAGTCTGAGACTCTGAGTACATTCAATCTTATGTGCCGGAAATGTTGAACTTAACCAGTCATGAGGTTTTGTTTGTATAGCCATTATATACCAATCCTTAACTTTCCTTGTATCACTAAATCTAAAGCATCCAACCTGAGGCATTTTATTTTTATCGGAATAATAACTTCATCAAAAACTTCTTCATTCACCAAAAGAGAAAAACGAGACTATTATAATCGAAGAACATTACTCAATGGGTAATCCAACTTTATCTAATGCAGTTTTTTTTTTTTTTTGAAAAACTTTATCTAATGCAGTTGTTACTGTTATAATATCCAGACCAAAATAAATAAAATAGTAATGAAAATAATATGAAAAGTTTTATGAGTTACATAGGTTACATAAGTTACACAAAGGTTACATGAGTTACACAAGGTTACATGGATGGTTTTGGAGTTATAGTCAAGGCATGAGTTACATGAAGATTCATGAAGTACCATTTATTGGGAGAGCACTAATGAAAGGTCTAGATGGTTCCTCCTTAGCCTATAAAAAGAGAGTCATTTGCTCATTCCAAATATCTCATCTATCTCAAGCATTTCTTCCAAGAGAGAAACATTCATCTTCCAAGTAGAGAAGAGTGTCCACTCCAAGTTGAGAGTGTAGAGTAGTTGATAGCAAAACAAGTGTGAGAGAGGGTTTCCTTCAAGTACTGTTCTTGAAGTTGTGTATCTCGTGTACCCATTATTTCATAGTGAAAGTTCTTGTTATTGCTACCCCGTGGACGTAGGCACATCGCCGAACCATGTTATATTTGGTGTTCTCTTTCCTCTATCTTTTACATCTTTGCATATTTATCCTTTGTGTGGTTTTGAGTTGTTACTTCCATTATATTATTTTCCCTACAGTGGTATCAGAGCCCTTGGTTCGTAGGGCGTGGGCGTTAAAATGGAAGGTTCAAGGAGTACAATGGTTCGACTCAACCACTCAAATTAGATTACCTGGAAGCCACGAATGGAGGACATACTCTATTGCAAAGATTTGCATGAGCCCATCGAAAGAGTTGAGGCTAAGCCGGAAGGGACTTCAAATGCTAATTGGACGAAGATGAATAGTAAGGCAATCGGCCATATCCGAAAGTGGATGGATGATAGTGTATTCCACCATGTGGCAAATGAAACTGATGCGCATGAGTTGTGGACAAAGTTGGAGTCGTTATTCGAGAAGAAGACCGCCGCCAAGAAAGCTTTTCTAATTAAAGAGCTTGTTAACATGAAGTATCGTGAAGGCGTGAGGCTCACCGAGCATCTAAATAACTTCCAAAGTACAATCAATCAATTGACGACCATAGGGATGACGATCTATGATGAATTACAAGCATTGTTGTTGTTAGGGTCGTTGCCGGACAATTGGGAGACCTTTGTAATCACTGTAAGTAACTCTGCTCTTGATGGTAAATTGACTATGGATAATGTTAAAAGTAACATGTTGAATGAAGAGACAAGGAGAAAATCCTCTAGCTCCGACAATAGCCAAGTCTTTGTGGCAGAGAATAGAGGTAGGAGCAAGAGTAAAGGACCTAGAGGCCATGGAAGGAGTGCAAGCTGATCCAGAACAAGGTTCAATGGAAAGTGCCATCATTGTGATATTTTTGGGCACATGAAAAAAAATTGCAACAAGTTTAAAAAGGATCCTAGGGAGGCTCGAGATGGCAATACTCATCAACCGAAAGATGACACAAAGAACACAACCGCTACTGTGTGCAATGATGTGTATGAGTTCCTTTGTCTTGAAGGAGAATGCCTATATGCTGACGATACTCCTGGTGTTGCATGAGTCGTTGATTCCGGAGCCTCTTTCCATGCCACTCCAAATAAGGAGTTTTTCTCAACATACAAAGGTGGTGAATTTGGGATTGTAAAGATGGGCAATGAAGGCTACTCCAAGATTGCAGGAATTGGAGATGTATGCTTTGAGACCGATTTGGGCAACAAGCTGATGTTGAAAGATGTTTGACATGTTCCGAGCCTACGTCTCAATATGATGTCAACCGGTGTGCTTGATCGAGAAGGTTTTCATCATCACGGAGGAGATCAAAAATGGAGGCTTACCAGAGGATCACTAGTGGTGGCTAGAGGGAAGTTGTGTTGCACCCTCTACAAGACATATGGCAAGATATGCAAAGGGGAGTTGAATGTCACGGATGACTCTTCTCCAAGTCTATGGCACAATCGGTTAGGCCACGTAAGTGAGAAGGGATTGCAAGTTTTGGCAAAAAAGTCTCTTATTCTCTTTCCCAAAGGTACCTCACTTGAATCTTGTGATCATTGTTTATTTGGTAAGCAACATAAGGTTAGTTTTGCTAATACATTTACAAAGAAAGAGAATGTTTTAGATCTAGTATACTCGGATGTATGTGATCCTATGGAAGTTGATTCACTAGGTCATAGCAAATATTTTATCACTTTTATTGATGATGCTTCACGAAAGGTTTGGGTGTATTTGTTGAAATCAAAAGACCAGGTGTTCCAAACCTTCAAGCAGTTCCATGCCATGGTTGAGAGGGAGACGGGACGAACCCTGAAGTGTCTTCGCAGTGATAATGGTGGAGAGTACACTTCGAACGAGTTTAGAGGTTATTGTTCGAAGCATGACATTAGACACATAAAGACAGTTCCTGGCACCCCACAACATAATGGTGTAGCAGAGAGGATGAACCGCACCATCTTGGAGAAAGTGAGAAGCATGCTAAAGACAGCTAACCTGGCGAAAGAGTTTTGGGGCGCAGCAGTGACAAGCGCATGTTACCTCATCAACAGAACACCATGTGTACCGTTGGGCTTGGAGACTCCAGAGAGTGTGTGGACCGGTAGAAGTGCTTCATATTCTCACTTGAAGGTATTTGGGTGCAAAGCATTTGCACATGTTCCAAAGGAGAAAAGATCGAAGCTAGATGACAAGGCTGTGCCGTGCATCTTTCTTGGGTACGTAATGAAGAGATGGGCTACCGGTTGTGGAATCCAATAACCAAGAAGTTATTCAGAAACAGAGATGTGGTGTTCCATGAGGATTAGACTGTTGCAAATTTTGACAAGAACATACTAGAAAATGCAGGGCGCCTCATTTATGACTCGTCTCCGCTCCAAGAAGAGTCTAACAAACCTCAAGAAATGGTTAATGAAGACGTTCCTGATACGGCGAAACCAGAAGCTGCAGGTGCTGCAAATGATGACCAGGAGAATCAGGTTCAGGATGATCATGATCAAGGGGAGCCTAATTAGGAAGAGCCTAATCAAGAGTAGCAATAAGAAAATGTCCAAGCACCAGTTCGAAGATCTCATAGAGTGCTAAAGCCAAGTACCAAGTATCATTTTTCTCAATATATTTTGCTCACTAGTGATGGAGATAATCCATATTCCAAATACATTCTGTTGACTGGTGATGAAGAGCCTGAATGCTTTAAGGAGGCGAAGACTCATGCAGACGGCGACAAGTGGATATTAGCTATGAAGTCTGAGATGGAGTCCTTGTTGAAAAATGGCACCTACGAGTTGGTGGAGCTTCCTAAAAGCAGAAAAGCACTAAAAAACAAATGGGTGTTTAAGTTGAAGAGGGACGAGAATGAACAGTTGACAAAGTTCAAGGCTCGCTTGGTTGTCAAAGGTTTCGGGCAGAAGGAATGAGTAAATTTTGATGAGATCTTCTCACCAGTTGTCAAAATGACATCTATCAGAGTTATTTTGGGCATGGCAGCTAGCATGGATCTTGAGATGGAGCAGTTAGATGTAAAAACGACATTCCTACATGATGATTTGGAGGAAGAAATATACATGGAGCAACCGGAAGGTTTTGAGGTCGAGGGCATGGAGCACATGGTTTGCAAGCTAAAGAAAAGTTTATATGGGCTGAAGCAAGCGCCAAGACAATGGTACAAGAAGTTTGACTCATTCATGGTGGGTCATGGATACAAAAGAACTGATGCAGACCCATGTGTGTACATTCAACGGTTCACTGGAGGTAAATTTATAATTTTGTTGATTTATGTTTATGATATGTTGATAGTGGGGCAAAACGTTTCTATGATCCACAAGTTGAAGGCAGATTTATCAAAGTCTTTTGATATGAAAGACTTAGGTCCAGCTAAGCAGATTTTGGGCATGGAGATTACCCGTGACAAGAAGGCAAATAAATTATGGTTGTCACAGGAGAGGTATGTTGAACGGGTGCTTGAAAGGTTCAACATGAAAGAAGCCAAGTCAGTGGGCTCACCTCTAGGTAATCACTTCAAGTTAAGCAGATTATTATGCCCAACTACACAAGAGGAGAAAGACAAGATGGCAGGTATCCCTTACTCATCAGTTGTTGGTAGTCTTATGTATGCCATGGTATGTACTCGTCCAGATATTGCTCATGCAGTTGGAGTTGTTAGTAGATATTTATCTAACCTTGACAGAGAGCATTGAGAAGTTGTTAAGTGGATACTCAAATATTTGAGGGGCACCTCAAAGTTGTGCTTATCTTTTGGTGGATTCGAACCCGTTTTGGAGGGTTTCACATATGCAGATTTAGCTGGGGAGCTTGATAACAGAAAGTCCACTTTTGGGTACTTATTTACATTTTGTGGGGGAGCTGTATCATGGCAGTCTAAGTTACAGAAGTGTGTTGTCTTATCCATCACTGAGTCCGAGTACATAGCGGCAAACGAAGCAGGCAAGGAAATGATATGGCTGCAAAGGTTCATTCAGGAGTTGGGTGTGAAGCAAGAAAGGTATATGGTGCATTGTGATTGTCACAGTGCAATTCACTTGAGTAAAAATTCAGTTTATCACCCTCGCATTAAACACATTGATCTACGTTATCATTGGATACGAGATATAGTGTCATTGAGTTGTTACTTCCATTATATTATTTTCCCTACAGTTACGGTCGATCTTTAACTTTTACTTCTAGCATAATGGGTAATCCCCCAGAAATTTTGGTGGAGCGGGCTGAAACTCCCAACATAACGCACCGTTGTCGGAAAAATCAGCAGAGTGGAGCACCGGAAGGTTTGCAATTGAAGAGGGGATTTTCCCACCTAACTTGTTCTGTCTCAAGTTGATCTGGTACAGCTTCTTTAGGTTTCCAAGCTCAGCTGGTATTGTTCCTGTGATCATATTTCCATAAAGTAGTAGATACTCGAGATCTGAAAGTAGACCGAGTTCAGGTACAAGTTGTCCAGAGAGCTTATTGTAAATCAAGTTCACTGTCTGGACCTTATATTGAGTGTTGCACTGGACGCCTACCCAGCCGCATGGATTGTCAAGCCCTGGAACTGTTGGATCCCAGCTTTGAAGAACATTGTTTGGATCTTGTAAGCTATTCTTAAACACTGCCAAAACTTTTACCTCTGAGACGAGGGGGTGTGCTGTAGGAAGGAGACATGCACATAGGGTCAGCATCAACAGCATAATACTAGTTCTCCCCATTGCCATATTCTCAGAATGTTCTTAGCTACTCTAAATATTGAGAATGTTCAAGGTTAATGGATTTTGTGTTTTGTGTTTTCAGGAGACCATCAATTTATAGGAGAAGAAATTACTTGCTAAAGGAAAGATATCACAAATTTTTGAATAAGGAAATATGTTAATAGTATTGTAAGGAGGGTATAAAATCTTACAACTTTACAACCATTTCAATTCTCTAGTCTAGTGGTTCTCATTTCATGACACAAAAACTGATTTTGATATATCTGATTCACACTCACTAACACAAAATCATTTCCATATCTTTTTTAGGAAATGATTTGTTACCTTTTTTACTATGCTCATAAAATATTTCCTTTTTCAGGTAATTTCTTCTCCTATAGATTAATGGTCTCAAACTCTCAACCATACACGTATATATTATAATCAATTTGTGCCATGAAATGAAATGAGAACCACTACACCGGAGAGGTTGGAACTAAATGGTTGTAGATTTTTTTTTTTGGTCGAAATAAATGGTTGTAGATTGATATGCATACCTACGTAACATGTATAAATCTCTTGGCTAAGATATGCATTTTAATATGATTTTGTCTGTTGGAACCCTTTGCTCCTGGAAGAAGATTTCAGGTATGTCATGTTTGATTGTATTCTGCTGCTAATTCTAATGCGATTGCGGCATGATATCTGATCCCAGATGGAGTTCCGTTCTTGAAGAAAAAAAAAAACAAAATCTACTCCTTGCTCTATTAGGAGAGATGGTGAACAGTTCGAATCTGAAAATGGTGGAGTTGAGAATGGTCAGTGGTGAACTTTGGCAGGAGAATCCAAGGGCTTTTCTTCCGTCAAAAGATCATTAGAAAGAAGATTCAAAGAGACTTACCTCTTGATTTGGTTCAGTCCACACCAGCAGCTGCCTTTGTCTATATAAAGTGATTTCTTTCTACAATACCAGAGTCTACTAGTAATAAAAGGAATGCGCAGCCAAAAGAGAGAGAAGGAACGAGATAACTAAAATGCCAATTGCTACCGAACAGATACTAATGTCAACGAACATACAAAGGCCAAAGGCCAAAGGCAAAAGCCGAAAAGGAGACGCTCTGTTCTGGAAGATATTTGACCACTGAATTACACCCCAATTTCTTTCAAAGGCAGAAGCCAATTCATACATGTTACCAGTCCTTCTCCAATGATATTGGGTTACAATACACCTACTATGGGTTGTAATACACCCCCAGACCTAGAAGTAACTAACTAATATATGACTTGGCAGAAAATACAGTCTAAAAAAAATAAAAAAATAAATAAAATTTAAACTGAGCAACCACTAGTGCTCACCTTGATTAGCACAAACAAGAACTCAATGTTCATAGTTTCATACAATAACTAGTCATCTCTCACTTTGAGCTCCTCTTTACATGCAACATAACATTACATGGTTCAAGTTCACTTTGTCCAACTGTTTACCTGTAAATGAAATGGTAGAAATGAGTAAATTAGCAATTCGAACATTTGATCTACCAAATTGAACTTTAAGACCAAGTTAACTTGCCTGGTTTTTGAGCACCCAAGAGTGAGCTCTAGATCATCAGATCCGGATTCTTCATGAATCCTCTCTCCTTCCCATGCCTTAACCAGCCCTGCTGTGTTGCATGATCCGAATGCAAACTCGTCAGAGATCACCTCAGACATTGGAATGTCTGCAGTGTGATCAGAGCCTGCTGCAATGGCAGGAGAGCATGTCCCACTTTGTCCAGGAGTCCACATTCGAGAGCCTCCACCAGCTAAAGCCTCTTCCTTGAACCCAAATGGGTTTGAAGAGACAAGGCTAAATGTTGGAGAAGTTGGTCCATGGGGAATTTGAATCCCAGAAAACCATTCTGGACTAGGAATAATCTGCCTGCCAGGGCTTGGTGGAGTAGAAGATGGCAGGAAGGAGTGCTGCTGCCCACCCCATCCCGGTCGAGCAGACTGTTCCCAGTCCGTGTTCATCCGGGGTGTTCTGCAAGTTGGAGAGCTCAATGGAGGCGTGACAGGGGCACTAATAGAGCCACCATGGATGTACATATTTGGTAGCTTGGAAGAGGAGGCAGAAGAGGATCCGGAGGAGAGATGTTTTAGCCATGGGATAAGGGAACTGCCATCAACATTCTGATGAGCAGCATAGGAAGATGATGCTGGGCTAGGGAAGGAGGATGAGCCAGGGCTTGGATTGTAGGAAGCATAGTTACTTGGGTGGTAAGATGAGCATGGGCTAGCAGCTGCTGATCCGTCCACAATGTCCATACGTTCAACAGGCTTGCATCCCTGATGATTAGTGGCACATAACAAACGAATAGCATATTTAATAAGTCTTAAGTAAGTATAACCACATATTTGGACAGATAATTTGCAGAAAGGCGAGATGAAGTTCCATTAAGAGCAGATTAGGGTAATAAGAAAGCAATGTGGAAGCTTCCTTGTCCATTACAGCCTTGCTTGCTAATAAGTAATAACACATAGCCTGTATTGGTTTCACCTAATGTAATGAGAAATGATGATGCTCTTGTTACTTCAAGTCGTTACATGATGCTTCTAATCTCATTCTCATTATCAACACTCTCTTAAACCTTTCATTGGTTGGAATTAGTATCTGCAGTTTGATCCGAAACCTAAATTGCCAAGTCATAATATGAAGCGCACCTATAATCTATTCAGTTATATATCCTATCAAGTATTCAAAATCAATTACTCAACCTTAATGGTATGATAACTTCACTCACAAGCTATAGTCCATGACTACCATACTCCTAGAACAGCGTCAGTGCAATTTTTGGAAATGAAGCGTCAGCGACAAAAATTGTTCCATGTCCTACGAAGGAAAACCGATACATCACCAATATGACAATATCTACTAACAAATTTGCCAACCCGACCACAGATTGTGCTGTGATAAATGAACTACACTTGTAACTCTACAAATAACCTTCTAGCTTCCCTGGTTTTATCTAAAAGCCAAGTTAAAAACAGCATAAACGAGGTACTGGTTTGATAAGAAGGTGATGGCACCATTCTAAGAATTTCAAGAGAATGCAAGTAATGTAAAAAATTGAGAACATGAACTTCTCTCCCTAAAATGGACTTGTCAATGACTGATTACAATATTACATTCCCAGTTAGTAGCAACCCTCAACAATAGGGAATCCAATGCAAAACATGGTCCTATTTTTTGCAGATACAGCAGTCAACTTTACCATAATAATCTGATCAAGGTAAAAGTACCTGACTACTGACCACGTACACTTTTATAATTTACTTCCTAGGGGACCATATCATGATCCGGTAACAGAGCTAGAAACCACCCCAGTATATAACAGAAAATCTCAAACACTGAAAATGGCTGAAATATCCTTCAAGAACCTAAGAAATTCCAGTTTAAAGCATCTGCATTTTGAGCCGCAAATGTTGAAAACACACTCAAAAAAAGGGCATCTTCCACCCCTCCTCGAGATCCACGCAGTTTCAGGTGGTTCAGAATAATGATAATCACAGGGAGCAGCCAAACAAGCCTACAGAAAAGCTTGTGCTTCACGCGCAAAAGTGATAATACACAAACAAAAGGGAAAGTGAAAAAAAGAAGACGAGCTAGTAGCAGTAGCAGTAAAGCCAGCAACATAAAACAGAGCTGACTAGATCTAAACCGGACTACGTAACGGAGTCGGCCTGAAAAAAAAAGAACGCAGCAAAAGCAAAGGAATCTAACCCCACCGCGCCGCCGCTAAAATGCGCCTCCCCTAACCCCGGTGCACATAAGCAAAAAGACCGCTCCCGACAGCAGCCCGTAGCTCACGGCCCTCTGCCGGTGGTGCACGTTAGCTTTCCCCTTCTAACCAATTCCACTAACATGCGCCATGTCCGTTAGGCACACGTTAGCTCGAGCCCCCCGAATTATCATAGAAACAAACATATGTACTAAAATCTACACCAAAATTAATTAGTCATCTTTTGCGGTGTGTCTCACTCTCTTATACAATCAGTTAATTCAACTCGAATTTAGAGCTATCCGACTATATAAATTACTCTCCATTTATGTTATGTTAGAGCAATGAGCTAATTTAACGAATTTCGATTCTAAAGTTTAAAAATTGTAGGTCTCCAGAGCACTCAGCAAGCTCCGGAGCTATTAGCATAAGGTTAAGCTTCATAAACGGTAAAAAAAAAAAAAAAAAAGAGAAAGAAGTTAAAAATTTAGATTTACCTTGCGGTAAGTGGTGCCGTCGAGCTCGACGGTCCAACCGGCCTCGTTGCAGAGAGCTTTGAGGACCTCGTTGTTGTCGCAGTGCTTGGGGAGCTTATAGTTGCCGTACATTCTGAGCCCGGCGAAGATCTTCGCCGCTATGGCCCTTCGTCTTCTCTCTCGCTTCTTGTTGTTCTCTCTCTCCTTCCAGCTCGGCAGCCGCGTGCCTGACGTCATCTCCCCGAAGAATCTGATCGGGGAGTATTGAAGGATTGGTGAATCCGATCGGATCTGTGAGGGAAAGCGGGTCGGATTGAGGTGTTGAAATCGGAAAGGAGAAGCTGTGATTTTTTACTTTTGATGAAACCCCGGGAAAAAGAACGAGGAGTGAAAGTGGTGGTTTGTATGAAATGAGAGAGATTTTGGAGAGGAGAGGCTAAATACGACGAGGGGTTTGTATTTGCTCCTGTTTTGTTAGTATTTTACGAGCCTGCCATTATTACTACAGGAAATGCAAATACTCTGGAATCGAAGGCCAAGATCTCCTTTGAACAAGCGCGACACGGATGTTACTAAACCAGCTGGTATTGCGATATATTGAAATTAGTTGTTTCTGACAAATTTTAAAAATTAAGTTGAGAACATAAAGAGAAAAATTCGATCACATAAAGTATGAGGAAAGATGTACTATTTCGTAAATTCTGCAACGCCATGGATTTCTTATTTGTGTGGGGGCATAATGTTTGTTTAAATTGATAGCGTATAGAGAAAATTGAGATCACATAAATTATGAGGGAAGACGAAGATCTAACTGTTTCAGAAATCCAGCAATGCATGCATTTCTTGGTTGTGTGGGAAAAAAATGTACGTTTAAATTAAGAGCGTAAAAAAAAAACTGTGGTTACATAATTGATGAGTGAAAGTTGCTTTGCAATTCCAGCAATGCATGCATTTCTTATTGTGTGGGGGCAAACCGACAATGTATTTGTTTAACTTAGAGAAAATTAAGATCGTTTAAATAATATGTGATTATCTACTTAGTTTCGAGAGTTTTTATATATCAAGTAAGAAGCGTCCAATGTGTCCACAGTCTTGATAATAAGATGATACTATACAAAACATGGTCGTTTGGATCATCTCAAACACATATACGTATAAAACTGTTGAAGACACCTCAAAATGGTGATCTCTTCAATTAATACTGACTCGCTCTCACCAACCCTACTCTCCAACACTCCCTTGTTTTTAAACTGGCATGATATTTATGAACAACAAGAGTTGAACATTTAGGGAATAATGTGATGACGTCTTTTTTTATTATATATGTAATATTGTGCACGCGTGTCATTTGGATATTGTGTGTGTCAACCGTGACAACAAGAGCTCAAGATCAATTTCGCGCTCATAAAACAATTCTCTGTTTGAAATTATAAACAACTTCAAATCAGACCAATCGTGAAAAAAAAAGAAAAAGTCTCTAATATTATTCATTTTTCAGAATTGTTTCGTTGCATTTCGTTTTTTCAACAATAACAACTCTTCATTTCTTAGCGTGATGAATTAAAATTCAGTTTTCAACTTTCAATTACCATGAAGTTGGATTCTGTACCCCAATATCACCCAAGTCGTGAAAGGAAAGACGTTCAAGTTGGGCACCTGCATGCACATGGCACTTCTCGAAGGGAAGATGCTACCTCAGTTGACCCAAAACCCAACACATTATATACTCATTCCTCCTCTCCCACCTCGCAACCGTCACTCTGACAAAACCGTTCGTCTCCTCGCCACGTGTCGCCATTCTGTGCTCCGGTTCGGTAACCGTCTCCGTCCCTATAACAGACCACTTCGTCTGTACGAATTCTATTTTACTGTTTTACAGCACGGTAACATAAAAGAGGATCTTCGCACGTGTCGGAGGTGTGGATGGCACGCGGTGATGCCGACTAGGCTACTGCCACTTCCACGTGACCCCAGGCCACATTACGACGCCGGTTCACGACTCGCCAGAGAAGAGCGTGGCATGTACTCGCGTAGAGAACCAATGAAAAATGTGGGAGGAGATCGGAGTGTGACGCAACGGGTGACGCGCGTTTGGGTAGCAAGTTGGTGCGACAATGGTATAATTTTGTTTGTGAAATTATACAAAATATAATAAATTAAAAAAAAGAAAAGAAAAAAAGAACAGAAGCACGTGCAAAAACGAGTGAAGACCAGTCAACGCCCCTTCTCTGGTGTTTTTTCAACATATTCAATCGTTTTCATTTGGTTTCATTTGGTTTCTTGTTGTTTTTGTTTGGACAGTTCTTACTCCAATCATGCTGGTGTTTGCATTCCTTGATTTGCAAGTTTTGCTTTGCTTTTTATAGTGTAACCAAATAAATAGAAAGTATAACAAAAACTCAAAGTCCTCTTCTCAAAATCTAGCCGTCATGGCTTGGTTTCTCAATCATAGTGATCAAAGCCGGTATCAAGCCGCCGCACCCGATCCTTCCTAAACCCTTGCCGTCTTGGCCTGGGTCTCCAACGGCGCTTGACGCCGACTCTAAACCGTTCCTTCTCGGCATCAAGCCCTCTTGTGGAGGCAAATTTTATTAACCTTTTGTGGTTAAACAACCATGGAGGTGGAGAACGAAATGCCGCCGAGCATGGATGTGAGGTGGAGGGTTACCTGCTAACGTCGCGATCACTGTACCGACGGAAGAGATTTGGCAGTCGCCGGACATGGCTGAGAGCAAGGATCATAATCTTCCAATTTGTTTCTGGGTTTGGACTTCGATTAGTGAGACTGAGTCTAAACTTGAATCCAAAAGAGCTGCGCTTCTTCAACTAGAAGATCTGATGATGATGTCAGCGGGGGCAAAGACGCCGGTGACGAAGCCATCTTGGTTGCCATTAGTGCGATAGGAGATTGTCGGCAAGCGACTATGCAAATCTGCTAGGGTTTGGGAATGGACTTGGGTGTTTGGGCCTGGGTTTGGCCTCAAGCCCATCAAAAGTCAGATTTGGAATTTGGTTATTTGGCCTGATGTCAAACCGATTGTGGCTTAAGTCGCATGTTTGGATAGCTTGGCAGACTAAGTAAGCTAGCTGCAACTAGATGAATTCATGAGGCTTGGAGTACCGCAATTGAGCGCCTTGGCTCCAGTTTTTATGTTTCTTTGGTATCTTGTTTTGTATTTAGTTTAATCCTCTATTAAGCTCACTTGAATAAGTGAGCTAATTGTCTAATGTAATGATGCTTTGATGTCATTCTGGTATGAGTTTATCAATGAAATATTTAGAGCTACTGCCCCTTTTCTCCTTGAAAAAAAAAAAAAGGTATAACAACTGGTTGAAGAAAATTTAAACGGTATTTTTAACAAACTAGGTTCATGGACTAATTTGTCTTAACTGGTGTCAAAACATCTTACATTATGACCACTAATAATGAATCGAAAATTACCTTTCAATTAGTAACCTGGATACGATGAAGTTTCATGCATAAACTCTTACCAATCTCAACCACATGTGACAGAAACTTGGTCTACACAGTAGAATCAATAAAACTCTTACCAACTCAATCAATCACGAAATAAGTTTTAGACCCTCTTTCAAAACACCTTCTTACCACGCATGTGTTGTATTGTTCAATAAATTCTCATGGCATCTTGCCAAGCAATACAATTTTGTGATGCTAGATGGTATATGAGAACCCAGCAGAGATGATCCTACTGTCTTGGCACGTTGAAATAAGATTACGAGTATAATTTTTGATTCCAAGTCTTTCAAGAGAAATTCGAAATGTGCAATTCAAGAAGTCTCATTTTTCAACACAAAATTACACAGAATCACCCGATCTCAATCACAATCAGGAATCAGAATAATATCACAGTTAGGAATCGGGGGATGATATAGAAAGAAGGATACAATTTTCCATTACAAGTAACAAGCTTAAGAGTAACATATGTTTGTTAGTTGAGCTAACATGGTCACTTACAAGTAACAACAGACATAAGCCTCATGTTCTCAAAATCCTTCGACAAATCCAAATCGTTCATGATAATATTAGAAAATGATAAAAGCCGACCTCCCCCTTTGACTTGCAAAAATGTAATCAAGGGACTAGTCAACCTGAATCCAATAGGTAATGCTGATCAAATACGAAAGAAAATGCTTAATTTATATCCCAAATCACAAAGATTCACGTAATCAGAATAGCTAGACGACCTGAACTAAACTAATCACCATTCATGTACCTCCGAAGGGAACAACTGATGTTGGTCTGTGATCTCCAAAACTATATAATATATAATGCCAAAGACAGTTCAGAACTCAGAAGATTGCATACATGTACTGCTTGCGTATAACTGAAATATGTTTCTGGACAGAATATATGGACGGTTAGATACCAGCATACCAGAAGATCTTATATACCACACATGGAAAGAAGCCAATAATAATGAACAACACCAAGAAACTAGTAAAGAAATGAGCTTCTTTACAACCAGAATATAAAGATATGTTTACTGCTACAGAGATTTAAAAGATGCAAGCGTTTTAACAATTCATGATCCATCCAAGATAACAGTTTCACTTCAACACGAGGAAGTCAGATTATGGTTTCTATAGAGGACAAATCACCTTCTAGAACTGCACTAGTCGTAGACTAGCGAGCATTGATCAAGACAAGCAGATAGAGCACCAAACATGATGCTTAATCCAGTGGGTGAAATCTTTATGCAATTTGGTTCAAATTCAATTCCGCAGACCTGCAGCCTCATCGAAACCAGACAAGGGTCAGAAGAACAAGTAAACAATATGAAACAACAAGAAGGAAATTACCAAAGAGAATAAGCCACAACCTACCTTGAGCAATCTAGTGTGCTTCATGAAGAAGTTTGACTTAGCTTCAAAATCTCCTTTAGCAATCGACTAACAGAATACGTTACATCCTCCGGCACAACTAGCTGCGGATGCACAGATTCCAAAGCATATAACGTGATAGTATTCATAACATCAGCCAGATTTAAATTCTTGGGGTTTGCTTTCCCCACATTAGTTGGATTTGGATTATTTGTGTGTCCACGCCACACACTCTTGTTCACAAACTTGCACAATTCTCTTAAGACACATTTTGAACAAACCTGAAAGGTACCAGAAATGCAAGACATCAAATTAATACAATATGTTACAACAAAAATATCAGTGAGAGGAAGAGGAATATTAACAGGACAATCGGCTCACAGTTTCTTCTGGAATTTCAAAGAATTTGCGCAATCTCTTAGCACCGAAAACACTCTTTTTTGCTAGCGAAGGACAACCAAAGAGAGCCACCTTTTTCAAGTCGCGCCCTGATAACCATCTTGAAAACCAAATTTCAAGAGCAGAGACTATCATATCAAATTGCCAGCAAAAATAGCAAAACTGGACACAAACAAACTGGAGAACCTTGATGAAATCAGAGGTTCATAAAATTCTGTCCTGGAACTGAAATGCATATCTTGCTAAAATAGTTGAAAGTCATGAGTCTACATTTCACAGCATAACAGTTAACAACCCATTGTAAGTTAGAGCTGCTCATGATACAATCAGATTGCTGTAAATTGGTGGCTCATTTCTTAGGGCTGCAAGAATGGTGCAAAAGGCAACAAAAGGATGGTTTGAACTTTGAATTTGTCATATTCTTTATTCCAATATATGGATTCTCAACTCAATCCCTAAAAATCTCCAGTTAGTCTCACTAAAGAAAAGTCTGGTAAAAACTAGGCATGGTCTGACACTGTGTCCTAAATATGTAGCAAAAGGAAACTAACAGAGAACTTATAATGTTACAAAGGTCACTCTATTCAGAACAGGAGATCTTTAGATCCACATCGATCCCACATTCAGCATGAAGCATACTTTCACAGCTGAAGGAGTTGAATGCGATTCAAGTTCTTTGGACTTTAAAAGCATTTTGAAAAAGTACGTTATATCTGTACGAACAAAACCATTGCCAAGGTGTTCATACATAAACAAAGGATAACTTTACTATCATGTAGGTCCATGTTCCATTCATGCAACATTTCCTCCCAACAAATAACAATTCCTCAGCCAGTGAAGCATCAGCCACCAAAAATAGCCATGAGTGTCCAACCAACTAAATGACATCAGTTAGGATAGTTAACTTGGAAGTTGGAAAGTAGTGTAAGAGATAAATGATGGAATTTCGAGCTTAGGATGTCTCCATAGCGGCTAAAATTCTAAAGATGGGTATTCACAAACGTCATCCGACTTAAATCCCCCAATACATTTCTTCTTCTGGGTAGCTTTCCTCAGCAAGTCCTCGACAAACTTAAAAACATTATAGACCCTCCCATCATCAGCCACTATCATTTTCGTAACGAGGAATGTATCAATTCCGGCATTCCACAAGCACATTTCAAAATCAAATAACATTTCACCATTGGTTGGTTGTAATTTTACATCTTTACATTCTGAAAGCTACAAGCAGTAGAAACACAAGCAACTCACTCAAGTCAAGAACTATAACATGTAAACCTCCACCTCCTCATTCAAAACAACCAAAGCACAAAAACCAACCATAAAACTCAACCCACAGTAGCAATCACAGCAAACAAACAGTAAATTTCAGAAGCTAAAAAACTCTTACTTTGCAATTTCTTGCTTGTCATCGGCAAACTTCTCCGCAGCATGCTTAATAAACCCACGGCCATAAGCACTATCAAAGCAGCTAAAATCCAACCTATCCTCATACAAACACACGAAATTCGCATCCGAAAAGTAGCCTTCTTTATACAAATGGCTCACCACCAACTCCATTTCCGGCGACAACTCCTTGTACACCTTCGACCACTCTCTGCTACTCTCCTTCCCCGTTTCAACTTCCACCTTCTTATTCGTAAACACGGCGTACAAGCTGATCCGACCCTTTGAATTCTTGGGTTCTCTGCTTCTGGGTTCGATTTGGGCGACATTCGGATTCGGTTTCAACGTCTTGAGGTCTTGTTCGAGCTCCCTCAGGGTGTGTTTCAGTGGGTCGTCGTCGGTTTCGGTGTCGGAGGTTTCGGGTTTTGGGGAGAGTCCGACGGCCTCTTTGAAAACGAGGTTCAGAGGCTTTCTGGGTTTGGTCTGGGTTTTGGGTTCGAGTGAGGAAAGGGTTCTGAGGAAGATGGAGGAGAATGAGAGAGGTTGGTGGGGGGTTTGGGGTTTAGGGAGAGAGGAGTGGGAGAGGAGGGTTCTGAAGAGAGACATGGTCATGGGTTTAAGGGGTTTTAGCAGTGCCCCAGGGCCTTGAGGGTTTAAGTTGCTTTGGGAGGGCCTGTGGAAGTGGGAGGTGTAAATGTAGAATTTGACTTATCTAAGACCGTAGTCCTTACTCAATCAAACAAATTTCAAACACAACATAAATCCAAACAAAGAAGCCGGCTCCTAGTAAAAAACAGTTCAACATATATACTTGCTTCAAAGGAATGAGTTTAGTTGACATTCCATTACAAAATTAAAATTGTGAGCGGGCATAGAAGCTGTGGTGTAAAAATAGTGTATTCGAGTACACAAAAGAGCTAACTTTTATGATTACAGTCAGTTTGGTAGCAATAGTCTCAAGAGAAGAGGCTTTTTCTCATGAAAATTGATGCAAAAGCTAGATATTGCATCTTACATAAATTTAACCTGAAACTTCCTTGAAGCCCTTTGAAACAGTGCAAACTCCTTGTAAAACTCCTCTTTTGAGTGCATAAAATCACTCATATAAATAGTCATCTTCTCCAAAACTTCACCATTCTTCAATAAATACTTTACCACTTCCCTCTCATCCTCACGTCCCTTGAAACCACTTACGGAGACAGTCTTGAGATGTGACAACACACAAGTAGGAGCAGGCTCTTCCCTATTCCACCAGTGATGCTTTGCTTTCCACCGCTGATGCTTTGCGTATTCTTCATTCTCTGAGTCTTCTTCACCTGAGTTTTCTTCATCCTCCGAGTTTGTTCCATCCCCTAGATTTTCTTCATCGTCTGAGTTTTCTTCGTCCTCCGAGTTTTCTTCATCGGTTAAATAGGACTCATCCTGAAGACCATTTGAAAGAATGAATAAAATGAGGACATTAATTAAAGAGCTGCATGCTGGTAAAACATAACATGTGGACAAACATCTTACATCACCCTTCTCTTCATATTCTAAGATAAGACATTCCAGATTAGGTGATCTCTTTAGCAGTTGTGATAGCAATATCCAACGATAGCATTCATGAAGAACCAGCTTCAGTTGGATCAAATTATCAAAAGCAGGTAGACAACGAGCCTTCAAAATAGATGAAGTATTAACCATAAAATATTCTTAAATGATAATTTGCCAAAGCGGCTTTCAGTTAGAAACTCTATTTCCGTAGAAACTAAGAATCAATAACAAGAACCATAGATTAGGTATAATTATGAAAAAGTGAGGATGTGAGAGAAATGACTAAAAGGGAATATGAACGTATCCCTCTTTAATCAACCATTTCATTCCTTCATATAGTCCTATCCACAAAACAAGTGTAAAAGGAATAAGCAAACTTAGATACAAAAAGTGAGCTGAAAGAGAGAGATATTCGACGTTGGAAATATCTGCAAAAAGCACAGTTGCACGGTCACAAAAGTCGAGATATTCAGATGCTATATGGTCAGTGATATTAACGACTGCTTCTTCCAAGGACTGAGTTCTCAAATGAAAAACTTGGTAGTACATCTGTATTCACCTCAAAGCTTTCAAGCTTTGGAGCATCAATAACAAAGTAGTACTCACAAGGATCTATATATTCATCAAGATACCAAACTGTTATTGTTAATCTCTTCAGTCCAGGGACAAAGAGATTGAAATTACGAGGAGTAGCACAGCTTGTAAGTTCTCCTTCTATAGTCAAATCTTCAACCAGAGGGCAGCCTGAAAGAAGCTGTTCTATCGAGTCATAATCAGGATAACAAAATTTGACATAGAGAAACTTGAGATTAGGGAAACACCCTGACTTAGGAGGAGCATAGATAAGATAATTTGAACTCAGCTTCAAAGCCACCAATGTCTTGCACCAGAAGACACATTGAGGAAACTCAAACATCTGTCTTACTCCTTGATTTCTTAATAGAAATTGAAGGTCAAGTTCAACAACATTACGACGGATGGCAGTGCGAATCCAACCATCAATACGAAATAAATCCTCAGGATAGATGTCACAATGAAAACGAAATCTTTGAATGTGGGATGAGTCAGGAAAATTATACAGCGCACCCGGGTGCGTGGCGCACCCGGCCAATCTCACCGTCCATTCACTGTGCCCGGCCTCACCCGGCGATCTCACCGTTAAATTTCCGGGTGCGCGGCGCACCCGGGTGCGCTGAATAGGCTCTCGATGAGTCACGGTACAGAAGTACACGATCCACAAATGACAAAAAACTTGCATGCTCGGACTTAGAAGGCCTTGGGCACCTGTCCTCGAGTTCAAAGTTTACAATGGGAACAAGAGCCCATATGTTCTTCCACCTTGTAGAGAGAACGCTGGTCCTCACAGCATACTTTGTTTCAAGGAAGGAGAGCATGTGAGATAGAACTGTATCTGGTAATTCACTTATCATATCTCTATTTCTGCTTACTTTAGCCTTTGACTGGGAACCCATTTGTACACTGGCCTCTTTGTTTCAGTCGAAATCCAATCACTCTTGTATCTTTGGTAGCTTAACAAGGTTGTACTCTACCAAAAAAAAAAAAAAAAAAAACTCATCATTTAAAGTTTCATAGACATCGAAACACTCATTTATGAATCTTAGTAACTTACGCAGGGAAGTTGATTTGTATTGATGTTTATGTCTCTGTTTACGTTTCAATCCAAACTTCATTTATCTTCACACAATAGCTACGCTTGAAATTCAACTAGACCCAATAACAAAGACAATCAGCGGAACACATTTATCTTCAGAAACAATTATTTCATCCACATCAATGGAAAAAGATTACACATTTCTCCTGAAATCAACACCAGAGCGCAAAATCATGAATTTACCTTGAATTTTCATGGTAAAAAGCAGGTGTATAGTTGTGAAGAAAGTACCTGAAACGCACCGAGATGACCCACGAAAACACTATGCGGTTTTGAAACGTAAAAGCCCTTAATCGAATAGTTGTTGAGATATGATCGGAGAAGCTAAGAAAATGAGAACCATGTCAGACACTAAACCCCCACAAGCGTTTGGCTGCCTCTCTGCATTCTGCAACTCTGGTGTGCGAAATGGAAGGACCGTACCCTATTTGAAGATGGACCGTACCTGTCGGATTTGCAGATGGACCAAAGTTTAGTCTTAGTTTAGAGGAAACGCAATAGCCATTTTGTTTTGTTGGGTTTTTCCACAATTTGGGTGTATGATTTTTTCGAAGAATTGTGATAGTATAGTACAAGATGTGTATTCTTGAAACATAGATACAATTTTCAAGTCATTTTTTAACTCCCAAAGATTTAGTTACATATTTTCCGTGGTATGTCACACATACAAATTATTGCCCGTGCCAAATGCAAAATTCGTTTTGATAGATAGGTAGGTAATCTCAGGTGAAGAGTCAATTTATCGTGGTTCATGGAAATGACTTGGAAATGCTAAAATTTGCTAAAATGATACTTAAAGAGTGATTTAAAACGCATTTTGATTATACGTTCATTATGAAAATCCAACTTAATGATAGATTAATCACAGTTTGGTAATGAATAAATCGTTGATCTACATAACTACAGAAGAGGGATGAACCTAACCAAGGAACATGGATAGTTATAAATTCACGACATTAGTTCTATGATCACCCTTCAAATCACTTTGACCAGAGGACCTAGGAGTTCTCCTAATCAAAGAAATATTTGATAACTAAGAACAAGGGCATATTAATTAGCAATACTAAAACCAGGTATATTAAGGAGACGCTTTAGCAGTGAGATTCAAAAATTGATATATTTAACAATAATTTTGAAATTTAGGTATCGATTTAACAATATTGCTCCATCAGTAATTGCTATTGTTTATGTTTTAACAAATTGTAAAGTGACACGTGGCAAGAGAGGAGAGACAAAAGATTTAGCAATTGCTTTATTTATGTATGGATCATTGACAAAATTATCAATTTCATTTAGCAATAATCAGATTTAACAATGGTTTATGTATTTTGCTGGAGCATCAATTCACCTCAAAAATTGATAAAGTTTCAGTTTAACAATACTACCAGAGATGCTCTAAGGTTCCTTAATAGTGTTAGATTAATTAATAATCATCTCCACGAAACTGGAAAACTTCATTTTCGGAGTGGATTCCATGCATGCACCTTGGTACAAGTGAACCAAGTGTGTGCAAGTCACGTGCTTTGACGGATCTAATACCAACGTTAGTCAGTCGTTGAACACAAAAAAATGGAAATACAGTAAAAGCCAGAATTACCACGAGCAGTTTCTCTCTCTCCTACCCACTGTTTCAATCTTGCCATTGCCCCCAAATCCCCAATATAAAAATTCATCGTCGACCCGGTAATTCTTCTCCGTCGTGTGCTTACGCGATGGGATGTGGATGGCCGGCCCGATTAAGGTTTTGTCGCTGAAAAAATTGATTCAAAATTTGGCGGCTGAGCGGGTCGGCGCCCATCTCTATTACCTCGACTCTCTCCGTGTCACTCTGTTTTAGAAGGGGAGAGCACCGCCGTATCTGAATGTGTGTTGCACTGTTGCCCAGGTTTGTTCCAAATTTTGAATGGTATGGAAGAATGAGATACTCGGAGAGATGATTGATGCTGGTGCAACATATGGACCATAAAGACTTGATTGATTGGTAATTATGGAGCCACGTATTGCCCCATTTTACCTTTTTGATTAATTATGCTCTATTTTTTATGCATATTAATTTATCTCAACAATATAAATGTTTTAAAATATTGATTTTTTGGATCGAACGTCGTGCTCATTCATTATTTATTATTTAACATTATACTTATTATTGCGTGTGCGGAATGTGTAATGTGTCCATTTTTTTTCATTGACACTTAACAAATTCATGCCTATTAATGTGTAACCGTATATTAATGAAAATATAATATAAATAAAAATTTCATTATGGAATATTCAAATTCATATCAATTTTCGGTTTCATACTACAGATTGTACAAAATTTTATGTCCACAACAATGTCTTGATGGTTTTCAAAAATAATAATAATTTGATTATGTATAAATGTATATCTTTCAGTATATATCAACATGGTGCTCCTAGCCTCTTAAACACCAAAACTCAAAGGCTACCGCAATAGCCACCAAACCCCAAATCTCTTCCTCTCCAATCAATTAAGCCATGATCTCCTCTTTGTTCTCGAAGAAGACCATCGGATCCTCCTTCATGGCATTGTCCTCCATCGACGACAGCACCAAGTCGTTTGCAATCTCTCTTGTGTTGGCGAGTTTGAAGATTATGATGAACATCTATGCACAATACATGAAGAAGTTTTCCAATAGAATTTGAGTGCCTGAAATCCAGATCTAAGAATAGTCAAAGTCGAAGCCGAAGCTAGAGCCAAACAAAGAAGAGCTCATGAAGCCAAATTTTGTGAAGGTACCTAAACCTCTTAGCCCTAATCTTTTTTTATTCCCCTTTAAAAATGTAATTCGTTTACTTACTTATTTTGAAGTTCATTGACGAAATAAAAGGACACTAAAAGAAAGAATTTAGTTAAAACGAATCTAGTTAAAACGAATCAATAATATATAGGAGCTTACTGATGGTTCAAACTTACATGACACACAATCACACGTCACAAGATTGATATATGACAATCGTCCCAAAACGTTCCTACTTCATTTTAATTCTTGATGGTTCGACCAATGTTACCTAAAACGTGAAACATTGCAATACATATTCGTGGTCTGAGGATACGTAGTATGGTGGGATATATAAATTATTTATATATTAAATTAAAATAAATTATTTATGATTAAAACAATCCTTATGAAAAATAATAAATAGATATCATACCTAATCCTAATTTTGATAGCAGATTTTACACGTCTACCCCTTATATGAGCACCAAGAGATCCACATTAGTCAAATGGGTAAATAGATAAACTCCAAAGTTATTACGTTTTAAACATAATAACAAAAAGAAAGAACAAAAAAAGAATAATATTATCTCTTTGCGTTTCCGGAAACTAAAAAGGAAATAAAATGTCTCTCTAAAAAGACTTAATTGTGTATAAAAAAACAAAAACAAATAAATAAAAAATAATAAACGTTAAGCATCGATAACCTCTCCCATTGATGTTGGAATTAATTGTCCATGTAATATTTTTTGTAGCCTTACCTATTTTTACCATGTTGATTGAATTATTTTTTTGTCTCAATTATCTAAGGGTGTTAGCATCGGTGTTAGTGTCATGTAATTGACTGCATTAAATGAATGATTGTGATTGATCAGTGACTATTGCTTTATTTAAACCTTGGTGCACTGAAGAACTTTCGTTTATAGTATAGTAAAGCGATGAGGTAGCTGCAGATTACTATGTACTTAGTTAACCATGCAGAATAATAGAGTATTTTTGATTTGTTTGATAGGATTAGAACCGATTAACAGAGTAGTTAACTAATTAGGGGAACGACAACTAATTAGTAACAAACCTAAATAATTAATACAACAGCAACAATCTGTAACAGAATTAGGTTACAAAATTGATAATGTGAGGCTAAGATTATCAACGGTAGCAACCTCTGCCAGTATATAAACTGGGAGTTAGCAGGTTCGGGACATAAAAACACAATAATATTCATTTAGTTATCAGATTAAGATTCTATAAATTAAGTATCATCAACTATGGCCATGGAGATGGCGCCGACCTGCTTGATGTTGTTTACCCTAGTTCTTGCCCTAACTATAAACTTTGTTCCCTCGGTGTATGGAGCGCCACCTCTCTCGGAGGCGAAAGCCTTACTTGCATTCAAGAACAGATTAACAGATCCGCAGAAAGTGCTCCAAAGCTGGGATGCCACCCTTATCACACCTTGCACTTGGTTACATGTCAGGTGCAACCAAGACAATAAGGTTACTGCAGTTGATCTAGTTGGTTCGAACCTCTCTGGAAATTTAGTACCTGAACTCGGATTGCTTCCAGCTCTGCAATATCTGAGATTGGGTAGAAACAATATCGCAGGAACCATTCCAGCTGAGCTTGGTAACCTGAAGAGTCTCGAGGTACTCGACTTGAGTAACAACAAATTAACTGGGAAAGTCCCCTCCCAAATTGCAAGCAACCCACGCCTTCGATTGGCAGACATTTCCAACAACAATAATTTGTGTTGGAACTTTTGGCCCACACCAGTGTTTAAAGGTAGTTACGGTTTATGCCAGAAGAAGTAAAACTGACTCTGGCAGCTTGAAGTTCTTAAGTTTCTATGAGTACGTAAACATATACACGTTAAATTCTCTTCTAAATAATAAAAAGCTTTAGTTTCTAGAGGTTTAAGCTTTTGCACCCTCTTATGACAGAAAATAAAACATACGTGTATTTTTTTTTTGTCAAATAAAAAAACATAGGTGTATAGTAGCTTTTTCTTTCATTTCATTTCATTTCTTCTAGGCCTTTGGGATATATTTGGATTATGACATTTGATAGCAATACAAAAACAATTGCTATTCTTTTCTAATTTCGATTTACAAGGGGTTAAGACGTTAAGTCAAAACCTCCCCACGACAGTACCTCCCTCTTGTAGCGTAGTGGATGTTGCTATATGCAACACCTGCTAGCTCGTGGGTTCGACTAGCATCAAAATATTTCCAAAAACCTCTCCACGACCACTTAAAATGGAATATAATATGATTTGCTCCCAACAGCGTAAACGAGATTCAAACCGCGAATGGTACACTAAGAGGCTTTAACCACATGTGGTGATTAATTATATAAAAATAACTAAAGTAACAGATGATACATTATTTTGGCGGGAATTAATTAGAAGTGATGACCTGAATTTGATATAACTGACGTAATTTGGTAATAGTATTCAACATCTGAAACAAGTTTGAGAATGTAACTTAAAACAAACCTTTGTTATGAAAATGAAACTGTAGTATTAGTTATTGTCATATATGGTACCGACACTTTATTACTTCATGTAATCCCTCCGGTATATAAATTGCGTACATGTTCGCTACATAAGAGATAAAATCATATTCTCATAATAAGATTCTGAATCTAGCTGATAGCATCGACTTTGGAAATGGATATGGCACCGACCTGCATGATGTTGTTTACCCTAATCCTTGCCCTGAATGTAAACTTCATCTCCTTTGTGTATGGAGCTGCGCCACCCCTCACGGAGGCACAAGCTTTACTTGCATTCAAGGCATGATTAACGGATCCTCATAACTGGCTCCGAAGCTGGGATGCCTCCCTTGTGACACCATGCACTTGGTTCCATGTCACCTGCAACCAAGACAACAAGGTTACTGGAGTCGATCTAAGTATCTCAAACCTCTCTGGAAATCTAGTACCTGAACTTGGACTGCTTCCGGCTCTGAAATATCTGAGATTGAATAAAAATATATAATATCGCAGGAACCATTCCAGCTGAGCTTGGTAACCTGAAGAATCTTGAGGTACTCGACAAATTAACTGGGAAAGTCCCCGCCGAAATTTCTAAAATTCCACACCTTCGAATTGCAGACTTTTCCAACAACGGTAATTTATGTTGGGCCTTTTGGCCTACACCAGCATTTAAAGGCAGTTACGATTTATGCCAGAAGAAGAACATTTGACTCCGGCAGGCAGCAGCTTCCTTGTAAGCTCTTATTACAGTAGGAACATACTGCAGTTTACTCTTTTATTTCATTCATGTGTTTCTGGGCTTACTATGATCAAAACATGTAAAACTTACTTTCTAATTGGTTGTTTTAATACAAATTAAATGAAAACTACAATGGTTGTTATGAACTATGATCAAAATATATATGTCATACTAGACAAAGTTAATTAATTTGAAGTGCAGAAACTTGTCGTCATTTTGTTCAATTCTTCAAACATATACAAGGGAGGGAATAAGATATTGTTTCGGCTTTCAATTGCATTATCTTTATGAAGATCACTGGGTGACCATATCACAAGTTCATCAGGTATTAAAATACTGCATTTTGAAGAAAATGCATAGCTACCGTAAAAAATAATTCTGATAAAGACTAGCTAAGAGGTCTATATGATAGGAAGCAAGACAGCGAAGTACGATATTTAGAGTTTTACAAGTCCGATAGCAAAAATTTTCGAAAACAATGTAAATTGATGTAAAAGCTAGAAACAGCATCTTAGACAAATTGAACCCGACAAGTCCTGGAACCCCTTTCAAAGAGTAGAAATTCAATGTAAACCTTATATTTTGAGCACATAAAATCACCCATATAAATAGTCATATTCTTCAAAACTTCACCGTTCTTCATTAAGTACTTAGCCACTTCCATCTCATCCCTACGTCCTTTGAAACCCCTTATGAAAATAGTCTTGAGATGTGACAACAAACAAACAGGTACAGACTCTTGACAGTTCCACCACGGATGCTCCGAGTATTTTTCATCCTCTGAAGTTTCTTCATTATCGGAGTTCTCATTGTCCTCTGTGTTTGCTTTGTCTTCGGCATCCTCTAAATTTTCATTGTCCACTAAATTTTCTCCATCCTCTGAGTTTTCTTCGTTATCTGAGTTACAGTCTCCGTCCTGACATCATTTAAAAGAAGAAATGAACAAAATGAGGACATTACAGGCGCTGCTGTTGGTAAAACTCAGCATCAGTGGAAAACATGTCTTACTGGTTTATGTTCCAAGACAAGACATTCCAGATTAGGTGTTCTCTTGAGTAGCTCTGCCAGCACTTCCCAGCCATAGCAGTCACGAAGAACCAACTTCAAATGGATCAGATTATCAAAAGCAGGTATACAAGAAGCCTTCAGAAAAGATAAATATAAATCAAACACATAGTCATGTAAAAATTCAACACTACACATCACATATTGTTCAAATCAGAAATTGCCAAACAAGATTTCATTTATATCTTAGTAGAGAAAAAGGAATAAGAACCATATAAATAAAGAAAGGGGAAGTGCAAGAGATGTCTTTTCCGTAATGAAAGGAAATGTGCAGAACCGTGTACTCAAATATTTAGCACATAAGATGGAATAAGATCACATCTTCCCCTCTTTCAACCATCCCTTACTTCCTTCATATAGTCCTTTCTATCAGACATTGTGGAAAAGAAACAAGTTAAGCATACTTACATCAAAAAGATGAACTGAAAGAGATTGTTCAACATTGGAAATTGCTGCCAGAATTTTAGTTGCGCGACTACGGAAGTGCTCATGTAGAATTGCCTCATGGTAATTGAAATCCACAACGGCTTTTACCAGGGGCTTTGCATTGTCTAACAAAATACTCGGCAAAATATCCACTCTGAGGTTAAGGAATTCAAGCTTTGGGGAATTGATAGAGAAGTAGTACTCATAAGGGTCCTCACAAGTGCCAACAAAGTCGAGGTTTATACTTAACTTCTTTAGTTGTGGCACAAAAAGCTTGAACTTACAACTTAAATCACTTGGCATTTCTCCCTCTATAGTCAAGTCTTCAAGTAAAGGGAAGTATGTAAAAAGCTATTCCATAAGGTCCTTATCAGGATAATCAATTCTGATATGGAGAAACTTAAGATTAGGGAAACACCCTGACTTAGGAGGAGCATAGCTAAAACAACTTGAAGTCAGTTTCAAAACCACCAGTGTTTTGCACAGAAAAACACTTTTAGGCAGCTCAAACATCTTTTCTCCCGCCCATGCCATAACATTAACATGAAGGTCAAGCTCAACAACATTACGTCGAATAGCAGTGCGAACCCAACCATCAACATGAGAGGAATCCTCATCAAAGCAGGTAAAATGGAGACGGAATCTTTGAATGTCTGATGAATCACGATAGTAAAGCACACGATCAACGAATGACACAAACCCATCATGGTCAGACCTGTAGCCGGGTTCATGACTGTACTTGTGTTCGAAGTCTAGATAGGGAACAGAAGCCCATATGTTCTTCCATCTTGTAGAGAGAATGCTGGTCCTCACAGCATCTTTGGTTGCCAAGAAGGAGAGTATGTGAGACAACACTGCATCTGGTAATTGACTAATCTTATCATCATCTCCTACTTGAGATTTTAACCGTGAACCCATCTGTACCCTAATCTCATCTACACAATTCCAATCACTGTCGTATCTGTCAAAAGTTTAATCATTATAAATTTCACACAGATCCAAATGAACTAAATTTGAGCATGAAGTTCAACAGGGCATTATTCCGGAAACAACTAGTTGAGCTATAACTAGCAACAAAAGCAACAAAGATTATTGTTCTCCATAAACCAAGAACACAAAGCACATAAATTGGACTTCCTATTACCTACTTCTCAGTTTCCATGGCAAGCAAGCAGATGGGACTAAAGTGAAAAAGTAGTGGAAGAAATACCTGAAACGTTCTGATACGGGAGAAGGTGTGAAAACAAGAAGTGCAAGAGGATTTTCACGACGGCGTTTCACTCTCTTCGCTTTCGGCAAATGCGAAGTGTGGAATAGAATGCTTACCAGAATCCCAGGCGGCCCCTTTAACTCGTCGAAGATGGATCCTTTGGGTCGACAGGCCCAAAGACTGGTGCTTTGGCATTCTCACACTGACCTTGGCCTACGTAGTAACTCAACAACTTTGTTTTTTTGCTTTTCTTTTTACCGAGGATAAACTTTCATCAATAACAAATCGGTATGATCCCAGCGGAACGGGGCTCCATAGTCCATAACCCGTTTTTAACAGGGAACAAATTGGGGACTAATGGGAAATGAGGACGGCGAACCCCAACTGTGATCCCCATCCTCAAACCCGTCCTAATAATATATACATATAAAATGTTAGAAATGGGACTTCTATGAAATTGTTATTTAATTTATAATGATGTAACTTTTTAATATAGATCATAAATATACACATTTAATTCCTTACTTTAATGACTACAATTTTACAATATGAAACCAACCACATAAACCCTACCGTCATAAACAAAATCACAACCCTGACATTCTCTCCTTGCCTCTTGAATTTCTACATCTATATCTATGTTTGAATTTTATTGGCTTCATATTTTGATATTAAAAAAGCAATGTAATAAAAAAATTATTTTATTTATTGAACTCTTAATGGGGAATATTGGGGCGGGGATAGAGGTCTAGTCTCCAATGAGGATGGGGCAGGGGAATCCCTGTTTTATTTTTACTAGCCTTTTACCAGTGTATTTGCACCAAGCAGATAAAAAAAAAACAACAACAATTTGACATTTTATATCTCAGTCGATATGTGTTCAAATCTATAACCTCTCCTTCCGAAGCAAATTGATTCTCTTGCATGTGTTTTCCCCTCCTTCAACTCTTCAAGTGCAAATTTGCAGTACTGATAATCGAAAAGAGCTTCAAATTTGAAAAAATAAATAAAAAATCCTGATCAAACCTGCTGCAAATTGTAAACGCCTTATCTTGCGAATCACATTCCTTATTTTTCTCCATTGTAATCCCATATATTTCTGATTTTGGTTTATTTTTTATGTTTGTTTTACCGTAGTACCATTCCAACATATTTTATTCTTCTTTTTTCTATTTACTGTCTTTCTGCAACAAATGGGTTATTTGAGAAATTCAAAAAATTGGTGAAGCTTGACATCAAAAGGGCGCTTAGCTTTCTACTATAGTAGAGATTGAGGATTGAGGATGGGGGTGGATAATAACTCTGGGGATGAGGATGGTATTGCGATCTCCATTCCCAACCCGCCCCATTGCTATCCCTAATACTATGACCGTATGACCAACCCTTTTTTTTTTTTGTAAGGGAAAGGGATATTACTCTCGTGGCGGAATAACCCGTGGCGGAATAACCCATTTATTAATACGATCTTACAAGATCAAGCTTGAAGGTCACGAGTGACTCCATTTACATCCACTACTCAATTGACTATACGAATAGTCAGATAAACACCCTAAGGGATTACAAAAAAATAAAATCCTACTCGGAAAATAGAGTCCAAAAAGGTGAACAATCAAAACAACCAAAATACGTCCACAACATCTGTCATGATTAGCTTAGGGCCTAGAGACTTTCATGGTGTACCCCTCCACCCACCAGACAGTGAACAGTCTTGGGCTAAGGTTACGATATAAGCCCGCTTACAGAAACTTGGACCCGAGCCTCTAACCTAAAAAAAAATACTGAATTAGAAAGAAGAGGGAAAATGGCCCAGGCCCAAGAGGATCTGGCCCACTCCCACATGCCCACTCTTCCTCAGCCCATTTGCACCAGAGAAGCAGTTCGGCCTCCAGACCGGACCATCAATGCTACCGCTGCCAAAAACTTAGTCCGGCAGTCTCCCCCGCCGAAACCACATCATCCAAGAAGACGGTGAACTCCGACCTACAGCAGCCCTCAGAATTTGACGCCTCTGCTCAACCCGAGGTGCTTAAGATCAGGCCTGAAGAACGCCGCCCCTGAAAAAGCCAAGGCTCGTCGTTCCTCCACCTTTCCTACTGCACCTCACCAAAAGCCGACCCGGTCTAGAGCGATACTGTACACAACCCTCGCCGCCTACGAGCAGCGATGATCAGGAGAAGAAACAGAGATCGTCAAGCCCACAAGTCTCGCCGAGAGAAAACCTTGAACTGCTCAAAACTAGAAGCCACAACAACCACCCTGCCTCAACCTTCAAAGCCAACCTCAACGGGAAAAGCACAGCCGCTTTGCCTTGGAGCTCCGTCGCCGCCTGTGAGAAACCTAGAAAAACCTAGGGTTCCTATGCTACCGCGCGTGAGGCTCGTTCTCTGTTTGTCGAATTATTGGACTCCTATATCTAATCAAGATTGCACCGTATGACCAACCCTTGAATTAAGGTGATCTTGTTAAAATAGAGCAAGTGAAAAATAGTACCACGGCCCATAGCATATAAACTAGAAATTAGGCCTGCGTTTTGATGCGGGAGATTGAGAGAGAGTTCGTCCACAAAAAAAAAAAATTAAGAGAGAGTATTTTCCCAGTGGACTCCGCGCCCTTCTCTTAGGCGGAGAAATCTTATGCGGGAGAGAAAGCGAGAGGAGTCTAGAGAGACAACGGCAAATGAAAGCGAGAAAAATCTAGAGAGAAAAGAAAAAAAGAAAAAAAGAAAAAAAAAGTGATATGCCAGCGGACTCCGCGACCAGAGAGAGTTCGTCCAAAAAAAAAAAGTGTGATTTCCCAGCGGACTCCACGCCCTTCTCTTGGGCGGAGAAATAGAAAAATCTAGAGAGATTGAGAGAAAGTTTGTCCAAAAAAAAAAATTGATCTCCCAGCGGGAAAAAAAAAAAAGTAATCTCTCAGCAGATTCCGCGCCCTTCTCCCCAGCGGACTCCGCGTCCTTCTCTTGGGCGGAGAAATAGAAAAATCTAGAGAGATTGAGAGAGAGTTTGTCCAAAAAAAAAATAGTGATCCCCCAGCGGACTCCGCGCCCATCTCTGGGAATAAAGAGGACAAAACCGTCATTTTACTGTCATTAGTGAACAGTCACGGCCCCTGACAAAAAAAAAAAGAGTGATCTGCCAGCGGACTCCGTACCCAACTCGCCAGCGGACTCCGCGCCCTTCTCTTGGGCGGAGAAATAGAAAAATCTAGAGAGACTAAGAGAGATTTCGTCCAAAAAAAAAAAATATTCCAGGAAAAATTATAAAAAAAAATCACAACCCACCTGATTTTTGAGATGATGAAGAGACTTGACGGAAATTGATAAGATTTAGACGGTTTTGATGAATTCAGGTTTGGGTAAGCTTCCTCTTTTCTGAAATTTTTCTTTTTCTATGTGAGATTCTTCTAGGTTTATGAGTTCCTTCCAGATCAGAGAAAGATGGAGAGAGGGAGAGCAGAGGTGGTGGTTTCGGTCAAGTACCCAACAAAGCTCTGAAGGGAGATTTTATCAACACCAAAAAAGGTGCTTCTTCTGCTCTGGGTAATCGATTTTCAGATTATAGATTCTTATAGAAATTGTTAATTTCGGCAAGGTTAGAGTTGGATGGATGCAAGAGTGAAGATTATAGTTGGCGGTTCTGAACAGTGGAGGAAGATACTGAGACCAAATCTGGAAAGGATTTGGATTTGGTTACTGACTACAGACTTCCGAGCTAGATCAATGGATTAGGAGCGAGATAACAGAGAGAAATCTTGGGCGACAAAATATGAGAAGAGCCTTCCTATATAGAGAAATCTTGGACGGTAGAGAAAGCAAGAGGAGTCTAGAGAGACAGCGGCAAAGAAAGCGAGAAAAATCTAGAGAGATTAAGAGAGAGTTCGTCCAAAAAAAAACAATTAAGAGAGAGTGATCTGTCAGCGGACTCTGTGCCCTTCTGTTGGCCGGAGAAATCTTAGGCGGTAGAGAAAGAAAAAACAAATCTAGAGAGATTGAGAGAGAGTTCGTCCAAAAAAAAAAAGTGATCTCCCAGCGGACTCCGTGCCTTTCTCTTGGGCGGAGAAATAGAATAGAAAAATCTAGAGAGATTGAGAGAGAGTTCGTCAAAAAAAAAAATAAAATAGAGTGATCTCCCAGCGGACTCCGCGCCCTTCTCTTGGGCGGAGAAATAGAAAAATCTAGAGAGATTGAGAGAGTTTGTCAAAAAAAATAGTGATCGGACTCCGCGCCCTTCTCTTGGGCGGAGAAATAGAAAAATGAGAGACAGAGAGAGAGTTCGTCCAAAAAAAAAAAATATGATCTGCGAGCGGACTCCGCGCCCATCTCTGGGAATGAAGAGGACAAAACCGTCATTTTACTGTCATTAGTGAACAGTAACTGCCCCTGACAACCAATAGTATATAGTTAAATTATTACATTAGGTTAACAATATTTAGGTAACCCATGGTTGCAGGGCCGGACTTGATATGAGTCTCAAGCCCTAGAGATCCATAAATAATTTTTTAGCTTTTCTATTATCTTGAAGTGCATCATATATGTCTATGACTCTTTGAAATAGTGAGTTTTTGAAACAATTGAAACTGAGTAGTTAATATCTTTACTTTGAATTTTGATCAAATTCATTACAAGTGATCAAGTATAGTTAAACTCCCTTTTCCTATTTTGGGGTACTTAAATAAGAATATAAGATCATGCAATTATCCATAGTTCCATATAGAATTTGACACGGACATCAAATTGACTTGTAGCACATATATATTCTCAAGCAGATAGACCATACGTAGCAGATGGAGTGATGAATCATGCATAATTGCACATCCCTAGAACTCCCCTCGTTTGCACTTCTGGTTGCATCCACCGCAATGCCTTTTGTCAAACATGGCATTCACGCACTTTCCCCTGCAGCATATCTCAGTGTACTTGCACTTGTACCCGCACATCCCGCAGTTCAATCTATCCGTCTTCACGTTCACACACTTCTTGTTGCAGCAGTCCGACCCTGGGCTCTTCTTCAGATGACAAACCCTAGGTAACTTGTCGCAAGTCACGCTCGCCAACACCTTTTGCTGGGTCAGGAGGCGACTCACCCCTCTCAACGAAGTAGATGCTTCCTGCATTTCAGATGCTGTTGATTCGGTATTTTGCATCTCTTCATTGTTGTAATCGTCTAGATGTTCAGCTGAAACGATGGCCATTGTTGCCAGTAGTACTGTAAAGAAGACGTTCATCAACTTCACCATGGCTGTTGTGGGATTAAAATTAAGAAAAGGTAATGTTTTGTGGAGAGAAGCTTATAGAGCTAGGGTTGATTCGTACGTAGTAACTTGGTAGTCGGTGATAAGGTTGAATATGACATGGGGTTTTATAGGACGAGTAGGGAGAGTTGACAATATGAAACTTGATGTACGTACAAGTTTTGGTTCATCGGTTCATCTCTGTGGTGGTCTAAATTCAATACACTACGTACATATTACTGTATATGTTTGATCTTACAAGAAGCGAAATCACTTCTTGATTGAACACAAAGAAAAGATGTGACAGCTTCTTCCTCAATCTCGTCAACTTCTTTTACTTTTCATCGATCTTTGCTATCTGTTACCTCTAGATCATGATCTCCACCCATTCGATCTCTTAAGTCTTTAACTCCACCTTTCTCATCCATCACAGGTAAGCTTCCTAATAGTATTGTGCCCTAACAAATGATATGGTAGCGTACGTAAAGGTAGAGAGTTGAAGTTTGATTGCGCGTACTAGGATATATAACACTACCCTTCCTCTGAAAGTAAAGGTGAGAAAATGATATCAGAAAGACAAGGTGATTCATGCACACATTTCATGGGACGGTGGAACATATACATGTTTCCTTATAATTGTAGAAAGGGAATAATTAAAAATTCACTCTTCAGGGTAACTTGAATATTGTGACCCTGTTGATGAGTAAGGAAGCAACTACTGGAAACTAACTGTGTACCTTCCCCTCCATGTCTGCCGTGTTACGATATGTGTGACGGTTCTGTGTATATAACATTTGTAGAGAGTTATACATCATATTTTATGTCAGTAAGTAAACGCAGAAAGTGCAGAACTGTTTGTTGGAGTAGTTCAACGACTTCTTTTCACTTTGGATTCAGTTGTTTGTATTGTATTGGAGAGAAGTCGATACTTGAATCTCTAGGAGCAGCCAGATGAGTTCCCATAAAACAAAAACAAAAAAGCCCTTCATTAGTACTTCAGAGATGATTGCAACGTGCACCTTAACTTATCGTGCTTAATTAGACTGAACGTCCAAGACAAGAGTAATCCTAATTCATGGTTGTTCAACTTGTTGAGTCATGCATAAAAAAAAAAACTTGTTGAGTCATGCATTTCAGCATTTGTTGTGATATGTAGAACTTCACGTTGATCTCTAACCATCTTCTTGAAGAATCAAATTAAATACGAATTAGTAGACATGCATTGTTGTTGTGAAACATTGAGTTTATATATATGCTAATATGCCTATTTTGTTCCATTTTGTTCATTTACAGCGATTGATGAACGTGCATGCTTCTTTATATATTAGCGGATAGTGGAGGCTAGCTGTCAGGACCTACTTCGGATTTCCCCTTGAAATCCGGGATAAACCCTGCTGAACTCATCTCAAAGAAAATTCTATCAAAATTTTTGGTATAACCTCCTTTGAAATTGGGTAACCCTACCTGAAAGAAAACTCACCAGAACCCAAACACTTCAAATCAATTTAACCCACAACTTCTGGAGCCACCCGCTCCCCAAATAAACATCCACCACCTCAAAATCCATATTAATCCAACAATTTCATCAATTAGTTTCTCATGCAACAATATCCCATAAACATAAATTGATACATCGTCCCATGGTTATCAGAGCTATTAATACGAAAGAAACGAGAAAAAAAAAATACACAAGTAGGTTAATTCGGTAACCTACGAGAGAAAACTGGAAGTGGTGGAAAATATGACTCGCCTCCTACCCTCGCCGAATAGAACTCTGCAGACTGAGCATTTAAAATGAAAAGCCCAGGGGAGAAGCATTTAAAACGTTAGAGTGAGTGAACAAAAATAAATAATAATACTAACTTAATGATAGAGCTCAGAAATCATAATTTATGCTTTTCCCAGATTTTTCCGTTCAGAAAAATGTTTATGCATGCCACTCTTGGAAATCTTTCTGAAAATGATTGTAGACAAAAAATAATGAACCAATCCCATTGGTTCTCAATAAAACAAAACAAATGGGGAAAAAGTTTCACCATAACGATGAGCCTCCCAGGCTATAATAGCGTCTCATGCTAAGCGCTCTACTCACATATGATGAGGACTGCTAATAAAGTTATAATAGCATCCCACGCTAAGCGCTCAACTCTCATATAATATAAATATATATTATTGTTAGCTAGCCATTACTTAGCGGTTGCCTCCCAGGCGATAATAACGTCCCACGCTAAGCGCTCAACTTTCATATGATGAGGACCGCTGGTAAGACTATAATAGCGTCCCACGCTAAGCGCTCTACTCACATATGATGAAGACCGCTAAATAATGTTAGCTAGCAATAATCAATATCAATCAACCATTTTAGGGGGAAGTAAAATATTAAATATAAAAGATCAATTGACATGTCTCACATGTCAAATAAAATGAGGAAGAGAGTTCCCAAATAAATAAATAGAACTCATTAATCCCAAGCAAATACTAAATTTCAAATATGACTTTGAAATTAAATAACTTTAGTGCATGCATGACATTTTAAATCAAAGGTCCACTCACAGTGCTCGGCTATGCCTGCCGACGACCCGAGGCTTCCTCCAAATGATCATCCTCACGTCCTGAACAATAAATAATTATTAAGCCTCCAAACCAGGATAATATATACTTTAACAAGATTTCTGAAATAAAAGTAGGCCTATAAATTCTCTTTCCTTGCCCAAATTCTCCACTTTTAATCTAATACGGCTCACAATATTCCGCAATTACCGAAAGCCATAATTTAACCTTTTTTTGAAGTTTAAATCATGCTAAAACAACTGCCGGATCTCCATTCAAATAACTACCTAAATTCTTATCATTGATAAATCCCAAACCTTATCAAAACTCCTTCAAAAATTCCAAAATATACTTCATTAAACTCTTCTCATTATAACAAACCCAAAACCATGAAAAACTGCCCCTAAGGGGCAGCGCCGGCGCCGGCAGCCAAATTCCGGCGACCTCCAATGGCTACCAAATTTTAACAAAATAATCCTCTCATCATCCACAAGAACTTCCATAACTAGCACTTAGTTCAATTCTAAGGCTAGCTAGGGTAATCGAACCAAAACATCCATAAATCCCTAGAACTTCGATTATACATTTCACCCTAACAAGTTCGAATTAGACCAATTCCTTTTGAGGGATTACTCACCTTGATGAGGGCTACAAGAAGAGCCAAAAATCCCGACCTGTGGTGGCCGGAGGAGGGAACTCCGGCGAAGAAACAGTTGGCGTTTCCGTCGGGTTTTTCTCCTCTCCGGCGGCACTACCAGCTCGGACACTAGGCCGGGGAGAGAGATGAGGTGGCCGGGGTCCGAGCTGGGCTGGAGAGACGGACGGTTGCTGGTTGGACGGCGGCAGCTGGTGGCAGGAGCTTTCCGGAGAGAGGAGAGCTCGGGAGTGAAGAGAAGAGAAAGAAGAGAAGAGAAAGAAAAGAAAAGATTGGGCTGCCCACCCCCGGTCCATCACTCAAACCCAACAAAACATACTCACCCTTTTTTTTTACCAACTTAAAAACTTACCATTTAATTAAAAACTTTTTCATGCTAACTCTGATTTTAACACATAGCATGTCTACAAACTCGTAATAACATATTCTACGACTTTCATGAAGAAAGTTTTCCCAAATTCCAAATGGAAGAAAAAGTCAACTTTCGGAGTCTTAAAATAGTAAACGGTTACTTAAAACTGTAAAAGACTAAAATGACACTAAAGTAAATAACTTAAAAACCGAGGTGTGACACTAGCAGTATGTATGTTCATTATTACAAAATCGGAGATCTAAAAAACTTGTTCGTGCAATTGTTAACGATATTTATTTCAAGAGAAAATGCTCATTTAGTATTAATTTTAATCAATAACTCAATATAGCACATCTAAGTAACTTTATTCCAAACCATTTATACATATAATATACGAGGAGGTACAATAGAAAACCAAAAAACTAAAAATTAATATCACGTATATTCTCATCCATGTCTGGAACCTTATTTTTTAGTCTTGGCTATCGGAGACTCATCTGTGCTTCCATAATCATCGACTTGTGCTGGAATTGGCTCTTCTGCTTCTGCGATTTCATCTTCGCTGATATACATGTCATTTGAGGTGAGGTGTTGGAACCTTTCTGCTTTCTGCTTCTGATCGTTGACCTTATCTGTGATGGTATATCCTTCAGGTATGAGATTGATCTGTGGACCACTTCCTGTACCAATACCAGAAGCACATCGACTGTACGTGAAAACAAACACAGTAAACAAAAGCGTCAGCAATGAATTCTAACATTCAACATGCATGCCTTGACTAGTAGAAGAACTATCGATCAGTACTGTCAATTCTGCAGAAACTGTATTTCATTTAGAAATATTGCAGTAGCGTTTCAAAAGTGATCAATAACTAAGCTTGATCAGTTCTTGGTATCAAATCCATAGAAATTCTCTAGTCACTGGATAACCTAATAACTAGGCGAACGGAACAAGATATAAATCTTGTCATGCAGTAATATTTCGCAGCAAGACAGAAATCTTCAATGGATTATGATCTTTTTTTAGACTAAATATATTGCTGCAGTTATACCATTCAACCTGCAATTTTGTACTGAAAAACACTTAACCAAAGTCGAGATATAAAATTACATACTGAAAAACTTACATAGAAGTAGTTCTCCATTGCGTGGTCTTCACTATGGGTACTCGAGGCACTAGCTTAGAGGACATGATCAAGGCTCTAACAACGGCCATTGCAGCTATAGTGGAAACTTTTAGTTTATACTGTTTTTCTTCTTTTAGCTCAAGAAGTGCTCTAATCTCCAAGATCGATCTTTGTGTGGCGTATAACGGAGACGGAACTAGAAGATTTATATATAGGCGCTACTAGCAAGTTGCAACATAATTAATGGTAGCTAGCTACCTGCTGTATTTCTAGTTGGTCGACTAATAAGAATAAGTAAATGAAAACTAAACTATCACTTAGACATTGTCTCAAGACTGACTGAGAACCCGTTTGGCAACTGCTAAAACACTTCTGCCAGAAGCACAGTTAAGTATTACACTTCGTATTCTAAATTCGTTATACGTACTATAGAAAAGCTTGACCGTAGTCAAGTTATTTATCAAAGCAGAGAAAATTAAGTCGCACAGGTTATATATATATATATATATATATATATATATATATATATATATATATATTACTCTGGGGATATTCCAATCATTCATATCTATGTTATCGTTTGACTGAAATTCAATTTGTTCTTCATTAACTATATCTGAGATTCTATTGAGGGAGGACTTGGATGAACTAAAAGTGACTGAGTTAGATCTAAAAAGTCGACTCATTTTGGGAAATGGAAAGAAAACTGGACCGTAAAAAAAAAGATAGGAAGTTTTAAGAACCTAGGCTTAAAATCCTAAAGACTAAGACTCACTCTACATCGCTCATGCGGTATCCGCTCATGCCTCACCTGAGATTTAGTGTTTGGATCTGGACTTAATGTTTGGTTTGGAGAGAATAATAGGCTTTCCTTTATATAATACCATTTTAATTTACAATCAACTCGGACTAAAATTTTTTGATTTAATAAATCATCTTGAAATTTGCTGATACATAGAACAATTGATAAGATTTCTTTTTTGATAGTACTATAGTTTGATTGGGCTGGGTTCCAAACCCCATAATGAAAACGAATTATTTGTTCTGGATGATTGGGAGAAGTTTGTTGTTTGAGGATATCTCCATAACCAATTTCAGAGGCATCGGTTTCTACAATTTTATAGGAATTGGGAAGAGGAATGCCTAAGCATGGTAGGGTTTTAACATGACTTTTGATTTCTTTGACTAAGGTCGTATGAATTGAAGTCCAGGGGGGGGGGAGGATTTTTTTTGTAATCTATCAAATAGAGGTTTGCAGTGTTTCCTAAGATTTTTGTAAAAATCGGCTACGTAATTTAAGGATCCTAAGAATCTTTGTAATTGATTTTTATCTAAAATGACGTCCTGGAACTTATCAGCAAATTCAATGGCTCTATCGATCGGTCTAACTTGAAGTTGGTGAATGTTGAATCCAAGAAAGCGAATGTTGGTCTGGAATAATTTGATTTTCGAGGCAGAAATAACTAAACCATTATTTTTTATTATGGAAAATAATTGGTGTAAATGTTTTCAGTGCTGGTCAATTAATTGTGAAAAGATTAGGACATCATCAATGTAGACGATGGAAAAATGACTGTAGGGGTTAAAAATATCGTTCATTATATTTTGGAATTCACTAGGAGCATTCTTTAGGCCGAATGGCATAACATTCCATTCATAATGGCCAAAAGGTGTGACAAATGCGGTTTTGTATTTATCGGTTTCACTTATTTATCGGTTAATTGGAAATCTTTTATTTTGAGTTGTACAGTAGTGTACCATTTTTTCAATTGGATTTGGCGTATGGTACTAATAGTATTACGTTCAGAAGTTTCAGCTTCATTATTTACTGGGGATTGGTTTGGGAAAGGATTTTCAGGAGGATCCTGTAAATTAAGAAATTGATTATTGATTTTAAGTAAATTTATTTCTTGTTTAATTTCTTTATTGTTATTTGTAAGTTCTAGATGTGTTTGTTGCAGGGCATGGATTTGATGCTTAATTGTTTTTACTTCTTGTTGCAAATCTTGGATTGTTATTTCCTTTTTATTAGTAAAAAATTTATCAAAAGTTGTAGTTAGGCTAATTTTTTGTGGGGGAGGATTAATTATATTTTCATGGGTGATTAAATTTTCTAAGTGTTTTGGCCACGATCCTCAGCGCGCGGAGCAGAGGTTTCTAGCAGACAAAGAGAGGGGAGTGTTGCGGGTGTGCCACCTCGCGGACGAGGAAAAGGTTGATGGGGGGTGCGCTTGACTTCTTGATCAGGCAGAAAGGGGGGTCACAGGTGCCACCTCAGAGGAGGATTTACGAGCACAAGCGAGTCGATACTCACGGCGGCGCGAGCAGAGCAATCACAGGGAGTTCGGAGAGAAGCGGGGATGCAGAATCCGGAGAGCTCTGGAGAAAGACCTAGGCGGCGGCGCTTAGGGTTAGGGTTTCGAGGAAGGCTCGAAGGGTAACTGGGTTTCAGTTGTATTGATTTGAGAGAGTTGTCTCTGAGTTGTTGTTGTAAAGTTATGTGTCCATTGAGAGAGCTTTCGAACCCTTTATATAGTGGAGCTTGACTTGCGGCAGAAGAGAGAGATAATCCTACTTCAAGTTGGATTCGGAAAACCTAATAGCACAAGGGCACTGTTTCGTCCATGCGAACCAACCATCTTGTGACACATGTCCAGTTCGCACACTTCATTCCGCGCTACCAATTGTAGACTCCTATGCGAACTAGAATTAGGAGCATCCTCATCTCGCGGGCTGCTACAGGGTGCTATCTCGCGTGCTTCTGTAGCTCGCGTCCATTTCGCGGGCTATTGCAGCTCGCGAGCCTTAAAAGGGCTTTTTATATTTAATGGGCCACAGGGGTTGGCCCGAAGAATGTCAAAGACTTGTGAAAGTCTTCAACGTTTGTCGTGGTGCGCGCGGACTCCGCATGTTTGCTTCCTCGCGAAGTCCTCTACGCGAGCTACTTCGCCAGCTCGCCTCGCGGGGCGGCAATCTCGCTTCGCCTCGCGGACTGGCAATCTCGCCTCGCCTCGCGGACTGGCAATCTCGCCTCCCCTCGCGTAGTGTTGAATAGTAATTCCGCGCGCGGGCTAAGTGAAGTCAAATTCTCATGCAGTTCGTTCCGCGCGAAGTCTAACTTGGCTCGCGTGGTCTCACTGGCGAGCTATCACTTGTAAACTTGAAGAAACTCCATCTCGCCGGTATGACCTGGTCCAAGAAATAATTAATATTTACATAGATATTTACTGTCCAGTAAAATATTAATTCAGGCGTAAACACTAAGAGTTACAATCATGGATTGTTTCATATATATATATATATATATATATATATATATATATATATATGAAACATGAATGTTGGCTAGGTCAGACTGATTGATGTCAGTATCATATGTAAATTAATCACATATATATGTTTAGACTTTAATTTGTACACGGTAATGACGGTATCGTATTTTTGATTAGTCTTGGCGTTCCAAGCTTTGATCATTAGAGTAGAACCTTAATTTGATCTAGTCGTCCCGTACTCGTGTCGTCGTCGATTGATCTCTTTTGGACCTGATTCAGTCAAATAAACCAAATTGGAAGTCAATACTAATTTATTTATTTTTTTTGAGTTCTTTGCTGATCTCTGTTTGTCCAAGTCTTGATTCAGTCTTTATGTTTTTTATAGTCACTTGAGCTTGGCCGGAGATATACATCCCGATATTCACCATGATCGACTTTACTTTGATACGATAAAAATCTAAATTAACTAGAGACGAAAAAAAAAAAATAGTAAACTACACTTTAGTGACTAACTAAATTTCAGTTTACAAATATATCATTTACACATTATCTTACACATATAAGGACAAAATTTTACAATTAAGAAATTTTTTTTATGCTGCTGACATGTGTCAGCTACAAATTTACAATTTTACCCTTCATTAAAAAAGAGTCAACCGAACTAAATGGAATCAATTTACAACCAAACTGCTACTGTTTCCGTGTAATGTCGACTGTTACTGTTGGCTTCTACTACCAATCCGCCTCCTACTGCCGACTTATACTACCAATTCGTCTACTACTAATCCGCCTGCTACTGCCGACTTATACTACCAATTCGTCTGCTACTGACGACTTCCACTACCAATCTGCCTGCTACTGCGTACGTTTGCTACTCATCCCACTCTGCTACTGCCTACTTCTGTAATTCTCAGTCCCAAACTAGCTGCTACTGCACCGACTGTTTACAAACGTTCTGCTACTGTGAACTGAAGAAGCTGCTGCTGTCGACTGTAGCAGAACGCAACACCACCGCACAGTAGCGGCACGCAACACCACCACTGCTGCTACTGCTACTGTTTATATTATTTTTGAAGACGTCTTCAGCCTCAACTCTCATGAAGACGTTGACCATAAAAGATCAACAACCTTCGTTTTTCAGCTATTCCTAGAACTCAACAATCTCAATCAGATGAAACTTTTTGATCTTCATAATGATGCTATTGTTTACCTTAGGCGAGATTCGGAGAGCTCTCAGTAGTAGCCGAGTGATAATCCTCATCAATCGGCGTGTCTCGGAAACACTTCTCCGGCGAAGGAAAAACCTGCACAGTCAAAGACCAATCAACACCTGAATTTCGCATAAAAATCACAAACTTCTTGGAGATCAGGGACTGTCCAACGCTGGCAAGAAGAGAGAGGATGTCGTTGGAAAATGGAGACGCCGAATTTTCTCTCTTCGGGTTCCACCCTTCTCACTTTGACACTCCTTCCACACTTCGAATGGGGCTTTGCCGTTTGGAGGATATGCTAAGCGAGATGTAGGCTCCAAGATGGGGGTGGTGGCGCCGCCTGGGTTTTCCGGAAAAGGAGGATCCGATTTGAGCCCTGATCGGATTGTTTTTGGCTTTTCGAGCTTCGTATGCCTCGAATCGACCTCCAATGCTCCTATAGATCGATAGAGAATGACGAGAGCTTTCCAACGCTACTTGTGGTGTCGCTGGCGGTGGTCGGATGGCGGTGAAAACGTCAAAAAACCTATCGGTGAGAGAGAGAGTTGGATCATATCAGATCTGGTGGGAGGGTAAGAAGATTCGGATGACATTTTGGTCATTTCATAGATAAAATTTGGATATGTTATTGGTTTTGGGTTTGGACTCATGTCCTAACCTGTATAAAAATTAATAAAAATAGATTTTTTGTGTTTTTAAATTTGGTCACGTGCTACTATATAATTAAAAAAAAAAAAAAAACTGAGATATACATATATAACAGGGATATATGATTACATACTCCCCTCGGCTGCTTAATCTAATTCTTGAAGGTAGTGGAAACTCATATATATACTTTTTTATATTTGCTCCATTAGCTTTCTATCTATTCCATTTTTGTTTGGTAACTAATGGGTTAAACTATTTCTAATAATTTCTCCAGTTTTCATTCTGATTTCAGGTAGGTAAACAAACAAGCAGCCACATACTCAGAATTACACATTGCATCGTGTCCCTATTCAGATCTGTTCATCATTTTCTAGCTAGTAAAGCGTTATTAAGTAGATCAACTACATTAAGACGAATTCTGGCTTCACATATAGCTTTAAACTTAATTAATTAATTGAATTAACTGTATAAAATTGTAAAATTAATCGTGAGCTACCTTTCGTTTGTTTCTGGCATAACTAAGAGATTTGAGAACTACAGTTTTGATAAAAGTCTCTAACCGAGAGAGATAGACATCTGATGAATTCGATACACAAATTAAAGTGATAACTCGAGAGACATATAGAGCTAGAGACAACCCTTTATAATTCACATATAACTCTATGATAATCGTACGTCACAACTGAAACAGTACTTCTCACACCAGATTCTCTACAGGACTTCATTACGGAAGAAAGACTTGATTCTTCTCATATTATTGCATTGCTAAATACATATATATTCATTTGCTAGCTACTCATATTTTTGGTGATATTAGTTGGCCGCTTTTGGAGTAGCGTTGGCTTCTGATCCTTTACTTTTCTTGCCGGTCCTCTCAGAGTTTGATGAGCTGCTACCATTCGAAACTGAAAGTTGCTCCGATGATGTCGTCTGATTAATTTTTGGACCATCCCCTGTGCCGATGGATTTCTTCGTAGTACATGTTCTGCACGCATGAACCAAATTTCAGGTCAATATATATTTGCTTAATAACCAGAAGATCGAAAAAGAACTACTAATTCCGGATCAGAGGCGCACGCGGACGTCCCTCCGTTCGCCACCGTACGGCGCTGGCGAGGGCGCGCCTCCACCCTAGCAGACTTCAGCAGCGTCCCCGACCACTTTCCCTCCCCGGCGAGTCCGACGAATTCCAGTTTTCCGACCAGATCACCCAAAACTTCAAACAAAGTCGATCTGGCCGGAAAACTGGAATTCGGCGGACTCGCCAGGGATGGAAAGTAGTTGGGGAAGCTGCTGGAGTCCGCTGGGGTGGCGGCGCGCCCTCGCTGCGGACGTCCGCTCTCGAACGGCTCCGTGTATATATATTTACTTAGTTTCAGGTCAACGTACATATATGATATATGAATATATATTATGCTTCAAATGATGATCATTATGAAATAGAAATCTCGATCAAAAAAAGAAAATAGAAAGACAAGAACAGGAACAACATGAGCTAATATAAGGCATCTGAAGGAGAGCCTGAAAGGTTTTGTAGTCATCATATCAGCAAACTTACATAAGTGAGCGACTAATCTTCAGGGAACTTTTAAGACCGTGGTGTTGTGTCTGCAGCCTGCAACACGTACATAATCAATATATATATCAGCTTGGTTTTTAGATAAACGCAAGACGAAACTACGGAAGTGTGCGCCTGGGCCACAAGAACTGGGATTTCACTTTCCTCAGAACTTATTTCAGAGCCGAACAATATGAACACAAATTCCTACAGAAATTAGGAAACAGAAGATGATAATCATGTTCACTTACATCGTCATGGCTTTTTGTTGATAGGACTTGCAACTGGGAAGTTGGATGCTGTTGGGCTTTGGAGCCCCAAGGATGAAGCCACGCATAGCTAGAGCCATGTTGATGAGCAGACTGATATGTTTGAAAGATGAAAGAAACTTTCTCTCTTTCTTTCTTACTGCAAAGTGATGCAGATTATGAGTCTATGGAGATCGTTCCAGTCTGATCGATATATTTATAGAGGGAGCGAGGACTTGGTTACGGAATATTCAATTATGCATGGCCCTTGACCTAGTAGTGCCGCAATAATGCAAGTAGTATTGTACCATCCGTTCTACTTTCCTTCTTTTTTTGAATCTTTTTTTCCCTTTGGGCCATGGATATGTCAAAGATGATAAGGTCCCGGTTTGTCTTTTTTCCTCTCAATGATATAAGGGTATTAGAGTTGGGATATATACATGTATAATACTTTAGGTTACCAAATATATATCAACTTATCAAGTACTTTTCGTATTGGTTTGGGAAAGTTTTAGTGTTATTTCAAACATAACAAGTACGATACGAGTAATATATGAAATCACTATGAATCGTTTTAACTTGCTTCAATTATCTTTGTGCAATGTGTATTATGGTACGGTAATATAGAGCAGGCAATTTCGATAATACAAGTATCATTTGGTATTTCTACTTGAGCTAAATAAACAAATATGGGAAATGGTAGTCCTAATTGATGGAGGAGGAGGGCCAGAAGGGGGCGACTTTGTCCGCCACTCAATCTCAGTCTTATTCTTTTTTCATGAACATCCACCGGGACCTTGTCATGAGGATCGATTGAATCAAAGTACTATTCACACGGTTATTCAAGTCTCCGTTCAAACAATATACGTGCCAGACTATCCAGTCTTTGACACACAGAAAACAAAGGTTAACCACTGACTTTTTGTTTTTTGGCGAAAAGGTTAACCACTGACTTTGACCGTTGATTTAGTTGAACATGACTCACTCTACGAAGTGACTTACCTGGCTGGTGCTGGTGCTTGATTTGTTTTTTAGGGTTTGTTACGTGGTATAGATCAGTTAAGAATTAAAATTTATTTAATCCTTACGTTTGAAGTTGACATTTGTTTAGTTCTTATGGTTTTATTTTAATCTGAATAGTCCTTAGAGTCATAATTTTTCATCCAAATAATCCTTATAGTTTTACTTTAATCTGAATAGTTCTTAAAGTTATGATTTTTCATACAAATAGTCATTCCGATAATTTTCTCAGTTAAAAGCCATAAAGACTATTTGGATGAAAAATCATGACTTTAAGGACTGTTCAGATTAAAATAAAACCATAAAGACTATTTGGATGAAAAATTGTGACTTTAAGTACTATTTAGATTAAAATAAACCATAAAAACAAAACAGATGTCGACTTTAAACCAGAAAGACTATATAATATTTTACCCATCAATTAATCAAGCAGAGCTGGGCTGCAATGATTAAGTAGAAATTAAGCTTAATGAAGTTTCTTAAATCAGTGAGCTAGCTTGATAATCCAAAACCACCGACAAATAGTTTTGTTTATTTGGAAATGACGGGTAGGTTGTAACCCACTACCTGAAGTCTTTTTCAAGTTAGTAATTTAGTCACTTTTAGTGAACAGAGAGGATTGGTATGAGCTAGGAAGATGAACTGTTCCCAATAACTTCAAGATTTCCAACTCTGCCTTGGTGGTATCGATAACTAACATCATCGAGAACAGTATTAATTTCCTGCATTTGCTTTAACGTGCATCCATCTTCTCGATTCGTTATTCAATCTTCTGAGACCAACCGCGCCTGATATGTGAAACTCCGGTCAGCGGCTTTAAGTACCTGCGCAGGTTGATTTGAGGAGGGCTCCCTGTATTGACTCGTGGCCTTTTGATCGACAGCACATCTTCTGTGTATCAATTAAGAACATTCTCATCGGTAAATCATGCATGGCAGACCTCAGCAGATCGAGTATGACTGAATATTTGTTCAAATTAAAGAATCATTATGCATCACGAGGCAGTGGAAATTACCAGAAGTACATGCATGGATTGTACTAATTAAAAACTTGAAAGGATCGGATACGAACTCACATAATTGCAACGTCCTTATTCTGCAGGATGCAGGGCTCGGAATTAGAGGGAAACATCTGGACTATGGTCTTTGGCATGAAGTTACTAACTAGAGGCCTAGATCCATGTTGAGTATAACAAGAAGAAATTAAATTAATTGCAGCTTAATTTCTTCAATAATAATCGATTAAGCCTAATACTCGAATAACAACTTGTGAGGTCTGACTAGCTAGGGCGTCATGGTCACATTTATAGGCTAAGCTATGAGTACGTAGTGACTTTTTTCTTGAGTTACAATCAAACTCAAAGAGCTCGAAAACCAACTCTGGCTGTGTAGTTTTATTTGTAAGCTGCTAAAGGAGTACGCGTCACAGTTCTGGGTTTGCATGTGGTAGGCCTGTGATTTTTAAACCGAAGACCGAAAATTCAGACCGATGTGGACCGAACTCGGATCGATCAGGTCAGGCTTCAAAATGTAATTTTCGGGCGGGGCTAAATCTGGACCGATTGCAACACATCTGAATCGAGCCGGGTTCCAGCAGTTAAGACCCGATCCGAACCAAAAACACGAACTTCCCCAATCCCCCCCCCCCCCCCTCTTTCTTCTTCAGAAAACCCTAACCTTCCATATGGATTTCGACCTGCACAAAACCAAACCCTTGGATCAAAATCCAAACAAACCCTTATCTCAGAATCCCCAAATAAACATACCTCTTGCTGACCAGTGAGTGGGGAGAAGAAGAGTGGAGAGAAATTGGGTACTTGACGCGCTCTCCTTGACGAACCTTCACCATTTTCAGACAAATGAAGTTGCGACGGCTCTGCAATTTTTGTTGCTGTGGTTTTGTGAACTTCAACTATAGTGCGACGCAGCAAATATGTTAGGATAATATTCCTATTCCTCTTTAACGTCAGTATGTCGGCAATATGTATTATGTATGGGGCTAAACCGAACCTTGTATTAGGATTATCAATGCCCATCGGCCTAACAATAATAGTTATTGTAAGTAGTTGTTTCCTTGATTGTAGGAGATCAACTCTATATATAAGTCTGTAAACTGTTATAGCTAGGTTCCTTATGGATGAATGATATAAATGTGGTTTAGTTTATTTCCTTAGATATCCTTTAGTTTCCTTGTTTTCATATCTTGAATGGATAATGATCCTAACAACTGGTATCAAAGCCCAAATCTGGGCATGTTTCCGGCGAAGTATAAGAGCATCTCCAACAGCTTTTCCATTTTCTTGAACTTCTCAATTTTGGGGAATATAGAGCTGTTTTTAGGTTCAACAGCTTCCCCATCCCATTCCCCAAAATGGGGATGAAGAAGAAAAAGAAGCCTTTATTCCCCAAATTTGCAGCAAAGTATTCCTTCCCCAAAATTAAATTCTTCACGTGCTCCAATGAATTTAAGACAACAAGAAAATATTTTATTAGGTAGTTTATTGTTTCAATGAAATATATAAAGTTTTTTGTTATAATTAATGATGATATATTATATTTTATTGTTGTATTAAATGCCGAAATCTCCAAAATGGAGAAACTGCTGGATTTTGATCATAATTTTTTTGGAGATTTTAGCTTTTGCTTCCTCATTTTAGAGAAATTTTGGGGAAGCTGTTGGAGATGCTCTAACAGTGGTAACTTCAGCGATGGTGATCGTAGGTCTTCAAATGGAGCCTCTTTTCATTGTCAATATGACTACACGCCCATTTCAAACAATGACTAAGTTTTCATAGCCAAATCATTACCCGCCGCTACAACTCAACCATTTTGCAACCATCATTAACGGTCACCGATTCCTTTATCAATTTTTTTATGTTTAATATTAAACGTAATATACTCCCTAAGAGTTGTAAGATGATGATAGATAACTTCACTAGCCAAATCAACATTGTGTGGAGGTAAATCCCTCTCAAGGGGGCACGAGGAAGACTCATCCCTTCGGATGAGTGATGGGAGGAGGTGGAAGCAACACTCTTACCTTTTCTGGTGTTAGCTCTTAGCATATTGGTTAAATAAAATGATGAGTATGATACCTAAAATAAGTAAGATTACATAGAAAATACTTTTAGAGAACAATCAACAAACTTAAAAAAACAACTTAAAGAGCTAGTTTGAAAAACTATACAAACTACATTGTTAATGCGAGGTCCTAAATGCCCACAACAAAACACAATGACATTAAGAATTTTGAGCCACTTTGAAACTACAATATATATATAGGAAGCTGTCACTTAACAACCTAGAAATACTAAAAATTAAAACAAAAACAAGAACGACCAAAGCAATAAAAGTAGGGAAATTTTCGAGTTAGGGTTCTCACCATGGTGCCCAACACACAAATCTTCAAATTGCAACAAAATAACACTAATTTCTAACAACTCATAACTCTAACAACCTACAATTGAAGAAAACGAAGTAAAATCAAAGTTAAAACACCACAAGAGCAAGAATTTAAAAAAATAAAAAAGAGTCTACGGCGCCAGTAAATCATCAAATCATCAAACTACAACAAAATAACACTAATGTCCAACAACTCATAACTCTAACAACATCTCTTCACTCTAAAGCTACAAAGTTTCATCAAACATCCAAGACCACCTAAATCTAAGATGTGGGCTTGAAATGGAGTAGAAGACGGAGTGAGTGTGTAAAAAGATAACAATTAATATGATGAATTTTACCAATTCCAAGAGACTCATAAACACTATAGACATAAAGTCGATACTTCTAGTCAGATCTATCAAAGCTCAAACAAACAAACAAATGTTTAACAACAAAACTGAGTTAAAAGTAACTTAAAAAGAAGAATTACTGTAGCGGAGGGTTCAAAAGAATTGTTGCATATCTCTAATTTCAACGACACAACTAAGAAAGTAAAGACCGAATCTTTTGTTTTTTGTGTTTTTTTAGAAGAGACTCAATCTTTTGTTTTAAAACAAGAAGGTAAGCAAAACATACCAGATTGCACAAAATCTTACTGGAAAAACTGGAGATTTAGGTTATCGTTTAGGGCTTGAGGCGTTAAAAAAGGATGAGAGGATACTAAACAATATATATATATATATATATATATTTTTAAAACTAACCTCTTTTCCTCGAAAGAAGCCGAAAAAAAAAATCAATGAAATGTAAGATGATCTTTCTCGGGAGTCCTGAGGTAAAAATCGTTAGCATACCAGAAATCACAAGGTGCATGAGGTTGAACATTAGTTTCCTTCCAAATAGACGATTTTCTATGCGTGATGAAAGAGAGCAAGAGAGTGTTGAAGTTGGGTTCAGGCATTTATATTGTGGATTTGTGGGATTAGGTTTTGGTATATATAAATATGTTATGTTATTAAAAGGTAATGACAAAGTATTTACTAATCAAAATAGGACAACAAAATAGACCCTCTTCTTTCGTATTATGTGTTTTGAAAATTAATTTTCCTATTGTGCCTTAAAAAAAGTAAAAAGATGAGAGTTCATGGTGTTTTTTCTTGTTTAGAATCAAGTTCATGGAATCACAAGGATATATTGGTTGTAGCAATGAGTTGTTTGTAAAATATTGTTGGAATTTTTTTTATTAACAATTACAACAATCCCAAACTAGCTCTTAACTAAGTCTGAAGGTTACAATATTTGATTTTATAAATGATAAACTAGCTCTTAACAATTACAACAATCCTGAACTAGCTCTTAACCATTTCTTCCGCTGTTCGCCTACTCTGTTATCAAAAATAAACTTGAAGACAATAAACAATTGAGAATTACCTCTTGAACGACTTGCCATCATTCCAGACCTAGGTACTCCCTTTGCTGCGGCGGTAAAGACCTAGTCCCCGCAATATTGTCAGGCTCATTCAGAGCGATTGTCGCAACCTGAATGAGGAATCCATCGTCCTTCAGTTCTGGTTCAGGCACCGCGATTTCTTTGAGGACATCCGGACCACCTGAACTTTGTTGCTACTATAACTATCATTTTCTTCTTGCTAATAGTTTTCACCGAGTTAACTGCTTTTTCTCTCTAGCTAGCTCGTCAATATGGGTTCTCTCCTTTATCATAATAAAATAAGAACATAAAGTGAAATTATAGTGTTTGGTGAAGTGCAATGAATAACGGTGTGGTTAAAGAAACAATGAAAGTTAAATATTGTTGGGTGAGAGCAATGAATTGCAAGTCAGGTTTTGAGAAAAAGTTGATGTCATGGTTTGCTCTATTTGAATTTTGAAATATGGAGTTAATTCAACTCATTGGTCTCATTACACACTATAATTCATCACACCAGATCGAGTAGGTCAAAAAGAGTATCAAATCATTTTTTTTTGAGAAGAAAAGGAAAATTACAACGAAAAGCCCCTAGGGCAGCCAGTTTGAGAAAAATCTAATTGAAAAGAACTGAAAGCTTGGGGAGGGTAACTGCCAATCCAAATCTTCGGGCATTGAAGAACATGACCTGTATTTGCTAGAGCATCCGCTATGAAATTTGCTTCACGAATGATATGGGTAAAGAAGATATCGTCAAACCAGTGAGCAAGATATAAGATATCACGGAGAATTGACTTGATCTTTTAGGGAGCGTTGATGGGATCCCGAAGACTATTGATCACCAACAACGAGTCCCCTTCAACTAGCAGATTCTTGTGGTTGAAGCGCAGCTAAAAGATCGTCTTTAAGGGCAAGACACTCTAAAACAGGGACATTCGAAGAGTATAGACGCCGTGCACCAGCCATGAGAGGATTACCATCAGAGTTTCTTAAAATATAACCAGCAGCAGCAGACACATCCGATACTGAGCCATCAAAGTTGAGTTTAACCCAGTTCGGAGCAGGCGAAATCCATTTGATGCAAACAACCTCTACAGAAGGGGTAGAGGATCCCGAAATGTTGATCTCTCGGTAAGCAGAGCCCACCGAAGCAGCAGTAGCTATCACTGATGAATGGTTAAACTGGCCAGATTGGAAAATAGCATGGTTTCAGGATTTCCAAATATGCCAGCAAACCAACTAGCAGTTCTCTACATCCGTACTTGAAACATTCTTAAATAAAAAGTCCAACCAATCTCCCACAGAATGGTGAGCTGCAGAAGACGACAAATTACTGCAGTTTGCCCAAATAGCAGCGCTGCATGAACAATTAGCAAACAAATGGTCAGTAGAATCTATTTCAGAACCACACAGAGCACAAACATTATCAATTCCATTCATAAAGCGAGCTAGATAAGCTCTAGTTTTAAGTCTTCCTCTAAGAAGCAACCAACTAAAAATTTTCACTTTAGGAGGAATTTTCAGATTCCAAACTCTATTCAAAAGATCTGCTTTAGAATGCTTAGGTAGCTTACTTTGCATCCATGTAGCTGATTTAACAGAAAGAACTATATTTGAGGCAGGGCCCCAAACAAATTCATCTTCAAAGTCCGCAATGAGAATATTAATAGAGGAAATAACATTAACAGTAGGTCTATCAAGACAAGAAATCAATTTGGGGATGTTCCAGCAACCATTCTCAATAAAATCAGCCATTGTAGCATCAACATTAATCATATATTTGACAGAATCATCTAAGAGATTAATCAAGGGAAAATCGTAGACCCAGTTAAAGTCCAAAACTTAATATTCTTACAATTCCCAAGGATCCACCTCATACTAGAGATAATAATGTCTCTAACGTCTAAAATTTCTTTCCAAGCGTAAGAATGGTTGGCTTTCGTTTTTAGATCAAAAAAGGAATGCTTTCGTAAATACTTCTGGGTGACAATTTTTTCCACCAGTTTTCTTTATTGGTCAGAACCTTCCAGCCAAGTTTGGCTAAGGCAACATTATTGTAAAAAGAAATTGGTCTTAAACCAAGACCCCCCCTAATCTTTAGGGAGACAAACATGATCCCAAGCTACTGGAGGGACCTTAGCATCTTTCTCCCTAAAAAAAAATCTCATCTCTTTTTCCATAGCCTTAGCAATCTTAGAAGGGCACTTAAAGCAAGAAAGAACATGATTAAGAATAACAGAGGCATTAGACTTGAGTAAAATGGCCTTGCCAGCTCTAGAAAGCGTCGAGCTTTTCCAGCCACTAAGCCTTTTAGAAATATTAATGAGCAGTTCTCTAGCATTTTGGGGGTCTTTCCAAAAGACAATATTGTGAATACCAAGATATCTACCAATGGTAGTTTTATGCTTAATGCCAAGTAAATTTGAAATGTTCACTTTCAAAGAAGCATGTGTCTTATTGGAAAAGTAAATGGAAGATTTATCTAGATTGATTTGTTGACCAGAGGAGGGAGCAAACTTCCTAAGGATGTTATCAATATTACGAGCAGCTGTGGAAGATGCCCTGCCAAATATTAAACAATCATCAGCAAAAAGAAGATTAGAAATTCTAAACCCTTTTGGGGAGGAAAGAATACCAACATGATTCTTAGGTTTATCAGCGGCCAAGTTCAAATATCTAATCAGAGGTTCCATACATAAAATAAAAATGTAAGGAGATAAATGATCCCCTTGTCTTAATCCCCGAGAGGGGGAAAAGTGACCAGAAGGCTTACCATTCACAAGAATAGAAAAAGAGACAGAAGTGATACAACTCATAACTAAATCAATCCAATTCTGTCTGAAACCAAATTTGGTCAGAATAACTCTAATATAGTTCCAACCAACAAAATCATAGGCTTTTTCTAAATCTAACTTCACAGCCATTGCACCAGAATTGACTTTCATTCTATTAAAATTCGAGAATAATTCATGAGCAATCCAAATGTTGTCAACAATTGATCTACCAGGAGCAAAAGCTCCCTGATTCTGAGAGATACACTTAACCAGTAAAGGTTTGAGGCTCGCAACCAATATTTTAGAAATAATCTTATACACAACATTGCATAAACTAATAGGTCTAAAATGGTTAATTGTCTGCGGTTTTTCTATTTTAGGAATCAAAGCTATATTAGTAAGGAATCGGTTTTATTATCAAAGAAATTGGTAACTAAGGAGAAGATACTTCCTTTGAGGCTTTTCCAGTTTTTCTGAAAGAACAAGGCATTTAGACCATCAGGGCCTGCAGCCTTCAGGCTTCCAATAGATAGAGTTCATTGCCTTTTCTACTTCCAGCATAGTAGTGGGGGCTAGAATGAGGTCATTGTCAATATCATAAATTCCTCCATTTATAATGTCACAAAAAGAGAAATCCTTGTTTCCAGCTTGATTTCCAGCAGAAGAAAAACGATTCTTAAAACTCTGTACAAAAACACTGGCAATGTCATCATAATCAGTAATCCACATGTCCAAATCGTTTTTAATACCAACTATCTTATTTTTCTATTTTCTGATTGTAGTATGAGTATGAAAGTACTTTGTATTCTTATCACCTAAGGAGAGCCAATTTTCTTTGGCTCTTTGGGCCCAGTAAATTTCTTCTTTCTGATAGAAGTTCATTAATTCTCTATTAGTCTCTAAAACTTTATTCTTCAGGTAAATCGAGTCAGGGAACATCATCAACTGATTCTGATAGAAATTAACATCATTCTGCAACTTAGTGCTATTATTCAAGAAGTTGCCAAAGACAACCTTACTCCAACTAGAAATATAATTGGAAAAGGCATTTGAAATGGCAACAAAATTCTTGAAAGGGTCATCCTCAATGGTCTCTTTCCAGAAATTCCTAACTATATCAGGAAAATCAGAATGGGTTTGCCACACAGCTTCAACCCTAAAGCTCCTAGTTTTAATTACCTTCACAGGTAAGGTAGTTAAAATGACAGGACTATGATCTGACCCAACCATAAGAAGATTCTCCACACAAGCAAAAGGAAAAATCTGCAACCAACTAGGATTTGCAACAACTCTATCAAGTTTTTCAAAAATAATAGTCTGGTCTTGATGTTTATTCGACCAGGTAAGAGGGAGACCCTCAGCATGCAAAAAAGTAACGTTAATGTTATTCAAAAAGCGTACAAAGTTATGCATATAAACAGTATTAGGATCACGTCCTCCAATCTTCTCTTCACTACTTGCAACATTATTAAAATCTCCCATGAGAACCCAAGAATCATCATTTTGGGGTTTCCATGTTTCTATTTCATTCCATAAATCAAGTTGCATTCTTTTTGCTTGGTAAGCATAAACAAACGTATGGACCCAACTCTTATTGTTAACAATATCTGTAATATGACAATGAATGAGTCTATTATGCTTAAAAATCACATTCAATGAAACAGTGGAGCTATTCCAAAACAGAAGAATTCCACCACTTTGACCATCAGAGTTAACAAAATCAACATTGTCAAAGTAAACAGAAAGCTTAGAAGCGATCCTATTGGTAGCAGGATCGAAATCATAAATCTTTGTATCTAGGATGCATAGAATGTCTAGCCGAAGAGCAACAACTAAATGTTGTACTTGAGCAAAGAACCCTGGCCAGAAACTCCCCTGGCTATTCCAACTAATAACTCTCATTAAAAACACTTGTAGCAAAGTCATTTTCAGAATGATCATCCTTACTAGTTTCAATATAGTAAATCAAATAACCACGCATGCATCTCCAAAATAGCAAAGAAACGCACACCTTGCAGTGTTCAAACAAAGGAACAAGCCAATATACATGCCTGATAATGGTCACCATTTTATTATCATTACCAATCAGAGAAGACTCATTCAAACAATACCCAAAGCAAATAGGGTCATTGCCGAAGGGTGAGAGGATAAAACTTATCTGAGCATGTTTTCCTCGAATAGCCAACTAGAGGAGATGAACCGTGTCACCATCCTTGAGTTGATCGTCGATTGAAATCCAATAGATCTGATATAGCCCCGGCCTCGAAGATACATCGATATAGGTTGGAACAGTAAAGCTTACTTCCCGATCGCAACAACTATTCCCGCCGCCGAGGAGAAGGCATTTGCCATCAGTCTTGCTTCCGGCAAATTGGAAAAGCCAACAAGTGCATAGCACTAGCTGATAAACTTTGTAAATACTGGGCCAATTAGTTCTCCAAGTAGAAACCCATGAAACCCACTTGATCGGGGTTGAACAGAGTTGCAGAACAATGATTAGATCGAAGAGGAGGGTGGTCACGAAAACCCTGTTGTATGTTAAAGTACTCGCAAGTGCACGAACCACTTATAGAATAGAAGTGCAAGCACGAGGTCGTTTCCTCTATAGATTGATTAAAACAACTTACTATGTCAATTATACTACACCTAATGAAACAAACACACTGATTTTGTGATGTTGATGAATGAAAACAGAAACCTAAAGTAATCAAACTGAAATTAAAGACAAAAGAGCAATGAAATTTCTAAAGAGTTTAACAACATATTATGGAGATGGTAAAGCATTGAATCCACCACCTAATATTCCTACCCTCCTCTCTAGTTGATAGCAATTGAATTCCCTAGATTGCATGCTAAAGATTTCCGTACATAAGCCTTATTGATCCCGGACATATGCCAAAGTTCTTCTAATCAATGAATTCTAGCTTATTGATCCAGTATAGAACTCAAGTAGTCAAACTATAATCTACTTCACGTTATGATCAGGTTCAAGTAAAACATGTTCAACTCCATTAAGCACAAAAGAACTAGGAAATCATGTAAACAAGAATATCGACTATGATCAAGCACTTGTATTCTTAACTTACAACTCTCTAATCACAAGATTAAATAAATTCTTTAGAACCCTAGAAACCTCTACTCTCGATCAAGCCTCATGTTTTCCAACTAAATAACTAATAAACAAAACCTAGGTCTTATTGATCCCGAGCAAAGATTTTGAATAAAAGTTTATTGAAACAGTGATTGAGAATTTAACATAGCAATCCAAGAATTCAAAAACAAATCAACTAAAGAAATAGAGTAATCATACTAGGGGCTTCATCTCAGCCCTAGCTAGAAGTTTAGAAATTCATAGATAAAGAAAACATGACTAGAAATAAAGATAGCATGGAAGAAACAATGGAAGAGATAGGAACTCGGGTTGAGCGATGGTGAGGCTATGTTCTTCTTTTCCTCCGCGTTCTTGCTACGTCTCTGCCCTCTTTTAACGTGCTTAGGGTTTTGCTTTTATTCCTCTTGAAATCCCAATTGATTTGGGCTTTTTAGACTCTCCTTGTCCAACATGGAATTGTTATCTTCTCTCCAAATAACACAAGGTTATTATTGTCAATGTAAGGATAGCCTTTCAAATGTGTAGACACGTTCAGCCCCTTTCCTTGTAGTATTAAGATTGATGGAATTGGGCTTCACAAATTGGAATCATGAGAACAAACACAAAATTCGTCAGAATCTGCCTCCACGCTATGCGTTCACTCAAACCTTCATAACTTGCTCTAGAAAAATGCAAATCCACTTCCGCAAAATTTTTCAGAAAGCTAACATCCGTAGCTTTCTAATGGTATATGGCTGACCTCCAGATTCCTTATGAGCAGGTACAGCTTAATCCTCAAAGTTGACGCACAACAGGGTAGTTTTTGGATCACTTAGCTCCAAATTCTCTTTTTCTCCAACTTGACCTACAAAACATAAAAACCAAGTAAATGACTCAAAATTGACAAGAACTAAGCATATAATCCAGCATCTAAAGGTATAAAAATGTATGAAATATGAATCTATCGAACCCTATATTCCCAATTTGGTCCGCGCGTGAGGCGCGTTCCTTTTTTCCTCTCCATTCTTACACCTACTCAAATATAACTCATCCAAAGTGTAACCAAGGTGGTCTAGCTTCTTCCAATAACTCATCCCAACAAAAGAGAGTGCATGCATGGTCTTCCTCGCTATTATATATATGAGCAGTTTATTTGCATTTTCTTTAGGTCTTCCTCGCTATTTTTCTCTGTTAAATTTTATATTGGATAGTGTTTACCAACTTTCGTAACTACAACATGTTTGTTTGTTTGGTTTTTTTTTTAAGTGTATTGAGAATTCGGAGGCTTGAATCAGTTGAATGAAAACGTCATTGCAATATGGACAATATATTGTGGTGAACCTTTGCTCATTCACCTCTCTAATTAGCCGCTCATGTTGTGACTTATGTTTAATATTAAACCTAATATACTTTATAAGAGTTGTAAGATGATGATAGATGACTTCACTAGCCAAATCAATGTTGTGTTCGAGGTAAATCCCTTCGGATGTTCGGATGAGTGATGGGAGGAGGTGGAAGCAACAATCTTACGTTTTCTGATGTTAGCTCTTAGCATGGTTAAATGAAATGGTGAGTACGATACCTAAAACAAGTAAGATTACATAGAGAATAATTTTAGAGAACAATCAACATACTTAAAAAAACAACAACTTAAAGAGATAGTTTAAAAAACTATAAAAACTACATTGTTAATGCGAGGTCCTAAATGCCCACAACAAAACACAATGACATTAAGAATATTGAGCCACTTTGAAGCTACAATATAGAAAGTTGTCACTAAACAATCTAGAAATACTAATTACTAAAACAAAAACAAGAACGACCAAAACAATTAATAAAAATAGGGAGATTTTCGAGTTATGGTTCTCAACATGGTGCCCAACACACAAATCATCAATTGCAACAAAATAACACTAATTTCCAACATCTCATAACTCTAACAACCTACAATTGAAGAAAACAAAGTAAAATCAAAGTTAAGAACACCACAAGAGCAAGAATTTAAAAAAATAAAAAAGTTCCTACCTCGCCGATAAAGCTAAAAAGTTTCACCAAACATCCAAGATCACCTAAATCTAAGATTTGAGCTTGAAATGGAGTAGAAGATGGAGTGAGTGTGTAGAAAGATAACAATTAATGTGACAAATTAGACTAATTCCAAGAGATCATAAACAATTAATATAAGGCATTAAGTTGATACTTCCAACCAAATCTATCAATGCTCAAACAAATAGATGTTTACCTATTTTACATGGAGTGGTGAATGAAGTCGGATCTCTCAACTTTGATGAAAGTATGTTTTCGTAGTTTGAGCGTAACTTGATTACGATTGTTGTTGGAACAAGTTGCAAATAATTATTTTAGTTGTTGCAGAGAAACTTGCTAACTTCAGCTATGTTATAAGCATCGACCATATATTGTTTTTTTTTTTTCATTTCAATTTGTTTGTTTGATATACGGTTCCTTACAAAGCCGTGGGCTCTTTGGTTAATTATCAAATGAAAACAAAGGGAAAAATGCTCATTCCAGTACAACTACAAGCGTTTCTAAAACCGTACACTCTCAAACATAAAAAAGAAAGCTAAATCCAGTATTACTAATCCAAGAGATCGATGTCGGCGATAAAATTGTTCCTGAGCTCAGAGACTGTCTCCGACCTCCGCCCCTACCGGGAAAGTCACCCGGGTGAGCCACATCCGGCTGAGTCACCACTGGGAGAGCCACCGCTGTTTAAGGCTAAGGTTGATCAGGGCTGCGTGGAGGCGTTCCCACCAATTTTGGAACAGAGCGGTCATAATATATTTTTACCGACTAAATATTTGTTAAAACAATCTTTCACCATTTATGAGAGAGTGCTCATTTAGTTTCGGCGAGATCCAACGAGATCTGACGACAACCCGACAAACCATATTTTGGGTAGACAACCAATACCTGCAGCTTGATCCAATCGAAGATGATCAATCACCACTATCGACCACGAATCCTCCACCTGTGCCGGTTTACCCTTGATAACATAAATTACTCTTGGCGTTAACATTAACATTACAATAGATAAGTCGAAGCTGGTAAGTCGAAGCTGGTAAGTCGAAGCTTTGCATAATTTACCAATATGCTATAGCTCAAAAATATTTTTGCATTCTTTACATGCATGCTTAACTTAAAGGATATAAATCATGACAATCAGGTAGTGACAAGGTTGAGTTCTGCAAGAAACTTGGAGCTGATGCCTGCATTAGTTTCAATTACAAGGACAAGGACAAGGACAAGGAAGATGACTTTATTGAAAGGGTAACTAAAGAAACAGATGCCAACAAAGATTTTGAACACCTAGGGCAGCTCGTCTTGTTACTTCCATTCTTCGAAGTTCGTTGCAGTACTGATCTCTTAGAGAAGAGAAGAATGGCAAAAGTATGAACAGATCGAGACGGCGGGAAGCGACCGGATGCAGCGGGTAATCTGAGTACAAAGTGGGTTGAGGATCCGTTGTTTCGCTGTCATTCAGAGATATGTGCTTATTGGGAATTTTGAAGTAGAAAGTATAAGTTTTATACATCGGTTCTGAACTCGTAAGAAAGCTTTGGTAGAGTACGTTATTAGTTTGAATTTGCTCTAATAGGCAGAATGGGGTACACCATTACAAGTAGGGCTGGGCACTTAGTACCGGAATCCCGATCCCGTACTTGTCCCGTACCGAAAGTTAGCAGGACGGGACGAGATAGAGTTGTAAAAATGTTTATACTGTACCGTCCCGTTTCAAAATTCAATAACGGGACAGGGCGGGATCGGGACTATCCCGAAATATCCCGTCCCGTCCCGTGATATTAAAATATCTAATTTTTTATGTTGTATTATATTATATATGTCTATTTCATAAGTTGTATCAGATCATATACGTCTATTTCTTAGGTTGTATGAAATCAATGATGTTTACGCCCAAATTAATATTTTATTAGAAAGTAAATGTCTATGTAAATATTAATTAATTCTTGATCCATGTCAAACCGGCGAGCCCAGATTTCTTTGGGTTTACAAGTGATGGCTCGCCAGTGAGACCACGCGAGCTGAACTACATAGCTCGAGCGCTGAATGACTTCGCGCGGACTACGCACTTCGCTTGCAAATGGGACTTCGCGCGAACTAAACAGTTTGCGTGGAAACGGGACTTCGCGCGGACTACACAGTTCGCGCGCGGAATGACTTCGTGCAGAATTACTAGCTGACTCCGCGTAGGCGAGATGAGATTGACACTCCGAGTAGGCGAGGCAAGCGGGTTACATCAAGGCGAACTGGCGAACTGGCTCGTGTGAGATACTTCGCGAGGAAGCAACATGAGGAGTCCGCGCGCACCACATTAATCGTTGAAGACTTTTACAAGTCTTTGACATGCTTCGGGCCAATCCATGTGGCCCTTTTAATATAAAAAGCCCTTCTAAAGCCCGCGAGCTAGAAAGGCCTGCGAGATGGAGACAAGCTTTTTGACCCTGCGGGATGAGGATATTCCTAATTCCAGTTCGCATAGGAGTCTATAATTGAGCGGCAGTTCCTATGTGAAGTGTGCGAACTGGACATGTGTCACAGGATGGTTGGTTCGCGCGGACGGAACAGTGCCCTTGTGCTATTAGGGTTTCAGAGTCTGACTTGAATTCTAAGCTATCTTTCTTCTGCCGCAAGTCGAACCACTATATAAAGGGCTCGAAGGTTTACAGAAACAACGCTCAATACATCTAAACAATCAAATCTCTCAACAAAATACAAACTGCAAACCAGTTAACCCTCGAGCTACCTCGAAACCCTAACCCTAAGTGCGCAACCGCTTTAGTTTCAGAGCCCCTCTGGACTCGCCCCCGATCTCTGATCTCCCTTTTGTTGCTCTGCTCACGTCCCGCCGTGAGTATCGATCGCCTTGTGCTCGTAAATTCCTCCTCTGAGGTGACACATGGAAACCCCTTCCGCCTGATCAAGAAGTCAAGCTCGCATACAAGCTCTTTCCTCGTCCGCGAGGTGGCACACCCGCAACAGTCTCCCTCACTATTTGTTCGCTATTTACCTCTCGCCCGCGCGCTGAGGATCGTGGCCAAAACAAATGACGCCTCTCAAATGATTTCTCAATGACACTTCCATCTCATGCTCTCCCTATTTGGCCTCACCCTCACAAGGACACTTACAACATTTCTCTTCTATCTACAATAAAACCTCTATAAATAAATAATGTTAGGAACATGAAAAATTAAAGAGGTTATTATATTATTGATAAATGAACAATATTTATTTATTGATAATTTATTACTTTATATAGGGTTTTGTTGTTAAGAGTTTTCTTAAGGGCAAATAACACAAAAGTGCCGTTAGAAGGTATAAATGATAAAAAAATCATCAATTGTTCCATATGTTAAAATGGTCACCCTAAATATTAACAGATGATAAAATAGTTACTTAATTATATATAACATGATGTAATAGTTATGATTAAGTGTTAATTATGATAAAAAAGTACATTTTCAAATTTTATAAGTTTACGATTTTACCCTTTCTGTTAGTTTGTCTCGTTCTCATCTCTCTCCGTTACTACTTTCTCTCGATCTGTTACCGATTTCTCTCACCTCTCTCAGCTTTCCTCTGTTACTGCTTTCTCTCTGTACTCAATCTCGATCTCTCTATCGCTCTCTCTCGATCTCGAAATCGATCCCGTTGGCGCCACCTGAGTTTCTTCGTTCGTATCCTTGACGCGGTGGCTCCATCAGTTCCGCCATCCACCGCCTTCTAACGCAAACGAGGTCGATGCTTTGCTCAGACACAATGTTTTTGATTTCTTTCATATTTTGATGTTTTGATTGATTTATTTCTGTGTTTAATTGTTACAATTTCATATGTTGTCGATCGATGAATTCTAGGATTCATAGGAATTTAGAGATTTGAAGCTCTTTGACTCAATCTGTGCTCTATTCACAGCCTCCCAGGAATTTAGTGATTTTAGTCTTTGGAAAAGTGATTTGTTTGCATTGTTTTTCTTGTTTTGGTTGTGTACTCTGGTGAATGAGCATGAGTTACTTGCATTGTGTACTCTGTGTTTGTATTATTTTGCTTATTTTGGTTGTTTGCATTCTTTTGCTTATAGGTGTCATGAGTTACTTGTAATATGAAATACTATACATATTTCTGTTCAGATACTATGGACAGTAACTATACTGCAAAGCTTGTGTACTCTGGTGAAGGAGCAGCAGTTTCATTTGATCATAGTGTCTCATATATTGATTTCGCTAATTTTGTACATGACCGATTTCCGGTATTGGGCAGAAGCATTGTCAATCTGAGGTATACTGTTTTTCCTGATGTTGTATCTTATCGTCTTGAAAATGAAGAGGATATGAAGATGATGTTTAGAGTTTTGGCCCGTTATAATTCAAATTTTGTTGATGTGGATGTTTGCTCTTTTGATGTTAGTGCTTCTGGTTCTGAAAGTGTGTTGAGTAACAATGTTAGTGAAGACTCTAGCATTTCGTTTGATGAAAATGATTATTTAGGATGTTACAAACCAGAGGAAGCAAAGAGGTATTGTAGCAAAGGGTGGGAGAATTATATCAAATCAAAGGACCAGAAGTTTCAAGGTGGTGTGGAAGAGTTTAGGTTGAAATTGCGTATGTATGCAATTGAGATGGGATTTGAGTATAAGTATGTTAGAAATACTAAGAAACGTGTTGTTGCCTATTGTTCTAAGAGAGAGTCGGAGCATTGTGGATGGTGTGTGAAGGCTTCCTTGTTAGAGTATAATCGTTTTTTTGTCATTACTGATCTGGTGAATGAGCATAGCTGTCATGGTGTTGTTCGCTTGCAAACTAATAAGATGATGAGTTCCAAGATTATAAAGTCTATAATGCTTGATAAGGTTCGTGAGAACCCTAACAAGAAGGCTATAGATATATACCATGAGATAAAGTCAGATTATGGGATTGAGGTCTCTTATCGTACGGCTTGGTACGGTAAAGAGCGTGCTAGAGAATCTGTTCTTGGTGGTGATGTTGATTCTTATGCTCAGTTAGTTTGGTTTGGTCAAAAAGCAGTGGAATCAAACCCTGGCTCTACTATCAAGATTGAGTATGAACCTGAAACTCGCAGGTTTGAGCGAATGTTTGTGTGCTATGATGCGTGGATTAAGGGTTTTCAGTATTGCAGACCCATTTTGTTCATTGGTGCTACCTTCATCTCTAACAAATACAGAGGGCAGCTTATTGGTGCATCTGCCAAGGATGCAAATCAAGGTACCTTTTAGTGAAAGTTATTTAATTACATTGGCAGTTTCTTTGATTGTGATAGTTACATAGTTTCCAAGCGCTTCAGTTTTGATTGCTTTAATGGATAGTTACTTTACTAGTTATTCATGTAACTATCTATGTAACTATGTATGTAACTAAGCATGTAACTATCAATGTATGTAACTATTCATGTAACTATCCATGTAACTAAGCATGTAACTATCAATGTATGTAACTATCTATGTAACTATGCATATAATTATCCATGTAACTATGCATGTAACTAATACAACTCAAGTCCCTGCATCACAGATGCATACTTATGAACTGTTTCTTTGATTGTGATAGTTACACAGTTTCCAGGGGCTTCAGTTTTTTATGGCTTTGACATTTTTATGTAACTGTTCATGTAACTTTCATTTATTCATACTGATTTTTTCTTCGTCTTTTTTGTAGGTTTATATCCAGTTGCTTATGCTATTGTTGATTCTGAAACTGAAAGTAATTAGAGATTTTTCCTTCAGTGTGTATCTGAAGTGTTGTCAAGACACCCTATGAGGCAGGTGACATTCATTTCTGATCGGAATCCTGGTCTTCTTAGTGCATATCCGCATGTCTTTCCCAATAATCCACATGGTTTTTGTTTAAGGCACCTTGTAGACAATCTCTCCAAAAAGTATCCAAGTCAGTCACCCCTTCATAAATCTGTTCCTTATTTGTTCATGTGTTGTGCTTATTCTCGCACCCCAGACTCGTATGAAACCAATCTTGCAAAATTGAAGGAGGAAGGGGGTTCTATTGTTGAAGATTTTCTAAAGGACCTTCCCAAGGAAAGCTGGTGTTCGGCTTTTTTTAACGGGGAGAGGTTTGGTGAAATGACCAACAATTTGGCCGAGACTTTTAACAATTGGGTGGGGGATTTGAAGAGTCTTCATATTTATGATCTTAATGAAGGTATTAGAACCAAGTCTATGGAGAGAATTGCTGAGCGGAAGGAAGGGTCAAAGGAATAGGTCACTGTTTTGTGTCCAAACATGGAAAAGAAATTGATTAATAACTTGGCGGTTGGGCGACATTGGCGTGTTATGAGATCTGATACATATGTTTATGAAGTTCAATGTCAAAAGTACAGGGTTATGGTGAACTTGGGAGAGGATTTTGTTTGTTCGTGTGGGGAATAGAAATGTCATGGTTTTCCTTGTTCACATGCCCTTGTTGCAATTCAGCAACATGGTGTCTCTCCTTATATGTTAGCCCTTACTATAAGGTACTCTTTTACTCATTTCGTTTCTTTTTACTCCACATCTATTCTTGTTTCCTTTTTTTGTTTCTTGTATTCTTGTTTCCTGCTTTTGTTAACTAACATGTCCAGTAACTGCTTGTTTTTCAATGTAACTACTAATGTAACTGATCATGTAACTGCTTGTTTTTCAAGGTGGATAAATTCCGAGAAACCTACTCGCACACCATTAACCCAATCCCTTCCATTTCAATGCATGTTGATCTTGCTCGATCATCATTTCCATTGCAGCCTCCTTTGACTAAAAGACCTGCTGGAAGGCCAAAAACAAGAAGGTACCGAAGTAGGAGTGAGGTAAAAAGGCAGATCAAGTGTTCCAGATGTGGGAAATACAGCGGGCATAACAGAACGAGTTGTAAAGCTCCAATATAGCCTTTGGTTACATATGACAGCTACATTGATGGATACAGTAGTTACATTGATGGATACAGTAGTTACATTGATGGATTCAGTAGTTACATTGATGGTTTCAAGTTCTTTTTAGTAGTTACATGCACAGTTACAATTCTGTTGTTGGATGTTTCATTTATTTAGCTGTTGCTTTTTATTATGATAGTGGAAACTGTGTATCTCATTTTTCGCGGTGCAGCGGCACGCTGCAAATATTAATGCAAACCTCATTTTTTTTAGTTTTTCCAAGTGCTTTGTTTATTTCAAGTTTCATTGGTTTGTTTAAGGTTTATGTTTTCCAACAGTTACATGGGTAGTTACATTGCTAGTTACATGTATTTTAATAGATTTTTGTAATAATACGCAGCTGGACGCTGCCATTGCGGTGCAGCGACACGCTGCAATTATTATTAAACAAATTCATGTAACTATCCATGTAACTATCAATTTTTCATGTAACTATCAATTTTTCCATGTAACTATCCATGTAACTATCAATTTCCCATGTAACTATCAATGTCCCATGTAACTATCCATGTAACTATCCATGTAACTATCAATTTCACATGTAACTATGCATGTAACTATCAATTTCACATGTAACTATGCATGTAACTATTAATGTAACTATCATTTTTTCATGTAAAATGTCTATGTAAATATCAATTTCCCATGTAACTATGCATGTAACTATCAATGTAGCTATTAGTTTTTCCATGTAACTATCCATGTAACTATCAATTTTTCATGTAACTATCCATGTAACTATCAATGTCCCATGTAACTATCCATGTAACTATCAATGTAACTATCAATTTTTCATGTAAAATGTCCATGTAACTATCAATTTTCCATGTAACTATGCATGTAACTATCCATATAGCTATCAATTTTTCCATGTAACTATCAATTTTTCATGTAACTATCCATGTAACTATCAATGTCCCATGTAACTATCCATGTAACTATCCATGTAACTATCAATTTCACATGTAACTATGCATGTAACTATCAATGTAACTATCAATTTTTCATGTAAAATGTCCATGTAACTATCAATTTCCCATGGGTAGTTACATGGATAGCTACGTGTATAGTTTCATGCATAGTTACACAAGTGTAGCATGTATGTAACTACCCATGTAACTATCAAATTGCTAGTTACCTAGGTAGTTACATGGATAGTTACATGTAAAGCAAAAAAGCAAAACAATCATGTAACTCCTTTTTTTCTTACACAGAACACAGAAAATGGCAAAGCAAATCAATCTGTATTAATGTTCCATTCCAATAGTTTTTCAAATACAATTGATGAAACATTGATATTAAACTTGGTGAACCTACTGCTGATGATGTATTGAGTACCAACTGTGCCTGTGGTCAAGAAACCTCTTCACCACTTGTGCTCTAAACTTCAAAACATCTTCCTTCTTCAATGTTCTGTCAAACATTTGCTCCTTGGAAATTTTTTCCATATAGTACATAACGAAAATCCCACAATCCAATATGTTTTTCCAAAAACATTCAAGTCAAAACAGAATCATTTAACAAACAGTCAATTTTTTACATAATAGTTTCCCTACGTAACTATCCATGTAACTACAGAATGATAGTTACCTGGGTAGTTACCTAACCATAACTTTAAATCTGAATTGAAAAATTTTAAAACTTACGATGTGGGACGTTGTTGAGGTATTGGTCCGTTGATATTACAACTTATCGGGATTCTTTCAGTATAGTTTTTCTGGACCCATTGTATGGACTTTTTCTCCCACTCCGTAAGCTTTTCTTTTTTCATTACTAGTTTTTCTGAACTGCTCCTGTTGATGTCCATTTTTCTGCGGCAGCCTTTCTTCAGCATTTCATCTCCATGTTCTTTTACTGCTGCCATCCATAACTCAACCATGGTTGCCTGCACAACAGAATCATTGAACAAACAGTCAATTTCTTACATAATAGTTTCCCTACGGTTAACTACATTGACCTGCTTATGCATGTAACTGTCCATCTATGTAACTATCCATTTATTTAACTATCCATGTAACTAGAGATTGGCAGTTACCTAGGTAGTTACATCTCACACAGAATGCAAAAGAATCCCTATAGCAATCCTTATAGCTACATTAAACCTTCAAAACAGATAACAAGAGAAAATCTTTACCATCTTTTTGGCATCATTCCATGTCTGTCCCTTACTCCCATCAGTTCTTCCCTTCATTGAATCTAGGTGGTAGAAATGGGGGGGGGGGGGGGGGAGGGGTTGAACTTGGAAAGCAAGGAGTGTATGGTGAAACTTTTCTTCACTTGTCATGGGAAAAAAAAATCATCGTCGCTTCTCCCAAATAGTCATACAACTTGTCAAGGAAGTAGTGGTGGATGTTCCTTCCATGAAGATATTCAGTTGAATGCTATTAAAATGAAACAGAAACTATCTATCTATGTAACTATCTATATTATCAATTATTAATAGAGATGTACATAGTTTCAGTCCTTACCCATGCCATGGTCTGCATAACCCTAGGAACAACGACAGACTGAGAATCTTGCTGAGAAATTTCGTCAGCTATAATGGCACCAAAGCAGTCTATTACATTGCATGCCACTGCTTTGTCCATTATAACCTCCAGCAGATCAAGCTTTGTAATCTCTGAACCATACAATGGGCCTTCCCATAGGAAGTCTCTGCAGGAAAAGATTAAGCTGGTTAGATTACAGGTTACAGCAGCAGTTGCTCAATTATCCATCTTTGTAATCTCTATGTAACGATGCATGTAACTATCAATTTTCCATGTAACTATCAATTTTCGATGTAAAATCAATGTAACTATCAATGTAACTATCGATTTTCCATGTAACTATGCATGTAACTATAAATGTAACTATCTATGTAACTATCCATGTAACTATCTACATTAACACAAGGCCTAAAACAGTTAAATCAAAAATGAATTTTCAAAGTGATTTGAGTTTACCCGTCATCTAAGTTGTCCCAACAAGTTTTCCATTTTTCCTTTGTCAATGAATCCATGCACTTGAATGCTTTGGAAGTTGTCCAAACCGCCTTCGGAGTCATAATCCATATTGGCCTCGCGATGGTTGGCACAATCTGTATCGGGATGGGTTCCATGTCATCATCACCGATGTTATGAATTACATCTCCATGCTCGGTCAGTTCATCTCCTTCTCCTATCTTGTTCTTCGTTTTCTGCTCAAGATTTTTCTTTCTTTCTTCTGCTATTTCTTTGGCCTTCTTCTCTTTGGTCTTTTTAACCTCCCCCCACCAGTATATATCATCTCTTTTTGCCGGCCTTCTCTGCTTGTTCTTTATCCGAGCAACATATGAATACATCCCCAAGGATGATGCTGTCCTTCCAGAGTCTTCCTCTGTCAGCCCGATCTCGATATCACTCTCCTCTTCATCGAGATTAATGACAGGAACTTCTACCTGTGGAGAGCAAAGAACCGTATGTTAAGCTACCCCTGAAACTATCCATGTAACTACGGGTTGACAGTTATCTGTGTAGTTACATATAATGTATAAAAAATCACAGAATGCAGAAAAAATCACAATATCATACCTGTGGAGATACGATGATCTGATATTTTGCAGGTTCTCGTTCCATCATCGTAAGGTCAATTATCTGAGGGCTAGAGGGAGTATTGAGATTCTTATCTGGAATGTTTATTATTCCAGTCACCAATGGGCTATTCCAAGATACCCATGGAGATATTCCCAAATCAAAAGAAGGCATATCGGTCACCGGTGTTTTCGGCGACCAACGCGCTTCTCCCGCAACCGTCCTCCTGGGTGGTGACTCTGGTGGTGGCTCACAGTAAGCTGCATAGTAGAAAATAAATAATGTTAATTATGACAGCAATGCTCATGCAGCCACTTCATGTCAGTTGCATGGATAGTTACATAGACATGCATAGTTCAATACTTGATAATTACCCTTTGTTTCATCTTCTGCTTTCTTCTTCTTTTTAAGCTCTTCCTCAACCCGTTCTAATTCTTCAACATATAAGTCTTCAGAATTTTGGGTCGGAAGGTGAGCTATGTTCTCAGCTGCTTCATCTTCCTTGTCATCATCTTCTTCAGCTACCTTATCAGCTTCCTTGTCCTTCAGATCTTCATTGATTTTTCCTCCCTTGTTTGCTCCTCCTTCAGGATCCTGATCATCTTGAGAGTAAGGTGCTAATGCCGCAACCAAAGCTTGCAGCTTCTTCAGTTCTTCATTGAGTTTTTCATTTTTCACCCTTGTTTCATTGTTAATTATCCTCTCAACCATCAAATCATGTACTACATCTTCCAACTTTTCCCGTAAATCTGTCTGCCTTGATTCATACTCCTCTTCCATCTTTCTCATTTCCTCTTTCAAGCATTCAGTTTGACAGCGCAGCCTTTCGTTCTCCTCTGTTAGCCGTCTCATTTCAACCTCCTTTGCTTTTTCGTTTTCTTCTTGGCTTTGATCGGATATTAGAGAGGAGGACTGTGGCCTTTCTCCTTTCTCTGCTGCCTTACATGTTTCTTCTTTTTCCATTAGTTTCTTATGTACTGTTTCTTCCTCAGATTGTTCTTCTTCTTCTTCTTCTTCAGATTCAGAATTTTTTTTTCCTGGATCAGACTTGAATCCAGCAAACAGTTGCTGTAGTAAAAAGAAAAAAAATTGTTAGTTATATAGTTACAAAACACACAGCAGATACATGGATAGTTACAATGGCAGTTACATATTTCCAAGACACTTGAAAAACTGAAGGAAGTCAAACATATGAGGTGCATTGTTTTTAAAACTATCACAATTCTCCATGTAACTATGTATGTAACTGTCATGTAACTATCAATGTAACTATCCGTGTAACTATCAATTTTCCATGTAACTATCATTTTCTCATGTAACTATCCATGTAACTATCCATGTAACTATCATTTTTTCATGTAACTATCCATGTAACTATCATTTTTTCATGTAACTATCCATGTAACTATCAATTTTTCATGTAACTATCCATGTAACTATCATAATTTTTCATGTAACTATCAATTTTTCATGTAACTATCCATGTAACTATCATTTTCTCATGTAACTATGCATGTAACTATCCATGTAACTATCAATTTTTCATGTAATTATCCATGTAACTATCCATGTAACTATCATTTTTTCATGTAACTATCAATTTTTCATGTAACTATCCATGTAACTATCATTTTTTCATGTAACTATCATTTTCTCATGTAACTATCCATGTAACTATCAATTTTTCATGTAACTATCAATTTTTCCATGTAACTATCAATTTCCCATGTAACTATGCATGTAACTATCAATTTCACATGTAACTATGCATGTAACTATCAATTTCACATGTAACTATGCATGTAACTATCAATGTAACTATCATTTTTTCATGTAAAATGTCTATGTAAATATCAATTTCCCATGTAACTATGCATGTAACTATCCATGTAACTATCATTTTCACATGTAACTATGCATGTAACTATTAATGTAACTATCAATGTAAAATGTCCATATATTGATTAAGTTGTATAAGAACTCATACCGTCAATTGAACTTTCTTTGTTAGCTTTGTGAGGTCCCATTTCCTCATCTTATTTTCCTCATCCTCTGTGCCTTCAATTGGCTTTATGACATTTGTCTTCTCACAGAGCCAATACTAACACAAAAAAGAAACAGTTAGTTTCCAAATTATTTTCTTACCAAAAAAAAAATACATACCAGAATTAAGATAGTAAAAAAAAAATACATACCAGAATTAAGTGCGCACAGCCTCCTGTGTTTAACCCGCGGTTTGACCCCTTACCCTTTGATTTTAGTCGTTGTCTTAAACAACCTGACAAAAATCTTCCAACTTCTTTAGCCCATCCAAAGCTCTCTATATTGCTCCATATTGCATTTATCAGCTCATTTGATACATTCCCTCCCCCATTTGCAAATAGAAACTTTATGCAAATTTCTAAAATCACCAGCCTGACCAATTTTTTTCTCTTCTTTCTTTTTTCTTCTTCATTTTTTGGCTGCTGGTCCTTTAGCTTTCTTAAAGCGCCCATCACACACTTTTTTGTCACTCTTTTGTTTGTCCCAAACAATGACTCTTCGGCATTCTCTTCCACTTGCATTGTGTCAAAGCAGCCACCTTTTCTAGGAAGTCCTAGAATCTCAGATACATCTTTGCTTGTGATTCTGTATCTTCCTTCCCCAATTACAAACGCATCAAGCTTTTCATTGTAAGTGTCAGCGATTATTTCAATGAGATTGTTCGACTTCCCAAAATGCTTTTTGTTTACATGCTCATAAAATCCTTCAAAAATTAAACCAAACGGGTCATTTCTCAGCTCATTCAGTGCTTCTTCATCTAAGACATCTCTAAAACTGTCCATTTCAGGCCATGTTAATCTGAACTGATTTGATTTCTTCTTCTGTGTCTCATCTTCTTCTTCCTCCTCCATTTCAGATGTCTTTTTCTTCTTTGGCTTCTCTTGTTTTCTCCTTCTTTTTTTCTGTCCTCGAAAAAGTTTGGACAGCAGTACACCATCATCCTCTTCATCCACTGTCCTCTTTCTCTTCTTTCCTTCTTCATTAACTGTGTTCATTTTTCGCCTATCCATTTCCCTTCATCAAATAAACAGCATATAAACATTAAGAAATACTAACAACCAATAAACAGAATATCAGTAAACCCTACATCTTCAAAACTACATGGGCAGAAACAACTAATACAACTCAAATCCCTGCATAACAGATGCATACATATGAACTGTAGAATCCAAACTAATAGCTATCTTCATAATCCCAACTGAACAGAATAAAAGCAATGAATAAAAACAGTAATCAAACAAAAAAATGAATGTCTCTGTAGTATTGGATAGTTACTTGATAGTTACATGTAACTAGCAATGTAACTATTTATGTAACTATGCATGTAACTATCCATTTAACTATGAATGTAACTAGCAATGTAACTATGCATGTACGTACAAATTGCTAGTTACCTAGGTAGCTACAATGCTGCTTACATGGATGTAACTATCCATGTCCCTGCATCACAGATGCATACCTATGAACTGTAGAATCCAAACAAAAAAAATACACACACCAAAAGCAACATCATAATCCAAAACTAAACAGGACAAAGTCTCAGTAGTATTGAATAGCTACTTGAAACAGAATATCATCGAGCTTAAAATACTGTGTAATCAGAATGATTATGAAATCAGAAGGAATCAAAAGCAGGAGGCAGAGATTAAGGACTGCGAAGATGTTACATGAGGTTTTTGGAATTCTGGTATTGTGGAGGAATTGTTCTCGATGTCGCAGTCGAGCCGAAGATGAGTCTTGTGTCGACAGTTACTGGGGAGAACGACGGATTCACCTGAGATAGATGGATGATGGATTCACCGGAGACACAGAGAATTAGGGTTTTCAGCGAGAGTGAGAGTGAGAGTGAGAGTGAGAGAGAGATGAGAAATTGAGAATCAATGAGGTAACGGTGTGGATGAGGTAACTGCGTCAGTGGCACAATTCGCAATTATTTTCATTTTTAGGGGCAACGCTTCAAAAGATTTCAATGGTATGATCGTAATTTTTTTTATTTTCATGGGCAACGGTTTAAAACTTTTAAATAGATGTACTATTTTATCATCAAGGAACATTGGTTAACATTTTTATCATTTACTACTTCTAAATGTACTATTTTATCATTAGTAAATTACTATAAAGTTACTAATCAAATTTCAGTTTACAAATACATCCTTTACACAATATCTTACACATTTAAGGACAAATATTAACAAATTAGGACAAACTAATATCCACATGCCATCTGTCACAATAATGTTACCAGAATACCCTCCACTACATATCAACTGCTACTGTCAACGATAGCACAGTAGCACACTACCGAGTAGCATAGTAGCACATTGGGTGCTACTGTCAAGTAGCACAGTAACACCCGATAAAAAGGTGTCATTTTAGGCAATTTTACAGAATCAAACAAAGCTGCTACTGTCGCGATATGAGACCTTCATAAAGCTGCTACTGTAGCTGTTAGAAACTTTCTGCTACTGACGAAGAAATGGCTATTACTACCGCGAATCTAACTGCTAATGTCGACTTCTACTACCAATCGGCCTGCTACTTCCTACCTACTATTGATAAAAAAGTGTGCTACTGTCGATAGAACAGTGTGCTACTGCCGGTGCTATATTGCAATTTTATTTTCCGGCGTTTCTCTGGAACCAAACAAAGCTGCTCCTGTGAACTCTAAAGCTGCTACTATTGACTCGAAAGCTCCTATTTCCCATACATAATTATACTAACCGAGCCACAATCCTAATAAATCACCGATGACAATTCCTGCAAATTCAAAGCTTTTAGCAACAGATTCAATTTCCTCTTTAACAATTGTGATTTAGAGTAATAAGAGATTTGTTCAGAATAGAAAAATAAAACAAAAAACAAAGGAAAATTGAAAAATGTCACAAGCACAGTAGCTTACCTTATAAGCCTAAAGATGAGAGAATGAGATTGTCGTCGTAGTCTTCAAATCACAAACCAACTACCACTAATTAAAGACAAAACAAATCAAAGCAAGTCGCTCCGAGCTTCATCTTTGTACAGTAGCAATCCCACCCCCACCACTCCTAGCAAACCCAAAAATAATTAATGGAATCGAATTGGTGACCATGCTGTTTCTCAGGAAGAGAACAACGACTCTGCGGCTCTTGCGGTGGCGATGTCAACATGTCGTATGCTGGGCTTATGAGGGCGTCGTCGGTCCTGACGGAGAGAGAGGAGGAGTGGTGGAGATTTATCGGTGAGAGATCGAGATGAGTCGTCGTCGCCTCTATTCCAGGGATGGGAGCAACAACGACTCCATTCACGTCGTCATCAGAGATGAGATCCGAGAGTCGGAGTCGGAGGTCGGAGGCCATGGGTTCCGGGCGCCGTCTTCGAGACGGCTACTGTCATTCTAGCATTTGGAGAGAGAGAGAGGTATTAATTGTAACTCTATTGTGAAATTGGGTATTTCGGTCATTTAACAGAGAAAAATCGGATCAGGCTTGGTATCATAGATTATAGGCCTCCGTTTTTGTCTTAATTTGTACAAAAATTATCAGAAAAGGGTTTTTTGTGTTTTTAAATTTGGTTGTGTGCTACAATGTAATTTTCTCTTTTATCATTGGCCCTTTTCTTAATATGTCAAGAGTTTCCTTAATTTTTCATAATACAAGGAAAAAGCAAAGGACTTTATATAGATATTTTGGGAAATAGGAATTAACATTGTTAAGAGTTTTCTTAATTTGTATTATTATGAACATTAATTACTTTTTCTTTTATTTATTTTATTAATTTTTAATATTTTTGGATTCTTTTTAGCTATTATATCAGGATAAGATCAATTCTTAAAAACGACATTTTCATACTGTCCCGTCCCCTTTTTTTATTTTTGGGACGGGACGGGATTCACCGAATCTCATCCCATCTCGTCCCATGCTAGCCCTAATTACAAGTTTCCGTGTCAAAACAGGGGCCCTTATTCAGGTTTTACAATGCATATGACAATGCACTATCCATGCATTTCCGCATGATGAGCTAAAGCCTCTCAATAAAAGTTCCATTGATTCTCTGAGTGAACCTGGAAATTTGAAGGCGTTTAGTTGGAGTTGAAACTTGAAAGAAATATCCATAGTGACAATGGAACCAGCATGGCTGAAATTCTAGAAATTGCAGGTGTTGATGTCATATTAAGTAACCTCCCGATTGAATATGCCGTGGAACAATGCCTGTGTTAAGCAAGAGGGGACAGTTATTAAGATAAATGGTTGTTGGATGCTACCGAAAGATATATACTAAAGCTAAGACTCCACAGCCAAAAAAAGTGAATTCTGAGCCTGTGGCGAACGTCAACATAGGAGGTACTAGACTAGAATATACTTGGTTAAAGTTATCCTTTTCAATTTCTTGTGCAAAATTTATCTATCTTTCAATACTTAATACTTCTTCATTAATAATATGAGTAATTATTCTCTGAACCCGGAACACCACGTGACACTGCTAGGTGGTGTTCCTAACCAATCATATAACTCAATTTTCTATGAGGACCAATCAGAAATAAGATAAAAACACTTGGACTAATAGTATTAGAGGGGACCAAATGCAACGTGGTGTTCCGGGTACAGTTTATAATTTCCCTAATAATATATAGTATAATACCGAAACCGAAGGTGAAATCTTGTAACCTACTATTCTTTTTCAAAAGAAAAAAAAGTAGTTCATTACATTAAATTGTGAAAAGGCTACTAGTAAAATTCCCAACAAATCAGATGAACACTTCCCAACAAATCAGATGAACGCCCCTACTAAGCCTAAACTGTCTAGGCTTAACACATGCATCAGTTCTGTTCAGGATATATAAGATGATGACTTATTCCCACATCCAACCCGGAAGAGCAACTGTGCAAGCGAAGGTTGTTTGAAGATGTAAACGGGAACGTCTGCTGTATACGCAGTACTCGGAGTACTGCGGCTGTCTTTGGACGGTGAAATTACAAATTGTTACTTTTGATAAAAAGCACGCGCGCTTGACGCGTCTCGCGTGGACACAGAGAGCAGGTTTTTATTTTTTATTTTTTTATTATTTTTTTTTTTAACGTCGTGTGTGCGGTCTTTAAGTGTTTCAGTTTTGTTTCTTATTTCTGTACATGTCAAACTCCAGAACTGAGTGTTGGCTTTGTATAATCACTCCGTTGCGCTCTGAATAATCTCTCTCAACAACCTGCGCGGCGAGTCAGTTTTGTTTCTTTGATCCTTCTTTGCGCGGCGACTTGTTTACATAGATCTGTAAAATCTGGAGAAGTCGTCTGGAATAAACCGACACCAATTTGCACCCGAGGACGGCATCGAAGCCGACGTCAGGCCGAGAAAAGAGAAAAGAGACATCCCGGGTTGAAACCCAGGAACACAACTGCATATGGTGAATTGAAGTTTGGATCGAAGATCTGTCTTTTGCAACCTATATCACTGGACTTCTGGTACGACTCTTAGATATCTGTTGTTGATGGGTTTGAGTTAGTTGTGATTGATTCTGGTATTGCTTTTACGAGTCTTGAATATCTGGATTGATTGATGTCATTCATTCAATTTTGGGAGGTCGATGTGGGTTGTAGTATTTGTTCAATTTGGAATAGGAATTGTGGATTGTTTCTTTGTTGTTGATGGGTTTGAGTTTGTGGCGATTGATTGTGTGTAATTTTACGTACTTTATAAATATACGATTGAATTTAGGGACTGAAGTTGTTCAAGATGAGAGATGAAAGTTTTTATTTCTCATTGGGTAGTAAGTAGTAACAAATGTCCTGCATAATGCAACTCTGGATAGTGTATATCGTACAAGGGGGTTTAGGGGTCATAAGATGGCAATTTTGCATTTAAATTTAGATGTACCAAGGGGTTTAGGGGTCATAAAATTCTACGTTTACCTGCATAATGCAAGTAGTATTTTTCACAATGGTGAATTCCAAATCCCGACTTGTATACTGTGTGTGCATCATGAATCTTTCAAGTGCTGGACAAGCTCTAATTTACAAGTAAATTGATGAGTTCTGCCATGTGATGATTTTTAAAGGATGGATTCTAATTATAATTTGAGGTCATGTTTGGGCTAAGAATTCAAGTTCGGCTTAGTTAGGTTGGGATGACAAGTAGTTGTAATTAGATTCTGGAATCGAAGCAATACCTGGTTGAAATGGTAGGATATTCTTTCAACTAAAATATTGAAATCTTTGTAAGTTGACAGTGTGCTCGTCATTCAAATAGTCTTCTAATCCATTTCTTTGAACTGAAAAAGTATGATATATAATTGGAGAGATAGGCAGGTAGGAGATCAAACAAAGTTCATTAGGTCATGCTTATGCCTGATTAGGATTAGAGAGGTATTAGAGTTTGAGGTTCAGGAATTTTGAAGTGAGAGAATGGGAAATGTACAGGGGTTCTGTCGATAGTGAAAGAAAGGGAAATGTATCTTGTCACTTGTGTGATATGAGGCAAATTTGATCTCAAATCATGAAGACAGATACAAAAGCAAATCACCCTAGCACAGTTGGACAAGGATGGGTTTTTTTTTAGAGCTGGATGATAGTGCTTTTTGGAGAAGCAACTGCTTTCTCCATCCCTTTTGTGTAAACCTAGCTAAAAAGCAGAAATGCATTTGCAATTGTACAAGGGATAGGAAGGAAATTGATCATATCTTAGATCACAGTTGTTTGGCATCTCTTCCCTGATTACACATTTTATATAGCTAGCCTGATTCAAGATGCTTCTAGCTGCTACAACATTACTAGTAACCAATTCTTTGAACAACTTTCATGTAAAGCCCCCATTTTGTTACCTCTCTTGAAAAGAATTCTGAGGTTCAATGTCCTAATATTTTGTAGTAATGATGTCATGCTTTTTTATCATAAATTATGAGACAATCATAAGCCACAAGTATTTCATTTTTGCAGAGCTATCAAACTATTGATACGATATGCAAATTTGAGGACGGATGCAAGAGAGCTTGGAATCATTGCTAGACGAAGAAACATTTACATAACTGTTGTTGGTTTTTGCCATTATTGGAAATTTGGGATGAAACTTTTGCTCAAGTATATAAAGTCTTCTGTTCACCATTTTCAAGTTCAAAAGGTGGAATCAAGTCTATCTCATTGTCATCTTTCCCCATTATTTTATAATCTTTGATCACATAGATGTGACTTTCATGTCAAAACTGGAAATATTGGTTTAGTGCTTTTCTACTGCCATGCATGGTTTAATGCATATTGTGGCATTGTACTCTCTCCTCATATAACAGGCTTTATAGTGTCTAAAATTCTTTTTCACCTTAAATCATGACTCTTGCTGACAGGGGCGGATCTAGGAATCGCAACTGGGTGGGACTTAGATTTTAGTATAAAATTATTTTTGACGGTGCTAGATCAATTTATAGATTGAAAAGAAAGATAAACCCATTTTTCTTGTGAAATAGGATGTGACTGGAATAGTGAAATACGGTTAGGGTTGAAAAATCATAAACTTCTGGTAACGTTTATTTCCTATTAAAATCGGTCAACCGTAATTATGCTTAACTACTTCTAAAGGGAGTCTAACCACCGGAGGGTCAATTTAACAATATTTTTTTTATGGGTTCATAAATCTCATATATACGAGCTCTAGGTTTGAAAACGGGAAAAATTATGGTTTCGCACGATGCCGGTCAATTGAGTTTCGTGTAAAAAATGAGGTCGAAATAAGGTTGACTGACTCGATGCCCTAAACCCTAAACGTACATCATTGTGAACCAACTATACATAAGAAGCCAAATTTTTGAAAATCTTGTGAAATATGGTGTGACCGGAACAGTGAAATATGAATAGGTCTGAAAAATTACAAGTTTCCGATAAGGATTGGGCCCAATAAAAGCGGTCAACCCTAATTAGGCTTAGGCACTCCTAAGGGGAGCAATATCACCGGAGAGTCAATTTATCAAAAACATTTCATAGGTTCCAAAATCTCATATATACGAGCTTTAGGTTCAAAATGGGGAAAATAGGGATTTGCACGATGTCGGTAACTGCGCTTCGTGTAAAAAAGGGGTTTAATTAAGGTTAACCGATTTGATTCGATGGGAACATAACGAATTCGAAACGTGATCGATTTTTTTTTTAGTAACCAGTTTAATTATGAGGATTACATCTGACAGTGGGATTTGAATTTTCACATATTTATGATTTCGGATTGCCACATGTCTATTAAAGCAGTATAACTTGTTTAGTTGGTTCTATACAAACGTACCTCATTGTGAACCAACTATATATAGGAAGCCAAATTTTTTAAAAAAACTTGTGAAATAGGATGTGATCGGAATAGTAAAATACGATTAGGGTTGAAAAATTCCCATTTCAATTGAATTCAACATTTCAATTCCCACCAATGGTAAACCCAAATTTCCAACTTCCCTCCGATTCCATTCTTCAAATATTAGAATCATTTCACTTGATTCTCATCGCCCACCACTTGGGATTTCCCTCTAATCATTCGGTCCAAGGTTTGGAAAATTGGTATCCATTGTTCCACTTGGGATCAGTTGCTATGTATATCCAAGTTTAATTATTGTTTCTCTTTCAGACAGTTGTGCTTTGCCTTATGCTGAAACAAAATCCATTCGGTTTGAAAATATCCAAACTACGAAGTTAAATGAAAAGATAACGTTGTGTTTGAATGAAGTAATTTCAATTTTCATAGAAATTTCAAATTCATGGGAATTACAATTCCATGAATTTAAATTCTATTAATTGAGAATTTCATTGCTTGGATTTCATGATGTAGAATTTTAAAATGATAAAAATTTGTATTCAGACTAACCTCAGACATTATTGATTTCATTGTTTACTGTATTACAGGTGTATGTTGATGACATTATATTAGCAGGAACCCATCTTGATGACATAAAGGCTGTAAAGAAGTATTTATCTGACAGGTTCAAGTTAAGGGATATGGTAGTGTTGAAGTACTTTCTTGGCATCGAAGTTGCTCGGTCTAAGCAAGGAATTGTTCTCAGCCAACGTAAATATGCATTAGAGATACTAGAAGATTCCGGATTCCTTGGCGCAAAATCTACCACCTTTCCTGTGGAATGCAACACGGCCTTGACACAAGAAGAAGGAAAACTAATAGTTGACCCTTCTTAGTACCGAAGATTGGTAGGCAGATTGATCTATCTTACTATTACACAACCAGATATTGTGTACGTAGTTCACATTCTTAGCCAATTCATGGATAAGCCGAGAGAACCACATCTTGAAGCTGCGCATAAAGTGCTGAGATACCTCAAACAAACGCCAGGACAAGGTTTGCTACTACCATCCACTGTCAAGTTACAATTGAAAGCTTACTGTGACGCAGATTGGGCAAGATGCAAAGACACAAGGAGGTCAGTTACTGGCTATTGCATATTCCTTGGGAATGCACCTGTATCTTGGAAAACAAAGAAGCAAAGCACTGTCTCTAGATCCAGCGCGGAAGCTGAGTACCGATCTATGGCTTCTACTTGTTGCGAGATTACATGGCTACAAAACATTTTGAAGGATCTAAACGTGAAAGGTACGCAACAAGCACTCCTCTTTTGTGATAATCAGGCTGCTTTCTACATAGCATCCAATCTAGTTTTTCACGAACGCACAAAACACATTGAGATTGATTGTCATGTTGTTCGTGAAAAGATTCAAAGAGGACTTGTTAAGGCTGCACACATTCGCACAGCAGAACAACCTGTTGATATATTTACCAAACCACTGCATCCCAAACAGTTTGCTGCGTTATTAAGCAAGTTAAGTGTAATCAACATACACTCTAACTTGAGGAGGAGTATTGAGACATCTAAGGTATTGCATCCTATGTAGCTAAGCATTAGTGATCTTTACCTTTATGTAACAGATTTGTTGTTATTCTTTTCCTTATCAGTAGCTAGAATCTTGGAGTTAGAATGACTCTACATTGTATAAATGTATCACTTTGTAATCAGATCAATACAATATACAGTTTACATCGACTTCACTTTGTATTACAAATTGAGCTGCTCCTTCGACTATACAATCTTGCAAATATGGCACCTGGCTCTCAAAGTCACCATTATGAATATATTCCTTGATACCCCCAGATACGATAGGCGATGTCCAGATCCACCACAATGAACTTGCCTCATACTTTGATTTGTACCCTGTCCATGGTGCTGAAGCTCCCAGGTTCTGCAACCAGAGACAAAAGTTCAATACTGTTTTAAGGGTTTTGCTGTCAAGTTTTTTTTGTTTTTGTTTTCTGTGAGTTTAAAAAATAAAAACGAAAAGAAAATTACTAGTAACATAGAAGAAAATGTTCATGGTTACGATATTCAGTCAGGGTTCTAAAATTGTGTCCCCATCTTGTCTAATTATAATTCCTAATGCAGGTTTTGCAATGTAAGTTGCTGGATATACACACACTTAATCAGTTCAGAAAGCTTATACGTCAATTATTATGATTAAAAAAAATAACAGGTACTTCAAACTAATGATAACAATGACATTAAAGAATGCTCAAGTTTGAACAAGATTGATGATAATATTCAACACAGAAACTGAAATAGAATTATTCAATTTGAAAGAATCAAGCTCAGTGGCATCAATTACATATCACTAAGTGGTAAGTTTTTGCATTTTATCTCACCAAACAAGAGAAGCATAACAACACATTGTCCAATATTCATTCAGCAACCATTTGTTTGAATAAGCCATCAGCTCTTTAGTTAACCAATTTCAGGTGATTCCTCCTAGAGCAAATGGATCAGTGACATCTTTATTTTACTTATCAGTTATTATGGTTTCTGAAAATAGCTCATTAAGGGACATCTTATTGATTGGTAAGCTTTAATGGCAATAAATGAGACATCAACACAAATTGCAAAACCCTAAATATACAACCAATAGGCCAGCTACGAAAATATCACAATTTGCAAGTTCCTAATCGAAAATAATAGCAACTAGTGCAATGAAATTCTAGGATCCTGAATCTTTATTCACACCTGATAATCCAATTGAATGGAGTTATGATACTGAAGTGTTCCAACCAATTTTCATATCCAATAACTGCATCGCAAAACCTGCATTAGGAATCATAATAAGCACAAGCTAGCTACTATTCTAAAACCACAACTGAATATCATAACCATAAATGATGTCCTGTTACTATCCTGTCAATACCTTAACATGTAAACATTAGCAACAAAATCAATGTTATGCCTTATCATTGCGAGGCGCAAGATCTCCATTCACGATCGGGTTGCATTTGTGGATTCAACTTTCAACATTTGAAGCCCAATCATTGCGGCGTTGAAGCCTTCAGGGGACTTTGAGTACTTTGAACACGCCTTTCCAGCTTCAATAAGGAGGGAGGCATACCTTGCGCACTCTGCGGAGCTGTTGTTGGGAACTTCCAAACATGATGGGACAGTTGTTGTCTCCCCCACTTCTCTGACCTTGCGCACTCTGCGGAGCTGTCGTTGGGAACTTCCAAACCTTCATCAGAGTCATCCGTATCACTATCGACCATTATACCAAAATAATATCAGAATATCACAGATGGTGTTCACATAAACCTGGACAGGAACCCAATGTTATAATTTCACTTCAAAGACATAGTACAATACAATTACCGTTTACATGTGCTCAAATAAATGCATCACTTGTAGCCTTCGTATATCAAATATTGTGGTGTTTCCGTCAAACATATAAAGCAAAAATCTATCACTTCAAACAGAGTTTCATCGACTAATCAATTGTTTCTCATAGATATATGCATACTTTATGCTACTGCTCACGCTCATGCACAACATGAGGGTGAAAGGAGGCACACTTAAGAAATCATAAAATAACTCAAGCTTTGTGCTGCACTGAACTACCATGAAGTAATACTGATTGTGTGCAGAAGTGAAACTGAGCGATAGAAAAGTACTGGATATGGGTTGCTCACCGAAAACAATACTCCATAGCAATCTCCTATACACAGAACAGTGTTCTATGCGACTAATGACCCTATTCCAAGGAGCTACCAAATTGCAAAAGCTTTAAAATGATCCTGCTTATTGCAGCAAAGATAATGAGTTTAAAAAGATATTGAGTTTAAACATTGGATTACGCTAAGTCTGGAGAGAAATCTCATAGCTGGTTTAATGAAACAATTGAATGATTTAAGCACAAACCTCAAGCTTCTCTGGAGTTGTTGGTCCCATTAACTTCAGTCATGGCTGTTTGAGCCTAATGGATATTTTGGTCCAAGACTGCATAATAAGTTTTGGATAACATTTAGGCCAATACATGTGGCCCTTTTAATATAAAGCCTGTTAAGTATCGTAAGTCTCAGAGGCGCGCGAGATAGGTTTCTACAAGGACTATAGCACCTCGCGGGATAACGTGCTTGTTGTTTGAGTTCGCATAGGAGTCTATAGTTGCACAGCGCGGAGGCAGTGACCTAAGCGAAGTTTGTTGTGCGGCTAGACACGTGTTATGCGGATGATTGGTTCGCGCGGGTGAGACAGTGTCCTTGTAGTATTCTGATTACGAGTCCGAATTGGATTGTGATTGCACCTCTCTTGGCAGGTTGCAAGTAGCCTGCGAGGTGGAACCGGAGCTCTCCTTCGCTTGTTTAGAAGTCACGCACGCGCACAGTTCACATCCCGCGTCCGCGCGGTGGCACGCCCCGCAACCCTCATTTACTTTTGGTACGCTAAAGTACCTCTCAACCCCCTGCTGAGGATCATGACCAATACAATGGCTACTAGTCCTGCATTTCTAAAAACACACGTAGTGTTATATAAATATCTTGTAGGCTATAAGTATTGACCTGATAGGACTTAAATCATGACTCTTGCTGAAATTGAACTAAATCTATAAGATGCTGTCACCGCATCTAGTAAAGTAATAGGTAAAAAAAAAAAACAGTTAGGAACTCATAATGCAACTGCAATAATAGGCCAGGCCAACGTAGGGAAATTTAAGAAACCAACTACCTATGTACATGTGAGCATAATTCACTATGGCTTTACAATAACTAATTAAACAAAGAAGAATACTGCATCCACGCACATACCCAGGATCCAGACAAGCTAAAGCTATTAGCTTGTGTAATTGATGAGTGTTGTGCAAATCAACTGGAAGTAGCTTATAGCGGTCACTGAGCACTTATCCTCTCTACAAAAGTAAGAAAAATTGCTAAAATGATGTTCTCAGAGGAGTTCAAATGGTTAAATGTGTACAACTACTGAGATAAATATCCCTTTAGTCCTTCATAGTTCATACAGAGTTAGAGTTGGCAACAACATTAGATCAACCCAGCATTCTCACCCATTACTTGAATATACCGAATTCACCACACTAGTTAAAAACTCACACTCTACTTATTCCAAAATTGTACGAAAACCACAAACAAGATGAGCATTAGTAAAGTTTAAAGTATTTTGTGTGTTTTAATCAGTAACAGTACAACCCCTAAGCATCTAGTGTGCTCGAAGAAGCCGATTCAACCCTGTTGAACTGATCCAATTCCCCACCAGATATCAAACAGAAACAAACCCAATAAAAGGATTCATCTTGTTGCAGATGAGAGATGAAAGTAGACCCAAACAGAGAGAAGAGTGAATGACTGGAGCCGACAATTTGTCTCTCTCTATCTATATCAACTGTGTGATTCACAACAACTCTATCTTACTGAAAATGCAAAACATGAATCAAGTAATTTAGATTATCCGAACCTCGATGCGGCGATTCAGACCTGCCACCTTCGTCAGTCTGAGTTTCTTCTCTTTGCTATCAATAGATGATGGTGTGTTCCCGACTCGCATTCCCAAGCCTCAACACCAAAACGACGGCAACTGAACACCACCGAGTCAACTCGGCCTTCGAAGTCGATGGCCCGTCAACCCAATCAGGCAAATTGAACTCGATCACCAAACTTCAAGAAACGAAAATCAATTCCTAACTCAAGAATCGAACCTAACCCAAAACCCACACAGGTTCAATCAAAGGAACCACAGAAAAAAAAGAGCGCAAAGATTTACCTCGTTACCCAATTCCTCAAAGCAGTTCTTGAGGTACGACGATTCCTGAAAATCCAAAAGTACAGCTCTGTCGTCATCCCAGCAGAAGACCGCCGAATCGAATTTCCAGATTTCGGTCTACCTCTTCATATCTTCAGATCTGTAATCCACTTTCATGAAATTGAGTAACGCTCCCGCCTCGCAAATATACCCGATCGGGTATTACCCGATGCAAAGCTTCTTCAACACACCTCTTCACTGTTCAGAAAGTTACCCAACCTCTATATCGTCGATCGCGGAGGGAGAATTACCGAGAGTCATGCACAACAAGCGCTAAAAGCTTCTCCACCCGCTGCTTGACACGTACTCCAGACAGCCGCAGTACTCAAGGTACTGCGTACATTCCAGAACACACCGTAAACTTCATCATATCCCTTCCTACAATCGGAAAGCATTTGAAAAATTATAAGTTAGAAAACTCAAATAAAGCCGATAATAGTACAGTTTCAAGGGCACCTTTGGCATACCCTGCCTTCCCACAAAATTGTTGGACTGTAGTTGTAGATGAGATTGTCAAGGACATCATGAATACATAGGTGGCCTGTTTGATGACTTCCTTGCCTCACAGCATCAAAAATTGAATTGTAATAAGTTTTGGCTTTTTATCATTTTGATTGGATAAACCTGGTAACTGGTGTTTTGGTAAGTCACTAAATCTAACTTGAGTTCAGAATCCCCTGAGAAGTTTTAGAGTTAGGTGTATTCTGAAATTTGACACATTGGATAATGAATAAACTTCTAATGCATTTGTACATTTCTAAACCTAAATTTCAACATCTTCCGATAATTGTTGCATATGGCTTCCCCCTTCCTAAAGAGAGTTGCAACATCTCGATGTTGAACATAGTAATTCACTTAGGGTACGTTTGGTACCCGGTACTACCTAAGCCAGTCTTAAATAAGGAATGAAACAAAGCTAATCCCACGTTTGGTCTCTCTCGGTACTAACATTAATGGGCTTAACTTGGACCGGTTTTCTAATTTCTCCTCCTTAACTGGTGTTATCGTGGGTACTCCGAAAATCCTACCTTAGATAAGACCTCACTAATCTCACTAACTTCTCTACGCCTCCTCCTCCTTCATCTCCCAAATCTGCATCTGCTCCGCGCCCTCCGCTCCCAGACCCGCGCCCTCTCCCGTCCTCAACCTCCTCCACCCTCGTCCTCGGCTCCTAGACCAGTGCCCTCTCCCGTCCTCAACCTCCTCCACCCTCGCCCTCGGCTCCCAGACCCGCGCCCTCTCCCGTCCTCAACCTCTTCTCTGACCCTCGCCCTTGGCTCCCAAACCCGCATCCGATCCCCTCCCGTCCACGCCCTCGGCTCCCAGACCCGCATCCGCTCCCGTCCTCAACCTCCTCTGACCCGCGCCGTCGACACCTCCAAGGCCAAGCTCGCCCCCATCTTCTTCCCGGATTCGTCAACAGGTATGTCCATCTATTTCTTCCTTTCTCTCTTTGATAATTAATTGATCAGTTTAATGTTGATTCAGTTTGATTGTGGTGAATTGTTACCTGTCTGATGCTTGTTTATCAAAATAGACATTGGAATACTAACTGTTTGGTTCTTAATATGTTGATTCTGACTAAATGTTACTGATATCAATGTTAACTAAGGCATGCAAGTCTGTTCATACACTTATTTGTTTGTGGTGAATTGTTGGTTGATTCAATTTTTTTACTTTTAGATATGGATGGAAGAAATCTGTTGTTGATCTTGCTGTTGGAACTGTGGCATTTAGAGAATATGTTTGTTTGTACAATCTTTGTGTTATTGATGTTGAAATTGAGGCAAAGACGAGATCACCGAATTGCTTTAGATAATCGATCATTTGTTAGATTTGAGACTCGGTTGATTTATCTAGATAGTATAATAGGCAGTAGTGACACCGAGTGTGTGAATGAGTTAAGAATGGATATGAGGACTTTTGGGTTGTTATGTGAACTGCTCCGCACTGATGGAAGGCTAAAAAATGGTCTAAAAGCCACCAGTAGGTTCATTGATTTTTTGATCATGTGACTGAACATCAGTGAAATGTTTGTATTTTTTTGTTTGTGGTGGCTTCTTATGTAAGAACTAATGAAGGGAGCAAGTATGTTTAGAGCAGGCTGTAACTATTTTGGAACCTTTGTGTTGCTTGCTTTTGTTGTTGTATAATGAACACATAATATTAAGCTTAAATGTGAGTTTTGTTTATGCTTTTTCCCTCTCTATATTACATGGTTTTTAACTTTAACTTTGTAGGAAAAGGCTGAGCAGGATAAAAGAAGTGCTATCATCAGAGCTCAGGTGAGTCTCATCTCTTCTCAAATTCCTCAAACAAAGTTTACTTGAGTTATGATAATCTGCTGCTGAACCTTCAGGTACCATTTGAATTGGAGGTGCTGATCTGCTGCTGAACCTTCAAGACATGAACTTGGAGGTGCACAAGATTAAACAGGTAAACTGATTTTTTTTTTGTTTGTTTTTTTTGTGTGTGTAAAACCTTCCAATGAAATGTGAACAGATTATACCATATGATCTAGGCTGTATTAACAGATTCAACGCTACTGTATTAACAGATTATACCATATGAACTAGGTTTGATATACATACTAATAATAGTGTGATTGACTGTAGTGACATATTTATATTTTGTAATGGTGCGCCATAAATTAAATTCATGTTTAAACTCTTGTTAAATGTAGTATATATTGTGATTTCAGTTCCTTTTTTTTATGTAGCATGCTCATCATCAATGGGTCACAAGCTACTTTGTCATCGTTGGATTCAGTGGAATCTGGCAGTAGTTGCTTGGCTTGAACTTGGAGGTGCTGATCTGCTGCTGCAAACATCAGGACATGAACTTGGAGGTGCTGATCTGCTGATGCAAACAAATTAAGGTTATGATGATCTGCTGCTGAACCATCAGGACATGAACTTGGAGGTGCTGATCTGCTGCTGCAAACAAAGGTTTTCTTTCACAGGTTTCCTTTCTCTCCTTTGGATTCTGCATATTTCTTTCACATGTTTCTATTAGTTGTTAAGGGCATATCCATATTTGAGGTACTTGGTCTATGTTAGTTAATGTCCTTTTTTTTTTTTTTTTTTAATTTCATGTCAAAATTTCAATGACCAAGATTGTTAGATGTTAGATTGTTATTGTTAGATGACCAAGATTGTTTAGATTGTTAGACTAAGATTGTTATGTTTAGAGTAGTCTAGTCCAATGCATCACCAAACATGGGACATCTCTAATTTAGAACTTTTTTTCCTAATCCCATGCAACACCAAACGTGGCCCAGTATTAGTACAATTTAAGACAGTCCACACTAGTGCAGGACAGTCTTAAGAATTAAGGAGGTCTAACCTAGTACCGAGTACCAAACGTGCACTTAAAGGATAAGATAAGGCCTAACCTGATGACGTCCTGACCAAACAGTTTGCAATTTGCTGAGTCACTTGAATGGCATCTTCAGTGAGTGCGGAATCATCTGTAACCCCCGTTCAAAAGCATTTCTCTGCATCATATATGAAATGGATAGAGGCATTGGAAACTCTCCAATATGTAATACTTACGGAAACATAAGACAAGAACCCGGGGTTTCTAAAACAAAGACTAGTCAGTCTAATATTCTTCACTTAATCTCGAGGGTTCATCCAATTACTGTTGCAATGCAAAAACATTACTGCCTATATGAAAATAGTTAATTGAGCAGATTCTAGTATACAAATGTAGCCATGTAGCAATTGTTAGTAGAAAAGATGATCTTTTGGGTTAAATTCCACAATAAGACATGAGAGATATCCATGAAGACACTTGAAGAAATAAGAACCTCAAGATGTTTCTACTTGTAAACAGTGTTTTGTTGTGCTATTGCTGGTTAAAGACTTAGAATAATAGTAACATATAATCAAAAGACTTAACTACATCATAGTAATACCTTCGGATGCCATTGGAAAACAGTCACAGGATAGTTGTATGCATGTACCGTGGAGAGATAGACCTGGTAGTAGTGCTACAAGAAATAGAATTCCTTATGGAAAAGAAGAAATTTCGGAATTGATTTGAAAAAGTGTAACAAGATCCATTACCTTATCATCTTCATTTGTACTGTTGTCAAGACAGATCTTGGTTCTCTGGCAACCTCTATGGTGACATACCATACTGTTGCATTGAATCATTTATACTCAAGTTACTTTAGGAAACTAACGTTTTGTTAAAGCAGCACCAAAACCAAAATGCACAGAAAAGCAGAAGCGACAGAAATCCTGGCTCAACTCAAAAAAATATTCAGCAATGTCATGATATAAGAATCAAGTTATTCTCATCAATCTTTGTCAAATGATAGACCACAGCTCAGCATCGTAACGAGTCAATCTAAACTTTCTACTCTGTTCAAGAACAAAAAATAAATAAAAAAGTAATATAGATACAATTGTATAAAAGTAAGAACAAGAAGTAAACGATAAATAGATCATGAACCTTTTAGACTTGATGACCACTTGATCCGGCCTAAGTACTCATTGTAGTATTCTTTGAATGGGACAAGAACCGTATTTTTCAATACAATGAGAGAGTGCATGGACCTAAGCTTTATAGAGAATTAGATATTCGGTAACCTCCCATAAAGGTAACATTTTAAGTCCAAATCTCTAATTATAGTTGCATACCTTATTAGACAAACTTGACAAATCAAGTCAGATTAGATTTCTCATATATTTACTATGATATACCGTAAATAAAGTATTCCGGATTAAAGTCTCATAATTCTCCAATTACTTATTCTGTATATATTGGTAAGTTGCCGATACTAGATGTAAACTAATGATAAAGTCCAATTTAGTCTTACATTCTCCCACTTAGACTATAATAAGTTTACTCAACAAGAATACCAATGTAATCAGACGTAGTAATCAATTCTTTAGTGCGCACAAGAGAATCATGATGCTTTAAAATCTAATTCAAAACTCTGTCAAAAAAAAACTACAACATAGAGCTAAGGAGGAGCTTATGTTCAACGGAACACAAGACCTTCATAACTACTAATGGTGCAACTGTGATCCACATGAGTTACCAAACAAAAGATATGTCTGTAGTGTACAAAAGCCTCTACGTATATCAAAACTTTATGCCTTGTACTTTGGTCCTCCGAATGGTTTTTAATGATAAAACCTCAAGGAAGCACAAGCTTCCAATGAAACTCAACCTTACGTGTTCCTTTCCATCTTGACAGATGCCATATGTTGTCTCCGCAATATGAGCACAACCAAAATCAAATAGCTATTTATATTCAAAACACATAATGCTTTCATCGACAATGATACTGCTGCAGCAAGATATAAACATAATACCATTGAATTCTAATCATGAAATCCTTAGTAGAAAACTTCATCATAAAACATATATCCTGAAGCCAAATTAATCATCAATAGAAGTCAATAACTCCCAATAAGGGTATGAATTGTCCTTAAGAGAATTCTAACCTTAATATTGCCTTGAAAATTCAATGACAGACACACATTCTATACATACATGCTTAACAACTAAATCCTTTTGGCATAAGTCCACAGAAATAATTTAATCAAATATTTGATAATGCACTTTCATGAAAACAACAACTGAACAAACAAATGTAAGAGAAGAACTCTATATCAATAAGAAAGAAACTAATACTCCCACTAAACCAAGGAATTCAGAACCCCATTTCAAGAACATTCATGAAAACCACTTTTCTTCAGTGTAAAATGAATTACTAAACACATCACAAATTTCATAATTCATTCATATCCAAAATCTGTAAGATTTGAAAACTGTATAGGTTGTTAAAGAAAATATCCAGAATATCATGTTCTCTTAAAAGTTACCTTCTGAAAGTGAAACCTTACTCCCACTGTTCTGTAACAAACATGATCATTCATATGACAATAGAAGATAGACTTCCACTGTCCCTTTCACAAATATGATCCGTCATATGACAATGGAAAATAGTGAAACCACAATTTAGTAAAAATCAGTTCTAAAACACATAATACTTTTATAGTTACTCAGATGTAAATGTCATATACTTTCCCCAATTAAAAAAAAAAATTGTTCTTTATCAATGACATAGTTAACAATGGCATGCAATATGATATAATGATAGTTAACAAAATAATTCTTATATGCATATGTATGTATCATATGCTTCTCTTGAAATGACCAAAAGTCTGCAATAAGAGAAACACGCTGTTTTGGTACCAGATATAACGAATACCACTTAGCTTCATATCAAACATGTGAATGATTCAAACAAAAAGATTAATGCTCTAAGTACTTACAAAATTTGCTATGGTATGCTGAACTTAAACCATACCACTTAACATCCATTCTGATTTCCTTTTCTTCCTTGGAATGCAGTTTGCTATGTCTCACAGGCAATGAGAAAATAACAGACGACTTAGCAAACAAAATAAAAATAGAGTGATCACATCAACCAAGATGTACTATAATAAGCCCCTTAAGACAATGTCAAGCAACACCTTTGTGGCAAGAAGACATGACATTCCGAAGTTTCCTATTCACAAAACCAAAAAGGACAAAAATGCTATTTTGCTAAGATCAGTCAGTACGGCAAGAAGAAAAGATCTAGGCAAACCAAATGCATTTCCATCAATTTTGTGATGTGCTGTATGTGCAAGTTAAATCCATGTAAGGTTTAAACCTCCTTTGAGAGATACAGTCATGAAATTAATATGCACAACACAAGTTTCTTGATCTTATAACTTTTATAATCAATGAGAGATCCTACTGGCGGTTTGCTTTGTGCAACATGTACCACAAAGACACCCCAAGGATCTAAGACCAAAGTTGGTTCTTGTAGTTCATCAGAGCACAAGGCTTGATAAAACATACCAACTATGCTTATTGTAAAATTTAATGAAAATTTAACAAGACTCGTTTTGGGAGACATCTTTTATCTTGTTAATTAAATTTTACATAAGCAATTTGTAACAACAAGTACACAATGATTATCAACATATGTAAGATATTTCAAATCATATAAAAGTGTTGAGGTAACATGTCACTATAATCATTAACATATGATCATCACCTAATATCCTTATCTAAAATATCAAGGCAACATGCTTTAATTAAATTCATATACGCCCCCCCTGATACACTTTTAGCATCACTTGATAATCAATTATAAAAAGTTTTCAAGAGTTCTTGAAAATGTACCTTAGTTGTGTCAAATCAAATTAGCAACAGATGCATGGATATAACTCGTATAGCATCCGATCAATATTTGTAGCCTGATTTCCCAGAATATTATTTAGTAGCTACAAAATACAATTATGTCAAAAATACAATTACTTTTGAAATATATTACTTATGAGAAAATTGAATAACAAGACACTGTTAGCTTTTTCAAGTTCTTCTTTGTAAGATAAAAATTAAAATCAGACACTAACACTTTATGCTAACTTGATTTATTGCACAGCGGAAATTAAATATGACATACCTTTCATACCTCTCTTGTGTTTCTGTATTAAACCATTATAGCATAGATATATCACAAATATATCCCTTTAACTCTTTACTTGATTGCCCATACAATCATCATGTCAATGAAGCTCAATTAGGTCATGAGCAAAAAATTGGCATGTAATTTATTTCTGTCATTAAAATGCAAGTATCTCAAAACAAAGGCTCTTGTACATACATTATGCTGATTTAGCTTGTTCCAATAGCCAAAACCAAAATCAAAATAATCAAGTAGGACCAATAACAGGTTATACCAAAAGCATGTATTTCCATTGCTCTAGAAATAGCTTCATGTTGATAGCCAACATTTATCAAGAATCATTGGAAGTAAATCCCAACATATGCATATCTAGTAACTATATTATACTGTATGCATATCTACGAACTAGTACTTATTAAAAAAAGTGGTTTTGATATGATTATATATGGCAACTAAAACACATATGTAATCTAACAACTATATGTACTACCAGAAGAGAACAAAATAATCTCAATACAACTTTATTCATTTCTGAAACATCTAAGGCATGTCTTACCTTCTGTTACCAGTGCATTCCTAGCCACTTTTCATAACAATGATATGAACTTAAACCAAATTGGTCAATGCTCATTTTTCTCAAAATCAAGTCCTTACATGCGATCAAAAATATAACATCTTTAGAAATAACAATCGTAACCTGATGGACACTCAATACCATAAGTCCATAAGAGATACAAAACAAGGTTTTAGTTTCAGCTGACAATCATGTAAAGTCTAGTAGCTGTACATGTCACACAGCTTGATCAAAGCTAACACTATTTGCCTTTCCTTCAACAATAATAAATAACATGTTCATGTCTTTACGTTTAAGATATATGCATAACTATATACATATAAATCAACACTCAATGCATCACCTTTGAAAGGAATCAAGCCTATTATGATTAATGATATTTCTAAAAATATATAAACACGCATTAAGTAGCACAATCGAGCATAGATTGCATCACACTTCAATAATCTTGTTTCTTACCAAGACTTTGTAATCTGCATCTTGATCAAATGCAATAATTTCCAATGACAATAATATGCATGTGTTAGAGAAGACATTGCATAACTATTTACTCTATATGTACTGAAGCTGGGCCACATTATCATAACCCTGGAAATCGTAATATATATACTTTGTTACGATATATAGTATATGTACCTGTTATGCAGTCATAGCGTGTTAACAAAATTAAAGTATTTCCTCACCATTGCAGTTTTATTTGTCACAAAACTCAATATGAGATCTTGACCAAACCATACACAGAGTAATCTTTCTTCATTTTGCAGTATAACAGTTAACAAGAGGAGCTACCAAAATAATTCTCAAGTTCCTATGAAGGAAAGTAAGAGAGATATAAAGGCTCCTTATATATCTAGAATAGAAGCCTGACATACAAATTTTATCATGTAACTATACATCAACCAAAAGATATATACTTCACTCCTGCACACAAAAATATATATAACGGATTGCAAGTACCACAGAGATCCTTCTTAAAAACATGATGAACTTAAAATTCTAGAAGGAAAAAAAATAAAAATAAATAAAACACATGTCAATGTGTCAAATATCTTTCAGATTCAAGTTCCCAATTTCAATTGACAATTTGTTCAGGTCCCAGAATTTAACCAAATCCAACAAATAAAATTATTAAGTTCTTTATCACTCATTATGCAATTCGAGCATGCATGTCTTCACGAAACCACAAATCTGTATATATAATATCCTGCCATGATAAGGATATGTCAACCTAGTATTATGCATCTAAATCTCAGTTATCATGTAATCTCAATAAGACCATAGGATTTATATGCATTTGAACATGTGTCTCCATAAGAAGGAAATAATAATGTTCATTGCAAATGCAGCAATCATAAGTTCATAACTAAGAAACTTTGCTAACCTGGAGATCCCTCATGCCTATTCCAAAATCAATTGGAATTACAATAACTTACGTTATTATTCTTATTATCACATTCAACATGGGAACCAAAATGGTTGCATGAGTGTCCAAAGCTAGCTTATGCCTAAAACCTGGAAACTGAATTTTCGATGCCACAGAATTTTCAATAGCATCATAGAGTGGATGGCTGAGGCATTGAGACTTCCATTGGGCAACCAAAGTTCGAAACCTGTATTTGTGCCTTGTATTTATGATTTCACAAAAGGTTAGATTCCAATGTAATGTGGTTGTAATCACTACTCAAGGGAGAAAATTAGATAAAAACCCAAAATACTAGACCTCTTTTAAGATAAACCCATACATATTTTTCTTTTAGTTTACACTCATTCCACATAAGCAAACATACCATAAAGAGCAAATGTCTATAATTAATAGTTTTCTTCATTTTTCGGTTTCTCTAATTTGCCCTTCACACAGTAGAAAACTAAATTTGGTATATTTCTCAATTTTGGATTTAACTTTGTCATAATCAATTACATTCTTTAATTTATTACATTGTTATTACTAACTTGAGTTTATATATATATATATATATATATGCTATACACAGAAGTATGTCATTTGTAATAAGATGATACTTTTCATTCCTAAGCTCACATTTGATGTCTCTCTACATAATCGAAAAATGTCTAATTATAAGGTACACGTTCTTGTTCTTTTATTAATTTTCTTCTTTTTAGGTATATTATTATATCATTTCTTATCCTAATCCAGATAACATTTTACTTTCTACTACTTACGTTTCTAATGTACATATTAAGTAGGGCATGATATGATAATATACCTAAAAAGAAGAAACCCAAAATTGGGTTTATGGTATAGGGTTAAGGTATAGGGTTTAGGGTATAGAGTTAGGGTATAGGTTCATGGTATAGGGTTTAGGGTTTAGAGTATAGGGTATAGGGTTTAGGGTCTAGGGTTTAGGGTTTAGGGTATAAGGTTTATATCATATATCTTATTCATATTATATTTTACCTTATGTATAGATTAGAAAATGAATTCCTTTAATCTAGATTTTTTTCATAAAAATAAAGAAAACTATATGATTCTTGCAAATGGATTGAAAAATGTTAATGTTAGAAGAAAAACTCATAATATTTAAGACAACATCAATTAAACTTATTTGTTATATTAATATGTTATAGTTGAATTGTGGCAATTGTGTAAAATTTAGAAAAAATAGGACATAATATTTATCGTAATTGATACATTTTAGATGTCTATCAGATATGAATATTAGGTGAGTTTTATTTAAAACCACTCTTCAAAATTGGGTGTATATGAAAATTCCCCAAAAACAAACTGAACTTGAAAGGAAATTCGAATGAAAAATTCTTATCCGGAGTTGCTTACTCCCGCTTTAGTAGATTACAAGGGAGCCATCGGCTTGTTTATTGGCTAAGCAAATCTTCAATATATGTGGCCAAATCTTCTTTAAACTTTTGGTTCCCTCTTCCTTCGTTCCTTCCCAGTGACCGAGTAGTGATGGGATGGTGATAGTGGGTTACCTTCTTTTACCAAAAAAGAAAGGGTACCTTTGAAAAAAAGAAAAAAGATAAAAAAAAGATAATTTATTGATTATTCAAGACAGTGCCTACAGGCATAGATAACAAAGTTCGTTATGTTTACCAAAAAAAAAAAAACAAAGTTCATTATAAACTCACATGGTGGCTTTGCATGACAATACAATCTGTACTCAACTTTCTAAGCAAATCAGACGCAGATCTGCAAACCAATGAGCTTACTTTAGCAGTCACAGAAATTAAATTGGCAGGGATATTCGGTAACCACAGACGTGTCTAAATCAAAATAAGTTCATAATAAGACCATATGATTCTAGATATCCAACCAACCTCCCAGTTATGATGAGAATAAACGTCATAACCACTAAACAGAGATAACAAATGGAAATGCAGTTGTCTCACACGAGTTCAAAGCTACCAAATGATTAACATGCTGCTTCTACAGCTGTAAAATCAAAACTACAGCGTTTCCTTTATGCACACACTCATAGAAGTCGTGGACGCACGCTGTGTTTGGAGAAAACCTTGCAAGTTTCACTTAAAAAGCCTTTTATCTTTTCTTTTTTTAATTATTATTCTTTTTGTTTAATGGGAGCTAGAGGCCTTGTAAAGCTCAAGTACATACAACCTGGCAAAATTATATAACGAGGCATATACCTTTGAAACACAGTTCCCTCACTATTTATGTTCCCGGTAAATTGTAAAGTTGATTCCATATCTGCGGCACTGAATGACTCCAGAGTTTTCTTGTTCTGTTATGAAGAAAGAAAGAAATTGGTGATGCATGACACCGAGTCACTGAGACAATTCTGCATAAGCCATTATTCACACACACACACTGCATATTTCAGCTACGGACGTCCGCATTTATTCTTACGGTGCAGATTTTCATTTTACACTCACTTTTCATTTGAATTTTCACATCTTCACCGTCTAGTATTTAGATATTAATGTATAAATCATCTCTGCAAAATTTCAGTAAATTTGGTTATCATTAAGACACTCAAAACTGCGTTTTTCTGTTATAAACATTAACGGTTTAAGTTCGACAAGATTATGTTCATCCATTGGTTTAATCAAGTTTGAGTGCCTTAATGATAACCAAATTGGCTGAAATTTTGCAGAGATGATCTATATATTAATATCTAAAGACTAGACGGTGGAGATGTGAAAATTCGATTGAAAACTGAGTATAAAGTAGAAATCCGTACCGTAAGAATAAATACGGATGTACCTGAGAAAATTTGTATATATATATATATATATATATATATATATTAAAATTAACACTACATCTAACTGAAGTAAGGTGGTTCAAATTGACGACAAACAATTGTTCCATAATTCAACTGTGAATGCAAAGTAGTACATTCAACTTCTTCTAACACTTGAAAAGGGTGTTTTTGTTCTTTATAGTCTCAAGTTGTATCAGCCTAAGAAACCAAGAAGGCCTTTCACAACGGTGGGAATAGCACACTTGCAGTAAATAGTTGAGATTGTGTCATCATGCATAAGGTGTTACCCAAGAACCAGAAATCCTAGTTTACTTGTTTCAACAATTAAATCATTCAAAGATCAATTGAAAATAATAAATTTTACTGCTTTGATTCTGATCATCGAAAATGATTAGTAGGCATATATCGTACTCAAAAAGGACAGACAAAATGCAATTTGAAAATGGAAAATGGTCACCAGCATCATTCTTCTCTAAAATCATCCAAGAGATTTGTGCCACCCACTTATTCTAATGCCATGTGTCATTTTTCTTAACCATCTCTAACTATGTTCCATATAAAATTATTATATAATTTTTATTTTAACTTTAACTCTTTTTAAAAAAATAATAAAAACAATATCTCCAAGTAAAGAATTGGTTGAAAACATATGGAAATAAAAACAAACAATAGACTCGGAAAAAAAAAAACAGATGGATCTTTTCTTATGTATAACTTTGTATATCGTTTATGATATTTTCATTAGCTACATCATGATGATATTATCATACTTTTCATGAATGGTAATGTAATTCCACTCTTTGATTTTTATGGTGTTATAATTGTCAAGGATGGCTTGTTATTAAGAACATTTTGTTGTTTGTCCTGGTTCTTTTTGTTCTCTGTAGTTTTTTATAAACAGGTAAGAATCGATGGTTCCTTTAACCCATACAAATAGGATAGTGGGTGTTGTGGAAAATAAAGCAAAGACCAAGTATGTGGGTAATAAAAGAAAAAAATGGCTTGCACATGTTTGAAATCAACTTAAAAGAAATAAATCGAATAATGAAGGCTAATTTAAAAAAGAGTGAAAGTTAAAATAAAAAAAATAAAATTCATTTATTATAATTTTATATGTAATCATGGTTAGAGATGATTAAGAAAAAAGACATTTGACATTAAAATAGGTGGGTGGACACAAAAAAGTAGTCGGCAAATTTGTATCCCATTAACAACTGAACAGTTCATAATTATTCAAAAGCAACCACCAGAGAATATACTATAATAACCATGTGTAGGCAGTCTGAACTTACTGGAGTTTATACTATAGTAACCAAAAAGCTGAGCTAAGCACCAGAGAATTAATCAACTTCTTCTTCTTCATAATATAGCTCAAACCAATCACAATCATAGCCACAAACTTCAACTATGAACTTTGATCAAACCAGAGGAATTACAAAGCGAGTTGAAGAAGTGATCACCTGGAAGAGAACATCGTTGTAGATGGGCGGAATACTATTTCTTTTGACATGGGTTGGCAAAGCCACTACACTCTTGAACGAAAACGAGTCTCAAGACTACAGTGAAAGGCAGCAGCTAGTTTAATGAGTTAGCTTTGAGAAAATCGAATTTCATAGCTCCTCTAACAAAACTTTGAGCTTATGGGGACAAGTCATTCACTTCCCCTGAACTGAACTAAGGTAAGGTTGTAAAGGCTGAACTGAACTAAGGAGTTGTGGGTCTTGGACATGGGATATAACTGGTTAATGCCACATAAATTTGACTACTAACCAAGGATGTAAAAGCAATGCTAATAGACGCATACAAAAAATGATTATGAACTTTCAACAGGTCGAGAAAGGGATAAGAGAGATCTTTAGATTATGCAGCTAATTAGTTCAAACACAAAATCAATACATCTTTGTCATGAAAGTCTGCAACACACTGCAATTTCCTGCAATTAAAGTACCCCTTTTAATTCATCACCAAGTATTTTAACTTCTACCCCTTTTAATTCGTCACCAAGTTTTCTAACTTCTCACTAATTCTGAACTCCATCCCTTTAATTTGTCACCAAGTTTTCTTACTTCTCCTCACTAATTCTGTACTCCTATCCTTGATTGTTAGCCACCTTTCTTCTAATCCTTCTTTCTCCTCTGTGCAACTAGCACCTCTCTCCTGTGCAGCTAGCACCCTGTTTCTGATCCTTCTTCTCCTCTGCAAACCTTTTTCTCCTTGGCAAGTTGGGCAATCCTAATACCTGGAATACAGCAGTTACTGTTAATATCTTTACTTCCATATAAGTCAACACACCAATGCAGAAACAAGTCTACCATTAAATAAGTTTAGGACTAGTGTTTACCAGAAGCCAATTATTGTCAAATCTATCATCAGGAATCAGTAGGATCTTTCCGAGATGCAAGCCACTCTCCATGAGTTGGTGTGCATCTGAAGCTCTGGAGAATGGAAAACGGTGTTGGACGACAGGTTTCACTTTTTGCCTTTCAATTAGAGGCCACACATTCCTTTCAACCTCATTGACAATTCTTGTTTTTTCATCTATAGGTCTGTACCTGAAGCCAGCCACTGCATGCAAAACCATCAAAATACATATTACTAGTCTATACTCCACTCTACCTTCACACAAGAACAGGGAGGATAACTCCAGGGGATAATAAATTGAAGGGGAACCAAAGCAACACAACTATATTTAATCCAGTACTATAACAATTTAAATATTTCTAGTATCATGTTATTAGGTACCTCCAACTCTGTTATTCCCCTGAAGCACAGAACCTACTTTTTTCGGTTGAGGAAGCTGGTTTTTAGTATCATATGGTAACATCCAACACCCCCCAATCTGAATAACTGTCCCACCAACCTTTACGCAAGCATTGTTCGGCCCAGCATATTGAATAGGTAGGTTACTCAACACGACATCAACACCTGTCATAATATCGATATGTCTTCTCATTTACACAGTAACTAAAATTAACATTACAAGGTATAGTACTCTTGCTGTTATTTGTGGGGGTTGATACAAGACAACAAACCTCTGTTATTTGTTTCTTCCTTCACCCTATCACTGAAGCCATCTTTCTTGTCCTTGTAATTGAAACTAATACATGCATTAGCTCCAAGTCTCCTACAAAACTCAAACTTGTTGCAACCTGGTGATGAAGATATATATCCATCCATAAGTACATATAAAATGAAATAAAATAGTTTTCCGCTAGATATGAAAAACTGCAACTTACTTGAAACTGTGACAATCACATTGACTTTCAGGGCTTTAGCCAACTGAACCACAAATGAACCAATTCCCCCGGATCCCCTATGAACCTGAAAGTTGACAGTAGTTCAGGGGTATATGAAAGCATTGCATACGATAAGAACAAAACAAAGCAAAACTTAACAAAAATATTTCATGCTAGAGCTCTCTAATGTCAAGGTAAACATAATGAATTAATGGTCGTTAAATGCTCAGGATATTTGACTCTTATAACATTATGAGGATAAAACCACATAGGACCTAAATAAAATTGGTTTTCTCTTCCTCAATGTGGGTAAAATTCTCTACAACAATCTGAATCAGATTCTCATTCATAGCAAATCTCTCCAGTTGACTTGTCTTTTGGTTGATATGTCATTGATTCATAAGAGAACCAAGGCTAACACACAACAACCCTCAAGATCCACATCAACTAAATAAAACCCTAAGATGATCGATTAAGAACAGTCCGACAGTAAAAACTTCAAGTCCATAGCACAACCAAGATGATGTGCAAAATCAGAGATCGATGGGGACGGAAAAAAAGAAAGAAAAAGAGACACACAATACAACCATGTGCCCTGCGAAACTACCCTGGAGTTTTACTTCAGATCACTTCCTTGTTGCAGTGGTGTAAATTTTATTTAGAAATCATGAAATCAAATAACTGAAGGTCTGGAACTTACCAAAATACTTTCCCCAGCAATTAGCCGACTCCTACTCCCAGGAAACCAAGTGTATAGCTTCTTCTCAACAACAAACACCGCAGAATAACTGAAAATAGCAACATGAATCCAAAATGTCTGTTGGAACTAAAACAAAAGCAACACTTGAATGGACTGAATTTAAACTAGTTCTGAAATTACCAAAAAGATTTCCCAAGCAAATTGTGGACGCCTATTCCCACTACGATCACGCGGTTTCAATTTACGTTTTTTCCGCATCTTCATAATTCCATAACAAAACCCTCTGAAGAACATTCTTGTGCATCCACCAAAAGAGTGTTCTAATCAAAAGAGTATTCCGAAAAACTGTTTCAAGAATTGTAACATAGGTTTGAAAAATATACCAAATCAATTTTTTCAACAGAAAAAGAAGTCCTGCTGCCATCCTTCACCAGTGGCAGCCAGTACTCACTATTTAGTTCATCCCTGGTAAACAGTGATGCCCAAACACTGCAAGCTACCTGCGGAAAGCTCGCAGCCTCCTCCAGAGAAATGTTCTTTGGGATTCTGAAAACATGTCCTTCCGGAACAGCCACTTTCTCACTGTAGCCTCCTCCCCTCAAAACAGCACACACCTGTTTTCCTAGAATGTTAGACTTCCTTTTCTCTCAATCCAAACAATTGCATTGGAACTGAAAATGAGCAACAAATTCCGAAATGAAAAATTACCTCTTGGCCGACTCTAACCCAACTTAATTGATCTCAAAGAGCAACCCAGAAGCAACCTTACCCCTAAAATCTCAAGAATCTCAATCCCAATCTCAAACTCAGACACTTTCTCTCTCTTTCTCGTCTCGCATCCACATCCGAACCCGTCAATTCTAAACCCTCGATTCCCCTTCTGAATCCCTAACCATGCCCCCTAAAAAGAAGACTGACCCTCCGACTCAAGGGGTTGATCAGAGCCAGAATTTAGGGGTAGACGAGGGAGGTACGAGAAGGAGTAGTAGGCTCTAGGGTCGTGTTCCAAGCAGCAGCGAAAACACAATCTCCAACTGTCGGACTACAGTTATTGTAGGATCGAAATCGGCGGCCAATGAAGCAAACCCTAAATGAGGAAGACCCTCCAAAAAGGGGGCATCCAACAGACCTGTGGCAGCGGATTCGGTGAATGAATCTGCAGTGATTGGCCAGATTACAAAAGAAGTTGTGGCAGAGGAATCGGTTCATGTTGAGGAAGTAGTACCTCAAAACCAGATTGAAGTTCACACCACTCTGCGTGTCGAAACCGAGATGCATGTCAATGAAGATGTTATGCAGACCAGAAAGGACGGGAGCTTCATCTCTCCACGCAAATTTGTTCATATTGGGATGGGAAGAAGAGGAGGGCCAATCATGGTTCGAGCTTGTTCAATTACATGTAAGTATATTCTAACTGGTGTGAATTTCTGAGAATTTTGATTGAGCACGGGTTGTGGGTTACTAATCTGATGTTAAGTGTATCAGGACATAAGTAGAGTAGGTTGGTGTAATGTGTGTGATAAATTGTAAACCTCTTTGTGAAACTAGGATGCTTGGGTCTTGAGTCAATCTACCTCAAACTAGTAAACATGTTTACCAATTTGATTTATGAGAGCTATTTGGTGTGAATTTCTGAGAATTTTGATTGAGAATGGATTGTGGGTTACCAATCTGATGTTAAGTGTATCAGGGCATAAGTAGAGTAGGTTAGTGTAATGAGTTTGATAAATGTGTGAAACTAGGATGCTTGGGTCTTGAGCCAGTCTACCTCAAACTAGTAAACATGTTACCAATTCGATGTGAAGTGTTTTAGCACAATAGAGTGGGATTTGACTAAATTATGTCTTTAACTTGTGACTTTGTTAGACTGATGATGGTTTTACAAAGGACATGATTTCCTTGGTTCAATTACTATTTGTTTGTTTTAGTAGCAGCAACCTATCTATACCAATATTTCGGAACTACCTTAGTGGGGTTAGTTTGTGTAGCTTTTCTTGTTTGAATGTGTATATATTGGTGATGTTTATTCATCAGTCTAGAGGTCTTAAATTGTGACTTTGTTAGCTTTTGTATTGTACATAAATAGTACAAGACTCCTTTTATTAACCTGGATGTATTTGGCATAATGCAGTAACATCCAACACAAACAATCACATCCGCAACAGAAGTTAAGCACGGTTAGTATTCTTTGGAAGTTGTTGCTTACATGAAATATTAATCTTGATGTATTTCCTTTTGATGCTGACATGATAGATTAATTATGTTTCAGGTCTGCTTGGAGTTATCCCAGCAGTGGAAAGATCTTCCATTGGAGGAGAAGCAGAAGTACGTGCCGGAGCCAAATCCATTGGAGGACGATGTTGGGACTTAGGATTCTGTGGATCTGTTTAGCATAAACTGTCGATGCTCTCCAGAACGTGTCAAGAACTTAGTTTCTAGGTTTAGTGATGAGCAAAAGGCGGCGTGTAAAGCACTTGGTTTTGGTGTTTTACTGGAGATTGATGGGAAGAGGCTGCGCAAGAGCACGGTGCGCTATCTTGTGGAGTGTGTAGACCCTGCTGAATGTACTATAAAGATTCACGGGAAGACATTGAAAATCTCTCCCAATGACTTTAGTCGGGTGATGGGATTGAAGAATGCCGGGAAAGAGGTGGACTTTGTTGGTCCTATTAAAGATAACCCTGACCTCATGAGTATAGTGCGAGAGTTCTCTACAAAGGAAGGCAAATCAATGATGGTTTTAAAGGATGTGGAGAACTACTTGAAGAATAAAGAAGCACCGGTGGATGAGAAATTCAAGCGGCTATTTGTGCTTTACACAATGTGCACAATCCTTACCCTTTCTGCCTCCTTAATGATACCACAGAAGTGGCTGCTGCCGTTGAGGGATACGAGCCTCATTCGCACATACAACTGGTCTGAACACGCTTTCAAGTATTTGATGAAAGGAATTAGTGAGTTCCAGAAGATACCCCAAGATACGCAGACCTCCAATAATCCACAAGGGAGGCAGACCTACATCAGCGGCTGTGTCCTTTTTTTTTGCAGCTTTTTTACTTTGACTGCGTGGTGGCACCTAATCACTATGTGGACAGGTCAATGTACCCAGTTGAAGCTTGGGGGGATAGACATACGGACAAGGTTATGGCTTACACCAAAAGCAAAGGCGGGTTAATGTCTGCCCAAATAGAAGTGTGTAAGCCCAGTGATCGTGTTTGTGGAAGAAGTGAAGCAATTGATGAGGGATTGTCTCATAGGGTGGCTATTTTGGAGGAAAGCTTCAAGGAGTACAAGGAGTACAAAGCTCAGACATCAGAAAAGTTGGGGATGATACTGTCCGTGCTGGAAAAAATGGTAAGTAAGAATGTGAACTCGGGCAAGGATGCAACAGTAGCAAACCAACAAAGCCCTTCAAAAGCTGCTACACCTAACCCCCCCACCAATGCTTCATCTTCACCTTCACCTGCCAAAGATGCTCCAAACAAGGAGGTAAACAAAAGAAAGAGAAAGCATTAATGGATTCCGGTCTTTTTTTTTTCTTGTTGTGTGTTTTATGTTCTGGTTGCCTAATGGTTGAAGGAAGGACAAAAAGGAATGCATTTCCTTATATTTGCTGTGTGTTGTAATAGTATTTTTTTTTTTTTGAATTTGAATGCTATCACAACATCTCCTTTTCAATGTTGTAAGCATGTCTGTAATAATTACAGGTTGAACTCTATGTGCATTCTTTCTTCCTTTGTATCAACTTGTGTGCATTATCCTTCCTCTTTATTGAAGGAAGGAAAAAAGGAATGCATTTCATCCTTATATTTGTTGTGTTGTAATAATATTTTTTTTTGAATTGGAATGCTCTCACAACATCTCCTTTTGAATGTTATTAGCATGTCTGTAATAATTACAGGTTGAACTCTATGTCCAGAAACTGTCATTGTAACAGCGAAAATGCGTGCTAACATGACAACTCATTTGGTCTACAAACATAGTTGTTGAAGTCTACTTTTACAGTGTCATGTTTCTGTGTAAAGAAAAGAAGGTTTACATATAATATGGGTAGGTGTGAGTTGTTGTTTCTTATGTGGATTATTTGCCTTCTCATAATTGTGTGCTTAGTAATTCACCTAAATTTACATAAAATTTACATTGATACTCTTTTTAGGTGTCACCGGAGCTGCCGACAGAATTCTACACTCGTGGATATTTCATCTGAATCATCCGTGATCAGTCCATGTAGGTATATCTTTAAACCGAGTAAGGTTTCACAGAGTTATACTATGGGGAAGAATGTTGAGAAGGAAGCCTCAGAAGAGAATGTTGAGAAACAGAGGGATACAATTATTGATCTTACTGACCCCTTTCTCAATGTTGAGAAGGAGGCCTCATGCTTGAATGTTGAGAAACAGAGGGATAAAAATATTATTGATCTTACTGACCCCTTTCAGAATGTTGAGAAGGAGGCCTCATGCTTGAATGTTGATAAACAGAAGGTTAGGGAGTTTAAGGTTGATGTTAACATGGATGTGGATGACGAAGCACTAGTCCTGGACTATGTATATAATGGAGTTGGCAGTGAATTGATTCTCGCTAAGTGCAATGGTCAGATTAGTAAGAGGAGTAGTGCTAGGACTCTCCTACCGAACACATGGCTTAACGATGAGGTTGTGACCATATTTGCCTCTTATCTACTTGCACGGAGCACTGGCGACAATGTTTATTTCCACACTTTTTTCAGCAAGAAGCTACAATCATACTGTACGTATGAAAAACCGCTAGAAAAAGTTCCTACTCCAAAGAAAATGTGGGTAAATAGTTACGGTAAATACCTTCCTCATTGCAAAAAGGTTAGTTTGCAGTTGTTTTTATAAGCAATATGGTTGAGTGATATTTGGATTTTGTATGATGTCTCACATTATGGTTTTTTTTTTTAACAGATGTTCATACCAATCCATGACTCAGATCATTGGTATCTCTTTGTTGTGCGTATAGATTACGAGACAGGAGAATACTGCGATAGCCTTGGAGACAAAAAATCACGCAAGGATCACTGCAAAGATATTGTAAGTCACACGAAGCCTTTTGTGGTAATAATGTCATGGACCGAGTTTGAGTGAAGGAAGTCCATGACACGAGTCCAAGTCCATCATATAAGCCTAAGGAGGAAGCACTCCAACATTCAAGAATATGGTGGACATACCTAGAGAATTCTAGAACCCTTTAGAATTCTCTTGGTGAACATATATGGAGAATTCTAGAACCCTTTAGAATTCTCTAAGCTTAGATATTTTTGTACATAATTTGAGTACATTCTAGAACTTGTATTTGTAGCCATTGGATTAAGTAAATCCTAGCCATCCATTGAGGAGGAGCTAGGCTATAAATAGGTGGTGAAGACACTTGGCCAAACCATCCTAGAGCATCCTACAAAGCTTTGTAAAGAGTTCTCAAATCAATACAAAGTTTCTTTCTCCCATAATTGTCTAAGTGTTTGCTTTGCTTAGCTTTGCATACTTAGCACACTTCTAGCATTTTTGCTCTTTGGTGTTGCGCTTGTTTCCGCTGCGTGGAGGAGAGGCTGACTTAGAGAGTTCGAGGAGGTGAACAACTCTAAGGCTGCACGGTTGGAAGAGAAGCGAAGTTCTCATCCCGTGACAAGTGGTATCAGAGCCTTGGTTCGCTCGCGCACAACACAAAGACAAGGAAAATGTCCGGAGAAGGAGTTTCGGTGGTGGAGCAAGCTGTTGCTGGCGCCAAGAGGAGCCACAAAGAGGTACTTGCTGCCTTAGATGCACGGCTCGGAAAGGTGGAATCGGCCGTGGTCGAGTTTGACACTCGACTTGACGATGACATCGTGACAAAGGGGGATCTCGCAGCCATGGTGGAAGAGTTGCGAGAGCAATTGCACGACGCTCTCAACATTATGGCAGATCGGATCCGAGAGAAGCTTGAAAACATATCCGTCGAGCTCACAGCCCTCCGAGAGGAAGTGAAGGAGGTCAAGGGTGATTGGGCGCTATGCAAAGAGGTTGTGTTGAGTAAGTCGCAAGGGCCAAAGGAGACGAAGGCATTAGACTCTTTCAAACCCTAATCCTTCAATGGGAAGAGGGAAGCTAAAGAGCTTGACACATTTCTATGGAACATGGAAAGGTACTTCAAGTATCTAAAGCTTGAGGATGATGAGTCCAAAATTTCAACGGCTACCGTGTTCCTAACCGACAATGCTCTTATGTGGTGGCGTCGAAGGAGCATGGAAATCGAGCAAGGTACGTTCTCCCTTAATACTTGGGAAGAGTTCAAGAATGATATCAAGTTGCACTTTTATCCCCAAAATGCTCAATACGAAGCCAGAGAGAAGCTTCGGTGGCTAAAGCAAACCGGTAGCGTTAAGGACTATGTCAACACCTTTGTCAACTTGTTATTCGAAGTGCCCAACATGACGGAGGAGGACAAGCTCTTGTACTTCATGAGTGGACTACAAAGTTGGGCAAAGCTCGAGTTGTAAAGAAGACAAGTGCAAACATTGTCACAAGCTATTGCCGCTGCTGAGTCCCTCATTGAATTCAAAGTTAGCCACCACGACAACACTAAGTTCAAGGGGAAGAAGGTGAACTATGAGAAGAGTGGGGGAGACGTGCTAAAGCCGAAAGAGAAGCCCGAGTCAAGTCACAAGCCGAAGGTGAGGAGCTTCGAGAAGCACGACAAGTCCGCAAGCAAGACTTGGGAAGTGAAGTGCTACTTGTGTGACGGCCCTCAAATGATGCGCGACTGCCCTCAAAAGAAAGCCCTCAAAGCCATGGCCTTGCAAGGGCCTAGGATCGAGGCGGAGGAGGACGATGTAGCAAGGATGGGGTGCATCCGGCTGCTCAATGCCGTGAAGGCTAGCGTCCCTCAACCAAGGCAACAAGCGAAAGGTGGATCGCTTTACATCGATGTCAAGGCGAAATACACGATGGTACGTGCCTTGGTGGATTGTGGAGCGACTCATAACTTCATGACGTCGGAAGAAGCGAGGAAGCTTGGCCTCCGAGTCACGAAGGAGTTGGGCAGCGTGAAGACGGTGAATACACCTGCCATGCCCATTGTTGGAGTAGCACGCGATGCGGAGGTTCACATCGGTGCTTGGAAGGGGAAAGTCGACTTCACCGTGGTCAAGATGGATGACTATGGCGTTGTAATCGGCCTTGAATTCATGGACAAGGTACGAGCATTCCCCATTCCATTCTATAACATCTTTTGCATTGTAGCGGATGGAGAATTGCCTTGTGTGGTGCCTGTGGCGAGGCAAGCAAGGGAGAAGACAAAGGTCCTAGCCGCCGTGCAACTCGCCAAAGCTTGGAAGAATGGCGAGCCTACTTTCCTAGCAACCCTCAAGATGGAAGAGGAAGTTGGAGGAAAGTCTGAACATTTGCCAAAGGCAAAAGAGGCAGTCCTTGAGGAGTTTGGAGATGGAATGCCCAAGGAGTTGCCGAAGAGGCTGCCACCAAGGAGGGAGATGGATCATGTCATCAAGTTGGAGAGCCAGAAGGCCGAGCTAGCACCCGTCGTACCTCAAAGCAATCTCATGGGAAGAATCAAGGAGGAACTATCCCATGACTCACAAGCCAAGAACTTGGTAGACCTTGTCAAGAGTGGAACGACAAGGCGGTTTTGGCTCGAGGACGAGTTGCTTTACACAACGGGGAAGCGGCTCTATGTTCCGAAATGGGACAACTTGAAGACGGAGATATTGAAGGAGTGCCATGACTCGAAGCGGGCGGGACACTTCGGCACTCATCGCATGTTGGCATTGCTTAGCGACACCTACTATTGGCCACATATGCGAGACGATGTGGACTCGTATGTGGAGACTTGCCTTGTGTGCCAACAAGACAAGGCGGAGCAAAAGCATCCGGGAGGGTTGTTGGAACCCCTTCCCATTCCGTCAAGATCGAGTGCCAACCAAAAGGATTGGGCAAAGTTGCTTGATGTCGCCCAATTCTCTTATAACTTGCAGCGGTCGGAGTCGATGGGAGCAAGTCCATTCGAGCTAGCAACCGGACAACAACCCTTGACTCCAAGCATGTTGGTGACCGGCTACACGAGAAGTAGCCCCGCTGCATACAAAACAGCCAAGGAGTGGCAGCAAGCCAATGAGCTCGCTCGTTCGCAACTAGAGAAGGCTTCGAAGAGGATGAAGAAGTATGCGGACCGGCAAAGGCGACACTTGGAGTTCCAAACCGGTGACTTAGTGTTTGTGAAGGTTATTCCAACACAACACAAGGCGAACAAGGGAGTTCATAAGAGTTTGCTACGGAAGTATGAAGGTCCCTTTCTGATCCTCAAGAAGGTAGGCAATGCGGCATATCTAGTGGAACTACCTTCTAACACCAAACTTCATCCGGTGTTTCATGTAAGTCACTTGAAGTCTTTTCATAAAGATGCCGAAGCACCCGAATGAGGTAAGTCTCATCGAGCTCCCGCTTATATGACCACCTCATTTGACAAAGAAGTGGAGAGTATTGAAGCCAAGCGTGAGGTGCGGAAGAGGCGGATACTGAAGTATACCGAATACTTCGTCAAATGGAAGGGGCTGCCCATGTCCGAGGCTAGTTGGGAGAAGGAGGGGTCCTTGTGGAAATTCAAGGACAAGATTGCCGAGTTCGAGCAAGAGGAGCTCGCAAGGGCGACGAGGACGTCGCCGACTTGAGTGGGGGGAGAATGTCATGGACCGAGTTTGAGTGAAGGAAGTCCATGACACGAGTCCAAGTCCATCATATAAGCCTAAGGAGGAAGCACTCCAACATTCAAGAATATGGTGGACATACCTAGAGAATTCTAGAACCCTTTATAATTCTCTTGGTGAACATATATGGAGAATTCTAGAACCCTTTAGAATTCTCTAAGCTTAGATATTTTTGTACATAATTTGAGTACATTCTAGAACTTATATTTGTAGCCATTGGATTAAGTAAATCCTAGCCATCCATTGAGGAGAAGCTAGGCTATAAATAGGTGGTGAAGGCACTTGGCCAAACCATCCTAGAGATCCTAGAGCATCCTACAAAGCTTTGTAAAGAGTTCTCAAATTAATACAAAGTTCATTTCTCCCACAATTGTCTAAGTGTTTGCTTTGCTTAGCTTTGCATACTTAGCACACTTATAACATTCTTGCTCTTTGGTGTTGCGCTTGTTTCCGCTGCGTGGAGGAGAGGCTGACTTAGAGAGTTCAAGGAGGTGAACAACTCTAAGACCGCACGGTTGGAAGAAAAGTGAAGTTCTCATCCCGTGACAATAATCCCGTTAACATTGTATACTCAGTTGCATGGATATTCTTTCATGATGTAACAGCTGAAAGTCTTTGACATTATTTTCGGCCATCTTGCGAAGAAGAATAAGAAATTTGAAGATTTTCCCATATTTAAGCCGCCACAATGTCCTAAACAAGAGGGTACTGATGACTGCGGGATCTTTACAATCAAACACATGGAGCAGTATGGTGAAGAGTGGTGGACCGAGGTATGTTTTTCATTTCTACTAGAGAATTTGAATGGTAATGAGTGGCATGGGCATTAACTTCATTGAAATTTATGCATTGCAGTATAACTCAAAAGAGGTTCGTAAACAACTAACCTTGAAATTGATAAGGAACGGATACAACAACAGATGGCAAATGATGTGTAGAAACATCAAAAAAAGATTAAAGAATGAGAAACTGGAAAACAAGATTGAAGAGCCTTAGAACAATCAAGAGACTGAGAAGCGCGGAAAGAATGTCCTGAAGCAAGTGAAGATTGAACCGATCGAGAGCAACACAAATAGAAAACCACAAGTGCACGAAACTGTAAAACCTCGCAACAGAACCGTAAAACCTCGCACCAGAAAGAGTAATGTCCAAAGTGTCCGCCGTAGCCATTGGTAGAACCTATGTCTCCTTATTGTAAAACCTCATCCTTTCACATGCGATGTGTACTATATTACTATGTATCAACTACTTTATTATGTGTACATTATTCACATGAAATGTGTACTTTATTACAACGAATTAACTACTTTATTATGTGTACTTTATTCACAAGAGAGATGTATTTTATTACATGAGTCCGCTTATTTCACACAGATTCGATAGTCTGCTAATTTACGAGTACGAGTCTACTTTTTTTGGGAGACAAAATGGTCTACATGTTTACGAAGACTAATCTACCTGTTTTGTGAACTTGGTGTACTAGCGTTTCAGACCACTGACTCACACTACGAGTAGACCAACTCCAAAGTGTCTAGAATTCACGGACACATGAAGAATTCTTTAGAGGTTTACCTGTTTACGAAGTCTGGTGTGCTTATTTACGAGTACGGGTCTACTTTTTTTATGACACAAAATGGTCTAACTGTTTACGAACACTAACCAACATGTTTTGTGAACGTGGTGTATCAGCACTTTGAACCACTTACTCACACTACGAGTAGACAAAGAATAAAGTGTCCAGAATTCACAGACACCTGAAGAATTCTTGAGAGGTTTACCTATTTACGAAGCCTGGTCTGCTTATTTACGAGTACGGGTCTACTTTTTCTGTGAGACAAAATGGTCTACCTGTCTACGAAGACTAACCTACCTGTTTTGTGAACGTGGTGTACTAGCGCTTCAAACCACTGACTCACACTACGAGTAGACCTACTCCAAAGTGTCCAGAATTCACGGACACAAGAAGAATTCTTTAGAGGTCTACCTGTTTACGAAGCCTGGTCTGCTTATTTATGAGTACGGGTCTACATTTATTGTGAGACAAAATGGTCTACCTGTTTACGAACACTAACCTACATGTTTTGTGAACGTGGTGTACCAGCGCTTCGAACCACTTACTCACACTACGAGTAGACCAAGAATAGTGTCCAGAATTCACGGACACTTGAAGAATTCTTCAAAGGTCTACCTGTTTACGAAGCCTGACCTGCTTATTTACGAGTACGGGTCTACTTTTTTTGTGAGACAAAATGGTCTACCTGTTTACGAACACTAACCTACATGTTTTGTGAACGTGTTGTACCAGCACTTCGAGCCATTTACCCACACTAGGAGTAGACCAAGAATAAAGTGTCTAGAATTCACAGACACTTGAAGAATTCTTGAGAGGTCTACCTGTTTACGAAGCCTGGTCTGCTTATTTATGAGTACAGGTTTACTTTTTTTGTGAGACAAAATGGTCTACCTGTTTACGAATATTAACCTACCTGTTTTGTGAACATGGTGTACTAGCGCTTCGAACCACTAACTCACAATACGAGTAGACCAACTCCAAAGTGTCCACAATTCACGGACACTTGAAGAATTCTTCAGAGGTCTACTTGTTTACAAAGCCTAGTCTGCCTATTTACGAGTACGAGTCTACTTTTTTTGTGAGACAAAATGGTCTACTACGAACATTAACCTACAGGTTTTCTGAACGTGGTGTACTATCGCTTCGAACCATTGACTCACACTACGAGTAGACCAACTCCAAAATGTCCAGAATTCACGGAAACTTGAAGAATTCTTAAGAGGTCTACCTGTTTACGAAGCCTGTTCTACTTATTTACGAGTACAAGTCTACTTTATTTATGAGACAAAATGGTCTACCTGTTTACGAATACAAACCTACTTGTTTTGTGAACGTGTTGTACCAGCACTTTGAACCACTTACTCCTACTACGAGTAGACCAAGAATAAAGTGTCTAGAATTCACAGACACATGAAGAATTCTTGAGAGGTCTACCTGTTTACGAAGTCTGGTCTGCTTATTTACGAGTATAGGTCTATTTTTTTTGTGAGACAAAATGGTCTACCTGTGTACGAAGACTAACCTACCTGTTTTGTGAACGTGATGTACTAGCGCTTCGGACCACTGACTCACACTACGAGTAGACCAACTCCAAAGTGTCCAGAATTCACGGACACTTGAAGAATTCTTCAGAGGTCTACGTTTTTACGAAGCCTGGTCTGCTTATTTACGAGTACGGGTCTACTTTTTTTGTGAGACAAAATGGTCAACCTGTTTACGAACACTAACCTACCTGTTTTGTGAACGTGGTGTACCAGCACTTCAAACCACTTACTCCTACTACGAGTAGACCAAGAATAAAGTGTCTAGAATTCACAAACACATGAAGAATTCTTGAGAGGTCTACCTGTTTACGAAGTCTGGTCTGCTTATTTACGAGTACGGGGTCTACTTTTTTTGTGAGACAAAATGGTCTACCTGTGTACGAAGACAAACCTACCTGTTTTGTGAACGTGGTGTACTAGCGCTTCGAACCATTGACTCACACTACGAGTAGACCAACTCCAAAGTGTCCAGAATTCACTGACACTTGAAGAATTCTTGAGAGGTCTACCTGTATACGAAGTCTGGTCTGCTTATTTACGAGTACGGGTCTACTTTTTTTGTGAGGCAAAATGGTCTACCGGTTTATGAACCAAAACCTACCTGTTTTGTGAACGTGGTGTACTAGCGCTTCGAACCATTGTCTAACACTACGGGTAGACCAACTCTAAAGTGTCTAGAATTCACGGACACTTGAAGAATTCTTCAAAGGTCTACCTGTTTACGAAGCCTGGCCTGCTTATTTACGAGTACGAGTCTACTTTTTTTGTGAGACAAAATGATCTACCTGTTTACGAACACTAACCTACATGTTTTGTTATGGTGGTGTACCCGCACTTCGAACCACTTACTCACACTACGAGTAGACCAAGTATAAAGTGCCTAGAATTCACGGACACTTGAAGAATTCTTCAAAGGTCTACCTGTTTACGAACACTGGCCTGCTTATTTACGAGTACGAGTCTACTTTTTTTTTGAGACAAAATGATCTACCTTTTTACGAACACTAACTTACATGTTTTGTTATGGTGGTGAACAGGCACTTCGAACCACTTACTCACACTACGAGTAGACCAAGAATAAAGTGTCCAGAATTCACGGACACTTGAAGAATTCTTCAAATGTCTACCTGTTTACGAAGCCTGGCCTGCTTATTTACGAGTACGGGTCTACTTTTTTTGTGAGACAAAATGGTCTACCTGTTTACGAATACAAACCTACCTGTTTTGTGAACGTGTTGTACCAGCACTTCGAACCACTTACCCACACTACGAGTAGACCAAGAATAAAGTGTCTAGAATTCACAGACACATGAAGAATTCTTGAGAGGTCTACCTGTTTACGAAGTCTGGTCTGCTTATTTACGAGTACGGGTCTACTTTTTTTGTGAGACAAAATAGTCAACCTGTGTACGAAGACTAACCTACTTGTTTTGTGCACGTGGTGTACTAGTGCTTCGGACCACTGACTCACACTACGAGTAGACCAACTCCAAAGTGTCCAGAATTCACGGACTCTTGAAGAATTCTTGAGAAGTCTACCTGTTTACGAAGCCTGGTATGCTTATTTACAAGTACGAGTCTACTTTTTTTGTGAGACAAAATGGTCAACCTGTTTACGAACACTAACCTACATGTTTTGTGAACGTGGTGTACTATCGCTTCGAACCATTGACTCACACTAGGAGTAGACCAACTCCAAAGTGTCCAGAATTCACTGACACTTGCAGAATTCTTGAGAGGTCTACCTGTTTACGAAGCCTGGTCTGCTTATTTACGAGTACGTGGCTACTTTTTTTGTGAGGCAAAATGACAAGCGAAGCCAACTGGTGACATACCTTTTTGCATGTAGGAATGTCATTGTCAAATCTTCTCACACCCAACTTCTTCGAACTTACACCATTGCAAAATGTCCTGAAGATAACTCTTTACTGTACTGCATCGTCTTCCGACAGAAGTAGGTTGTAAAGCAAACGCTATCGCCTCCTCTACGTTCTTGGCATAGATAGTCAGCAAACAATGTTATAATGTCGTCATTGATGAACCCATCCGGTCGGAGTGTCCTCACAGAATCTCTAGTGGTAAAGATGCCGCCACTAGCACTATCAACGATGGTTTCGCTCAGTTGCAAGTCCGTCTCTGTGTCGTAAACAAAGAGGACAAGTCTCTTGTCAGTCTCTTCTCTATCGGCATTGACTCTGAAGGGGCCAATCTGCGCCTTGTCGGAATATTTGGGGCCTTTTTTTGACGGAGTATCTCTTCCATATATTGGTTCCTACCATAAAGACAATGTCGGCAGCTCACAAACTGGTGTAATCGAACTTTCCCACAACTAAAATCCATTGTAATCTTGTTGGACAAAAATTGTAAACAATGTATATACCCAACAAAATTTCACTCTATCTTATTAGTTAAGATAGAGCTTTAATTATGTCTGGTTCGACCCATTCAGAATAAAGTAAATTCCTTAATTACAACCCTTGTTTTGAAGGGAAGACCCTTCGATTCTAATTACAAAACAATAACTGGGAATGTGTGTGTTTGAGGGAACTGGCTTGGAAAGAACCAAGGATTTTGGTTTTAGGTGTGGTTGTATCCAGACCTGAATCTAGACTGCTTACATACCCTTTGTAAAGGGATCAAACCATTGTAGTTCAAAAGGTTTGGTTATGGATTTGATTTTTCTGGTGCTTTAGGAATTTGACCAGAGTCATTTGGATTGGATGAATTTGACTGGTGGTGTCAGGGATTCTGTTTGGAATTGTGGTTGCATCTAGTGGTTTGCTAAATTGCCTACGTACCCCCTTTAGGGATCAAACCGATCGTAGTTCATGGGGTTTGTAGGCTTTGTGGCTTAGTGCCGGTTTTGGGTTCGACAGATGTATTTTGAATCCGTCGACTGTATTTCTTGTGGACACCCAATTTAGTAGAGTGTCTGTTGATTTGACTTGGGCACCCGAAATAGGTGAAGCATCAGTGTGACCAAGAGGCTTTGAATTGCCTTAGTCACAGTTTCTTGATAGTGACGTAGGTGATCTGCAAACCCCTAGTAGGGTAGGTGATCTGCAAATCTAGTCTCCGCGCGTAAGCGGACCCCGCCTGCATGCGGACCTCGCGTGTAAGCTTGTGAGCGGACTCCGCATGCTTGCTTGTAAGCGGATTCCGCGTGCTTGCTTGTAAGCGGATTCCGCGTGCTTGCTTGTAAGCGGACTTCGCGTGTGTGCAAACCTCGCGTATAAGCGGGCTCTGTGTCTTGCTTCCTCGCGAAGTCTTGCTGTGTGGAGCATCTCGCCTCTCCTGGGGGAATCTCGCTTTGTCTAGAAGCATCTCGCCTCACCTGGGAGCATCTGCTTTGACGTGAAGTCACCTCGCGACCCCTTAGGGATTCTTCTTTGACGCGAAGTCACCTCGCCGCCCCTTAGGGCTTCTGCTTTTGTGTGAAGTCACCTCGCCACCCCATAGGGATTCTGCTTTGACGCGAAGTCAGCTCGCCACCGCTTAGGGCTTCTGCCTTATGGCGAATGTCACCTCGCCACTCCTTAGGGCTTCTGCTTTGATGGGAAGTCGCCTCGCCACCCCTTAGGGTTTCTGCTTTGGCGTGAAGTCAGCTCGCCATCGCTTAGGGCTTCTGCCTCGTGGCGAATGTCACCTCGCCTTTGATGGGAGGTTACCTCGCCACCCCATAGGGATTCTACTTTGACGCGAAGTCAGCTCGCCACCTCTTAGGGCTTCTGCCTTGTGGCGAATGTCACCTCGCCACTCCTTAGGGCTTCTGCTTTGATGGGAAGTCGCCTCGCCACCCCTTAGGGTTTCTGCTTTGACGCGAAGTCACCTCGCCTTTGCTTTGGGGCTTTACCCATCTCGCGGGGTTATCTCGCAAGGCTACCCATGCGGGGTTGTTTCGTGCATGCGGACTGATGTGCAGTTCGCATGATAATGTTTAATAGGAACCTGTAGCCTCAGCTAGATGAACTTTGTAGCCGCAATCATATGAACTACATAACTCCTCAAAGACGTCTTTCCCAGTTCGAATTGGCTTGACACCACCTCGTTGATTATCATCTTGAGAAACTTTTTTGTAGATGATAATCGAATATGATTGGGAGTCGGACTTGAGGATGCTGCTCCTTTATAAATGGAGATGTGTTGTCTCCATTACTTTGATTGAGAGCGTGCTCAGGGATTCTCCGAGTTGCCAAAGGTAAGTTCCTGTTTTTCCAATTCGCCGCCTGGAATGCTTGTTTTCTCCTCTTGTACGGCTTGTTATGCGAAGCGCAAGACCATGTGTAACAAGAGGAAGGGCTGAGCGGCCATATTTTTTTGTGACAGGAGAAGGGGGCGAGGTCATCTCGCCATATGCGAGGTCGTCTCGTCCCCGCTCAGGGGCTCTGCTTCGCGCCTTAAGACTTTTGAGGCGGTATTGGAGATCCGCCGGAAGCAAGGGATGAGATAGAAAGATAGAATCTCTGCAAAACAAAAGAAATTAGAGTTAGAATGGGAGCTCCACCTTCTCGTTGTTGGCCCGCCGGTCTTCCTCTGCTTTCTGCTTTGCTTCTTCTCTTCTGCCGCCCCCGTCTTTTTTTGTCTCCTTTTATTGGAGGCTTTTGCCTCTATATATATAGTGCTTGCTGATTTGTAATTGGACTTTGATACCCGGATTGTATTCCTATCCAAACACCATCTTTTGCGAGAGTTGGAATTGAACACAAAAGCCTTGTAAAGAATTATTATTATTTCTTATTATTTATTTTATTTTCTTTTGTTTTTTTTTTTTTTTTGGTATCAACAAATCCATGCAAAAAAGGACGAGACCATAAACATTGATCTAAGAGTGACAGTGGATCAACTCACAAACTACTGCAAATCCACAAATTCATACCTGACTTTGTGAGCCATCTCGGGGCCTCAATTTATTCGCTGAAAATGCCTGAGGAGGGTGTTCCGCAATCTGTGTTTGAGAACTTAGACAGCTCAGTAAACTCAGAATTTTGTCCAGCTTGCCTGTGACCTCAAGGTCCTTTGGATCTTTCACAGTGGAATGAGGCAACCGAGCCAACATCAAGTTTACGACGCTTGACCACCTTTAGAAGGAGTGCTTTCCACCGTTTCAAAGCCATATCTCGCTCCTTTTCGATACTTCTTCCCTTGGCCAAATAAGGATTGCGAGGACGAAACAGATCGTCAAACTATCGTCAATCTGGGAAGGAGAGGTGGATTATCATGAGTACGAGAATTAGAGGTTTAATTTGAGATTCCAACATCATGCAACACAAAGTGGGTTGAAGATGGTATGGGCTGATAGAGTTTTCTTTTTGCATGTTCTTGACATTGATGGGCCGGCCCATCATTTCACATAAAGCCCAGTCTGCCCACCCTATAGTTGCCTGTTGTTGGAATCCCCAAAACCATTAATGGAACTCGGGTTCCATTATCCCTTCCTCTGACCAAAAAAACCCATCCCTTCCCTTAATCCACTCAATCCACCTCTCAATCCTACTTACTCAGAAAGATCCGTACTTGCATGTTGCTGCAATCATGATAATCCATCTCTCGATGAATCATTTGGATCAAACATGCCACAGAAAAGGGCCAAAAATGGAAGAAACCTCGAAGAGGAGCGAGAAATGACTATGAGACGGAGAGAAGCATTTTTACTAGAAACGATCAAGCGAAATCTTCAGGCTAAACATGATTCAATTAATACGCCTGCCCCTACTGACGCCTCACCCAATGTTGCCGAGGTTGATCCTTCTCTGTCTCTGAAAGATCAAACGTCGCATGAAGTCACCGGTAAGATGGACTAAATCCTGAATCTAATGACCTCTCTAATTTCTCAAACACAGTATGCGGAACAGCCTCCCCAGGCATCCCTGGCGAAGAATTGAGGCCCACCTGTGAAGGACTGATGTGATGATGGTTTATGGATGTAATTCAGTTTTAGGATCTTAAATGTAGATTAGTACTCTGTGATGATGGTTTATGAATGTAATTCAGTTTTAGGATCTTAAATGTAGATTAGTACTCTAAGTCTGTACGGTTCCCATTATGTAGAGCTTGTGTGTTCCTTTGATGATCTTGGTGTTACTGGTAGTACTATAACTTGTATACGACCGATCCCATTATCGATTGCCAAATCTTGTTTCGCAAAACATTTACTTCGTTGAAATGCCAAGTCTACTAGTTTTATGCCAAGGTCTACTAGTTTTATGCAGAAGTAGATTTCTTGAAGTATTATAACAATAACAAAGTAGAGTATGCGTTCAAACCCCAGATCGACATTAATAACAAAAAGATACTACAATTCGATAAGAAAAGGCATCCAACATTCATTTTTCCTTGTGCTTATGCACTTACATGCCAACAAAAAAATAAATAAGTACTTGATAACATAAGCAATACTCCGACAAACGTCTACATTCGCTGGTGAATGCTTGATTCCGGATCTCTGCAAGCCACGTTGATGCGCACACAGCCACGTCTGTTAAATACGGGGGGATGTGCATCCCTTATGGCCTCCATCTCCATAATGGATTTAGTGAGATGTCCCAAGGCAGTGTGGATTTCGATAAGTTGCATGTTGATCTGAAAAACATGTTGTGTAAGTTCTGCAATCTTCTGTTCTTGGAGAGCAAAACGTTACTCGAGCTGATGAGTTTCCCATGGACTGTAGTTTCTACCACGAGTTCTTTCGTTTCTTCGAACCATGATACCCTGCACACTTATGAAGAGAAGTTAGATATGTGGGAATCATTGTTTGAAGCACTGTATTTATAGAGGAATGAAACTATGGGCTAAGGTACCAAAGAGTCACGTCTTGATTAGAGGAGTGGCCTCTCCAAGATGTTGAAATGAGTGTTTTTTTTTGGAATGTTTTTTAAGAAACGAAAGGACTGCAGATACAGTTTTGTAAACATGGAATGTGAAAATGCATTTCCTCGGCCTTAGTGTACTGATTTAATGAGAAACCACCTCGTATGAAGGTACTATCCAGTTAAACGTGCACTGTCATAAGAACACTTGTTATTATCAATAATTTTTACTCTTCAATCGGAAATTCCCAACAATACTATTGTTCATAAGAATTTGGGAAGAATTTACCCTATCATCAATAAACAAGTATATATTTAGCGAGTTAGTGAAGCAAGATGGCCTAAAAAATTTTGCTCAACATTCCACATGATTTTAGCCAGCTCAGTCCCCAGAACAGGAGGGTGGAGCTGATTGTGGGATTTTACAATCAAACACATGCATAACTATGGGTCAGAGTGGTGGCATGAGGATTCAATACTCTTTCTTGAAATTTTTTTACTCTTGAATCAGAAATTCCAGACAACACTATCTAATAGGTCTACTTTTTTCATGAATATTTAACTGCAAATTAGTACACTCTCGTTCATAAGAAGGTACCCTCTGATAAGTAAACATGTATATTTAGCGAGTTAGTGAAGTCAAGATGGTCTACTTTTTTTGCTCAATGTTTCATATGATATTAGCAGACTTGACATATAAAAACGGTCATAAGCGGAAACTGAATTGAAATTCAACCATAATTCCTTCAAAACCACAATCGATAAAGGACTGATTGATAGAATATTAACTAATCACTACCACAAAATGATTTCCAGACTTATACATAACGAAATAGCTTTGTCTTTGCCTTTATGGGATGGTGTGGGGGAGAGCCTAGCCCTCTTGGATGATGTGCCTCTATCAGAATACAAACGAGAAGGCGAGGAAGATGTCGAGACCTTGCATACATAAATTCATAAATCAATTGAGAAATCTATTCAGACACTATTTCAGGACAGATAAACAGATTTCCAGACTTATACATACCGGAATAGCTTTGCCTTTGCCTTTATGGGATGATGTGGGGGAGAGCCTAGCCCTCTTAGATGATGTGCCTCTCTCAGAATACAAACGAGAAGGCGAGGAAGATGACGAGTCCTTGCATACATAAATTCATAATCAATTGACAATCCAATTTAGCAACAAATTAAGAAACCAATAAACAAAGGAACAAAATAGAGCAACCAGTATATACTGCAAGAGTGGGTGTAAGGCACCGAGCTGCATCTGAAGATGAAGACCTTGAACGTGAAGCACCATGAGAGGGGGAGCTATGGCTGATTCCAATCACCGGAGGTGAAGCACCATGACGGTAAAGAGGAATACCGGTCATGCGAGAGGTTAGCTTTTGCCGGGCCATGGCTTCTAAAACGTTCGTTCACAATTTAGAGTTTAGAGAGAAGAGAACATGAGTTGCAAAGAATTTTACGGTTTATACTGCTTGTTTAGGATTAGGGTTACGTGTTGCGTCTAAAACCCTTTCAGTTTCAAAACAAAATTCGAGATGAATATGGAAAGTTCCGCTAAATGAAAATGAAAGAGAAAATGAAAACTCTAATTTTTAACTACTAAATGCCCGCCTATCCAAGTCCAAATTTCAAATTTCAAACACGTGAAGGAAGATTTTGGAAAAAAGGAATTTCGATAATCACGCCTACTATACAAATAGAGAGACAAGTGTACTCTTCTATCGAAGTCAAGGGTTATAATTAACGGTTTTGACTGTGCTTATGCTTAATTTATCTTGCACACAAACCCCCCTAAACCCTAAACCGACATTGGTAGCGCATAAAAATGACGTGTTCCAGATACTATATAGAGACTAAATCAAATATTATAAACGACATCTGAAACCGTACATACTTTAAGGTGACGTTACCTCTAACATTATAAACATCAAATGCTATATACACGATATGTGATGTTACCTCGATCATCATAAGCACTATATACATGAAACCCAAGAACTAAAGTCAAGCATTGTACTAGTAATAGTAAATGAACGTTATATTCTCCATCGATCACAACATATATAAGCATAATGAAGATATAATTGTGATCGAACTGGAAATCCCGATACAAGTAGGAGTTTACAATATATAAGCGTGTTCGATCATACTCCAAAGGTCACGCTACCTAGAAGATTATAAACCTAAAACCCTATATACGGGATAGGTGACATTAGCTCCATCATCGATCATAAGCACTATATACATTAAACTCAAGCCCTAAAATGAAGCTTTTTTTTTTTAAGAAAATAATTTCCATACACATTAGCTCCAAAAGTACAGACAAATAAATCATGGGGAAGTAAATTACAGTCTGATCTGACAAACTTCATGTTACTAATGAAAACCTCTACTTACAAGTCAACAAAACCTCTAGTAGTTCGAATCTCAGTCTAGATCAAGGAAATGCGCTGATGTATGCGGCAGGAAGTCTCAAAGATAAGGGATAAATAGACGAGCATTTTCAAGGAATTCATCCCTCAATGGTACAGTACTGAAATTGCCTTATTCAACTCGTTTTCCATGGAAGGAATCATTCAATATCACTTCCTTACATTCATCTTCTTCTGTGCACCATCAAAGTCATAATTAACATAAACACATGCCTTAATTAACATAAACACATGTCAAAAACTCCTGAATTAGGGGCGAACTGAAATTCTTGGAATCAATCATTTCCTTGAGGAGGTTAAGCTCGTCAAGAGCAATATCCCAGTTTTGCATCAATATCTCAGCTGCCAGCTTTCCCCACAAAGCACTGAGACTCCTCTCGCTGTTGGTGCATAAAGCCCTGTACTGAAACAGATAATGAGCAGCACCAGATTAGTTACCGCACTCAAACTGAAATTTGGCATACTGATACAATGCGAGGTTAGGTCGTGCTCTGCCATCTCTCTCTCTCTCTCTCTCTCTCTCTCTCTCTCTCTCTAAACATATATGATTTTGCGGCATATATAAGCGTAGTGAACATATAAAATGAATTTTATATGGGGATCCATCACATATATAAGCGTAGTGAACATATAACAGTGACTGAAGTGGAAATCCCATAACAAGTAGGAGATTAATTACAATGTGCTTGTCCACACTAAAAACCTAAAATGACATCTATATGGTCCATCAGGTATATAAGCATATTGAGGCTTCATCATCATAAACCCTACACCCATTGTACACTACAGGTGACTAGAGAGCTCGATCATCATAAACTAACCCTATATAAATGCAAGGTTACTAGTGCTTTATCCATCATCACAAACCCTAATCCCAAATAGGAATAATTTCCTTATTGGTCTACTGAAATGAATGTTGCATTAAATTCAGTGTGCTTTTATTAACATAAAATAATCCATGTATTTATGATAATCATTAATTATGGGGATTCCTTAATTATGTCCACTGTAATAATTATGTGCATCATTACTATCTACTTACATCAATATATTTCAGTTTACAACCTATATTCATGCAAGGTTACTAGTGCTCCATTATCGTAAACCTTACAATAGTGGATGATAATTGTTCGACAATATTGAATGGGCTACTTTTTTTGCAAAGACGTTCTACTCTTCGTTTATGATAAAAGAATGATACAATGTAGACTTTATGGAGATGTGTTCTTCATAGTGTTACCTTATTACAGTTAATACATAATCATCTACTTCTCTTACGGACAATTTCTTTACTTCATGTAGACTTTCTGAAAAGTGTCATACGGCGAGATAGACCATTCACAAAGCAAAAACATAACAAGGAAATCTAAATTCACGTTGACATTACTGAAAAGTAAAATGAAATCCTAAACACAAAGTACAAGAAATTTGAACTATAACTATAACTAAGATCGACACCTATATCACCAGAATAAGGAATCACTCATCAGATGTGGGGGAGTTGTCTCCTTTTTTGTTTTTGTTTGGGCATCTATGGTGTGTGTGCCCGGCTCCTTTGCACGTACTACAGTGAATAGTTTTCTTTGCAGGTGTCGCAACCAAAGGAGGAGGATCATTGCTTGTTCCCGTAACATTTTCGTTTGTCTTCTTAGCTTTTTCTTTCTCTTTCCTAACATCACATGTTTGAGTATTGTGTCTAGATCATTTGCAATAACATGATCTCTTTGCAGGTGTTGCAACTGAAGGACGAGGGTCAAAGTTTCGTTCGTCATTTTCATTGCTCTCCTCAGCTTTCTCTTTCTCCTTCCTAACATTACATGTTTGAGTGTTGTGTCCAATACCTTGGCAATAACCACAAGTAATCGGTCGTCTGGGAGCCTCAGCCTTCTTGTCATTTTTTTCTCTGCCTTTGGTCCTAATCGGGATAGGGTCTCTCACAACATTACCTTTCATGTTGCTGGGTGTGGCCGGAGGTTGAACTTTTTCTTTTTCTTTGGCAAAACCTTCCACAATTGATGAGAGTCTACTGATCTCCTTCTGCAACAAGTTGTACCCTGCATCTGTCTTTGAAGCATAAAAGCATAATCGATTGTATTCGGCAGTTAGAGCACCATACCTGCCCACTTCCAATGCTTCTCTGGGCATAGATTGATCCGGATAAGGGATTTCACACACAGTTCTTACATCTTTTGACCATCTCTTAACGATTAGTGACTTGTGAAGCTCAAAAATGTGTTAGTTTTTCATTACTGTGAACATGTGACGACATGGTACTCCCCTGTACTGAAACATTCTGCAAGAACACACCATAATCTGGTCTTCTGCACTGTTAGTCTCTTTCTCAGGGTGGTAAACAATAGTGTGGTCAAATTCAGGCCATTTGTAAACTGATACCTTGTAAACACGACTACCATCCTCATGCCATTCTGCTCCTTGCTTTAGTGTAATAAAGCTCTCTTTCTTGATCTCTCTTACAATCCATTTAAACACATCGTGTGTGAATATAGAAGAGGCTTGTATCTCCAAATCTACCAAGTTAGTTACGGCACCAGGAAAGGAATTCATATAGATGAATTCATCCCTTTCTTGATTGTGTCTCAGTTTCATAAGTAATCTGTACACCAATGCAACAAGCTCCACAAGGGATTTCCCTTTACCAAGAACCCTCTTGAATTCTTTATTCATGCCCTCACACCTTTGTGTGCTTCTCATTCCGGCCATAAATATGTCACCGAAGAATGCTTGACAAAACTTGTCTCTCTTTTCATATTCCCGATCTAAATATCGTCATGGAGATCAAGTTCGTCAATCATTTCCTGCCACAACCTTTCAAATTGCTCAACCATTTGATACTTCCTCACGCATCTGTTAAAAGCCTTCAACTTTTCCTCAGACTTTAAATGCGTAAAGGCATTTTTACCAATGTGCCAAATACATAGACGGTGCCTTGCTTCCGACATCACAGTTTCAATTGCCTTACGCATGGCCTCGTCACTGTCTGTGAGTACCGCCTTTGGCATCTTCTCGTTCATCGACTCCAAAAATGTACGAAGCAACCAAGTGTATGTCTCCTCAGTCTCATCCGAAATAAGGGCAGCACCGAAAATAATACTACCTCGATGGTTGTTCGTCCCAACAAACAAAACCAATGGCCTGTTGTAAACATTGGTTTTGTATGTGCTATCGAATATCAGCACATCCCCATAACACTGATAATCAACAAATGAATGCCCATCTCGCCAAAAAATGTCCACTAACCTTTCTTCCAAATCTGTAGTGAATCTGCATATGAAGTGTAGGTCTTTTGCTGCCACTGCTCTCATGTAGGAAAGCGCTATTTCGGAATCACTCTCAAATAGGGAGGTCCGTCATTGTTGGTCAAGCTTGTTGTAGAGGTCCTTCATGGTGAATCCCACTACCGAATATCCCCCAACCTGCTCCACCATATACTCATACGTGTGACATGGTCTGATTGAAACCCTTGTCATTGTGTTTGTCAGAGCCAAAGCTGCGTCGCTGACATGACGATGAGCATGAACGAATGCAATCTGGTTCCTAGTAGCTAGTTCATGATTATGCTTTGGAACGAATATCTTCACCATATAAACTCTACTCCCATCATTGTAATTGATCCGAAATCTAGCTTGGCAATTCACCCTAGTCTGTTTCCGAGGAGTACGACTCAAACCATCTGCTTCCAAGTACTTTTTATCTCAACTCCCTTCCTTGCAGCAAACCTACTGCCTCCACCGAATCAAACTGTTAGACTCTCCCTTGTCATCCTTCCTACATCCAAATCCAACTGCTGCTGAATATGCAGAGTAGAATCTCTCTGCCTCATCCACTGTTTCGAAGGTCAAAGCTCGCACATCGGCGATCGTCAGGCTTCCAAATCCGGGTTCATCTACTACCACATCCTCTACACCCTTATTCGGCTGTTTTCCATTCTCAGACGCATCCATCGCTGGTTCTACCTGTGTTTCAACTTCAATATCAGTATATACGATTACTTTCTTATTAAGATGTGTACTGTATATAAAGTACAAAATTATGAAAAAATAGTAGACTTATTAAGCAATGACGAACCGTCTGATTGTCAGATGGGATCGATACTGATACTGAACAGACAGAGTCTCGATCAAATTCAATAATCAAGACTCTCGATGAGATTGAAGGATCAAGAGATACAGAGAGTGAGTCTAGGTTATAGAGAGCCGCAGATATAGAATGAGCAAGATTGATTGATCAAGAAAGAGAGAGAGAGAGAGAGAGAGAGAGAGAGAGAGAGAGAGAGAGAGAGAGACATTCGTCTAGGGTTCCGTTCCGATCGAGAAGACAGAGAAGAACGCCCGTCTGTGGGTTCCGTTCCATCGAGAAGAACGGTCGTCTGTGGACGTTAACTTTGCATGGTTAATGTGACTAACTGCCCTCTTCCACTTTTTAAAGCAGCTATCCTACGTGGACTTACGTGGACCAATATAATAATGACACCTTGCAAGATATTAATACCCCAAGGCACTTGAGTCTTTTCCTTAGAATTTTAACCCAATTCTAATAGACCTTTTAAGTAAGTCTATTAGCACTATTAAGTTATTTTTCGTTTTTTTCTTACAGTTTAGAAATTAAAGATCACTGAATGTGTAATGATGGTGCTGGCATGCTAAGTCCTTAACTTGCTATATATATATATGACATGGAAAGATATATATATATATATATATATATATATATATATATATATATCTGCTTGAGTAATGGAAATGCATTGATGACATTCAATAAAAATAAAAAATAAAAATCTGATACCCAATGATATGGAGAATACTATGTCATCAATTACATTTTGCAATGACATGAAATTATTTGTTAATAATTTTTTATTTAAAAAAGTGGTATTTTATTCACATGAGATACAATTATAATTAATGTATAAGTATGGGAGAGCCAAAGATAACAATCCACCGTCGAACATGAAAGTTAAAGAACAGAAGCACGAATATGTTGTCTGTAACTTTCACACAAAGCTACATACTTACTTAAAAGGTCTTCACCTCTCTTGAAACCTAAATGTAGTAGCCTTGTTAAAACCTGATTTAGATAAAACTTCATGGGACAAAACAAATGTAGTAGCCTCGTTAAAACCTGATGTAGATAAAACTTCATGGGACAAAACTCCAAACCGAGTAGGGAAATATAGGATTATGTAAAACAACCTAAGCAGCTCAAATCATTTTAAATTGCAAACCCTGGAATATGCACTATGATCAATAATAGTAACTGACGTTTACCAAGTTTCGTAATTACAACAAGTTTTTTTTTTTTTTTTAAGTGTATTGAGAATTCGAAGCCTTGAATCAGTTGATTGAAAACGTCATTACAATCACAATTGGGGTGAACCTTTAGCCGCTCATGTTGTGACTTTTATGTTTAATATTAAAACTGAAAAACAAAAGTTAGAGATATTTGTATAAATAGATTCCAAATAGCTTCTCTCAAGTCTCGATCATATACTTTTTCCCTATTGGGTAAAAGGATTTTTTTTATTTTTTTATTTTTTTATTTTTTATTTTTTTAAGGATTGGAATAAGGATTAAAATGATATAAATTTGCACCGAAACATCTATCGGGTAACACATCTAGGCATTTAGCTAGTGTTCAAATTTCATCATCATTGTCCATCTTCATCATACAAATGATCCATAAGCTAATATCAGATTTGAAACAGATGCCAACATGGTGAACCAGAACTTGCATGGTAGCTCTAATAGTCTATATATAAGTGTAAAATTCAAAATATCCAAGATGAACTAGCTAGATACGCTAGTATTAGCCAAGAAGGAGGATCAATTAAAGTCGCAATCGTCGTCGCTGGAATCCATAGGGCAGCTATCTTCCCAGTGTTCACCAATAGCGTGACAATACTTACAACGCATGAGATACTCATAATGTTCTTCCTTGTGATCTAGATCATCCTCGTTTTCACATGGACCATCATCACAAATCCTACAAAGGGTTACATATCCCTCTGGTTTGTCCGGGCAATCTATAGTTTCATGATCACCATTCTTACTACAGAACGTACAAAACATACGTTTTGGTTTCTCTTCGTTGCTGCCTCTTTGCGTTTATGTTGTTAAGTAAACAAAAACAAAAGAAATATGAGATTGTAATGACGACCTTAAATTGACAAAAGTAGGTTCAACGAGTACATGATACTACTTCTCACAAACCTTAAAACAAATTTACAAAAATCAAAGGCATACCAGGAGATTGAGGGCGCTCGAGGTTCTTCTCCAAAACTTCTGGTTCAGGATCGGTTTTTTTGTAGTGCTGATCTCCGGCTGTGTATGCGTCAAAAGCTCAGGATTTAGGTTATCAATTTAGGGCTTGGAGTGTTAACACTGGATACTAAACAATAAATAAAAAAAAAAAAAAAAAAAAAAAAGAACAACGAACCTTCTTTTCTTCGAAAGAAGCCGAAAAGACCAACAAAATTTGAGATCATCTTTCTTGGCAGTTCTGAGGTTAGCATACTGGAAATCACAGGATGCACGAGAGGTTGAACATTAGCTTCATTCCTTCCAAATAGACGATTTTTTGTGCGTGAAAGAGAGCAAGTAATTTATATTGTGGATTCGTACGTGGGATTAGGTTTGGTATAAATATGTTATGTTATTATAAAGTAATGGCAAAGTAATAATTACTAATCAAATTAGGACAATATTTGATTACTAATCAAATTAGGATTCTTTCTCATCAAAAAATAATAATTAGGACAGGATTTGAGACCCTCTTCTTTCCTATTATGTGTTTTGAATTTTCCTACTTGCCCTAAAAAGACGACTCATAGATTTATTTTTATTTTTAAGAATAAAAGAATATTCTTGAAATTTAAACAATAGATTTGAACAATTTGCATCTGCTCGCGCGGATGGTTTGCGTTCCGCGTGTGAATTACCGTTTTCAAATTCTGAAGATTGAAACGAATATTTGATCGTTTGTGACTTGTGAGCACAAATATAGCATAAATTTCAAAGAAACAGGCATAAAAAAAAACTCTCCGCTATTCTTATCAAAATACGAATTGCAATTCCTATTCCTTTATAGTTACAAATTTCTTCCATGCAATACCTTAAACTATGAATCATACATAGACTCTGAGAAAGTTTAGATTGTCTTGTTATGATGCCGAACTGCATGTGGCCTATCATTTGATTTGATTAAGCTTGATGAGAATAATTTGATTCGTATATCATGACGAAGCTGAATTTTGTTGAGAGTTGAGACAAGGATTTCTGTTGCTTTTGCTTCTCTGAACTATTGTTGCGGTGCTGCTATAAATATATGTGATTATGATTACAAAGAAAAATTTTGATTTCCGTAAGTAACCCGAGTTCATGATGATTTAATGTAACAGTATGGTATGTCACCAGAGCGGTTGCAAGAGAACCAAGATCTGTCAAGTTTCTTTAAAACCTTGACAACCAGTACTGATGAAGATGATAAGGTATTAAGAGGTAAGGGATCTTGTTCCAAATCAGTTCCAAAATTTCTTCTTTTTTTTCTTTTTCCATATAGAATTCTTGTAGCACTAATACCAGGTCTATGTCTCCACAGTACATGCATACCACTATCCTGTGAATGTTTTCCATGAATGTTTTCCAATGGCACCCGAAGGTATCACAATGATGTTGTTAAGTCTTTTGTCTATATGTTACTATTATTTTAAGTCTTCTACACCAGCAATAGCACAACAAACACTGTTTACAAGCAGAGACATCTTGAGGTTCTTATTCATGTAAGTGTCTTCATGGATATCTATCATGTCTTATTATGTATGGAATTTAACCCAATAGATCATCCTTTCTACACACAATTGCTACATGGCTACATTTGTATTCGAAGAATTTGCTCAATTAACTATACACACACACACACACATGACCCTTCCACTAAGGGATCCTTTTTTTTGACATATATGAGGGATGAGAGATTACACCAACTTTTCTATTATATTTTTGAATCTCCACTGTTCAGTTTGTTGGTCCTTATATATAGATCAATTCTGTAAATTTTCAGCCAATTTAGTGATCGTTAAGAGATCCATTTTTTTGACATAAATGAGGGATGGAGGATTACAAAAACTTTTCAATCACAAAATCACATCTCCACCGTTCAATATGTAGTTCTATATGAGTAGATCACTTCTGTAAATTTTCATAAATTTTGGTGATCGTTAAGGTATTCAAAACTACAATTTATAATTATAAGTATGAACGGTTCAGATTTGGCAGATTTGGTTCGTTCATTGATTTAATCTTGTTCGACACCTTAACGATCACCAAATTGGCTGAAAATTTGCATAATTGATCTATATATAAGGACCAACAAACTGAACGGTAGAGATGTGATTTTGTCATTGAAAAGTTGGTGTAATCCCTCATCCCTCATATATGTCAAAAAAAGGGATTCTTAGTGGAAGGACCCTACTATATATATATATATATATATATATATATATATATATATATAAATTTGAAGATCATTTGGGTACCGAATTAGATTAAATAAGATCAACAAAACAAAAGTTGTCAAAACAGAACCGTTTGTGTAAATTACGATTACAGAAGCTTAAATGATCTTCAAATTTTATAAAACTTTACAGAAATGATCTACACACTGTGTTCGAGACATTGTACGGTTGAAATGTGGAAATACAACCTGAAAGTGAGCGAAATAAGGAGTCCCGCACTTTAATTTCAAAACAGGATCCCACTCTGAAAATGGACTGTATATATATATATATATATATATCTTCGTAAAGAAGTATTCAGGACGTCAGGTTAGGGCTTATGCTGTGTCCCCTTATCTTATCCTTTAGGTGAGTTACTATGCATGTTCAACATTTTAGGAACGGGGAAGCCGTAAGCAACACTTATTGGAAGATGTTCAAATTTAGGTTTAGAAATGTACAAATGCGCATTAGAAGTTTATTCATTATCCAATGTGTCAAATTTCAGAATACACCTAACTCTAAAACTTCTCAGGGGATTCTGAACTCAAGTTAGATTTAGTGACTTACCAAAACACCAGTTACCAGGTTTATCCAATCAAAATGATAAAAAGCCAAAACTTATTACAATTCAATTTTTGATGCTGTGAGGCAAGGAAGTCATCAAACAGGCCACCTATATATTCATGATGTCCTTGACAATCTCATCTACAACTGCAGTCCAACAATTTTGTGGGAAGGCAGGGTATGCCAAAGGTGCCCTTGAAACTGTACTATTATCGGCTTTATTTGAGTTTTCTAACTTATAATTTTTCAAATGCTTTCCGATTGTAGGAAGGGATATGATGAAGTTTACATCTTCAAACAACCTTCGCTTGCACAGTTGCTCTTCCGGGTTGGATGTGGGAATAAGTCATTATCTTATATATCCTGAACAGAACTGATACATGTGTTAGGCTTAGTAGGAGCGTTCATCTGATTTGTTGGGAAGTGTTCATCTGATTTGTTGGGAATTTTACTAGTAGCCTTTTCACAATTTAATGTAATGAACTACTTTTTTTTTCTTTTTTTCATAGTAATTAATGTTCACAGTCCAACGTACAATTTTGTGGGAAGGCAGGGTATGCCAAAGGTGCTCTAGAAACTGCACTATTCTTGGCTTTATTAATATTTGAGTTTCTTAACTTATAACTTTTCAAATGCTTTTCCAATTGTAGGAAGGGATACGATAAAGTTTACATCTTCAAACAACCTTAACTCGCATATTTGTAAATCGAAGTGCAAATGGACATCTGTAACAATGGATAATGAGAGTGAAACAAACTGAATATATGCTCTTGAGCAATTAGCCTCAAACATCTGTTAACAATGACATTTATGAAGATTTCAAACAAATCATCAAAAGATTCATTCAAGTACGCGCCGGGTGTTGAGGTGGAAAAGAAAGATGATATGTCCATCACTCTCAACAAGCCTCGAATACAGAAGAGGATCAATGATCAACAAATTTCAAACAAGAAGAAAAAGCGAGTGAAGATCGATAAGCATTGCGCAACTGAAACATATGTGTTCAAGGCCTGATGTTGTTGAGGTATAAGACACAACCGCAGTTGATCCTAAGTTGCTGGTGTTTCTGAAACCATACCGGAACACTGTACCAAGGTAACGAAGGCATTGGAGCCAGAAGAGAAATTACTTGCCGGGTACACGTGGCGTTAAAAAGCCACCCTTTCATCTCCCTAATTACATCTCTGCAATCGGACTTATCGGAGTAACGAAACTCCAATAATCCGAGAGGCTTTTACATTGACAAACACGATAGCAAGAAATTGAAGCAGAAGCAACAAGAAAGAATGCAGCCAAAGACGGGTACGATATATGGACAATTGGTTATCAGGTACTTCATGATGTCTTATTCAAGCATTAGGTTAGGCAAGAGCTCAGAACACTTGGTGATCTGGTGAAGGGAAAGAGTTTGATCAGGTGACACTGATGGATCAGATCAAGCCAGGTGGCATGTTGTCTCATGAACTAAAAAATAAAACTCTAGGGTTTGTCAGAGGGTGGCCCCTCCGCCGTGGCTCATTAATAGGCAGAGATATGGTTCTCCACCATCATATCCAAATCTGAAAATCCCGGGAATGAATGCTCCTATTCCCTGGGAAGCTAACTTTGGTTACCATCCGGGTGGCTGGGGAAAGCCTAGCCTCTTGTTAATGATTAGGGCCTACCTTTGTATAATTGTATGGGAACGTTTATGGTGTCGAGCAACGTAATCATGAGGAAGAGCCGGCCGGTAACCGATTGAAAAGATAAAGGTTTGGGGTAAGTCGAGGAAAAAGAAGAGGAGGAGGAGGAAGCAGAGGAAGAGAAACAGAAAGATTAGAGGATAATATGGAAAATATAGATAGTTTTTCCAGTGGTGGAGCTGATCAGACAATACCTGATGTCCTGATGTCATTGAGCTTCGGAAGCAGCATAGAAAAGAAACAGGTGAAAGGCTTTTGTACCAAGTACTTGAAGAGAAGGAGGAGAGAATTGCTGCAAGGACAATACTTGGAACAACTCACACGTATGTTATTGGCGGCGGCAGCAGCCAAGACCACAAAGCATGAAAAGGGTGGAGCTGTTCGGTCGCTCAGAGGTCATAAAGCAGATGAAGTTGATCGGATGTGAGTCTACTACCTGAAGAGTTGGAAGTTATTGATTGAGAATGCGGTACCTGAAAATTAATTAGTATCAACAAACCAGGGAGTAGGAGTAGGAGATGTGTCGTCAGCCGGAGGATTTTGATGACCTGGTTGCAGAGTATGCTGAGAAGAAGAGGAAGCGTAAAATGCAGGAGAAGGACGCCAAATCAAACAAGAAGTTCAACCCTAGTTACAAGTTGTATAGCAAGAAAGAAAGAAACACTCTACATATAGACACATGAATCCATGTTTTCTATGTATGCATGGAACTAATTATAATGCAAGCACGTACGTAACTCCAACTCCAAGACCGAAAAATAAAGCCACCGTATTTAATCGCAAAACTCAGCCATAGAGTTTGAGAACTTTGAATCTATAATGTTTAATTACCAATTAGCAATGTTTTTGAGTGGACGACATCTTTGCAATGTTTTTCTTGTTATAAGCTTTAGTGGTACATTCAGCCTTGGTACGTGTTGAGAGTGATATAAACTGCTTGAAAAGTATATAAGCAGCATTGGAGGACCCTTTAGACATGTTAAGCTCTTCATGAGATTTTAACAATGCCACCTAAGGTAATAAGGTTTTATCTGTAACTTTCTGGGAGTGGACTGTTGGCAACCTCATGATCCCGAGCTAACAGGAGACTGGAGTTTCATAAAAGACAATGAACTCCCAATAGGAAAGTAGCATCACGTAAAATCTAAATTGCCCTAGGAAATAAAGGAGGTTGATCTTCCAAACTTTATAAATATCTCTCTTATCAGTTCCCTTATATATATCCTTGCGTGCTTTTGTTATTCTGAAAATTCTTTACAAGGGCAATGGGGAACATCTTCTCTTTATCATGCTATGACATTCTTTCTCGCTGCTGGGATTACATTACTGGACGACGAGCAACACATGTAGGGCTTGAAGAAGGAGCTTTGAGCAATCCCTCTCCTTCATGGGATGGTCGTTTTGACGATGACATGATTGCTGAGATCTTGTCACGGCTTCCAGTAAAATCTTTAATGGGGTTTCGTTGTGTATGCAAGTCGTGGCTTGCCTTAATCACTGATCCCAATTTTGCTAGGAACCAAACCAGCAGGTTGAAGCTTCTTGAGACAGTCAATCCCGCTAGATCCATAGACTTCGAAGCAATATTAAAGGACGACGATCGGCTAGAATACACTCTCCTTCCAGAAGCACCAATTGTATGGGTTCTGGGTTCCTGCAATGGCTTGATATGCCGGGAAGAAGACAAGGGCGGTGATCTGATCCTATGGAACCCTTCTACTCGAGTTACATACAAGTTACCAGAACAAATCAACACTATATATAGTTGCTTTTATGGGTTTGGTTATGATTCCACTAATGAAGATTACAAGATCATCATAGGCCTTGAAACCGAAATTGCCGTCTTTACGTTAAAAACTGGTGCATGGAAGATTGTTGAACAGACCACGAACCTTGGAAAATTTTATGGGCAGGGGTGTTTATTGAACGGAGCTCTATATTGGCTAGATGACAATTATTCAAGATTTAGAATAATCTCTTTTGATCTAGCGGAGGAGAAATTTCAAGAGTTGCCACCACCCAATAATATTTGCAGCAAAGAAGCTTCTAGCCGCCTTAATATTGGGAGAACTATTGGTGATCGCCTCTTCCTATATCTTTATGATCAGAAGTGTCACAAGTCCCAAACAGGTATTGCAATTACGATATGGGAGATGTCCGAATATGGGGTGAATGAATCTTGGACTAGAGTTGTTCAAATTCCTTCTTCTAGTTTATCTAAACAGCATATTTTTGCTTATAGACCGATCACAGTTTTAGAGGATGGTAAAGTTTTGATGAATCGGATCAGCAATAGAAGCAACTGGGAGCAGTTAGTATTGTATGATCCAAAGGAAAACCGTCAAAAGAAATATAGACGCCTTGTTCATGATTATTATTTCATAATTCCCATATTATACCGGGAGACTTTAGTATCGCCGAAACCAGATAGATAGTGGTTCATGCATCTCTAGTTTTGCTGTTTTAGGGTTTGGGACCTCTTATAGTTCAGTAACATTCAATGTTGGATACAATTTCTTTATGTTTAGTTGGTTTTTGAGGTATACTAATATTTGTGTTAATGTGTTATGCGTGTATGTTATTCAAACCTTCATTTGTGATCGAGCTTTGTCTCGGTAGCTTGTTACATACGAAATACACATTGTAATCTTTTGACCTCCAATTTTGGTATGTCACCATTCTGTTCTCAATCCGGTTCATTAACGAAAAAAACACTTGGTTAATCTCATTCAGTCAACTATATATGTGAAAGACAAGTACGAGACATCCATTCAACACCACCTTGTTTGATCCATTAAGGTAGATAGATGTGATGAAGTAGTATAGGGTTTACATCTAAAACCAATTGGTAATGGGTCCTAAACCCTTATAAACCACATCCCGATGTGAGATTTATATCCCCTGCACGTGTGGCAAATTTTCAAGTCTAACATGTGGACAACATTTGGAGTAACGTAGAGTTCGTGTGGCCATTACACATTCACATGTGGACGTGAATAACCTGTTCTGATACCATGATGGAGTAGTCTGGGGTTCACATCCAAAACCAATTAGTAATGGGTGGAGTGACACAAACTCTTATTAACCATAGGCTATGTTCCATTTTCCCGATGTGAGATTTATATCTCAACAGATTCATCTAGCTTTATAAAAGAAAGAAAACTACGTAACGATTTGGTGCATAACAGCTGGCTAATATTCCTAGTGAGATCATCCTAGCGGTTTCACAATTCATCGATTTGCTTGTCGATAAGCTAAGTCAGAGGATGAATATATAGATGATTCACAGTGATATATGGTTGATTGGTGGTGGTATTTGGGCCTCATTTGGTTGATGGAAAGAAAATTGGTTCCTTAGTCTCTCTTATCTACATGGGAAAGAAAATTTCCTACTAGTTTCCCTACGTGGTGTTTGGGAACGTCGGGAAAGTAACTAAAAAATGTGTTTCACTTTCCTTTCCAATGTTTGGTTCATGCATGGATAGGAAAGCAAATAACATTAATTTACCAATTATATCATTAATATTAAAATATAAAATATTCAAGATTCAAAAATTTATGGATAATTTGGTAATAACATTCATTAAAATAATATTTGAATCATGCAATTAATGTGTAATTAATGTTAGGAAAGTCTCATGGTATGTGAGAGGATCCAATTTCCTATCTATTTTCTCATGTTGCAGTAAAAATTTTCCTTTCTTTAGGTGTCCCAACCTTTCCAATCCGTGAACCAAACGAGGTGTCACATCCCAATTTTCGAAGAATAATTTTCAAAAATTAAATATCACTCCCAAAATATGTTCAACAACTTCCAAAGAAATCTCAAAAGCTGAAAATGTAAATATCAACAAAACTCAACAACTGAGTTAAACATTTCATCTCCTTAATTACATCAACTTCAAAAGTTTAGTAAAATAAAGACGCTCACATAAGTTTAAAAACAAACTGTACATCATCTAAAACCCAGCCACTATGCCTCCGTCTCAACCCTGTTGATCATCACTTACAGGTCTAACCCCTACACCATGAATTGGTGCACCGGGTTGTAAAACAACAAACCCGGTAAGCTAAAAAGCCTGTATGAGCTAGTAATTCCCAAAATTAACTCAACATTTCCAACAACCAATAAAACACATGAAACAATATAAGAACAAATATTAAAATCACACAACCAACACTTTTACAAATATACATATACACATAAGTCCCAAATATCAATAAGGTATCTCCCATGACCTACAACAAACACATGTACTCATGAGTCTCAGATACTAATAAGTACCTCTCATGACCTACAACAGCAATTCATGTACCCATGAGTCCCAGATACCTTAAGTTACCTCTCATGACCTACAAAGGCAGACAGACTAGAGCTATATTTCTAACCGTAACCAATCACTCAGCCAAAGGCTTGGAACCTAGTTTAACTATCTAATATCAAATCATAATATAATAATAACATCCTAACCGTAACCAATTACCTGATTAAAGGCTTGAAACTCAGTTTAACTATCTAAACAACAATTCACAATAGAGTAAAATCATCATAACCGTAACCAATCACCTGATTAAAGGCTTGAAACTCAGTTTAACTATCTAAACAACAATTCACAATAGAGTAAAATCATCATAACCGTAACCAATCACCTGATTAAAGGCTCGGAACCCGGTTTGACTATCTAAACAACGAATCACAATATAATAATATCATCATCAACAACACAAAGAGCACATCATAAAAATTATATCATTCAACATAGATATATTTATATGAACAAATACAAATATTCCCACAAGAATAATTTATCAAGAACCAACAATATTATGATCACATGAACATTAAAAATAATCATATAATAGGAAAACTTGTTTTATCTTACATATGAGACATCGTTGATCAAGCTTATATATTTTAAAACAAAAAATAACATATTCTTTAATTCAGCATCATCATCATCATCAAAATGACCATAATAATTTGGTCTAAATGTGAACCTTAGTGAGATTTACTCACCTAAAAATCTTCCTGCGTCTTCATAATAAACTCAAGAGCCAAGCTCAATATCAATTCCACAAGCTACCTAATTAACAAAAATGTTAACCTTTAGTAACCTTCAGATTAAAGGATAACAAAACACCCTCAAACTAAACCTTATCCCAAATGTGGACAACCTTCCAAGGTTGTCGAACACTCAACAACCTATCTATGCTGCCTCCAAGCTCAACTTCCAAAGTTTACAACTTAACAAACATCAATGATTAACATAACACCTAAGATGCAATATCTAATCAACACTTAGCCTTATCACACAACAACACACTAACAACTACATAGACTAGCTAACACGGCAACCAAACCCCCTTACACTGCCCGGACGCACTTCCACGCGCTGCCACAGGCGGCGGCGAGTGAGCCCCACGCGCCACCACGAACTTCAAAATTTAAGGAAACTCCCAATAGAAAACTTGTAGATTGGAGTAAGATGAACAACTTTAATACATGAGGTTTCAACCAGTTTGACCGAAATGGCTGGAAAGTGCCCCGAACAGCACTCCGAATCCAAACTTCAAATATGCAATTTCCAGCCAAACTTGATATTTAGGTCACCAAAGAGGTATAAACATCTCTAGAGGAAGGAGGAGAGCAAGACTCACCTAAATCTAACCTAAATCATCGGCTTTCCGGTGAGACAGCAGCAGCTCCGCCGCTTAATGGCGGCGAGATGGCGAGCGACGCTGCCCCAGGAGTGGAGAAAAGGTCTATGCGAACCCAACAGGACCGGCGGCGTCCAATTTGGTGGCCGGATGGCCGAGTTCCATGCCGGCGAAGGTTGAGGTGCGCGGACGGTCGGGAGAGAGGAGAGATAAAGTTAGGTCTGTAATTTCTAGGGTTTCCAAAAATAAAACCCACCACTTTCTATTTATATACCTTCCAAAATCGGAAACTAACTTTCTTTGACCATAACTTTTTCATACAACATCCGTTTTACGCGTGTCACGTGTCTACGAACTCGTATCGCTAAACTCTACAACTTTCATGAATGAAGTTTTCAAAAATAACTTACGGATAAGAAAGTCAACTTTTGACCACTTAAAAGTCAAATACCTTCATAAAATTGACTCTCGAAACTTCAACTTTGCACATACAAATAAGAATTTCCCATAAATAATACTTCATTAATTTCAGAAATAATACAAGGAAATTAATATGAAAATCTGGGGTTTTACACGAGGGTTTAGAGTTGGCTCTACGATTGTGAGAAGTGGTTCTTAATTGCTTCTTAGACCCAACGTAACGCTTCTAAGCCTAGTCCAAAATCATACTAAAGGAAGGAGAAGCTGCTAGCTTTATAAATTAACTAAGGATTAAATTCAGTTTGCCCTCTCAAATTTTGGAGTTAAAATCAGTTTGGTCTCTAAACTTTTGTTTTTAATCATGATGGTCCTTCTACTTTCAATTTTCATCAGCCTTCTCAAAATTTCGAGTTTGACTCTAAACATGACGTCATAGGATGAGTTGGCCTCGACATGAGGCCCCACTTTTTAGACTCTGACCCACATCTTATATAAAATATCTAAACTACCCTCCGCTCATAAACTCTACCCAAAACTCATATCTCTCAATGCTATGCTCAACCTCGATCATGAGCGCAACCTCACTCTTCTCACCATCTCTTCACTTTCAAAATCCCACACATGTCAAGAACATCAGATAAATCCAACCCGCAAAAGGGATCTCATAAACCCAAACAAATATCAAAACACTGAAGCAGCTAACGCGTTCATATGAACACACAAGAGAGACACAAACGATCTTCACAAAATATGAGAACATGAAATTAAAGTGGTGAAAATGGTCTGCCAATCTGGTGAAATTCGTGACAGTACCCTCTCCCTTGTTGATGGCCCCTTCCTTTTCATCTTTCTTCTTAGCAAGCCCTCCCCCTCACCCCAACACAGGGAGAATAGCCACCGCCACCAAACTCAAAGAGAGTAGCCCTCGCCACCAAACCCATCTAAGATGAAGAGGAACACATGCGTCTCGTGCTCCCACCGCAAGAGGCACAAGGCTCACTTCACGGCGCCGTCGCCGGTCCGTAGTTGAAGAAGGTGGTGATCACCAAGCTCGGGCAAGGCTATCGTTGGCATAAGGGTGAGATGGGCCGTAGATTGGATGTAAGCTTTTCTCTAATTCATGATTAAGATCAAGAATGACACAGGAAGGAGAAGAGGGTTGGGGAAAATGACGACAGAAAGAGGTTTAGAAAGAGAGGAAAAAATTATAATTTAGATATAATTTTGGATTTATTCTTTATTATTTGCTAAATTAATTTTAGGGTTTTATGTGTAAATATCCATTATACCCTAGTAAGATATTCAAAATCTGAAAAGAGGGCCCTCATGTTGGGGCCAACTCAGTCTCTGACATCATATTTAGAGTCAAACTTGAAATTTAGGGAAGACTAATGAAAATCGAAAGTACAAGGACCATCATGATTAAAAAAATGACTAATTTCAGTTTACCCCTATCAACTTTAGGTCGAATATCATGGTAGTCCATTTTCTTTCAATTTCATTAAAAACACCCCTCGACTTTTAATTTTCATCAGCCGTGTCCAAACATACATTTTTCATCCAATTCCCCAATCATGTAATGACTTGCATGAAGAAGAAAACCAAAATTAAAGTCGCTGAGCCCATAGAAAAAGGGCAAAATACACAAATTGCATTCAATCCTATCAAAATCACTAAGGTTAAGGGGTTATGATGGGTACGGAGTATCGATATAGGGAAAAATGGTTAAAAAGGTTATTTTTTTCAAAATTTGACTTTTTTCTTGATGCCATGTCATCACTTGATAGAGGAATTGGATAGAGAACGGATGTTTAGACACGGCTGATGAAAATTGGGAGTTGATGGGTGTTTTTGATGAAATTGAAAGAAGAATGACTAACATGATGTTCGACCTAAAGTTGATGGGGGTAAACTGAAATTAGTCCTAAAAAATAGTTTAAGTACAAAACTGATTTTAGTCTCAAAGTTTGAGAGGGTAAACTGAATTTAATCTATTAACTAACTTCCTCGTGCTCTTTCCCACAACCCTTCAGTTACTGTACTAAAGTACATACATAACTTTTAATAAAAGTATGACATTTCTCTAAAAAAATATGTATTCGACCTCATTAGTTATTTAATAAGAAAAATAAAATATAAATTATGTTCCAGTTGGTGATTCAAGAGAGAGGAGAGAGCTAGCATAGAAAAATTCAAGAAAATTAATTATTCCTTAATTATAATGTTAAAATTTGTTATTAATGTCAGATATAAGTTTGAAAAAGGAATTACATTTTGTTTCAGAAATTTGAAGCTAGCAGATAATTTCATTCCTTATCATAGCCAAAACGCTCTTGGATCAAGCCTTTAATTATTGACCAAGCAAACAATCAAAACGTACTACGTACTACAGAAGAGCACTATCAGTGTATCACTCACTGCCGTTACTGGAAACAAGTTTAGCTCTCCTACCAATGAGTATATATATCTGAATGACTAAAACCTGATCGATTAACATAACTTCTCTACACAACATCAGATCGAATAACTGAGAGTCGCATCTCCAATCCTTGGATGAGATATATAGAAGCAAAGAAAAACTAGCAAAATTTCAGAAGACACAAGGGTACCGGTGCGGTGCTGCTGCTAATACATATAGACTTCCGGAGGACGACGACTAGTACTGTTGCCTCGTTCGGTGACTCCATAAGAAAATGACCCTAGTAGAGGTTTTTGGGAGATATACAGAGAGAGCTAGGGAATCATTAGGGTTTCTGCTTAATTTTTATTTTTTTTTGAAAAGAAGTTTAAAGAATTTAAAGTTAAGGAAACAGTACAATAATTAACACATGCAGAATCATCAGAAGAATCATTACATAATTATTTGAAGCCCGAAGTACAAGAGTACCAAATATTAAAAAACGGGTAAAAGTTGCACGTAATATTTCCTTATCTTGATTCACAAGGAATAAATATATTGTTTCCCAGTTTCGTTTCCGGCGAACTATTCGAATAGTTCAGAAAGGGTAAAATGTTAGATACTGTCTTAGTTTAGAAGGAATAAATATATATTGTTTCCTGACTTGAGTTTCCAGTAATACTGTTAGATTGGGGTATATTGCTGTATAAATACTAACCCTCTAAGCTTAGTTTTCATTCAAATCACATTGACTGGTTGTGAAAGACATTGGTGAAAAACGTACAAAGATTCTTTTCTAATTGACTGCGGGGTGAAATCAGGTACGATCCTATAACCGGATACATGACCGATCGAGTGACTTATCAGAAATTTGTAGTTTGGCTGTAACTATCGTTTTGAATGTTTATGTTACAATACATATTTTGATAAGTATATTCTTATTGCTTAAGGTTTATAAGTTGGTACTTTGTATATATCGATCACTTAGGATTTATATATGTACTGTGTGCATGATGGATATGTACGTGTGTGTAATGCAATAATGCATGGAGTTGTAAATAAGATATTTGACTATATATTAATTGTTCCTTGATTTATCTTTCCTTATTTCGACAGGAATATGGGGTGTAACGGTTCGAAGTACTCTTCAGGGGAACATAATGAGGGTACACCAATTGTTGCAATTCATGTTAACGGGAAGGGCATCGTGTTTGGTGTTGATTCCAGGTCTTCAAATGAAAAGTATCAAGGGATCCAGAGGAATCATAATAAACAGAGTGAATGGCATCTTACAAGTAAACCATAATAACTACTCTTCCATGCATGCATGTTTTTGGATACTAACAATGAATTTACATATAAACCAACTTTCTTATTATGTCATATACGATCGGTCACAGACAATATGGACAAAGTGTTTCGTATGTCTTCGAATTCCAACATAGTTGCCGTAATGGCGGGACAAGGTCAAAATTGCATAAAGATGTGCGAGTATGTGAAAGGTAAAGGCGCACAATTGCAATCACGGCATCATCCCAGCGGCACGCTTTCAGTTTCATTTGTATACGAAGAGATGATCAAATATTTAGAAGGTCCAGATGGCGAAGATAAAGCATTTGGGACTATCATTGCTGGATGGGATAAAGTAAAGGTAATGAAAATTAATCATCTCACTGAAAACTTCTCATTTATTCATACTCATGTAATAATCGATCATGACTTAGCTAAGCTTTTCTTACTCTGCTTAATTGGTTCTAGGGTTTCCAAATTTGTCGTGTATTCATAAAAGACAACCGAATTGTGAAAGACAGAAATTGTGGCTATGCATCACTCGGATCTGGTCAACAGTGGGCTAATGACTTTATGGCATCCGGGTATGTGCTTTAATTCTTTACAACCTAGCTTGTGTACGTACTCGTTATTTGTCTACTTAATAATTATCAACATGCATAAAACTAACTTACAACGTACTGCATGCATAATTTGAGTATCAAATACACTAATAATTAATTAACTTTAACTAACAAGCATATGATCTGCTTAATTATATATGCTAGGTATCATTATAATATGACCGTTGAAGATGCAGTTGACTTGGTCCTAAAATCTTTATTTTATGCAACCTTGTACGACAAGTACAGTGGTGGAATTCTTCAGGGTACGTAACCATCTCCATCTCAATTAATCTTCTTCTTCTCGGTTTGATTTTCATAGATTATTGATTCCCATGCAGAACTTTCAATATGATTCTCATTGAACCTTGTATGTTTGTTTGGATCCATTATCCATGACAGTTTATCTCCTGAACGAAGAGGGGTGTCATAAGAAATCTAGTGACAAATCTTTGCTGGAAGCGTACTGTAGAATTTACGAACCTTGCCAGGAAGAAAACATACTGTTCTTGGTTTGTTCTTCGACGCAGCAGCCTTTTACTGCAGATGATCTCATTACTTGCTTTTTCAGGTACGATTAATCAACATTTTGCTACTTTAATGTAGTCGAGAAGATATGATTTTTTTACTTCATGATATAGTAATTACCGGTTAATTATTATTTTGACAGGAAATATGGAACAATGGCAATGGCTGGCCATCGTGTAGCCCATTGCGTAACAAAGGAGCAGCTAGGCGTTGGCTTCTACTTCCATTGTCTTGTGTTCAAGTCTGAGAATCAGGCTTCAAAAGTATATAATCAGATCGCGGCGGAAAATGGTCAGAAATCACGTCCTCGTGATTTATCGGTTCCTGAGATATATAAGAACTTCGACTACCGAGTGGAGCTGAATACTAGAGTCCATGGTCGAGATGTAATGGTGCCAATATATGTGAGTCGGAGCTCGATAGATTTGTTGCAAGAATTGTTGTCAACGTCCAGAGTAAAGTAACTACAGGGATCCGGCCAGTACTAGAGAACCATCGACTTGCTGGACAGTCATCGATCGATCACCTTATCGAAGATCACATCACAAACGCTTGGCCTTTGATGCTACTACTTTTAATTATCTTTTTTAGGAGAAAATTTTGTATAGCTAGCTTCAGTTCGATCAATGTCCTATTATTGTTGTCGGTAGCTAGGAGCGTACATTCGTACGTTATATCAATTGTTTACGTACTTGGTACCTCAAATTGTCTTAAGTGGCTGAAATTTTTGGTTCTAAGCTAGTCTCTTAAATTTGGTTCCAATCGAGACTCTCAATTCGTAGTATTTGCTGCAATATAAATTTGCTCCCCACCGTATTTCCTTACATTCATCCTCACTCACCTAGATGCATAACACATGTCCTAATTAATTTAATTCATCTAACTATGATTAACAATATAAATCTAAATTATTTATTTAGTTTAAATTTGTGAGATTAGGCATTTGCTTTTAAGGGTTAGGGTTTAGGGTTTACGGTTTCGGGTTTAGGGTTTGGCGTTTCAGGTTTCGGGTTTAGGGTTTATTCTTTTATCATGATTAGACTAGTTAAGTAAACTCTAAAACTCTAAAACTCTAAACCACAAACCCTATACCCTAAATCCCAAACCCCAAACCCTAAACCCTAACTCTTAAAAGTAAATGCCTAATCTCACAAATTTAAATTAAATAAATAATTTTAGATTTATATTGTTAACCATGGTTAGATGAGTTAAATAAAATGGGACATGTGTTATGTATCTAGCTGTGTGGGGATGAAAGTGGGGAACTAAGGGTGGGGAGCAAATTTGTATCCTATTTGCTGGGTTGTTTATGCATGGTATGTCACATCTCGACTCTTAAATTTTTACCTTATTTACTAGTTTAGAATTAATAAGAGTTTTACCGTCTTTGTAAATGAGTTTATAGTTTAAATGGTCCCTAGCGGGGTTTTGGGGGAAGATTATTTCGAATAAATTATTCGTAGGAGAAAAATGTGACGACGGTAAAAAATAATAAGTTTTAGCTAATAAAAGGTAATTTTTATTAGGGTATTTTTATTGGGGTGTTTTATGTTATGGAGTGGGGTGTTTTAACTGTGGACCGGGTCAAAAAGCCCAAAAAATTTTCAGGGTCAAAAAGCCCAAAAATTTTCTGGAATTTCTTCTCTCTCTCCCGCTGCCGGAAGTTTCCGCCCTCCGCCGCACCGGTCCCAATCGGTTGGCCCTCGACCTAGCTTCCTTCCTGAACTGATGAGAGCTTCCCTAGCGCCACCATGAGGGAGATTTTCCGCCCGAAACCTCCGGCTATCCATAGCTCTCCGTCGCCGGAACTTCCTTCTCCAGCCGCCACAACCAGAGCTACTTGGCTCAAAAGGAAGCTCTCCTCCCGTGCATTCACCCCTCTAAAGGATTCACCCTCTCTCGAGCTAGGTAAGGAGAAATGTGGAGTTGAAGTTCTAGGGTTTTCAGAATGTTTTCGTTCGATTGGCATAGTTAGGCTTAGAATTGATGTTTGTGCTAGTTAAGAAAGTTGTAGAGTGAGTTGAGAGGAAGATGCTGTTAAAATTTGGTAAACATTGGAGGTCGCTGGAGTCGGTCTCCGGCCGCCGCTGTTTGGGGTGTTATTCATGATTTTAAATGTGTTGTATTAATGGGAGTTATTGATGTGAATTTTGGAATTTTTGGAGGAGTTTTGGATAGGTTTGAGAATTTTTAAAATTTGGTAATTTTGGCGGATTAATAAGGTAGAATCCGGCTATTGGATTAATGTTGTTTAGACTCTGGAAGGTTGTGTTAAGGCTGCAATTATTTTTTGGTGAAGTTTGGAGCATTTTGAGTTAAAAATGACGAAGTTGGGCAATGATGAGTATGGTTAAGGCTCACGTTTAATTTGGCCTATTTTGTATAAATATTGGATTTTTTGGTTGGGAATTTAATGTTACATTTGGAACAGGACGTGAGGAGACTCGAGCAGAAGAGGTCTCGGATCGACATCAAGCTTAGGCCTATTTTGTGAGTGGACTTTTGTTTTAAATAATGTGCATGCAAATGATTTATTTATGAATAATTTCTTTTGTTGGAGAATAACCGAGATTGAGAATTTCGGTGATTAGATATTCATATATGGATGATTATGAGGATAATATGTGTATACATAAATGCTAGCTAGCTATAGGTACTTTTCCGCCATAATGAGGTAAAATTCAATTGTGGTGTGACGTGAGCGTTAGACGCAATCGTCGTAGCCCTATATAAATATAATAATTTATATAGGGAATATGCACGTATATATACACTCGTGCTTTTCCGCCATAATGAGGTAACATTTCATTATGGTGTGACGTGAGCGTTAGACGTAAGCGTAGTAGCCTTGTATAAATTTTTATCTTTCTTATTCCTTCATAGAATTCGTACAAGGGATATGACGAGTGTAAATATATATATATATATATATATATATATATATATATATATTATCTTATTTTAGCCTGAGAGGCTCTATTTTTATAAAGCTATGGAGACTAGCCGGAGCTAGTCGTGTTTTTGCCAACTTATGAGTTGAGAGCTTTTGATCTTGTTGCATGCAATTTATTTCTTCTAAAAAAGTTAAATTGGGAAAGCATAAATATTTCTTTATAAATTTATTTTTGTCCACTCACTCTAACGTTTGCAAATGTTTTCCCCTAGACCCTTCGTTTTAAAATGCCCAGTCTGCAGAGTGCGAGTTGGTTCTAGTAGAGGGCGAGACATAGTCATCCATTTCTCCACCACTTTTCACCAGTAGGTTACCTGTTAACCTACCAGCATATTTTCTTGCTTCCTCTAGTTTTAGCAGCTCTGATTACCTTGAGGATAATGTATATTAGATCGGTTGTGTGCTATGTCTTAGATTTAAATTTGGATTATTTGAAGGTTGAAGTTTGTTATTTTAATTGGATATTTATGTGATGGATTGGATTGATGATTGTATTGTCTTATTGTGGTGGTTGCGATGTGGGGAGCGGGTGGCTCCAGGAGTTAAGGATGGTTTTATGTTGTTATATGAGTGTTATTTTTGAATTTTTTTCAAGTTAGGGTTGTCCATTTTCAAGGGAGGTTCTACCGAATTTTTCGGTAAATTTTCCTTGGAGGTGAAATTCGGGTTTCAGGGTGAAATTTGGGGTGGGTCTTGACAGTTGGTATCAGAGCCAGGTTTTCATTTCCTACCTTCTTGTCACTATCATATTTATCTAGTAGCATGTAGTGTCTATAGAGTGATGATCTGATCGCGGCGGATTCATTGACAGTTTATGTTTTGGATGCTATGTGTTATTGGGTATGTGTGATAGTTGTGTTAATCTTGTTTTTAGACTACTAAATATTTTCTTCCTCAGGTACTATGCCTCCTAGACGCCAACGCCAACCCCGTGAAATTGGTTCGACCAACGCCAATGAAGGCAATGAGGTCAGAGAATTAGTAGATTCTATAGAGGATATGTTGAGGGCTGTTCTGAATCGGGCTCAAAACCCTCGAACTGTGAAGAAGAAGGATGTTTTTGAGGCTGGGGCAAAGGATTTCAAGGGTGCCAAGGGACCCCTTGATGCTTACACTTGGATAGACAAGATGGAAAAAGCTTTTGTGAGCATTGATTTGCCGGAGGATAAGAAAGTGAAGATGGCGGTGACTTTTCTGGATGATTCAACACATCATTGGTGGTCACTTGCCAACATGAATACTGAGGATGCCCAGGATATGACTTGGGAGCAGTTTAAGACCCTCTTCTTGGGGTAGTATTTCAGTTATGCCCACTGCAGTAGGATTCAGTCGGACTTCCTGAACATAAAGAAGAGGGATGATGAGGGTGTCATAGAGTTCGAGCAGAGATTCACTTCCCTGAGCTATCATATGTCCTACCTGGTTCCTGATGAGAGGACAAAGATTGCAATGTTCATTGGGGCACTTGGTGGGGTGTATGCTGATAAGATGATAGGGGTAGTGTACCCGACCTTTATGGATGCAGTTAGTGCAGCCATGGCCATTGAGACCATGAGGACACATGGTGCACGGCCCCGTGATTACAATGGCCCCAGCCAGGGTCCATCCAAGAAGGCTGCTTCCTCATCTGCCTCTGGGTCTTCTGCTAGTAGTGGGAATAGTGGTGGATCGAGCTCTGGTACTCGGAACAGGTCTAGGGGACGTTTCAGGAATACTTCTCGGAGCCAGTTGGGTAGGCAGCAGTCTAGGCAGTTTGGTACTAGTGGCAGCTTCCATGGTGGGACATCTGGTAGTCAAACTTTTTCTTATGGGCATTAGTAGTTTTCTAGGTGCTTTGAGTGTGGTAGTCAGAACCACTTCAGGAGAGATTGTCCATTGTTGGCTAAGAGGACCACCCCCACCCCTATTCATCCAGTTGGTCAGTCTTCAGCTAGAGGCTCCGGTAGTAGTGCCTAGGGCAGTGCGTCGACCAGTGGGGGTTCTCGGCAGGGTGGTGGTCAGCGTAGACATCCCATGACTCACGCTAGACTTCATACTATGACTCAGCATGAGGGTCGTACTTCTCCAGAGGTCATCATTGGTACGTTATTAATTTTTGGTCAGTCTACATTTACTTTACTTGACCCTGAAGCTACGCATTCATTTATGTCTAGTAGATTTGCCCTCCACGCCAACGTGCCATCATCATCTCTTCCAGGCGAGTGGCACGTGTCTCTACCCTCTGGTGAGGTGATGAGGATAAATTGGGTGTTTAGTGGTTGTGAAGTATTAGTAGAGGGATTTAATTTCAAGGCCGATTTAATTCCTTTAGACATAGTGGAGTTTGATGTGGTCTTGGAAATGGACTTTTTGGAGGCATATAAAGCTATGGTAGATTGTTTTCGAAAAGTAGTGGTGCTTCGAAGTCCAAAAGGATTTGAGGTTGCATTTCAAGGGGAAAGATATATTATTTCGAGTTGCTTGATATCTGCTAGAAAATTGTTAAATAAAGGCTGTCAGGCATATTTAGCACACATTGTGGATACCAGTGTGGAAGTGTTGGGAGTAGAGGATATTCCTGTAGTACGGGAGTTTCCGAATGTTTTTCCCGAAGAGTTGTATGGTTTGCCTCTTGTAAGGGAGATAGACTTTTCTATTGAGTTACTCCCTAGAACTATGTCTATCTCACATGCACCTTACAGAATGGCTCCGGTGAAATTGAAGGAATTGAAGACTCAATTGCAGGAGTTGGAAGACAAGGGTTTTATTCAGCCTAGCATGTCTCCATTGGGTGCTCCGGTGTTGTTTGTTAATAAGAAGAATAAATTAAGTCACGGTGAAGAATAAATATCATTTGCCCCGCATTGATGATTTATTTGATCAGTTGAGGGGTGCTTCTGTTTTCTCAAAGATTGACTTGAGATCTGGTTATCATCAGTTGCGGATCCGGGAAAGTGACATAGCCAAGACTGTTATTCAGTCACGATATGGTCATTATGAATTTGAGGTGATGCCGTTTAGACTTACTAATGCACCTACGACGTTTATGGATCTCATGAATAGGGTGTTTAGCCAATATCTTGATCGTATTCATAGATGACATCTTGGCTCAAGAAGTGAGAATGAGCATGCCAAACATCTAAAATGATATTGCGGACTTTGAGAAATTCTTAGTTATATGCTAAGTTTAGCAAGTGTGAGTTTTGGCTAGATAAAGTGGGGTTCTTGGGTCATGTGATTTCGAAAGGAGTTAGTGTGGATCCCCAAAAAGTGGAAGCAGTGACAAATTGGAGAAGACATGCTTCCGTGACGGAGATCCGTAGTTTCTTTAGATTAGCAGGTTATTATCGACGTTTTGTGAAAGACTTTTCAAAGATTGTTGCTCCTCTTACAAGATTGACCAAGAAGGGTGTTAAGTTTGAATGGTCAGATCAATGTGAGCAAAGTTTTCAAGAATTGAAGAATCTCTTGACTAGTACTCATGTTTTGGCACTTTCGGATGATAATGGGGAGTATGTGGTTTATTGTGATGCTTCTAGACATGGTCTAGGTGGGGTATTGATGCAGCATGATCAAGTTATTGCCTACGCTTCTAGGCAATTGAAGCTGCATGAGGTGAATTATCTCATTCATGATCTAGACCTTGCAGCGGTAGTTTTTGCTCTCAAGTTGTGGAGACACTATCTTTATGGAACCAAGTGTCAGATTTTTACCGATCACAAGAGTCTTCGGTATGTGTTCACTCAAAGAGAGCTAAATATGACACAGAGAATGTGGATGGAGTTGATCAATGATTATGATTGCACTATTGAGTATCATCTGGAAAAGTTAATGTGGTAGCTGATGCTCTTAGTCGAAATCCCTTCATATCTTTGTATCATATAAGGACGGTTCGAGTTCCACTTCTTTGTGAGTTGCGAGCTACATGGGTGGATTTATCGATGGATGAAGTTGGTGCTTTGGTAGCTAGTTTTCATGTGAGGCCAATTTTGGTTGATAGAGTGCGGGAGGCACAACATAATGACCCTTCCATTGTTCGGTTGATAGAAAGAACTTTTAGTGGAACCATCGTTGATTTTTCAGTTAGAAGAGATGGAACTTTATTGTTCAAAAATAGACTTTGTGTTCCAAAGAGAAATGAAGAGTTAAAGAATGAGATAATGGAGGAAGCAAATAGTTCTGCATATGCTGCTTGTTTACGCCTGAATTAATATTTTACTGGATAGTAAATGTCTATGTAAATATTAATTATTTCTTGGACCAGGTCATACCGGCGAGATGGAGTTTCTCCAAGTTTACAAGTGATAGCTCGCCAGTGAGACCACGCGAGCCAAGTTAGACTTCGCGCGGAATTACTATTCAACACTCCGCAAGGCGAGGCGAGGCGAGATGGACTCTCCGCGAGGCGAAGCAAGGCGAGCTGGCGAACTAGCTCGCGTAGAAGACTTCGCGAGGAAGCGACATGCGGAGTCCGCGCGCATCACGACAAACGTTGAAGACTTTGACAAGTCTTTGACATGCTTCGGGCCAATCCCTGTGGCCCATTAAATATAAAAAGCCCTTTTAAGGCTCGCGAGCTGCAATAGCCCGCGAAATGGACGCGAGCTACAGAAGCACGCGAGGTAGCACCCTAGCAGCCCGCGAGATGAGGATGCTCCTAATTCCAGTTCGCATAGGAGTCTACAGTTGGTAGCGCGGAATGAAGTGTGCGAACTGGACATGTGTCACGAGATGGTTGGTTCGCATGGACGAAACAGTGCCCTTGTGCTATTAGGTTTTCCGAATCCAACTTGAAGTAGGATTATCTCTCTCTTCTGCCGCAAGTCAAGCTCCACTATATAAAGGGTTCGAAAGCTCTCTCAAACAGACACAACTTTTACAACAACAACTCAAAGACAACTCTCAGACAAACACAAACTGAAACCCAGTTTCCCTTCGAGCCTTCCTCGAAAACCTAACCCTAAGCGCCGCCGCCTAGGTCTTTCTCCAGAGCTCTCCGGACTCTGCATCCCTGTTTCTCTCCGAACTCCCTGTGATTGCTCTGCTCGCGCCGCCGTAAGTATCGACCCGCTTGTGCTCGTAAATCCTCCTCTGAGGTGGCACCTGTGACCCCCCTTTCTGCCTGATCAAGAAGTCAAGCGCACCCCCCCCATCAACCTTTTCCTCGTCCGCGAGGTGGCACGCCCGCAACGCTCCCCTCTCTTTGTCTGCTAGAAACCTCTGCTTCGCGCGCTGAGGATCATGGCCAAAACATTGGCACACCTAGTGGGACAGGGAGTACAAGCAAATACATCATTGGGAAGCCGGAGGAAGCGCCGTACCGAAAGCCCCAGCTTTCTTGTCTCAAGCACAGATCGCTACGGTACAAGCCCCATAATAGTGCGGCTTGCCGATCCCTCACCCAAGAGCAGGTTCTTGCTCAGTTTGGTAATCCGGATTACAGCGAGACCGCCATGGTAGGCTCTCAGCCGACCCAAAATACAGGTTCTGCTCTATCTATGGAGCAAATCTTCCAGATGTTCGAGCAGTTGACGAGTCAAGGGTTGGCTACTCAGCAAAGCATCACCGACCTTGCTGCTAAGGTCGACGGCCTCGCTTACCAAGTCAAAAGGGACAAAACCCTTTGGGAAGCGGACCAGCACAACCTTACCGTACTCACTGAGGACTTCAACCAGTTTGTCAGCGAGACAAGGGAAACCAAAGGCTTGGTCGAAGGAAGCCTTCAACAGATCCGCTTGGATCTGGATCAGAACACGAAGACCGTGAAATAAGGCGCGGAGGCCATAAAGCAACATGCAGAGGTCCTGTCGCTCACTCGCGCGACAGTAGACGAGCAGAGCCGCCGCTTGGACGAGCACGACACCAAGCTACATGACCAGCAGAATGCTTCCTTCTTCGGAAGTAAGAACAGTCTAGAAAAACTAGACGAGTTCAAAGACAAACAGGACCGGCTGAACCTACGGGTCCTTGAGGTTGAAGACTGGATGAGGGCGCAGGCGCCAAAAAACCCTGCCCTAAACCCTACCGGCCCAAGCGCGAGTGATGGGACAGCCAAGTATATTCCTCCCAATGAACGCACTAGGGGAAACCCTAAGGTCGGGACTCCGAAGTCCCCGCAGTTCGTGCCAGGGGCAGGAACGTCAAAGAGCCCGCTCCCGCATGGTTCGTTTGCCTCCCCTAGGGGGCTGAATAGCTCTCTACGTCAAGGAACCGGGACACCAGATGACCTGCTTCTCGTTCATTCCAGCCTTACTCCCAAGAACGGCGGACAGGCTGTCAGTTTCTCTGCATGGCCAAACCATGGGGAAGGGGCGGAATCCGTGCCCGTAACCACAGCCGAATGGCGCCAGCTTATCTCCTCCATTGTCAAGGAGCAAACCGGACACGGTGATGCTAACTTGCAGTATCGCGACCCCTATCCAGATAGCGTGGCACAATACCCTTTCCCGCACGGGTTCAAAAACGTAGTGTTCACTACCTTCTCTGGCGAAACAAGGGAGGACGCAGCAACCCACATGGCCCGCTTCAAAGTCCAGTGCGGCCAGTACAGGAACAACGACATCCTCAAGCTCAAGGTCTTTGGGACCTCTCTGTCCGGAGCTGCGTTTACTTGGTACTCCAGGTTGAAGCCAGGATCCATTGCGGACTGGCCTACCATGGAGAAGCTGTTCCGGGAGACCTACGGTACCATTGAGCCAGAGGTCGGCCTTGACTCCCTCACTCAGATGAGTCAGCAGAGCATGGAGTCAGGAGTCTCCTTTCTCCAGCGGTTCAAGATCCAACAAGCCAAGTGCGACTTTCTCCTACCCGAATAGGAAGCCATTAAGTTGGCTGTCCGTGGTCTCGAGCACCGCCAGCGGCTGAAGCACCATGGGGAACGCTTCATGTCTATGGGCGACCTCATCAACAAGGTCGGCAGCTATAAACTCATCCTCAACGAGATGGACGAAAAGGCGAACGCCTCCAAAGGGACGTACGTACCGGGGAGGAACAGGATAGTCGGGGCGTTAAACCTCCAATCCTCCACGTTCGATCCTTACTACCAAAGGCAAGAGGAGAATGAGGCCGCGCAGGGGTATGTTGACGACGTCGGAGCAGTCGAACTGACCGGGAAACCTCTGGCTCACAAACTGAAGAATCTCAAGATGACCCGCGAGCCAATCACCATTCAGTCCTTTGCATGGACTAAGCCCGAATACGAGTCCTACACGTATGATGCGAAAAACGCCCATCTTGTCTTTAATGACTTGATTGAGGCGAGCTACGTGCGCTTGGACCATAAGATCCCGTCCAAGGAAGAGCTGAAGGACAAGAAGTATTGCAGTTTTCACAATGCTTACAATCACGACACCAAGGACTGTGTCAAACTTCGCGACCAACTGCAGACTTGGTTGAATTCGGGCGCCCTGAAAATGAAGACGCCAGGAAGCACAGCTTCTCTGGTGGACGTGGATCCTTTCCCCGCCATGGTTGGTATGGTCGAGGTAAATTGGGCCGACCAGCCAAGGGAAAACAGCCGTCACCGCGCACCAAAGCCAGGCGAGCGACGAATTACCTTAGACCTAGCCGAGCATCCAGAGGATGATAGTCCGCGCCGGGTGCTTAAGCGAGACCGAGAGGATGGTAATGATGACACACGTCAGCCATCTCGCCGGTACACTTACAACGTCAACCTCGCGCACGAGGTCCTAGACGATCTTATTGACGGCGGACTCGTCACTGTGTCGAGGGCCTTGCCCTATGTCGAATACAAGGAGGGCCGCGTCCACTACAAGCTCCACGACAGTTGGGGACACAGAACTCGCGACTGTTACCAGCTCCGCGAGCAAGTCCAGGACTGGTTAGACCTCAAGTATATTCGCTTCGAGGACAAAGGCGGCTTCATGATCACAGTTGCTGACATCGCCTGGCCTCGCGTCGGCCAGCGCGCGATAACTTTGGACTTGTCTCCAACCGCGGGCCAACGCGACCCGCCAGGTCGAAACCGTAAGAGGCCGGCGAATGACTACACCATTCTGGCAAACCAAGGTGGGAACCACTACCCGGCAAGGGAGGTAGCCGCCAGACCACAGCCCGATCGCCTTTCAAGAAAGGATAAAGGCAAAGCTACCATGCAGGACGATATACCGCCCAGCTGACAACTATCAACCCATGAGTCCCAGGACTCGCGAGGAGCTGTAACAGAGGATCAAGCGCCTTGAAACCTTCGTCCAATCAAACTGGACTAAAGATGTACCTACCTCTCCAGCTTCAAGCGCGATGGATATCTCTGACTCCGGCAGCGAACGCCAAGATAGCGAGGCTTCAAGCCCCAGGCGGGGTATTTTGACTGACCCCTATATTCCTCCGACATCCAAATCAGCGATCAAGGAAGGGCTCTGGTACACGCAGCAAGGAGGAAAGTCGGTTACTATCAGCAGATCCAAAAAGCGGAAGCTGCAGAAGAAGTATGGCAGCATCCTGCGTGCCTTGCGAGCGGCTGATGATGGCATTATCCGACCCTCGCAGCTAGCGCAGACACCCGAGAGGATGTGGAGAGAAGCTGAAGGCTTACGCGCTCTCCTCCAAAGACCACCTGTCACGCCTCCACGTGTCTGTGCGCAGGTAGCAGTCGACCTCGCTCCAAAAGCGAATGTTTTCTGTCGCCTCACCGTGCCACCAAGGCAGGATCCGCGCCCCTTTAGGCGCAGATCATCTCCGGAGCCAGAAAGGAAAAGGGCTTCACAATCTTCCCGGCACAAGCCTTCGTCAGAAGCGGCAAGAAGAAGGGATGTGTTACCACTTCCAAGCCGCAAGCAGTCGCCGGAAGCCGAACGACGGAGAAGCCTGCCACCACCACCAAGGCGAAGGCAGTCGCCAGAGGCTGAGAGAAGACGAGAACCGTCTTCCCCAGCAAAGCGAAGGCTGTCCGCCGCATCAAGGCCAGAGCCAAGGCGCGAGCTGCCTCGGTCATCACATCCTCCGAAGCTTATTCGCCAGGAACCTGAGGTTAAAAAGGAGCTATCATGACCGGGTCCGACCCATCCTCAGTCCACACAGGAGCCTCAGGTCTCAGTCCTTCCTCCTAAGGCAGAGGACAATTCCAAAGCCCCACTAGCCGCGGATAAGCTTTCTACCGCGGACAAACAGCCTTCGACCAAACTCGTATGGCGACCACGGCAGCCAGAGGGCAACGTCTCGCCAGGGGTCGAAAGTAGCACCTCCAGCCCTAACCTCGCAGAGCTCATGGCCCAATGCTTCCGCGGGAATTCACCGAACGAGGAGACTCATTCCGAGCCTCGAATCGACTTGGGTGACGACCAAGCGAAAGGGCAGGGTTAATCATTCACCTGCAATATGCTCGAGGTCTCTGCATGGCCAGAACATGAAGAAGTCAACCCGGCGGAGAGCGCATTTGCTGTGCTCGAAGGAGACAATGGACCCATTGAGACTCCACTAATCCCAGTCCACGAGCAATTCTCTTTTCAGGTCGGAATGGTTTTCTTCATATCTGAGAGATACGCTCTCCCGCCAAATACAACATGCAACGCGGCAGATATTCCAGACAATAGTGAGAGTGTCTGCGACATATCGTCCCCTTGCAGCAGCGAGATGGGTCCAGTCCTAGCGGAACCTGTGACCGCTCCACCAGTGGAAACTACGAGCAGCGTCACACGCATGCCGACTCTGACCTTCTCCACTCCGACTCTGGATATGGTCACTCACATGAGGCCATTCTATATCACGGCTGAAGTTGAAGGGATCATGATAAACAAAATCATGGTCGACACGGGGGCGGCAGTGAATGTCGTCACCACCCGCACTATGGGACTCCTTGGCATCCCACGCTCGATGATCCAGACTACGTCCTTGACAGTCAAGAACTTCACCGGACAAGTCTCCAGGACTTTAGGTTTGTTGTTCTTACGGGTCAAGGTGGGTCCGGCTTAAAGGGTCTACACATTCTTCGTCGCCGAGTGTGCTTCATCCTACAGCATGATCCTAGGCCGCGACTGGATACATAGGAGTTTCTGTGTGCCTTACTCCATGCACCAAGAACTCCTGATTTGGGATACAGAGAAACGCGAGACGGTCCTCATCCAAGCGGACCCGCGTCCCTTCTCCATTTCCGCCAACTCCAACGACGCCCGCTACTACAATACTGATTTGGGTCCTTTGGATGTCCAAGGCGTTGATTCTAAAGGCCGCCCATATGGGGTTACCGCCTCCAACTTGACAAGATGGGGACTCACTCAGGCGAGGGACGACTTACAACGTCCCCACACCATTGCAGACCCCCTCCAACCATCTCATGATTAGTACATCCTCAGAAGAAGCGCGCGAGGCTGGCGAGTCCTTGTGTGAGAGACTACTCTCATATTGGGCGGAACGCGAAGCCTATGACAAAGTCGCCACTGTGGAGTACGTAGACGAGATAGTGGACTATACCGATGCCGAGGAGGAAGTTATTCAGTTAGCTCCCGCTGCCTTGGACGACACACCGCCTCAAGTCCGCGATCCCACATTACAAGTCGACGTGGGAACTGCCGAGAAACCCTTATTACTTTCCATCAGTGCCAAGTTGGCGGGACAAGAAAAGGAAGACCTTCTCGCCTTACTACATGAATACCGGGATTGCTTCGCCGCGCAGTACGAAGACATGCCTGGCCTCTCCCCGGATTTAGTTTGTCACCGTCTGCCTACTCACCCAGACAAACGTCCAGTTCGCCAAGACGGCAGATTCATGCGAACTGAGACCCAGATCTTGGTCAAAGAAGAGATTGAGAACATGCACCGATCAGGGATCATTCGCGTGGCCAAATACAATGAGTGGCTGTCCAACATCGTTCCAGTCCGCAAGAAGAACGGTAAAACGCGCGTCTGTGTTGACTACCGTGACCTCAACAATGCGACGCCTAAGGATATATATCCCATGCCTGTTGCTGATCTCCTCATTGACGCAGCCGCGGGGCATGAAGTGCTCTCCTTTATGGATGGAACCGCTGGTTACCATCAGATCCCCGTCGCTGAAGAAGATCGCCACAAGACTGCTTTCCCCTGCCCGGGGTTCGCGGGCGCGTTCGAGTATGTTGTCATGCCATTCGGACTCAAGAACACGGGGGCAACTTATCAACGCGCCATGAACCTCATCTTCCACGACATCTTAGGCAAGTTGATCGAAGTCTACATCGACGACGTCGTGGTTAAAACCAAGACGCGGGCGACACACGTTGAAGACCTTCGGCAGGTTTTCACACGGATGCGGAAACACCACCTGAAGATGAACCCCGCCAAATGTGTTTTCTTCGCGGAGGCAGGCGATTTCCTTGGTTTTCTCATCCATCAAAGAGGTATCGAGATCCCTAAAGACAAGGCGCAGGCGGTCATCAACGCCTCGCCTCCTACGACCAAAAAGGAGCTCCAACAATTGATCGGGCGCATCAATTTCCTCCGCCATTTCATTTCAAACGCGGCAGGGAAGATTCAGCCTTTTTCGCCTCTTCTAAAGCTCCAGGGGGCAACCGAGTTCGTTTGGGAGCCACAACACCAGGAGGCCTTCGATCGCATTAAGGATTATCTCGCCACCCCACCTGTTTTGGTTCCCCCTCGCCCGGGCGTTCCGCTTAAACTCTACATTGCCGCTGCTGACTTGTCCATTGGCGGACTCTTGGCACAAGACGATGAGAACGGGGTGGAACACGCCGTTTACTATCTTAGCAGGGTGTTGACCGATTGCGAGACGCGCTACTCCCCAATGGAAAAGTTGTGTCTCGCCCTTTTCTTTGCAGGTTGCAAGCTCCGCCACTACATGTTAGCCTTTACCACGGTGGTGATCGCCCAGTCCGACCTAGTCAAATATATGCTTTCCCGCCCTATCCTACGCGGACGCATAGGTAAATGGATATTGGCCTTGTCTGAATTCTCGTTGCAATATGTTCCGCAGAAGGCAGTTAAAGGACAGGCCATAGCAGATTTCCTCGCGCATCACCCGCCCACTGAGCTGACAGCATTCCGCGAGTTGGAAGTCGTTGCAGTCTCCCCTTCTCCATGGACTCTCTACTTCGACGGCTCACGCACTGACCTCGCTGCCAGTGCTGGGATCGCCATCGAGAACCCTGCCGGAGACCGTTTTTCTTACTCTTTCCAGCTGGACTTTAAATGTACCAATAATCAGGCGGAATACGAGGCGCTCATTATCGGACTAGAAATCTTGTTGGACTTAGGAGTCCGCGAGGTTCAAGTCTTTGGCGACTCCTTACTGGTGGTCAACCAACTTGTGGCGAAGTTCAAGTGTTTAAGCTCATCCATTGAACCTTACTTACGAAAAGCTTTTGATGTCTTGGACCGCTTCGACGATGTTCACATTGAACACATCCCACGCGAGTTCAACTTCGCGGCGAACGAGCTCGCGCAGATCGCATCCGGTCTTAGCCTGCGCGATGGAGTGCGCGAACGACTCCTCAAAGTCGAGCGACGTACACTTCCTTCTTTTCTTGCCAGGGGGCAATATGACACAGAGCCTCTACACGTCGCCGCCTTAGATCCTATTGATGAGGATTGGCGGTTACCGTTTATTGCCTACCTCGAACACCCTCATGACGCTACCCATTTCAGGCAAATGCGGTTTCTCGCCCTCAACTTTGTGCTTCGCAATGGTGAGCTTCGCCGGCGCGGCGAGGACGGTAACGACTTCCGCTGCGTGTATGGCAATGAGGCTAAGCGGCTTATGCGTGAGGTGCATTCCGGTGTTTGTGGTTCGTATCAGGCTGGACCCAAGATGCGTTGGTTAATCCGCCGCCACGGTTACTACTGGCCTACTATTCTCAAAGATTGTATTACTTTTGCCAAAGGATGCCAGGATTGCCAGGCTCACGGACCAGTGCAACACATTCCAAACATCCCGTTACAGCCGATCATCAAACCCTGGCCATGTCGAGGTTGGGCGATAGACTTCATCGGTCTCATTCACCCCCATTCCTCCGAGCAGCACAAGTTCCTGATCGTGGCCACCGATTTCTTTACCAAGTAGGTTGAGGCCGAGCCACTCAAGGTTGCTTCCGCGACCTCGGTCCGTAACTTTATTTTCAGTAACATTATCTCCCGCTTTGGTATTCCAGAGTGCATCGTGACGGACCGGGGGGCAGCTTTCATGGCGGATTCTGTAGTCACTTTCCTCACTGGTTATGGCGTCAAACTCTTGCATTCGACCCCTTATTATGCCCAGTCCAATGGTCAGGCGGAGGCGAGCAACAAAGTTATCCTCGGCATCCTGCGCAAGATGCTAGAGTTGAACCCCCACGTTTGGCATCTAGAGCTTCACCATACTTTGTGGGCCTACCGTACCTCCAAGCGTGGTCCGACCGATACCACCCCTTATGCTCTCATGTTTGGCCATGATGCCGTTCTTCCCCTAGAGGTCCACGTCGCCTCGCTTCGTGTCCAAGAACAGCACCAGTTGCTCGGTGACGATTACGTCCAGGCAATGTGGCAGGAGCTTGAAGACCTTGACGAACATCGCATCACTGCTTTCAACAATCTCATCCTCGAGAAGCAGCGTGTTGCACGGTCTTATGATAAAATCACTCAAGGTCGGAGCTATGCTGAAGGCTTTCACGGTATGGCGTGCTGTGCTCCCCCTTGGGGAGAAAACCGACGGCCGCGGGAAATGGTCCACGCGGTGGGAGGGACCCTTTATTATTCATCGCATATTACCTAAGGGGGCATACCATTTGTGTGACCTCGACGGTTCGCTCCATCCTAACCCTATTAATGGTCGTTTCTTAAAACGCCATATCGCTAGTGTTTGGGAACGCGCAGATCCTCCTCCCCCCTCTGATCCCGTGACCACTATCATTAGTGTAACGCGCCGTCGCGCTTACGCTCCATCCCCTCACACTAGGGGGCAACACCAGGAAGAAGCATGCAATTAGTTTTAAAATGTGCGTGGTCTAATTAACAGACCAGTACAAGATTGGGGTCTATTCCAGAGGCCCTAAATATTTTTAAAATTTTTTATTCAAGTGTTTCTCATGTCATCAGTTTCTCCCTTTGTAAACGTGCGTGGTCTAACTAACAGACCAGTACAAGATTGGGGCCTATTCCAGAGGCCCTAAATAAAAAACAACTTCATTCAAGTATGTCTCGGTTCGCCGACTTTGTTTGGTTGTCTCTCTTTGGTTCGCACTGGGGGGGGGGGCAGCGAGGTACTTAGCCATTGTCATTCCTTGTTTATCACCAAGTTGATTCGCCACCGCTAAGGTTTCGCGAAGAGCCTTTTTTGGAATGTAGTCAAAGTCAAACGTCCACTCTAGATACATCCATGCGAGTAGAGCAGGCGAATGCGGATTAAGAGCACGCGAACGCAAAAGTGGAACAAGCGAATGCGAGCTAAGGGCAGGCGATTACATTCGAAGTGCAAGTCCAAGGTACCGAGGCGAGCCATAGAGCAGTTCGCTACGATTCACACTTCTTCACACTCCTTTTATGTATGACCCGAGCTAATACTATTGGCTTTGGAGCAACATGAACATGAACATAAACCTCTTCAGTCATTCTCGACATTTCATAACTTCGAGGCTAGAGGGCAATGTTTACGCCTGAATTAATATTTTACTGAACAGTAAATGTCTATGTAAATATTAATTATTTCTTGGACCAGGTCATATCGGCGAGATGGAGTTTCTCCAAGTTTACAAGTGATAGCTCGCCAGTGAGACCACGCGAGCCAAGTTAGAATTCGCGCGGAATTAATATTCAACACTCCGCGAGGCGAGGCGAGATGGACTCTCCTGGAGGCGAAGCAAGGCGAGCTGGCGAACTAGCTCACGTAGAAGACTTCGCGAGGAAGCGACATGCGAAGTCCACGCGTACCACGAAAAACGTTGAAGATTTTGACAGGTCTTTGACATGCTTCGGGCCAATCCATGTGGCCCATTAAATATAAAAAGCCCTTTTAAGGCTCGCGAGCTGCAATAGCCCGCGAAATGGACGCGAGCTACAGAAGCACGCGAGGTAGCACCCTGTAGCAGCCCGCGAGATGAGGATGCTCCTAATTCCAGTTCGCATAGGAGTCTACAGTTGGTAGCGCGGAATGAAGTGTGCGAACTGGACATGTGTCACGAGATGGTTGGTTCGCATGGACGAAACAGTGCCCTTATGCTATTAGGTTTTCCGAATCCAACTTGAAGTAGGATTATCTCTCTCTTCTGCCGCAAGTCAAGCTCCACTATATAAAGGGTTGGAAATCTCTCTCAAACAGACACAACTTTTACAACAACAACTCAGAGACAACTCTCAGACAAACACAAACTGAAACCCAGTTTCCCTTCGAGCCTTCCTCGAAAACCTAACCCTAAGCGCCGCCGCCTAGGTCTTTCTCCAGAGCTCTCCGAACTCTGCATCCCCGTTTCTCTCCGAACTCCCTGCAATTGCTCTGCTCGCGCCGCCGTGAGTATCGACCCGCTTGTGCTCGTAAATCCTCCTCTGAGGTGGCATCTGTGACCCCCATTTCTGCCTGATCAAGAAGTCAAGCGCACCCCCCCATCAACCTTTTCCTCGTCCGCGAGGTGGCACGCCCGCAACGCTCCCCTCTCTTTGTCTGCTAGAAACCTCTGCTCCGTGCGCTGAGGATCGTGGCCAAAACACTGCTCATCCGGGTAGTATGAAAATGTATCGGACTTTTAAAGATTATTATTGGTGGCCAAATATGAAGAGGAAAATTGCGGCTTTTGTGAGTAAGTGTTTAATCTATCAGCAAGTGAAAGCTGAAAGGCAGAAACCTTCAGGGTTGCTTGAGCCGTTGTCTATTCCAGTGTGGAAGTGGGACCACATTACCATGGATTTTGTTTTCAGTTTACCTCGTACCCGTGAAGGGCATGACGGTATCTGGGTGATTATGGATAGACTCACCAAGTCTGCACATTTCTTGCCAGTGGGAAATAAATATTCTTTGGAAAAATTGGCAGAGCTTTATGTGAATGAGATTGTGAGGCTTCATGGTGTACCTGAATTAATAGTGTCGGATCGGGATCCTAGATTTGCTTCTTTATTCTGGGGAGCTCTTCAGGCAGCTTTAGGCACCCGATTGCACTTCAGCACTGCTTTTCATCTTCAGACTGATAGGCAATCGAAGAGGACTATTCAGACTTTGGAGGATATGTTGAGAGCTTTTGCCTTGCAGTTTAGGGGAAGTTAGGATAAAAACTTATCTTTGATGGAATTCGCATACAACAATAGCTATCATTCTAGTATTGGTATGACTCCCTTTGAGGCACTTTATGGGAGGCAGTGTTGTACACCTTTGTATTGGAATGAAGTAGGAGAAAAAGAGCTTTGTGGTCTTGAGTTAATGCATGATACAAGTGAGAAGATTAAAGTGGTCAAAGATAGACTCAAGGCCGCTCAAAGTAGGCAGAAGAGTTATGCAGATGTTCGTAGGAAAGACCTTGAGTTTCAAGTGGGTGATTAGGTGTTCTTGAAATTATCTCCTTAGAAAGGGGTAGTACATTTTGGTAAACGTGGGAAGCTTAGTCCGAGGTATATTGGCCCTTATGAGATAATAGAGCGAGTTGGCTCACTTGCTTATCGGTTACTTTTGCCTCCAGAGTTATCCAGGATACATAATGTGTTTTATGTATCCATGCTTTGCAAGTATATTGCCGATCCCTCTCATGTGTTGCAAGAGCAGCCGATTAGTTTGCAGAAAGATTTGACCTATGAAGAGGAACCGGTTCAGATTCTTGACCGCAATGAGCAAGTGCTTAGGAACAAGACAATCTCACTTGTCAAGGTGCTTTGGAGAAGTAATCAAGTTGAGGAAGCTACTTGGGAATCAGAGGAGCAAATGAGGCAGCAGTATCCCTATCTCTTTGATTGACATGTAAATTTCGAGGACGAAATTTTTATAAGGAAGGGAGAATTGTCACATCCCGACTTTTAAATTTTTACCTTATTTACTAGCTTGGAATTAATAAGAGTTTTACCGTCTTCGTAAATGAGTTTATAGTTTAAATAGTCCCTAGCGGGGTTTTGGGGAACGATTATTTCGAAGGAATTATTCGTAGGAGAAAAATGTGACGACGGTAAAAATAGTAAATTTTAGCTAGTAAAGGGTAATTTTTATTAGGGTATTTTTATTGTGGTGTTTTAAGTGTGGACTGGGCCATTTTTCAGGGTCAAAAAGCCCAAAAATTTTATGGAATTTCTCCTCTCTCTCCCGACTCCCTCCCTCTCTCCCGCTGCAGGAACTTTCCGCCGTCCGCCCGCCTCAGACCGCCGCACCGGTCCCAATCGGTCGGCCCTCGACCTAGCTTCCTTCCTGGATTGATGAGAGCTTCCCTAGCGCCTCCGTGAGGGAGATTTTCCGCTCGAAACCTCCGACTGTCCATAGCTCTCCGGCCGCCACAACTAGAGCTACTTGGCTCAAAAGGAAGCTCCCATCCCGTGCATTCACCTCTCCAAAGGATTCACCCTCTCTTGAGCTAGGTAAGGAGAAATGTGGAGTTGAAGTTTTAGGGTTTTTTAGAATGTTTTTGTTCGATTGGCATAGTTAGGCTTGGAATTGGTGTTTGTGCTTAGTTAGGAAAGTTGTAGAGTGACTTGAGAGGAAGATGTTGTTAAAATTTGGTAGACATTGGAGGTCGCCGGAGTCGGTCTCCGGCTGCTGCTGTTTGGGGGGTTTTTCATGATTTTAAATGTGTTGTATTAAGGGGAGTTATTGATGTGAATTTTGGAATTTTTGGAGGAGTTTTGGATAGGTTTGGGAATTTTTAAAATTTGGTAATTTTGGCGGATTAATAAAGTAGAATCCGGCTATTGGATTAATGTTGTTTAGACTGTGAAAAGTTGTGTTAAGGCTGCCATTATTTTTCGGTGAAGTTTGGAGCATTTTGAGTTAAAAATAACGAAGTTGGGCAAGGATGAGTATGGTTAAGGCTCACGTTTAATTTGGCCTATTTTGTATAAATATTGGATTTTTCGGTTGGGAAATTAATGTTACATTTGGAACAGGACGTGAGGAGGCTCGAGCAGAAGAGGTCTCAGATCGACATCAGGCTTAGGCCTATTTTGTGAGTGGACTTTTGTTTTAAATAATGTGCATGCAAATGATTTATTGATAAATAATTTCTTTTGTTGGAGAATAACCGACTTTGAGAATTTCGGTGATTATATATTCATATATGGATGATTATGAGGATAGTATGTATATAAATAAATGTTTGCTAGCTATACGTGTTTTTCCGCCATAATGAGGTAAAATTTCATTATGGTGTGACGTGAGAGTTAGACGCAAGCGTAGTAGCCTTGTATGAATTTTTATCTTTCTTATTCCTTCATAGAATTTATACAAGGGATATGACGAGTGTAAATACATACATATATATTTTATTTTAGCCTGAGAGGCTCTATTTTTATAAATCTATGGAGACTAGCCGGAGCTAGTCGTGTTTTTGCCAGCTTATGAGTTGAGAGCTTTTGATCTTGATGCATGCAGTTTATTTCTTCTAAAGAAGTTAAATTGGGAAAGCATAAATATTTCTTTATAAATTTATTTTTGTCGACTCACTCTAACGTTGGTAAATGTTTTCCCCTGGGCCATTCGTTTTAAAATACCTAGTCTGCAGAGTGCGAGTTGGTTCTAGTGGAAGGCGAGGCATAGTCACCTATTTTTCCACCACCTTTCACAAGTAGGTTACCTGTTAACCTTCCAACATATTTTCTTTGCTTCCTCTAGTTTTAGCAGCTCTGATTATCTTGAGGATAATGTATATTAGATCGGTTGTGTGCTAAGTCTTAGATTTAAATTTGGATTATTTGAAGGTTGAGGTTTGTTATTTTAATTGGATATTTATGTGATGGATTAGATTGATGATTGTATTGTCTTATTGTGGTGGTTGCGATGTGGGGAGCGGGTGACTCCAGGAGTTGAGGATGGTTTTATGTTGTTATAGAAGTGTTATTTTCGAATTTTTTTCAGGTTAGAGTTGTCCATTTTCAAAGGAGGTTCTGCCGAATTTTTCAATAAAATTTCCTTGGAGGTGGACCCCGCAAGACTTACTTCGGGTTTCAGTATGAAATTCGGTGTGGGTCTTGACATGATACCTTGATTTACGTATACCAAACACTCGATTTATAATTAATTGAACTAATACAATGTCATTAAAAACCAAACCAAATCTTCAGAATTAAAATAGAAAAACGTGTATGAAATTAGTACGTTGGAGCGGATTTAGTGCACCGTGGTGCACTTGACCATAACAGAATGGCAAACGACCGTTAGTAACAAAAAAAAAGAGTTAAACAACTGTAAAAACACAAGAAACCATTACCGGAGGTGGGTTCGGCGTCGCCAGTTCCCTCACTCCCAAGATTGGAGAAGACATCGCCAACGTGGTTAACATCTACCGCCGCCCTCGTCATAAAGGCAGTAGCCCGAGCGCCACCGCAAGAATGCCCAGAACATCAAGCACATCGGCAACATCAAGGTCGATGACGTCATCGAGGTGGCTTAGATCATGAAGAACACCACATTCGTTTTTGGAAAGTTTTGGATTTGGTGGATGTAGATGGACGAAGTGAGAGATCTGTTGCCCCTATAGGGTCTGGGGAAGACATGAATTTTCGGGGTATTAAGTTTCGAGATCTGCGGTGGAGGTGGAAGCCACGAAACAGCGGCGGACGAGTCTTTTTTTTTTTTTTTTTACACTCGCAATACATTTACCTTAGCCTCATTGTTTTTACCATGTTGATTGACGATTGTGTTTTTTTTTTTTTCTCAATTCATTTTAGCAAGAGTGGTTTTAAATACACACTCCAAATAACTTGATACACATCTCTATTATTTGATATTTCAAATCAGATTTGAGTGGTATGTTAAATGACTAAAAGAGATATGTGTAATACAAATTAAATATTAAAAACAAACTTATATTTGGAAACTAATAATGTGAAATATAAACCAAATTTAAATATTAAAAATGAAAACTTGTTTTTAGAAACTTATAAAGTGAATTAGAACAAATTAAATTTTTAAGATTGAGAACTTATTTAGGGAAACTATTAAAGTAAACATAAAATTTGCAAGGAAATTTGGATAATCAATTAATTTCTTTTTTGTCCTTAAAGATTCATAATTTCCAAGTTTAGAGTGTCAAATAGACAAACTGTTTTGGCCACGATCCTCAGTAAAGGATAGCGAGGTAATTAGCTACCAAAAGTAATAAAGAGATGCGGGCGTGCCACCTCGCGGACGAGGAAAGAGAGTGTGTCGGGTCTTGACTTCTTAATCAATCGGAGGGATTCCGGTGCCACCTCGCGGACGAGGAATTACGAGCACTGAGCGATTTGATACTCACAGTATGTCGCGAGCAGAGCAACCAAAGATGGATCAAAAGTGATCGGAGATGAGTCCGAAAGGGCTCTGAGAACTAAGGCAATGTGCGCTTAGAACTAGGGTTTCGAGAGGCTTGAAGGTATCAACTGGGTTGAAAGTTTGTTTGTTTGTATTGAGTTGTTTGTTTTTTTAGAGAGAGAGTTGTAGTAAGCCTTCGAGTCCCTTTATATAATGATTTGCATCCTCCCAGAAGAAAGATAATCATAGTCCAGTTCGGACTCATAGTCAGAATGCTACAAGGACACTGTTTCACCCGCGCGAACCAACTGTAGAGTCCTATGCGGACTCAAATTAGAAACGTCCTTACCCCGCGGGGTGTCACAGTCCTTGTGGAAACCTATCTCGCGCGGGCCGCGGACTCAAACCATCACGCGAGCTCCTGAAGCTTGTTTCCATCTCGCGCGCCCCTAAAGCTCGCGAGACTTAAAAGGCTTTTTCATTAAAAGGGCCACATGAGTTGTCCCAAAGCATGTCAAAGACTTGTAGGAATCTTCAATGATAAATGTGGCGCATGTGGACTCCGCATGTTGCTTCTTCGCAAAGTCTCCTACGCGGAGCCATCTCGCCTCGCCTTCATGTACTTCTACGCGAAGTCCATCTCGCATGCAACCTTACAGTTCGCATGCTTATAGACCTCGCATGCAAACTGTATCATCTAGCTCGCGCCACCTTGTAGGCAGCTAAACATCAGACCAAGTCAACCCACGTCTTCTAGTCTTCTATGCGAACTGTACACCTAGCTCGCATGACTTTGTCGGCGGGCCGTCACTTGTAAACCCAATTATTTGGGCTCTCCGGTGTGACGTGGATCAAGAATTTAATTAATATGCACTTAGACATTTATTGTCCAGTAAATTATTAATTTGGGTGTAAACACAAACGATGTAAATGTTATGCATATGAACACCTATTTCGTTATATTTCACATATTTTCTTTTTCACCCAAACACACTATTCACTATTCAGATATGTATTTTTCATCTTGTTTATCATTTTCATGTTAAAGTGTCAAATGATTCATAATTTCCAAGTTTAGAGTGTCAAAGTGTCAAACGATGTACATGTTATGTATATGAATATCTATTTTGTTATATTTCACATATTTTCCTTTTCACCCAAACACACTATTCACTATTCAGATATGTATTTTTCATCTTGTTTATCATTTTCATGTTAAAGTGTAGAACGATTCATAATTTTCAAGTTTAGAGTGTCAAAGTGTCAAACGATGTAAATGTTATGCATATGAACACCTATTTCGTTATATTTTACATATTTTCCTTTTCACCTAAACACACTATGCACTATTCAGATATGTATTTTTCATCTTGTTTATCATTTTCATGATTAAGAATTTGAAATGAACAATGAATTTGTAAGAATTTCTCAAGAACTAACACAAGTAATAGATATGAACATCTATAAAATGTTAATTTATATAAATATATATTAATTATACAATAATAATAATGTTAATATAGTCACATAATATGATATTTCATGGATTTTTAGATTAAGAGTATTTTTATTTTTTTGAAAGAAGGGCTGGTGTGACTGCCGTCAAGCCTCTATTAATGAAACTGTCGAATACAAGAGGTGGACATGAAGCCTAAACCCCTGATTACAATAAGCATCTAGAAGTCCCGAAATAATATCGAGAAATTCTACAAAGTACATGTATTCTAAAGAGTACTACTCTAATGACGACTCTATTTGCTTTGTCACAGCGGTGACATAATGGAAAGATTAGTTGACATATGACACGATCACATATCTTGATGTCCAATAATGCAGCTTTCCTACTATGTTGCTGCCGGAGAATAAACCCGACGACACTTAATTTCATTCTACCACTAGGAGGTTGCGACCATTTGACCAAACAAACGACTCGCCGCCTGTCTAGAGCAGATGAGGCACACAAGGTGCATAGACCGGCACAAGGCCATTCGCACCCTATCAAAATGTGATAGGATATTATTGGCGACATAAAGCTGCTTAGAACTACAATTAAATTATAGTAAAAAACTAAATAAAATTGCAGAATAGTAAAATGGAATGGACCCAGGGTAAAGCCCCAAGCCCATACTACACTTGGACCAAAAGATACCCATAACTGGAAGAAGGCCCATCGGGTCAGACCTTTGACCTCAGCCCAAAACAACTCTTGCAAAGGCAGTCCCGTCTCCACCAACAAAACCACAGCCCCTACCCACCGCCGTCGTCGCCACTTACAGCTCTCGACCATCGTCGAGACACCATCTCTGACCCAACGCCGTCGCAACCCCTCCACCACCACAACTCCTAACCACAAACGCCAATAGAACAACCCTCCACCATCCTTTGTCACATACACTGAAATCCGACCCCGAACATACCCGAATGAGTCTCCGGTGAGATCCGATTGGATCCGACTCCAAACCCAGATCCCAGATCGGGCCAGACAACCAATATTTACAGCGAGAATCGATCGGGATTGATCTGACACCACCATCGTCCACAAAACCTCCGTCTGTGCCGCCGCTGCCATCGACCAAAAACCAAACATCCTGTACCCTCTCCCTCCCAACCAGTCATCAAGGCATCCTCCAATACTAGCAGCCCATCCGACCGTAATTGGGGAACGTCGGCGAGGCCAGAGTCCTGCGTCAACGACGCGGCGCAACCGAACAAGCAGTGATGTGACCTTTGACAATCCTAGGTTCAGAGCGCGTGAGGCGTGTTCCACTCTGTCTCTGTTTTTCGTAGATTAAGAGTATTTTAGATACTTTGGGTTGTGTATTTAGTAAAATATTCGAATGAGAAATTAAATAAGTGGTGTATTGAGAAAGGGATGTGTAATAAATTATTTGGAGTGTGTATATAAAATTTCTCTTTTAACAGTGTTAACATTAATGTTATATAATTGACTGAATTAAATGAATGATATGATTGTGATTGGTCAGTCACTACTGATTCACTTGAACCATGGTACACTGAAGCACTTTCGATGAAATCAGTACAGAGAAACTAACACTCAAAAGTGCAAGCACAAATGTGAGGACTGCATATAACTAGCGCAATCGTACGTATAGCTAGCTTTTAAATCATTAGATGTACTTCAATCTAAAGTTTTGACTTTTGTCGTGGGTGTGGATAAGTCCTCATTTGGTTGTGATTTTTGAAGATGGTCCTCCGTTATGGTAAGGGATAATATATTCTTTTTGGTTAAACTTTTATAAAGAGACAAAACACATGTCCTTAAATACTAAAAAAAAAAATTTCCGTTACTAAAGAAAGAAAAAAATGAGTGTGGGTTGTAAACCAATGAGTGCAAATTTTAATTCTCATGGCAACAAAAAATAATCACATTCCTAGTATGTTTAGAATAATCACATTCCTAGTATGTTTAGAGTAAAAGATCCTACGTTCCTAACTAAATTAGAACTAGCAGGGAATTCTTGTTAGTATACATCTTGTGCTTACTAGTGCAATCAACACTCGTCACTCGATCTAAAGCACGGTTTGTCGGAGAGAAGCGCACATATGGAGAAACCAATGCATGGATCACCAAGCGTGCCTTACCTTCCACAAGATGTACTCGCCAAAATACTTGCAGAACTTCCTATCAAATTCTTGTTGCGAGTGAGAGTTGTGTGCAAGTCATGGTGTTCCTTAGTCTCAAGTCAACAATTCATCAAAAAGTATTAATCAAAAGTTACCACCAGTCCTTCACTAATCATGAATTCGTTTGGCTTGGTTAACGATTTAACTTTCTGCCATCTTCATGATTCCATAGTAGTCCGTGAACGTTCAATCGATTTCGGGATCGAAAAGTCCAACTATTTTGTCATGGGTTCTTGCGACGGTTTGGTATGTGTAAAAGAACGTAGCCATGGCATGATGATTCTCTGGAATCCAAGTACGAGAGGCTCCAAAATATTACCTTGTATTTCTGAAGTGGAAGAAGGGAAAGTATGGCGATGGAAGTATGGATTTGGTCATGACTGCAATAGTGACGACTACAAGGTGGTTACATTGAGTCTTGAAGAAAAACCTCTCGATATGAAAGGGTACCGGTGGTGTAGTTATAAAACCATGATGTACTCGTTAAGAACAGACTCCTGGAGGAGGATTGGGGATTCACCAATTGGTTATGTGTTTATCGACGAGTGTGCTGCTTTTGTAAGTGGAGCTCTACATTGGGTGGCGGATCGACAACTAAGTGATACTAGGGTAATCATATCTCTTGATTTAACAACCGAGACATACATAGAATTGCCACAACCTGATTATGATTCTATACGCGCGGAAGTGGGGGCTTCAAGAGGATGCTTATGCTTGCTTGCTTGCGACAATGATGAATATTTTGATATCTGGGTGATGCATGAATATGGGGTGCGAGAGTCTTGGACCAAATCGATCAAACTCCCATTTTTGTGGGGAGATAAAAATTGTCATGGCCGCTTAAAACCGTTGACATGGTTTACCAATGAGAAGGGGGAAATTATCTTGAGTATAGCCGGGAATGTGGCTTCCTACAATGCCAACAGAAACTCAGTTAGGTATCTTTCGACTCAAAATGATGATTATATATATCTCCCCCCTGGATATGTATTTTATGTAGAGCCTATTCCCACCCAATGCTTACAGTAGAGACAACAAGATTCGTCGACATCTCAGTATCAATATCGTACAAGAAAAAATAGTAGTGAAAGACACATGTGGAGCAACAGAAACCTGCTTCCCTTTGCAGATCCAGAATACAGATGATTCATTCAGCAGTATTACTAAGACAGGAACAGTTGCTCTTCCGGGTTGGATGTGGGAACAAGTCATTATCTTATATATCCTGAACAGAACTGATGCATGTGTTAAGCCTGGACAGTTTAGGCTTAGCAGGAGCATTCATCTGATTTGTTGGGAAGTGTTCATCTGATTTGTTGGGAATTTTACCAGTAGCTAGCCTTTTCACAATTTAATGTAATGAACTTTTTTTTTTCTTTTGAAAAAGAATAGTAGGTGACAAGATTTCACCTTCAGTTTCGGTATTATACTATTATTAATGAACAAGCATTAAGTATTGAAAAATGGATAAATTTTGCACAAGAAATTAAAAAGGATAAACTTTAACCAAGTATATTCTAGTCTAGTACCTCCTATGTTGACGTTTGCCACAAGCTCATAATTCATTTTTTTGGCTGTGGAGTCTTAGCTTTAGTATATATCTTTCGGTAGCATATCCAACAACCATTGATCTTAATAACTGTCCCCCTTGCTTAACACAGGCATTGTTCCACGGCATATTCATTCGGGAGGTTACTCGATCAATATGACATCAACACCTGCCATTTCTCATCAATATGATTTATAAGGCATAGTACCGGACTACCGCCCTAGATTATTGAGGTTATTAGTGTGGTGTTGATCGATAAAAGAAAACAAACCTTTGTTGGCATCTGTTTCTTTAGACTTTAGTTACCCTTTCAATAAAGTCATCTTCCTTGTTGTTGTCCTTGTAATTGAAACTAATGCAGGGATCAGTTCCAAGTGTCTTGCAGAACTCAACCTTGTCACTACCTGGTCGTCATGATTTTTATCCTTAAGTTAAGCACGCATGTAAAGAATGAAAAAATAATTTTGAGCTATAGCTGATTCGTAAATAATGCAAAACTTTGACTTACCAGCTGCGGCTTTCACACCGGGCTTTAGCTGCTGAATTGCAAATGAACCAATTCCCCTGGATCCCCCATGAACCTGAAATATGCTGACACTGCTAGTTCAGGGATATATGATAGGGCGCTTAGCATGAATTAATAAGAAGTCATACTATAGTTTTTCATCCCTGTTTTGGCCACGATCCTTAACGCGCGGACGTGAGGTAAATAGCGAACAAAGAAAGAGGGAGATGTTGCGGGCGTGCTACCTCGCGGACGAGGAAATGGTGATTGTAACGGGGTCTTGACTTCTGATCAGGCAAAGGGGGTTTCCAGGTGCCACCTCAGTTGAGGAATTTACGAGCACAAGGCGATCGATACTCACGGCGGTGCGAGCAGAGCAACTATAGGGAAATCAAAGGTGATCGAGGGGCGAGTCCAGGAGGGCTCTGAGAAAAACTTAGGCGGCGGCGCGCTTAGGGTTAGGGTTTTCGAGAGGCTCGAAAGGGGTTCAACTAGGTTGAAAGGTTTTTGTTTTGTATTTGTTTTGTTGAGAGATTTGATTGTGTAGAGAACTTGTTTGTTGTGTCGAGCCCCTTTATACAGTAGCTTGCTGCCAGGAGTAATTATTTTCCAAGTTGGACTCCGCGCTGCTCAACTGTGGAGTCCTATGCAGACTGAAACTCATCCCGCGGGCTGTCACAGAAGGCTATCTCGCGGGCTGTCACAGAAGGCTATCCCGCGTGCTCCTGAAGCTTGTCCAGCGCGCCCCTGAAGCCTGTTTTTGTCTCGCGGGCCCTTCCAGCTCGCGGGCCTTAAAATGTTTTTTCCTTAAAATGGCCACAGGAATTGGCCCGAAGCATGTCAAAGACTTGTAAGAGCCTTTAACGATTAATATGATGCACGCGGACTTCGCCTATGCCTTCTTTGCGGAGCCTCTCACGCGGGCCAGTTCGCCAGCTCGCCTCGCGTAATCCGCTTGCCTCACCTACGCGAAGTATCAATCTCGTGTTGCCTTGCCTACGCGGAGTCATCCCGTGCGTGAGATCTGTATCTCGCGCGAAGTCCATTAAGCGCGTGCGCGAAGTCTGTTCCGCGCGCGGACTGTATAACTCAGCTCGCGTGGTCCACTGGTGGGCCATCACTTGTAAACCCAAAGAATTTGGGCTCGCCGGTGTGATGCGGATCAAAAATTAATTAATATTCACATAGACATTTACTGTCCTGTAAAATATTAATTTGGGCGTACAATCCCTTTATGGGTCAATGATGGGTTAATTTCACTTAACTAAATTAGCAAATTAAAGTGTAATTGTTCAAAATAATATCGAATACTTTAATCGATTTTTAAAAAAAAAAAAATTCAGAAGAGTCTGAATGAAAGTTGGACGTCATACAACAAAAGCGAGACTAGCTAGAACAAAATTTCAGCAACTTAACATAATTTCAGGTATTAAGTACTTAAACAATAATAATTGTACTGAATGTACGCTCCAATCAACAAAAATTGGACATTGTCGAAAATAAAATAAAATATTTGATTAACAATTAAGTTGTTGTGGAGGCCAATACTATTTGGTTGAGTGACATAGTCTTTCATTCACAAATGAGAAGTTGTGAGTTCGACTCACGATAACAATAAGTTGTTGTTTGTAAGATTAAAAAAGAAATTAAGCGAATTGTTGGAAAAGAACATTTTTATTAACAATCACAACAATTTACAATATCTGATTCTATAAAAGATAGATTAGTCCAAGTTGCATCCTCGGCCCTCGGCATCCTTTACTCGGATATTGTATCTAGAGAACTAGCAAACATGGAGTACTCATTGTTGTAATTGAAGAATAATACTACAAGATTTCAATAGAATTATTGCTACAACACCAACCTGTCTACTTCTTCTGGCATAAATCATAACTTCCCACATATTTTGGAGTAGGCCAAAAATCCCAACATAAGTTGTCATTGTTGGAAAAATCAGCTTTCACGAGGTTCGGAAGGCTTCCAAGTCCGGATGGGATTTTCCCGGTTAACTTGTTGCAGCTAAAATTGAGCTCCACTAGTCCCTTTAGGTTACCAAGCTCAGCTGGTATTGTTCCTGTGATGTTGTTTGAATCTAGTTTTAGAGTCTGGAGAGCCGAAAGTTGTCCGAGTTCGGGTGGAAGTTGCCCGGCTAGCTTGAAGTCATCTAAGGACAATTCAATGACCTTCCCTTCGTTATTGCACTGAATGCCTAACCACCAACATGGAAAATAGCCAGGCTTTGTTGTTTTCCAACCACTGAGCACATATAAAGGATCAACAATGCTCGCCTTGAATTTAAGCAAAACTTCTACCTCTGAGAGAGTGTATGCTTCATGAATGAGACTTGCGCTTAGGGTTACGATAAACAACATCCAACAAGTTATCCCCATTGCCATTGTTGATCTCTTAGCTGAATTTTTAGGAGTGCTACTGTAGAAAAATATTCAAAGGTTAATTGATTTTCTGTTCCACAAGACCACTAAGTTATAAGAGAAGAAATAACCTTAAAAAAGAAATCATCTTTTTCATAAGGAAATATATTTATTTGCATTTTAAAAATAGTAATGTGAAAATGAGCATTTAAACTATCATTAAAATTTGCATTTAAAATTCTTCTTTGTTTGTTAAAATTAATGTCATTCATTGTAATGAAAAAGGAAACAATGGGAAATTCATTAGAGACCTCTCGTAGTGTTATGATTGTGTGGTCACTATAAAACATGTGGTTTTTTTTGGAGAAAAATGAAGGAAAATGATTTTTAGCCTTAATAGGCCTAAGATTTATGACATTAATTTTATGTGACATGTTATGTCACTTAGACATATCACCAATTAAAAATATTATGTCATGTCATTTTTAAGCAAAAATACAATCTTATCATTCCAAATCTAATGGCTCTAGATTATTTTGTCTTTTTATTAAGAGAATTTTTTTTTTGTCTTTCTTTTATAATTAAAAAATATATATTTCTAGCATTTTCTTTCTCTTTTTCTTTTCATCACTATCATGCATGTTTAGATTGAACGTAACATATAGTGTGAAAATACATATATATCTGAGAATATACTTGTTCAAAAACACGAATTCTTATAAAATATATATATACACATATATAATTTGTCCAAGACAAATTTCTTTCAGGAAAAATAAAATTTACATATATATAATTCGTCCAAAATAAAGTGTGTGTATATATATATAATCAAGAATTTCAATAGAGATTTTTCTATTTTTTATTTTATTTTTAAAATTCGATATAGAATTTGGGCTTATATATAGATATCATAATTTTAAACTACAAAAATAAATCATTAAAATGGAACTAAATTTCGATTCACAAAGATAGAAGGAAGTTTTAATTAATTTGCGAAATTGATTTATGGTATAAAAATCTAATTTGGTATGATTATTAACTTGGTCATTATTATTAATAAATTAATTAAATTTGGTATATACGCATCCATATTAAAAGGGTAAGAAAATATTTCATATTAGTATGTATCATCCATTAATTATTAAGGTTAAGATTGTATTTTTACCTAAGAATGAAATGACATAATTAAATTGATGATGTGTCCATGTGACATGACATGTCACTTAAGATTAAAGTCATAAATCTTAAGCTTTATTAAGACCCTCTAGTACTAATTCATTAATCGAGAGACAAACCCAATTACAACACCCGTAAAAGCGTCGAAAAGTTACTACAAACAAAGAACATGTGTCTCCAGCTCTATCAAACAAGAAAAAGTGAGAGGAAACAAATAACTCGCTAATTTATGGGCCAAAAGCCCTACAAGCGGAAAATAAAATACAACAATACAAACTAATCTACCACTTATACAAGCTAACATTGCCGTCGTCGTTGTCGTCGTCGCCGTCGCCGTCGCCGCTAGCAATCGTGAGATAATAAGGAGTGTTAAATCGGAACACTGATGTCCAAGTAATTGATGCCAATCAAATGCCAAAGCACAAATCATATGGAAATTCACAACCCAAAGGAATAGCTCCCTCAAAACAACACCATACAAACCACCATTGACATCCGAGTCATGAGAGAGAAGAGGATGACGAGTGGGGACAAAGAACTGTATCCAAGAGCCAAATCCAACGAAAATTGGGGGGGGGGGTGATAAACCCACGTGTGAGCACCCATAATCTAATTTATAAGTGCGAAATTGCACTTTAGGCGTGTAGCCACACAAACTCACGTGAAGGTATATGGGTTGTTTTGGTGATGAATGACCAATAATTTTTAAAAAGTTGGGATCGATTGACACCAATTTAAGGAACCGAGTCCTCCCGTACTGGACCAAGCCAGAATAATACACATTGGGATAAAACCACACCACAAGGGTGACATCGCCCGTAAACATGGAGCAGATAAAACTAAAAACTGAAATAAAACACAAAATTAGGATATATACCTCATATGGGTCTATCTCAGTCCCAGGTCAAGACCCAGGCCCACGTCCTAAGCATATGAGGCCGAAACCCTAATGGATGAATCGAGGCCCAACAGGCCCAAGAAACCAAGGCAGCAATCCCATGCATCAGATTCGAATCTCCATCACCGTACCGTCCACCGCGCCGTCGGTCTCCCACTAACACCAGCGCGCGCTTACAGATTCCACCACATACCCAGCAGCCTACAGGATCAGAGACAGAAATAAAATACAAAATAAGATTGAGAGAAACATGAACCATCCAGACTTGCCGGCGAGCCAACTCGTAGAACCACCGACGCCAACTAGACCACCGACCTCTAAGAATTGCCTCACCGGTCCCACAGTCACTCATACTTTGATCTGTCCACCTACCGTGCCAAATCCCACGATGCAACATGGCACACCCAGTTCCTTCCTTGTGCTGCACCAGAGACCAGCTTGCTCTACCACTTCCTGCGACGCGCCGTCGAGATCAGAAACGTCGTCGGGCTCCGACCACAATATCTGAACCACCATACCAATTGCTCCGTCGCACCGTTGCTGTCCAACCATTGAGGTCGATCTCCGCTTCAGGTTCCGAGACGGGATCTAGGGAAGACGCAGCCATCCAGATCTACCGGCAAACCAGCCGGTTGAACCACCGACCCCGACCAGCCGGTCGAACCACCGACCCCGACCACCTCGACGCACCTACCATGTTTACCAGTCACCCACCAATCATCTAGAAACGAAAGAAGATTAATTGGAATATGAATATGGAGGAATCCCAACCGTCCCGACCCGCCGGCTAGGTTGTCCGTCGAACCACTGACAACAGTTCGACCTCCATTCTCTAATCGCCCCGATCGCCTACATTCTTTCCTCTTGCGTATTCTCCAAAGCAGCAAAAACCCATGATTGAGAGAGACAATTACTGGATCTGCTCGATACCATCCATAAATAGAAGACAACAGAATCCCGTCCGGCCGCACACCTCGTGCACCGGCTTGCCCTACGGCCAAAACCGGCGCCGCGGCGCAGCTGGACGAGAGCTTGAGACTTCTGAGAATGGGGTTTTAACTAACTATACAAATTTTTATAAAACATGTTTGAAGGGATAAGGATAATTGGGATCCTTCAATCTCACAAAACTTCTGATGTCACTGCTCTCAGTCAAGAAGAATAAGTTCTAAAGTCACTAAATCACTTATGGTCTCAGGGAAACATACATATGCATATCACTGTTTTTTCACGCAGGATAGCAGCATTGCTTGCTATCCTAGTACTGAGTCATTTGTCTGTCCGGTTTGTTTTCAAAACATCTGTTATATTAGTTTAATAAGTTTTTGATGCTTTTCAAATTAGAATGGACAACTGGTTTAAGGGAAGTGTCTTGGCGCTTAAACCAGTCTAAGGGTTGAGATCTTTTGTCATGTCAACCCGTGACCAAATGGTTTGATGCTCAAGGCTCCAGGTTGGATTCTATTATACGGTATCCTATGCATTAGCTGGTCCCTGTGTGATTCAAAGACCAGTCACTTTCGACTGTGTCAAAGACCACTAATGGACTGAGTAAGAGGTTTTGAAACCTCTTTGCTCCCTGCTTTGAATCATTCATATTTTAGGAAATGTTTCTTTGTCTTATTGAGATTGCTCTTGTCATCTCTTCCTTTGGATACATCACTCTCAGTATTGTAGCCAAAGACTACTGTCCAAACCTTCTTAAAACTTGCTGAGGTCAGCTAGCATCACCTTTTGATGCATTGACTGCCTATATATTTCTATAGTTTTAGCTTTGCTCGATGGTTGTTGAAAACTACCATATTGCGTTTTCTTTGTTGAGTCTAGTTTTAGCTTGTATTGTTCATGCTGCTCTAAGTCTTCTTCGTGACTGTAAACCTTAGAGCTTGAACTCAAAACTTCTTTCATAAACTCATATCATGTTGCATACCATGAGGGATGTGTAGTGCAACCAACCCAAGAAGCGTTCAAGGTTGAATCTGCTGGTGGTTAGCTAAATTTACGAACAAGGCTTCTGAAAGTGTTCCATGTTATAAGTGCTTAAAAACAAGAGAGAGAATAGGTCTAGACTAGTTCGGGACTATGAACGATAGCACTGTGGTAGTGTATCACTAGAACTATTATTCTTGTAAGAGGTTACTTCAATTTAGTGGAAAGTTTTGTCTCTCAAGTGTTAGAGACACACAGTTTTTCTCCCTGCATTCAGGGTTTCTGCGAATAAAAAACATCTTTGTGTTGTTTCTTTATTTACTGCAATTTACCTTCTGATATCTAGTTTCCTGTGAATCTGGGATAACACAAGTTATTGCTATCCTCGGATACAGAAGTGAACGAAAATTGAAAAAGGCCCATTCACCCCCCCCTTCTAGGACCTTTAAGTGGTACCAGAGCAGTTCCTAGCCTTTGCTAGTAAGATCCTCGGGTTTTAAAATAGGTGATAGAGGCACTTCCGTGAACTGTCCTCCACTGTTTGAGGGAAGGAACTTTTCACAATGGAAAATCATGATGACCACATTCTTTATTTCCCAAGATGATGGGAAACAATAGATGATGGTTGAGGATGGCTGGTCAGCCCCAGAACGGACCTCGATCTTGGCAGGTGCAAGTGTACTGAAGCCTAGATCTGAGTGGACCGACTCAGAAAAAATTGTTGCTCGGATGAATATCAAAACTCTCAATAGCTTGTACTCGGCTCTCTCTGAGGGTGAGCGCAAACGGACCTGTGTCTCAGCTAAACAGGCTTGGGAAGTGTTGCTAACAACCTATGAAGGTAATGAGCAAGTGAGAGAACAGATGCTCCAAGATCTTTTGTTAGATTTTGATGAGCTGAAAATGTCTGAAAATGAGTCAATAGATGAGTTTTATAGTCGTATTTTGAACATAACAAATCAGTGTGCTGGTCTGGATTCTCCTTTAGAACAATCTAGGATTGTCAGAAAGCTTCTTAGAGGTCTTTCTCCTAATTTTAAGAATAAGAGAGTAGCCATACAAGAATCTAAGGATTTGAGAACCTATTCTTTAGAAGAGCTAGTAGGAAACCTAAAAACCTATGAAGTCCATAAGAAGGGATTGATGAAAGAGAAATCCATTGCCCTCTACTCCGTCAAGGAAATTGAGTCAAGTTTACAGATTAAAATTCTTGAGGATGTAGAATACAGTCTAGAAGAGTGTGCCCTCCTTACAAAACAGTTTGAAAACTTTCTTAAGAAAAGGAGGAAACCGTTTTCCTCAAACTGGGGTTTTGGAAAACCTAGATTTGGTGAGACGTCACAAGATAGAGGTCATGATAGATATTCTAGGAATTCTCGTGCTGAGTCCTCTCAAGATAGAAGTCAGGATAGAAATACTAAGGGTAAGAGTTCCCAAAGAAGCGATGTGTGCTTTGAGTGTAAGGGTGTGGGACATAGAGCTGTTGACTGTGCAAATAGGAGGATTCGTCCTCAAAAGGCTCTTGTCATCACTTACAGTGACAGTGAAGAGGATCCCTTGTCTGATCAAGAGGAGGACATTGTAGCTTTCATAGCTTGGGTTGATTATGTTGAAGAACCAGTTGCCTTTATTGCCACGGTATCTCAAAACGAGACTCCGGAGGATGATGATGATGATGATGGAATGCAAAAGTTCACTGAACTTGTCAACGCATCAAAGTCCATGTTATCTAAGATAGACATTCTGACCAAAGACCTTGCGAAGTGTGAAAAAGAGAAAGCAGGGATACAAGCTGAATTGCTATCCCAGCAAGAAGTGTGGAGAGCTGAAAAGTTGAGTCTAGAAAACTCTCTTAGTAATCTTAAGGCTGAAAAGCTAGCGCTTGAAGTTTCTCTCAAAGAATCTCAGCAACAGTTTTCTAGGTTCTCAATAGGGTCTGAAAAACCGACCAAGATGTGTGGAATGGGTAGACCAGATAAGAACAAACAGGGTCTTGGGTTTGAAACTGGTGAGAACTCTAAAAGGAGTAGAACTGTGTTTGTCAAAAGCAAAGTTCCTGATGTTAAAGTAGTGACTAACAAGGTTGAGCCTTCAAAAAGATTCAAACCTACTTGTTATCATTGTTCCTGGTCACATTCGACCTTTTTGTAGGAAACTCCAAAACAGCCAGGCATACCTTAAGAGAAACCAAGAGTTTCCCAGCTTTCAGAGCAACATGTCAGTTGCAAATTTCTTCACATCTTTCCAAGCCACTCTAGAGAAATCTCTACATGAATTTGCTAGATTAGCTAAGGGTCTGTCTATCCCCGCAGCTAGAGAACCAAAAAAGAACTTAGCTTGGGTTAAGAAGAAGGATTCTAGACCTTATGCTCCCAAACCCCCCACACACGGATTCAAAGCTTGTTGATAAATGTGACAGTGATCCTGAGGAGGAAAACATTGTTTGTTTCTTGTCTCGTGTCTGGACTAGTCTAGAGTCTGTTGAGGAGTCTAGAACAGTAGCGGTGTGTCGCGTAGCTCTTACAGCCCTCACAGCGCGTTGCGCCGATTCCTGGTATATAGACAGTGGTGCTTCAAGGCACATGATCGGAGATCCCAAGTGGTTTTCATCCATGGATGACATTCATCCAGAAGGGAATGTTGGTTTTGGGGATGGAGCTCGGGCTCCGATAGTGGGAAGCGGGACAGTAAATGCCCCTGGTCTCCCTTGTCTGAAAAACGTCTTGCTGGTCAAAGGTTTAGAAGTAAGTTTGTTAAGTGTAAGTCAGATTGTTGATGAACAAAATTCTGTCGCTTATGATAAGCAGAGATGTGTTGTCTTAGATGGTAAAGGGAAGAGTGTAATGAGAGGAAAGAGAACTAGGGATCAATGCTATTGTGTTGTAGAAAAAGAGAAGTTCTCACCACAACTATGTTTTAGATCTATGATCTGTGAGGAACCTTTTGATCTTTGGCATAGACAGATGTGTCACTTGAACCATCAGGATATAGTAAAGCTATCCTCAAAAGAAGCTGTCAGAGGGATACCAAAGCTTGCTGGTATTCCCCAAGGTATGTGTGGTGAATGCAAAGTTGGTAAGATGACTCGAACCTCTCATCCTTTGTTAAATGATGAACCTACTACTCATGTTCTTGAACTGCTGCATTTAGACTTAGTAGGACCTGTTGAGACTAAAAGCATTAGAGGAAGAAAGTATGCTCTTGTAATTGTTGATGATTTTTCTAGATTCACTTGGGTGAGGTTTTTATCTAACAAAAATGAAACTTTTGAAAATTATTACAGTGTTGCTAAGAGAGTCACAAATGAGAAATTGAATGATGACATGCATATAGTTAGGATCAGATCAGATCATGGTACTGAATTCGAAAACTCTTATTTTGAAAATTATTATGAAGAGTTTGGTGTGCATCATGAATTTTTTGCTCCTATTACTTCACAACATAATGGCATTGTAGAAAGAAAGAATGGGGTTCTTGTTGAATTATCTAGGGTAATGCTAGTTGCATTTGGTCTTGATCATTCTTTTTGGGCAGAAGCAGTAAATAATGCTTGTTACACTTTAAACCGTGTAATTCTTAGACCTGGAACAACCATGACTCATTATGAGATCTGGAGAGGTAGGAAGCCAAATATCTCCCACCTCAAAGTGTTTGGAAGTCCATGTTTTATCTACAGGGACAGAGAGTATTTGACAAAGTTTGATGCTAAAAGTGACAAGGGTGTGTTCCTTGGCTATGCTGGAAATAGTCGTGCTTATCGGGTGTATAACAAGAGAACTTGCAAAATTATGGAATCAGTAAATGTGGCTGTTAATGATGCTCTTGTTTGCAAGAATGATGGATGTGTTTTGTCTGAGTAGGTATCCAAACAGGAAACTGAACCTACCTCATCCGAAACCAAGTCTGATCAAGGAGATGATGATTTAGGAATGAATGATGACACAAATCTTCCAGGATCTGGGAAGGATGCTACGCTTGTCATTCAGCCAATTCACAGAAGCGGCAAAAGACAAGTACAGAAGGACCATGATCTATCCCATGTAATTAGGGATGTGTCTGAGCCTAGAAAGACCAAGAGTAAGACTGGTCGTTTGGTGAGCAATTTTTCAGTGTTTAAATGTTTTTTTGCTATGCATAAAGATGACATCAACAACATTACATACTATGGCTTTGTTTCCATAATAGAGCCAAATAATGTGAAGGAAGTTTTGCTTGATGCTGATTGGATCAGTGCCATGCAAGACGAGTTGAACCAGTTTGAAAGAAGCAATGTTTGGCATTTAGTGTCTAGACCTACGGATAAAAATATCATAGGAACCAAATAGGTGTTCAAAAACAAAACTAATGAAAAATGCATTATCACCCGAAACAAGGCAAGACTTGTTTTGCAAGGGTATTCTCAGATATAAGGTCTAGATTTTGATGAGACCTTTGCTCATGTAGCTAGACTTGAGTCAGTTCGTCTTCTTCTTGATGTTGCTTGCTATTTGAAATTTACCTTGTATCAAATGGATGTGAAAAGTGTTTTTTTGAATGGAATCCTCAAAGAGGAAGTGTATGTGGAACAACCCCCAGGATTCCAGAGTCCTACCCATCCTGACCATGTCTATAGGTTAGATAAGGCCCTCTATGGTCTTAAGCAAGCCCCTAGGGCTTGGTATGAGAGATTGTCGAATCACCTTGTTGATCATGGGTATGTGCGAGGCTCAGTTGACAAAACGATGTTTGTCAAATGTACCTCAGAGCACATTATCATTGCTCATATATATGTTGATGACATAGTATTTGGGTCTACTTCTCCATCCTTGGTGCATGAGTTTTCTGAGATCATGAAGAAAGAATTTGAAATGAGCCTATGTGGTAAGTTAAGCTACTTCTTAGGTCTTCAGGTTGTGCAAAGTCGAAATGGTCTGTTTATCTGTCAATCAAAGTATGCACCGGACCTGATTAAGAAGTTTGGGATGGAAACGGCCTCTGCCTTCCCCACTCCCATGAGCACCAGTTGTAAGATCAGTGTTGACCTGTCTGGTATCAATGTGGACCAAACCAATTTTAGGAGTATGATTGGTAGTCTTATGTATTTGACTGCTAGTAGACCAGATATTGCTTATAATGTTGGTGTGTGTGCTCGTTATCAAGCTAATCCCAAACAATCTCATGTCAAAGCAGTAAAGCGTATAATTCGATATGTTGCTGGGACTCTTGATCATGGAATTAAGTACACTTTTGACACCAATGTTGAGATTGCAGGTTACACTGACTCGGATTGGGCTGGAGATGCAAATGATAGAAGAAGCACTTCTGGTGGTTGCTTCTTTATGGGCAACAATCTTGTTTCATGACACAGTAAGAAGCAAAATTGCACCTTTCTCTCTACTGCTCAAGCTGAGTACGTAGCAGCTGGAAGTTGCTGCACGCAACTCATGTGGATGAAGCAGATGCTTGCAGATTATGGCTTCCAACAAGGTATGTTATCTCTTTTCTGTGATAATACCTCTGCCATCAACATTTCAAAGAATACAGTGCTGCATTCTAGGACCAAGCATATAGAGATAAGATAGCATTTCATTTGTGGCTTGGTTGAAGAAAAACTGCTTGAACTCACTTTCATTCCAACTGAAAAACAATTGGCTGATCTGTTTACTAAACCTCTTGACAATGCTAGACATTTGAGTCTGTGCAAGGCTATAGGGTTGTGTGACAACAAGTAAATACTTCCCCTGCTAGTATGTGTGTACATATGTTCGAAAAAAAAATTAAAAAAAATAGTTTTGTTCAATTTTTCTTTTCAGTTTCAGGATAGAGAATCATCTTTGTATCCTTAGTCAGTTTCTGAACTTGACCTAGGTGACTGTTAGTCTGTCCTTTCCTTGTTTCAGTCCTACCTTTTTCATAGGCTTGTGCATATGTTCTGATGGTGCTATATGTGGTCTATCCTTTAATTGCAAATCTGAAGTCCCCTTGTTCACTCCTAATAATCACTATGGTTGCACTAAATCTTGGGCTGAATACTTGAGATGAGACTTCATACTAAGGGGGAGTTTGCATCCCAAACTAATCTCAAAATAAACATTCCTTGGTTGTGGTGAACAACACAAGGGTGGGCAGAAACGAGGTTGGTTTGACGATTGTGGTTCAAAGAACTCAATGATCTAGGCTAGTCTCAAAGTACACATTCCTTGGTCGTGATGAACGATATAAGGGTGGGAAGAAACGAGATTGGTTTAGAGTTAGGAAGTCTGATTGGAACAAGTCAAAAAATAAAAAATAAAAAATAAAAATAAAAACTCTCAATGAAAATCACAAATGACCTTTTGATCTTGCCGGTCCTCCACTTGTCTTGTTATGCAGTGGGATCTCTGAGATGTATTCTATCCTTCTATGGGTTCGGATGATGTGTCCATATGAGTGTCCTTGTTACACATATTGTCCAAGATCAACTGATCTTGTGAAGCAATGACACACTCTCTACTACTTGAACCTATGAAGACGATTTCTCAGTTGAGGCTATGGTGTTAATAATGGACTAAATGAATTCACGGCTGAAAATTCCTTTGGACTTTAAATAACTTTCTGGAGAAAAAAGGATGGAAGGACCAGTTGATATCCCAGTATGACATAGTTTCATCTGACAAATACTCAGTTGTTGGCCTCAAGTTTAATAAGCACCATGTGTTATTATCCCACTTACACTTTCACTCTAAAGTGCTGCAAATAAAGTTAAAGACCATTGGGACTTGTCGCTATCACAAACCTATGTAATTTTCTTTTGTTTGATAAAGGTTTGTTTACTTGGTATGATTTGTAACATTGTGAGTCTATGCTTAAACTGACTTCAACGAATTCAAAGATACAAGATGAATGGTATCTTTCCTAAGCTTATGTGTGTAGTCGTTTTCTTCATATCTGTCATTCAGAAACAAACAACTTCTCACTTTATCATATGCATACTCTTAGGGGGAGTATAGACTTGAGTGATCTCTATGTGTGGGTTTTGTTTGTCTACTTGTGCTTACATGGTTCTTCCATAGGCTCTCATTGGCTGCTCTGGGCGGTGTTGGTTTGTCACGTCTCTTAACTTCATCATTGCATGAGTTTATTATTATAGTCGTTTTGAGCAGTTGAGATTAGTGGGTTGACGGTTTTCGAGACACTCTGATCGTGTCCAACGCTTCCGCCTTCTCATTAACCGGTCGTTTTCTCTTCTTTGTTTTCTTCGAAACCCACTCCCTTCATTTTCTTCTACTGTGCTCTAAGGCTCGTCTTCCCCCCATCCAATCCTACAGCTTCTCTATGTCCAACCATGTCAAACACTCCCGTTGGCCCAAATTTTGTCAATCTTGGTGATGAACCCACAATGGAGGAACCCCTCAATCTGCTCCCTATTCAGGCTAAAGTGCCTTTCCCTGGCGGTCAATCGCTTAGGCTTACTGCTACCCCTAGATGTCCCTCCATAACAACCAAACATGAAGCTTTGAGAGACCTTGTTCCCTCTACTGTTCTGGGTAAACACCATCACTCCTCTTCCGGTGGAAATCCGGTAAAGGTTGCCAAGCCTGTTTTCCCTATTGGTGGAGGACCCTTGTCCGTAGTCCCCTCTCCTCCGCCGTTTCCAGCTCGGTCTCCTCCTCACTCCACTGAGGGTGCTAGGCCAGAGGTGCTTGTCTCTGTCCCTGAGCCCAAATCTAAGCGGTGCTCCTCCAAGCATAGAGTCACCAGATCCACCTCGGGTCCTCTAGAGCCTGCTGCACCAACTAGCGTTTCCATCCAGCTAAGGCCTCTCCTGCGGTCCCAGCTTCTGGGTCTCCGGTTTCTAAGTGTCCTCCGCCATCTAAGGCTTCTCCCAAGCCTTCCGCTAGCTCCAAGCCCTCTCGTTCTAGTCCTAGGACTTCGGTTGACAAGGATAAGGCCTCCATGGATGGCAGCAAGACTCCCCAATCCTCCATGGCTCCTCAAAAGTGGTCTGCTGAGGTATATCACTCTTTAGTTCCTCCTCTTTCCCACTTTCACTCTGAGGCTGGTCGGGATTATTTCTGGACTTCCATTGTCAATAAGCGAATCGTTTTTGAGCGTCCCATAGCTTTTGACTCCTTGCATCCAGAGGTTCTGAAATTAGCTGTGCATTGGGGATGGGACAAGGTTATGTCATCCTTCCCTAGGGTTAATCGAACTTGGGTCCAAGAATTCTATGCCAGTTTTCCTCAGAATGCACATGAGAAGGTGAAGGTTCATACCCAGCGTCCCATTGTTGTCAAGGTTAGGGGTAAGGATGTTGATATCTCCCTTCCTAGGATTCGAGCTAGTCTATCTCTTCCTACCACAGAGCCAAACTCAGTCAATTTGGCACTTGCTCACATTCAGTTTGTTTCTCTTGTTGAACTTGGAGTTGCTCTGTATCGATCCACATTTCCTCAGCCTAAGGTCACTGCCTCTCATCTCTCCAATCAGTATATATCTGAGTTATGCAAGCTTCTGGGGTTTGTGGTTCACTCACTCTTAACTCCCACATCCAACACCGGCAAAATCACTCACCAACAGGCTGGCCCGATCAAATATTTGATTACTAGCCCTTCTCAGTCTCGCTTTCCTACTGAGTATTTTATCTACAAGGCTATCAGGGGTGCGGACATCTCTCTTCGTGAGAATAGCTCTCTTGTCTTCCCTGCTGTCATCACTCAACTCTATTTGGATGTTGGTGTCCATGTCATAGACTCTAATGTCATGGCCAGTGAGAATGAGGCTGCTCCGGTCGACAAGTTATCCTTGGCCAAATCAATGAGTCATTCTGATGTGTATGTGAATTCACGAACAAGGCTTCTGAAAGTGTTCCATGTATTAAGTGCTAAGAAACAAGAGAGGGAATAGGTCTAGACTAGTTCGGGACTAGGAATGATAGCAATGTGGTAGTGTATCACTAGAACTATTATTCTTGTAAGAGGTTACTTCAACTTAGTGGAAAGTTTTGTCTCTCAAGTGTTAGAGACACAGTTTTTCTTCTTGCATTCAGGGTTTCTGTGAATAAAAAACATATTTGTGTTGTTTCTTTATTTACTGCAATTTACATTCTGATATCTAGTTTCCTGTGAATCTGAGATAGCACAAGTTATTGCTATCCTCGGATACAGAAGTAAACGAAAATTGAAAAAGGCCTATTCACCTCCCCCCCTCTAGGACCTTTAATGTTGTTCTGCTTATAGGACTTCCACATGTGCATGCAAGGGTGATAAGTCAAGGCCATATGGATCGATCGTTTGTGCCTCGATAATATTTGATAAGCTAACAGCATCTCCAACCGTTAATTATGTTCAAACTCTAACAACTTCCCCATTTTGGAGATCTCAGTATTTATTATAACAATAAAATATGCTACATCATTATTAATTATAACAAAAAAATTAGATATTTTATTGTAACATAAAATACTCAATAAAATATTTTATATTTTTATTTTTCTCATTGGAGCACTTGGAGAATTAATATTTGGGGAATGAAGACTTTACTGCAAACTTAGGGAATGAGTACTTCTCTTTCTTCTTCATCCTTATTTTGGAGAATGAAATGAGGAAACTGTTGGGTGGTTATTGAAAATGCTCATGAATGTTTTTAAGAATTTTTCATAAGGTGAAATCTTGGGATAACAGTTCGATGAGAAAATATGTGACACCAAAGGTTCATGAGTGGAGAATTTCTCGGACACCCGGGCCAATTGTAATGATTTTTTTAAGTCTTAGAATTATGAAAAATCATCTAAGCAATATAGAGATTCACGCAGGTGCATTCTGGACCGTCAAAATTAATCATCAATCCATCTAAGCCGTCTAATTAAGAGAAAGATTATATAAAGGCCGAGATGCACCGGATTGCACAAAATCTTACGGGCTCGAAACTTGGTTCCTCGACCCGAGACGGTGAAATCGACAGCAACTCCTCTGTCCAGCGACGATAAGGCAGCGCACCTGTCTCAATGAAATCCTCTCATTGTTGCCTACCTCTCCATGTTAGCTTTTGTTCAGTTTTTCAAAGAAATGTGTTCACATCACCGAGTGAGTTAGGTAAAGCTACTCCTACAAATAGGAATGCTTCTACATTTACATGGTTTGCTATAGTTGGTTGAGTAATGTCTGTATTACTAGAAGTAACTCTATAAGCCTACGCAAAATTATTTGGCTCTAGTGTATATATCCACAATAACATGCTTGACGTATAATGTCATGTAGAAGGTAGTTGATGTGAGTCGAGTTTACTTTTAATAACATACATTACTCGTACCTTTAACATTAACGTTACAATATATGTTATAATAGATTAGTTCTTATTGTTCTATTCTTTGCCCGCTAGGATCACATCTCATATCTCGTTATCAAAACTCCTAAAACCATATTTAATGTCTTAATCGTAATTTTGACTTAAAAAAAAAATAATCAAAGAACGCGTTGCACACACCTGACCAAAAACAAAGAGACCCCTGTCAAACGGCGCCTCCAGCCGTCATCAGACGGGTCTTCGTCGATTTCATGTCGACTGGTGTGCTACCTTGCTCCCTCGACAACCTGTTTAGGGAGGCTATGACAAGTACATGTGAGGTGTTGGAGATGGGCTTTGCTACGTGCAGGGTCGTTTGGCGGGGTGATATACCACATATTTGGAAGGGACATGCGGAGACGAGATCTCGACGGCTTGATGGCGCAGATCTAACAAGGCTTTTGCGATCCGGATTGGTTATGTTGCGTCAGATTTGGGCACGAGCACGGTCTATGTCGTGGCCTTCTCGAGGAGCGATGTGGAGGACGAGCTTTGGAGAGCTGTGGTTGGGCTGAGGGGGTGTGGTGGTACAAGGGTAAGGGGCGGCGGCAGTGGCCGTAGGACTAGGTCGATGGTGGCTGGCTGCAAGGGATCCTCTTCTCCCTAGGTTTGGTGTTTGGGCTTGGGCCTTCTTTCTGGGCCTAGCTTGGACTATTTTAATTAATTTTAGTTATGTTTTTAGTTCAGTAACCATTAGTTGGTTAATTAGTTGTAGCTTTATGCCGTTAATAAACTCTTTTACTATAGGGTGACGTGGACTATGTCCTGACAAGAGCACGTAAAGTGGCATGACTACTTTATTGAGGCAGTGAGTTCCTTATTTAGTTAAATAGTCGTGGTTTCCTTATAGTAGGGTGAAATCATAACATAATAGAAAAGCATATATAAAAAGTTTCTTATGGCAACTTTCTGTTACGTCGCCATATTTCAGTCAAAACAAATAGAGTTATCAACGATGCACTATTTGTTAACTGGTTCTTGCTTGAATGCATATGTTGTGTAGAGTATCATAATATTGTTTATAGATGTTCTTACACTATGAGATTAAAGTTCATTGTCTTTTTCTTCTATTATGCGGTTAACGGCGTGATGTGACATTTCTAGCTTTTATATTAAAAAAAAAATTGAAAAAGAAGTCTTAATCGCATTATTATCTTTCTGCCAGGTGGACGGTGAGATCGGTGTCTTCCGACGAGTAAAGTATTCCGACTATTTTTTGACTCCACATTCAACTTGGCCGTAACTGAGAGAGCTCACACCATCATCGAGTTCATCCCCTTTCCTCTATGCCAACCCCAAATCGCTTCCATCTTTCCCAAAATGCCCTCCTCCTTCCACTCTAATCCCACCCCTACCCCTCCTCCCGAGTCCTCCTCCGACGCCCCAAACGACGCCGTCTCCGCCGCCGCTCCCTCCTCCTCTTCTCGCTACTCGGAGATGTGGAACTACCTCTGGATCCCCTTCCTCATTTCCCTCTCCAAGGAGCTTACCTCCGCCAAGGCCCAGTCCGCGCCGGCGATTCTCCTCCCGAGTCAACTCGCCGCCTCCGGCTCGCCGTCCCCGAGGTGTACGCCGCTTGACCCCAAGCTGAATTACCGCCCGGTGATCGGAATACTCAGCCATCCCGGCGACGGGGCCTCCGGTCGGCTCAGTAATGTTACTGGTACTTCGTACATCGCCGCCTCCTACGTCAAGTTCGTTGAGTCCGCCGGCGCTCGTGTTATTCCGCTCATCTATAACGAGCCTTCCGATGTGCTCTTCCAGGTGATCACTCTCTTCTGCAATTTGGTTTGATCAAGTTCATTTGGCTATGAGCTATTTGAAGAAGAAGAAGAAGTTGATTATCTGTTGTTTAACTATTCAATCTTTCAATTTGTTTGTTAAAGAATTCAACTTTATTTTGTTTTTCTTGTTTTACTGGCAAACACAGCCAGTAATGAAAAAGTTACCTTTCAACTAAAAGTTAAGTCGATCATTGTGGACTTCAGTATCGTATCCAGCAAGGGGTTGCATTTGTATACTATGTTTCGATTTGTGGTGCTATTGTTTGCTTAGGATGAGGCATAATGTGTAAAACTGTTGTGATTTAGTCACGTGCTTACTATATATAGCTGCATTGCAGAAGCTGAATCTAGTCAACGGAGTGCTTTTCACCGGAGGCTGGGCTAAAAGCGGTCGGTACTATGATGTTGCTGAGAAAATATTTAAGGTACTGTAAACTTTTTGCAATGGCTTTATTGCATGATCTTGTAACTAAAAACATACGGTCCTGACTTTCCAGGGATCCCAGTAAACCGAATTTCTATATTTTCTGGGACAGCTTTTCCTGCTCGATAAACAATGGATAATTTTGTACTTTCTACATGAAATGCTGGTCAGTGCTGAACATTTTAAATACGCACTGCACTTGTAGTGGTCACTATAGTCCCAGCATTAAACCCTGCTGTCATTTGCGTTCAAGGTACCACTAGCAAAATGGTGTAATATGACTCATCACAGCATAAGGGTCATGATACTCCAAATGCATTGACATGATATGAATCTTAATATGATTAGAATAAGGGTCATGGTGCTCGAAATGAATTGACATGATATTAAGCTCAGTTACTATCATCTAACTATCCAAAATCATCAGCGTCAATTATATCTATTACAGTATTACCACATCCTACACTAGGCAAAAGAAAATTTTGATATATGCAGGTTAGACCAAACAGCTAATTGTGGCTTAGAAATGAATAATCGGTTTGGGTTAAGGCTATCAGGTTAGAAGTGAATAGAAGAGACTTGGGGTGGTGATAGTTTGAGAATATTATAACCGTAGCATTGCTGTCGTGGTCAGCTAACAAGTTTTAAGGCTTCCCTTCACAAATTTTCCTATAAAATAGTTCCACTGCTTTCCTTAATGATTTATCTATGTCCATTATTCAAAACCGATGCATCTACTTATATGAGCTATTCTCTTGTTCATTTCTGCAGATGATTTTAGAGAGGAATGATGCTGGTGACCATTTTCCATTATACGCCATATGCTTGGGTTTTGAACTTCTAACAATGATCATCAGCAAGGTAAATCCATCCAGCTCATAATTCACTGTAACTCCAACAGCAATCAGTCTCATGTCATTCAAATTGCATTTTGTCTTTGGCCTACAATATATGCCTACTAATCACTTCCCAAAAAAGATTCAAAGCTGTCAATTTTATTATTTCCAGTGGTGTCATTTTGTCTTTGAATGATTCAACTGTTAAAGGTGAACTAGGATTTCTGGTTCTTGGGTAACACGTTATGCAAGATGAAATAATCTCAACTATTTACTGCATGTGTGCTATTCCCTTCTGAAAGGCCTTCTTTGGTTTCTTAGGTTAATACGACTTGAGACTTTGAAAAACAAAACACCCTGTTCACAAGTTAGAAGAAGTTGAATGCATGACTTTGCATTCACAGTTGAAAGTGTGAAACACATGTTTGTTGTCAATCTGGATCACGCTAGTTCAGTTAGATGTGGTGTTAACTTAAACTTTTGAATTACTTCTCTCTCTCAACAATGTCTTTTACAGAGTTGTCTTAGTTTGATGCATGACTGTTTAATTTCTTTCTTCATAACAGAATAAGAAAATTCTGGAGTCATTCAGTGCTGCAGATATGGCGTCAACTTTACAATTTACTGAGAACATGAATATTGAAGGAACTGTGTTTCAAAGGTATATACCTCGTAATATAATTTTTCCAGGTTCTATGTACTTGAGCTCTACAAGGCCTCTAGCTCTCATTAAACAAAAAGAATAATAATAATTAAAAGAATAAAAAAAAAAACTTTTAAGTCAATCTTGCACGCTTTTCTCCAAACACAATGTGCATCCATGATCAAAACAATTTGCAACTTCTATGAGTATGTGCATAAAGGAAACTCTATATTTTTGATTTTTACAGCTGTACAAGCAGCATATTAATCGTTTGGTAGCTTTAAACTTGTGTGAGATAAGTGCATTTCCATTTGTTATCTCTGTTTAGTGGTTATGACATCTATTCTCATCATAACAGTAGGTTGCAATCATATGGTGTTATAAACTTTATTTTGATGTAGAAATTTCTGTGGTTACCAAATATTCCGGCTTGTTTAATTTCTGTGACCGTAAAGTAAGCTCATGGTTTTGCAGATTTCCGCTTGATTTGCTTAGAAAGTTGAGTACAGATTGTATTGTCATGCAGAACCACCATGTGAGTTTATAAAGTGAACTTTAATATCTATGCCTATAGGCACAGTCCTGAATAATCACCTGAAAATAAATTATCTGGTTAATTCTTAGCATTGTTTGAGAATAATTTGATTCTTATATCATGACATTGCTGAATCTTGTTGAGAGTTGAGACAGGGATTTCTGTCACTTCTGCTTATGTGAACTAGCATTTTGGTTTTGGTGCTATTTATGTGAATATGATTAGAAAGCAAAAGTTGGTTTCCTAAAGTAACCTTTATAATGATTCAATGCAACAGTATGGTATCTCACCTGAGACGTTGCAACAAAACCCAGATCTGTCAAGTTTCTTTAAGATCTTGACAACCAGTACTGATGAAGATGATAAGGTAGAGGATCTTTTTACATGTTTTCCAAATCAATTCCAAAATTTCCTTTTTCCAGTGAAGGATTCTAATTTGTAGCACTAATTCCAGGTCTATGTCTCCACAGTACATTCATACCACTATCCTGTGACTGCCTTCCAATGGCATCCTGAGGTATTACTATACTGTTGTTAAGTCTTTTGATTGTATTTTGATATTGTTTTAAGTCTGCCATTCTTACAAAAGCACAACAAAATACTGTTTACAAGCAGAAATATCTTGAGGTTCTTAGTGTTCATGGATATCTATCATCTCTTATTATGGAATTCAACAGAAAAGATCATTTTCTTTTCTGCTTCAAACAATTGCAACATAGCTACATTTGTATTATAATAATTTGGAGACTTTCCAATGCCTCTATCCATTTCATATATGATGCAGAAAAATGCTTTTGAATGGGGGTTACAGATGATTCCACACTCAGAAGATGCCATTCAAGTGACTCAGCACATCGCAAACTTCTTGGTCAGGTTAGGGCTTATGCTATCCCCCATTATCTTATACTTCAAGCGAATTACTATGTTAAACATCGATATCTTGCAACTCTCTTTAGGAAGGGGGAGGCCATGCAACAAGTATTGGAAGATGTTGAAATTTAGATTAGAACCGTACAAATGCATTATTAGTTTATTCATTATCCACGGTGACGGTGTCAAAATTCAGAATACACCTAGAAGTCTGAACTTCTCATGGTATTCTGAACACAAGTTAGATTTATCAACTTACCAAAACACCAGTTACCAGGTTTATCCAATCAAAATGACAGAAAAGCGGAAACTTATTACAATTCAATTTTTGATGCAGCGAGGCAAGGAAGTCATTAAACAGGCCACCTCTTCAGGATGTCCTTGACAATCTCATCTATAATTACAGTCCAACATTTTGTGGGAAGGCAGGGTAAGTCAAAAGTGCCCTTGAAACTGTACTATTATTGCCTTATTGGCTTCATTTGAGTTTACTAACTTATAACTTTTCAAATGCTTTCTGATTCTAGGAAGGGTTACGATGAAGTGTACATCTTCAAACAACCTTCACTAGCACATTTGTAAATCGAGCTGTAGATGGAAATTTGTAATAATGGACAATGAAAGTGAGAGTATATAATTAGCATTTCCACTCCAAACATTTGTATTTATAAGGCAGTAGACCTCTCATTTGTCATGTGCTCTGTGATTATCTTACACTCGACCAGTAGTACACTTAAAAGCACAATTGGGTCGAGTGAGGATACTGTGTAAATGTGTGATCTCGATTAAGAGAAAACTTCTAAAGTTCTTATGTGCATAATCAAGCCATTTGGTTCAAGCAGAGCAAAGCTTCAATTTCATATAGAAAAACTTTGCCACCCATTGTCTCACGATCTTTCAGAAAACTACAGATTTGCACAGCTCATTTTGAGTATGCCGTAGCCTCTTTTGAGAGGGTTGAACGTAGCAAGTAAATCTCGGAAAAAAGATGCAACAAAAATAGAAAATGCCTTAATCATTCATTGACTAGATCATCACCAACAACTTTGACTACCTGAACACAACAGTAGCCATTTGGTGTGAAACGGGAACTGTGTAAATAGCAGTGCCTCCTTGGGGCATTTTGGGGGCAGAGAATGGCGGGAAAAGAAGCGGAGTTTGGGAGGGAAAGTGAGTGAAGAAGATCTGCTGCCTACGCCTTTTCTTTCTTTCTTTCTTTTTTATTTTTATTATTTTCGCTGCCAAGAGAAACCCAAAATTTGTGAACGATGGCCCAAATCGAAACCCAGGGCATACTCCAGGACATCGAAACCCTCGTCTCCGATCAGCTTCAAGTGGTACCTCCCCTCAATCTCTCTTAATTTACTTTGATTTTAGCACCACCCATCAAATTCTCAATAAGATTAATCTTCGCTGTCCTTGATTTTGTATGTTTTGCTAGTGAAATTTCAAGGGTTTTAGGCCGATTTTGTTCTTGTTCGGAATAAATGCTTTGATTTCTTGGTATAAAGTTGCTATATTTGTGTTGTGCTCGCTATGAACTTCCCCTTAGCAATTTCAATGTTTAGGTAACTATGCTCAAATTAGTTAATGGAAAAAGAAATTTGGAAACAAGCTGATGATGTTGTCTGAAGATAGCTACTTTGGATGTTGATGTGTTGTAGGTTTCTTACAAATGGCTGAGTCGGAATTACTTGGTGTCGTCCAATGACGCAAAGAGGTAGGAACTAACTGTCTATGAAGCTTCTGGAATTTGTTTTGGACTTCATGAGTGTGATTGAAAGGTGTTATATGCAGGTTGCTCCAGGAGTTTGTGGAGAATCATGGGAATGGTTTGGAAGTGGTGTATACTTTGTCTGGCCAGTTGAAGAACAATCCTGTCAGCTACCATGTCAGGCTTGTTTTGGGGACTCAACTTGCAGGTAGCGATAACGGTAGAAATACCATTATATTTTGAATTAAAGCCATTCTTTTTGGGTATTGAATATGTTGAGAGAGAAACCTCTGATTTTGAGGATTTGAATTAAAAGTAGGATGATTAGATTCCTGGGAAGTCTCTAGGTGTGCACATAGACTTCGGCACATTATTCATACATTAGTTTTTACTTGAAACACTTTGCTTTTCAAGTTGTAATGTTATTGTTGCTTTTATATCTAGAAACTTTTCACGGTGTGTGCACCAATGATACTTCAATTGTTTTACTGAAACCTGAGTAATAGTTCGAGCCTTTTTGTCGCTCTTTGTCATCTCTTAACATCAGGAAAGAGTAGACGTAATGGATCTTGTTTTTGTTCTTTTGCAGAAGCAAAAGAAGAATTTGATGGCAACTTCTCCGTTGGGGTTTACAGTGTGCAACCTTCCATTCCAAAGGATCCAGCTACAATATGGAATGCGGAATTTGTGCAGGCAGAGGAGCTCCATACGCAGGCTCCAACAGTTGAAAATTGCCTGAGAGATAACAGGTAAATGTTTTCTTTATTCCGGTACAAAGTCCTCAAAATAAGAAATAATCCTGGAAAAACATGCTATGCTCGTCTTTGTGATAATTGAGAGGCTAAGATGTTATATAGCTTGCACATAAAAAATAAGCAGTCTCATACATAATACGGTACTGCAGTGACTATCTTTTTGGTTCCGCTTTGGTTAGGAAGATTTATATTCGTACCATGTGGCCTTTATTGTGCTTATATAAATGGATGCCTTTCTGCTCAGAAGTATCTATGGCTTGATAGTTTGAAATTTTATTCCATAAAACCTTTTTCCCCTTAAAGAAAAAGAAGAAGAAGAGAATTGAATGATTTGATTTTTATTGTAAGTGAGCTATTTCAATGATTTTAGGTTTATAAAGAATATATCCTTATACACATTTTAGGTTTTCAGTTGCTTTGGCTTTTAAATTTTACAAAACTGTAAAGTAAAGTTTTATATTTTGCAATCTATGTTTCCAGCTCTTTTACCTGTGGTAATTGCTCTATTCTTGCATGAAATTAGTATGTTTTGGGCTATAAGTTTTGGATTTGCATTACTAGATATGTAATATTTTCTCTTAATTTCCTTGATTTTGATTTCTAAATCTTACGTTTCTTCATTTTTATTAGTATATGCTCTTGCATTTAGTAGTATATAGAAATTATGCGCCTATGCAACTATACATGTGATAACCATCTCCTATTACTCCAGGTTCTGCGCTATTCTCAATTCCTTTGTTACGCGTAATGTAGAGGGAGCACCATTGAGCACTGCAGGTTCACTACGCAAGACCAAATTATCTGCAGAGCCATCAAAAGTTAATTTAGCTCATCAAGGTAGTGTGATTCCAATACAGCAACAGAATAAAGGAGAACAATCTAGTCTGAGAGTTGGTTTGCAGGCTCCCAATGTGCTGAAAGATTTCAAAAGTGAAAGCAATGGCATAGGAGTTACTCATCAGCCTAACAAACCTCCCGCTGACAAAGAAAAAGTTGTTCTTCCTGCTAACAAAAAGAAGGTCCAGAGGGATAAAAGCTCTTCTGCTTCTGGAGGTTCATTGGCAAATTTGTGGGGACGTGCATCTGTGAAGTCAAAGTCAGATTCTACAGCTGAAAATAATAATTTGATTCCTACACATACTGGTATGTTTAACTATTTTACTAAGTTTTCATTCTTTTACTTCTTTAACATTGACAGAAGCATTTAGAAGCACTCTCTCTTGCTCGCATTTGTTTTATGTGCTCACGATGTGTAGCATCAGATAACTTACTTCTTTATATCCTTCCTTCTTCAGGAGCTAGTGGAGATGCTCAAATTTGTGCTAGAGAAGCAGAACCTGGTGCCATCAGCGATGACGATGTTCAAGATGTTAATTTTAAAAGAGCTTCCAGTTCTGAAGTCACTAGGAAACGGAGGGTTGTCTTTGATTTCTCAGATGAAGATGAATGTGAAGATGCTGTCAATTTAGCATCACCAGAGTGTCCAAAAGGAAAATCATATCAAGAGGACAAAGAATGTAGCAAAACTTTGGTTCCACATAAATCCAATTTGAAGTTTGACGAGCAGGCAGAAGATAAACCAGAGATCAAGGAAGAGATATCAGTTGACGGAGAATCGAACCCACCTTGCAGAGAAGATTCCATGGTTGTCAGCAAGGACAAGATTTCTCCAATTATCCTGACAGAGAAAACAGATAGATTTGGTCCTCAAAATAATCCAAACAAAATGGATAAGCTGGCCACTGCTGCTAAGACACAGAGAGATGCTGGGATTATCCTAACGGAGAAAAAACGTAACTCTATTCCTGAAAATGATGTGAACAAAATGGATAAACCGATGAACGGTGCATCAAGATCTCCTCAAAGAAGAAAAGTTTTGAAGACGCTGATTGATGAACGTGGAAGAGAAGGTATTTCCCTGCTTTCTATGCCTCAATTTTCAAAGATTCCTGCTTGTAGAATGTAAGTTGGCATCTTAGTAATGGCCTGCCAGTATTCCACAAATGTAATAATCTAAAATGGGACTCGTTAGTAACTGCTTGCAAGAATTCTGTTCTATAAACATTCCCAGAGTCATATATCTGATACTGCTGGTTCTAGTTTCTTTTCTTACTGCAACTGTTTATTGTCAATATATCATATGTGATTTATATAACTGATATCTGTTATAAATAAAATATGTACTAGCAAGGTGAGCTAATATTTTTTTTGTGCAGTCTGTTTGAAGAAATCACATGTCCATCTAAATTTCATCTTTCATTTGTAATTTCTACAGTAACTGAGGTAGTATGGGAGGGCAAGGAGTCAGAAGCAAAGAAAGCTGATAGCAGTACAACAGTGAAAGCTGACAGCAGTACAGCAAAGAAAGCTGACAGCAGTACAACAAAGAAAGCTGATAGTACAGTTACCAGTGTTACCAACAGGTTAATTCATATTTTACTATTACCATTTTCATTCTATCCATTAATTTCATGACTTAAGGTGGTTGTAGCAAGAGATCAGTTGTGTTTTTCTTTTTCGTTTTTACTTTCTATTCCTCTTTATAACATGCAAATGTGAATCCACAGTATAATGTTCTCAAGCCAAAAGATGTCACATTGTATTTAACGATCCCAATTCTGCAATTGTGGGTTGAAACAAATGTATTAACTACATTTGGCATAATTTAAAGAGGCCTTAAACAGACAGAATACTGAATTTTTATGTTACTGCAACAGACTTGGACAAACATGTCATTCAGAAGCTAATGAATGAGTCTAGCCTTTGTGTACTTGTAGTTGAGTAAATGTAATTGAAGCATTGTTTGGTTTATTACTTTATTTGATGCATTGTACTTCTTTCTTTTCTTTTCCAAAAGCTTCATTTGATTAAATTTTTCTTGCTGAAGTTTTAGCCTATGCCTGGTAATGAACTCTAAATGTTGGTTTTATAAATCCAGGCCTCCCACAGCTCAGAAGTCAGTGGCAAATACTGGTTTGAAAAATCAAACTGCCAAAGCAGGAGGCAAGAAAGCAGTAAACAAGGATCCTAAGCAAGGAAGTATTATGTCATTCTTCAAGAAGGCCTAAGGTGTTTTTTCAAATATCCTTGCATTTAAATGATTCTTATGAAATCAAGGTTCCGTCGGGCAATGAAGGTTTTTGAGTTGCTTAAATCTTTGTTTTACCTTGGGTCTGGAGGGGAGTGGCGGAATTTGGGTTTAGGGTACATTGCTCTTTACATCTTGTTATTTTCAGATGGAGACCGGATAGTGTTTGCTTTCCTTCTCTGCTCTCAACTTAAGGCTCCAAATGTAAATGGATGTAACGGTTCCCTCGTGTGTAACTTACTCCTATTTTGTTTATTTCTTAGATTTTTGGTCTTGATTATTTGCATACTTCTGATTTTGTACTAATGCAGAGCGCACATCTTCATGTTTTCTGTGTCAAATAAATATGTACATGTATGCAAAACCAAAAAGAAAAAACCAGAGGAAGAACTTGCCAATAGAAGGACTTGAGAATAGCCGTCAAAAATTGGTCTGAATCATGAATTGAAACTTTCAGAATTCGTCGAGTTTCATAGCTACTGAATATGCATGTAACATAGTCTTGCTTAGTAGTGCCTTCGATGATTCAAGTCGAAAGGCTTTGTATATTATGGTTCAGTAGCTAATTCAACTACCATCCAAGTAAAAAGAAAAAAGAAAAAAAGATCTCAATTCGTCATAGTCCTCTTTTCCGGTAGAAATTTGAAAGAGGAACCCATACCCAAATCCGGGACACAAGTATCCCCGAGACTAGGGAAGCCACTTTTATGTATAAACTAGCCGTTTGCTTATACAACAATTATAACGGCTATGTCCAAGGTTGACAGTGTCATTTAACCAACAAACCTCTCCGTATAACACTCCACCCATTCCTTTTCTCCTTTCCTCTGCAACATAATCCTACTACCTTCGGAACTTTGTGAGTTATTTTCCTTATTTTCTTCATTTTTGCTTGAGAACATGGCTGATGCTGATACCAACAACAGCCCGGATGATGCAGTGATCAGAAACAGGGTCGATGATGTCGAAGCGAATGAGTCTGATAATGAAAGTGTTGGCCGAGGAAGTCATACCGAAAGTTCTCACGTGCCGAGTTTTCGATACTCTCACCAGAAAATGAGGCTAGTTTTGGCCGAGTAAATTGCTTCAAGTGGGCAAGTTTTCACTTCTGCGGAGCATGTTAGATTTGAAAAGTTCATTCAAGAATATGTTCAGCCTGAATATTCTGGTGTGCCCCTTCACACTCTAAGAAATGATTCAATGAGCTTTGTTCAATGATATGAAAAGGGAACTGATTTGGGATCTTTCTAGTTTCGACGGTACGTTTTCTTTCAGTACTAATTTCTGGAGAAGTGCCGATGAAAAACTTGGTTATGTTTGTGTTACTGCGCATTATATTAACTCTGCTTGGATGTTGCAAAGAAGAATCATTGCTTTTCGCATGCTCAAATATCCTCATGGTGATGATGTTATATTTCAGAGCATAATGGATATATAGGGAATATAAGATTGATGGTAAGGTCTTCAATATTACTTTCGATGATGTTACTGGGAGTGATGCTATCATTGACATGTTTAAAAACACTTTGCAACCTAGTCGTGGAGGTCAATGTTCTTATATGAGGTGTTTATGCCGCATGGTTAATTCAATGGTTCAAGAAGAGTTGAAATTGATGGAGGCTCATATAGATTTCAAGCTGAAACCTGATTTCAAGAAATTGATGGAGGCTCATATAGATCTCATGGTTTGACATATAAATTTTTCGAGCTGAAACCTGATTTCAAGAATCATTGGGACTCTATTTTTCTCATGTTAGAATCTTGTGTCAAATACAGTGCTGCAATCAGTGAATTTTACAATGGCAAACAAGCCAAACATGATGGAAGCAATCTTTTATCCGAAAGAGATTGGGAAATTAGTTTTGTTTTTTTGAACTTTCTGAAAGTATTTCATTCCGTGGCACCCTCAAATTCGATGGTTTATTCTACATCTGGTGGTACTGGTCTTGTGATTTTGAATTGTGTTAGAATGTGCTTTGACGAAAACAGAGGTCGGCAGTTCCAGAATTTACAGCAACTTATGACATAATGGAGTCGAAATTCAAAAGTTATTGCGTGTGCATGTTACCCAGCTTCTGTTTAGCTGCAGCAATGGGTCCTAGATTGAAAGGATGACTAGATACGATCGTTACAGACATGTCTGAATACTTGAGCAGTCACTGTTGAACATTGATGCAGTGAAACAGAACACAAAATGTTAGGAATTTTCTGATGTATTGAATAAACCTCAAGTCGGGTATATATACAAGCACAGTTATAACCCTAAAATGAAACTAATTACACTGAAAGATTTACATAATCCTAGTTGATTACAGAATATACATCTTCTCAATATACTAAGATTGAGACTCATGTTAACACTCCTCCTCAAGTTGGCGCATACAAATCTTGAATGCCCAACTTGTCAAGTGAGTCACTGAACGTCCTGAACGACACAACTTTGGTAAGGATGTCAGCTAGCTACTCCTTCGAATGAACAAATGGGAACGAGATTATGCAAGCATATTGATATATGACCATCGTCCCAAAACGTTCCTACTTCATTTTAATTCTTGATGGTTCGACCAATGTTACCTAAAACGTGAAACATTGTAATACATATTCGCGATCTGAGGGTACGTAGTACATATATAAATTATTTATATATTAAATTAAAATAAATTATTTATGATTAAAACAATCCTTATGAAAAATAATAAATACATATCATACCTAATCCTAATCGTGATAGCAGATTTTACACGTCTACCCTTTATATGAGCACTAAGAGATACACATTATTAGTCAAATGGGTAAATAGATAAACTCCATAGTTATTACGTTTTAAACATAATAACAAAAGGAAAGAACAAAAAAAGAATAATATTCTCTCTTTGCGTTTCCGGAAACTAAAAAGGAAATAAAAAGTCTCTAAAAAGACTTAATTGTGTATAAAAAAACAAAAACAAATCAATAAAAATAATAAAAGTTAAGCATCGATAACCTCTCCCATTGATATTGGAATTAATTGTCCGTGTAATATTTTTTGTAGCCTTACCTATTTTTACCATGTTGATTGGATTATTTTTTTGTCTCAATTATCTAACGGTGTTAGCATCGGTGTTAGTGTCATATAATTGACTGCATTAAATGAATGATTGTGATTGATCAGTGACTATTGTTTCACTTAAACCTTGGTGCACTGAAGAACTTTCGTTTATAGTATAGTAAAGCGATGAGGTAGCTGCAGATTACTATGTACTTAGTTAACCATGCAGAATAATAGAGTATTTTTGATTTGTTTGATAGTATTAGAACCGATTAACAGAGTAGTTAACTAATTAGGGGAACGACAACTAATTAGTAACAAACCTAAATAATTAATACAACAGCAACAATCTGTAACAGAATTTGTTTACAAAATTGATAATGTGAGGCTAAGATTATTAACGGTAGCAACCTCTGCCAGTATATAAACTGGGAGTTAGCAGGTTCGGGACATAAAAACACAATAATATTCATTTAGTTATCAGATTAAGATTCTATAAATTAAGTATCATCAAACTATGGCCATGGAGATGGCGCCGACCTGCTTGATGTTGTTTACCCTAGTTCTTGCCCTAACTATAAACTTTGTTCCCTCGGTGTATGGAGCACCACCTCTCTCGGAGGCGAAAGCCTTACTTGCATTCAAGAACAGATTAACAGATCCGCAGAAAGTGCTCCAAAGCTGGGATGCCACCCTTATCACACCTTGCACTTGGTTACATGTCAGGTGCAACCAAGACAATAAGGTTACTGCAGTTGATCTAGTTGGTTCGAACCTCTCTGGAAATTTAGTACCTGAACTCGGATTGCTTCCAGCTCTGCAATATCTGAGATTGGGTAGAAACAATATCGCAGGAACCATTCCAGCTGAGCTTGGTAACCTGAAGAGTCTCGAGGTACTCGACTTGAGTAACAACAAATTAACTGGGAAAGTTTGTCCAACTAATAATACTTTACTAGATTGTAAAATGTCTATGTGAATATTAGTTACGTTCTTGGTCCACGTCGCAACCGGCGAGCCCAAATTCTTTGGGTTTACAAGTAATAGCCTGCCAGTGAGGCCACGCGAGCTGAATTACACAGTTCGCGTGCGGAATGGACCACACGAGCTGAATTATACAGTCCGCGCGCGGAATGGACTTCGCGCGGAATACAGATCTCGCACGCGGAATGGACTTCGCGTATAGGCGAGGCGGAGTACATCGAGGCGAGCTAACAAACTGGATCGCGTGGGAAACTTTGCGAAGAAGCCACAGACGGAGTCCGCGTACATACACCACACTAATCGTTGAAGACTCTCACCAGTTTTTGACATGCTTTGGGCCAATCCATGTGGCCCTCATTAATTAAAAAGCCTTCTTTTGGCCCGCGAGTTAGAAAGGCCCGCGAGATGGTTTGAGTCCGCGGCCCGCGTGGGTTAGCAATGTCCTTGTGGGATTAGGGTTTCGGAATCCGACTTGAACTATGATTATCTTTCTTCTGCCGCACGTCAAACTACTATATAAAGGGGTCAAAAGCTATCTCTAACACACACAATCTCTTTACAAACAACACAAACAAATTGCAACCCAGTTACCCTTCGAGCTACTCGAAACCCTAACTCTAAGAGCGTCCGCGCCTTAGTTCAGAGCCCTCCTGGACTCGCCCCCGATCACCCTGATTCCCTTTGTTGCTCTGCTCGCGTCTTACCGTGAGTATCGAATCGTCTTGTGCTCGTAATTCCTCATCTGATGTGGCACCTGGAAACCCCCTCTGCCTGATCAAGAAGTCAAAATCTCGCATACAACCCTTTCTTCGTCCGCGAGGTGGCACGCCTTCAACATCTCCCCTCTCTTTGCTCACTATTCACCTCTCGCCCGCACGCTGAGGATCGTGGCCAAAACAAACAAACATAGGAAAAAAGGTTACAGAGCATTTGTTTTGTGAAATCAATTCAGAAACAGACAATAAGTGATGTGATAGAGCAGGAACATAAAAGACTTTGTTTAACACAATTGTTGGAGTAACTTGAATTGACCCTATACCTAGGACCGGGAAGGACACCCCATTTGCATTAGACACTTCAGGTAAGGGAGATGGGGACAGACTCGAAAAAAATGACTTATCAAATGTCATATGATCAGACGCACCAGAATCAATTATCCATGTATCATTACCAGTAAAGTCAGAAATTTTTAATGCAATACCAATTTTACCTCTTTTCTCCTTAGAACACATACCTGTGGTGAGGTCTTGTCCTCCTACTTCATAGAAATCAAGTTCACGGGAAACTTCAGGTTGATCACCAAAGATTGCAAAATCCATTGCAAAGAGGATTTGATGACAGAGGAATAGAACAAGTACGACAAAATTATACGAAATCGAAAGCTTCCTTCGACACGTTGAACAGATCAAATTGGGACAGGTTTAGAACAAATTTCCAGCGGAAAACAACAGGGTCAGATTACCAAGATTGCCATGATCGACTTAGACTCTGATACCAAGTCAAACAGAACACAAAATGTTGGGAATTAACTAATGTATTGAACAAACTCTAAGTCAGGTGTATATACAAGCAAAGTTCTAACCCTAGAAGGAAACTAATTACACCGAAAGATTTACCTAAATCTAGTTGATTATAGAATATACATCTTCCCAATATAGTAGGATTGAGAGTCACGTTAACAGATGCTATTGAAGCTAGGTTACATGACCTCTACAAAGGTTATGAATCCAAATTTGCAGAAAAAGAAGATTCCACTTCTGATCCAATGCCTAGAAGAAAGAGATCTGATGATAGTGATGATATTGCTAATCAAATGTCTCTAGAAGGGGAGAGCCAATAAAGACCGATGGGTCTGAGCTTCATAGAATCATAGATACTTTGCAGTTAGTAATACACCCTCTCTGACCAGGGAAGAGTTTGTGAACTTTGATTGTTTATCTTGGTGGAAACAAAGAGCATGGTCATTTCCTGTGCTTTCAAAGATGGCAAGTGATCTACTAACGCCTACAGCGTTTGCAATAGCACCCGAGTGTCTGTTCAGTATTACAGGTAACCAGGTCCTGGACTATACGAGGAGCACACAACCTGAAGGAATGTTGGATTGCCTTTTCTGCATGAAGGATTGGGAAGATGCACGACTTCGAGCTCAGAAGTGGACGGATGATGACTTGGTCGAGGTCTTGTCCTTGCCATTTCTGCATGAAGGAATGGGAAGCACGACTTTGAGCTCAGAGCTGGAGGGATGATGGCATGGTCGTGGTCGAGTACTTTCCAGGTTCAGAGCAGTCTTGATTGATGAAGGATCGGCGCATGAGAGATTGAGCTCAGAACTGGACAAATGATATCAGACTTATGCTATGAAGTATTTTCCGGAGACATTAAAGTTACTGGTCACCGAACAGCTTATGAACATCACGAAGTACCAAGATCTCTTTTTTGTTCTTGTAAACATGGAATCTTACTACTTGCCTGTATTACTCTTTGCTATGAAGTAAGAAGTCCGGAAGCTATTTATAAGTTGTAATCAGAACTTCGCTGTACGGGTTTGATACGTAAAAGAAGCAGACATATTATTGTTGTACCACTGTGTGGCCTGTACTTCTCTTCTCGACATAGTAACTCTACAAACTCTTTATTGGAAATTGTTATCAGAACTTGTTTTGCCATTTCAAGCAGTAAAAGAAGCAAACTTCGAATAGAAAGACTGTAAGGCAGTGACATACCTTCTTTTTAGTAGTGAGAGTAGGAATCAGTGAGATAGTGATAAATCCAGAAACTTACAGCAAACTAAGATCAAAGTGACTGGCATATGAGTTGCCAACTGTGTTAAAGATATGGAAGAGAATGAGTATAATGTACATATGATTTACATTCAATCTTGCAAACAAATTTTTCCATATCTTCAGCTCATGTTAACTCTCTCGAATCAAGTTGGTTGGCTCACTCAAAACATACTTGGGTAGTTCGTATTTTGCACCTGCAAGATAAACACCGAGAGCAATTTAAATAAGCAGGACAAAAATGAGGCAAATTGACCATTCATTCTATAATGGCGGAATAAGTTTTCTCCAACTCCCACAATGCACACATACCAAAACACCACGTTAACCTCTGTCAAGGCATACTTAAGACAAGGGGTTGAGTACTTCTAAATCAAATACAAGGTGAGATACCTCAATACCAAACAGAAAAAAAAAAATACAGACTCAAAATAGACATCACAAAGTACTGATACTTTGAGCCTTGAGCACCACAAATGATAGCAGCTATGAACATTTATGGCTTTGGTATAAGAAAAGAATGATATTGTGCATATTATAAAGTACCTCTTTCGTCATAGCAAATTGTCAAATCAGCACTCTGAACAATAACCCCAGCACTGTCAACAATGGCTTGTGCTAGACTTAGATCTGCCTCGGCAGCAGCTCGAAGAGCATCCCAAATCTCTGTTGACAAGGATGAGTAAAATTAATATTTCAGAGATGGAATACCACGGACAATCCGATCATTGTAAATTTAAAAAAATAGGCTCAGTAACAAGCAAAGGTCAACCAAGAGCTTGACCACAAGAATTCTACTGCTTTAATTCACTTTTATAACAAGTGAAGAACAACTACTTAAAAATATAGGCAAAAAAACTGAAAAGACTTGGAAGAACCGTTACTGATGTTTTGCAACATTTTTCAATTGTCTCATTAAACTTCATGTGATAATATGGTGACTTTTCACCATCCCTGAAGAACGTAATGTAGTCAACTAAGTACCATTAGTTACTTAGACAAGAACCATAATCCCATTTCTTGTGGTCATATTTAGCAAATTACTTTCAATCATTGGGATTGATATAATATCTATTGCTATGTAATAATGACAATAAGCCATTATGTCTTTTCCAAGCAACCTAAACACTTTTGACCTTTTGTAGTACACAGTCTGAAAAATGAGCGCCATGTTGGTGCAGCCAATAGCTGCCATTGCATTCACATAGTGTAATCATCTTTATTCCCTATCATTGAGCCTCTCAAATTACTACCTCTCATTTGTCTTGACCTCATCCACTCATTTAAGCTACTTTACACTAACAACACTCTGAAGGACACAAACAAACAGCATCTATGTGACTAACACATTTCATTGGTATGAACTAGTTCCACATAATAAAATTGATCTTCCATAGAATCTCCAAACTTAAGTTCAAATTTAACTTCTTTCACCCAGATTATATTATCAGATCATTACTAGTTCTTCAATCTATCCACTTAATCAACTGACTTGTGTGTGTATACATGCATTTAAACCCATAATCGAACCATCCCATAAGATTTTCCTTTCTTGTCCTCTCGTTCCTAAATCCATCTTTCTTCATCATTACAAGGTCTTAACCCCCACATCTAATACTCATCTCTCAAAACAAAAAAATACATTGAGATTCAACAAATGACAATCCAATGAATTGCAAGTGCAAGAAAAGAAGAAATAGAACTGTCAGCTTCAAACCCAATCCTCATACAACTTATTTCATTCATTAATACAATTGGAATGAAAACTAAGAGTCCTCCAACTCAGTATGTGGATATAGTGGATTGAACTCAAACAACTGAAAGGAAACCATTCCAAACCAACAACTTTGATAATTTGAGGTGACCAGAAAACTATTAAAGCACTTCTGAATAGTTTAATATAGTCTGTGTGAGTCAATCTTCATCTGAGCAGACCATATATTTGCCACTCTCATAAAGTATCTAGTCTATATAGTCAAGCTCAGTAATCAGAATTAAACTCATTCATAATGGTTCTCAAAGTGAAGCTATATGGTTGTTTCAGATGAAAATCAGAATGTTGCATCAAAAGATCTCTGCCTTGCATCGACTGCAATTTGATATATAAACCTATTTTGTTATACCTTTGCTTGGTTGCCAACCTTGATTTTCTTATAGTGTTAACAAATATGGAATAGATTTCTGTATAGACAAACTTTACGAACTTAAACAAAGTAAATATATAAAACACTTAATTATAAACATTTGCAAATATCAAAGGAAAATCTGTCATTATTTTATCACCTTATATAGACTCATGGAATATTACCTTTCCTGCCACCATAGTGAGGAGCCGTGTCCCAAAACTCTTCACGCAACTGCAAGAGCTGAGTCTTTGTTAGTGGCTGGGGATGCTTCCAAGGTTTTGGCTTCCGTATCTTTTTCAAAGCTCCTGTTCAATTTGAAAGTTGTAGTTATTGCTCTAAATAAACCAGTGCTTTTAAATTCAACCTTCCAACAGCCTTTTCAGGGATAAATAATGAAGGGTTTACTGTTTCAGCGATTGTGAAAACAAATATTTCATCAAACTGTAGCGCATAAAAATACTTTTTTCTTTCATAATGCTACTTGCGTTATCAGGTGCACAACTACTTACCTAGTATAACTACAATGCAGGGCGAAGAACTAGGCTAGAAAGGTAAGTCATAATTTGGAGAATTACATGCAATGCCTTCCGACTAAATACGCAGTTAATAGTACCATAACCTGTCCAACAGTCATAAGGGCTACTCCCATCGAGTACTCTTTCACAACAAATTAAAAATATCAACTGTGCATCTCATTTCATAACTATCACAACAGCAAGCACACATCACACATTCTCTCCGCAATTAAACTCATAAACTCATCTCAAGCTTTCAATATCGATCACACAGGCTGGAAACTAGTACCAATCGGCACGCATCGACATTAAGATCATAAAGAAAACAGCACTAAAGAACTGCCTGAATCAAACAATTCCCAGGCTGATGATCAATGTACACATTTCGCCCTAAATCGAAACCTAATCCTCGCAATGCGACTCCCTCACCCTTCCAAAAATTCTCAAACTGATACAAATCCCCTACCTTTTCCCCTAAAATCAAAACCATCAGCAAAACCCTAAACCAATTCCGGCAAAGCACACACCTAGACCTCATCACTTTGACTCATCCGACCTCAGTCAAGCTCAAAACTCTCATCAAACGACTCCATTTCCAAAACTGAAACCGAAACCAGAAATTAAACCGGAAAGAGCGAGAATTGAGGAGTGAACTCACCGTCTTCTTTGCTCTGCGACGATCCGGTGCAGCCCATTTTCGTAGCGAGACGACCCGAAATTGAGAGCTCCGGGTGGAGTCCAAAGAAAGCAGCTTTTCTCAGCTTCAGCTTCGTCAAGACGCGAAGTCAAGACGACCCGACCCGACCCGAGCTCCGGTGAGAGAGTCGCGGCGGATATCCCGCGGTGGAGAGCGAGAGAGAGAGAGAGAGAGAGAGAGAGAGAGAGAGTCTTTTTACAGATTTTCTATAATCATTGCTCAATAATTAACACAAACTTGTTCTTCTTTCTGTTTTTTTTTTTTTTTTTTTGTCTATTTTCTTTTTGGGTGTCTGAGTGAGAGTGGTGGGCAGGGTGTCACGTTCTTCATCGATCTTTTCCATCCACTTTTAGGAGTGGACATGTATGGCAACTCCCTAAAGAGTTTTGACTAAAATATAGGATAATGTGAAATTTTTGTTATTATTCACGTTTATATACTTAATTAACTCTAGGCCGTCACTTGTAGTGGTTAACATTAATTTTTGTTAACTGAAAGAATTGTGCATTTGAAAGGAATACAACCCGACTAAAAATTAAAGTAATGTAAGAATAAAGTTTAAAAAAAAATAGTGTCATTCTCTATTCTCTATCCCTACCGATAATACAATCCACTCATTACCAAAATTATAAGTTGAATTCTGGTCATGGAAACCTAGCTTCCTCTATCGATGAGCTACTTGATTGCAACTTCAAAGTGGGATGTGTTTCTAACTCGACCGAACAAGAATGGTTGTGAGATGTATGTGCAACTATATATACAATCTTCGATGTCTCAAGTCATAAAGTTTTTACAAGTCGTGAGATAATCTTTCATGAGAATACTTCTCATATCAGAGTGTTATACCCAAGTCCAATATAATTTAAAACCCAGTTTGGTGTTGAAGTTATGATAATTACTGGTTAAAATAAACTTGGTTGTCAAATTAATCAACGATAGAAAAACTCAATTTAGTGTTTGGTAACCTCTACTTTAAATAATTCATATCTAAAACATATAATAAATATACGAAAAACTGTGATACTTTTGAATTTGGATAAAGCTACTGAAATAGATATGACATAATGTCAAAATTCATGTCCTTCTATCCTAAATCTTCGAAACATACATCAGTAGTTATACATTTCATCTCTTTCGTTTGAATTGGTATGCTTACAATGGACAATAAAACACAAGCCAATCCCATAAACAAGTTGAACCCAGTTTCATGCACAAAACCTATTAATGCAAGAAAATCTATGAATTGATTGATCAACGAAATCATTGAATGATCTCTAGAGAATGAGATTAATACACAAAGTGATCAAATTGATGTTCACACAAAAAATTAAAATTCAACAAAATTTAAGCGGTCCACCAATTAATAAATCATAATCCAAAACAAACATAAATTTGAAAAACAATATTCATAGGCTTAAGTCAAACATAAAACCGCACGTCCATCTTCACATTCCTCACTACTATGTTCATTCTTCCTACTTTGTCACATAAATATTGAGAAGGCTAATTTCTTTAGCTCCACGGTTAAAGTATTTGGCGAAATTAAGGTCTCAACATAGACATCATCATCGAAATTAACATTAACATTATTATCTTGATAATGTGTTATATTCAATTTTTCAAAGTTGATCTTATGTCTATTAGTTGGCTCACAACGGAACTGAATTGTTTAGTGACTTTTTCTCCTTATTGGTGTATTTTGCAAGATCTGGTTTCGAGAAAGACAATTGGTTTGGGTAAGGAACGCAATGGTCTCTATTATTTAGTGTTGTTAACGACAGAGAAAACCAAGCCTAAGCCATATTAGTCATCAATCATTCAACCTTCTTGTCACCTCACAATATCCTCCTCCGATCCAATCTATGACATCATCATCTGAGTCATGTTTCGTCTCGTCCTCTAGATTATATCGCTAAACATTTTCTAAATACTTCTTTCACTTCCAATTCTGATCATGCTTGCGACATTTGTCCATTAGCAAAACAGAGTTGTCTCTTTTTTAGTACTAGCTCAATCATGTTTGTTAAACTTTTTAGTATTATTCATTGTAATATTTTGGGCCCTTACAAACATACTTATCTCTTTGTTGCATGTTATTCTCTTACCATCGTGGATGATTATTCTCGTTTTACATAGGTGTTTTTTGATGTAACACAAGTGGGAAACCCAGTTTTTTATTAAACAATTTTTTGCCTTTACATCTACCTAATTCTCATATGAAATAAAGACCTTTCACAGTAATAATAGAGCTGAATTCCTTTCTCTTCGAATTTTTTTTCGAAGACAATGGAGTCTTTTTTCAGCATTCTTGCGTTTATACGCCCTAACAAAATGGGGTAGTAGAACGTAAGCATCACCATATCCTCCAATTTGCACGCGCTTTAAAAATTCAAGTCAATTTTCCTCCAAAATTTTGAGGAGAATGTGTTCTCACAACTGTTTATGTTATTAATCGTTTGCCTACTCCATTTCTCTCTTTTCAAACACATTTTATGCATCTTTATTCTCGACCTCTTCTTTTTCATCATCTTCGTGTTTTTAGTTGTTTGGCTTATGCTACAAACGTCAAAGTCATGCATAAGTTTGCCCTGAGAGCAGTCATGTGCATCTTCATTGATTATCATGTTGGTTAAAAAGCCTATAAACTTTACGATCTCTCAAGTCAAAAAGTTTTTACAAGTCATGAGGTACTCTTTTATGAGAATACTTCACATATCAGAGTGTTGTACCCAAGTCCAATATAGTTTAAAACCCAGTTTGATATTGAAGTTATGATAATTACTAGTTAAAAAAACTCGGTTGTCAAATTAATCGGCGATAGAAAAAATAAATTTAGTGTTTAGTAATCTCTACTTTAAATAATTCGTATCTAAAACAAACAATAAATATACTAAAAACTGTGATACTTTTGAATTTGGATAAAGTTACTGAAATAGACATGACATACTGTCAAAGTTCATGTCCTTCTATCCCAGATCTTCGAAACATACATAAGTAGTTATACATTTCATCTCATTCGTTTGAATTAGTATGCCTATAAGGGACAATAAAACACAAGTCAATCTTATAGAAAAGTTGAACCCAGTTTTATGCACAAAACCTATTAATGCAAGGAAATCTATGAATTCATTGATCGACGAAATCATTGATATTCGCACGGAAAATTAAAATTCAACAAAATTTAAACGGTCCACCAATTAATAAATCATAATCCAAAACAAACATAAATTTGAAAAACAATATTCATAGGCTTAAGCGAAACATAAAACCACATGTTCATCTTCACATTCGTCACTACTTTGTTCATTCTTCCTACTTTGTCACGTAGATATTGAGAAAGCTAATTTCTTTACATCCACGGTTACTGTAAGCATTGGGCGAAATTAAGGTCTCAACATAGACATCATCCTCATCCAAAACACATAAATTATAATAAGATGTTCGAGGCAAATACCTAACTGAATATGTATATCGGCCAGTTTTTTATGAAATAATTTTTTTCCCATTTTCAAAAACCATGTCACTGGTCTTAGGTCATAGATTGCATACACCGTCAAACCATATGTAGGATTTGACTAATATAGTCCAAGACTTTGACACTCCATATTCCTTCATCACTCAAAGATCAAAATTTCGAGGAACAACGTTGTTGTAAACATTTAAGCATAAGCATCGTGTGCTTAAGGACACTTATTCCAATATGCTCAACATAAGTCCCACAAAAATTAGGTAGAAAATTCTCGGCCATTAATATTTTTCATAAGAAAAATATTGTAATTTAAATATAGAAACGTAATGAAGTCATGCATAAACTTTATGAAGAACCCTCCTAGCTTGTACTTGTACTGTAACAGTCGTTTGAATATCTTTATACGTACTAGGGTATCTCTTGCCGACCGGTTCTATATAAGTATATGACATGATGTGTAGGTAAGTACATATAAATATTAGGAGCAAGGCAATATATGAATGCATAAACCTTTGTGCATGAAGTATATAAATAAACAATTTATGTTTTAGTCGAACACTAATCTTGTGACAGCAACGGTATAAGAATTTATAACTAGACCATTATTATGATGTTATAATGGTCTTCACATATGCCCCATCGGTTAACATAAATACCAAGTCCTCGGCGACTAGTGCCGCGACAATCAGTGGTTGTCAAACCTCAGTGTCATGTGGTGTGTGTTAGTCGATTGTGGGATTTCCTAACCTATGCACGTCAGGTGATTTTATTTGCCCATGGATGATATTTGAGGAAACTAATAACTAATATATTTGGTTCATTAATTTCAACAAAATAAGTAAATAACCGATGACAACCTACAATGTTTTAATCTATAACAAACACAGATTTATATATAGTTTGAAACCCAATTTAGAATTGAAGTTATAATAATTAGCGGTTAAAGAACTGGGTTGTCAAAATAATTAGCGATAGAATAGTGTTTGGTAACCTCTACTTTAAATAATTGGTATCTAAAACATATAATAAATATGAGGGAGGATCTAAAGAGGACTTCCTTACTTTAAGAATTTGATGATTTCTTCTATTTTACATTAGTAGATGACTTCATTTAACGATCTCAACCTTTGATCCTTTAAATTCATATGCAAGATACATATCTACAAAATTTCAATTGATTCCATAATCATTTGGTCATTCAAATTGACGTAAACAATTGTAGGCCGTTAGATAAAATTAAAACAAATATTGTGCTAATCAAATGGTTAAACGTTTTTCATTTTGGCTAATTTTTTGTATGATTCATATGTGGGTAAAGTAACTAGGGAATGAGTGGCTTTGATTGTCAAAATACATGCTAGAACTAAAAACAACATCACTTTAAAAGTTTAAAGATGTCCTCTCTAGATCCGGACTCTAATAAATATACCAAAAACTGTGAAAATTTTGCATTTGGATAAAGTCACTGAAATAGGCATGACATATTGTCAAAGTTCATGTCATTCTATCTTAGGTCTCACAACATAGATCAGTAGTTATACAGTTCATCTCTTTCGTTTGAATTCGTATGCCTACAAAGAACAATAAAACACCAGTTAATTTTCTAGAAAAGTTAAACTCAGTTGTATGCACAAAACCAATTAATGCAAGGAAATCTATGAATCGATTCATCAACAAAATCATTGAACATTCTATGGAGAATGAGATTGATACACAAAGTGATCAAATTGATATTCGCACAAATTTTTCAGAAAGAGAGGAACAAATTTATCTTATAAACTCATAGTAGATTTCAATTTGGTGGAAATTGAAAAGGATAGAGAAGACCAAAAGGCTTGATGCTAGAATTGTGAGCAATACAATATATAGTTTAAGGCTCCGTTTGGTATTGAAGTTATAATAATTATTGGTTAAAACACTCGGTTGTCAAATTAATCAGCGATAAAAAAACTCAATTTCGTGTTTGGTAATCAAATCTCCAGCTATGATACAATGAACTATCCTCTGCTACTCCAGGCGGATATAGCAAAATGTTAGAGTCTCTTGTACTTGGATTCCAGAGAAAGATCAGACTGTACTCGTATAAGTTTTTACACATAGCAAACCATCACAATAACCCATGATCATAAAGAAAGAACTGCATATAAGTTTTTGCGCATACCAAACCATCACAATAACCCATCAAAAAGAAACAGATGCTCGCTCTCTTATTGATGCAATGACATGAGTTAAAGTTTTCGATCGGAAATTCGATTGATGAACTTTCCTCGACTAGCATGGAATCATGAAGAGAGTAAAACGTTGAAAACTTAAATGAGCAAGACTGATAATCAAGTATTGTTATCGAATCTTAAATGAGCAGAAATAAAGCAAAACTTTCCAGAACTATAGCAAGCTCTAAAAATGGCCTCTGACTATCAGTCAGTGTCTTGAATTCTCTACTATAAAATCCAAACAGTAGGAACAATAATCTGTTAAAAATATTATGCAACAAAAGGTGTAAATTTCATACCAATCTACAATCTTGTGATTAAAGCCATCAATTGTTACTCCTAATTCAATCTGAAAATCAGAACCTAGAATTAGTATAATGCGATATAAAACAAAACTGATCTTGTTCAAGTGTTACTGAACCAAAACTAATAGCTAACAGGCAAACAGATTAGAAAGCAAAAAAGTGAAAGTTAAAACAAAAAAGAAAACTTGACATACTTAAGCTGTGGCAAAAATTGGAAACCGATCTGCATAACTCTTAAACCCTGGGATTCAAAGCTATACTATTGTTCTCAATGTTCTATTTTATAAGCAGCAAAAGGTCACAGCTTGTTTAAAGAGAATAAAATAAAAAAGAAAATTAAGAGGGATGAGGGGAAGAGAAACCTTATTCCAGATTCAAAGAGCCTCTTCCCATTCTTTACATTGCTGTAGACTGCCTGTAGGTTGTAGCTGCTTTATACTTCTTTACTCTGATCCACTACGATCACCTATTTAAGAGAACAGTCTATTTCATCTCAGATTTCGACTTAATAATGCTAAAATTCAATAAGGCTCAGTAATAACTTCGTGTGTGTAACTGTGGCACTGTATATTTTGGTTGGGAAATGACCATAGAAAAAGTTTGTATAGAAGTAAAACTTACATGAAATCGGGATTTCAAAACAATTTGCATCACATTCTTCATCAGCATACACAAAAGTCAAACCCAAAACTTTCACTAGATCCATTGAATTCTGCAGAATCCTGGCACTTTGAAGACCGGTGCTTGCTTGACAAAGAGGGAGCTTTAAAACTACTTGACTTTATCTTTGAGGGCTTCATATCTGAATATCTATCGCTTGCATTGGGAGTATGGGACTGCCGAGTTTCAGACAGAGGAGCCGGAGTGCTTTGCCTGTGTACCAACGGGGTCTCAGCTTCGTCTTCAGGCATCCTCAGGAATCTTTAAATGGTGTGAGGCCTTTGTGAGAACCACCAGGCACGAAACGAGAGGTAATGAACTGAAGAAATGTGCCTGTCACCGCGTCAAGTCCAACCATGCATAGATTAATTACAAGCTGCCCAAAAGATGGCCATCCTGGGTCGTCTTTCACAATCTCCACAAGTGGAGTGGATTTTTCATCGCTCAGTTATATTTACCAAAACAACATAGCTTCATTGGCTTATAGAAAAATTTTGGACAGACATGAGCAAGAAATCTATTTTCAAGAACACTAAAATGGCACTACAGAATGGCGCACTGAAGCCCATGTGTTTCCTTTACATAACAAAAAGCTACTTCAGAGAACCATGAAACTGAAAAAAGCACTAGCAGTAAACAAAGATCGGAAAAAACAAAAAGACTAATAAATAACATATTAATTAATAAAGATTTATGCTTGGAATGTTATCTGGTAGATCTTATGACGGGAACAAGGACCATTAAATTTTTTTACTTACTGGACAAGTATATCAGAATAAAAAGGTTACCATTCTCAAGAAGAACGAAGGTCGAAATCCCTGCTGTAGCATGCATGTAACATAGCCTATGAAGACGGCACCAACAACCATAAGGACATCTGCCAAAAGATTCAAAAGGTCAGTCTGAAAGAAGCAGTGCAATCTGAAGTAGAATTCATACCTTTGATCAAGATCAAATATCATATAGAAAGGTGGTACATGAAATTATCTCATTGTTGTTGATCAACCATGATTCCATATTAGGCCTTATCACTTATATATAGTGATTGACAACTTTGTGACTTTGAACAGAAATGAAGATTGACAAATGGATTTCTTTTGGAGTTCAGTTTTAGTGGCCTCTCAATGTTTTCTGAGCATTGAGTTTAGGTATGAAAGTAATTAGGCATAGATTCTAGAATAGTTCAGGACACACGCAGTATGAAAACAGCAGCTAGCTCAAGTATTGACCGACTCCAAATTAATTTTGTATTTTCCATTTCTTCGGATGATATGACCAAGACTATAATTTATAACCTGAGAAACCAAAGGTGCAAGACGGTCTGATGAGGAATGACAGATTTTTAACGAGTCCCCTTCAGTCCACACTTTACAACCCTAAAAGCCAGCCTCTAAGTCCTTAAACACAGATACTCCTAGCTTGTCCTACATCATGGTCTAACAGCAAGTGAGATAAAGCTGCTATTCTTTCTTTCCTGTGTGGGGCTTGAACCGGAGAAGAGGGCTCAAAATTTCACTCACTATTACATCAAGCAGTCACTAAAATTGAATTAAATGAACCTCCAATTTCATATCACCAAGAGTAAGATGATTGCCACTTCTATTCCTTCGTAAATGGAAACAAAATATATGATGATGGTTGGCACATACGCATAGACCTTACCCACACTGTTTGTTCATGATGAGACATAGACCTATGTTAACATCTTGATTCAAAGATATATGTGAATTAATACATAATCTATGCGTGAAGTAGAAGATGTAAGTATGTAACTCATACTAGCAAAAGGAAAATCAGCTATACAATGGAATTGTTGGGAAAGAAGTGGCTACCTAACACAAGGCCGACGGATAATTAGTTATCTCAGGATCTAATTTTCTCACCCCTTGTGTAATTTGCGAAAATAGCAACAAAAAGATGACACAATATTTAATGAGGTTCGGCAAATGCGTCTACGTCCTCGGGGCAACAGTAGTACTTTCTTTCACTATATTAAATAATGAGATTACAAGAAACACTCACTCTAGACTAACTAAAGTGGTAACACACCTCTCTCTCTCTCAAGAGAAATTTTCTTCTCACTAAACTCTCAAGTGAGGATCACACTAATACTCACACAAACTCTCTCTACCTAGTTTGTGTCTTTGTCTTGGTTGGTTCTCTTGGTGCAATCTTTGGTGTCTTATATAGGAAATGGGCTGCATGCAATTTCATGCTACGTAACATGCACAAGAAAGCAATGTCAAGCTTTCTTCCTCATTTTATGATTCAATGCTTGCATGTTCATCAATGCATGTCTCCTCCATTTTTCAAAGATTGCTGCCACCACCACCCTAAGATTGTAGCCTTGTTTCTTACCTTTCAAAATATACTGCACCCACTTTGCTATTCCTCTAGCAACCAGCCTTCTTTTATTGAATGGGTCATGAAGGCTATAGCAACCAATGCTTTCCTCATGCAGTAAAACACCACATGAATTTCAACCTCCAATTAAGGAGGGACTGAGCCAACAATCTCCCCCTCCCAACTTAGTTGGAGGGCTGCACCATTCCTGACGCACTTTCTGCAAAACTCAAACTTCTCCTTAATTTGATAATGACTTAGTCATCATATCTGAACTGTTGTCATCTGTGTAAATCTTCTCAAGCTGTAGTTGCTTGGCTTCCAGCACATCACGTATCCAATGACACCTCACACATCAATGTGGTTTGACTAAAAGTGAAAACTCGAATTCTTACTTAGATGAATTGCACTTTGGCTGTCACAATGTAGATTATACTTCTGTTGTTTTTGGCCCAATTCCTTTAGGAATTTCCTCATCCACAAAATTTCTTTGCAAGCTTTTGTTGCTGCTATGAACTCAACTTCTATTGTTGACAAAACAATACATTTTTGTAGCTTTGATTTCCATGAAACAACTCCCCTTGAAAATGTAATCAAGTATCTAGATGTAGACTTTCTTGAGTCAACATCTCCGCCCATATCTACATCTGTGTAGCCAATCAGTTCAGGCTCCCCGCTTCCAAAACATAAACCCATTTTGGAAGTAACTTTGAGATATTTGAGAATCCACTACACAGCATTCCAATGCTATTTGCCTGGATTTGATAGATACCTGCTAACAACACTAACCGTGTGTGTTATGTCTGGTCTTGTACACACCATTGCATACATCAAGCTTCCTACAGCTGACGCATATGGCAGGGTTGTCATTTCTTCCTCCTCTTTCTCACTTGCAGGACTCTGCTTTGAGCTGAGCTTAAAGTGACTAACAAGTGGAGTAGCAACTGGATTTGCTTTCTCCATATTGAACCGCTTCAGTACCTTCTTGATATATTTTTCTTGTGATAACCACATCTTCCCGCTTTCTCAGTCACATGTGATACTCATACCAAGGATCTGCTTTGCGGGTCCCAAGTCTTTCATAGCAAAAGACTTACTGAGCTGTTTCTTCAGTTTGCTAATCTTGTCACCATCTTGTCCTACGATCAACATGTCATCAACATACAAGAGTAGTATGATGAAGTCACCACCTGAGAAATTCTTCACAAATACACAATGGTCTTAAGTCGTCCTCCAATATCCTTGCTCAATCATGAAGGAATCAAACTTCTTGTACCATTGTCGTGGTGCCTGCTTTAGTCTACACAAACTCTTTTTCAGTTTGCAGACTAGATCTTCCTGGCTTTTGACTTTGAATCCTTCTAGCTGCTCCATGTAAATTTCTTCTTCAAGATCACCATGAAGGAAAGCCGTCTTCACATCAAGTTGTTGAATCTCCAGCTTTAAACTTGCAGCCAAACCAAGTACCACCCGGATAAATGTCATCTTCACCACGGGCAAGAAAATTTCTTCAAAGTCAATTCCCTTTTTCTGACTGAAACCTTTAACAACCGGCCTTGCCTTGAATCTGGGTCGTGAGTTATTCTCCTCGATCTTCAGTCTGTACACCCATTTGTTACTGAGTGCCTTTTACCTTTCGGTAACTCCACCAGCTCATAAGTTTGGTTCTCATGCAAGGATTGCATCTCTTCTTGCATGGCTTCCAACCACTCCCCCTTGTGGTCATCCATCAGAGCTTCTTCATAAGACTCTGGTTCTCCTCCGTGTGTGAGAGTAACGAACTCATCTAGAGGGTATATTCTCGAGGTTCTGCGTTCCCTGGTTGATCTTCGTGGGGTCGGTGCCTCTTCCTCATCATCAGTTGTATCATCAACTGGGTCATTGATCATCGGGTCATTTGCTGCATCACCGGCATCTCTGGTTTCTCTCCTGCCATCCTGCTTTGTTGACGGAGAATCTTTATCCGAGTTGACTGGATATTATCTGTGTTTCTTAGGCTTCTCAGTCTTCTGAGTATCTTCAATGTTTTGATCTTCGAAGAAGACAACATCTCTGCTTCTGACAATCTTCTTGTTGACAGGATCCCATAACCTGTACCCATATTCTTCATTTCCATATCCTAAAAATATGCATTCTTTCGACTTGCTATCGATCTTCGATCATCCGTCTTTGGGAATGTGGACAAATGCTTTGCAGCCAAATACCTTCAGATGATTGTATGAGACGTCCTTTACGGTCCAAAACCTGTTCGGCACGTCACCATTCAATGGAGCTGAGGGAGAAAGGTTGATCACATCAACCGCAATCAACAGAGTTTCACCCCAAAAGCTCTTAGGCAGCTTGGCATGAGATAACATTGTTCTGATTCTTTCAACAATAGTTCTGTTCATCCTCTCGGCCACTCCGTTGTGCTGAGGAGTCTTTAGAATAGATCGTTCATGTCTGATTTCGTTACTTTTGCAATAGTGTCTGAACGCCCCCATGTACTCTCCCCCCATTGTCGGTGCGAATGCATTTCAGGGTTCTACCGGTCACCCGTTCAACTCCGGCATGAAATTGCTTGAATGCTTCCAGCACTTGATCTTTCGTCGTCAGTGCATAAGCTCATACCTTCCTAGAATGATCGTCAATAAAGGTAACGAAGTATCTTGCACCTCTGTGAGTACTCGTGATCATGGGACCACACACATCAGAATGTACAACATCCAAAACATTGCATTTCCTTGGCGCAGGATAACGATGGAATGAAGCTCGATGTTGCTTTCCAGCCAAGCAATGTGTACATGATTTTAGAGGCATATCTTTAACATTGACACCAGATAATACCTCTCTTTTGGCTAGAATAGTAAGTCCCTTCTCGCTGATATGACAGAGCCGCTTGTGCCACAGCTCCACCGGCGAGTCTGCTCCGAGTGTAACTACATACCCACTACAGACTTTTGCATATGTCATGTAGAGAGTGTTCTCCTTCTTCCCTCGAGCTAAAATTTCTGAACCATAACTGAGTTTCCACTTTCCATCACCAAAGACATTTGTGTAGCCTTCATCATCAAGCAACCCAGTGGAGATCAAATTGAGATGCATGTCTGGAACATGTCTCACATCCTTGAGAACCAGGCAGCGGCCTGTGTTGGTTTCAAGGGAAATATCTCCTCTTCTCACGATCTTGGACAACTTATCATTTCTCATTCTGACATTACCGAAATTTCCGATATTGTACGTAGGATGTGAAGAACTCCCTTTGTGAGGTTATATGAAACGATGCTCCGGAATCGACGACCCAACATGTATCTTGAGATGTCAAATTAACATGACCATCTCCACAAATGAAGATTACATCGTCTCCAAATGAGGTAGTAGAGGATGTATCTTTGGCACCACCTTTCTCGGCTTGCTCTTCCTTGAGCCTTATGCACTCATTCCTCATGTGACCTTTATTGCCACGATGATAACATCTGATGTTCTTCTTTGGGCTGGACTTGCCCCTTGACCGGTCGTTTGCTTTGCCTCGGTTGTGGAACTTTCGACTGCTTCCACGGTTGTCGGTGACGAGGGCTTCCGACTCGGTCGATATTCCTTGCTCCTTCCTCCTTGCTTCTTCGTTGAACATGTTGTCTATTATAGTGTTCAGTGTGAGAACGCCTTGAGTAGCTGAGTTGCTTAATGACACCACCAATGTGTCCCAACTGTCTGGCAACGACCATAGTAACAACAGTGCTTGCAACTCATCATCAAGCACCATCTTCGTATTCGTCAACTGATTCACCATGCCTTGGAAGTCACTCAAGTGTTCCGAAACACTTCGACCATCCTTGTACTTCGTGTTCACCAACCGCCGAATGAACGAGGTTTTGTTTTGTGCGATCTTGCGCTCGTACATGGACTCCAACTTGGTCCACATCGAGTAGGCATTGGTTTCTTGTGCAACATGATGAAAACACTTTCATCAACCCATTGATGAATTCCTGCAACAGCTTTTTTGTTCAGGATGCTCCATTCCGTGTCGGACTTGCATGCTGGCTTCTCTCCACCATTTTGAAGAGGCTCGTACATATCATTACAGTTAAGGATGTCTTCCATTCTGGGCTTCCAAATGGAGTAATTTGACGATGTCAACTTAACCATTGTTGCTGACGATGACGACGGCTCCGCCATCTTGATCACCACGAGATGTCACGGACGATGAGCGCCGGGCTCTGATACCACTTGTTGGGAAAGAAGTGGCTGCCTAATACAAGGCCGACAGATAATTACTTATCCCAAGATCTAACTTTCACACCCCTCGTGTGATTTGCGGAAATAGCAACAAAAAAGAGACATAATATTTCACGAGGTTTGGCAAATGCGCCTACGTCCTCGGGGCAGCAGTAGTACTTTCTTCCACTATACTAAATAATGGGATTACAAGAAACACTCACTCTAGACTAACTAAAGTGGTAACACACCTCTCTCTCTCAAGAGGAATTTTCTTCTCACTAAACTCTCAAGTGAGGATCACACTACTACTCACATACACTCTCTCTAGCTAGTTTGTGTCTCTGCCTTGGTTGGTTCTCTTGGTGCAATCTTTGGTGCCTTATATAGGAAATGGGCTGCATGCAATTTCATGCTACGTAACATGCACAAGAAAGCAGTGTCAAGCTTTCTTCCTCATTTTATGATTCAATGTTTGCATGCTCATCAATGCATGTCTCCTCCATTTTTCAAAGATTGCTCCCACCACCACCCTAAGGCCTCGTTTGGTTCACGGATTGGAAAGGTTGGGAAGGAAAAGTTGTTCCTTTCCTTTGTTTGGTACACCTAAGGAAAGGAAATACTTGACTGCAATATGGGAAAATATATGAGAAATTGGATCCTCCCACGTACCATGTGATTCAATCTCCCTCATACTTTCTCAACACTAATTGCACATTAATTGCATCTTTCAAATATTATTTTAATAAATGTTATTACTAAATTATCCATAAAATATTTGAATCTTAAATATTTTATATTTTAATACTAAGATTATAATTGGTAAATTAATGTTATTTACTTTCACTTTCATATCCATGCATAAACCAAACATTGAAAAGGAAAGTAAAATACATTTCCTAGTTACTTTTCCGACATTCCCAAGCATCTGGTATGGAAACTAATGGGAAATTTATTTTCCTATATACATAGAAAAGATTAAGGAAACAATTTCATTTCCATCAACCAAACGAGGCCTAAAATTGTAGCCTTGTTTCTTACCTTTCAAAATATATTGCATCCACTTTGCTATTCCTCTAGCAACCAGCCTTCTTTTATTGAATGGGTCATGAAGGCTATAGCAACCAATGCTTTCCTCATGCAGTAAAACACCACATGAATTTCAACCTCCAATTAAGGAGGGACTGACCCATCAGGAATGTTATGTAATGAAAGGATGCTTGCCTGGACACTTTGTATGGTAAAACTATATTCCATTCCATAACACCACAACACACGTAAAAGAGTGTCTATATCATCAATCATCAAAATTATGTCTATTTATTAAATACTGAAGGTAAGAGATATGAGAGTAAACCTGTGGATCGGAAGAGATTGAACTGTACTGATAATCACAATCCTCCTGGTTGAGAGATATCTGCCTAAGAACAGCATTCCCTCTATCAACAACTAGCAAGGAACAAGTAGGCTGTACATATACTACATCAAAATCGTTTGTGCATATACTACATCAAGTAGGCTGATCATTGCATCTTCGCTGGGTCCATCCCTGTAGCCTGCAACATTTGATTTCCCACCAGCTATGGTTGTCACACCTGCAAAGTGTTCGCCATCCTCTGAAATGCTGATGATGGCAGTTCCTTCCACAACAGTCTCAACTAAGTACCCACTCTCAAATTGAACAACACACACCACTCGTTATACTCGCGCTTAAGAAACCAGAAATCCAAGAACAAAAGTACCCCGAAAACATTAGTCATTTCATATTTACCTGGGAAGACAAATGCTTTATCAATGGCCCTGAGCAAGCACATTCATTGATTCAACCCAATTAACACTATAAGCCAGCTAAAATCTACTAAAATCGATTTATACATCATTATCAGTTGAATTCCAGTCATGGAAACCTAGCTTCCTCTCCAAACTTAAACACAAGTCATGCGCTTCTAACTTGACAGCAAAAAACTCGCACAAGAATTGTTGTGACTTGTGACGACTGTGATCTTCGAACAATTTGGGACAATACTAAGTGAATATGTTGTTAAGTTGACTTCTACATTACTAACTTATAATCCATCTCGTTAATTTTCTCACACACTATTTCACATAGATTCATCAGATTGACTCGGCTCCATCGTAATTCTGGCCTCTGCATTTGAAAGTACCAAAGCCGGCATTCAGATTGAGAAATGTTAATTCTAAGCTAATTGATCAAAGTATTCAGATTAAGAACTAAGATCCACAAGCACGTACAGGAAAATTAAGAAACAACAGAAGTTCAGGGATCGACTAATCAATAAATCATAATTTAAAAGAAACATAAATTTGAAAAGCAGTATTCTTAGGCTTAAGCCAAAGATAAAACCACACACCTTTGTTCTTTGATATCTTGCCTACAACACTAGTCTTTTCACACCACTTACATTGATACTGAGACGCCTAATTTCGTTGGCTCCACGGTCACTATAAGAATTGGGTGAAACTAAGCTCTCAACATAGGCATGACCATGAGTACTTGAATAATTTATAGGTAACTGATATAGATGCCTAACTGAATTGTTGTTTGAATTGTAAATAGCCAGTTTCCCAATTCCATTGAATAAAATATATCCATTTTCAGAAAACCACGGTCTCACCGTGACAGTTGCATTGTCCACACAACGGATTCTGGCTGATATAGTCCAGGACTCTCGCACCCCATATTCCTTCATCACCCAATACTCATAACTTAGAATAGCTCTGTTTATAACAAGCAAGCATAAGCACTCGCTGTTTGAGGCCCCTATTCCAATTCCAGCAAACTGATCAACACGAGTCGACCCAAAATGTTCAACTTCCATGTATGTCTCCGTAGTTAAATCAAAAGAAATTATTAGCCACGGGTTATTGAATTCAAGCCTGATCACCATCCAATGTAGAGCTCCATTTACAAAAGTAGCAGACTTATTATCAGCCCACTTACATCCAGTATCAAGAGGGAAATCCTGAATCCTTCTCCAAGAATTTGTTCTTAACGTGAACAGCATGGATTTATATGATTTACAGCTATAGTAATAATATGGGTGTAGAGAAACCACTGTTAGCACCTTGTAGTCGTCACTGTTGTAGTCATAACCAAATCCGCAGCAAGAAAGACAAAAATTGTCTACTACTTCAGGCGTATATGGCAACATTTTGGAGTCTCTTGTACTTGGATTCCACAGAAAGATCAGACTGTACATACTAATATAAGCTTTTACACATAGCAAACCATCACAATAACCCATGATGATGAAAGAACTGCGTTCCTCTTTAAACTTTTCGATCCAATGAGGTATGTTCAAGTTTTCGATCCAATGAGGTAGGAAGTTTTCGATCGGAAATTCGATCGGTGAACTTTCCTCGACTAGCATGGAATCATGAAGAGAGTAAAAGGTTAGATCCTTAGGACTCAGATGGATTACTCTTTTGGGATTACTAGTATTACTGCTCGACAGATGTTTTCTGACGAATTGCTTGGTTGAGATTAAGAAGCACCATGACTTGCACACAACTCGAAATTTCAACAAGGATTTCACAGGAAGTCTTGTAAGTATTTCGGTGATTACCTCTAATGGAATGTGAGGCACCATCGATGATCCTTCTGCTGGCTTTTCGTAAAAACGTGGGGTTCCAGCCCAAACCCAGATCGAATCGCAAGCCTTAAACCTAGAAACACCTGTTCGAATCTAAGGACAGCGAGGAACACCGGCGGGATTGAACCGAGAGGCGGTTACAGCGGAGAATGACGTTGGTGAGTTCCGGTACGGTTGCGATGGAGGCGGGGATTGTAGGGAGGTTAGGTCGATCTGCAGAGCATATATATAGACGATTTGCATGGTAAAAAAGTCGTCCAGGGATATAAAGGTAATTTCAAGGCAATGATGAATTACAATCCATCGTGTCTCACTTTTTATTTTTTACTTTTCTGAAAAAGCGGAATAAATCCTTTCATATAATCATCAACCATGCAAGGTCAAGCTTGAGTTTTCCCGAAGAACTCGTTACAAGTTTGATGCGCATTTTCATGCCTACAACCCAAAGGAAATCAACGAAAAAGCCAACAAAAACCAATTCGAATGTAGAAAGGAAAACTACTTATCCATAGAGGACTTGTTCAACTACAAAAGCTATAACCTGCATAACATATCAAACAACTCTTAACAAAGATTTGAGACCTAAGACGTAACTCTTTCCATCATTGAGAAGAGTTGGAGGCTTGGAGCCATAATGATGCATATGCAGCGGTCTTGACGAGATACAAGAGCATATCGTTGAGGCATGAATCCTCCATTCAGTGGCATAGCCAGAAACTCTTTACAAGAGGGTCAAATTTTAGATAACTTTTCATATACCATATAAAATTCTTGATAATGGTTTCTTAGACATAACAGTCATTCTATAGCTATTATTGAGGAGGAACCTGAAAAAAATTTCAACAACAAAGAAAACAAGGCTTGAGATTTATAATAGATTTGGACCGTTGTATAACTTAGTCCCATAATCTTAATTTATTTCGCATGGCTAGTAACAATTTTAGCTAATGCTAAATTATGGGAAATTGAATAGAGACGAAGGCTGACATGCGACGATGTACGTGGTCTTGAAATATTAAGATAGAAAAATAAGAAAAAGATAGTTGAAAATAAAAATGAAGAAAAGAAAAAAATACATGATAGAATTTAACCTTTTAGGTAGATTTGTAAGTGTTTGACAGAAAACATGTCTATTAGTTTTAAATTCAGTGTTTTAAGAAAATAAAGATAGATTGACTTATATTTTTATCTTTGTCTTTGTGTCATAGAGGTGAAATATGTAGTGTTATGATAGTATGTATGATAAGAAGTAAAAAATTCAACCAATGAGAAACATGGTAAAAACTTGAGAATGGTCAATTGACCCCCTTGGCCCTATTGTGGCTACGCCGCTGCCTCCGTTACCGAACCTGAACCAGAAGCCCTTGAGTCTGAGGCCTCCCCTCAAGCCTTCTTGCTCTTGCTACCCTTATGTAGCCACCTTTTCTTTTGAGCGACTTGTCAGTTTTGGAAATTCTACTTGTCGGCCTTGGTAATCATGAATTCTCCCCTCAAGTCAACCTAGATCTTCTGGGTTGAGTGATAAAGACACTACTTCCGGGGCATGCCTAGGGACTTCCGACGAAAATAGTAACACGGTTTTTATCCAATAACTTTTTCATACAAACATCGATTAAAATATATAACATGTCCACGAGTTTGTTTTAACGTTCTCACTAAAGAAATTTTCTAAAATACTTGTTAGGATTTTTAAATAGTGAAACAGTTAATGAATACAGTAAAAATTTACAGAAACGCAAAAGTAAATAAATAAAGAGATGAATAAGAACCGGGATGTGACAAAAAATTTACAATCTTTAGAGTAATATTTAGAATTAGAGATGCTTCCTCACCCGTGAATAAACTATGAACCTTGGCTTCATCCCAACTTCCTCCTGCTAGAGCAAATCACTAACAGTACGCATATGTGAGTTCAAATTCGTGCACACTCCTTCATGTAGCCAATTCTGCTATCCAAGCATCTTCAAAAACACTCACATTCCTTCCATCACCAATCTGCCAGTATCCATTTTACTTTATAAAATCTTTAGTTCCCACAACGCTTCTCCATGAAAAAGAAGGAGAATCATGCCTGTTTAGAAAGCATAACCATATTGAAGTTGGTAGCTTCGAAAACCAAGCCCGCCTATTTCTTTGGGATTATAGAGAACCACCCATCTTTAAATTTCCAATGTATTTTTATGTGATCTGATAAGCTCCGCCGCCAAAACCGAGCACACATCTTATCCAAATCATCACAAAAGCCTTGAGTGAGTAGAAAGACACGCATTGCATAATTGGGGAGCGCCAGTGCTACAACTCTAATCAAAATATCTTTTCCTAAACCATTAAGACACTTGCCTTGCCAAAGGAAGCAAATCTGCTGTGCCCAAAAACCCTGTGCCAAACCTGTGCCACCTACCAAATTCTGACACTTGTCTCTAACCTAAACAGAGCTTAACTCTGTTAATTACATCGTTAGTTCTAATAAAAAATGGATTAAAAAAAACTTAATTAAAGATTACAAGAATCGATGTTCGACTCTACCTCTTCCTCTTCCCCTCTTTGTTCTTACGTACGCTTCTTTGTTCTTCTTTCTCTGCTTCTCTGGAAAAAAAAAAACCCAGTATATTTCTCCTTCTCTCCAACGACATAGCTGCCGTGGTTTTAGTTTTTATTCTTGTTCGTCATCTTTATGGCTGGTTTTGGTCGACATTTGAGTGATTGACAGACATATCTTCTGTTTTCATATTTGTGGATGACAAATTTTATTCTTGTTCGTCATCTTACTCTCTGGAATGCATATCATACTAATATACATTCTTTATGTACTGATATTCATTTTATTCTTGTTTGGTTTAATGTTGAAGCTTATGGACACAGAAAATAGTTGCGAAGAGGTTCATATTCAAGCAAACTCATGTCGAAAGTTAGATTTTTTAGATGGAATTGACTTGAACATTTCGGCTGAAGATGATAGTGCGGAAGAAAAGGAGTTCGAACCTGTTGAAGGTAATGAAAAAGTAGATTATGTACATTCCAAGGTTAGAAAAGAGTTGATTCCAGTCATTGGAATGGAGTTTGATACAGAAAAAGATGCATATGAGTTTTACAATGCATATGCATATGGTGTTGGTTTTTCTATCAGAAGGAGTAGATTTCATAAAGACAAGAGTGGCAAGATTATCGACAGGCTTTTTGTTTGTTCAGCTGAAGGTAAGCGTGACTGTGAAAAGGATACACGCTATCAGTATGTGAAAGCTCATCGTGCAGAGACTCGATTTGAATGTGTAGCGAAGCTGAAAATTAAGCTTTGTAAGGCTAGTGGCAAATATCGTGTTACTGAATTCGTTGCTAAGCATAACGGTCATGTGACTTCCAGTCCTTCAAAGAGCTATTTGTTTAGGTCTCATAGGGGAGCAACTACTGCACAATTAGCTGAGGCAGATATGGCAGACGATTCAGGAGTTGCTCCTAAAGCTACATTTGAGTTTTTGATTAGACAAGCTGGGGGACGTGAAAGTCTTGGTTTTATTCCTGAAGATTATAACAATTATCTACGGACTAAGAGAACAAGACAGATGATGGTTGGAGATACTGGTGGCGTGCTAGAGTACTTACAGAAAAAGCAATTGAGTTGTCCTAATTTCATTCATGCTATACAAGTGGATCAAGATGATTTGATCACCAATATATTTTGGGCTGATGCAAAAATGGTGGTGGACTATGACTATTTTGGAGATGTGGTCTGCTTTGATACTACTTATAGGAAAAACAGAGATGGAAGACCTTTTGTAATGTTTGTGGGTGTCAACAATCATAAGCAAACAGTTATATTTGGTGCCGCATTACTCTATGATGAGACTGTTGAAACTTTTATGTGGTTGTTTGATACTTTTACAAAAGCTATGTCAGGAAAGAAGCCAAAAACTATTTTGACCGACCAAGATGCAGCAATGGCAAAAGCTTTGGCTTCACAATGGCCAGAGGTATGTCACCGTTTATGTATATGGCACATATATCAAAATGCAGCCAAACATCTCAGTAGCATTTTTGAGAAGTTCAATGATTTTACCCAGGATTTCCGTAGCTGCATATATGATTATGAGGATGAAGATGATTTTTTTAATGCCTGGAATGTGATGCTTCAAAAGTATGATCTTGTCAGGAATGATTGGCTAAAAAGATTGTTTGATCTAAAGGAGAAATGGGCATTAGTCTATGGCCGAGAAGCCTTTTGTGGAGACATTACTACAACTCAACGTAGTGAAAGCATGAATAAATCTGTGAAGATATATGTGAATTATCGGTATGATTTACTGCGATTTTTTCATCATTTTGAAAGGTTGGTTGAAGATCGTCGTTACAAAGAGTTGAGGGCTGATTTTAAAGAAAATCAAAGTTTTCCTGCACTTTCATTTCCAGTGAGGATATTAAGGCATGCAGCAGAAGTCTACACACCAGCAGTTTTTGCAAAGTTTCAATTTGAGCTATGTAAAACTCATGATTGTGCAGTGAGCTTCATTGAGGAGATTGGAACAGTGAGCACTTATCATGTTGTCCCACCTAAGAAGTCTTGGCACCATAAAGTTACATTTGATTCAACAAATAATATTGTTCAGTGTAGTTGCAAGAAGTTCGAGTTTGCAGGAATCTTGTGTGCTCATGCCTTGAAGGTTCTTTCAACAAGAAATATTATGAAAATTCCATCTCAGTACATCTTGAAGAGGTGGACTAAATCTGTTAAGGAGGGTACAAGGCCATATTTATCTTGTCAAAACACAAGTGAGATAGACCCAAAGGCAGAAATTGTAAGACGTTATAGAGATATTTGCCGATTGAATACTCAGATAGCGACAAGAGCTGCAGGGTCTAAAACAGCTTATGAACTTGTTCTGTTAAAATTAGAAAGCATTAGAGTAGATGTGGATGCATGTTTGAAAGAAGATTCTGTGGGAAACTCTACTCAAGTGATTTCACCAACCACAAACTGTGCGTCTGAGCTTAATGAGGTGATGAGTGATGATGGAGATCTTGGTAGAGTTAAAGGGATCAAAGTTAAAGAGAGACTTAAAGGTACTGGTTGTTCAACTAGGCCAAAAAATGCTCTGGAGAAGCTCACCATGTCAAAGAGGAGAAAGCCTGAAAATAAAAACATGAACTCTTCAACCGGTGCTTCCAAGACTGCATCTACAACACAAAGTGCCTCTACAACGACAGGAAGTGTTCCAGCAACACAACATGTTTCTACTACACAGTCTCTTCTTCCTCCTCATATGACAAGGGTTTCTAATGTGCAACTCACCTTGCCTCTGACACAACCTGTTACGCCATCAACACCCTTATTACAAGCGGTACTGCTATTGCAATTTATATGCATCATGACTTTTAATTATCTTTTACTTTCAATAATTATCTGATGTTTCTTATCTATATAATTTACTTTTTTAACATGTTAGGAACCTAATTGTGGTAACTCAATAATGGATATGCCCATTTTACAGAGAGAATTGCCTCAGTCCCCATTTATGCAGGTATTGAATGGTATTTTCGTAAGAAGTCTTTTTGACATTTGTTTATATTTGTTGATGTTAACTTTTGATATACGTTTATCATTGACACAATGTAATGTTTATACATTAGCATTCTCAGTCAACCATGGATGTCACTAGTGTTGGGAGCTTATTACCTACAGCATCAAAACTCTCACAGCAGGTATTCAATATTTTCATCATCAATTACATTGGTCTATATATTTAGTACACTAGTGCAAGTTTAATGATTTGATTAAATTTTAGTTTAATCTTTACTTTATGTCTGTATTGCATCAATTCCATTTTTCACAGGTACTTCTCAGTGGCAATAGTATAGGCATGACTTTTCAAGCTAACAAGCCTCAGCTACTGCCTTTTACACCACAAGTTCATTTTCTCCAGGTATTGTCGACTGATAATTCTCACTAAGAATATTTACCTTCTTACATATATTATTGATTCATATCCATCTTCTAGCAGCAAAATTTGGGTGTCTACAATACTATAAGCAACTATGAGCAATTGCTCCAGGTAATAGTCATTCCTTAGTAATTTACTTAAAATTGTGGTATCATTTTTGTTTATTAAAAAAAAAACATATGTACGATATATGATTGCAGAGACAATCCAATATGACAGCAAGCATGGAGAACGGCCATTTAGTCAAGGCTAGGGAGAAGCTGCAATATCACAAGCAGAATTGAAGCTTAGAGCATGTTGAACAAGTGTTGTTTGTTCCTTGTAGAAGATGTACCATTTTGTCAGTTTAAATGTCATTTAGTGGACATGTACCATTTTCCCATCAATTTTGTAAACCGGAATTTGAGAATGGAATGCTTTATTTCTTATGGGATAAAAACTGATGAAAAGTTTGATTTAGCTAAACCCAAATAACCATGTTATTTAAAGGGCAAGGAGTTACAGATGCATATGGTGATGACTCATTGCTCTAGCTACAGGAAACACAAAACTGATTGTTTTCAGCGTACTGAATGCTAATTATGCAAGCTAGAATATGTCCATTTTGGAATGCATGACTCGTGTATTTAGGATATAAGGGAGGCAAGTATGTAACTATGTAAGTTCATGATCTGATTTGCCTAATCAGAGACAAGGGACCATCTGGTTTGTCAGGTTTGTCATATGAAATTGAGAAGAGTCCAGTTTTGTCATCATTTTCAGCCAAGGGAACAATCAGCATCATAAGAGTAAACCAAAGCCAAGGCACACCTAGCTTTCTCCCAATCATATAGATATCACCTCTAGCAATATCTCACAACACTTCTTGAATACCTAATGTGCACTTCAGCATCCCAACAATTCCAATCATAACTCGTCAATCAAACTTTAACCTATACAAAGAAAAGCCCAGTAGCTCACTACGGGAGTTAAACACAACAAGTTCAATTATGTCTCTCCTCCGCATCTTTGTAGTGCTTCCTCCTCTTTGTCGTAATACCTTTTCAGTTCTTCTCATCGCGATCATGTCTCTCCTTCGTGAGGCCAAAAGAGATAGACGAACATAGATTCGAAACTAGGATGAGTTTACAAACAAGAACAGAAGATATGTCTACCTATGAAAACAGAGTTCGTCAGTCAATCACTCAAATGTCGACCAAAACCAGCCATAAAGATGACGAACAAGAATAAAAACTAAAACCACGGCAGCTATGTCGTTGGAGAGAAGGAGAAATATACTGGGTTTTTTTTTTTTTTCCAGAGAAGCAGAGAAAGAAGAACAAAGAAGCGTACGTAAGAACAAAGAGGGGAAGAGGAAGAGGAAGAGGTAGAGTCGAACATCGATTCTTGTAATCTTTAATTAAGTTTTTTTTAATCCATTTTTTATTAGAACTAACGATGTAATTAACAGAGTTAAGCTCTGTTTAGGTTAGAGACATGTGTCAGAATTTGGTAGGTGGCACAGGTTTGGCACATGGTTTTTGGGCACAGCAGATTTGCTTCCCTTGCCAAAGTAGCTAATTTCACATTCTGATTTTTTCCTCCCCACACATAAGTTGGAAGTCTCAAACATTACGACACACATTTTACAAGAAAAATAGTGTTTTACAACACACATTTTACGAAACACATTTGACTTGTCTTATAAAAAACTGTTATTTACGACACATTTTTAATGTGTATCGTAAAAATAGTTATATGTTACGACACACATAAAATATGTGTGGTAAAATAGTTTTATTTACATAAAATGATATTATTTATGGGTAGATGTGTAACGTAAAATGATTTTATTTTCATGACATATACATGAGATGTGTCATGTATGTTGTAAGCATGTGATTATTCACGAGGTGCACTCTGAGTTTAATTTTTATAATATAATTTTTCTTTTCTTTTTTCTGATTTGAAAATCGTAGAGTTTAGTTCATTTCAACTCTCTCTCTCTCGTGTAGCTCGGTTTATATTACAATCCCTTCTCTCACAATCTCACTTCGTCTTCAAATCGATGAACCTTCAGCCCAGGACACACATTCGATTTTGATCTGCAATTTGGAGCGAGCCTCACTTCGTCTTCGTGTTCGAGTTTGAGCTGCAATTTGGATTGAACCGCATTCAATTTTGAACGAGCGCAGGGTTTGCTTCTCTGATATAGATTCGATGCGCCCCGCCTCGGAGCTTATTAAGAAAACCGTAAGGATTCAACTCCTTCAATTTCGTTTCTGATTTGGAATCCCTAATTGCATCATCTCAGCCTTCACTTGCGGTTTCTTCTCCGTGATTCTAATCTGAGATAGATGAGATCGATCGGGCCTTAGGATAGCTCGAACTTCAATCGAGCTTTGATTTTAAAGCAGGCGTGCCGGTTGTGGAGTTCAAATCCGGCGAATGTTGGTACTTCAATTCAATTCCTCAAAGTCGACTCTCGAGTCCACGTAGCTCCTAGAGTGCACTATATGAAAATGAAAGAAAGAAAACATAAGAGAAGTGAATGGACATATTTTACGACACGCGAAATGGTTTTTTATGACACGCTGTATTGTTTTCTACGACACGTAAAATAGGTCTTTTACGACATTTAACATGGTCTTTTATGACATACAATTAAATATGTAAAAAGGCTTTTACAACACACAACACAAAAAATGTCTTTTACGACACACTTAATGTGTTGGAATAAAAATTTAAAAAAATTTATCTTTCACGACATGGTCTTTTATGACACATTTTACGACACACATTGTGTGTTGTAAAACACCAATTTTCTTGTAGTAAAATAACGATCATGAGATTCCACAACTTCCATACCTAGAGAATGAGATAAATCATCTTTGAGATATGTATCCACATTTTTGCTGAAAACAACAGAACACTCTGCCACATTTACTACTTGTCTGGATGCTCTACTATAAACATTCAAAATCTCTTGAATTGAATTACATGAAGAATGAGACACTTCAGCATACAACATGCTAACATCCGCAAAAAGAAGATGATCAACAACAAGTGCAGCCTCACAAATAGAGATTCCTGGAAGAGAGTCATCTGCAACTTTTGTTTGCATTAAGGCTGAAAATCCTTCACCTCCAAGTAAGAACAAGTAAGGTGAGAAAGGGTCACTTTGCCTAAGACCACAACTTGGAGTTAAGTATCATCTAGGTTTACCCCTCACTAAAAAAGAATATTGCACTGTTGTCACACATTACATAACAATATTGATCCAATCCGCCTGAAATCCAAATCGAACCAAAACTCTGCAATAGTGATAATACAGTAGTTTATTTTAGTTGCATTATGCACTAGATGTTTCATTCCATCAAAAGTAGGCGTTACATCATGATGAATTGATCTACTGCCTTACGTACAGATGACAAATAAGATCATGTGATTCACATAAGGTAACACCCTCCTTACACATTTCTTACTCACTTGATGACACAAGGTGAGCCTACAATCACATAGACAATATATTATAGGCAAATTATTCTTGCAATAGGGAAACAAGAGAAATTTAAAGACCTATAATCTATGGGAAAACATTCACTAGTGGAAAAAACCTCTTAGGTGACGGAATTGTTTTAATTCCGTCTCCTAAGTTACCATCCGTCGCCTAGGTGATAACTTAGGAGACAGAAAATGTACTAAGGCGACGAAATAATTTTTATAAAAAAAATTTATTCACTTAGGCGACGGAAACGTATTCCGTCGTCTAAGATTGATGTAGACGACGAAAATATTTACTTAGGCGACGGAAATGTATCCCGTCGTCTATGATTGATTTAGACAACGGAAAAATTTACTTAGACGACGAAATTATTATTTTTCTTTAAAAAAATAAAATTATTAATAACTTAAGCGACGAAAGTATAACTTTTCGTCGCCTAAGTACCTAAATTTTTAGCGGCTCCTTTTCCGCCAAAAATTTCAGAAAAATTTGAACCAAATTTTTCAAACTTTCCTTATATATTCTCTCTCCCTCCTCTCCTCTACCCAGTTTCCACGCATAGTACCTCTGCCTCTCCTTCTTCTTCCCACTGCCTCACCTTCTTCCCTCTGCCTCTCCTTCTTCTTCCCTCTACCTCACCTTCTTCTTCCCTCTGCCTCACATTCTTCTTCCCTCTGCTTCTCCTTCTTCTTCACTCTCTGCCTCTCCTTCTTCTTTGCTTCCTGCCTCTCCTTGGCGCCTTCTCTGCCAGCCGACTCCGGAGTCCACTCGATTTCTCTGATAGCGGACTCCGCGCGCCTTCTCTTCCAGCGAAGTTCGCGCGCCTTCTCTTCCAGCGGAGTCCGCGCGCCTTTGTGCCAGCGGATTCCGCTCGCCCTTCGTGCCAGCAGAGTTCGCGCGCCCTTCTCTGCCAGTGGAGTCCGCGCGCCCTTTGTGCCAGCGGACTCCGCGTCCTTCTTTTCCAGCGGAGTCCGCGCGCCTTCTGTGCCAGCGGACTCCGCGCCCATGTTAATTTTTTTTTTAATTTTTTTTTTTCACTTTAGCGACGGGATCCAGTAATTCCGTCGCCTAGGGGAAAAACAATTTTTTTTCCATTAAACAATATCAGTCGCCTAAGTACTTAGGAGATGGAAAACTTCTGTCTCCTAAGTACTTAGGCGACGGAAACAATTCGGTCGCCTAAGTAATTTTGACTCGACGGAAATCAATTTTTCGTCGCTCAGACACCTACCTCACTGCACTTAGGAGACGAATTTTGTTACTTAGGCGACAGAATAGTTCCGTCGCCTAAGAGCTTTTTTTCCAGTAGTGATTGATCATTGGCAAGCTCATGAGAATAGAAAATAGAACTTAAAACACCTCTTTGCTCATGAGATTAGGGCTAGGAGGTTTAAGCACTCTCACAAAACTTGGCTTTTGCTCTTCCTTCTGCGGCTTCGACTATTCTTGGATCTGGATTTCGGGCACACAAATTCTATTGCAAAACTTTTTCATGTGTTACGCACTCGAGATGCTAGCAGATATGCCCACAACCTTCAAACTCGCAAAAACATGAGAGGTTGCGAACGGTTTGGTGATGTCATTGATGGAAGACGACGCCTTGGAGAAGAATGTGATGGTCTTCTTCAAGAATGAGCGAGGATCAGGAGGCCATCGATTGATTGTTTGGAGAGGAAGAGATTTAGGGTGTGGTGGCTATTGCGGCAGCCTTAGAAGTTTGGTATTTAGGAGGCTAGGATTTTCTTGCTGGAAAAAGACTTACGCTCTGCATTAGTATCTGTTCCATATACACACCAGATTGTGTTCTAAACGTCCTCATTTAATTTAGTGTATGAATTATTTATATTATATTAAAAAATTGTCACAATACAATTAGGCCTACACTTAATTCATTTAAATTTCTCAATTCTCACCTGAACCCCTAAAAGGTTCTCATTTAAATTCCTGTTTAGATTCTTCAGAAAAAAAAAGAAAAATAGATAAATAACATCTAAAGAAAAAAAAAAAAGGCCTTTAACTCCTAAATCCTCGTCCTGGACCCTCCCAAAACGACATCCTGTGCGCTGATCCAAGTTCAATTTACCTTTATAGCCCTGTAACAAACTCATGCAACGGTTTTCTCAACCCTATAAATTAAGCTGAGTTCAAGTTGGGGTTGATCATTTTTCCGATACTAAGAAACAGAAACAGAACCCTAAACCTGCTCCTTCTTCCTCTTTCTCTCTTCTCCTTCTTCCTCTTTCTGTCTACATCTCTCTCCTCTGATCTCCATAGTCCTATTGCAGTCACTATTTCCCCTCCAGTTCTTGCGCGCGCTTCTGTGAAAAGCATAATGGAGCAAACGCAGGCCGGTTCAATTCAAGAAACGGCGGAGCATCAAGATTCCGAAGGTCATACGGTCGTCGGGTCTACATCAGGTCACGGGTCTACATCGGGTCACGCCCAAGAACAAGATTTCGGGTAGCGGTTCGCTGCTTTCACCAAGTGCGGCATGATCGTCAGAGCCGACGACCACCGTGAAGGCCTAGCGCTGACCAAGACCGACTTCATTCGCGGGATGGGGGTCGCAGCAGGAGCCACTAGAGTTGAGGCGGTGCACTGCTTTGTGGAGTCCCATGCGACCCGTCGTGCCTGGGTTTCTGGTTTCCAGGAAAGTTCGGCCAAGATGGCTCGTCGGAATCCTGATATTGACCAGCATCCGCTTATCGCTCTCTACTGCGGCTCGAAGGCCGAGCTATCTCGCATTGTGGAACATGGGTTTAGCTTTGCGAATGCCATAGGGCGTGCCACTGGTGCCGGTCTTTCGTCTGCTCTGGACGCCGGAAATAAAGATGAGGTTGAGCAGATCTTGATGAATGATTATGATGCTGTGAAAGCCAGAGGGGGATTTCGTGGCTTCTTGCGGTTGTTAAGTGCAAAAAGTTGCCTAGACGCGGCGTGTTTCTGCGTACCAGATGAAAATGGTCTAAGGCACGTTCTTGTCTGCCGTGTTCTCATGGGAAGGAGGCAGCTGGTGACCGAGAGTAACATAGATATTGGTTCCGATTTTGATTCCGGTGTGGATCATCTTGAAAATCCTCGCAAAATCTATCTACCTTACTGGAACTACTCTCAGATGTACCACATCTGCCTTGATGCTATTGTGAGCTTCTCGATGCCTCCTTATGTGTTGGCCTTTGCACTTGAGGGATCGTCTCCAAACCTTGAACCAGGAGCCATAGAGTTGGCATCAGTATTGTACGGCCTGAAGGTGTTGCTGAATGATTCAAATAGCGTGTCAACTGCAGAGTTTTACTTCAGTGAGTACGAACAGAAAAGGAAGAGCCGAGCTGAGTTGATCGATGAACTTTTAAATGTTTTTGGTAGGGAGACATTGGTCGAAGCAGCCAAGGCCGTATCGGAGGCAGACTCCTACATAGCTTAGGGAGGGTTCGGAGGATAATTGAAGCAGGGTTTTGTTTTGTTGTATTAATTTTTTTGATGCCCTAATTGCTTCAGGCTGCTTCATCATTCTGTTAGCCAAAAGTCCAAAACCCTTGCTCTGTATCTTTTAAGGGAACTTTTAATTGAATGTATACATTTTTTGAGAAGAAATTGAATGTGTATATCGAATATAGTATATTCTTGGCAAAAGTAGGATAGGAACCAAAATATGCATGTACATAACGTAACTTTTTAATATGGGGATTCATTCCATGAATGTCCACAGAAATCACAACTTAAGCAACATTGGCAAAAGCCCAAAGGTTGAACAAAATTGATTTAAATTGGTAAGTATAAGAAATAAGAGTACTCATGATGAAAATAAAATTAAAAGTGCCAGGGCTAAAAAGTGACAGGTACACATTTTCTACAGTGTTTTACGCAAAGACAAGAAAAGCTGGGATATGTAATAAACTGAGCAAAATCCTTCTGTATGTCAAATGGGTCAATAGCATGACAGCAGCATATGCTCCCCAGATTAGAATCCTATGCAGTTAATCTTTGATTGTGAGCCCATGCCGTGCCAAGCCAAATGATCAGTATAATTTTCTCTTAAAAGCACACATCTGTATAAAATCAAATTCCAGACGAGCTGAAGCTCAAATGGAATACAGGGATACACATTCAAGATCAGGCAAAACCTAGCGGAAATTAGCAGGTCCAAAAGTGGTAGTAACCATGTTGAAGTTCGATTAAAACCGGTATGAATTGTCAGGTCCATACCTGCTCCTCATATTGTAGTTATCAAACTTCTGATTGTCATAAGCAGCTGCTGTCTTCATGTCCACAGGTTTCGGTTCTGTCCCAACTGCCCCAAAAACTACATCTCCACTCTTATCTCGTTGGCGATGCCTTGTTCTTTCTTTCTGACTCTTAGACCTTTCACCAGATCCATAGAATTCTGCAGAATCCTGCCGCTTTGAAGACCGGTGCTTGCTTGACAAAGAGGGATCTTTAAAACTACTTGACTTTATCTTTGAGGGCTTCATATCTGAATATCTATCGCTTGCATTGGGAGTATGGGACTGCCGAGTTTCAGACAGAGGAGCCGGAGTGCTTTGCCTGTGCACCAACGGGGTCTCAGCTTCATCTTCAGACATCTTCAGAGAATCTTTTAATGGTGTGAGGCCTTTGTGAGAACCACCAGGCACGAAACGAGAGGGAATGAACTGAAGAAATGCGCCTATCACCGCGTCAACTCCAATCTTGCATAGATCAATTACAAGCTGCCCAAAAGATGGCCATCCTGGGTCGTCTTTCACAATCTCCACAACTGGAGTGGATTTTTCTTTGCTCAGATGTTCTTTAGTTTCACTCTCTGAAGGTTGCTGCTACACCAGTAATGCATCAGATTAAGCGAAGAAGCAAAGTTGCATAAATTAAATTTACCAAAACAATGTAGCTTCATTGGCTTATAGAAAAATTCAAAATTTTTGGACAGACAAGAGCAGAAAAGTAGCTTTCTATTTTCAGGAACACTAAAAATGGCACTACAGAATGGGCCACTGAAAGCCCATACATTTCCTTTCCAAAAGAAAAAGCTACAGAGAACCGTGGAAAAGACAAAAAGACTGATAAATAATATAGTAATTAATAAAGATTTATACTTGGAATCTTATCTGATAGATCTTATGACTGGAAAAAGGGCCATTTGAATTTTCTACTTAGTGGAGAAGTAGATCATAAGTAAAAGGTTACCATTCTCGAGAAGAAAGAAGGTCCAAATCCCTGCTGAAGCATGCATGTAACATAGCCAATCAAGACGGCACCAACAACCAGAAGGACATCTGCCAAAAGATTCAAAAGGTCAGTCTGAAAGATGCAGTGCAATTTGAAGTAAAATTCAACACTTCGATCAAGATCAAATATCATATGTATATGTACCATATGCTTTATGCAGCATATAAACCATGATTATCCTGACCTATAAATAATTAAAATCTTCAAAGAGAAGAATAAACAAATATAATTTTCAACAGGGCGATACAGCATATATCCAACAGTTTGTTGGAGAGTGTGTCCCTACCCCTACTCGTGTTAGCCAATAGTTCTGTTAGAAACTCATCTCCAAGAATTAATTTATGCTTACCCTTGACATCTTACCCCTGGTCGGAAGAATATTCTTATTTAATATGCAGACACTGATACACATGCAAACATTTCTTGGCTACCTACGGAACCTATGTAATAGATTAACATAGAAAACTAAGGGTGGTACAAGAAATTATATCATTGTTTGATCAACCATGATTCCATATTAGCCCTTATCGCATAGAAAACTAAAGGGTGGTACAAGAAATCAAACATCTTGATTCAAAGATGTGAATTAATACATAATCTATGCATAAAGTAGAAGATGTAGGTATGTAACTCATATTGACATTAACCAAAATTAGAATCAGCTATACAATGGGATGTTATATAATGAAAGGATGCTTCCTAGACACTTTGTATGGTAAAGCTATTTTCATTTCCGTAACACCACAACACACGTAAAAGAGTGTCTATATCATCAATCATCAAAATTATGTCTAATTATTGAACATTGAAGGTAAGAGATATGAGAGTATACCTGTGGAAGAGATTGAACTGTACTGATAATCACAATCCTCCTGGTTGAGAGATATCTGCCTAAGAGCAGCATTCCCTCTATCAACAACTAGCAAGGAACAAGTAGGCTGAACATATACTACATCGAAATCGTTTGAGAACATTGCATCTTCGCTGGGTCCATCCCTGTAGCCAGCAACATTTGATTTTCCACCAGCTATGGTTGTCACACCTGCAAAAAAATTGTTCTAGAATTTTAGCAAGATAATTTATATAAAATCCACCCTGAAGTTCTTTTAAGGGATTTGTAAGCAAGGTTCTCAACTAAAATACATCTCCAAGATACTGATTCATAGACAGTATATAGCCCTACTCATCTGTATAAATTAGATTTGAGCATCTAAGTTCGCTATGCATGTGGTACATATATGCATGTTTAAAACTTAAAACTTTCATTCTATTCAGTTTCATGTGTTACCAGAATAAATCAGTATAAGCTTCAACTGACTACGAACATAACATGTAGTACACGTACCAGCTTCTCCAATTTTTCTTATGGCATGATTCAAGGTATCAGCAACATATACATTCCCCTTATCGTCCATGGTTACACCTTTTGGATGATTGAAACGAGCATCACTTGGCTTTCCATCAACATGGCCTGTATAACCCTCAAAGGATCCAGCAACCAATCTTCCCCTACTATCTGCAGCAATGAAATATTAAATAATATTATATCAGGGAACCTGTATGTGAACAAAAATATCATGTTGGTCCATAGCTACACAACCTGGAAGTCCATAATTAAAGAAACCCCCAGCACTATGAATATAATCGACGTAAGAAAAAACCACATCAATCAAAGCCAATATTCATTCTACATCCCACACAACAGAAGAACTATGGTGTCGGCCCTTTATACACCCTTGTACTAAGCCCAACTTTCTTCTGAGAACGGAACAAAACATAAAATAAATGAATAAGGTATCGTTCTGCATCCAGTACCTCCTCTTAAGAAATTATCAGCAGCAAAATAATGAACAAGCTAAAACTTCAAAATCTCAAAGAAACCTTTGTACTATTAGAGAGAGAACAGGAACAGTATCAAATATAGTAAAACAGTACAAGTAAATACTTATACATACATTGGGACAACGGAAGAGTAATCCGAACAATGTTGCTATTAACAGAGTCCACAGCAAAGAGTTCGCCATCCTCTGAAATGCGGATCTTGAAAGGAACAACTCCAATCTTAGTTCCTTCCACGACAGTCTCAACTAAGTACCCACTCTCAAACTGAACAACATTCCCATCTGCAACACAACAAAACCATACATCACAAACCAATCATTATACCCACGCTTAACAAACCATAAATCCAAGAGCAAAAGTACCCCGAAAAAAACAGTCATTTCGTATTCACCTGATTGAGGAGCTTTGGCGGACGCCGCCCTGGTCCACTTGACAAGGGAAGACAAGTGCTTTATCAATGGCCCTGAGCAAAAAAACACATTCATTGATTCAAACCAATTAACAATATAAGCCAACTAATACCAAGAAACCAAAAAACCCATTATGCAAAAACAGATCACAAACAAAGATGACAAAATTGAAGTGCAATAAAGAAAAAAGCAGAACTGGGTATCGGATTATCTACATAAAAACTGTTAGCAATATTACTATACTAAACTCTTACAAATAAGTGAAGCAATTGAAGAAACAAAGCAAACCCAGTAAACCAAACAGATCAAAAACACAAAACCCAAGTCAAAGCTACCTGCAGGAGCAGCATGAGCTTCGAATTGGAGGGTGTAAGCGACTGTGAGAGTGACGATGGTGATGAAGAAAAGGGAGCTTCTCATTGTTGAAACAGATTTTTACTGGGTGTGGGTTTGAAATTTCGAGAAGATCATGAGACTTTTGAGCAGTTCAGTACTGCAAGCGAGTACGATTCTTCATCTGGGTTTTTTTACTGAGGGGGTTCAGTGGGAGAGAGCAGTACGAGTGAGTCGGAAGCTTGTGATTGGTTTTAGTGGGTGGCAAGGCAGAGACGATGTTAAAAAATACGTCGTGCTTTCTTTCACCTTTTCGTGTTTGCTGCTTTCCACTTTCACATTTTTCAGGGAAAAAAGGAAAAAGCAACCACACCCGTTTAGGGGTTTGTCCGAAAGAAAGAAAGAAAGGATCTTTGGATAAAAAGGAAGTAAAATTTTGTATTAAAAAAAAAAAAAAAAAGGTAAAACAATGCGTTCAACCCAGTATGAGCGCACTAGTTTCGGACTCTCTTATCTCTTATTTACATATTTTTGATAATATAAATCATAATCTTAACCGTTTAAAAGTTGAATTAACTATTAAAAAGTATCTCTATGAAAAATCAATGTAAACAAAATTTGTTTGCTCAACTGATTGCATTAAATAAATCGACAGTTCTAGTGAAAGTTAGCAGTTTCATGATAAGCCGTCCATTTGTTTGATATATTCGGCTTAGCAAACGATTTTTGTTTACATTGATTTTTTGTAGAAATGATATTTATTGGTTAATTCAACTTTTGATCAGTTAGTATTATGATTTATATTGGCAAATGTATGTAAATAAGAGAGAGTCCGGACACACACGTACATACTAGTCCGAACGCAAGTATTTTCTGAAAAAAAAAAATCAAGAATGAAAATACAAAGGCCCAAAATAAAAAAATGGCTTGAAGACCTAGAATAGCCCAAACAAGAAGTCCGAAAAAACAAAGATACCATCGTTCACAACTCTCACCACGTAAAAGCAAGAAGATAAATCGAAACAAAATGAAAAGTACCTAAGCTTGTCAAATGGATTTATTTTTGTAAAAAAAAAAATGATAATCACAGAGAACCAAATATGCATTTGATCTATCACTTTTGGTTATGGATAATATTTGTGTGACAGTTGTTGATACCCAAAAAATCATGCGATTTATTAATACTTCGTCACGCAATAATTTCATGCAATCTTATGTTAAATTCTTGATTTAACCCACACAAACATACTCATGCATTCATGTGGGCCCAAGCCGCATACACGCATGATTGGGGCTTGTAGAAGTGTGGATGGTTACGGAAGCACGTAACGCTCGTCCGCCGGTTTAATGTTGTTAAGAAGTTTCGGTCTTGGGCCCGAAACTCAAGCCCAACAACTTAGGTCGGCGACGAATCGGTGAAGAACGTGAGGATTAGACCGCTCATCTTTTAAACCCAAAACATATTTGAATTTGAAGCCCAACACCCCTTTTTATTTCTTCTTTACAAAAAATGCCCAATCCTTTTCCTTTCTTCTTTACTGACTACACAGTTAGCCATTTCATCTTTCCTCGCAGCAGTACGGCGACAAGCTTTTTACAGCAGAAAAGTGTCATCCACTCCCAATCTGAGGAAGGAAAAGGTCAGCGACCGGTTCCAAGGCGGCTCTTTCATCCTTGGATGACGAGATTGTGGGATTCAAGTTACTTGGTCCGTCTTGTTTCAGGAATTTCGTCTCTGTAGCCGTCCTCGCAGCCTTCTTGCAGTGAGTCGTCCCTTCCATCTCTCAAGGTCAACTTTTCTCTGCTAACTTTTGAGGCCAAGATCATGTACTTGGGAAGAGCAACCATTTTACACAGTGGATTAGACATCGTGACCCGTCGCAAAACCCTTCAATCCGGTTCTATAAAAGGGAGGTCTGGGAAGCTGCAGAGGACATCAAGCAACGAACCCAGAAAAATCCCTAAAGCACTCCAGCCTTCATGCTTTCAGACCTTCAAGCCAAAACCCCCCACCAGCCATCTTCCAGTCCTTGCCTTTGAGATCCAGGTCCTTCCCCATAAACCCAATCTTCAAAACGCAGTCCAATTTTCACCACCGCAGCGTGCCTTCAGCTCCCATGCCAGCTCACGCTACAAGTCTCTTCCTGATCTTGAAACACGCACAAAGTTAATTCGATAATCTAATTCTTTAAGTTAACTTTAACTTAGTTACTTTCAGATAAAAAAAAACCCTCATAGAACGGTGAACGCTCGAGACCGAGTACGGGTCATATGACAGTATATCTTGAAAAATTCCAAAATAGCCTTCACAATTTCAATTTTTATGTAGCTACATGAGAAGGCTTCAATAGGAGTCAAAGTGGACTAAACAATTAGCGTGTCCGATCCACGTCGGCCCAAATCACCACGTGTCGATTACTCATTCGTGTTGACCTCGTGTCCTCACTCACCTACGCCCCCTTTATTTGTAACGCCCCGAACTCAAACCCCTATTTCTCAGAAGGCTTCGTACATCTCCCAGATCCAAATCCGACTCTGCAGATCGAACCGAAACCCCATTTCTAGGGTTTCAACCATCTCGATTCCAATTCGCAAAGGTCAGTCTCAAACCCTAACCATCTCGATTTCAATTCGTTACGATCGGAGTGATTCTCAGATCTGTCAAAAAATTCGAATTCGATCTGTTTGTTGTGTTTATTGCATGATCTTTGTGATGAATTTGTATATGCATGTGTTTTGATTTCGTAAGAATTAGTTGGATCGGGGCTGAATTGATGTGTGTTTGATTTGGATTAGGTGTGATTAGCGAGGACGAGCAACATGGGAGGTGGATTTAGGGTCCTTCATTTGGTGAGGCCCTTCCTTTCGTTTCTGCCGGAAGTTCAGAGCGCCGATAGGAAAGTCCCCTTCAGAGAGAAGGTCATCTACACTGTGATCTCGCTCTTCATTTTCTTGGTGTGCAGTCAGCTCCCTCTGTATGGAATTCACTCCACTACCGGCGCGGATCCGTTTTATTGGATGCGTGTTATTCTCGCTTCCAATCGGGGGACTGTCATGGAGCTTGGGATCACCCCTATTGTCACATCTGGGCTGGTGATGCAACTCCTCGCCGGGTCGAAGATTATTGAGGTTGACAACAATGTGCGCGAGGACCGTGCTCTGCTGTAAGTATATTTAAGGCTATTGGATTTTATGTGATGTGGTGTGTTGTGAAATTGGTAATGCATGCAGCGAAATGTTTTTCTGGACAATGTATAACCTGCTTGATAGCCCAGAATATGACATGATTTTTAGATTCTATTGCATGTGTTCAGTTCAGCGTTACGAGATAATTTGCTTTGACTGTTTTAAAACTAACTGTGATATAGTTGATGATGATCATGGTGCACTTTATTAGGTAGAACATTGTTTTTGGTTATGGTTTGATTGCTTGTTCTAATGTATGTAAGTGATGGTATATGCTTTGTAAATACATGCAAATGCTGTATTATGTCTGATTTTGTATTGGAATTCTCCAAGTGTGGTTCTATGTTTATGAGCATTCTCTTCTGTTTGGGACCGGCTTTTGCTGTGTGCTTTTTCATCCACATTCTGATATCTGTATTTTATTTGTTCCAGAAATGGAGCACAGAAGTTATTGGGTATCCTGATAGCTATTGGTGAGGCAGTTGCATATGTTCTCTCTGGCATGTATGGTAGTGTTGGCCAGCTCGGAGTAGGAAATGCCATCCTTATCATCATCCAGCTCTGCTTTGCCGGTATTATTGTGATATGTTTGGATGAACTTCTTCAGAAGGGATATGGTCTTGGCTCTGGAATTTCTCTTTTCATTGCTACCAATATCTGGTGAGTTAGTCCTCTTTTCTGTCGCCTTGCTATGTTAGCATGAAATGTTCTATGACGACCTGTATTTGTCAGTCAAGTAGTCCTTTCTACTCAAATTTAGAGTACTTCTAACAGTGGTTTCATTCTTTCTCAGTGAAAACATTATCTGGAAGGCTTTCAGCCCTACCACCATCAACAGTGGGCGAGGAGCTGAGTTTGAAGGTGCAGTCATTGCCCTCTTCCATCTATTGATCACTCGAACAGATAAAGTTCGAGCACTTCGGGAGGCCTTTTACCGGCAGAATCTTCCAAATGTGACCAATCTGCTCGCAACAGTCTTGATCTTCCTAATAGTCATCTACTTCCAAGGCTTCCGTGTGGTTCTGCCTGTCAGATCCAAGAACGCCCGTGGTCAGCAGGGTTCTTATCCTATCAAGCTATTCTACACATCCAACATGCCCATCATTTTGCAGTCTGCACTTGTCTCCAACCTTTACTTCATCTCACAGGTACTGGAGTTTGTTAATGGGGTACTTGTATGGACTCATTGGTGATACAATTGTAACAGTTTTCTTTACTTTGTTGTACAGTTGCTATACAGGAGGTACAGTGGAAATTTCCTTGTGAATCTTTTGGGCAAATGGAAGGAATCTGAGTATTCAGGTGGACAATTCGTTCCTGTAGGTGGTCTAGCATACTACATCACCGCACCTTCAAGGTAATTATTATATTCTCTTTGCCTGATAAAGCTTTAAGGCTTGCTTTTTGTTAGTAAATCTGATGATTATGTGGGTTTCTGACACTGCTTCATTGATACTTGCAGCTTAGCTGATATGGCGGCCAATCCTTTCCATGCACTCTTCTATCTAGTTTTTATGTTGTCAGCATGTGCCCTTTTCTCAAAGACATGGATTGAAGTTTCTGGATCCTCTGCCAAGGATGTTGCCAAGCAGCTCAAGGTATATGTTCCCAGCATTTTAAATTGTTTCTATTTTGATTTCTCTTTGTTGCAAGTTTAGTGTTTTGAACTTTTTTCTTCACAACACTCCGTTAGTATGACTAGTTGGTCCCAACCTTCTTGTTTTCTGCTCTCTGGTAACTTCATTCCTATTTGTTTTATGATATGGTTTCATGTCTAGTGGCCAGATCAGATGTACCCTTATTGCCAATATAATTATGAACCTAACTTACCAACATTTATAGAATTTATCCAGTGTGGAAACTTTCTTTTATCCTTGCATTAACACTACTGTTTATTTGCAGGAACAACAAATGGTGATGCCTGGCCACCGTGAGTCAAACTTGCAGAAGGAGCTGAACCGCTACATTCCCACAGCTGCAGCTTTCGGAGGCATGTGCATCGGTGCATTGACAGTGTTGGCTGATTTCATGGGTGCAATTGGTTCTGGAACAGGAATTCTGCTTGCAGTGACCATCATCTATCAGTACTTTGAGACGTTCGAGAAAGAGAGAGCCAGTGAGCTCGGTTTCTTTGGTTTCTAAGTGTTTGTTGCTGGTAAATGGTTAGTTGTGCCAATGACAATTTTGGTGTGTTGAGAGATGTAAGTAGGTTTAACAGCGAAGTTCAAGATACTAGGCTAGTCTCTTATCACTCCTGTCCTTAGAATACCAAGCAATGAAATCCTCTAAAAAAAAGTGTTATATGGTTGTTTTCCATTTCTTTTCCCCCCACTCCTGTTTCATTGTCAAGTACCATTTGGATCTATGTAACACTACCAGGTCCTATGGATCTTTATAAGTTTCATCTTTTTTAAGGACCCCCCTTTAAGGAACTGACCTTGATTCTTTTGTTTTTGTTATATGATCGTTATTTGCATGATGCTGAGTAGCTTTGTAATTTCCAACTTCAGTGAAATGAAAGGTCAAAGGTGCATCAATTGGGAATGAACCAGTATGTACCACCCTCAAAACTTATAACATGACTGGATATCAGAGAAAATGTGGTGTTCCCTAGTTGTGATTGATGCGACTCAGTTTATACTGACGAGGATTGCCGCCTCCCCCTTGCTTTTTCCATTCGCACTAACCACTGGCAACCCCGAGCAACTTCGGGAGGTGTACCACCGTAGAGGCGTGGACGCCTTCGCTCCTCCGGCGCCATTCCTTTTGGGTTGTACATGGCTTCAGTGGTTTCACGAGCGGCCAAGACAAACAGATATGCAAAATAGTTTGATTGGGGTATGCACAAACCATCAACTGTTTTCCTTTCTTTCCTTCCTCGGTACAAGAAGGGCAATATGAGAGATCAATGGTGACAGGAGGTATCCTCACCATCTCTAAACAAGGCCTCTGCATCGCTAGCGGCTTAGCGCCGTCAGTGTGTTGGTCTATGACAGAGAGGGTAAAACTGTGATTTGGTTAGACAGATGTGGATTCACCTATGATGTTTGATGAGTGAAGAAACAAGCAAAGGAAGAGAATTTGTTAATGAAGTAGACAAGTACCTTGAACCTTCATATGAGAACCATTTGGTACATCGTCTCGGCTTTTAGTTTCATTTTGATCCGACATGAAATCGACCACCCATGAAATGAGGTGTTATTGGTCGACAATTTCCAAGGTCCATAATCCATATATATCTCTAGCTAGGCTTCTGTTTTAGCGTCGGGGAGCTACTATTATCATTTCCTACTAGTCTACTATCATTTTTGAAAACAATACCAAACATATAACATTTTAATGTATGATTTACAATGCTTACCAAGGGCCATCAAAATGGTTAAGCTTTATAAACTCCACAATTCTATGAATCTTTATACGATTTTACAAGAAAGTAATTTGTGATGTTACATTGATACATAAAATCGAAATGGCTGTTTAACTGTTATAATTTTCTTGATTATGTTAATGTACTGCCAAGATTTTTTGGAAATTACTGCCAAGATCATTCAACGCATAAGTCCAAGTTAATCTAGACAACAATGTTTTCCATTTTACAAGCGATTTTCTCAGGCTTTCATCACAAGGACAGCATTTTTCATGCATTGTGTTCACAATGGCATATAAAATTGTTAGGCCAATTCCACCAACCTTACAGTAGAGCTGGCGCATGTAATGAATACATATTAGGCCAAAGTAGATTTGATTTAGACTAGTTTATTGAATATTAGCATGAAAGTTAAGCTATTGCATGTTCCTAATCATCTTAAGTTGTAATTATGCATTAGTCTAATTACTCGAACAAACAATGATAGGGTCGAGGCTGCCTTCCCAAGCAGGCAAGCTTCTGGTTGTTGTTGATGTATGAACATGCCAAATAATAAGACATCGAAACATCATTATTTAGAGTCGAAATCAAAGTATTATGAATTTGAATACTCTCATAACGTTGATAGTGACTAACGATCTTAAGTAATATATTACAAAATAATTACGACTCAGGTAATACTTCCAGTTGTTGATAACATATTAACATACGGTCTATGTATAAAAATTTAGAAAATATAACCACCAATTTCATACGGAAACTAATCGGTGAGCTCAAAATTTTTGTTTTTTTTTGTTTTTTTTTGAAATTAAAGAGGGCTCGTAAGACTTAATCCTATATTGGTTGAGCCTCTCGCCCGATATTGTTCATATTACTTGAACAAGTAATGTGCTGCGAGAGCGAGGAGCATGTCACCTATACCATGAGTCTAGTACAAGAATCCTCGTAGAGGACATCCCCGATAATTACAGGTGTCTCATCTCACGATAATCATCTAAGAACTCCGCGCTAACAAGGTGAGCCAATCTAGGCAACACCTTCACGATAAATAGGTCGTAGAGTAAAAGAAGTAGGACAACGCAAATACGTCTCACAGTCCTCAACAATGCAACTTACCTCAGAGCAGTCCTCCACATTACCCCTCAAGACCGTCACCACCAAAGCCAAAGCGCTGTCAGTCTCGATATCGACAAAGTCCATACCTTGGGGAATCAGCAGTATAAGCCCATCTCTCATTACCTCTAATTCTGGAGAGCTGACCGAACACGGGAAAAGGGTCGCACAATAGCAGCTAAACACACACCATAATCATTTTTGATTTTTAGCCTTTGATTTATTTGAGATTGACTATAAGTTTTTTTTTTTTTATTATTTTTTTTTATCAGTTACTCAACTCAAATGCTATAACGAAGTTTCTCTAAGTCGAACTCACGACATTTTACTTACAAACATAGACGGAGCTAGAAGAGGACCAAAGGGTGCCATGACACCCATTTGATTGCTACTTTATGCTATAATTGTGAGTATAATTGTTGAGTTAAGGAAGAAAAAGCTCTAGTCTTTACTTAATGACACCCCCACATGGTTATTATTTGAAGAGTTCATAGTTTTTGTTTGGGAAGTGCACAACAAAATTCTAGTGTTAGTTTCCTGTCACTACAATAATAATAAAAATTTCTTATTTGTTGTAAAACAAAAGTAAAAGAGATTAAGAAATGAGAGAAACAACCAAGAGAATGAGGGAATATGTTATCTATCATTGAGGTGAGAACTCTCTCTTATATAGAGATGCGATCATGATGTAAATTACAATAACAACCATCTATGGTTAATTACAAGAATGCCCATTAAATAAACTATTTACAACACTCCTCCTTGGGTATTCTTTCTTATTAGCTTCCTCTGATATGTGCTTCAAGGTTGCCTCGTCAAAACCTTGCCAGGTAATAAAAACTTTATGAGACAAAAAAATCCTGGTCGAAGGAGAAAAGAGTACAATGCACACATAGCGGTGGTAGTCAGAACCCTTGATTTCAGTGAAGCGGTTTAGCTTGGATCATAAGATGTGAGTCTGTGAGAGATAGATGCATAATAGTTGCTACACCAAAACCTTGCCCGGTAAACCCAGTGGGACAAACCCGTGGTCGAAGGAAAAAGATGAGCAAATGCATATATTTCAAATAAAGGTATCTTCAAGATGAAGTATGAGTAGGGTGACCAATTTAATGTGTGCCTCGTTAAAACTTTGCCAGGTAACAAAACCCAGTGGGATAAAATAACCCTGGACGAAGGACAAAAGAGTACACAATGGTCAATAGTATGCTTCAGGATACTCTCCCTGAAAACTACACACTACGTAAAACTGCTACATTGATCATGCTTCTTCAATAACTTAATAGTCAACATGACTTAAAAATGTTTTTATTTCATATACCTCTAAGATTATTGTATTCCCTATAGTAAAGACATAACTAGTCGGGAATAAGCCTTGTGTCGGTTTACATAACTCATGTCCCCATATTTAACAAGCCAAACATCATTCCAAGGATCATAGACGGTTGATCCATTTCATAATGCCTAGGGATATAATGAGCCATTTTCCGTCATAAATTTAAAGTAACGGAAAATTGTCCTTTATGCCATTTACAGAGGCAGCGTGTTGGCGCAGAGCAATATCTAGCTAACAAATTCACATCGGGTGAGATGTCTGGTCTAGGGCATTTAGCCAAGTACAATAATGCGCCTATTGTACTTAGATATGAGTCTTCTGGTCCCAATATCTCTTCATTATCATCTACACAATGATACGGGTCTCACTAGACTTCAGACGATTATGAGTGAGCTTGAAGACTTTGCTTTATCCTCATTAAAGCATCTTAACATCTTCTAGATGTAATTTGATTGATGAACCAAAATTCCATTTGCACTTTGCACGACTCTAGGTCGAGAAAATGATTTGGTCTCCGAAAGTCTTTCATCTCAAACTCCGACTTCAGGTGTTTTGTGGTTTTCTTGATCTCTTCAAGAGTATCAATCAAATTCATGCTATTGACGTAGATCACCACAAATTGCAAACCCGAAGTTTGTTCATATATCTCATCCCAAGCAAATATTCACTTAGATGGTTATACCAACTCCGTCTGGATTGTTTGAACCCCTAAAGTGAACTACTCTAGCAAATGGAGAGCATGTTCTGTGGTCTAGAACTATTTGCATTTGGTAAAAGAAGTCCTTCAGGAAACTTCATGTATATCTCTATATTCATATCCTCATAGAGATAAGTTGTTACCACATTTATAGGCTGCTTATTCAGTTATTCGGAAACTAGCAAACTGATAAGGTAGTGGAACGTTATGACATCCATTACAGGAAAGTACGTCTCCTCGTAATCAAACACAGGGCGTTGAGAAAATTCTTGCGCCACTAAACAAGACTTATATCACAATCTCGTTTTTCTCATTACGCTTCCTTACAAATACTCATCTAAACAATATAGGTTTAACATGGGTAAGTGTGGGAACAACAGACCCATAACACCTTTCTCTTAATTAAGGAATCTGATTTGACCTGGATTGTTTCTTTCATTTTTAGCCAGTCGTCTCTTCGTTGAGATCTATCAACGAAGCAAGGTTCGACATCATCACTTATTATAAATTTGGTGGCCACCACAAATACAAACATATCATTAATGAACTCTCATTCCGATTCAATATCTCACAAAATTTACCGAGATTTTCTATTCTCGGGTGTGGGTTTAAATGTTGGAGCGTCCCCCAACTTCGTCTCTTCTAGGACAAACTCATAATCCGGATTAATCTCGTGAGTTGAATTAGTTTGAGATTGCGATGGCAGGAAGATTCATTTGTGCCAAGTTTACCCTCTTCTAGGGATAAAAATCGTTTGAACCTAATGATCTACCTCGCTTCTGGGCAGGGACATATGACTGGTTAGCTGCGATGGCCGTACCTCGTCCAACTAGGACGATACGTCCTACGGGGACGTTTATCCTTGCAGGTTTGCAGCAGGTATATATGATCTCGTCACTTTAACTAGATCTAATGAAGTGTCTGACATATTATGGGCTACACTACGTAGATCTAGAATTCTTTGCACTTCAACTGGAAGTAGAATTCTTCGCATTGCAATATCACATGTGCGGTTTGGGGATCAAGATGAGACATTCTACACGTCGTTCATCAGGAACGGTGACATTCTTATCTCCCTCTAACGGCGGGAAGACTGTATCATCAAAGTGACGACCGCAAATCTAGCGGTATAGAGATCGTCTGTCAAGGGCTCTAAGGAGCACATAATGGATAGGGTTCATAATCGACATATATGCCCATCCTTTGTTGAGGACCCGATTTTGTACGTTGTGGCGGCATAATTGGCACGGGAACTGCACACCCAAATCTGTGTAAGTGCGAAACATTAGGTTTGCACCCAGTCACCAACTGTAACACAAAGTAAGGTGGGTAGCAGTGGGCCTCAACCGGACCGACATGGCTGCATGCAAGATTGCATAGCCCAAAGCAAACACTAGAAGCTTGGTGGGCATTACCAAGGTTCTACCTGCGAGACCATCTTGGGTGTGAACATAGGAAACTATATGTTCAACAAATCCCAAGAGATATGCAATAATCATCAGAAGCCATCGATGTAAACTCTCCGGCATTATCAAATCTTATAGACTTTATAAGATAATCCGAGTGGTGTACCCTAAATTTCATGGGTGAGAGTTTAGCAAACGCAACATTTTTTCTTGTGGACAGTGATGTGACATCTAATCACTTTTGTCGATGCATCAACCAAAACCATTAATATTTAACTGGTCCGTATGGTGGTTGGATAGGTCCACAAATTTTCCCTTGCATTCTGTGCATAAAGAGATAGTGTACATTCTAGCATTTGCATATGATGGTCTAGTATTCAACATCCTTAACGAGCAACTTAACATAATATGTCATTAAAGAAAATACCCTTGTTCTGAAGGGGATGCCCGTGTGATAATTGAGTTGAGGATATAGTGCATCATATATTTTTCCCGAGTGCATCAAACATCAATACTATAGCTAGTATTTGCTCGAATCATTTAGCTTCTAGCTAATAAATTTTAATATCTTCAATATACGCTTTGGCCACACATTTGAAGGTTATGCAAAGATATTACACCATTTTTCTAGTGGTTTCAATGTTTTAAGCATTGATTTCCATGAACTTACCTTTCGATAACGTTTTTCTGAAACGTAAAGAAATTTTGCCTCGTCAGCTAGACGAGAACGTTCAGTTCCTTAATATTGATAACACATATCAATTTTGATTTAGATTCTAAGGCATCAGGCCTTTTCATTTCAATATTCTCTTGCTTCATGCAAGGAAGATGTCTAGTTCAGATTGTTTCTTCTGGAGACTTCCAATTAACATGATATAAATAAAAGCTATTGATTTTATCTTGTCTGGTGAATTTATGAATGAAACTTCAAGTTTCTTAAGGGGTTTATTATCGAAACTACAAGTTCGATTTATACATGAACTACTGGTTCATTTCTGAACTACCGATTCATTAGGTACATGTATTTTCAAATTATAATCATGTAGCAAATGATGATATTAATTCTACGTTACTAATTTAGCATAGTGAATATGTCACGTAACTATGTGTAAATGCTTCTGGCAATTAACTACACATTAAATATGGTGAATATTTAACAACAGTCATTATGAGAAAATATTTGGAATGTCTTATAGACATACATAATGACTAGGTACGAAAATCCAGTGTCATTAGATTATTTTCCTTTTGTTTTATTCTGCTAGACCAAATGAATTGTCTTTAATTAAAGTGAAAGAAATAAACCTCTTCATACTTTACAAGCATAAGGGGCACAATCTGAGAAGTATGCTGGGCTTCTAGGTCCCGTATAGGGAGAGTGGGCCTACTGGGCTCAGAATGATCTACCAAAAAATGCAATGTTATTAGTCAACCCTTTCGGTAACTCCAATTGTATACGACCAGATAAGCAATGATGAGGTGGTGGAGCGAGACTCACTTAAGTACACAACCTCAAAAGAACTTTCCTAGACATCGCATCCAACTGGATGAGCCTAGTTTGAGAAGAATTATATTTATTGTATGGACTCATGGCGACACATGACGAGCTTCTGTGCTAGCCTTACAGCTTGCGTCGAGCTTCTGACTCAATTTGTGTATATTCAGGCTTGATTTAAGCTTTTGACTTAACATCATTAATATTCACCAATATAACATAAACCAATACAATATATGTTATTAAATCGTAACATACAAACTTAATGTGAAAGCAATTATATGAAACCGAAATAAATTAAATTATAACGGAAACAATTTATTTCACATCGACCTAATATATATGTAATAAAATTATTGAACTAATAAATGTCAATAACGTAGCGGTTACATGCAAAACTAACTCATTTGCATCATCAATTGCTTCTGGCATTAATGTGTCATTATATACTCATAATAATTATCGATATAAACGATAACATAATTGAGAACTAATTGAATAAAACTAACGCGATTTGAATTTGGTAACCGACATTTAATATATGGCATAAATTACTAAATAAATATCATTTATGCAACGGTTAAGTATCAAAGGCAATGAGTTCAAATCTCATTAATGCTTCTAGCATTACACATAAGTATTAAATTGGATAAATGCTTCTGGCATAACATTTATGTAATAATCGCGTAATTAAACCCTAATGCTTCAAGCACAATTTGTGGGGTTATAAATGTGTAATTGCTTCTGGCATTATACCCTCATAAACGTCAAATTGAAATGAATATGATTCTAATTTGTAATTAACATTAAATTAGGATCCGACATAAAGTCAATAGTAAATATCATTTATGTAGCGGTTATAGGTTTAAATCCCATTAATGCTTATGACATTATGTATTACTGTATTAGTAATAAATGAGGTAAATGCTATTGGTATAACGTTTATATAATAATTACGTAATGAAACCCAAAATTCATGCATCTAGCATAATGAATTATAATGACAATTATTCAAATTGACGTAACTGAATATTAAATTCATAACGTTTCTACCATAATTTGCACAATAATTTGGCTCATAATGCTTGTAGCATAATGTGGGTTGTAAATTGGTAAATGCTTCTGGCATTAATTACATACCCTTAAATGACATTGAATACACAATTCAAATCAGTAACTGACAAAACATAGATGTTAATTTATACGTAAATAACATCATCAGTGTTATGCGTTATTATTCAAATGACGTTACATTTCTAAACGGATTTTATTCAAACTCTATTAAGAGCAATATTAATTCATTTGTATTATTAAATGCTTCAGGCATAAATATTCCATATATGTAACGTCTAGCATAAACGACCAAATTAATGGTTATGAGCGTTACTTCTGGAACGCATGCATATACTTGAATTTGACAGTGATCTTGAATTTGATACATGTACTTGTTGATCCATGCACCTTTTGGTTTGCACTACTAAGCAGGTGGACGTGGCTAATTACAAAGGCTACTGGTCGTTCAATGATTTTCAATGCCGATTTTTCTTTCCAAAATTGAAACATGAACAGAAATAGATCAATAATATAAATTTGGCGGTTCATGCATCAAATGAAATTTTCTATATACTATACAAATTAATAAGCATATATATATATATACAAATTTCGAATAGATAAACGAAATATGATTTATGCTTCATAGTGTAGCTTTTCGTATAATCATGGCTTGAAGAAATGAATTAGAATTAAGATTTAGAAAACTTTACTCAATACGGAGCGAGAAAGATCTTCATCTCAGTTGAAGTGCAAAGCTTGTTAGCCAATCCAATTGCTTCTTTATGATGATCTTGAACCAGGTTGAATGATCGTCCTTTGCTTGGTTGATCAACAATTTCAGAGTTTTTCGTGCAACAGCAAATTAAACTCAACGTTAGAACTATTCGTGCTGATAACGTGTTGTAAAACAAAAGTAAAAGAGATTAAGAAAGGAGAGAAACAACCAAGAGAATGAGGGAATATGTTATCTATTATTGAGGTGAGAACTCTCTCTTATATAGAGATGCGATCATGATGTAAATTACAATAACAACCCTATATGGTTAATTACAAAAATGCCCATTAAATAAACTATTTACAACACTATTACAATAATATAAAAGACAATATTACTTAATTGGTACTGATTTTTTTTTTTAAACTTTTTTTACATTAAAATACAACATTAATAGGTATTGTTAATATCACAAAAGCTTCTAAGTTTTTCCATCTTAAGAAATGTCATAGTATTTCTAATATAAAAAATAATTTTGCTTTTTGTTAGATGTGCCAAAATATTTACGATACCCAATTGATTTTGATCACTTCGTTTAGCTAGTATATGTTGTAGCTTAGATGTATCTATGAATAATAATGTTGTAGTTTTCATACAATGTTAGATATCGATTTTTGACATTTCAAAGTATTTTTAAGCACCTTATATTTTGACCCCCTTAAATGAAAATTTATGGCTCCGTCCCTGCTTACAAAAAAAAGACTACACCACTAAACCAATGCTTACAAAAAAAAGACTACACCACTAAACCAATGCTATACGTACCCGGCGAGATTGATTATAGTTTATTATGTTTTCTTTTTTATGTCGTATATAACTATATAAACATATAACTAACTACTCCTTTTTGTCTACTGCGCGCAGCTAGCTATTGTGATGTAGCATATTACAAGTTGCTTCAAAATAGAATACTTTTCAGTCATGAGGATTCTAAACAAAACAAGAAATCTAGTCATGTCTAAAACCTCATGCAATCAACCTAATACAGTCTCAATCGATTATTGCCCATTAATCACTTTAATAACCCCACTTCATAACCATGACAAGATCCTCTGATAGAAACTAATGGAAAAATGACAGAATAAACAAAACTCTCATATATCCTCACTATTTCCTTCATTGACTAATTTATCATTTTCAAAAACCATTTTTTCAATTGAAAGTGCTCCAATTGGGTTAGATACATAACTAAATTATCATAAGGAAGACAAAAGATGGATGCTTAATTAGCTATATATATATATATTTTTTTTTTTTTTTTTTCTTTGAGTATATATGTTTGGCTTGATTTTCTGGGACCCTAGTTGATGTGAAAGATCGATTTCAAATTTCTATTCTAAAACCAGAACCACAAGTTAGTATATTCTGGTCTTCTGCTTGGCCAAACTTGTGTTTGAGATTATTGGATTTGTATTTCTTAATTAATAAGAGAGAAAAAAAATAAACAATGGAATGTTTGAACTCCATTTCAATTAGACGTGGGACGACTATCACTATGATTTAGACTCATCGCCTAAAACCCAAATCTAGCTACTTGTTCCTTTCTCCTTATCTGGAGTTTGTTGTTTAATTTAGCTTAGGTTTCTTGATATCTTAATTTGTAGCCATAAGCCAAAAGCAGGTTAATTTGGCATTACAAGGGGTTTTGAAGACGGTAACACATTCACCCCAACATACAATAAGTCCAATAAGTTCATATTGTTACATCTTTTTTTTTTTAAAGTTGTTACATCTTTTTTTTTTTAAAGTTGTTACATCCTTTTTTAGACTAGGTATTCGTGTCGTAATAGATCTTGTTATTTTTTTAATCCTACTCCCCTAATATTAAAGAGATTTATCACAGCATTGACCAAAGAAAATGTCATCGAACCTATGAGACATGGAGTAAGAGCCATGCTCCGCCTCTCTCTAAATCTAGGGTTTCGACCCATCTCTAAATCCAGCCATCACGGCTTGGATCTCCAAGGACGCGCGCCGTCTCAACTAAGTAAAGGCATGTCCTCTGCCTCTCGTTGGATTGATTTAGCAATCAAGGATGAAAATCTTCCACTGAGGATTCATCAAAAACTCCTTCAAATCGAGTCTGATCGTATCTCGCCCAAGAAGATTCAAAGACCCCAGTGGTGGTGGCGTTTGGCTACAACAATTGAGGTTTTGATAGACGAAGTCTCCAATGGAGGAGAATCGGTGTCTGGGACATCGAAGAAGGCCATCAAAACTGGTGGTTTAGAGTTGATGGTTATTGGTACATCGACGATGAGATTCATTGATCGGAATCTCAAGGAAGTGGTAGCTTCGATGCTCTTGTCGGTCGACGTCAAATCTGGTTTTTCTGAAGTGCTCGACGGTGGAGGGCGAATAGCTGAGTCCTGGGAGCAGATTTTCCACCTGCCAATGCCGGAGATTATTGTGCCGGCAGAGAAAGTTTGGCAGCCACCAAGAAACATGGTTGCTGGCAAGGAAGAAGAAAACCCTAATTGGTTTTGAGTTTGGCCCAGTTCATTGAACCTGGATCTGAGGTTAAAGTCAAAAAAATTAGGCTTGTTAAGCTGGTCCACTATGAGTCTAATTTGTCTTGAAACAAAGCATCCAAGAAAAGTTTCAAGCTGACAAGGGATGATGTCTTGAGAGTGCTTTGCACTAACACTCCTCCATGCCCTGATTTAAAGGGCAAATATGATATTTCGTAAGTGTTAGTATAGATAGCTTGGCAAACTATGCGAACTAGATACAACAAGATGGTTTCATACGACTTGGAGTATCGCAATTGAGCGTCTTGACTCTGGTTTTATGTTTCTCTAGTATCTTATGTGTGACTAGTTTTATCTTCTACTTAGCTCACAATAAATGAGCTAAATGTCTAATGTAATTACATTATTGTGATCCTTGTAACTTAACCATTCTGGTTTTCGTGTATATGAATGATTTATTACTTTAAAAAAAATTATCACTAGAGAATGTAATTGATTGCTTTAGTTGCATTTTTTCTAAAAGAAAATGGATTGAAAATCATAGACCTAAACCTAGTTCGCCTAAGTTCAAAATTAGTCTCGAGCAGAGATTGTGACACAATGTCAACACACCCTTTTGGTGATTTTATTTAAATGTTCTAGAGACGTATTATTAGTTTTACCATAAGAGGTGATGTCATGCTTGTCATTTCATTCTCTCATGTTCGTTGCCTTATTAAGGTAAACAATATTGTCGAAATCTGAAAAATAATCTGAATCAAATAACTCATATCATAAACATGTACATGATATATGAGATTTCTATTTATTTGTATTTCAAATATTTACTTATTTTCTTTCTGGGTTTTTGACTTGACCCATAATATTTTCTGCTCATACTCAATTCTATTATGTCACGTAATCTATTTGACTATAGCCTCCTGAAAAGGAAATTTCCAATAAATCTAGGATTTTTATTAAGAGAGAATATTGATGGACCTAAAGAAAAAGATTTAGAAGAATATAAAAGCTGGCAAAATAGATGACAAATGGCGCCATGCGCACCAACTCATATCAAAACTTTAGTTCCGAGCATCTTCACTCTAGAGAATCTCCCTTCCCTCAATCCCCACCGTCCATTTTCCCCGGCTCTGAGAAACGACGTCACATCTGTCAGTCTCCCCACACCACGAATTCCCCAAACTATCCCTCCCAATCTCAACACACCGACCCCTCCCACCGCCCACAACGGATCAATTATATCCCCCCAACTCTCAGGGGCATTTCCGTCTAAACCAAAACGCACGAAACAGGCTGCCCTTTTTAATTCCCAATGCCTCCCTCCGCGTCGAGCCCTTCCCCCGAAAACGTGTCTGTCCTCTTTCGTCATTTCCCCTCCCTCTCCCTCTCCCTCTCCCTCTCCAGGCTCAAAAGCTCTGGCCTTTCCCTCTCCGAAATCCCATTTGGTTATTGTCCAGCTTCTTTGTTCTTCAGAATATCAGACTGTCAGAACCAAAATCTCTCAAACCCAATAAGGGTGACAAGCATTGAAGCTCCTGAACTGTTTTTGGACTACGTATATACCAAATAAAACTAGTCAAGTTCAATCTCGGTTGTAACTGCCAGCTTTCTTTCTCTTCAAGGTAAGATCACAACAGCTTTGAACGTTTTTGGGTCTTAACGACTTCCCATTTTCACTTTATTTTTCTTTTCTAATCTTTCATACTTGGTTTTGAGCGTTTGAGCTGCCCTGTTTAATATGTAAAGGAGAAAGAAAAAAGGATTAATGGCATTCATATTTGGGATCCTGAACGGTATTGATGTTATGGTATTACTATTTTGTAGGTTTTAATTAGAGGTAGAGGTCTTGCAAGAGAGTGTTTTAGCTCCACAACGCATTATTGGTTTTTCTTTGCTTTTGGATATCTCTCAGCTCAGTTGCTTTTGATTATTGGTACCTTTTTCTTTTCTCTCTTTCTCAAAGTGAATTTCTTTTGAATATTTCATTGTTTTTTTTTTCCTTCTGGGTTTCTTAGATTACTTGTGTTTTTGGTCTTTGGTGAGCAGCTTCTTTGATCTTTGTTTCAGATGAAAGCAAATTTCTTTCTTTCATTTTCAGTGGTTCTGATTTTCTGGGTTTTGTGGTTGCAGGGTTCTACTCTGTTTTGTTTTCTTGTGATTAACGTTAAAAATGAAGAGGATTTGAGACCGGTCATAGTCCCCATTGGCGAACAGTTTGAAATCAAAGGTGTGTGAACTGGATTTTTCTAATTATGTTTAATTGACTTTTGAGTTGTCAAGTGTGTTATGGTTTTGTGATATTGGTCTATTTTTACTCCTCCTTCTCTGTTGGGGTTTCTGAAGGTCTGGTGGTCCTTGTTCTCTGGTCCATTCTCTGGGGTTTCATTTTTTTCTTTAATTGCACTGCCATGGTTATACTTTTGTAGGACCCTTTGCTTTAAATTGATAAGAAATATTAAGAATGGTGTAGATTTCTACTGTGTCCAGTTTTTGGGGTGCCATCCAAGATCTGTAAGGAGAGACAGTGAAGTTAGCTGGCTATAATACACTCTGCTCTATACTTCTCATACCTTTTTTTTAACGTTCATGTGAGTCTACAGTAGATGTCAAAATGGGATTGCTAATATTGGAACTTTGTGTTTATATGCATTAGGGTCTTCCAGTATTACACTTCAAATGTTAAGAGTAATATTAGTGCACATGTTTATAGAACGCATTACTGATCGCAAATCAGTTTGGTTGCAAGAGATTTGTTTAGCAGTATAGTCGGTGAATGTAGTATTCTAGTAGAGGAATGCTGATTACTACTTTAAGGTATAAAACATTGTTAATGTGACTTAAGCTTGAGATTTGTGCAAATCTATTTAAACATACTCTTTTCTAAGTTAAGTAGGATGTGGTTTTAGCTTTCATTTTACACCAGGGGCTTAGATTGAGATTGTACATCCCTTTTTTAATATGGCATTGGAACCTTTTCTGGGTTATGTAACGTGTCACTAGCAATATACGTGTGAATTGGGATGCAAAAAATGGGTTGCTAATGTTTGTCATTATACGGGGGAGCAGGACAATGGCTTTGGGACTAGGTTTCTGGCCGTCGGTTTAGAATAGTTTGAGTCATATATATGATATATCGGCTCAGATCTCTATGAATCATGTACCATAAAAACCAAGTCTTTGGTGGTGTGATGCATGAGGGAAAAGAATCCACCGCCTAGAGTACGAAAAACCATGATTTATGGTGCAAATGATCCAAAATTCCTAATCAGATTTTCACTATGATGGGTCCCTTTCAGTTCAGATCTTCTGGTTCTGCAGAGATTGCTTTTAGGACTACTGTTGTAGCTAGTGGGGTGCCTCAGGGAATCCAAAGGGATGATTAGGTTTCTTTTATCTTTATTTCCATTTGGCCAAACATCAGTGTTTGCATGTAGTTGTAAATTTCTGATAGCATCTAATCGAGAATGTGTTCTTGCATTTGAGGTATTTATTCGGAGAACAGTAAAAGCTATTGCCGAAATTTCTGTTGACTTTGAATAGCAGGCATGACCAAAAGAAAAAAAGAATAGTAGGCATGACTTGGACCATAGAGTTGATATAGAATGTTAATAGCAAGAATCACCAATTGCTAGGTCCTCCATATACTAATTATTTTTTGTTAATATTGTGTTTATTTTTTGATTTAGATGGGTATTGAATTTAATAAATGTCTATAACGCATGTGCTATGATGATAACCGAGGTTCCTAGTGTTCCATATATATACCATTAACCCGTCTTTTGTGCTTGTCTTTTGAATATCTCTTCCACAGCTTCTTCATCTACTGTTCTTCTCTGTCTCTCTTTCTCCTTTTCCCGCGTTTAATTCTGCTTTTCCTACGCTTTCAAAAGAAAACAAATCGGAAACTCTTAAAGTAGAAAGAGCAAACAAAAAGAAATTCCATCCTCCGGTAATGGCCTTGGTCCAAGTGTTAAAGCATATTGCTTTTTAGCTTTCCTGCTACACCCTCATCATATCTTTATTTCAGTTGTTCTTTATATGCTATTTCTAGATAGTATCAATTGAGTTTTCATCATCTATTAATCTTTATTTTGTAGATGGATTCAGTGAGTCGGTCAGCTGTAACTCCAACTAAGAGTAGGTTGGCGCGTACTATTGCAAAAGTTCTTCATCTTCGTGCTGCAACTGGTATTGCCCCGGTTGATGGGATTCAGAAAGGTAACTCCCAAGAATTTCAGAAGGGTAGCTACCAAGAAATTGGGGTTCAGAAATCCAAGTCCCATGAAATCGGGGTTCAGAAAGCCAGGTCCCAAGAAATTGGGATTCAGAAAGTCAAGTCCAAAGAAAATGAAAATCAGAAATTCAAGTCGCAAGAAATTGGAATTCAGAAAGTCCAGGATGGTTGGAATGCTCCTAAGGTTAGGGTTACTCTGTCTCAATCATTTGAGAAGAACAACGACAAGCTACAGGAAAGAGCAGCCTTGGAAGCTCTTCTTGCAAAGCTGTTTGCCAGCCTTTCATCTGTTAAAGCTGCTTATGCTGAGCTACAATATGCTCAGACTCCATACGATGCCGAAGGAATTCGTGCTGCTGATCACACAGTAGTTGACGAGTTGAAGAAATTGTCCGAGTTGAAGAGGTGTTTCCTAAATAAGCAGTTTGATCCTTCGCCAGAGACTACTGTAGTGTTGGCTGAGATTGAGGAACAGAAGAGTGTTCTCAAGACCTATGAGATTATGGGGAAGAAGTTGGAATCTCAGGTGAGGCTCAAGGACTCTGAAGTAATATTTCTGGGTGAGAAGTTGGAGGAAGCCAATAAACAGAACAAGTTGCTTGAAAAGAGAGTATACCAGAGTGGGCAGATATATGTGCCTGACAATATTCATTTATCTGGTTTAAGTCCTAGCCATTTCATTACAGTTCTACGGCCCACAGTCAAGTCCATTCGGAGCTTTGTCAGGACAATGATGGATGAAATGAAATCTGCTGGTTGGGACATTCACACAGCAGCTCATTCAATTGACGGTGGTGAAGTTGCTTATTGGAAAGAAGACCACAAATGTTTTGCATTTGAACATTTTGTTTGCAGGGAAATGTTTGATGCTTTCCAATACCCCAACTTCTCACTTCCAAATGAGTTCTTGCCGGATAAAAAGAAACAGCAGCAGCAACTCTTTTTTGAGAGATTCACGGAACTCAAACCTTGGAAGGCAAAGGAGTATCTTTTCCGAAATCCAAAATCAGCATTTGCCAAATTCTGTCGCGTCAAGTATTTACGGCTGATTCATCCCAAGATGGAAACATCATTTTCCGGCAATCTGAATCAAAGAAACCTTGTGAGTGACGGTGAGTTTCCAAACACTAATTTCTTTTCTATATTTGCGGACATGGCGAAACGGGTCTGGCTCCTGCATTTGCTGGCCTTCTCCTTCAATCCCGAAGCTGCAATCTTCCAAGTGAGCAAAGGGTGTCGGTTTTCAGAAGTCTACATGGAAAGTGTGGCGGAGGAAGCCTTCCAATCAACGGCATCAGAACCACTAGTGGGATTCACAGTTGTTCCGGGATTCAGACTCGGTAAAACAGTTATTCAATGCCAAGTTTACCTCACCTCTCAGTTACAGTCCAATCCAATAAAACAAAGGTAAAGCCATTGTTGATCATTGGAGGTCAAGTTTGATTCTCTGGTAGTTTTTGGCCCACAACATAATCATATCACATTACTGATGAAGAAATAACCTGCCTGGGCACTTCCAATCCGGTCACCTGGACATTTTTCTCCGTTTGTTTTTCTTTTTAGTCCATTTCGGAAAAGGAAAGCGCGTCGACTGTTGTGTTGGAAGTTACCTTTGGAATCATTTCATTGTTTAATTTCTTCCTCCAAAGTCATCCCACAATTTTGTTAATATTAGGTAAGTGACAGAAGGGATTGTCTAGCTGTTTTGGATCACTGTTACCAGACATGGCATGTTTTAATTATGTAAATAATCATATATATAAGAGGTGCAATATAGTTTCCTATTCCTCTTTGTTTAAACTTGTCTGCTTTTCAGTTTGGTATTTGTCTGTGTAATGAATTAGGACGCAAGAAACTATTTCTGGTTTTGTTTTCAAGGTAAGAACAGTAATATTGAGAATATAACCAAAGACAACACTAATGTACAAAATTATTCTTCCTGTCCAGGAAAGACCTTGATTTGTCACTTCACTAGCTAAGCCTCACTTTCAGCTATCACTGTTACATAAACGGTGATTCAGTAGTAAAATCTTACTCGCTTCAACGGCTAAGAATCGGTCAGGCGACGATACAGCACTGAGTCAAAGAGTGACCGTCCTTTGTCTTCTGATCGATTCAGGATAATGAACTGCAGAAATTTATTATTCTGCAACCTTGCAATATGCGCTGCATTATACACATTGGCTGTATAACGTTAACATCCCATAAATCATGCAAAGGTCCTACATAGCATGCCCACTTTATTCTACAAACACTGGTCGGTGCTAGAGGAGGGCCATCAATTTAGAATGACATAATAGCTCTAAAGCATTGGCAATTTTGTCATCCTCTGTGAAAAGGGCACTTGCATAATTTAGGCTCTTTCACCACGAGGTGTGTTCCCCATTTATGCTTATAAAGGAGAACTGTTTGCTTCGAGTCATTCTTCTATTATTTGATTGTGGAAAATGATAGGAGTACGTAGTTTTAGTAGTTGTGGCATTAACCCTAGGAGATGCATATCCTCCCACCAGACATGAAATTTAAGTGGCCGTCCCTTATCTTTTGTCTATCAATCGACATGAATTGACAAAATTAGGAGTGCATGATATGTATTAACAATTTCTTCCTATATAGCTGGACATTTGGGTTAGATTTGAGTCATAATGATAGAAATGGTTGTTGGTTACATTGATAACATGGATGACTGGTATACATTAAAACATGGTGAAATTTGGCATAAGGATACATATGCCTTGTCATTCTTAATATTTCTCCAGATGCATGGATGAGAACACAAAGCAAGTCGAATATTTTGATAGTTGAAACTTGAAAGATTGCTTAAGATAGGGGCAATCTTATCAAAGTTCCTTTCTGATGCATCTCACTGTGGTTTGTTTCCCAGCAGCTTTTTGTGGGCAGATATTCAAATACTTGGTCGACATTGCACATGTACAATTTCAAGCAAAGTCGGTGGTGTAAAATGAACAAAACCAGACAATACATAATTCTATGTTGGTATATTTGAGGGCTCGATCTTTGCTTTGGAGAATGGAATAGAAAACACATTTGAAATCTCTAAAAGACGGTTATTTCTGCATTTCTTGACGGAAAGATTCATGTTTGACGGAAATAGTATGACATATATGGCTCTTCACGTCCAAAACAATTTTGGTCGTTGGTAAAAGAATATAAACCAAACTTCTACGATATTGGTAGATAATCAACTGAAATTTCCATTTTTCTGAAGTCACTCCAGGTAGTGAAAAGATCACATGTGCAACTAAAAGTCTAAAACTGTAATAATCATGAACAATATGGGAAAGATTGTTTACAATCAAAACTTGTCAAAGCCCGAAAATTTTAGGATATGATGAAATTTCAGTCCTTACTTAACATTGGCCATATTTACATCATGATTTAAGAATATATAAGAACTCCAGGTTCATATGCAATGTATCACTATAATTTTCAAAAAATGAGCATGGCGTGCTAATTTTATCGAGAATATAGGGCAGGGAACAAAGAAGAGTTCTCTATGCTTGAGGACCTGAAGTAGTGTACAACGTACCCCAGACATGATTAAATGCTAGATAAAAAAAAAATTAGAAAATGAATAGCTACCAGCTAGACGATCATCCTTCACTAAAGAACGTAATGCTTAACCCACTAGAAAAAAGAAAGACAGTTTCTTTATCAATCCTCCACGCTTAATATTGTGGTTCATACAAACAATAAGTTAATTTATAGGGAAGATGCACAGATACAAAAGTGTGTTTCAGGTATGTCATGAGGTTACACTACAAGTGCAATAAGTTTGATGCCTACCAGAAAATAAAGGATCCATTCATAATTTTGAAAAGATCCATTCAATCTTACAATTCTTAGAACCCTTTTGGAGTTCTGAACAAGGACTTTGTCATTAATCTCACCTTTTTGAATTTTAAGCTTTGAATCCCCGTATGCAAATACTTTTCAGGCATGATGAGAGAGAATAGGCACAGCCTCAGGCGGATACCGATTATGTACCGAGTCCTTTGAAACATGGGCAGCAGGATATTTGATGTCCTACAGATACAAAAGAGAAAGTTCCATTACAAGGTTTGAGAGTTATATGCATCAATCACATTTTGCATGGATGAATGACAATGTACTTACATTTTGATAGACAAGATATTCCCGAGGCATCGAGATTTTTTATCAGCAATTCCAAAACGCAACAACTTTGATGATGTAGCCCAGGTATTGAATTTAGGAAGATGATATCCTTTTCCTCGTTTAGTTATATAACACATCATAACCACAGCCTTGCATGCTCACTAGGTGTCAATACCGCCTCCAGGAAGGCATCTGCATTCCTTCTTTAAACTAGAGTTCATCGGCAATCAAACACATCCAAACAAAGTGACTAATCCCACATCGAAAAAAACTGACACAATCCCCAATGGATAACTATAAACATGGGAACAACTTGCCATAATAGGTAAGTCCTACCAACTATAACCTCTCTGTCTCTAATAGTCACTCACATGAGCATTGAAGGGTTAAGTCTATACAAAGATTTCATTCCAGGACAGTTGTCAAGAGGACACATGGGGAAAAGACTGTTTCACTTTTCACAGAGCACTATTCTGTACGTAACCCTTGTTTTGTGAAGCAAGGCGGTGCAACCTAGGGTTGTCCGACTGCATCATGCGCCTCGATCAACATCTTCTTTTTCCGGAGGTTCTTCAGTCACCGGGTGAGTTTTCAGCAAGTGACAACATCATAACTTTTTGTTTTCAGTCAAGTTCAAAAGTCTACTTGAAAACGTGAGGTTACGATGCTGCAAGATGAAAACTCACCTGAAGAATTTCCGCTTCTTTTCGACGACATCTTTACATCGACATGTTTTTTTTTTTTTTTTGGGGGAGAGGGGGGGGGGGGGACCACCATGACTTCCCATTCGGGAAGGCCACCAAATTGAGATGATGGCTAATGGGGATGAGCCGGGCTTTTGGGACACAGTGGGTTTGTAGTGGATTGACCTCGACACTCGTATATACTGTCATTATTTGAATTTTTTATTGTTGTTTTGGGCAGCAAAAACGTAATAAAACGTAACTTGACTCGGTACCATCGGTCTAGCGGCACAGTTCCCTCGTAACAAGAGGGTATGAGTTCGACTGATGAATTTGTAATATTAGAGTTGTTAACCTGATTAAAAAAAAAATTAACGGTATCCTAAAAGCTTCTTAAGCCGTTTAAAAGACTCTCTATATTGGTTCCTTAACCATTTTAGAGAGGGAGTTTAGTTTTTTTTTAATATTTTTTATCAATTTTACCAGCTCCAACAGACTAGTAAGAGCAACTTTAACAGACTCTCTATTTTAGCTTTTAGCTATTTTAGAGAACGTGTTTAGCTTTGTTAGATGTTTTAGTAGCTCCAGTAGACTAGCCAAACTTAAGCTATTATAACTTTTGGCTATCTCGCTAGCTATATTTAGCTAGCGAGATAACTCAAATGAGGCTAGCTATAATTTATTACATTTCTTTTAAGAAATTTTAGGTGATATATAAATACATTTAAACTATTTAATCTTTATTTGAAGAATAATATTAATGTAATGCTAGATAAAATAGAGTGCATTGATGCATACACATTTCTAAAGTGGCTAGCCAAAATAAAATTTTAGCTAATTTGACAAAAATTTAACTCAAATATGGCTAGCATTGCTAAAAATGCTCCAAGTGACTAACTATTTTAACTTTTAGCTGTCCGCTTGTTAAATATAGCTAGCGAGATGATGCTCTCTATAATTTATGTTAATTTAAAATATTCATTTTAAGTCATTTTATGTAATATTAAAACACATTTTAAATTTTTTTATTTTATTTAATCATTAATGTAAATCAAACTTTAGTTGAAATATAGAATACTGATGTATAGGTATTTTTTAGCATCTTTAGCAATGCTAGTCATTTTTGAGTTAAATTTTAGTCAAATTAGCTAAAATGTCATTTTGGCTAACCACTTTAGAAATGCGATTGCATCAATGTTCTCTATTTTAGTTAGCATTACATCAATATCATTCTTCAAATAAAAATTAAATAGTTTAAATATATTTCTATATCATATAAAATATCTTACAAAGAATGTATTAAATTATAGCTAGCCTTATCTGAGTCATCTCGCTCTCTATATTTAGCTAGCGAGATAACGAGATAGGTTAAAGTCATAATAGCTAAACTTTGGCTAGTTTGCTGGAGCTCCGAAAATATAAAAAAAACTAAACACGCTATCTAAAATAGCTAAAAGTCAAAATAGAGAGTCTGTTAAAGTGACTAACTAAAATGACTTTTTTAACTATTTTGGCTATAATTTAACTACAAATGGCTAGCATTGCTAAAGATGCTCTTACACTCCAACAACATAGCTAAATAAAAGCTAAATTTAGCTATAGCTATATTCTCTAGCTATATTTATCTGGAGAGGAGAGAGAATTTGCCCTAAAGCTATTTTGCTCCCACTCAAAGTAATGACATGGAATTTAGGTTAACAGCTTGAGTAGAGTTTGTAAAGAGTAGATTTATCATTTTAACTTACAAAGAATTACAAAAATGAATAATTTTTCGGAATTCGACTGAACTGAACAGAATAATAGATTTATTATTATATCATTTTTTTAAAGAGCAGATTCTATCATTATAACCTCTAAAGAAATTACAAAAGGGAATACTATTCGGAGTCCGACTAACGGGTATCAAGCACGGTGATACCATACACCTCTATGGTAGTTTTTATGCAAGCAATAAATGCGCATCCTTGGTTCGTTTCGGGCACTTATAGAAGATTACAATTATACCCTTTTAACCCCTAAATGTCCTCTCGTTTTGCTTCTATATAATGTTGTCTCGCTACCTCAATCTCGCACCGGCCGTCATCTTTCAAATCTTATCTTGCAAAATTATCGATGCATATTCTCTTTTCCGATTTCTAGATCTATCAATCTCTATCAAAAACAAGAAGTTGCTGATCCCAAAGTATAATGACCTAACCTCCTACTAGCTTGATCCCGGCCATCAGAAAATGGCAAAGGTAAAAGATCTTATTTTACTCTTAGGCCCCGTTTGGTTGACAGGAAATCATGGTATGAGAAAAAAATTAATATGGTTTTTCATTTCAAGAAGTTGATTGGTTGTACATAGAGACAAGAAAGGAAACAAAAAAAAAAAATATTTTACTGGAAATTGACTCCCTCGTAAAATTTGAATTCAATTACTTTGTCAAGGGGTGGTATTCCAATTTCATTCTTATTGTCAAAGCCACAATTACATAAATTATCCTCTAATAAATTTTAATGTTGTACGTATTTGAAAATTATAAAGGGGCATTATTGAAAAATATAATTTTGTATTTCATTATAATAACTTACCAAACATTACAATAAGAATTAATATACTTGATTCCATCATTTAATTTCCAATATGTACCAAACACCCACATGGAAATACCAAAACATATTCCATTCCATATCTGATTGGAAAGGAAAATAAATTAATTTCTCATTTTTACTTTCCTGCTAACCAAACGGGGTCTTATAGTACTGTTGTGTTTGCATTGTTATTACAATATCATGTATACGGTATACCTGTGTATAAATCTAGATCTTCAAAGTTTCTAATTCATGGATTCTTTTCTAACACGACTTATTACTTCCTTCTCATCAATATTCTTTTACTTTACTATTATTTCATTTTTCTTTACTATTTGTTTTTCATTTTTTATCTTTACTATTAGAACTCTGGATCTGGTTTTTGAAAAGAAAAAGAAAAAAGAACTCTGGATCTGAGACTTGTTTTATTGATGATTGTAGTTTTTACGCTTTAAGCAATGTTAATTAGGTTGAAAATGATGAAGGATTGACAAGAATGATAACATTTATAAGATTTCCGGCATATTTATTTTGTCATATAACGAACACTCATTTCCTAGTTTTTGATAAGCGGCCGACCGGCCGTGATGTCCATAGTTAAGGGTGTTTTACAGATATTTAGATAAAAACTGAGAATTAGATACTGAGACTAAAGAATTCAAGTATTGTATATTGAGATGAAAGAATTGGGTTTGAGATGTACCTATCACCTCTTTGACAATTAAGAGAGGGCTAAATTACTACAAAAACTAAACTAATTATAAGCAAAGGAAATAAAGTAGGTGTGTATGCCAACATCTAGTCATGTGGTGGTGATCGACTGATCCCTTATTCATTTGTGTGTTTAACAGTTTTTGGATCTAAATATACCCTTTTTTTTATGTGCGATCTAAATATATCTTATTTGCCTTCTCCCTTTAGCACTTGTAATTAAAAGTAGAACACAACTGAATAGAAAACTTGAAGTATTTCTTTTGAGAAAGGAAAATTCATTCAGTGTGTGAGCATTAGAAATATCACAACATATGATATACATATAATTATCAATTTTAGGACTGACAAAGGAGAACCTAATTTACTAATAGTCTCCCTAGCTAGTATAAACGCGTCCTAAAATCTTCACTCTCTATTACGTTTGTTTCTTAATCTCGATCATGAACATAATCAACATTTGGTTATGAATTTGCAGGAAAGCAACGAAGATCGCCTTTCGGCTAGTAGACGCTGATCAACATCTGACATTCACAACACTAACCTAAACAAAGGAGGATTTGAGGTTACAGTAGTTAGGGTATTTTAAGCCAAAAAAAAAAAAAAAAAAAAAAACCAATCCTATGAGGAGTAGGAAACCTAATCAAACAGCGTAGTACGTAGTAGACAGAGAAGCGGGCCGTCTTTCGTTATCCAAACCCTTTATAGTCTGGATTCTTTGTCATTAAATAGACACAATTATAACTTCACCAATTGCTTTCAGGATCAAGAAAGAAAGTAGAAGCGGGACCGGCATGGCGGTATCAAGTTCATCAACAACCATTAGTTCATCCAGCATAGGTTTTAAGCTTTTGCAGAAACATGGTTGGAAAGAGGGTACTGGTCTTGGGATATCTGAGCAGGGAAGGTTGGAGCCTGTAGAAACCTACTTGAAGAATAATAAACTGGGCCTGGGAGCAGACAACTTACCGAAGAAGAAGCCGCAGTCAACAACCAAGAAATCTCGACTCGCAAAGAAAAGGAGGAAGATGCAGGAGTCGGAAAAAAGATTGCAAGAGAAGGAATTTGAGCGCGCCTTCTGTAGGGAGTTCTCGCCAGATAATGTTTGACTTAAAACCTGCGCATCTTCTCATAAGGTGAATTGCGTTTTAACTTGTTCTTCCTTGGAACTCATCTGTTCGTAAGGTATATTATTTTGGGATATCGATTTCTCTATCCATCTTCGATTATGTATCTATGCATCTTTTACCTAGCTCCAATATATCCATGTATATATCTTTTCGCTTTCAAAGTAACTCAACTCGTAATTGCAGGCCGGCATTAATGTTATTACACTTACTAATGGCCGGCTTCGGTTCCATGGGTGGAAAGGAAGAATATGCCAATAAAACTGGTAAGTACAAACCTCAACCTAATGAAAGTGCCAAACTTTAGTTACAATATTAGTTTTTTGGTCACATAGGTAGGGTACTTATGGGTAAATTCCCTTTAATTACAATCATGAGTTCAAGAAACTGAAAACACCTAACCAATCGAGTTTCAACTTATAATTTAGGTGCAAAAAAGAAAAGAAAAATATACGTAAGAAGAAATGAGAACAATTTGTTGTAGTTTATTATTAGTGGATATCAAAAACCACAACACTAGGTAACAAAAGATTCTAAGAAGCTGTCGAGTAGCTAGCTGTACCTTAGTAGCTAGAAGTAAAAATGTAGTGATACTAATCAGAAAGCAGGAAAAATCACGAGCATGAGATGCGAGACTGACTTCACAAAACTAAGATATAGTTTATGAAGTACTAGCAAAAAAAATTTAAATGTAAAGAAAAGACCACACTGTATTATGCATTCTTGCACAACCGTACTCCAAGGCAAGGGATCAAAAGTAACAAACCTAACCAATGATGTAAAACTAAACAACTGCTTACAAAATCTTCAACAAATGAGTACCGCAGGCCACCTATGCATATATAGTTTTGAGTTCATGTTGCAATTATAGATTAAACTATTTTGTCCTAAAAAATTAAAGAAGCCGAAATGATCAAACACATGAGAAAACCAACACAATACAGGTGAATTCAGCTATGGACAAGGTCTCCATTCATAAGCCACTCGTAGATATTGAGCTCTGGAAATTCGACCTGACAGGTTCTGGAACCCAAAGACATCGCGATTTCCCGCTTTACATGTGATATGTCAGCTGCAGAGAGATCCCAAGTATAAAACGTAAGCTTCTCCAAGACTTTACTATTCTTCAACAAGAACATGGCCATTTCCATATCATCAGACTTTAATCCACGTATAGACAGAGTCTTGAGGGATGACACCAAACAACGAGGCATAAGCTTTTGCGAAGACCAGCCATTCCCTTCCTGATCCGCAGACCATGGTATGTCCTAATGATAATTATCAAAATTAAATCAAAATGTTCGAGACATGCATATTGGTTGAAATAGCTTAGAGGGTAGATGCACATATACTTACGATTCAAGCAAAATTTTTTCTAAATTCGGTGATATGGCTAGCAATCTGAACAATAGTTGCCTAGACAAGCAGTCTTCCAGAAATAGCTCCAGATGCTTCAAATTATTTAGTGTAGGCAGATTACAATGGCTTGCAGTGGCTGGATCCTATACAATGGGACAAACTTCAATCCAAAGTGCAAGGAAAAGAAATTAATCAATATTCCATTAGTTGCAAGAAAAATTAAATTAATTAATATTGCATCAACATCAAATTGTATTTCCAATCACCGAGTCTAGCACTAAGTTGATGAAGACTTACCCCTAGAACTGGAGCATCAAGTGACAAATATTTGACATCGGAAATTCCTGAAAATAGCATTTGTATACGGTCAACTGAACTGAAGAAGTTTTCCGGGTCCTCAAATGAATCCAGGTCTGTGAAAGTAATGCTGGCTTCCCTTAGGGACTTCGCACTCACAGAATATCTCGCCAAACAGCTCTCCTCCAATTCAAACTTTTCAAGCTTAGGAGCATTGATGTTAAACTTGAAGTTGGGGATCAGTTCCTCATGATTACTTGGTCTGTGATCATAACTGAATGTCATTTCCAGTTGTTAGACCATAATTTACACAATTATATTCCTCTAAATTTTGACTTTAACTTGTTTTTGAGTTTATTTTAGCTTTTACTAAATCATTTATCTATTTATCTAGGTAAAATGCAAGAGTGAAGGAAACATTGATTTTTGGTATTAATATGAAGAATCGGAGCTAAGAAGAATTGCGGTTCAATGTGGAGCGAAACGTAAATTTCCGGACTCCGGCGAACCACCACTATTGACGGCTCAAACGGCGGCTCACCACCACTTTTGGTGGTGTCATGACTTTTCCGGTCACCATGAAGGAGGAGCAAGGATAACAAATGAGATGAAGTAACATCTTTACTTCCATCATATTATTCCTTGGATAATAAACACCACCATGTTTTAAACATCATTATTGCCTACTCTAACATATGCTATCATTTCCCTACATTTTCTCTTAACTTTTGAGATCACTCTCACACTCTTCACATTCTCTCTCTCTCTCTCTCTCTCTCTCCACTCATCTTTTCTCCTTTTATATTGAATGACACACATCATCCACCCACTCACCCATTTTCTCTCTTTTTCTCCATCTCCACTACAAACTTCCATCTCATCTCCTAAAATCCAAACCCATAAACCAAATCTACTCCATCACCACACCACAACTACCATATTCCATCATCATAAACTCCATAACCACCACCACTACTCCATCACTACCACTCAAAATTAGGCAAAGAAACACCCATCTCTTCATCTCCATTCCATTCATCATCAACAAGAACTCCATCATCCATCCATTCCACCATCAAGGAGGATCCAAGGAACATAGATTGAGGAACCTCATAGAGGAGCAAACCATTAATTTGTCAAGCTTCAACTAGTTCACTCTTTCCTTAAACTCCTTAATTTTTCTTGATGTATATTAGATTTGGTGTTGATTTGTATTGTTATGAATGAGTAGTAACTTTGTTGGGGTTAGGGTTGAAAGCCCTAACCAATCTTATATGGATTGATGTTTATTTATGATGTGATGCAATTTTAGTTAACATTCATACATGCTAGTTCAAGAGTTGAATGCACATGCTTATAATTTACCACTTTGAGTATGTGTGTTTGCCATGACATGATAACGTTTAGAGCTTGGTAACCTTTGAATGTTAAAGCATGAAAACACATTAGGTGTGCATGTAGGGGTTTTGAATTACAATCACTTAGAGATAAGCTTGGTTGGTTTTCATAGTTTCTTCATCTCCAAACTTTATACACTTAGGGTAATGCATTAGATGCCTAACCGGATTGAAATGCATGACTTAAGTAGTTAAGTACTACACCCGGAAGGTGTTGCTTGATACCACAAAAAGAGCATGTCCCTTGTTATACCCGAGAGGGATACAAGAAGAGAAATTAGCTTAGCATCATTCATAGTGATTTGCATCAATACTTGCAAGAGAGGTTAGTGGTAGACAATTCGAATCCTAACACCATTCATTAGACCACTAGTTTAGTTTAGAGTAATTTAGTTTACATTTGAGCATTTAGTTTAGTTTAGTTAACTACTTCAAAAAAACCCAAAATCAAATCACTACTCTATGTTGCACATACTCACTATGAGCCTAGATTTTCTTGTGTGTTTAGGTTTGTGATTGTATATTTGCACATTCTAGCTCTCTTAAGGTTAACACCCTAGCTAGTGAAATGAATTCAATCCTCGTGGGTTAGACAACCTTTCTTAAATCTCTATCCTATTACTTGTACCTCTTATACTTGAGGGTGACTATTTGGCTAACACCAGTCTCTTTAGTTTAGGTGCAAAGATGTTGAAAGTCAAATATTGTTCATCGCCAAGATATCCATCTATGATCAAGTGTTCAAGTACAGGACCACAAGTAAAGAGACTCTCTATTGTGGCAGGATCAGGAACAAAGACTTCAACATCAAGAAGCTTGAGATATGGAAAACTTCAACATCAAGAAGCTTGAGACATGGAAAACAATTAGACTTGGGAGGAATGAAAACATATTTTGCTTCCAGTCCCAGCCTAAGGATCACTAAACTCCTCAAATTGAAAATGCTTATAGGCAACTCATAAGGGTCGTCACGAAAGTCAGACTCTTGAATGTGAAGATTGAGTTCAACAACATTACCAACCGGAGCGCCAATCCACTCACCAATTTGAGGATAGTCATCCGCATTAGTACATTTAAGAGAGTATTTATGAATGGGTGTAGAGCCACGCTTGGAGAGTACATGATCAACAAACCGCGCAAAATCATTTGGATTATAGTCTTCTGTTTTATGATTAAGACACTGGTCCTCACAACATCAATTGTGGCGAGGAAGGAAAGGATATGTACGTATAAGAATCTCATCAGGTAATAAAAGAAAACATGGTGAATAGGGGGTGGTACACCCACCTGTGATCACCCATAAACCACGTGGTAAATGATCGATCTCACTTTTAAGAGGTGGGTTTTATTAGTCGATGGAAGGGAGCTAATGTGAGGTAAAGGGTGAGGGGAATCTTGGAGCTAGGTTTCCGGATTTGAGAAAGCATTTAGGTAAATTGTTGAAAAAAGAGGAACAATGTCCTCTGAGACTAGACATACGCAAGAAATTCAAAACAAAATCGGGTTTAAATCACTACATACGGTGTTATATGGAAACAAAGTAAATAGAGAGAAAAGGAGGCAAAGAACAGGCCAAGAGAAACTCACCCCTAACTCTCAAGCCTTCGATCTAGATCTTGAGAGACCCAAATCCAGATCTAGACAAGAAAGAAGGGGGAGAGGGATGGTTGCTCAGATATGTATTCTCTTTCTGGACTTTGGAGCCTAAAACCACTATTAGAAACAATTTTTCTTTGTTGAGTCTGTGTTTCAATTGACTGTAAACAATATTTTTATTCGGCTTTCAATTTACAAGACTATTCAGAGCAACAAAATTATATTGTGAATCATAACATAGGAGATAATTGAGAAAGAAAAGAAAGTACCTGAAACTTATAAGAATCTGCGTGTTGTTGCTTAACAATTTGAAAAATATGAGGATGAGGAAGAAGAAGAAGAGTATATATCAGTTTCAAGAGAAAGGTGACACTGAACATGGACAAGTCAGTAGCTAAAATACAACTGAATGACAACGGTTATTTTTTTCTTTTGAGAAAAGAAGTAATTGCAAATCTGGCTTTATATGGTAAAACACCTGCCTTTTTAGTTAGGTTTAATTTAATTATTATTTACAAAATAAATTGTAGTTCAAGTCACTGAAAAGTTGCATTTTTATAGGGTGGTGCTGTTCACACATCCTTAATTGCATCCTATAGGGGTTTTATATTTATTTTTATTCAATTTTCTTGTAGATCCATTACAGACACGTCGCCATCTTGCATTCTTTACTAATATTTACGTTTCAAACTGATGGATTGGTTATCCATTAATTCGCTGAACATAGATTCAGACCGAGTTATCAACGATCCACCTGGTCTCATCGGTTGAATTTTGCTATTATTAAATAAATGGATTCAAATCCATTTACAGGTTTACTGCTAAGATGCTACAAAACTTGCATTGTTGATGATTGTTTTATTTATTATTCTTTTATATTTGCTGCATTGTTGGATATGAGTTCGAACTAACTCAAATCGTATTGAAGACATGATTAGTGGCTTGCCGGATGAGATTCTTAACCATATCATTTCCATCCTCGCCACTATTGATGTTGTGAGGACCATCATTTTATCTCATCGATGGAAGAAGTTGTGGGTGTCTGTGCCCAGTTTAGATATGCAAGATGATGGTTTTAATCATAAAAAAAAAGACTATAATCCAAATTATTTTTCACGGTTTGTTGATCATGTACTCTCCCAGCATGGCTCTACACCCATTCATGAATTCTCTCTTAAATGTACTAATAATGCGGATGACTATCCTCAAATTGGTGAGTGGATTGGCGCTCTGGTTGGTAATATTGTTGAACTCACTCTTCACATTCAAGAGTCTGACTTTCGTGACGACCCTTATGAGTTGCCTATAAGCCTTTTCAATTTGAGGAGTTTAGTGATCCTTAGGCTGGAACTCGAAGCAAAATATGTTTACGAAATGTTTCATCTTTTTGATCAATATATATATGTTCACCCCATGCATGTTGAACATGGTAAAAATCATTCTGGTTCCTTCCCTCACAATTGCTGAAGCTTTAAAACCAAGGACCTAAAACCAATTAAGCAATATATGCATGCAGAAATGGGGATGAAAATGAATATGGCAAAATTGAATGGAGATCAGGTACAGTTTTACAATTATATAGGAACACATTCATGATCAAACCAAATCCATACCAATAACAGTTAAAGAGCAATTACAAATGATGTTTTACAACAAAAGACTGATTCCTAACTTAGTAATAATAGATCGATGGAAAAACATAGCAGTTGACAGTTCTTTGCCCTTGGAAGCATTATATTGAAATTTCCTTTTCCTTAATTAACTTTATCTCTTCTTCTACACATGCATGGAATTCTAGTACTTCGTCAGTCACCATGCTTCTCCAAAACAAAGATCATTTGCACCCGCATGTAATTAAATATTTTGAACAAAACTACAATCCTGCGCGTTACCTCAACAATTAATATATATAAAGATACATATCAATGATTTCCTTCTTGCTGTATGCCTGAGGATCGGACTTGATGCTACTTACAATATTACTACTCATACCTTAATATTTGAAAAAAGATGATATCCAAGGACCATATTTCGAACTCTTGGTACCTGCACCCAACCCTTCATCAACATCGTTGCTTCCCTTAGGATCATCAGCTCGATGATGATCAGTTGAAGTACTTTTCGAGGCAATCATGTCAGGCTGGCGATTAGTCGAAGTGTTGGAGAGGAAAGATCCCATATTAGAAAAATGACAAATAAAACATAACTTAAAAGTGGATGGATCATATCTAATTGTACCGAGGCATTTTGTGATTAAAACCCAACACCTTAAAGGTGGTTAAGTTGGGACAGTATCGGTACAATAATGATCAACGGGCCACGTTTATCCCTGTTCAAGTTGGTATCAGAGCGGGTCCCTTTTCAATTACGTCTCCCAACATAACGGAAGAAAGTCTCCCAACAAAAAGAGCCCATATTTGGGTTCATCGAATTGTCATCGGAAAAATTCTGATTGGCCCATACCATACCAAGCGCCTGCAGTGGGCCTTTGACCGAAGCATTACCGATTTCCGATGTGGAAATTGGACTGAATGAATTCCACGTGCAAACATAAAAAATTAGGTTGCACGTGAGGGAAGTGTTGGAGAGGAAAGATCCGTGAGGGGAGTGTTGGAGAGGAAAGATCCCACATCAGAAAAGGGACAAATAAAACATAACTTAAAAGTGGATGGATCGTATCTAATTGTACTGAAGCCTTTTGTGATTAAAACCCAACACCTTAAAGATGGTTAAGTTGGGATAGTATCGGTACAATAATGATCCACGGGCCACGCTTGTCCCTGTTCAAGTCGAAGTTCTAACCTTTCTCGAATTGTGTTTCGCTTTCGAGTGACTACCCTGATGTTCTTGTCCAGTTACTCTTGGACTTGGTACATGATGCTCTTCTCGGGACATGTAGATATTACTCAAACTTAGTTTGATATTGTGGTTTAAAAACTCAATTTTTTAAAAACTCAGTTTTAAAAAAGCAATCTCCAACATGCTTTTTAAAATCGTGGTTATTTAAACTAAAAAGTTATAGATAAACACTTTTTAAGATTTTACCAAACATAAAATCTATCTAAAATGGTGATTATAAGTGATTTTAATCCTCAAAACTCAATACTAAACTAGGCCTCAGTTTGTCAAATGGTTGTACGTAATCACAGTAGTTGCATTGCATAGGGCACTGTTTCGACAAATAACTCTCTTCCCCTAGCATGTCGACCAGTGTTTTGAAATCAGCTGTAAATGGTCTGACCAATTGTCTATGTTCTAGGCATTTCTTTCCACAATTTTCAGCTTTCCTTTGCAGTTCATGATCAGCTACTGGAAATGGTTGCACATTGTCGTCGAAGCATGTCACGAATGATTGTGTGACCAGAAATCTTTCTTCCTCCCACTGCAAGGCATCTGCATAAGGTGGTACCAAATTGTCATCATCAACGAATATTATAGGGTTCAGGTATTGTTTCCAACAATTTTCTGCCTCTTGTAGTTCAGAAGATAATGACGGACCAGCATCGCAGACATCGTCTCCATGTGCATGCATCCCTTGATCTTCCTCTCCTTGTTTAATTTCGGATTCCTCTTGTTTCACATTCTTATATTCCTCCAGCGCTGGAAAATCATCGGGGATATCATCTCCGGTTGCAAGCTTCTCCCGGTCATCCTCATCTACCCGTTTCCCTTTCTCTTTGGATCCCTTATTTTTCCTAAGTTTGCATAGAACATATTTGTGTACATTCTGCATGAGATAAATATACATATTATTACTGATATAATCCAAAACCCCCTGAAACTAAATTAATTAAGAAAAAGGATTTACGAGCCGTTATGGCAAAGGAGCATGCATGCTTAAGGAAAATAATATGTGGGTACGTGGACTGAGAAGAAGTGAAAAACACAAATCATGAACGTAGAAATTAACTTACTTGTTGGTCAAGCATGCTTACTTGCGAGCGTTCAAGTTCGTACTCGAGCATGATCCATCTGCCATGTTCCACAGACTCCTTGTTCTCATAGCTAAATCTGCTCCTGTGACCTACAACAGTGCCACCTGCGCTTACATCATTGGAAGAGACCGCTTTCCAGGTGCCACTTCCGACGGTTCGGCCCTTCCGGGAGCCATTCACAGTCCTCTTCTTGCGTTGAGTGAAGAAGTAGAGGTCTTGGCTGAACCTCAAGTCGTTCTTTCTTCTTTCTTTGTACATGTTCCATATCTCCCAAGGGTCGTTTTTACCGTACAAATCGGAATTGAAGATCAGATAGTCTTCGCCGGGTACCTCCTCTCCCTTGACCTTGGGACATAGATAGCTGAGGACTAGTTCCTCCTCCATGGGGCAGAATCTGTAGCCCGGGAGAAGATGAGAGTCAGAACCATCCTCATGAATTTCCATTGAATAGAATCAAGATCTTGCTTACAATTTGTTTTATGTTTATATTCTTACTAGCAGATCGATTAATTAGTTTCTCTTTTAGACTTGGAACTATGAGTAATGATATCCGTATATGTAAATGAATAGCAGAATGATAGTGAATCCAGGTTTCAAGAGTATTCCATTTTCCAGTTGTATTTCTATTTTCAATCTTTTATCATCATGAAAACGGTTTCAAGGGCATACACGCATAGTACGTTAAATATCTCCATACTTTTCCAGTACTGAAACAGTGAAACCTATTCTCAAAAAAAAAAAAAAAAAAAAAAAAAAAAAAAGAAAGTGAAACCTGTTGATCGATATACACTCACACGCAAACACATTATTATCTATGTGAAAAGTATCAATAACCAATCTCTATATTCCAATTCGCATCTAAAGAACAAGGAGTGCTATGCTAGAGGCCTAATTAAGATGTGATTTACATTTATATACATAGAAGAGTGATGATGCTAATTGTCGTCGTAAATCCATTAATTTCAAGTTGTATTTTGACTATTAATCCATTTAATTTCCAATAGTAGTATAGAGAAGATATTTATATGTATTTTGCTTCTCATATTCTCTGTACTCTGGAGAGACTCTGGAGAGTTAGACCAGTACCTTCTGTGCACGTTTGGTACCTGGTATTAGCTAAGACTGTGTTAAATAAGTAGTCGAAATAGGCTAATTCCATGTTTGGTGTCAATTGTTACTAAAATAAATGGTCTTAAGTTAGATCTGTTTTTGGATTTGTCCTCCTTAGGTGTGGGTACTCATTTTTGAGACCCCAAGATAATACCCTCTCTCTCCTCCTTCCTCCCTTCGTCTCTTTCTCTTCCTCCTTCCAGATCCATTGTTCCTTTCCCTCTTTCATCTCTTTCTCTCTCAAGTGACTCCGGATCCATTGTTGCCAGATCACAATTGAACACAACTTTGTGATGCTCATGAGCCCGATACTCATAACTTAGAGCTGGTTGGTGAAATTTCTGACAAGTTTGAAGCTTGAGAAATGGGAAGGAAAGAGTTGTTGCAATAGTTCATGAGTTCTTGAATCTGACATTTGAGAAGACCAGGTTCGAATTTGTAAACCCCCGGTTTCGTTTTTCCCCCAATTTCAATATGGGTATGTATTTATGGTTTTTTTACCAGAAACCCTTTTCTTGGTCTTTGATGAGATTTCAGTCATCATAACCCTTTGATCCTTATTTTCAACCCTCAAATTGATTTTGCTGAGCTTGTGATGACGTGGGTATGGTGCCCTCTAACCCTAACCAAGTTTGGATTTGAAAATTTGATTGGGTTTTAGATCTAGGTTCTGTGTTTTTTTTCTTTTCTGGGTTTTGTAGTATAGCAAGATGGTTTGGTGATTGTTCTACGCATTGTTCTTCCTTACACAGTACTGTGTCACCAAACATGGTTTAAACTAGTGTTGGGTAAGCCTACTCAAATAGAAGTAAGACAAATATTAATAATAGAGTGACCTAGAATTGTCCTCGGTGCCAAACATGCACTCGATGTTCCCACAATCCTGCCCTAAATATATAATACTTGATCTTTAATCAAAATGCACTACACATGCATAATGCATGTGACCTAGCTTAATTCTTCATCTATTTTCCTATTGTTGTCCGGAAAGAAAATGAATAATTCTTGAGATGTACACTTGACCCAACGCTTTGAAATTATGATGCATGAATTACGCTGTGAAATGTCATTGGATTAATATGATAATGCCAATGCAATCGCCAATTTGCATTGCATGTAACATTTGCCCATAACACATGCATATTTTGTTGATCGCATACATATTATTTTGTATGATCGAATATATAGGAGATAGTAGTGAACCCCCGGCCATATTCAAAAGTAAAGGATCTCTTGTCACATTACTCAAAACACTCATTCCCTCTGTCTGATTTGCATAAACATAGTGAGATATTGGAAGCAATTGAGAAATTTTATTATATACTAGAATGAAAGAATATAGATGAATTCTTAAAATTATATCAAATTGTTAAACAAAATATGGGTAATTACTTTGTACTTAGTAAATTTAAAAAGATTATATTTTAACATGTAATCAGTTTGGAGATGTGGCTCGATCATATGAAAACATTGCCTTCACTAATCGTGTTTACCGTGAAGCTAACTTCAAAGCGGATGCGGTGGATTATTTGGTGTACTCGCTCTCAACCCCTAAAGTTTGTATGAGAAACTATCCTCTGGAAGCTTTGAATTTTATTTTAGACGATTCTGATCTTGCTTACCCTAGGAAGCTTTGTTTTGTGATTTACTTCTTCTATAAAAACAAAAACAAAAAATTGTATCGGGCATTAGATTGGTCTTCTATTCAGTTTGAGACCTATAATGACTACATTTGTTCCAAAGGAACACAAACATGTTCTGACAGCCTTAGCCATCCTCAATGTTGTGATAGATGTCTGCGTTCGTTTCTCGCATACTTGATTTCTTATTTAAAAATATCATATCGTGAGAGTAATTTTAAATTTTAATTACTCAAAAAAAAAAAACCTAGAACATGTAATATAAGTTGGATCATAGATATTCAACTAAAACTTTTATAATTTAATACTCGATAAATTAATAATCTCGATTTAATAATATTTCTTGTCGGTGACAAAATAAAAAATTATTACAAAATTAACCTCAAAATTAATTAATAAATTTGATTAAATAATATTTTTTGTCCGTCCCAACATTATTAATTTATAAAGATTTATTCTTTTTTGAAATCAATCATCTCCCATCCAAAAAACAACGTCAATCTTAGTCGCTCCACAATCCACGGAGCTGAGAATCCCAAAACCCAAATTCTAGGGTTTTGGTGCTAGGCAGCGGAGCAATCCGGTTGCAGGGTTCGTCGACGACATCTCATCGCGATGAGGTGTTTCAAATCGGGTTCTGGGAGTTGTTGGGAGGCTTGGTGGCTGAGGCAGTCACATCGTCTTTGACAATCCAAGCGGAGGTGATAGGTGGGAGAAGGTGGGGTGCGTCTGCTTCGGAAGGAGCTGCGGCGAACTTTGGGCGGCGGCAGTGGTGACACCGAGAGTGCCTCTGTGGGATCTTGATAAGATCAGACGTGGTTTGCAGCGGCTGCAAGAGTAGGCCGCCTGTGCGAGTTGGGCAGAGGCGGCGAATTGCTGTTCTTAAAAGCAAGAAGGTTGGGTTTGGCTTGAAGGCAAGAAGTTTGTTTTTGGCTGCCACCTGGAGGAGGAACCAGAGACTGGTTGTCATGTCATCCAGACGGGGAAGGCCGCCGGACTAAGCCGCGATGATGGCGGCTTTGCAACCCTAACTCGGGTACTGATGCAGTCGGGTTTCCTACGGTGGGAGGAGGTTGTGGGCTAGGTCCCTTTGGCCCATTGGTCCTCCTTTTTAAGTTGTAGATCTGATTTGAATTGGGCTTCTGTTAAGAAAAGAACCTTTCTAAATTTTAGCAATTCCTCTCTTTCTTTTCAATTCGATGAAAGGTACACCATTGGGTCTTAGGTTTGATTCGATTGAAAGTTGAGTTGTTGTTAAAGTTTAAAAGGTTATATGCTTTTTAGTCTTTCATATCCACCTTTTTTGATGTAGTTTTGAGGTTGTTTTTCAATTCTTAGATGTAACTCGTATTTAGCCTTTTAGTTATGTTGTTGTATGGTCTTCGGACTATTCATGCTTGACCTTTTGGTCGTCATGATTTATGATCAATGAAACTATCTCATTTTCTCTAAAAAAAATCATCTCCCCATCCAAAGATACAAGTACACGAAAAATATCAAAGCGTAATGGAGATCACTTCGTGGCAACTCCCTCCTAATTACAAACATCTCCTACACACACACAAAAACAAAGAACGTTTGAACATCTTCACCACTCCCTCCTAATTACATAAACTATGACTCCGGTATAGATGACGAAGTAGATAACGTTTGATGAACGTCATAAAACCCCTCTCATGACGTTTTTAAAACGTCATTAAAACTTTTTATGTAGTAGTATAAACTGATTTAAACCCGAACCCAAATCCATACCCTTTACCCGAACCTCATCATCAATGACCTTTCCAAGCTCTCCGGCCGGGTACCCATCAAGCTCCAAAAACTCAGATTTACCCATTGTCGGAGCTACCCTTTGCTGATCAGCCACAATGTGCCCAATTGTCCGATACTCGCATCATGGCTTCTGTCTTGATACTAATTCGTGTACATGCATTCACACATACATAAACATATCTATGTCGATACTAATTGGTGTCATATACCAGCTATACAATGTCGAATGTCAAGTCTTGTATTAACCTAATTTTTACTGCCTCCAGGTTTTCTCCCAGAAGAGTAAATGAGAAAGGTACTTCTTTGTTACTCCTTTGCACTCTTGGTCTACAGCAGGTTGCTTCTTATGGTTCTGTCCGGAAAGCTGGTGTGTGTTACCAAGAACACTCCTTCCTAATTGAATAGGTATAGATATTTCTTTGACCATTTTAATAATTCATTTTCTCTGTCTGCATGAATTAATAAGGAGTAAACCTACATTTCACTTGCTAACAAGAGTGAACCTTATCATACTTCGATTTCCACTCTAACAAGGAAATCCTTACTGAATGCAGCCAGATTTGTAACAAGGGGTTTTTTGTTATGAATTCAAGGCCTCTTTACAGCATAATCACAACATCCGAAAATCTCACGTCCTACAGGAAGAGAGAAAGACGACACCATCTCATGGAGACTGACAATCTCGACAACGATCAAGCTGAAACACAAATGGTTCAGGCTAAGAAGGACTCATTCGAAAATGTATTCAGAGACACAGAGTTGATGCCACGGACCAAGCAAATAACTGTGAGGTCTATAGTCTCCAGTTTTTTTCTTAACATCGTTGATAACTTCAGCGTGTGCAAACTCAATCAATATCATCACTGGTGTAATACCATCTCTCGTTGCGGCAGGGCTGCTGGGTTTCGCATTGCTGAAAGGATACTGTTGTGCTACTGTTATGCCTGCTATGAATTTTGATTTCCAAATTCTAGTGGATGAATTGGGATAAGAGTAGTATGATGTGTGTCATGTGTGTACCACTGTCGAACTAAATTTTGTAGAGAGCGCAATTAGAATTGACATACTCCTCATTTTTTTTTTTTTTTTTTTTTTTTTTTTGAGAAGAATGACATACTCTTATTACAAATTGGGTGATTACTATGATTCAGTTGTTGTTCACGCTATACTTCCCAGAGGGTGGTGAGAATTGAGTCCGGGGTGTACTAATTTACAAATTCCCTCGTACCAATACCACACATGTTATTGCCCCTTGAAAAAATGCATGTGATGTTTATTGATCAGCAAAAAGACAGCATGTGCCTTAGTAATAACATATCCTCCCCAGAACCAATGGGTTTTCATATTTTGTTCTCTGGTTTATGCCCCAAAAATTGAGATGCCAAATTATAGTTAGAAACTGAAACTTCAAAAATTAAAGACCAACTCTTTGTATCTGTATAGAACTCTAAATTTTGAAGCTGCCACAAAATAGAACCGGGAAATGAAAAGATAACAGCCAGCATTCTTTTAGAGAACAGGGAAACGGAAAATAACAAAGGCAGCACGGAGCATTATCCTATATACTTCCTCTCATGAGATTTCAGAAGATTGGCTGTAATCACAGGATCTGGAAGCCCTCCACCCAGTTCCAATGAGATGATGAACCAGTTTATTTTTAATCTGGTTTCTTCAAATTCAAGCAATTATCTGTAGCTTGGCTAAACAGTTCACGGACCTGCTTCAGTTCCTCCTCTGACAAACAAAACAACATGATTTAAAAAAGTATCACACTAGCAAATAAATTTGCATCTCATAAGCAAACATAATGGCCCTATTGTTCCGATGGAGAGAAGAACCTACGATTAGCTTTTCAGGAAATTTCCAAACGAAATCATTAGTTTAACCGATAGTGTAGCACCTAAGTGTGAATGTTCTCAAAAAAAGAAGAAGATAATTCTAAAGGATTATGTAGTACAAGCCCCATGAACTTTTAAAGGCTTCTCATGACGAATTTGTAATATGAAAAGCAAGGTATTTCTCAAAATTAGAAGTCTAATAGCTAACATAAGGAAGGTAAAGGTAGACCTGCTGCTTCCAGTTGTCTCTGAAGTTCTTGGCCAACGGCATCATTTTCCGCCTAAATAGTTCCACCCAAAAAAAAAAGTCAGAGAGAGAGAGTTTTGTCAAATGAAAGTAATGTGAAATCCTTTTGGGCACTCCATACCTGCAATTCTGCAATCCTTTTGAGTTGTGCTTCTTCACCTCCGTCAACTAATGGTAGTGCAGCAACTAATGCATCAAACTGCAAGGAATAGATAACTAAGTGGTGTTACGCCAGTTTAACCACTTAAGAAGGAGATGCATAATGAATAGATAACTGAGATGTTAGGTACACATATTCAGCAGATAACATAAGGAAAAGAAAGGATGAACTTTTAACAGGGTTCCGATGCTAACAATTTGACCCCAAAAGGCTTAGAAATTACATTTTTCACTCGATAGCTCTCAGTTATCTTAAGTTGAGTAGTTATGGAAACTCCATGGCTGCTAGTTATTTTCTACTCTACATAAACAAAGTTTACTTCTCGATACAACCAGGAATATGCCTTATACTTGCTACACACAAACCATGATATTCTCAAAGACTCAAAGTGCCTTATACTTGCTCAAAGTGAACAAAGTATTGAGCACAGTTTCTAATTGCCACTCAAATACACAATTCCAATCAGCATTCAATATGATTACCATAGAAAAAGATGCTTTTCTATTCAGATGGATCATCAGTGGTAGAAGTATAAAATATTCAAATTTTAGATAATAAAAGCATAGTCCATAGAAGAACAAGCACGATCCATTCAGGTCCCCATAAGTAACAACTAACAACATTGATCATTTGACATAGGTCATGGAACAGAACTGTTATGGGAAGAACAACATGCCACACCTGCTTTGCAGCTTGAACCAAAGCTTCACTCATGAGCTTGGGTTGTTCAGCAAAATTGGCTGCATCCTCTGTAGGGTTAGCAGGTGGTTCTGGATAATCTGGAGAAAGTTTGACTGCAGGAGAATCCCTTTGTAATGTTCCGAAGGTATTGAAGGTAATACCAGCAATTTTATTGGTTTGTTCCTGTAACTGAGAGATTATGTCCATCGTGAAACCTCCTTCTGCAAGAGATTTTATAGAACTACAAAGGTTATCGAATGCTAATACCCCAAGAAACTCCAAAAAGAGAAAAGAAATCGGTCCTAGCGTGGTTGCGGATGATCAAACACCGAAATTTAAGTTTCAGTTTTTTAATTATCAAGATATCAGCAACTCCTTTATAAAAAATGGAAGGATTACTAAATCTAGATTTCAAATCTTCACCTCAACAGCATTTACGATCCTCAATTTTACCAAATATATGATAGTTAGAAACGCCACACCTCCTGAACACCTTAATTTTAAGAATCAAAACCTGATTTCAGAATACTGTTATTTCCTACGAGCCATGGAAAAGTTAATTCAGAAATAAACACTGCTAACTCTATTAGTTATACATGAAAACTACCATAATCTGTAGAGCACATCGTAAACAAGAAGAAACCGAGGTATGGTGTACACAAAACCAAACAACATAGTCCATGACTCCATGTCGAGCTAGTGCTAATGTGCCCATTGATCCTCTTATGGAACTAATGAGGAAACAAAATCAACAATACATCCACAATAATCTGAGGTCATGGGTATAAATTACGAAACGTTTACAGTTCCAAAAGTAGAAAGCAATCATTCGTGCAATGAAAGAGTTATGTGAATACTAATAACAATGATAACTTGTGATTGGGAAAATCAAAGAAATTACAACGGGGTTTCTCTAATAATCTGATCAATCTTCAACACAAACTCGTCCCCCAATTTGGGAATTGCTACACTAGAAAAGGGACAAGCAGAATTACCCTAAGACTCATACTTGTTCAATCAAACGGAAAAGTGATTGCAATCATAGACAACATATCTATACACAACATGTATATAAATACAGCTCAGTGTGAGAATAGCATTTACCTTGTAACTCAAAACGTCGTCGTCGTCGGAACGCCGATACCACTCGAAATTCAAGCGCCGTCGTAGCAGAGACGAATGCGAGCGTCTCACTGACAGAGAGAAGAGACTGATATATAAACGATGGACAAAGTCTAGAAGGTGCCTGAGTCTGTGCCACGTGGCTTTTTTTCTTTCTTTTTAGGGTGGTTTTAGCTTTTATGACGAGACCTCTTGTAAATTGGTGAAAATTTGTTCACAAACATCACCGACTCCGTCGGAGAAGTTCGGCTTCCGACAAGCCTCCGTTGAAAACCAACAGTCAGACCGGCATTTGATACTTGCACAACACAGAAGGAGAAACAAGATGTTGTAGAGCAGTAAAGGAGATAAACAACAACCAACAGTAGCAACTTGTTTCATCGTCTGGAGTTGTAATCCTTAAAAAGTTGAAAGGTTGAAACTGAAATTCGGTATACGAGCACATATCGCAAAACTGAAGTTCCTATAGCATCTAAGGATTGGTGGGTGGAGGAACAGCAGCCGAAGGAAATTTCTTTCCAGGAGACTCAGATTGGTCCGGGGCTGCAGGAACTTCCTTCTTCACGTCACGATGTGGCATGTTCCTTGACCCAGAGCGATAAAGCATAGAATGAACCGCTGGCACAGCAAGGTCTTTCCTTGTCACATTCCTGATAATTGGTGGAACAACATTTGGTGGAGCAACAGGATAAGTACCCCTCAACTCGGTCCCTTCTGCTTTGATCTTCAAGTGAAACCCTTTATCAAGATGGCCTTCCCCCACACCAGGTAAAGCCTGACCTTCTGCCATATTGCTGGTACTCATACCGCTGTTTTTCTCGGTTCGTTTCCGCTTCAATGTGAAACCTGGCGGGCAATCCATTTCTCACACTGATTGCAAAACTTTATCCTGCAAGGAAGAAAGTGATTTTACAATCTTCCGATTCCACATTAACAAATGGCGACTAAAAACAACATCATAAGACTACACTTAAACAAAGAGGTCAGGTATCCATGTCACTCATTTTTAATACTAGAGATGGCTTTTATAGTCGAATTTCATAACAATGAGTAATGCAAATGCTGCAATCACTTATGAAACTCTGGTCTTCAGACCATAATTTGCATGAATAGATAAAACAGCGACACAAATTAATCTAGTTGAATACAGTCACTATCAGAAATCCCACTGGTTGGGATATAAGATGAATTTCCGGTAGAGTTCCCGTTTTTAACTACTTTCACCCTTCATCAGGTGCATAGCAGTAAAATGAGGAAGCAGTACCTCTCTTCCAATGATATGCATGTCCACTTCACCAATGTCTGCTATGGTACAAAACACGTTTTACTATACAACATACTGTATCAGACACATCACTTTAAGTGGCTGTAAACTTTAAATTCATATGAAACGATCAGAGGCCCTTCAGATATAAAAAGATGTGCTCCTCTTGAAGAGGGTATTTCCCAAACAGAACCCCAGCATATTTGTATTATTCCCAAATGAAAGGTGGGACAGTAACCATTTCATTAAAGTGAGTACAAGACTAAAAATACTTCAGCACAATATTCTATCACCTCAACCAATTTCAAAAATATCAAAGGTTCAAAGCTAACGCACCAAACTAACTAACAATTAGATTGAGTTTTATTCAACAATAAAACAAGCCAAAAATTCTAAGATAGACTAATTCGCAAAAGGCCTTTTCAAGATCTCATCAGACCGCTACTGATGGGATACAGTTCAGAGGTACGTGCATTTATGAAAACTGATGATAACACATATGAAGCAAAGAAGAAAAACAGAAACTCATCAGCGCCAACCTGAACTAGAAAGGAGTCTTTTTTTTTGTACCAAATTACAACAGCACCATATTCTTTTACCTCCATCAGTTTCAAATCTATCAAAAACTCAAAACAGAATCACCAAACAAACTAAGAATTAAAATGAGCTTATTCAACTATAAATCAAGCCAAAAGTTCTAAGATGGAATAATTAGCAAAACGCCTCATCAACATCTCTTTGGATTATCGGATCTCTATTGAATTTTGTACAAACAGAATGTTGATTTAAAAGGGAAAAGGATAAAACATTAACAATCACAATTGAAACTTAGAACCAAAATCTTAAAACATCTCACCAATTTATGATTAGGATTGAAGAACTGAGCCGCAGATCTAAACTCTTCACTCTTGTATTACTATCTGTATTAACGAGGATGAAATGCAGATAAATACAGGCAGCAAACGAGGAAAGCTTCATATTTATATGGAACCCTAGGAGAATATATCCACATTCAAAGCGTGCCCCTGAGATAGCAAGAATTTACAGTTGCACCTAAAAAAGAAAAAAAATATCTATGTCGTTTGGGCCGCGAGCTTTGGGAAATTGTTTCACAAAGCCTGTAAGGTGGTAGATAGTTGGCCTATTCCAAACTTAATCATAGCCTAGTCCATCCAGATAACAGAAGCAGGAACATAATCCTAAGAACCAAGACCCAACCCCAACCCCTATTTAGTTTCACAAAAGTGGATAATATTCCAAAAAGTTGTTTGCGAGCTCCCAATCCCCACACACCAATTAGGCTTAACATGCATTAATTGGCCCTATTCCACCTATTTGCATAATGGAAGTATTGAAATGCAAAATAACATGATTTCCTGCATGCATTGGCTTCATCTTTTAAATCATTGATGGTGTTCAATTAAGCTACTTCACCTACTCAATACATTTTTCCCTTGCCTCTTAAACCCAAGAAAAAAAAAAGACAGAAAGAAAAAACTTAGAAGTGTCCATTTTTACCGAGTTTCTAAGACATTTGCAAAGTGAGAATGCTAAAGGTGCAACTTTTGCAAAACCAAAGCCTTTAGTAACATCCTATGGAAATCCACCACTTCAATTAGGAGGAAAATCCTAGACTAGACAATTTTTATAGATCGCATCAAATGATGCAAAAAAAGAAGTGGACACGAGGTCCACAACAGAATGATTACACCAGCAAAAACAAGAAAGACAGACCAAAAGAGTACATTAAATTAAAATACAATTTTGTTAGAATAAGCATCGTCAGAACCCTACACTTAAGACAGGCTGCATAACATACCACCAAAGGATATAAAAGAGAAAATGTAGCCATATCGGACTGCTTATATAGCTATCTCAAGTTCTTAACAACTGTACCTTCAGTTCCACCATTAATCTATCAGAATAATCAAAACATTTTTGGGTTCCTCCCAAATTACAGGCAGCAACAACACGAACAGAACATATTCCAAACATAGATATCAGATTTTCCTACATAGCTACTAGGTCATCTTAAAGCAAGTTGCAGCAGCTATTTACGTTATCGGGGTGAATACCAACTGACGTGGAATAAACCCTTAAAACCCAAAGCTCCTACACCATATGAAACCATGATAATACATAACTACCAACTCCCACAAAAAGGGAAAAAATGAGAAGCAATTAATATTTTCCCGTTAGCAGAAGACCACCTAAAGAAACCCAGCTTCAGGTTCACATTATTAGTACAACTTCTAAAGACGTGTGAAGTAAATACAGTATATCAGAAAACCACCAAAAATACAATATTTTTTACTTAATCATACTTAGCATATAAGAATATGATCACATATTTGTTTCGCCTTTCATACCTGATATATTAGATATTTCTCATTTATGACCTTTTAAACATTTTCTGTGATGTATCTTACTCAGTATAAACTAAAAGGCAGATTAAGAAAGCATTAATGAATAGTAAATGAAATACAAGCTTTACCAACCTATTGTAAACATCTTCTAATAACTAGACACAATCTGTTAAACTTCAACTGGTAAACAACTTGGGAGACTTGTAAGCTGTAAGATTGGAGCCAGTAAAAATTCAAGGGCCCACCAAGGCTAGGGCTGGATTGGCTAATATAGAGTGCTAAACCAAGGAAAACATAGTGTAACTTCAAGAACCCTATAATTTGGAGCTATCAAAATTGAGGTGTGGCTCATTGTTCAAGTTATGTAGGGCATTGTATAGCCTCGTAAAGATTTAGGAACATACATAAAACTGGTCTACAACTTAAATGTATTGATAAAAAACGTTACAAAGGAGAAACTGTACTATGTGCTAATAGGCCTAACTGTTAATGCTCAATCCGATTCTAGAAATGAAATACGATCTCGCAAGCTTATGGATGCTATAATAATCTAGGATTAGTATATACAAGTACAGTTAGCATCAAGACCACAAAGAAGAGCTGTATGCATAAGATATGCAGGGCCCCACTATAATCCTTTAGAACCCGACAAATATTAACCAAATATTGATTGAAGGGAAATAAAGAACTCCAAAAAAAAAGCAAATAGTCGATCAGCAGTCTGTTCGTACATGATTTAATGTTTAATTGAGTATCACCAGGCATGCATACACAGCAAAGCATGTGTGCTCTGTGCAGACAAATTTTAGAGGGAAAACAAACTACAAAATTGTATGATCTTTTAACATCAGATTGGATATGAATGGTTTAAAGCTTAGCTAAAAGAAAAATTATCCAAAGCTTAGAACTCATTAGTACTTAACAAAAATAGATTGGTCACAAACCTACTGTTAGCTCAGCAACCGAAGCACTCCTCTTTTTCTGATAACTAATGATACATAATCAGATCCTGTTGATCCGGCAAAGACTTCACACTGCAGCCTGCAGGGTGATGGGATACAATTTACCATACGATATATTGTCATCAACATGAGAATCATCATCATCGTCATTGCCATCTGCAGGGAAGTTGACATATTTGTTCTCCTGCATTGCATAAAGACTTTAATCAGAACACCAAACAATGAATACATATAAAAGGAACATGGCTACAACTCGAGAATAATGTCAACTTGTGCCATGGGCTGAATGAATATACTGTGATAAAGAATAAGCTCCAGAGAGCAGTAATAGCTGAATTCGATATAGATCAAGGACGAAGACAAGTCATATCCGGCAACAAAAAAGTTATATTATTGAATACTAACAATAATGATGTTAAGGGTGATTACTTCTACAGTCTACACTACTGTAATATTTTAACAAACACCAACAAGGATGGACATGGGGCGTGATGACTAGCTGTTACAAACCTACATCTATGTTAGTCTCAGGAAGTTATAAAAGATTATGCTGCTTTTGCCGATAGATTCAATGCACAGTATAAGAAAGCTGCTATATAAGTCTGTAACGGCTGGCAGTCATCAATTTTGAAACAATACACATGCAGATATTGTTAATTGAGAACAATAGACCTCCATTACTGATCATTCATTTCCAAAAATCACATAAAAACTTGCTGATGGTTTTTAGCAAAATCTTATCAACCGAATTAGTACCATGTCAAGTGAGGAAAGATGTTGTCTTTCATTCCTAAAAAATGTACATAACAAAGGGTGTTCAATTAGCATACTAAGAAACAAAACAGAGAAATGGGCAAGCTTCAAATACATACAGATCAAACTTAAAAACCGAAATTGGCTTCATACCATTAACATCAATCCATAACGACAAAGGGGTTTTGGGATTGAAATGTAAAGGAACAAACCAATAGTTAAGGGGCCAAGCTATTACTAGTATCTAAATCCCCAAATGGGTGCCTCTTAAAATTGAAGTGCTTGAAGAGTAAGCGAATAAAGGAGAAAAAAGCAGCTTACTTTAGTTGCTGGGCAGCAGTTGTGATTGCTCAAGATGAAGGTGAAGACCAACATGGCCCGACCCACTATCAAAGTAACCATATGTTTCCATATGTTTTCCGGTTTCGGGTTCCAATATTCCGGCATGTATAGCAGTCGGTCTCCACTTTTGGGCGCCGGAATTTGAAGCTGTTGTTCTTTCATTGGAAGAGAAGAATGGGTTTGAAACTTTGAATTGGCCTAGGTTTTCCCTGTGTCAAATAGGTGAAGAAGAAACTGGTGAAAACGTCATGTCGTATAACCATATATATACACAATTCGTAATTATATTGATTTTTATATCTATTTATCCATGATTGAAACTGGTTGGAATTGTAATTATATTGATTTCTTTATTTTGTTCTATTTTGATCATAAGACGATAAGCTTTTATTAATGAAGAAAACTCATACAAAACCAGTGACTAAATCACCTACATTAGTAGGTACTAAACCATACCAACGCTCAACTAAATTAAGAAAAACAGCTTTATGAGTTACCGTATTGACCTCTCCGTATACATGAACCAGGGACGAGCCCAACAATTCAGCTAGTAAGGATTAAACAGGGAAGTAAAATCCATACTTCATAAATTAAAATCCATACTCTCATTTTTCATTTTGTGTGACTTAAACCTCTCGCTATACCAAGACAAATCTTTTGTCTGTTTGGTTAATCTAAATCCAATCGACTTTCTTCTGGGCCTTCAGTTTGGGAAATTTAAATAAAGAAGTTAAGAAAATACTTACTTGTTAATGCAAAATGCAAATAGATAAACTAACATAATATATAGTTTTATGTTAGAGAACACTTACCAAACAAAGCGCGTGCAAGACTATTATTTTCCAAGTACTTGTACACTAAGGTCTCGTTTGTTTTACGGAAATAAAAGTAGTTCAATCATCTCTCCCATGTGAATAGAAATTGAATGGAAATTGAAATTTCCAGAGAAGTTTCCATTCTGATGTCTGGTAACACAAGAAAAGTCAACGGATCAATTGTTAAAAAATATAATAAAATATTAGGTATGAGTAATAAATGCAGGAAAAAAAGGAAGGAAAATTGTTCCTTTAGATTTTGAAAGGAACCATGTTCCCCTATATTTCCCCTTCATTGAGGAAAATGGTTTCTTTAGATTTCCAAATCTTTTGCTTTCCCAGACGCAAGAAAGTAAAAACCTTCTTTTCCTGATGTCTACTTTTCATGAAAAAAATGAGGCCTAGGAACAATTAATCCCCTTCAAGACTTCAACGCAACAACCAAACAGCTCAACAAGATTAGTGTGTCATAGGGCAATATATGGCTTGGCACTGTTCACATATGACAAAAAAATTTGTTGGGAAAATGCCTTATAGTGGGAGGATTGGGTAAGCTATATATGGGGTTTTACCTTACCATGAGAGATTGTGTAACGATTTAGTTTATGGTGGGAGACTTTGGTGAGTTAAATAAAGATTCCAATGAATATTATCATTTTTTACCTTATGGTGGGAGATGGTGAGGCAATCGGTGGTGGTGCACTGATTCGTGCATAAAAAACGCCATATATATGGTCTTATGCTATTGTCTTTGGTGCTTGACCTGGTGTTGGTATTTGTAGACGTCGGGCGGCGACGAACGACGAGCATTGGTGGGAGACAAGTGACGGTATGCGGTGAGCATAGGTCGGTGGTGTGAATTTGGCAGTGGCGGCGAATTGCAGAGGCTTGGTTTGGCTTGAAGGAAAGAAGGTTGTGTTTAACCCTAGATCGAGTTTGGTGCAGTTAGGTCTGATGCTTTGGGAGGAGGTTGTGAGTTGGGTTTCCCTTTAGCCCACTTGTCCTCTTTCTTCTGTTGTTAGACCTGAGTTAGATTGGGCTTCTGTTTAGGGAAAAGATCACTTCTAAACTCTAGCGATTCCTCTCATCTTTTCAAGTCGATGAAAGGTACACTATTAGGTCTTAGGCCTGATTCAATTGAAAGTTGAGTCGGTGTAGAGTTTAGAAGGTTACTTGTTTTCTAGCTTGTCATATCTATTTTTTTTTATGTAGTTTTGAGGTTGTTTTTTCCAGTTCTTATATATAGTTCGTATTTAGTTTTCTAGCTATGTTGCTTGTATGGTCTTCGGACTATTCATGTTTAACCTTTTGGTCGTCATTATTATTATTATTTTGAATAAGCTCGGTGTGCATGGTTGCCCTTGAGTCTTGATTAATGAAACCATTTAATATAAGGATGGGGACATAGAGCCTAAACCCTAAATTACAATAAATAATGTATTCTAACATGCACAAGTTAGCAATTTTAAGAACAGAAGCTGGTAAACCTCTTGTGGTAGCTGCCTTCAACTCTGGTATTGCTAGTGTTCCCCTTGTCGAATCTCTTGCGCTAAGAAATAGTCAGGTTTGCGCTAAAGAGAAAGGCTTGTCAATGATTGAAGAAGGCGATTCCAAGCTCGTCATTGACATTGTGAATGGAGTTTGTGATCCCCCTTGGAGGCTTATGAAGATCTTCCAAGAGATCAAGTCGTTGAGATGTAATTGTATTCATTAGCTTCCAACATGCTTTTTGGAAGCTAATTTTGTGGCCAATGCTTTGGCTAATACAGGGCATAGGGTCGAGAATCGTCACTTATGGGAGGAGTGTGTTCCTCCAGAAGCATCTTTTGCCCTTACCTTCGACAATGTAAACTCTGGGTGCCGGCGAGGCACCTCTATTTAATAAATTTTCTTCTTATCAAAAAAAAAAAAAACATGCAATAGTTAGGAAAGAGTGTTTCATTGGCTACTTTATCTGCTTTGATAAAGTGGTAAAATAACGGAAAGTTAACTGTATTGAAGACAGGCATCAGAACAAATATCAATGCAATTTTCCTACTATGTTGTCGCACGGAATAATATCCAGTGTCCCTCTGTTTCATTCTGCCTCTAAGAGGTTGCGATCATTTGACAAAGAAAGTAACTAGCACCTTACCTAGAGCAATCAAGGCATAACAGGTGCCCATACTCGGACAAAGCTGAAAAAAACTTGCGTACGTGTGCGTCCGGACTTTCTCCTATTTACATACTTTTGATAATGTAAATTATAATTTTAAACATTATAAAGTTGAATTAACTTATAAAGATCACCTCTGTAAAAAATCAACTTAGAAAAATTCGTTTGCTTAGCCGATTGTATTAAACAAATTGACAGTTCTGATTAAAGTTAGTAGTCTTAAGATTAGCCGTCCATTTGTTTGACACATTCGGCTAAGCAAACAAATTCTTTTTATATTGATTCTTTTGTAGAGGTGATCTTTATAGGTTGATTCGACTTTTGAATGGTTAAGATTATGATTTACATTGCCAAAAGTATGTAAATAAGAGAGAATCCAGACGCACACGTACATACTAGTCCGGAAGCAAGTTTTTTCCGACAAAGCCCACATCTTCGTATTTAAAACAGTAAATAATTAATACCTACTAAACTTAAAATAAAAATAAAGTAAAAAGACCCAACAGGGCTCAAAAACGAGTCTAGGCCCAAACTTGAACCTAAAAGTCCAGGAGAAGCCCAGCTGTAAGCCAAGCCGTTTTTGACCTTACTATCGTCGTTGTTGACAAATCTTCTTAGGCGTCGCCCCTCCATCCTCGTTGATGTCTCCATGCACCACTACTGCATCCTCCTCGGATGGCCGTCGTCGTGAATGTGATTGTTTGGCTGTGCCAATGGCTTAAGTCGCCGCTTCCTTGCACAACGTTCTCCAAATCCGAATTATGAGGTGCAAACCAGGTCGGGTAATTCCAGTTTGATCTGACCCCAGCCGTCCTAAACTCAGTACCACCACACAATTTCTGATCACACACCATATCAACCAATGGAGATTTGATCCAACCTGCCCCGGACTACGCAAAAGCAAGCCGTCTACCGCAAGGTCATAACCAAACCTCAACTCTCAACTCGATCTTTTTCTTCCAGGCAGCCACCACAATCATCCAAGACCCACTTAGAGTCAGCAAGGCTCGTCCTACGACGGCTAAAAGGCTCGCCATTGGACAGGAGAGGAACTCACAGTGTTTTCGCAAGCGCGTGCAAACACGTTCTCTTAGGGTTTTTCTCCTTTGGTCGTCATGATCTTTGATCAACGTAACTATCTCATTTCCCCTTAAAAAAAGACCGTCTAGTTCTTATTTATTTCCAAGAAAGGATTTCAATTTTTATTGATCATGCATCCGCTTGCTTTCCCACTTTCTCATAATTGGTTTATTTGTTTCTATTGAAAGGCACCTTCCAGGACTATTACCTGAATATATCTAATCAACTTGTTTTGTATGACGTTTTTGCCCTCCATAAGTGTTAGAATATGAAAAGTGGGTCCTCTTTGTCCCCTCCATATCAGATGCTTACGTCACGTTCGGAGATGAATTAAAATTTTGTCCGGTTTTGATGAATTTTGAGAGTATAAGAGTACACATGATTAAAAAAAATCAGGGATACAAGTGAAAGATGATCAAAAGTTCAGGGTAGCATACAGAATTTAATCCTACATTGAATATGTTTTCATAAAACATGAAACCGTATTGTAATCCCATTCGACATGGACCAAACGAGCCCTAAGGATTACCTATTTTCTTATGTTTTTTTTTGACGAGAGAACGAGAAGCTATTATGTTTTCATAAAACATGAAACTGTATTGTAATCCCATTCGGCATGGACCAAACGAGCCAAAAGGATTACCTATTTTCTTATGTTTGTTTCTAAATTTTTGCTTCGTATCTCATGAATCAGTAAGTAATCAAATCAAAAACCATTTCTCTAGGAGCGTTTTGTGAAAAGCCAAAACCCTAGGTTTTGGGTGGTGGCGATGACGCTTCCCTTCCGGCGAGCGGCATTCATTGTGCACTAAAGGCGACATCAGTGGTGCGCAGGTGCAACTGTGGTTGTTTTTTATCTTAGCGGTGACGTCTGGTGACCCGGTGCTGTTTGCGGAGGCATCTAGGTTCTTCAGACGACGATCAGGTATTGTGACAACGACATTCATCAGTGAGTTGCATTGTGGTTGGGTGTGATTCAGCCAAAGGTATCGATCTTGGTGAAGGCTTAAGATCCTAAATCTAGCTTGTTGATTGGTTTTCGGCTTGTTGGTTATCAACGTGGGAGTTCGGCATTGAGACTAAAGAGGAGGCATCTGCTCAGCCTTGTTTCCGGTGAATTCTTTGGCTGAGCCTGTCGGTTATGCTGATCGGTAGGCAGGATGTGGTTGATGGGGTGGAAGCACTGGCAACCATATCTCATGGTGGTGGTACAGCTGCTACGGTAGATGGGCTCCGGATGGGTTTGTGCCTGGGCTTACGGGTCTGGGCTCAAGTTTGATTTTGTGGGCCTAGTGTCAGAGATGAAGCCCGCTGCTCCAGACATAATGGTCATGAAGGATCCTAGGAAAACCTCCTCTATGTAGGATGGCTTCGGGATGGTCATTTTTACAGTTTTAGGTCACTTTTTGCTAAACTTTGGTTATGTTTTAGCTTTGGTTTTGCTTTATTTTGGTTGAACTCCATGGTAGTTTCATTTAAGTTGCTTTCAAGCTATGTAACATGATTTCATTCTCTCAGCCCTTGCAGGCAGGTCATGTTATAATTACCATTTTTCTTTTTGGTATGAAAGGCTTCACGTCCATGTTTCAAAAAAAAAAAATCTTATGAATCAGTAAATTTTATGGAAAAATAAATCGTAAAATTTAGCTGCAAAATCTCATACTTCAATTCCTCTCAAATTTGGTGCCAATCATCAGTTCCATCTAAACGGGAAATCTCAATTTCCAAAACTTAAAAACTCCCAAACATCGGGCGAGAAAATCCGATCCAATAAACTTCCATTCAAAACTCATGATTGAAAAAAGCATCTTAGTAAAATCTCTATTCAAAATATCACACTCTCCAAAAAAATTAAGAAAAATAGAGAAAAGAAATTAGAAAAAAGCATAAGGGATAAACCGAGGAGCCTCATGGTATTTACATTACGCTTTCCCTCACCGTTCAACTTTTAAAAACACTTTCACGCTTCCCACTTCTCTCTCTCTCTCTCTCTCTGCAAATCTCACTTTCTCTCTCTTCCCCCAAAATATCAAAGGGAAGCGATGGCCGGGTACAGAGCCGACGACGACTACGACTACCTCTTCAAGGTGGTCCTGATCGGCGACTCCGGCGTCGGCAAGTCCAATCTCCTCTCCAGGTTCACCAAGAACGAGTTCAACCTCGAGTCCAAGTCCACCATTGGCGTCGAGTTCGCCACTCGGACCTTGAACGTCGACAGCAAAGTCATCAAGGCCCAGATTTGGGACACTGCTGGCCAAGAACGGTACCTTCTATCTTCTTCTCTCTCGTTTTAGTTCCTCGAGTGATTTTGGAGTTGGATTCTGAGCTTGAATGAGTTTGATTGGTGCGATTTGGTGGATTTTAGGGGCAGATTTGGTAATTTGTTGTTGCATGTGGTTTTTTTTTGAGTCAGATTTGGTTAATTTTGGTTCCTATTTGCTTGTTATATTTGAAATTGGTTTGATTAGGAGGACTTGGGGGTTTTTGTTATGTTAGAATAGTAGGTAGAGTTTTAGATCTTGGATAGAAATCTCGGGATCCGTGCGTAGATGAAAAGGAGAAGACAGCTGTGTAGTAATGGTGGCCTGTCACTGTGGTGGTAGTTGCGTCTTGTTAGCCTTGTGAATTATTATTTTTGTCTTTGGTGGAGTCTTTGTAGATCTTCTCGAATTGAGTGGAATGCTTCTTTTGTAAGGCGAGAGTTTTAGTGTCAGACTGAAATTAATAAATAAGCAACATTGGAATCGTGCTGTTGTGAGGCTTTGGGATTGCAGACTAACAGTCCTCAAGAGATTAGGGCATCATTGTTAGAAGTACCCAGCAGTAGAGTACAAGTTTTACATGAAGCGTTTACTCGAAGTAGGAATGTAGGATAATAGGAATGTAGGATAGGAAATGGAAAGAGGTTGATTTGTTCAGACGATCAGGACAATAACTAAAATGGGGAATGGCAATTGAAAAAGATCAGACACCTCTATCCTTGTTAAGTGATAGTGCTGTACTGTTGTACTATTGAATTCTTACCGTCTCTCCTTTACCCTTCCCCTACCAAAAAACGTTACCCACTGATTTTGAGGCCTACCACCTCTACTTTATCCTTGCCAGACCAAAATCCCGACTCATGGATGATGGCAGTGGCCTATAAATCTTCATTTAAGGTAGTAGAGAGCAAAGGGGTAGACTAGAAAGAGCGGGACTAATACAAGATAGCACCTCTGCGACTTATATTTTCTAATCAGAATTTCAAGTAAGTTGATGGCAAGAACGTCTGTTGAAGTATGTAGATTGTTGTTATCTTATCTTATTTTCCTTTCAATCCTTTATGCATGCGTGGTCATTGCAGCTGGTTAGTGGAGAGGTGTAAGTACTATGTTTGAGACTCCTAACAATCAAATGTCAATAAATTCTCATAAAAAATTCAAGGTCATTTTGGGTAGTTCAACGAGATTAAATTGAAGGGAAGTCAGCTCAGAGAATGATAACTTGTTATGTGACGTTAGTTCAATGTGGGCAATGCTAACTTGATTTGCTCATTGAGGCTCATTTTGTAGGATTATTAAAAGGCTACCATACGCTCATGATTATTGCATTCATTTTCCAAACTTTTTCATTGTTTACTGAGCCATTTATCTTATGTATCATTCTCATATGCTCATGATTTTTACATTCATTTTTAGAATATTTTCATTGTTTACTTATTTATTTATCTTTTCGTATTATTCTTGGAGACTAGAATGCCATTATTTCAAATTAGTATTGCTATTATATGGCTTAAATTTTAAATATGGTATAACCCTTTCATGACTTTTATGCTCAATTCTTATTGACGGAAGATTTTAAATCATATATTATGCATTTTATCTTCTTTTCAATACACACACACACACACACTATATATATATATATATATATGCATTTTATCAATTTACAGAAGACCTACTACACCTTTTATTTTTCTATAAAGAATACCTACCGCACCTTTCTCTTCTTAATGTCTGGCTCTTTTTATTTTATTTTATAATTATTTTTTAATTTGTGCATGTGAGTGTATGTTTGCAAAAACATCTTTAATCATGGCACTCAAATGTTCCTCTTGAATTCATAGGTACCGTGCCATTACAAGCGCTTACTATCGGGGGGCAGTGGGTGCACTCCTTGTGTATGATGTCACTCGCCATGCAACTTTTGAGAATGTTGACAGATGGCTGAAAGAATTGAGGAACCACACTGATTCCAACATTGTTGTGATGCTGGTTGGAAACAAATCAGATCTTCGCCACCTCGTAGCTGTCTCGACTGAAGATGGAAAGTCCTATGCTGAGAAGGAGTCACTCTACTTCATGGAAACATCTGCACTGGAAGCAGTCAATGTGGAAAATGCATTTGCTGAAGTTCTGACTCAAATCTACCATATTGTGAGCAAGAAGGCAGTCGAAGCGGGAGAAAATGGAACAGCTTCATCCGTCCCAGCCAAAGGAGAGAAAATAAATATAAAAGATGATGTGTCTGCTCTGAAGAGAGTTGGGTGCTGCTCGAGCTAGGCCAGGTAACAAAACTTATGAACGAATATTGCTTATCTTTAACTTGTGTAATATTTTTCCGACGGATACAAACTAGAGGATATGAAACATGAGGTTTTCCTCGAGTGGTTAAGCTAGTTATAGTATCCAAATTTAGTGACAATTCCTGTGAATGCTGATTAGCCCATTTAAATCGCCTTTCAGCACCAACTCTGCTTTCTATGTTTGCTTTCCCCAAGGATATATTTGGTGAATTTAAATATCAAAATTGTATCAACATCTTTATTTTTGTTTACACCAAAGTGCCCCCCACCTTTATTTGGATGCATATTATTAGGGTGAGTTCATATATGTGCAGTCTCCTGCAAATAATACGTTCGAGGCAAGTGCAGATGATTTTACATTTATGGTTTGTCTCATGCTCATTGTTTATTTGCTGGTCTAAATGCATATTTTCATGATCACATGTATCTGAAGACGTTGCAGTTAAACTTACCATATGAGATGTCATCTGCTTTTTAGGCATCTTGATTATAATAATTATGAATGATTAGATATCATCTTTATTGAATAGTTTTATTATCTATAAGGTTATGCTAGATTGAGTAGTACCTAATTTAGCAAGTAGAAAATGATCTAATTGAAGATGTGCAGTATCAATTCTCATTGAGTTCGCAGATCGAGGGTAATAGTGCCTGACAAGAGCTCTGGCAATTTAAACCCTGAATCTTGAATGGGATTTAAAATCTCATTCCAATTAATATGATTACATTTCCTGGTCATCATATTGTCCCTCCTCTACAGCAGCACCTTGCTGCACTATGAGAAGAGATGTACTAACCTCAAAAAAGCTAGAAGACACTAACGCTTCTGCTAGAGTACCTAGCTCATCGTAGTCGCTGCTGTCCAATACTGATGTCTCTGTCGGCGTGCTGATGCTTCCATGTCGTCTTCCCATTATGTACAAATCGTAATGATCCTCCATTTCCTTTATGACTTCGAGAGTTTCTTCCCAGCTATTCACCACTTCCTCTACCAACTCTATGGATGAATTGTGCATTGTATGGACCCTAAAACCATCCACGTACAAGTTATCAAGCTGTTTTTGCCTCCCAGTGTTTGCCATTACCTCTAAAATTTCGTTTTCATCGTCAGCATCATCTAAGCATGCCTCTGTATTCAAGATGAACCGAATAACCGTCAAGTCAACCCCTGGATGCCCAGCCATCCTTTTTGCATACGCTAATGCCTCACGGTCGTCTGCCCCTCCAATGGAAAATACAGCAAAGCGGTGGTTGCTTCCATCATCGGAGCTAATGTGGCTGCCGATGTTGGACTTGAAGATCTGGGATATACCAAGTCCACGGTCTACAAGAACCCCCACTGAGCATGGTGCATTGTCAATGACATTTCTATTGAATGCCCTGAGTGCAGGATTGGATTCCTCTATAGTGCCATCTAGGGTAGATTGTTGATGTAACGGGACAATCACAAGGGTAATGCACTTGTCCTCCGCAAAGTTGCATATGTCTTCATGCATTGTGGCGTAGGCTGAGACGATGGTGAGTGGCTGGACATTAACATTATCTTTTTGCTTTGCGTAGAGTTCAAAGGGATTGGAGTGCGAGGATGAAACTATTTGTCTGGTCTCGTGCGTGCTCCCTTCATTTTTGCTCTTGCAAGCATCATGGACAATGAGCATAGCGGAAGTGTGGCCGGTCATTTCAACAAGCTGGACAGCAAAGACTTGAATTGGGGACTGTCTGGTCGGATTGGAAGCTTCAAGAAGATTGATGATGGCGGGTGAGTTACGCGAGTCGTGGGTGCATGCAAGGATTCGAAGCTCTGTGTTGGATCCTACGCTTCGTATGTTCCTATTTTTGTAGTGCCCTAAATGCTTCTTGGTGGTGTTGCAAGTGTAGGATAGGAAGGGATGTTCCTATTTTTGTAGTGCCCTAAATGCTTCTTGGTGGTGTTGTAAGTGTAGGATAGGAAGGGTCCGACGGGAATCATCAGTGCCCAAACTACAAAGATCATAGCTGGGAATGTTCTTTGGTCCAAGGTCTGCACATGTAATAAGCAAACAAATTAAGAATGTTCAGTTGCAGCTGACAGAGAGGAATAGTACAGTGTATTGTGTGGGTCTGTATATTGTTTTGGACGTTATGTATACGTACCTTTATGTCCCTGCCGGTGCTGAGGATAAAGAGTGCCACTAGGCCTCTGGTGTTCATGACTACTCCCAGAGCCAGAGCATCCCGAGGTCTCATTTTGTGGATTAAGGCGGCAACAAAGCTGCCGGCAATCTTAGGTAAGAAAGCCAGCAAGAGAACCAGCATGTAACGTTTTGCAAATTTGAGTTGGAAGGTCGTATAAGAATCGTGTGAACTGAATACAAACCACATGTTGGTTCGTAGCTCGATGATTAGAAAGAAAAGAGGCATCAGAATCCCAGTCACAAAGGGTTGGATCTTCTCTACCACCAATTTTCTGAGCTCTCCCCTCGGCATAATGGCTCCCAAGACGAAAGGTCCGACGTAGGATAGTGTACCTAACGTATCAGTTATCAGGGCACATACCAGAACCCCCATGAGAACAAAGCTCACATGGAGTTCATTTTAATCGTCTCTCTTGTCCTCTTTGTTTTTCGTTAAGAAGCGGATTAGCTTTGGAAGAGCAGGCCGGAGTACATAAACGCAAAACCCTACGAAAGCCAGGGTGGTCAGTCCCGCCATTAAATAGTGGTGATTCAGATCGGTTAGTGCTAGAAGCAAGATAAAAAGGAACCACGAGCCTAGGTCGGAGATGACAGCAGATGCCAATGCAAGTTGTCCAAGCTCGGAGTTGAGGAGCTTAAGGTCTGCGAGGATTCGAGCCATGTCTGGGAAGCTTGTAGTGCCGAGGGCGAGTGCCCAGAACAAGTGACCCGAGTGTGTGTTGTCTTGCTGATTTGGGGCTTTCAGAAACTTCAGATCAGGCTTGACGTTGTTGTCTAGGACAAAAAACAAGCCCCAACCGCTGGCGATGGCGACCACCATGCCTACGAGGGCAATGCTGAGAGCCTTCTTCCTGGCACGCATCACCGGCTTTAGTTCAAGTTCTAATCCCACCAGAAAGATGTAGTAAACTAGGCCCAGGTTTCCTATAGTTTCTGAGGTCATCATGCTGTCGTATGGAGCAAACGAGTTAAAGAGAGTTGGCCCCAGGATAATGCCGGCCTGCATAAAGATTCATATAATCAACATCTAAGCTCAGATCAAGAGTTTGATGAGTAGTGTTTCAAATTTTGCTATCAAACTGCACTTCTCGATCAACCGGTACGATCAAACTTACTCAAATTTGAGTTTCTTTTATCAACATTTCTCTCGACTATCATCGATATGATCAGACATTCAAGACCAGATAGAAAGATATCAAATAACTTACTAGTATTTGAGCAACAATGCGTGGTTGGTGCAAGGGTTTGAGGGCGCGCACGAGAATGCTGGAAACCAACATGATGCTCACCATTTGGAGAAACAAGACAGGGAGAATCTTCTCCGTGGTAAGCCTCAAATGTTGTAGTTGCTTACTTGATTCCCTAACATATATATTATAACATACCAGTGTTAAGGTTCTTTTGTTATAAGGAAGAACAAAATCCGAACTATCAATTTTAGCTGAAATGTTTGCTTTCAGCGATGGAGGTAACGTTGCCATTATGTACGTCGACCTCCTTGCAGTGGCTCAGTGGTCTTGTCCGGATTTTAGCCTTCTCCGATCCGATCCTCTTCCTCTTCGTCTTAATTTTCGTTGTGATTTACAACCCCATTCGCATCCCCCGGCAGCAATCCTGAGGTTCTTCTCCAAACTAATGAAAGAAAATGGCCGGGGTACGTTGTAATACATGTAGAGTTTAGTTACCATGTCTCCGCTGTGTTTGGTTGAGCATTTCCCACCATTTTCGATCTCTCCGGCCTCCACAGTTTTTCATTCAGTTATGTATTCTAGTACGTCTAAATTTTGTTAGTCTAACTCTTGACAGCATTGAACCGGTTAATAAAGTTTACAATAATAACGAACTTTAACAGAATTTAGAAGCTCATCCTTTTTCCCAAAGAAGCTCATTATGTTTGTGCACAATTAGTAATTACATACAATAATTCAGGATGCATACATACATACTAGACTGGATGAAAGTATATTATATGATATTGTATATCAGTTGATTGCAACAGTTCAAAGATCACTGTAAGGTGGCTGGTTATGACATACATGGCATGGCATCCTTTCTTTGAGTGTGTGATAGTAAAACTGCTAGGGCACATTTCATGTAGCATCTTAGCTGCGACATTTCTACAAAACAATTCAGAACAAATTTCTTGGACAACGACTTCATCCCACATATTAGGGCAAAACAACACTGAATAAGAGTCTACCCAAAGAAGGTAGATTTGGGCATTTGGCTAGGTGGTATAAACCCTAGTATACGATAAGGATAAGTCAGTTCATAACCGATCGAGCTGGAATTAAACAAATCTAGGCCAATTCAGTTATAATAAGAAGTCGCCTCAAACAGTTGAATTCAAAAACATATACGAGTTTTTGTTATAACTAAGATCCTCACTCGAGATATGTTGTGTGAACATTTATCATTTTCAAACTGTATCGTTTTTGTATTTATTTTTATTTGGGTGTCCAACCTTGGGCCAACATTAGAACAATGAACAAGGCAACTCACCATTTTGGCCCATCACAATCATCTCCAAAAACCTCCCTGCTCTGCTCCCGCTCAAATCAATCATCCCCAAAACCCTCACTCTCTTGCTCAACCAATCCCAATCCCAATTCGAATTCAAACCCTAAAATGAGAGAGCAAGAAACCGAGAAGCTCCGCGCAGTGGTCCGAGACTGCGTCACCAAGCACCTCTACTCGTCGGCGATCTTCTTCGCCGATAAAGTCGCCGCCTTTACCAAAGAGCCCGCCGATATCTACATGCTCGCTCAGGCCCTCTTCCTCGGCCGCCATTACCGTCGCGCCTTCCACCTCCTCCACTCCTCCAAGATCGTCGACCGCGACCTCCGTTTCCGCTACCTCGCCGCCAAGTGCCTCGTGAGTCGCGCCATCTCTACCTCTTTTGAAAGTCTCTGGAATTTGGGGCTTTTGCTAAAGTTTCGAACTTTTTTGTTTTTCATTTCTGGGTTTTGGGTTAATTTGTTTGATTTTGAAATCAGTAAAAGATTTTTACTTTTTTGTTGTTGGGATTAGTTTACTGCCTTTAGTTTGTTGATATTTTGACTGTTCTTGATTTGGTGGTTTGGATTTGTGAATCTTTTGATCGAAGTTGGATCAATTTTGAGGTGTTGGTGTGATGTTATCAGGAAGAGCTGAAGGACTGGCATCAATGCCTTAATATACTTGGTGATGCCAATGTGGATGAACATGGGAACGTATACGACAGAAACGATTCTAATCTCATGTACTTGGATAAAGGCGGTGAAGATCATGAAATCAATGTAAGGTTCTCCCTCGATACATTCATACACCCCCCTCGTTGCTAAAATGCTAATTGTTTCTATAAGACATGGTATCTCTAAAGCTCAGGAAACACGTTGTTAAAGCAATTCAGTACTACATTGCTGTCGATTTGAGGGTAAAAAATATATGTAATTGGGAAGGAGCTTAGTTCAGGATGACTAATAATGACTTGAGCGAAAATAGACATCAGATTTGTCTGTCTAAGCTGGTTTTAGTGTACTACGTATCCTCTAAGTTCATTTTGCAATACTACGTTTATTATTTGTGAGTTGACGTTTGTGAATATCCCAGTTTTCAATTATTTGTAGCTTTTTAATAACTAGGGACACAAACTATATGAGCATGTTTAGATTCTACGACCTGACCAATATGCTTCTGTATGGTTTCTTGTCACTGAATGTGTTATTCTAACTTGCTACAGATAGCTTCTGCAATATGCTTTCTACGTGGTAAGGCATTTGAAGCTCTGGAAAATCGTGTCCAGGCGCGGAAGTGGTAATTATTTCTTGTTACTACTGTAACCATTCAAAGTGTGTTTGTGATTCTGCATGGATATATATATATACGAAAAGGATGTGGAGCGGACGTCCGCACGGTCCTTAAAGTGCGGACGTCCCTCCGTTCGCCACCGTACGGCGCCGGCAAGGGCGCGCCTCCACCCCAGCGGACTCCAGCCCCGACCTCTTTCCATCCCCGGCGAGTCCGGTGAATTCCGGTTTTCCGGCCAGATCAATCTTGGGTGATCTCGCCGGAAAACTGGAATTCGCCGGACTCGCCGGGGATGGAAAGAGGTTGGGGACGCTGCTGGAGTCTGCTGGGGTGGAGGCGCGCCCTCGCCGGCACCGTACGGTGGCGAACGGAGGGACGTCCGCACTTTAAGGAAAGTGCGGACGTCCGCTCCACATCCGGCCTCTATATATAGATATATATATATATATTTTTCCCAGCAGCTGTGAAATTTAAACTAAATGTCCGTTTGTAAACTAGTAGCAATATGATAGTTTCTATACGAGTGACATTTGTCGAGAGAAGTATAGCTGAAGAGATAATTGAAGTTGTTCTGTTTGCTTTTGCGTTTTGTTTTGAAAGGTACAAAGCTGCAATCAGAGCCGATCCTTTATGTTATGAGGTATGCTGGCATTTATTCTTATGGATCTCTTAGATGTTTACTTCCCTAGAATTGTTTTCTTGTTGTATAGCATTTATGGCCATCTAAGTTGGGAAGTAGCATTGCCTACACATGATTTCTAATGGCTTTATTATTCCTTTTCAGGCATTGGAATGTCTTATTGACAACCATATGCTGACATGTGAGGAAGGTAGGGGTTGTCAAAGCAATCTTTTTTGTTTTAGTAAGATTTGGTTTTCATAAATGGAAGTAACATCCTGGATTAATTTTGATTCTTGAATCCGCTTTCCAGTCGTCTTGTTTTTCACTTCTTCAGTCAACTAGCTTAAATCTCTTTTAGGTCTTTTGGGATATTATGTTATTAATCAGTAGATTGCATATGAGTTGGGCCTGTATATCCTCAAACAATAATGGGTTGAGGATGATGGTATCCTCTACTTATACCTTTTAATTTGCTGCTGAATTTCAGAGGCAAGTCTACTTTCGTCGATACAATTTGGTCCTCAAGATGGATGGCTTTCGTCATTTTACTCGTGCTTGATAAAAAAGGTAAACATAAATGAATCTCTAATGTGTCCCAGTTTAAGTGGGAAAGTTATCAAGGTCCCAGTTTCAGGGCCTTCTTTTTACTTAATAAAGTTTTACTTAAAAGCATTTACTTGCCGTGTTTTCCAGTATGACAAAGAAAATGTTGTAGAAGCATACTTTGGAGAACTTGAAAAAGAGAGATCTACTAGTACCACTTCTGATCTTTCCTTCATTCACACTCTGAAAACCAACACTGACCTTCTGGCTTGCAAAGCAGAATACTACCATCAGTGCGGTGAATATCAAAAATGCTTTGAACTCACCTCTTTGTAAGTTGGCAACTGTTTTGGAATTCTACTTATGAGATGCTAGAGCAAATAAATAATCTGCTTTCTCGTTTTCCTTCTCAGCCTACTTGAAAAAGACACTTTTCATCTCAAAAGTACATTAGTGCATCTAGCAGCTGCTATGGAACTTGGGAATTCAAATGAGCTCTATCTTTTGGCATGCAATTTAGTGAAGGACTATCCTCAAAAGTGAGTGGTTGAAACACTTATTACTTGAACCTTATACATTGTGTTTGCTGGTAATGCCCATGAAACAAGATGTGCAACCGGATTGTGGTTTCTTGGGGTCTGGGGAATGTGGTAAAACCCTGTTGAGATGCCACATGAAGGAAGGATTTTGGATTTTCGTCAGGAATTCTCTGTTGTTATCCATTTAATTTATTACTAATCAGCTTTTTTTTGGTGTAGGGCTTTATCATGGTTTTCTGTTGGATGTTACTATTATTGTATCAAAAAGTTTGATCAGTCACGCCGCTATTTCAGGTAATCAAGATTAGTAGTCATATGTTTCGGGCTGCCTCTGCATGGTTGAAGATAATTTTGAGCACTTGAAATTTTACACATTTACTATTTGTGATTTTTTGTTGTATTCGGGTTTGAAATATATGAATTTCTTATTTCTTCTGGATCTGTTATACTCTATAGTAAGGCTACCAATGTAGATGGAAACTTTCCACCTGCATGGATAGGCTATGGGAATGCTTATTCTGCTCAAGATGAAGGAGATCAAGCAATGTCAATTTATCGTACTGCTGCTCGTTTGTTTCCTGGGTAAGTTATTGTATATCTTGGTATATATTTTTTTTGTTGCCGATTTCTTCAGCCAGTTCAACATATATGGAAGCAGGATATCATGATATGTATATGTGCTGTGTTTGGTTACCTTATTGTTAAAATCAGAAATTTTCTTCTTGTTTGTTAAATTTCTATATTCATTTCAATTAAAATATGACATCAATGATTTTATTGTTTATCTGTATTTTTCAACATTTCCATTGTTGCCTACTTATTGGATGCTTTCTCCACACTTCCCCACCACATTTCTAGAATTGCTTGCAGGGTTCAGATTTTAGGTTGAAATTGAAGCTTCAGTAGAATATTTAGTTAATCTGGATGACCAATCAGCTCTGTTTGTTATTTCTACTATAAAACATATAATGTTGTTTCATGTTTGGCTCTCTCTCTCTCTCTCTCTCTCTCTCTCTCTCTCTCTCTCTCTCACAGGCATCCTTAGTCATGGTAGTTATGTACGCAAACACAGATAGTACATATTTTTCATTTGTTTGCAACATATGGTCTTTACTGTTGCTGCAAACGTACATTGTATCATATGGTTCATATGTCTCTCAAGTAATCCATACTTAAGATATTGTTTATAGCAAATCATGATATTCTCTGTTCCAGGTGTCATTTACCAACTTTGTACATTGGAATGGAGTACATGCGAACCCACAGTTACAAGCTCGCTGATCAGGTGATTAGAGTTCTCTAAAGTGTAAACTTAAACACTTGAATACTGTCTTTTGTGATCTCCACTTGGGTATGAGTGCGAATTAATGCACTTCTATTGGTCTATGTGACCGTGATAGTATAAGGGAAGTGCTGACTAGTCAGCTCGAGCACCTATATTTATAAATGAGATAAAAACAAAATATCACAGCACGTTACTAGTTGGTTTTGGATGAATTACTGTTTATACCTTTTATAATACCTGGATTCTTCCATTATCCCTACAAGTCTAATGGTTTCTTTCACATATCAAATTATTGATGTCACCGGTTCAACCTTTGGTTCCGTCGAACTGGTTGGATGTCCTGTCCAGTTCTCAAAACATCAGGTAGAACATAGAATATCAAAGTATGACAGTAGCAACAAGTGAGATGGCTATGGTATTAGAAGTAACCCCTCCATCATTTAGAATGCCTTTACTTTGTAGGTTGTACATTTGATTGTCTCTTGTGCATTTCCCACCTGACAACTATAGATGGTGCAGCTATATAGAATATCAAAGTATGACAGTAGCAACAAGTGAGATGGCTATGGTATTAGAAGCAACCCCTCCATCATTTAGAATACCTTTACTTCGTAGGTCGTACTTTGATTGTCTCTTGTGCATTTCCCACCTGCCAACTATAGATGGTGCAGCTATATATTCTTTTCGTTGCATTACTATACAAGTATTGAAATGCCTCTTTGCTTTTCTTAGTTTTTGGTGCAGGCTAAGACTATTTGCCCATCGGATCCTCTTGTATATAATGAACTTGGAGTTGTTGCTTATCAAATGAAGGAGTAAGTACTGAATCCTGAAATATGCAACCCTCTTGTACATGCTCAATGTTTATTGTAAAAAATATCAATTGGTAAATACGTAACCTCTGCTATTACAGTGGGCTTATGTGTGCCTTGATTGTAATCTAGAATCCTCAAGTGTGCTTGAATGTGTTATAACTTAGTGGTTTGTTATAACTTAGTGGTTTGTTTTTGTCGGTCACTTTATTGCGTTGTGGCTGAAGTTACTTTATGCTATAACAGTGAGCTTATGTTTGTCTTGATTGTAATTTATAATCCTCAAGGTGGCTTGATTGTGTTATAACCCAGTTGTTTGTTTTTATCAGTCACTTTTTGTCACATTATGGCTATATGTAGGTTGTAAGTTTCAGGGTTGCTTGTCTACATGGTTGTTTCCTTGTAATACTGGCATTGTTTATTTCATTTGTGGTCTTGGGATGGATAGAACAAAAAGATAGCCATGCTGCAACATCATTAAGTTTATGTTTTTTTTTTTTTTCCTCTTCCCTCTTTCATTCCATGTCAAGTGATTCTTAATGAAACTTTTGTCTTTTGATACAGTTATAAGAAAGCTCTGTGGTGGTTTCAGAAAACTCTGGCGCAAATTCCTTCCCCTTTAGGTGAAATGTGGGAACCAACTATAGTTAATCTCGCCCATGTATACCGAAAATTGAAGTATGTTATTTATATGTTCGTAATTCATAGCATTTCTTTTATTACCACCTTATGTGAAGTTGAGGATATCAAGCACTACCATGTATGACTAATTTTCTTTGCCTAATTAAATAAACTTGATATGTCTCAGGATGTACAATGAAGCTATTTCATACTACGAGAAGGCACTTGCATTATCAACAAGAAGTGTGAGTACTTATGCAGGTCTCGCATATGCTTACCATTTGCAGGTATATAAAGTATTTAATTAACATGTTTGTCTTTAAGGGGAAAAAAAATAAAAAGACTCTTTCATTTGAAGTAAATTAGGGAGACCGATATATCAATTTGTGGCTATTCGATAATGCACTAAATATTAAATATCCAGAATGAGTCTGCATAAAATATTTAACTTTAAGGTCTCTCTGCCCATGTGCTTGCGCACATTTTGTTTGTGTTAAATTGAATACCAAGCAGTGGATGTTGCTCTTTGCTCTCTCTCTCTCTCTCTCTCTCTCTCTCTCTCTCATATGAAGATTGGGATAGAACTTTCTTAATTTGCAATCGAAATGTTTTTGAATCTCATTCCTTCATGTACTCCACCCAGATTGTACCAAAAAGTAGATTCTCATGGTCGTCTCGCCTGAATTTTGCTTCTATCATGCTTCTAACTTTATCTTCTACCATGTACCCTAACATGTTAATTTGTTCTTTTGACTGAGAATTACTTCTTATTCTTTTTGTGCTATAGTAGTTTTAAACGGATAACTACTAGCAACACATCTGTTGATGACTTTATTAATGAGAACAGTATTTTATCAAACAAAATTATAAATAAATGTAGTTCTATATGTCTTGTGTCCCAGCTAAACATGATGAAAATAGTTGTGCTAATGTTTCGTTTTGTTCTACTGTTGTGCAGGATAATTTTACTGCAGCAATAACATACTATCATAAAGTGAGCGAGTACTCTCAATTGAATTGTCTCTAATGAATTGTATATGATGTAAATGGAGTATGTAAGAGAATAATTTGACTTCAGCACTGATGAATCTGCTTTGTTGTTTCGGTGCAGGCTTTGTGGATAAAGCCAGATGATCAGTTCTGTACTGAAATGCTAAGTTTAGCTTTAGCAGATGAATGCCACAGCAATATAGACACAGAACGGATTAAGGCTTATGTTTGAAGAACAAGTATTCTCATATGTATTATTGTATTCCATGTGCATTAGAAAGCAAATACCCTGGATAGATTAGCATATGTAACCTTATTTTGCTTTTGATTAAAATATTTTCTGTATGTAGGAGTCTTGACCTGTAATTATTAGTGTTTTCTATGGAAGACACATTTTCAATGTGAAAGTTAGAATCTGATAGCAAATCTTTTTTATCCGACATATAAATGAGATCCTAGACACATAATAACCCATTTAGTGAGTCTTCCAGTCCGTATACTAATATCCACAAATGCAGCAAAATGACAGTGTATACCACATCAAAAATATGAAATTCCAGCAGAATTATGATCTCTCTTATATGGCTCAAACCAATAACTAGTTTAAAATGTGTTACTGTTATCATTCTCTATCATATGTATATCCTATCAGTCTTCTTTGGCCCGTGCAACATCAACTAGGTACTGATTCAAATGCTGACCGAATGTGTTTGTAGAGAATGACTCGGTAACATGCACCCGAGCATCTACACCCATTCTCTGTGCCATCTGTGGGTCTTGAATGAGTTTAGCCATAGCCAAGGAGAACTCTCTTGGGTTACTTTCACAAAGAAATCCCGTTACACCGTTCTTAACCGTCTCCACAGGACCTCCACTATTGCATGCAATAACTGGTTTATGAGCCGCCATTGCCTCCAGAGGAACAATGCCAAAGTGTTCATCCTGCAATGTTGATAGATCTTATATCAAAACTATTTCCTATTATATACTGGATTGATCAACAGAGGACAACAAAGTGTGGAATTTGCACCTTTGGTGTATAAATGACACATAGGCATTGGGAGAGTAGTGCATTTCTTTCGGCTGTTGAGCAAGATGTGATGAACTTAACCTGATTGGACACTCCTTCCCTTTCTGCTAAATTTTTGAGCTCCTCCAAGTACTCGACATTTTCTCTCAACCGATTGTCAAAGCCACCTAAAACAATCAACATGTAAGAAAAAGTCAACCAATCAATAATGATATGATGTTGCAATTATAACTTTTAATGTCAACAAGTCAGACATAAGCTATTGAAACAAGGACACAACATAAGCAAAAGTGATGTTGCACTGACACACACATCACTATCAACCTCTTAGGGAATTGATATAGCGTTGGTCCCTCTGATAAATTTTCCAGATAATGATGGCCACAATTTTTGAAACCAAGGATCAAACATAACTAGTCTGCTAGCCCATATGTATCCAACAATTTACCGACACTGCAGACAGGTAAACAACTCAAGTGTTTGCACTAACACATACAGATCCCTAAACCTTGAATTCTTCCTCAGTTCCATGCTAATACTTGAATCATTCAAGACAAACATGAACCTAAAGGGAAAGCTTAATCACTGAATCAGGTGACAGCAAAACTTCTTGGTGATTGAGCAGCTAGTAATTATTAACAGGTACGACACATCCCTAGAAAACGTACTTTGAAGATTTATCTATCGGTTAGTATGGCATCTCGGTCAATAAGATTAGTTGGACAGAAAAAAAATAGGAACTTGCCTGCAATTGTCAAGGAAGCTTCAGCCAGATTATCTCCTTCAAGGGTGCGAAGCATGGCAAAGGCTGAAATCGCCAAGTCTATATTCTTTTTCCTCTCAAAACGGTTGATGGAGAGAAAATTTAACCTACCAGGAAAAAAAATAACAACTCTAAGCCTCCAAATTAAATTCAAATAACAAAGACATAAATTAATATCTTTGCACTAATAGATGCATAAGTATGTTCTTTACTTGTGAGAAATGCTAGGTTCATCGAATTGATTCACATTGACAGCTGGGTAAAGAACAGCTGGTTTAATTCCTCGTGCATGAAGATGCTTGAATGTCTTTGCAAATGTCAGTGCTGTAAATTTGCTGTTAACAAGAATCTTATCAGCCATTCCTGCACCAGTATATTTGAAATGTATTTCATAATCTGGTAAGATATAGTGGATTTCCACAGCAAAGGAGCACTATGTATACGCAAAATACATATCCAATGTAAACAAAAAGGCCAAGGTAAGGAATCGGACCAGTTGTCATTTCTTCTATGAAGTCTATGGGCTTTCTATATATCCTCCTCAAAACAGTTGTGTGTTGAGCCAGCAATAAATCTGGAAAATGACAGTAAAACAGAACCTGCAAACGAAGATGTAATCCATAAAACAACTAAAGTACCAAACACCACCATATAACAACTAGAAGGTGCAAATACCTTTGCCGACTTCTTAAGCTTCAGCAATGGGATGACAACAGAGACCTGATCTACTAGTATTACATCAAACGACGGCCACATGAATAGCACACAGAGGGCCACATAGAGGCATCGCAGATATGCACACAAAGCATGAAGATGGTAGAATACATGCCGGGGTAGGAAAGAACCATATACAGTAACAGGAAAGGCACCTGGAAAACCAAATGACGTTATAAAACCAAACCATTCTCTAACTGAGCAAAATAACCAAACTGATATCTTTTTCCTACACATTACCAAATAGCCAAATAGAACCTTAAAGAAATTCCATTCTCCAACCCCGAAAGCCTAACATCCATATTCCTGTGCAAATCCTATCAAAGATTTCTGATTCCACCCATATTTTACAAGAGGCCGATATCTTCAAAGTTCACTGGAACTTCTTTTCTCCTCGAGAAAACGATATATTATTGCATTTGGTAAACTGGTCATCATATAAACCCTTTAATTCAACTCTAACATATGATCACAACCCCATTTTGCAGTCTTAAACATTGAGCATCACAATCCAGTTTAATCTTATGATACTTTTCTTTACTATATATCCCCATTACACTTCTATACACGAAACATTGATTGCAAAGATCAAAACTTGAAGGAGAGAAAAGCACAAACCAGAGATGGTCTCCTCAAAGCATCGATCTTTATCATGGTGTGAGGTAAAGACGTGAACTTTATGGCCATGCGATGCCAACTCAACAGCCGCATCCACAATTAGTCTTTCAGCTCCTCCTACACTTTCATAACCACAACAACTCAGAACCCAAAAACAAACCTTCAATAATAATCACACTAATATAAAACCCAAAAAGAACAAGAAGAATTTACCTATACCCAGATCGGGATGAATAATAGCCACGTTCAACTTTGAGCTCCCTCCTCTCTTCGCCATTCTATAGCTTCTCTAAATGCTTCTGCAAATTCTCAACTCAAGAGCTGAAGTCTTTAGCTGTATTGGGTCAAAACTAATTCGGGTCGGGTCGGGTCGGATTTTTAAATACAGTTCGGATTCGGGTTCGGGGCGAAGGTTTTACTGCCCAATTGGGTTTCCCCAATTCTCATTTTCTAAGAAGCAGAGAGAAATGACCGGAGAAGAACTAGCGGGCCCACCAGCGCCGAAGCTCGTCCGCCTGCTCTATTTCGTCGGAGCCGGATGTAAGTTTGATCGATTTTCACTTAAAGATTTGATCTTTCATACAAAGTTTGAGTCTTTATTACTTTTTTTTTAATGAATTTTTTTTGGTAGTCATTTGCACTGTTGGGATTAACAAATGGCGTGAGCTCCAGAGCAAGTCTTTGAATTTGGAGAAGCAGAAGCAGCAGCAGCTGGCCCAGAATACTGCAAATGCCCTTGATTGATCTCCCAGGTTTTTTTTTTTTTTTTTTTTTTTTTTTTTTTTTTTGTTATTTGAAATTGGTGATGGTGATGATAAGAACTGTAGTGGTTGCAAATCTCATTGATGTGTAGTTTTGAAAATTTTGGGTTGCAATTTCTGTATCCCTTGGAGTTTTTAGTTAATGGAATAGAGTTTGGTTAAGGTTGATCTTGAGCTTCATTGAGTGGGCTATGTGCTGGCAGTGCTGCTCTAGATGAGTTCAATGTTGGATTGATTTGGTAGTGTTGGTTATTTGGTGCACCAGACGTCTGTGATTTGATTAAGTTATACAGAAAAAGGAGCACAAATTATTTGCTGTTTAATTCGAACCATACAAATATGATTCAAGGCCTTAGGTTAGACTCTCAATTAAGGCAGTAGGAGGTTAGACTATGCGGGTTTGATGGGACTCTTCTTCATGGAGAGAATAATAGTCTACTCAGTGTTGAATTTCCTGCTGGCTGTTTTGATCTCGAAAGATATATTCTGGTGATAACAGACTCAAGCTATGTGTTCTTTATTACCGAAGGCTAGTGATTGACACTTCAAAATTGTAGCCAACTTTTTTTAATGTATGATTGGACATATGGTGTGGTTAGTTACCCCTCTATTTAGGTATTTGGGAAATCATTCTGAAATCTTTGTTACTGGTTTCTGACATCATGCAGAACACACATCCTTCAATCAATTATTCATTAACCTCATATTTCCCTTTTTTGTCTCCACTATGCATTTCTATTGGTTTGAAGAAATTCTAAGAATACTTAGAGCTAGAGCTAGAGATTGGAAAGTCTAGTATCTTTACCGTTTTGCAAGCAAAGCTCTCATTGCTTCCGGTCTTTACAAAAGGATGAGTGAGGATACATATGGTTTCTCACCAAAATGTATAGAACAAGTATTGAATATTCAATACTCATTGCACCTTTCTCATCCAGCTTTCTGCATTAGTTTGGGTACTTCAAATAGATTAAGAGTTCACTGTGTCTGTCACATGCTTGATGAAGAGACTTGCAATTTTAAAGCCTAGTTTACCTGTTTTTGTACAAATGGTCATTATTCCTTTCCATATTAGGTAGTCTGTAACAACGGTTCTTTTTGTTTTTTGTTTTTCTTTGGTCAATTGTCATATCAGGCTTTGTAATTACAATCAGCATTTATGAAGTATGCTCGGTGCATCGATTCTTCCACATAATGACTTTCATAGTGATTGTTAAGTATAGATTAGGACGCTTACTGTGAATGCTGATGAGCTTGTTCATCTAAGAAATTTAGGGTATGTGTCTCATGTCTATCAGCTTTCCTTAGCAATACCGTTGCAACTTTAATGCTTTTACTATGGGGGCAACACTAGTGAATGATATTGTTAATTGTTTAAGAAACGACAGTCTTCAAAATTTTGATTATCTGCCGTCCAGATTGAGTTCTTAACTCTAACGTGGTACAAAACGTATCCCACCCTGGTAGCAAGAGTTTGATTCTCGCCCTTCTTCTTGTATCAGATTCACAGGGGACCTTGAATTTGTGTAGATACCCAATAGTCTAGACTCCAGAGTAGCAGCGGCCTTGACCATCTTCAGTTGGAAGTTTAAGTGCAGGTCTTGTTAAACGAGCTACGTGAATCTGATGGTATTATAGTGTCATATATATTCCGGGACTTGCTTTGACGAGTAGCCATCAAGTGTTCACATCTTCTAATTTGGCCAAAACTTTGGGTTAGTCGTGATGCTTTCTGAATGATTGTGTACGTCGGACTTAACATGTAGGCTACGACCTTCTTAGTGTTGGTGTCTTGGCGAGACTTTCATATCTACTGTTAGCAAACAGCAAAGCTTCTTAAATCCTTACCAATTTTCTCAAATTCCATCTGTGTGGCCGTAGCCGCAATTCGAACGGTGATGCATACTTGCTAGATGTGGCAGTGATCGAAACTGCGGTCTATAAAATACAACCTAATTTGCAGCAGTGATCTAAGAATATACATTACAAAAACAATGAAAGTTAAACTAATTTGACAATGTATAAAATACTTGCTTCTTGCCAGCTTAAATGTTCAGTAGAGGGTCGAGCAACAAGAATATTACTCTGAATACATGCATACAGATCATACTGGAAAACACAGAATATTACCCAAACGTGCATTCAAGGATATGGTGTGAACCACAAAGTTCGACTTAGGCTCAAGGAACGCAAATGATCACTCATAGGAGAAGTCATAGGATTAACGCTCCTATTTGTCAACTTTAGAACACCCCCAAGTCTTCCATGCTTTCTCCAGGTCAAGGCAGAAGAACAGCAAAATAGATATTCTCTAATATGTCTCATCTTGGAAACGACCGAGACCACTGGTGCGTGGAAGAGATGAACTTATACTTATTCTACCAAGGTCAAAAATCTCCACCACCAGTAATATTTATACTCTCCAACTTCTTACGGTAATAATGAACGAATCCTTGGATTCATAATCTCTTGGTAGCTAGGTACCAAGCATTCATGTAACTGTGGAAAAAGCTTGTAAGAAAAGTATTAGGAAAGTAATCTCTTGTATCTTGTTGTTCAGGAAAGTACCAATCATGTGAATATCAATTGTATTATGGTTGTATTACGTGATTGTAGTTGTTTCCTTGTAGGTAAGGAAACTCTCATGTATATGTATTCTGTGATTATCAATGAATTCTATTCTAGCCAAACTATCTCTCTTTTAAAAAGTTTGCCGGCAGTTCTAGCTAGGGTGATGCTGAACCACCCGTTGCAGCGGTGTAGGTAGAGAGTGCGACGTACAGTGGCATCTGATATGGAACACCTTAACTTGCAAAGTCCCATGCATGCATGGCGGGTGGCAGCATATAACTTGTCATCGATAGTATTTCTACATTGGAAAATTCGAGAGCCTCCTGCGCTTCATCTAAAGCTACCGCGCTTCATCTAAAGCTAGCCTGAATGAGGGTCCATGATTTTTCAGTGATCCTTTACAGAAAACCAGACGTACGGCCTGATAATATATCAAGGCTAGCAACATAACAGTTTTGATCAGTTGGGACTGAAGAATCTACTTAATATTCTTTCTCCGTTTCTTTAGGTTGGAGTTGATGGCAGCATCGGTTTTGATGGGAGCTAGCATGACTCGAGCACCAGATATTGGATTTAAGAAGAAGTAGGAATGATCAGAAAATCCTTTTCTAGCAACCATGATCAGCCACCCCTCCCACTGATTCTTAACTATGGAATTCGGCCTGTGAATTTTCCCATCACTTGCGAGTTACGAAGCAACCATCTTTGATGAAGAAAAAATGTTCAGAATCGAGAAATAGGCATATATAAGTCGATGTGAAGTCAAGAAGGGCATACATCACGACAGTGGAGGTAGTTTGGGACAGGCAGACGACGTTTTAGAACCAACTGCATGATATCATCAGGCGGTTGCATGCTTGGATCAAACATCATCATCGGATCATCGATCACCATATCTTGTTTTTGGCGCATATAACCAGTGTGGCAGTGTGCCGGAACCAAATTCTTGATAGGCTTCCGATTGTGGCCTTCATAACCTCTGCTTGCGCATGCGGATCGGGAAGTAGAAAAAAGATCAACAATAGTTAACCTTGAATGTATAATGGGGATCCAAAGCTAACTTAGGGCCCGTTCGGTATCCAAATTCACTCATGTACTTCCCTTTCGGTGCACTTAATTTGTAAAACAGGGAAAATATACAATATGAATAAAAACAGGAAACCCGTGTTTACTGAAAACTCTCATCCCATACTCGATTACTCTTCTCCCCTCTCTCTGAGTCCATCTCTCTCCCACAACTTCCCCTCTGTTTATCACTGTCGGTTTCTATCTCTCTTTCTTCTCAACATCTGTTCATAACAATATCTTAGGCCGCTTTATAAAATCATTTTTACAATATTGAATTGCAAAACGAAAACGAGGAATTAAACTATGAGATCTGTTATGCAGAATCTTCGTTGTTCAATTTCTATAGTACGTTCTATGATTAGCTTACAATATATTTTCATTTGCCATGGCAAAATCATTTACAGCCAGCTTTTGCATCTCATCACAAACAAAAATGCAATAAAAAGTCGATTTGGCAATTGGGCCAACTGGTGCAAGAAACCAGACCTCGTCCTAATACTTCCACGTAGCCGGTACGTGCCTCTCACTCCAACCCTTAACGACCATATGGCACGAAGCCACGAACCAACCCAAAAATAGTAAACCCCTCTTAAACTTTGCCCCTTTTTGTTTAGCTCATCAAGGCATACTCCTCATACCCAAAATCCCAAACCCGTCATTAGCAGCGGTCAGCCGCCCCCACCGCCGCCCATGAACGGCTTCACCAGCTTCAACGACTCGTGGTTCCAGCAGCTCCACCGCCTGGTGCAGCAGCTCTCCTCCTGTCCCAAACACCCCACCACCACCGAGCACCAGCACCACCTCCTCCATGTCATCAACAAAGTCATGTCCCACTACGCCGAGTACTACCACGTCAAGTCCCTCGCCGCCGAGCAAGACGCCCTCTCCGTATTCGTCGCCCCATGGGCCACCACCCTCGAGCGCTCCCTCCACTGGATCGGCGGTTGGCGCCCCACCACCGCCTTCCACCTCGTCTACTCCGAGGCCTCCATCCACTTTGAAGCCCACATCATCGACATCCTCCGCGGCTTTCGCACCGGCGACCTTGGCGACCTCTCCCCCGCCCAGTTCCGCAGAGTTAGCGAGCTCCAATGCGAAACTGTACCAGCTTATCTGTTTTGAGTTTTGACAGTTGGGTTTCGAGTGTGTGATACACTAATGTTTTGATGTCTACTTATTTCTTGATTCTTCAGGTGAAGGAGGAGAATGCGGTATCGGAGGAGTTATCGGAATGGCAAGACGGCGTGAGCGAGCTGATGGGAAGCAGTACGGATCTGGATGTGAAGACGGTTCAGCTGACGAGCGTGTTGAAGAAGGCGGATGATCTGCGGCTGAGAACGGTAAGGAAGGTGGTGGATCTGTTGACGCCGCAGCAAGCTGTGGAGTTCTTGATTGCTGCTTCCGAGTTACATTTCGGAGTTCGTGGATGGGGGCTAACTCAGGACCGTAACCGGAGCAATAATTTCTGAGTCTGTTTATGCTGGTCGGACGGTAGTGGCCGAACCTTGGCGGATGATTAATTGGGTACTATATACACTTTTGGTTTTGTTTGCGGCCTAAACTGCTAAGTTGAGAGGTTGTTTTCCATTATGTCCGTCTTTGCTAAAATATATGTTTTGTGTTGTTTATCGTCTATTTGAACCGTCGGTTTATAAGAAAAAGGATCAGGATCCTCTCCTTGGCTGCATCCCGTTCTTGTTTATCCTTGGCTTTAAATCATGTCCGTTCACGCGGTATCCAAAGGTCACAAACATGACACCTCAGCGACAACCCACTAAAACTCATTAAATGTGTTATTTAATTGCAAACGTCGTTTAGAAGGATTGAGTGAGACGTTAAATCTCGACTTCTCACCTGTTCAAAAAAAAAAAAGAAAAAAAAAAGTCTCGACTTGTCAGCCTCTCTCTCAGTCCTAGTTCTCCTCCGTCGCTTTCACTCCCATGGCAGCAACCACAGCAGCGCCGCCGAGCTCTTCCTGATCATCGTCTTCTTTTAATTTTCTGCCCTTTTCCTCTCTTTCTATTCCCTTTCGAATTAGTTTCTTCTCTTCTTCTTGTTAATCCGAAAAAGGATTGAATCCCGGAGAATTGAGGCCTCTTCTGAGTTCTGACCTTCAAAAACCTCAGCCAATGAATGCAATACGGTTGATCGAACCCTTGTTTGATAAAATCCTGGGTTAGTTTGGTTGATCACAATAACAAATTGACAAGAGGAAACACATATACCACCTGGGGATCTTGCAATGGGGTGACAGACAGATGAATATATAATTGCTATATATATATATATATATATATTCATAGATCGAAACGAAATCAAAAATTTATCTTCTTTCCATGCCATAGGTACCATTCTGTTGACGGGGTTGGAGAGATGGAAATTTCTGTGAGAGAAATGAAGAAGGAAGACGAACAGATGACGGAAATACTAGAAAACAAACGCCTGTTTGCATTAAATGAGACAGTAATGTGAAATGCTGATGTGGTGCTTTACTAGCCCTTGGATATGCAATCAATGGCTGAGAGTAAAAGTCAAGGACAACATGTTGCTAAGGAGAGGATCCTGATCCTAAGAAAAATGTGAGAGATTCACGGTTGGAAATGTTAATTGCTGGGCGGAGGTATTGTGAGCAGCCATGCATGGAGGGAGAGCCTAGCAAGAATAAAACTTTTAAACGTGTCGAATATTAACCCTATTTAGCCATGCAAGATGACACCTGGGTAGGGTTTTGCATGGCAGACGTGTCAGGTTCTTGCAAAAGCCGAGTGAGATACACATGACACAGTAAACTTAGTCTGGGGGATTAGCCACAGTAAACTTGTTTCACACTAAACTTGTTCTTGCAAACTAGATGAATTTACCTCCTAAACTATTTATTTTGGCTGCAAGTGTGAGTTTTTATCTGTTTTCACCTGCAGACGGCCACCTTTATTTTACACTGCATTTACCATCAGAACTTCATAAGTACTACGTACGTACTCTTGCAGGGCATGGTGAATAATTTCGAATAACCAACACACAATTCATCGAAACAAAAAAAAGCTAGCCATAACATGCCATATAAACTTTTAGGTCTGAAATATATGTTGCTCATCATTAATTAATGATCATATTTAGGGATCTGTAAAGGAAACACGAATATGTATGTGCTTAGTAAACTTAGGAATATTATATTATCTAGTTGGATAAGGAATGCGTCTTCTCCCATGTTACGTTGCATATCACATAAGATTAGGCTTTAGGCTGAAACGTTTGCCTTGCATACGAATTACGAGATCGAGAAGCATACGCAGATGCAGCATGGATTATGTTCGAAAGAAGCACTTTTTGACGAAAAAGCCAACAGAATAGGATCATCGATGGCGCCTCACATTCCATTGGAGGTAATAACTGAAATACTTGCAAAACTTCCTGTGAAATCCTTGTTGAAATTTCGAGTTGTGTGCAAGTCATGGTGCTCCTTAATCTCAACCAAGCAATTCGTCAGGAAACATCTATCAAGCAGTGATAGCAGTAATCCCAAACGAATTATCCAGCTGAGTACTGATATTAGTGATGCTGATTTCTTAACGTTTTACTCTGTTCAAGATTCCAAGCTAGTCCAGGAAAGTTCACCAATCAAGTTTCAAATCGAAAACCCTAACTATAATCAGTATAGTGGGGCTCTTAGTTCTTTCTATATTATGGGTTATTGTGATGGTCTGGTATGCGTAAAAGCTTATACTAGTTATAACAGTCATATTTTTCTCTGGAATCCGAGTACAAGAGACTCCAAACTATTGCCACATACGCCTGGAGTAGCCAACAATAGTGCTCGTAGTTTTAGTTGCTGGGGATTTGGCTACGACTACAGTAGTGATGACTACAAGGTGCTAATGGTGGTTCCTCCAGAAGATTCTAGTCGTAAATCCATGTTGTACACATTAAGAACAAATTCTTGGAGAAGCATTCAAGATTTCCCTCTTGATACTAGTTGTAGGGTGGCGGGTGATTGGTCTGCTACTCTTGTAAATGGAGCTCTACATTGGATGGCGAGGCAAGGATCCAATGATTCATGGTCAATAATTTCTCTGGATTTGACTACTGAGACATACATGGAAGTTCCACAACCTGATTTTTGTGCGACATGCCTCGAGAGTAATGGAATAGGGGTCTCAGGCACAGGGTGCTTATGCTTAAATGTTGACAACTATGTTGCTCAAAGTTCTGATTTTTGGGTGATGAAGGAATATGGGGTGCGAGGGGCTTCAAGGCCCAAGAACGGGTGTATTTTACGGGCAAGGACCAGGTGCCGTGGGTTACGGGCAAGGACACACTCATGGACATGGTTTGAGTGGGCTTCAAGTCCCAGGAACATATGGATCTTGTGGGCAAAGACCGATTAGTCAAGGTTGCAGGCAAGGACCAGGTGCTGGGGGTTACGGTCAAGGACACACTGCCGGGGGTTATGGCCAAGGACACACTGCTGGGGGTTTTGGCTACCCTGGGCATGGAGATCAGAGTTTCACCTAAGGGGAGCAATGGAGAATGCAAGGAGGACAAACAAACAATGAATACATCAGACAGACAGGAGCTGACCAAGTAAGATCTCTGTATAGTAACTAGATGAACTATTTAACTACTGAAGTATCATTACCATTTGATAAAGAAACAAGAAATCTTAGTGACATGTTATGTACATGCTTGTTTTTTGCAGGGAAGATATTAGTGGTGTGTCACTCGCGGTAATTCAAAGAGGGATTAAAGAAGGGCATATGACTCATTACTTACCCTTTTTTTTTTTTTTTTTTTTTCTGATGAAAAGTGAAATATTTGAATTTTCTAGCCTTTCTGTGGCAAATAATCAGTCCACCTTCATCCCCTTTGGACCAGTGTAGTCTGAATTTGAGCTTTCCTCTGTTTCACGAGCTTGAACAGAATATGTACTAATCATGTATACAGGTTTTCTAAAACGATCATGGAAGTCAATTTAGGTATGAGAAATGGAACTGTTGGTTTAGGGGAAGAAAGTTTCGCATCCTCCTTAAAATGGAGCTAGTCGAGGAACTTTGAGTGTTCAGTAATATCATGTCATTTCAATTTCTATCTATAAAATTTTGGTTATTATAAATTTATGTTGCAACTGCATTTTTTTATAGCTGAAAGTGCTTTTGTTAGTCGAACTATGTAGGATTTGAGGAGTTGTATTCAGGTTGTACATCATTCTGTCTCCCCCAACTCCATTGAAAATGGTACAAGATAAATACAGAGCAGTGAAGTTTAGTTTGAAGTACAACCTGGAGCCAAGTTTTGAGTACGTCTCAAGACTCCAAAGCCCTAGTTCGTAAGACAAGAAGGTTATTTAAATTTTTTATCTACTAGTTAGGACTTTGGTCTATAATTTATTTTCTATTGGATTGTAGCTCTCTTTTTTTTATAAGTGAGCATAATGGATGTAATGAGGGTATTACTGTTCTTATTTGCCCTCTTTACATTAGGCAGCAAAACGATTTGCATTTTAACCCCAAGCTTGAGTTTAATGAAATAGTTTTGATTTGATTGACAAAAAGAGAGTAACAAATCTAATTATCGAATGGAGTTTCAATTACAATTTGTTTATTTTTGCTTACATAAATTGGTTTTTGCTCTAGCTGGGGAACAATTTCTTCCCAATGCTTCAAACGGGGAAGTTTCTGTGCGTATGTATGTTGATATGGAAAAATGAAAAAAATCAAAATTTAGTAATTTATTCACCGTCTTGGTGGGGGACAGGTAAACTTCAGTTTCATTTACATATTTACTTACAATCTCTGTAAACAAGTATCAGAGCAGCACTTTACAATTAATCAAGTCTTTTTATTATTATTAGGGTAATGCTGTTAACACACCTTATTCCTCATGTATTTTCATAACACTACAAATTTGATTATGTTTACGAAATTACCTCTTAAAGTTGTTTTATGATTGGTCCACATCATAAAGGGATATGTGAATAGCAAAATTAGGTGCGTTAATAGCACTACCCTATTAGTATTATAAACCATTAAGGACATTTATATTGAACGATTTTCGTCGGTAAAGCACTAAAGCCTCGTACAAAATTACAAGGCACACACGTTTGGCGATTTCAAGCCCTCAATTAATAAGTTAAAAGAAACTCATGCCTGGTGATGGACTGTTGTTGGCTAAAAGCCTCCAAGAAATAAATTAAAAAGAAACTCATGTTTGGTGATGAACTGTGTTGTTGGCTAAAGCCATTTGCTGACAGAAATTGCAAAGCCTCCCAAGTCCCAACCGTTTGTGTAACATCTGTAACAGGTGGTTTACTGATTCAGCTTCCATGCTTACGGCTTCTTCATCGGCAAAAGGAGGCTGCCTTGCCGATGAAATAAATTAAAATGGACACACATTCGTCTGCAAAGCGGCATGGAGAGTACTTCGGCTGCACTTTGTCTGCTGATGAAATGAATTAAAATGGACACACATTCATCGGCAAAGCGGCAATGAAGGTCCTTCGGCTGCACTTCTTCTGCTGATGAAATGAATTAAAATGGACACACATTCATCGGCAAAGTGGCATCGAAGGTACTTTGGCTGCACTTTGTCAGCGTCTCTCCCATTACTGCTTACTCTCTGTCTGCAAGGTCCTCAAGTGTCCCTCAATGCATAAGCGAAGATATAAACAAACCCCAACAAACTCTAAGCAAATTTTATTCACAGGTGAAATGACTACAAATGACTAATACTGGTATTCCCACATGAAAGTAGTAGCATTACAACTCCAAGCATGTCAAGCAACATGCTTACTTATGCTTTCTAGGATCAGGGATATGACTGCAAAAAGAAAGATCCACGATTTGGAGATATGAAAATGATAATCATTTCATCCCTACACCATAACTACGTCTCAACAAGATCAAAAGGCGCTGCTGTTGAACAAATGCATCACAATTGGCATCATCACACATTTTACTGCCTGCTTCTGTAAGATTCGAGAGCTGAAGCCAACAACTCACTACCAACTATGAGTCTCGCCCTTTGAATCACCTGAGCTCTGCTTATCTTCTCTGCCTTCATATCCTCAAGGCTTTTGGTAAGCAGGGCCATCTTTTGAGTAGACAGGGACCTTTCCAGAAAGGGCATCAGATCAGAAAAACAGATTGAAGAATTTGGCACCTTTAATCTAACATCACTAGCAGTGATACTCCTCTGCTGACTACTCTGTGTCGCCAATTTAATAGCTGAATCCAGCATCTTGCCATCAACTATGAGCTTAAATTTCTGACCGAACTCACTTCGGCTAATCTTCTTTGCATTGAAATCCTTGATTAATCCGGCAAGTATTTTCCACTGTGGAGGAGGCAATAACCTTGCCAGCGCCGCCTCCAAAAGAGCACATCGGTTAGGTTTCGTTAACTTGATTGCAGCAGCCATAACCTTGTTATCAACTACAAGTCTCACTTCCCGATTCAGCTCAGCCAGACTTATCCTCTTCTCCCTGTAATCGTGGAGCAATTTGGCAAGTACATCCATTTTCGAAGCAGGTAGGAACCTCGACAGCACTTTCATAAAACCAGAGAAATTAACCGTCCCAGGAGCAGGAGAAGGACCAGCACATCCCTGTCTAGATTTCACCAATTTCATTGCCGAATCCAAAACCTTCTTATCAACATCTCTCTTCACTTTCCTATGCAGATCAGCCAAACTAATCTTCTTCGCCCAGTAATCATCGCGCAATTTGTACAACACAGCCATTTTCTCCGGTTCCAAAGACCTAGCAAGCACCGGCAACAGATCAACAAAGCTAATAGCCTTCTGAGGAGGAGCTGCATGCTTGTTCAAGCAGCCAGGCGCCTTGAAGCTCACAACATAAACAGGACAGATATGCGAATTCATCGAAGCACTCCACACAATGTACTTCCTAGGATCCAGCATACTATCCACACCCGAATCAAACTCACTCGAAAACGGCCCGTTCCGATTAAATCCCACAGGCATCAACTCACTCTTCCCCATTATAACCCTACAAACCAACACATGCCTCATCCCATCCTCATCAACACCAGACGCCGCCGCCGCATCCACCGCGAATTTCACCGGAACCAAATGAACCCTACCACGAACCGCCTCATTCCTCGCGCTAAATCCATGAACCAAAATCTCAGCAATCTCATCCTTCGTTCCGCCGTAACAACCATACCTGATATTCGGATTTCCACCGCATTTCCTCGCCACCGCCTCCGTGAAAACCCTAAACGCATCGAGCCTCGCCTTCCGTGTCAGTCCAGAGCTCAAATTCCTATGCAGAGCCACAACTCTGGTTTCTTTTCCGGCCTCCCCCATGCCGGAGACGAAGCTCTTCACGATCGCGTCACGCTCTATCCCCACCACTCTCTTCATCATTTCGTTAACAGTGAAAGCCCCGAACAGATTATCCGGCACCGACTCGGATGCGCAATCGGAGACGGAATCTTGATCTATCTTGATTTCTTCGGAATTCGAATCGGAGCCGGAATCTTGAGATTCGGGGTTTTCGAGAGTCATCGGCGGGAGATTGTTGATCTGGATCTGATCCATGTGGAATCGGCGAGAATCGATTCTGGAAGCTTCTGGAGAATTTGGGGGAAATCGACGAGAATCGATTTTTAAACGGAGCGGGAAAAAAAATTAGGGTTCGTTTGTTTTTTGGGATTTGTTAGAGAGAGAGAGAGAGAGAGAGAGAGAGAGAGAGAGAGAGAGAGTGGTTTGAAGTGATAAGGCCGTTGTGGGGACGCGGTTTTTATAGAGAAACCATGGCGGTGGAAAAAGCGTGTTTTGATGGAGACGGTGTAAATCCTTTTCCTAAAGGGATTCGGATTTGGTGAGTGGGGAGTTACGAAAGAGCCCTTAAAAGTTTCCGTTATTGTGACGTTGTATGGGTGTTATGTGAATTTCGTGGGTTGTGAACGGGTCCCACATTTGTTTTTGTTGTGGTCTGGTTTTCCCTTGTTGAAGAAGGAAAGATTGGGAGTTACGGATGACCGCTGTATCATAGCAAATGTTGTTGTATGTACGGTGTAATCTCAGTCGTTCATCTGCAATGATCATCGTGTATTCATGTATGTATTAGTTTCGTCTAATCTCAACCATTCACATAGTATTTACACGTCAGTAGTGTTCACATAGTCACTTAGTGACCAAATAAACCATGGTCAATCACCGTTAGATGTAAATTCAATGGTGGAAAACAAAACGACTTAACTTTAAAATAATACTTCACACTCTTTAGATTTACATCTAACAGTGATTGATTATGATTTTCTTGGTCACTAGGAAATCACGTGTGCAGTGAAAACTGTCCTCTACAGAACAAAACAGATTTTTTCTATTTTAACTCGTTTTCCTTCTTACATCGGGAAAGAAAAAAAAAAAAAAAACTGTGTTTCCTTCTCCTTCTCCTTCTCCTTCTCCTTCTCTTTCTCCTTGTTAATCTGGTTTTCCGTAACAAGTTGCGATATCGCTCTCTGATCACCTGAATTCGGAAGAAACTCTTGAATGAAAAGTTATGTCGAATGGTTTTTGTTTTTGGTTAGACGTTTGATTGTATAAAGGTTTCGACTAGTATTGAATTCGTTATGTGATAATCAATTGTAGTCCATCGTCAGTTTGGTTTAACATGTTAGATTTACAGTTTCCTCCTATTTGGTATGTTATCTCGCTTGTAATGTACTGTAACAGTCATGTTGAATGTTTTTGTTTTGTCAACCACCTGATCGTGTAATGAATTTGATGATGTACTCTATAGTCTGGACTGACGTATATGAGTTACAGGTAAAGTTTAGACTAAAATTTAGACTAACATGTTTGAGTTGCAGTTCCCTGCTTGGCATGTTATCTCGCTTGTAATGTATTTGTCATGTAATGTAAACTTGAACCCCAAGAGCCAGTGTATTGGCCACCTGCTATTTTGTACTTCCATGTTTGTTCTATGGCAAAGCAATCATGTTGGAGTACGTTGTTAGATGAGTGGCTGCCTTGAGCATATTCCAATCGCATATTCATGTACATGCTTACGGGAGCTCTTTGGCATATCTCATTAACCACAATTCTCTCTCACATACCTGCCTTCACTGAAAGGAGGAGATTCCAACCACACTTTTAAAGCAGGAAGAAAGATCAGTAAAAGAAAAAAAAACAACAAAACCCCTGATGTAACTATAAAATTTATACCAATGATTTCTTTTGAATAGCTACCCAGAATATTAATCTGATAATATGAAAGAACCACCATTTACATTATAAGCAACTGAGATAATCTTATACAAAAACACCATTTACATTATAAGCAACCCAATAGTATCCATTGAATTCTCTTTATGCAGAGTGGAGCACATTAATGGAGATATATCCATCAGCACCAGCTTGTTAAACAAAAGCAACATAAACAGAAAGAATATTATTAACTCACTCACACGCCAGTTTCGTGCCAAAGCTGGTAAGGCAGATAGCAAATGCCTGAAAAGCTGACAAGGGGTGCCTAAAATCCATGGTAAATGTATCATCACCCACTTTGCCAAACTGGAGAACCGTTTCATCATCTCCTTTCGGGTCCAATGCTACAACCAACTGAAAGTTCTTCACTGATGCTACCGTGACCCGACCATGGAAATTCAAACACCAGCACTGCAACTGATCATGCCATCTTGGAGCTTTATTCCTCAAGACTGTGTTATGACCATCTCCATAATCTGGTTTCTTCATCTCAGAAGTTTTGCTTTCACCTGAGGCTGGGCAATTTAATGGGCAAATCATCCTCCTTGGACCTCTAGATTTTAGAAGGTTGAATCTGTAAGACACCTGTCCAACTTCAAAGTTGCCTGCTGGAACTTGGGGGCTTATTTGCTTGCTTGCAAAACGACGGCTGGACCTTCTGCTTGCAGGCTTTGCACCACTATGTGGTGGCTGACTGTCATAAATTGTAAAATTTGTACCCAGAAAATCCGAGCTGCAAAAGTCAAATAAAAAAGCAGATAAGAAAATGATTGAAAAATCAAACCATTCTTGTACTGCAATGTATTTTAAGACAATAATTGGCCGTAGGAAAAAAAAAAGATAAAAACATTTCAGGAAATAGCTTTTATGTAATGTAAAATGTTTTTTTTTTTTTTTTTTTTTAACAAACTAGTTCTCTGAATAAAACAAACAAGAACCATTCTTTGTAAAAGTACCTTGGTACAGAACTAAAACCTATAACTTATAATGGTTCTCAACATACAAAGATAAGTTGAAGGATATACTAGATTGAATCAGAAGACATTCTCATGTTTTACCATCCGATAGAAACTAGATATGAAACGCAGTGCACAAAGAACTTTATCAAAACCAGAAAAACTACATCGCATGGACCCTGCACCTTAACTCTATCCACTAGAATCCCTTACCTTAATTTTCCCACATAAGCATTGCTTCCTTGAGATATGTCATCAGCATCAAGTGATATTATGTACTCAGTGTGTGACCCACGCCTGTATCTCCGCGCTGCTAAAATAAACTTTCCCTTATCTGTGAATGCTGGGAATGGGAGAATAAAAAATAAAAAAAAAGTCAAAAATTAGGATCCAAGCATTCAACATTTTGAACCCTCATGTATCCTAGCGACTATCTAACAAGAATAGTAGCATATCAATAATATCAATATCATAGTGAAAAGATAGTTTAACATTGCAGACGGTTTACCAAACTAAGTATCTTTAAGCATCCACGATTTCCCTTCAAAACTTTCATCGTCTCCAGTCAAATGACAATATTTGCCATATTCTTCTTTATAACAACCCAAGCGACAGAAAATCAAAAGAGAGAAGTTACTTTAATTTCCCATCTTCGGTGGTGTAGTTAAGAAGATGGGTAAAATGGAGGCACCACAAGTCCAAACCGAAATTCGATCCTATACATATAAAGAATGAGAAACTGAAACCTACTCATCACACCACAGATAAATTAAATGTAAAATTCTATGAAACTTGTGTTCAAATCTACTATGCGTACTTCTCCACACTAGTCATCACATTCACCCAGGAGCAATAAATCGTAGAGAACACTTCCTAGCACTAGTGATATCTAAAAATAGGAGAGTTGCCAACCGAGACCAAAACTTTTTAAGACCAATACACTACAAGCTGCCTTTATTAAAATTGTGGAGTTTCCCAGATCCTGCAAGTCAAGTCAACTGAGAATTCAATAACCAGGAACAAGTCACTCAGTCCTCTTATAAAAGTCAACTTAAAGGGCAGACAAAGAAAAGTGCCCCTTCTGACTTTGGCCTTTGTGACGTTCAGGTCAAAATTTGTGTACCAATAATAAAACAACTTCTGAAGATTTGATTTCAAAGGATGAAACTGTGAAGAACAGGAATAAAAAAAAACTCACATGGGGAAAGAGCAAGATAAAGGTAAAACGTTGAGGTCTTCTTGTTTCGTTTAATTAGACATTGATGCGGGAAATCAGATGGTCCAGGCTGCAAATATCACAAAACAATTAAATGATCAATTGCAAATTCCATCAAATTATTGATAACCGATAAATTGAAAGAATCAGTGAACACAGCAAATCAGAAGAACCTTAATTTTCTTCTGTAGAACTAAATTGATCATGCCTCATTCATTTTATACACCATTAATAACCATGACCAGCATCCAACAACATTATATTAATTTACAACAATGAAGAAGGTAAGTTATGTATGTGGAATTCCATAAACACAACTGAATGATATGTTTAGTATTTTATGGCAAGTGAACGTGTATAATCTTCCTAGAATTTTATGGCAAGCGAATCTGTAGCTTAAAATTCCACACTTTCATTTACCATAGGCAGATATGATCTCAAAATCAAAGATTTAACAAAACAACACTTTGATTACAGATCACCTCCAATTTGAGCTCTTGGGTATAAAGTTTCGAAATCTCGAAACATGTTTCCTAACCCTGAAACTCCGTATCCTACTGTGCCAAATCGATCAACCATCATTACATTTATAAAGTTCCGCAAATCACAAATCTAGCAACAAAATAACATATTTCTCACACAATCGAACTAGATCTCCTGCAACTAATCCAAATCCTTGTGATTAAAATCACTGACCTAAAATTCCAAACAGTAGATCAAGCAAAACCTACAGTAAGACGAAGTTCTTTTACCTGCTTAAGGCAAGAAGGGAAGGTAATTTTGCCATTGGCGGACGGCGTTCTCACGATCTCCTTGGTAATATCTCTCCACCGCTTACACACACAGGCGCAAGCGACTACGTTTTGGCGGTGCGGCCACTTGTCCTCGCTGTCCTCCACTCGCTGTATGATCTCTCGCAGCAGCTCCGGCAGTAACGTCGACCACGACGACGCCGTCGATGACTCCACAGTGTCGGTGGCCCGGTCCGAGTCGGCCGCGCGGTTCCCGCCGTTGAATTCTCGGAAGGATTTGGAGAATTTCCGGGAGAGGAAGGATCGGCGTAGAGACATGGTTGTGTGAGCTTTTCGGATTCGGGTCGGGTTTTGGGGGATTTTCTAGGGTTTCGGTTTCGATCTCATTCCATTTGAGAGCGAGTTTTGTATTGGAGGTGTGTGAGGTTGATGATGAAATATTTGAGAAATCAAATAAATCATTTGTGATAGAGTGACAGGGCTGTGACGGGGTGTGGGTCAAAGGTAAGGAAAGGTTGAATGTCGCGTGGCGGTGTTGAGAGGAGGGTGGATGTGACGGGCGTGTGAGGTTAGAGAATGGACGAAGCTGCTTTGGTCTTTCCTCTTTAGTACGACTCGGTCTTCGAAGATTTGAAGCCCAAGGCGTAGGACTGTAACGAAAGTACCGGCCAGGTATTTACACTGCTTATTTACTGTGTACTTTTTATCTCTAGTTAGAACAAACTTTACCCACCACCTTACTTTTTCATTTAATTTTCTTCAATGACATTTTCTTTCATTTTTTTTTTAAATTAAACAAACAACTGAAACGTTACAACAAATTCGACCTCTCACTTATAGAGGGAAAACTAATACCGCTACACTAAATGGTATTGGACTTCATTTGTTCTCTAATGATATTTTTACCAAAAAGAATTAAGAAATCGGAGAGAGATGGCTATCCCCCTTCTTGTCATGTCAAACTATTAGGGCATTCATGAACATCATCACTCTCAGATCCTCTCTGCACCAGGTTTCGTTCAAAGAATTGAGAGAAAAAATTGTGAAAGATGCTAGTTTTGGTAAGGACGTGAACCATAATACAAGTTTGAAACCTGTTGACCCTAATAAATAAAAATTCCAAAGCTGAGGTCAATCAAGGTGTGTAGGACTAGCAGTAATGTCAAAATTGCAAAATCAGTGGGGAAAGGTCTTCTATATTGACATATCGGTGCAATAGTTTGGTCTCCCACAAAGGCGGGGCATTTGGTACAAGAAGTTTGGCTCATTTGTGGATTCTGTTCAACAATGAAATCTTGGAACTGTCTAGTTCATAGTTCAGACAACATAGGCCTTGAATCTTATCGCAGCCTAATAGAAAACTGAACTTTGGACATGTACCATGCTAATGCAGCAATCACCAGAATGTTTATAAACAATGTGGACCTGTACCAAATTCAAAACAGATAAACTTCTAACATTCAGTAATATACTTGATATATTTGTCTGAAAACAACACTGTATTTACAAATTTATACAAATGAATTTCCATTCTTTGGGACTCGTATTAGGTATCTCTACTGACCTCTACATTATTATTTCCTGTGCCCCTGCACCCCAATTCACTAATTCTATTTCTTTTCACAAATTTATCAGGCTGGTAATCAACTGAAACAATAAAAGGAAAAGAATGTGTTTACACCATTGAAAACCTCTTTCATTATGACCTTAGTCTTGTACAATCACATGAGCAATTTATGTTTCATCAAGTCATCATTCTGATGGAAAACAGAAGTGTCAATGCTAGCAGAGCTCACATTCGCTGTGATCATGGAGTTATCACACGATTGTCCTGCATGGTTCTGTTGGAGCCATGTCATAGAACTCAGATATAATGTTGAGGCAGAATACATATTACCAACATAGTATCACAAGCTGAAACTTGCATGACTGCCAAGAATTGATTAATTAGGTGAATTGGAACTCACCAGAAATTGATAGAACATTGATGACATTTGAACACTGAAGTATGTCAACATGATCGCTGTTACAGGGGTTCTAAATTCTCCAAAAAGACATTCAGATCATCATTGGGACTATCCACATGTTTCTCAGGTTCAGCCTTCAATCATTTGATTGTAATCATTGTATAAAACTCAAATGTAACTATAAATTTATATACCCATTACACATGAAATAACCATCTTTGAGTTAACTTAACTTTGTTGAGGAGTAACCGAGTTAAGACATACCTGAAACTCAGATGCCATTGGTGTTCCATCAACCAAGGACGCCCCAGGTTCCTCCTTTGAACCTATTTCACCATTATATCCACTGACAATATCCAAGTTTTCTTTGGAAACAACTAAATCATGTCTGTCATCAGCATTTTCTGAAATTTCAACCTGTAAAGTTCAAAAGTCAATCATAAAATTCAAGCAAACTACAAACTGTGTAAAACCAAATCAAAATTCATAATCATCTCACCCCTGTATCCAGTGCATCTTCTTTATTTGGTTCGACTTCTGATATTACCTTATCGAGGGTTTCTGTGTTTTGAGATGACTCATCAGTGTTCAAAGAGTTCTGAAACAATACATCCAAACTGAATTATACACAGTTGATACTCATGTGCTATTCAATAGAAAAAAAAGTTCTCGTTATAGATACTACTAACCTGACATATCATTTGATTTTCACTGTTAATCTGATGATCATCAGATACCTCTTTTTCACCCAATCCAGCATTGCCATCATTTTCAGCTGCCACATTGTCTTTAACACCAAAAACGTCATCACAAGAACCAGCACACACCTCAGATTCACCCTGCAATATTACAACTCAACCCAATAAAGCCATGTAAGAAAAATAATAACAAAGAAAGAGGGCACTAAGATTTAAGAACTTGAAGAATTTAAAACTGTATATGTCATTAACAATTTCTATTTCACAACAACCAGCTCACCAATCCTTCCTTTGCTTCTTCTCGGGTTGCTTCATTTATTGATACTATATTTCCCTCATCAAGGCTTACTCTGCTTTTATCTGTACCGTCATCTTTCAAAGAGCTCTGAAACAGGACAACCAGGATAAAGTATAATTGATTACCGCAGGGTAAAGTTTGATAAATAGCCAAGTTGTGAACTCTGGATCTAGTCCTCTTTTTCATGCCCTTGCCTTTAAGGGATTTACCCAAAGTTAGGGGTCTGAGCAGTAACAACGGTTATATTCTTAAGACGAAATAAAGGTGCCAAAGTCTTTACATTCATGTACAATTCATAGGCGTGAGCTAACAGAATTATCCCTTTCCACAATGCACTACATCTGAAACTCGTTACAGTAAAACCAAATCCTAGTTACAGTATACTAACTACAGTGATATAGATGACTAACCTGACAGATCATTTGTTCTTTATCATTGCACTGATGATCAGCGGTTGCCTCATTTTCACTAGATTCAGCAGTAGCATCATTTTCAGCTGCCACATTGTTTTCGAGTACATTATCCAACTGGTCAGCATTTACCTCAGGCTCACCCTGCAACATGAACAACTCAACGGAGTTAATAAACCTCGACAACTGCAAACTGTTAAAACCAAGAGGGAATTAAAATCTTTAAATTCCAAGGAAGTTATTTTGAACCCTACTACACCCCTCAAGAAGTAAAATAAAAGAAGAGATATGCAAGACCAGTTACAATACTACAACAATCCTCTCACCTGCATATCCACCGCTTCTTCTCGGTCTTCCTTTGTTTCTGATATCCCCTTATCAGGGGTGTCTTTGCATTGATTTGCATCATCATCATCTAAAGAGTTCTGCAACAGCACAACCAATATCAACTTAAAAAAACATAACCTTGAAACCCAGATACAATTCAAGAGTAGACAGAAATAAACAACCAGACAAACCATTACGTCCTCATCAATTGCTCCCTCTTTACACGACGCAGCATCAGCATCCCTTTCATCTCCCACATTGTCTTTAACACCACGGGAAACACCCTCATTACCACTAGCATTTCCCCGAAGCACACCCTGCACCATTGACAACCAAATACACTCAACACTTACCACATCCGAATATCAAACATTACCCGAAAATGTACTTTAATCACCTGTTCAATGCCGGGGTTTGCCAAATAAAAACTAAGCTTTTCCCCTTTGAGCACAACAAAAGGCATCCTGCGGAAATCCCACCCTAAAACCCTACACACAATCTGCCCGAAAGCCCGGTGCGCTCTCTTCTTCTTGGTCTTGCTAATCGATATCGCATGGTGAACAAGCCCCACACAACCTTTAACCTTCTTCGTCTTCCCCAACCCACCACACACCAAGCAATAAAACTCGCCTTCATCCCAATTCCCCTCGTAAAACTTCCTCAACTCACTCTCCTCCACAAACACCTTCAACAGCAGCTTATACTCCTCATTCTCCCCATCCTCGTCCTCCTCCTCCTCCTCACTCTCGGACCCACTACCCGACCCGGAAAAAAACCCGCCGCAGACCTCCAATGCCCGCGCGTGAAGCTTCACCGCGCGCTGCCGCAGTCTCTCATCCTCCGAAACCGGAGCTAAACTGAGCTGCGGCGAACTCTGAGGCCAGGTGGAGTCGTCGGGCCAGCTCGGACCCGGGGATTCCCAACGCGGGTCGGGTTGGAAGGGCTTCTTGTTGGGGGTGGGGGTTTCGAATTGGGTTGTGGACTTACGTTTGGGGGCGGCGGCGGCGATCGGGTAGGGGAAGTGGGGGATTGCGGCGGGGCGGGGCGTGGGGTTGCGGCGATTGGGGGGGCCTTGGTGCCAGAGAGAGTGGAGGTAGATGACTTCGTCTCTGAGTCTTTGTTCCAGATAGGGATCCATTGCTGGCTTGCTGCGATTTGAAGAAGAAGAAGAAGAGTGGAGCTTCTATGGATTTTCGTATCATGTAGGATTTATGGGATGCTGCCACGTTTTGCTAAACCCCTCCAGCTTTGTAAATGGTTTTTTTACTGCGTCGTCAAATAGTAATGTAATTTTTGCCTCTTTACTATGGATTAGACAGAGGTGTCTCTAGAAGTCTAGAACAAAGTAGTCCAAAACCAAGGTAAACTAGGATTTGCATGATTACTAAAACTAGGTAAGTAGCAACTCAAGGGAAACTGTGATTAGAACAAAGAATTCCGACATAGCAAGGAAAGATTTTTGAATATCCTAACAACAGTAGGAATCAACTGTCCCGAATTGTAACCAATCAGTGTGTATATAAAGAGCATGCCCAGCACCTAAATTCTCAACATCTCAAGCGATTAAAACTTCACAGCCTTAACTGACACATATCATGGCTTTTAGTGATAAACCAATATGGACGAAACCGGTACCCAAAAAAAAGAGTCCAACCAACACAGGGAACAATGCACCAGATGGGAATGCCTATGCGACCTATTCAACATACTCCCTTAGACTTGAAGATGTCGATTATCACGAGGCCAAATAACTCAAGTAAAGGAAATTATCGGCATCTTCAAGTCCAAGAAGGATGTTGAAGATGACGCAAAAGCCTTCCATCTGGTGCACTGTTCCTTGTGTTGGTCTATTAATTCTCGGAGGCACACTCTTTTTCTGGTGTCGGTTTCCTCTTGGTTGACTAAAAAGCCATAATATGTTAGAACCTGCTTGTTAGTTAAGATTGTGAAGTAACTGAAGCATATATACTTAGATCTACGTACCTTTAGTGGCTTAGCAATAGTGTATATATGGAGAGTCTTACCTAATTATGTTTGTTTGTTCGTTTTCTTTTTCTTTGTTTGGTATTGCTGTGACTTTAAAAAGAGAAGAGACTGCTGCTGCTGTACTACTGCGAAAATAATCAATTGTGAATTAAAACAGTTTTGTGCTGCCAAAATAAAATTTATTAATTTCTAGTGTTTTTAATTACAGCTGCTTTTAAAAGTAACCTTCAAGTTGTTGCCAGTGACCTGTAATTTTTTTTTAAAAAGCTGTTTTTATTTCATTTACCAAACACTATAAAGTCTAAAAATTCGGATAAAAGCTGAACTTTTTAAAAACGAAGCTGTACCAAACTAAACTTTAGGTATCCGACTGATCCAGTAAACTTGCCACCCAATAGATTAACTCTCAACCAAACACCTAACCTCAATCCCTCATGTATATCTTTCATTATTTACAGCCTATGAGCTAGCTAGCTACTTCACATCAGAAGCTGCACCTTACAATCTATATTAAGGGTTTCAGCCATCGACTCCGTCGTGTAATTGCTTTTTCATAACTGAATATGTCCAAGGTTAGACGCATAGACCAGTAAACGCATAGGCCAGCAATTCCTTGCATATCTTGGATTAGACCGCCAAGCTAGTAATATACTTTTTGGTTGTTGATATTATTCAATGAATAATTTTCACTTTTATTATTATCATTATTATTGTTTTTGGGTATTTAGACCTCTCCTGTAATGTGAGATAAGAGTCGAGACTTGCCTGAAAAGTAGAAAAAGACACAAGCATCATATTAACTCGACAAGAATTGGATGTGATAATTAGAACTCACATATCCAACGCACTCCACATAGTCATACAAATAATCTACTAGCAAAGAGCTTGAAAACTCAGAGGATCACAAATTGCCTTGCAAGCAGTGGTTTAGTCATTGCAACATAGATGAAGGTACAAGATACAACCAGGAAGGTTAGAAGATCCGAAAAGTTCAACCAGTTGATATACAATGCACAAGGACTGAAGTGACGGCGTGTTCTGGACTTCTGGGTGATGACTTAATAGCCATTACATGAGGCTGAGAGGCAACATGATTTCTATGTCAACATCACTTGCTGGAAAAGAAATATGTCGATCGACAACCAAAGTGACACTGGATTTTCCAGCAGTAGAGTTCCTCAAACTCCAAAGTAATCCTCGGGGACATAAAACTTCAAACCATTGGCCTGCAAAAAGAAAAAGAAAAACAATAAGCAGTGAAGCTTCTTAAATTTATAAGAGGGGGAGAGTAATAAAGTAATTCCCAAGCAGCACATATGATGACAAAGCACTCGAAGCATTTTTCAACAGGTGACTGGTTAGTCCAAAACTCTGACAACAGAACTGTGGCAAAATTCAAGAAGTTGGCAAATTTTAATGTCCAAAAGGGGTAGCAAAACTGCTTAGCATAGAACAACTTAGTACGTGTTGATAGATTGGCACAAGCAAAGCTGCTATGCTAAAAGGATAATGGATCATAGGAAGTAGATATTTTAAGTATGCAACAATGAATACAATTGGAGCATAAAACATTATAGATAACATTATAGATAACGCTTCAATTTGTACCTCTGCAAACTTGAGATCAGCATCACTGTGATCATTGCTTCTTCCAGCAGCATCACCAACATAAAAAGATCTACAATAAAGGCAGAAGGAATAACAAACGCAATAGACATAAACAAACAAATAAATAAAAAGACAATCAAATGAACATCTAGACTTATTAAGGCAGCATTCCCTTATTATTCCTATGTGAAAAATAGTAATGCGAAAACCAAAAAGTAAAAAAAAAAGAGAAGAGTTTAATTACTGATCCATATCGATGGAAATGCCAGAGTTGAAGTGTTGTTCCAAAATATGCCACATCCCCGGTTTGGGCTTCCGAAAGGGATCTTCTCCTCGACTCGGCCCACAGGCTATGAAAACCTGGATACAGATAACTGAAATTCATCTCCTTGCATGTATAAGGGAAAAAGATACGGTGTTTACTCTTCTAAACAATACTCTCGTCATAAGGTACTCTGTTACTAAGTTACATTATAAAGTCTGACATATAGCTGAAACCTGATGCTCTTATATTCATGTCAGAAACGAAAGTTATCATTTTCATAGAAATGCTACCAAAGTATTTGCCATTATAACAGACAGAATTCTATTGGTCTAATTTTGGACCGTCCAATAAAATTTGACCTTACACATCCTACAAACATATCAAGATAAAATAATACTTACCCGGTCCTTAGATTTATTTATGGCCTTCAAGGAGCCGTATGAGGTGAAAATCTCATGTACGGTTCTATAATAGCGATGGTAACAGTGATGATATCGTTGCAGGGTTGGGGATCAACAAATGATGAAGGATAAACTTATTATTTCATCAGAAAGGAACATAAGAAATTACCTGAATTGGGACATTCACTTCCTTGATAAAATCGTTGAGACGTCCAATTTTTGAGTCCACAGCTACTTGTCTTTTATTTTTCCAGCGCTCAATGTTGGCTTCATTAGTGAAGATCACCTGATGATGGAAAAGAGTCAGTGTCCTCAAACTTCCACACAATGCAAACCCATGCAACTAAACAAACAAGAATGTCACAATGCCCAAAATCACAAGATTCCTGTATAAAACTTCAACAGCTAAAATGGGTGTCAAACATCATACGTACCAGCTTGTAGCCATCCTTGTACAAGCTCCGTAGCTTATCAGGTATTGAAGGATACATTAGGGACCAAGCATCGGCACCTACTCTGGCATTAGAGGAACATATTGTTTGTCAATCAAAGAGTTTGATCAGAGTTCTGTGACAAATTAAATGTCTCTTCCTTTGTTACAAATGGAACTTGCTTCATAGCTCATATATTGCAGGAACCTATTGAAAAGAGATATAACCGAAAGACTTTGACCAATGGCCTTAACAGTAGAAGTTGGACAACAAGTTTCCTTGAGATTATAAGTTATGAAGCTTAAGCCTCAGACAAAAAATAAAATTAAAAGAAGAAAAAACCTTGCTGGGAAGCAATAAACATTTAGTATTGTTCTTAAATGGCCCATGATATATATGAATTGTGACTTCCATTACAATCTTAAAAGTCTCTTAGCCTATAAATTATATTCCATAATTTCTCACAAAGACATGGATGGAGTATAAAATATAGTCTGCAAAGTTTGGACCTATTTGAATATATTCTTTACAATACATCAAGGCATTAACAAGAGGTAAAATAACATGAAAAAAAGCTTTCTGAATGATTGATTATTAACTTTCAAAAATTTGAGTACATTACACATTTCATTACATTCTACTGAACATAATATTAAAACATAGGTTAATTTTCCACCAATGGAATGAGAAGTGAACTGCAAAAGAAACTAAAGTGCATGAAACATCATATTGGTTATACCTCCTAACATCAGTATTTGCAAGACATCCATCAAAATCAAAAGCTGCAATTTTACTTGAATCATGCAGACCATCATCCTGTATATATCAAAGGTGGAATGAACATGTGAATAACATTAAACTGTCGATGCTGTTAAGATATCATGTCATGTCAGGACACCAACGTACTTTTCAATTATAAATATGCATAGAATTATATGTGTGCAACATCAAGCGAGAAGTGAGGTAAAACCATACAAAAGGAAGCATAGAAATCGAGTATGTACTTGGTAAATGAAGTAAGCCACTATAATTTTCATAAATACACACACTGACAAATGAATGAAGTTGTACTTTCTATCTGTCTAAATTATCAAGAAGATCCGACAAGTTTCCTTTACAAATAAAACAAATAAAAATAATATATCTTACCCTTTCGAGAAATATGATAGTCTGAAATGCCTTCCATTTAGGCGGAAGAGTTGCATCCTGAATCAGTCAATATTTCCAACATAAGAAAACAAAGGTAAAGGGTAAAGCTTTAAAAGCAAAAAAAGATTTCTTTAGTACCATAAAATTCACAGATGTACATTGATGGTATATTCAAAATATAATTGGGCCAAAAGTAAATATATTGAAGGATATCCTGCAGTGATCAGAAAAACAAATGAAACGGATCAGACCTTGTACTTGTCCTTCACATCAGACACTGAAAAGGATATTTCCAAGTTGGATACCTGCAAGAAAAATACATATAATGATCAAGTTGATAATAAGAACTAAAGAATCCATACTACAAAGCAGACATGAGAAGGAAATTCTTGTGCCCTAAGTCACATTGCACCTACATGTTGATGCGGAAGATAAACAATCCTATATGTATAGGAGTCCATGAGATTCATTTGTTCATTTAAGACAGAAAGAACAAACATCTATATGCCACCGCAGGTATGTACTGGGAAAATAATGGAAAGAATAGCAACAATGAAAATATAAGGAATTGCAATCCACAATATGGTAGGAAAGGAAAGATGAAGACTGTTATAGAACAAGATCTCTGAGCTAACCACAACACCTCAATCAAAGACACTTAAGTGACTGAACATAGAGCTTAAAATGGGCGAAGGTAGAACCTTCTTTCCTAAGTTTGCATGCAATTCTCTTATATTTTGGCTTAGAATTACTTTAACCCTTCAGACCAAAAAAATATATAGGATCCAAGTAAATATAATGTACATGAACCCAGTAAAGGCAAATTTAATATGAGCTCTAAGTAACTCCAGATGCAATAGTATTTCTGCAAGAGGCGTTTAATATCTCAAGAGAAACTATTTATTCCAATTTCCAATAGAAGCCCTTCTAGCCTCATGTAAATGACACCAGTATGAGTCGATTCACACACCTATTTTGGGAAAGCCAAGAAATCAACACATGTATCTCCATTAATCTAGCAATCAAATATGAACACAGTATATTTACCTTTTCATTTTCAGAACTTTTCTCTCCATTTGAATCCTGCCAATAATCAACTTCATATCCATCAATAAGCAAAGAAAGGTACGGTAAAATTCATTCTTTGTCTAAAACTTGAAATGCAGATAAAAAAAATTAAGGAAAACGTACCTCCTCTTTAGATTTCTCAAATTCATCTGCCAAATTCTTCAAAGCTTCCTGATCACTACGCTGAGTACACAAACAAGTAAAACAGCAATCAATATATAGGGAAATCAAGTTGAATCCTCACACTTCTAAACTTCATCCAATTTTCTTTGTTAATCCAAAAACAGAACCTTTATCTTTCCAATTACCAAAAAAGTGAAACCCAAATTGCAATACCTTCAGAGACTGAAACCCTTTAACCTTGTCAACCGAAGCAACAGACTCGGACCCAAAAGAGAAGCAACCCAAGTGGTGCCACATGGTATAACCACGGGCGTCTTTGGTGCCCAACCTCAGAGCTTGTTTCTCGATCGGCTCCGAGCACTTCTTGCATGAGGACCTGCTGGACTTGGCGTACTCAGCTTCGACATGGATCACAGCAGAAGAAGAACCCTTCTGACCAAAAAAGAAACTTGAACCCATTAATGGCAAGTTCAATAGGAGCGTACAGATGCACTAGTATTTCTGCAAGAGGCATACAAAATGTCAAGTGTGACTGTATATTCCAGTTTCCAATTGTAGCCCATCTAGCATCATATTTAGACACCAGTAAGTTAAACAAACAAACTTACTCTAAATGCAAATCATCATACCTTTGGTTTCTTCAACTCCCTCTCCCTTACATTTTCATCTTCAGCTTCATCTACTTCACGAACCTATTTTGGCAAAATCAAGAAATCACCACAGGTATCTCCAATAATCAAGGGAACCAAATAAGAACACAGTATCCTTACCTTTCGATTTTGACTGCTTTTCTTTTCATTTGAATCCTGCAATCAATCAATCAATCTCATGTCCATAAATAAGCAAAGAAAGGTAGCAGTAAAATTCATTCCTTCCAAACAACACAATTTTTCAAACCAAAAAGTACCTCCTCTTTAGATTTCTCAAGTTTATCCTTTAAAGCTTCCTGATCACTACTCTGAATACCCAAATAATTAGCACAGCAATCAATATATACAGAAATGAAGTTGAACCTAATCCAAAAACACAACCTTTACATTTCCAATTACCAAAACAAAACAAAACCCAGAATTGCAATATACCTTGAGAGACTGAAACCCTTTAATCATGTCAACCGAAGCAACCGGCACAGCCCCAAAACTGAAGCAACCCAAGTGGTGCCACTTGGTATAGCCACGCGCGTCTTTGGTGCCCAGCCTCAGAGCTTGGTTCTCAATCGGCTCCGAGCACTTCTTGCACGACGAATTGCCGGACTTGGCGTACTGGGCTTCCACATGGGTCGGAGAAGAAGACGACATTGAGGGTTTCTGGGAGCGAATGCAGGCGAAATGTTTCGGGGTTTGGAAGAAACGTATCGGAGAGAGACTGGGAAATAGGGGTTTTGGGATGGTGGGGATTATTAGTGATGAGATGATGATGGATTTAGAGACGTGGAAAGGGAACAAGGGTAGCATTCGAGTGCCAAAGAGTCGTGGAGGTTTAGGGGTTTAAAGCACTTCCCGCCTTTTTTCAGGAGGGCCAGAGGAATCTAACTGGCTTTTAGCTTTGAAGAAGAGGAGTCTTCGTCTTCTACTCTTCTTATGCGTTACGCGTATTTTACCAGAAAGTTTCACCGGTGTAAATACACCACAACACTATGTACTACTTGGATGATTCAAATTTATGATTTTACTTAACATATGAATGGTTGAGATCACACAGTCTATTTACACGTCGTGCATAGAAGAATTTCCAGTGCAATTTTTGCATGGAGACTCCTAAACTCGTTTTAGCTGATTTTGCAGTCCGATTTGAAGGAAAGGAAGATCATTAGCAAAGGAAGATGTCTCAGGGAAATCTTGTTGTGAAGGGAGCTTTCACCCAAGAACAAGGTAATTTCTGGTTCAACTAGAAAAGGCTTATTTTGCAGATTGTGTAAGAACCATATTGTGAACTTTTCATTATAGGCAAATTGAAACAGATTTCGACTTAATAGGAGCATTGTGTTGTTACTTGTCTTAGTCACATGGATTCATGTATATCTGATCCATTTATGTTAGTCTATTAGCAACAATTATTTGTGTTGCAGTGTTGGTGCTGCATAAGGAACGCATAAACTGTAGAATCTGTAAGGAAATGTAAATAAGATCACCGTGCATCATCAGAACGTGTATTTAGACTTGGGATTGAAGGCACTATTTCAATCCTATATCTGCAGAATATATAAATACCAGAATATAAACAAAACAAACTTACATGACGCACTTGAGGATCTTAGTCTTCTTCTGATTCACCTCCATTGTTCTCTTAGCATGATGGGACTAATTGATGAGGACGATACGTGCATCAGAAGGGACCAAAATGTCTGATATATATAGCATCGCGGTCTCAGTTTCTTCCATCAAGAAACTGACAATGCATCCGAACTGCTTCTTCAAAACCAGATAAACTGTTCATAACTGTATTTATGAATTTCAAAATTCTAACAGATGTGATAAGTTGGACTAGAATGATTTTCTTCCTTAACTTACACCTGACACTTGAATTCAAAACTAAATCATATATGGATATGAGCTTAGGTTCTATACAATGTCGTGTAAATTAAGTTCTCTACAGATCGTCCTGCCTCCCTAACACATCCCTTTCCCCCACACTTTCCTTTTAGCTACAAGTATGCGACTTACTCTAGCTGTTCGACTTTTTGCTTCTACATAGGAAGTATTGATGTTTTCTTTCTTATTTAGCTTATTTAGTGAACCCTGAGCTCCCAGTCGTTGTAATGTTCTATTTCTTTCCTCGGCCTTCCTGGTTTTCAATGAATATCAGTAAAAAAGAAAGAAAAAAGAACTCAGTGCTTGAAAACCTGAAAAATCAATAAAAGTCTAACATTATAATTGATCTTCATACAATTCTTTTTTCATGAACCAAAACTAAACTGAGATTAGTTCAATCACATTATAGGCTCTCTGTTACTACTCACTATCTGATACAGTCATACAAGCAAGAGGCAAATTTATGATATGATAACTCACTGAAAGTAAGCAGAAGATCAATTCTTTGAAGCATCATGAGGAAAATCACCATCCAGAATTGCATGCCTAGTCAAAACAATCTCCTTCACAAGGTTTCTGTAAGTATAGAAGTTAACTGCTGCTCGCAAGAACAACTGTGGAGGAATTCTACTCTTCTTAATTCTTTTCTTCCATGGACCATACCCAGCAAGCTTCCATTCTTCTTCACTTATTTTTGGTCTTCTTCCCCTCATGGCAGTTTCATCACCATCATCTACCGAGTTCCCACTTTTATTTCCTTCCATTTCCCCCAACTGTTTATTGTAAAACTTATCAGTTATCTCTACACTCCGTTTTGCTAGCTTTTCCATTGCTTCAGCACTAGTCGCGGCCTTTCTAAACTCATCCTCCCAATACTTCTCATCCTCTTCTTCACTCAAATCCTCGTCCTGGACACCCAAGATATCATCTTCACCCTTTTCCATATCTATAACAACATCACTTTCCTCACCACTGTCACCGTCACTGTCATCCTCATCCTCACCCTCATTGCCATCCTCATCATCAACCTCAACCCAGTCCGTAAACTCCTTCTCTGCCGCATTGATAGGGAGGTCAGCATCATCACTATCCGGAGCATCACAACCCAACTCCCACTCCTCCAACTTGGCCTTCCACTCCTTCGTATAGGGATGCAACAACTTAACCGGATGATTCTCCAGCAAAAACCCCAAACACCTAGACTTCTCCTGATCACTCAACTTCTCATAAGCCTTAACCACATCATCCACATACGCCTTCTGATTCACCTTCACAATCTTACAGAACCCCGCATAATAAGTACACATCTCACCACTCCCATCTTCTTTCTCCAACTGAAACATGTAATCCTGCTCCGTTTTCGGATCCAAAAACGGCACCAACGCATTGAAGAAATCATCCTGAGGCTCAAACCGGCACTGAAACACCGGCCTCTTGACATACAAAATGTCCGGCCTCATCCACGCTGCACATCTAGTTATCAAAGACCTAGTCAAATTCCCAAGCCTACCCATCAAGCTCCACTTATCCAACCTCTTGTTCTTCTCAGCTTCCACCACCAGCTCACTAACCAAAGTCCACTGCTCCCACGGAAACTCCGAAACCCTCCATTTCGGGTGCCTCACAAACACCCAGTAGTACCTATGCCCAATCTTGTTATCCAATTGAGTCAATCTCTTCCCAAAATCTTGACTCATCTCAAATTGCTCTATCTTATCCCACTCTTCCTCATCCCTAACTGAACTCATTATCGTCACTCTTTCGTCAGTGAACCGGCCCCGAACCGGGTCGCCGACGACGACTCCTTTCCACGAGTAGGGCCCGAACTCGCCGTACTTGTACCAATCGTTCGGGTGGCGCAAATTCGGGTCGTCTTTCTCCATGAACCGGACCATGCGGTCGTACCCGAGCCCGATTTGCTGCAGCTCGTCCTGCGTGAAGTTGTCCGGGTAGTTCCGGTGAGGGTTCTTGAGCCGGTAGAACATCGACTCGGCGAGCTTCTTGGTTTTCCGGCGAGCGTTTCTCTTCGCCGCCTTGCGAAACTCGGAGTTCGCATCGATTCGGCCGTCTCCGGTGGAGCCTCCTTGACCTCCTCCGGCCTTCTTCTTGCTGCGGCCGGCGAACGCGCGCAGGTCCCGCGGAATTTGGCGGGAAAATGTGAAATTGGGGCCGGAAATTTGGGGGAATTGGGAGACGGCTCTGATGGAGGAGCGTTTATGGGGGTTGAGAGGCTTGAAGGTAAGGGTTTGGCGGAGAGGGTTCGGAAATGGGGTGAGGAGAGAGAGGGAAGGGTTTAGGGTTTTAAAGAGGGAAGGGTCTTGAATCGCCATTTTGATTTGTTGGATTTGGAGGACCCGGGAAAGGAGGTGTAATGTAAAGATGTATGACTAAACTTCAAATTAAAGTTGTAACCAGAAACTTGAAATTAATATAAACTTCGCTATCTATGTCGTCCTCACAGGCTCTCACCTTTTACCCTCTCCGTTGTGTCAAATCGATACCGGAACAAGCAACACTGTCTACTGCTTTTGCCCCTTGACTGAACGAACCTGATTATCTTGAAGCACCTGAGCCGGCAGCTCTTTTAAGTTTAACCATTTGGTTAAAAAGATTGATTATCTTAATTCTTAAGTTGCAATATCCAGAGGGGTGTCTGAGCAATAAATCCGGTCAGAATGGGTTAGACATGTGAATGTGGGATAGGATGACAAGAGTGTTGGCTTAAGACTTTCCATGAGTAAAGCAGACAGTAATATGGTTGAACACCCTGTAATGGTATGTACCGACTCTTGATACATATCTTCTAATCTTAAGGAATGCTTATAGGGATCTTAAGAAGCTCTAAGCAAAAAACGGCCATACTTTACATCTTAGGCTTCTATATGGAGTACTAGCATGGAAGAATATAAGCTTCTAGAGTATTGGCTTAACTTTCTACGGATAAATCAGACAGTATATGGCTGAACACCCTGTATCTACCAATACTTGATGTTTTCTAATCTTCAGGTATTCTTACAGGGCATACAACTATCAGGGATCTTAAGAAGCAATAACCAAAAGATGGCCATACTTTACATCTTAAGGCTACTATATACAGTTTTAACATGGAAGATTATAAGCTTCGATCTAGGGTAACAATATCCAGCATGCTAGGCCTTTCAAGCCTACGAATATAGAATTCTCACTAAAGATAAGAAATTTAGATCGAGAACTGACAGAACAAAACAGTATAAACCTCTAAAAATTGGGGGAAATTTTTAGTGGACCAAAAGTGAAGCGTATCCATTCATTTCTATCAACCATGTTCATATTTCTTCACACCAAATTAAACAAAAATTATTCTATGCGTCAAAGTGCAAGTGAACCGAGCAACTAATATGTATTATTTTGATCCAGTCATCTACGTCGCATTATATGCATATATACTAATACCGTTAACAAAATTGAAACAAAAAAAAATAGTCTCAAGTGTTTCCAACTAAGGAGGTGAGAACACTAGGTCGAAAAATATGTACTCTTGTTATGAATGTTTAATTTGATCGAATCAAAAATGAAATTAAAAGGAAGAAATTTAGGGTCTCTAGTCTTCATTTGATCTTTACATACGACGATTTGAGCACTTACACATTATTTTAATGATACAAGTGCATCTTGGTGCGTAGAATCCGTTTCGGATGATCTTTAAATTTGAAAGGTCAAAAGCAGCATCAATAAGCTTCACACATACCCAACAGATATGTTTGATAGGGCTTTGGGAGACGGGTGATTACAACAAGGTCTTGAAGGACGGTTCTGTCAGTTCGGGTTTTGGGTTGCAAAGATTTGGGGGAGTCGGATTCGATGAGAGAGAAGGAAGTGGTGAGGGGTTTGAATGTTACTGGAGTGAGAATCAATAAGCAACAAGTGAGGATGCCATGCAAATGCTGCACCATTCAAAATAAATAACACAGATGCAGAATCAAAATGAACCATCCATTTCGAACACAATGATGATGTCTCCCAGTTCGGAAGCGGCGGCGGCTGCGATGTAGGGTGGTTGGGGGTGGAGCAGAGGCCTTCCATGGCGCATTGCATTGCCAAAGGACATAACTCGTTGCGCGCTCTAGTTGTTTCTGCACACTGGAGCTGAAAAGTCAGTATTGCCCCCGCATATTTGGTTTATTTACTGACGTGTTTCCGTGCATCTCCAACACTAGTTTCTTAACCTACAAGGCACCTTCTACGCGCTGATATGACCGAAAAGGGCAGGAGACAGACGGAGAAGGGCGAAAACCTAACCATAAATAAAATCGGAAAAGTGGGGACACAAATGACTTTTCGGATGTTTCAGCTTTCTTTTATCTTTCTTCTTTGAGATGAAAGATTTGTATTACCCCTGTAAATCCAGTGTATTTACAGAGGCATTTCCGGAAGTTTCAAACGCGTTTCCGGGCATCTTCGATTCGTTTTTGGCATTTCCGAAACTACCTTCTTAACCCAAAAGGCACCGTGTACGTGTTTATATGGCCGAAAATGGCCGTAGATGACCGGGAAAAGCTAGAAATATAGGGGCAATAATGACTTTTCTGTTGTTTCAGCTTTTTATTAATTTTTATTTTTTTATATTTCTTCTTTAAGGCAAAAGGTCATTATAACCTCCTTGTATCTGGTGTATTTACATAGGCGTTTCCGGACATTTCCAACGTGTTTCCAAGTGTTTTTGATGCGTTTCTGGGACCAGTTTATCAATCTACCGGCATCGTAAACGTGCTAATATGGCCGGAAATAGCCAAAGACGGCCGAAGATTGCTGCAAACGGCCAAAAACGTATTCCTAAATAAACCGGAAACGTTGGGGAAAATGACTTTACAGCTGTTTCAGCTTTCCTTTCTTCTTTGAGAAGAAAGATTAGTATTCCCTCTTGTATCCGGTTTATTTACGGTGACGTTTTTAGACGTTTCCAGCATCTCCGATGCATTTTCGAGATTTATTAACTTACATGGTACCCTCTACACCTTGATATGGCCAGAGACAGCCGGAGATTGCCGAAAACGGTATCCGTGAATAAACCAGAAATGTGGGAGCTAAACTTACTTTTGCCTTAAAAAAAAAAAAAAAAAAAAAAAATTAAGCTGAATCGATTGTAGTGTGTTGCTTCTCCAAATAAAAGAATATTTGGAACGTCGTCGTTTCATTAAAGGCGTGGTGTTGCCTCATTCTTCTTCGTCTCCAACTCCGATCCGATCAAAAATGGCGAGGCGGGTTCACACGACGGAGGTGGGCTGCATAGCCTGCGAGGAGCTCGGCGAGCTCGGCGCCGGGAAAGAGGGGTGGCTCGTGGACAATCCGAACGTCCTCTGCGCCATCGACACTCACTGCATCGCGCTCGCGAACCGATCCGTAATAGTGGTTCTTGGGTGGGCCGACCCCGACCAGACCCGGGTCAAGATCCGACCCGAATTGTCGCCAATTGAGGCGGAGCACGTGACGGCGATTGAGTGGCTGGTGTTTGATGAGATGCGGGTCGTTGTGGCCGGGACTTCGGCTGGTTGTCTCCTCTTTTACTCTTTGGCTGGGCATTTGATCCATAAACAGGTAAAAAGTAAACACCTTTTCACCATTATGCATTTTTTTACTGTTGTAAATAGCTTATCTTTGGTATAGATGAAGGTAGAAATACTGCAAATGTTATTGAATTTCACTATGCATGAATAGTTTGATTTGGAATTTTTCAATGATGAGTAAAATAAATAAATAATCAATGGTGATTATATATGAGACTAGTTGCTGAACTTGTCTTGACTGTCAAGCAACTGGTGATGGTAATTTTTTTTTTCTATCTTTTTTTCGCTTACAGGTGGTGTATCCAGCAAGGATCATACGGTTGAGGGTGCGAGGAACGAAGAGAGATTTGAACCATGACACATCCTCGGAGGAGGTTTCTGTTGTTATGCCAGGCATTCTCGCCCGTTTTGATGGTAATGATATCCAGGTATGAGTAACTTCTTTTTATCTTGCTACGAATGAGAGTTTTAGCTGCATTGCTAGGTTTTGAGCACAATTCGTGTTAATCTTGCTCTTTAGTTTTGCATTCTATTTTGTGATGTTGGAGTCTCATGTGTCACTTGTTTATGAGCTTGGTTTTCAGATTTGTTTCTAGCTTTGGGAAGCTTAATTGGTAATTTGGTATGGGTTCTAATAGTATGCTTAATGTGGTTGGAATGTAGAATATGCTGCAGCAGTGGTTTCAGGAAACACAGTCTCAATTTTGGGATCGAAATCGGAGGTCTGATGATTTCGAAAATTCTCATGGAAAATTACCTTACCAGTTATGGAGTGTCAGCAAGTATGGTAGTTGTGCTGATGCAGCAATCACTGGCATAATGCCTCCACCACTGATGGAAGTCCAGGTATTCACTTCTCCAGTAGCCTTCCTTATGGAATAAGGTATAACCAGTACTTAAACTAGCAAAATAAACTAGGAGGGGTATAATCACAGAAATATAGCTCTGCATACTTGCAAGTTTTCCTTATTGTCATGTTTGTCTAATGTTTATGGAGTTTTGCTGACAGTAATGGTTGTGGTGCTTTTTCCTATAATTCATGGAAACTTTCTGAAAAGTTATTCTGGATTTGAATTCAGCTGCTTTTATTGTTGAGCAGTCAAGTGAACATTATTTCTGTGGAATCACTGTTGGAGAGGATGCGGTAATTTCAGCCTTCAGGTTAGTTTTGATCAAATGATGCTGAATTCCATTTTCCCAATTAGTGAGATTACTTCTCATGTATTTCTCTGTTCTTACTTTGGTATATTTATTTATAAATTTGTTCTGTGATTTAAAGACTATCAGAGGATAAAAGTAGGTCTTTTGTGGGAGCTATCTTGTCTAAAGTTGTGCCTGCAACATTTTCAACAATAGCCACATTCTCAAAACTAATTTGGCGAAGTGAACAGACTTCACCTAAGAAATTAGAAGAGAAGCCTCAATCATTTGCTCGAGGTGAGAATAATTAACCTCCATTATTCACTTAAAGTTCAATAATTTGGCACTAACTCGAGGGGAATTAAACTGTAACTTCTTTGTATTAGTACTATGATAACTTATTTGTCCATGCACTTTAAATTCTTCTAAACGAATCTTTTTTCAACTTCAAGTAAATCTAGTTTGTTCTACTGATGTGCATTTTGATTCATGACAGCTTCTCCATTGACATGTTTGAAGGACTTCCCAAGAAAGGGTGAGAAGCTTACCTTATCACCTAGTGGCACATTGGCTGCAATTACAGATTCACTTGGTCGCATATTGCTTTTGGACACTCAGGCACTTGTCATAGTGCGACTGTGGAAGGTTCCCTTCCAATATCCTTAAATGGAATTCCTTTTTCTTTTTTTGGCTCATTTTGATATAATTGGGTTCCCTAATGATGCTATAAATCAATCCTGCAGGGATATCGGGATGCTAACTGCCTGTTCATGGAGATGCTGGTCAAAAAAGACACATTAGCATCTAGTTCCCGTTATTATGAACCTACTAAAAGTGATTACTGCCTGTGTTTGGTTATTCATGCCCCTCGAAAAGGAATTATTGAGGTACATTGTTTTACCATTTCAAGTCCAAAAGTAATTCTTTTTCCCAACATTCCAGCAGTCAAAGATCCCTTTTGTGTCTTAGTTGCATATTTTTTAGTTTCATTCTACAACAATCAGATTGCAAATTAATTTCTCCTCATTCCAAACACAACTCAAGGTATGTAGTGAAAAATGGATGGTGAGGCATCTGGTTCACAATGTTAGAATTCTGGGGGCGCAAGTGACTATACTGTTTATACTTAATTTTAATCTGTTGAATAGTAATGCATTGACTACACAACATAATACATGAGATCTTACACACTTTTCAGGAATTGGTAAGTGAAATTAGGATCCAGGAAGCATATTCAAACTGATATAAATGCTTTCCAAATTGTCTCTAGAAGTTATAGGAGAGGCACTAGCATCATTCTTTCGTTTAAGTTTAAGGAAAAGCAGCTAAGGTGAATGGTTCATTCAGTAAGCTACTAGATATAAATGGCGTTTGGTACTTGACATTAAAATCAAAGCTTTTGGGTACTTGTGAGAATTAATGATCATTGCTTCTACAGAAACTCTTCTATAAAATTTGCAATAAGCAAGAAGTATGGGAGAGCTTGGAAGTACCATACTTGACATTAAAATCAAAGCTTTTGGGTACTTGTGAGAATTAATGATCATTACTTCTACAGAAACTGTTCTATAAAAATTTGCAATAAGCAAGAAGTATGGGAGAGCTTGGAAGTACCATATACACTGGTGATAATCAAACGTCTGCTTTTATATCTACTTGTAGTGTTCTACACTAAAAAACAGTTGTTTCAAATCTTTAAGAATGCTTTTCAACTTGGCATCACTCATTTTAGTTTATAACTTGGATGATCAGGATGAGTTTTGAAATATGCCTGCAATGCTGGATGACACATTGATGGAGGTTTATCATTAGTACCAACAAGAGAAACGAAGTTCAGATTGAGCTACTGTGTTTAGTTTCCAACTGATGGGATATTCTTTCTTATTTTGTGTTTATCTTGTAGATTTGGCAGATGAGAACTGGACAAAGGCTCCGAAGTTTTGTTTGTGCCAAAGGTAGCAAGATACTGCAACCTACGTACAGATTTGGATCGTCAATAGCCTCTCCTTATGTTCCTTTGGAGGTTTTTTTGTTGAACGGCGACTCTGGTCAGATATCAGTTCTAAATCGAACTCTTTAATTAAGTGTAAATTAATAAGATATTTGTAAATGTTGTTACTTAATGAAATGTTCATATTTGTAAATGTTCTATCTGATGCAATGCCATTGATAGCGCCTTTTGTTCAATCATTGATTATAGGCAGGAAAACCCTGAGGACATACCATCTTTTGTTTTTGTGTCAAATATACATTAATTGTAAGGATAAGAACTTCGAAAAACAGGTAGAAACAGGGAAAGAGCATAACAAAGACAAGAGACCTCAATAAAAGGTGTAGTTTCCTTTTGAGGAAACAGTAGTTGGCACTGGAAAATTGCTAAAAGGGAAACAAAAGCAGTTTCAGGAGGATGAAATCCATTGATCATGAACTTGCTAGTTTTGGAAAAGATTTCCCAATTTATTCATTTTCAAATTTGATTCCACATATATACCATATCAGTCATTGATTATAATTAATCATTACCATGGTGACAAAAATTCGCCATAAATAATATTACTTATTCAGAAAAACTACATCTAAGATTCCAACTGTCTCAGCATTGTTTTTCACCCAAAAATCTGAACAAAACAGAAGAGACTCAAGAGAGTATACCTAAAATCCAAAATCTTCATTGACCTGTTAAAACAAAGTAAAACCCTCAACAACAACTCAACCAACTAGTCATGGCTTCTCTGTTGAATCTCCTCTTGTTCCTCCTCCTTCAACCTCTCTTCTCCACTGCCAATGTCTACAAACTCAACCAACTGAGATCAGACCTCATATCCAACCCAACACCTCTAAATGACACCCCACGGACCCTCTACTTTGAAGTCACCAAACCCATCGAACTACCCAAAACCAAGCCTTGTTCCCAACTCATTATCCAACATGACTTTGCCTACACTTATGGAAAAGCACCAGTCTTTGCTAACTACACTCCTCCTTCAAATTGCCCATCTCAGAATTTCTCCAAGATTGTTCTTGAATGGAAAGCCACAAGCAAAGGAAGACAATTTGATCGCATTTTTGGGGTCTGGCTTTCTGGGGTTGAGCTTCTCAGGAGCTGCACAGCTGAGCCAAGGCCTAATGGGATTGTTTGGAGTGTTGAGAAGGACATCACCAGGTACTATTCATTGCTTCAAAAGAATCAGACACTTGCTGTTTATCTTGGCAATTTGATTGATAAGACATATACTGGGGTTTACCATGTGAATATAAGTTTTCATTTTTATCCTGCTGAAGAGAACTTAATTGATCATGACCAAAAGTTGGGTACTTCGGCATCAGGGAATCATTCTTGGGCGGATTTGATTCTGCCCATTTCGAGAAATTTGCCTTTGAACGATGGGTTGTGGTTTAAAATTGAGAATTCAACTGATACTAAGTTGAAGGAATTTGAGATTCCTCAAAATGCTTATAGGGCTGTGTTGGAAGTGTATGTTTCCTTTCATGAGAATGATGAATCATGGTATGCCAATCCTACTAATGAGTACATTGCTGCAAACAACCTTAGCTTGCCTGGAAATGGACCTTTTAGGGAGGTTGTGGTCAGTATAGATGGTCAGGTTGTTGGTGCTGTCTGGCCTTTTACAGTGATATTCACAGGAGGGGTCAATCCTCTCTTGTGGAGACCCATTACTGCAATTGGCTCATACGATCTCCCTTCTTATGACATCGAAATCACACCGTTTTTAGGGAACATATTGGATGGGAAGAGCCACAAGATTGGGTTTAATGTCACCAATGCATTGAATGTTTGGTATATAGATGCAAATTTGCATATTTGGTTGGACAAACAGAGCAAAAGAACTGAGGGACAGCTTGTGAAGCATGCTAGCTTGCCCCTTGTTGTTTCACTGGTGTCGGATTTCAAGGGTTTAAATGGCACATTTATAACAAGGACAAGCAGGTCTGTCTCATCGACTGGGTGGGTGAAGTCATCTAATGGGAATGTTACAACCCAGTCAGTTCAGCAATTTTACTACAGTAATACAATGGTCATGGGGAGTAATGGTAATGTGCAGATAGTGAACCAGAACATTCATTTCAATGACACCGTTCACAGCAAGCTGCCTTCCTCCATTGTTCGGTCACTCACATCACACAAGGCATTTCCCCTTTACTTGTATACTGACTACTTGCAGCAAAAAAATAATTCATACTTATTGGTGACGAATGTTAGTTTGGGATTTATTGAGAAGAAAACCGCGAGCGCCGGTTCTCAATTCTTGAAGAGCTCTCTAAAGAATTTGCAGAATGCTGAGGGTAATATGGTTGTAAAAGATCATTTGGTAGTTAGTGGAGTGGGGAATACACAGCAAGTGTACAGATATCATGGTGGAAAATCCTGTTACTTGAGGAATATAAGCAGCTCAAACTACACCATACTTTATGATAAGGTTGAGAATACATGCAACAACAAACCAAAGTCTGATTGGGATTTTGGTTTGAGTAGACTCTGGCCTTTTGGTGCTGGAATTATTTGAGAACAATGATGAAACTTAGCTTAGTCAACTTGATGCATCTTCTCGTGCTACATAAAAGTACTCATATGCTGAGAGTTTGAAGTGGGTGCCTCTGTCTGTATGTCAGTACCTCAGACTGAAATGTGAGTACACCATTTTATATTCGTGGATATTGTTCTTAGAAATTTAAAAGTCAGTCTAGTTTTCTTTTACCTGGTATTTGTGAACAGTGGTTCAGATGAACTGGCTTATCTCAATATAATGCAAGTTTATGCAGGAACTATAAACCATTGATTGTAGGAACTAGTTTTTATGCATAATCAATCGCTCTAATAATCTGAACCTGGTACAGAAATCTAATATCATCTGAAACCTATCTTTATCTTTGAGTTCAACTATTAAACCTTATACCATATATATAGCTATATACATTACACAGGAGAATCATTACACAGGAGAATCATTAGACTGTTTTTTTTTTTTTTTTTTTTTTTTGAAATAGTAGGTTACGACTTATATAAATTTGGGTAAAACGAGACCTAGAATAGTCATTACATGCTCTACCGTTACCATCTAGAGAGAGATAGATAAGTAGTAGGATAGACTAAGCCCGTAGGAAATAGAAAACTAGAATAATATAACTAATCTAAATACCCAAAGGGAGACCAAGAAGGCCCAAAACCGCAAGACCCATCAGGTAGATTTGGCCAGTCCACCACTACCGCCGCCGCCGCTATGCAAGTCATCCAGCCGCCGTGCATACCGCAAACCCGCCCTTGCACCACCAGCAGCAGCACGGTACTCAGCTGCTCCGGTCTCAACCGTCAACAACTCCAAGCACCTCAAGTAGCGCCGCCACAGAACAAGCCTTCATAGAGAACACCCATCCCAATCTAGATTCCGCCATCCCTCACCTGCGCCGCCGGAGCAACCACAACCTTGTCTGGCGAGAATCCAAATCAGCAAATCGCCGGCCTTCATGCTCATCCCAGCCAAATCAGATCTGATGACAATCTTGGGCAAAACCTACCCAACAGTCTCCCAAGGACGATGGAAGCAATAGAAGCTTGAGTCCCGTCCGGCAGTCACCTCGGAGGGCGAGATGATGAGATGGAGGTGAGCCGCTGTGCGGAGAATCATTAGACTTCAAATATATAAATGGAATGCAAAGATGTGCAAAGAATAAATCTGCTAATCATCCGTGCTAAATGTTTCATATTAATTTGGATTTCCTAGATCAACAGTTTTTGTTGTGCAACTTCTGTGTAATATTGCAGTATTGTGCTTGGGATGATCAAGCATGCAACCCATACAGTCACTCATAGTGTAGTTCGTTGCCCATATGAATCATAGAACATTGACACTTTGAAAGTTTGAATCCTTAAGAATGATGAGATCAAATGAAGAATACTACTATTGGGATCATATTTCTGTAAGTTCGAGCAATGTGTTATAGACAAGAAAACACAGATGCATAAGTGCCTATAGTTTCTTTCACGATAATGGACAACCTTTTCAGACATACCAGAAGGCCAAACAAAGGAAGACACCCTTGTCAAAACAACAGTTTGCTTTTGAGGAGTAGACCATTGACACACTAAATTTACCAAAATAAAGCCTTCATCAGATTTTTGGTTCAGGTACTTACTCTAGGTTACTTTGAAGAGGAAATGAAATTCCATATATCAAAGCTCTCACTAGTTTTGGAAACTATTTCCAATCTGATTTCCAACACCAGGAGTCCAGGACCACTATACCCCTTCATTATAGTCAGTACTCAGTACCACAGGTGACAGAGTAGCAATAAATAGCTATCCCAGCTTAACTTTTTACCAAGAAAATTACAAATTTACTAGTAAAAAATTACAATGAAGTAAACTTTCCTTCAAAGAATTTAGGACCACCCCAGCTCATCATTGGTAACCACTCCAAACAACTCAATAAAACAGAACAAAGTATCCCCAAGACCCCAATGTAGGAGCTGATATAACAAAGAAGCTCCCCAAAGCAATCACAACTCAACAACCAGTCATGTCTACTCTGTTGCCTCTCCTCTTCTTCTTCCTCCTCCTCCAACCTCTGTTCTCCATTGCCAACATCCACAAACTCAACCAGCTCAGATCAGAGCTCATCTCCCAAACCATTTCTCTCAATGACACTTCACCAACCCTTTACTTTGAAGTCACCAAACCCATTCCAGTACCCAAAACCAAGCCTTGTTCCCAACTCATTCTCCAACGTGACTTTGCCTACACTTATGGAAAACCACCAGTCTTTGCTAACTACTCTCCTCCCTCAGATTGCCCATATCAGAATTTCTCCAAGATTGTTCTTGAATGGAGAGCTACAAGCAAAGGAAGACAATTTGATCGCATTTTTGGGGTGTGGCTTTCTGGGGTTGAGCTTCTCAGGAGCTGCACAGCTGAGCCAAGGACCAATGGGATTGTCTGGAGTGTTGAGAAGGACATCACCAGGTACTATTCTTTGCTCCAAAAGAATCAGACACTTGCTGTTTATCTTGGCAATTTGATTGATTCAACATATACTGGGGTTTACCATGTGAATATAAGTTTTCATTTTTATCCTGCTGAGGCAAGTTTGCATAGCTATGATCAAAATGTGGATAATTTGGCATCTGGGTATCATTCTTGGGCGGATTTGATTCTGCCCATTTCGAGGAATCTGCCTTTGACTGATGGGTTGTGGTTAGAAATTGAAAATTCAACTGATACTGAGTTGAAGGAGTTTGAGATTCCTCAGAATGCTTATAGGGCTGTGTTGGAGGTGTATGTTTCATTTCATGAAAATGATGAGTTTTGGTATGCCAATCCTACTAATGAGTACATTGCTGCCAATAACCTTACTGGCACGGCCGGAAATGGGCCTTTCAGGGAGGTTGTGGTGAGTTTAGATGGTGTGATCGTTGGTGCTGTTTGGCCTTTTACTGTGGTTTATACTGGAGGGATCAATCCTCTTCTTTGGAGACCCATTACCGGCATTGGCTCATATGATCTACCTTCTTATGATATCGAAATCACACCGTTTTTAGGGAACATATTGGATGGGAAGAGCCACAAGATTGGGTTTAATGTTACCAATGCCTTGAATGTGTGGTACATAGATGCAAATTTGCATATCTGGTTGGACAAACATAGCACGAGAACTGAAGCGCAGCTTGTGAAGCATACTAGTTTGCCCCTTGCTGTTTCACTGGTGTCGGATTTCGAGGGTTTAAATGGCACATTTGTGACAAGAGCAAGCAGGTCAGTCTCATCAACTGGATGGGTGAAGTCCTCTAATGGGAATATCACAACCCAGTCAATTCAAGATTTTTCCTATATTAATAAAATGGTTATGGGGAATGATGGCAATTTGCAGACAGTGGATCAGAACATCCATTTCAATGACACTGTTCTTATCGAGACACCATACTCCTATGTTCATTCTCTCAGATCAAACAAAACATTTCCCCTTTATTTGTACACTGACTTCTTGGAACAAGAAGATAAAACTTATTTATTAGTGACAAACGTCGATTTGGGATTCATTGAGAAGAGAAGTGCTAGTGGTGGTTCAAGACTCTTGGAGAGCTCTCTCAGAAATTTGCAGAATGCAGAGGGTAATATGGTTGTGAAAAACAATTTGGTAGTTAGCGGAGTGGGGAATACACAGCAAGTATACAGATACCATGGTGGCCAATTCTGTTACTTTAGAAATGTTAGCAGCTCAAACTACACCATCCTTCATGATGAAGTAGAGAGTACATGCCACAGAAAAGCCAAGTCTAATTTTGATTTTGGATTGAGAAGACTGTGGCCTTTTGGTACTGGATTTATTTGAAGCTTTGCTTAGCTTTATTCTTAATTCTTGGATCTTCTTGTGCTGCATAAAAGGACTCAGTTGGTAATTCTGAAGAGGATTCCTGGCTCAGGGTACCTCAAATAAAAATGTAAGTATTCGTTGTTCGATTTTGTGTTGTGGATATGCTTCTAGGGTAATGTATCTGAATGAAAAGTGATTCCAGTTTGTTTTGCAAATGGTGAGTTATACCCTCTATATCATAACTATGATAATCATATTGGTTTCACCAGGCATCGAATGATTTCTGAGAAGTTGATCAAGGGTACTTGTAGTATCTCAATGTAATCCATTTTGTGCAGGAAAGTAATTACCATTGATTATAGGATCTAGCTATTCTGATTGTTTGTGCATGAGTTTTAATCTGAACTCTGTATGGAGATCTAATACGGTAATACCTCATGGCATTCCTGTAACACCGAGTTAAAATATCAAACCTTACACCATACAAGGAATAATTCTGACTTGTAATACACATTTCATGCCAAGCTGAGCGAAAGGACTAATGTATTTTATCTCTATTAAGGTTCCATATTTTGCCTTTCTGGATCATGAACGATGATTGTATTGTCTTTCACTAAATTAACAAGATAACATTGTTTATAATTTAAGATTTTAATCATGAACAAAGAACTGATGAACTCGAACAAATAAAATGGAGCACTTTGGCTTGTTATTGTTATTTCGATGTAATACATAATCAGAGCATTTCACATGAAGTATGGTCCGGTTCCTAGCCGAGCCCGTTTGGTTCCTAATTTGAACAGAGTACTGTTGGCTCCTGCCGGAACCGAGTTAAACTCAATGTGAAGTTCAGTTTCGACTCCAGTTCGGACAGCAAAATGAACCGAACCAAATTAGAGTCAAAATAACACGTTTTCATCTTCAAAAAAAAAAAAAAAATAACAGAATTTGATAGCCAGAAGGCTTGAAAATGAAATACTCAAAATAGTGAAATAGCGAAAGCCTCCAGTCTCTATAGTTGTCCGTTTGTTTTCCTCTGTAGCAAAAATTATCATAATATCCGAAATGGGTTTATCTACTCCAGCCAGGCAAGCTCTCTTTCTCTCTTCATCTCTTCGTCCTTCAACTCCAATTCTCACCTCTTCAATTCTCTTTGAAACTGAAATTGGGTGTTCCTTGTACTTTGCAGTGTATGCAGCAGTTCTCTGGGATGGAAGTCTTCGAGCTTAGGGACCTCTACTCATCTCACTGCCTTTACTGTTTCTTCCACAACAAAATGCCCCCATAAGAAAGCTTCTGTCACTTGCTCTTCTTCCTCGTCATCCTCTGGTATGACTCTTTCAAGGTTGAATTTTTGGGTTTCTGGGCACAATGTGTGTCAAATTGAAATGGGTTTGTATACTTCTCCTGCAATCCAGCTTGTGATATGTGCTTGTAGTTTGTCTTACAAAATGTGATACATGAGTGTTAAAACCAAAGAAGAAAAGGGTTGATTGAAAATTTAGTTTTTTTTTTTTTTAGAGGATATTTAGAGGATAGATTGATTGAGGACCAACCGGACAAATTGATCACCAAATTGGTTCTTCAAGGCCCTCCTGTTCATGACTAATGAATGTCTGTTGTTTGGCTCGAGTGTCTAACATCATAGAACAAAATGGTATACTCTCTACTTCTAATAAACGTGATTGACCCAATTCTAGATTATCTTCTGGAATCATATAATTGTCAAAAGTGAATGGCTACATTCTGTGTCCGGTAGTACTGACTACATTCTGTGTCCGGTAGTACTGAACTGTAACATAATGAAAACCTATGAAGAAATCAAAAGTAAAGAACATAGTTGGAGAGTATAATGTTCAGCAAACCTCTGCTGATGTAAAATGTTGATGAAGTATAGAGAATAAATGCTCTGGCTTGCAAATCTAGTTGTTACTAAGTAGGAATATAGTACCTTTGATTTAGTTTGTATATGTTTAGTGGATAAATTTTGCTGCCCATCTGCCTTGGCTCAGATGGTAACAGAATCAAGTGGAGGTTGTTTTCTGAGTGCAAATCTAACTAGGTTTATCCCTATCATGAGCTTGAGCATAGTCAACTAAGGATATGCATTGTGTGCTAATAGTTAGAATCAACAGAAGAGGGAGCCTTCTCTTCAAGCGTCTTTGGTTGTTTACCTCTGTTCTTTCTTGTTGGTAGATTGGGTTGGTAGATTGGTACTTTGGTAGTAGTGAACTTTAGGCTCTTTTGAACTGAGTTTTTGACCTGGAAGATGATTATGTGTAATGACTTTTGCAAATAAGCTTCGCTGTTGAAACGTCCCGATGATTAGTTTTAGCAACTTATTGTCAGTTTACTTTTCATTGTTAGTCCTTTTTTTTAAACAAGTTTTTGCAACTTAATTTTCATATCAAATATTCTCCCTCCTCCAGATCCACTATTGGTTAAGGCTGCCAGAGGAGATCCTGTAAGTCGACCTCCAGCATGGATGATGCGCCAAGCAGGAAGGTATATGGCTGTTTACAGAAAGCTTGCTGAGAAATACCCATCGTTCAGAGAGAGGTCAGAGACAACTGATCTCATTGTGGAAATTTCTTTGCAGCCTTGGGAAGCTTTCCGCCCTGATGGAGTAATTATATTCTCTGACATACTTACACCTCTACCAGCATTTGGTGTCCCATTTGACATAGAAGATGTTAGAGGTCCCGTGATACAGTCACCAATTACTTCTGAAGAGGGCTTAAAGACTTTGCATCCAATTGACTTCGAGAAACTTCAGTTTGTGGGAGAATCTTTAAAGATCTTACGGCGGGAGGTAGTTATTATTATACAGTCATATGCTTGAAAAGAAGAGCAACTTTATTAGTTTGAGATCCAAGTTTACTTTTTTTTGTTTGTCTCAATCATTGTATACTGCTCCTGCTCATCTCGGTTTTGTTCTTTGATTCAGGTTGGTGGGAATGCTGCTGTTTTGGGTTTTGTAGGGGCGCCTTGGACAATTGCTACGTATATAGTAGAAGGGGGTTCAACTTCCACTTATACAACCATAAAGAGCATGTGCCATACGGCACCGCATGTATTGAGGGCTCTGCTTTCTCATTTAACACAGGCAATAGCAGATTATATTGTTTTCCAAGTAGACGCAGGGGCTCATTGCATACAAATATTTGATTCATGGGGTGGGCAATTACCACCAACCATGTGGGAAAGCTGGTCAAAACCTTATATTGAAGAGGTGAGTGGGAAAATACATAAGGGAATATGGTATTAAGTGTCATGTATATGTCTCACTGAAGGATTATGTTCTACCACATGTTACATAACTCAAACATACCCGCATATATTATAGGCTATACTGTATTGTGTGTGCAGGTATGCTTGTTCATATGTATATATGTGGCGTATCCTTTCCCTGGATATGAAGTATCAGTTGCTATGCTATTGCAGTGTCTTTCTGTTTCCTTATGGCTTTTCTTTTTTGCTCATAATTTTTTCAAAATCAACTCTTTTGAATTGCAGATTGTGAGTTCTGTGCGAAAAAGATGCCCAGAAACTCCACTTGTTCTTTACATTAATGGGAATGGTGGCATCCTTGAGCGTATGAAAGGAACTGGAGTCGATGTGATTGGGCTTGACTGGACGGTGGACATGGCAGATGGTAGAAGACGATTGGGTAGTGGAATCAGTGTACAGGGAAATGTGGACCCTGCGTACCTATTTTCTCCTCTTCCGACATTGACTGAAGAAATTCAAAGGTTGGTTATGCAAAGATGTCTGAATTTTGATCTTCTTTGATATGAACTCCAACTGTTTTAGACCATTAATAGGCAATCACCTAATTTAGATTATAGGATTTCTCTGACTGCTTACTCTGGAACCAAAACTTGAAAACGTAATTGGCCATTAAGAGGGTGAACAGGCGAGTCATACATAACTCGTTAAAATTCAAAAGTTTCCTGTCCATTAGATTGTTCCTTTAAATTCTCCTCAGCAATATTGTTAACAGGATCTATAACAAATCATTGCTTAGCTTCTGGCTGTTTCTGGTTAGCCCAGATATGTGCTGGTTCAGATTTTCAGTAGTTATAAATGATTTCCTCCACAGATTGCAGTATATGTTTACTTGAAACTATATGGACAGAAGAACAAATTCTATGGTCTTCTTATTGTCATTTGTTTTCAGTTGTTATCTCTTTAATTCTTAATCTGGCACAAAATATACAGGGTGGTGAGGGCTGCAGGGCCAAGAGGACACATCCTCAATCTAGGGCATGGTGTTCTTCAACGGACACCGGAAGAAGCTGTTAAACATTTCTTTGAAGTTGCAAGAAGCTTGAACTATGATACGTTTCTTCAAACACAACCGCAAAAGGAATTGGTAGCTTAGCAATACAATTTTGCTTGCAAACTGGCTTTAGGTAGTTGGGAGTCCACCTTCATATTCTGGTATGATCATGCTTGTCTCTGTTTATAGTGCATTCATAGGAGAGCTCCATTGTTCTAATAATGCTTGAGGGCGAGCTTTTTGTGTCATTTTCAGCTACTTTTGTAATAACGATAATGCTAAAATTATTGAATTCCTTGTTGTACCATAGATCCTTGCATTGACTTACAACTTGGGGGATAGGTCTATCTTATTCATGTGTTAGGATCCCATTTACAATAATGGGGTTCAAGTTTGAAGTGATGGTGAGAGATATCACACTACTTAATTCAATCATGTTTTCTATTTGCAAAAGAAAGTTCAAAACTCGGTGATGTGTGTGTATTGTGGTCCAAATTTAACCTGTTTGGATTATAGCCTTTGTTGGAGGCTGCGATCTGCAAAGATTTTCCGCTCTCTTTGTCTGGCTTTGTTTACGAATTGAGTGATCTGATGTAAGCTCTGGCATCACTCTACATATGTATTGTGACTCTATAAAGCATTATATTGGCAGCCACAATTCCAGCTTAACATGCTCTATTGTACAAGTAGCTATATATGTTGGATAGCTAGCTAGTGTACTGTTACTAGCCTGTGAATTCCAAAAAACTTAATATGTAATATTTTTTCAAATTCTAGTCGATTGATGTCGTATTGGAGATTTGGAGTTTGTATATAATAATATTTTTTTCAATGTAAATTGGATGATGATAGGAAAAAAAATTCTAGCAGAAAATAGAAGAAAATACGTAAAAAGAGTTACAACATAGTAAATATATATAATAATTATATTAAATAAAGAATATCTTTTTTAGGGTAAATGAGATAGTTCCATTGATTAAAAATCATGACGACCAAAACGGTCAAGTATGAATAGTCTGTTAGCAAATACAAGCAGCTAACAGCTATAAATTAAAAAGACAATTTCAAAACTACAGTCCAAAAATGTAGATACTACCGAACTAGAAAGCAAATAAAATAACCTTTAAACCTATAAAGCCTTAAATCAAAGCAGACTGTCCTGATGAGTATGACGCCTAGAACGCAATGGTGCACGTTTCCACTCAACAAACCAACTAACGAATTTTACTCAGTCCAGCTTTGTAGGCTAGAAATTGTCACTCCTCCATAAAGCCAACACAAATCAACCCAAAAAGAAGAAAAAAGAAAAGGTAGAAACCAAAGGCCCAACCCACCAAGGCAGCCTAGGAAACTCTCTGCCCCCCCCCCCCCCCCCCCGGCCTAACCATCTCCTCTCTCCCCTTCAGAGTCTTCCAGCGCCGGACTCGCTGTTGGAGCCTACCACTGCCGCCGCCTCAAGGTATTTTGGGATGTATTAAATTTAATATTGATATGAAAAATTAGATGAATAGTGTACTAAAGAAAGGTGTGTATTAAGAGATTAAGAGTAGTGTAGTTAAAATCGCTCATTCATTTTTCATAAATTATTGAAAATATACTCATCCTTAAATTTGAATATGCTGAATCACACAAATATGGCAACATGTATAGTGCCATATTAACACTCAAGGTTGTAGGGTTGTAATTTAAGATAATGCCACAACAAGTATAACGATCAACAGATGATGAAACTAATGTTTGATTGGGTCGATTTGGTTAGTGGTTACAAAGTTCTTGCTTGTGATTGCACAAAACTGTTACAAAAAAACTGATATATGCAATTCGACGAAGCTAATTAAATAGCATTTGATATCGTGGATTGGAGAAGTATGAATATCGACAAGGCCGGGTAACTCGATCCAGAGGATATGTCAGCATGCATATATAAAGAAACATGCATGTTGTCCTAGCTGTGATGAATCCAAATTTGCCATATGGATGAAACGTATGTATATGCTATGTACTATGTATATGAGATGTAAATCAACAAGACTGGCTTTCAGGAATTCAGACTTTCACATATGTGGATCGAGATAACATATTTATGTGCTAGCTAGGCTAATTTTGTATGAAAATGAAACTGGTAAGGTTTGTACCACTGCATGTAATTCATCACTACATGAGTAGTTTCATATAAGCTTGGCTTGGAATACATAGTTGCATACCATATGCATGGATTGTTTTACTAATAATGTCATTCACGCATGCATCTTCGGCACTCTTTTCTTCGATCGAATGATGATCGATGCTCGATCTTGAGTCTAATATGTTCGATCGGCCGGTCTCACAAATCTATATATGTTTAATCACTATATATTATGCATACGAATCGATCGAGGCGGACTCGCATATAACCACAAACCAGCCATCAAGTTTTACCAGAAATCTGCTTATAGATCAATTTGATATATATACTCAACTGGAGAAATGAAGAGACAAAGGCCGGGGTGTGAAGAACTATTGTCTTTTTGTAATATACCGATATATATACTCATAAAAACTCACAATTATCAATGATAACTTCTTCTACCAGCTGCTAGTATATATATTAATATGCAGAAGCAGGAACAATTCAAGCACAATTCTTGCATCAATGGAGACTTGGAGAGACTTGAAGATACATGTTCATAGTAAATTTAAACTTAACCACATATATATGGCATTAATTTTCTGACTAATTAAATAGCCTACAAGAAAGCTTAAGTTGTAAAGGGAACTTACTCATCTCCACTCTCCAGTGCAGCTAGCTTCATCTTTACCGACATTTCAAGTTTTAATTCTCATTAAAATAGTAAATAAACAAGTGCTAATTTAAAGAAAATAAACAAGGATCGACTTGATCAAAGGTGGCATAAGCATGCAGGGAGTTGAGTATTGCAATATATCCAGAGCAGTAGATCGAGCTCCGAGGCTAGCTGCTTCATGGTGCATTTGAGTTTATGCTCCTGGAATTGATAATCAGGGTACGGAGTTAGTTCAAGTAAATAGATTCAGATGAAGAGAAACACGTAGCGCCTCACCTGCCCTTTCCAAAACGACAATCAACCAGGAGTAGACTGAAAATTTTGGAGATTATATATGCATGTATGATCAACGACGATCTCAATTAGTACTCTGAGATGATACTAGTAAACAAGCATTACAACTCAAAAGTTTAAGTTTAAGCTATCAAGTTAACAGTAAATAAAAGCGTTTGCAGCATCACCATAAGCACATTGCTAACTAATCAACAAGAATTGAAGTTATGGATTTGAGTTTTCAGAATCAATATCTCCCTACAACCAAAGGAAGCTCTGATACTATGTCGGATACTCGTTTAAATTACGAGACTATTTAGACAATATTTATTTTAGTAATTAGTCATACACAGTTCTTTCTCTATGAACAAAATTAAACTAATAATTACCAGCAATGGATACTGTACTGTAAATTATTTTCACAGATATCAGGTAGAAACATGAACATTCACAAAGAAAATTAGTTTTTGGATGCGTGGGTTTGATGGGGTGCTGTGTCATCATTTGGACTTTGGAGTGAGATGGGAAATCTAATAGTACATTCGATCAGTTGAGGTAAATGATAAATAGTAATCCAAACACTCCGAGGTGTAATGCTTATCCCAAATTAACTGAGCAAACTGCTTAATTAGGCTAATTAAAGATTACCACAAGCATTAATCTGATTAAGACTAAAGACAAAATGATGATCGATTAAGCTGAACAGAGGTCAATTATTTGTATATAACTTGAAAGAAAAGGACATCGATCGCATCATGGTGAATATAAAGAAAGGAACAGAAAATTACTGTAAATTATTAAAATGTCAGATCAAGACAAAGCTTGAGAGAAGATTTAGTGTTTACTGGTACCGATACATGAGGATCTTAGTGATGGTTAATGTCGAAAACACCAAGCATTTCGTCTATCCTACGTTATATGAATTAGGACCCAGATATTATATATTCTGAAACTAAAATAATACTTCTGTATAATGATTCATGTGTGTATGAACATTATCGATCAACAATGATATATATAAAATGTCGTTATGTCGATCCATTCATGGCGGGCAAAAAATCGTGCAGAATCCCAAAAGGGCTATGAAATACAAAAAGGCAAACATGCATATGTTTCTAATGAGAATATATAATTTCAAAACTAACCCACAAATACAAAATACGCCATGATTAAATTGTCATGAGAGATGAGAGAGAAGAGAGAGATCCATTTGTACCTCAGTATATTTGTAAAAGAATTTAGTTATTTTTCGCTATATACTGAGATAATTAGCTTAAAGTAAAGTTAATTAGTGTCTTATTCTCATAAAAAGCTAGCTAACAACTAGGTACTAGCAAAATTAGGGTTTGAAGTAGTATTTGATCTGAAGAAGAACATACTATATGTAAATAACTTTCCATTTACCCTACAATACCCTACAATTGAAATATGTATGTTTTTATCATTAACCAAAAACAGTAATGGATTGAAATTTGAGTGATAAAAACAAAAACTCAGAATCTAGTTACTTGAAAAACATATGATTTTCTTATACATATGTATACCCAGATCAAGAAGTTATTATTTATAGCAAGCAAGTAATTAAGTAGCGCATGAAATTGATGAATTACCATATACTGTTGAGGTGGATCGATTAAGATCGCTGCTGCATGGTGGTGAAGTTTGGATTACTACTGTGATCATGGTTGGCCTTGATCAGATTCCTCTTCTTTTTCTTCTTCTTGTAAGGAATCCCTCTAGCCTTGGCCTGAGAGTCTCTCACTTCACGCAGATACACTCTTATAGCTCCACTTGCAAATGGGTTTGATTCAGGCAACCCACCATTCTCTTCATAAGCAGCTCTGAGGCGTCCGATCAGTGCATCTAGGCTGCCCCAAGCTTGCCTGAGCGGACAGGTGCAAGGTCCGGGAGGTTCAGGCTGCCCAAAGAAGACGCACCCTTGTAAGTGCACCTTGGTCTTCCCAAATTGATCCAAGTACCTGAGGAAATCGAGCACATGGCTGGAGTTGCTCTGCGAAAGAGCCACCGGGGGTCTCTGGTTCCTCAAGTACTGCCCGAAGGTGTTCCAATCCCTCCTCTTTTGCGACTCGTACCGGCTCAGCTGAGCCGGTGGCTGCTTCTGCTGTTGTTGATGAGGATCTTCGTCGACAGCAGCAGCAGCAGAATTGTTGTTAGCAGAAGAAGACGATGCTTCTGCTACATCTTTTCCTTTGTTGCTCGACATGATTACTGGGCGAGTGAAGCTGCAAAGGAATTTGGGGGGAGAAGAAAACAAAATTTGAGTGGAAGATTGAAGGAAAATAAAAAAGAAAAGAAAAAGAAAAAATAATATTTGAAGATCACATCAAGGGGGCTATGGCTAGTGAGGAGACATGGTATGGGACCAATGAAAGTGCTTTAGCTCCTCTTTTTCTTCCTCTCTCAAATTATTTTCTTGCTTTAATGGTACTATTAGATAGTGTTAATAGTATTCTATTGTTTTTCCAAATCTTTATTATTGTGCTTCCATCATCAAAGCAATCATTATCGACTATATTAGCGTAATTAGTACTATGGTTCATTTGCCTCAGGACTAGGTAACCCGAGTTAATGGATTGGGTTTAGGCGTTTAGCAATTGCAGTTTACTCATATCCAGAGTCCAGATTACTCATCTCACTTTTAGTCTAGGTGAGTCTAATAATGTACCCCCGGCCTAGCTAGAGGAGCAATTATATTATTTTTCTAGGAAGAATTGACATCAAAACTTATGCAATATCAAATGAAGGATCTTATGGGTTACTTCGCGTAATGTCAATTATCATTCATGATATAAAGCATCCGAAGTGTTATATGATTTTTTATATATCCCCATAATCATCAAAGAATTCTTATTCTGATCATTAGAACAAAAAAACGATAAAGAAGAAAAACGGGAATAGAGTCATCGCGTAGATAATAACACGGTATAATTAAGTACTAAAATATCGACGATCACAAAAATATCGTTGGTTCGAAAAAAGAAAATTTCGATGGAAATTTTACCCAAATATATAGAAAAATTGTATATTCGATCAAAAATAGAATATATATATAATATTGAAACGATATGAAAATTAATATTGGTGCTTGTAAAAAACGGAAATGTCGAGAAAATATCGAGAATATAATGTATAGAGAAATTTTATTAACACATTCCTAATTACTATATACACATTTCATACTTAATACACAACCTATTAACTTTATTGTTTTAACATTTTACTACATACACATACCCAAACTTCCTACAATACCCTCATTTAAAATACACAACCTATTCACTAAATACACAACTCATTCACTAAATACACATATTTTTCTAGATCTACTCCTCAATTATTTAAAAAAAAAAATCACATTAGTGAGATTTTTTTCAAAAGGTTTCATCTTTTCTCACTGTAAAGTCTAAATTTCCAACTTCAAATTGTACTATCTAATCAAACAACAAACCTTAAAATCTAAATTTTGTAGTAGATCAAACTTAATCAAAGACAGAGAAGTCATACCTCACTTAGGGGGTTAAGAAATACCACTATAATTCATTACGTTGTGTTCAGTTTTTGCTTGAAACTATGGTTGTTCATGATAAACGTTGCTAACTATTTCTGATTTGAGCTTGATATCTTCATACACGTTGTTCTCGAAGAAGATAAAAAAACTCTTAAGTGGAATATTTTATTTCAATTAGATTTCTTTACTTTTAATATGAATGTCTCTTTTGGTAATTTTACGTACCCACAAAATCTTAAATAATTTATATAAAAAAAGTTATGTGTATTTAGCGTTTGAAGATGTGTTAATAAAATTTCTCTAATGTATATTTTAGTCTTGGTTATAATTCATTCAAGAGTGTGGTTATTAAGACCTCCAAATTTGCTCAGTATACATCTCATTCTCTATATACCTCCATTTTACTTTTAAATATAAGCATTTGCTCATTAGACACCCCTTTCAAATTTCTAAAATAGCTTTGTTTATGTAATTCACATATATATTAATATATTACTCATTACACCTCATGATCTTATTCACTCAATATACCTCCAATTTTTTTTGTCTTTTTTCTTTTTGCATGCGAACATCCATTCTTGACTTCCATTCTATAATTTTTTTTTCTTTTTAACGCAAACCTCCATTCCCCACTTTTTCTTGATTTTCCTTATTTTTTGTATTGTTTTATATTTTGCATAAAATGTCACTAGACATTCATTTTTTGATCAAATTGTAAGAAATAATTTTCAATGACATCAATTTTCGAGAAAAGTTAATTCGAATCATGAAGAATATTATTCTCTTAAAAATAAAAATAAAACAAGGATTGTGTCTCAAATTTTATTTATCGATCATCAAAAGAATGTTCTTACATGAACTATTCTATATATTTTTGTTACTTTTGTATTTCTATTTTACGTATACTATTATTTTTTTGTAAGTTTATATTTTTTGTTTTTATATATACCTCATGATGGTAAATTATTTTAATAATTGACAGATCATAATCTTTGTAAAAATAATATGATACTTATTTATTTATTTTTTAATAATTGATAGATCATCATTTTTGTAAAAATAATTTTTCACTTTGTATATGCATGTGACATGTATGTGGTAAACTAGAAAATAAAAATCAATAAGGAAAATAATAAAATGCAACCCATTATTATTGTCATATTACTTTTTTTTTAATTAGTGTCTTTAATTGTCATTGTGTAAGAGGATAAATATGTCATTTAATAATTCATAAGTGAGGTCAAGTGAGCAAATTTAGAGGTTCCAATAGCCGCACTCTTCATTCAATATAACCTCCAACATCCAACAGAAAATATGGCAAACAAATAAACATGTTGTACAAAATCAGAAAAGGAAAAAGACAAATATGAAATGCAACATCACTCTCAAGTGAGCAACTAAAGATGCATATAAGAGAGACCAGCTAGGGTAAAATTAGTTTCACCATACATCTTGTTTTGTTATAAGAACTATATCTTACTTTAAAAAAAAAAGAACTATATCTTGTTCAATTGCTTGCCAACACGTTTTGTTATCATTTATATGAGAATAGATCCAAATTGATTTCATTCCAAGAGATTGGTTCCTTTTGAATGCTACACAACCAAAAACCAATAACTCAAATTGAATTCCAAGTCCTACCTAGTCTCCAACATCGTTTAAACAGTTTGATTTTTGACTTTTTTGTAGGTGGAGGGTGAGATTATATACAGTATTTAAGATGAGCTGGTTGACCCTCAAAGATTTTCCATTATATCAAAAGTTATATTAAAGAAAATAATGATCATTACCAACTTGGTTTAAGTATTCTAAAATGCTCAACAATATATAATTGAATCTGGTACTACGTGTGTCATCGAGTTGAGGTTTCGGTGGTTTGTGGAGGGAGGTCATGTCACTAGCTAAAAGAAATTTCTTTCTTATAAATAGGAAAACCATCACCACTGCCACTAATGCTTAGTGATGATACTTATGAATAATATCTGAAATGTACTAGTGTCTGTGTTGGTGATGTTTTTGTTGTTTCCCTTATCTTTTTTTTCTTTGCCTTTTATCACAAACTAAGATATGGGCCAAATGGTACCCAATATGCAGTGACTCTTACAGGTCTGTGTCATGTCAAATTCTCTTTGAGAAGACATAAGCTGAGGCCCAATGATTTCGTTTTTGTTTGGTGTACTTGATTTTGCCAAAAGAAAACCCCTATTCGAAATTGAAAGAAAAAAGACCCTTATAATTTGGTTGATAAGAAGAAGAACAAGATTTTAATTTAGTGTTATGTTGGTCGACATTCGACGGATTGATAATGAACATTAAATCACTTGAGACACCGACAATTGTTTTGAGCAACTCATGTCAAAAATAATGAAGAAAAGGACTATTATTTCGAAATTATGGAGAATTTCTACGCAGATGCCAATAACAATAATCCTAATTAGACAAATTACATGATCTACTAGTCTTTCTTTTTTTTCTTGATACGGATGCTTTTGTTAGTGATGTTTTTGTTGCTTCCCTTAACCTTCATTCCTTTGATTTTAATCATTTTATCATATAATCGTTATGGGCCAAAGTCTCTATCAAATTAGGGTGGACATTTCAACAACTGATAATGAACAGACTTAGGATAGCTAGGTAGCCCACAATGAGTATCTAATTAGGTGTCATGAAGATAATTTGCTTAATTATCATAACACAAAGTTTTCATAAACTAATTTCAAAATTCCATTGAGCTTGTGCTACAAGTGACAAAGTACAATGTCAACTAACCTTAAGAAGAAACAACTCATCCAACATTATATACCAAAACCAAACACTTCTTATTACATTAACAACAAGAAATCTCTGACGTTAAAACATATAGTACTTAGAACCGACGGTAAAAACCATGGCATCTACACGACAACGACACCAAACCTAACAAAACCCTAAACCCTAGCTAAAAGAGAAGAGGCGACTAAACCCAACCCTCGCTAGAGTTTAGATTAGCTAGGGCTACATGTTTGGTCCGGATCCAAGTCAAATCAATCCGATCCGATCTGAATAAGACGGTTCAGATCGGATCCTGATTATGAAAAAGGCACCTTTTGATGGATCCAATCCGTTTAACAAAGTTCATGTTTGGATCGGATCCCGAAAAAAATAATGCAAAAATCCGAATAACCGTTGGATTAAACTATATCTATTTTAGGCTGTTGGATTCTTATGGTAAGAAAAGGTCCCAAGGATAAAACACAAAACTTTGAGGCTTCGACCCCCAATCTCTTGCCTAGTCGCCTCTCTTAGTCTCTCGCTTCTCGACCCTTTCTTCTCTAGTTCGTTTGCAATTACGTTCTCCAAGAGGCAAGCTTAGCAATTTCGTTCTTCTCTTAGTTTTTGAATTTGGATACCGTCTCTTAGTGATAATGTTGCTTAAGGCTTAACGTAATTTTGTGTCCAAGTAGGTTTGAACTTTTGAAAACGTGGAAATGTCTTTGCTTTCATGGAAATATGTCTCAAATTTTAGACTTTACGGATCCGAACAACAAACAGAGATCTGAACCGATTTTTTCAGATCCGGATCCGTTCGGATTAGGTATTTAAAAATACAAATAAAAAATTAAACAGTTCGGATCACGGATCCTATTTTAAAAAAATAGATCCGATCCAACCGTAGCCCTAGTTCAGATATCCATTACAAAATGTAGACAAAAACAAAGGATTATTATGTACCTATTTTCTTCATTTTGCAAATAACAAAAATAAAAACCATTTTCTCCCTCTCAAGCAGTCTATGCAACAAACATTTCTTCGCCTTAATTCTCCTAGCCCCCCAAAAAACATTTAGACAAAGATCTCATCAGTTAGTTTAGATCCATATTCTATTTTTAATAAATTAAGTATCAACGGCTAATACTATTTGATTTAATGACATAATCTTCATTTTGTAAGTGAGAGGTTGTGAGTACGACTTACAAAATATTAGTTGTACCATTTGAGTTATTTATCCGATAAAAAATGTCCTTAAGTTGCAACTTATTTAATCCATATTCTAAAAAGATTGGCTTTGCTAATGTGCTGCTTAAGTAATGACACTAGGAGAAATTGGGAAAGTCTTAGACAAACTATTACTCAACGTTATCACTACACTTTAATCAATAACACAATGTATAAAGGAAAACTTGTTGCTAACACATGAGGTGCGGATGTCAGATTGCCAATATCACTTTATTTATTTATTTTGAATCGGGAGTGAGGTAGCGAGCCCTTTTGATTACGTCAACAAATTAGTAACACACATACTCAATCAGTCTTCAAATCGTTGTTCACGAGGGTATCCCAACAAAGCAAGACTGATCTCCTTTTGTAGGCGCACTAACTCAAAGTTCCCTTAAACCTACTAACTATAAACTTCTGGGAGTTGAGTCTGGAACTCTGTAAAAAAGTGTTCCTCAACCGTTTTAAAAGAAAAAGAATTAGGAATGAGGGCAAAGACGACGTCGTTTTTGTTGAGCTGGTTCGGACGACGTCGTATCCGGTGGGCTAAAATTCCCCGCCCTACTTTCTCTTCCCCAACTGTAACTGCTACACTACCAGCTATCCAAATTGAAGCCGCGGCAGCCGATCAACACAGAGCTCAAATTCAAATCCTCTTCCGATTATTTTCTTGGTCGCCATCTCCACATACAGACCCTCTTCAATTCTTTAACCCACCTTCGTTTCGTTAACTTCTTCAGTCTTCTCCTCGTAAGTTTACATTCCCTGTTCTTGATCTTTGCGCAAAACTTTGGCCTCTAATTCAACTTTTGCGTTGGTTGAAAACCCAATTAATGGAAATCCAAAATAGTTAATTGGGCTTTCTGAGTTTAATGTAAAGTCCCAGACTTTACTTTATTTTTTCAATTTATGTTTAGTGTTTTGGTTATATACATGAATGTGCTTAATTTGGCTAGTATAAGATGGACAAGTATGGTTATTTGTAGCAGAAAAATTAGTATGAGTATTTTGGACTCCTGTTGTTCTGGGTTCTGAGTTTTGCATGCTGAAATTTGTTGCACCTCTTTTTGTTACTATGTAGAGTATAGGCTGTTACACTTTGATTATACATTGCAACCTTAAGATGTGAGAACAAAGAGCTGGATTGGTGATAGCGCTTTCGAATAGAATTGAAGTTTGGGTTACTGTAAGATCGGTCAGAATGTCTGAGATGCTCTATTTTGTATCATACGAGAGTTTATGTTTCATATCTCTGCTATGTAAGGTAGCAATGACAGAGCAGATCTTTGATGAAGAACATAATGTGGAAGAAAGAAAGGAAAAAGAAGTGGAAGACCCAGAGCTGTATAGGCTTCTGGTACCCAATGCCGAAGACCTTCCTCTCTTCCCTACCTCTGCTATTGAATCCAATTTTGTCTCTTATTTTGCTCCAGGTCTTGCTCAATGCTGTGTTTTTTTTTCTCTCTTGTATAACACCTTATTTGATTGACAGCAGCACGGCTATATTCTTAAATGTAACTCTCCATTTCGTTTCCAGATTTTATGAAACCGGGACATGACCAATATGTTTATCGCCATCCCAACGGGTAAAAATCCCCAAACTTTTTGTTTTATTTTTTGTTCTGGATGCATGTATGTTACTGTTTGAATGAAGGAAGGTCGATCATTTTTCTTGAATTGCTGTTTCATATATATCAGATTGTGTGTCATTGGTTTGGCTGCAACACATGTGGCTTTTAAGGAAGAAGGGGGTATCACAGCAATTGATTTCAATGTTGGAAAATCAGATCGCAGTGGTCTTAAGGTTACTGGAAAGCGCAAAAGGGTATTTTCTTTCTCTAATCCCAGAGACAGAATTTAATTTCCGTCTCTCTCTCTCTCTCTCTCTCTCTCTCTCTCTCTCTTTCTCTCTCTCGGTTAATAGCTTGCAGAATATGTGTGAGAAAATAAAAACTAGAAGGATAATTTCTACATTTTGTAGTTGTTTCCATTTTCTGCCATACTTCTTTATCCTTTCCATTTGAGTAGCTAATATTATAATTGTAGATCATCCAGATGTGGCATAGTGTATTGTGATTTTGTAACATACGAATAATCTTCTTATGCAGAATGCCCAGCACTTGGAGTCCAACTCAGCTTTGTGTAAAGTTTGCACAAAGGATGCAACCTATATTGTGAGGTAGACATATTTTCTGCCAATGCCTTGTTCTTCTGTGGTTTGCAATATTCTCCATCTACCTCCTTTTATGTATGAGGTTTGAAGTTGTAGTTGCTTTTGAAGGTGTTGTGTAAAAGGTTCTCTATTGGAAGTGAACGATAGATTAATCAAGCAGCCAGAATTGCTTAATACAGCGGTAAGAACCACTCAATACCCTTTATATTGAAAGTTGCCAGCTTTTGTGTAGTATATAGAGCTATTGTTGGTAATCTTAAAATTGAATAAGATTCAACTAAGATACGCTCAGCCTTATTCTTGTACTTGATGTTAACAACTGAAAAGCCGAGATTTACAGATGCTCTTATAGGAAATAATTTCAATTGTCTGTAGAAACTAGCTGATAGTGGCTTGACAAAGGATGTGAACTACAAGCATTTGATATAAAAGATATACACTCAGGGAAAATGGTATGTAGGCAATGTCTTACACAATAAGAACTGCTTACTTGTGGCATATGAAGCGTTTGAGATGACCGATTGTTTTGGGATGGCTTCTAAAATCTTAGTGTGGCGGTGTTAGATGGTCTGGGCAGGCTTGGTATTACTTGGGGAACTTGGACTTAGTGGATTGAAAAGATTTTAGATCCACGCTTGACTTTCAATAATGCTTTTTTAATCTGGATATACCAGGACCATTTGTTGATTAGTTGCTCATTGTCCATTCTTATTTCTCTCCTCTCCCAGGCAGATAGAGAAGGATATATTGCCATTATCATGCCAAAACCAGCAGATTGGCTCAAAGTAAAGGATTCATTGTTGGGCCTTGAAGAGTACAAAAAGCTGAGAGAAGTTCTTTGACATGATGTGAAGTTGGATAATTGTGTTCGACTGACATTGATCCTGGATAGAAGAGCGAAGAAAAGGGGAAAGCTTGAAGTCTGCTGGTGCATACCTGCCGGATTACTCACAGGCGACAAAGCTTGATATGTTGACGCTTTTGACTGTCACAAATCCTTGAAAATGGTATGTTATATCCCTGTTTTTATATCATGTGAAACCAATTTATTTCAAACTGTTCAAAATAATAATCTCTGAAGAAAGTGCAATAAGGTCATTTTTAACAATTGACTGGTAGAGATTCTATGTGATTTTTTGTGTCATTTTAATAGCATTCTAGTTTTTTTATTGCCTTTGTAAGAAGGAACAATAACTATGATAATAAAACCTCCTAATTTCACAGAAATCTAAAAACAGCCTCATATGGATTAAAAAAACTTAAAAAACAAAAGTTAAAATCATTATTTAAGTAGTGTCTATCAATCTATGCTTGATAAAGAGAAATTACCAACCACACATTCACTATCCTGCAACCTCATATGACTAGCTATTACATAAACTTCATTCTTGAGAAGCATAGTCTCGGACACATTTTGAAGTTCAATACTTGATGTAACCCACCGATGTATTCACCTCCTTTATAAGAGTACCAAGCACCGGTGCTAGCAGACACTTTGAGCTGTCCTCCCTGTAAAAAAACCCTAAACACTTGCAATCCTTATCACACTTGGCCCTACATTCTTCAACCTTCATTGGTCCATCTCCGCCGTCTAAATAGGGACTCAAAAAGTGCTCAACAGCCCCAATCTTGTAGTAGTTTGCCTTTGCTCCGCTCTTACATGCTGCCAACTTTGGTGGCACGCATGCCTTGCTCCAACCCAGAAGCCCTTTTGGACTTGGGCACGCTACACACATGGCATTGCTGCAGTACCCATAAGACCCACATTTTGATGGCAATGCACATTCCCTGACGAAATAGCTGGAAAAGAACGAGAAACTCTCATCCCATTTTTGGTTGCTGACTTCATTGTAGTAAGTATAGGCCTTGAGACTGCCGTCCGACCCAAGTCTTAAGAATGAGTACTTGGCGTCATGGTTGAGCTTGTTGAGGTTGAGTGTGTTTCCATTGCCAATCGGACGGGTTTGTAGCAGGCGCCGACGGTTTTGAGGTGGAGCATCAATGTCTTGGTTCCCCTTGAGCACAAGCTCATACAATATGACATCATCAAAGCCATTCGCAGTGTCCAAGTCAAATGTTACAGTGCTTCCAAAGTTGGTGTTTGGCCAGCCACCATATGTAAGAAGCTGACCGGAGTTGTTCAAGTACATAGTGAAACCACTTCGATCAAGAACAAGACTGTCTGGCCCATCAGAGCCATCCGCGTCAGATTTCCGACTAATAAGCCTGTTATGACCAGTAATATTTTTGACCGACTGCCCCAATAGAAGAGTATCATGGGGGTAGTCAAAGCTTTGCCATATGAATCTTCCATTCTTGTCATGAAGAACCAAGTTACCATTTGGAAGCAACTTTATTCCTGTGACACCTTTGTTGGCCGTGTTTGTTTGCCAAGAAACAGTCCCGTCTGCATCAGCAAGGATCAAGTTCCCATCCTGTCCAAGCGAGAGGGTGGCCTTCTCGTGCACTGGGTGGTTTCGGTTTGCATCCCAAACCCACCGCATGAGGCCCTCATCATTGGGAACACCCATTCTTATGGCAAAGAAGTAAGAGTCTGGGGTGGTGTTGTAGAAGCATAGTCTGAAAGGATGCGTGTAAAAGGTGTGAGCTTTAGTTTGGATCACACGGTAGCTAGCTTCGAATTCGGCTATTCGGTCTCCAAGCTCGCCTTGGTTGACAAATATGAATGTTTGGTTTGCAGGGACTTGGGCTTGAGAGGGAATGGCAAAGAAGCTGCCGAGGAGGAAGAGAAGTAAGAGAAAAGCTGCATGGGAAACCATAGTTGTAGTTTGGTGATATGTGCTACTTGGTGTATCCTCTTGAGATATATAAAGCTACTTGCCGTGGGGGAGAACTAGAGCTCAATTTTAGATTACTAACAGATGTACCAATATTTCCTTGAACTTATTAGTTCATTTACTCTTTTAACACGATACTCTTATACTTAGCACCGACACATAATATCTACACTACTGAAGTGAATGTAGGAAAAGTATAGAACGTTTGAAGAGTCAAGAAAGGAGGATTGGGTCTCCTCCAGCTTACCTATACTGCTATACTGCCTATACACCTTGATTATGCAGGACCATCTTTTCCGGTATTGTCAGCCAAAATGAATTCAGCAAGGCAGAACTTGTCCAACCTATCTTGTATCCCATTACCTTCTAGAGGTTCTAGTTAGAACACTTGGCTTTCTTCTCTCGGATGCTCTATAGCACATTATGTTTGCTTTGAACTCTAAAAAGTCGACAGTGATGGGCTAGACCAATCTGATCCTCCATTAATCTTCTCATCAACCCCAGAGTTATGTGCCTAGTGGCTGCCTTAGCCTTAGTAGCTGAAAAGTTGAAGCCAGAGACTATTCCATGGCAGTGACCTAGGGCAGCTGGACTGCTACCTGTATAAGTTGGCCAGCACATTACTACCTTGTTCCCTAGCTCATTGATAATTCATCTCCAAGTTGCTATACACAGATATCAGATAAGATATCAGTTGATGTTCTAGAGTTTCAATGGTGAAGATATAAATAGAGGTTAAACTACGCTATAAAGTAAACATCATCCTCTACATTCACCATGTCATTGTTCTCCATATTCCTTTTTTCACTCTTTGCTTTCATTGCTCAAGCTCAAATTCCCGCGAATGAAACTTTCAAGTTTGTCAATTCTGGAGAATTTTGGCCTTACATTGTTGAATACGATGCCTCCTATCGTATGCTGGATCTTTTTGCCTCCCCCTTCCAGCTTGCTTTCTACAACACCACTCCCGACGCCTTCACTCTTGCTCTGCGCATGGGTTTGAGGAAATCTGAGTCATACTATCGTTGGGTTTGGGAGGCCAACCGGGGAAACCCAGTTGGTGAAAACGCTACCTTCTCTCTGGGAACCAATGGAAACATTGTCTTGGCAGATGGTGATGGTCGAGTGGCTTGGCAAAGCAACACTGCTAACAAAGGGGCGGTGCGCTTCAAGTTGCTTCGAAACGGAAACATGGTTCTTTACAACTCAAAGGGCAAGTCTGTCTGGCAAAGCTTCGACTCCCCTACAGACACTCTTGTAGTAGGTCAATCACTAGGTGCCGGAACAGTAAGCAAGCTCGTGAGTCGAGCATCGGAGACTGAAAACAAAGATGGACCTTATAGCTTGGTGGTGGAGCCTAAAGGATTGGCTATGTACTACAACAGCAAGAACTCTCCAAAGCCATTACTCTACTACAGATCCTCCAAATGGATTTCTGTTCCGAAGGGCTCATCACTACACCACATAACATTGAACGCTGCCCCGGTAGAAGGGGGTCATGCTTATGACCTAACCCTTTGAGTTTCAAGTCGGAAACTCTACCTCCGGCGGAAATCTCATTCTAGCTCGACCAAAATACAATAGCACATCGACATGCCTTAGGCTTGAAATTGATGGAAATCTCAACCTTTACACTTACTACGACAAGGCGCGTTATGGTGCATGGGAGACAACATTCACTCTCTTTGATAAAGAATCAGGAGTATCTGAAAATGGTTGCCAATTGCCGGAGCGATGTGGGAAGTTCGGCCTCTGTAAGAGTAACCAGTGTGTTGGTTGCCCATCGTCCAAGGGAGTTCTGGGTTGGAGTGAGAGCTGTGAGCCTGAGAAGCTTAGTTCTTGTGGATCAAAGAGCTTCAGCTACTACAAAATTGAAGGGGTTGATCACTTCTTGAGCAAGTACAATAGTGGAGAGGCTTTGAAGGAGCTTGATTGTTCCAACAAGTGTGCTTTGGATTGCAAGTGTCTGGGATTCTTTTACAACAGGGATGAATCGAGGTGTTGGATTACTTATGAGTTGAAGACCTTGACCAAAGTTGACAAACCCAGTCATGTTGGTTACATCAAGGCTCCTAATCATTAAAAATTTAAAATACCAGAACTTAGAATTTTTGCTATCTATCATCTAAGGTTTATTTTTTGTATTTTCTTGACGTGATATTTACAACGCATGCACTTACAATTGGAGCAATAATTTGCATTCTATGACACTTACAATTGGAGCAATAATAGAATCTATGTTTCTCTACAATTGTTCAGTTTGGTTTTTTAATCATAAACCTCTGAATTAAAAAATGAGATCTAAACCTCTAATTTAAAAAGTTGGGGCAATTTGAGTTCTTACATTTAAAACATTAGTAAGTTCCAAAATTTTAAAACACACGTTTAAACAATAAGTTAGGGTTGTGAAATCCACACACCCCAAATTGAAATTCACACATTATTTTTTCTTTTTTGGTTAATACATTCATAAAAAGACAAAGTTTAAGTTATTAAAAAACAAAATTTAAATTACTTAAAAAAAAAAAGTGTGGATTTCAATTTGAAGTATGTGCATTTCACATCTCATAAGTTATCGGTAATAATGATAACATGACATTAACTTATTATTCTATTTTTTGTTTTGGAAATCAATAATTTCATTGCTCAACATTCAACAATACTTAAAAAACACGTTACATCAGATGACGTCTTGTACGAATTATGTTATAATAGAAGCTTACAAGTTACGAGAACAAACCAATATCTTCATTGTATATATATGATAATTCTATTTTATAGTTATCGAATCTATGTATTTACTTTTTTGATAATTTACAGATCTACAATAAGACAAAGAATACGACATGATAAAACAACCTGGTAGTACAAGGCAAACGTTGATCTCAAATCACTTTCAACAGGTCCAGATCGAAGCCTCTCTGCTTAGCTAGCTGACAGTAACTTTGAGCAGAAATACTAGTGCTGGCATGGAAAGCATAGACCTTATCCAGTTGCTTCCGGCATTTGGTGCAAAGGCTAGCTAGCTGGTCCATCACATTTAGTCATATATTGCCCCGTGTTTGAATATCACTTTTCCAAGTTGCCACGCCCCTCCCCTAGTGATATCACATAATTGTCGGTTGAGGAAGTTTCTATGATTGCAAAGTCTGGTCAAATATGGAAACTTTCATTCCTTACTGACGTCGATTCATTCGTTATAGATAATCATGCTTGATCAATCACTAAAGTAGTACTTCAGCTGCAAAATCCGAAGACATTACTCGCTTGAAGAGAAAGAAGCACACTGTTTGTTCATATATCCCACAGAATGGTCCAGCTTCATAACAGCTGACTTGACACGCCCATTGTTCTGGTAAGCAATATAACGCAAAGGAACTTGTATTTTCGAAACTTGGAACATCATTCACCATTGATGTTGAACAAATAATATATGTTGACGGGCATTTGTGCTAGATCAATATCTTCTGACTTTTCGAACTACTAAATCATACGTTATTTATTTAGTCGCTAATTAATCAAGAAATTCATCCTCAATTACGTACCATCTCATCTAAATTAGATGGAGCGGAGAATTATCAATATAATTTTTTCGTTCCCTTTTTTAATTTATAGTGCTAACCTACTGATGCCTACTGATGAACATATTCAGGCACGTTGGTCAAAGATGGCGTCCAGACAAGAAAGCATGGTTACATTAATTGATACCATCCAAATCCTGATCTTGATCCAAATTGTGGCTCAATGACTATATTAGCCCTCAATCTGCTGTATAAAATGAGGTTTGCCGAGCTCTCTGCAACACAAACCACGCTTCACAATGTCTTCTCCTTCAGTCACGTCAGTCTTGCTCTCCCTGTCCCTTTTCGCACTCTTTGCTTTCCTTGCTCAGGCTCAAGTTCCGGCAAACGAAACTTTCAAGTTTGTCAACGACCAAGAGTTTGGCCCTTACATTGTAGAATACGATGGAAGCTACCGTATGCTTAGCATCTTCGCCTCTCCTTTCCAACTTGCTTTCTACAACACCACCCCTAATGCCTTCACTTTGGCTCTCCGGATGGGCCTGACCCGCTCGGAGTCTCTCTTCCGTTGGGTTTGGGAGGCCAACCGGGGAAACCCCGTCGGCGAAAATGCCACCCTCACCTTTGGGACAAACGGAAATCTCTTATTGGCCGACGCCGATGGCCGCGTTGCATGGCAAACCAACACGGCCAATAAGGGTGTCGTCGGCCTCAAGTTGCTTCCAACCGGAAACTTGGTCCTCTACAACTCCAAGGGCGTTTTCGTTTGGCAAAGCTTCGACTACCCGACAGACACTTTGTTGGTTGGCCAGTCGCTTAAGGCAGGGGGAGTGAACAAGCTCGTCAGCCGCCTATCGGAGACAGAAAACAAAGACGGGCCGTACAGCCTGGTGATGGAGCCTAAAGGATTGGCTATGTACTACAAGAGCCCCAACTCCCCGAAGCCTTTGCTCTACTTCTCATTCTATGACAGGATCACCGTTCAGACGGGCACTTTGGACCATGCGACACTAAATGTGGCTGATACAGATGACGGTTTTGCCTATGACATAACCCTAGATTATCAAATCGCCAACAGTACTAACTCGGGTGGACTCATTCTAGCAAGACCAAAGTACAACGCCACATCGACATTCCTCAGGCTCGGAATCGATGGAAATGTGAAGTTTTACACTTACAATGACAAGGTCGATTATGGTGCTTGGGAGGTGACCTTTAGTCTTTTCGACAGAGATAATTTCGTCTGGGAACAGGAATGCCAGTTGCCTGAGCGATGCGGCAGCTTCGGCGTCTGCGAGGACAGCCAGTGTGTTGCTTGCCCATCTTCAAGTGGAGTGTTGTTGGGTTGGAGCAAGACTTGTGCGGCCGAGAAGCTAACTTCTTGTGATGCGAAGAGCTTCCACTACTACAAAATCGAAGGGGTGGATCATTTCTTGAGCAAGTTCACAACTGGATCGGCTACTAAGGAGGCCGACTGTGGTAAGAAGTGCACTTCCGACTGCAAGTGTTTGGGGTACTTTTACAATAGGGATTCATCAAGGTGTTGGATAGCTTATGAATTGAAGACCTTGACCAAAGTTGCCAACTCCACTCATGTGGGTTACGTCAAGGCACCTAATCACTAGTATCATATTGTTGAATGTGTCGATCAAATAAGCACCTAATAATCTAATACGCGTTGGGGGCAGTTATTTGTTGTATTTCTCATTCATTATTTTGAATGTAATAATAGTCCGGAATATAAGAGCTCTGCTTGTGCTTCTAAGAGATGCTCTTACTCTCTTTTATGAAATTCACTTACTCTCTTGTTTGCTAATATGTCATCTAGTAGATTTCTAACACCCAACACAGTTAACACACAATTGGATAAGATAACTGATCGCTAGTTATATGATAATGTTGTTTGTGCATTATTGATACGGGACGTGATGAGTCATGGTGTTGGATTGCTTATGAGTTGAAGACCTTGACCAACGTTGACAAACCCTGTCATGTTAGTTACATCAAGGCACCTAAATATGCTTGCATGCATGGAAGAACTTTTACTATCTAGCTGCTATCATATCTAAGGTTTATTTTTGTATCTTCTAGAGGTGTATTTACAACGCATGCACTTACAATGGGAGCAAGAATATATTCACATTATGTTTCTCTACAATTGCTCAGTTTGGCTTTTAATCAGTAAATAAATAAAAATGAGTGAAATCCACTTCTTAAATTGTAATTCACACCATTGTTGATTTCTATTTTTAGTAAACTTAACTTTTGTCTTTAGTAAATTAATTTTTGTCTTTTTATGAGAATGATGTTGAGAAAGTAGGAAGTCTTGATCTGTGGGTTATGGCAAATTGAGAGAGAACTTATCGCTTCAAGGCACGTCGTAACGACGCTTTCTTTCAGACTATATTTGCCCCCACAACTTGTGTGCAAAAGGGTTAGTGCAAATAAGCCTTGTGGATATAATGAAGCCTAGCAATCCTACTATTGTTGATTGGCGTTTTGCACTTGTGACGAACAACCAACACTCAATTGAAAGTTTCAAGAAGCTCAAGGTTTCTGGAAATTATAACTGCAGCGTATAGTTTCTAGGTTTTGTTTTGTAAAGCAAAGAAGTAAGAAAGAGAGGATTTGAATGAATAGAACAATGTATCTCAGGTTATAGGAAAATTAGATATCTCTCCAATATGCAGAATACCATTCTTTATATAGAGACATATAGGCCTCTTCGATATAGGATACAACCCTTCATAAAGGTAGTAACCATTCGTCTAAAAGTTACCAGCAAATGCTTCTGATATTTGCATAATTTGAATACAGATTGGTCATTGGTCGTTGTAAAGTAATGCAATGCTTCACCTATATGTCTGTTCAATAGTTTCCTACTATAACTGAGATCCGTTTGAACTTTGAATTGAGGTGATCAGTCACAATTCAGTTTGAATTCTTTATAATTTGAAAATCACTTTAACAAATGATGACTAAAAATGAAAAATGAGAGTGTAGATTACAATTTAGAGAGTGTAAATTTCACTTCTCAATAAAAATCTGGGAACTCTAATATTCTATAAGGGTACGAACTTATGTGCTTAGAGTTACAGTACGTATACATTTAAAATTTTCAATACTAACTACAAGTTCTCAGATAGCAATGCTGATGGCAAACACAATTCTACTAGATATGTAGAGATCTTGAGTTCGACAAAAAAAACCTAAATATTGTTGTAAATTCTTTTATTTGTTAGAAGCATACTAGCTAGTTACAACCGTGTTAAATTCTGTAAGATAAATTTTTCTCACTGCCTCCAATATTTTATGTGGATTCAAAATCACGTACGATGTAAGATTGCTTGGTGTACTGTTTAATGTGTTCTACATGCACCAGGTTTAGCGTTGTGTAACCACTAATGACTAGAGGAATTAGACTATAATTAGACGTAGTGTGTGAGCTAATGAGTACCCTAACATTTCTTAGAGTCATTTCCTGATGAGCTGACTTGAACTTATTGATCTGGGGAAGATAAACTACTGTTGGATTCCATTCCCAAGTTGCTGAATATTCCAGTCCAGATGCTACAGACATGGTGTCGTCTATTGATATCCATATCCGATCCCTAGTTCACATGCAGTCACACCCTTTCATATTCTTATCAAACTTATAATTGGTAATTTTTTTGCTGAGTTCTGAGCTAGTCAGCTGAGAGATATAAGTATTATTTCAACAATTTACTACTTAAAGTGTCCTTCGCACTAGTCAATCAAGGTTGGCTACTATAATCATGCGGTGCTTAAATTAATGTACACTTTTCAGAAAATGTTTCAAACAAAGCCACTATCTTCGCCGTCCGACTATCCTATTCACAATCACGATCGATCTACCAATGTGTTAGCCTGAGAGATGAGGAAGCTTAGGCCTCTGCGAGGAAAGCCAATGTGATTCTTGCCCTTTCTCGAAGGAATTGTTGGGTCGTTGGAGCAAGAAACTGGAAGGGGTTGATCATTTCTTGATCAGCACCTATAGTACTATTGGATCGGCTACAAAGTACCAACTGAAATTGTACAAATAGAGAGAGCTCTGGTACTTGTACAAGAAATGAGCGCATCTAGATCTAGAAGGAGGACACGGGTAAGCTAATTAAGCAATGGAGCATATGCATGCAACCTAGCCATGCAGACGACAAGGATTAGCTTAAGAGACTGTTAAGCTAATCAAAGTTTTCTAACTCTATATCATTATACATATTCCTAGAGGGTTCAGTACGTAAGAATATAAGATTCCTAATATACTATTCAAGTACTTCAACTAAACTTGTTATCTGCAATTCTGCATAGGTACTATATGGTTGAAGGGGGAAAGTAGCATCTTTAAAAAGAAAAAGAAAAAGTGCAGATATATAATATCGGTACATTACAAATTCATCAGATCTGTAAAATTCTGCAGCTTTGAAAGGAATTGAATCAAACATGGCGTCTACTTTAGTGGTTGCATATAATGTTATATCAAATACTTATAAAAGACCATCCCACGGACAATCCAAATCCATGTTAAGAAGAAAATGATAAATAGGTTTCAGATTCGATCTTGGATCAACATAAATAGAGAACTATCTGATCAGTGTAATACAAGCTTAAACCAAGCTACAATATGTCTTCCCCTACCTTCACAATGCCATTGCTCTCTTTGTTTCTTCTCTCACTCTTTGCTTCCATTGCTCAAGCTCAAGTTCCTGCTGATCGAACTTTCAAGCTTGTCAATCAGGGAGAGGATGGGGATAACACCGTTGAATACTGGGCACGCTACCGTATGTTGTTTCAGGTCTTCGCCTCCCCTTTCCAACTTGGCTTCTACTACAACACCCCAAATGAATTCACTCTTGCATTTCGGATGGGTTTGCAAAGTTCAGATACAGTCATGCCTTGGGTTTGGGAGGCCAACCGGGGAAACCCCGTCGGCGAAAATGCCACCTTCTCGTTGGGGAGAGATGGCAACCTTGTCTTGGCCGAAGCCGATGGCCGAGTCGCATGGCAAACCAACACCGCCAACAAAGGTGTTGTTGGCTTCAAATTGCTTTCCAATGGCAACATGGTACTCTACGACTCAAAGGGTAAATTCGTGTGGAAAAGTTTTGACTACCCTGTTAACGTGAGTTCCAATCTTAGTATATTGGGAAGATGTATATTCTGTAATCAACTAAGATTATGTAAATTTTTCGGTGTAATTAGTTTCCTTCTAGGGTTAGAACTGTGCTTGTATATATACCCGACTTGGGGTTTGTTCAATATATTAGAAAATTCCTAACCTTTTGTGTTCTGTTTGACTTGGTATCAGAGCCTAAGTCGATCCTGGCAATCTTGGTGATCTGACCTTGTTGTTTTCCGCTGCAAATTTGTTCTAAACCTGTCCCAATTTGATCTGTTCGACGTGTCGAAGGAAGCTTTCAATTTCGTCGAATTCTGTCGTACTTGTTCTGTTCCTCTATTATCAAATCCTTTTTGGAATGGATCTTGCATTCTTTGGTGATCAACCTGAAGTTTCCCGTGAACAATTGATGGCTCTTCAAAACGAGAGCTTAGGCTTTGGAGTGAAACTGGATGACACAAACTATACAGTATGGCGACGACTTATGAAGATGCATCTTGGCGGTGTGGGCAAGTGGGAATATGTCGCTAGTACTCTCCAACGACCTGAAGAAGTTGGCAAGGCACAAGCTATGTGGGATGCTGCAAATTCTAATACGATGGTGCTTCTTCTCAAATCCATGACCAGACCAATCATGCTGTTGTTTTCAAGCTATACGACGCCAAAGGCAATCTGGGATGCAGTCGCAACCACATACTATGATGGGAGTGATTTTGCAAGAGTTCATGAGTTGACCTGTCAAGCTTTCGCAACCACTTAAGCTGGTAAGCCTCTTGCAAAATATTATGCCGGCTTGAAGGCTATCTGGCAACAGTTGGATGAAAGGGACCCCAATCCTATGGTGTGTGATCTGGATATTGCTACACACAACAAGTCCCAAACAAGATGCGAGTCCACATCTTCTTGAATGGATTGGATTCAAAATTTGCTACTGCTAAGGGAGAACTGCTTCGACAAGCCACACCACCAAGTCTGGAACAAGCTTATGCTTATGTACGCAAAGATGAATCCAATCAGTCTAGTGCAAAGAAGTTGTATACTGAGGTATCCAGCCTCACTGTCCAATCTAAACCTCAACAAGATTGGAAACCAAAGAACCAAGACAGTGAACTTCGAATCTAGCTTGCTCGTTGTCCATATCTTGCTAAGGTGCAGTGCTTCTATTGTAAGGAGTTTGGACACTACAAGAACTCGTGTCCTAAGAAAACAAATCAAGGAGCTACCTATGCTAAAAGCCGCGGTGGCAAGGCTGCCATTCAGTTGGTCCAAAAACCTGATTTCTATGGAGTAGGAGGACAAGACTTAACCACATGTATGTGTTATCAGGAGAAAAGAGGTAAAATTGGTATTGCATTAAAAATTTCTGAACTTACTGGTAGTGATACATGGATAATTGATTCTTGTGCGTCTGATCATATGACATTTGATAAGTTTTTTTTTTTCGAGTCTGTCCCCATCTCCCATACCTGAATAGTCTAATGCAAATAGGGTGTCCTTCTCGGTCCTAGGTATAGGGTCAATTCAAGTAACTCCAACAATTATGTTTTATGCTCCCGCTTTATCACATCACTTATTGTCTGTTTCTGAATTGAATTCACAAAACAAATGCTCTGTAACCTTTTTTTTCCTATGTATGTTATCTTCCAGGACCTGTCATCTCAGGCGATAATAGGCAAGGAGGATCTGCGGGGGAGACTGTTTCACTTGGATTGCATGTACAGCGGGGAAGTAAGAGCACCGTTACCAACCATTGCCCTGACATTGAGTTCTGATCGAGTAAATGAAATTTGGCTATGGCATCGCCGAATGGGTCATCCATCTTTTAGAGTCATGAAGAAGTCGATGCCATCTTTGTTTTTTGGAATAAAAGAGTCCAGTCTTCATTGTGAAACTTTTGTTTTTGCTAAGAGTCATAAGTCCAGTTATTCTCCTAGTTTTTCTTCTAGTTCTGCACCATTTGAGTTGATTCATTGTGATGTATGGGGGCCTTCGAAGAATTTGACATTGACAGGAATGAAGTACTTTGTTTTGTTTATTGATGACTTTACAAGATTAACTTGAGTTGTGTTATTAAAAAAAAGGGATGTTGTGTTTTCGACTTTCACCGTTTTTCATAGTCTCATCTGAACTTAATATGATGTTTGTGTGAAAATATTTCGATCTGACAATGGAGGAGAGTTTGTTAACCACTCTTTCCGAGACTATTTTCAGCAACATGGAATTGTTCATTAGACTACTTGTCCTCAGACACCAAAGTAGAATGAGGTATCTGAGAGGAAAAATCGACACCTCTTGGATATTGGAAAAGCCCTCTTACTCAGTGCCAATCTACCCAAATATCTCTGGGGTGAAGCTGTGTTGTTTGCCTCTCACCTTATCAACCGTCTACCATCTGCAGCTTTTCAGAATCGGGTTCCCTTTGAGGTATTGTCTGACTATGTTACTGTTCCATCTCTTAACAAACTTCATGCTCGTGTCTTTGGTTGTGTGGCCTATGTTCATCTTTACAAAAATCAGAGATCTAAGTTGGAGGCTCGTTCCCTTAAGTGTGTGTTTGTTGGATATGGATCCCATCAGAAAGGATATAAGTGCTACCATCCTCCGTCTCAACGATTCTATGTCACCATGGATGTCACATTTAGTGAAGACCTGTGTTATTTTTCTCTTACGGTATCTCCGAGTGAGGAGGAGAAGCATGCTTTTTATGAAGATCAATTTGGAGAACTGGAAGATTGTGTAATTGTTGACAGTAACCCTGCTGAAAAGGATCTTCGGCCTATCACCGACCAGATCCAGAATCCGAGAGATAATACTCTAGAACCTCAAAAAGTGGTTCAATCTGTTAAACCTGCCCAAGTTGAGGCGTCTGTTCCCTGTTCTGAAAGTGTTCGACATGACGAACAACTGTCCGACACGTGGAAAGGAGGAGAATTGAATAGTAATCAGCAGCCAGTTGTTGAAGATGTACATGCAAGTTCAGTCTCTCCCCCTACATCAATGATCTCTCTTGGCTTGTCATCACCTGAGGTATGTAGTACTATTCCGTTGTCATCCTTTAATGTCCTTGAATCTAGTAGAGTCTTGCCTGCTAGGTCAACCCGTGGCCAACCTTCTAAAAAATATGAGCCTCTCTTGTCACAGCTAAAGCCAAGTATCCTGTAGCCCACTACGTGTCAACTCATAGATTGTCTAAACCTTATGTAGGCTTTGTGAATCAATTATCTGTTGTGTCTCTTCCTAGTAAAGTCTAGGATGCAATCAAGGAGGAGAAGTGGGCCAAAGCAATAGAGGTATCAACTAGTTGACAATCAAGCATACCAGTCTTTGCTAGCAAATCCAGAACATATTTTCTTTGACTCAGCATGATACAGTCCTTGTTCCTGGCTACCTCAATTCCCAAGAAATACTTTAAATTCCCAAGGTCCTTCATCTCGAATTCAGAAGACAACTCATCTTTCAATCTTCTAATATCACCAGTGTCATCACCTGTCACTACCATGTCATCTACATAAATGATCAAGGCAGTAAGCTTACCATGTCGGTGTTTCAGGAACAAAGTATGATCTGAGTTACTCTGCTTATACCCAATCTTTTTCATGAAAGACGTAAACCTTTCAAACCAAACTCTTGGAGATTACTTCAATCCGTACATGGACTTTTTCAATCTGCACACCACCTTCTCGCCCGTAGAAGTATTATATCCTGGAGGAAGATCTATGTAAATTTCTTTATTCAAATCTTCATGAAGAAATGCATTCTTCACATCAAACTGCTGTAGGGGCCAATCCAGATTAGCTGCCAAAGACATGAGGACTCGAATGGTATTGATCTTTGCCACAGGTGCGAACGTCTCATCATAATCCACCCCATATTTTTGAGTGTATCATTTTGCAACAAACATTGCCTTATATCTGTCAACTGAGCCATCTGCATTATGCTTCACAGTATAAACCCATCTACAACCAACGGTGTTTTTTCCAGGTGGTAATGGCACCAAATCCCAAGTACCATTCTTCTTGAGAACATAACCATCGGATTGTAGAATATCCTGATCAAGTTCCGACAGAAAAATCTCAATATCAAAGGTTAGTTGGAAGATTAATTTACTTGTCGCATACTAGACCTGATCTTGCTTATGCGATTAGTGTGGTGAGTCAGTATATGCACAATCCTAGTGAAGATCACATGAATGCTATGATAAGAATCTTGAGATATTTAAAGTCTGCTCTTGGAAAAGGCCTGGTGTTTCGTAAGCATGGACATTTGAGGACAAGTGGTTACACTGATGCGGACCGGGCATGGAATATCACTGACAGGCGTTCTACTTTTAGCTATTTTACGTTTGTTGGTGGAAACTTAGTCACCTGGAAAAGTAAGAAACAGAATGTGGTGGCCCGTTCTAGTGCAGAAGCTGAGTACAGAGGTATGGCTGAAGGAGTTTGTGAGTTGTTATGGTTGAGAAGTTTGTTAAAGAGTTTGAGTTTCAAGCAGGAATGATCAATGCCTCTTCACTGTGACAATATTGCTGCGGTTGAAATTGCACATAATCTTGTTCAACATGATCAGACAAAGCATGTAGAGGTTGACACGCACTTCATCAAGGAAAAGCTAGGTGGTCGCATAATCTCATTCCCATTTGTTTTTTTGGAGGAGCAGCTAGATGACATCCTTACCAAAGTTGTGTCATCCAGGGCGTTCAGTGACTCACTTGACAAGTTGGGCATTCAAGATTTGTATGCGCCAACTTGAGGAGGAGTGTTAACGTGAGTCCCAATCTTAGTATATTGGGAAGATGTATATTCTGTAATCAACTAGGATTATATAAATATTTCAGTATAATTAGTTTCCTTATAGGGTTAGAACTGTGCTTGTATATATACCCGACTTGGGGTTTGTTCAATATATTAGAAAATTCCAAACCTTTTGTGTTCTGTTTGACTTACCCTACTGACACTTTGTTAGTAGGACAGTCTCTACTGGCCGAAGGAGTGAACAAGCTCGTTAGCCGGCTCTCGAGGGAAGTAAACAGAAATGGCCCTTATAGCTTGGTTCTGGAACCCAATGGATTGTTCTTGTACTACAAGAGCAGCAACTCCCCAAAGCCATTGCGATACTCTCAACTGATTACCATTCAGAAGGGAATGGTGTTGTTGGATCATGTGACGTTGAACAGCGCTACTGATAATGGTTATGTTTGGGACCTAACATTGAAGTCATCGGCTGGAAATGCCTATGTTGGTAGCCCCAAGTTTAATGGCACCTTAACCTACCTTAGGCTTGGAATTGATGGAAACATCAAGCTTCACACTTACTACGGCCAGGTAGACAAATGGGAGCAAATCTTCATTCTTTTCGATAAAGACATGGAATCGGAGTGCCAGTTACCGGAAAGATGCGGCTGCTTAGGCGTTTGTAAGGACAACCAATGTGTGCTTGCCCGTCGTCTAAGGGACTACTAGGTTGGAGTGAGACTTGTGCGCCGGAGAAGCTAACTTCTTGTAATGCAAAGAGTTTCCATTACTACAAGGTTGAAGGGGTCGATCATTTCTCGAGTAAGTACACTACTGGATCTGCTACAAAGGAGGTTGATTGTGGCAAGAAGTGTAGCTCAGACTGCAAGTGTTTTGGGTACTTCTACATTCAGGACACCTCAAGGTGTTGGATTGCTTATGACTTGATGACCTTGACTAGGGTTGCCAATTCTACTCATGTGGGTTACATTAAGGCACCCAATCACTAGTATTATCCGTGACCTAAAGGTCCTAGAGGGGGGTGAATAGGCCCCTTTTGAATTTTCGTTAACTTCTGTATCCGAGGATAGCAATCACTTGTGCTATCCCAGATTCACAGGATACGAGTTTACAGAAAGTAAATTGCAGTAAATAAACAAACAACACGAACATATTTTTTACTCACAGAAACCCTGAATGCATGGAGAAAAACTGCGTGTCTCTAACTCTTCAGAAACAAAACTTTCCACTAAGTTGAAGTAACCTTTTACAAGAATAATAATTCTAGAGATACACTACCACAGTGTTATCCTATCTAGTCCCAAACTAGTCTAGACTTATTCCCTCTCTTGTTTCTAAGCACTTACAACATGGAACACTTTCAGAAGTCTTGTTCGTTAATTCAGCTAACCAATAGCAGATTCAACCTTGAACGCTTCTTGGGTTGGTTGCGTTACACATCCCTTATGGTATGCAACATGATGTGAGTTGATGAAAGAAGTTTTGAGTTCAAGCTCTAAAGTTTACAGTCACGAAGAAAAGACTTAGAGCAGCATGAACAATGCAAGCTAAAATTAGACTCAACAAAGAAAACACAATAAGACAGTTTTCAACAACCATTGAGTAAAGCCAAAACTATAGATATATATATATATATATATATATATATATATATATATATAGGCAGACAAGGCATCAAAGATGATGTAAGCTAACCTATAACAAGTTTCAGAAAAGGTTTTGGACATAAGTATTTAGCTACAATACTGAAAGTGATGTAACCAAAAGGAGAGTTGACACAAACAACCTCAATAAGACAAAGATACATTTCCTAAAACAAGAACGATTCAAAACATGGAGCAAAGAAGTTACAAACCCTCTTCCTCAATCCATTAATGGACCTTGACACAACCGATAACGATTGATCTTTGAATCACACAGGGACCAGCTATGTATTGGATAATGTATTATAAAATCCAAGCTGGAGCCTTGAGCATCAAACCATTTGGTCACGGGTTGGCATAACAAAAAAATCTCAACCCTTAGACTGGTTTGAGCGCCAAGATACTTCCCACAAACTCAGTTGTCAATTTGAAATTGAAAATTAGCAAAGACCTATTGAACTAACATAATAGGGTCTTTGATAAACAAGACAACAAAGGACTCAACATTTCGCTTGCTAACCTCTATGAAAAACATATGATATGCATATGCATATTTTACCTGAGACTATAAGAGATGTGAGTGACTTCTGCAACTTGTTCTTGTTCAGATGACAATAACTCCAAGTGTTTTGCATGGTAAATGATTGCCAATTATCTTTATACCTTCATGACCCCTTATTTTTGTTGTATTTGGCATTTCCCTTCTTGATTTGAACCTCTCTTCTTCTGTCATTTGTCATTGAGTTTAACTTCAAATATATATCATGAGATATATAAATGTGCTTATTCCCTACGTGAAATTGCATTACTGGCGAGATTGCATCTTCAAGTCGTGCTTAAAATTGTCCACTTTACAGTTTACGAGCAAGAATTTTTTTAATTGGTTAGAGGAAAAACCTTCTTGTAAATGTATCACATGCAGAAAATTACTTTAAAATGGTCAACTATTTGGGTTCTTATTAGTATGATCATGTTATCAAAATTTATGCTTAGAAGTTTGAAAACTAAACTGCAGTTTGTGTGTAAATACTATACATTGAGATATTCGTGAGAATTAATATATAGGACATGATTTCATAAAAAAATGTTATGTAATCGGATGTAAGAATCCCAAAACTTCTATAACACTAATAAAATGTAAGAATGACGACGCTCTTAAAGGCCTTCAACCTCTATGATTACGTCGATGGGAGCTTCAAGGACGACAATGGCACCGACGACAACCATGTTATGAGTGACAGCGATGTCAAGAATCACGACAATGACAACGCTGACGATGAGTCGATGATCAGTTCAATGCAGCGGAAAACTAGGGTCTGATGGCGCATACGCACTGTTGTGCGTACTTTGAAGGAAGTGTCAAGTGTGGGAGACATTGGAGCGAATCGTTGCCTAAGCTAAGGGAAAATTTTGTTTTAACCTTTGAGCACCGTCACGAATCTGAAGCCTAGCTCCAAGGTCTCCTCAGATTCGTGGCGTCGGGACAGAGAACCTGAGGCTAATTTTCCTTTGGCAAAAATATATATGGCAACGCCGAATTCATCGACACCGGCAAGAATTATGGCCGAAGAAGAAGCTAGATTTGATCGAAGAAGGAAAAAAACAAAGGCCTCCTATGAACATTTTGAATCGAAAATATATCAGCAGGTACTTCAGTATTGAAATAGAAATTCGCTACAAATGGAGAAGAAAAACACAATCAGTGGATATATCACAATACTGTAGGTTGTTAATTTGTGGTACCCCAATCTCTATATCGATCAGCTAGATCGGTCGACAAGAAGTGCTCTATAGTATTTCTCATGCATTTGGACCTCACTAATTGCATGATTGATCGAGATCAAGAATTGATCCATATCATGCCCCTTGATTCACACGAAGAGGTACGCCAACTGTTTTGATCTTCTTCTGTTGTTTCAATTAGTTGGTTTTGTCATTTGATTACCCTTTTATTATCTAAAATCAACACATACAATCCAAACAAATTGCGTAGTCTGGACAGATCATTTGTAAGTTTATATAGAACATAAGATACTACTTGCTAGTTATTACATATTAGGCTCGTTGAGCATAGAGGTATCACTAATAAATAGTTTGGTATCAAAACTAAAAGGTCATTCACTTGTCACTAATGTATATTCTCTTTCAATAACAATGTAAGTGATGATTACACTAGTTAATTAGTCCCTCAAAAGCAGATGTACAAGCCCTCAAACCCAAATGAGAAGGGTCTGCCTGCCTCTATCGTAATTAAATTTAGTCATTTTTGTATTTAGCACGCAATATGGATATGGATGTCATATCAAAGAATAATATGGATATGTTTCATGAGCTGTGTAAACTTGTTTGAGGTGAAGGTGATTGGTGATACATGCATATATTGGTCCTTGGAGCGCGCACATCACGCAACAAGGTTTTAGCTAATTAGTCTTTTAATTTAACAAATTGTAGTTAGTCAATCAAAGAATCCCAATATCCAAAATTCCACAGTATATAATTTGCTTAGCTATTGATTGTTTAACTAAAGCCAACATTCGTTCTAAAAGAACAAGACTACAAGAGGCTACCGACAACTCAGTAATTCGTAGGCTGCGCCAAGCTTTTCACTTCGACAGTTATAAGATTTGGTTGTTGTGGTATTATTAGGTCGATCAATCCAAACAAAAGACGAAAACGGTTTAGAAATTTTGAAAGGTTTCCATATGTTTTCGAGTTTTAAATTTGGTTCCTGATACCCCTTGATACTAACGACAAAACCAACATTTTACTGCCAGTTCTTTAGTTAATTTGCCCTAATATTTGATGACCAGATCGATATTTGTATCTGTACACATATATAGCTACTATAGATGCCCGGCAGACGAAGTGGGATGGACAAGAGTAGCATGTTTGATGCTGTCGACCGATACACGTTATACAGATCGGCATTGATCTTAAAGAAGTTGCAAGGAAATATAATATCAGTTCAGTGAAAGACTTTCTATATATGGGCAGCTGTGAACGGATTTGATCAAATCTGGCGTCACTAGATTCCTCGGTATACATAAATGTCAACACTTCACTTTAACATTACATATTATGAGACCAAATCCACAGGATATCCAAATCCCATATCCAAGTTTAGAAGAAATGATGTACACGAAGCTTTCATCAGATCCTTAGACTATAATATCAGTATAAATATAGGATTATCGAAGCAGTATTCTACAGCTTAAACCAAGCTCCAACATGTCTTCCTCCACATTTACAAAGCCATTGCTTTCCCTACTTCTTTTCTCCATCTTTGCTTTCATTGCTCAAGCTCAAGTTCCTGCAAACGAAACTTTCACGCTTGTCAATGAGGGAGAATTCGGGCCTTATGTTGTCGAGTATTTTGGAGACTACCGTATGCTACCTCAAGTCTTCGCCTCCCCATTCCAGCTTGGTTTCTACAACACCACCCCTAATGCCTTCACTCTTGCTCTTCGTATGGGGTTGACGCGTTCGGAGTCACTCATGCGTTGGGTTTGGGAGGCCAACCGTGGAAACCCTGTCGGCGAAAACGCTACTTTCTCATTGAGGACTGACGGGAACTTGGTCTTGGCCGAAGCCGATGGCCGAGTGGCGTGGCAGACCAACACTAGCAACAAAGGTGTAGTAGGCTTCACATTGCTTCCCACAGGCAACATGGTCCTCTATGACGCAAATGGTAACTTTGTGTGGCAAAGTTTTGACTCCCCTACCGACACTTTGTTGGTAGGTCAGTCTCTACGCGCCGGTGGAGTAAGCAAGCTCGTCAGCCGGGCATTGGAGAAGGAAAACAAAGATGGTCCTTACAGTTTGGTGTTGGAGCCAAAGGGATTGTTCTTGTACTACAAGAGCAGCATCTCCAAAAAGTCACTGCTCTACTCACAATTCACTGACATTCAGCAGGGAACGTTGGAGAATGTGACGTTGAACAGCGCTACTGATGATGGCTCTGTTTGGGACTTATCGTTCTTGACCTCAGGTGGAAACAATCTCTATCTTGCTAGACCCAAGTTCAATGGCACATTGACATACCTCAGGCTCTGAATTGATGGAAACATCAAGCTTTACACTTACTACGGCCAGGTAGATTCATGGGAGCAGACCTTCACTCTATTCGACAGAGACTCAAGGTTCGAAACCGAGTGCCAGTTGCCGGAGCGATGCGGGAGCTTAGGTGTTTGCGAGGACAATCAGTGTGTTGCTTGCCCAACGTCTAACGGACTTTCGGGTTGGAGCACGACTTGTGCGCCGGAGAAGCTAACTTCTTGCAAAGCAAACAGCTTCCACTACTACAAGGTTGAAGGGGTAGATCATTTCTTGAGCAAGTATAATAGAGGATCAGCTGTGAAGGAGGTTGATTGTTGTAAGAAGTGCAGTTCCGACTGCAAGTGTCTGGGGTACTTCTACAATAGGGATACATCAAGGTGCTTGATAGCTTATGAGTTGAAGACCTTGACCAAAGTAGCCAATTCGACTCATGTGGGTTTCATCAAGGCACCTAACCACTAGAGTATGCATGGAACTAGCCAGATCACTTATTTTAACCTTTCGTATTTGTCATTGAATTCATACTCGATCATAATGTCATGAAATAATTATATGTTTTCAATGCTCAAGGCATCTATATGTGGATCTACTTTTAACTTTGTGGTATTGTTTATACTTTATAAGCTTGCTAATATTTATTTCTAAATTATGAAAAACTTAAGTAAAATCTAAATTATAAGCTACGTACATAAAAGTATAAAAATGATGTTTCAATCATGCATATATATGCATAAAAGTAGTTTCATGATGAATCAAAATGCATGCTACCTTAATTATGTAACAAATTTAAAAGTCACCATAACCCTAATTCATGATTTTAGAGAGAATTTTTTTTTTTTGAGAGAATGAAATTACTTCATATCATTACATTCGGATGAAATAAGCTCCTCAACAGACTGAGGAGGAACATGTGAAAAACCCACATTAGTTCTACTTTGTATAGCCATCTGCGCTAAGGCATGTGCCACTCTATTAGAATTCCTTCTAACAAAGCTAAGTCTTGCAGAGGATGCAAGTAATAAACTATCCTTGAGATCATTCAAAAGGAATCCTAACTTTGAGCCATCCATAGACCCCGTGTTGACAGCATCCACCAAAACCTGACAATCTGTTTCCACCAAAAGAGGAACAAAACCATGTTCTCTGGCCAACCGGACACCTTCCAAGAGAGCCAGAAGTTCTCCATGGCTTGGAGAGCTTGACTGATAAAGGAAGATGGAGAAAACACCAAGACAACTCCCTGTATCATCTCTGAAAACTCCACCAAGACCAGTAGTATTATCTAGATGATGGAAAGAAGCATCTACATTTAATTTAATATAACCTGTAGTGGGACGCTGCCAATGTGCCACTGAAGGTTGTCTTGGCAGCCTTGTCGACGAATGGGTAGCCTTGAATTCTTCCCACCATCCCAAAGTAATAGGAACTACTTCAGACGCTTGTTTTATCTCATTCTCCCAAACTTTTGCGTTTCGATTACGCCAAATAGCCCACATATTCATCATCAAGGTATCAAAAGAGTTTTGGTGTATAGAGTAAGCCTCTAACCAGTCATAAACAGATGAGGCGTGCTGCATCTGCGGGATCGCTGCCACTTGTAGAAAAGAGGTTGCATGATCACAATCACGGAGTGTATGAATAGGTGATTCTACTTCTTCCTCACAAAAAGGACACTCGGTATCGATGTCAATACCACGTTCACTAAGTCGACTTCGTGCTTTCCACACACATTTTAACTTTCTCTGGGACTTGGGCGGTCCATAACTTATTCCATAGAGTGGAACTAGGGTCAGGAACCGAAGAATGCTCATCCAAAACTCGACGCCTAGCTAGATGATAGGTTGTACGGACAGTGAACTTTCCTTTCTTTTCCTCTCCCCAAATCGATCTATCTTGGTACCCCCGATTACTAACTGGTAGAGCCAGAATCTTTTGTACAATCTGAACAGGGAATAACTCAATAAATAGTGGGATGTTCCACATACCTGGACTACAAAAGAGGTTTGCCACTATGGTAGCTTTGTCAGACAAATAGAGCTTCAAATCAACATCTTTTAACCATATGGATCATACCAAATACTTGTTCGTTGTCCATCTCCAATCTGTCTCCTGACTCCATGTCGCAGAACATCTCTTCCCTCTAGAATACTTCTCCATGCATATGACGGAGAATCACCCAACTCAGCATTCCAAAAATTAGAATGTGGGAAATTAATAGCTTTCAGTAATCTGTCCGGAAGGGAATCTGGGTTTTGAATCAAGCGCCAACCTTGTTTGGCTAACATTGCAAGATTAAATGCAAAAAGGTGTCGAAAACCCATACCTTCTTCTGCTTTCGGTCTACAAAGCTTATCCCAAGCTCTCCAGTGCATACCTCTTTTCTCCTCTGTTCCTCCCCACCAAAATTGGGCACACAGCTGGTGTAGTTCCTGAATCAAATGCTGAGGTAGTAGATAGTTATTCATGGTATACAGCGGCATAGCCTGCGCCACCTCCTTTATGAGAATTTCACTACCTGCAGCACTTAGTAATTTTGACCTCCAACCGGTCAGTTTCTTAGACAATTTATCTTTAAGAAAAGCAAAAGTGTCATTTTTTGACCGCCCCACTAAAGGAGGAATACCCAAGTACTTGTCATGCTTATCAACCTGCTGCATACCCAAACAATCTGCTAATATTTGCCGAATCGGAGGAGCAACACTTTCACTAAACACAATACTACTCTTTTGTAGATTCACCTGTTGTCCAGATGCGCTCTCATAAGTAGATAAAATATCCCGGATTACCATACAGTCCCATGGCGAAGCATTAGCATACAACATACTATCATCCGCAAAAAGTAAATGACTGGTCATGGGAGCCCCGTTACAGACTTGCAAACCACGCCAATTACCTTGAGCAACAGAATGAGAAATCAAAGCCGATAATCCTTCAACACATAACAGAAACATATAAGGTGAGATAGGATCACCATGTCTCAGTCCTCTGTCGGCGGTGACAAATCCCCTAGGCACTCCATTAATCAAAAAAGAGTACCTGACAGTAGACAGACAATGCATGATCAAGTCCACCCAAGTAGGAGCAAATCCCATCCTCAACATGATTTTCTTTAAAAAATCTCATTCCAACCGGTCATATGCCTTACTAATATCCAACTTGAGCGCCATGAAGCCTTCTTAATTTTATTTCATTTAATGTTTATTAAATAAACATTAAATTAATTAAAACATTTTTTTTTAAAATATTGTAAACACTGTACCGACGAAATGTTTTGTCGCCATAGAGAACTATGTTCGTTGCTTAAGTATTAAGGCGACGATATAGTTTTTGTCGCCTAAGCGAGAACTTATGCGACGAATTAGAAATTTTTGTCGCCTAAGAGCCTATGAGACGTGTCATATGCGACGAATCTTAAGTGACGAATTGTTCGTCATTTAAGAGGTTAGACGACAAATTTTAGGGTTTAGGCGACAAAAAGTACCCGTCGCTTGAGTAATTTTTTCTACTAGTGGCTTCATCCAAAAAGGTGGATATATGATGAAACACTAAAAAGCATAATAACCTATCATACCCTAACAGCAACACTGCCTTTCCCGATTAGAGGCCTAAGACCTAATGGTGTACCTTTCATCGTAATAGAAAGGAAGCATCATAGAGAAGGTAACAACATGGATCTTTTCCTAGTCACCCTAGGAGACTACTCCTCCTCAGCCTCTGATTCGAGGCTTGAGACCACATTTGCATTCTCTCCCAAGCTTGGTTCCATCGAGTTCGAGCACTCTCTCAGCTGCAAATTCTTCTTGGTTCGACTTCCCCTTGGCCTACCTTTTCCTCGTTTCTTAGGAGACTTACCTGTCTTCTTGATGCCTAGCACGCCTCCATCAGCCACAGAGAAACCCAACTCCTCCGGGTTCAGAGGCAAAGGAGCAAAGGTCAGCACATGGCGTGCACGTTTACCATCAGGAGTTGTCTCTTATTCCCTGCCCCGCCGCACACCGGCGACTTTAGCTGGTGACGGGAACGCTGGAACCTCTCGAATTTGCACAGATCTCTTTGCTTTTGGGAAGAGGGAAGCCAGGGAGGGCGAATTAGGCACAGTGAGGGTTTGGGCCGAGTTAGCCTTAAACACTATCGGTGGAGGCACTGGTGCCTTAGGAGCCTTTGAACCCAGGTCAACAACCTCTTCAGTCTCTCGGGGACAAGCCTCACCCCTGTGATTCAACATAGGAACAAATGCGACGTCTTCCTACCAATATCTCATACCTATAGATCACTTGAAGAACATCCGTTGGAGAAACTCTAATACAACGATCCAAACGTACCGGTTGGAATTCCGAGGTAAGGTAATCCGGACTCGGGCAAGCCCTCGTTGGAAACCCCCGTGGTCAACCTGCAGAACCGCTCCAATGGTCTCCGCCACCAACCTCGTTGTCGCTGCTGTTAAAAGTGCCGCCGGGATTCCTTCGATCCACACAAAATCTAATGGCACAAACATGATGTCCGAGAAGCCGTCATAGTCGTTAAGGATGATCATAGCTCTCTGGTACGCCCACGGTCCTCCTCTCTTCACTCTGTTCACATCCTTCTCAGACGAGAACGTGAACAAAAATCGGTCTCCTCTTGCCTGCACTTCCACCGGAGTTGGAAGACTCCACATGGAGCGGACTGCGCTCCTAAATGCATCGAAGATAATTGCACGAGTGGTGTTCAAACGTCCAACAAGATAGAAACATGGAGCCACGAAACCACTCTTAGGGCATCGGAGATTGCCCAGATCCACAGGTTCTTCTTGGTTACTTAGAGAGAGCTTTGAGATGAGGCTCGCCGTTACCAAAGCAGAAGAGGCTGCCGCAGTTTTGACCGCCATGGAGGTCGTTGCCATGGATGTGGGACTTGCCGCTCAGCCGAGAAACCCTAACCCTAATAGAGAGAGAGAGAGAGAGAGAGAGAGAGAGAGAGAGAGAGAGAGAGAGAGAGAGAGAGAGAGAGAGAGAGACCCTAGGCTGCGGTATTCTTTTTTTTAAGAGAATGAGATATCTGTTTCTATGAGTCAGTCATGAGATATTGGTGAGAATTAATATGACATAATCTCATGATAACTGTAATCTAGAGGAATGTGAAAATCACCGGCTTTTATGAAAACATCCTCTAACGTACATAACTAACCGAAAAGTTTAGATCGAACACTAATACATCATACAACTGTTTCTTTCAAAGTGATCCCTTCAAGATGGAAAACTACGGGCTTTTAGATTATTATTAGTGACGTTTTTATCTTTGATGCGCGTCTAAGATGGAAGAAATCTAAGTGTCATCTTTGTCGGAATTTCTAGTCCAAGATTATGAATAATTTTGAAAGCATAACAATTGGATAATAGTCATATACATTGGAATGAAATTTGGGTTCAATCATTGCTTATTTCGATTACTTTCATAAGTTCTGCCGTGTATGTGGATCCAAATTAAAAGGACTAGTATGTGTCATTAATTAGCTAGAAATGTACTAGAGCTTATTAAGATGAGCCCCATCTCAGTCTGGCATTCCCCAGATTATAAACATATATATGATATATATGCCTGTTGTAATCGATCTGATGCAGCCTTGAATCTCCTTCTCCTAATAAGTCGACCTTTGTTTTCGGGCAGAAGTCCGCTTCCTTTCCTGCTGTTCAAAAAGGAGTTAGCTCCGGTAACTTGAACTAGCTCGACCTTCACTAGCCGGCCAACCCTAAATTTTAGGGTTCTTTTGCTTTTGAGTTTTCCTCTCCGCGAACGAGCTAGGCTGAGCTCGATCGGTAAAGTTCGATCAACTTGTTCAAGCTACGAGAGGGGAACTTTGAGTCCGCCATTTTGGGCTATACTTGTTGGGTTCTATTTTGAATTCATTGTGTTATGAACAGTCCATGTTTCAAGAATTGAAATTGTATATGTTTTCTTAGAAATTGTAACCAATCAAATCAGAGCTTAAATTGTAGCATGCAGTGCCTCACAAGTCACAACGGTAGAGTGAAATTGCACGTATATGAGATCGAATAGATTAATGATAGGAATCGAAGAACTGTAGCTACGTTCCCTTTATTTCATCCAAACTTACACTCATAGAAAAACAGTATTTCAACTTACAAACTTATCATATTAGGTGCCTTTGATGTAACCCACATGACTAGAGTTGGCAACTTTGGCCAAGGTAGCAATCCAACACCTTGAGGTATCTTGGTTGTAGAAGTATCCCAAACACTTGCAGTCTGAACTACATTTCTTACCACAATCAACCTCCTTTGTAGCAGATCCAGTAGTGTACTTGCTCAAGAAATGATCTACACCTTCTACCTTGAAGTAGTGGAAGCTGTTTGCCTTGCAAGATGTTAGCTTCTCCGATGCACAAGTCTTGCTCCAGCCCGTGAGTCCCGCAGACGCCGGGCAAGCAACGCACTGGTTGTCCTCACAAAGCCCTAAACTCCCGCATCGCTCCGGCAATTGGCACTCGGTTTCGCGAGATGAGTCTCTGTCGAACAGTGTGAAGGTATGCTCCCACGAATCAACCAAACCATAGTAAGTGTAGAGCTTGATATTGCCATCAATCCCCAGCCTGAGGTACGTCAAGGTGCCATTGAATTTAGGTCTATCAAGATAGATAGTTCCACCAGAAGTCCCTAGGGTTAAGTCCCAGACATAACCATCATCCGTACCGCTGTTGAGTGTTGCATAATCCAATGATCCCTGCTCAATAGTAAACAGTTGAGAGTAGAGCAGCGACTTTGGGGTGTTGATGCTCTTGTAGTACAAAGATAAACCCTTGGGCTCCAGTACAAAGCTATAAGGGCCATCTTTGTTTTCTTTCTCCGATGCCCGACTCACCAGCTTGCTTACTCCACTGGTCCGTAGAGACTGGTCGACCAACAAAGTGTCGGTAGGGGAATCAAAACTTTGCCACACAAAGTTACCATTTGCGTCATAGAGGACCATGTTGCCAGTAGGAAGCAATTTGAAGCCAACAACACCTTTGTTGGTAGTGTTGGTTTGCCAAGCCACTCTGCCATCGGCATCAGCCAAAACGAGGTTCCCGTCGGTCCCTAGTGAGAAGGTGGCATTTTCGCCAACCGGTTTCCCCGGTTAGCCTCCCAAACCCAACGCATGAGTGACTCTGATCGCGTCAAACCCATACGGAGAGCAAGAGTGAAAGCATTAGGGGTGGTGTTGTAGAAGCCAAGTTGAAAAGGGGAGGCAAAGACTTGGAATAGCATACGATAGTTGGCATTGTATTCTACGACATAATCCCCGAATTCCCCTTCATTGACAAGGGTGAAAGTTTGGTTTGCGGGAACTTGAGCTTCAGCAATGGAAGCGAAGAGTGAGAAAAAGAAGAGGGAGAGCAATATTGGCATTGTGAATGTAAGGGTAGACATGTTGTAGCTTGAATTGGTTTATGTTGTAGTTTACATCTTAGATAGACCTCTATTTATAGTAGTTTCATACTACTGATATGCCTGGGAATAATGGGATGCATGGTCTTCTTAAACTATTGGTAAACTCGTCTCAAACATATTATCCAGCTTTATTCATCGACGAATTTAGACGCCAAGTTTGATCAAACTCCATTCATAGGTTCGCAGTTGTATCAAGTCTTTCATAAACTGATATTCTATTGCTGGCCGGCCGGACTTCTTTAGTATAAGAAGGAGCAGACACTGGCATCTTGTCTTTTCGCAATGACTGTTCTTGTGAGTATAACAATTAATACCAAATTAAGTATATTGTGGATTCTTTATGGGCTAGCTAGGGTTTGTTTCAAAACACCTTGTCATTATTTCATTTGTGATATTAAAAGACTAATCAGATTGGCAACTGGTCCTCCAAGCCATAAACTTAATCTGTCTCGACGGTGGGTGATGAGTCTGCGACTAGCATCTACATTCATATATTGCCTTCTACACAGGATGATCCAACATCATTATATCCATTATTCATTTATTCTTAATAATTCGACTTAGTGACTTAAATCATACCTAAATCAATAATTATGGATATATGCTGTTGGATGAGCTGTGTAATATTATTTTTTTTTTTTTTTTTGGTAAAAGAAACTTCTATTGCAAAAACCAGAAGGCTGAGAGTTACAAGGGATGAAACACAGAGAGCCTTACCAAGCCTAAGGAGGATCTGTTTGAGCATCATACAACAAAATATGCATTAGGGAGGGAGGGGGATTGGAGTACCAGTCCTCTATGCACACCCCGCATTTGGCTAAGTTTGCAACATGGTCTGCTGCAGAATTTGCCAATCTACTGATCCAAGACCAGTTAACTCGGTTGAATTGGCGACTTAGCAGCCTAATCTTTTTTAGATGATTAGAGGCCGACCAATCAACCGAAGACAGAGGGTTTGATAAAGCAGAAATTAAAGTTTGAGAGTCTGATTCTAAAGTAAAGGAAGAGAGAGAGAGGGAGGTAGCTAGTGAGAGCCCAAGAAGGAGAGCTTGTGCCTCAGCTGCTACGACAGAGGTAGCCAAAGTTTTGGAAGCAAGGCCACCAACTATGATTCCAGAAGAGTTCCTTGCAATTGCAGCTAGTCCGAAAGAGAGAGCGGTTGAGTCCCACGTAGCATCAGTGTTGATCTTGATGCTATCAAGAGAAGGGCGGCCCCATTTTAGATTCGACAGAGAGTTTGAAGTGATCACAACATGCACAGGGGTTCTCAGGTTTGTGGGGATTCCCAAATACTCAGAAGAAGCTCCAAAAGCTTTGGAAGAAGTAACCATAGGGTCCGGTTTGGAAAACTTGAAGATGGCATCACACCTATGTTTCCAAATTTCTCACATGAGATAAGCAACATGGGAAAATAAAGTTTTTGTGTTGGAATGGAGAATGGGGCCATCTCTCATCACTGTTAAAACCCAGTCTTGAAGAGAGGTGAAGCCTTGCAAGTTTACCTTGTAGCTGAGAGGGTGCACGAACCATGCCACAGTTGCCCAAGGACACAAAAACAGAGCATGTTCCACAGATTCATCAAATTCCCCACAAATCACACAAGTAGGGGAAATGGCAATGTGTCGAGCGAACCTGTTGCCATCAGTGGCAAGAATGTTGGAGATGGCCGTCCATACAAAGTGTTTAATTTTTGGAGCAACCCGAAGTTTCCATATCCAATCCCAAGTATCTTGTGTAACTGCAGCAGAGTGGTGAGGATGAGCTGAGATGGAGGGAGCAGATTTACTCACAAGAAACTTGTACCCTGACTTAACAGAATACAAACCAGAAGTGAGAGCCGGCCAAATCAAAATATCAGAGTCTGAGTTCAAGCCAAAGGAAGTGGCAACAATTGCCGATTGGACAAAGGCTGGAAGATGGCTGAGATTACTGAGGTCCCAAGTATTCTGACTCCGGTTGATGATAGAGGAGACTGAGGCATCCTCAGAGTGATGTGGAGCATAGTCTTTAAGATTGAAGTTGGGGAAGTTGGGGATCCAATTATCCCTCCATAACTTAATAGAGGAGCCGGACCCTATATTCCATAAGGATCCCTGATGAAGCACTTTCCTCCCTTCCAACAGACTAGCCCAGGCCCAAGAAGGGGAGGAACCAATCTTAGCTTCCCAAAAAGAGCAGCTCGGAAAGTACTTAGCTTTGAGGACACGAGACCAGAGAGAGTTCGGGTTAGAATGAAGTCTCCAGGTCTGCTTTGCTAGCAAAGCCAAGTTGAAGTCGCCCATTTTACGAAATCCTAACCCGCCTTGGGACTTAGGGAGACAAAGAAACTCCCAATTTTTCCAGTGAATGCCATTAGAATCCGATTTTCCCCACCAAAAGTTTGCTAGAGTAGAATTAATTTGATTGCAGAGAGAAGCCGGATATTTGAACACGGACATAGAATAGGTTGGCACTGCTGAGGCAACAGCTTTGATCATGGTTTCCTTGCCAGCACTGGAGAGGGTGGATTGATGCCAACCAGAAATTTTCCTTTGAATTCTTTCCTTCTGTTGATACCCGAAAAATCACGCGATTCATAATCATGCCGTTACAATGATTACTAGCATAAACAAGCAAATAAAACAAGCAATTACTATAAAATTCTATAGTTTTATAGAGTTTCATGCCCATTTTTCGGCTTTAACACGCCAAACAAGCATACCCGAGATGTGGGCCCCAGCCACATCCACACAATCTTGGGGCTTGCAGACGTGGGTATGGTGTGGAAGGTTACGGAAACGCAAAATACTCATTTGTCGATTTAACGTCATTGGTGATTTCGGTCTTGGGCCCGAAATCCAAGCCCAACAACTTAGACGACAAATGAAATGGTGAGCACGCATAAGAATATTGGGCTAGTCCTTCTTTCTTTTTAGCCTAAGGCCCAAACTACACTATAAGCCAACATCAATCTCTCTCGTCTCCCAAGGAACCTAGATTTCTCTTTCCCCGCAACAATAAAGTATCCATCTTTCTTCTTCCCCGCAACACACGAATACGTCCAAAACAACTCCTCTCTGAATCATAGTCTCATTCTGTTAGAAGAAGCCATGAGACCAGTCCAAAGCTTCCTCCTTCCCCTTAAACAATGATCACACTTCCCAATCTCTCTTGTCTACATCTCCTTGTTTTGTGTTGTCATGATCGCTGTCACCGCAACAACCCTCTTCTTCTGAGAACCACCACCTCGAAGCTAAGCTTCTCTTTTCCTGGTTTTAGGGCAAAATCACGTGAATTGAAGAGGAAGTGTTTTTGTCAAGACCCACCCCGAATTTCACCCCGAAACCCGAGGTAAGTCCTGCGGGGACCACCTCCAAGGAAAATTTACTGATAAGCAAACCTCCCTTGAAAATGGACAACCCTAACCTAGAATACTAAAGTGTTACTTTGTTAAATAAATTTGAGCATCCTCCAAATCAACCCACAATTATACGAAAGTGAGTAAATAATTACAAACTTCGTATATTCAAAAATACAATAAAAGTCTAAGCACACCACCAAAAACATTACAATAAATCCCAAAGAGTATTCAGAGCTACTATACACTAGAGGAGTAGGAAAAATACTCTAGTAGGTTAAACAGGTAACCTACTGGTGAAAGGTGGCTGAGAAATGGGTAACTATACCTCGTCGTCTCTTACTCGTTCTAACTCAAACTCTGCAGACTGGGCATTTTAAAAACGAAGAGCCCAGGGGAAAAACATTCTGAAGAATTAGAGTGAGTGGACAAAAATAAATAAATAAAATATTTATTAACATTTATGCTTTCCCAATTTAATTTCCAAGAAAACGAATGCATGTCTTAAACGATAATTCTCTTATCGTTATAAATATCGAGCCTCTACTGCTCAAAACTATATATATCCAAATACAGCCTCTCAGGCTAAAATATATATATATATATATATATATATATATATATATATATATATATATATATCAAAATACAGTCTCTCAGGCTAAAATATATACATGTATATATTTACACTCGCCCATACTCCCTATATAAATTAATAATAATCTATATAGGGCTACTACGCTCGCGTCCAACGCTCACGTCATGCCTTAATGCGGTGATACACTACGTCATTAAGGTGGACAGACGGGTGTATAAATATGTGCCCATACCCCTTATATGAATTAAACACTCATATAAGGCTACTACGCTTGCGTCCAACGCTCACGTCACACCATAATGCAGTTATATACTATGTCATTAAGGTGGACAGACACATATCGGTAGCTAGCATTTATATACACACTCTCCTTAAAAATATATTATAATTTACCGAAAATCCCATTTTCGGTAACTCATCATAATGAGTAAAATCGTCAAATAAAAATGACGTCAAATGGTCTAACCAAATAAACAATTGCATGCACATTATTTAAAACAAAGGTCCACTCACAAGTTAGGCCTAAGCCTGAAGTCGGTCGGAGGTCTCCTCTGCTCGAGCCTCCTCGCGTCCTGTTCCAAAACATAAATAATTCCTTAAATAAAATCCCAACGTTTAAAGAAAATAGACATAATTAAATATGAGCTTCTCGCGCTCAACCATGCCTATCGTCCTAAATCTTAACTTCACTGCCAACCAAAAAATCTCCATAAATACCGACATCCTCAAAAAAAAAATCACCTTCCAACGTCCTAATCATAAAAATAATCTAATTGCCGGATTTTAACTTATTAATCCGCCAAAAATACCAAACTTTACAAATTCCAAAACCTAACCAAAAATCCTCCAAAAATTCCTAAATTCACATCAATAATATCCCCTTAATATTCTACATCAAAAACCACAAAATTTCCCAAAACAGCGGCGGCGCCGCCGGCGACCAACTCCGGCAACCTGCAAATGCTACCAAATTTTAACAGAATCTTCCTCTCAATCTCCTCTACAACTTTCCTAACTAGCACAAACACCAATTCCAAGCCTAACTATGGTAATCGAATCAAAACATCCATAAATCCCTAAAACTTTCAATTATACAAACCACCCTAACGAAATCGAATTTAGCCGAATCCTTTTGAGGGATTACTCACCTAGATGAGGGCTACAAGTTGAGCCAAAAATCACGACCTATGGTGGCCGGAGGACGGAGCTCCGGCGAAGGTGCAACCACGACAACCGTGGCTTTCGGGCTCGGCTGCTCCTTCACGGCGGCGTTAGGGGATCGGCCACCAGCCCAGGAAGGAAGAGGAGATGTCAAGGGTCCGAATGGGACCGGTCTGGCGGTCGGTGGTGGCCGGACGGCGGCGGACGGCGGTGGTGAAATTTCCGGGCGGAGGGAGGAGAAAATCGGGTGGGAGGAGAGAGAATCGGGTGGGAGGAGAGAGAAGTGAGGGGAGAGAAATATATAGGCTTGGCCCAAACCGGTCCACACCACTTATAACCCAATCTTCCAAAATTTTAACACTCTAAAATAATACCTCAATAAAACTTACATTTTTAATGATAACTTTTACATGCTAACTCCGACTTTAACGCGTAGCATGTCTACGAACTCGTAATAACATCCTCTACAACTTTCATGAAGAAAGTTTTCCCAAATTCCATACGGAAGAAAAAGTCAACTTTGGAGTCTTAAATAGTAAACGGTTACTTAAAATGGTAAAAGACCAAAATATTACCAAAGTAAATAACAGTAAAATAACTTAAGAACCGGGGCGTGACAATTCTCCCCTCCTTATAAAAATTTCGTCCCCGAAATTTACATAACTATCAAACAAAAAGGTAGGGATACTGCTGCCTCATTTGTTCCTCTGATTCCCAAGTAGCTTCCTCTACTTGATGACTTCTCCAAAGCACCTTGACAAGTGGAATTGTCTTGTTCCTCAGTACTTGCTCCTTTCGGTCAAGAATCTGTACCGGTTCCTCTTCATAGGTCAAATCTCTCGTCAAACTAATTGGTTGCTCTTGCAACACATGAGAGAGATCGGCCATATACTTGCGAAGCATGGATACATGAAACACATTATGTATCTTGGACAATTCTGGAGGTAAAAGTAATCGATAAGCAAGTGAGCCAACTCGCTCTATTATCTCATAAGGCCCAATATACCTCGGACTAAGCTTCCCACGCTTACCAAAACGTACTATCCCTTTCCAAGGAGATAATTTCAAAAACACCCAATCACCTACTTGAAACTCAAGGTCTTTCCTGCAAACATCTGCATAACTCTTCTGCCTACTTTGAGCGGCCTTGAGTCTATCTCTGACCACTTTAATCTTCTCATTAGTATCATGGATTAACTCAGGACCACAAAGTTCTTTTTCTCCTACTTCATTCCAACATAGAGGTGTACGACACTGTTTCCCATAAAGTGCCTCAAAGGGAGCCATACCAATACTAGAATGGTAGCTGTTATTATAAGCAAACTCCATCAAAGATAGGTTCTTATCCCAACTCCCCCTAAACTGCAAGGCACAAGCTCTCAACATATCCTCTAAAGTCTGAACAGTCCTCTCTGATTGCCCATCAGTCTGAGGATGAAAAGCAGTGCTGAAGTGTAATCGGGTACCTAAAGCTGTCTGAACAGCTTTCCAGAATTTAGAAGCAAATCTAGGATCCCGATCTGACACTATTGATTCAGGTACACCATGAAGTCTCACAATCTCATTCACATAAAGCTCCGCCAATTTATCCATTGTATACTTCTTTCCCATCGGTAAGAAATGTGCAGATTTAGTGAGTCTATCCACAATCACCCAAATACCGTCATGCCCCTCACGGGTACGAGGTAAACTGAAAACAAAATCCATGGTGATGTGGTCCCACTTCCACACTGGAATAGGCAACGGCTCAAGCAATCCTGAAGGTTTCTGCCTTTCAGCTTTCACTTGCTGACAGATCAAACACCTACTTACAAAAGCTGCCATTTCCCTCTTCATGTTTGGCCACCAATAATAATCTTTCAAAGTCCGATACATTTTTGTACTACCCGGATGAGCAGCATATGCAGAACTATGAGCTTCATCCATTATCTCTATCTTTAACTCTTCATTTCTGTTTGGAACACAAAGCCTATTTTTGAACAATAAAGTTCCATCTCTTCTTACCGAAAAATCCACGGCGGTTCCATTCGTTGCTCTTTCTATCAACCGAACAATGGAAGGATCATGATACTGCGCTTCCCGCACTTTATCAACCAAAACTGGCATGACATGGAAACTAGCTACCAAGGCACCAACATTATCCACCGCTAAATCCACCCCAGTAGCTCGTAACTCAAAAAGAAGAGGAACTCTAACCATCCTCAAGTGAGACAAGGATATGGTGGGATTTCGACTAAAAGCGTTAGCTACCACATTAGCTTTTCCAGGATGATACTCAATAGTGCAATCATAATCATTGATTAATTCAATCCACCTTCTCTGCCTCATATTTAACTCTTTTTGAGTGAACACATACCGAAGACTCTTGTGATCAGTAAAAATCTGACACTTGGCTCCATAAAGATAGTGTCTCCACAACTTGAGAGTAAAAACTACTGCTGCAAGCTCTAAATCATGAGTGTGATAATTTACCTCATGCTGCTTCAATTGCCTAGAAACATAGGCAATAACTCGATCATGCTGCATCAATACCCCACCTAAACCTCGTTTAGAAGCATCACAATAAACTACATATTCCCCACTATCATCCGGAAGTGCTAAAACAGGAGCACTAGTCAGGCGATTCTTTAATTCTTGAAAACTTTGCTCACACTGATCTGACCATTCGAACTTAACTCCCTTCTTGGTCAATCTTGTAAGTGGAACTGCAATCTTTGAAAAGTCTTGCACAAATCGCCGATAATAACCTGCTAACCCCAAGAAACTACGAATCTCCGTCACAGTGGTAGGTCTTCTCCAATTTGACACTGCTTCCACTTTCTGGGGATCCACACTAACACCTTCCACTGAAATTACATGACCCAAGAATCCCACTTTATCCAGCCAAAATTCACACTTGCTGAACTTGGCATACAACTGAGCATTTCTCAAAGTCCGTAATATCATTCTTAGATGTTTGGCATGCTCCTTTTTACTTCTTGAGTAAACCAAAATGTCATCTATGAATACGATCACGAAGCGGTCAAGATATGGACTAAACACCCTATTCATGAGATCCATGAACGCAGCTGGTGCATTAGTAAGTGCAAAAGGCATCACCACAAACTCATAATGACCATAGCGTGATCGAAAAGCAGTCTTGGCTATGTCATTCTCTCGGATCCGCAACTGATGATAACCAGATCTCAAGTCAATTTTTGAGAAAACAGTAGCACCCTTTAACTGATCAAATAAATCATCAATACGGGGTAACAGATATTTATTCTTCACCGTGACTTGATTTGCTTCCTATAATCAAGGCATAGTCTCATGGTGCCATCTTTCTTCTTAACAAACAACACCGGAGCACCCCATGGAGACTTGCTAGGCCGAATAAAACCCTTATCTACCAACTCCTGCAGTTGAGTCTTCAACTCCTTCAATTCTGCTGGAGCCATTCTGTAAGGTGCCTGTGAGATAGGCATAGTTTCTGGAAATAACTCGATAGAAAAATCTATCTCCCTTACAGGAGGCAAACCAGGCAACTCCTCAGGAAAAACATCTGGAAACTCCCTTACTACAGGAATATCCTCTACTTCCAACACTCTCATACTTGTATCCACAATGTGAGCTAAGTACGCCTGACAGCCTTTACTTAACAATTTCCTAGCAGTAATAGCTGATATCAAGCAACTCGAAATAACATCTCTTTCTCCTTGAAATGCAACTTCAAATCCATCTGGACTTCGAAGCACCACTTCTTTTCGGAAACAATCTACCATAGCTCTATAAGCCTCTAAAAAATCCATTCCCAAAATCACATCAAACTCCACAATATCTAAAGGGATTAGATCCGCCTTAAACTTAGTTTCTTCCACCAATACTTCACAACCACTAAACACCCAATTTATTCTCATCACCTCACCGGAGGGTAGAGACACATGCCACTCACCTAGAAGAGACGATGATGGCACATTGGCATGGAGAGCAAATCTACTAGACATAAATGAATGCGTGGCTCCGGGATCAATTAAAATAAAAGCTGGCTGGCCAAAAATTAATAACGTACCAATGATGACATCTGGAGAAGTACGACCTTCCTGCTGAGTCATAGCATGAAGTCTGGCACGAGTCATGGGACGTCCACGTTGACCACTACCCTGCTGAGAGCCACCTCTGGCTGCTGAACTGCCACGAGTACCAATACTGGAGCCTCTGGCTGCAGACTGATCGGATGGCTGAGTAGGAGTGGGGGTGGTTCTCTGAGCCAATAAGGGACAATCTCTTGAAATGGTCCAGACTACCACACTCAAAGCACCCAGAAAACTGCTGCTGAAGACCAAAAGAAAAAGTCTGACCACCCAATGTTCCACCCTGGAAACTGCCACTAGAACCAAACTGACCAGTCTGTTGCCTACCCAACTGGCTCCTGAAAGGTCTCCTGTTACGTCCTCTAGCCCTAAACCGAGAACTAGAACTTGATCCACCACTACTGCCACTACCAGTTGAAGACCCTGAAGCGGATGATGAAGTAGCCTTAACAGGATGTGGTAACAGGTAAGTCCGAAGACTGTTCCCGTCCCTGTCAGGGGAGATGCCAACCATCTCTCCTTTCTACGAACACAAGACTAATAGAACTATCACACATACCCAATAACACATAGCATCCAAAACATAAAATGCTAGTGAATCCGCCGCGGTCGGATCACCACTCTATAGGAACTACGTGCTTCTTAGGCAAATATGGTAGTACCAAGGAGGTAGGAAATGAAACCTAAAGCTCTGATACCAACTGTCAAGACCCACCCCGAATTTCACCCCGAAACCCGAGGTAAGTCCTGCGGGGACCACCTCCAAGGAAAATTTACTGATAAGCAAACCTCCCTTGAAAATGGACAACCCTAACCTAGAATACTAAAGTGTTACTTTGTTAAATAAATTTGAGCATCCTCCAAATCAACCCACAATTATACGAAAGTGAGTAAATAATTACAAACTTCGTATATTCAAAAATACAATAAAAGTCTAAGCACACCACCAAAAACATTACAATAAATCCCAAAGAGTATTCAGAGCTACTATACACTAGAGGAGTAGGAAAAATACTCTAGTAGGTTAAACAGGTAACCTACTGGTGAAAGGTGGCTGAGAAATGGGTAACTATGCCTCGTCGTCTCCTACTCGTTCTAACTCGAACTCTGCAGACTGGGCATTTTAAAAACGAAGAGCCCAGGGGAAAAACATTATGAAGAATTAGAGTGAGTGGACAAAAATAAATAAATAAAATATTTATTAACATTTATGCTTTCCCAATTTAATTTCCAAGAAAACGAATGCATGTCTTAAACGATAATTCTCTTATCGTTATAAATATCGAGCCTCTACTGCTCAAAACTATATATATCCAAATACAGCCTCTCAGGCTAAAATATATATATATATATATATATATATATATCAAAATACAGTCTCTCAGGCTAAAATATATACATGTATATATTTACACTCGCCCATACTCCCTATATAAATTAATAATAATCTATATAGGGCTACTACGCTCGCGTCCAACGCTCACGTCATGCCTTAATGCGGTGATACACTACGTCATTAAGGTGGACAGACGGGTGTATAAATATGTGCCCATACCCCTTATATGAATTAAACACTCATATAAGGCTACTACGCTTGCGTCCAACGCTCACGTCACACCATAATGCAGTTATATACTATGTCATTAAGGTGGACAGACACATATCGGTAGCTAGCATTTATATACACACTCTCCTTAAAAATATATTATAATTTACCGAAAATCCCATTTTCGGTAACTCATCATAATGAGTAAAATCGTCAAATAAAAATGACGTCAAATGGTCCAACCAAATAAACAATTGCATGCACATTATTTAAAACAAAGGTCCACTCACAAGTTAGGCCTAAGCCTGAAGTCGGTCGGAGGTCTCCTCTGCTCGAGCCTCCTCGCGTCCTGTTCCAAAACATAAATAATTCCTTAAATAAAATCCCAACGTTTAAAGAAAATAGGCATAATTAAATATGAGCTTCACGCGCTCAACCATGCCTATCGTCCTAAATCTTAACTTCACTGCCAACCAAAAAATCTCCATAAATACCGACATCCTCAAAAAAAAAATCACCTTCCAACGTCCTAATCATAAAAATAATCCAATTGCCGGATTTTAACTTATTAATCCGCCAAAAATACCAAACTTTACAAATTCCAAAACCTAACCAAAAATCCTCCAAAAATTCCTAAATTCACATCAATAATATCCCCTTAATATTCTACATCAAAAACCATAAAATTTCCCAAAACAGCGGCGGCGCCGCCGGCGACCAACTCCGGCAACCTGCAAATGCTACCAAATTTTAACAGAATCTTCCTCTCAATCTCCTCTACAACTTTCCTAACTAGCACAAACACCAATTCCAAGTCTAACTATGGTAATCGAATCAAAACATCCATAAATCCCTAAAACTTTCAATTATACAAACCACCCTAACGAAATCAAATTTAGCCGAATCCTTTTGAGGGATTACTCACCTAGATGAGGGCTACAAGTTGAGCCAAAAATCACGACCTATGGTGGCCGGAGGACGGAGCTCCGGCGAAGGTGCAACCACGGCAACTGTGGCTTTCGGGCTCGGCTGCTCCTTCACGGCGGCGTTAGGGGATCGGCCACCAGCCCAGGAAGGAAGAGGAGATGTCAGGGGTCCGAATGGGACCGGTCTGGCGGTCGGTGGTGGCCGAACGGCGGTGGTGAAATTTCCGGGCGGAGGGAGGAGAAAATCGGGTGGGAGGAGAGAGAATCGGGAGGAAGAGAGAGAAGTGAGGGGAGAGAAATATATGGGCTTGGCCCAAACTGGTCCACACCACTTATAACCCAATCTTCCAAAATTTTAACACTCTAAAATAATACCCCAATAAAACTTACATTTTTAATGATAACTTTTACATGCTAACTCCGACTTTAACGCGTAGCATGTCTACGAACTCGTAATAACATCCTCTACGACTTTCATGAAGAAAGTTTTCCCAAATTCCATACGGAAGAAAAAGTCAACTTTGGAGTCTTAAATAGTAAACGGTTACTTAAAACGGTAAAAGACCAAAATATTACCAAAGTAAATAACCGTAAAATAACTTAAGAACCGGGGCGTGACAGTTTTACCCGGATAATGAGATACTTTAGATCATCAAAACCTTATCCGTTGAGCCTATAAAAGGTGAGTCCCTGCAGCAGGAAAAGGGGAGGAAGCATCATCAAGCAAAACCCAGATAAGCTTAGAACCAACCTCCAAGCAGCCAAGCATTCGAGCCTTCAAGCCTCCAAGCACCAAATCCAATCCTTAATCACCATTCCAAACAGCCACCTTTGATATCTACTTTTTCCAGAAATCCCTTACCCAGAAAACCCCCGAATTCTCTCACCGCAGTGTGTTTCTAGCTCCCACACCATGCTTTCATGCTGTCAAGCTCCTTTCGATTTTTAGGCCATCTGAATCACGAACGGGGACTTCGCGAAGAAGAAAGACACGCAGCCCGCATGCACGCTAGGCGAGGCGAGATGGCTTCCAGGCGAGGCGAGATGGCTCCCAAGCCAGGCGAGATGGCTTCCAGGCGAGGCGGGATGGCTCCCAGGCGAGGCGAGATGGCTTTCAGGCGAGGCGAGATGGCTCCCAGGCGAGGCGAGATTGCTTCCAGGCGAGGCGAGATGGCTAGATGGCTTCCGCACAGGGGACTTTGCGAAGAAGAAAGACGCGCAGCCCGCATGCACGCCAAGCCAGGCGAGATGGCTTCCAGGCAAGGCGAGATGGCTCCCAGGCGAGGCGGGATCGCTTCCAGGGGAGGCGGGATCGCTTCCAGGGGAGGCGGGATCGCTTCCAGGGGAGGCGAGATTGCTCCGCGCAGGGGACTTCGCGAAGAAGAAAGACGCGCAGCCCGCATGCACGCCAAGCCCATCTCTAACACCAAATTCAAACCTTCAAGCCAAAACCCCACCAGCCATCCTTCAATCCCTATTCTTCAAACCCAAATTCTTTCCAGAAAACCCAATCCTAAAACCCAGTCCAAATCTCTCACCGCAGTGTGCTTCTAGCTCCCACACCATGCTTCACGCTGTCAAGCTCCCTTTGATTTCCACTTGATCTGAATCACGTACAAAATCCTCCCAATAATCGGATTATTGGTTTGGTTTTGGCCTAATCAATGCTTATTTCAAAAAAAGACCCTCACATTTTGGCGACTTCACTGGGGACTAGGTTGTGGTTCAGATAGTTAGTTCATCTCTTACTCTCATTACTTCAAGCATGATTGTGTTTTTCACATCTAATGTTGAATGCAATCAGTTGGGGGCTCCCCTGTTAACATGCCATAGCCCTCTGTTCTAAGGCCTCAATACACGCTTTAGCCAAATAACACTAGATCACAAGATGTTGGTGATTCTTGTTTCATTGTCTCTTTTCTAAGTTGTAGGATTCCTTGCCAAAGCCCGAGCCTTCACATCAATAACTGAAATCTTCTTAATTGACTATAATATGAGTTTGCTTCCAATATGTTATAGCCTTCAAAGTGTGTTCTTTGCTGTTGATTCCCAATTTTTATGCCTCCACCCTAAGTTCGTCCTTAGTATCTCACTGGCTATAACATGCTTGATGCTAAAACCAAATATGCCTTGAATAAGATAGTTCTTGCTGTAAAGTCTTTGTTCCAAGTTACAGCCTTTCCTGCCATTCATGAATCTTCACTGCAGTTACTAATATTTTTATAGCAGTAGTCATACCAGAAATCTTTGTTTCAATCTTTCCTCAGATCTAAAATTCTCAACGCCTAGTTGATTTTTTTTTACCCTCTTAGCTAAATCCTCAATTGCAATGAAAACTATTAGTTGAATATGGGTAAACTCTCTGTTGTTATGGCATATACGGGTGGAGCTTAATGACAGTATTGTTGGTGTGATAGCATTACACTACAGTAAAATTGCATTTTAAAACAAAGGAGATGCTTATAAACTTAACACTCAAGCGACGTGCATAAAAGCATAAATTCTTTCCCTTGCATATATAAATATTGGTGCCTGATGAATCTCAATAGAGAAAACATCTGTATCAATGCAATCAGGCACCCTGCAGCTATAACTTCTCATGCCATGCGAACAAACATGATTAAATGTTGCGAATCTTATGGTCTGCATCAAGAATGTTGTATAACATTGAAGTTTATTCTAGGATACCATTCTAGCTAATACTTGGGAGCTGAAGAGTGAAATTTCAAGCCAAGATATATTCATGCTCTACTGCATTCTGCAAATCCCAACATGAAGTATTCATATATATATAGTCAAATATATATTTCCCTGTACCAAAATCAAGGGTAACAACTATTGCTATAGTTTGCAAAATTCTTGTTACAAGCCGTCTCAAACCAAAACAGATTATCCGCAGCCAAAATCCTACTGCAGGGACCTACAAAATCTCTACCTATACCTAAAATCAGCCTGATCTCAAAGCTTTGTTTTAATTTAAAGTCTTAAAAAAACACAAGCAAGGTACAAAGCTAATGCAAGCTATCAATTGCGTGGCTATGAAGAGTCCAACAAGATTTTTTAAATGCATGCCATACCATCAAGGCTAATAACATCACGAAATTTGGTATGAAGTCCCCTTGTACTTTCTTTAGTTGTTGTTCAAGGCGCGAAAGCTCACTCCTCGACTCAAGGACATATTTTTGTAGTTGGTAAACTTCCCTGCAGCAATCTTCTGAAGTCTGAACAAACAGGCCGGAGTGTATAACAAAGAACAAAAATCCTCGCAGCTTTCTTTAGATGATCCAACAAGACATTCACACCAAGTCCCCAATCCACGCATGCATCCTTAAATATCAAAAAAGGTCTCCTCAGTCTTGAGATCCATGATATGCAACAGAAGACCAAGCACTTTAATCACCATTTGCCTCAAGCATACTTATTTCCAATGCAAAGAAGCTGCCCCAAACAACCTTTGTAGGGGGGATTAAGAACTCTGAAGGAACCTTCTCATCCTCAAGAAAAGAACGTGTGCCACTCAAATGACATGCAAAATTCTCAACAACAAACACTCGTATGATCCCCTGTATCAAAACAAGCAATGGAATACGCATCTTTAGATCACTCTTCAATATACTCGAGCTGGAAGGAATAACGAAGATGAAATCTCCCCGCAAAGTAAGGCCGAGATACTTACAGTATTGCCACAAGCTACTACCTTAGGAACATGATGCTCAGAAGCTGATCCAGCCTACATAAGGAAGAATGATATATTTAGAAGATCGAAGTAAGATGTGTAAACAACATGCAAAACAAGCAACTTCGAACCTTGATTATGTGAACTATAGGTATGTCACTCCATACTTCACATAATCATGGGGGCTAGATACACTACAAAAAGAGAAATATACCATAAGCAAATGCCAAAATCCTTGTATATATGCAATTACATATCAAGCTAAATTTAGATACAGGGAGTGTCAAAACAAAATGAAGGCACGCAGCAAGCCATAGGCACATACTCGGCAACTATAATGCCATCATCCTACAAGCAAACAAATGAGTCTCTACATACAAAAAGAGAAACATACCACAAGCACATGCCAAAATCCTTGTATATATGCAATTACATATCAAGCTTTCACCGCAACTACCCTCTCCCTGCGCAACTGCGGTTAAGTTGCCTTGTAAAGTCATCATGCAAACGCACAAGAAGCACATGTCATTAGTCATAAAACAATACTCGGTCAAGCAAAACCATTTCGGTATGCAAACAATACTCATTCAAGCAACAAACAATACTCAAGCAAGTAACAAACTAAATCATTTAAGAAATCTAAACTCAATCAGGCACAAGCAACACCCAATCAAGCCAATTTCATGCAAGAAGCAGTCTCCGTCACTAGTCTCTCAAAATGATATTATAAGATACTTGGGGGCTAAGTGATGACAATCTCGTTCAAAGTCATTGTTAAAGTTGTAGTCTCCAACTCGTTCATGAGATCATCTTATTCCTATAGTTCAAGCATATACCTTTAAGACCAACACCCCAAAATCAGTACCACTCCTTAGTGTCATGCTTTCTACAAGCAAGTATCTCTTTAAGTTTTTGTGCTAGTCAAAATCATTCACTTTTCAATCAATATCCCCTACTATTTCCAAGTGGTTCTAATATCATTGTGACATTTTTGTCACAAATCTTTCCCCAAGCCAAAGAACCAATGCTAATCTTAATATACTATGATTTGTATTTTGAATTGCTTATTTCTCCCCGCAACTCCAATCATTCCTCACATTTTCATTACCACAATCTCAGGTCATAGACACTCACTGCAGTAATTATTCTTCTGCAGAACCTGAATCTCACCAACATCAATCACAACATTCTATCCTATGCTTGACCAAGCACACCATTATTCCAAGTCTAATGTCAAACCAAGGTCAATATTGCAAGTCTTCCTCAAACCTAAATAATAAGTACTCTACCTAAATTTTACCCCTGCAGCAAGTTGAAGCCCAAATACTGTAACGACAATAGTCTAGTTTGTGCATTGCATTTTTCATCTTTAGCAATTTGTATTCTCTACCATGGTGAAGTCACAATCTCAAGCAAAAAAATCTAATATCCACAACTTCAATCCTATGCCTGCCATATTTCCAGCAGCAAACCCTATCAACTCGATCTCTGAAGTTGATCTACCATGTCTATTGCGGTGGTCAACATACACATTTATCTTCAAAACAGTGCTTCATAAGATTAACCTCCCTTATATTTATGTCTAAACTTTAGAATGCTACTGGACACTGCTAGTTTCATGTTACACTACAAGTTCCTTATGTAAACTTACATCAAACTACCATTGCCAAGCTTGTGTATGCACTTGTTCAATAAATCAAGTTACATGCTCTTTCTTAATTCCTACATACGCTTAAGATGAACATGCCATATACATTCATACCAAGTATATCTAGACATAACAAGCTAATGCATACTTCAGTCTTATCATCGCGCCAAGCTCAATCCCATGCCAAGCGGATTCATGACTAAGAGGAATGATACTCCAAGCATATAAACAACATCAACATGCATATGAGTCTGTACATTCAAAAAGCATATCAAGGGTCATTCTAAAAGCTAACATGCAACATACATGAGCCTAATACAACATGCATATGCCAAGCTCCTCTTTTGAAAGTCATGTATCCATTTTAAAAGCCTTGAGAGAGCCACGCCAAGCTCATCTCTAATGCAAATATTTTTTGATGCATGCATGCTCTTTCATGGTCATTCAAATACAAAAGGCAACCACAAGCCGAAGCAATCAAAACATATGCCTAACGCATGCCTATGCAAGGTTGCCACAAGCTAAATCTCACTTAACATCAAGCAATTGCAATATGCATATTCATTTAAAAGCGAAATCAAGCAAAGTAAGGAAAATACAAGAAAGCTTTATATACCACATGCAACTATTCTGCCGCAAATATATACTTGTAAATCCATATGCACACAAAAGATCGTCTACTGTGGTGATTCGGGAAGACAATCAAAATCCAAGAAAACCGAAAGCTGTAGCACATGTTGTCATAGTGTTTTATTTGTTTTCAAACTCAAGATTGGATTCAACAAACAACAACACTGATTGCACATTGAGAGATAGTCTACCTATGGTTTTGAACCATTCGATAACCAAGCATGGGCATGACCCAATTTAAGAAATTTGAGATTACCAGGAGAAAGGAAGACTGCACAAACAGACGTGTACGAGGGTAAGAGATATTACCAAGGTTACAAGCAACTTCACGCACATAAAAAAAAAAAAAAGATGATTAGCTACGGTGATTGAAGAAAACATGACTTTTCATCGACTTAAGAAAGAATTGCGAACATGACATTAGACTTCAAGAACTCCAATGTGTACTCTAGAACTCATGCCAACATGCTAGTCATTGAGGCACTCACGGCAAGCTCCATTTTTCGAGCTAGTAAAGCAGCCAAGCTAATTGATAATATTGTTACTCATCATCAATCAATGATGCCCAAATACGGTTTTCCATACACAATCCTTCATGCCTACACTACATGCCAATTCGTTCTTCAATATTATTATCAAGCAAACAAAAGCAAGCCTCACCAACTAAACTATGACCAGCATTACCAAACACATCAAGCCAAACAAACATTGCACTCTTTCTTATTTTATTTTGAACTGAACACATATGGACCTTTCTTAGTGGCTGCCTATTCCCTCACGAACTAACTCTTTATAGTCGACTTACCCTCTAGTAATTATACTCTTTCAACTTTTACCCTAAACCATTGTTAATGAATCGACTCCAGCACATGCAGCCTCAATCTCCTAGCTTTTACATTTCCCTAGAGCAAGCTAAATACAGTCATTCTCTCCCTATTGATACAGACCCTACATAAGCCTCATTCATAATTGGCAAGACCAAAGAAAATCACATTATGCCTAGGTAAGCAATATCCAAGCAAGACAAGTAAAGCCAAAGCAACAATTGTTCCTACCTCTTACAAGGCGTGAGCAAAGTTTCATAGCTATCTGTATGAACTATTCAAGCAATTTCTATCCCAAAATAACTAAAGCCAAGCGAGAAGATCAACCTTATAGAAATCAGAAGTTTGTATAGCTTGAAAATGCCAGAGTCAAGCCACATGTGAATCGTAACAACAATTAGTTGCAGGCAAATACCCAAACCGCAGCAGAAGCAAAAGATCAGTCCTATGCTAGAGTTCAATGCGGGCACAACAAAGACAATCTTATTCACCAACTCGTTAATCATCATAGCAGAAGGGAAGATCAAATTCAAGCAAGGCAAAGAGTTGATACTACTAAAAATAAGAAGAAACAAAGCTTCTACATTCAAGACCCGAGTCCTAGAATACCGAATCTGGAGGCTCAAACTCACCTGAATGGTATTGGTGCAATCAGAAGGAGATTCACGAGTAATCCAGACGAACCAAGAAGGCAATCTCTCCCTGCAGCAAGAAGGAGTTACGCATCCCCGCAGCAAACAGAAAAAAAAAAAAAAAAAAAAAGGAAAAAGAGAAAGAGTCATTAAATCATCGAAAAGAAGATGATCGGGGAATCCGAACTCACCTGAGCGAAGTTGCCACAATCAAACACCAGAAACTGAAGGAAAAACGCAAGTTAATCGAATAGACCCAGTCAGGAAATTGGTCCATGCAGTCATAAGGGATTGGGCGTCCCCGCAGCAAGAGGAAGACATTGAAGTCGTTAAAGTTCTGGGATTTTGAAACAAGAGAAGAGACACGAATCAGAGAAAATTATAATTTGAAACATACCTTAAAGCTGCAGTAAACTCTTGTCCAAGGGAACGACCATCTCTATGATGCGTAAAAAAATACAATTTGGGATAAGAAGGCAGAAGACCAGACGACAAGAATGTAGAAGAAGAGGAGGAGTCAAAGAAAATAGGAGACCAGTCAGTTTGGGCTCTCCTACACAGAGATTGGGCCAAGCTGATTTTTCAAGTTCTTTTTGATTATCTGGCCCATTTCATGCTCCAAATAGCCCACATAATCAAGGGGGCTAATGTTGATACCCGAAAAATCACGCTGATAGGAGCATAAAATGCGACATTCTTAATATGTTATTACCTCCATTTGTACTTTGATTATCTCTTATTGTTGTAGAATAGAGTCATAATGTAGAGTCGAAAGTTTTTGGTAGAGTTATGCGTAAAACGTGTTAAACATAGATGATTGATATAGAAAATTGTCAAAAGCTGATTTGTGGAGTCTTAGAGATGTTCTTATGATTCTATAAAGCTTTTACATTGTCACAAATTGATTTAACTTCTCTGATACTTAGGTGACATGTAGAAGAGTGCCGAGAGGAGTGTTCTTGATGGACCTAGGGAAGCAAAGCAGCTGATCCACGAAGCCTAGTCTATGAAGGAGAGGTCCAAACCAAGTCCAATATGGAGAAGAAGATCTAAATTCGGCAGAATTTCAAGAATATCCAAGCTTTGAAAATCCAAATTAAATCGGGAGAATTCCTGTGCACGTCTGTCAACTTCAACGGACTCTCCAGGATAGCTCACAATGAATCAGAAAACGTGCTAAATATGGATAGAAAGCTACAGGAGTCTAGTTTCCAAATCAATTGGAATCACCTCAATATCTGTTTTCTAGAGGGAGTTATGACGTAATCATTAGACGGAGGTCATTCTGCCGAAATTGAGAAGAACTAGGAATCCTAAACCAACTTGGTTTAGGCTTTGTGGCCGACTTCTCTAAGGTTTTTCCTCTATATAAAGCACGACTTCAAGGACAAAAAGGATCATCACTACTCTTGCAATTACATAGCCGAAATTCTACCAAACCCTATACAGAAAATTACTTAGCCGATTCATCCACCACAAACCATAAGAATCATTCCATCTTTCCACCGATTTTCCCCACACTTGCCGAATCTTTCAAGGTTGTAAAAAGTGTGATTTTCTCATGGCTTCTTGTATTATTCTCTGTTTAGTTTCGAACTCTATTGTAATATACTTTTCGATTTTGGTTTTATTTATCAAACATGGTTTTCGGATTTCTTTGTGATCTTTGATTGTTCTATGTTTTGATTTGTAACTTCTTGAATATATGATGATTTCGTGATTTAGGTTTTGGGGCAGTAGCATTTTCTTATGTGTTTTTGATTTTTAATTGATTAATTGTCATGAATTCATGCATCTAAATCAATCCTTGAGGCTGCCTCGGCCATGGTTGTCCTCAAGGTGCGGTTTCATCTACCATAATAATTTTAGATCGATTCATACGCAAAGTTGTCTTGGTCTTTGTTATTAACTTAGGGCGGATTTAATTCTGATAATTTGTATGCTAATAGGATGAGTGACGCCATGCCTTAGATCATGTTTCCGATTGATTCATGTGTTAAAGTGTTTTCTTGTTTAATCTCTACGCAACGTGTTTTTAAATGAGTTAGCATTCATGTTTAGGATCAAGCGCAAAGATGGTTCTAAATACCTGAGGAGTCTTAACAATTAGATAACCGCAAAGGCTCTAATTAGAATCGGAATTGGTTAGAGTCAAGGACAATTTGAACGTTGCTGCCCGGCCTTGCATGAAGTTGTTATGTATTTTAGATGGTTTTTCGTGTTACGTGTTGCATGAGTATGTTGATCACTTGTATATAATAATCTTAGGTTTAATTTTCAGTAGGTTATTTGTTAAAATTAATCAATCTTAAACCCCCAATATTTCAATGTATTTATGTGAATACTTGTTTATAAGTTGTTTGGTTTCTCTTCTTTCGATCGCCCTTTGGTTTCCCCGGCTAGAACGATCCCTACTTGTCCATATTACTACGATTGCAGGGTAATTAAATTGAAGTTGTTTGACCTCAGTTACGCGACACGTCACACGCGATTCATAATCATGCCGTTACAATGATTACTAGCATAAACAAGCAAATAAAACAAGCAATTACTATAAAATTCTATAGTTTTATAGAGTTTCATGCCCATTTTTCGGCTTTAACACGCCAAACAAGCATACCCGAGATGTGGGCCCCAGCCACATCCACACAATCTTGGGGCTTGCAGACGTGGGTATGGTGTGGAAGGTTACGGAAACGCAAAATACTCATTTGTCGATTTAACGTCATTGGTGATTTCGGTCTTGGGCCCGAAATCCAAGCCCAACAACTTAGACGACAAATGAAATGGTGAGCACGCATAAGAATATTGGGCTAGTCCTTCTTTCTTTTTAGCCTAAGGCCCAAACTACACTATAAGCCAACATCAATCTCTCTCGTCTCCCAAGGAACCCAGATTTCTCTTTCCCCGTAACAATAAAGTATCCATCTTTCTCTTTCCCCGCAACAATAAAGTATCCATCTTTCTTCTTCCCCGCAACACACGAATACAGTCCAAAACAACTCCTCTCTGAATCATAGTCTCATTCTGTTAGAAGAAGCCATGAGACCAGTCCAAAGCTTCCTCCTTCCCCTTAAACAATGATCACACTTCCCAATCTCTCTTGTCTACATCTCCTTGTTTTGTGTTGTCATGATCGCTGTCACCGCAACAACCCTCTTCTTCTGAGAACCACCACCTCGAAGCTAAGCTTCTCTTTTCCTGGTTTTAGGGCAAAATCACATGAATTGAAGAGGAAGTGTTTTACCCGGATAATGAGATACTTTAGATCATCAAAACCTTATCCGTTGAGCCTATAAAAGGTGAGTCCCTGCAGCAGGAAAAGGGGAGGAAGCATCATCAAGCAAAACCCAGATAAGCTTAGAACCAACCTTCAAGCAGCCAAGCATTCGAGCCTTCAAGCCTCCAAGCACCAAATCCAATCCTTAATCACCATTCCAAACAGCCACCTTTGATATCTACTTTTTCCAGAAATCCCTTACCCAGAAAACCCTCGAATTCTCTCACCGCAGTGTGTTTCTAGCTCCCACACCATGCTTTCATGCTGTCAAGCTCCTTTCGATTTTTAGGCCATCTGAATCACGAACGGGGACTTCGCGAAGAAGAAAGACGCGCAGCCCGCATGCACGCCAAGCGAGGCGAGATGGCTTCCAAGCGAGGCGAGATGGCTCCCAAGCCAGGCGAGATGGCTTCCAGGCGAGGCGAGATGGCTCCCAGGCGAGGCGAGATGGCTCCCAGGCGAGGCGAGATTGCTTCCAGGCGAGTCGAGATGGCTAGATGGCTTCCGCGCAGGGGACTTCGCGAAGAAGAAAGACGCGCAGCCCGCATGCACGCCAAGCCAGGCGAGATTGCTTCCAAGCCAAGCAAGATGGGTTCCAGGCAAGGCGAGATGGCTCCCAGGCGAGGCGGGATTGCTTCCAGGGGAGGCGAGATTGCTCCGCATAGGGGACTTCGCGAAGAAGAAAGACGCGCAGCCCGCATGCACACCAAGCCCATCTCTAACACCAAATTCAAACCTTCAAGCCAAAACCCCACCATCCATCCTTCAATCCCTATTCTTCAAACCCAAATTCTTTCCAGAAAACCCAATCCTAAAACCCAGTCCAAATCTCTGACCACAGTGCGCTTCTAGCTCCCACACCATGCTTCACGCTGTCAAGCTCCCTTTGATTTCCACTTGATCTGAATCACGTATAAAATCCTCCTAATAATCGGATTATTGGGTTGGTTTTGGCCTAGTCAATGCTTATTTCAAAAAAAGACCCTCACACCTTCACATAGGCTAAAACCGACACTTTGGATCGACCCCAGAGAGTAGGGAGGCCCAGGTAGGGACCAGGTTCTTGGTTCATTTGGATGTGTAGAATTGAGGAAATTTGATCAGAGAGATGGGGAGGAGTGTTTGGGCTGAAATAGATGGAAGACTTTTGCAGGTTGATGGATTGGCCAGAAGCTCCGCAATAGAGGTTCAAGGTGTCATTGAGGGCTGATCCATTGTACCTTGTGGCTTTGAAAAAGAAGATGGAATCATCTACAAAGAACAAGTGGCTGACCAGAGGACTACTGTTACCCAAATTAATGGTATCCAACAGATTTTGAGAACACAATTTCTTGATCATTTTGGAGAGAACATCATTGATGAATAAGAATAGAAATGGGGAAAGGGGATCTCCCTGCCGGAGTCCCCTAGTTGGTTTGAATTTCTTTCCCGGAATCCCATTAACAAGAATAGCCATTGAGACAGAGGTGACAACAGACATCACAAGTTGTACCCAAGAATGGTGGAAACCCATTTTTAGCATAACAGCTTTCAGAAAACCCCAATCAACTCGATCATAGGCTTTATTCATATCTAATTTCAAGGCGAACTCACCAATGTCCCCAGATTTCAAAAGTTTTAAACGATGAAAGAGTTCATGGGTGACCAAAATGTTATCTTGAATTTGGCGATCAGCGACAAAGGCAGACTGATTTTCTGAAATTAGCAGGGGCATGAATCTTTTAAGGCGGGTGGAAATAATTTTTGTGATGATTTTGTAGAAGTTGCACAAGGCAATTGGATGAAATTGGGAGGCGAATTGAGGAACATCCACTTTGGGGATCAAAGCAGTGAAAGTACTGTTGAAAGAGGATTTAACTGAGGCAGAGTTTTGAGACTGAATGGATGCATTATGGACAATGGAATTTACAATTTCCCAATGAGCTTGGTAGAACGTACCTGGGTAACCATCCGGCCCCGGAGCTTTGAGTGAGCCTAAGTCAAAGGTTGCTTGACGCACTTCGTCGATAGAAATTGGGTCAAGTAGCTCTTGATTCATTTGATCTGTAACCACTGGATCGACAAAGTCCAAGACCGCATCATTAATCTCAGTTGGGGAGGCTGAGTAGATGTTCTTGAAATACTGAGTTAGGTGCCTGGCAATGTCCTTTTCATTAGTGAGCCAACCATTGTTGTTGTCCTTTAGACGTAGAATCTTGTTCCTCCTTCTGTTGAGTAAAGAAGTGTAGTGAAAGAACCTAGTGTTAGCATCCCCGTGAGCCAACCAAGAGATGCGGGAGCGCTGGCTCCAGTACATTTCCTCCAATGACCATAAAGAATGTATCTGATCTGTTGCCTTGACAATGTTCTGCAGGGAGTCATCATTTGCTTGGTCAACACCATTCTGGATTGCCACCAGCTCCGCAGCTACTTGTAATCCAAAGTTGGGGAATATGACTTTAGCCCAAGCCGAAAGAGCCTTAGAACAACACTGAAGATTTTTCTCCCAAGTAGAGAATGCAGAGGCCATCTCTGAATGCGACCAATTGTTGGAAACAATTTGAGAACAGTCAGGGTGAGAGTTCCAAAGAAGCTTAAATCTGAAAAGAGGAGCAATGGCCTTGCCCTGGATATCTGTGTCCAACAAAATTGGTCGGTGATCCGACCCTATTTTGGGGAGATGGAGAATTTGAGACCCCGGCAAAGCTGAAATCCAAGCATTATTGGCACACCCCCTATCAAGGCGTTCTTTGATGACTATTTGACCGTGCTGCACACAAAACCAGGTGTAGTCCGGGCCATGGTAATTGAGGTCGAGTAATTCAGTATGATCTAAGAACTCTTTGAAAAGAGTGATTCGCCAAGGGGGTTGCTGCAAACCACCCCACTTCTCATGTTGCCATAAAATCTCATTGAAGTCACCTATGCATAACAAAGGGAGTAAACGTGGAGGGAAGGCAGAGTAAGCAGAACGCCAGAATGTAATTTTCTCATTGACATGGGGGTTTCCATAAACCCATGAGATATTACATAGAAAATCTTCGGCTACAAACTTAATTGAGGTACAAATGAAATTCAGAGAGCTGGAAATAAATGAAACCACAACAGAATTATCCCAAAACAAGGCAAACCCTCCACTCCTCTGACCCGATGGGTTGACAATGTGGCAGTTATCATACTTGAGTAGTCTCTTCCAGACTTTGAGGGTCGCTTCTTGTTGTCGGGTTTCCATAATAAATAACATAGAGGGGCTGTGGCGTTTTCTCAGACGCTTCAAGGATTTCCCAATCAGGTCAGCCCCTAGACCCTGACAATTCCAATATAGTAGCCTCATGGCTGGTCCGTGGCTGCATCTGGCCAGCCACCGGTGCCATGATCCGAGAACAACTCTTCAACCACGTTAACCTGAGTTGGATTTATACCCAGAGTTAGAGGCGCTTCAGGTCCAAAGTCAGAAGTGGCCTGGTTTAGATAATGACTTCCCTCGGAAGTGGAAGAGTTGGGAATGACTGGGAGAGGTTCAGGGACTGCAAAGGCCAGCTCTCCGAAAGAGGGAGGGAGGTTATTTAGAGCATCCACATGGACTGAGAAATTCATTGAGTTGGGAATCATGCTCTGGAGAGATGCAGCCGAGAGATCCGTTGCAGGGTTGAGATTGGGGAAATTTTTTGCGATGATATTCTGCATAACCATGAGGCCTTCCGGAGAGTTGAGAGTGTCTCGGAGAATAGATTCACGTTGCTGAGTTATTGACAGAGTAGCTGAAATCACAGTCGAGCCTCTCCGACCGCAACCTTGCCCACTCCGACCACAGGGGCGACCACGGGGGCGACCTCTGGCTGAAGAAGGACTTGGAAAGCCATCCTTACAAACAGAGAGATGAAGGATTCGTTGATCTGGGAAGGGGAGAACTCCTAACCCCAGCGGATCTGCAACATCGTCATGCATAACTTCTTCAGGGAGATGAGAATTCGGAGAAGCTTTCTTCGTCTTTTTAGCTTTGCGGTCTTCATCACATTCAAATTCTTCAGCAAGGCGCTTGAGCCTCAACTGGTCAAGAAAGGAGACAATCCCCGAGACTGCGGGATCAGGCTGCGGGGAAGAGTTATGATCTGATCTGCATTGGGGGAGAGGAAAATTGTCTCAATATTAGATCTGGTGAAGTTTGGGGGTTGGTTATTGAAATCATGGAGTTCAGGGGTCTTTCAGGATATATGGGAGAACTGAAACAGGTGGGCTTGAAGGGGGGATTGGGCTTGGTTTGAATGGGTCTGGGCCTGAGAAGGGTTGTGGGTTAGGTTTGAGAGATATTGACCTTGCACAGAAGAAGAAGTTCGGTCAAAGATCGAAGAATTTCCAGAGAGATGATAAAAGTGAGAGGTAGGTTCTTGAGCTGCAGAGCTAGATGAACCTAGAGAAAGAGATGAAGTAGGAGGGAAATTTCTGGGACTGGAATGGACTAAAGAGTTGTTGGCTATTGAACCCACCAGAACAAACTCCTTGGTTGCATTATTGAACACAAACTGGGTTGGGCCAACAGACAGGTCCCCAAGAGGGCCGATCGTGGGGAGAGAGAAGGGAACAGGGGTTTCAAACAACATATCATCTAGGGCATGAGCCGAGGAGAGATCCTCCACCATGGCTTTTCCTTTACCCTTATCATTTGTCACCGGCGTTGCATAGTTCGATCGAAATAAGAGGCACTGTTCCGAACTGCGTGGAGAGAGAGCCTTGGCCGTCGGTTCAGAGAGAACAATGGCTATTCGACTGGGGCTCGTTGGAGGGCATAGGCGAGGAGCCGCTGGGAGAAGCTGAGTGTTTGGGGAAGGACTTCCCGGAATGTTACATCTGTTTTGCCGATTCTGATAGCTTTGATGCTGGAAGCGTTCCCAGTTCCTCTCCTCATCAGTGATTCCCTGATTAGGGCGCCTAGCTGAGGGAGTGGTCATCCAAACTCCGAAGCGCTCAGATTTTGGATGGCGTTCTTTGGAGCAAAAACGTTCACTGTGGCTGAGACGACCACAGTTGTAGCATATCAAGGAGATTCGTTCAAAGCGAAACTCCACCCAGATGGGTTCCAAGTTGTTTGAATGAATCCAGGCTCCCGGGGTAAGAGGATTGTTGGAGTTGATTCTGATTCGAGCTCGAAGGAACCCCCTCCAGATATTCTGAGGGTTTTCTGCATTTATAACCTCCCCTGCCATCGAAGCGATGAACCTTACATTACTTTCCGTCATTTGGCCTCGAGTGAGGCCGTGAATCTGAACCTAAATAGCAAGCATATGGGTCGGGATGTCTTCAAGCCTAGAGTCAAGAGGCCAGGGGTTGGTACACACAACATGGCCCATAACCGACCAGGGACCCCGGTCGAGGATGCGAATGCTGCTTTGAAGGTCAGGGGGAGTGATTGCTAAAGTACTCTGATCACGGATGGACTCAACATGGACCTCTCCAAATTCAAACCAAGCCCTAGTGAGAATTCGGATGACAGCTCCAACATTAAGTGGTCTGTCAGCAATGACAAGGCCTACAAGGGATGGGGGTTGATCAGGTTGAACTTCAGGGAGGTTTAGGTCAATGATGTTTTCATCTGGGTTTGGGTTAAGATGTAAGGGATAATCATGGTTGGCCATGAGACAGTTTATGGGTGGAGTAGATCTTGGGAGCTTGAAGGGAGACAAATGGAAGATATAGAAGGAAGAACTAAATTGGCTCTTTGATAGGTTAAAACTGCAGATGAGAGGAATTGAACTGGATTGGGGGCTGTTTATATAGTCCTTTTTAAGAGAGGGCTTCATGAGGGTAGTTAGACTGGGAGGGATTCTGGACAATAAGGAGTTAAGGAAGGAGAACTGTCCACTGTCGGAAGCAGAGGGAACTTACAATAATTTTTACAACAAATTGGTTGGAGGGGAACTGTCACACTGCTCTCAACAAGACCAGCTATCCAGATCTACAGAGAGAACTCACATAGAATGAGGAACTAGTACAGAATGATACTGCAGAAAGAGATTTATGAACTAAGATCTGGACAGAAGATCTTCCTGCCATAGAGAGATAGACATAATGAGGGGGGGGGCAAAACTTTTCCCAAACGGCTGAAGTGATGGGGGCGTTAATGGAGGGATCAGAGTGAGTATTTTGGGGGGGGGGAGGAAATTTCCAGGGAGGGAGGGGGGAAGTGGAGGAGGAGTTAAGAAAGAGTTGTTGGAGAAGCTGGGTTTGAAGAAACCAGGGAATAACTCAAGAACTTGAGGAGGTTGTCTACTAGCTAGGACTAGGATTGGGGAGAGAAACAAGAGTTTCTGGGATTAGCCACTTGAAGGATCAGTGGGAGGGAAGTCTCTAAGAACTAGAGAGAGAAGCTTGTGTAATTTTCTTTGATGTATTCGTTTAGGTATTGATCTTTTAACTTTTGCATAAATATTCGTTTTTATAGGAATCTATGAACCATGGATTATTGAAGCTAAATGCAGAAAATAAAAGGAAGCAGTAGAAGAAAACGTTGAATAAGGACTACATTGTGAATTCTTAGATAAGATGAAACAGTACAACATAGCCTTTATATAGGCACCAGGTAATACAAGTCAATGACTATTCTACCCTTGCGGTACTAATGTTATAGTGTTATACTGCTAACACCCTCCCTCAACTATATGCTTGGTACTAAGCATAATGGTTGCCTGCAAACTACACAACTATAGCCCAAAAGATTACAAGAAATCTCACAATTCAAAACCCCAACAACTTGATATGATAAGATCAACTAGCTTCCATCTTGACTTGCAACAGATTTGATAAAAAAAAAAAAAAAAAAAAAAAAAAGGAAAGAGAGCTTGCTGGAAGAATCTCACTGGTAGTAGTGCAACATGATGAAGAATAAACCCAGTAGCATAGCAGCAAACTATGTGAAACTGAAAATAAATCCAAATCTGAAAACTGCATATATATATTTTTTTTCTTTCTTCAATTGTAATCTGACAAACTGAAAAACTGAAAAGCTGCATATGTTGCCATGATAGGAATCTATGAACCATGGATTATTGAAGCTAAATGCAGAAAATAAAAGGAAGCAGTAGAAGAAAACGTTGAATGAGGACTACATTGTGAATTCTTAGATAAGGTGAAACAGTACAATATAACCTTTATAGTTTATATAGGCACTAGGTAATACAAGTCAATGACTATTCTACCTTTGCGATACTAATGTTATAGTGCTATACTGCTAACACGTTTAAGACGAGATGCCACAGCTTGCAACGTCTCCATTAGTTTTATATCTGTTTATCTAAAATAGATGTATTTTTGGATTTTGCCGGGAAAAAAATACATGTAATTTGGAAAGCATCTCTAAAGCGTACGTTACATAGATGACAGATCGGGATTAATGTTGTTAAGGGAAATGCCATATAAAATCAGTTCTTTCAAGACTAGCTTGCTACAATTTGGCATATGAAGGGAATTTGACCGCTGTTTTAGTCTGTGCATAAAAGAATGTTCAAGACTATTTTAGGAAGACCATGCCATGATTCCCACAAGGTAATAATCCAAAGAGTGGTTTTAAATACACATCCTAAATAACTTAATACACATCCATATTATTTGATAGTTCAAATCAGATTTGATTGGTATGTTAAATGACCAAAAGAAGCATGTGTAATACAATTTAAATATTAAAAACAAACTTGTATTTGGAAACTAATAATATGAAATATAAACCAAATTAAAATATTAAAAATGAAAACTTGTTTTTGGAAACTTATAAAGTGAATTAGAACAAATTAAATTTTTAAGATCGCGAACTTGTTTAGGGAAACTATTAAAATAAACAAAAAATTTGCAAGGAAATTAGGATAATCAATTAATTTCTTTTTTGTCCTTAAAGACTCATAATTTCCAAGTTTAGAGTGTCAAAATGTCAAACGATGTAATTGTTATGCATATGAACACCTATATCGTTATATTTCACATATTTTCATTTTCACCCAAACACACTATTCAGATATGTATTTTTCATCTTGTTTATCATTTCCATGTTTAAGAATTTGAAATGAACAATAAATTTGTAAGGATTTCTCAAGAACTAACACAAGTAATAGATATGAACATCGATAAAATGTTAATTTATATAAATATATACTAATTATACAATAATAATAGTCTTAATATGGTCACATAATATGATATTTCATGGATTTTTAGATTAAAGGTATTTTAGGTACTTTGGGTTGTGTATTTAGTAAAATATCCGAATGAGAAATTAAATAAGTGATGTATTAAGAAAGGGGTGTGTATTAAGTTATTTGGGGTGTGTATATAAAATTTCTCTAACCCAAATCCAAGTCAAGAAGAAAAAATAACAAGGCCTCAGATTTTATGCTATGAACAAACATAAATAGAGGACCATCTAAGCAATGTAACACAGCCAGCTTAAACCAACATGTCTTCCCCTATATTCACAATGACATTGCTCTCCGTATTTCTATTCTCACTCTTGGCTTTCATTGCTCGAGCTCAAGTTCCTGCAAACCAAACCTTCACGCAGGGCCGGCCTTGAGATTTTCTAAGTTTAGAGTGTCAAAATATTTTTAAATTTTTTTTTTCTTTAAAAGTAATTTAGTAAGTTTAAATAAAATTCACTAATAAGGTTAACAATACAGCAATCCCAAAATGATGATGGTAGTGTAATGCATCAAAGAAAGAAATCTAAAAGGAAAACAGAAAGAAAAAAATTGATGTATATAAGAGAAAGAATAATAAAAATAAAATACATGCATACAAAAAAAAAATCAAAGATGCGAGCGCGTTTTGAACGCGGGAAGTCCTCCAATTGTAACATCTGCCTCTGCCACTATGTCAACAACAAATAATGTTTCTTCAAAGAACTTCTATTTATATATTACGGTTAGTAAATTTAAAAAATTATAAAACTTGATTTTATTTTTCGGGGGCCGTAAGTTTTGGGGCTCTAGGCACAGGTCTTCTGGGCCTATAGTCAGGGCCGGCCTTGCCTTCACGCTTATTAATGCGGGAGATTTCGGGGATTATATCGTTGAATATGGCGGTAACTATCGTATGCTTACACCCTTTGCCTCGCCTTAATTTCCAACTTGGGTTCTACAACACCACCCCTAATGCCTTCACTCTTGCTATCCGAATCGGTTTGGTCCGTTCGGAGTCACTCATGTGTTGGGTTTGGGAGGCCATCCGAGGAAACCCGGTTGGCGAAAATGCCACATTCTCATTGGGAACCAACGGTAACCTCGTCTTGGCTCATGCCGATGGTCGAGTGGCTTGGCAAACCAACACTGCCAACAAAGGTGTGGTAGGCTTCAGATTGCTTCCCAATAGAAACATGGTGCTCTATGATTCAAAGGGTAGCTTTGTTTGGCAAAGTTTTGACTACCCTACTGACACTTTGCTGGTGGGACAATCTCTACGAGTAGGAGAAGCGAACAAGCTCGTGAGCAGGGCTTCACGTCAAGAGAACAAAGATGGACCGTATAACTTGGTTTTTAATACCAAGGGATTGTATTTGTACTACAAGAGCAGCAATACCCTAAAGCAGCTGCCCTACTCTGAGCTCTTTACTATTTGGAAGGGATCAATGGAATATGCAACATTAGAGAGCACTACGGATGATGGTTATCCGTGGGAGATTACCTTAACCACTTCGGGTGGAATCATCCATCTTGATCGACCCAAGTTCAATGCCACACTGTCATACCTTCGGCTCGCAATAGATGGCAATCTTCAACTTTACACTTACGATGCTAATATTGATTCGTGGGAGCATCCATTTACTCTTTTCGATAGACAATCAGTTCGGGAAACCGAATGCCAGTTGCCAGAGCGATGCGGCAGCTTTGGTGTTTGCGAGGACAACCAATGCGTTGCTTGCCCGTCGTCTAAGGGACTTTTGAGCTGGAGCAAGACCTGTGCGCCTGAGAAGCTGACTTCGTGCAAGGCAAACAGCTTCCACTATTACAAGGTTGAAGGGGTTGATCATTTCATGAGCAAGTACACCACTGGATCTGCTACAAAGGAGGTTAATTGTGGTAACAAATGTACCTCCGACTGCAAGTGTTTGGGATACTTCTACAACCAGGACACCTCAAGGTGTTGGATTGCTTACGAGTTGATGACCTTGACCAAAGTTGCCAACTCAACTCATGTGGGATACATCAAGGCACCTAATAAGTTATAGGGTTCTATATGGGTAACTTATGTTTGTTGTACTTGGCATTGACCAAATTTTTCTTATTGTGATTTGAAATATTTATTTTGAGAAGAAATATGATTTGAATTTGAAATAATGTTTGTTAAATTTTATTCTTGGTGTGGAGAATATTGTCTAACAAATCAAAGGTGCGTAGTTGATGCTTCAATTCTATTCCTACTTTTGTAACACGAATTCTTGCTTAAATTCAATTATATACACACTCGATATACTAAGAGACAAGCAGATAAGTCAAATCTTCAACATTCTCTAAAATATTAGGTCTAACTGGCCTCGATACTAACCTCCCCTTTTCTTGTCAAATCTCACCACACCCTTCGTAGGTGAGACCTTCAAGACCCTCATCAAACTAAACTCATCTACTCTTCAAATAAGTATAGATTTGTTGCCTGCTCAGTGTCGTTCGGATCCTATCTTGAATAATCGAGACATTCTCAGTCGTCTCTTGGACAATCTCAAGACCCAAGAGGTTGCTATCACCAACTTATGCCCAACAGACAGGAGATCTACATGGTCTACCATAAATATATATAGCCTCATATGGTGCCATGTCAATACTAGATAGTGATAACGTACTGATGTTGTAGACAAACTCAATCAACCGGAGGTGATCCTCCCAACTTCCTATGAAGTCCATCACTCAAGCTCTCATCATATTTCCATCACCTGATTCGTAGGCTTCAAATTAACTTCCCAAAGGCAACATATATAGTCCTCTATGATTCAAAGGGCAACTAGTTTGTTTAGCAAAGTTTTGATTACCCTACTGATACTTGTTGGGTGGACCAATCTCTAAGGCTTGCTGGAGTTAACAAGCTGGTGAGTCGACATCGGAAGTTAACTTGGGAGTCGGGATTCGGCATTTTTGCGCCTCCCAAATTCAATGCCACATTGACATAGACATCAGGCTTTACCGTTACACTGCCAGAGTGGATTGGTGCCTATGGGAGAAAATTTATCACTCTTTGACAACAGAAACTCTTGGATCCCGAGTGCCATTTACTAGCGAGATGTGGGATCGGAGCCTTGGCATTTGCGTTGCTTGCCCGTGGTCCAAGGGGCTTTTGGGTTGGAGCAACAGTTGCGCGCCGAAGAAGCTTACTTCTTATGACGCAGATAGCTTACACTACTACAAGCTAGAAAGAGTTGATCATTTCTTGAGTAAGTACTCTAGAGGATCTGCTATAAAGGATCGAGGTCCATTGTGGTAAGAAGTGCAGTTCAGACTGCAAGTGTTTGGAGTACTTCTACAACCAGGACATATCTAGGTGTTGGCTAGCTTTGATGACCTCGACTAAAGTTGCCAATTCGATCTACTCATGTGGGTTACATCAAGCTAATTAGTGCTAGTATGCACTTTATTAACCACACCCTTCTAATAATCATCTTCTGCAAGTGTAGTAAGAATATATGAGTTTAGCTCACCGATGTAACAATTTTGGATTAACTGAATTTCTTCTCCTTTCAGATTTCCTTTTTGGTCATGTAGTAGTAGAACTAGATCCAGTGTCCATAACTCTATCAATACTGCTAAAAAGCAAGCTATTCTTTTGATCAGGGTGTCTACCTTCACATGAATTTTGAACAACTAAAAAACAAAAAGGGTGTTATAAGAGTTGAGTTGTACTTATCAGAAATGCATTAATTTCATTAAATATCAAGATTTGCACAGACAATATGAGTCTAGTTTAAGGCTGATGTCTGACAGAACTACAAGAGTCCCCATTCATCAAGAAAACCTCCACAGGAACAAATAATGGAAAGGAAACTGAGGATGCAAATCTGCAATTACGTTGCAGTGTACTATTCCCTTTGCCAAATCTGCAAGCTAAAAACAAAAGCAAAAGGAAGATCCTGTTATATAGCTAGCTCACAGCTAAACACAATTGCTCAGTCTTACTTTGTATTTCTCTCTTTACTAGATTATGATTACTGTACTAAGTGAATATTTCGGATGAACTGCGTTTTTCACCCTGCACGTTTTTGGTTTATGAAAGTTTCGAACTTTTAATGTAAAATTACAATAAAAGACAATATTTAATGAAAATTACAGTGATTCCTTCTTATACCCTACAAAATATATAAAACTTCATTCTTAATCTTTGTATTCATCATTAAACCCTACAGGTTTCTTCCTTACTATTCATCATCTTCAATGGTTCTCATGTTATGCATAACAGATTTTCTGCCTGCATTATATATCTTATTAAAACTAATGGGGTCGGAACACACCTACTTGGAAGAGGTAAAGGGTTTTTTAGGTACACTGGGTGAACAAAGTAAAATTTTAATTAATTTCAAGTCACTAAAACACAAATACATCTACATCAATCTGTCTAATATTCAGTAAGCTGCGGTTATAATTGATCTTTTTCTATTAAATCATCATAATTGTTGCTATTTCTATCTGTAGACTGAATTTCCTACAGTATCTGTGAGTCTGTGACTTAAATCTTGGCAGACCATGTAATTTGAGATTAACCATTCACCATTCTATGTCCCTCCTCCAAGTCTTTAGGTATTATAAACAAGACCACACTCTTGAAGTACATACTAATAACAGATAATTTAATGAAAAGTAACTAAAGAAACCAAGTTTTTGTAATTTACCTCTGGCCATGTAAAGTAATCTTTTCTCTCCCACCATTACATGAATTTGACATTAAGTTGATTGGATGTCTCACTTGGCACCAGGGTAACTCTACAAACAATATTCCCTTATTGAGGTCAATAAAAGTACTTAGGAAGCACATTTCAGGGACCTACAAAATGAAAAGTTTAAAACTTCACTAATAATAATAATAATTTCACACCATGATTACAATAATTGACCTGGAACCTCAAGAATTAACTAAGCAACAAATTGGACTATATTCCATCAAAACCAGAATCTACATCTAATTCAGTTTTCCGTACATGGATCAAGTTAGTGAACATGGTACTTTATAACCACATTGCACTCTAAAGGCTGGAGACGAAGACCGACACATGGAAATAAGTGAATCAACCACTATACTATCTCCATTGGTCAGTCAGAGCATCTATGTGTGTGTGTGTGTGTGTGTGTGTGTGACAATCTAGTTCTGCATCAGAAAACTAGGAAATTAGTAGTTCACCCTTTTTGTGTAACGATTTCACCAATAGGAAATTAGGCTTGTAAGAACCCATTCCTGATCATGACGCAGACCTGCTCAAAGCATGGAACAGATAAAGTTCAAAATCCTGTTCCTAATTCCAAAAATATTAACTGACTAGGCAAGCTTGTAGCCTTGTAACCTTGCTTTATTTCACAAAGCATCTCCAAATTTAATATTACGAAACATTAAAGAATGGTATATGTTGCTATAAATCAAGGGAAGAAAAAGAAGGGAAAAAGAAATGTCAACTGAGACAGCAAAAGACTACCACAAATGTTCAGAGGCCAAGATTCCACATTGAATCCTGCACATGATTTATTGGGTAGATAGTTACAGACTTCGAAGAGAAACTTCTTGCTGATAATCTGCTACTGCACATGATAAAAGAATGAATCTGAAGTTCAACTGTACATATTAAAAAAGAAGAAAACAATGCCTACAGAACTTCTCATAAATTTTACCTGTAACTGAATTCCAGATAAAGATGCATTCGGCCTTCTCAAGTTGAATGAGACTGTCGGACCAAACCACGACATAATGCCTGGTACAGAGAAGTTGCAAATATATCAGATCAATCAAACAGAGAAACATAAAATAAAGAGATTATATGGGTCTGATCAGCATCCCTTAATTAAGTCATGACTGTTAACTTCCCAAATGAACTTATTTCTGCAGAGTCTCACATAGGACATCCAAACTAATGAAGAATTAATACAGTATTAGAATTCAACTGTAGACCAAACAGACTTATTAAGTTATCTAGACTTGCTGGAAGTCGAGAAGCTTTCTTGTTACCAAAGAAAGCTTATACTCTTGGTTGACTAGCTTATGCAATCAATCCCTCGATACATGTTGCAGATTTTCAATATGAAAAAAAAAAAAAATAATAATAATAATACACACATCAAATCAGAAAGCTAACCTTTGAGATGCCATAAAGTGTGCAAACCTTGGCTCCATTTCCATAACTATACTACTAGTAGCGAATCAGATAGGTGCACACCTCCAGTGAAGTAAGCTTTCTTTAGTACTCTAGCAGCATCTGTGGAATTGAAAAGTGAAATATAATATTAGAGATCCATAACTAGTATTTCGATATTCCACTGGACGATACACCACAGAATCTTAGTGGAAATCAGAGGAAGCAACAACCTCTGTTTAAGTAACCACTTGCAATGACATAAGACTAGTAGAATACAGTCTTCAAACAATCTCAAAATAACAAAAGTGAAAGTAGCTTAACACAATCTTCAACTTTACTGTATCACCTCCATTTAAGACAACCTAACTGTATGGCCATATTACAAAGACTCAATACTAGCAAACAAAAAAACAATCAACCAAAAACATTTTAGTGATAAGAAGGCAATACCATGTAAAAAGGCAATAAATAAAATCATAGAGAACTTCTATCACCGTCATCATATAGTTTTCAGTCACTTAATTGTTTACCATTTCGAGTAATGAGTGCGCCAAGTCCAGTTGGATAACCAAATAGCTTAACAAGAAACATACAGAGGACAAAGCATCAGTACAAAAGGGATATACCTCTTAAGACAAACTCCAAAAGGAAACATCCAACCTACAGTACATAGTACATACCTTAAAGAAATATGCCGGATACAAATCTGGTGGTTCTGCTACCAAATTTCCGCCTATATTTCCTTCCATTTCCCTCAATTGTTCAAACTTACGAGTTACCACTATCTGATTTTCAAAGCATCACAACCCAACTCCCACTCCTCCAACTTCACTTACCTCTTTCAGATAGATGATTCTTCAGCCACAAAAACAACACCTACACTTCTCCTAATCATTAAAGTTCTCAGAACATCATCTTATCGTGCACAAACCCCCATATAACAAAATATAATACGAATCAAAACTTAAAGATTAGAGCATTATGTGAACAATTGAAGAAGCATCTACCATATCAACAACTTTGGAACTTTTTAGCATTCAACTTCAGTTTACAATATATCTCCAAGAACCCAAAACCGTAAACAGAGAACAGGAACTACGAAGAGATGCTTGAATGTAACTCTATACGATACCACATGAACAGAGAACAGCATCACTACAGTCCTGATATTCAAGTCTAAAGCTATCCAGCGTAAGATACCTAACAAGAGCTATACCGGACTTCTCCTAATCATTGAAGTTCTCATACAACACTGTACCATTGAACTAAGTATCTACCAAAATTTGGCACTATCATTCCGTTTACAAAATGAATCAATATGAATCAATCAATTGTGAATGAAAACTATTAAAGATCTCTCACTACTTCCAGGGACTTCATTTTCTTTTCAGGCGCACGTTTCTGCTTGACCCAGTTGGTGTGCTGTTCCTTCACCCTGACATAGAACTCCTCCAAAGGTAGTGCAGCCCGTCACCAGAGCCATGGTGACCGGAGTCAAAGTGCTGTTGACGAGTGCCATGACGGCCTTGTCTTCCACCCGAAGGAACCATCGACGTACTGGTAAAGATCCCAGGCCTGAAGAAGAGTCTCCATGGCGTACCTCCATACTGGGTATTTGTCGGAAATGTCCAACTTGAAATCTGGTACCAGATCGCCGAAGAAGTTACCGCCTTCTTGCATTTCTCACTTTACTGTGAATTTTCTTGATTTCCTTTTTCTGTTTCGGAAAAACGGAGCGTGTTTGATAAACGGGGACAAAGGGGGATGGATTGCACTGCTAACATAGTTTAATCTTGATAATCCCATATTTGGTACCAAATGGTTATTTGAAATAGGGGCACTTAGTCTTAAAAGCTCCCACGTACCTTCTGAGAGCGACTCCAACAATAAGTGTTATTTGAATGTGCTATTCTTATTTTAGCTGTCACGCCCTGACTCTTAAATTTTTATCTTATTTACTAGCATGGTGTTAATAAGAATTTTACCGTCTTCGTCATTGGATTTTTAGTCCTAAGGTCCCTAGAGGTGTGTTGAGGGACGAATATTTCGAAAGAATTATTCGTAGGAGAAAAATGTGACGACGGTAAAATGGTAAATTTTAGCTAGTAAAATGTAATTTTTATTGGAGTATTATTTTTGGGGTGTTGAATTTTGGAATAGGTATTTGGTGAAGTTGGACCGGCTGGGCCGAGCCCAACTCATTTCTTTTTCTCTTTTCTCTCTTCCTCCCGTGCTCCTCTCTCTCTCCCCGAGCCCTCTCCTACTGCCGGAATTCCGACCGCCCGTCCGCCGCATTCCGGCCGACCCAGACCGCCGCGTCAGTCCCAAACGATTGGTCTCCGACCCAGCTTCCTTTCTAGACCGGTGGCAGCCTCCCTAACACCGCCGTGAGGGAGAGACGCCGCTCGGAAGTCCCGACTGCCCAAAGCTTCCCGTCGCCGGAACTCCCTCCTCCGGCCGTCATAGCCGGAGCTCCTTAGCTCAAAAGGAAGCCCTCCTCCCGTGCTCCAATCCCTCCAAAGGATTCGCTCCCTTTTGAGCTAGGTAAGGAGAAATCGGTAAAGGAAATTATATGGCTTTTATTGTTATTTTCGTTTGATTGACATGGTTAGGCTTAGAACTGGAGTTTGTGCTAGTTAGGAATGTTGTAGAGGAGGTTGAGAGGAAGGTGCTGCCAAATTTTGGTGAGCATTGGAGGTCGCCGGAGCTGGCCGCCGCCGCCGGCACTGAAAAATTGTTTTTAGTGGGGAATTTTATGAGGAGTTTAATGGAATGAGTTTTAGAATTTTTGGAGGAGTTTTGGATAGGTTTGGAAATTGTTAAAGTTTGGTATTTTTAGCGGATTATTAAGTTAAAATCCGGCCATTGGATTATTTATGATTAGGATGGTGGAAGGTGATGTTTTTGGGATGTCGGTTTTTATGGAGAATTATGGTTGGCAGTGAAGTTAAGATTTAGGGTGATAGGCATGGTTGAGCGCAAGAAGCTCATATTTAATTATGTCTATTTTCTTTAAGCGTCGGTGTTTTATTTAAGGATTTATTTATGTTTTGGAACAGGACGTGAGGAGGCCCGAGCGGAAGAAACCTCCGACCGACATCAGGTTTAGGCCTAATTTGTGAGTGGACCTTTGTTTTAAATAATGTGCTTGCAATGTTTTATGGTTGAATAATTTCTTTTGTGGAATTTGTTTACGCCTAAATTAATATTTTACTGGACAGTAAATGTCTATGTAAATATTAATTATTTCTTGGGCCATGTTATACCGGCGAGATGGAGTTTCTCTAGGTTTACAAGTGATAGCCCGCCAGTGAGACCACACGAGCCGAGTTAGATTTCGCGCGGAACGAACTGCATGCGAACTGGACTTCACTTAGCTCGCCCGCGGAATGGACATAGGCGGACTACGCAGTTCTCGTGGAACACTTAGCCCGCACGCGGAATTACTATTTAACACTCCGCGTAGGCGAGGCGAGATTGACTCTCCGCGTAGGCGAGGGGAGGCGAGCTGGCGAACTGGCTCGCGTAGGGGACTTCGCGAGGAAGACACATGCGGAGTCCGCGCGTACCACGACAAACGTTGAAGACTTTTACAAGTCTTTGACATGCTTCGGGCCAATCCCTGTGGCCCATTAAATATAAAAAGCCCTTTTAAGGCTCGCGAGCTGCAATAGCCCGCGAAATGGAAGCGAGCTTCAGTAGCACGCAAGATAGCATCCTGTAACAGCCCGCGGAATGAATTCCAGTTCGCATAGGAGTCTACAGTTGGCAGCGCGGAAGCAATGCCCTATGCGGAATGAAGTGTGCGAACTGGACATGTGTCACAAGATGGTTGGTTCGCATGGACGAAACAGTGTCCTTGTGAATTAGGGTTTCAGAGTCCGACTTGGATTCTAATCACTTTTCTTCTACTGCAAGTCGAACTACTATATAAGGGGGCTCGAACCCTAACAGAAAGGACTCTCAAACAATACACAAAAACACAATACAAACTGAAACCCAGTTACCCTTCGAGCTCCTCGAAACCCTAACCCTAAACGCCGCCGTCTAGGTCCTTTCTTCAGAGCCCTCCGGACTCTACATCCCAGCTTCTCTCTGAACTCCCTATAGTTGCTCTGCTCGCGTCGCCGTGAGTATCGATCACTTGTGCTCGTAAATCCTCGTCTGAGGTGGCACCTGAAACTCATTCCCCTGATCAGAAGTCAAGATCTCGCATCACCATCAACCTTTTCCTCGTCCGCGAGATGGCACGCCCGCAACACCCCTTTCTCTTTATTCGCTAGAAACCTCTGCTCCGCGCGCTGAGGATCGTGGCCAAAACAGAATTTAACCGAAAATTGAGAATTTCGGTGTTTATACTCATTTATTGACGTTTATGAGAATAGTATGTATATAAATAAACGCTAGCTAGCTATACGTAATTTCCCCCCATAATGAGGAAAAATGTCATTATGGGGTGACGTGAGCGTTAGACGCAAGCATCGTAGCCTTGTACGACTTTCTATTTTTTTCGTATTCATTCCTAGAATTCGTACAAGGAGTAAGCACGTATATATATATATATATATATATATATATATATTCACTCATGCGATTCCCCCATAATGAGGAAAAATGTCATTATGGGGTGACGTGAGCGTTAGACGCGAGCGTAATAGCCTTGTATGAATTTCTATTTTTATTTTATCTCTTCAAATAAATCATACAAGGAGTAGACGAGTGTATATACATACTGATATATTTATAATTTAGCCCGAGAGGCTGTATTTGTTTAAGTTTTGGAGACTAGCCGGAACTAGTCGTGTCCTTGCCAGTTTTTGAGCTGTCGCTTGCATAGCGCTTTCCTTGAAAGTTTTCTTGGGGAAATATTATTGTTTGTCGAGATTACTTTTGTCCACTCACTTTGACGTAATTAAATATGTTTCCCCTGGGCCTTTCCTTCGTTTTTAAATGCCCAGTCTGTAGAGTTCGGGTGGGGTCTAGAAGAAGGCGACGAGGCATAGTCACCCATCTTTCCGCTACTGTTCACCAGTAGGTTATCTGTTTAACCCACTAAGATTTTTTATCAGCTTCCCTTGTCTTTCTTGTAGTAGCTCTGAATACTTTCGGAAAAATAATTGTGTATTATTTTATTCGGTTATTTGGATTGAGTTGAAGAATGACATTTTGGTTAAGAGGGTGTTCTATATTTTTTCCGGGTTAGGGTTGTCCATTTTCAAGGGAGGTTTGCCGAGTTCTTCGGTAAATTTTCCTTGGAGGTGGTCCCCGCAGGACTTATCTCGGGTTTCAGGGTGAAATTCGGGGTGGGTCCTGAAAATTGGTATCAGAGCTCTAGGTTTCATTTCCTGCCTCCTTAATACTATCATGTTTGCCTAAGAAGCACGTAGTTCCTATAGAGTGGTGGTCCGACCACGGCGGATTCACTAGCATTTTATGCTTTGGATGCTATGTGTTATTAGGTATGTGTGATAGTTCTGTTAGTCTTGTGTATAGACTACTAAATATCTCCTTCCTTAGGTACTATGTCTCCTAGACGCCGACCCCGTGTGGCTACCTCGACCAACGCGATTGAGGGTGATGAGGTTAGAGGATTAGTTGATTCCATTGGGAATATGCTGAGGGGTGTGTTAGACAGGGTTCAGCACCCACGGTCTGTGAGGAAGAAGGATGTCTTCAATGCTGGGGCAATTGAGTTCAAGGGTGCCAAGGGACCTCTTGATGCATACACGTGGGTAGACAAGATGGAAAAGGCTTTTGAGAGCACTGAGATACCGGAAGAAAAGAAAGTGAATATGGCAGTGACTTTTCTGGATGACTCAGCGCATCATTGGAATGGACTTTTTAGAGGCTTATAGAGCTATGGTAGATTGTTTCCGAAAGGAAGTGGTACTTCGGAGTCTAGATGGATTTGAGATTGTTTTTCAGGGGGAAAGAGATGTGATTTCGAGTTGCCTGATATCAGCTGTGGCCGCCAGGAAATTGTTAAATAAAGGCTGTCAGGCATTTCTAGCTCATGTTGTGGATACAAAAATAGGAGTATTGGAAGTAGGGGATATTCCTGTAGTAAGAGAGTTTCCGGATGTGTTTCCCGAGGAGTTGCCTGGTTTGCCTCCTGTAAGGGAGATAGATTTTTCTATCGAGTTACTTCCTGGAACTAGACCTATCTCTCAGACACCTTACAGAATGGCTCCAGCAGAATTAAAGGAGTTGAAGACTCAACTGCAGGAGTTGGTAGACAAGGGTTTTATTCGGCCTAGCATGTCTCCATGGGGTACCCCGGTGTTGTTTGTTAAGAAGAAAGATGGCACCATGAGACTATGCATTGATTATAGGAAGCTTAATCAAGTCACAGTGAAGAATAAGTATCTGTTGCCGCGCATTGATGATTTGTTTGATCAGTTGAAGGGTGCTTCTGTTTTCTCAAAGATTGATTTGAGATCTGGTTATCATCAGTTGCGGATCCGGGAGAGTGACGTAGCCAAGACTGCCTTTCGATCATGGTATGGTCATTATGAGTTTGTGGTGATGCCTTTTGGACTTACTAATGCACCCGCGGCGTTCATGGATCTCATGAATAGGGTGTTTAGTCCATATCTTGACCGTTTCGTGATCGTATTCATAGATGATATTTTGGTGTACTCAAAAAGTGAGAAGGAGCATGCTAAACATCTAAGATTGATATTGCGGACTTTGAGAAATGCTCAGTTGTTTGCCAAGCTCAGCAAGTGTGAATTTTGGCTGGATAAAGTGGGATTCTTGGGTCATGTAGTTTCAGCGGAAGGTGTTAGTGTGGATCCCCAGAAGGTGGAAGCAGTGTCCAGTTGGAGAATATCCGCCTCTGTGACGGAGCTTCGTAGTTTCTTGGGGTTAGCAGGTTATTATCGGCGATTTGTGCAAGACTGTTTAAAGATTGCGGCTCCACTAACAAGATTGACCAGGAAGGGAGACAAGTTTGAATGGTCAGATCAGTGTGAGCAGAGTTTTCAAGAATTAAAGAATCGCCTGACTAGTGCTCCTGTTTTGGCACTTCCGGATGATAGTGGGGAGTATGTGGTTTATTGTGATGCTTCTAGACGAGGTCTAGGCAGAGTGTTGATGCAGCATGATCGCGTGATTGCCTACGCTTCTAGGCAACTGAAGCCGCATGAGGTGAATTATCCCACCCATGATTTAGAGCAGTAGTTTTTACTCTCAAGTTGTGGAGACACTATCTTTATGGAGCCAAGTGTCAGATTTTTACCGATCACAAGAGTCTTCGGTATGTGTTTACTCAAAAAAACTTAAATATGAGGCAGAGAAGGTGGATGGAGTTGATCAATGACTACGATTGCACTATTGAGTATCATCCTGGAAAAGCTAATGTGGTAGCTGATACTCTTAGTCGAAATCCCACTATATCTTTGTCTCACCTGAGGATGGTTCGAGTTCCACTTCTTTGTGAGTTGCGAGCTACAGGGGTAGATTTAGCGGTGGATGAAGTGGGTGCCTTGGTAGCTAGTTTCCATGTGAGGCCAGTTTTGGTGGATAAAGTGCGTGAGGCGCAGTATAATGATCCTTCCATAGCTCAGTTGATGGAAAGAGCAGCGAATAGAGCAGCCGTGAATTTTTCGGTAAGAAGAGATGGAACCTTGTTGTTCAAAAATAGGCTTTGTGTTCCAAAGAGGAATGAAGAGTTAAAGATAGAGATAATGGAGGAAGCTCATAGTTCTGCATATGCTGCTCATCCGGGTAGCACAAAAATGTATCGGACTTTGAAGGATTATTATTGGTGGCCTAACATGAAGAGGGAAATTGCAGCTTTTGTGAGTATGTGTCTGATTTGTCAGCAGGTGAAAGCTGAAAGGCAGAAACCTTCAGGGTTGCTTGAGCCGTTGCCGATTCCAATGTGGAAGTGGGACCACATCACCATGGATTTTATTTTCAGTTTACCTCGTACCCGTGAAGGGCATGACGGAATTTGGGTGATTGTGGATAGACTCACTAAATCTGCACATTTCTTGCCGGTGGGAAAGAAGTATACACTGGATAGATTGGCGGAGCTTTATGTGAATGAGATCGTGAGACTTCATGGCGTACCTAAATCCATAATGTCAGATCGGGATCCTAGATTTGCTTCTAAATTCTAGGGAGCTCTTCAAGCAGCTTTAGGTACCCGACTACACTTCAGCACTGCTTTTCATCCTCAGACTGATGGGCAATCATAGAGGACTATCCAGACTTTGGAGGATATGTTGAGATCATGTGCCTTACAGTTCAGGGGAAGTTGGGATAAGAACCTATCCTTGATGGAGTTTGCTTATAACAACAGCTTCCATTCAAGTATTGGTATGGCACCTTTTGAGGCACTGTATGGGAAGCAGTGTTGTACACCTCTATGTTGGAATGAAGTCGGAGAAAGAGAGCTTTGTGGTCCTGAGATTATCCATGACACAAATGAGAAGATTAAGGTGGTCAGAGATAGACTCAAGGCCGCTCAGAGTAGGCAAAAGAGTTATGCAGATGTCCACAGGAAGGACCTTGAGTTTCAAGTGGGTGATTGGGTGTTCTTGAAACTATCTCTTTGGAAAGGGGTAGTACGTTTCGGTAAGCGTGGGAAGCTTAGTCCGAGGTACATCGGGCCTTATGAGATAATAGAGCGAGTTGGCCCTCTTGCCTATCGGTTAGTGTTGCCTCCGGAGTTGTCCAGGATACATAATGTGTTTCATGTATCCATGCTTCTTAAGTATATTGCCGATCTTTCTCATGTGCTTGAAGAGCAGCCGATTAGTTTGCAGAAGGATTTGTCCTATATAGAGGAACCGGTTCAGATTCTTGACCGAAAGGAGCAAGTGTTGAGGAACAAGACAATCCCGCTTGTCAAAGTGCTTTGGAGAAGCCATCAAGTAGAGGAAGCTACTTGGGAATCGGAGGAGCAAATGAGACAACAGTATCCCTACCTCTTTGATTGACGTGTTTGTAAATTTCGAGGATGAAATTTTTATAAGGAGGGGAGAATTGTCACGCCCGACTCTTAAATTTTTACCTTATTTACTAGCATGGTGTTAATAAGAATTTTACCGTCTTCGTCATTGGATTTTTAGTCCTAGGGTCCCTAGAGGTGTGTTGAGGGACGAATATTTCGAAAGAATTATTCGTAGGAGAAAAATGTGACGACGGTAAAATGGTAAATTTTAGCTAGTAAAAGGTAATTTTTATTGGAGTATTATTTTTGGGGTGTTGAATTTTGGAATAGGTATTTAGTGAAGTTGGACCGGCTGGGCCGAGCCCAACTCATTTCTTTTTCTCTTTTCTCTCTTCCTCCCGTGCTCCTCTCTCTCTCCCCGAGCCCTCTCCTACTGCCGGAATTCCGACCGCCCGTCCGCCGCATTCCGGCCGACCCAGACCGCCGCGTCAGTCCCAAACGATTGGTCTCCGACCCAGCTTCCTTTCTAGACCGGTGGCAGCCTCCCTAACACCGCCGTGAGGGAGAGACGCCGCCCGGAAGTCCCGACTGCCCAAAGCTTCCCGTCGCTGGAACTCCTTCCTCCGGCCGCCATAGCCGGAGCTCCTTAGCTCAAAAGGAAGCCCTCCTCCCGTGCTCCAATCCCTCCAAAGGATTCGCTCCCTTTTGAGCTAGGTAAGGAAAAATCGGTAAAGGAAATTCTAATGCTTTTATTGTTGTTTTCGTTCGATTGACATGGTTAGGCTTAGAATTGGAGTTTGTGCTAGTTAGGAATGTTGTAGAAGAGGTTGAGAGGAAGGTGCTGCCAAATTTTGGTGAGCATTGGAGGTCGCTGGAGCCGGCCCCCGGCCGCCGCTGCCGGCGGAGCCGCCGCTGAAAAATTGTTTTTAGTGGGGAATTTTATGAGGAGTTTAATAGAATGAGTTTTAGAATTTTTGGAGGAGTTTTGGATAGGTTTGGAAATTGTTAAAGTTTGGTATTTTTGGCGGATTATTAAGTTAAAATCCGGCCATTGGATTATTTATGATTAGGACGGTGGAAGGTGATGTTTTTGGGATGTCGGTTTTTATGGAGAATTATGGTTGGCAGTGAAGTTAAGATTTAGGGTGATAGGCATGGTTGAGCGTGAGAAGCTCATATTTAATTATGCCTATTTTCTTTAAGCGTCGGTGTTTTATTTAAGGATTTATTTATGTTTTGGAACAGGACGTTAGGTGGCCCGAGCGGAAGAAACCTCCGACCGACATCAGGCTTAGGCCTATTTGTGAGTGGACCTTTGTTTTAAATAATGTGCTTGCAATGTTTTATGGTTGAATAATTTCTTTTGTGGAATTTAAACGGAAATTGAGAATTTCGGTGTTTATACTCATTTATTGATGTTTATGAGAATAGTATGTATATAAATAAATGCTAGCTAGTTATACGTGATTTCCCCCCATAATGAGGAAAAATGCCATTATGGGGTGACATGAGTGTTAGACGCAAGCGTCGTAGCCTTATACGACTTTCTATTTTTTTCGTATTCATTCCTAGAATTCGTACAAGGAGTAAGCACGTGTGTATATATATATATATATATTACTAGTTGATTTTAAGCCTAGGTTCTTAAACCTCCTATCTTTTCTTACGGTCCAGTTTTCTTTTCATTTCCCAAAATGAGTCGACTTTTTAGATCCAACTCAGTCACTTCTAGTTCGTCCAAGTCCTCCCTCAATAGAATCCCAGATATAGTTAATGAAGAACAAATTGAATTTCAGTCAAACGATAACATAGATATCAATGATTGGAATATCCCCAGAGTTCCTAGTAACGAAATCTATAAGAAAAAATGGAGTCTTTCTTCATTTAAAAGTGAACATCATATTAAATCTGTAGAACAAGTTTATGCCCTTAGTAAACAACACGAAACTTGCCAACTCTTTAGTCCTGAATCAATTAAGAAACATCGAAAAGATAGTCATAATTTTCTCCATATTGGATTAGTCCAAATCGGTGTTAAGCCTTTAACTAGAAAAGGTCTAAATGCCTCTATTCTCTTATGTTTAAGAGATGCAAGGTTTACTGACTTTAATGACAGTACCCTTGGATTAATTGAGTCAAGTCTGTTTAATGGTCCAGTTCATTTCAATTGTTTCCCTGATTTTACCATTAGCCTTAGTGACCCTCATATCTTAAAAACTTTAACCCTAAATGTTAAAACTTCAGGTTATCACGTTCTTGAAGGAATCCAACCTTTAGCCTTAATATATATAATCCATTATAAAGTCACTGGCACAAATATGAATTTCCAAGCTATTAGCAAAAGTCCCAAAAATCAAACTCTCTTAATTCAAAGCAGTCAAGAAAACGCCAATATTAGTGTTCCACACACAATCAGATGGTCAGACGTCCATCTTCCTTCAGAATGGTCTCTCACCAGTGAGAATCACTCATCTAACGCACAACATAATCTTGCTGATTTAGACTGTATTCAACAGTTTAATGATGGCACAGTAAGAATTAATTTTCAAAGCTCCAGGATAAGTCAAAACTCAAGAATTCAAGAAATAGGAAATTCCTCTAGACATTCTTTTGCAACTGCTAAACATTCATTTGCAGGTTCCACAATGTCTAAACGAGATTATGATTTGGATAAAGAAATTAAAAATATTAGGATTAGAGAATTAGAGGAAGAATTGCAAAAACTCAAAATTAAAAACATTAGAACTAGTTCCCAAGTTAGTTACCAAAATTATACAGAAAACGAAACTCAAAATATTTCAGTCACAGATGAAGAGCAAACTTCTCCCACTGCTTCTGATTTTTTAGTTACTCCTCCACTAAATCCTCAATTAAGTACACTCACTCAACCTTTCGTAATTGATTACTCTAAATTAGATAAACATCTTGATTCACAAGAAAATATCCTTAGGAGAAACCTTTATAGGATGAAGTACCCTTTCATAACTCAACGAAAGCAATTATTTAGTGATTGGCAAGCATTTATGCTTGAAACAAAATCTGAAATATTCTTCCTTGATTTCATAGATCAACTAAACGATCCAAAAATCATTCAAACATTAACAAAAGCAAAATGGAAAACCTTTACTAGTTCTGTACTTTCTATTAATTCAAAGCAAAAGATAGGAAAGAAATTAGCCCAAAATGAGGATTAGAGAATTAAAAATATTAGGATTAGAGAATTTTTTGTGGGGGAGGATTAATTATATTTTCTTGGGTGATTAAATTTTTTAATTTTTTGAGGTATTCGATTTTAAGTTCAGGATTATCTATTTTACTTATTAAATCAATTAATAGTTCTTCTTGTTCTTCTTGTTTGGAAAGAACATTGATTGTTTTGCAATCACAAGCATCCTTACACCCAAAAGTAATGTCTGGGGAAGAATGTTCATCGGATTCCTGAGAAGAAGATTCCATCAAAGAGATGTCAATATCCAAGTCATCCCCACCTATTAAAACAGAATCACCTGAGTCAAAACCAAGCATTACTCCAACCATTGTTCCTTATGCAGAACATCCTCCTATTCCCTTAGTCAATCAATACAGTGCTCTCGGTAGCACCCTCAGTCCAACTAAACCCAATTATCAGTCCGTTTTAGTAAACCAGTATGATCCCTACAAAACCGGATACCCTCCAGTTATTTATAAAAAATCATCTCCTTACATTATCAGAACCGTAAAACATTTTTTTGGCCCCAATACTCATTATCCTTCGGGAAAACCCTTGGCATTCTATAGAGACATTCTATTCAAAACTCAGTCACTCTCTATTAAACCAATCCATGATCCAAAAGATCCATCAAAAATATTATATCATTCTCTTTACATAATTCGTATTATTTCATTATCACAATGGGGTGATTCCCCTTCTACTCCTCACACATATGAATCCATTACCTTTACCTATCATGAGTACATTAAAGCATGGAGTAAAATCTTCCTCTATCAAACAGAAGATTTTTCCCATTCATGGTTTTTAAATTTTGATCGAAAATTCAACCGTCAATTCCCCATGTGGTTCGGTGATTGGTGGGATAACCACGGTTGCCCTTATGACCTATTACCCGTTGATCTCCAGAATGCAGCTACAAAATTTAGTTCAGTCATGACCTTCACCGACTATGAAAAGAGATTTTCCATCACTCTCCAATTCATGTCCAAATACAAAATCCCTTGGATCTTCAAATGGCAATATAAATTGGATCCATAGTAAATTTAACTGGTTCATTAAAGGGATAGGTAATAATACCATCATATTCAGTTTTGAAGGGATAAATCAAGGTAATGAAAGGAAGTCCTAAGATTATTTTATCGGTTAAATTTTTTACGAGGACAAACGAAGTTTTGAAACAGACATTATTTTGGCATATATGGGCTTTAGGGATTTCGTATTTAATATCCATTTTTGTTCCATTGGCTGATCTTAAGGATTCTTTAGTTTTTTCAAAATATTTTGAAGGTATTAAGCCTTCCTGGATGCAATTAAGATCTGCGCCAGAGTCAATAAGGGCTGGAATTGTTAATTGGAAATCTTTTATTTTGAGTTGTACAGTAGTGTACCATTTTTTTAATTGGATTTGGCGTATGGTACTTATAGTATTACTTTCAGAAGTTTCAGCTTCATTATTTACTGGGGATTGGTTTGGGAAAGGATTTTTAGGAGGATCCTGTAAATTAAGAAATTGATTATTGATTTTAGAGATAATTTCACTTTACTACCCTGAACTTTAGGTCTAAAATCAGTTTGATACCTCATCTTTTTTTTTAATCAGTTTCATACCTAAACTTTCAAAATGACATCAATCTCGACTAAAATGACTAAAATAGCCCTGGTTAATCTTTTTACCCTCTCAGAGTTAAGAATGGCAGCGGCGACGGCCGGGGGAGGAGGAGGGGCTGCCGCCGGGGCCCATTGCTGGTGGTAGGGGTGGATGCCGGCGCCGGCCATGTGGTGGATTTGGAGGCAGGGAGAGAGAGAGAGAGAGAGAGGGTAAAAAGATTAACCAGGGCTATTTTAGTCATTTTGGTCGAGATTGATGTCATTTTGAAAGTTTAGGTATGAAACTGATTAAAAAAAAAGATGAGGTATCAAACTGATTTTAGACCTAAAGTTCAGGGTAGTAAACTGAATTTTTTTCTTGATTTTAAGTAAATTTATCTCTTGTTTCATTTCGTTATTGTTATTTGTAAGTTCTAAATGTGTTTGTTGCAGGGCATGGATTTGATGCTTAATTGTTTTTACTTCTTGTTGCAAATCTTGGATTGTTATTTCCTTTTTATTAGTAGAAAATTTATCAAAAGTTGTAGTTAGGCTAATTTTTTGTGGGGGAGGATTAATTATATTTATATATATATATATATATCCACTCGTGCGATTCCCTCATAATGAGGAAAAATGCCATTATGGGGTGACGTGAGCGTTAGACGCGAGCATAGTAGCCTTGTATGAATTTCTGTTTTTCTTTTATCTCTTCAAAGAAATCATACAAGGAGTAGACGACTGTATATACATACTGATATATTTATAATTTAGCCCGAGAAGCTGTATTTGTTTAAGTTTTGGAGACTAGCCGGAACTAGTCGTGTCCTTGCCAATTTTTGAGTTGTCGCTTGCATAGCGCTTTCCTTGAAAGTTTTCTTGGGGAAATATTATTATTTGTCGAGATTACTTTTGTCTACTCACTCTGACGTAATTAAATATGTTTCCCCTGGGCCTTTACTTCGTTTTTAAATGCCCAGTCTGCAGAGTTCGGGTGGGGTCTAAAAGAAGGCGACGAGGCATAGTCACTCATCTTTCCGCTACTGTTCGCCAGTAGGTTATCTGTTTAACCCACTAGGATTTTTTATCAGCTTCCGTTGTCTTTCTTGTAGTAGCTCTGAATACTTTCGGAAAAATAATTGTGTATTATTTTATTCGGTTATTTGGATTGAGTTGAAGAATGACATTTTGGTTAAGAGGGTGTTCTATATTTTTCCGCTACTGTTCGCCAGTAGGTTATCTGTTTAACCCACTAGGATTTTTTATCAGCTTCCGTTGTCTTTCTTGTAGTAGCTCTGAATACTTTCGGAAAAATAATTGTGTATTATTTTATTCAGTTATTTGGATTGAGTTGAAGAATGACATTTTGGTTAAGAGGGTGTTCTATATTTTTTCCGGGTTAGGGTTGTCCATTTTCAAGGGAGGTTTGCCGAGTTCTTCGGTAAATTTTCCTTGGAGGTGGTCCCCGCAGGACTTTCCTCGGGTTTCAGGGTGAAATTCGGGGTGGGTCTTGACATTAGCACCTCTTGTGACACTAATCATATTTCATTAATTTTTTATCTCCAACAGTGAGGTGTTATATGGAGGTGTTATTCTCACTATTCCAACAATGAGATATTATATCAAATGAGGTGTGTGCCTGTGGAGCCCACAGGGGCTAGTCTTGGAAAAGTCCTGAATATAAGACTTGGGATGGCACTTGGTGCTATATTATTAAGACCAGCACCTAGCCTTTTTTGCTGTTAGAGATAGCTTTTTGTATTTCAGGGGCTGGTCTTGAGTTTTAACTCCACCGTTGGAGTTACCCTTACAAAGAGATACCGAAAAGCTTGGGTTTATGAAAGTCACCTCTCTCACTCGCTTTGTTCAATTCTGGAAGCCGCTCTCACCGAAACTTGAAAATAGCCTTCACCCGTCTATGGAAGAACAGAGCTCAAGTCATAATCGCAATCAAACTCGTCCAACGTGAACCCGTTTTGGGATCTCTTATATGGAGTTTTAAGTGTCGTCAAAGATATCAAACCCTTCTTGTTGTTTAGGATTGGGTTTTGGATTTGTCATGGGTTTGAGAGGCTTAGAAGTTTACGAGTTGGAAATCGGTTTGAGCTTGGATTGAGTAGGCTGAGCCTTTGAATTTTTCGGAGGAAGAAGATGAGAATGGGTTCTTGATGAAGCCTTTGACCTTATCTTTCATGTCAATTCTGATTATGAATCTGAGGTGTCTGCATCTTTTTCAGGTGATCGAAGAACAAAAAGAGCAAAATTGAAATTAGGAGCTCAAGAAGATCTCAAATCAAAATTGCACCCCAAGAAAATGGTAATCAATGAAGCGGATTACACCATTGATCTGAGCAAAAGGGTGGTCAAGAGAGGGGCATACGAACAAGGAAAACCCATATGTGATAATTGTGTTCAATGATGATAGTTTTACTTGGTTCTGGTGTAGTGTTGATAATTTTGCTTTTTTGCCAACTTCTTCAGTCGTACACGTACTCTTACTCTTGCCTACACCAAACATGAGGCAGGTTTAGCATAGAATAAGCTGAGATTGAATAGGCTGGGACTCTATAAGAAAATAAGCCCTGGTTTTACAGTGTCATGTACCAAACGTGTTGTATATGTGATCACAAGAGATGGGTAACAACATATTTGGGCACGATTCTATAGTTGAGTCGGGTTAGGATCAGAAGAGATGGGTAATAAGACATTTGGGCCTGATTGTATGGTTAAGTCAGGTGTACATACATACGGATCGTTAGCTGTAGAGGAGGACTCGGTGCGTGTGGCATGGTTTAAGGCTGAAGCCACAATGCAGACTGCATTTTCGGTTGTCAAATGCCTTCCCGTTGCCTCCCTCAGTTGAGAGTTGATTACTTCATTAATCTTTACCAGTGGCGGTGGGGATCGAGCCTTTGCAACTCGAGGGGGCTCCAACGCTACATATATTCATGTTGATAATATTGTTCACTCTTTCTATGCCTTTATCTTTGACGCTCTAGGAATGTGAACTGGTTGCTAGCCTGACAACATCTGCCTGGCTTTTTTAAGCCGTTTCAAATTTTACCATGAGGTATTGCAGCTGCTTCTGTGCCGCTATCCCCGCTTGCTTTCTATGGTGGAAATCAGCCATGACCAAATCTGATCTACATGTGGTAGCCTATCCTACCTCCTATCAGCTCTCTCTGTTTATACGTTAAGAGTGTGTGTGTGTGTGGGGCATAGGAGATTGGCGTCTGTAGTATTTTATTTATTTATTACCTTTGTCTACAATTTATGCAGAATAATGTTAAAAAACGACAAGCATAGCCCATGGATCATCTTAATACAGATATTGTCCTAACTTAATTATCTTTAAGGTGTTGAGTTTTAATCACAAAAGACCTCGGACCCTCAATATTATAGGGTATGATCATATAGTACCCTGTGTGGGGTATTTGCCCTAAAAATCATAGGGGATGGTGCAGCAGCAGTTGTCAACGTTGTCACCGGAACATGGATTTCCTCATGCTCACGAGGATAAAATTCTCCCCGTGATTGATCATTACACAGTGTCTGCATCGACCAAGCAAGCATTCATACTTGTACTGAGCCAACAAATTGTCCATTGGGGAAACCCTAGTTCAACGTTCCAAGTGCACCTGCTGATGCAGAGGCAGAGTTAGGCGGACACATGCGACCCCTCATTGAAAACCACCATTATCAACCTGCAACATAGTGCAATAGTTTCAGCAACAAGGCGTGTTGTTGCATAAGCTGAAAGCGCCGCCAGCGAACCCTGAATCTCGACCCAGATCCAAACGAAGTCCAAAGGCACAACCATAATGTCAAAGAAGCCATCATAGTCATTTACGAGGATCATAGCACGCTGATAACCCCAAGAACCTTCCCGCTTCACATGAGCAACATATCGTTCATTGATGAAGGCGAATAGAAATCAGTCACCTCTTGCTTGCATGTCCACATGCGTTGAGAGCCTCCATATGGAGCGGACTGCACTCTTGAATGAATCAAAGGGAACGACACGGGTGGTATTCAGATGACCCACGAGATAGAAACGTAAAGCCACAAACCCATTCTTAAGGCATCAGAGATTTCCCAAGTCCACTAATTCTTCTTGATTACTGAGAGAAAGCTTGGAGCTAGTTGTTACAAATGCAACAGAGGCAGCCATAGTAGTAGCCATCGGTAAAGGAAGACGCCGCATAAATTGAAGAAAGAAAACTCTAACCCTAGCGTGAGAGAGAGAGAGAGAGAGGTTTTCCAGAAGTCGCGGTATGAAATTTTTTAACATTTCTTATTTATATAAATTAAAGATAAAAATTCAGCATCAGTCCCTAAACTATTGTGTCAAGGCTAACTTGATACCTAAACTCTAAAAAGTATCAATGTGATACCCAAACATGTATTTTGACATCAATGGCATACCTCCGTCTAATTTATATGACGGAACTGTTAATTTCGTGACCTTGCAAGCACATTGAGACCAAAAAACAATTAAATGACCAATTTATCCTTCATTCTACTTGTAAAATCATTTTTTTTGTTTCTTCGTCTTGTTCTTCGTGTTCATCAGTTTACCCCCATTCTCATCACTCTTATTTTATGAGCTCACGACCAATCTCTCCTCTCTTCTCTACTATGATAGTTGCATTTATCAACCTGAAATTTATCATCTCATACACACATCCATGCTGATTAAATCATCAAGCATTTGAGTTTTTGGTTTTACAAGTTACAACAGATTGAAGGAGAAATAATCTAGATCTGAGATTTTATCTCCTCCACCACTGTGCCCACGACCTCCAACGAATCAAGCCCGGTTTTCGAGCCATCCGGCGATGCCGGAGAGTGACGGTCACGCGCCGACCAAGCTATGTCTAAAAGTGATTTAGACACCCAAATCAATGGCATCCAAATTGATTATCTCTTTGCCCTCACATTCATCTCTGTAATCAAATTGATGAGAAAGAGGCGAAGAAGAAGAGAAAATTTTGTTGTGGTGGCTCAAGAAAATCGGCGACGCATTTTGCATGTTCGTCGATGAAGACCTCGTCACCAGCGCCGCTGGCAAGTCTTTTTCGCTGCATTATTCTCCAGTTTTTTCATATTCGAGTCATGTTTGAGATGTGCTCACCAGTGACGAGGGAGTAATCTTTTGGAGATAAAGGCAAAAACTTGAGTTTGGTGGATTTGGGTATGTTTTGGATAAGGTTTTTCTTTTCCTGATTCATATAAAAAAACTAGATCAGGTTTAGAAGAGATCCGTATTGAATAAGTGTGCAGATTTTTTCTGAGATTTGAAGTGTGCAGATTTGAGTTTTTGTAGGGATGTGATTTGATTTTTGGTTAAAAAGTATATTCTACCCTTTGTTATAGGACCCATGTGTTTGCCAGGTCGACAAATTAACAGCTCCGTCACGAAAATTGGACAGAGGTATCTTGTTGATGTCAAAATCCATGTTTGGGTATCACATTGATACATTTTAGAGTTCGGGTATCAAGTTGGCCTTAACACAATAGTTTAGGGACTGTTGCTGAATTTTTGTCTAAATTAAAAGAACTATACTAGAAGAAAATCATGGTATTGATTTGGGTCTTGTTAAGCACTGTATTTTATAGGACCAAATCATTTTGATTTGGTGACTTAGATTGTTTATGAGTTTGGCTGCTCCAAAAGAAAGAAAAAGAGTGTAGATCAAATTGGTAGGTGTAAATAGAACCTCCCTATTTGAAATTTGATCATAAGCTAAATTGACTTAACTGATTTATCCATAAGCTAAATCAATAATTAACCATAGAGAGTGGTTCTAATGAGGATCATTAAGTTGAGGACTAATTGAAGACTTTCTTATTAATCATTTATTACACTTACTTTTTAATCACATTTTTTCATCTCAATTGTTCAGTTTTTAAGTCTATATAAGTAGATCACTTATACAAATTTTTAGCTAAATCGGTGACCGTTAAGGAATCGAACTAAATCAAATCTGTCTAACCGGAGCCGTTCAAGTTTATAATTGGTAAATCACATTTTTGAATGCCTTAATGATTTTCAATTTGGATGAAAATTTGTAGAAATGATCTACTCATATATATCTACAAACTAGACGGTCAAGATGTGAATATGCTATCGAAAAAGGGGTGAAACGAAGAAATCCTCAACTAGTCGTCAACTTAGTAGTCCTCATGAGAACCACGCCAAATTTGGGTCCGGATCAAAAGACATCTTTTTTAACATAAATTTTGACACACATTCTCAACCATAGATTTTATAATATTCAATGGTCTAGATTAAATATGGGTATAATGTCAACATACACAAAATTGATGTGGCAGGTGACAAGCCAGGATATCTTTTGTATATTACAAATTATAATTACACCAAAAAAATTAAACTATCTTCATTAAAAGAAAAAGAAAACACAAAATCAAAATCTGGAGAACACTAAATTAAGTTTAAGAATAGAAGCTGTTTAAAAAAAACCAGGAAGAACAGAAGAAAATAGAATAGATTAATTGTTTTGTTGTTGTTCTTATAAGGGGATTAGTTTACAATGAGACATGATTTGTTTGGTTTTTATAAGAGATCGAATGATCGGTATCGATCACTTCACTTTTTGATTTTGTATTGAATGGTATCAAAAGGCCCAACAATCTCATACAAAAGGATTTTCTATAAGAGAATAACTTTAGAGTTGCATAGAAATGGTCGATCTCATATGCTTCATGTTATCTAAAATACCAAAAAGATGTCAATGCTCAGGATCAAAATTTCGTTTAATTGAATACCTAATTGTGATATTAGGGTTTCAAGTTCTTATGCTTTTTCATCATTCTTCCTTTATTTTGTTTCTTTTTGTGTTCTTCATTCTTATGTTCCTCATGTCTTTTAGTTTTTTTTTTCCTGAGAGGCTTATGTTCTTTGTTTATCATTCCCAGATCTTAATTTTGCGTTTTCTTTTGATGAAGATAGTTTAATTATAATTTGTAATATATAAAATATATCCTGATATGTCACCCGCCACATCAATTTTGTGTGTGTTGACATACACATATTTAATTTAGACTATTGAATATTTTAAAATCTAATGGTTGAGAATGTGTGTCAAAATTTGTGTAACAAATAATGTCCTTTGATCCGGACCTGCCAAATTTAATCATAAGAATAACATACTACTACCTTAAAAAGTAGCAAAACATAAAAAAACCTAACTTTCAAAAGATTTAAACAAATATAGAAACTCAAGCCCAAATCATGAGTGTAAGCCTTTATCTGAATTTATATAAGCAAATGACCAAAATGTCCAATTTTACATCAAAATTACACAGTTGCCAACAAGCTTCTTCTCTCTCCCACACCCATCCACCCACCTGATCTCTCTCTCTCTCTCTCTCTCTCTCTCTCTCTCTCTCTCTCTCTCTCTCTCTCTCTCTCTCTCTCTCTCTCCCTCTCTCTCTCATTTGATCTGCGTCTCCGGCAGCCTCCAAGTCGCCGTCAACGCCAACAGCCTAGATTCGATCTCCTTTATAAACCTCAAGACCTTTCTTTCTCTCCATCTCCCCCAAATTCTAAACCCTCTTTAAAATCTTACCTCCCTTCGCCCACTGAATCAAGAACTCTGACAAACGTATTGATTTGACTCTCTCCACCTTAATCACGACCTTGTTAGTCGATCATTCTTCGATTCTTGTGAAAGGTAACTCAATCCCTCGTTCTCTTCCTTTTATTTTTTTGATTTTGGTTTTTGATTTTGTGTTGATTCTGGTTTTAATATTGGTATTCTTTACTCTCTTTCTTATGATCGGGTTGGTTTTGAGTCGTTGTGTGAAGTTTATACAAATAAGGAGTATGTGGCGGTTTGATCGGGTAGTAGTATGAGGTTTGCCAGGTGTGTTTCTATCAAAAAGAGGACCTGAAGCACTTAAGGGTTTTGAGGTAGTAGAACCAGTAGCAGGATTCAAAGAGTATGAGAAGTTGAGTACAATTGTAGAAACCTTTTAGTGACAACAGTAGCATAAGTTACCTTCAGCAAGTGTAGTAGCAGCTGAGTTTCCAACTAGGGCAGCAGCAGCTGATTTTCCAGCAAGTGTAGCAGCAGCTGAGTTTCCAACAAGTGCAGCAGCAACTGAGTTTCCAACAAGTAAGTGTAGCAGCAGCTAATCCAGCAAGTGCAGTGCCAGCTAACTCTAGGAAGTGTAGTAGCAACTAAAACAAGACATGACAGGGATAGTATAGCAGTTGACTGTAGCAGCGAGATGAGTACAACACGTTTGTAAACAGTCAGTAGTAGTAACGCGCTTATAAATAGTCAGTAGTAGCAGTGCATTTATAACAAATAGACAGTAGCAGGTTTAGTAGTTGACAATAGCAACGTGTTTGTAAATTGTTTCTGATTATTATTATTCAAGTTATGTAGGGTTAGTGGTAAACTTACCTCATGACACATGGCAGACAGAGAAGAATATGTCCCTGATTATTTGTTAAAAAAATGTCCTTAGTCGTTTGAAAATAATGTAAATGGATATTTTTGTGTTTCAAATCTTTTTGAAGGGGGTACATGTAGTTTGCTATAATTTAATCGTGTTGTAGGAGAAAATATAACGATAATAACGGTCTACTCATTTATTGATAAAAATGTCTATTTATAGGCATTACATAGAGTCTCCCGAATGATCTAGAAGTTCTATCGATACTGTAACATATTCTAATAAGTAAACATAGAGCACAACGCACCAACTACATTTGAAGATAACATGTGATGCATGTAGACTCTCTCTGATGTCTACATAACGAGTTCCCCTGATTGATAACTCAATCTCGGAGTTCAGATAAACGGCGCAAGCTAATGCTCTTTACATACTTCAAAAGTAGACTTTGACAACAATTTAGTAATTAAATCTAGTCACATTATCCTTAGATCAGACCTGCTATACTTAGCATTACTTTGATCTTTAAGTAGAAGGTTGCCTCACAACTCAAAACATAAGTTCGCATTGAAAATCAGATTTACACGTCGCATGATCTTCGTGTACTTAAACTGTCATAACTTCTTCGATGCAATATGTATGGATGAACCGTAAAAACTTCTAGAAACTAGACACCCATAGCTTTCCAACCATATAAGATCCATAACCTAGTTCATCTTGAACTGATCAAAAAGCTCTGTCGAAGTTGACTTTTTTACAAAAAAGATTCTCGGACAGATCTGTCATGCTTTACAAAAATAGCCATAACTCACTCAATATGATAGATGTGATCAAATCATTGGTGTTCTTGGAAAGTAGACACATAGACCTTTCTAATAGTTGTAATTTCACTATTTTCCAATGAGTGGTTTATCATGTAGGTTACGTGGAAGTTCACCTACGAAACTGAGCAGATTATGATTTTGCTGTTAATGTGTGTCTTTCTGTAGGGATTGAGTATGCCTAAACCTTTCATAGAAGAAATTATTGCCATTACATTGGTGTTGCGTGCGCATCCGGCCATTACCTTGATATTCATTCACACTCATCAAAGAGGAAGCGAAGTTGCTCGACCGCTAGGAATAGAGTTGAAAGACTAGGAAGAGAGTTGAAAGACTAAGGAGAACTTGGCCTTACAAGTTTGTAGTGAATGACATGCATGTCGAGTAGAGCATATTGTAACAAGGACATGAATATATTACTGTACTTAAATGGATAATTTCTCCCAAGACTTTTTCATCATATGGACGAAACTGGTCTTCTCAAGACTTCGACCGATCAAGGGATACATATAGGCATAACTTCATCCTCCGTTAGCTTGCCTTAAGCCGACTGATGAATAAGCATCATTAATAACGGTCCTCACTTTCGAGACCAAGTATTCCCAAGATCCTTTCATTCTTAATTTTGGATCAATGGCATCTCTTAGTTTATCAAGAGTTCATCACGATTCATCCAGAATTTACACACAAAGAGATACTTAGCAATGGCATAATTCGTCATATCTCTTCCCTAATCAAGTAGATACTTAGCAAATATTTTGCAAACATGCTCCGTGGTCAGGAGCCACTTGATTTGGGCAAACCGATCTATTCAATAACTTTATGTACATCTCTTAATTTCCGACAGAGATAAGTAGTGACCACAAGCTGCATTTTCAGTTTTTCGGAAACTACCTAACTGACAAGGTAGTGGAGTGCAATGATATCCATTACGAGATTATATCTCATCGTAATCGATTCTAGTGCATTTGGGAGAGACATTGCTCCAGAAGGTGAGTCTAAGCTTATTTTCTCACTACATTTTCTAACCAAGACATAACTGATAAGGTTTACACTTGGGGTGTCTACGTCACCTAACCAAAGCACTATCTCTTTATTTAAACTGGATCGCATCTTTCCATTTAGACCATTCTATAACGTTGGTATTTTCTCAACGAAGTATGGTTCGATATCAAACTCATTAAACCATGTCATCATGTACACCAGTGTAATTTCTAAATGTAGAGATCTCTATATGGATTTGTATTGACATTGAGGTGTCTCCCAATGATGACCATAATCCAGAAATAACACATGCAATGAATGAGTATCATTGATCAAAGGTATCAAAGTATCAAGTTGTGTCAAACTGGCATTATTCTTTGGCGAGTGTTTATCGAACCAAGTGGTCTCCCCTGAATCCGTGAGGGCCACGACCCAATGACACCATCTACCACTTTTGTGGCGTCACCATGTCACCATCTATGGGTGACGACAAGTCCTCTTATCCGGACATCAACACGTCCTCTTATCCATACATCAATCATTGCATGCATGTTTGCAGCATGTATATGTGATCTCGTCATTTTAGGGAACTTGATGAGACACAGTAAGGACAAACCACGACAATTCCAAGTCTTTTTACTTGAACATTCTTGTTCTCATCTCCCCCTAACGACGGGAAGACTGCCTCATCAAAGTGACAAAAAAGAGATCGCATGTCAAGGTCCTTATATAAGCGGACTATAGTCGGAAGCTCATGTCTTATTCAAAAACAATATTCATCATAAATAACCCATCATTATGCACTTGTGGAGGCGCAATTTGGCACATACAACATGTGGATGATATAGATTATAGAACGTTAACTCAATCCGTTAACAAATATGCATATCATTACAACCATAATATAAAGACGTGAATGATGGTGGGTAAAGATGAATAAGTAAAACTATAACCCTACTACAACCCGTAGTCATTGGTCTGACAGGTCCATAAAACCGTTAGCCTCACCGCCGGGACCAGACCTCTGATTTACGTTTCCTTTAACGGTTCATTATCTTCTACAGCTCCAAATGCTACTGAATTTTGTAAGAAGGTAGACATGGGAGTTAGGATTACAAAATCGTTGGTCTCAACAACGGAACCGGCCAAAAAATGCCGAACTGGCCGTCAGAGTCGCCGGACTTCCACGAACACTTATTTTGAGCGGTTCGCCACCTTCCAGGTCTTTAAATACCACTAAATTTTGTGAGTGGGTAGAATGGGAAGTTAGGAAACAATGGCCTCAAGAAGAACCTCCAAAACCTGTCTAAACGTTAGTGAACCGGTCCTCACAAAGACTGATCCGTAAGCTTAAAAACCGGAAATTTTAGTTTTTTTTAACTTTTCAATCATTGTTAAGGTTCCCTATAACATCTAATTGTTATAGCTTGAGTTAAACTATTGTGAACATCACCATAGCATCATTATGTCTCAAAGTGAACAATGAGAAGTCATCTAGGCCAACATCTTATGTATCATTCTTATGTAATAACTCATAAACATTGTAATGTTTTACTTAGTGAACAACGACTTTCTAATGACCCAGATTTTCTTATCAATTTTATTATATTATTTCCGAAATTAATGTAGGATTATTCGTGAAAATTCTTATTTGTTTGTGCGAAGTTGAAGTTTCAAGAGTAAATATGAAGGTGTTTTGTTTCAAGTGGCCAAAAGTTGACTTTCTTATCCGTAACTTATTTTTGAAAAATTTCTTCATGAAAGTTGTAGAGTTTGGCGTGAGTTCGTAGACACGTGACACGCGTAAAACGGATGTTATATGAAAAAGTTATGGTCAGAGAAAGTTAGTTTCTGATTTTAGAAGGTGTATAAATAGAAAGTGGAAACCCTAAATCAGCCTCACTTTCTCCCTCCTCTCTCCCGAGCTCACCGCGCGCCCTCTAATTCGCCGGCACAGAACTCGGCCATCCGGCCACCAAATTGGATGTCGCTGGTCCCGTTCGGTTCGCGCGGACCTCCTCTCCACTCCTGGGGCAGCGTCGCTCGCCATCTCGCCGTGTAGACGCCGCCACGAAGAGGCGGAGCTGCTGCTGTCTCACCGGAAAGCCGGCGATTTTGATGGCTTTTTAGGGCAGAGTTTGGTGAGTCTTGTTCTCCTCCTTCCTTTAGAGATGTTTATACCTCTTGGGTGACCTAAAAATTAAGTTTGGGCGCCGGATTTGCAGGTTTGAAGTTTGTATTCGGGATGGTGTTGCAAGGCACTTTACCTTCAGGTATTAAAGTTGCTCACCTTGCTTCAAGCTTCAAGTTTGTTGTTTTGAGTTTGCTCAAATTCTAAAGTTTCGGGGTGGCGCGTGGGACCCACTCGCCGCTGCCTGTGGTGGCGCGTGGCAGCGCGTCCGGTATTGTTAGCTAGCTCTTGTTGTTGTGAGCTTGTTGAGATGTGGAAATTCTAGGTTTTGAGCAAGAATTGCATGTTAGGTTCTAGGTTTATTCATAGACTTGTGAGAGGTTTTGAGTTTAGGATTTGACATGTAGAAACAGCAGTATTAGGTTGCTAAGTTCGACGACCTTGGAAGGTTGTCCTTCTTTGGGCTAAGGTTTAGTTTAAGGGTGTTTTGATATCCTATAGTACTTCGGTTACTAAGGTTATTAATGGTGTAATTTTAGATGACTTGTGAAGTGTATTTTGGCTTGGCTCTTGTGTTTTGTGGAAGACGCATCGAGATTAATTAGGTGAGTAAATCTCACCAAGGTTCACATTTTGACCAAATTTTTATGGTCATTTTGATGATGATGTTGAATTAAAGAATATGTTATTCGGCAATTGTTTGTTTTTAAATATATGAGTTTGATCGTCAACGGCTCATAGGTACGATAAAACAAGTTTTCCTATTATATGATTATTTTTAATGTTCATGTGATCATAATATTGTTGGTTCTTGATATATTATTCTTGTGGGAATATCTGTGTGTTCATATAAATATATCCTTCAATATATCCATGTGGAATGATATAATTTTTATGATGTGCTTTTTGTATTGTTGATGTTGATATTATTATATTGTGATTTGATATTAGACAGTCAAACTAGGTTCCAAGCCTTTGGCCGGGTGATTGGTTATGGTTAGGAATAGAGTTCTAGTCCGTCTGTCAGTGTAGGTCATGGGAGGTACCTTAAGATATCTGGGACTTATGGGTACATGAATTGTTGTTGTAGGTCATCGGATGTACTTATTAGTATCTAGGACTCATGGGTACATGTGTTTGTTGTATGTCATGGAATATACCTTATTGGTATCTAGGACTCATGTGTGCATGTTATTTGTAAAAGTGTTGGATTTGTGGAATTAATTATTGTTATTAATTGTTTCATTTGTTTTATTTAGATGTTAGAAATGTTGAGTTATTTTTTAGAGTTACTGATACGAGATTTTTAACTTACCGGGTTTGTTGTTTTACAACCTGGTGCACCAATTCATGGTGTAGGGGTTAGACCTGCAAGTGATGATCAGCAGGGTTGAGGCAGAGGCATAATGGCTGGGTTTAGATGATGCACATTTTATTTGTATATTATGGCAGTTTGTTTTTAAGCTCATGTGAACGTCTTTATTTTACTAGACTTTTGAAATTGATGTAATTAAAGAGATGAAATATTTAACTCAGTTGTTGAGTTTTGTTGACATTTACATTTCCAGCATTTGAGATTTGTTTGGAAGCTGTTGAACAAGTTTTGGAAGTGGTATTTTGAGATATATCATGCCCAAATTTTTAAAAATTATTCTTCGAAAATTGGGGTATGACAGACTTAGCATCTTGTTTATGCTAGTCTCTACATATCATTGTATCTAGCGTAGGAGGGTGTCGCTTCTAATCTTTGCCAAAGAATAGGCTTTAAAAAAAATGAGTAACGAACAAGGTTAATGAGTGATCATGGGGGGTTATTTTGCGTCATATTTGCTTACAAAAGCATGAGTAGTGGCTTCATTATATAGGAGGATGAGGCGGACGGCTTTAATGCCATATATTGGCCGTGAGCATTGCTCATAGCTCCACCAAGTTGTATTTTGGTGTTCTTTGATCCTAATGGCTTCTATGTTCAAAACAAACGATGTCCGTGCGAGTTATTTAGTATACGGACCATCAAAACACGTCTAAATTAAATTGTCTCAAACGATTTATGTTAAAGCCTACATAAGTCAATGTCTCAATTCTCACTCGTTGATGATAATAACCGATTTAATCAACAAAATCATAGTGACTCATTAATGTTACACATTCATTATAGTGATACATAAGAAATTCTCATTGATTCTCACAATGTGTTTCCATGTGATAAACGTTGGTGTGAGTATCATTAAGTTATAGCACTCGTTGATGATAATAACCGATTCAATCAACAGAATCATAGTGACTCATGAATGTTACACATTCATTATAGTGATACATAAGAAATTCTCATCGATTCTCACAATGTGTTTCCAGGTAATAAACGTTGGCGTGAGTATCATTAATTAAGTTATAGCACGGTTCGATTGCTTCCTTATGCATAAAAGCATATGTGACTTAAATCATATAACGCCATTAGGCATTGAAACTTGAGCATTAATCCGCTCTTTGATTATTTGTAGTCATCATAGTCACACCGGATTTATAAAGCACTAAATCCATGAATAGTTGTTTATTCCTTCAAATAAGCTAAGCACTACACAAAAATGTAGAAACAACAATCTTATGTCAAGACATAGAAACCGAAATATGTTAACAATTTCGATGGAGATTGAAAAAAGGTATTAGAACCCTTTAGAGTGCATTACATGACGTGTAATACTACTAAGATGGACGAAACAAGACTTAGAACATGCCAAAGTTGGCAAAATAGATCGTGAACACTATATAAGGGCGGCGACGCGACCCACTGTTGGATCATATAGAGAAAAAGGAGAATTTTTTAACATCCAATTTTGGTTGACATTTAGCGTAACGCAGTTTCCTTTTTGCAATTGTATGAACTCGCTAAAGAGTGTAGAAGACTACTCTTGTTGTAATGCATTTGCAATTGTATAAGTGTGCATTATGCCACAGTTGACATTACAAATCCTCTTTTGATCCAAAAATGATGTGCATCGCACCACATCATAATATGCCAAGTGTGTATTGCGCCATACTTAGTGTGATTTTAGCCTTTAAAAACGGCACCTTATAATAACTGGTGGTCCAATGTAGTGTCATATAGTTACAATGAGATATATTGCATTAACATATAACTTATGTAGATCGAACCATATGTGCCAGACAAAATCCAAATATATATGCCAACACTCGCATCGAGGTCTTGACCATGAATTTAATTCAAAATATAACGACTAAATAACTTTAGTCAAATATGTGAGGTGTATACCTTCACAAAACTTGGAAAAATAAACGGATTTCTAGTCACTTAGACTATTAAACCGAATTCATGTGCTTCATATCTTCCATAATATACATTTTGCTCTGTAAGAATGATATTCTCATTTTCTTCCATATAGTAAGTTTCTTGTTTCAAGAACTTCATATATTTCTTGCATACATTGACCATAATTTTGTTTTCTTTGCAATTAGTGAACCGATGTAGAACCACATCAACAACTTAATTTTTCTTTTACTAGCTCAATCTTTATATGACATGTGGGGTTCGAGGCGTTGTCTCCCTCTCTTTTTTTCAGAATGTGTGACATGCATTTTGTCAGTTTTTTTTATGTCGATTTCAAAGCGCATGTTTCTGTCAATTATCTCGAAACAACAAGATTCAAGAGTAACCATTATCGATATACGATAATTAATTCCAAGTATTGAATTAGGTTGTCATGACCCACTCCAGATTTCACCCTGAAATCCGAAGTAAACCCTACGGGGTCCATCTCAAGAGAGATTTTACCAAAAATTTCGGCATAACCTCCCTTGAAAATGGACAACCCTACCTGTCAATTCCAACCATACACTTCTATGAACATACTCTAACCTTGTACTCCTGGAGCCTTCCTGCTTCCCAAGTTCATCACACCTCCCAAAATAACAAATACTAATCTAAAAGAATCTCACAGCCAACAACAAACACATTCAATAATTTATTAACTGGGTTAACAGAGCATATCTAATAATGAAAAAAAACAATGAATAAAGAATAAGCGAAAGCAGCCTCTGACTATGCCTCGACTTCATGTACGCTCGATCTCAAATAACTTATCCTGCAAACTAGGCATTTGAAACTGAAGAGCCCAAGGGAAAGTAATTAAAAAACGTTAGAGTGAGAGGACAAAAATAAATTAAATAATTTAACAAAATCTTATTTAGATACTTTCCCACGTTCAAACTTTAAAAAACATCAATGCATACAACTTTGATATGACATTTAGCTTAACGTCCAGAAAATCTCTTAAGAAGAGACAAACCAGCCCCGCTGGTTAATCAAATACATCAATGAGAAAATAAAATAAGGGGAAGAGATATCATCATGTAAGAGGAGCCTCTCAGGCTCGGGTCGGAGCCTCTCAGACTCTAGTAGTGTCTCACGATAAGCGCTCAACTCACCTATGGTGAGGACCTCTAATTAAGGCTAACTAGCAATAAATAAAAATCGATCGGTGCCTCCCAGGCTATAGTAGCGTCACATGCTAAGCGCTCGACTCACATATGGTGAGAACCGCTAATAAGGGCTAGCTAGTAATGAATAAGAGCGACCCTAGTATGGTGACTAAAATCATATGAAAACATATAAATCCATAAAGTTTCCCCAAGTTCATGTAAATGCAGTCACGAGTACTGTTCTCAACCGTACATGGAAATTATCAAAAGAAAATAAAGTAAAACTCAATGACGTGTCTCACACGTCAAGATATTTTCAAATCCATATTTATCAGCGAGATTGAATTATCAAGTATAAATCGTAAATAATTTCTCAACCCGAAATACTCGCTAAAATATTCTCAATGTCAAGATCAATAACCCACAAATAAACGATAAAATTATAATAGAGAACCACCGAAAATCTCATTTTCGGAAATCTTTTATAAATCTCAAAGTCAACAAATAAAAACGATAATAATTAAATCCGGGAATCATAAAGAATATCAAAACTCCAATACAAAATTAATGATCAGAGCTCAAATCTATAAATCATGACCAACTCTTAGTTGATGCATCAAACTTAAATAAATTTCAAGACCATATCATAAACCAAAATTATAATATAAGCTCGGAAAATATTATGATAATTTCCAAAAGAAACCATGCATGCTTATTCATTTAAAAACAAAGTGTCCACTCACAGATTTAGGCCTAAGCCTGACGAAACCCGAATCGCCACTCAAACGAGGTCCCCTCATATCCTGGCACAATAACCATACTTAGGACCAAACTTCAATTCAGAAAAAAATGAATACTTAAATATAAACACCAAAACTCTTCCGTTTAACCCACTACCCTACTAGGGTTAAGCTTATCGGATTCATGTCAAACTCCACCCGCAACTTCATTTCATTAATTTCAACATTCTAAAACAGAAATAAGGGAAATCCAACGGTAGGATATTCCCGAGTGGCACACCGACAAAACCAAACTTCGAATAATCTCAAACCTATTCAAAACTTTACCATAATTCTCAAATTTCATACCATTGGACTCCTCTCATCATGAACAAGCCAAACAACCCGAAAAACAACCCAAAGAAGGCGGCGCCGCCGTCTACTCCGCCAGCAACGAGGGGTGGGTTTGGTTTTGTTCGGTTCGGTTTTTACCTAAAACCGGAAACCAAACCGAATAAAAGATTCGGTTTGGTTTGGTTCGGTTTGGCATTTTTTGAGACCTTGAACCAGAAACCAAACCAAACCGTGGTTCGGTCCGGTTTCGGTTTTTTTCGGTTTTCTTCTTCTTTTTTAAAATAATTTTTCTTATAATTTGTATGCTTTCTTAGTAAAAAATTATCCTACTTTAGGTCTTTTTTTTCTTCCATTACTTGTTTTTAAAAGGACATATAATATATCAATAAAATTTATGACAATTATTCTCCAACAAATCAACAATCTATAAACCAAATAGATACTTTGAAAGTTTAATACTCAATAATTTCGAAAGTATTGGGAATTAACCACGCTAGCACACCATGTAACCATAATTTTAAAACTTCGAAGTTCATCTAGAACACAAAATATAGACTTCATAGTTTAAAGTCCATCCAAATAAATTCTGAATTTTAAAGTTTAAAAATCATAAATTTAAATTAAAAAAAATTAAATATTATAGTCCATAATCTAAAGGTCGTAAGAATGGGGTCTTCGATTTCAGAGGTGACATATCACTACATATACTTTGCATACACGACACCTAGAACATTTCTATATGTACATAAAACGAAAATAAAAAGCAAAATATTAGAAAAGATAAACATATAATTATATAGAACATAAAATTAAAAATTATATTCTTTAAATCAAATATTTAATAAGAAAATAAAGACAAAAAACAACGTCGTTTTAGAGGGATTCGGTTTTTCGGTTCGGTTCGGTTTGGTTTTGCAAGAGCCGAAACCAAAAACCAAACCTAACTAATTCGGTTCGGTTCGGTTTTTCTTAATTCGGTTTGGTTTTTTCTGGTTTCGGTTTGGTTTTCGGCTCGGTTTTTTAGGTTTTCGGTTTCAAAATTCCACCCTTACCAGCAGCGGCGGCCATCCACCACCAAACTCCGACCACTTTCAATGCCCACCAAATTTTAACACAATTTTTCTCTCAACAAACCAAACAACTTCCTCAACTAGCACGAAGATCAATTTCAAGTGTAAGTAACAGAAATTACCTCGTCAAAAAAAAAATCGCAAATTATGAATCCTAGAATTTGGATTCGTCGATTCTCTCTCTACATTGCAAATTGATGGAAACCCTTTGGAGGTTTTGTAGAGCTTGGCAAGATGAACATCTCAATTAGTCACACCGTGCAATTTGGCCGGAGTTGGCCGGAATATGAAAAATAGCCAAAAAGATAGTCATACCTTCTTCCCTTCTATTCGTCTCAGACGTTCAGAAAAAGGTTGTATGGCATATATGGTTGGAAAGATCGTTCCAAGACGAAGAGAATGGGACCGGTCTCATCACCATAGGTGGCCGGAAATAGCGTCGGCAAGGCCGAGAAGTTCCGGCACCAATTCTGGAAATTCTGGGCAATTTCGGGAAATTTTCCTAAATGGCAGGGTTGACTTGCTATTTATAGAACTTCAGTTTCCTGCGAAATTATAAATTTGCCCCTGACTTTAAACCCTTGTAACTTTTTCGTACAAACTCTGATTAAAACGTGTCACATATCCACAAACTCGGTTTAACGTCTTCTACGACTTTCATGAAGAAAATTTCCTCAAATTTTGAACGAAGGAAAAAGTCAAATTTTAGAGTCACTAAAAGCTTGAATACGAAAGTAAAAGTAAAAATGATATATATTTACAGTCTAAGTGACGGTAAATGGTCAAATAAGATCCAAGGCGTTACATAGGTCAAGACCAAGGTTTATGCTAACTCAATTCGATGTAAACCGTGACAATTTCCATCACAAATCGATGTTAACCGCGACAATTTTCATCGCAAATCGATGTAGAAGAATGCTACGAAGCCCGACTATAAAACTAAAATTCAAAAACGGTAACTTATTATTTTGCTAATTATAGTGCATTTAAAAGAAATTGCCCTTGCAAATTTCATGCATACTTCCATGTGCGTGCTGCGAAGTTACTCTCGTAATTCCCTTTGCGCAATAAATTTCATGAATATTACACATATGGTTAGTCATATTCACCATATATATATAAACAATAAAACTTATTAAAGTGTTACTACAATAAATAACATGTTTTACCCGTAGAGTAAACATTTTTTACCGGAGGGGCAAATTTACCCTTTTTCCCCTTGTACAATCCGGGTAGGGCTCTTTTGCCCAATTCGGGTCGAGCAAGTCCCGATTGGAGCTTGGGTGGCTCGGCTTAGGGTTGTGCACGCCTGAGAGAAGTTGAGCTTCGTCGAGGATTGCCGGATCGGGGCAGAGTGCGTGCGCGCTGGGTTGCTGGATCTAGGGGCGCCGTGGAGGGTAGGAGCGGCGCATGATTCTGGGTTTGCTACTGGTGAGGTGCGCCGGGAGTAGGTGTAGCCGTGGAGAGAGAGAGAGCGCTCGGGTTTGGGGGCTGCTGGGTGTAGATTGGTGCCGGCAGCCGGTCAAAGGCTGAGGGAAGGCAGGAGGCCTGCGGGGGTTTAGCGGCGCTGCTCTGAATCCAGGCGGGGCTTGTGGGGTTTGTGACGGCTGAGAAGCTAGGATGCCCACAGTAATTTAGTGGGTCCCAGTACACGGTGGGGTTTTTTTTGTTTTCTTTTCGGCCGAACTCTCAGGAATTTTTCTTTGGATAAAGTAATTCTAATTTCCACATAAATTTCAAAGTCATGTGAATTACAATTTCATGAATTTAAATTCTATTGATTGAGAATTTTATTGTTTGAATTTCATGATATATAATTTTAAAATGACAAGATTCCATTGTTTAAATTTCATGATGTAGAATTTTAAAATGATAAGAATCAGTATTTAGACTAACTTCAGTTGAGGGAATTGACAAATAACGCATTTTTTGTGAGGAATTCAAGTCAGAAATTTAAGCTCTCAAATTCCACGATTATTTTCCGTAGAAATTGTAAATTTCACGGGATAATAATTCAAACAGTGGAAAGAGTTCAAAGAAATTGGGAAATTCCTTATTTTTGATTAAATTCCCGGGAATTCACTCGCATCCAAATACACAATTAAATTGTGTTTGGATTAAGTAATTGTAATTTTCATGAAAATTTTAAATTCATAAGAATTACAATTCTATGTATTCAAATTTCATTGATTGAGAATTTCATTGTTTGGATTTCATGACGTTGAATTTTAAAATGACAAGAATTAGTATTTAGATAACCTCAGTTGAGGGAATTGATAAATGACACCTATTTTGTGAGGAATTCAAGTCGGGAATTTGAGCTCCTAAATTTCACAATTATTTCCACAGGATATGAATCCAAACGGTGGAAAGAGTACAAAGCAATTCATAATTCCACATTTTTGATTAAATTCCTAAGAATTTACCCGCATTCAAACACACCGTTAAGGTTTTTTGTTGTTGGCTATGAACTCATGGTCAGAGCAAAAAGCTGATAACATGTTATAAGAGAAAATATAACGACAATAACGGTCTACTCATTTATTGATAAAAATGCATATTTATAGACATTATATAGAGTCTCCCGAATAATCTAGAGGTTAAACAAATCATATAGTCCACCGTTAATCGGTGATATACCATCACCAGTGTTGGAGGGGAGCAAATTCAAATCCAACTCAAAGTAATAATCCAAAAGGGAAACTAACTCCTCCAACCAATCAACTTGGACCAAATCACTATATATACGGGCACACATTCTTCTTTGATTTCTGTCCAACTAATTGAGGCGCTGCAAGTTCCATCAACTAACTAAGGTCCTGCAAGTTCTGCATAAAACCATGGCTGGGTCTGATTCGACATCATCAAGCTCTGCATTGCCTGATCTGCTTTCGAACATACACAATCTCGTACCCTTCAAATTGGAATACAAAAATTTCTTGGCTTGCAGGTATGTAATTTTCACCATACTAAAGGCTTACAATCTCTTCGGCTATTTGGATGGTTCACTCGAGTGCCCCCAGAAATTCATTACAGTCCAGAACGACGATGAAGAAGAATCAAAACCTAGTGCACAGATTAATCCAAGCTACGAAACCTGGTGCAGAGAGGATCTAAGAGTGATGATGTTCATTAATGCTACACTCTCAGCAGGGGTACTCTGGGGCATGTGTCAAGACTGCCCGGCTACTTCTAGAGAGCTATGGATTCGACTTCGGAACCATATCGCGTCGCAGTTTCCTAAATCTTAGTTTCATTAATTATCGATTTTTCATACGTTTCAAGTTAAATATTGGTGATTTGTTTACAAGCTTCTGTTACCCATTTACTAAGCTTATTTAGAAAAATCTGGGCAAATTTTAAAACAACCATTATGTTCCTATTCTCCTTCTTTGTTTGAAAGTTTTCTCTATTTCATACCAGTAATGATCTGTCATTAATAGTTCGTATATGTGCAGTCAGGCATGTAGGGAGTTCGTAAGGATGGGAGCAAAGCAGATGAGTTTCATTGTTCATACAAATAACAAGACAGACAATCGATGAAGAAGATGAACATAGTCGTTTTAAAATTTGGTCGATGTTGGTATTTGCCCAGATTTCTCTAAATATAATTTTATCATTATTAATTAGAGATGAGTTAGAGTTGGGTTAGGATTAGAGTTAGGTCAGAGTTAAAAGGTTAGAGGGGTCAGAGGCTGTTAAGCTTAGTTAAATACAAATCCTTCTGTTATTAAAATTATCCAGCTTCATATTTCGACCACAATAGCTTCTCTTCTCTTCCTCTGCGACTATGTCATACTTGCTCCGTTCAAATTTTCCGGCCATTTGCGGTGTTTTTGACGGCCTCCGACCATCTCTAAACGTCGCCGCCGATCTCGTTCAACTATTTTTCAGGTAGCTATTAACTCGTGTTTGTGGCTTTCAGTTTGTAGCTGATATTCTATATGAAATTCAACTTCAATCATATGTGATGGATCTTTCTCTCTAATTCGATGGGTTTTCTTTCTCTTTTATGTGGTATTGTGAATTCCGTTCATGGGTTATATGAATTTTCAATAAATTGATATTTGTGTTCTTGGTTACAGGATCTGGGCTCATGGCATCAAGTTCTTGTAAATGTTTATCTTCTTATAAGTTATCTCTCGATAATTCTTGTGGCTATGGTTGAAATTACAAGTTCCATCAGACTATAATTAATGAATTGTTGTTCATAATTTACTTTGAATTCAGTCAGTCACCATTCTTTGCTTTTGATGAAAGAAATTGTAAGATAAAATTGAACTGATTGATTGAGCAGAATCATTTAACATGAATGATATACGAATTGGGAATATATATGATGTAATTAGTTTCTTTTATGGGGGAGGCTAAGGCTTAGTGAATTCATATATAAAGATGATTCATGCACCTCACTATCATCAGTCACTTGTACACTCCTCGTCTCCTCCCATAAAGAATTTCGATAGTGAGAAGTGTAGAAGATCAGTTTTAGAGATCAATGGCCTCTTTTGCAGGTTTGTTGATATTGTTCAATACTTGGTCATCTCTTTACCATATGCAATATGAGTGTTCTGTATCTTCTGGTAAACATGGCTATTACTTGATCAATGTTTTCTATTACTTGATCACTTTGGTTTCGGTTATGTTTGCTCGTCACCTTGGTGAGCTTGAGCTTGCTGGGGCAACACTGGCCAATTCGTGGTCCGTTGTCACTGGATTTGCTTTCATGGTAAGGTAACTCTCTCTGTACTTACTCTATCATGTTGCTTCAAATTAATCTATACTTTCTATCAAATTTAGTATGTAGGAAATTGAATAGAACAGTGATGGAGTACTATTCCCTAATTCACATCTGATATAGAAGTATTGGTTATTAGATATGCTTTCGCACCTAATTTGGGGTACTGTTTTTCAAATTATGTTCCCACCCTTCTCACATTAAGCATTTTCTATGTCTTCTGGTATCTGAGAGTGACTTCAATTTTCCAATAGGAGTGCAAATGTTTTCTTCTTCCTCATTGAAGCCACCCTTATACAACAAACTAAATTCCATCTCCATTGCTTCAGAAGCCTCTCTACGGGTAGCTATTTTTGTTATCATTGATATGGTTCATCATTATTGGTATAAAAATAAATAAATAAATAAACCACAGTGAACTTATAAAAACCCTTTCTAGCCTAAGTAGACCAGTGCAGTCTCTGTCTATTGCAGTAATGACAACTGCTATCATACATTTTAGAGAGTACGAGCTGTATTAGTGTTGTTTCTGGAATGCGTCAATTTAGTAACTGGATTTTGATACCCTACTTTGGTTTTGATTTGTTTCTGTTCTTACCCGTACTTTATAATGTTTATCATCTTGGGTAAGATTTGAGTTGGCAAAGGAAAGTTTTGCTTTGCTATCATAGATACTTTGGCCTTACTTTAAAAAAAATTGAAGACAAGGATGTTTATAGTTTTTCACTAGTACGGTTAGTGCGAAGATATTACAAGAAAATGATGAATCTGGTGAAGTTTTTACAACACGTGGTAAACTTAGAACATCAAGATCACCTCCTACTACAAGAAAGGATCAAATATATATAGAAAAAAAAATTAGTACAAGAAAGTTGAACATTGTACTATTAAGTATCACCAACTCGGTGTAAATTGTATCACTGAGTTTCTATTTTGGCTGCGCACTGTAGCAATTTCCTTATGAACGTTTGATTTGTTTGACAGAAAGCATAAGAAGTTAATAAAGGAAAGGTAGCTGATGCAGCCAGGCCAGCTGTGAGGAAGAACATGAAATGATTCGTAGATTTATGATTTTTGATGTATTTTAGTGGGAAACGTTTTATGAAAACCTACAATTTCCTTGGTAGGTTTTCTTTAGAATTTATCATCTTATTAGAATAAGTTTTGTTTTTAATTTTGATTTATTAATTATGTCCAGAATTATTTGTAATTTCATATTTAGTTTATGAGTTTTTTTAGAGGAGTTTATGAGTGCTTATATATGCCCAGAACCCCTTTCAATATATATATATATATATATATATATATGCCCAGAATCTTTTTTCCTTCATCAAAAATTCAAACTATGTCCAGATATTTATAAATCAAGATATCAAATATTTATGAGAAATTTTATTAACACATCTCTAAATGTTAGATACACATCTTTTTTTTTTTTTACAAATTATATAAAATTTTGTGGGTACGTAAAATTACCAAAAAATACATTCTAATCAAAAGTAAAAAAATTTAGTTGAAAAAATATCTTATTTAAGAAGTTCATATTAACTATTGTACTTCAAATATTTTTTAATTATTAGCTTGAATCGAGTATTAATATTTTGACACCACATATGAATATTATGCAATGGTTCCCAAGAATCGATTAATTTAGTTTTACACAGAATTGAACATTCTAATGCTGAAAGTTCTGTTAAAGACTTTGGTGTCTTGTTTTTTTTATTCGGTAGGCTCAAGAAATCTTGAAATCAATTTGAGTAAGAGGCTCATTGAGAAGAAAATTTATAAATGAAAACTGATAGGAGAAGATGTTAACAAAGGGAAATCCCTCGAGGAAAATTTTAACAAGGTGAAACCTTTTAGAGAAAAAATAAAAGTCTTCGAGGAATATATCAATGAGGTGAAACAGTACGAGGAAAGATGAAACATTTTACGAAAAATCTCAGTTGCATTTTTTTTTTTTGAATAAATTGAGTAGCCAATCTAGAAAAGTATGTGCACTGAATGAATTTTGTATTTAGTGAATAAGTTGTATATGTTAAATGAGGGTATTGTAGGAAGTTTGGGTATGTGTATCTAGTAAAATATTAAAATATAAAGTTAATAAGTGGTGTATTAAGTATGAGATGTGTATCTAAGAATTAGGGATGTGTTAATAAAATTTATCAATATTTATTAGTGTTTGACAGGAGAATAGAAAAAATTGATATTAAAACAGAAAAATTTTCAAACAGTGGATTTTAGCCTATCTAGTCAGCCACAAGGCCGTGCGCACCAAACATGGTAAAGGAAAAAGAGGTGGACATCTCAAATCCAATCTAATCAAGTCTTATCAGGATTTGATTTCAACTCCTATCATTTTCATGTTACCAAACGCCTCCATAATGCTCGTAAACATCAAAGCCACCCCCATTTTAACACCTTGCCATTAATAATGAGTTGTTTTCTCTTTTTAGTTCTATTAAATTTGGGCATTCCTAAATCCTAATCGTGATTTACTGATTATTAACACGAATGGTACATGTTGGATATATTTGATTAGTTTATTAGTTTAATCAGCAAGGTACCCAAATATAAACTTGAACGGTGAAGATGCGAGTTTGGTGCAGCTGAGCTTCTAAGAAAAATTGGTTTCTGGTAAATTATGAAAATAATTGGCTGAAAAGCAAAAAAGCGGAGTGTTTGGTAAATTCGCATTTTACAAGTGTTGTGAGTGTCAAAAGTAGTGTCAAAGTGTTTGGTACACTCATCTTGTGCTTTTTGTTGTGGAACGACCAATTTGGCCATAAAAGATTAATTTGGCTTGTTTATTTGATATTTTTCTCAACTATCAATTTGTGTATTTATCCAAGCTTTACATTACAGTTTGCACATGGTAGCACATAGACTGCTGGTCATAGCTTTGAGCTAAATGTCAATCTTAAGTGGCTTCATTCGGCTCCAAAACTTATACTGGATGCACTTGTGTACGATTGTAATCGTATTAAATAAATTAATTAATTCTTTTTTTCAAAATAAAATAAAATATTGTGTATCTATCCTTTCTTTTGGTATGGATTATGTAAATTTAACTTATGTATTTGATTTCTTTGAGAGAAATTGGCATCTTTGAAATCCAATGGAATGTGCTGAATCCACAAATATGGCAACTAGAAAAATCGATTTTTTAATCACATAGTCCTTTAAAGTCCATTACAACATCCCGAAACGAAGCATGTAGTTTTCACATTTTGTTTTCACTGAATATGAATAAATAATTTCAAGCAATTATTTTGTAATTAGAAGATCAGCCTGTATTGGAAAAGTGTGGCTTAGATATGAACCATTTAAAATCTCACATCAGAAACATGAAAGAGTCATCCTTGAGTAATAAGGAATGGTACCATACACACTAATGTCGAGGTCTTTTGTGTAAAAACTCATACCCGTTTCTCCACCGGGTAGCTAAGGTGGGGGAGTATCGGTATTATTGGACCCGTGTGTGTGAGACCCGTGGGGCCCGTCGGCCGCTTCCGCTTCAGCGTAACAAGTGTTATCAGAGCCCAAGTGACACTTGGGACTTGGTGTCTCATACGATCGAGTTGCAATTTGATGGAGCTCCCGTTTGGATTGGGATCACAAGATTCAGATGGTTGTGATCGAGGCTGAGTTGTTGGAATTTGAATTGTGAGACAGTTGGAGATGGCTCAAATCACGTCAGGTGGAGATTATTGAAAAAGTGTGGCTTAGATATGAGTCATTTGAAATCCCACATCGGAAACGTGAAAAAATCATCCTTGAGTTTTAAGGAATGGTACCATACACACTAATGTCGAGGTATTTTATGTAAAACTCTATACTGTTTCTCCACCGGGCGGCTAAAGTGGAGGGATTATCGGTATTATTGGACACACGTGTGTGAGACCCGTGGGGCCGTCGGCTGCTTCCGCGTAACAGCCTGCTCCTTCGTCTTTTCTTGCATTCAACTTATCAACCGAAACTTGAAGACGTGTAGGTTGCAACATAAAAAGAAAGAACCAAAATAGTTGAAACTTCAAAGGATAGAGAAACAGATGAGTCAGCTTTCGGACATATTGTAGGTGATATTCACTTATTTAGCATTGCCTTGATGAATTGCCATCTTCTTTTATTATTCATGTTTTTCGAGAGACAAATGCTTTGGCTCATAAGATAGCTCAATTAGCATTGAACTCTTCTTATTCTGGTTGTTGGTCAGGAACTCCGCCTTTGAGAATTGCTGGCTTTCTAAACTAGCAAGTGTTTGTAACTTTCTTCTCCTTGATAAAATTACGTATTTGATCCAAAAAAAAGAAGTTGGAACTAAAAAGCGAAAGAACAATACAATAACAAAATTGAACTGTCTACAAGAAATACAATACAGGGTTAGAACTTAGGGAAGAGGGTTGAAAATTTGAACTATATTATAGAAATTATAAAAAAATAATAATAATAATAAAAACCAATGACATAACCATTTTTTCTTTTTTGGAGGAAATGAGTGACATGTCCATAAATCTGACCCAAAAATAAAAACGGGAAACAGCATCCCTTTCTAGACTTTAATTATAAGAATAATGCTACCTAGCTAGAATAAACTTTCTATATTGCATGTATTGTGTATGTTAGCTGTTACATCCCAATTTTCGAAAGATAATTTTCAAAAATTTGGCATGATATGTCTTAAAATATTATAATCTCAAAACATGTTTCAACAAACTTTATGGAAAACTAACTCAAGCGGAAATGTAAATGTCACACAACCCAACACTGAGTTAAATATTATATTTCCTTGTTTACATAAACTTGAAAGTTAAGAAAATGAAAACACTCTCATAAGTCTACAACTGTCTACCCCAAATATACATAAAAGACAGTGTACAGCAAAACCCAACAAAAACATTTTCACTAAGCATCCGCCTCAACCATGTTGATCCTCACTTGCAGGCCTAACCCCTACACTAAGAATTGGTGCACTAAGTTGTAAAATAACAAACTCGATAAGCTAAAAAGCTCGTATGAGTAATCTCAAAAATAACACAACACTTCTCGCATCCAATTATACCACAAGAGCAAGTTAGATCAATAATTAAAATCCACACATCCAACACATTTACCAAAGAAATGTACCCATGAGTCCAGATTACAATAAATACCTCTCATGACCTACAACAACAATTTGTGTACCCATGGGTCCCAAATACCATAAAGTATCTCTCATGACATACACCGACAAACGGACTAGAGCTTTATTCATAACCGTAACCAATCACCCGGTCAAAGGCTTGGAACCTAGTTTGACTGTCTAATAAAAATCACAAAATAATAATTACATCATAATCGTAACCAATCACCCGATTAAAGGTTTGGAACCCGGTTTGACTATTTTGAACAACAATTCACTATATCATCAACAACACATGATTCACATCATAAAATTATATCCTTCACAAAGATATAATTATGTGAACAAAATATATTATTTCACAAGAATAATTTATCAAAAATCAATAAAATTATGATCACAAGAACCTCAAAATTAAACATATAAGGGAAACTTGTTTTATCTTACCTATGAGCCGTTGGCGATCAAGCTCATATATTTAAAAACGATTAATAACGTATTATTAAATCCAACATCAACATCCAATGAGCATAATAAAATTTAGTCCAAAAGTGAACCATGGTGAGATTTACTCACCTAAAAATCCCGGTGCAATTTTCCACAACACAACTTCACAAATCACCTAAAATTGCACAATTAAAAACTTTAGAAATTTCTCAACAAGGAACAAAGTACCCTTAACCTAAAGGTTGCCCAAAGAAGGATAATCCTTCCTCCGAGACCTCCCAAGGTCATTGGACACTCAACAACAAACCATACTACCTCCAAGATCAAACTTTCAAAGTTTATGACCTAATAAACACCAAGAACAACATAGCACCTAAGATGCTAAAACCAAAACAACACTTAGCCTTCACACACAACAACACACTAGTAACTACAAGGACTAGCTAACACGGCAACCAAAGCCCCCACACTGCCCGGACGCGCTCCCATGCGCCGCCACAGACGGCGGCGAGTGAGCCCCACGCGCCTCCACCAACTTCAAAATTTGGGGAATCTCACAACATGAAACTTGTAGATTGAAGAATGGTGAACAAATTTAATACCTGAGGTTTTAACTGATTTGGCCGGAATCGGCCGGAAAACGCCTCGAAACACCAACCCGAATTCAAACTTCAAACCTGCAAATCCGGCTCAAAACCTCAAAAACTTGTTTCAATCAAAGCCTAGCCACTACCAGGAGGAGGATAGGAACCAGACTCACCTAAGTTTTTCCCCCGTTGTCGCCGTACACGACGGTTCCGATCGGCGATGCAGCAGCCCCCTTTTTCAGCAAGGAGCTCTGATCCCGGCATGTTATGTCGTGCAGCAGCTGCCCAGCCTTGAAGAGGACGCCTGTGGGAGTCGAACGGGACTGGAGGCGATCCATACTGTGGCAGGACGGCAGAGCTAGCTCCGGCAGAAGTTGGATGCGCGGGAGAGGTCGGGAGAGGAAGAGAGAGAAGATTTTAGGGTTTTCCAAAAATAAAATCCACCACCTTCTATTTAAAAACTTTTTAAAACCGGAAACTAACTTCCTCTGACCATAACTTTCTCATACGATATCCGATTTACGTGTGCCGCATATATACGAACTCGTATCGCCAAAATCTACAACTTTTATGAAGGAAGTTTTCACAAATAACTTACAGAAAAAAAAAATCAACTTTTGGCCTCTTAAAAGTCAAAACACCTTAAAATTTACTCCTGAAACTTCAACTTCGCACTAACTAAAAAATTTCCACAATTAAACCTTCATTAATTTCAGAAATAATATAAGAAAATTGATATGAAAATCTAGAGTATTACATTAACTTTGACCAATTTAAAAGTGCATGCATATATTATTGGCTAAATCATAGTTTATTGGAATGCAAATGACATTGCTGTTACGGTATCTTATTGTGCATTCCCACATCACAAATTAAAAGATCACATATTGTGCTGCCTTTCCCAATCTCATTAGAGAATATATCCACAAGCATAGCACTGATAAGTAGTTTTCTGTTTTTGGTAAATGGGACAGTTTAGATAAGTTTCTGTTTAAGAATCGAATGGGACGTGTGAGATAAGTTGTTTTGTGGGGTGTGACTCACAAACTCTTTAATTGATGAAACTAGTAAGAATGATAAAACATTGTGATTTGGAAACGGACTTAATTGATTACAACTTAGAGACGTTGAAATGTAGGTTTTATTATTTGTGAAAGATGCCTCTCTTATACGTATGCTAATTTTTATTTTTGAAAAGTATCAACGACTCTTATCAATCTTTTTGGACTATAGTTTTACCAGTTACGTAATAGACCATGCATGAAACAGTGACTCAATGACACACTGAGCATCCCGAAGTCTTCTCTCGTTGTAAATGTGCATCATGACTAAGTATCATATGTCATGATGTCCGGTCATAAACTAATAATGAAGGTATGGAGGATGCTCTGTCCAGCTTGTATTCATTAGGTGTTCCTATACAACAATATTTTTTTTTTGTTGGTAATGAAAAATTCACTGATGGAAAAACAAAGAACAATAGCTGAAACAAAAACACGAAGGAGACAAACTGCCCCATTAAGGAGGGGGGGAAATTGCATCAAAAAGTAAAATTCTCGTCACACATGCGTGATAGATTGCACAATTACCTCCATGATCGTATGGACTTCCACTATATCAGCCCTTATCACCTATAACTTTAAGTTTACTCCAACATCTCAATGTGTAAATTGAGAAGGGATCGACATTAGAAACTACAGAAAATAGAAACAACATGAGACAACATGCAGCATTCAACTGATGAATATTGATCATGTCAAGAGAAAGATCTCTCATATAGTCATATAAAGATTGTCTAGAACTAGTCATACAAACATTATTTAACACACAGTTGGAATCATCTTTCTCGATGCTATGATCATGCGCTTTGTGATATGAGACTGAATTCCAATTGAAAATAATATTGGCAAGACTTCGATCTGGGTTTTCTTTGCAACAAATTGAAACCATAATATACAATATATTGATATCTATTTCCCTCTCTCTCTCTTTTTTGTAATTGAATTACGAGACAGAGGTCTAGTTTATGATTTATCAACAATTCATTGGTAAAGGTAAAGCCGACTGAATCATTGAAAATATATGATCGATGTATACATGTTTGGCATCTTTGAAATTCAATGGAATGTGCTGAAGCAATTAACAAAATAAAAGAAGTCCAATTAATGAATTAAGCAGGATGAAGATGACAACATCCCAAAAGAGTTGACACGTTTACCAAAATGAAAGCATGCGTGCAAGATTCTTTGAGTTCTACTTTGATGTTTGTATCTAGATTTATACAGTGACATTTTCAATCAATACATACAAATCGTGCGATAATTTTATCAGTACGTGTTTAAGGTGTCTTTAATTGTTAAAACGAATAAGAAAGTAACATGCTAGTATAAAGTATACACTATCTTTCTAAATTTTAAAACATAACCAATATTCGCGCACTTGAACATGATAAAAGTTATCATGGTATAACGATTGTTTCTTTACCTGAATTTGATTAAAGTTATCGTTTCTTTGCTTGAGTTTGACTAACAATTTCATTAAAACTAGTTTGATGTAACATGTTTTGTGTCAACTACTTAAAGGTGAGAATGGACTATGGCCATATGCGATTTTTCTTTCTCATGAATGAAAGAATAAGCACTTGTTAAGTTTTGATAAAGTAGGAATTCTGGACCAGATAGAGATAAGCGTGGTTGATAAGGTGTCTGGTGGAAGTAGACAGACTTGGAATAAATATAAGCAGAAGTCACCTCCCTGCATATAATTCCAATAACTTATCAGATCGATTCAATATCCACCGCGCAGCCCTACCTACCACTACCGACGACTAAGGACCAAGAACTCGATCAAAACAACGAGTTTACCGACGAGCCAAATCTGTGGTTGACAAAAGTTATTGAACATGCAGAAAACGAAAGGTTGAACTTGAATTATCGAGCCTACGGTTGAAATTGTATAGGTTATGCAAGTCATTCCAACGGCCTGAAATACGATGCAATATGAATGGTTAAATTTTATAACTTAAATACAAATACATGATGGTCTGAAGATATGAAGGATTGGGATTTCATAATGTACTCACATGTCGTGGAATTTCCATAGTTTGTCTATGTGTCCTGGTTGAGATTTTCACTAGTTAGCTAGCTAGGGTTGGCAAACTTTTCCACATGAATAATTTGGAATAATAATTAATTGACCCTATCTATCAGGGATATGCAGAAAATGTTTCTATATGAATCACTAATGTTATATGAATCCAAATTCTACGAACCATTCATTATAATGGAATAAGATGAACAAGGTTGAAGAGGTTGCAATGGAATCACAACTCGTGATGGATTCCAGATCTGTCGCCTCAATACCAAACCAGATGGTATTATTAGTAACATATATAGAAATCACTCAATTGCTAACAAAAAAAAACATGGAATCTTGGATGATTGATCATTGATGTGGCCACGAACATGACTAATTTTTCTTTTTTCTTTTGCTATGTTGGATAGAACCTGATTGTTAATTTTTACCAAGTCATTTGACTTCAAGCCTATTATATGTATAATCGATCATTATTTTCTCAAAAAAAAAAAAAAATTGATACCACATACATAAATAATTGGCATGCAGTTGCGGCCTCGTGCATGCGCCAACATGTTCATGGCTTCATGCATCAGATGGATACATAAACTATGTTTCAGTTGACCTAATAATGTGCGCATGCTATTGTGTACTTGTCACAACAAATTATTATTGATCCGATGCAATTGTCTGTCCAAATATTGTTATACGAAGAAAATAGAAAATAATGCGAAATAGATCTGATTCAAAAACCATACATCCAAGTTTTGGTGTAAATTTCAGTTCAAAAAAAAAGTTTTGGTGTAAATTCCAAATTAGAAGAACAGAAACCAAATCTAGTTCTAAGTTTTTGTTTTATATTCCAAATTGTATATATTCCAGAATTTTTCTGTCACGTCGAGTAAAGATTTGTGTGCTTACCCACCAACCTTGGAATTCATTGGAGAATGAATGATCGATCGATATTAACAACGTGAGAACACCTGGTCTTGAAGCCATCTTAAGTTGTTTTGCGAATGGGATGCAAAGTTTGAAGAATGAATCGAATAAGATTCCAAAGTATAAGTGAACATTATTTGTATTTCTTTGTTAGAGAAAGTCTACTATTGCCATGCTTTGTATTTTGAATGATGTAATATATATCCTTTATGAGTTCAAAAGGGTTGGTTAAGTAATTTAGATAAGAAGCCTATGAGGTGTGGTTCGTGATATGTTAAAATGAAAGTCATTTTAACAAAAAAACACTACGTCACAAAATGTTTCAAACGACAATCTACGTCTGTACAGTGGCTGTGGCTCTATTCTAATGTTGACATTAGATACATTTATGATGGAATAGACGGTTTGTTTGATAATACGGGCAAATGAATAGGACTAATTAGGCATGGGTTATACATTGTCAAGACTGCTTGGGTGAAGTTTCCAAAGCTTTAAATGTCAATTTGGACAAGCACCATGGCAACCAAATGGGGTGTTTGTTACATCCATGGCAAGCAAATGTGGTGTTTGTTATATCGCACTCCATCCACTCATGATGTCATGCACGTCTACGACGTAATTTTCAAATTGTTTTTAGCATAAATTCTTCCTCTTTATTTATAGGAACAAATTACTATACAAGCAACGAAAACTAAAAGAAAATAGATAAAAATGAATAAATTACATGCAACGAAGACTAAAAAGAAGAATTATCAAAAGTATTACTCATAAAATATATGTTAGGACAAACGTTGAAATTCCAACAACTAAACAACACCAAATACATTAATTGGAAATTCAAGCTTGAAATGATTACTGAACTTCATATACAAACGATTTAACGAGCGTTTTGAAATTTGAATCTCTAAAATCGAGAACTGTTGGATTAACTTATTGTGCGAAATTACACAACATCCTTAAATTCATAGTTTTATACTTCTGTTACCCTCTAACCGCACTAAAAACTTTCAGCGTTTGGCTTTCGGTTTCAAACTCATCTCGTTCTCCCTTTATTAGTTTTCCTTTTTCTATATCTCCTTCTCCCTTAACTTACTTGTGTTGATGTTCTTCCATTTTGTACAAAAGTAACTTTCACTCTTTCACACTAGGAAAAGGCAATTTCCCTGAAATGGAAAGTACACAACTGTAGACTAACCATTGCACTATTGCAGTATCTTTACAAGGATATTCCCCGCCAATCCGGAAAGGAAGAGAGAGAGAACTGCGTGACTAGACTGATGGTGTCAGTGATTTAGATGTAACCAAACTTATGGACATTGAAAAACTCGGGACACTTTTCTCTATATAATGTCCCTCTGAGCACTTGTTTTGGATCTCACACCCTCACATCCTCTCTTTCTCAGTCCTCAACTTTCGTCTTCTTCTTCAATCGTCTTTGGTTGAAACCCAAGATTTCAGGTACTCCCAAATTCCCATCTGGGTCATCCAAAGATCAACTCTTTTCTTTCGCATTTTCTAAAAACAGAACAATCTTTCTTCTCCATAGAAGCTCTCGTTTTGAAGCAAAACTCTGGCCCCTACATTATCTCACACGTGTTTGTCTCCAAAGTTTAAGGGCCCCCCTATTATTGCGGGTCTTGATCAGAGTTTTTTCTCTGGCTAGTGTTTCTGATTCAATCCGGGATTCTGGGGGCTCTGTTTTTTTTTCTTTCGTTTTGGTCATTGCTCTGCTTTTGCGTTTTTGAAAGTTCTGATTTTTGTTTCTGGGTTTGGTTTTTTATATATCAGATAGTGAGGAGGCTCAGTGGGAGCAATGGCTCATAGGAGTTTGGAGAAGTTGGCGTCTATTGACGCTCAGCTTCGGGCTCTGGTTCCGGCCAAAGTGAGCGAGGATGACAAGCTTGTTGAGTATGATGCTCTGCTTTTGGATCGGTTTCTGGATATTCTCCAAGATTTGCATGGGGAAGATCTCAGGGAAACGGTGAGTGTTTTTCAATTTGGTTGGTTTGAAGTTTTGGTGTTTGATCAGTTGGGAATGTTGATGATCGGTTTTGAGGGATACCCTTTATGCCAAAAAGTTGAAATTTTAATTGGAAATGGTTGCATTGGTTGTTTGATCATATAAACTTATAAAGCATGGAACTTTACTTGTGAATTTGAATCCCATTTCATGTAGTTTTTGTGGATTTGTGGACTGAGGTTATGCATTTGTTTGCTTTAAGGAAGATCCAAATCTGAAATCTGTCTCTGTTGATAAGTGGATACTGGATGAAGGCCCCAGTGCTGTTAATGATTACTTAAGCAAAAATTAGTTTTTTAGGCTTCTTAGTTTGAGATATACAGTTTTGATTTGGTCAATAGTAGTGATCCAAAACACTTGGAGTTACAACTATGATTGATTGTGTTTTATAGTCTATTCTAAAGCATGGAACTGTCAATTGAATCCGAAAACGAATTCAATCTTTGTATAAATCTTTTCAATTCAGGGATCCTGTGATTGATGGGTGGATTTGTTGGCTTTGATGAATATCTTAAATCATCTTTGATGTTTTGTGAAAAGTGGATTTCAGTAAAGACCGGAACTGCTCATGATATCTTATTGACAATAGTGTAGGCTTGTATAGCTTGTTTGGTTAATAAGAGGATTTCCTCGTGTACATTTGAGACCTTCTAGTGGATTTTTGTTTTGGATTTGAGAGCAATTCTTGGCCTCTTTGCCACATTTGAGGTCAATGCCAAAGTCATATGATTTTTTTGTTCTGAAAGCTACTGTGATGATTGTTATCAGGTGATATGCAATTAAAGGATATCTATAATATGTGATATGTTTGTTTTATGCAGGTCCAATCCTGTTATGAGCTTTCTGCTGAGTATGAAGGAAAGCATGATCCACAAAAACTTGCAGAACTTGGAAATGTATTGACAAGTTTGGATCCTGGGGATTCCATTGTTATAGCAAAATCCTTTGCTCACATGCTTAGCTTGGCCAACTTGGCTGAGGAGGTCCAGATTGCTTACCGCAGACGAAACAAACTGAAAAAGGGTGACTTTGCAGATGAAAATTCTGCAACAACTGAGTCAGACATTGAAGAAACTCTCAAGAGGCTTGTGGGGGAATTTAAGAAGTCTCCTGAAGAGGTTTTTGATGCTCTTAAAAATCAGACGGTAGATCTTGTCTTCACTGCTCATCCTACACAATCAGTCCGTAGATCCTTGCTTCAGAAGCATGGGAGGTTTGCTCTCAATCTTCTACTATCTTGCATTGCAGTTCTTATCTCTACAGATATCTTAATGTTTTTTTTTCAGTTTCATTATAAATTTGAGCTTCCCCCTACTAGATTCGTTGCTCAGATTCTTATCGCCTTTTTGTCTTGCGTGCATATGTCCAGGATCCGGAATTGCTTAACGCAGTTGTATGCCAAAGACATCACTCCTGATGATAAGCAGGAGATTGATGAGGCGCTTCAGAGAGAGGTAATATTAGCACCCATTTTGGTTATGTATTCTATATGTACAATCAATTTATGAAATCATTGACATGGGCTTTTCTCACATTTGCCTTGTGTCATTCATGTTGGCATTCCAACTCGTGTAGATTCAAGCCGCATTTCGTACGGATGAGATACGCAGAACAGCTCCGACTCCACAAGATGAGATGAGGGCAGGGATGAGCTACTTCCATGAAACAATCTGGAATGGTGTCCCAAAGTTTCTGCGTCGTGTTGACACAGCTTTGAAGAATATTGGGATTGATGAACGCGTTCCCTATAATGCCCCACTTATTCAATTCTCTTCTTGGATGGGTGGTGATCGTGATGGTAAGACCCTTTATGATCAAACTATGAGCTTGAATTATATGCAATTTTTTCTGTTGTCGGAAAAAGAAAAGCAAAAAAGACTTCCATAAATATATTTAGAATTTTCCACTCAGTAAATATGATCTTGAATATGACAAAACAGCTTTGTTCCTCACCTTATTTCGCTGTTTGTTACCCTTACATAGTTATATTTCTCGGGACAAGCATGATGTGTACATTAGTGGTTACAAATGTGTGTTTTTCCTTCTTTCACTAAGCTTTACATTCTTCTGTCATGGGATACAGGTAATCCAAGAGTAACTCCTGAAGTCACAAGGGATGTGTGCCTTCTGGCTAGAATGATGGCTGCTAATATGTACTATTCTCAGATAGAGGATCTCATGTTTGAGGTACCTGACAACGCATCTTGAAATTGTCTGATGAGCTTCATCTACACAATTAAATGGTTATCTTACTACATCAGTGTCATACAGTCATACTTAGCTAATGTCCTTTCTATGGCAGTTGTCTATGTGGCGCTGCACTGATGAACTCCGTGTTCGTGCTGATGTACTTCACAGGTCCACAAGGAGAGATGCAAAGCACTACATAGGTAATTATCTTCTTTGGAACTGTGATGAAAAACTAATATCTTATATGAATATGTTGGTAATTGGATACCTTGGAGGGATTTCTTGACAATCATTTATTGTACCCCAACATTTGAACTTTACAGATAGTAATGCCCCAGAAAAATGGCTTATGATAAACATTTTATCCCCATGCAACAACAAGTTTCTGTAGTCAACGAATAGGAATAACTCAATAAAGGACTATCAGAGCTAGATAACAAAATAATACATGTTTCTTCCTAAAGATTTCTTTTTGTATGGGATGATATCATATAAGTTTCATTACGTTGTAGAATACATTCTAGGTTAAACCTTCTCAAATCGTACTTCCCGATCCACCCAAAAAATAACTTAGAATGTTCTCTGTTTTGTGAAATCGTAAGGGAAAGTGATGTTTATTTATTAGGCTTACCGACGAGAAATGCACACCTCTTGTGGAGCATATGGATACTCCTTTCCTTTGCACTTCTAAAGTTTTGTGTGTGCGCAGTTGGTCAGAGTCCAGTTGTGATACTCATTGGATCTGTTTCTTGTTACAGAATTTTGGAAGCAAGTTCCTCCCAATGAACCTTACCGTGTGATCCTTGGTGATTTAAGGGATAAGCTTTATCATACACGTGAGCGTTCTCGCCAGTTGTTAGCCAGTGGGCACTCTGAGATTCCTGAGGAAGCAGCATTGACCAGTGTTGAGCAGGTACTGCCATTTTAGGACACTGTCTGACTGCTAACTCGCTTGTTTATTTTTTAATCTGGTTAATTGGTTATGGTCCTAACTGAAATTTAAATTACATGTAGTTCTTGGAACCACTCGAACTATGCTATAGATCACTCTGCTCTTGTGGCGATCGGGCAATTGCCGATGGCTCCCTTCTTGACTTCTTAAGGCAAGTCTCGACCTTTGGGCTTTCGCTTGTGAGACTTGATATTCGGCAAGAATCTGATAGGCACACTGATGTCATGGATGCCATCACCAAGCATCTGGAAATTGGCTCCTATAGAGAATGGTCTGAAGAACGCCGTCAGGAGTGGCTTCTATCTGAACTTAGTGGCAAGCGCCCGTTGTTTGGCTCTGATCTTCCAAAGACTGAAGAAATTGCTGATGTTTTAGATACATTGCATGTGATAGCAGAACTCCCAGCTGACAACTTTGGAGCATACATCATCTCAATGGCAACCGCTGCATCTGATGTCCTTGCAGTTGAGCTCCTGCAACGTGAATGTCATGTGAAGACCCCACTAAGAGTCGTTCCACTGTTTGAGAAGCTTGCAGATTTGGAGGCTGCTCCTGCTGCGTTGTCTCGGCTCTTCTCAATTGATTGGTATAAGGAAAGGATCCATGGAAAGCAAGAAGTCATGATTGGGTACTCAGATTCTGGTAAAGATGCAGGGCGTTTCTCAGCTGCCTGGCAGTTATACAAGGCCCAGGAGGACCTTATAAAGGTTGCCAAGGATTTTGGTGTGAAGCTAACTATGTTCCATGGTCGTGGTGGGACTGTTGGAAGGGGAGGTGGACCAACCCATCTTGCTATATTGTCTCAGCCACCTGATACGATTCATGGTTCCCTCCGTGTGACTGTCCAAGGTGAAGTTATTGAGCAGTCGTTTGGAGAGGAGCTCTTGTGTTTTAGAACACTCCAGCGTTTCACAGCTGCTACTCTAGAGCATGGCATGCATTTCCCAGTTTCACCAAAACCAGAATGGCGTGAACTTATGGATGAAATGGCTGTTGTATCTACCGAGGCCTACCGTAATATTGTTTTCAAAGAACCCAGATTCGTCGAGTATTTCCGTCTTGTAAGTATTTTAATACCTTGGTTTTGTCACATTAGTTTTTCTATTGACTATTTTCATTATAATGACCTTTCTGAAACATATGATGTAGGCTACACCTGAGCTGGAGTATGGTCGGATGAACATTGGCAGTCGCCCATCAAAGCGAAAGCCTAGTGGAGGCATTGAGTCACTTCGTGCAATCCCATGGATCTTTGCCTGGACACAAACAAGGTTCCATCTTCCAGTGTGGTTGGGCTTTGGAGAAGCTTTCAAGCATGTCATTGAGAAGGACATTAGGAACCTTCACATGCTGCAAGAGATGTACAATCAATGGCCATTTTTCAGGGTCACCATTGATTTAGTTGAAATGGTGTTTGCCAAGGGAAACCCCGGAATTGCTGCTTTGTATGATAAACTCCTTGTTTCAGAAGACCTATGGTCATTCGGAGAGGGTTTGAGAGCTGACTATGCAGAAACCCAGAAATATCTCTTGCAGGTAAATCCATTGGAAGAGTACATATTACATTTGTGCACATCAACTCATGAATGTTTTTTTTTGGCATACTTATATACTACCAATTCTCTTGCAGTATTCTGTGTTCTTTGATTTTGCCAGCAATACACCTCTTTGCATAAATTGACCTTTTGCCTTTTCTACTTCTAGATTGCTGGACACAAGGATCTTCTTGAAGGAGACCCCCACCTGAAGCAAAGACTTCGCCTGCGTGATTCGTACATCACCACTCTCAATGTCTGCCAAGCATATACACTGAAACGGATCCGAGATCCTACCTACCATGTGACTGTTCGACCACATCTGTCCAAGGATATTATGGAGTCAAACAAACCAGCTGATGAACTTGTGAAGCTGAACCCAACAAGTGAGTATGCCCCTGGTTTGGAGGACACCCTTATCTTGACGATGAAGGGTATTGCAGCTGGCTTGCAGAACACTGGTTAAACATGCGTCTCTTATGTGTTTCTATGCGTTTTTCCTTCCTGTTTTTCTGTTTTATAGAGATGGGCTGTGTCCCAGAAACTGAATTTTTATTTACATGAAGTGGATGCCTTTGATCATCCACCTTAAAAGGTCAGATAACTGCTGTTCTACGATCAGATTACGGTGCTCAAACATAGTCACCATTGTTATCCTTGCCTCGGAAGAAATTGAACTCAATGTTACCCTTTTGTTGTGCTTAATACAGATGGTGATATGAGACTTCACGTTTAATAACTTGGTTTTTGCCAATAGAACAGTGTCTGTTTTTTTCCTTTTATTTATCAAATAATCAGACGACCATCACACTACAACACTACGAGTTTACAACCTTTTCTCACATCAAGTAATGTTGGGTGTTTTCCTTTCTCTTGTAACACATTAGCCACACCATCAGGATAATAAAACTCGCAAAACACTTTGGTGACCAATGTTATCTGTGTGGAAGGATGGAAGATATAATTCTGCCTAAAACCTCAAGGAGGTCATGTAGCTGTGGACAAAATCTTTGGCGGCCTTTAAAGCTTCTTGATTGTATCATTGCCATCTCTCCAAGTTGATTTACACATTAACACATTTAATTCGATAAATTCCAAGCTAGATTTACAGTACTGGTAAAGCCACAGTAGAACTCATACTGAGTTCATCTTCGTAGCAGATGCAAATCAGACATTTTAATCAGACTCATTCCGTAAGTTTGAACAAGTCATTCTGCAACCAACTTTGCCTGGTGTTGTCCAATGCTATCATCACTTTAACCTGGTAATAAGATGAAATCACGATGCTAAGTTGCATGATATTTAGGTAATGGATCCAGTTAATCTCATCTTAATGAATAACGGGGGCAGAAATATGAATGTATCATATCATAATGAGCATACTCCTATGCTTCTAATACACAATCAAATTCAAATGGGTTAGTTTGAGCTTGAATCATATTACTTCCTTTATCAGGTCTTTCCATTTCAATGCAAAAACGGTGAAACAGTGCGTTCAAAACAGAAAAAAGAAACTTGAAATCGCTTCTCCTGTCCAAAAACTCTTTCCTTTCGTCCTACATTCCTACCCTGAGACGACAAATTTAGTTTTTATAGGCATTTTGGATCCAGCTATTGTAATAGCCCTTCTGGCTACATTTTCTGCAACTCCGCTCACTTCATAAAGTATTCTCCCTGGTAAAACAACAGCCACCCTATGCGAGACAGCTCCTTTTCCCTTCCCCATACGTACTTCTGTAGGCTTTGCTGTAACTGGTTTGTCTGTAATTACTCGTACCCATATTTTCCCTCCGCCACGTGCATTTCGTGACATAGCTCTCCGCCCTGCTTCTAATTGTCTAGCTGTGATCCAAGCAGGTTCAAGCGCTTGAAGACCATATTTACCAAAGCTGACACGATTACCTCGACAAGAAAGTCCATGCATTCTTCCCTTGCGCCATCCTTTTCTAAATCTGAACATAAACACAAGCAAAACCACCTAAGCAACAAAGGAACTTAAATAATGGTGGAAGACAGGAACATTATCAAGCTAGTAAGTTGACATGTATATCTTTTCGAAACTGACCCTCCACTTCCACCACCACCAGGTTGAGCTGAATAGTAAGCGTAATTCTTCCCTACAGTAGCCCCACCAATCAACCCAATATTTCCTCTTCTTTGGTATGGAGCAAGAAAGTCAACAACCTGTACATGAATTAAGTAATATAAGTTTACTGAAACCAGAGTATCTAGAACAGGCGCAAAGGCAGGAAAGCAATTACAACATTGAATGCTATTAAAAAAGAACATTTGAAAGGTTAATAACAAGACCTTAGTTCTAGTAGCAAGAGTCTGTTGGACAGAAGGCACACTAATAGCTTGGGCAGAAGAGATGAAACGCTGGGAGGTTGTTCTAAACCCTCCAAGATAAGTAGCTGTAGTAGCTTGGTATTGGACAGAAGATGGGATACGACCAAGCAAAGCAGGCACCTGTGAATTAGTCTACAGGATGGGACAGAAACAAGCAATCCGATGAGTAAGGAGACAACATCTTCAATAGTTCTTCAACACATCAACTGAGTTATGCCCAAAAAGAAAAAAAATGTATCAACAGATGTAAACCAAGTCAATGTAGAAACAACGACCAAGTATCAATGAACAACTTGATCCCTACACAGCATAACTATTAACATCAAAGCTTTCAACAACAGAAGCCCATGATAATCAAAGAGCTGAAAGATTGTGTACGGAACAGCACAAAACATCAACACCACCTAGATCTAGAAATCCTGGACACCAACTCATTAGTCAATCAAACTCAAACCATCTAAATCCATACGAGCGCCTAAATCAACACTTCAGTTCTTATCAAAGCTAATGCAACCAGTCCTCGTAAAGCCAAATTAGCAAGCACAGACCGAAAACAGTAAAGCCCTATGGCTCTCCTAACCTCAAACTACTGGAAATCAGACTGACCCTAGTCGGTAAAGACACTTGTGACGAAATAACATCGAACAGTAAATGTACAACTTGATCCCTGCATAACATAAGCTTTTGACAGGAGGCCATAAATTTGGAAAAATCAGTTGTACTGCACAAAACAAAACGCGGCAACAACACTCAGGATCTAGAAAGACTAGCTAAATCAACTCTTATATCAGCCAAAGTCAAATAACTTAACTCGAAACAAGCACAACTTCAACACTTGCACCTCGACCATCACTAGAGCCTAACATTATTTATCAGACGTAAGCAAAATCTATTAAGTAAAAATCAATGCACTACTTGAACTCTACACAATATAACAAGCAAGACTGAAGCTTTTCAACAGCACAAGGCAGAAATTTGGATCAATCAGCTTAAAAACACAATGTTAATAACATCAAGAAATAGAAATCAAGAACAGCAACACATAGATCAAATAAAAACTCCATTCATTTCCACTAAACCCCTAAAATCTCTTACCAAAACTAATGGCAGGCTTTGTAAAGCTCTAAACTTTTTCTGCCGAATCTAATGGAAACCACACAAGTTGTAAACAAATGAGCTTGGGGGCTTACGGTGATAGAAGAAGCGGCGTGGAGCATACGGTGGCCGCTGAGAAGAGCATCCCGGAGGGGCGATTGCGACGGGGTTGAGAGAGTGGGGTTATAGTTTGAGATCGGGAATTTGGCCGGCGATCGGAGAAGAGGGGATAAGAGCCGACGCGACGCCATTTCGTTGGTTTAGGGATTTCAGAGAAGACTGAAGCAGAAGAAGAAGAAGAAGAAGAAGAAGAAGAGAGTAAACACAACTATAAGTTTTTCTTCAGCTATTTTATTTGTTCCTTTTTAAATTTTTTTTGATCAAAAGCTATTTTATTTGTTCTGTAATTTTATTCTGTAGCGTAAATAGTTAATCAGAAAAATAAATATATTTTTCTTCTCAATGACATAACTGCTACTTGCATCGTCACCGTACGATAAAGTTAGCCGAGCTGCTGTAACAAAAACTAACTATCAATTTATGACTAGCAACTTGAGGGACATTTAGCTTTGTGTGTTTACGGTGAGAGATTAGTGCATTTTTCATAGGATACTTTCATAGATCTCTGTCTAAATAATGACAACTAAGTAAGTGTGTTACTAACTTGCTAACATAGCCGATATAATTTGTTACCTCATTCTCAATGAAAAAAAAATGACTTAGTTGTTAGTTTTCAAGCAAAGCAACTTCTCTCATTTACTTCTTTCATGTTGGTTCTTCATTTATTAACCATCTTAATTATTTCATCATTTGTAAGTAGTTCGCACGAATGTACTAGAATCGCTTGCACTTTTCTTATCTCATTTTTCATATTTTAGACATAGTCTTTCCCCAACTATATAGTGAAGCAACCAAAATAACGTAATATGTGTAACAAAGTCAAACATTAGATCAAATGATGTATGAGGTTAATAATACATCTCTAAAAAGAATCAAGTATACATATCTATTGTTGAATTTTAATACTATGAAACACTTTAAAGTCTTCTACTGATCTAATCTCAACATACTCTCGCCTCTCGCAAGAGAGTATTCTTAGCAACATCAAGTTCTGGCTTGGGGCGGCTTTGAAAATCCGATTGAGAAGGTGATCTCTCCTCCTCTCTATCATATCAAACATGTGGTGGTGATGACGGCTTTGTTCATCAGAATCTCCTAACCGCCGCCAATCAAACCACCTCCTAGCGCTCCAATCCTCTTCAACGTTCCCAGGCCAATATTGGAGGCTGCTAGGGTTTCTCTCAAGGCTTTTCTAGGAGTTGGGCTTGAATGAGCTTGGGCTGGATCAACTAGGGCTTCATTTGATTGGGCTCTGGCGGATGAATTTTGGCTTGGGCCCCTAATTTAGAATGAGTTTTGGTTCAGGTAACTAGTGATTTTCGCAGAGTCTTGATAGTTTTCTCGGAAACTTAGTTTCATCTGTAAAATAATTGTGCTTAATCGCTACAAAGTGGGTGTACTTAGGATTTCAAAGCTTATGCTTTATCTACTATATGACTTGCAATTTTGTAAGATGATATTTTCGGACGACCCCACAAGGATACATCGTCTTTGTACTGCTTACTTTGATTTAAATAGAATGACCTTTTGATTAAAAAAAAAAAAAAATCTCAACATACTCTCTTTTTTTTTTTTGGTCAAAAATCTCAGCATACTCAAGTCCTCTAAAAATTTTGAAATAAAATCATACAATTTACTTTCATCACCATAAGTATTTTTTTTTAGTTTTGTACAGTTGGAATTGTATTTTAGCATAAGAGAAAATGATGTGTAATTACAAAAAAGAAAAGGCTCCGAAAAACGAAAAGGCTGGTTTTCTAATCTTTACAGTCTGTTAAAGTTTCAATCTTTACTTGTTTCCAAGGTAAAGAACCCACTCAACTCATCTTCCTCCTTTCCCAGCTTGACTAAACCCAACAGAGTCGAGTCAGCACTGCACCAATCGACGATGGCTCTCTCAACCCGGCAGAGACGTCCTCAGCCGTCCGATCCTTCCTCCTCATCGTCGCTGTCGCCGTCTGTATCCTACACCAAAGTCGACAAGCAACCCAAATCAGGCGGCGTCGCGGCGGAGAAGGGCTTCAGCTGGTTCGTTCCGCTCCTGGCTTTGGGTATGCTCCGCTACATGAGCGCCACGTCGAACATCATTCACGACTGCGATGAGGTCTTTAACTACTGGGAGCCTCTTCATTACCTTCTCTACAAATCTGGCTTCCAGACTTGGGAATACAGGTACCCTTTTCGTCATTCTTGCCCAAATTCCATTTCTTTCCAATCAAAAAATGTGTTGATTTTGGGTACTAGTTGTGTTAGAGTATTGCGTAATTAGTTGCATTGCGAAATACATGTTACTTATGCTTAGGATGATAGTGTCATGGGTGAGAGTGAAATGGTGCGTCATCATTAAGGAATTGCAGGTCAATTTTCCGTACAATTTTGTGTACTTTTATCACCAACTAATCCTTGTTTCTTATTATGATATGCCGACTCTTGCAGTTCTCAGTTTGCACTTCGGTCATATTTGTACATTCTTTTCCATGAATTGGTGGGTCGGCCGGCTTCATGGTTGTTCGGTGAGGAAAAAGTAAGAAGTTTATGCATGCTTTTTCAACTGTTTTTCTTCTCATATTTGTTGACATTTTATTTTATCGGCTTTTTTTGTGGTGAGCCATGTTCTGAACCATATTGTTGTTGCTGGCAGGTGAAAGTGTTTTATGCTGTTAGGATGTTTCTTGGACTCGTTTCTGTTATTACTGAAACCATTCTGGTTTATGCTCTGTCAAGAAAGTATGGGAAACGTCTCGCGTCGTATACACTTGCCATGCTATGCTTAACCAGCGGTTGTTTCTTTGCTAGTACAAGTATGTGGCCGTGGTTCTTCTTGCTTATCTTATTTATATTTGTTCTTTCCCAGTGTTATTTCACTTGCTTGTCTTGAGGGGTAGTTGTTCAGTGATATAACAATTCTTTGTATTGCCAGGTTTCTTGCCAAGTTCGTTCTCTATGTATGCCGTCTCTCTTTCATCAGGGTTGTTTCTTCTAGACAAACATGCCATGGCAGTTTCAGTTGCAGCTGCTGGTGTAATCCTTGGCTGGCCTTTCTCAATCTTGGTTTTTCTGCCCGTCACAATCTACTCTCTAGCTAGAAGGTTCAAACTAGCATTTATTGCTGGTGCTGCCACCTCTATTGTTGTTCTTGTAAGTTACTCGCTACTAGTTTTTGTTTGATATGCAATTTACATATGCATGTACCCAGAGCACTTGGCACACAAGCTGAAAATTTTCTCATTTCGTTATGCTCATGCCTATACATTTTAATTCTTTCAGGCACTGTCGGTTCTCGTTGACCACAGCTACTACAGCAGATGGACATCATCTGTGTTAAACTTATTGGTCTACAATGTGGCAGGAGGCGGTGAGAGCCATTTGTATGGAACTGAAGGACCACTCTTTTATCTGCGGAATGGGTTTAACAATTTTAACTTCTGTTTCGTACTCGCATTACTGTTTCTGGTATTGCTGCCAATCGCAAAGAAAAAGTATGCCCCTGACCTGCTGATTGTGGTCTCGCCGATATATATTTGGTTGGCATTTATGTCTCTGCAGCCTCATAAAGAAGAAAGGTTAGACAGACTAAATCTTTCCTTATAGTATATTTTGTCTTGTCAGTGTGCTGAATGGGTGGCTTAAAAGAATTATATGGTGCAAAAACTTAGAAAATGAAATTTAGTTTCTTTAAATAATTATAGTTCTATACTAAATGGCTGGAACTTGGATATTTACACTGAAAATCCGGTGTTTTTGATTTTGTTTGTGTGTTTCCTTCCATCTTTTTATTGTTAAGCTTCATTAACGTGGAGGTTAGATGGGAGTGATAGTTAACTCAATTCTTCATTGCAGGTTTCTTTATCCGATATATCCACTAATTTGCGTTGCCGCCTCAGCTGTTATTGAGAGCTTTCCTGATGTTTTCCGATCCAAGTATAATTCCCATGACGATTCTGCATTGGTTATGGTAAGTATATCATATATTTCATCTAACTTTGTTATATTACCTTTACCAACTGCTTCTCTATGGTCATACTATTGTTGTTTGTACATGTAGGCCGCAAAGATTCTGAGGCCAGTGATTCTTAGTCTTATTCTGTGTGCTTCCCATGCTCGAACGTTTTCACTGATTAATGGATATTCTGCTCCCATAGAGATATACAAGCTTTTGGAGCATCATGAAGATGCAGGACCAGGTGAGAATCAGTACATTTGCTACTTCAGTTTTATTGACCTCAAAAGTGCATTGTTCTATAAATTTACTGTTCACTGTCGCTGTAACTGAACATGGCTTTTTGATGTATACATAAGAAAGTATAAAATCATGTTGCAATTTTACTTGGGAACTATAAATAACATGCCTTCTCTGGTAACCAGAATGCAAATGTCCCCTTTTTTGGTCTGAAGAATGCCAATGTCTTGTGTTTAATAAACATCAATATATTCCAAAAATGTTCAATTTACTTTCTAGTCTGACATTCGTTTTGCCCATTTAACCTAGATTATATACCCCACCTTTTATCAAACTTGTGTTTGTTGTGGGAGTGTTCTTAAACTAGTTGACAAGGTGGTTCTTTTTATTGCTGTTGACCATTTCTGTCTCTTTGTCTCTACTACTCTGCACTTTACTAGCAAGGACTAATCGCCGTTATAGTCAGTAATATCATAGTTTTTCTGAGGCCTGACTCTCCATCAAAAGCTAGACCATGCAATTGTAGAACGATAAAATGTCACTTAAACTTCTTATATTTTACTTTCTTAATGTCAGGTTCTGTACTTTGTGTTGGAAGCGAATGGCACCGTTTCCCATCATCCTTCTTTGTTCCTGATTATGTGGGAGAGGTCCGTTGGATAGATGACGGGTTCCAAGGACTCCTTCCATTCCCATTCAATTCTACGTTGGGTGGAACAGCGGCAGCCCCACCATATCTTAACAATAAGAACAAAGCCTCTGATGAGCAATATGTAAGTCACACTTTTTGAGCTAGTTTAGAATTAAAATGCTCTATGCTGATTAGTTTTTGTCTTGAAAATTTATTGTTTTTCATTGAAATAATGACCTATTATCTATGTTACAGCTCCGGGATCTTGAACATTGTACATTCCTTGTTGAGCTTGAGCTTAGTCGACCCTTCCCTTCTCGCGGAAGTGACTCATCAACTTGGGAGGTAAATATTGGTCTTTCTGTCATATTTCCTCCTCCATGGGATGATATGTACTGAATTTTGTTTTCTGCTAAATTTAGGTGATTGCAGCATTGCCTTACCTGGACAGGGAGCTATCCCCTGCCAAGTACCGCTCATTTTTCATCCCTTATGTGTGGATGCACAAGAATATTTTTGGCAAGTACAAGCTTCTTAGAAGAATACCGAAATGAAGGTGGATATAGTGTAGGTTAAACACTCTGACAGTGTTAGATTCTGAACCAGCCTGAGTTTTAACATTTTACTGGACGTTAATGTAACCCCTCTTTTGAAAAGGAACACTCACTTTGTGATGTTTGATGATGTAGTTCTGTTCTTTGAGGTAGGACTTCCTTGGAGTCTGTACAAGTAGTTACTTCATCGGTTTCTTTCATGTCTTTTTGCAACTAAAACAACCAACAAATTCAATAGAGAACAAAACCAATCATCCAAGAATGTTCAATTTATGTACAAGGGTGTAATAATTCACATCCCAAGTAAATACCAAGGCATCATCTGCCTTCTTAGTCTTCTGCATGTACCTCGCTCTTTTCGCTGTCTTCACTCTTCAGGTCCGTTTCTTTCCAATTTCTTGTCATAATCCATCAAGCTACTCCATTCCTCTTCGATCTCGAGCGATACAAATTCAGTATTGCAAACTTGTAGCTCTTCACTCCACAAAATCTGGATCTTCTGTTGCACTATTGCACTAATGTTCTCTGATTCCTGGGTACAATTTCCATATACCTCCAGTGTCTCAACCACCACTTGTAGCCCTATGAGTTTTTTCTCACAATGGTTCAGACCAGGCTCCACTAAACAAAGGGGTACGCTTACATTTGGAGAACTCAGAACAGAATTCAAACTAAGAAGTTCTGTCATGAATCGATCGAGGACCTTGTCAACTCCATAGAATTCTATAAGGAGCTTGAATTCAGCATCCATTACCCTCTGATCTTTCACCTTGTCTGGTTCAGTAATATTCCTGTCTCTCAGCTCCTTATATGTCATCTTCAATACAGTGGTAACCTTTTCGACTATCACACTATTCTGGTCATCTGCAACCAAAACCTTCAACGAAGCACCAAACTTCACCAACCTTCTGATCACCTCCTCCGGTTCCTTCGAAGACACCAAGAACAAGAATCGAGCCAGCAGAGAAGAGAGCTTATATCCAAGTTCAAATGCTCGATCCTTCTTCTCATCTAGAATCCCCCATTCTGCATCACGCCGATTCCGAAAACAGTTTCTTAGAAACTCCACAAGAAAGGAATTCGTTGTTTTCTGACCAGCCACGATAGCTAAGTTCTTCTTTGGTTCTTTTTCACTTACTCCAACCTTTCGCTCCATATGAATCTTAAAAGGCAAAGGCACTAGTTGAAGTTGTGGCTCTGCATCATTAGCCGCTGCATCTTCACAACATACAGCTAGCCAGTCATGCCATGTTCGACGGAGTCTTTTACAAGAACAACCATTAAACATCGTGTATGACAAAACTTACACCGGCATGTGTTTATGCGAGAGGAACAAAATCCGTGCTCAACTCAAGTTGGGAGTCATGGTTTCATAAGGTTTTATCTCATAAGGTGGAATCTAAATCCCATATGGATATTAATCGTCGTTGCATGGGAAAAAAAAATGAAACAAAAAACCATTTCCTTATCCGAATCTGATTGGTCACCGTACAGCAAACTAGGGGCATTGGTTTTCTATAAATACAGCCTAATCCATAAAGGTTTCAACAAGTACGTACGTCCTTAGTTTCTAAATTTCATCCGCAGTCTTCCCACTCTCTCTAGGTTTTCCCAAGTTAAATAGACCGATATTCAGTTTCACCCGGCAGAAACAACTTAGTTCCATTAATGGAGGGTGGCTGTGAGCGTCATACGCTTCTTCCAGGCCAAAGGTTTTGCCCCATGGAAGATGAACTACTTATGCATTACCTTAATCCCAAGGTGAATGGAAAGGAGGTACCCGGACAAGAAACCCTAATTAGCGAGTTAGATCTTTATGGTGACGAAGAACCTTGGAATACATGGAAAAGATTCGAAAAAGATAGAGCAAACGACTTGAGAAGGAACAAAGATCTCTACTTCTTCACCAGATTGAAAAAGGTGAGCGCAAAAGGCTCACGTATATGCCGAAAAGTTGGGAAGGGTACATGGAAAGGCCAGGACAAAGCCAAAAAGATATATCTTGTTGATCAGAATCAGCAACCAACAAAAACTCTTCTTGGTTCCAGGAAAACCTACACCTACAAGAATACGGGATCTGAACATCATGGTCGTTGGATCATGTATGAGTATGAACTTGATGAGTCCCAATTCTTGCACAAGAAACAAGTAAACAAGAATGAGTACGTTCTTTGTTTAATTAGGAAGAATGATATACTGCCGGAAAAGAAAAGAAAAAGGCAAGAAGAAGAAGATGATCAGGTGCTTGAAAACTACGCCGAGGACGACGACGATGGAGAAAACATGAAACCTGAACCTGTTATTGAGGAGCCGCAAGAGAAACGGCAACGTGATCTACCATGCACTGATAATGTGCCAGCACCATCATTGGATCCGGTGGCTGAAGTAAACCAATGGTTTAACCCAGAATACTATCAACCAGCACCACTATTGGAAGCTTATAACCTAGCTGAACCTCAACCAAGCGAAGGTTATTTGGGAAAGCAATGTCAGATGACAATGTACTCAGATAATAATATAATGACTGGCCATAATAACTTTCACCAAGATAAAAATCAGGTGCAGCAAAGGGGAGCTGAAGAGGGTTTCATGACACCTGGGGAAGTTGGTCTGTATGGCGAAGACTTAAATTATGTTATGGATGATGCAAACTGGCCATCTTATGATATTGAGGAGCTAAAGCAGCTATTACACAATGATCAGCAGCAGCTAAGTGCCATGGATGTGGGTGATCAATTGAATGATAATTATTCTTATTTAGATTTCAACAACTTAACAATCTAGTTAGCAATTTTTTTGTTTTGGTTTTTCATTGATCTTATACGAGAATTCACTATGTAATTGTTGACGGGGTTTAGGCATTACCTCCCCTAGTTGTATCTTGTTCTTCAACTAATAATATGGTTTTTGAGGCATAAGTGCCCAGCCAGACTCCTTTTTCCATCCCCAAGTTAAAAAGTTTCATGCATCATAGTTGTTCACATGAAAAATATACAATAGAAGCTTAGGATATGTGATCTGTGGTTACCAATTTTGAAGTCCAAAATACTGAAACTTAGAAATTAAAACCAACAATGTTAACTATGATTACCTATTACTCTTTTTTTTTTTCTTTTTTTTTTTTAGGGTAAAAAGAGATAGTTCAATTGATCAAAGATCATGACGATTAAAACTGTCATGCATAAATAATCCGAAGACCATACAAGCAGCTTAGCAACTACGAAATGAAAAGACAACCTCAAAACTACCGTCCAAAAAAGTGGACATTAACAAACTAGAAAAGCAAATAAAATAACCTCTAAACCTAAACAACCTTGAAGCAAAGCCACCGTAGTGGTGAGTATGACTAGCAATAGTTATGACTTATAGTTGTTCCCTTTAAATCAAATATTCAACCAACAATGACATTATCAACAAGTTGGACCTAACAAATACATCAATTCAAATAATGATTTGAGAAGTAGCCAATGATGTGTTTAATTAAATATCTGTTACTGCACATGTTGATCGATCAGGGTATCATTCATTTTTTCACCTGAACATTCCTTTTTCTTACAAGTTACTAGGGTATATTCAATCAAAGTGATTGCAATCCATGCCATGCTCTTTACATCTTACTCTTTGCCTTTTGGTTGGACTTGCTCTTAAAATAACGTCACCCTTATAACTAGAGAGCTTGTGTAATAAACAACTTTTCACCAATATTGTACATTTGTACATCCAAGTCTCACTCAACAGCTGAGCTTGGCTAGTCTCAATTTCCGTAAAATCTTAGACAATGCCATTTAAGAAGGAGGAGGAGGTAAGAACTCTGCGAGCGAGGGCATCAGAACAGGGACTAACCGTTCGAGGACGTACGCGTTGATCTTCTTAAAACAGAAATAGCACAAGCGCGCAGTGCCAGTACTTGCAAGGATCCAACAATGTTTGGTTGAAGTAAGTTCAGGTTGTTGCAGACTTGGGGTACGAAAACTAAAAACATTATTTTGTACTCTCTTCTTACCAGCTGGATGATCAGTTATACAGTTCTAACTTTGTACGTTCTCTTAGCATTGGTCGATCAAAAGCAATAAACTCCGGAAAATCTAACCAATCTGACTCCCTCTACACACCTTAAAATAGATTAAGTAATAGCTGGTTTCTTCACCGCACAATGCTAACTAACCACCATTTCTTTCTCTTATAAAAGCTATTCCATGCATCCAGAGAAAAATCAACCGAGGGGGATTGGCATCGAACCAGAGGAGAAACACCATTAATCAATAAAAAGCACAAACAAATAAAGGAGAAAAATGGCCAAGACTTTGGTAGTCACAGCTGTTGTTCTCACTGTATATTGCTTGTGCTCTTTGGCCAATGCCGACGGCCAGAATATTAGCAAAATCTATGTCGAGGGCAAGGTGTACTGTGATCCCTGCCGTGTCCAATTCCAAACCAGAATCAGCGAACCTATCGACGGTAACATTATATCCATTCATATACTGGATGACATTGTTCTACTATATGTCTAGTTCGACATATATAATACGTAACATTGTTTACATGAATGATCTATAATAAGTTTAAGGACCTTTTGATGCATATGCAGGTGCCGCAGTAGAGTTGCAATGCAGGAGCCGCATAAATTCAACCGTCTTTAACAAACTTCAAGGCAAGACCAATAAGGATGGCCTTTACACTCTTCCGGTGGATGAGGACTACGCAAACGAGATCTGCGAGGTGAAGACAGTGAGCAGCCCTAGGGCGGATTGCAACGACCGTTTCGATGACTTTGAGAAGGCTAGAGTTTTGATCACATATAACAATGGTGTTGCTTCCACGGCTCGTTATGCCAACCCCCTTGGGTTCATGAAGAAGGAAGCAGTTCCTGAGTGCGAGCAAGTACTCAAGGAACTGTTTCCCGAGGAGCAGACCGATGAGTGAAAACATATGTAAAAGCTCCATATGTATGTATAATATATCAATATAGAATATCCAGCTAATTTGTGGGAGGAATTCCCACTCTAATATCTACCTCTTAACGTATGTTCATGTTTGAAAATAGTTTAGAGGAATGGAAAAAGAAACTTGACGTGGTAATTCAAATTCAAATATCTAGCTAGTTATAAATGTGATCAACAACTAATAATTCTCATTTGATAAACTTTTGATCACATATCAGATGTTGATTCGGAGTAAGTCTATGGTATGTTGATTGTAATTGAACTTCATGGAATAAGGTATACGTCCAAGTAAATTAACCTTCATCTATAAGTTCTTGGACTAACAAATTAATTAATTAGAAATAGTAATCTTCACTTCAAACTTACTGTATGCAATCCGCCACTTACCCAGCATATATAATTCATACTACAGGATATGCTTCACACTTTAGTTGTTACACACTTGAAAAATTAAGATATTTCTATATACGGTCACCCTCATTATCGAACTCCATGCAAATCAACCGTGAGCTAGCCAAACCCAAACGGTAGATATATGGCCACCCTTCCTTAAAGACCTTGCACATTCTCTACACACATTTCTCCTCCACAATGCGGGGAGGATGAGGACCAAACCGGCCGGAGGACAGAATCTGGTGGAGTGAGCGTTGAATCATCGCCGGAAGGGGCTATCGGAACATGCATGAGTCTCGAAGAGCCATGCAGCCAGCTACTAGCTAGCTAGCTCAACAGAAATGTTTAAACCCCCGATTGATGACCTTTGTAACGAATTCATTGTCCGCAGATATGGGCAGAGGGTTGTGCATACGGTACTATGTACGTCGGGATTTGGATTTCTAGACAAGATAGCAAAAGACTCACATAGCAAAAGAAAAGGTGAGAAACCTGATTGCAAGCAATTGAATCGGATCGATGTTTGATAAGAAAAACTTAACCACATATATGTATAACTTTGATTAGAAACATCATGCAGAATCACTGACTTGCTTGCTATTAAGCGGGCAGGTCGATCGGAGGTACAGATTCTAGTGATGAAAGAATGGCATCAATATATTCTTCGCATGTATGAGAACTACGCCAAGGAGATGTTACATGTAAGGACAATGAGCAACGTCCTTAAGAGTACGTGGAATGAATTTGATGCGTATGTAAGAGCTAATCAGAGCTTCTTTTTAATGATAAACAAAAATTACAAACAAAATTTTTCAAGAACAACCAATATCTAACTAATTACTGATTTAAAATGAAAACATAATCTGTATTTGAACGTATAGAATAATTCCTAATGAGTAATTAAAACTTTCAATATATACGGCAATATAGTACGTACAGTCGGCCATGATTGTATGAAGAATCATTTTGAATGCTTATGGGACGATATAGACCTCTTTACATCTTTTTTTTCTAATTATTATAAAGCTCTTTACGATTGATTAAAGTCATAACTTATTAACAAAAAACATGGATCTCTAACTCGGCCTTTGTTATTTGTAGCTTTTCAGTCTCGTATTTGCAGGGTGTGTAATTGGGTTTGTTCTCTATTAATAAATTATTTATTTTTTCAAAAAAAAAAAAAAACAAACAGTCATAAGTTGTTACTAATGATGTTAAAATTTAAATGAAAAAGAAAAAACGATTAAAGGGCTGTCAAGGGACTCAAGGCCCATGTTAATGAATTAAAACTTTTGGCGACAAGTTCAAAGAATCGTTTTCCATAGGACCAGTTCAAAGAATTGGTTGGCCAAAAATCGATTGATATAAAACATTTTGCAACCATTATAATTAGGATATGCTATTACAAGCCTAGAACAAACAACTCGCCGTGAGATTCTGTCCATGTCAATTATTACCACATGATGGTAAGCAATTCCATTATTTTCATGCACCTAAATAAACTTACTACTCCAATCAAGGAAGAAACATCAAGAAAGAACCAATAGAGAAGAGAAACACATACAATTAGCGAGAGAAGAACAATGGCGAAGAACTTGGAAATCGTTGCAATTTTTCTCACTGTGTCTTGCTTGTTGTCTTTGGCCTATGCCCAGGGCTCCGTAATTGGCCCCAGTATTGAGGGATACATATATTGTGACCCACGCCGGTATTCAGTTCCCATCCAATTTCAGTAAACGGCTGCCTGGTAACATGTTTCGTCACCCTAACTAGTCTATTTATTCTTTTCTAACTATTTTGAGTCTGGCATAAGAATTGTTAGTGAACATATATGAACTTGAGTTCATGTATGAACCATATTAATGACTTTTCGACTCAAAGTTTTAATGACTCAGATCATTATTCTGACAATATAACTTATTATATTACATGTACAATATGTATATGTTTTGTTATGAGTTTTGACAAAAAGTTGATAAAATGCATGAAGCTGGTTGCGTAAATGACATTATGATTCATGCACGGAGGCGCTGAAGTAAAATTGGATTGCTTTAGACAAGACAATCAAACTCCCCTCTACTCCCTTTTAAAGCGAAGACCGCTAAGAATGGAGCTTATAAATTTGATGTGAAATTGAATGATAACATGCAAGATCAGATTTGTGTGGTGACAGCCGTTTCTAGCAATACAAATGTTTGCCCTGAACCATTTTACAGTCCTGAAGCAGCTAGAGTTTTTATCACAAAAAAGAGTGGCTATGAACCGAGGGCACATTTTGTCGACCCCCTTGGGTTCATGAAGGCAAAAACTAGTGACGAGTGCAAGAGAGATACTGGCGAGTTATTGCCGGCAGAAGTGGCACCTGAAGCTGTACTGCCTTTAGACGTCGATGAAGATTAAAAGTATCATGAATAATGTGAACTATTTACATATAATATGAGGGAAGAATGCAGTCCCGGCCCTCGTTACATTTCATGTTTCCAATTTTGATCATACAGAAACCTTATGCTGAAAGGTTCTATAATAATTGTATGTCTTTTGTATTGAAAGTTTCTATAAGTGTCCGGTTCCAAAGGCATCATATTTTACACAATTTTTTACATATTATATTAGATTTAAATTACTTCAGCGGTCTAGATTGGTTTTATTAGTGACGTCAACAATCCAAAAAATGACATGAAATTATATTTATTTTTCTGTGAAATATTATTAAATTAAAATTTTTAAGAAGTACAAAATCAAAATGATACATCTGAAAACGATCAGAACAAAAAAAAAAAAAACAGATCGAAGAAGGAATACGGCCAGTGACGCAGCATTTGCAATGTTGTATAACTGAGCTGTGGATTATTCCAAATGACATGTGTAATCGATATGAGGTGAGGTTCATCATATTAATAACTATTGGGATTTGGGAGGCTACTAAGTGTGGCTGCATCAGGCAAACAAGGTTCTCAAGAACATATATATGAGAGCAGAGACTAATAATTCCTAACAAATTTTTACGATCACGTTCAATGTAATTAACATCAATGGTTGAAAGTCAACTCTCGTTGAAGGCTCATCTAAACTTAGAATATCACTCATGTCAACATCATTTTTCTGAAAATATGAATCTACTTTCTTTGAACATGTCGTGACTTAAGATTTTAGGATTGACATGTCGTTGAACTTAAAAATTAAAACATCAAAACCTGTGTTTTGAAATTGCTACTAGTCGACAGACATACGCAGTGATTATAAAACAACAACACAATTTCCTTTGTTTTCTTGTTTTTAAGTGTTCTAAATGGATCCAAATCAAACACTATTGGTCTTGTCGTTATGCATGAAGGGTCTGAATGATGGTCATTATAACTAATGGCAATGACCAAAGTAATTGCTGCAACTTATTAATCCTTATTGTGCTACAATGATAGAAAGGTGACTCGTCATTCATCTCTGATTTACGACACAAGATCCAACAAAAAATAAATAAGGATTCTGCCATTATCATAATTCTTCAACGGTTTATAAGCTCAAATAGAAATGTGCTTCACTCATTTGCCACTATACAGTCTGTAGAGTTATTTGTGCATAATCTTGTTCTACAAACTCCAGTAATTACGTGGTGATAGATAAGTGATCAACTAACAACAAAACGCTATTAGTCATGAGGTTCAACTACATTAAGATCTCCTTTTTTGAAAAAAAAAAAAAAAAAACCCTGCATTAGGATCAAAACCCTGATTCTTTGAGAATCAAATATATTTTAGTCAAATGTATATACAATATAATAGATCTTTTCACCATTGAAAAACTGAGGTGGAGTGCAGCATATCCTAGCCCACCCCTTTTTTCGTTCCCGTATGAGAGCATGCTACTGAAGAAGACGATCTTCTTCTACGGATTAAGCGTTTATGAGTTCTTATGTGTTTTTCTTCGAGCATTTGTTATTCCATGTACTATTGTTCTTCTTCTTATACTTTTCATAGATGTAGAATTTTTCAAAATTCTGATTATAATAGTACTCTTTAAAGTTTAATTTTCTTTTTCTTTTTATAAAGAAGGGTCTGGTTCAAGGAACATCATATTTTACACAAGTTTTTATACAGCTTGTGAGCCATTAGATTTAAAAATGTTTAAGGGTCTATATTTATTGTTTGAATGATGTCATTCAGACACCAACTGACATGAAAAATGACATATATATGAGACCCGGGTGACATAAAAGATCTGACTCAGCTGCTTATATGGATATGGCATTGGTTCTGGTTTTTGGGATCGAGTTCGATTGCTAATTTTCAAGTTTTTTACACCCTCAATTACTTTCGAACTCCCGGTGAGCGATTTACCGCTCCTAGTTGGACGTTTCATTGGTTACGGTTACGGTTACAATCAATTTTACCTTTACATTGGTTTCATGACATGTGCAGTGCTGCGATGTCTTGCGACATCAAGTCACTTGGTTACCTATTATTCTAGATGTGTTTATGGATCTTGCTATTTTTTTTTATCCTTTTTTGCTTTAGATGCACTTGTGCATCTTGTTTTTACATTATCGCTTTCTTTGATGTTTTTACATCGTCTTATGTACTTTTAGATTCCATACAAACGCGTCTTGTCTTTCTCCAAAAAAAATAAAAGAGAATTTGTTGGCAAAAAATATTGAAACGGAACATTTTGTAACCCTTAATAAAATGGCAAACCATGGCTACACATTATAATTAGGATATGCTATTACAAGCCTAGAACAAACAACTCGCCGTGAAATTCTGACCATGCCAATTATTACCACACGATGTTAACCAATTCCATTATTTCTTGCAGCTAAATAAACTTACTGCACCAATCAAGGAAAGGAAGAAACATCAAGAAAAAACCAATAGAGAAGAGAAACACATACAATTAGCGAGAGAAGAATAATGGCTAAGAACTTGGAAATCGTTGCAGTTTTTCTCACCTTGTCTTGCTTGTTGTCGTTGGCCTATGCCGACGGTGACAATGAAGGCGACAAAACCAGCATCACTGTTGAGGGTTATGTATACTGTGACCCATGCCGTGTTCAGTTCCCAACCAGAGTCAGTAAACGGATATCCGGTATGTCACCCTAGCTAGTCTATTTATTCTTTTCAACTATTTTGAATCTAGAATGACAATTTTCAGTAAACATATATGAATTTGGGTTCGTGTACACTTTAAAACACAGAATCAATCATATTAATGACTCTTCGACTAAAATGTATTAATGACTCGGATCATTATTCTGACAAAATAACTTATTACATTATATTATCAGTTTGTTACGAGTTCCGACAAAATGTTGATAAAACACATGAAACTGGTTGCGTAAATGACATTTTGATTCATACACGCAGGCGCTTTAGTAAGATTGGAATGTAGAAGTCGCGAAAATGAAACTGTCATCTACACTGAAGATGCAACGACCGATGACAATGGATCCTATAATCTTTCAGTGAATGAAGACTTCCAAGAACAGATATGTGAGGTGACAGCGATTAAAAGCAATACAGATGACTGCAATGAAAAATTTGACGCTATTGAAAGAGCTAGAGTTTTGATCACAAAAAAGAATGGCATTCAATCTGAGGCTCGTTATGCCAACCCCCTTGGGTTCATGAAGAAAGAAATTAGTTACGAGTGCAAAGAAGTTATTGAGGAATTATTCCCAGAAGACATGCCAGAAAAATTTAAGAAAAAATTCGAGAACTGATCGTGTCAAACGTATCATGCATAATGTGAACTATTTACATATAATCTGAGGGAAGTATGCGGTACCTCTTTACCATTTCAGTTTTGATCATACAGATTACAGAAACCTTATGCTGAAAGTTTCTATAATAATTCTATGTTTTTGTATTTGCAATTTACAACCTGCACGTATGATCTCTTAGGGATTAATTAGGGGTATTTGATAACTCAATATGTTTGGCTCCGATTTTAGCCACAAATTAAGTTAGGTTTCAAATAATTAGCTTTAGTTGGGGTTCCTTGGGTGAATCATGTAAACTCAGACATGAACTAGTTGAATCTACTGGTTTTGGCCCGTTTTGCGAACCTTAACACCCATCAGCCATCACACAAAGATCTGATTGATGTGATATTGAGTTTGCCTTATACTACTTCCTTTTTAGTGTATAAACTTGTTAGACATTCAAGTATGCCATAACACCGACTTCGTCTTTGAAATCGAATTTAATAGCTTCCACTCTTACAAAGAGACTAGTGTGTTTGCCCTCTCAAAATTGTTAGTTTATCTACTAGTGATTTAGACATTTAGTGATTTGATCATTTGATGTACTTATACTGCACAACTCCTCAACCCTTGATCCGTTGTCCGTTGGTATATATATAAAAAAGGAAAATAAATGTCATAGAACCTCATTGGGGCAACGATTAAGAAAACTGTTAAATATGATCAGTCATTAAGAATGGTTAACATTAAACGCATTTGTAGAGACGCGGGAAATGCAGGATACACCAACGTTTTTCTCTTTCATTTCTCTTATTTTATTGTTATGAAATACTTCCCCAAGGTGCTTCGAGGGTATGTGTTTCTACCTCCTATCGGGTTCTCGGGACGGGAGGTCGAATCCTTAGTTCCTGCTCTTGTGGCTGCACAAGTAATAACGCGTCAGGAGTCGAGACTGGGGTGGCCCAGTCTTCGACTCTCTGAGGCTTAACAACGCTTGGTCGCTACTTGTATAGTGTGGGAGTATGGGAAGAAGATAGTGAACTTACCTCTTTTGGGAATTCGTGCCTGCTTTATAGGCTAGTATTTGGAGTTCTACCGTAGTTTCTGATATGAGACTGTTTTCATAGTGTTATTCAGCCTCTCCCTTTTCGGGGATGTTTAGCAGTTGTGAAGTGATTCCAGCAAGTATATTATTGCTGGACCTTCATTCTTTAGGTGCCTGTAAAGGTCTTGTCAGTGTTGTCTTGCCCGAAATAGTCTCTGGCGACTGGTTGATCGCATCACATTCTCGGTATTGCCAAGTGTTCTTGGCTATGTATTAACAAGTCCCCAAGTCCCCAGTCCGAGAAAGTTCTTGGGTGGGGAGTTATTCTCAAGTTGTGCCGAGAATGTGTCTTACCCGGGAGTTGGAGGCATGGTGTCGAGTCCCCAAGTCCCCACGCGGGGGTCGCGAGGTGGCTAGGGTTGCGTTCCGAGAATTAGATACAATCCTTTCGTCATATCTCACGTGTGTCATAAATGACCAGTTTATGAGGGACACGTGGTCATTTATGACGTCATTAAGGCTGTAACGACTTGTGCATTTAACACGCGTATGTGAGATCGTGGGGCGCGTTGTAACACACATTTTGATCGTGGTTGACGTGGCTTCTCCCTGACCGTCGAGGTGGGGAAGATCTGGACGGTTGTGGTTGATTTGAGTGTCTATAAATAGACCTGGAGAAAACAGAGGAGGGAGTTCGCATTTTGAAAAGAGGGGTTAGGGCTTGAAAGGGTGGTTTTCAAGCGTTTTGAAAGGCGCTTCGAGGAACTGTGAAAATTGAACCTGGGGAACGTTCAATTTCATCCTCGATTAGTTGGGTGCGAGTGCTCTGCTGTTTGCAACTAGCGTCACTGCCATTACGCTTACCTGCGTTTTCAAGGTATGAACTTGTTGACTCATATTCTTGGTTCTGTTTTCATTTTGTATTTGGATTGGTAGGGGTTTTTGGTATGATCCTCACATGGCTTGCGGTGTGTTTTTTTTTTTTTTTGGTTGATTCTGGAGTAAGGAATTGGGTGGTGTCTATCGGGCTAGTTAGGGTTAAGGTAGCGAGAGTCTAACTCGTGAGGATGTAGGGAATGACAGACCCGGTGTGGGTGTCCAGCGAGGAGATTGTGGTTGTCTGTAGCTCGCCTGATCTTGATTTGGACACCTTGCACCGGTGGGAGGAGGAGTTGGATAATCTTATGGCAGAGGTTGCACTTGACTCAGGGGAGGGCATTCTTGTTACGGATGTTGGGTCTCACGTGTCCTCGTCTGACCCTCTATTGCAGGAGGTAGAAGAGTTTAATATGGCGAGATCTCGGGAGGCTGACGACTCGTTCTGGGATCCTCCTGGCAAGAGTATGACGTCGTCAGAGTTGGTAGATCTTAGGGAAAATTGGGGGATTCCTGACGAGGTGCTGTTACGCCCCCTTTCTAAGAATGTTAAGTTTTGGGCTCCTCCAGATGGTTTTACCTTAATATACGAGTACCAGCTGAGGTGTGGGTTGATGTTCCCGCTGCCTCCCTACGTTCAGTATATGCTAGCGTGTCTACATATTTTCCCAGGGCAGGTGACCCCTAACATGCTGAGGCAAATATTGGGGACATGGGTGTTATTCTGTTTATTGAGACAGGAATTCCCCAATTTTGAGGAGTTCAACGCCTGTTGGCATATGATGTATTGCGTGAAGAAGGGCAGCTGAGGGTGCGTGACCTTGAAGTCTAGAGGGAAGTTTAAGATTTTGGTGGAAGATTTGCCCACCTCTACCAACGAGAGTTGGCGACGAAAGTGCTTCCTCGTCAGGGGGGGGGGCAGTGGCAAGAGTGGCACGGGCATCCTTTCTGAGTTCGCGGGACCTTCCAAAAAATAGGTACTGTATTATCCCTGCTGACGTCTGACTTTGTGTAGTGCCCCAAGAGTATAAGCTAACCGAGCTGATGGAGCGTCGTATACGCCGGTTGTTATGGGCATTTGAATCTATGAGTTCGTACTGGATATGCCGCTTTGACATATATAGTCATTTCAGTTATGCCCGGGTCCCGGGTCTGTATTTTTGTTTGGAATGTTTACCCGTTTTACGCTTTCTTGTCTGTGCTTGACCCTTATTTTTTTTTGTGGTGCAGTGACGATACCTCTAGACGGTGGATCACGGAAGAAGGAAGGTCCCTATGACAAGGTCTCTGATGAGGATGTACTGGATGGGTTGCATGCCGAGGCTGATCATGCCAAACAGTATGACATCGACTTGGAGATTGGCGAGGGGAAAGAAGTTGAGTTTGAGGAAGGGGAAGATGATTTTGTGAGATTGAAGTTGGCAGATGAGGACTATGCCTATTTGCCTCCCTTGGTGGCGAAAGCAATGGGCTTGGGTGACCAAGAAGTGGATGACGAGGTCACTAAGACCGAGGGTGGCAATCCTGGGGACTATCAGAAGCAGGTTCATGTGGAGGAGGAGTTAGTCTCGAAGCCAGTGAGAGTGGAAGATATGTCTTTGGGCAATGTGGGTGAGCCCCGGACTGGTGGCGAGGATTTTGTGGTTGAGGAGGTGGGACCCATTGTGCAAGGGTCAGAAGAGGTTGACGTGACGAGGACTCGAAAGAAGAAAGAGAGGGTCAAGGCGTCACGTGGGGGTCAACCAAAGAGATCCCGAGAGGAAGGGCGTTCCGGGAGCTCTGGAAGCCTAGTTGAGATTACCCAGGCACTGGAGGGGATAGGGGAGGTGCAACCTTACTTGGCACAAATGGCCTATGACATGCGTCACCGCTCTCGCGACATCCATGCTCTAGAGGAGGTTGATCCCTTGGCTGGCTTGGCTCTCGCCAAGGAGAAGCTAACTCGGGTGAGTGTGCGTGACGTTCAATTTGATCCTCTTCGTTCCCTGTATCTTTGTTTATGTTTTGGTGTCGTCTGCAGGCGACGCTGCTGATGTATGCTGCAAGTGAGAGGGCTGTTACTCACTTGCAAGGGATGCTGAGGTGAAATGCCGGCAGTTGAAGGAGGCAGAAGAGAACAACCGTGCCCTCTCGCAGCGTCTTGAGCAGCTGAAGCAGGATGTTGTTGTCTTCTGAGACCAGGCTGCGACATCTGGGAAGGAGGTTGTTGAATGAAAAGAGGTTGCGCAGGAGAAGGACAAGCAAGTGGAAGCTGGGGAGGTGGCCGCTGCCAAGGTGGTGTCCCTGGAAGCTGAGGTGACGAGGTTAACGCAGGCCTTGGCGGAGCAAGAGAGGGTTTGGAAGCTGAAGTGTGCAAGGGCTACCGGGGCTCGGGAAAGGGTGTTTCGGGAGAGCGACGTGTATAAGCAGCAGCTGAGGAGCGCTTATAACCGGGGACAAGATGAGCTGAGCAAGATTGGTTGTCAAGCTGGTTGGATAAATGAAGCGGCCATGCGTAAGTGGTATGCCGAGAGGGATGCTGCGAAGAAGGCTTGGGAGCAGTTGACGCCAGAGCAGAGGAAGCATGCCGAGATCTAGCGATCGTTGGCTAAGCAACACGAGGCCTGGCGTGCTACATCCTCTGCTGTGCCAAAGGAGGTTCCTGCTGTGGGCACACCTCGACCACTCGCGGTGGTTGCTGCTTCTCCACTAAGGGCTCCGCGTACCGAGGGGTCCCCATCTACTCAAGTGGTGGTGTCGCAGGTCGCATCTTCTGCTGTTTCGTCCGCTGACCCTAGAGCACCTGGGCTTGTGGCGCCCCCATGTTCTGAAGTGCAAAAGATTCCTGCCAGCAAGTCCCCCGTCACTGAAGTGCAGCAAGTGAATTTGCTTGTACACCCTAATGTGTTTGTGAGGCCTCCCCTTGCATCTTGTGAGCGATCCAAACACGTGTATGGCCAAAGGGTGTCGGTGAACATAAGCCAAAGTCGCGGACGTGGCAGCGGCTCAAGGAGTGGCGGGAGCGTGAACAAATCTCACAGCGCGTCCTCCGGGGAGAAATGATGTTTTTGACTTTGTGATCTGCTATTTTGTTAGTTTTCATTTTTTGTTTGCTTTGTGAAACAATGTTAGTAGCGTGATTAGCCATTTGAACCATTTGCAGTTTTGTTTTGTTCCATATACTTGATATGGTATGTTAGAAAATTTTGGAAAGAAAATATAGCATCTTCATTTAGAATAGACCGTTAATGGGCAAGGTGTACATTTGATTTGAGCCACTAGCGAGCTGAAGTACTCAAAATGATGAAGTGTTAGCTACTATGCCGGGTTGCGGGACTGATAAATTAAATGGGGTAGAGGTGGAGGTGTCAAGAATTCCAGGGGCGGGGTAGTATTGGGTCATCAATGTCTCAGAGATAGAATGTAGCTGGTCCCAGGGCATTAACTATCTCTAGTGGGCCTTCCCACTTTGCCTTGAGTCCAGTGGGGTGGGGAATGACTTCCTTCATGACCCAATCACCTACCTTCAGGGGGCGGGGAACAACTTTCTTGTTGTAGTGTTGAGCAATTTTCTGCTTGTTGTTGACATTCCTGAAGTGTGCTATGTCCCGGTGCTCTTCCAGGAGGTCCATGTTAAGGCGTAGTCTCGTGACATTTGTCTCGGGATCGTATGCCGTGACACGTTCACTCGGGACCTCCATTTCTACAAGAATCACTACCTCAGTGTCATAGGTCAAGAGGTATGGAGATTCACTTGTGGCTGTTGTTGGGGTGGTACGAAGTGTCTAGAGGACTTCCGGGAGCTTGGAAGCCCACAACTCTTTGGCGTCCTCCAGGTGTTTCTTCAGGTTTTGCTTGATGAGCTTGTTTATGGCTTCCACCTGGCCATTGGTTTAAGGGTGTGCTGGGGAGGCAAAGAAGATTGTGGTTCCTTGATTGGATAGGAATTCTCTGAATGTATCGTTGTCGAATTGTGTCCTATTATCTGTGATGATGGCTTGTGGTATCCCAAACCGGCAATATAAGTTATGCCACAGGAAGTTTATCACCTTTTCAGTTGTGGTTGTGGCAAGGGTTTCTGCCTCTATCGACTTTTTGTTGTAATCCACAATGACTATAGCAAATTTGAGTTGTCCCGGGGCTGTGGGTAGCCGTCCCACAAAATCGAGTCCCCACTTACCGAAAGGGATTGGGGAGATGATAACAAACAATGGTACTGGTGGGTGATGAGCAAAATTGGCAAATTTGTGGCATTGAAGGCATGCTTGGACAACTGCCTTTGCATCTTGCTCTAATGTTGGTCAATAATACCCAGCTCTGAGTGCCTTGAACAAGAGGTTCCGAGCTCCCGCATGGTTTCCACAGACGCCGCTATGAAGTGACTTCAACACCTTGTGCCCTTCCTCTGTGGGCAAGCACTTCAAGATGGGACATGACTGACCACGATGGTATAGCTTGCTGTCTTTGAGTAGGTAGAGTGAAGCCTTATGGCGTAACCGTTGTGCTTCTCTTTGGTCCTGAGGCAGGGTTCCATTAGAGAGGAAGTCAACATATGGGCCCATCCATGAGGGCTGGCTAGTTGTCTCGAGGGCAAAGATTTCTGAATAAGCTTTCGAGATACTAGGCTTGTCCAGGATTTCTATGTGCATATTTGGTGGCATGGACTCGAGAGGGGCTGTGGCGAGTCTCGCGAGGGCATCTTCCTTGGAATTTTTGGCTCTTGGGATTTGTGTGAGTTTGTAAGATGTGAAGTGTTGCAGGAGGGCGCCTGCTAGACTTTTGTAGGATCCCAAGTTATTCTGGTTGGCCGTGAAGTCTCCTGCCACTTGATTGACTACAAGCTGAGAGTCACTGAATATGTGAATATGCAGGGCTCCGAGTTCTCGACAGAGTTGGATGCCTGCTATCAGGGCCTCGTATTCCACTATGTTGTTGGATGCTTTGAACTCAAACCGGAGAGCATACTCATATGAATGTGTCTCTAGGTCTGTGATGATTATTCTTGTCCCACTTAGCCTGTTGTTTGAGGATCTATCAACATGGAATTCCCATATAGCGTCCGGGGGGGGGGGGGGGGGGCTTCTGGGTTTGGATTGTCGTGATTCATAGGGATGAACTCAGCAATGAAATATGCAGTTGCCTGTCCTTTTATTGTTGTTCTTGGCTTGAAATGTAGGTTAAATTCACCCAGCTCGATTGCCCATTTTACCATGCGTCATGAAGTTTCAGGTTTTTGGAGTATTTGCCGCAAGGGGTGATTGGTAAGGACATGAATTGTGTGAGCTTGGAAATATTGTCGGAGCTTACGTGCTGCAGTGATGAGGGCTAAAACCAGCTTCTCGATGTCAGGGTAGCGGGTCTCGGGATCTGCAAAACCTCTGCCACAGTAATATACTAGGAGCTCATTGTCATGCTCATGGCATGTGAGAGCAGCGCTGATGGCTGTAGCAGAAACAACCAAATCTAGGTATAATACTTCTCCCAGGATGGGCTTTGATAGGAGAGGAACTGCTACGATGTAAGCTTTGATGTTATTGAAGGCGTCATCATGTTCCGGGCCCCATGCGACAACTTCTTTATACTGGGTTTTCAACAATTGGAAGAATGGGTTGCACTTGTCTGTGAGGCGGGAGATGAATCGAGCCATAGCGACCAAGCGTCCCGTGAGGCACTGGACCTTGTTCCGAGTACTCGGAACAGTCATATCGAGTATGTCTTGTATTTTTTCTGGGTTGGCTCCAATCCCTCTTTCACTGACCATGAAACCCAAAAATTTTCCTCCGCCAACAGCCAAAATACACTTTTGTGGGTTAAGGCGCATCCCATGAGCCAGGAGTTTAGTGAAAACTTTGTCTAGATTAGTGATATGATCATCATTTGTCACACTCTTGACCAGCATGTCATCTACATATACCTCCATGAGCTCCCCAATTTCTTCCTCAAACATGGCATTGACTAGCCTTTGATAGGTTGCCCCTGCGTTCTTGAGTCCAAAAGGCATGACCCTGTAACAGTACAGTCCCTTGTCTGTGACAAAAGTAGTGTGCTCCTGGTCTGTGGGATGCATTTTGATTTGATTATACCCTGAGTAGGCATCTAGAAAGCTGAGCATTTTGTAACCAGCTGTGGAGTCAACCAATTGGTCTATCCGTGGCAAGGGAAAGCTATCCATGGGGCAAGCTTTGTTGAGGTTGGTGTAATCAACACACATTCGCCACTTTCCATTTGGCTTGGGGACCATGACTACATTGGAAACCCATGTTGGGTAGGAAACCTCTCAGATGAATTTGATCTCTTTTAGCCGCTGGACCTCGGCTTGGATAGCTCGATATTTTTCCGGGTTAAAGGCACGTCTTTTTTGCTTGACAGGGGGATAGTCTTTGAGGATGTTAAGTTTGTTTGTGATGATATCAGGGGAGATGCCTGACATGTCGGCATAGGACCAAGCAAAGACTGCTTGTTTATCCTGGAGGAAGATAATGAGTTTCTGGCGAAGTTCTGGGTCAAGGTTCGTGCCGATGCAGACTTTCGTCTTGGGAGCATTGGGTGACAAAGAGACCCATTATGTTTCTTCTGCCGGGTTAGGTCTAGGAACTTGCTTCTTTTCTTTCCCTTCAGGGTCGTCCCGAGGATCATCAATGGGTTCCGAGGGGCTGAGTGGTAACATCTCATAGGCGCCACGCCCTTATTGAATGACATTAAGGTGACAATGTTCAATGGCTGCCCTATCACCTTGGATTGTGAGTACGCCTTCCGGGGTAGACACTTTCATGAGTAGTATGTGACCTGCAATAAAGCATTGCAGTCCCCAGATGATGTCGCGACCCAAAATGAGGTTATAGGATGAGGGACAATCAACTATGAGAAAGTGTGCCGTGATGGAAGTGTTTGAGCCCAGTGGATATTTTGGTCCAAGATTGCATAATAAGTTTTGGATAACATTTGGGCCAATACCTGTGGCCCTTTTAATATAAAGCCTTTTAAGTCTCGCGAGCTTCAGGGGCGCGCGAGATGGAGACAAGCTTCAGGAGCTCGCGAGAGGGGTTGAGTTCGCGGCCCGAGCGAGATAGGTTTCCACAAGGACTGTGTCACCTCGCGGGATAAGAACTTTCCTCATTTGAGTCCGCATAGTTGGGCAGCGCGGAGGCAGTGACCCACGAGGCTGGACACGTGTCATGCAGATAATTGGTATAAGCGAATAAAGCAGTATCCTTGTGGTATTCGGTTTCAGAGTCCGAATTGGACTATGAATATCTTTCATCGGGCCGAAGGCAAGCTACTATATAAAGGGGCTCGAAGACTTACAAAAGGGCTCTCTCAAAAAACAAAAACAACAGTACAAACAAACTTTCAACCTAGTTGAACCTCTTCGAGCTTCTCGAAAACCCTAACCCTAAGCGCGCCGCCGCCTAGGTTTCTCAGAGCCCTTTCGGACTCTACTCCGATCACCCCTGATCCCCCTTGGTTGCTCTGTTCGCGACATCGTGAGTATCGAATCGCCCTGTGCTTGTAATTCCTCGTCCGTGAGGTGGCAACGGAAACCTGCCGCTTGTTCAAGAAGTCAAGAACCGACGCATCCCACATCACTTTCCTCGTCCGCGAGGTGGCACGCCCGCATCTGCACCATTAGTTTACTTTTGGTACCGCTAAATACCTCTTCAATCCCAAATTGAGGATCGTGGCCAAAACATTGGCACGCCCAGTGGGACCGGGAGTACAAGCGATTCACCATTGGGAAACCAGGAGAATCACTCTACAGGAGACCTCAAATTTCTTGTCTCAAGCACAGATCACCACGGTACAAGTCCCATAACAGCGCGGCTTGTCGATCTCTCACTATGGAACAGGTCCTTGCTCAGTTTGGTAACACAGACTTCAGCAAGACCACAATGGTAGGCTCCCAGCCAACCCAAAACACAAGATCTGCTCTGCTTATGGAGCAAATCCTCTAGATGTTCGAGGAACTGAAGAGCCGACTCGAAGCCACTGCTACCTAACAGAGTGTCATCGACCTTGCTAAAAAGGTCAACGACCTTGCTGAACAGGTCACGAGGGACAAGATCCTTTGGGAAGCAGACCAGCACAACCTCGCCATACTCACCGAGGATTTCAACCAGTTTGTAGGCGAAGTTAGGGAAACTAAGGGCCTGTTTGAAGGTTCCCTCCAACAGATCCAAAAGGATCTAGACTAGAACGTGGAGACCGTGAAGCAGACCGCGGAGACCCTGTCGCTCACTCGCGTGACAGTGAACGAGCAAACTCGTCGCTTGGACGAACACGATACCAAGTTGCACGACCAGCAAAACATATCTTTCTTTGGAAGTAAGAACAGCCAGGAAAGGCTTGAAGACTTCAAGGAACGACATGATAGTCTAAGTTTGAGGGTCTTACAAGTGGAAGACTAGGTGCGGTCTCAAGCGCCAAAGAATCCTGCCGTTGACTTGACTAGTGCCGGTGCAACTGAGGGCTCGTCCAGATACATTCCACCTAATGAGCGCCCTAGGGCTAACCCAAAGGTTGGGTCTCAGAAAACCCCTCAATTTGCGTTGGGGGCTAGTTCTTCAAAGGCACCACCACCTCTACCTCCTCTGCGCAGCCCTAAAATCACACTGAAGGGCGCTGGTAGCTTTCCATATCAGGCGGCAGGGACACCAGATGACCCGGTTATAGCTCACTCCAGTCCAGCCCCTAAGAATGTCGGGCAGGCTCGTAGCTTCTCTGCATGGCCGAACCATGACGAGGGAGCAGAGTCCACACCGGTGACGGCAGCCGAATGGCGCCAACTTATCTCCAACATAGTCAAGGAGCAAACCGGAAAAGGTGATGCTGACTTGCAATATCGCGACCCCTACCCTGATAGTGTGGCGCAGTACCCTTTCCCCCACGGGTTTAAGAACATTGTCATCACAACATTCTCTGGGGAGACAAAGGAAGATGCAACAACCCATATGGCCCGCTTCAAAGTCCAATGCGGCCAATATGGGAGTAACGATATTCTCAAACTCAAGCTCTTTGGGACTTCTCTGTCCGGAGCTACTTTCAGCTGGTATTCCAGGTTGAAGCCTGGATCAATTGCAGACTGGGCTAAGATGGAGAGACTGTTCCGGGAGACATATGGCACCATCGAGCCAGAGGTTGGCCTCGACTCCCTCACCCAAATGAGCCAGCAAAGCATGGAGTCTGGAGTCTCATTCCTCCAACGCTTCAAGATCCAGCAAGCCAAGTGCGATTTCCTACTACCTGAGCAGGAAGCCATCAAGTTGGCTATCTGAGGCCTTGAGCATCGCTAGCGGCTGAAGCACCATGGGGAGCGCTTCACGTCCATGGGTGCCCTCATTAACAAGGTCGGAAGCTATGAGCTGATTCTCAATGAGATGGATGAGAAGGTTAATGCCTCTAAAGGGACCTACATCCCAGGAAAGAATAGGACTGTGGGGGCATTAAACGTGCAATCCATTACTTATGATCCCCATTATTAGAGGCAGGAAGAAATTGAGGCCGCGCCGGATTATGATGATGTCGGAGCAGTAGAACTGACTGGGAAACCACTGGCTCACAAACTGAAGAATCTTAAAATGACCCGCGAGGTAGTCACCATCCAGTCTTTTGCATGGACCAAGCCCAAATATGAGTCATACACGTATGACGCGAAAAACGCCCATCTGGTCTTTAATGACTTGATCGAGGCGAAGTACGTGCGCCTGGATCACAAGATCCCATCCAAGGAGGAGCTGAAGGACAAGAAGTACTGCACCTTCCACAACGTCTATAATCAAGACACTAAAGATTGTGTCAAGCTCCGAGACCAACTGCAGACTTGGCTAAACTCTGGCGCCTTGAAAGTGAAGACGCCAGGGAGCACAGCCTCGCTGGTGGATGTGGACCATTTTCTGCCCGTGGTCGGCATGGTCGAAGTGAACTGGGCCGACCAGCCAGAGGAGAACAACCGGTGCCGGGTTCCGAAGCCAGGCCAACGGAGAGTCACATTGGACTTGTCTGAGCGCCCGGAGGGCGAAAACCCACGCAAGGTACCCAAGAGAGGCCGCGAGGAAGGTAATGACAACGCATTTCGGCCATCTCGCTAGTATACCTACAACGTCAACCTCGCACACGAGGTTTTAGACAACCTTATTGATGACGTACTCGTCACCATGGCTAGAGCCTTACCCTACGTTGAATATAAGGAAGGCCGCGTACACTGCAAGTTCCATGATAGCTGGGGACACAGAACTTGCGATTGCTACCAGCTTCGCGAGCAAGTCCAGGATTGGCTTGACCTCAAGTACATTCGCTTCGAGGATAAAGGCGGTTTCATGATCACGACTGCTGCTGTTGCTTGGCCTCGCATCGGCCAGCGCGAGATAACATTTGACTTATCTCCAAACGCGGGTCCGCGCGAACTGCCAGGACGAAACCGCAAGAGACCGACGAATGACTATACCGTGCTGGCAAACCAAAGTGGAAAGCATGACCCGGCAAAGCCATTGGTCGCCAAACTGGAGCGCAATTGCCCTTCAAGAAGAGATAAGGGCAAAGCTATTATGAGGGATGATGAACCGTCCCCCGCTGAAAACTACCAACCCGTGAGTCCCAGGACTCGCGAAGAGCTGGAACAGAGGATCAAACGCCTCGAGACGTTAGTCCAATCACACTGGACGGATGAAGTACCTTTGTCTCCAGCCGCAAGCGAGATGGACATATCCGACTCCGGCAGCGGGTATCAGGAAAACGAGGTTTCAAGCCCTTGTCAAGGTATCTTGACCGACCCCTACATTCCCCTGACATCCAAATCAGCGATCAAGGAGGGGATATGGTACACGCAGCAAGGGGGCAGGCTAGTTACCATTAGCAGATCCAGGAAGCGGAAGCTACAGAAGAAGTATGGCAGCATCCTGCGTGCCTTGCGAGCTGTCGATGATGGCGTCATACGACCCTCGCAGCTCGCATAGGCACCTGAGCAGATGTGGAGAGAGGCAGAAGGCCTACGTGCAATACTCCAAAGGCCACCCGTAACGCCTCCAAGGTTGTGTGCACAGGTAGCAGATGATCCTGCTCCAAAGGCAAATGTCTTCTGTCGCCTCGCCGTACCACCAAGACAGAATTCGCAACCTTCCAGGCATAGGCCATCTCTGGAGCCGGAAAGAAGGGACCCACAGCCTTCCCGGCGGACATCCTCACCGGAGCCTAACCGATGAAGGGAACCGAATCCTCAACCAAGGCGCCGGCAATCTCCGGAGCCGGAAAGAAGGAATCCATAGCCTTCCCGGCACAGGCCCTCACCGTAGCCTGACCAAAGACGGGAACCGTTTCCTCAACCAAGGCGCCGGCAATCGCCGGAGGCTGAGTGAAGAAAGGAAACACCCCCTCCAGCAAGGCGAAGACTATTCGCGAACCCGGAGCCCGAGCCAAGGCGTGAGCCGTCCCGGCCATCACGGCTCCGAGAGCCTCCTCGACAGGACCCCAAGGCAAGGAAGGAACCACCATGACCACGTCAGCCCAGGCCACAAACTAACCTGGAGCCGGAGGCCAAGAAGGAGCCTCGCATCTCAGCCCTTCCTCCGTCGAGGGAAAACGACAATGCCAAGGTTCCTCCAGCGACAGATAAGCAGCCAGCTGAGGACAAACAACCCTCGACCAAACTTGTGTGGCGACCACGGCAGATGGAGATTGACGCATCACCAGGTGCTGAAAGTACCACCTCCAGCCCTAACTTAGCGGAGTTGATGGCCCAGCGTTTCTGAGAGAATTCGCTGAACGACGAGGCCCATTCGGAGCCTCGCATTGACTTAGATACAGACCAAGCCGAAGAGCAGGGGGAATCATTCACCTGCAATATGCTTGAAGTCTCTGCATGGCCTAAGGACGAAGAGTTCAATCCAGCGGAGAGCGCATTCGCTGTGCTCGAAGGAGAACATGGGATCATTGAGACTCCGCTGACCCCAGTCCGTGAGTAATTCTCTTTTCAGGTCGGGATGGTGTTTCTCATATTTGAAAGATATGCTCTCCCGCTGAATACAACATGCAACGCGGCGGATATCCCAAACAGTAGCAAAAATGTCTGCGCCATGTCCCCGCCTTGTAGCAGCGAAATGGGTCTAGTCTTGGCGGAACTTGAGGACGCTCTACAATTGGAAGCTACAAGCAGTGTCACACGCATGCATAATCTGACTTTCTCCACACCAACCCTAGACATGGCCACTCACATGAGGCCATTATATATTACGGCTGAAGTTGAAGGGATCATGGTCAACAAAGTCATGATTGATACTGGAGCTACGATGAATGTCATTACAACACGTACCATGGGCCTCCTTGGTATCCCGCGCTCAATGATTCAAACCACATCTCTAATAGTCAAGAACTTCACCGAACAAGTCTCCAGAACTCTAGGTTTGTTATTTTTACGAGTCAAGGTAGGACCGGCATCCCGGGTCTATACCTTCTTCGCCGCCGAATGCGCTTCATCCTACAACATGATCCTAGGCCGCGACTAGATCCATAGAAGTTTCTGTATGCCTTCCTCTATGCACCAAGAACTCATGATATGGGATACTGAGAAACGCGAGGCGGTCCTCATCAAAGCGGATCCGATCCGCGCCCTTTCTCCATCTCCACCAACTTCAATGACGCTCGCTACTACAATACTGACTCGGGCCCATTAGACATCCAAGGCGTCGATTCCAAAGGCCGCCCCTACGGGGTCACGGCCTCCAACTTAACGCGATGGGGGCTTACCCAGGCGAGGGACGACTTACAACGTCCTCACACCATCGCGGATCCCCTACAACCCTCTGATGGATAGTGCCTCCTCAGAAGAAGCACGCGAGGCTGGCGAGTCCTTGTGTGAGAGACTCCTCTCATATTGGGCAGAACGCGAAGCCTACGACAAGGTCGCAACCATGGAATACGTAGACGAGATAGTGGATTATACCGATACCAAAGAGGAAGTTATTCAGTTAGCTCCCGCTGCTTTGGACGATACACCACCTCAAGTGCGCGACCCCATTTCGCAAGTTGACGTAGGGACTGCTGAGAAGCCCCTGCTCATTTCCATTAGTGCTAAGCTGACGGCGGACAAACGGGAAGCTCTTCTAACCCTCCTACGCGAATATAGGGATTGCTTCGCTGAGAAGTATGAAGACATGTCTGGTTTGTCTCCAGACTTAGTTTGTCACTGGCTGCCCACTTATCCTGATCGGCGTCCAGTCCGCCAGGATGGCCGATTCATGCGAACTGAGACCCAGATCGTAGTCAAGGAAGAGATTGAAAACATGCATCGATCAGGTATCATTCGCGTGGCCAAGTACACCGAATGGCTATCCAATGTAGTGCCCGTCCGCAAGAAGAACGGCAAAATGCGCGTCAGTGTTGACTACCGGGACCTCAACAACGCAACGCCCAAGGATATATACCCCATGCCTGTCGTCGACCTCCTCATTGATGCAGCTGCGGGGCATGAAGTGCTATCCTTTATGGACGGAACCGCTGGATACCACCAGATTCCTGTTGCTGAAGAGGATCGTCACAAGACCGCCTTCCGCTGCCCAGGGTTTGCAGGTGCGTTTGAAAATATTGTCATACCTTTCGAGCTCAAGCACGCGGGGGCAACGTATCAGCGTGCCATGAACCTTATCTTTCACGACATCTTGGGATAGCTGATTGAAGTATATATCGATGACGTGGTGGTTAAAACCAAAACGCGGGCGACACACGTTGAAGACCTCCGACATGTTTTCACGTGAATGCGACGACATAACCTAAAGATGAACCCCGCCAAATGTGTGTTCTTCGCAGAGGCATGTGACTTCCTAGGATTTCTGGTCCACCAAAGGGGTATCGAGATTCCCAAAGACAAGGCACAGGCGGTAATAACCGCCTCACCTCCTACAACTAAGAAAGAGCTCCAACAATTGATCGGGCGAATCAACTTCCTCCGCTGTTTCATTTCAAACGCGGCAGGGAAGGTTCAGCCCTTTTCACCTTTGCTCAAGCTCCAGGGGGCAACCGAGTTCGTATGGGAGCCACAACACCAAGAAGCCTTCGATCGTATCAAGGAATACCTTACGAACCCTCCTGTTTTGGTGCCACCTCGCCCAGGTGTTCCGCTTAAGTTCTACATCGCCGCTGCCGATCTGTCCATTGGCAGACTCTTGGCACAAGACGATGAGAACGGAGTGGAACACGCCGTTTATTATCTTAGCAGGTTGTTAACCGATTGCGAGATGCGCTACTCTCCAATGGAGAAGTTGTGTCTCGCCCTATTTTTTGCAGGTTGCAAACTCCACCACTACATGTTAGCCTTTACCACGGTGGTGATCGCTTAGTCCGATCTCGTCAAATACATGCTTTCCCGCCCTATACTACGGGGACGCATAGGCAAATGGATATTGGCTTTGTCTGAATTCTCCCTCCAATATGTTCCACAAAAAGCAGTAAAAGGACAGGTCATAGCGGACTTTCTCGCTCATCACCTACCAACCGAACTAACAGCGTTCCGTGAGTTGGAGTTCGCTGCTGTTTCACTCACCTCATTGACTCTTTACTTTGATGGATCGCATACTGAACTCGCTGCAGGTGCCGGGATCACCATCGAAAACCCTGTAGGAGATCGGTTTTCTCATTCCTTCCAACTAGATTTTAAATGTACAAATAATCAGGCGGAATACGAAGCGCTTATCATCGGACTGGAAATTTTGCTGGACTTAGGCGTCCGCGAGATTCCAGTCTTCGGCGACTCCTTATTGGTCGTCAATCAGTTGGTGGCGAAGTTTAAATTCTTGAGTTTGTCTATCGAGCCTTACTTGCGCAAAGCGTTTGACTTATTGGACCGGTTCGATGACGTTCACATCGAGCACATTCCGTGCGAGTTCAACTTCGCGGCGAATGAGCTCGCCTAGATTGCCTCTGGCCTTGGCATGCGAGACGGAGTGCGCGAACGATTACTCAAGGTCGAACGACACACTCTTCCTTCTTTTATTGCTAGGGGGCAATATCAGGCAGACTCTCTTGATGTCACTGCTTTAGACCCTATCGACGAGGATTGGCGGCTACCATTCATCGCCTACCTCATGAACACTCAGGACGCCACTCATTCGCGGCAAATGAGGTTTCTTACCCTCAACTTCGTGCTCCGCAATGGTGAGCTTCGCCGGCGGGGCGAAGACGGTAATGACTTCCGCAGCGTGTATGGCAACGAGGCTAAGCGGCTTCTTCATGAGGTTCATAGCGGGGTTTGTGGTTTGCACCAGGCAGGGCCCAAAATACTGTGGTTAATCCGTCGCCACGGCTATTACTGGCCTACCATTCTCATGGACTGTATCGCTTTCGCCAAAGGTTGTCAGGATTGCCAGGCTCACGGACCAGTGCAACACATCCCCAACATTCCGTTGCAGCCGATTATTAAACCATGGCCAGGTCGAGGATGGGTGATAGACTTCGTCAGCATTATTCACCCCCATTCCTCCGAGCAGCACAAATTCAGTATCGTGGCCACCGATTTCTTTACCAAGTGGGTTGAAGCCGAACCACTCAAAGTCGCCTCAGCGATCTCGGTCCGTAACTTTATCTTCTGCAACATTATCTCCCGCTTTGGTCTTCCGGAGTGCATCGTGACGGACCGGGGGGCAGCTTTCATGGCCGATTCTGTGGTCACGTTTCTCACCGGCTATGGTATCAAGCTCCTGCATTCGTCCCCCTATTATGCACTGTCCAATGGTCAGGCGGAGGTGAGCAATAAGGTTTGTTTTGGCAACGATCCTCAGCAGGGGCAGAGGGACAGTAGCAATCAATGCTTCTTGGGAATGCCGGGCGTGCCACCTCGCGGACGAGGAAAGGAAGTGGGATGTGTTAGGTCTTGACTTCTTGAACAAGCGGGGGGTTACCGGTGCCACCTCGCGGACAAGGAATTTACAAGCACAAGGCAATTCAATACTCACGGTGTCGCGAGCAGAGCAACCAAAGAGAGATCAGAGGTGATCGGAGTAGAGTCCGAAAGGGCTCTGGGAAACCTAGGCGGCGGCGCGCTTAGGGTTAGGGTTTTTCGAGGAGCTCGAAGAGGTTCAACTAGGTTGAAAGTTTGTTTGTATTGTTGTTTGTGTTTTTTGAGAGAGAGCTTTCTGTAGGTCTTCGAGCCCCTTTATATAGTAGCTTGCCTTCTGCCAGAAGAAAGATAATCATAGTCCAATTCGGACTCTGAAACCGAATACCATAAGGACACGGCTTCACTCACACAAACCAATCATCTGCATGACACGTGTCCAGCCGCGTGATTGACTCTGCTTAGGTCACTGCCTCCGTGCTGTGAAACTGTAGACTCATACGCGAACTCAACCACATACATCCTTATCTCGCGAGGTGCTACAATCCTTGTCACACTCCGCCCCGCGCGCCTCCGAAGCTTGCAACTTTGAACGAGCTTTACATTAAAACGGGCCACAGGTATTGGCCCGAATGCTATCCAAAACTTATTGCCAGTCTTGGACCAAAATATCACCTCGCGTAGCACATCTACTCATGCATCCAGCTCGCATGCAACTCAAGTCACTGTTTTGATATGTGCGAACTCTGCTATCCAGCTCGCATAATCTCGCTGGCGGGCCATCACTTGTGAATCCAATTATTTTGGGCTCGCCGGTGTGACGTGGACTATGAATTTAATTAATATTCACCTAGACATTTACTGTCCAGTAAAAATATTAATTTGGGTGTAAACAAGGTTATCCTCAGTATCTTGCGCAAGATGCTAGAAATCAATCCCCGCGTCTGGCATCTAGAGCTTTACTATACTTTGTGGGCCTACCGCACTTCCAAGCACGGTTCGACAGATACCACCCCATATGCTCTCATGTTTGGTCATGACGTTGTCCTACCCCTTGAGATTCACGTCGCCTCGCTTCGCGTCCAGGAACAACACCAATTACTTGGTGACGATTACGTTCAGGCAATGTGGCAGGAGCTCGAAGACCTCGACGAACACCGTATCACCGCTTTCAATCAGTATGGCGCTTGGTGACGATTATGATAAAATCACTAGAGGTCGGAGTTATGCCGAGGGCCAATCAGTATGGCGCGCTGTGCTACCACTTGGGGAGAAAACCGAGGGCCGGGGCAAGTGGTCCGCTCGGTGGGAAGGACCCTTTATCATTCATCGCATCTTACCTAAGGGGGCATACCACTTGCGCGACCTTGACGGCACCGTCCACCGCAATCCTATTCATTGTCGTTTCTTAAAGCGCCATATCGCTGGTGTTTGGGAGCGGGAGGATCCTCCATCTCCTCCTGATCCCGCGAACACTGTTAATAATGCTACGCACCATCGCGATAACGCTCCATCGCCTCACACTAGGGGGGAACCCGAGAGAGAAGCATGTAATTAAATCATTTCTTTGGAAACGTACAAAGTCTAACCAACAGACCGGTACAGAATTGGGGACTATTCCAGAGGCCCTAAATAAAGTTTTACATGCAAATTAGTTATGTTAATCCCTTCATTTCTTTGTTTGTTTTCTGTTACGCTAATCCCTTCTTTTCTCTCTTTATTTTCTGTGTAAACGTGCGAAGTCTAAACAAAAGACAAGTACAAGATTGGGGCCTATTCCAGAGGCCCTAAATAAAGAAAATCACATATTTTTCCCTTCTAATACAGGTTTCATAAGCGGCTTTGCGGCCGAAGCAAACACATTAGCAAAATAATGGAATCTGACTACTCTACGCTTAAGTGTATAGATCTACCATGCCTACAAGCGTAGTGTAAACACGAAAATATCTGCAACAAATAACAAAACAACACGTGTACAAAGAATAATTTAATTTAAATCAAATGTGAATGCGGGTTACAATCTTTGTGAATTCCTCTGATTCTATCTCCAAATCTAGGTCTAACTCAAGGGTGACAATCACTTGTTCTTGAGGGTTACGCGGGTTGGTCAAGTAACGGGCATTTGGGATTTGGATTTAGGTTTAGTGAAGAACTGGCTATTTGGGGAGCTTGATAGTTCTTCAAGGATCTAGTGAAGAACTGGTGTTTCTGCTGGATCCCGTAGACCCTAAAGAAACTGCCTTACTGGATCTGCCTTTGGATATGTTCCTTCTTGTCTGCAAAAGGAGACCGACCGGGACTTTCCGGACTTTCTCTCTCCGATGATAAAGTTAATAATCGGTAGGGAAGTATTGAATGCTAGGAGATGTTTCTTACCCTTTTGGTTGACTCCACCATTATATTTATAGCCCCGGGTTGACTTGTGCTTTTAATGTTCTTCAATGTGGGACAAGTATACCATAGCTGTGGAGTCTCCCCCTCCCGGCCGAGACTTATATAGCATCCGGGATCGGGCTTCGTAGCATCACAGGCCGGGGGAGGTATTTATCGACTACCGACTACAAGTCCCCCCAAGTTCCCGTTCAAGACACGTCTTGAGTGGGGACTTGAAGAAATGGTCTGTGATGCCGAATTATTAATGGGTACCCGATCATAGTCCCCTCAAGTTCGTACTCAGGACATGTTTGAACGGGTCCACTTCTCACAGAAAGGTCGATACCACCAGGCGAGCTGAGGAGTCCGCTCCGCATAGAAGGAGTGTCAGTTGAGTTCGCTCCGCATACAAGGAGTACACACGAGCTAAAGAGTCCGCTCCGCGCACAATGCCTACACGCGAGCTGAGAAGGCACGCGAGCTCAGGAGTCCGCTCCGCATAGGAGTGTCGGCTGAGTTCGCTCCGCATACAAGGAGTACACGCGAGCTGAAGAGTCCGTTCCGCGCTTAAGGAATACACGCGAGCTGTGGAGCCTGCTCCGCATACAAGGAGTACACGCGAGCTGAGGATTCCGCTCCGCGCACAATGCTTACACACGAGCTGAGGATAACGCTCCGCGCATAATGCATATACGCGAGCTGAGGATTCCGCTCCGCGCATACAAGGAGTACACGCGAGCTGAGGGTAGCGAGCCCTTTCCATATCTAGTGTTACTGCTCGAGCGCGGGGTATTATCCCCGCGTGGGTTATCAGGCCACTATTCTCCGTATGAAGGGAATGATACAGACATGCCCGACTCCTGCGTTTCCGGAGTCGTACAAGGGACTTACAGCTCTCAAGGCTTAGTTGTTTCAACCTTGCTTTTTGCTCTCATGCCTTAGTTCGTACGCATGCTTCTTTTAGGTTCATGTTCGGGGCTTGCGTTGTGTTTTGGATGCGATGGCATCCCTGGTGGCTTGACCGATGGGCCTGTGCAATCCCCGGGAGCTCGGTGACCACTGGCAAGTGCTGCCTGGTAGTGTTGTTGGCATTAATGGCATGTCCGCCAGGTGGCACTGTGGGGGGGGGGGGGAGTGAATGGATGCGCATTTAATGCGAGTCATGTCACGCCTGTCGTGTTCGAGAAGTTTCGCGGTAGTGGGGCACGTGTCAGGATCCTACGGCGGGTCGCAACTGATCGGATTGCCTCGATGGGGGGGGGGGGGGAAACGAGGCGTTCCTTCCCCCGCTTCGTACATAAGGGAACACTGCCTTCTGTGGTCATTCTGCAGTCTTCAATCCTCTTCGGCATAGTTATCTCGATTTTCGTCTTGCTGTTGAAGCGTGGAGGAGAAAAGGAATTTGTTTGCTTGGGGGAGTGCTGCTGCTCTGCTATAGTCGATTTTCCGATTGCGAGGTGTTATCCCTTTGCTGCTCCGGCGTGTCTCCGGCATTCACTGTCTGGTTAGTTTCCTTTCTCTAGCGTTTAGTTGTGTTGTTGAGAGTATCTAGTAGGGTGTGTAGATTTGTAGATGTTTCTGGGTTTCTAGGTGTTTTTTGGGTGGCTGGGTTTGTGTCTGGGTTTGTTGAAATGGGTGGTGTCAAAACCTCCTGGCGGCGGTACGCGATGTAGGTATATAATAGCCCATAGGGTTTTTTATAGGGTTAAAATGGAGTCGAGGGCTTCCGACGCGAGCGTCTCTGGTTCATCTCGGCGGGCTCCTGCTGATGATGACGAAAGGATGGAGGGGTATCTGCACCGGGAAACTAATAGGGATGCTGAGCGAGCAAAATCGTATTCTGGAGTTTCCAGCGCGAGCCCCGAGTACCCGGTGATGGAAGCGATCCCGATCCCTCGCGCCCTTCACCGTTTGGAGGACGGTAGGGTGTGTGATGAGCCCATATGCAGTTTCACGCCCGAGGAGATCGAACAGTTGAGGGAGGAGTGGAACATTCCCCCCGATATCCCTATGCGTGGCTTGTATCCGGGAGAACTAGCGTGTGCTCCGAGAGACAAGTACGTAGCGGTGCATGATAACATGTTCAGGAATGGGTTCTCTGTACCGTTACCCCAATGTGTGCAGTACATATTGAGTATGCTGCAGCTTGCTCCCGGCCAGGTCCCGCCGAATCAGTGGCGTCAACTTCTGGGACTTGGTTGTCTGTATTTCCTTTCGAACATGGGGTGGCCGACAATCAACGAGTTTCGCGCGCTCTACAGGCTGTCATACTCGAAGAAGGTGGGCAGCTCCGGGTGTGTAGGCTTTACCGCGCGGGACTATGAGTCGGTCATCACCGATCTCCCTTCTTCGATAAACAAGGAGTGGAGGGCGAAGGTAGTCCTGGTGGGGGGCCCGTGGCAAAGAAAAACAAGGCGGCACACGGTTCCCAACTACTTTCGGGCTATTGGGGATCAGAGCTATTCGCTGACAGCGATCGAGCGGGAGCGTATTGCCCGTATATTCGCTGCTTGGCCCCGCGATGAGGACCGTAGCTCGTATCACTTGACGCGGTGGGCCGTTCTCGCGTACTGCGAGATGGGTAGAGTACCCGGTGGTTGCATCGTGATTTCCGCTTTACAACTGAAGTCCTCGTTATGCTCAGCTTAATTAATATTATGTCATTTGGTGTGCAGGAAAAATCCCTAGGCGTGTTCCGCGCCCTAATCAACCTCCTGACATGGAGAAGGATCAAGCCCTCTTGAAGAAGCTTTTGACCAAAGGGGATCTGGCGTCGCGCACTGAGGTGGATGGGGACACGCATACTGTACGGGTCTTAGACAAGCAAAAGGTGTTTGAGGTTCCTGAGGAAGTATACGGGTCAACGGAGACGCCGCCGGTACCTCCTCCCGCAGTCCCGCTGATTACGTTGGGTGAAAAGAAAAGGCTCCAACATCACTCGAAGAGAACTCAAGGTGCTGAGGAACCCCAAATGACAGATACTGGCAAGGTCGTATCCGGGAGTTACGCGCCAAAAGTGAAAAAGCATAAGGCGGTTCCCGGGGGAGTTACGTCGACTCCCTCGCTGTCCATACTCGCTCCTACAGTTCCTAAGATTTCGAAGACTCCGATCAGGCAGGTTCTCGATGAGTATGGTTATGCAGACGAGAAGTTCGTTCGTGCAATGGTTGGTGATCTGAAGGGGATTGATCTCGACCGGGTGAGATTCAAGGAAGGTTCTCCCGCGGAATCCTGAAAGATAGCACAGGAACACCTGATGAAGGTATGCGTACGGGACGCTTGTGTTTTGTTTTGAATTGTTCTTGGGGACTCGCTTATTTCCACTGTTATGTGTAGGCTCTGTTCGCGGTGTACTCCATTGACGCCAGCGAGGATACTGCCATATTGAAAGAGCAAGTAGCCAAGCTCAGTGGACACGTGAGCTACCTTCAGACCGAGAAGGGGTCTCTTGAAAGGGAGAAACACGTCTTGGCCGAGAAGCTGGCCACGACTCAATAGCATGTCCGGGAGGTGGAGAGCAAAGCGGATCGGGTCCCGGAGCTCGAAGCTGAACTGCAGTCGTTGAGGGTGGAGGTGGAAAAGTATCGCCTGCTGGAGGGTAGGCTTGGTGAGAAAGAAGCCGAGATAGCGGAGTTGGAAAGCTTGGTTCCCGCGCGTTGTGAGCAGGTTGTTGCGGCTTTCAAGGAGTCGCAGGAGCTCAAAGATCTGCAACAGTCTGCTCGGGATGAAGCTATTACCGAGAAGTTCACGGAGTGGAGTGTGCATGGGTATCTTGACAAACCCCGGATGCTCGCGGATCTGCTTGCTGCGCAGGAGAAGGCCAAAGCACAAGACTCCCAGTCTATCCACCCGGAGGGTCCTTCCGAGGCCAATCCTGGATGTGTTGGGGTCGAGGTGCAGGTGTCCGAGAGTGAGGGTGAAGAAGATACAATCGACTCGGTCGAGAACGACATAGTTTAGGGCATTGAACTGAGCGCAACTGGAATGTAGTTGTTGATTTTGTTTTTGGAATGGCTTTGTGCCCGCTTGGGGGAATATAGACTTTGGCCCGGAGATCCGGTTGTTAGGCACGTAATGTGTTTCAAGTGTTCATATGTTGAATCCTCATTTCTGTGCCCTTGAATTCTGTGTTTTGCCTCTTTGTTAACTGACAGTGTTACTCCAGTGTTACGAGTTTAACTTCACAAGTGTTGCAAAATTATCTTCTTCATTTCTATTAAGTTGTTATCAAAACAAATGAAGGCATCCGTCCGGGTTGACCTAACCGAACCCGGTGGGTATGATTTACAATTTTTGACCTCGATTAAACGGGGTAGAATTTAAAGTGTTCGGTGTTCCACGGGTGCCCGGTGACAATGTCGTCCCTGTCTCTTAGAAAGAACGTTGCAGGGCCGGCTTCCTCCACTATCTCATAAGGGCCCTCCCAGGTTGGATCAAGGGCCAGTGGTTAGGCCATCACCCGTTTCATCACCCAATCCCCGAGACCCAAGGCTCGTGGTCTAACCTTGGAGTCATAATGCCGGGCGACGCGCTGCTTGTAAACTTGGTTGTGTATGTCGGCCCTGTCCCTTCTCTCCTCAATGAGATCCATGGTTTGCTCGTCATATCCCGCGACTCTTCCAGTTGGTACCGTCACCTTAATGGGAATGACAGCCTCCGTGCCGAAAGCCAAGCTGAAGGGCGTCTCTCCCATTGACGCCGTAGCAGTAGTTTGGATGGCCCACAGAATTTCCGGGAGCGTTTCTGCCCACAAGCCTTTAGCGGCGTCCAACTTCTTCTTCAGCAGTTTCTTTAAAATCTTGTTGACCGCCTCCACTTGCCCATTGGTCTTTGGGTGAGCTACCGATGCAAACACCATCCGGGTTCCCATGTCCTTGGTGAACTCAATGAGCTTTGGGTTGTTGAACTGTGTGCCATTGTCGGTTATGATAGTCTCCAGGACACCGAACCTGCAGTAGATATTTTCATGAGGAACCCCATCACGCTGTCGGTGGTTATCCGACGAAGCGGTTCTGCTTCAACCCACTTTGTGTAGTAATCCACCACTACTATGGCATACTTGTACTGTCCGGGAGCAGTAGGAAACGACCCGATCAAGTCCAGACCCCACTGCGTGAAGGGCCACGGAGACAGCAGGATCGAGAGTACGATGGACGGGGAATGGACCTCGTTAGCATGTTGGTGGCATTTATGGCATCTCGCTGACACTTGGTCTGCCATCTTCCCCATATTGAGCCAAAAATACCCCGTACGGAGCACCTTGAAAGACAGGGATCTCGATCCAGAATGATTGCCACAAACGCCCTCGTGGATGTCCCGGAGGATCGTCTCCCCGTCTTATACTGAGACACATTTCAAGTTGGGAAAGCAGTAACCTCTGCGGTACAATTTACCGTCGATCAGCGTGTATCTGGCGCATCTCGATTGCAACTTTCTTGCCTGCCGCCGATTCTCCGGGCGGACACCCTCTTTGATGAACTCAATGATGGGGTCCATCCACGTTGGTTCTGTGGGACCGGTAGTGATGGCGAATATCTCTGAGATTGTCTTGTCGATACTCGGCCGGTTTAGGATTTCCACCTTCACCTTTTCGTGCCTTTTCTGGCGGGTACCGGTGGCAAGCCGAGCCAAAGCATCGGCATGGCTGTTTTCCTTCCTAGGGATCTGGGCCACAGTGGCCGACTCGAATCCGCACATGAGTGCCTTTGCGAGTGCTCGATAAGAATTGAGGTGTGGCTCTTTAACTTCAAATGTCCCGCTGACTTGGTTCACCACAAGTCGTTTTTTACTGCAATCTCTAGTGCCAGCTGTAGCCCGCCGATCAATGCCTCGTACTCGGCGATATTATTGGACGCGGAGAAATGAAATTCCTGGGCGTGCGTGTACATGAACCCGTCCGGGCTAACCAGTATTATTCCCGCTCCGCTCTTCTCTTTAGTGACGGAGCCGTCCACAAACAACTTCCAACACGGTTGGACTTCATGAGGAGCCTCTGTATCCTCCTGCTCCGCCTCTAAGCACTCCACGACTCTTTTCATGGGGGTCAGTTCAGAGATAAAATCCGCAGCCGCTTGCCCCTTGATGGCTACTCTCGGCATGTAGTGTATGTCGAATTCTCCCAGTTCTATCGCCCATTTGGCCAGTCTCCCGTTGGTCTCTGGTTTCTGGAGGACTTGCCTGAGGGGGTAGTTGGTGAATAGGGCGATGGAATGAGCTTGAAAGTAATGCCGCAGCTTCCGGGCGGTCACGATGAGTGCTAGGGCCAACTTTTCTAAATCCGGGTACCTGCTTTCAGCCAGCGTGTAGCCCTTGCCTACATAATACACCGGTAGCTCCATGGTGTCATCTTTCCTGATCAAAGCCGAGCTGACTGCCGTAGTAGACGCTGCCAAATAGAGATATAGCATCTCCCCGGGAATTGGTTTGGAAAGCTTTGGCACGGATGCCAAATATTCCTTGATATTCCTAAAAGCCTCATCTTGCTCCGGCCCCCAATTGATCAGCTTGCAATGCTGGCTCTTGAGGAGTTTGAAAAACGGTGCACACTTGTCCGTGAGTCTGGAGACAAACCTAGCGAGAGCTGCTATCTTGCCCGTCAGAGATTGCACGTCGCTTCCGACTCTTGCGACCACCATATCCATTATTGCCTGGACCTTCTCCGGGTTTGCTTCGATCCCCTGCCGGCTAATCACGTGGCCCAAGAACTTCCCCTTGACGACCCCAAACAAGCATTTTTCCGGGTTCAACCTCATGCCGTACGCGAGTATAATATCAAAAGTCGCTTGTAGGTCGCTAACGTGCTCGACCGCAGTGATACTCTTCACTAGCATGTCATCCACGTACACTTCCATGGTGATCCCCAACTGCTTAGCGAACATCTTGTTCATCAGGCGCTGGTAGGTTGCTCCCGCGTTCTTTAGTCCGAACGGCATCCTCTTGTAATAGTAGACCCCTTTGTCAGTCGTGAAGGCAGTATGTTCCTCGTCCGCTGGGTCCATCATGATTTGATTGTAGCCAGCGTAAGCGTCCATAAAGCTCAGCATTTCGAACCCGGAGGTGGAATCAACAAGCTGATCAATTTGAGGCAACGGGAAGCTATCTTTGGGGCACGCCCTATTAAGACAGGTGTAGTCCACGCACATCCTCCATTGCCCTACCGCCTTCTTGGGGACCATGACCACGTTGGCCAACCATTGCGGGTATTTTGCTTCCTTGATAAACTGGATATCCAGCAGCCTCTGTACCTCTCCCTTGACGATGTCATACTTGGTCACATCAAACGACCTCCGCTTCTGCCGCACCGGAGGCACGCCTTTACGGATTCCCAACTTGTGCGTGACTACATCACTCGAGATACCGGGCACGTTGGTGTACGACCAGGCGAATGCTTTGTTGTTGGCCTTCAGAAAACGCACGAGCTCCTCCCGTACGATGTCCGGCAACCCTGTCTCGATCCTCATGGTTCGGGCTGGGAACTGGTCCGAGATGCAAATGAGCTATGTTTCCTCAACTGACCCAGGCCGCTCGGATTCGGTTCCTTCTGTCGCAGCATTAATTCTGGGATCCTCGTAAACATCCGACATTAGTTTATTCGTGCTCCCGGAGGCTAATACTTCTGCTCTTTTCCTGCCAGTATCCTGGTCGATAGCATAGCATCCTCTTGCAGCCAGCTGATCGCCACGGACGGTAACGATACCCGTTGGGGACGGTAGTTTCATCATCAGCATGTGATCGGCGATGAATGCCTTGACTTTCCACAGGGCCGGTCTCCCAAGTATCCCATTGTACGATGAGTCACAGTCGACTATTATGAAGTCTACCGTTGATCTCAGCATGTTCCCCTCCGCACCTCCGAGGATCATGGGTATGTAGTCAAATCCAAGAGGTTGCACCACGTCCCCGAAGAAGCTTATTAATGGCTCATTATCCTGCGTTAGCTTGCTGTTCCCTCGTTTTAGTGCCCGCCAGGCATTTATGAACAGCACATTCACAGACGCCCAGGTGTCGATTAGAATTTTCTTACAGAGATAATGATCCAACTGTGCAGTGATCAGGAATGGATCCTCGTGAGGCTGCCTGGTCCCTTGCTCCTCTTCTTCTTCGAACCTCACGGACTTCCACCTCATGTTAACATTCTGAGCGATACAGCTCCCGAAGGCGTATACCTTCCGCCCATCTCTGATCCCGGGGCATTGCTTCTTGGCTCTGTTACTCCTCTGGTCTATCCACGTTCCCCCGCGGATCGTGTTGATCGTCCCGTACACGGATTCCCCCGGTACTTGCCGCTAACCTGATACGTACTGCTGAAGCTTTCCTGCTTTCAGTTGGCTCTCGATCGTCTTTTTTAGCTCAACACAGTTATTTATCGCGTGCGTTGCTTCCCCGTAGTATCCGCAGTACTTTCCGGTTTCCTCCCGTGTTAAACGGGACGACGGAAACTTTCTGGCTGCTGGCCCCGAGATCGCTTCCTTGTTCTCGTTCCACACTACCTCGGGGGTTGCCGTTAATGGGGTGAAGCTCTCCCTGGCTTCGGGAACTGCTGTTCTAAACCCATTGTCCCGATAGCTCCCTCTGCTTTTCCCCTATGGACCCCCCATTGGTTTGTTTTGCTTCCTGCCCCCGTCCTTGAACTTCTTGCTAGGGGTGAAAGCTTGTCCCACTTGGTCCCCTTCCCAGGTTCTTACTTCTTGGATCGACTGTCCTTGGGATTCGGACCTCCCTCCTTCCTTTCCCTTGCTCGCCTACCGATCCCTATATGTGTCATGGTCTGCCTGGGCATGTCTGATCGCCATTTCCATTAGCTCGTCGTAGCCCCGGGGGTTTTCGATTCGCACTGCGTATAAGAACTTCCTGGGCAATAGGGCTTGGACGAAAGCTTCCTCCGCCACCTTCTTGTCGAAACTCCTGACCTTGGCTGTGGCCCCCTGCCAACGGTTTACGAAGGTCTTTAATCCCTCGGTGTGCCCTTGTTTTACCTTGAACAGTTGGGTGGTATTCTGCCCGTCCGTACGCAGTATGAATCGGTTCACGAACCTGTCCGCAAGTTTCCCAAAGCAGTCTATCGAGCCGGCCGGGAGCTCATAGAACCAGCTCAATGCCTCTCCCGATAGTGTCTCTTGAAACATGTTGCAGCACGCGGCATCCGAATAACCCTTTGCGTTTGTATGGGATTTAAAGCTGTCGAGGAAAAGATGCGGGTCCCCTTCCCCCCCGTAGTTCAACTTGAGTGGTTTTGCTGCGTGAGAACGTACGGTCTGCGTGATGGTCCTTGTGAATGGTCCCCTTCTCTCTTCAAATCCCACGCCGGGCGGGTTGCGGGCCGCCCGTCTCTCAGCTTCGTCTACCCTCGTAGTCAGGTTCACCACACTGTCCCGCATGGCCATCAGGGCCGCTTCTACTCTCGTCGTTTCCGACCTTCCATCCTCGACGGGTGTTGGAGGCGGTGGTGGGCCTTCTCTTTCCATAGCTTCTGGGAACAGGTTTGCCCTGACAACGACCGTCCTGCGGGTAACCATCGGCGGCGTTATAGGTGAGCCTCCTCCCTCGCCCTGCGCTTCGCGGGCAGTGGCGGCAGCCCGCTCAATCGCCTCGTCTCTCTCCAGTCTTCTCGATAACGCGTCCATTATCGTCGCGTTATCTCTTTCCAGCTTTTTCTCCCGCGCGGCCGCGTCTAAGCGGTCCCGCGTCCTTTCTCTCTCCATTCGTGTCACATTCGCTCTCAACCTCTCTATCATGTCCTCCATTTCTTCCTGCGCGAGATCGCGCCCCGTCCCGTCCGGGGTCCTTCGCGCATCGTTCGTCGCCAGTGCGCATCCCAGTCTCTCACTCGTTCCTCCCGTCCTAGTATTGCTTCTCGGCGTTCCATCTCCACTGAGGCCACTGTGATCTCCCGTCATTATCCTGCTCCCGACTTCTGCTTCATTTGTCTCGGTCATTGAGACACTAGTTTTTCGTAAGATTTCCCACAGACGGCGCCAATTGTTTCTGCTGGATCCCGTAGACCCTGAAGAAACTGCCTTACTGGATCTGCCCTTGGATATGTTCCTTCTTGTCTACAAAAGGAGACCGATCGGGACTTTCTCTCTCTGATGATAAAGTTAATAATCGGTAGGGAAGTATTGAATGCTAGGAGATGTTTCTTACCCTTTTGGTTGACTCCACCATTATATTTATAGCCCCGGGTTGACTTGTGCTTTTAATGTTCTTCAATGTGAGACAAGTATACCATAGCTGTGGAGTCTCCCTCTCCCGGCCGAGACTTATATAGCATCCGGGATCGGGCTTCGTAGCATCACGGGCCGGGGGAGGTATTTATCGACTACCGACTACAACTGGCTATCTGGGGAGCTTGATAGTTCTTCAAGGGTTTAGGGGAGACTTCTGATAGGAGCATAAAATGCGACATTTTTAGTATCTTATTATCCCTTATTTGTGCTTTGTTAAGTCTATTTAGAGTAAGATAGAGTCATAATTTAGTTAAATGAAGCTCTGGTATAGTTTTGGAAAAATGTGCTTAAATTGCTAGAAAAACGACTAAGTATAGAAAATCTGTGAAAAAGTGCCAAGATATGTAGTTTTTGTGATTTTGAGGCTTGCGTCTGACTGACTTATTCTTATCCGAATTCGATGAAATTTTGCAAGTGTATTATGTCAAAATTTCAGGTCAATTGGAGTTCGGGAGGTCGTTCAAATGAAGGCTCAAAGCCGGCAGTTCGAGAATTTCACTCCAGGGGCTAAAACAGAGTTTCCAGCTACTGTGTCCTAACTTTAAGAGCTTGTGTACGATTAAATACTTGGAATTAAATTGCGTGCTATATATGGATGGAAAGCTCTACGAGTCTAGTTTCCCCAGAACTTGGAATCACGCCAATTGGATTAACGAGGAGAGAGTTATGCCTGAAGGAATGACCAAAGGTCAGTCTGCCGGAAATCAGGATTCTGCTACTTTGCAATTCCGGTTTGGAGTTCAATGTTTCTACATCAAAGTCACATCAAAACTCATCAAGAGAGGTCTACTAAGCATATTGAAGATTTGAAAAGTCATTTAGGGCCAAAGCTTTGCACGGAATGGAGGAGAAGAAGCAATCCTAGTCCGGCTAGGATTGGAAGATGCATTTCCTGTTTTGGAGATTCCATGTGCAACCATGAAATAAAGCTTGCATCTGCTATCCTAGGCCGATTATGACAAGGATTTGAAGGCAAGAGACGCAACAAAGGAGTTCCTAGAAGATTCAAGAAGTTCAAAGTCTAGTTGGTTTAGGAAAAGCTAATATTGTTGTACTAGGAAAACCAATTCCTCTTGGTTTTAGGTTAAGGCTTGGCTGGCCATTGTAATCACTATATATAGGACCCTCTAGGCACTTAGATAAGGGTCACAACCTAGCAATACACAGAGCGTAAGTCATTGTAATACGAGAGTTTTTGAGTGTTCATCCTATAGACAAGTAGAGAGAGATTTCACCACCGTCGGCCACCTTTCATAATTCCGTCCATCACCATACTTTGGAGCTTTAACTTATAAAGTATGATCCATACATTCTATTCTTCATCTCTGTTTATTTGTTTAGATTTGCATTATTTTGTCTATAAAATATGCATGTTTGATTGCTTGATTCTTTTGTTGTATGAAAGTTGTGAAACCATTTTCAAAATCTATACTTAGGATTTTCATACTCTTAAACTTGTGATAATTTTGTGCATTAGATTAGGCAAAGCATGTTCATGTAGTCATTCTCATAACTTGATTAGTTTCTAGGATTCGAGCAACTCCATCAACACTTGCATGCGGCTAAGGCCTTAGTTGTTGTGTAGGTTTAGATGTCATCAACCAAAGTATTTAGGGCTTAGTTAGGCGCAACGTCGATTAGGTTCCATTGCTTTTAGGGCAGTTATAATTCTAGAAATTTGCATGCTAATAGGATGAGTGACGCCATACCTTGTGTGTGTTTTCGATCAAGACTTTTGTGCATAATTACTTGTTGGTTTTATTTTCGACGCAACGTGTTCTTAAAATCAATTAGTAAAGGCTTAGGATTCGACGCAACGTGTTTTCTAAGTATAATCTAAGAAGTCTTATAACGATTAGATGAACCGCAACGGGCTCTAGTTAGGTCGAAATTAAGTTAGAGTTAGGTTATTTGTTCATTGTTTTGCCGATTCCCTTGTATGATCTTATTGCATGTTTTTGATTGCTTTTGACTTATGCTATGATGTGTATGGTTGTCGATCACATGTAAATATTAGTCTAGGATTTATTTTTCGTGTCTTTAGGATCATAGTAATGTTTTCTAAAAACCCCCAACGTGACAACTTGTAAATATGTATATATGTGTGTGTTTTGTTTTAGCATCATGATTGATCACCCTAATTGATCCCCGGACTGAACGATCCCTACTTATTTTATACTAACGATGATTTTGCAGGGTAATAAATTGTGCGCTTAGTTTAACCCCGGTTACGCGACGCGTCAACTTCTGAGCTCGCGGAGGGATTTCTCTCTCTCTAGTTCGCTGCCTTCTTTTATGCTCCTCTTGGTTTCGCTCCCCCTCCTCTTGGTATGAGAGGGGGTATTTATAGTGTTAACATGCCTCCACAAGTAATGAAGATTCTGAATCAATAATATTTCCTCAATCGGATTAATGAATCTTAACTGATTGATCTACTTACCGATTTTAACATAATCAAATCAATCAAATCTTGAGATTTAGATATGCCCCGATTGCTTTGGATTGAATGTCCTGTTTTGGGCGAGATCTTTAGTAAGGGGCGAGCTATCTCGCGGACATGGAAAGTATCCCGCGAGGAGGCTTGATTTCCAAGCGAACGGTGATTTCTAATCCCATTTCGCAGATGACTTATCTTGGACGTACATCCCTGCAAGCATGCGAACTCTGTCTTCTAGCTACTTCGCGAATTTCCCAACGTGGGGTCATCTCGCCTTGCCTTTATGTCACTCTACGCGGGCGGAGTCATCTCGCCTTGCCTTCACGTAAACCTACGCGCGCGGAGTCATTTCACCTCGCCTTCATATACATCCGCGCGGAGTCATTTCGCCTCGCCACTGTTTACGTCTATGCGAAGTGAAGTCTAGTTCGCCTCGCCATTGTTTACGTCTACGCGAAGTCATTTCACCTCGCCAAGCTTAGCTCACCTCGCGAAGTCAAAGTCACCTCGCGGAGTCAATTTCACCTCGCCAAGCGTAGCTCGCCTCGCGAAGTCAAAGTCACTTCGTGGAGTCAATTTCACCTCGCCAAGCCTAGCTCGCCTTGCAGAGTCAAGGTCAACTTGCGAAGTCCATTTCGCCTGGAGAAGTCATTTCGCCTGACGAAGTCCTGTTCGCCTGGCGAAGTCTATTTTGCCTGGCGAAGTCTTGTTCGTCTGGCGAAGTGTATTTTGCCTGGCGAAGTCTTGTTCGCCTGGCGAAGTCACATCATCAATCGACACTTGATAATTGATTTCAATCGGGGTTTAAGGTTTTGTTGTCGGCCGATCATTTCCACATTGCCACGTGCTATTTCCGACGGCTTTCCAATGTTGTTGACTCGCAAGCCACGTATTTACTTGGATTATTCAACGACTATTATTATCGTTAAAATTTATATGTCTACAAATGCCCCCACTTCAAGGTGCGTCGTAGCCATGCTGTCGTCATGTGCCAGAGGCGTGACTTGAAGTCTATGTTTAATGGGTTAATTTTGTGGTAGTTCCCGAATTGATAGGGATTCCTAATTTTGTAAGGATTCCCTATTTTCTTGTAGAAATTCCTCGAATTTATAAGATACCCAATTTTGTAGGGATTCCTTAATTCGCAAAGATTCCTGTAAAACTTCCAAGTAATGGGCGGAAACCTTTGATGTATTTCTTCCTTGATTTGTTTGATTCTCCATACTTTTCAAGTTTCAATGAGGAAAGATTGCACTATAAATTAGAGCTTCCGGTTGAACATTATTCATCACAAAATTACAACCATCTCGCTGTGAGATCAGCAGTATACTCTCTCTCCTTTTGATTTGATTGCTATGGCGCAGAGTCATATAATTGGCTGACCCTTCTCTTTTTTTTTTTTAATCTTGTAGGTCGCGAGGTATTTCTGAGTTGTCAGTAACAGCAGAAACCTTACTCGGCGAGGCGCAGCAGTATCTTAAGGCTGCGAGGTGTAGCAGGATCTTAAGGCAGCGAGGTGCAGTAGGAGTTTTAAGGCGGCGAGGTGCAGCAGGATCTTAAGGCAGCGAGGTGCAGCAGGAGTTTTAAGGCAGCGAAGCACAAAAAATGTTGACAAGTCAAAAAAATTTTGTGTAGACGTACACTACTTCGCATGGCAACTTTCAAAAGTTTCAAGAAAGGCACGATCACTATCCTTGAAGATACTAACGACGTTCAAAGCGATGGCACCACCTTGTGTACCTATCCTTCATTGATTGGGCCGCGCGCCCTCGAGCCTCCCTCGTATGATGGTTCATGTCACATTCCTCGGTGGTCTTTCCAACAATCGCGTCAGCTGGCCACCTTTCAATCAACCAAATCCACCAGTGAGAAGCGAAGCGCAGATGTATGGATGTTCAAATCTGCCCATCATGACCATAACGTTCTTCAAACACCGTTCGTACTTCTCAACAACCGTACGTGCAATGGTTCGGTGCAATGGAGAGGGTTTCGTGCAAACGGAGCCTTCTCTTACACGGAACGTTACTGGGAGTGGTTAGAAGACATCTTAAGCTGAAGCGGAGATCTCATCCACAAAGCCGGCCTCTACCAAGCGGTGTTTGCATCGCTCTTCAGCTATGATCGTGTTGTTCCTGTGATGCGGGCCTTCTGTGAATATTGGTGCCCTAACACGAATACTCTTCACACATCGTGTGGAGAGATGTCTATTTCTTTGAGGGATTTGACATATATTTGTGGTTTGCCCTTAACTGGGAAGTTCTACGACGAAGTTGTTCCATCTATTGAAGAATTTGCAGCCAAGGGTAAAGGTGTTGAGCCAATCATTCCCAAGAGTAGCAAATTCTTATTTCTTGCGTATCACAAGCTTTACGATAAAGGGCAAAAAGTGAAGATTGCATCATGGATCCAGTACTGGTACAAAGGAAGTTTGAGATACAAGAGGCCGCTCGCCAAGAGTGTACGGAACAAGAAAGATGCACCTCAGAATACGTGCAACCCATCTGGCGAAATCCGTGAGGCTCAAGCTCGAACTGATGATGACTCCGCACCGTTTGATGACTTGGGCGTGGATGACGAAGACATAGAGTCTACGTACTTGGCGGCATTTTACGCGTGCTGGTTGTGTCTATTTGTCTTTCCTATGGACGATACAGGCTTGATCTGACCTAACGTGTTTAAAATTGCCAGCAAAATGTCTCAAGGCTGTCAATTCTGTCTAGCTGTACTTGTGTTGGCCAATATCTATCAAGGCTTGAACGAGATTTTCGCTTCCAAAGATCCAGGGAATTGTTCGGCTACATTGCCCTTTCACTATGTGTATACGTGGTTGGCAGAGTATTTCGGCACCCATTTTTATTCTCCTCTTCCTGACAACTTTAAACCACGCATGGTTCACTTTTCAGGGGCATTTTCGGCCAAGCACTTTGGAGACGCACAAGCTCGTTCTTTATTCAATGAGTGTGGCAATGTGGGGATGGACATCCTAGCCATAGTCCCTAAAGAACGTAGAGTGATCGTTGACCGTGAGAATGTTAAACGTTCAGACATTGTCTACCTCACCTGCCTTCGATCTGGATTTCTTACTCTTAGGCAGGGCAACCGGCGAGTCGTTCAACCCTACAGTCCTTTCCGTTTCAGCCGTCAGTTTGGTTATTTCAAGATGTTCCAGGAAGTCTTCAAAAAGACATTCGGATGGGCGCATTATCCTCGACGTACTGGCATTGGGAAAGCTTTACCAAACGTGAGACAGGGAGCACAGTGACGTTGCCTCCTGCGAGCGTTCCAACAGAGTACATGGTGACTCGTGATTATGTGGAATGGTGGTCCAAGATGTATCGTTCCATGCCCAAGATGACTATAGCAACAATGCTTGGGTCACCGCACCAGCCTTTAAAAACGAAAGAAGACAAGGTTGCTGCTCGCGTGGTACCGCCCCGCCAGAAAGTGGTTCCCCGCGAGATACCATTTCAGCAGGAAGTGGTTCCTCGCGAGATGCCATCTCGCTAGAGAGTGGTTCCTCGCGAGATGCCATCTCGCCAAAGAGTGGTTCCCCGCGAGATTGAACTTGACAATAATCTTCACGCATCTTCTACCAAGGCGTTGCCCCCAAGTAGCAATTCTCCCAATGAACCGCACCAGGCTTTAGAATGTCATGGGGACTCATCTGATCATCATCTCGCCCAGAGTCACCTTAAGTTGAAGGGGACAAAAACTCAAGCAAAAAGACTTAGTGGGAGTAGCAACAGTTCTAAGGATGTGAATTTTAAGCGTCGAAGGATTGAACCCGACCTTGGCTCTGTTTATTTCAATCCCGACGATGAGTTTCTCAATTTTCTTGGCGAAGTCCCGGGTCCCCCGCAACAAACTCATAATCGTGTTGAGGTATGTTCGCCACCATCACCATGCATCTTTTTCTTAACATTATATGCATGATCAGAACTCATTTTCTTTACCTTCTTGTTTTCAGCCAGAAGGACTCCCACCTTTTGAAGATGAAGCTTGTTCGAGGGAGGTTTGCATCCTCTCAACAGAATCAATGAAGACCGACTCTTTTCACGAAGATGATGCATGCGAACCAAATGAATCGCAACAAGTTAATCGTGAAGATATTTTGGTGAATCCTCCGAGGCTTTTAAGCAATATGGCATTCTCTGAAGTCACCCGCGGTGAAGTTGATGTCATGGACACTAACCAAGGGCTCCGACAAATTCGTATGCAGGCCGCCACTCTAATTTGTGAACAAATTGAAGACGTCATCACGAAGTTGACGCGTCGCGTAACCGGGGTTAAACTAAGCGCACAATTTATTACCCTGCAAAATCATCGTTAGTATAAAATAAGTAGGGATCGTTCAGTCCGGGGATCAATTAGGGTGATCAATCATGATGCTAAAACAAAACACACACATATATACATATTTACAAGTTGTCACGTTGGGGGTTTTTAGAAAACATTACTATGATCCTAAAGACACGAAAAATAAATCCTAGACTAATATTTACATGTGATCGACAACCATACACATCATAGCATAAGTCAAAAGCAATCAAAAACATGCAATAAGATCATACAAGGGAATCGGCAAAACAATGAACAAATAACCTAACTCTAACTTAATTTCGACCTAACTAGAGCCCGTTGCGGTTCATCTAATCGTTATAAGACTTCTTAGATTATACTTAGAAAACACGTTGCGTCGAATCCTAAGCCTTTACTAATTGATTTTAAGAACACGTTGCGTCGAAAATAAAACCAACAAGTAATTATGCACAAAAGTCTTGATCGAAAACACACACAAGGTATGGCGTCACTCATCCTATTAGCATGCAAATTTCTAGAATTATAACTGCCCTAAAAGCAATGGAACCTAATCGACGTTGCGCCTAACTAAGCCCTAAATACTTTGGTTGATGACATCTAAACCTACACAACAACTAAGGCCTTAGCCGCATGCAAGTGTTGATGGAGTTGCTCGAATCCTAGAAACTAATCAAGTTATGAGAATGACTACATGAACATGCTTTGCCTAATCTAATGCACAAAATTATCACAAGTTTAAGAGTATGAAAATCCTAAGAATAGATTTTGAAAATGGTTTCACAACTTTCATACAACAAAAGAATCAAGCAATCAAACATGCATATTTTATATACAAAATAATGCAAATCTAAACAAGTAAACAGAGATGAAGAATAGAATGTATGGATCATACTTTATAAGTTAAAGCTCCAAAGTATGGTGATGGACGGAATTATGAAAGGTGGCCGACGGTGGTGAAATCTCTCTCTACTTGTCTATAGGATGAACACTCAAAAACTCTCGTATTACAATGACTTACGCTCTGTGTATTGCTAGGTTGTGACCCTTATCTAAGTGCCTAGAGGGTCCTATATATAGTGATTACAATGGCCAGCCAAGCCTTAACCTAAAACCAAGAGGAATTGGTTTTCCTAGTACAACAATATTAGCTTTTCCTAAACCAACTAGACTTTGAACTTCTTGAATCTTCTAGGAACTCCTTTGTTGCGTCTCTTGCCTTCAAATCCTTGTCATAATCGGCCTAGGATAGCAGATGCAAGCTTTATTTCATGGTTGCACATGGAATCTCCAAAACAGGAAATGCATCTTCCAATCCTAGCCGGACTAGGATTGCTTCTTCTCCTCCATTCCGTGCAAAGCTTTGGCCCTAAATGACTTTTCAAATCTTCAATATGCTTAGTAGACCTCTCTTGATGAGTTTTGATGTGACTTTGATGTAGAAACATTGAACTCCAAACCGGAATTGCAAAGTAGCAGAATCCTGATTTCCGGCAGACTGACCTTTGGTCATTCCTTCAGGCATAACTCTCTCCTCGTTAATCCAATTGGCGTGATTCTAAGTTCTGGGGAAACTAGACTCGTAGAGCTTTCCATCCATATATAGCACGCAATTTAATTCCAAGTATTTAATCGTACACAAGCTCTTAAAGTTAGGACACAGTAGCTGGAAACTCTGTTTTAGCCCCTGGAGTGAAATTCTCGAACTGCCGGCTTTGAGCCTTCATTTGAACGACCTCCCGAACTCCAATTGACCTGAAATTTTGACATAATACACTTTAGCTTCCAAATAATACACTTGCAAAATGTCATCGAATTCGGATAAGAATAAGTCAGTCAGACGCAAGCCTCAAAATCACAAAAACTACATATCTTGGCACTTTTTCACAGATTTTCTATACTTAGTCGTTTTTCTAGCAATTTAAGCACACTTTTCCAAAACTATACCAGAGCTTCATTTAACTAAATTATGACTCTATCTTACTCTAAATAGACTTAACAAAGCACAAATAAGGGATAATAAGATACTAATAATGTCGCATTTTATGCTCCTATCAACTACCCCACACTTACCATTTGCTAGTCCCTAGCAAAACTAACTAAAAGACTCTACTAAAACACTAATGATGCCCCTTAAACATTGTCTCTGGCTCGTATCATGCATAGCTTCAAGTTCAAAAACACATAAGTAACAAGATTCCAAGTTTCATAAACAAGTTCACAGCATGAACAAACAAGAAGTGAGAAAAACAAGCATAAACACATGATGGTAGTCGATCCTCCTCACAAGGTTCACTCTCTTCTTTTCTCTCGATGATGGTATTCACTCATAAGTATATGCAAGGGAAAAGATAATACAACAAATAACTTGCATATTTCAACAATGAAAAGCACTTTGTGAAAATAAACTTTGAAAAACCTCATTTAACAACTATGTGCAAGCATGAACCAAAACCATATGCTTTAACTCTTGAGATAATCTCCACAAATCAAGTTTAACCAATCTTAAGAATCAAGAAGCGATCTCATAAGGGAATGTATTGGGGCTTGGCTAAGGAATGGTGGTTCCTACAATTTTTCTAAGGTTAAAACATCACCAAGACTTAGCTAAAATCAAACTCCTCCTTATGACTTCTTTAAAACGGGCCAAATTTCATCTTGTTGGACTCAACCGTCATTCTCAACTCCTTGAATCATCATGAACATGAACAAAGGTCACATAGAACATTGCTAGACCTTCAAATAACTACAAACTCCAAATTCACAACTCTTCTTTTCATGAAACCGCGCCTATGCCTTTTCTTTTCTCTAAATTTTTTTCTTGGCCGAACCCATATTTTTTTCACTATATTTTTTTTTTTCTTTCTTGGCTCGGCTCAAAACACATACATATGTTTTCTTCTAAGGCACGACATGCATCAACTTCTACTTTTCATCATCACCCCACACTTGTTTCAAACATCACTTCCTTATAACTCCATTTCAAACTATGCTTCACCAAGTCTTGGTAACAAGGTAAGGATAACTATTCTAAGCTCGGGAATTTTAAATAAGGGTAATGATAGAAACGGCTCAATGTAGACTCAAAGGGGTTTACTAAGGAGTCCCACGACGGGCACAAATAGGGTAAAGACTTTATTTGGCTTTGGTGGTAAACCTAAAGAGATCTTTTCTATCACATTCAAAATCATGGTAGTTTATGATATAAATATCTCAAAAATCACAAAAGCAAGTTCTAGTAAATTCTAGAGTTCATGAAAAATCTATAGCATAGTCATTGAAAATGCAAAGAATAATGAGATTTTAAGATCAAGAATTTCGAAAAATTTTCACTCATGAAGAAAACAATAAGGCTCTAAAACTCACTAAGGTTGTTATGGAAACAAACTAACCAAAACATGCATGCTTTCAAAATCAATCAAATCTTAAGTGTTCATACCAATCACAAAATTCATGAAACTCACAATCTTTCTTTAAAAACATCAAACTATCAACTATGCAATCAAGAGAAAAACATCATAGACTATTTAAGGGCATCCTAAGACTCAAAACAAAATTAAAACACACTTATTTTTGTAGAACAATTTTGGAAATTTTCTATTTTTTTCTTTGGTTTTCTATAAATGCAACGAAAATTTTAAAATTAGCCTAAAAACTTAGTCTTAAAACTAACATGTTTACATGTTACCCTACCCCACACTTAGAAATTACATTGACCTCAATGCAAGCCCATATATAATGAAAATAACTCCTAAGCATGCTTCTAAGGTAACACATATAACACAAAAATAAAAGAGAAGGGATAGGAAATATTCAAACTCTCGTTGATGGCTCCTTCACTTTTATCGTTTGCAATTGGGTTGCCTCCTAAGTAGCGCTTTTGTGTTTATAGTCCATTAGCCTAGACTCTTCACCATGTGTTCATTGCAAAGGTGGAGTATCGGCAATATCCATGGTTTCCACGTCATGCTCCTTGAAGGATTCGAAGTAGGGCTTCTTCTCCTTCCTTTGGCCGAGCACGGCTCCTAGTGCATAGTCACTTGCGTCACACATAAGCTCAAATGGCAAGCTCCAATCCGGTGGTTGCATTATAGGTGTCGATGTCAACTTCTCCTTCAAGCTTTGGAAAGCTTCTTCACACTCGTTGGTCCACACAAACGGCACATCTTTTTGTAGTAAGTTGCTCAACGGCTTTGCTATCTTGGAAAAATCCTTGATGAAGCGTCGATAGAAACCCGCATGGCCGAGGATGCTCCGCACGTCCTTAACACTCCTAGGGCTTGGCAAGTGCATGATCAAGTCGATCTTTGCCTTGTCGACTTCAATGCCTCTTTCCGATATGATATGACCTAACACAATGCCTTGATTCACCATAAAGTGACACTTCTCCCAATTAAGTACAAGATTGGTTTCGACACACCTCTCCAAGATTAACTCCAAGTTATTTAAACACGTCTCAAAGTCATCTCCATACACGCTAAAGTCATCCATGAAGACTTCGATGATGCTTTCTATGTAATCCGAAAAGATGTTGTACATGCATCGTTGAAACGTTCCCGGTGCATTGCATAAACCAAACAGCATTCTTCTATAAGCAAACGTGCCAAATGGACAAGTGAAGGTGGTCTTCTCTTGATCGTCCGGATGTATCATGATTTGATTGTAGCCACTATATCCATCCAAGAAACAATAGTACTTGTGGCTGGCAAGTCTCTCAAGCATTTGATCCATAAACGGTAGAGGCATGTGATCCTTCCTCGTTGTTGCATTAAGTTTTCGATAGTCGATACACATCCTATAACCGGTAACAAGTCTTTGCGGCACAAGTTCGTTCTTGTCGTTCTTTACAACCGTGACACCACTCTTCTTTGGCACTACTTGAACGGGAGAGATCCACTTACTATCCGAAATTGGATAAATGACTCCACAATCTAAAAGCTTAATCACCTCATCTTTAACAACCTTCATCATTGGTGGATGCAATCGTCGTTGACCTTCCTTTGTCGGTTTCGCACCATCTTCAAGTAAAATTCGATGAACACACTTCGTAGGGCTTATTCCCTTAATGTCGGCCAAGCTCCATCCTATGGCCGATCTACGCTTGTATAGCACCTTGACTAACTTCTTTTCTTGCTCTTCATTAAGCGTTGATGACACAATAACCGGTAAAGTATCACCTTTTTCGAGAAATACATACTTCAAATGTTCCGGAAGCACTTTCAATTCTAACTTCGGGGCCTCTTCTATACTTGGTTTGATCTTTGGTCGAATAAGTGGAAGTGACATGGGAGATTTCGGCATAATGTAGGGTGATGACTCGAGTTCGGCAATGACTTCCAATATCTCATGTTCGAGCTCATCACGTGCTTCCTTGCTTATTGGTTCTCCTTCTTTGTCAAATCCGGCCCCTTTCTCGATAGCTAGTTGCTATGCTTGAAGTGAAGACGTTACACATAGTGCAACGGTCTCCACAACATCTTCAACATCACACTCCTTGAGATCGGCAATGGGGTATTTCATAGCTTCAAAAACGTTGAACTTAATCACATCACCATCGAACTCCATTGTCAAGTTGCCTCCCGCAACGTCAATTCTAGTCCTTGCCGTCCTCATGAATGGCCGGCCAAGCAAAAGTTGTGTGCTCATGGCCGAGTCTTCCATCTCCAACACATAGAAATCCGCCGGAAAGATCAAGTGATTCACTTGCACTAACACATCTTCCACATAACCTTCCGGATACTTCTTTGAACGATCCGCAAGTTGAATGACCACATTATCCTTCTTGAGTGGTCCGAGGGTAAGAGATTGATAAACGTTGTAAGGCATAACATTTATCGAGGCTCCCAAATCAAGCATAACGTCTTCAAATCTAGTGTTGCCGATGACACAAGGCACACTAAAGCTTCCCGGATCCTTCATCTTTGGTGGTAACTTCCTTTGAATAACGGCCGACACCGTCTCGCTCATTTTTACCACTTGAGTTTCCCTTGTATGCCTTCTTGTTGTGCAAAGCTCCTTGAGAAATTTTGCATACTTAGGGATTTGCTTGATGCACTCTAGCAATGGAATGTTCACTTGGACTTTTCGAAACACATCCAACACTTCCTCCTCCGATTTATCTTTCTTGGACTTGGCAAACCGAGAAGGAAATGGCACACGTGCTCCTATAACCCCTCCTTTGCTCGGCTCAACCTCCTTCATAGAAGTTGCGGAATCTTTCTCTAAGTCATTCTTCCTCAAAATCTCGAGTTCCACCTTGCTAGGCTCGGATGCATGCTTCTCGGCTCCCTTAGGTTCGGCAACTTCGCCGGCCTCCTTCTCTTGCAAACTCACGGCAACATCATCATCATTTTCCTCAAATACACTATTGCCGAGAGCCTTCTTTGGCTTAGGTACTTGTGGTTCTACAAATTTTCCGCTTCTTGTTGTTATAGCTTGCACTTGCTCGTTTCGCGGATTCTTAATGACACTTCTGGGTAGCTTGCCTTGATCATTGAACTTTCCCATAAAATCCACGACTTGGCCCATTTGAGTCTTCAACTCGTTGATGTCTTTACTCATCACCGAAATATCCCTCGTGTTAGCTTGAGTAGTAGTTAACAAAGATTGAGTTGACGTAGCAATGTTCTTAAAGATCTCGTCAAAGTTGGTTTGACTACCTTGGCTCGGCTGCCCTCCTCCTTGGTTATATGGAACATACGGCCTAGGCATGCCTTTCTCTTGCATAGGACGAACCATGTATTGTCCTTGGGGTGCCGCACCTTGTTGAGCATTCGGTTGAGGGTTTAGCACATTGTTGTTGCTCCAACGAAAATTAGGATGATCGTTGAACCTTGGGTTGAAGTTTTGAGCACGTGGTGCCCCTCCTTGACCTTGAAATCCGCCACCTTGTTGCCCAAAACCAACGGCATTGGCTTCCTCCAAGCCTTCCAAAGCTACTTGGTTGTAAAACTCCGACGTATGCCCTTCCATGCTACACACGCCGCAAACTTGAGCTCCCTTGCTCTTAGCCATATTCGAAACTAGGATAGTGAGCCTCCCCAAGTCTTCTTTAATTGCCGAAATCTCACTTGACTTTGTTGAACTACTAGCCTCATTGACTCGTTTTGAAGAAACCGAGCCAAACTGTTAATTGTTAGTGGCTCTCATCTCCAACAAGTTGGTAACATCTTCTCGACTCTTTTCCATTAACGAACCTCCAGCTGCTGAATCTAAGAACTGTCGCTCCATAGGATGTAAACCCTCATAAAAGTACTGCAATAACAACCCTTCACGAATCCCATGGTTCGGACAAGAATCAACTAAGGCCTTGAATCGTTCATAGTAGATATCGAAAGCCTCATCTACTTCTTGTTTGATAGAAGTAATCTCCTTACGAATTTGCGTCACCCTCGACGATGGAAAGTACTTAGTGAGAAACTCCTTAAACATTGTCGCCCATGATGTCATGCGACCAGCTGGAACCGCAAAGAACCATTTCCTAGCTCGGTCCTCAAGTGAATGTGGAAAGGCTCGCATCTTCACATGTTGCAAATCGGCTCCTTTAGGACACATGGTTTCACAACAAAACTCAAACAACTGCAGATGCTGGTTCGGATCCTCGTTACTAAGCCCATAGAATTTCGGCAATTGGTGGAAGAAACCACCCCTCAACTCGAAATCTTCTGATTTCCCTTCTGCAACTGCTGGGTAGGTGATGTTGTTTGGCCGAGGTGATCCCTTAGTTCCATTAATTTGACTGTTTTCTTCTCTCAATGAAGGCATCTTGACTTGAAATTCAGGGTTCTCGTGAACCGAGGATGGTGATTCACAAGAAGAAGTGATGAGCGATGGTGAACGCGGAACAGACGAACTCGGTGATGTAGTAGGGCTCGGTGGTGGTGATTGGTTCGGTAGTGATGTTGAAAGTTGGCGACGTAAACTCAACGGCAATTCAAGATCGTACTCTTCTCCAATACGCTTCAAACGGTGTCGAGTATCTCTAGACCACTGTGACGAACTGGACATTCATAGATCCTGTATATTGAAACAAGAATAAGTTAGTACCGTTGAATTCACGAAAGAAAGCAAACAGATGAAGAATATACAAGAAATAAACACGAAATTTTTACAAGAAAGCATGAAAATCTCGAAACCATATATTACATGAAACCTAGTTATCTTTCTAGTTTATTTTATTCAAACAACTTTAATTTCCGAGGTACGTGGAGCAGAGGAGATAACGTGCAATGAACTGATACAGTTCAAGGTAGTATCATGCTTATTCCGATATACCTTCAAAGATTAAAGACTCATTGAGATTGTCCATCTATTTATGTAAAGTTATCTTCTAGCGTCTAAAGTATGGTGATGCTTCGGCCCAAGATGTTGGCTAGGTCGAGCGTACTCTACTACAGATTGTTAAAATCCATGTGGGCTTACCCCCTCACAAGAGAGACAGGCAGGACTCGTTAGTGGACACCACGCCCTGACTCACTCACCGAGAATGATCATCAACGCAATGGGCCTAGAGATCCAGTTAAACAAACCTGAGCTCCTTGTCTATGAATCTTAACACTCAATAGTAAAATAAACATCGATTACTAGACCGGTCTACTCATGTTTCACTAAGCCGCCTTCAACCTCAAACAAGCTAAGTTGCCTTTAAGAGTCAAAAACTCGAAGAAGCATCGCTCATAAGAGGGGTTAAGGCCATAGCTTGACACAAGCGTCTTCCCCCTACATAATATACTTTAGAAACTACAATAAACTCTACACAAATAGACATATAACCTCCCTAGATATTTAACTATGTCTCAAAAGAAAAATAAAATTCGAAATTCACAAAACAAAACAAAACAAGTTTAGCACTCATAACCGATTCTTCAATAGATCCCCGGCAACGGCGCCAAAAATTGACGCGTCGCGTAACCGAGGTTAAACTAAGCGCACAATTTATTACCCTGCAAAATCATCGTTAGTATAAAATAAGTAGGGATCGTTCAGTCCGGGGATCAATTAGGGTGATCAATCATGATGCTAAAACAAAACACACACATATATACATATTTACAAGTTGTCACGTTGGGGGTTTTTAGAAAACATTACTATGATCCTAAAGACACGAAAAATAAATCCTAGACTAATATTTACATGTGATCGACAACCATACACATCATAGCATAAGTCAAAAGCAATCAAAAACATGCAATAAGATCATACAAGGGAATCGGCAAAACAATGAACAAATAACCTAACTCTAACTTAATTTCGACCTAACTAGAGCCCGTTGCGGTTCATCTAATCGTTATAAGACTTCTTAGATTATACTTAGAAAACACGTTGCGTCGAATCCTAAGCCTTTACTAATTGATTTTAAGAACACGTTGCGTCGAAAATAAAACCAACAAGTAATTATGCACAAAAGTCTTGATCGAAAACACACACAAGGTATGGCGTCACTCATCCTATTAGCATGCAAATTTCTAGAATTATAACTGCCCTAAAAGCAATGGAACCTAATCGACGTTGCGCCTAACTAAGCCCTAAATACTTTGGTTGATGACATCTAAACCTACACAACAACTAAGGCCTTAGCCGCATGCAAGTGTTGATGGAGTTGCTCGAATCCTAGAAACTAATCAAGTTATGAGAATGACTACATGAACATGCTTTGCCTAATCTAATGCACAAAATTATCACAAGTTTAAGAGTATGAAAATCCTAAGTATAGATTTTGAAAATGGTTTCACAACTTTCATACAACAAAAGAATCAAGCAATCAAACATGCATATTTTATAGACAAAATAATGCAAATCTAAACAAATAAACAGAGATGAAGAATAGAATGTATGGATCATACTTTATAAGTTAAAGCTCCAAAGTATGGTGATGGACGGAATTATGAAAGGTGGCCGACGGTGGTGAAATCTCTCTCTACTTGTCTATAGGATGAACACTCAAAAACTCTCGTATTACAATGACTTACGCTCTATGTATTGCTAGGTTGTGACCCTTATCTAAGTGCCTAGAGGGTCCTATATATAGTGATTACAATGGCCAGCCAAGCCTTAACCTAAAACCAAGAGGAATTGGTTTTCCTAGTACAACAATATTAGCTTTTCCTAAACCAACTAGACTTTGAACTTCTTGAATCTTCTAGGAACTCCTTTGTTGCGTCTCTTGCCTTCAAATCCTTGTCATAATCGGCCTAGGATAGCAGATGCAAGCTTTATTTCATGGTTGCACATGGAATCTCCAAAACAGGAAATGCATCTTCCAATCCTAGCCGGACTAGGATTGCTTCTTCTCCTCCATTCCGTGCAAAGCTTTGGCCCTAAATGACTTTTCAAATCTTCAATATGCTTAGTAGACCTCTCTTGATGAGTTTTGATGTGACTTTGATGTAGAAACATTGAACTCCAAACCGGAATTGCAAAGTAGCAGAATCCTGATTTCCGGCAGACTGACCTTTGGTCATTCCTTCAGGCATAACTCTCTCCTCGTTAATCCAATTGGCGTGATTCCAAGTTCTGGGGAAACTAGACTCGTAGAGCTTTCCATCCATATATAGCACGCAATTTAATTCCAAGTATTTAATCGTACACAAGCTCTTAAAGTTAGGACACAGTAGCTGGAAACTCTGTTTTAGCCCCTGGAGTGAAATTCTCGAACTGCCGGCTTTGAGCCTTCATTTGAACGACCTCCCGAACTCCAATTGACCTGAAATTTTGACATAATACACTTTAGCTTCCAAATAATACACTTGCAAAATGTCATCGAATTCGGATAAGAATAAGTCAGTCAGACGCAAGCCTCAAAATCACAAAAACTACATATCTTGGCACTTTTTCACAGATTTTCTATACTTAGTCGTTTTTCTAGCAATTTAAGCACACTTTTCCAAAACTATACCAGAGCTTCATTTAACTAAATTATGACTCTATCTTACTCTAAATAGACTTAACAAAGCACAAATAAGGGATAATAAGATACTAATAATGTCGCATTTTATGCTCCTATCAGAAGCACTCATCAAGAACCATTCTTTCTAAAAAGAAAGACCTTGGCGAGATGGTGGCCGAACTTTAGTGCTATGGGTTTGATCCTTCGCCAGTAAAAGACAAGGTAGAAAGCTTGATGACTTGTGCTACTCAGTATAACGCGGCGAGGCTTGTATGCACGCATAAAGCTAGTCCATGCACATGTGATCAGCGTTTGTCTCATATGGAGGCTGAAATTGCAAAGTTAATCGAACTTTGTCAAACTGATCTTGGTCAACGTCAAGTTGTGATTGAGTCCTTGGAGAACTTGAAGGAAAAGCAGCGGAGGTTGGAGCAGGAAATAACTTCCCTAGATGCGAGCCTTCTACTTCATGACAAAAGGCTTGCCGATTTAGAGAAGTAGAAAGTCCAAATCAAGGAAACTCCAGAGTTGACTGCCGAAGAACTTGCGGAAGCAAAGAGGTTCCGAGATGATTTTGAAAAGCAACGCAACAGCTTCAAAGGCCTATCTTGGACGTGAAGGGCCCATCATTGTTTATTCTCTCTTTTTTTTTTCTTTTTTTTTTTGCGCATGTAATAAGTTATTTTGACAATAGAACTCATTATGCAATAAAAAAAAAGATTTTTTTTTGATGTGACTGAAGTTAAGAATATAATTCTCAAGCTGCCTACGTATCCTTCCAAAGAAAGAATCAAGTCATAACGTAGTTCAAGGATGAGGATTTAGGACTTCTTTTATTTTTTTTTATTTTTTTTATTTTTTTTTGAGGTGCCTTGTGCAGTTTAGGCTCATGCAGGCTAGGAGTATTTTTTGTCATTTGCAGTTTTAGCTCGTGCAGACAAGGAGCGTTTTTGTCATTCGCAGTTTATGTTTGTGCGGACAAGGAGCGTTTTTGTCATTTGCAGTTTAAGCTCGTGCAGACAAGGAGCCTTTTTGTCATTTGCAGTTTAAGCTCGTGCAGACAAGGAGCCGTCTTCACTTGATTTAAGCGTAGTATTTCTTAAAGAACTTGCCGTTGATTGGGCCAATTCTCAAACCGTCTTCAGCCACAATTTTGTAGGCTCCGTTGGTGTAGACTTCGCTGATGACATAAGGGCCATCCCACTTTGACTTGAACTTGGGACCGGTCTTGTGTGTCATGATGATGGGTCTGCGTACAGCAAGAACCAAGTCGTCAATTTGAAAGGATCGAGGCCGAACTCCTTTGTTGAAGGCACGCGACATCCGGGCTTGGTAGCATTCTAAATGTTGTTGCGCATCAAGCCTCTTCTCGTCTAAAGCTTCCAACTCTTGAAGTCGTAGCTTGATATTTTCTTCATTTGTGAGGCCTTCTTGCAAAGCAATCCTCAACGAGGGAATTTGCTTCTCTAATGGCAAGACGGCTTCAACACCATACACAAAAAAATAAGGTGTGGCATTTGTGGCAGTTCTATATGTCGTTCTATATGCCCACAATGCTTCGCCCATCTTCTCATGCCAGTCTCTTTGTGACTTGCCGACGGTCTTCTTCAAGATGTTGCAGAGCGTCTTGTTAAATGCCTCCGCCAAACCATTAGCTGGTGCATTGTACATTGACAAAAAGTGTAGCTTGAAATGATACTTTTCGCTAAGTCTTTGCATAGTACTATTTGAGAAGTACTTGGCATTGTCCGTGATGATGCAACGTGGCACACCATATCGCTGGATGATGCATGTCTTGATGAAGTCTACAACGGTTTGTTTCTTTATCTCTTTAAGCGGTACTGCTTCGGACCACTTTGAGAAGGAATCCGTGACTACCAAAATGTACATGTGGCCTCCGGAAGATTTCGGATTTATAGGTCCCACAGCGTCTATCCCCCAGACATCAAACGGGTGAGAAGCGATCGTAGGATGCAATAACTCAGGCGGTTGATGGATGAAGTTCGCGTGGAATTGACAAGCTTGACATTTATGTGCGTACTTCATGCAATCCTTGACCATTGTGGGCCAGTAGTAACCCATTCGCCTTACTTGAAAATGTAATTTAGGGCCTGATTGACGAGCTCCACATATTCCGGAATGGACTTCTTCCATGGCTTTGGACGCCTCTTCTTTTCCCAATCACCTAAGGAGTAACCCGTCAAATGATCGTCGATAAAGAGTCTCCTTGTAGTAGAAAAAGCGCAGGGCTCTTCGTTTGATATCCGTTCGCTGTTTTAGATCGTCAGGCAATTTATTATGCTCAATGTAGTCGATCAAAGGATACCTCCAATCTTCGACGTCAATAACATAGACGGAGACCACATTGGAATTTTCGCACAATGGGACAATCCCTGTTGAGACAACCCATCGTTGGCAAATTGAAAGGTCCACAATTTCATCATTTGATAATGCCAAAGTTGCTGCCAGGTTGGCCAAGGCATCCGCCATCTGGTTTTCTTTCCTTGGCACATATTCTAGTGTAACAACATTGAAACCCGTCAAGAGTTGTGTAGCGAGACGGAAATAAGGAACCAAATCCTCTTTCCTGACTTTGTAATTAGTTAGTAGTTGATCAATTACTAATTTCGAATCCCCGTATACTTCTAGATTTGCAATTTGCATTTCTAAGGCCGTTTGTAATCTCATGATGAGAGCTTGGTATTCCGCAACATTGTTGGAACACAATTCACCGAGAGTGAAGGCATATGGCAATATTTGCTTTTGGGGGGTGACGAAGACAACGCCGGCCCCTGCTCCATCTATTCTTGAAGATCCATCAAAGAACATCTTCCAAGTGGGGAGAATTTCTGCAAGAAAGACTTCTTCATCCGGCAAGTCATCTAAAATTTCCCAATCTGCAGGGATTGGGTGATCCGCTAGAAAGTCAGCCACAGCTTGGCCTTTGACCGCCTTGGCAGGTACATAGACGATGTCATGTTGATTGAGGAGTAGAGCCCATTTTGCCGTTCGTCCTGATAAGACTGGTTTAGACATGACAAACTTGACTGGGTCAGCTCGGGCTACCAAATGCACCGTGTAAGCTTGCATATAATGCCTCAACTTTTGGATGGAAAAGATGAGAGCGAGACATGTCTTCTCTATTGGAGAGTAATTTAATTCTGCTCCTGTGAGAGTTCGACTTAAATAATACAAGGCCATCTCCCTTCTTTCCTTGTTTTCTTGGGCTAGAAGTGCTCCAAGCGATCTTTCTTGAGCTGCGATGTAAAGGGTAAGAGGTTTCCCAGGAATGGGTGCACCCAACACCGGAGCATTAGCCAAGTAATTTTTAATGCTTTCGAAGGCATTGTGACATGCTTCATCCCACACGAAAGGCACATTCTTCTTCATGAGTCGACTAAAAGGTTGACATCGACCTGCGAGGTTGGAGATGAACCGCCTGATAAACGCGAGTTTTCCTTGAAGGCTTCTCAATTCTTTTAAACTTGTTGGCTCTGGCATTTCTTGAATGGCCTTAATCTTCGATTGATCTACTTCAATGCCCCGATGCTTCACAATGAATCCAAGGAACTTGCCTGAACTCACACCAAAAGCGCACTTCAATGGGTTCATTTTGAGTTGGTACTCGCGTAACCTATCGAACACTTTTCGTAAGTCTTGCAAGTGGTCACTCTTTTTTCTTGACTTGACAACCAAATCATCAGCATAGCATTCAACATACTTGTGAAGCATGTCTCCAAAGACTTTCTGCATGGCACGTTAGTATGTTGCACTGGCATTCTTTAATCCAAATGGCAGGACTTTGTAACAGTAAATGTCTTTGAGAGTGCGAAATGCAGTTAACTCCTCGTCCTCTAGCGCCATCTTTATTTGGTTGTAGCCAAACGATCCATCCATGAAAGACAAAGCTTCATGACCTGTGGTTGCATCCACCATGAGTTCGATGATAGGCAAAGGGAAATCATCTTTCGGACATGCATCATTCAAGTCGCGAAAGTCTACGCACACACGCATTTGTCCATTCTTCTTTTCAACTGGGACAATGTTTGCGATCCACTTGGGATATTGGACTTCTCTGATGAAGCTTGCAGCGATCAACTTGTCAACCTCTTCTTCAATTTGAGTTTGAACCTCCGTTCGAAAACGTCGTGTCAGCTGTTTGATGGGTCGAGCCTCCGGTTTAACAGCTAATCGATGAACTGCTACCTTAGGGTCAAGACCGGGCATTTCTGTGTAGGTCCAAGCGAAGACATCCCTGTATTCAAGCAATAAGTCATAGTACTCTTTCTCCTCTTGGGGACTTAGTGATACGCTTATAAATATCGGTCTTGGGTCTTCCTCCGTCCCCAGATTGATTTTCTTAAGTTCATCGACCGTAGATTTCACCCCATCTTCAAGTTCTGGAGGAGCTGCCTCTACTTCATATTCGAAGCCTTCATGGTCATCCTCTTCATAAGCTTCTACCTCTGCTACGGTGATGTGATAAGCACATTGAATAACATCATCCTCATCGCCGCTAGCCTTGTTGCCTTCTTTATCTTGACCAGTGAGTATGAAGGTATGTTGCCTCACTTTAAGTTGGTCAGTTGAATTCACCTCTAGCACACAACGTCTTTTCATGCATGATGGGATGAGACTTTAGATTTCTTTATTTTCCGATTGGCCAACTTCTTTTCTTTTTCTATCTTGTTGGTCTTTAGGAGCTTGGATCCTTTCAAGTGCCGACTTTCGAGGAGTTGGCTTTATTTGTTTATTTTCTTCATTTGGCGATGACAACCTTTTGAACACAGACGTTCGTGTAGCTGCGGTGTCAAGACGACTAAAGATGGAGCTTTGGCTTGTTGACTTTTCAACACGTTCAAACACCGAAACTCTGCCTGTCGATTTAGTAGAAGTAATCTGAGAATTTGGGCAAATGCGATCGAACGCTGAAGTGCGAGAAACAGATTGGATTTGTGGAATCTCATCTTCTATCTCTTCGACGCTTATGTACTGCATGCTTGCCTTCTCTGCCTTTCTTCTGCCTGAGATTTTGACTGGCTTGCTTGGGACAAAACCAAGACCCGTTTTAACCGAATCACTTGTTTTTCCCTGTTCTCTCAACTTCTTTTGAGACTCATTGAGCTCATGTGCTTTCTTACTGACAACTTGATCATCCTCTTTACTTGATGAACCAAAAACGAATCCAGCCTTTGCCAACAATTTGTAAGCATTAGGGTCAAACCCTTCATTTGTTCTTTTCTCGAGTAAAGGTCCGTGCTCTACCCTTCCTCGGATTGGTTTGACAAATCCCTTCAATGGTTGCTTGGTAGGAGTTTGGTCGTTTAAATTTGTCAATGGCAATATTGATGCTTCCTTCGATAATTTCATGTCCTCTTCGCTTAACTTCCTAGGACTCACTTGACGCTTTGTTCCCGCAAATGGAGATTCTCCTTCTTTGCGCTTGGACTTTGGCACATATCGAAGAATTGGGACAACTGGACCGGACTTGTTTGATGTCACATTTTTGGATGGAGACTTGTGTGACTCTTCATTTCCCTTGCCCTTCGCTTCAACTTCTTTCCTTGCCACCATTGTAGCCTTCCCTGTTGAGGGTACTTTAACCGGAAGAACTTCTAGTACTGATTCCTCATCTGAATAGAACTTGGAATCTGCGAAGTAAGACTCAGCTTTGGTGAATGGCTTGGTATCACCTATAACTGTTTTCACGCCTCCGCGGTAGAACTTGAAGCATTGATGCAGAGTTGAAGGTACGACATCATTTTCATGAATCCATGGTCGCCCCAATAATATGTTGTATGAAGTCTTTGCATCGATCACGTGGAACAAAGTGTGTGACTCCAATTCGCCAATAACCATGTCTAGTCGAATCATGCCTATTGCTCTTTGCTCTCCTTGGTTAAAACCCTGGATCATGAGACGACTTTTAGATAACTCGTCGATATTGATGCCGAGTCGAGACATTGTTGATTTTGGCATAATGTTCACAGCAGACCCTCCATCTACAAGCATGTGGTTTAACTTTTGTTCTCGCATGTAACCTGTCACAAAAAGAGGTCGATTGTGTGGTTTTGAACCCAATTGCAAATCTTCATCTGTGAAGTGAATGGCATCGCAACACGCTACGCATGCCGCACACTCATTGATGTTCGAAGAATGCTGGCCTTCATCAAGCAACAACTGGACCAATGTACGTCTCGCCGATTTAGAAAGTTGAGACAGGTTAGAGAGGCTAAATTTTAGAGGCAAATCTTCCAATTGTCTCAGCACTTTAGTTTCTTCAACCTTCTCATCATCTTTGGAATCACCTTTAAAGCTTGTTGTCATTGAGCTAGCTCTTAGACTCGGTCGCGCCTTGGGCATGCACTTCATTGGCGGATTTTGATTGAGGGACTTTTGTACACAAGGAGCGAATTTCTCCTTTATACATCTTGTCTCATTTCTCGCGAGGCATTGCCGACTCCCATGTGGTCGTTTATGATCTGGCTATGAGAGTAATGGACTTGACAACACACCTTTGCGCACTTTTCGTCAAGTGACAAGTATCCATCCCTCGCCATCATCGCATGGGGCGGCTTTAGGAGCGAGGTTTATTTGCTGGATTGGCTTCACTCCTTCTAACTTTTTATCATTGCCCGTCTCGTTCGAGTAATGGCATGGCGCTTTTACTGGCATGGAAGGTACTTGAACCGGCTCAAAAGACCCAAACGAAATGGTAGTGCAATTGACCGCAGCAACCTCGTCGACATCTAACTCGATTCTTCCTTGTTTGGCAAGCTTCATGATCAAATCCTTCAAAACAAAGCACTTCTCAACTGGGTGGCTAACGAGGCGATGAAACTTGCAATACTTCGGATCATTGACCCGGTGCATTTCTTCTGGACATTTGCATTCTGGAAGTTCTATCACCTTGTTCTCAAGCAAATCTTCCAACATGCCTGCCACGTCGGAATCTGGGAATGGATAAGTCTTTTGCTCCCACTCAGTCAATGGATGCTTCTTCCTCCCGTAGGCTTGAGTCGGTTCTACTCTCTTAATCTCCTTCTTATCTCGTGTGGAGATTTTGATTGGAGCAACACTTACAGTCATCGACTCCTTTGTATATCTTTTCACGACCTTGTCAACTTTGCTGCTGAAAGCTTTGTCTTTTCGTTGATCATTGACAAACTCCTTCTTACCCTTGTGGCTAGCTATGCTCAACTCCATATCATGGGCTCGCGTAGCTAGTTCTTCAAAGGATCGAGGCTTGATACCTTGGAGAATGTACAATAAATCAAAATGCATGCCTTGGATGCACATCTCTACCGTAGACGTCTCCGATAAGCGGTCTTTACAATCGAGGCTGAGCGAGCGCCACCTGTTGATGAAGTCAATCGCTGGTTCGTCTCTCCATTGTTTTGTGTTGGTGAGTTCCATCATGCCCACAGTTCGCCTTGTACTGTAGAAGCGGTTTAAGAATTCACGTTCCATTTGGTCCCAACTGTCGATGGACTCGGGCTCTAAGTCCGTATACCATTCAAAGGCATTGCCTTTCAACGAGCGAAAGAATTGCTTGACAAGGTGGTCACCTTCTGTCCCAGTGTTATTGCAGGTTTCGATGTTGCTTTGGATTGCCCTTCCCTTCGAATTGTTGGAACTTTGGCGGCTGGTATCCCAACGGCATCCTTAGTCCATTAATTCTTTTGGTGTAGGGTTTGGAGTAGGTGAGAGAATCACGAGAAGGACCTTCATATTGAGCTCTGATGGAGTTGGTGATGATGTCTTGCAATTGCTGAAAGGACATAGATCCAAGCTAGCCATCATCGTCTTTGTCAACGTTCTTGGAGCTCTCGCCTACTTTGTACTTCTTTTCTTCATCTTGACTTTCAAGCTTGCTGTAGAGCTCGGCGATCTGCATGTCTTTTTCTTCCACCGTTTTGGTGAGCTTCTCAACCGCTCCCATCAGATTGGCTATTTGCTCTTCAATTGTGGATGCGCCTGTCACCATGACTTGCATGGGGATAGGTTGTGATGCATAACCCGCTGGCATGCCATACGTGTTGTCTTCTTTGGACTTCCATCGTATGAAGCCGTGCTTGATTCATCATCTGTGGCAGGTGAGAATGATCGCTCCCTTGATTTGTTTGGAATTTCCTTCTCTTCACTTCGCGAGGCGCGCTTGATTTCATTTCGCGAGGCATGCTTGTCTGCGAGATTCGCCAAGGTGATGACTGGTTCGCGAGGGTTGGAAGGCAAAGCCACAAATGTCGTGGGTTGATTCCTTGCCATGCTACGGGTGACATGACCAGAGGGCTCGCTGTTTGACCTCGCGGTTGTTGGTTTAGACTTCTTCGTCGAGATGGCTTGAGTGCTCTTGGAGGCCATTACTTCAAACGGATTTGAGCTTGCTTGCGGAGAAGGAGATGAGAGGCAAAGTTGTCCCACTGGGCGTGCCAATTTTGTAAACACGAAAATATTTGCAACAAATAACAGAACAACACGTGTACAAAGAATAATTTAATTTAAATCAAATGTGAATGCGGATTACAATCTTTGTGAATTCCTTTGATTCTATCTCCGAATCTAGGTCTAACTCAAGGGTGACAAGCACTTGTTCTTGAAGGTTACGCGGGTTGATCACGTAACAAGTATTTGGGATTTGGATTTAGGTTTAGTGAAGAACTGGCTATTTGGGGAGCTTGATAGTTCTTCAATGATCTAGTGAAGAATTGGCTATCTGGGGAGCTTGATAGTTCTTCAAGGGTTTAGGGGAGACTTCTGAGCTCGCGGAGGGATTTCTCTCTCTCTAGTTCGCTGCCTTCTTTTATGCTCCTCTTGGTAGGGTTGGGGACTGGTGGATCAGATTGGTTGGGCTGGGTGATCAGGGGGATGGGCTCACTAACAACTGTGGATGGTTGTGGGGCTAGAAGTGGGAAAGATGGGTGGGTGAGTGGATGAGCTACATAGATGATTTGGTTGGGACCTCCCAGGATCATGGAACTATTCTGTCCTTGGTTAGGAAAAAGAGATGTCGAGGTGGGGTCTGGGGTGCTAGTGACCCTTGATGCTCGTTCCAAGATGTCATTGTAGACGTTACGATGGTCCAACGAGGCTCGCAGTAAGAATTGTTCATTTTTCAGCTCGACGATACGTACTCGGTGACGTGTCGCGTAACCGAGGTTAAACAACTTCAATTTAATTACCCTGCAATCGTAGTAATATGGACAAGTAGGGATCGTTCTAGCCGGGGAAACCAAAGGGCGATCGAAAGAAGAGAAACCAAACAACTTATAAACAAGTATTCACATATATACATCAAAATATTGGGGGTTTAAGATTGATTAATTCTAACGAATAACCTACTGAAAATTAAACCTAAGATTATTATATACAAGTGATCAACATACTCATGCAACACGTAACACGAAAAACCATCTAAAATACATAACAACTTCATGCAAGGCCGGGCAGCAACGTTCAAATTGTCCTCGACTCTAACCAATTCTGATTCTAATTAGAGCCTTTGCGGTTATCTAATTGTTAAGACTCCTCAGGTATTTAGAACCATCTTTGCGCTTGATCCTAAACATGAATGCTAACTCATTTAAAAACACGTTGCGTAGAGATTAAACAAGAAAACACTTTAACACATGAATCAATCGGAAACATGATCTAAGGCATGGTGTCACTCATCCTATTAGCATGCAAATTATCAGAATTAAATCCGCCTTAAGTTAATAACAAAGACCAAGATAACTTTGCGTATGAATCAATCCAAAATTATTATGGTAGATGAAACCGCACCTTAAGGACAACCATGGCCGAGGCAGCCTCAAGGATTGATTTAGATGCATGAATTCATGACAATTAATCAATTAGAAATCAAAAACACATAAGAAAATGTTACTACCCAAAAACCTAAATCATGAAATCATCATATATTCAAGAAGTTACAAATCAAAACATAGAACAATCAAAGATCACACAGAAATCCGAAAACCATGTTTGATAAATAAAACCAAAATCAAAAAGTATATTACAATAGAGTTCGAAACTAAACAGGGAATAATACAAGAAGCCATGAGAAAATCACACTTTTACAACCTTTGAAGATTCGGCAAGTGTGGGGAAAATCGGTGGAAGGATGGAGTGATTCTTGTGGTTTGTGGTGGATGGATCGGCTAAGTAATTTTCTGTATAGGGTTTGGTAGAATTTCGGCTATGTAATTGCAAGAGTAGTGATGATCTTTTATGTCCTTGAAGTCATGCTTTATATGGAAGAAAAACCCTAGAGAGGCTGGCCACACAAGTAAAATCCCAGTTGGTTTAGGTTTTCCTAGTCTTTCTTAATTCGGCCCAATGATCTATGTCTGATGATTTCGTCATAACTCCCTCTAGAAAATGGATACTGAGGTGATTTCAATTGATTTTGAAACTAGACTCCTATAGCTCTCTATCCATATCTAGCACGTTTTCTGATTCATTGTGAGCTGTCCTGGAGAGCCCGTTGAAGTTGTGAGACGTGCACAAGAATTTTCCCGAAATTAATTAGGAATCAAGACTTGGACATTCCTTTTTATTCTGCCGAATTTAGATCTTCTTCTCCATGTTGGACTTGGTTTAGACATCTCCTTTCTTGGACTAGGCTTCATGGATCAGCTGCTTTGCTTCCCGAGGTCCATCAGGAACACTTCTCTCGACAGGCAGTATGTTACTCTGTTCTGGCAGTCTGACCTTCCGGCATATCTCCAATTTTCCTGATTCTTTCTCCCATGAACTCTTCTACATGTCACCTAAGTATCAGAGAGAGTTAACTCAATTTGTGACGATGTAAAAGCTTTACAGAATCATAAGAACAACTCTAAGGCTCCACAAATCAGTTTTGACAAATTTCTTTATCGTTCTTCTATGTTTAACACGTTTTACACACAACTCTGCCAAAAACTTTCGACTCTACATTATGACTCTATTCTACAACAATAAGAGATAATCAAAGTACAAATGGAGGTAATAACACATTAAGAATGTCACATTTTATGCTCCTATCACTCGATACGCTTCGGCCTCTGCTTTGTCCTTAGCTGCTTGCTCTCGAAACAAATGGAAGTCTTTTTTCAATATTTCAAGGGATGTGGCGGCATCGGGGTGGTTAATGGGGGCCGCAGTTGTGGTAGTTTGGTTAAGGGATGTGCCTCCGGATTGGAATAGTTCTTTTTCTATCTGAGTCCCGAGGTCATTTGGGTCATCCACAATTTCCACCATCTTTCCAAGTTAAATGGGAGTTCCACAAACAGGCGCCCTCCTTCTAGCGCCAATTGTTTCTACCTCCTACCGGGTTCTCAGGACGGGAGGTCGAATCCTTAGTTCCTGCTCCTGTGGCTGCACAAGTAACAACGCATCAGGAGTCGAGACTGGGGTGGCCCAGTCTTCGACTCTCCGAGGCTTAAGTCAGCGCTTGGTCGCTACTTGTATAGTGTGGGAGTATGGGAAGAAGATAGTGAACTTACCTCTTCTGAGAATTCGTGCCTACTTTATAGGCTAGTATTAGGAGTTCTACCTTTAGTTTCTGATATGTGACTGTTTTTATCAGGACCTACCCCGGATTTCCCCTTGAAATCCAGGATAAACCCTGCGAGACCCATCTCAAGGGAAATTATACCAAAATTTTGGCATAACCTCATTTGAAAATGAGTAACTCTACCTGAAAGAAAAATCAACAAAACCCAAACACTTCTAAAACAAGTAAATCCACAACTCTTAGAGCCACCCGCTCCCCCAAATAAACATCCACCACCTCAAAATCAATATAATTCCAACAATTTCATAAGTTAATTTCTCATGCAACAATATCTCATAAATCTTTCAAATCCCTCCTAAATTGAGTCATAAACTCTTAACACACATAAACATAAATTGATACAACATCTCATGGTTATCAGAGCTCCTAATTTGAAGGAAACGAGAAAAATACACAAGTAGGTTAATCCGGTAACCTATGAGATAAAACTGGAAGTGGTGGAAAATATGACTCGCCTCATACCCTCGCCGAACAGAACTCTGCAGACTGAGCATTTAAAATGAAAGGCCCAGGGGAGAAGCATTTAAAACGTTAGAGTGAGTAGACAAAAATAAATAATCCAAATACTGACTTAATGATAGAGCCTTAAAATCATAATTTATGTTTTTCCCATATTTTCCATTGAGAAAATATTTATGCATGCCACTCTTGGAAATCTTTCCAAAAATAATTATAAACAAAAATAATGAACCAATCCCATTGGTTCCTAATAAATCAATAAAAATGGGGAAGAGGTTTCACCATAATGATGAGCCTCCCAGGCTAGGGTCGAAGCCTCCCAGGCTATAATAGCGTCCCACACTAAGCGCCCTACTCACTTATGGTGAGTAGTCGCTAATAATAACTAGCTAACATATAAATATAAATACTGATCGGTTGCCTCCCAGGCTATAATAGCGCCTCACGCACTACGCCGATTTCGCAATCATCCGACAGGTATCAGACGACAGAAGTCGTTTTTACTATCGTCTGATTAATTTTTACGACAGACATTTAAAACTTTGTCGTCTGAATGTCACAACACGCAGATAGTTAAAACTAGCGTGTTAATGAGACGAGAATCATCTGTCGTCTTTAAAACAAGGGAATTTGTTTCTGATACCGTCTTTTTAAAGACGACAGAAAACTGACGTATATGAAAGACAAATTTAATGATATCGATCGAGACTTTTTTTTTTGCGTAAAAGTAGATAGGTTTTTTGACACTTGAAGCTTATTCTCATTAACTACCCCCGATATCTAGCAGCTGCCTCACTCTTTTTCTCATTCAATTCTCTCTAGCAGCCTCACTCTTAATCTCTCTTTCGATCCGAACACCCAGCCTCACTCTTTCGATCTGAAAGATAAATACCGATCTCAACACCCTCCATCCCCCGCCATAGATTGATGCGAAACTTCTTTCTAGGGTTTTCTGCTCTTTCCTGGTAAGTTTCTTTATGCGAAATTTTGGATTTCAGGTTTCACTACGTTGGGTTTTGCTTGGTTGATATAGAGTTTTGCTTGGATTTCCCTGATTTAGGGTTTGCCCAAATTTGTGTGTCTGTCAATCTGTTCGGATTGTTCGATGTTGGGATTCTGCCTTGATTCTCTTAACTGATATAATAGTTGGTCTCTTAACTTGGTAGGTATATTGGTGAGGAGAGGGATTGATCGAACAAGGCTGCATACCTGCGCATTTTGGCTTAATTGGTGAGTTTGAATGATCATGTTGAGTTTGGTAGATAAATGCATTTGTGGATGTCTTAATTCTTGTTGTCTGTGTATCTATATCTGTGAATTTATGTGGTAATGTGTTGTGCAAATGAGCTATATATAGATAATAGATGTAAACTGGTTTGAATTTTTTATTTTTTTTCTAAATGCAAGTGAGCCATGTATATGTGGATTCATGAACTGACAAATGTGCTTGGGAAATGCATATATATATATATATATATATATATATACAGTCTTTCTCAGGTGCGGAGGTCCGCACCAATGGTTTTGGTGCGGATTTCCATTTTTGCACCACTTTTTGATTGAATTTTCTCATCTCCACCGTTTAGTATCTAGATAATATTGTGTAGATCATCTCTGCAAAATTTCAGCCAATTTGGTAATCGTTAAGGCCCTCAAAATTGTGTTTTTCTGTTTTAAACATGAACGGTTCATGTTTGACAAAATTCAGTCCGTCAATTTGTTTTTCGAGTTTGAGGGCCTTAATTACCAAATTGGCTGAAATTTTGCAGAGATAATCTACACAATATTATCTAGATACTAGACGGTGGAGATGGAGAAATTCGATCGAAAAATGGTGCAAAAATGGAAATCCGCACCAAAACCATTAGTGCGGACCTCCGCAGCTGAGAAGGATATATATATATATATATATATATATATATGTGTGTGTGTGTGTCTTAATGTGTTTGAGAAATTGTTTTAGTATGAAGTTGTTTATGTATGTACCTACAAATAGTTTTAATATATATAGCTAATAATTTTTTTCTGGTTTATAGAATATGGATAAAACATGGATGAAGGCTGATAGGAGATCATTACAATTCGACTTAGGATTTAACCAGTTTCTGAAGGTTGCATTGGATAATGCTAGGAACCCTAATAATATACCTTGCCCTTGCTTAAAGTGCTGTAACAACCGATTTGGTAATATACAGTTCATTAAGGATCATGTCTATTTCAATGGTATAATGGAAAACTATACACGTTGGAAATGGCACGGAGAATGTTCTTATGCTGCCAGACATTGTTTGAATGAGGGTTCTGAAACAGTAGAGTAGATTCCTGATTTAGGAGGAAATGAAGATGTAGGTGTGCTCAGTGATGAAGATCACGATATTTCGCTAGACTCGAATGAGTTTATGTAGTTCGTAGAGGATGGAGATAAGTCTCTATATCTTGGTTGTACCAAGTCAACCAAGATGAATGGTTTGGTACAAACATTCAATCTGAAAGCAAAACACGGATTGTCCGATTCTTGCTATACAGACATTTTAATATTGTTCCATACCCTGCTTCCTGATGGGAATGAAGTACCAGGGTCCGTCAATTTGGCTAAGAAAACTCTTTCCGCATTAGGGATGAAGTACGAGAAGATTGATGCTTGTCCAAATGACTGCATCTTGTATAGAGACCTGAATGTTGATGCTAAAAAATGTCCATCTTGTAATGCATCAAGGTGGAAACTAGCGAAGGACGGATCTGAGAAAGTAGGGTGCCGGCGAAGACATTGTGGTACTTTCCACCCATCCCAAGGTTTAGAAGGATGTTCCAATCGACAGTTTCTGCTAAGGAACTTACCTGGCATGCCAGGGGTAGAAAGAAAGATGGAATGATGAGACATCCAGCGGATTCTCCAACTTGGAAAATGGTAGACACAAATTGGCCAGATTTTGGTATAGAACATAGGAACCTTAGACTAGCATTGTCCTCAGATGGGTTTAACCCATATGGTGCAGTAAGCAGCAAATACTTTTGTTGGCCAGTAATACTGATCACCTATAACCTTCCTCCATGGTTATGCATGAAGAGGAAGTACATGATGCTAACTTTGTTAATTTCGGGACCTAAGCAACCCGAAAATGACATTGATGTCTATTTGCAGCCTTTAGTGGATGATTTGAAAGTCTTGTGGGATGGGACTGAGCAAGTGTATGATTCTGTAAGAGGAGAGTACTTTAAGCTGAAAGCGGTATTGTTGTGGACTATAAACGATTTTCCCGCCTATGGGAACTTATCAGGGTGCGTTGTGAAAGGATACAATGCGTGTCCAATCTGTGTTGATCAGACCAAACCTTATCGGTTGAAACACTCGAAGAAATTGGTATTTCTGAGGAATCGAAGACAACTGCCACGACATCATCCTTACCGAAAGCAAGCTTCTGCTTTCGATAACACTGTAGAAAAAGATGATGCTCCTACACCATTAACAGGATAGGAGACATTTGCAAGAGTTCAAGGTCTGCCTAAAGCAAGTGGTAAGGGAAACGCTCCTGCCCCTTATAAGGGTCCTCCAGAAAATAGACCGTGCTGGAAGAAAAAGTCTGTTTTCTATGACCTTGATTACTGGAAGTTTCTTCCAGTAAGACATAATCTTGATGTCATGCACATTGAGAAGAACTGTTGTGATGCTATTCTTGGCATGTTGTTGAACATTCCGGGGAAGACTAAGGATGGGGTTGCTTCTAGATTAGATATGGTTGATATGGGGATACGCACTGATTTGAAGCCTACAACTGGTGTAAAAAGAGACAAGTTGCCTTTGGCTAGTTGGAACTTGTTTGTAGATGAGAGAAAGATCGTATGCAATTCATTTTTCCATATGAAGGGTCCTTCCCGGTTTTCATCTAATATACGGAACCTGGTGTCTGTAAATGAATTAAAACTTGGTAATCTTAAGTCACATGATTGCCATGTTATAATGCAACTGCTTCTCCCTGTTGCAATACGTTCAGTTTTGGAAAAACTTGTTAGGTATGCGATTATTCGCTTCTGTCTATTCTTCAAAGCGATTTGCAGTAAAGTAATCGATGTTTCCATACTTAAACAAATGCAAGCAGATCTGGTCGATACCATTTGCTTGCTTGAGAAATTTTTTCCACCATCATTCTTTCACATAATGATTCACCTAACAGTCCATCTTGTTAGAGAAGTGGAGTTGTGTGGTCCGGTGTTTTTTAGATGGATGTACCCTTTTGAGAGGTACATGAAAGTGTTCAAAGAAATGGTGCACAATCGAACATTTCCTGAGGGTTGCATTGCAGAGTGTTACATTGTTGAAGAAGCAGTTGAATTTTTGGAGGAACGTATGCTTCCTGAAGATGCTACCACTGTTGGGATCCCTAAAAGTAGCAGACCTGGACTGTTAAATGGCTGCAAGCGCTTATCAGCCCCTAAAATCGTCACGGCTAATGGGAAACTACTGGATATCGCTCATCTATGTATATTGCAGAACTGTGAAGATGCGCAACCATATTTCAAGTAAGTAATTTTACTTTAATATGATTTTCTTGTCCAAGTATAATATTCAATCAACTGATTTGCTTTATTTTCCTCAAATGCAGGGAGCATATGGAGTTTTTAGAGTTAAGTTTCTCATACAACATAAATAATCCTAAGTGGATGAAGGATAAACAGAACCAGACATTTCCTGATTGGTTCAAGAAGAGGGTAAGCAGCTTATTTCTATGACTTTAGAATTATTAAAGTCTTTGGTATCCTATTGTGCGGTGTCTATTTTAACCCATATGCTTATTTCAGGTTACAAATGAAATTAGAATTGCCGATAATGAAGTTCCTGAAACCATTAGGTGGCTGGCTGGTGGACCAAATAAGGAGGTTCCTACTTTCCGTGGTTACCATGTGAATGGGGTTGATTTTAACACTATGGAGCGGGACAGTAAGAGATCAGTTCAAAACAGTGGCGTCTTTTTGGTTGCCGATGCAATGCAAGTTGCTAGTGCAAAGGATAAAAGGCCTACAACTGTGGACATGGACTTTTACGGCCGGATCCAACAGATTTGGGAGGTGGACTACTACAAGTTTAGGGTACCAATATTCTTGTGTGATTGGGTGGAGTCATCTAGGGGTGTCAAAGTGGACGAACTTGGGTTTACTTTGGTTAAACTGGACAGGATAGGGCATTTAAATGATCCATTTGTCTTGGCTACCCATGTGAAAATTTTTTTTTACATAGAAGACCCCGTTGATGCTGAATGGTCAGTGGTAGTAAGATGCCCGGATAAAGACTTTAAAGGTGGTGGTGGTGGTGGTGGTGATGATGATGAAGTTGCTGCTACTGATGATGATTATTATGATGAGGATGACAATATTGTAGTGGAGCAGCATCCATGTATTCCCATAATGCCACCGGTTGAGAGCTTTGACGATGTAGTTGGTGATGAGCCTAGCTCATACGCTAGACCAGGAGATGAAGGAATCTGGGTTGATAAGTGACATTATGGTCGACATTTGTAGTTGGACTTTGGCATTATGATTATATGATCCATTTAGCTATTTTTTGTCTGTATTTAGTGGGATGATCATATATTTGTAGTTGGTGCCTGTTTAATTTGTAGTTGTATTGGATTCTGGATTTATGTATTCATTTCATGTTTAACTATTGGTTGTGTTATATGTTATTTGACTTTTCTTACACTCTTACATATAAATTCATGTTTTATGACGGTTAAAATGTAACTAACTAGTTTTTGTTTATTTATTTCAGATAAAAGATGAGACCGTCTACTTCAGCAACTGAACGTGCGAGAGCCGTAGCATTAAGAATGAAGGTTGTGGCCATGAAAAGATCAAGATCTAATTATGCATCCCCCGTTAAGTCCTCATCCCAACATCCCTCCCCCATTAAGACTGCATCAAAGGCTGCCTCCCCAAAGAAGCGTACGAGTCCCTCCCTGAAGAAGCGTAAAGCTGGATCAGATGCTGCCTCCCTGAAGAAGCGTAAGGGTGGATCAAGAGCAAGAAAAACTGCCTCCCCAAAGAAGCGTACATCAAGGAGGCTGAATGTGACCAAGTCTGTGAGCAAGTCATCAAACAACTCTCAACAAGCTCAAAGTGATGATGCTGCTCAAGAGGAGGAAAACTTAACCGGTGGGTTGAAGCTGCTCAAGCGTGGAATGGTAACCATGGCTCAGGTTACCACCACAGTTATCCGTGGACAGCAGATAGTCGTCCAATTAACTGCAAAGGGTGAACCAATTGGTAAGGAGGCAGGAAACATGCAATCCTTCATTGGAGTATTGGCACGTACAAAGATCACAATCTCAATCCCTGATTGGAGAGACGTAGATGAGGATGAAAAGCAGAAGATTTGGAAATCTATACAGGTAATTGACTAGTTGTATTTATGTATGTTTGCTAACTTCAAATGAGTAGTTTAATTTTGTAAGTGTGTTACTTACAACAAAAGTCGTGTTTGTGTAGGAAGCATTTGTTGTGCCTAAAAAGCTTAAGAAGAGTGTAATTGCATCTGCAACAACTAAATGGAGAGATTTCAAAAGCAGGTTGACATCAAAGTACATCATGTGTTACATGAATGACCTGGATCTCCTAGAATTTCCTCCAGACGATTACTGATTCATAACAAATGATGTTTGGCAAGAGTTTGTCGCCGATAGGCTTTCAGCTGGCTTTCAGGTTTGTGGGTGTAGGTCTTAGTTATTTTGGTTTTGGCACTAATTAATTTTGCTGAAGTATCATTTGAGCGGTTACGTAATTTAAGCTTGGCTTAATTTGCAGGAACTACGCAATGAACAAGTTGAAAAGCGAAAGAAAAACAAATACAATCAACGTCTGTCACGCAAAAGATATTGTGGAATGATGGCAGAAATGGTTAGTTTTATTTGATAAACTCACTAAATTTATCGAAAAGAGTTCAGTTTCAAATGCTTCTTGCTTTTTACTTACTATGTGTTTATCTGTCTTAGGCTGCAACTTTGTCCCCAGAAGAACTTGAGGAACTCGGTAGATACATCTACTGGATCAAGGCAAGGCAAGACAAAGATGGGAAATTCTTAGATGTTGCAGTGGAGGAAGCAGTTGAACGAATTGTACGTATTTATAAGACAACAAGTTAATTAGAATTTACACCATGACAAGTACATTGATTTCATTGTTATTAGCAGTTTAATTTAAATTTTGACTGGTTGGTGTAGGTGAACCTACAGAAGATGGAGGCTGAAGGGAAATTCAAGTCGCAAGGGACCAAGGATGTTTTAACTGAAGCATTGGGTAATCCGGAGCATAGAGGTAGGGTTAGAGGGGTTGGTGGAAATGTGAAGCCTAAGACTTATTTTGACTTGCCAAGGCGACAAAGGGGGAGGAAGAAGGTGTCGGAGGAGGAGAGAGAGAGTCTATTTGCTAAAGAAAAAGCAAAGTGGGAGGAGGAAATGAAGAAAAAACAAGCTGAGGTACTTGCTGAGGCTGAAGCTAAGTGGGAGAAGAAGTTTGCGATGCTAGAAGCAAAGCTTGAAGGAAAGTTATTGGCTTCTGAATCCCCACAAACTGTTACAGCAGTTAAGAATGACGTTGGTTCAAGACAAGGGAGTTGTTCTAGGCCTTGGGAGCGGGGTAACCATCCTGGTTGTCAAGCTGTGAAGAAGAGGTTGGTTTTAGGCGGCTGCACTAATGGTAAAGATGTTGCTGAGGAAGAGCTGCAGCCTGCTGATGGTAAAGACGCTGTTTTGGAAAATGAGCAGCCCGCTGATGGAAGGGATGGGTCGATATTGGAAGATGTCACTGCACCAAAGGAATCAACCAATGCTGAAGGGGTAAATATTAAACTTGACTGTTTTATTTTTAGAGATTGATATAGTTTTTAGGATATATAACTGTATACCATTAATTTGTTAATGGTGTAGGTTCAAAAAGGTCAGCTTGATTGCAAATTGGCCGTTGACACGGTGGAAAACATTGTAGCTTTTGGACGTATTGTTGATGGAGACCTTGATCAAAACAAGCAAACAATCCATGGCGTTCCTTTGGGAGCTAAAAATGTTCGAGTCTCTATTGTTGTTCCAATCATTGGTCATCATTTGCTGCCGTATCCTATAAAAGATGAGATAATGACTGTGAAGGATGCCCTTGGGTCTATTGTTGCTTGGCCAAGGAATCTCGTTATTTAGGCTGCAGTTGACATGGAGGTAGTCCTTAACTGCTTCTAGTTGTTTATGATAATTTTAGAAATATGGTTTAATCATACTGCTTGCTTAATAAAGTTTTATAAGACAAATATGCAAGACAAAGCAAAACCAAAGACTATAGTTACTACGAGGAGACGGACGAGACGACAAGCATTGCCAAAGGATCTTGATGATGAAGATTTGGGACACCTGCCACCGAATCTCCTGCGGCAATTACTGACCTTGTGCACTTGGGCAAATACTGAATTACGTAATAGAGCCACCATCTTCACAACTTTTCCTGCTGAAATATTTGGTCATCCAACAAAGGCAGTTATCTTTAGAAAGGACGTTCATGCCATGGCGCACATGACAGAACTAACTTCCAGCTGCATCATATTTTACATTAGGTAATTAATGTAACACATTAGGACATAGCTGTTAAATTTTTTAACATGTTTCTTATTTGCTATTTCTAAGTCTGCTTTCATGTTGTCAATATATATGTCTATGTAGCTACCTCAATGAGGTTTTGAAGAAGTCCCAGATGACTGACATGGTTGGCTTCGTCGACCCCAATCACACTGGTGCACTTGGATGTGGAACTCCAACTGAACGCTTTAAGAATTTAATGAATCGTTTCAAAGATGGGACCAACGACCAGATTTATTTGGTGCCTCATAACTCAGGGTATGCATTAGATATGTAATAGAAAAATATATACATGTATAAACTGTTTTATGAGACTGATACATTCTGTTTTGTTTGTGGCATATATACAGTAATCATTGGACCTTATCGGTAGTGGATCCGTACCGAAAGAAGGTTTACTGGTTGGATTCGTTAAAGAGGCGACTATCAGCTACTAGTGAATGGCAAGATGTTGTGGACAAGTAAGTTTTGTGGACTATAAAAATCCCTTTTAATTTTTTGTGAAATGATGTTGTGGACAATATATATACATGATATTAATGAGTTCTTTAGTCTAAAATGATGAGTGTCTGAGTTGTTAGCTTTTGGTTATGAATGAGATACTACAGAATGAATATATCTGTGCCTAATCTATCAGCTCTGCGTTATATGTATGAGATATTATAGGTCAAATAGCTTATAGATCAATTCGCTACGTTTTCACCTTATGCTGTTAAACCTAATCAGAGAAACCACTACCACCTTTCAAGTCTTTTTTCAGCCAATTCTCCTCTCAAGATTGTCATTATGTTGCAAAGCTGCCTAGAAATTTAAAACCCGTTGTAGATAATACTTGTATACATGACATAACATGCCAAATTATAATCATATTTCCATACCTAACATGGTGTACAAAGGTATATTTTTTCTTTCTTATTCTTAATCTTCTACAGAAGAATACAATACAATTCTCAATAGTTGTTCACAAGTTCACATGACCCATTAAAACTACTTGTTCCTTGTGACCCTTTTATAATAGTCACCGTTAACGACCTTGTACCATTTTCACGTGGTTAATGAGTTTACATATGTTTTATGTTCTGTTGACAACCTTGAAGTGGCATCAAGTTCTACTATGCACAGAAGATGAAGAAATCTTCAAGAGTATCAGTTGAATGGATCCCCCTTCTTGTAAGTGTTGTAACATGTTCTATATGATTCTCAATCAAGCTTTGCACACTAACTGATTCTAATTTGTGATGATTATTTTTTGCAGGGCATTCCAGAGCAAAAAGATGGAAAGACTTGTGCATATTTGGTCATGCATTACATGAAGGATATTATTGCAGACAAGGATTTGGAGTTTGCTACTACTGTATGTGCTTTTGATGCTAAAGTATTTATATTAGACTTCATTTACATGTTTGATTTCAAGTTTTTCGTACCATAAGCTTAGTGGTTGCTTTATATTTGCAGTGGAAAACTAAGCAGGGTCTGCGTTACACACCGGAGCAAATTGATGAAGTTCGGGCTGAATGGGCAAAACAAGTTCTAATGTTTAAGGTTTAGGGTATGTAACTAACATTGCTAGGAGCAGACTCGTTGATTTTCTGTGCAAGTTGAACTCATTATATGCATGCATATATAGGGCTGCTAGTTAGGTAGGCGGTTTTCAACTAACAATATATGATCGACTTTTGGTTTTTATATATGATCGATCATTTTAGCACTCTAGCTGGCTAGCATGTTAGTTACTTTGTAGCTAGGTTTCTGATACCTGTTTTAGCTAGCTTGTTGTAAACAATATGGAACTATAGTTATGATCACTGTGGCTTTTGTTGTGAACAATATGGAACTAGCTGTGGTTCTGCTATGATTTGAAGGATGATGTTGAATTGGTTACCATGATGATATTATATATGTGGCTTTAATTTGTTGGTTTCCAAGTTTTCTTGTATGGTTTTTTGTGCTCATGAATAGATTTATATAAATACAATTTGAAAGAAAGGTCTATATGTAATATCAGCATCACAGATGACAGCTGAAACCAAATCAAATTTGTTGTCGTCATACATAAGAAGAGTCGATCATAATGTGTCATTGTTCACAACATCAGACGACATAGTATTATCGTTCATAACAATTCAAACGACAGACAAAATAACTTGTTACACAATTAATCGACATATAATTGTCTTCTGATATTGATACGGACGATAGACGAGTAAACACATCGGTCATATTAATGTATACAAAAAAGAGCTATCTATCATCTGAATCGTCAAACCCCACAAACTAAATATTTATACGACAAAAATGTGACTTATGATCTGATCTCAAACGAGAGATATGTGCAGAGTTTTGAGGTTTTAAACTATTATAACGACAGAAAAGCATAGTAGTACTAGAATACAGACGACGGATAAATTAATAGGGTAGATAAAAAAGCCATTTCAACGTCATATAAGTGACGTTAGAATAAATTGGAGACAACAGACGAATGCAATTATTTGCTGATTAATTCTTCTTTCAACGACAGGGAATTGTTGTTGTAACGATTTCTAACGACAGATTCATTTTTTGTGTTACGAACCTGGATTCATAAAGACGACATATAGTATGTCGTATAACCTTCCTCAGATGACAGATTATGCATGTCGACTGAATCGTTATCAGATGGAAGCTCGATAGACGACACGCAAAAAAGTAATCAGACGATGGGCATTGCCGGTCGTCTGAAGGGAAAATTGGCGTAGTGACGTTACGTGCTCTACTCACATATGAAGAGAACCGCTAATAAGGTTATAATAGCGACTCACATATGATGAGGATCACTAATAAGATTAGCTAGCAATAATCAATATAAATCAACCCTTTTATGGTGAAGTACAATATTAAGATAAAAAGATCAACACTTCCCCAAAAATTATAATAAACTCATAGCGCACAGTACAGTTCCCAACTATACTTAGAAATAATATAAATCACTTGACACGTCCCACGTGTCAACTAAAATTAGCAAGAGAGTTCTGGAAAAATAAGTGGAACTCGATAATCCAACAAAATATTATATCTCCAAATGCCTTTGAAATTAAATAACTTTAGCGCATGCATGATAATAAAATCAAAGGTCCACTCACAGTGCTCGGCTATGCCTGCCGACGACCCGAGGCTTCCTCCAAATGATCCTCCTCACGTCCTGAACAATAAATAACTATTAAGCTTCCAAACTAGGATAATACTTCAATAAAATTTCTGAAATAAAAAGGAAGCCCATAATTTCATCTCTCTTGCCCAACTTCTCCACTTTTAATCTAACAAGGCTCACAATATTCCGCAATTACCGATAGCCATAATTTAACATTTTTGAAGTTTAAATCCTGTTAAACCAACTGCCGGATCTTCATTCGAATAACCGCCTAAATCCTTAATCATTAATAAATCTCAAACCTTATCAAAACTCCTCCAAAAATTCTAAATTATACTTTATTAATCTCCTCTCATTACAACAAACCCGAAAACATGCAAAAACAACCTCTAAACGGCGCCGCCGCCGCCTGCTCCGCCGGCAGCCGAACTCTGGCGATGTCCATTGCCTCTCAAATTTTAACAGAATAATCCTCTTATCACGCACAACTTTCATAACTAGCACTTAGTCCAATTCTAAGGCTAACTAGGGTAATCGAACCAAAACATTCATAAATCCCTAGAATTTCAATTATACATTTCACCCTAACAAGATCGAATTAGACCAATTCCTTTTGAGAGATTACTCACCTTGATGAGGGCTACAAGATGAGCCAAAAATTCTGACCTATGGTGGCCGGAGGAGAGAACTCCGGCGACTGGACAGTCCGGAGTTTCCGGCGAACTTCCTCTCGAATGGCGGCGTTACACGGCCGGTCACCGGTCCAGGAAGAGAGAGGAGGTGGTGGGGGTCCGAACGGGACCAGTCCGGCTGTCTCTGGTGGCCGGACGGCGGCGGACGGAGGCTGGGTCTCCGGCAGGTCGAGAGAAGTTCACTGGAGAAAGAGAGAGAGGGAAGAGGGAGGGAGAGAGAGAGAGAGAGAGAGAGAGAGAGAGAGAGAGAGAGAGAGTGGGGGGGTGTTGGGCTGCCCACACCCGGTCCAACAACTTAAACCCCAAAAATTATACCCACTAAATATTTACCCCCCTTTTACCATCTCAAAAATTTACTCTTTTAATTAATAACTTTTCCATGCTAACTCCGATTTTAACGTATAACATGTCTACAAACTCGTAATAACGTCCTCTACGACTTTCATGAAGAAAGTTTTCCCAAATTCCAAACAGAAGAAAAGGTCAACTTTAGGGTCCTTAAGTAGTAAACGGTTACTCAACACGGTAAAAGACCAAAATAATACCGAAGTAAATAACCGTAAAATAACTTAAGAACCGGGGTGTGACAGTTTTCATAGTGTTGTGCAGCCTCTCCCTTTTCGGGGATGTTTAGCAGTTGTGAATTGGTTCTAGCAAGTATATTATTGCTGGACCTTCATTCTTTGGGTGCTTGTGAAGGTCTTGCCGATGTTGTCTTGCCCGGAATGGTCTCCGGCGACTGGGTGATCGCATCACATTCTCGGCATTGCCAAGTTTTCTTGTCTATGTATTAACAGTATGCTTTGGTAGCCTCGCTCGAGTTTGTTCCTAAGTCAGCTTATTCTCTAGCATCCTCTCTGTTAGACAGTGTGTTTGTGCGGATTTGGACCGATGGCAGATTCTTGGGGTAAGTAGCGACGACAAGCGGTGCAGAGATTGAGGTCCGAAGCGGCTGAGGTCACGGTGACAGAGATCAAAGCAGCGTGAGTCGAGGCTGAGTGCGTTTAGCGCAGGCGCTGGATTTGGGCGTGTGAGTTGTGACATGTCGTTGATGATGGTGGATTAGGACAGGCGGGTTTGGTGGACTATGGAGTTTGGTCTATTTTATTGAGGGGGCTAGATCTAGCTTTTTTTTTTTTAATGTCTTAAGGACTCTGTTTCTATAAGAACCCGTAGGCTATGTAGAAGCACGGTAGAACATAATCATACGCACAAAGACACTATTTATAGTGGTTCACCATGCCATCGGAGGGCATGGCTACGTCCACTTGAATCTACTATCATGAGGCCTCAATGCCTTGGGTTGTTACAAGGTTTCTCCGGGATGGAGTGGTTACCATTCCCCGGGAGAGGGAGATGGGGAAGTCAGAGAGATCGATCCTTTCCACACAGGAGGAGTCTTCCTTTTATAGATAAGGAATGTTTCCTCTTATTACACATTACCGATGTGGGACTAACTATGCATTTATCTTATCATGGTGCCTTTTTGTGGAGCTTAGAGGAGCACCTTCCCGATGTGGTACCGATGATCTTTCACCATGACGAGGTAGCCCGGACGTCGGTCTACAAGTTTCATGATTGGTCTATGGGCGGGGAATGTAGTTTACTGACTACCGACTACAGACTCTATAAGTGATTACGATTAATATGTAGTCTATCTTATGTACCGATAATATGAGCTTGGCCTCACAACTTCTTGTCTATCTATAAATGGTAACGACATGGTATGTAATAGCTACTTCTGACCTATGCGCGTTTTGATTAAGAATAATTGAAAGTCGCACTAAGTTTTTTCAAGAAAAAAAAAATTACAAACTAGAAACCAATATGCAAAAGGAAAGAAAAAGGAAAATTATTCTCCAATCTAAAAGTGCTTCTCGACTTGCATATATGCTTTCTTTTGTGTCATAGCGACAGAAAACGCACCGTTCTCTCTCTCTCTTCTCTCTCTGCAATACCCTCATTGCGTAGTCTGCAATCGACCTTGGAATGGCGAACAGTAACCTTCCCCGGCGGATCATCAAGGTTCGCTTCGCGATCCCTCTCTTAATTTTCCCCTCCGATCATCTACTTCACTTTTCTCAAAACCCTGAATTTCAAAGACTCAGTTTTTTCTTCCCCAATTTCATTCTGCATGCTTACACTAGAATTTATGCTCCGAAAGTTTCGATCTTGTTAGGGTTTCTTCGCCCAGCTTTGAATTTTCGATTTTTGGTTTTAATTTTTTTATTTTTTTTGGTTAATTCTTGCAGGAAACTCAGCGTCTTCTTAGTGAACCCGGTTAGTGCTTCAGTCTTTGATTATTTGTGTAGCTGGAATGTTGAATTGAGCTTTTGATTAGTTTGTTTTCTTTGGTTAGATGTAGTATAAATAATTGAGCTTTTGTTTTTTTTTTTTTTTTTGTTGTATGGGGATTTGTGGGTTTAGTTTGATTTTGATTTACTGTGTTGTGATTTTACAGCTCCTGGGATTAGTGCTTCGCCGTCGGAAGATAATATGCGCTATTTCAATGTGATGATCCTTGGCCCGACTCAGTCTCCTTATGAAGGTATAAATCACTGGACTTCATTTCTAGTGTGTTAATGTTGTGGTTTTATAAAGAGATTTTGGGTTTATCCTAAGGTTCATAATTGGGACTTTTAGGGAGGTAGTTATGTTAATGAATTTGAGAGATTCAGCTCTAGTTAAGGTGTAAAGGCTTGATGGTAACTGTGATCTGAGGAATCTGTTCATATTCAGTTGATCAGTTAGTGCATGTATTTATGATGCTGGAAATCTATGATCTGCTTCTTCTTCTTTTTCTGTGAAAGTGGGCTTTGCATAAATGAATGTGTTTAATAAAGTTGGATTTAAGTAGAATGTCTTATCAAGTTGGAGCATTTCATTGAGCTCTGTAGACTATGATTAAGTATGACTCAAGGTTTTCTCTTTACTCGTGTATGGAATAAGTATCATGTCGATAGATTTATACTTTGATGTGGCAGTCTAGTTTGTGGGATCGTTTTTGTTGTGTAGGCAGATTCAGCTCTCTCTTTCATTTTAGGTCAACTGTTACCGTTAAGCAAACGATTGAACTATATTCAGATATTATGTCTTTGGACCAAGTAGCGACTGCATATTCTCATCATTTTGTTTCCCATAGCGTATTAGGGGATTGGAGGAACCTTATTATAAAGGAGACCTAGAGTTTCCTGTCTACCAATAGGAATACTTTTGGATGTCAGTCAGGAGGGATGGTTAGTGATTTCCCAGGTTGGCAGGCTATTTGGAGAGATGTTCTAGCAATCATCTATGCTTGGGGAGAGTTATTTGATCATCCTGTGGAAAAGTGTATATCGTTGACTCAGTGAGTCAGTTTATGTACCACTGATCTATCTCCTATGAGTTTGTTAGCTTTTCAGAGTATGACAATGACTTGAGTAATAGTTCTATAGTCTTATAGCTGGGCCGTAGATGATTGACGACAGCCTTTAGTTGCCAGAATCTAAGTAAAAAGGCCAGCAGATATGTGTTTTACTTTACAGAAATTGCTTTTATATCTTTATTAAGAAGTCTACCTTTCTTTTGGGTTGAGCTTGTGAGATAGAATGATAAGAATGTTGATAGCTTACTGATACTTTATGTTGATTACATATAGCAAGATTGTTATTATTTTTAGTTGAGTTGTTCATGAAGGTGTCAGTTTTACAACTGTGATATTTCTTATCGATTGGTTTCTTTTTCTTTCTGGAATATTATTGCAGACTTTATCTTGGTGTTGTATATTCACTTCTTTTGAAAAAAAAAATTTCAGGTGGAGTTTTCAAGTTGGAACTATTTTTGCCTGAAGAATATCCAATGGCTGCTCCTAAGGTAATCTGTGCCAAGGCTATAATGCTTTCTTGTATGGTTGTTGGTTCTGCACAACTGTTGCTCGTCCTTGGATGTATGATAAGTACCTTTTTTGTTAATTGTTTCAAAGATTCAGGGACAGTTAAATTGAATTGCAGTGTGTAAACCTTCTAATTATGGCTTCACATGTGCACTGTTCTAATATTTAATTGGAAGTTTTAGCTGGGTGTTTTCTCCATTTTTATCATCTATGTCCAGGGCAATTTGATGGCATACCTTCATCACCCAAGTGGAATGTTTCTACAGAAGTAGTATTGATTACTCTGTAAATATGTAGTCCTTAAAGTTTAGAGAAAATAGTATCTGGGATATGCATAGTTACTGCATGCTAGGAGGATCATTAGGATCTGAAAGGGAAGTTCCGTAGTCACCCACAATGAAGAAGTCCAATATTGTCGTTAGAAGGGGAAAGCTGTGTTTGCATATGTGATGCCATTTGTCAATTGTTCAGGGAAATATATGATTAATGATCAGGCACTCTCTTTTGAACGGTTAATTGTTCATGATTTATGGATGGAATTTTAAGTTCAGTTGAAAATATTGGGAGTGCAGTTGCTGATAGAAATTTTACAAGGTTAATAGTTATATTTGGATGTTTTCACTTGATTAAACTAATCTAAAAATAAGTTGCACATAATTACTGGTGCTAGTAACCCTTTTGATGTCTGGCATGCTTACATTGGAATTTATGGATGGAATTTTAAGTTCAGTTGAAAATATTGGGAGTGCAGTTGCTGATAGAAATTTTACAAGGTTAATAGTTATATTTGGATGTTTTCACTTGATTAAACTAATCTAAAAATAAGTTGCACATAATTACTGGTGCTAGTAACCCTTTTGATGTCTGGCATGCTTACATTGGAATTTATGGATGGAATTTTAAGTTCAGTTGAAAATATTGGAATTTATGGATGGAATTTTAAGTTCAGTTGAAAATATTGGGAGTGCAGTTGCTGATAGAAATTTTACAAGGTTAATAGTTATATTTGGATGTTTTCACTTGATTAAACTAATCTAAAAATAAGTTGCACATAATTACTGGTGCTAGTAACCCTTTTGATGTCTGGCATGCTTACATTGGTGAAACCTCTACAGGGCTGAGCAGGATTGGATAGTTTACTAGCCCTTCTCTAGGATACCAACATGGTACTGCAACCTATTAAAAGGCCACCGAGGCCAACTGAGTCATTGTTGTGATCTTGTGTGTTTTTGGCCTTGCAGTTCTAAACCATCCGTGTCATTTTAATTTTTCTAATGTTCATATTATATTGGACAAAATAGAAAGAAGGGATCAAAAAGTCCTGGCAGGACTCTGTGGTACTTGCCATATGAACATTTAATTCCTCTAAGTTTTGCCCAATAGCTAGATAATACACTTGTATTATATTTTCCATCCCTTCTTTTTAGTCTTAATCATGTTGTGTAGCACCCTTTGATATTCTTCACTATCAAGAACTAATTTTTCTGGCTTGCAACAGGTTCGGTTTCTCACTAAAATTTACCATCCTAACATAGACAAGGTAGGCAACCTTTCTCGTTGTGTCTCTCTCTCTCTCTCTCTCTCTCTCTCTCTCTCTCTCACTCACTTTTAAAGGATTCAGAATTAATGTATTGTGTTCCATGTGTGCATTTTTTTATACAGCTGGGAAGGATATGCCTTGACATTTTGAAAGACAAGTGGAGTCCTGCTCTCCAGATACGAACTGTTCTTCTAAGGTATCATCATTTAAAGTGCCTTGGTCTTTGAATTATGGTAAAGCTATTACCTTTCAGATCAGTCTCCATAAGAAACACCTATTTGAATCACATGCTCAAATTATCCCGACACTTTTTGTTTAATATCTGCATAATGTGCTTTCATAACAGTATCTAGTGTTTGGGTATATTTGTTTGAAGTTCAAATTGGAACTGAATCATTGCCAATGTTGGTATCTTTTCTGCTAGTATTCAAGCACTTTTGAGTGCTCCAAATCCTGATGATCCACTCTCGGAGAACATTGCTAAGCATTGGAAATCAAATGAGGCGGAAGCTGTTGAAACAGGTAATCTTAATAACTATCTTATCATTTTGCCTCTCTTAACACACACATACACCATTTTTTTTTTCAAAAACATTAGCTCTAGTTATACTGCTGCCTAATGTTCTCTTCACTAATCCCTGCAGCCAAGGAATGGACCCGTTTATATGCAAGTGGTGTGTGATGACATGGTGGAAGTTATCCATCCCACAAATAACCTTATTGCAATGTATGCTATTCAATGTCATTGTTACATGAAAATTTGGAAGAATTGATGTTTCAAAAAATTTTAAATTCTCAAGCAATTACAGGCTGGTAAGTGTTCTCATCTGATAGTTATGTTGGCTCTGAACTTGTAAGATCAGCTAAGGTACTTTTATCTCCCCTGTTTCAAAATGACGGGGGAGACAAAATATAGTATCGAGTAAACGTTGTGAATAATTGCCGGTTAATTTCCTTTTCTTGACTCTTAAATGTAATTATTTGATTTGAAGAAACCTCTCAATGTGTAATTCCTATGCAATTGCTTCACCAGATCAAATACCGATAGTGGTGGAGCTCATGGCATTGAAAGACACCATGAGTGCAAAGCAGCATCTTCTTTCAGTTCATTAATTTAGGAGCTTACTTCTGTGTATGATTTTGCAGAGGACCTAATATATACCTAGCTATACCCTAAGCCATGTTTACAATATGAGCAGCCATGTTTGAACTACAACCTTTGTAACCTGTTGGCCTTCAAATCTCAAATGACTCTGATCATTTGTTTAATTTCGTTGCCAAAGTAGTATTGTCAAACCTCAAGCTGCTCTTGTGTTGGTGAGGTTACATCGAATGTCTCGAGCACAGAACCACTGCTCTCTGTTTTTGACGATGCCGATTGGGATTCTTTAGCTTAAACACAATGTGGGTTTTTTTTTTTTTTTTTTTTTTTTTTTTTTATCGGTGAGGGTCATCATAGTTAAAGGGTGTATGGCCCTCTTGTTTCATTTTACGTTTCTTGATACAGTTTCTCGTTTACAGAACAATGATGAACTGCAATGGAGTTGTACACTTGTACGGTAACATCCAAATCTTCTTTCTGTGTATCTGTGTAAGCTCCACAAATGGTAAGGGAAGACACAATTACCCAAGTCTGAGAACCCCAGAAAACGACGTGTCATTGTTCCTGATAGATGAGAATCCAATCTGACGAAACCTGCTGCACGAGTTTTCACTGTTTGAGTAGGCCGTACTAGAAGAGGGGCAGGTTAAGAGCCTCACAGCCACGTTTAGGGCAGTGACCTCCCTCATCTGTGTGGTTTTGGATCTATCGATCTAGATCTATCTATCTGCTACCTTCAAATCTAATCTCTTCAGCATTTCACGTACTGTCTTTCACTACCTCGATCCTCCCCTTTCTCCTTTTGTTTTTTTGTTTCTGAGCAAACAAACAATGATATTCGATTCTCTGCTTGCTTCACACACCACATCATGCATTGGCCCATCTCAGCAGCCACCTCCCCCCCTGCCGGCCGTTTGACCGCCGGTGACGCACCGACTAGGGCACCCAGCAGAGACCCGTGTGAACATGCTGGTCTTTCTTCTTTAATGAACTGCATGGTCAATCAAACACAGCTTCCTTGGTTGACCGTCTTGAGAATCTCTTTTAACATTGTATTGAATATAACGAGAGCTCAAGGAGTAGGTGACCCAAAGTCGCATGAACATTTTCGTATTCTTAAGCTTTGATCTGAGATATAGTCGTTCCATGAATTAGCATTTGAATTTTGTTCTGCTAATCAAATATAAAGTTTACCGTTTGTCACGAAGTTCTCGTAAGTAAAGAATTGAAAATGTCTGTCTCTATGTTTCATTCTCGTACTCTGTTACTTTGGTTTTGTGTGCTCCTATCATATCATGTGCTCGATTTTAACTTTTACTTTCGTTTTCGGATCAAAGCAACAGCTTATAACTACAACTAGTAATTGTTCGTGATTTGATCTCATCACCTTTCATTTACGAATATGAGACTTATGTCACTCTACTAAATAGTAACTTTTAGTTTACAGCATTATATCTTCGTAGTTTGTGGCACTTTCTTTCCCCATCATTTCTTCCATTCTCTTGTCAAATCCTTCATTTTGAGCATGTTATGTTCAAACCCTTCCAAGCCATTTCAGCCTCCCGTATGAACATGCAATCCGATCTTCGACGTGCAAAATTCATCGATTAACGGCAGATGACCACCTATCCTCTCAAATCTTGGACCACCAGTCTCACATTCCGTTTTGTTAGGTTGTTGATGATATTAGGGGGAGGGAGAAGGGCTCATTTTGTCACCATGCCAATCAAGCTTTGTTTGAATATGGAAATGGTCCATGGGAAGAACTGAACTGAAAGTTCTAAGAAGTGGACAGGATGGAATTGAATTCATTTATTGCGACGGCAGCCCTCACAGACGTAGCCATCAGCCCAGATGGGGGGGGGGGGGGGGGGTCGCCGTCAGCCAGGGTGGCTCTACCGGCCGGACTTTGGAAGTTGATGATGATCAATTTGGTGTCTATATATGTAAGTGTGTGTATATGAGTATGACTGAATTGAGTTGGGGTACTTGTTTCTTTCTTAAATGTCCACATGCCAAGATTGAAGAGCAAACCCCACTCTCGGACCACTCCCAAAAATGTCCTAATTAGTGTCACTCTGGCAGTGGCATATTTCTGGAATCAACTGAATGAAATGTTTAGGTTCGAAATTAAAGACATAATTCAGATAGTAAGTTCGTAACACTAAACTACAAGATGAAAGTAGATCATAGAATCGGTTAAGTTAGAGAGAGACAAATACATTAACGACGATCCAACTTTATTATTGTGACTCTGATAAGAATGTTTACTGATAAGACAATGATGATCGTACTAGGAACCATTCACTTGCCAAAACGAACAAAAACCCAAACAAACTTATCAAAATTTGTCAAAATCAAAGACCAGAACTGATTCTCTTTGCGGAGTTTGGACCTTGATACCATTTTATGCATCAAAAAAGTAAAACAAAAACACTCAAGATGCCAGCTCTGAAGGTTCTTAGAAAGTAGCAAACTAGGTTGGAAAGGAGGCCCTATCACAACCATTATCATTATTTTTAAGAGTAACAATTTAGACTTTCCTAAAATTGGTTGTCAATATAAGACTTCGTAGTTTATTATAAATTTTTTTTGGAAAGAAATGAATATTTCATTAATTAAGAGACAAACCTAATTACAAACCTGCAAACGTAAGGCTGAAAAAACTAATAACGAAGAGCATGAATCTCCAACTCGTCCCTCAGTGCGTCGAGTCACCGAGGGACGGAGGATTGAAGAGTCACTCGTCCCTAAACCCATACAGCTTTCTTGTTTCTTCTAGAATTAAATTCAGTTTACCCCACTGTGGTTTAGATGTAAATTTATGTTAGTTCATAAACTTTCAATTTCATCAAATTATCCCCCCCCCCCTTCCGAGCTCTTGTTTTTCTGTCTGCCATCTCCTATTACTCATGCTCCGTCCAATTGGGACGTTGAAATTTTATGACGTGTGATGACGTTTTGGGGGTTGAGAAGCTAAATTACCAGAAAAACAAGAGCTCGGGGGGTAATCTGATGAAATTGAAAGTTTAAGAACTAACATGAATTCACCTCTAAACCACAATGGGGTAAACTGAATTTAATTATTTCTTCTATAATATAAAAGTTGATTAAGCCTTCATCCCACCATTTCCATAATAATAGCCAGCCAAGCTCTAGTAATAAAATTTAGCCTATGTTAATTCTAAATACTGGCTTTGAGTCACATATGCAAGCCGTCCCTAAAGGGGAATAAGTAAGGTCATATAGTGGTCACACACACAATATGTAAGACATATAGTGACATTATGAACAACCTAAAATCAAACATTCGTATCATTATCAAAACTAAAATCAATTGCAATAAAAGGAGAAATACAAGATGTCATATGTTGCTTTGTGAAGGCTCGAAACTTTTGATAAACACATTGCATAGTGATATGATGATCTCCAAAGGGGGGCATTGATCTCTCTTTCACAATCACTATTCAACAACCAAATTGGTCACAAGTGGTTGGCAAGAGTAAAGAGTGTGGTCTCTTAGGGAGCTTTTCTCTCCCCCTTTCTCTTGCTACAGGAATCTACACTTGCTTTGAAGCAAGAAGAGTATTGATTCCATTCAATAGTCTCAACCACCGACTCCTTCCCTTAAATCATTCATTTTAAAACACACTTGCCTTTTCTCCCAATTCCCACCCAGAAGAGACATTGTCTTGTCAACCATTTCCCATTAAACAAAACCCTGGAATCTGATCTCCCCCTAATCACACCCCATTGTTTACTTAACCTTTACAGAAAGAAACAATAACAGAAATTTTGTCAGCACCGACCATGGTTCTCTACATGTCGGTGTGCAAACATGAACAAAGTCACTAGTTAATCAATATCCATGTATAACTAAATCGGTGTTACTCTCCCATCTCGACAAGCTTGTTGGTCATATAATTCTACTTGGGAAGAATGAACCAAACCTTTACAAAACACATATATAGTGACCTCCAAGTCTCCAACTTACCATTGATGATGTGGTTTGTGATTTGGAATGATAGTCATGACGCATAATGAAGTGCCCTATAGCTGTTTAGCGAAAATGAGATCTTTAACATTTTTGCATTGAGATGACAGCATTACCAGCATTCAGAAGCAGAATGATGTATTCAGTAACAACTTCGTTGACTCTAACTGATGAACTGATGTAATCAGTGAACTTCGCCTGCGGCATAACACCCCTAATAGCATTTTCCATAGATTATGAAATAGATATGGATCTTTCCCACATTGTCAACAATGCTGATAACTGTTGAGTTCACGAGGACATGAGAGAAATGTTACAAGAACTGACAAGGCAAATCTCACTCATTTTCGAATTGACCAAACAAAATGTGATCTCACCAACAATACATCCTGGTGAATAGGAAATGAGTGGGATTGAAAAAAAAAAAAAAAAAAAAAAAAAAAAAAAAAAAAAACTGTGAATAGGAAATGAAACATCCTCTGGAGACTTGATTGAAGAAGCAGACATCAAGTGAGAAAAAGAAAATAGAATTTTTTTTATTGTTGAATGATAATTCTTATAACAACATATTCATAGTCATGATGATGATAATAATGTAACATATTCATAGACATTCTTCTTTCACTAACCCAGTAAGTACCCACCAGACATCTAATCCCCTCCCATACTTCCATTCTCTTTTCTTTTTTTTGCATGTATTATCACATATATACATGTACAAATCCTCTTCTACAACCAGCCAGCCATCTCTTTCTCCCTCCCACTCCCTCCCACTCCTTCACTCACCCTCTCTCACCCCCCTCACTCTCTCCCTTTCTCTCTCTCCCACAACTCTCTCACTCTCTCACTCTCTAACCCACTCAAGGGTGAACTAAACAATTGTACATGGATTTTTTTTTTCTGGAACTGGGTAAACAGTATCCAGGCCAGCCTACATTTTATATGACGACAAGAGAGGTGGAAAAAGGAGGAAGAACTGGAACCAGAGAGCAATGAGGAATGAAAGAATAAATGAAAACTGAGAAAGGAACTAAGCTACTTCTCTGGAACCCAATGGCATTGGCTGGTAACTGAATTTTTTGGTGATATTGATTATGGCACAGGTAGCTGGTAAATAGACAGGGGAGACTGAATGGAAGGGGTGTGAGGAAGAGCTCCCTATCGAACTGGGGGTTGGAAAGCAGCAAGAAAAATGCAAAAATACAGCAGAGATGAAGCAGAATTACAGTACAGTTTTCTAAGTTCTAAAAGCTATAATGCCTGACTGAGTGTTCTAACATTTCACGACAGGGGCACACCATTTCCTTCACCCGGCTACCATGTTTGTATATCTTGAATGTTGGTACAATCTTTACATTTTCAATGTTCGCAACTGCTGGGGTTTCTTCAATGTCAACCTGCAATGCATCACCATCATAAGTATATAACTTTATATCCAGTATACAACAGCAAAAATAATGAGGCATGCAAAGTATAATTAAAGTGATACGATGGAAGTGTCTGTAACTTGCCTTGAGGAAATTTATGGATGGATAGCGGGCACAGAGCGTGTCCACAAAAGGTGATATTTGCTTGCATTGCAAATCAGATGCTGCTTTGAAATGGACCACGGAGACACCTGGAAATATGAAATCTTTAGGCACTTGTACAATGATGCAAGTGTAAACGTGTGACAGGCATGTACAAATTTGAAGGCCTACCTGGTAAACATATTGCAGCTCTGAACTGCTCAAGACCCAATATTTCTTCTACTTCACCCCCAAACTTCATATTATGCACTTCTTCCCCACGAGATTTTTTCAATGCAACTTGAGCATGAAACAATGATTCAGCCACTTCGTTGTCATCAGGAAGCTCCCTCCTCAAAACCTCATAGTCTCTAACAGCATCTACCCATCTTTCAAGCTGTAATACAAAAAAGCCAAAATTAAAAAGTTGTGAATTTGTTTCAGAAAAAGAGAAATGCATGAACCAGTTAAATATGCAATTTACCTTGCTGTTTGATGCAGCCCTTCGAAGAAGAGCTTTTGAGTAATTCGGTTTAATACATAGGGCCTGATTGCAGTCTTCAATGGAATGCTCCCACATCCCAAGCTTAAACCAACAAGCTGCCCTGTTGCAATATAGAACAGAGTTTGAAGGATCAAGTCTCAGGCCATCTCCATATGCTAAGCATGCTTCGGTGAACCTTTCGGATTTGAAGAGATCATTGCCACGGGCACGAGCTCTCACCACCATTCTCACATTTTGAAGCAGTGTAGCAACTTCAAGGTTTCGGGGGTCAATCTTTCCAGCTTTCTCAGCAGCAGTAACTGCATTCTCAAACCTGCAATACATCCATCATCCATTCTCACTCACCACAAAGCTCATAACCTTTGTAATTGTGATGAACCTTTAAATAAAAATTCAAACTCACCTTCCAAATGCCATCTCAATTTGGGCCAAGACAAAGTAAGTGTATGCTTCAGAAAGCATCCCAAAGAACTTAGATTGTGAGGAGGTCGTATAAGTGTCTAATTTGGGTATGTTTGATACGACTGATTCAGCATCATCAATTTGGTAGAGCTTCAAATGTGCTTCCGCTCTACACATAGAGAGCTGTAAATTCAATTTGAACAAGTTCAGCATTTTGTTATGTGCATCTCATGACAAAATCTAATACAATTTTAGTTGTCAAGATTTTAGACACCAATAGTTACCTGGGGAGAAAAGTCAGCTCCAGCAGCAATGGCAGAATCATTTTCCCTCAATACACTTTTCCAATCTCCTACACGGCGGGCATCTGTGCATTTTTTAAGATGCTTCTCTACTACCTCTAATTTCCGTAACTCAGCCGCATCGGGCTGCAGCCCTGGAAAACATAGATGCCTCCTGGCATCCTCGACCTGCCCTAACCTGTCACAACAGTGAATTATGCAGAGATTAGAGTGGAGAAAATTCCACACCGCACTGAAATTTTACAGCAGGATACGGATCCGAATCAAATGAATACGAATCAACAAGGCTTTGAAAACCCTTCTAAGACATCTAAGCAAACACAGCATAATGTAATACAGGAGCATACGGTAAACTATACTAAAAGAAGCACACCATGACGAACACACATCCAAGACAAGAATGGAAACCTAAAACAGCACAGTGAACCAGATCCAAGAACAAAAAAAGTAGAGACATTCTCAAACTAATCAACAACACCGACACTAACCCAGCACCAAATCAATATAAACCAACACATCTGCTTTGAAAAGACTTGAGCTTTAGCTCCCAACTCACCTAACAAACAAACACCCCAAACGGTGGTGAGCTCTGCCATAATTGGGATCCAACTTGACAGCCTCCTCACACTCCCTCACCGCCTCCCCCAGCCGCCCTAGGCCGGTCAATGCCGCAGCCCGGTTGCTCCGGAAAGCGGCATTGGCCGGAGACAAAGCAATTGCCCGATCATACAAGCTCAAAGCCTCCGCAAAATTGCCTCTTCTGTAATGCTCATTCCCAGCTCTCTTGACCTCTTCCGGCTCCATCACTCTCTTCAAGTCTCCTCCTCCTCCTCCTCCTCCTCCGCCGCTAGTCCTCGAGCTCACCGCCTCCGTCTTGGCCGCCGCGCCGCCCCGCATTATGCTCCCGTGGCCGTAGTAGCCCGTCCCGGAGCCCAAGACGTCGGTTCTGGAGCTCCGATTGGGCACCATACCCGCCTTGAGGATCTTCCCGGACGGGCATATGTTCCCGGTGGGGAGAACATTCGATCTCGGAGACGAGTTGACGGCGGAGGAGGAGGAGATCTGACCCGAGTAGATTAACGGGTGGGCTGACCCGGAATTGGATCTCCTATGACCCGGTTTGGAATTGTTCGTGGGACTGCTCTCGCTGGACCGGGAGAGCTCGCCGGAGTGGCTCTTGTTGGTGGTGGTGGGCCCCGAACCGGAACCGGATCTCTTGGCAACCGGGTTCCGACCCGAAACCGATCCGGACGAACTGGAGCTGCTGCTTGTGGCGGCGAGGCCGCCACTCTGGTGGGTCCGGAGTGGCGAAACGGGCGAGCCCAGATCGAGTTCTCGGAAATCGGGCTTGTTGGCCTCGCAACTCAGTGAGTCACGGAGGCGATCCGAGAGCGAGTCGACTCCTCCTCCTGTCTCCGAAATGGGCTTCCCGGAGTGCGACATTTCCGACAACAAAACTCCGGCGAGAAAAAAAAATAAAGGTTGAATCTTTTTCAGTCTGTGTGTTTCAAATTTGGAGATTTTTTCACAGAGAGTGAGCAATGTGAGACCCAGTGAGGCCTTTACTCCAACAACAACAATGGGTGCAAGAAAAAGACAAACCCAGAAGCAGCTGAAGAAGAAGAAGAAGAGGGTGTGAGGAGGAAGAAGAAGAAGACATTAAAGAAAGAGAGATTGAGAGGAAAAGGGCCGAGATGGGGATCTCGTGATATAAGAAAAAAAGGGAAGAAGCAAAGAATGAATGTGAAGGGTGTTTTGTTTAGAGAGAGAGAGAGAGAGATAATCTGAGAAGAAGAAAGAAAGAAAGAAAGAAAAAAAGAGAGAAGCTTTTATTTTATATGAATAATGGGGGTTTTTGTTTTTTTCCTTCTTCTTCTTCTTCGCCTCTTTCTCTCTTCACCTGCTGCTTCACGAGACAGGGTTTAGTTTTCTTCTCTCTTTCTTTCTTTCTTTTCTCTCTACAACTTCTACTATTCTTCTCTGTACTCTTCTTGGATTTTTATTACTTTCTTTCTCCATTTGGGTCCTATCAATCTCCTTATTTCTTTTTATTTCTTCTTCTTCTTCTTCTTCTGCCAAATTTGAGGCCGCTTAATAAGGAAATGATATTATCAATATTTTGTCTCATATCTTATAAGCAATTTTTTATTGTTTTCATTGACAAAAACATAAACTCGTTATCATAAATACAATATCTAAACTTAAGTTTCCTTTTGAGCATCTACTATTTGATGTGGTAGAAATATGTGGTTGTAATTTAAATATCACTCACTCGAATTAGATAAATCTATATTTGTGTATGAACAATAAGGATGGGAATGTAAAAATGTGAACAAGCGGTCAATTGATGTTTAAATTTACTATTTAATCAAGAGATGTTTATAGGTAGGAGTAGGACTATATGCACTTCGTACTAAACCATTGCAAGTGACTTGTTGGTTTTCGTCTAGTTAGATGTGCTCTCCAACCTAAGTTTGTACCTTAAAGTTGTGAAAGTGGCCAGAGAAATGCATAATTAGAAAATTTCACATGCCCTTAATTTCTAGACCTAAGAAGACTTGGGGATACTGTATGTAACATTGTCAACAAAAGAAAAAAAAATTGCACTTCATACTAAAAATGTCACGCCCCGACTCTTAAATTTTACCTTAATTACTAGCGTTGTAGTAATAAGAATTTTACCGTCTTCGTCATTGAGTTTATAGTCCTAAAGTCCCTAGAGGTGTGTTGAGGGACGAATATTTCGAAAGAATTATTCGTACGAAGAATTTGTGACAACGGTAAAAAATGGTAAATTTTAGCTAGTAAAAGGTAATTTTTATTGGGGTATTATTTTGGGGTGTTGAATTTTGGATTGGGTATTTGGAGTTGGTGGACCGGGTGGGCTAAAGGCCCAAATCAGTTTCCCCCTTTCCTTTCTCTCTCCTCCCTCCCGATTCTCTCTCCCTCTCCCTCCGCCCGGAAGACTTCCGACCGCCCGTTCGTCGCCGTCCGGCCGCCCCAGACCGCCGCACCGATCCCAATCGATCGGTCTTCAACCTAGCTTCCATTCTAGACCGGTGGCAGCCTCTCTAGCACCGCCGTGAGGGAGAGACGCCGCCCGGAAGCTCCGACTGCCGAATCGGTTTTCTCGCCGGAACTCCCTCTTCCGGCCGCCGTAGCTGGCGATCCTTGGCTCAGAAGGAAGCCCTCCTCCCGTGCTCCAATCCTTCCAAAAGATTCGCTCCCTCTTGAGCTAGGTAAGGAGAAATCGGTAAAGGAAATTTCTAGGGTTTTTATTGTTGTTTTCGTTCGATTGACATAGTTAGGCTTAGAATTGGAGTTTGTGCTAGTTAGGAATGTTGTAGAGGAGGTTGAGGGGAAGGTGCTGCTAAATTTTAGTGGGCATTGGAGGTCGCCGGAGCTGGTCGTCGGCCGCCGCCGCCGCCGGCGCTGAAAAATTGTTTTTGGTGGAGATTTTTATGAGGAGTTTAATGGAATGACTTTTAGAATTTTTGGAGGAGTTTTGGTTAGGTTTGGAAATTGTTAAAATTTGGTATTTTTGGCGGATTAATAAGTTGAAAATCTGGCCATTGGATTATTTATGGTTAGGAAGGTAGAAGGTGCTTTTGAGGATGTCGGAAAAATTGTGGAGCTTTATGGCTGGCAGGGAAGTAAAGATTTAGGGCGATAGGCATGGTTGAGCGCGAGAAACTCATATTTAATTATGCCTATTTTCTTGAAGCGTCGGTGTTTTATTTAAGGATTTATTTATGTTTTGGAACAGGACGTGAGGAGGCCCGAGCGGAAGAAACCTCCGACCGATATCAGGCTTAGGCCTAATTTGTGAGTGGACCTTCGTTTTTAAATAATGTTTTATTGTTGAATAATTTCTTTTCTTGGAATTTATCCTGAATTGAGAATTTTGCTGTTTATGCTCATTTATTGACGTTTATGAGAATAGTATGTATATAAGTAAACGCTAGCTAGCAATACGTGATTTCCCCCCATAATGAGGTAAAATGTCATTATGGGGTGACGTGGGCGTTAGACGTCAGCGTCGTAGCCTGGTACGACTTTCTATTTTCTTTTCGTATTCATTCATAGATTCGTACAAGGAGTAAGCACGTATATATATATCCACTCGTGCGATTCCCCCATAATGAGGAAAAATGTCATTATGGGGTGACGTGAGCAGTAGACGCGAGCGTAGTAGCCTTGTATGAATTTATGTTTTCTTTTATCCCTTCAAAGAAATCATACAAGGAGTAGACAAGTGCATATACATACTGATATATTAAATTTTAGCTTGAGATGCTGTATTTGTTTAAGTTTTGGAGACTAGCCAGAACTAGTCGTGTCCTTGGAAGTTTTCTTGGGGAAATATTATTTGTTTGGCGAGATTACTTTTGTCTACTCACTCTGACGTAATTAAATATTTTCCCCTGGGCTTTTCCTTCGTTTTTAATTGCCCAGTCTGCAGAGTTCGGGTGGGGTCTAGAAGGAGGCGACGAGGCATAGTCACCCACATTTCCACTACTGTTCGCCAGTAGGTTATCTGTTTAACCCACTAGGATTTTCATCAGCTTCCGTTATCTTTCTTGTAGTAGCTCTGAATACTTTCGGAAAAATAATTGTGTATTTATATTATTCAGTTATTTGGATTGAGTTGAAGATTAATAATTTGGTTAAGAGGGTGTTCTATATTTTTCCGGTTTAGGGTTGTCCATTTTCAAGGGAGGTTTGCCGAGTTCTTCGGTAAATTTTCCTTGGAGATGGTCCCCGCAGGACTTACCTCGGGTTTCAGGGTGAAATTCGGGGTGGGTCTTGACAGTTGGTATCAGAGCTCTAGGTTTCATTTCCTGCCTCCTTAATATTATCATATTTGCCTAAGAAGCACGTAGTTCCTATAGAGTGGTGGTCCAACCGCAGCGGATTCACTAGCATTTTATGCTTTGGATGCTATGTGTTATTAGGTATATGTGATAGTTCTGCTAGTCTTGTTTATAGACAACTAAATATCTCCTTCCTCAGGCACTATGCCTCCTAGACGCCGACCCCGTGTGGCTACTTCGACCAACGCGAGTGAGGATGATGAGGTCAGAGGATTAATTGATTCCATTGGGAATATGCTGAGGGATGTATTAGACAGGGTTCAGCACCCACGGTCTGTGAGGAAGAAGGATGTCTTCGATGCTGGGGCAATTGAGTGCAAGGGTGCCAAGGGACCCCTTGATGCATACACATGGGTAGACAAGATGGAAAAGACTTTTGAGAGCACTGATATACCGGAAGAAAAGAAAGTGAAGATGACATTGACTTTTCTGGATGACTCAGCGCATCGTTGGAATGGACTTTTTGGAGACTTACAGAGCTATGGTAGATTGTTTCCGAAAAGAAGTGGTACTTCGGAGTCCAGATGGATTTGAGGTTGTTTTTCAGGGGGAAAGAGATGTGATTTCGAGTTTCCTGATATCAGCTATGGCCGCCAGGAAATTGTTAAATAAAGGTTGTCAGGCATTCCTAGCTCATGTTGTGGATACAAGAATAGGAGTGTTGGAAGTAGGGGATATTCCTGTAGTAAGAGAGTTTCCGGATGTGTTTCCCGAGGAGTTACCTGGTTTAACTCCTGTAAAGGAGATAGATTTTTTTATCGAGTTACTTCCTGGAACTAGACCTATCTCTCAGAGACCTTACAGAATGGCTCCAGCGGAATTAAAAGAGTTGAAGACTCAACTGCAGGAGTTGGTAGACAAGGGTTTTATTCGGCCTAGCATGTCTCCATGGGATGCCCCGGTGTTGTTTGTTAAGAAGAAAGATGGCACCATGAGACTATGCATTGATTATAGGAAGCTTAATCAAGTCACAGTGAAGAATAAATATCTGTTACTGCACATTGATGATTTGTTTGATCAGTTGAGGGGTGCTTCTGTTTTCTTAAAGATTGATTTGAGATCTGGTTATCATCAGTTGCGGATCCGGGAGAGTGACGTAGCCAAGACGGCCTTTCGATCACGGTATGGTCATTATGAGTTTGTGGTGATGCCTTTTGGACTTACTAATGCACCCGCGGCGTTTATGGATCTCATGAATAGGGTGTTTAGTCCATATCTTGATCGTTTCGTGATCGTATTCATAGATGATATTTTGGTGTACTCAAAAAGTGAGAAGGAGCATGCCAAACATCTAAGATTGATATTGCGGACTTTGAGAAATGCTCAGTTGTTTGCCAAGTTCAGCAAGTGTGAATTTTGGCTGAATAAAGTGGGATTCTTGGGTCATGTAGTTTCAGCGGAAGGTGTTAGTGTGGATCCCCAGAAAGTGGAAGCAGTGTCCAGTTGGAGAAGACCCGCCTCTGTGACGGAGATTCGTAGTTTTTGTTTTAGTTACCTAGTGGAAATTCGGTTTCTCTGTTTTTTTTTTTTAAATAATAATAGATAATTTCATTATTTATCTATAACTAAAAGGCACTTACAACATTTATCAGCTTACACCAAAGTTCTATGGTAGTAAACAAGTAAAAATAATTGAAAAGTACTCTCATTGCAAACGAGTTTAGCTCATTTTATTGAGCCTACATACAAATGACCTTAAATCACTCCTATAAAATCCCTATTGCAGGTAGAAATAGTCGCTTAGAGACCGCAATTGATATACAACTACTAAAACCCAGAATTGAACAGAAGTAGTCCACAATCAAATGTATAGGCTAAGGTAAAAAGACTATAACTCTAGATCGGGGAAAAACCCTTATAGTTCCCCAAAGGGATAAGGCCCCAACTTAGAGCGCCCTAGCCCAACTAGGTCCCAACAGTCTCAAAGAAGCCCAACCCCAAGCCCATCTGAAAAGACTCGTCCACTGACGCATGTGCCACCACACCATACTCCATAGTCACCGTCAATCTGCAACCACCAGAACCACCACGAATCCCCGTAAATCACAGCGACTCTGCCACCATTATCCGATAAGGTTCGATAGCCACCCAAATCAGCTCTCGCTAAGTCTTGTCGTAGCACAATGTGTTGAAAAGCATCCAAATTGCACCAACTCGATCATGGGAGCTTTTTTCAAAGTCCCCCGCCGCTGTTGGACTGAAAGCAATCATCGATCTCCCCAAACTTGTAAAGGTCATGGACCCAGATTCTTCCTATCACCCTAGAGCCAAGCCACTTTCAAAAAATACTACTGGGCAGTAGAAACAAGTCTCGTCCGGCAAAGGGCCGGCTAATAGCCAAGGTTGCCACCGGACGAGATGGGTGCTAGTACGTGGTCTTGAAAGAGAAGGCTTGAGTTTCGCACGTACGGCTAGGGTTTTTTTTTTCCGTGGGTTTTACTTCATACCCCGTTGTTTTGTCTTTTTTGTAAAGTTAATTTATGTTCTAATTAATTTCTTAAATCGTTTAGAGGTTCATTTTTGTTTTAGTAATTTCAAATTCTGAAAGGCCAAACGTTCATTGATCATTAGCCCAAAACTGGTTAATGGAACAACCCCATCTTTTGTTTTCATCAAACTAGTGTGATTCAAATGGAGTCAACCTTAAACGAGTAACTCATCGAGCATCATCTGTAGAACTGTAGAAGTTTTCACTCAACTACGTATACGAGGATCGATCCTAAAAATAGTAGGTCAAAAAATCCTTTATTAATGCAAATCAAAAATTCAACCAATGTGTTTAAGAAGCGTGAAAATCATCAAAACTGAAGATCTTCCGTGTTAGCAACAAATTCAGTGTTACTTATTACTTTCAGTCAAAAGTAGTCCTAAGTAGCTAGGAGACCTCTTGGTTTTCATTACATATATTGTAATAACTTGTCCATTTTGTCAAACAAAATTGAAGATGCATCCTCACTCCCACAGCAACAAATTTAGTGTTAAGTCATTGTTTTCACTCAATTCCACTGTAATAAGTAATAACCTCAACCACAAGTGAATGGTCGAATATACACACACACACACGGTCAAGATGAAATTAAAAACCGTTAAATTATTTCAAGTCAAAATTACAAATTACTAGCGCAATTATTTCTTGATAATTGCATATCAATGAGAGGGATGTGAAACCAAAATTATAAGCACCCCAATAATGAAGGGGAGTGGTTGAAGATCGAAATGGCGGGTTGCGTTCCAGAATGTAAGTATAGTAATAGAAGAAGAAGAAGAATAAGAGGGTAATGGGGCAGAAATGGTGCGTGGCTGTCATGTGAGAAATCATGGAAATACAAGTAATAACGTGCAGCTCCATCTGTACGTGAGTTGTGATCCACTTAAGGAAATCGCGATCGACTTAGGGCACCTTAGTTTGCACAGTGAAAGATGCTGCTTCCTACTTGGTGTAGAGCAACAGTAGAGGATGAATTTATAGGTCCGGGGAGGTCCTATGGTGGTCGAAACCGCTAGCACTTGTGATCGAGCGAGCTTCATATCGATCTTTTTCCAGAACGAAACCTAAATTTTGATAAGGAAATCAGGTAGGGTTTTACGAAAGGGTGCTGCTTCCTTATAAGGTATAGTGTAAGGGTGGTAGTACGTCGAAGTTAATATATGCAGAATGAAAGTAGAAGGTGAGTTTATAGGTGGGGAGGTCCTATGGTGGTCAAAACCGGCCGTTTTTCTGAGCTTCTGTAGTATTTTCTAATCCAAACCCTAATTTTGATGGTAACTCGAGGATTGGGACTAGCATATACAGTGTTGGGTCTGGTTTTAATCATCATAGCTAGGGTTAGATGCTTAAAAAAGACATCTAGCTGGCTTAGGATGTGGGGAAATTATTGATTGTGAGGTCAGCATTATGCAATTAACAAGTTGATTTTTTATTTTTATTTTTGAATAATAGCTTGGTTTGTATTCCGTAATTTGTTTGCTCGTTTTGGTTAAGTTTTATTTCCGTTGTAGTCTAATGCAATAGTTGGGAAAGACACATTCACGTCGTAGGCAATTCATCGATCATGTCAAATCTTGTTAAGCTCAAGTTACGGTTGTGTTGTATCTATCACGTCAATTTGTGATATGAGCTAAACTCGTTAATGGAAAATGTCGTCTAGAACATAACTGATTAATGAATAATTGATATTTTTACTTCGGTATATCTAAATAACCATATTACACACACACACACACTTGGATTTCAGCAGTGTGACTCCATTCGTTTTAGAAGTATAGTAATATAGAGGTTATCAATATTTGAAGTATATATTGCTTGAACTATTTTGTAAATGATATAGATAGAAGTTCTAATTAACAAAGGAGTCGAATACGCATGCCATCTTTCATGTTTGGCGGGACAATTCACATATGACCGAGTTTCTTATACTCAAACCACTAACTTCATTTCGTACCTCCGGGCAGTTTTGGTGAGCCGTGCTACTTTCATCCGATCATCGTAATTGCAACAACAACCTCTACACGTTAATTGAATTAAAACTTATTTGGTAGTTTTGGACGAAATTGCTTAATTTGAAGTAGTAATAAACAACTGAAGTGTAAAAGGTTCTGAACTTTCATTATGACTTTCTATCAACTGTGACTTGCATGGGTTAGTAATTTTAAAGAGCCTCATCTGTGTAAAAGAAAACCAGTAAAATAAGAAGTTAGTAATTAGTAAACTACATAAATCAACAACCTCCTGCCAAACGGAAGATTCAACAACACGAACAACAGCCCGCCGGTTTAAATGTTTGATGCATTTCTTATTGAATTCTCATTTTTAGACGCTGCGCACAAAAAACTTGAATTGAATTGGTTGATGACTTTCGCCGACTAAAATGTCAGCGGCAAATTAAGGTTGTGGACTTCTACGGGCTAACTATATATATTCGGCAGCATTCAGACTTGTATCAACTCATTGTTTTATTTTATTAGCAAGTCTTTTAAATCAAAAGAGAAGGGAAGAGAAAGACTAATAAACAAAAAAAGATCTTATTTTGGGTTCAGACATTATTGAAACTAAAATGTTAGGAAGTTCTAACTCATTCTCTTCATTCTATTTATAGGCATATCCCACTTAGTCATACTAGAAAATGAGGTGCCAAAATATGCAAGAGCATCGGCTACTTATTAGTCGATCATTTGTTACTTGTAGCGTAGCCTAAAAATTGAATCGAGAGTATAAAAAACATGAGTTTTAGCATTATAAATTGAGTAAATTTTCCTTTTTGTGTCTATAAAACTAGTTAGACTCTCGACTTGGTCAAATAGGAGGGAAAATGCTCTTTATCTTAGAAGTCACAAGCCTGACTAGCTAATCGGTTCGAGTTTTATATCTTTGTTTCTTGTTTTTTCAGCTAACTCATTTACGGAATTAAGGGAGGGGGTGATTTGACGTGAGAAAGGTACACAGGAATCTTAGAACCAATATAGACAAAGTGCTATAACTCGCTCACATTATTTTCCGATGCAATTGTCAGGGACCTGTATGCTTTTCAAAGTATGACTTTTAATTTGAACCTACTAGCTTTCTCTCAGTTTTAATTCCCAACCTACATAGGCTGCATAGCCAAAAGAAAAATTGAAACGGGGGCCTCCATCATTTGTTACTTGTAGCTTAGCTTGGGTATATATCTGACGATTTTATTGCATATTTCTTTGTGTATGATTAGATTTGCAATCCGGTTTTGTTATAGAGAGACCGATGCCATGATTCCTTGTTGACTCAGAAGACTTGAAATGGAACTCCATTTCTAAATGGATGTGTGTATTTCACTGCTTCATCTTAACAATAAGGGAAGTTGAAAATCATCAAGAAAAAGAGAAAAAAAAAAAAAAAAAAAAAAAGGAGAAAAAAAGAATAGCTTGCTATGTTCTAAAGTTTGAGTTGGTTGGAGAACAAAATTATGGAGATGATCAGCACTTCAAAGTTAGGAATGAAACTAAAGAAAGAATTGTAGAATATTTTGAATATATTTACTTTGTAGGGTAAATATTATGTATATGTGTAGGAAATATTTTCATATTAACACTACAATTATATCTCTATATAAACCTCTCATATGAAGAAGAATAATACATTGAAGCATACCAGATCATATTAAATCATTATTTTCTACTATAATTGTAGTCAAACTTAGCTAGTTATGAAATGAATTAGCTAGAGCTCAATGCCATGGTGTTTGCTGCCAAAATGATCGAGCTCCGGCTAGGATTCAAGATCACACCTAAGATTGGCCTTTTAAGGATCGTTATTAGGTCTGAAGCTCAAGGGTCGACGTTTAGACCATATATAGAAGTATAGAACCCAAAGCTATATATAATGTCTAGACTTCAAACATTAAGCCTTTTGCTTCACCTAAATTTAAACGTGGATGTGAATAATTACGACCAGGCTTCTAAACGGCCCGTTTAGGACCGTCTAGGCTCTAGGCTGCAATTGCAACAAACCGTCTCGCTTTTCTTCTAGGTCTTTATGCTAGGCTGTGGGCAATTAGGCGGCCGCTTAAACGCCGTCTAGCTTGTCTAGACGCCGCCTAGCCCGCCTAGGCTACTAAGCTCTCCGGTTAATTTGTTTTCTTTTTTTTGGTGGAGTTGATATTGTTTGAAGCATGAGAGTATAAGAGTGAATAATGTGTTTAGAATTAGAAGTGTATAAGAAAGTTATGCTAAATTTTGGATAAATTTATCTTATAAATGAGTCTCACAAGATTTATGTTGAATAATTAAATTTTATTCACACATGCTAAATACTAAATACACATCTCACATCTCACACTTAATACACTACCAAATAAGTTTAGGGTAAAAGTTATAAATAATCCTCATGGTTTGGGGTCATGGTTACGTTTGCCACTGTGGTTTAAAAATGATTAATTTTAGTCCTCGTGGTTTATATATTGACTAATTTTAGTCTAATAGTACATTTCGTCTAACACCGTTAGTAAGGTTCTCACACCGACATCATATGATGAGATAATTATGTCTTATACATTCCTTATCAAACATAAAAATAAAAGTTAAACAAAATTAAAAGGAAAAATGAAAAAGCAAATTACTAAGAATAAGGAATAACTCCCAGAATCTACGCATAATTGCCATGATGTATAAAAGAATTTCTTTCTTCATCTTATTCTTATTTCTTTGTCTTGTTGATCAAATTAATCTTCTTAATTCTCACTTCTTTTCACTTTCCCATAACAGTTTAAGTCCTTTTACGAAAAGCAAATTGGCATAGTTTTGTACGAAATTGATGAAGAAGAAGAAGATCGAATACTAGAATCAAACCAGGTCATATAAAATTTTAAATCTAATACCATTTTCGCACTTTGATAGATGAAGAATGGTTCTAAATTTTACATCTTAATTAATCCCACCAAGGGTTGAGTTCTAGTGCAAGTAACTAGGATAAATCATGCCGTCGATTAACTCTATTCTGATGGTGGTGTTAGAATTTTTGTTTATTTTCATTCATTATTTTATGTGTCGTCTTTTATATTCTTATTATTTATGTATTTTTTTATATTGTATTTTGATAGTAAAAAGACATATTGTCTCAACATGTGACGTGTCTCACTAACGGTGTTAGAGAAAATGTTATCATTAGACTATGATTAGTCGATATATAAAACACGAAGACCAAAATTAATCATTTTCAAATCACAGTGACAAATATAACCATGACCCCAAATCACGAGGACCATTTATAACTTTTACCCATAACTTTATAATATTAACATTTAACTAGATACACATCTTTAAACTTCCTAGACTACCCTCATTCAAAATATACCGATACTACCATATATATATATTTTCTAAATACACATTCATTCATTTTTTATATCATCTCGACTTGGAAAAAAAAAAAGTTTTCTCTCTCCTTGCTAAACAACGAGAAGACTATTTTTTCTTTGCAAACTCAAGAACATTCAAACTGCTCCACCATGATTGATCAATATATGTAGAATCCTTTGACATATTCATTATTTTGGACATTTTGCACCTAAACATGTTTTAGATCATTGCAAAACAGATGTACGTCAAACTAGATCACCAGTTTCTTCTGCTTGAAAACCTTGAGCATGGATACTCCACTTTTTTGCAAGATAGACAGTACCATTCTATGTTTTTGCATGGTCGGAGCCAACCAAAAACCTTCATCTGCTTGGTGGAATCTATTATTATAAATCATTAAGCTCTTGCCCATGAGACCATGATTAATCATCGATGAATTCGGTTAAAAATATACCTATTATCAAGTTTTAAGTTTGAAACTTCATTCATGTAGAGAGAATAAAACATTAAAGTGAGATGTAGTGTATTTCAAGTTTTCAATAATATTATCTAATTAATATAGACCTCTTTTGATAATTTAATATACTTAAACTTTTTGATGTTAGATATATAAAAAAAGGTACATGTGTTTAGTATTTAGAAGTGTGTGAATAAAATTTCTCTAAAAATTTATCTATATTTGACTGTTTTCAAGTATTTGAGTACATAAAATATATTTTTTTAAATTAATAAATCTTAAAAAAAAAAAAAAAAACAAATCGCCTAGTGCCCGCCTAGGCTGTCAGGCTCTAGGCTGCGAGTTACCGCCCGCCTACCGCCTAGCGCCTTTTAGAACATTGATTACGACACAATGCTAAAGGGTTGTTACTGTTTAACATGGTAGGGTTTTCATTTCTTGATCGATATAGACAAGGTTATAAACCTATACAACACGTTAGTAGTACGTGTTCACGTGGTCAGTTACTGATGAAGAGATTCATGATAAATCACTATTAGATTTATATTCAAGGGTTGAAAACAAAACAACTTTCCTTCAAAATAATTTTCCCCCACTATTAATGAATTTACATCTAAAGATGACTGACTAGAAATCTCTTGGTCAATTACTGTACAACACGTACCTTTCTTGCGTAGACAATTGAATTTGATACTTCTTTTTAATATGAAATCGTTGATACTTTAATACTTCTACAAATAATCATGCATGGCAGAACAAATTCCGTTGGTGGATTTAGAAAAGGTCAAAATAAAAAAATATGACAATTTTCATTTCTTGTAGCAACCTTGCTTTTGTTTTGAAATCAATTATAGAATAAAGGAGTTGTTATATATATAATTATACAGATAACTTTATACTTAGTTTCCCAACAAAGTACAGAATCAAAATTTTCCTAAGCATTATATCTTCTAGGGAAGGTTCAATGTACATGAACAATGACCAAAGATGCATCTTCATTGGGCATTATTGTATAATGATATATAATTTATATGTTTATTAAGAACCCTTTGCTTCTCCCAATTCCATAATCATATAGGTCTATATATTAAGTTGGGAAATGGGAAGTAAGCATCTTCTTCTTACTTTCTTAGCATACGTATATATAAGATTAACTAATGGAGCTTACGTTATAAGGGTAACTCATTAGAGTAATGCTCACGACCTAGCTCTCTCTCTCTCTCTAGAAAAGACTAGAAGGGGTCGGGTGGTGCTAGCAGCTTAGCCCACCACCGGCAGTGGAGGACTTTGATCGAGCTCTTCAGGGGTCCATGCATGGAAGCTAGCTAAGGTCGATCATGGTGGTTACTGGGAGAAGATGTCTCCTCTCTGTGTCCCCAATGATATTAATGGATGTAAAGAAACGTCGTCTTCTTTATTCCCCTCCGTACACACACAGAGGTTTGTATTATATAGCCGGCCGGTCAGCTAGTGAGGGTCATCGATCGGCATAACCATGTTCCAACATTTAGTGGAGACTCATGGAGTCATGGGGTAGTCTTAATTATTAGGGTTAGAAAAACAGATGGAGGGTAATGTGTCCCTACTGCTAGGGCAACTCGACCCTCACTTATGAATACAGGATGGCATTCTGGCAACGGGGTAGGGCGGGAGGCGGGGTATATATATGTGTATCTTCTTTAATTTCTTGTCTCTATTTTATTTGCAATCTTTAATTTCCCACTTTTATTATTGTTACTAGCCTTTTACCTGTATATCTGCACGGGACTCATAAAATATTTATAAGAGGTTATTTTTGGTTTATCAATTTAGTTTTCGAGGTGAGAAGTTGTTAAGAATCATTGTGAGAAAATATATTGCTTATATTGTGCATTCCTTAATAGAAAATGAAAGTAAAATTGCATGCTGGCAATGCACATGGAAATGAGTCACTTGGTGTGACATATGTTGATAATAGCGTTTAATGATTTTGAAGGTCCTAGAGGGGGGGGGGATGGAATAGGCCCTGACAACTTTTTACTCTATCCCGCACACAAGGATAGCAAAGATTATGCTATCATGTTTACTGTGAGACTAAGTTGTGTAAATAAAAAGGCAAGTACTGAAAGTAAAAGATATAACACTTGTAATATCCCACATCGGCCAAACGGAGAGGGGTTATGTGCTGTATATGTACATGCCCACCTCCAACCTAACACGAGACCTTTTGGTGGCTCAGCGGCTTCGGAGGGGATGGGTACTCCGAGGTTAAGCATGTTGATGCTAGAGCAATCCCAGGATGGGTGACCTACTGGGAAGCTGCTCCTGAGCTACCGGAAACAAAACCGTGAGGGCCGGTGGGCCCAAAGCGGACAATATCGTGTTACGGCGGAGCGGGTCCTGGGATGTGACAAATGGTATCAGAGCCACTCTGCCGTGTGGTGCGAGTGTGCCGACGAGGGCGTCGGGCTCCCAAGGGGGGTGGATTGTAATATCCCACATCGGCCAAACGGAGAGGGGTTATGTGCTGTATATGTACATGCCCACCTCCAACCTAACACGAGGCCTTTTGGTGGCTCAGCGGCTTCGGAGGGGATGGGTACTCCGAGGTTAAGCATGTTGATGCTAGAGCAATCCCAGGATGGGTGACCTACTGGGAAGCTGCTCCTGAGCTACCGGAAACAAAACCGTGAGGGCCGGTGGGCCCAAAGCGGACAATATCGTGTTACGGCAGAGCGGGTCCTGGGATGTGACAACACTAGTACGTTTTTTATACGCAGAAACCCTGCAACCAAAGAGAAAAACTGTGTGCCTCTAACTTTTGAGAGACAAACGATTCCACTATTGCAAAGACACTTCTTACAAGACTCACAACTCAAAGGATGACACAACACCTAGCCATACTGTCTAGTCTAACTACTAGCACTCAACTGAACTTGCTCTCTTGTCACTCAAGTGTTTTACACATAACACGAATCTAAGCTTCTATGCAGAATTCAACTAACACCTTTAGCTAATTCTCAAAGACAGCTTCGCCGGGGTTGTTGCATCACCTAGACAGATCTCAAGGTATGCAAATGCACAATGATATGAGTTTGAAAAGGTTTTGGTGCTCAGCTCTAAGATTGACAATCACAGGGAAGACTTAGAGATATATGAGCAGTTAGCAAAATGCTAGACTCAATGGAAGAAAATAAACAAGACTATGTTCAACAACCAAAGAGCAAGAGAGGTCTTGCTCTCTATTTATAAGCAAGGTGCACAGCTATGAGGAAGCAAGCACGTTTGTCACATTAGCAAGAATCTTTTGGACTCTAATTGTTTGTCTGAAATACTAGGATAGATAGGACCATAGGGATCCCTCCACTCACAAGACAAAAGCTGAGAATAGACTTTCCTAGGAAAGACTAAAGCCAAAAGGATAAGACAAAAGGTTTTGGGAAAACTAGATCAGATCTAGTCAAGCATAAAGACTCTACAAAACCACTTTACCTAAGATGACACTTAAGACAGCTGATAGCTTGGGAGGTGCATCACATGAGCAGCTGCCAACTTGGTTTGTGTATCACAAAACCCAGCTGGTTACCAAAGGCTCAAGTTATGTGGTCACGGGTTGGTTTGCCACACTACCCTAGACTAACTTGGAGCTTAAGACGAATAGACTAATGTTTTGCTAAAAGGTATTTGAAATTCAAACACTTAAAAACTGAAGCAAATACATTTGATTATGCACATGGTCAGACCCAGTAGATAGAATAGATACAACAGAGGTATCCGTCTAATTGGGATGGCAAGCACAGCTGCCATCCTTAGTGAAAGAAAGAGATGCACATGCATGAACTACCTGATGCACATGAGATCTGTCAGGTTCTTCATTCTTCACTTGAGCAGTCCTTGCTACCAGGGTGTATCCTTGTGTTTTGATCATAAAGGGATAACCAACAATTCTTGTACCAACAGATTTTAATCCATTTAGTTTTCTGTAATCAGATCAGACTCTAGTTTAGGCTAGTATGGGCATCGTCCCTTAATGAAATCCTTTCATTTCAAAAAAAAAAAAAAAAAACATGTTGATAATAGCATAGGGAAGTATTAGATGAAGTACGCTAGTCAGCAATGACAATCTTACATAGACTACAGCTGGTATGATGCCGCTACTCCTGCTACTACTGCTAATTTCCCAAGCCAATATGGCATTGTCCATGTCCTGCATGTGAGGTTGTGACAATCACAACAAGGCGGGAAGGGACAAAAAAGACATCTGGATTTTGGCGCACAACATATCATGGAAACATAGAAACCACAAATTGAAAATCCCCTCGCTCCCTCCCTCCCTCCTCTATCTATGCTCTCAGCTTAGTCAGCTAAGCTAAGCTAAGCTATAACGCATGTCGATTTTATTATCCTATCAAGCTTTATATAAATATGTTTATCCAACCTACACATAGGCTCGTAATACACATACACACTTTTTATCCAGAGCGAAGCTTAAAGTGTGAAGTTTCTTATTTGACACATACACTTTTCGGTCATATTTCTACATCTCCACCGTTCTGTTTATTGATACTAATGCATAGATCATTCTTGCAAAATTTCATTCAAATTGATGATCGTTTATGTACTGAATTAGGTTAAATCAATGAACAAACCATAAACCTGTCTGACCAGAACAGTTTGTGTAAATCACGATTATAAACACCCAAACGATCATCAAATTCGATGAAACTTTACAGAGTGATCTATGCATTTGATTCTACAAATTCAACAGTGGAGATGTGGAAATATGACCGAAAAGTGTGTCAAATAAGGAACTTCATACTTTAATTTCAGAGCGAAACAGAGCGAAGTTTCTCTCTCTCTCTCTCTCTATATATATATATATATATACAGCCCGTCTCAGCTGCGGACGTCCGCACCAATGGTTTTGGTGCGGATTTTCATTTTTGCACCACTTTTCGATCGAATTTCCTCATCTCCACCGTCTAGTATCTAGATAATATTGTGTAGATCATCTCTGCAAAATTTCAGCCAATTTGGTAATAGTTAAGGCCCTCAAAATGACGTCTTTCTGTTACAAACATGAACGGTTCATGTTTGACAGAATTCACGCCATTGGTTTTTTGAGTTTAAGGGCCTTAACAATTACCAAATTGGCTGAAATTTTACAAAGATGATCTACACAATATTATCTAGATACTAGACGGTGGAGATGAGGAAATTCGATCGAAAAATGATGCAAAAATGAAAATCCGCACCAAAACCATTGGTGCGGACGTTCGCAGATGAGAAAAATCCTCTATATATATATATATATATATATATAAGGAGGATCTAAAGAGGACCTCCTTACTTTAAGAATTTAAGGGTTTCTACTATTTTACATTAGTAGATGATTTCTTTTAACGATCTCAACCTTTGATCCTCTAAATTCATATGCAAGAAACACGTCTACATATTAGTTTCATTCCAGAGCGGGACACCGCTTTAAAATTAAAGTGTGGTGCTCCTCATTTCGCTCACTTTTATGTCACATTTTCATATCTCCACTGTTCAGTATCTAGAACATTGGGTGTAGATCATATTTTGGCAAATAGATCATTCATGTAAAGTTTCATCCAATTTGAAGATCATTTGAGCTTCTATAATTGTGATTTACACAAACGGTTCCGTTTGGACAAATTTCGTTCAGTTGATTCATTTAATCTAATTCAGTACCCAAATGATCTCCAAATTGGATGAAACTTTGTAGGAATGATCTACACATTATGTTCTAGACACTGAACGGTGGAGATGTGAAAAATGTGACCTAAAAGTGAGCGAAATGAGGAGCGCCACATTTTAATTTCAAAGTGGTGTCCCGCTCTGGAAGGAAACTGTATATATATTATATGTATATATTGAAATGAGGCTGTTAATTAAGAACTTAATATGCATGGTACCAATTAGAATGATAAGTAATGTAGATATCCAACCCACTATATTGGCCTAACTAGAGAAATTGGGAAAACCGTGAGTGTTTAATTTGTAAAAACGGAACGATTCTGATTGAATTAAAACTTAGCTAAAAAAGTGTGTAATGCGTGCATTTAATTTATGTTTTGTTTCTTTCTTTACACGATAAGATACACAGAACTTGAAGACAATCATATTAGCCCTAAAAACATTATGACTGTAATTTTTACTGTCTAAAATTCTGATCACTAAAACTATAAGTTTCCACAACAATATTAATGTTTGAGGGTGAATGCTTTTGATACCTAGTTGGAAAACTAAGAGTTCCATGTTCCCCTGTTCTTACTATAATTTAAAGTTTCATCTAATAAAAAGTATATATAAATTAAAGTTATACAGCGCCCTTTACCATCTTTTTATACCACAGAATTTGGGACAAGACGACAAGTGATTTGTTCCCATGTAGCAAACCGTATAGGCATATAAATATAAATAAGAGATAAATTTATACTTTGAGGACTTCTTCAAAGTACCAATAAGAGATTGTTAATTATTGACCAGGTCTTGTTAATCTTCCAAACTAATTGCTCACAGAACTCCAGCAGAATTCTTATAAAAGTATTTACGCAGTTTGCATATTTATATAGGTGTGAGTTTCATATCGGGTATTTGTAAAAATAGAAATTTTTGTAGCTAGGTGTGTCCATATTACATTTCCATGCCAAGAGGTTCGAGTACAACCATGTGAGTAGCCATGGAGTTCAATACAGAAAGAGAGCAGCGATCCTAGAATGTCTTGGACCTCTCTCTCTCTCTCTCTCTCTCTCTGTGTGTAAGAGTGTACGGAATACATCATCAAATAATTTTAAGGATTAAAATTTTGCAGAGACCCTTTAATCATGGAAGTCAGAACCACCATGTTCATCACATGACAATGATCTAGATATAGAGAGCTTTATTATTCAGTAGAATTCAATCTTACTTCCTTTCGTGAATTAGATTCAGTCTTTGAATATATATCTTGTCCTCTCTCTCTATTACTATGATAGTTCTTCTGGCCAGTCAAGTTTGTTTTTACTCCCAGCTCCTTCCTTTCTAAGCTATAAGTTTTGTTTCTTTGTTCTCATCGTCACAAACAGATACCCACAAACCCAGAAAGTTTTTAATTTGGTGCAAGCAGAGTCTAACAAACTCTTAGCTTCGAAGTGGTAAAACGAAGCTGGCAAGTGCAGAGAGCCAAAAGGGCTGTCAGTTTCACACCCCCTTGCAGAAAACCCTAATTCCCTAAACATATGACAGTAGCTAGCTAGGGTTTTATTGTCACAGAGCTGCAATGGCATGTGACAGCCATGTGATAATCGAAGAGGGAAAACATGTATGCATGAAGCTCTTTCGAAAAAACTCCCATTTCGATCTCTTCCTCTTCTCGCCCATCCTTTTCGGCTTCAGTATCACCCTGTTTTCTCTTATCCATTTTTCTTGAAGTTAGCTAGCTAGGCTCTCTTGTATAGTTCAAGCTAAGCTATGGCTTAGTTAGGTCTGCACCAAATGTCATGAACTCATGATACTCTCGGGTAGTCTGGTACTGTTACAGAGTCAATGCCATTGCTATGATCATGTTTGAAGCTATACACCAGAAGACCCAGTTGTTCTAACTTTTACTCTATAATTTTTACCTTCTTTTGTATCTTGCATTGCTGGAATGCTAGCTACTAGAGTTTGCTCCAGCTCCAGATAGGTAAAAGATTGACAATGCACGATTGTTTCTTTGCCTATTTTGTGATGAGAATCTATTACGTACCTTTTTCCTTGGAGACATAGATGTATGTTCCTGAGATGGAAGAGTACGGAAGGATGAGCTACACAGACATAGATTGATCACCAAGAAAGTGAGACATATTCCTCACTCTGAGGCTTTTGACATCCCATTACACGCTTCACGTACTAAACGAGCAACTACGTACGATAGATATTGGAATTGGACCCATAATTTGTTCGTTTTTGGTTAAAGGCCAACAAGTACGTTGTTCATGTGACAAGTTCTAAAAACCAATTTTCATACAGTATTCTTTTGTAAAAGTTGTCAATAACTTGTGAAAATTTTGACACAAACCAAATTCTGGCACCGACCAAAGTATCCAGTTAATCGATCGACCACGACCGGTCTCCTTCTTCATCTCCAAAAACATGTTAGCTGAACTCCATAATCTCACCAAAGGGAATCAGATTTCATATATTAATCACTGATTAAGGAAATTCCTTTGTGGGTCTATATATATATTTCCTTAATATATGATAATGTTTTCCTTTTGGTCAAGGGAATATATGCTATTGAATTTGTTTCTATCTGTTTATTTTGGAATGGGGGTCTTGGATGATAAGATAGCTATGATCCATCATTGGATAGTGATGCGTTTGGAGGGTACATAAGCTGCCTAGATAATTATAGTATAATCCAGTAGACCACATGCATATAATTGAAATATACAATGTACACATTACAACTGGTCTCTGTTGTTGTCTCCTCCCTCAAGTTCTCTCTTGAGAAGGGGGCTCACTTTGGATTCCTGTTCTATGGGGAAAAAGGACTGATAAATTACCCTCTCTTGGCTTGGTTGTTTAGTTGTCCTCAACCTCATATTGTACACACTGGATTTCTTCACATTCATCCATTTCCTTATCTATTTCTCTCTTGATTCTTGTTCTATATATCTAGCTACCATAACCCTCCAAAATGAGGGCAATGTATAAGTAGGCTACCTCTGTTATCTTATAGAGTTCTAGAATGTTTAAATATCGAACTTGGTATTCGTTGAATTTGTTCTTTGTGTGAAGTACGTAGCGCTAGCAAACAATGACTAATGTAACATCTATTCGGAGCTTAATTTGTAGCCCTTTCAAATACTTCATAAATCAATTTCAACAAAAACACCTCATTTTCTCGTTCTCTTCAAGAAAAAAAATACAGAAACAATGCGTGTATATCATTCATCAAATTAATATTCTGGCCTGAAAACAGAAGACTTGGGGATATATGCATAAGCATTATGGAAGTGAGAGAAGTGATGTACTCATTGAGGAATAGAGGAAGAGGGGCAAGGCACGTGATGCCCATTTGGTACATGGGACTCCAGAAGAGAATCCCAATTATATTGGCCACTATATAATGTTCTGGAAAGAGGAAAAATTAAACTTGAACATCTTGTAAAGCTGCCTATATATAAAGGTCTCAGATTCCAACCCTGTGTTTTGTTTTCTTTTTTATGGAAATATATGAATTCGTTTAGTTGCTTCTTCATTTTCCTTTTAGTGGGGAGACTATATATATGAGATCCAAATCTGCACTGGCATGGGTTGATTATAATTATAAACTAATTAAGCCAGTGAGTAAATCAAGCTCGCAAATAGTATAATTTAGAGTTTTAGACCATCATCATCCTTCATCCCACTAAATGATGTCTTGCTAGGAGGAATAATATACAGTTCATTAGTTCATTTAAAACATGGTCTTATTAGTGAACTTGGTGCGGTATTCATAGTTCATGTTCCTATTATTGATTTCGTTTACTGGTTTTTCATTTTCTACTCTATGTAGAGCGTGTGGCACCAGAGATGATAACCATACTCGCTGGATCGACTGTACCAGCTAACAGTAGATCAGAACAAACCAACAAACTAGTATACAGGATCAGTCGATCATGATCGGTTTTAGTTTGCTATATCTAAAAACAAAGAATACTTGCCACGATAAACTGTTTGGTAACGCTCATGAGAAATGCAATTTGTAAGTGCGTCACACCCCAACCAATGATAGTCCCATTACTGCTAGAATGAGAATCCTATTACGACTAGGACAATAATCGTATTAATTAGGACTAGAACGAGAATCCTATTACTACTTGATTAGTACTGACTGTACTGTAATTGGAATCCCATTATTACTATAATTAAATCTAATCTTCTATGTGTTACAATTTCAACATTTGCTTCTTCGAACTCTCATTTAGAAGAAGCGAGACTTAAAGAAGAAGAAGAAAGACGTTTAAAATTTTACCTAGAGAAAAGGAAAATGATGGAAGCAAATCTGAAGGCGGAGATGTTAGCTCTTATGGAGAAGAGAAGTGCTTTAGAGGCGGAGATGAAAGCTCTTATGGAGAAGAGAAGTGCTTTAGAGGCGGAGATGAATGCCATCATCAAGAGTCTTATTCACCCTGCCGGCCCTGGGCTTTCCGGCAACCTCCTTAACTTTGAAGGGTTTCCTCGTGAGGACATTGACATTCTAACTGTGCGAGCTGAACGACGTCGTCTTGCTGAACTGAAAAAATGATCATAAAGATATTACGGAGAAACTAGACCGAAATATACAAGTTCTGCATTCAACAAAGCTTGGTCCAAACTCATCATCCCCCAAATTTTCATATGGTCAGGGTGATTCAGTTGTCAATGTTGGAGATTCTGCATCTTCAACCAATGTTCCTTCACATGCCATGGATATGGAAGTGAGTGTACCATTTGCATTGGTTGATGAGATAGCCGATGCATCACCAGCAGCGGAGGATGGTATACAATTTGGAGATCAGTTTGTGAAATTTGGCAATGTAAAAAATAGTGATAATTTGTTGCGAAAAATTGCTTCTGGGGCTCAAATGAATCAGGGTTGGCTGTGCATGTTATGGTCTTAAGGCAAGGTGCTCGATTCGACATAATGGTGACACCTAGAACATGGCAAGGCAGGGGTCTTCTAGGATGTCATTTCCATATTTTGTAAGCAGTTTTGTTTTCCATATTTTGTAAGCAGCTTTGAGACATCTGTTTTCAAAGCTTTGAGACATTTTGTAAGCATCATTTCAAGCCACAAATGTATCTCATGTCTATATTGCCTTGTTTCAATTAGTAGTTTGTTCCCTCTGGGCATCTATATATATGTCATATACAATAATCTTGAGAAATTTGGCCTAATTTGCAAGTGTCGATATCTTTCTTATTTTCAATCACATATTATTTTCTTTTCATTTTTCTCCCAAAAGATGGTGCACACATATGCTACGTTCGTGACTGCTATGAGAAAAACCTTCAATATAATTTTTTGTCTTATCAATAAACACTACTACAAATTTGAATCCTAATGGCACCACTATACGATTCATATAGCTAGTATAGTTATGTTGGAGTTTGGAGGAAGCTAGCTCATCTCATGTTCCCTTCTAGCACCTTAATATCTACTCAAACACGAGAGCCTATTCAGCGCACCCGGGTGCGCCGCGCACCCTGAAATTTAACGGTGAGATCGCCGGGTGGGGCCGGGCACAGTGAATGGACGGTGAGATTGGCCGGGTGCGCCGCGCACCCGGGTGCGTTGTATAATTTTCCCTCAAACACTCGAAGGCTCAAAGCATCAATGATTCAACAATCACCAACAACAAGAACAATAATATCAGAAGATGCTTTTAATCAATGTAGTAACTTCAACTTCACTGCTCAATTTTAAATTCAGTTCAAGCTTTGTTATGAAGCTCCAATTATTTGGGTTGAAATGCCATCATTGCTCATCCCACCAGCTTATCTTAACTCTACCCTATCAAATTTAGTATCTGGGTTTTAGTCTTTTAGATCAAACAAAATGCATACAAAGTTAAACAGTTGGATCTAGTTTTAAATGAAAACAAGCTAAACAACTGGACCATGTTTTAAGTGGGACAAGGAAAAGCTTTCATATGTATACCAACACCAACATAGCAAATGTTTAGTATAACTTTGTCGAGGGGAGGTATTACATGGTGCATAGTTGCATACTAGTTGGGAAGCAATGATGAAGTACGCAGAGCTCCAGAATATGGACACCCATACCAGCAATAGAGACTTGAGATAATGACAGACTATAAATCAACAATCATTGTTCTCATTTATATGAAATTTGATGATTTTTTTGGAAGAAAAGTGTTGGAGAGGAGAGATCCCACATTGGAAAAGTGACAAATAAAATCTAACATATAAGTTGGTGGATCATTTCTAATTGTACCAAGACATTTTCTGATTAAAACCCAACTCCTTAAAAGTGGTTCGGTATAAAGATGATCCACGAGTCACGTTTGTGGCTTTATTTAACGAAAAGATCAAAGGCATTCATGGTTTTTTCTGTTATATATGCAGAGGAATGAGCGAGGAGAAAGCTGAGTAAACACTGAGGCCATCCTAACCAAAGCTTTGAATGGCAAGCAAGTTGTGGCAGCCAAGCGTTCAAAAAAAAAAAAAAAAAAAAAAAAGGCAAGCAAGTTTGATCTATACAGGTCCAAAATGTACTTAGAATTTAGATCAGTAGGCTCACCCAGTCAGGCTACTGTGTATTTTCCGGTCCTTGAGGGCAGCCTGATGAGGTCTTGATTTCCTCCTTGAACATTGAGTTGGCAAGCTCCAATGTTAAAGTTGAATGTGTGCTATTACTCTAAAGAAAGTTAGAACCGACCGATACAAAGAACATAGAGGAACGACACAGAAGAAATTGCCATTCAAAACCAGTAGCTGTATATCCCTCCAGAAACTCAGACGGTTAAACATTTGATGCCCTCAAAAGTTCGTTCCCTTTCAGAAACTCTCATTGCTCTGTCTGTGACTATTTTATCAGCTGAAGTGACTAATAATAGTCTTCATGTGTATTTGTCTTGGCAAACTGAGTCGTCCTAAAAAATTATATTCCTTGCAAGGTGAATCAAGATCAGGATTCCTATCCATCACATTATCACAATGATGTTAAGCTCTTCCACCAGCTTTTCAATTTTCGTAGAACTGTCATGTGTACGACCATGGTGACCATGAGTACCGGTGAGTAAAATTGAAGTAGTCAGTCACATAAACATAACTCATCCAAAAAGAAAAGCAATATTCAGAGATCTTTCACATGTAGACACAAATACGAAAGAATGATATTTGATTTAAAAAATTAAGATGAATAATTGCGTTACAACACTAACTACTTGTGTTCCTAAAATCCTGCAACTGTTACCCCTACCCTTTTCCACACTTCCTCAATCCTTCACCCTAAACAAAACGACTAGATTTCTTTCTTTTTTTCATCGTACCGTGTGGCCAATCCAACTATAGGACAAACTCAAAACAACAAACTCATCATGCAATTGTGGGGATGGGCATATACCAAAATTAACTCCTGAATGAGCAAACAGATGCAAGACTGCTAATCATCATCAGATTCGATCGTTGGACTTTTTGTACAGCTGTCCATTTGATGTAGTTCTAACAGTTTCTTTTCCGGATTGCAGAGCCCTGCATTAACAGTGACAAATAAGAAATAACGTACATTTTCTCCACATAAAGGTACAAAGCCAAATATCCCATACAATTCAATGATGCATATGAACTCAAGAGGAAAAAACGGATCAATGATTAACTACATTCAGTTTTCCATTTCTCATTGGAACTACATGATGATAAAGTTATTCAATGATGCATGTAACTGGGTACGTCAATGTGGATCCCTGAAAGTTTTGAAGTCTTAAATTTTCATGCATCAATTTATTTCTGCTATACATTATTTTTCATAACAAATTTGAATCATTCGTAGCGTTATGAAATGGTTTTTGTTTTTTGCCCGTCGGTTGCTGTAACTATTCATTATTTTTAATCAACTCCAGGAGCTGAACATAAAGATATGTATCTTCTAGCACATATCTGTGTCTATTAAGGTATCTCTGCATAAGATAGATACTTTTGGCATCCCCATATTCATATCAAACATACTTTAAAAAATGGTCTATACTTTCAACGCTTGATATAACTAATTGAACAATATCTACAAACTTACATAACTGACAGAAAAGGAAAGGAGCAAACACAGGAAAAAGAAAAAGAGAAGATAAATGGCTTGCAGTTGATTGTTATTGAAGCGAGAAGAATTACCAACCTGAGCACTTAGGAATATCCCAAACAGCAATAGATGATGATGTACATTCTGGTGAGCATAGTGCTTGGTTGTTTTCATGGTTGACGTTCATTGCGAGCATCCACGCACCAATTGTGACATCCTCATTGCTAAACATCCGAAAACTGTCATTATCGACAAGAGGAACATTAAACATGGGGTATTATTAGTCAAGAAGTGTCATTTAAGCACATATCATCTTGATTTGTTGCAATCCATATTCCTAAAAGAAACATGGCAATCCCATTGTCGAGAAAAAGTAATAATAATATGAGCAACTTGTTAAATCTTTTTCTTATTTTTTTATTTTTATTTTTTATAACTGCACAAATATGAATTGAAACATTACACTCCAAAATCATCATGTATATAATTAGTCGATGGTAGATATCAAGCTGTTGCCAAGGATAAATCTTCTCGAAAACTAAATCAACTAATGGTGGCAAATGATGCCGGACATGTTCAACCACCTGGGCGTTAGTCCTTAGCTCAAGTGATAATGCAGTGATTAAGTCTAAGGTTCAATTTCAGGAAAGTAAGAGAACCCTCCGTAATTGAAGCATAATAGCATATGGCCCATGATGCTGTGATCATTTCTTACACAGGCTGAACATATTCAATTTTTTTTTTCTTTCTTTCATAGAAACAAGACTTTATTACTACGAATAATGAGAGAATAGATGATCAATGAAGACACATTCATTAGGGAGGAGTGACATTCTTACGGAAGAAGTTATTTAGGGAGGCAAGAGTGGACTGGATAGCTCCATTAGAGAGGAGTGACTTACTAAAGGAAAATACTTCAGCTTTTGGTAAAGGGAAGAAGGCCAGAATACTTTGGGGTTGTGGGGTGCTAGCTGTAATTTGGGTGGTGCGGATGGAAAGAAACCTATGCCAGGGTGGAGAAGGAAGACCTGTGGGAAAGAGTTAAGTTTTGGGCATCATTATGGGCTTCGACTTCTAAGACTTCTAGGGATTATACTCGTTCTTCCATTATTCTTAACTGGCAAGCAGTTGTAATATAAGCCCCAAACCCCTAAGCTTTGAGTTTGAGTTAGCATTATAAGATGGGCTGCTAAGCCTCTGTCCCTAGCTGCCCTCTTTGGATATCTAAAGCGGATTCGTCCGCCTCCTTGTACATTCTATATGTTTAATAAAAGCTGTTTCTTTTCAAAAAAAAAAAAAAATAGAAGAAGAAGAAGAAGAAAGAATGGACACATTCAATTACTTTAGAATTACAACTGAAATAAGACCTTAGATCATCCCCTGACAGATGTTTTAAGACATACCTAAATGTCCTACACAATGACTAAAACTTCGCAAACCAAACGCAGCCATAAAGCAATACCATATAGCAATACCAGCACCCCCTAATTTCCCCTAGTTAGGTCAAAGGGCTTGTCTCAGCTTTGAAATCCCTCATATACTCATCTTAGCTATCAAACTACTCCCTCAATATTTATATTGTAAGTAAAGGAGCCAAAGCAGCAGCGAAAAATGCCACACCATCAGTCTTTCTGCCCCATATAGATGCTAAGATGGAAACCAACAATTAACTGCGCATAACTAAGCGAAATTTGAAATACATAATATAATGCTGGGAACAATTATACACTAGAGAGGTAGGTTATGTTGTGATGATAAACTTGCCTGTTATTCCTAAGAGCAACCAAACTTGCAACAACATCGGCAGAAAGAGCATACAGTGGACCATAAGCATGGAAAAAGTATTCACTCCCCAGCAAATACCCTAGCGGCTCATACCTGACATAATTTTGATATATTAGATGATTCAGATAACATTGCTACAGGAAAAAAAGAATAATAATTCAGGGGATCAGTAAACCCTCTCACGTGGCATGTATGCGGTAGAAATGGACCATATCACATTTCACCAAAATGATTTCAAAAATAAAACAATTCCGAACAAAACTAACCATTTAAGCTTTGGGTCTGTAAAGACTGGGCCTTTTTTCATGCATCCAAGGTAAGTCTGAGAATGAGAACGCTCTTTTGCCAAGAGCGTCGAAAGGCGATCTGACAATGTTAACAAAAACAGATTGCATTACTGCAAAGAAATCTCCGAACGAAACAACTTATCAGATTTCCAGTATACACTAAACAAGGAAAATCTAAGGTTAGAAATCAAGTCACCTGGCCTTAAGTAAATATCGTCATCAGCTTTGACATAGAAGTCGGAATCAAAAAGCGCATAGGCAGCTTTGAAGAAAGCCAATCTGTAACAAAAACACTTTGAGCTCACAATTCGCAGTAATAATAAACCAAACACACAAAATGTACAACACAATCCCTTCAGAACTAACGTTTTGTAGGGGAGCTTACTGTACTCCTCTTCAATATCCAACAGCAAGAAATCGTCGTATCGCGCCACTTCCTTCCCCAGTTCCAACATCTTAGCTTTATCCTTGCTCTTACCAATGATAAACCTAAAAGCCAAACCAGTAGCTTCTTCCAATCTGCAATCAACTTCTACTAAAATCAACACAAAAATCCCATTCAATCAAATTATAAAAGCTTCTTCATTTCTTCTCTTTCGAGTTACTAAACCTAAGCGATGTGATTAATTGATCAAATTTGAATCAGAAAAACTGAAGCTATGTGGCGAAATCGGTACCGTTGAAGGCCCTGAGCATCGGACGGCATCCAAGTCTTCCGGAGCGACTCTCTCCTGCCGACGGATCCGAACCCGGTCTGAATCCCTACGAAGCCCATGACCTTTTGCCGCCGGGCGCTTCCATCTCCGTCGCTTAAAACGAGGCCGTTTCCGGTGCTTCTGGTGGTGCCGATTCGCTCCCAGACGACGCGCACTGATCTGGACTGGCTTGTGAGGCACTTGTACTGGCTGCTGCGGAGCGCGACGAGGCCGAAGATGAAGCCGGAGAGGCCGAAGACGAGGCAGAAGGAGATGATCAGGACCGTTGATCGGCGGCCGGAGGGGGGTTGGCGCGCGTGGAAGAACTTGGGGGAGGAAGGCATCGTAGGGAGGGGGAAACCCTAGATGGAGTAATCTAGGGTTTGTTGGAGGTGGAGACTGGAGAGGATCGGAGCAGCAATCGGAGAAGAGAGAGAGAGAGTGAGAGCTGCTGCTGCTGCTGCCTCCGGTTGGTGGTTGTTACGGTTGTTTTGGGTCCGAAATCTGAAAATTAGAATTTAAACTATATTTTGATGGGCCCCACATTATATATATATATATATATATATATATAATTTTTTTGTTTTTTTTTAATTCGACTGAAAATCTATAGACTTTAATTGAGTTAACAAACTACAAGTGACCTAGTAATCGAGCTTGAATGTAGGAAATCCTCGGCTTGAGTTGGAATCACGAAGCAAGTGAGAGCATTGTATTGAGAGATTAGTCGGTAAAGAAATAAAATGTTTAGTGACGTTTCGCGAGCGATTTTGAAGAATAAAAACCAAATTGTATTTTTTCCAAATTTGAAAATGGTTGCGGTTGTTTGGTATGGGAAAAATATAGAGCAATTTGCCGCCCAATGCGTTCTCACAAAATCTTCATTTTTAAAAGTCAACTGAGAATATAGTTACGAAAATGCTACCAAACACCTAAACTTTGTTATTTTTGATTAGGGAAATTCGTCTGAATGGTATACGAACTTTTGCTCCTTATAAACTTTGGTATATAAAGTTTTGAAAATATCATAACGGTATCTCATGTTTCTATCCCAACCTAAGATTGGTATATATAGCCATTAAGATTACCAATTTACCCTTACGTTCTCTTTTTTTCTTAGTTTTTTTTTATTTGTTTTCATATTCAAGAAATATTAATTAGAAGAGGTTTTACAATTTGATGATTTGAATTGGCCTTTATAAACTTGAAGAAGATTGAAGAGGGGAAACATACAGAAGTTTAATCCTTGTTGTTTCCGCTGACACTCAAGGATCTTGTTGTTGTCGTTGACATTCAAGGATGATTGAGATTAATTTTTTTCTACGTTCCTAAAAATATAAAAAGCCAAAAAAAGAAAATTGGAATATGAAAACAAAGAAGAAAAACGAAGAAAAAAAAAAGAATTTAAGGGTAAATTTGTCATCTTTTTTTATCTGAGGGTAAACTAGTAATCTTAATATTTATATATACCAATCTTAGATGGAAACATGAGATACCAATCTGATATTTTTAAAACTTGATGTACCAAAATTTATAAAGAGCAAAAGTTCGTATACCATTCAAACGAATTTCTCTTTTGATTACTTGTACGCTTCTTTTAGATGTTGATCTAAGCATAAAAGAAGGTGAGCTAGGGTTTAACCAAAACGGGACTGTTCAGATTCACTATTTGTGCCAGTCTACATCTCTTAGTGCTGATGTAGAGTGCCGAAAGAAGATGGAATATTATGTGCTGAATCTTTCTTAGGTTGCTAGTAGCCTAGAACTCATGAAAGTTGGAAGATGCAGAGTTGCTCCAATCTATCAAAATCCATTCCCAAACAACTGGCATGTTACACAAGCATCAAGGTCTCTACTACTCTATCCCTTTCTTTTTAGAATTTTTACCATGATCCATCAGTATTCGTTTTTTCATTTTTGTCTGCAGACACTTTCGAAAAGTAAATATATATATATATATATATATATATATATATATATCACCATGATAAGAGGCAAGGATATTCTTCTAATTAACTCATTTTATTTCCACCTCGCATCATTTCTGCAATTGTTCGTCCAGAGAAAGCTGTGTTTCATCATACATTTCTGAGGATTCAACATCAGTAGCTTTTTCCAGCTGCCTATTTTGAGTATTTTCTACTGCTGAAGCTGGTTCTTCACAAGACAGCTTTGAAAATTGCTCATGCAAAGTACTTACTTTGGCTTCAACTGCTTGCACATTATTGCTGTCAGAAACTCTATTTTCTGTTTTATTGCCAACTTCAGATTCCAGCAAATCCTTGCCAGTCATCTGTCTAGAGTCTGACTCATTGCCTACTGCAATCTGGCAACAGATTTCCGATTCCTGTACAGGTTCAAATCCCCGGAGATTCTCGACTTCAAGTCTAACTGCATTAGCAACTATGTCAGCATGACATATTCCATCCAATTGTTTTACAGCCTCAATACAAATTTCCACATATGATTCAGATTCCAGAGACTTCTTGCTTTTCATTTCCACTCCAGCATCATTTCTATTAGCAGAACACTGGACACCATGTTGCTGTACAAACCCAATAATGGTCTCTCTGGATTGAATACCTACTTCAGTTGATTGGTTCTTTCCTTCTTCTGATTTCCCAGTGTCATCAGTTATAAATAATTTACTACCATCAGCAGCTTCTTCTAAATTAGTACCTTCTACAAATTCAATTCCTGCTTCAGCCCCAGTTTTGTTTCCACAAGAAATATCATCAGAGTGCACAAACTCAACCATGGGACGTTCTTTTCTCGATCCTTCCATTTCCAAGGATGAAGTATCACATGTTCCTGTTCCTGTGTTGACCACGAATCAAATTCTCTGATGAACGGAGAAAAATCCAAGGTATAAAAAGAGGGGGAAAATACTTTACCAGGATGTCTATATGCTGTTTTATTTACACATAATGGCTTCTTGAGTAAAACTGTTCCAGGAAAAACCATCAAATTGATCTTGTTCAAGCTTTGCTTTTCTCCATCTTCCACAGGTATAAACCCAAAACCCCCTGTCCATGTCCCCACCAAATCTGGAATGGCAGCTATTACAAGCTTTTCCACCTTATAAGATATGAGCATCTAGAGCCACGTGGAAGAAAGAAGCGAATTAGTAACATGAAGCAATTAAAGTTGAGAAAATAAATAAAACCAGTTGGAACTGTGAATTCTAAAATTGGATCTCTACCACCTATCCATAAATTATACCATTGCAAGAATGGTATAATGCACTACCGTGAAAAAGTAAAAGAATTCTTTCACTCTGCCAGAATCAAAAGTTGTGAGAATCAAAACTAAATACATGGAAAAGGTAAATAATTACTAATGTAGGAAAACATCAAGATAGACACATTTCTAATGTCACACGCGTATTAAAAGCACTACAGACGGTCTTAGAAGAACAAAGAAAAGGAGGACAAATGCATATATAGAAATATGAATACCATGACAAGCTAAAGTGAGAATAGTATATAATTATGCAAAGCTATGTAGTGAGAGTGATAAGACGGCAGAATATAATATTATGAACAACCTCTATAAATTGACATTTAGACTTATTGTACCTAATTCTTCAAAAGGCAGACTGGCAGACATTATGTTCCCAACAGACTCACTTTTTCGTCATATTTCCACATCTCTACCGTTTAGTTTGTAGAACCTAATGCATAGATCACTTATGCAAAGTTTCATCTAATTTGATGATCATTTGGGTTTTCATAATCGTTATTTACACAAACAGTTCTAGTTAGACAAATTTATGGTCCACTCATTGATTTGATCTAATTCAATACCTAAACGATCATCAATCTTGATGAAATTTTGTTGGTGATCTATACATTAATATTAATAATCTGAACGATGGAGATGTGGAAATATGACGAAAAAGTGAGTCAAATAAGGAACTTCACACTTTAATTTCAGAGCAAAGCTTCGCTCTGGATAGGAAATATGTATATATATATATATATATATATATATATATATATATATACAGTCCGGATCCAAAGAGGACGTCCGCACTGGGCTTAAAGTGCAGTCATCTCTCCGTTCTCCACCGGACGGCTCCGATGATGGCGCGGCTCTACCCGAGCGGACTCCAGCGACGTCCCCGACCACTTTCTTTTCCCGGCGAGATCGATTTGAAGGTCTAGGCAGCAACCTCCACCCAAAACTTCACACAAGATCGATCTTGCCGGAAAACTGGAATTCGGCAGACTCGCCGGGGAGGGAAAGTGGTCGGGGACGCCGCTGGACTCCGCTCGGGTGGAGGCGCGCCGTCGTCGGAGCCGAAAGGTGGAGAACGAAGAGACGTCCGCACTTTCCTCTTTGGATCCTCTCCATATACACACACACACACACACAGCTTCTCAGCTGCGGACGTCCGCATTTATTCTTACGGTGCGGATTTCCACTTTACACTCACTTTTCAATCGAATTTTCACATCTCCACCGTCTAGTATTTAGATACTAATGTATAGATCATCTCTGCAAAATTTCAGCCAATTTGGTTATCATTAAGGCAGTCAAAACTGCGTTTTTCTGTTACATGAACGGTTCAAGTTCGACAGAATTATGTTCATCCATTATTTTAATCGAGTTTGAGTGCGTTAATGATAACCAAATTGGCTGAAAATTTGCAGAGATGATCTATACATTAGTATCTAAAGACTAGACGGTGGAGATGTGAAAATTCGATTGAAAAGTGAAAATCTGCACCGTAAGAATAAATGCGGACATCCGCACCTGAGAAAATCTGTATATATATACAGTCCGGATCAGAGGCGGACGTCCGCACGCCCTTAAAGTGCGGACGTCCCTCCGTTCTTCACCAGACGGCCGCTTCCACCCTAGCGGACTACAACAGCGTCCTCGATCACTATCCCTCCCCGGCGAGTCCACCGAATTCCAGTTTTCCGGCGAGATCACCCAAAACTTCAAACAAGATCGATCTCGCCGGAAAACTGGAATTCGGCAGACTCGCCGGGGAGGGAAAGTGATCGGGGACGCTGCTGGAGTCCGCTAGGGTGGAGGCGCACCGTCGTCGGAGCCGTCCGGTGGAGAACGGAGGGACGTCCGCACTTTAAGCCGAGTGTGGACGTCCGCTTTGGAACGTTTCTGTATATATATATATATATATATATATATATATATATATATATATATATATATTTTCATGAATCAAAAGAATGTAAATCTATTAAGACCTCCCATCAAACCAGCAAGCCCGATAGTGAGTGTATGAAAGGGACAAAAATATTTGAGCGTATATAAACTAAACGTCACTTTTACATTTATACCTCTTCAATAGCAGTCAGAAGGCGTCGGCACATTCCCTGGCGACGGTATCGACTACAAGTTGCAATTAGCGGCATCTCTGCAACTGTTGTTCCATGAACCCTGCAACAAACAACAGTTAGCAAGTTCTGTCTCTGGATAAAAGCAGTTACAGAGGAACAACATAGTTCCAAGTTTCTGAAGCAGAAGCACGTTGGAAGATAAGATTGATTAAGAATTGGAGCCACTGATGCAAAACCATTTAGCATGGTGTGGAGAGGCCCAAGATCTTGTCAATTGCTCTGCCCGGCTACACATACTCCATGTACTGCTCACTTCAACAAGTTCCCTCAGGGGTGGCTTAACCAAGCCTCAAAACGCAAACATTTATTGGGTTGCCATAGGGTTCAATTGGCACAGGGTGTTAGCTGGTACTGTATTAAATAAGAGTAACAAACGAGTTTGAACTGTTTTTGATATGTGGCCTGGTACTAGAATAACTGGTACTAACTAGCAGTCTAGGTCTTTAGGACCATTTTCTTAAAATGGGCTCACTAGTTGCCCACACCAAGGATACTGAACAGGCAATCCTTGGCTAAAAATATGTTCTCTTTCTTTCTTTGTCCCTCTCTCCATCAGGGAGCGCTGATAGCTCGCTCATATTAATCTCCATTGCTCTTCCTCTGTCATCACTCATCATTCTTCTTACTCTTCCTCATCGCTATTGAATTTCTCTTTGCTACATTGTTTTTTATTTTATTAGAGAAACTCTTTGCACCATGTAGAAGAGCTAAATGTTGATAATTGATACTTGATATTAGATAGAGAAAAGCTAAGAGTCATCCTTCATTGTCACTTCTCCGTATCTAACTTCTGATACAATTTTGGGTCAAGGCAGAATGAGAATTGTGGGTGTTGCAGTTGATAAATACTAAGAAAGAAAGGTAGTGACAAAGAAAAACTAAGACGTCCACCACACCAAAGGTAGCCCAAGACTAGTCTAGCTTAAGCCCACCCCTAGTAATGCAACAACCATTAACATATAGAAAGGTACAACCTTCGGTTTGTAGCTACTCAAACAGCAAACAACCTGCCATACATATCACTTACAAGATTGTACCGAGTATGAATGGTGCAGCTTATCATTTAAGGTGATAATAACTAGTTTCTAGTCATTTTATCATCACAGCTTTTCATTAGAACCTGCCCAGCTCTCTATCTAAAGGACACAAGATAAGAAAGACCATCTTATGCACTTAAAGTTTATAAATCATTTAAAACAAGTGTGGTGGATACCACGAAGAATATGGGGATATAGGGCTGCAGAATAAAATAACTTTCAGCGGAGCGTAATATAAAATGAATGTTAGAAGGATCTACAACTTAAACATAAACACATAAACTACCTGATGGATGCTACAGATATCAGCACATCATCTTTCTCCAAGACTGCAGTGTAGAAGCCTTGAAAATTCAAACGAGCAAACTCTGACCTGAATGTTAGATTAGAAAAATAATAAATAATTCATAACAAGAATTACCAATTTATAAGCAACTTTTACTTGAAACAAATAACACGAACTGAATTCAGAAAGTGTCACATTCTGATATAATTGATAAGAAAATGGGCATTCATAAGCATCTAAAGTATCCTGTATACCATGAGCAAACCCAGTCAAGTACATAAGACCAGCTACCCAAAAAAGATGCAATAGCTACTTGAAGTAATAAACTCCCCATATATGGATCAATTCAAGGTGAAAATGGGATTAATGTCCTCTTTTCCAAAACTCGTATAACTGTTTTTTTTTTTTTCCAAAAAGAAAAAAGACAAGCCTGATTCTGTCGCACAACTTACAACTGTAGTAAATCAGTAAACTTGAGATCCTAATCCTCCACTACTCCTTTACTATTTAACCACCGCCAAGGATAGCTATAAACACTGTTTTGATTGCAAAATAGAGAGGAGGTGATCTACTGTTTCTTCAGCTTTCTTACACATGATTATCACAAGATCATAAACATCAAGGGAATTTTTCATTGCCTTGTTTTTGATAAAAGAAATGAAAACTGGCCAAAGAACATGATAATATCTATAAAAGGTTGAACTAGCGGAAGATAAAAACAAGAACACACATAAACAGGACAGTTATTGAGCGCAGGAAGAAAACTTGTGCCTTAAAAATGTAAACATGGTCTGCAGCCCTAATTTCTCAGCAGATATTTGTAGTAAATTTCAGCCTCAAATCAATGTAGAAACTGTGCAAAATCAAGCAATGATTTAAAAATGGATGAGAACTTAGGATTATAGAGTAAAAATGGTGAAAGAAGAATGAATTAAAATATATTAAATTAAAGAGCGCAAGGCACTGGCGTAGCCATGGCTATTGCTATCAAGAATAAGTAAATGTAAGAACACAAAACAAGAGACAAGATCAAGTCACAAAATGTCAAGGCTATCTGCGAAAGAGATAAACTCACCCCCAACTGTACAAAACTTGGGGTATCATGTCTATGCCTGTTCTAGGATCTACCATAGACAGAAAGCTTTCTTCCATGACAGTAAGAGCAACAGCTAATCTTGTATTGCATTCTGCTTTCAGTGCTAACCGTTGGGCAGAATGAACCTTTTGGTCATCATGGATGCATCTAAGAAGTGTCCATGAAAAGCCATCAACAACATGATTAATGTAGCCAACATGAGACTGAAGACCTGAGTAAACCTACACACAACAGTTAAACCAAGTAATGAATTAACCCGAACCATATGTGGTAAGTCAAGACCATTACGTACAAACAGTAGGAGAACGAAAGGTTAATTTTCTCTTTAACATTATTTACAAACACTTGGAAGGAAGAAAATCATAAGAAACAAAAAATCTTTCATAGCTAACTAAAGCTCATCACTACTTGAGCAAGATCTTTAGTATTGTCCCATAAAATATTGCTTCCCACAAAGCTAGTTATGCTACTTCCAGGCTACAGCACGCTCATATCTCGACACTTAAAAGCAATTACACTAGTTTTACATAAATGAACTTGAGTACCGCTGGTGGGTTCCCAATTTTAAAGGAATTCCTGCCAAGATGACGGATCTTGCCACAGGAGAAGTACATCTCTCATCCATTCAAGAATAAACTATTACACTAAAATATCTTAAAACACAATATCGGAAATTCACGCTAATCCACCAAAAGTAACGCCTCTGTTCAACCAATCCGTTCTTCATTTGGATGTAAAGAGAATGTTCTATTTAATAGAAAACATAAATTAATTACATAAATTAATTAATGATAGAGAGGATGTACAGAACAGTATCACATCATAAATTAATCTTCCTCATCAGTGAACCAGAGCGGATAAGGAAAAGAACACGCGCAAAGCACTCATAAATGAAAAAAAAAAAAAAAGGATTAATAAAACTGAAAGAAGAAAAAATGTGGCAGGGTTCCATGTGATCTTTTCAGGACAAAAAAGATTACTGAAGACTGACGTGGAACCTATGAAACTATACACAAGTAGCCTAGTTAAGATGATTATTAATCGGAATAATGATTACTCCCAAAACTGTCAAAATGGGATCTGTGATAATGATCATAACCACCTCACTTGATTGTGACAACAGCCTTTAAAGGAAGGTGGCAAGCAAGAACCAGTTTCCTTATTAAAAGGATCCAGTTCTTGATACAATAAACAAGACAATTAACAGTTTGCATGTGTCGCCTAAACTTATGATGATGATTCAGGAAAGCAGAACCAAAATCTTCCATTTAAACAAATATTGTGATTGAAGAAATAGCAAGCTGCAAGTCCCTCTTTGAAGAAAAAAATGCCACAAAAGTTTTCATTGATATGTTCCTCTTTAAGTGAATATTTGTAATTAACACATACCTCTTGACAACTTCTATCACAGAACCAAGAATCCAGTACGTGTATGGATTTTCCTTTCTGACATGCCTCATGATCTGTCCACAGAAGTTAAATCGTAAGCTAAGCTAATTCATGTGGAAATATTATTTCTATACTTCCACTATGAGCAATTGTCCTCTTTTTCCAACACGTATTTCTACAACCTACTAAACATCATCACTGGTGTACATAGTATCAGTTACCATATCTGACATTTATGCACATAACACATTAAAGGACTTCAGACTCTCTACAGGTACTGAAAACTGTTTAGGTACTTGAAAGAGTATCTTAAAACAGGAAACTTACATTTATGCTCACACTGTGAACATTTAAATCCATCAGAAGTACTTGAAGCCTCTTTGTCGGTGACAAAATGACCACATATCCAACAGGTGCAATTTGGGCAATACCAGCTGCCTTCAGGAAGCTCCTGAAATTGAAAGTACAAAACAGAACATCGGTATAAATAACAAACAAGTCCAAAACATATTCAACAATAGCTAGAACAAGTAAGAAAGAGAAAAAGTTATCAAAGATGATAATCAAATGTCCTGGAACTATACATACAAAATATTCAGTTATAAAAGAATTCAAACATATAATTTTTCCTCCAATGACATAAAGACAAAGTTTACCTAGCAACAGAAAATAAAATGTAAAGCCACTGCACTCTGGAGGAAGTAAATTATGTATGCAACTAAACAAAGAATAAGTTTGTGTCCATGATGTACACATTTAGCAGTCGCTTTTGAATGATTGTTTATGAGAAACAGTGAGAAGTACTCTGAATACTAAGCACAAGTACACTGGCGATCATTGTACAGACAGAACACTTTTTTTTTTCCGAATCAATCATCAACTAACTCCACACAATTTCAAGATACAACAAAATTTGATAAGAGAAAATGGTACTGTTTCTTTCATGTTTGTGATTATACATACAAGAATGAAACTTAACTAGTCAAGACCAATAACGCTTATGGATATCGACATCGACCGGGATAAGAATATGAGGATTTTTTTTTTATTTCTTTTGAATATCATTAATCAGTGATCCATCTTTTGCCATGTAATGCATCATTAATAATGCTTCCAAACATGCATATCTTAATAAGTGAGTTCACTGAACTTTAGGAGCACTTCTATGTAAATAACCATAACTATTTACATTAGTGCTTTATCATATCTAAGCCTCATGTCAAATATATGTTAGATCAATGTACATAAACAGAATCCACGCCTCTGCTGAAGTTGTATATGGAAAAGAATGCATTGGCCATTCAGCCAGACCTATTAAGAAAAACCTTTGTATATTCAGAAGCTCTTTGTTATAGAAGAAGAAAGATTGACCTGTTATATATTCTAGACCCTCCATGAATCCAAAATTTAAATCATACCACGAAAATATGATTTATTAGCACTTAAAGGGCTTCAATTAAAATTTGACATATTTCTCAAGGAAATATCCTGTCTGGATTGCATGAGGCAAGTCAGAGTCCCCAAAATACGCATACACATATACAAATATAATGTAATGCAAAAGTTATGCCTCCATTCCTTTGAAATGTTTAAATATTTAATATGAGAAAACTTCAGGAAAACTTGACCAATATAGATATGCAAGAGCATCAAAAGCAAACCTGCAGAGACAAACAAGCCTGATGAAAAGTAGAGGGGCAGTTATCACAGCATATCAGCTCGCCCCCTTCACCACAAAGTCCACAAGAATCATCATTTTCATCATTGTCATCAGCTCGCGCCACTTGAGTACGCCGTTTCCTGGACTTGTATTCGGCTGACCAGGCTTGAAGCTGGCATAAGGAGAAGGCCTTACCAGATTCCAGAAAAAGATTTAAACATGGACGATTTAGTCTGAACCCACTATGGATCTTGAACTCAGAAACTGTAAGTACTTCACTGCAACACTTGCAAAAAATACCATCTCTGGTAACTAGACCATCTTTAATAACAGAACCATCCTTAGTATTCCGATACTGGATTACATCATCCAGAAATATGACCCCAGCATCAAGCATCCAAGACAGGACCGTTTTCACTCCTACACTACCCAGGCTTCTAAGAAGCAACTTGCAATGGCTCTTTTGACTTTTAAGCTTCCTATGAGCTCTAGATTTGCGGCCTTTCTTTCTAGAAGAACATCGACCAGGACTTGCAGTAAAATCTGTGTTTTTAATGATAGCTGAAACCAGTAAGTCATCATCTTTGATTTCACATCTAGATGGTTTCTTCTTTCCAGTTTTAACATCATCATATTCACGACAATTTTTCACAGACTTGGGACTTTTTTCACCAACTACATGCTGGGAGGACTTGAGAGGTGAGGACTTCATGCAACTTTCCTTACTTTTTTTATTGCCTGCAAGGTCACCCTCAACCTCTTTCAACTTTGACTGGTTACCACTGACATCAACGCATTGCAAACCAATATTATTTCTAGAATTGGAGCTTGGTTCCATTTCAGAAATCTTTCTACACTTCCTTCGTGTTTTCTTTTTCGAAACAGCATTACTTGCACATTTTTGTTGGCACTCCATTGACCCCTGCAGATTACCTCCCAGCAGTTGATCTTCCTCAGAATAAACCATTGACACATCTTCCATAACATTCCCTTCAGAGATAGCCGATCCACTCCCTCCTGCCAGAGTTGTATTACAGAGTGGACCAGAAACATCTTCCTTCTCCAGATGATTTTTCATACTATTCGCATTAGTCAAGGCCAATACCTTGTGATTAGTATTAAAAGCTAAACTGTGAGTTGCTTTAACAGTTTCCCCTTTTCTCAGAGCAAGAATCTTTCTCTGAATAAACACAACAATCACAAAGGGATCTAAGAGCCTCCACAAATAAGCCAATTTAGTAGCAGGTTCTGGTTGATTAATCTCTCTTTCAAACTTTACTAAAGCACCAAATAGATCTGAACAAAACTGATTGATATCGGCCCATTCGTTTGCATCATCTCTCTGCAGCGAACTGCATCTATCTACAAACAAAAGTTCACCACACAGCCGCCAAGCTTTGGGGAAGTCACGAATTAATCTTCCCTTCGGTGTTACATATACAGACTCCAGATAAGATCTACAAGGTCTTTTCCGCCTCTGAATATGCCATCCTGCAGCTTTGAGTAAGCAATTGACATCATACTGGAGAAGTGGACGAGGATCCTTACAAGAGTCTTTCTTGAAGGAAATAGCAGATCTAGCCATCACAGGAGATTCCAATCCCTCAAGTTTTCCCTCAGCACCTAGAGGAGTTCCCAACTCATCCAATAGAGTGACAGAGGGACCAGTAGCCAAAAGCATGGTTGAAAAGCTCTCCTGGGACACAGGTGAAGCAACAGCTTTACTTGGACATAGTTCCTTTCCATCATTCCCGTCAGAAGTTGGCAATCTGCACTTTGAAACATCAGAGTCACCTAATACAGTCCCTCTGTCAAGTTTTGCAGGCTGCTTTAACAGATAGCAACTAGATGTAACTCCCTCACTAGACGATTCGACCAAACGAAATGTCACTGTTTCGGTGATGGAGTCTGTAGAACCAGACAAACCAGAAACCATTTCTTTTGAAACTATGGACGGATTTATGACCTTTTCTAAACCAGGTTTTGCACTAGGAAGTTCATCAACAGAAAACTTCATTCTCTTAGCACTCGCATCTTCACCATTCCTATCCAGCCAAGCAGATCTCTCTGGGGAAAACCCTGGTGCAAGAGTTTCTCTAGATTCTTCAGTAGCATTATATAACTCCTCCAAACTAGTATTTTTAGAGTCCGACTGATTCGTTACAATTGAGTTTTCACTGTTTGAAGAGAGTGATGTATCTGTGGCCTTACTTGACTCACATTCAAAGTTAATCACTCCAGTCACAAGACATCTCTTACTCGTTCTAGCACTGTCACCGCCAAAGAAAACTTCTGTGAATATACAGCGCTCAGTTTTGGATCCCTCAAAGTCATCATCATGCAGATCCTCAATTTCTTTGCTGAGAAACATCTCTAGTAACTGCAACTCCTCTTTATCCTCAGAATCTTCCGTATCATTCCTTATCTGCTCAACATAGATACATCATAACGAAAGGTAAATATACCACGTTGCAAACTATTTGGTAGAATAGTTACAGGAATCTTCCCTAGACAAATTACATGAATCAAAAAGAAAAGAACAAACCTCATCATTACTGAAGAGTGAAATATAGGAAGTGATTTAATTATTGCCACATCATCATAGAATCCTCAATAATTCCAAGGATAAATGTACAACTGGAGTAAGAGCTACATCCACAATCTGTACATCCATCCAACTCCAGAAAAGGTGTAAATTACTGATACAAGATCTGCAATAGGAAGGGAAAACAATGAAGAATGTAAAACTCATGTACTTAAACTAGTTGATTAACATCATCCTAACATCACTCTAAAAGCTGCAGGATGCTTAAAAACATAGCTTCTAGCCTTGAATGGGTAAAGGACAAACTACAATTGTTCCATAACTCCGTAGCTAGTAAAAGACAAGACAGTCAAACTACCCCTTCCACCCACAATGGATTGCAAAACACCTATCTAACTCTTCCAATAGACTCAATTACCATCGCAAACAGACCCGAATATACATAAATCCAATTCCAAACATCTTGCCACAAGTAAAAGAAATTTTGAGGCCGATATACTCAGTCCAATTAGAATTTCATTTATGCACTAAAATTTTGACTATCTGAAACAAAATACTCAAATATAAATCATTTCAGACTTTTTGAGTTTGAAAACTGTTGCATCAATTTCCAGCCCCTTGCAGCATGTATGTGTATATGGATCAATCAAACTATTATGATTGACCTATTGAGAACTGTTTTAGGACTGACCTACTGAATATGGATCAATCAAACTATTCCCAGCCCTTTGCTTATACCATATGTATGCGAATATGGATCAATCAAATTCGGGCGTCATTACTGATTTGACCTACTGAGAACCGTTTCTTTCACCAAGACATGTTAGAAAAAGCATATACTACACCACTCCCTTAAACACTAAGTTACATCCACCATGAGCATCACAAAACAGTCAATGCCAAGTCACTTGGCCTTATCCTTTTTAAACAATTTAGAAGAACTTAGCCAAAAGGATAATTTAAACCAAAAAAAAAAAAAATCAGTAGAATTTAAACACGGAAATGTGTTTCTAACTGCAGGACAAGTGTGTGGATAACTATTTTGGCATATACTTTACCACTCCACAGTAGTGACTACTTGATGCTAGCTTTTTTCCGATGTTAAAAAAATGCTTCCCAACTAGATGTCACCAACTGATGAAAATATAAGTGCTTTTACATAAATCAAAAATATCTTGACTGACTTGATTAGAGGTAAAATCATGTTTAAATGTGCGATACTGAATAAGACTCTGCACTGTAATATGTCAGATTAGATTGTTCAGAAAATATCACCCTCCCTATTTCTCTATCTATCATCAAATAAATAATGTTTTCATTCAAAGTCTTCTTTCTCATCCGTATGCTTAGACATGCATGATATAAGGTGATATACATCTCAACCATCCATATCTCACTTGATAATTGAGACATGTGATCTCACTTGAGAACCTTGCCCAAATCCAACATGTAGCTGTTTCCTTATTTGTAGAGTGGACTTTTGGATCACTTTCTCCATGACCACAAACACTAGTTTCTTCCCAATAATATAAGGACCTTCGCATAAAATTTCTCGACACGTGTCTATGCATACTATTAATGTTACAAAATAGAAGTTGGTGACGTCACCTTGGTACTTATTACTAACTAACTTGATGTTGTCATGCATTTAGAACAACAAAAATTTAATTTAGGAAAAAAAAAAACAAGGGAAGTTTATTTCATAAAAAAATTAATAAAAAAATAAAAAATCATATCTAAACATCTTACAGCTAACAAGTGTCGAACATCAACCTAGTCAGGAATAAAAGCATAAATCACAAACGGTGCAACATTTTTCAAACTTCTGAATGTTGTAATCTTTCTTACTTTCATAAATGGTACGGAACTTCCTGCAGTTACTATAAAACATAAATCAATGCAGCCAATAGTCCCATGAAATCTTTTTACGGTTGTCACACTTTACATGGCTATGCAACTGAACAATAGATCCCTTGAAAAAAAAAATGTATCTATAATAGATGGCCTAGTCTTCTACTGCTCAAATGAATACGAAAACCACAAAACATAAAGTGATTCATATGATCACTATATTTTATATCCTGAAACAAGTCCACGAGGAAATAAGTGCAAATGTCTAACACAAACAAAACAGCGATAAATGGAAACTTCTTAAGACTTATCAAGAAGTAATTCTCTTCTAGATGTATTATCTTCTTTGGATATAACTAGCACTCTTCTAAAATGCCTTCCTAATATAAGCTTAAATGAACTTCAAATCACCGCAGAACCCTGCATCGTAACCCCAAAATAGAATACAAACATGCTATAAAATCACAACCACATTCCAAAATTGGAGCACTGTGTAACGGGCGCAATCAGACATGATTAAAAACTTTAAAATTTTGTTGCCAGTAGAAAAGATGCTCCCTATCTATACGTAAAAGATAAAACTATCCTACAAAACCATAGCATAGGCAGACCCATGCATTCACAAACCAAATCTACAGACTACAAGTATAAAACCCAAAGGAAACAAAAATTCCAACAACACTTCACCATAATTCTGTGAAGTCATGATCAGAAATGAATGAAATGTCAAAAATCAAAACCCAAACATCCCCAGTATCCCACGATTATGCAGATCAAAATCCACAGCACATTTCACTCCCTCTCAACACCATCACCCAATGCACACACCAAGGATAAACAAGCTAATCACAAACCAAACCAACCAGAATCCAAAAACCCATAGAAATGCACAGTTGATCAAACATGCAAACAACACAGATTCACACATTCACTGCTAGGATTTCAATTACCAGCTAAACAAACCAAAGGGTGTCAGCAATTGAGGTCAAAACAGATAAATAACCAAAGAGGGTATGGCAATTCAATCCAAAACTCAGCTCACCATTGCATTGCATTTCCCAAATTCGACATGCAGAGACAACCAGAGCACAATCTGGGAGTAGGGTTTTGAAATTGAGGCAACAAAAACAAATGGGTCTGGCTCAGATCAGCGAAATAGATAGAGCATTGAAATGGGTCAAGCTCCTCTGGGCCTCCTCACATCAGTTCACCAGCCAAAAGATAAAAAAAATAAAAATGAAACGTTTTTGGGGGAACCCGGAAAGCACTCCCAACTGAAACAGATGGCATGTAATCTCTGCCTTCTCACTTTAGTTACAACTCCCATGTGAGTGTGTGTGAGCTCATCGTCTCATTTCTACCCCTTGGGTTTCTGTTTTTCTTCTTCCACTAAAAGGCCACTATGCTTTGTCTGCTTGTGTTTTTTAAGCCGCGCATAAACCCCTCTGGGAGGGTTTATAATATTTGTCACGCTCGATATGGAAAGAGAAGATCTTATTTGCTGACATTTTTAGGTGTGGGCGTTTCAGGTACTACTTCTAAGGATAAGATCCATCGGTACTTTGCTCTGTTAGTATTCTAGATTGGAATTGCGTCATGTGTACTCTCATATGAGTTTCATACCGTTGCAGTTTTCTCGGTGAGAGATAATGATAGTCATCTATATATCATTGCTCTTTGAAGTAATTTTTCTCCAATATTATTTTATTATAAGTTTCTCATTCTCATTCGACTTAATCTTCGTATCTTCAATAATGATGAAGGATAAAGTATAGAGAATGAGAGATAGCAAGAGAACGAGAGAATCATCATATTATTCATTGATATCAGCCTTTTATATAGGGAATTACAAAGTACCAATATAATAATGATAAAGAATACATAGTCTTATTCTAACTAGATATCTTAATGGCATAAGGTCAAGGCACACCTAAGAAATATCCTAGAAGAATGCAGAATATCTTATAATACTCCACCTTTCCCCGCGCGCCGGTATGTCGGTGATGCTGATATGTTGCCTCGTCAAAAACCTCGTCAAATAACAAAAACTCTGTGGGAGAAAAACTAAACTTTGATCGTAGGAGAAAAAGAGTACAACACACCCTTCATATTTGATAGTGACATGTATGTGCTAGACTCTCCCTGAAGTTTGTACCTCCCCCTGATCTTTACATCAATCATAGAGCCTCTTCCTGATTTTTACTAATCACGAAAGTTTCAACAACTTAGCATGTCAGTGCCCTTTAACATGTCTTCAAATGTGGCATTGGGCAATGATTATCAAGATCATGCCGTATTATCCTCAAACATGATCTTTTACACTTGGATCTTGAGGAGAAGGCAACTTGTGAACTCAAAACATAAGTTTGTGCAGGAAATCAGATTTCCGCGCAGCATGACCTTCAGTTACTAGAACAACCGTAACTTCCTCTAGGAAATACATATGAACGAACCGTAAACGGTTTTGGAAACTACCAACCGTATATTATACACATTCTGGTTCATCAGGAGCTGTTCACAAAGTCCCGTCGAAGTTGACTGTTTTGCCAAAATCAGATTCTCGGACAGATTCATCCTACTTTACGAAAACGGCCATAACTCACTCAATATGATAGGTATGATCAAATGGTTGGTGTCCCTGGAAATTAGACACATAGATCTTTTCAATGGTACCAATTTCACAGATTTCCAGTGAGTGAGATTCTCTGTAGGTCCCATGGAAGTTTACCTATGAAACTTGGCAGATTCTGATTTCGCTTTAGATGTGTCTTTCTTGTGTATGGATAGAATAAGCCTCAACCTTTCATACCATTAAGTATTGAAAAAGGAGTTACTGCGATTACATTGGCGTTACTTGGGCGCGTAGCTATACTTAGATTTACAACTTGTCATAGTGAATGAGATGTCAAGTCTTTCGTATTGTGTTGAGTACATTGATGCGTCTTATTGTACTTAGATAAGAAGTTCATCTCTTAACACATATTTGTCATCTTGCTTTAGACAAAATAACGGATCTCTTTTTAGAGCAAAGACTTTGACTAATCATGGGAGTATATGTATGCCTCACTAGTTATAGAGCGCCTAAGCCGATTGATGGAAAATCATCATCAATACAGTCATCAAGTGCCTTATCGAGACCGTGTCTTCCCAAGATCTTTTTCATTTTAATGTCGGATGATTGATACATATTGGCATCTCTTGTTCAATCAAGAGTCCATGTAAATCCGGAATGAACACGCAAATGCATAATTCACCATATCCCTTCCAAATCAAGTAGAGTCCATATGCGTTTCAATACCTTTAGCAAACGCATGCTCCTGTGGTCTGGAGCAACTTGATTCGGATGAATGAAGTTCGTTTAAGACCTTCATGTATATCTCTGACCCCATAGAGATGTTATTATGACCACATTCATATGCTGCATGTTCAGTTATTCAGAAACTACCAAACTGACAAAGTAGTGGAGTTTAATGACATCCATTACGAGAGCATATCTCATCGTAGTCGACCCCAGTGTGTGTTAGTGAGAGACCTTGTGCCATAAGGTGAGTCTAAGCTCTTGTTCTCACTACGCTATCTAATAAAGGCATAGTTGATAGGGTTTAGCTTGCGGTGTCGGCATCACCTGCCCAAGGACCTATCTCTTTGTTAATACTAGATCGCATCTTTCCATTAGGTCAATCAACTAAGTTGATATCCATCAACGAATGATGGTTCGATAGTAGACTCATTATCCCACGTCCTCATGTACACTAGTGTAATACTTGTAGAGATCTCTATATAGATTGGATTTGACATTGAGGCGTCTCCCAACGATAATCACAATTCAGATTTCATGAGACGGATTTGAGTATCACTGATCAATGGATCAGGTTATGCCAAGTTCGCTTTCTTCCCAGTGCGAGAAAGTATCGAACCTAAGGGTATCCTTCCTTTTGGGGAGCCACACGGCCTTGTGACACTAATTTTGCCACTATATGACGTCACCATATCACCATCCATGGTGATGGCATCAAGACCAACTCCTTTTGGTTGCGCCATGTCCTTTTGATAGAACATCAATCCTTGCAGACATAGTTGCAGCATGTGATCTCGTCACTTTAACACTTTAAGCATTTGGGATCAAGATTAGACTTAGTGGGGACAAACCACGACAATTCACGTCATTCCACTTGAACACTTGTGTTCTTATCTCCCCCTAATGACTGGAATATTGTCTCATCAAAGTGACAATCCGCAATATAGCGGTGAAAGAGATTGCCTGACAAGGTTTCTATACAGGCGGATTAAATAGTTGGAGGTTCATATCCAACCAACCTAAGTACTTATTTATCTCAAATGACTTATCATTGTAAGCAGTGGCAGTGCGATTTGACACCTAGAAATAACATATAGCCAAGCTCAATGATTGGAGATCCGTTTCAATCTTGTTTGAGCTCAAGGATTGCAATTTCGTGTCAATCCTCGTACACAGTCACGAGCTGTAGTACAAAAATATTCAATGATGGTGGGTTGTAGATGAATAGCAAAGTTGTATGCAAATATTACATATCCCTAAGACGCAATAGAAAGATTGGTGTGCATCAATAATGTTCGAGCGACAAGCTAAAGTCGCTTGGCCGTAGCCTCGGTGAGACCGTATTGCGTGTGAACATGGGGTACAAGACACTTCAACTTATATCCCGATAAACTTCTTTAAAGAATGGGTAGTGAGCCCGTAGAAGTATAAGCAGCATAAGCAATAGATAATAGTGTAACACGTGACCAGTGTGTTAACATTTCAACCAACACCGTAAAACATAAAAAGGTGTCCGCAAGTTGGTTGTGTCGATCTACATAATTTGATGTAAGAATGAAGTATTATCTTTTATGTCATTTAGCGTAGGAGGGTCTCGCTCCCCTAATTGAGCTATAAAAATAGGCTTTCAAAATGAGAAATAAGCATTGCATGGGGCCAATGAGACATCGAGGGAAGGCCGGTGCACCTCAATTGCTTGAAGAATTGACCGGACGGTCTCCGAGAAGTTGGAGCCGTGTTCAGGTGACGTCAATGTCCCCCGGGTGCCGCCATTTACAACTATGGCGTCACCATCATGCTTCATGGAGAAACTAGATCCCAAATATCTTCGTTTTGAGCGGAAGAATGGATGTCTATGAGAGTTTTGGACCATTATATCTCTTCCAGAATGACCGATTTGGTCAAACCAAAGTCTATATGAGTCAGTGTCCCAAATATCATATTTGGCGACAACAGGAGATTCGATATTCGAATCACAGTGACATACAGTCCACTAGATTGACTCATAAACTTTTCTAATATGTATTTCAGTCGGCATTCATGAGAAGGTATACACAAAAGAATTCCTGTTCTTTCTCACAATGTCTTTTCAAATGAAAACTATTAGCAGGAATGTCTTTAAAGCTCAACATGGTTCGGTTGCCTCTCAATGCATAAAGGGCATCTGTGACGTTGATTATGGTGCCATAAGACATCAAGATGCAAGCTAAACCATGTCTCTGAATGATCGGTATGATTCAATCATTGTAGTCACAGAAGATTTACAAATGCACAAAATCCAAAGATAGTTGCAGGTTCCTTAGAATGTTATGGATAGTTCCACTATCTACGAGGCACTCAATGTCTCTATAAGATAGATTTACAAAATGGAGTAGATAGGAGAGTAAATAGTTCCACTTGAACCATTTAGAAGGATTAAAAGAAGCTACAAAAAAACTGCAATCCCGAGAGTGCATAAAAATTTCCGTGCAGAATAACATTTGTGCACTAAAACAGCCATAACTTCTTTGTTAAAATAGATATGGATGAACCGTAAAAAGTTCTGAAAACTAGACACGTAGAGCTTTCCAATGATATAAATTTCACTATCTGGTTCGTCCGGAGCTATTCACAAAGCTCAAACGAAGTTGATTATCCAGAAGGGACAGATTGTTGTTTTTCGCAGAATTGGCATTGGCAAAGCTTTGAAGCTTGCAGATGGCATGTGGGCATAAGCCGAAGCCAAAATGACGTGTATATGATCAAAATCAAGTCCTTTTGGTCTTTCCAAGGTTGTAAACTCCATGACTAGTTAGCAAAAGCTCTCTAACATGAACATAAACTAACTCAGATGACCTAGAGGATTCTATCATGATGACTATTGTCCGGTTTTGATAAGTCTTCAACGTCTTTTACAAGACGACAATTAGTTTAATAGCGTAAGGGAATCCAAAATCAAAAGCTTTCAGTAACTCCAAGTCAGTTTGACCAGGCATGTCAGTGGAGGGTCGGTAGTGCGAGGCACACTTGAAACCATTATCTCCTGAATTTCGGACAATTCTAAGACATCACACTGAGCTTGGATGAGCCTAGTTGAACAATTGATGATGGAAAATCCGCTATAGGGTAGAATACTTAACCGGAAACACGTTGGCGATCCTCCTTGAGGATGCAAGGCCGTGCGTCATCTTCACTTGGAAGAGACCAAAACGGCACAATCTAACCATGTAGATTGTAATCATGTCATGCTTCTAAGGACGATATAAAAATGTACATCTTGTTTGTAAATCAATACGAACCATAAGAGGAGAATAGTTTCACTTCGAAAAAATTCTCAAGGCATTCATTATTGCTAATGTGAGTACATCGAGGTCTCAAATAGACGAATGACGTCGATACAACGCCTTATTACATATAGCATGGAATGAAAATCAATGTCTAGCCGATGACGTCAAAGTCATAGGTAGCTAGAGCAGGATCCGAATCTTTGAAATCCGTGATCATGAGGCTGACGTTATTGTTCTCGTATTGATTTTCATTACCTTTTTGTATGCATTTATAATTTAAAGGAGAGGTCGACAACTCTTGAACCAGTGATCCAGAGATCTACAACGGTTGCATTGTCATGAGCTGACATGAGTAGTTTTGACAAATTGGTGTCTAGATCGGGAGTGTCGTCATTAGGGCTAGCGGCACCTCTCCCTCTTTTCTGACATCGGCACAACGTTTTCTGCCGTTGTCGTGACCCATATTGTTGTTCCCACATTAGGAGACAATCCTAAATACGTTTATCGTATTAGCGTATGTACAATTCACGTTTGTAATTGTATGACCAAAATCAAGTTTTGTTGGTAATTCCAAACTAACTTGGAGGACCTAGAGAACTTGATGATGATCGAATCCGCTAAAGATTATGGATCATGATGCCACAAAAGATCATCGACAATATGTAGTCAATTAAGGTGGTAAGCACTCCACTTGACTAATAACTCAACAAGTAGAGTTATATGAACGTTTCAAGAAACGCTCCATGAGTGCATTCCACAATACTTTGTGATCATTACTTTTTGCATAGATTACCATTGAAGGCTTTTGTCGATGTGGTGCTTTAAAACTTTGAGCGCGAGAGATGTGAAATCTCGGCATCTAGGCTTGTTAGCCTGGGGGTCAAAACATGCGGTTTAATCCTTTCCAATGAAAGGTTCCACAGATACCAAGCAAAGATTCGCCTTAGGTATAAAGTACATCAAAACTCAATGAGCAGAATGTTACATTGATCTGGCATACAAAACCAAGCTGTTATGAGACTCGATATAGGTCACAAATGATGCTTTTAATGCTTTGTCCTTCGGATTGATTATACACAATCCGAAAAAACCGCGAATTGATCAAACATAATTCGGAAAATGGCCTCGGATTGATCAAACACAATCCGAAAAAAGGTCGGGGTTGATCATACATAACCCTGACAACGAAACGGGAGTGATCAAACACACTCTTGACCCGCGAATAAAATTCCAGGATTTTGGTACCTGCATGCATAAAATCTCAAGCATAGAATGGAGATGGAGAAAGGAGGAAAGGATTTTATCCTCCCCGAGTTATTGAACTTGGAAAAGTTTAGGGTTTCAAAACATACCTTTCGAAACTTCAAACACTTGAAGATGTCGAAAATTGTAGTCGGAGGAAACCAAGAATCATCGGCAGGCGGAGGCCAAGGGTTTGGCAGCAAGTGATGTCGGACGGTGGCCGGGAAAACAAGCGGCGGTTGGACATACGAGTCGAAAAACGTTTTTTTAGGGTTTCGAAAAATAAATGGTGGGCTATTAGTTATAGGGTTAGAACAAAGTGCATGATAACGTTGTAAACACGAAAATATCTGCAACAAATAACATAACAACACGTGTACAAAGAATAATTTAATTTAATCAATGCGAATGCGGGTTACAATCTTTGTGAACTCCTCTGATTCTATCTCCGAATTTAGGTTTAACTTAAGGGTGACAAGCACTTGTTCTTGAGGGTTACGCGGGTTGATCACGTAACGAGTATTTGGGATTTGGATTTGGTGAAGATGTCGGCTATTTGGCAGCTTGATGACTCTTCGGGATTTGACAACTTCTAGACTTGAGGTTGATGAAGAACCGGCTATTTGGCAGCTTGATGACTCTTCGGGATTTGACAACTTCTAGGTTTAAGGTTGATGAAGAACCGGCTATTTGGCAGCTTGATGGTTCTTCAAAGATTTAGTGAAGAACTGGCTATTTGGGGAGCTTGATAGTTCTTCAAGGATTTCGAGGAGGCTTCTGAGCTCTTGAGGGATTTTTTTCTCTCTCTCTCTCTAGTCCGCTCCTTTTTGTTTCTGCCCCCTTCCTCTTGGTATGAAAGGAGGTATTTATAGTGTTAACATGCCTTCACTTTTGGCAAGTAATGAAGATACTGAATCAATGATATTTCCTTAATCGAATTAATGAATCTTGACCGATTAATTTACTTGCCGATTTCAACATAATCAAATCAATTAAATCTTAAGATTTAGATATGCCCAGATCGCTTTGGATTAAATGTCCCGTTTTGATCAAGATCCTTAGTAAGGGGCGAGCAATCCCGCAGATATGGAAGGTATCTCGCGAGGCACCTTGATTTCCAAGCAACCGGTGATTTCTGGTCTCAATTCGCGGACGACTTATCTTGGACGTATATCCCCGCATGCATGCAAACTCTGTCGTCTAGCTCCTTCGCGAGGTTATCCCTTACGCGGGGCCATCTCGCCTTGCCTTTATGTTAATCTACACGCGAGGAGCCATCTCGCCTCACCTTCACGTAAATCCACGCGCTCGGAGCCATCTCGCCTCACCTTCGTGTAAATCTACGCGCGCGGAGTCATCTCGCCTCGCCTCTGTTTACTTCTACGCGAAGTCCATTTCACCTCGCGAAGTCTAGCTCACCTCGCGAAGTCCATTTCGCCTCGCGAAGTCAAATTATCTAGCTCGCCTGACCGCTGGCGAAGTCAAACTCGCCTCGCGAAGTCTAACTCACCTCGCGAAGTTCATTTCGCCTCGCGAAGTCAAGCTATCTAGCTCGCCTGACCGCTGGCGAACTATTACCAATTATTTTGGGGATGTCCGATTAATTTAATTTAATTGATATCTGATCATCAATCGACACTTGATAATTTGTTTCAATCGGGATTTGAGGTTTTGTTGTCGGCCAACCATTCCCACGTTGCCATGTGTCATTTCTGACGGTTTTCCAATTTTGTTGACTCACGAGCCACGTATTTGCTTGGATTATTCAACGACTATTATTATCGTTAAATTTTCTATGTCTACAAACGTGATGAAGGATAAAGTGTAGTGAATGAGAGATAACAAGAGAATAGAGAATCATCATATTATTCATTGATAAGAGCTTTTTATATAGGGAATTACAAAGTACCAATATGGTAATAATAAGGAATACATAGTCATATTCTAACTACATATCTTGATGGCATAAGACCAAGACACACATAAGGAATATCCTAAAAGAATGCAGAATATCCTAGAACAAATAACACATTATACGCATATCTTTCATCGTTATGAATACTGAAAAGTAAGAAAGATAATACTCATGCAAATGCATAAATTACTATGTTATCAACTTTCTCATTATGTTTTTTTCATAGAACTTTCTCTTTTATGTTGTCATTGGAAAGTATTACCGACCATTTAAAAAAAGTAAGGAACTTGTCACCTCATTAGAGCATACATGACACTTACATGTCCACCACACAAACCAATATATGAAGGGCATACCACCAATCTAATAGCCTCCAAATCCAATGTCGTTGACTTTGCGTCTCCCCCAACTATCGCCATATTGACGGCCACAGAAGATGACAACCACCATCATCCTTAAAGCCCAAAGAATTAGGCTAGATCTTGGTTTGAGTTGTACCAAAACCAGATTTATGATTGTAATTCAATTCATCACTGTTAGCGCATCTAGCTGCCATAGATGCCACCGCGAGTGACTGCTAAAGCAAGTTTCCACCAAGCCATGCCAAATTTTCGGACACCTCCAACCGTCAACCCGCTCGCCATTAACCCAAATCTTCTCCAATCGGGTTTTGATCTCCAAACCACTAGTCTACCAACTTGTTCATAGTTTCTTCCACGCCATTTGACCTTGACGCTCAACCGTTGAGCCACCCGCGAGCACGAATCCCGTCCGGCCACGCTCTGCACACGCTTACAAGGCCAGAGACCAACACATAATTGGATGCAAAACCGGACAAGTATGGATAAGATGTGTTCTCTAGGAGGTCGGGTGTGTTTTTTTTTTTTTTTTTTTTTTTAAGGAATTTGTTTGTTCCTGGTAACATGAATTCTTAAATTCTTAAATTCATTTAATATTAGCTCTTAACCTGGTAACACTTACAAACATTTAATATTAGCTCTTAACCTGGTAACATGAATTCTTAAATTCAAAGATTTTCTTAATTACCACATGAATCATCAAGTGATAAAATGAGTTCGCAAAGTAATAAAAGTACTCGTTGTTTAGGGTTTTAGGGTTTATGAATTAACAAAATTTATGACCCGTTTACCCGACCCGTTAGAATGTTAGTCGAGATAAACCCCGAAGCGCTAGCCGAATCTAGAAACGAGAAAACCACAGATGGCATTGCCTCGCTCATTTCTGTTGGGCTCGTCGCCCTTTATAACCCCTAAACTTCACTCTTCTTCTTCTCTCATCACCAAACACATTCCTTCTCTCTCTTTCTCTCTCTCCTCCACCGCCATGGCTTCTGCTTCTCCCGCCAAGAAGGTTAAAACTCTCAGCTCAATTTCTTCTCTGGATTTGTGTTTGCGAGAGTGCGAGACTGACTCTGGAATTTTTGCAGGTTCTGGTTCCGATTGCGAACGGCACGGAGCCGATAGAGGCGGTGATCGCCGTCGATGTTCTGCGCCGAGCTGGAGCTGATGTCACCGTGGCTTCTGTGGAGAAGCAGCTGAGGGTTGACGCTTGTCACGGGGTTAAGATCATCGCTGATGCTTTGGTTTCGGATTGTGACCGGAGCTCCTTCGATCTCATTACTCTGCCTGTGAGTAAACCAGTCCCTTGTGTCTGAATTTATGAATCGATGGATGTCTGAGTGTTCTTTATTTGTGAATTGCAAGTTCAAATTTGGCAGCTTTTGTTTTCGAGTGCTTAAACACTTCATAGAAAAGAAAGATGATAGCGAATAATCAACAGTAAATCCAAGTGTCAACAGTAGGAAAGAAGTATGCTTATTTGAAGCAGCTGTATTTAGCTAATTAAATGTAGGCTTGTGCATTTGGTTTCGTAGCCTGCTTGTGATTAGGAGCCGATAATCATTTAATTGGAAAGTTGCGACTGAAAATTCAGGGAATCAATTGGATACCTTATATAGAACTGTCTGAGGAGATTGATTCATATCATTCTTAAGCAACCAACTGTTTCTTTAATGTTATCTTCCTCAGATGAATCCATGTCTTTTGATAGAACTATGCATACAGTATGATGTAATCCATAAAAGATAAGATTGGGAGAAGCCTTTTATCTATCTGTACTTGCATAGGTCTATCTTACAACTTTCTGGAGTGTGCGTTAATTTTTGCTTGTTGTAATTGAATTTGACTTTGGGATTTTCATGCTATAGGGAGGGATGCCTGGCGCTACCAATCTTAAGGATTGTGAAGTCCTGGAAAGCCTAGTTAAAAAGCAAGTTGCAGATGGGAAGCTCTATGCTGCAATCTGTGCTTCACCTGCAGTGGCACTTGGGTCTTGGGGTGTGCTGAAGGGATTGAAAGTAAGTACTAAACCTCTACTAAGATTATCTTTTTCCAGTGCACCTTTGTTTCTCTTGAAGTGATTGAATCTGAGCTCATGCCCTGAACTGGTTTTTGACAGGCAACTTGCTATCCATCATTTATGGAGCAACTAGCAGCATCTGGTGCAACTGCTGTTGAATCAAGAGTGCAGCTAGATGGCAAAGCTGTGACAAGTTGCGGACCTGGTACTACCATGGAGTTCGCTGTTGCACTTGTTGAGCAATTGTGTGGGAAAGAGAAAGCTGATGAAGTTTCTGGTCCCATGGTAAATGCTTTCTCAGCATAGTTTCTTTTGGCTTGTCACATTCTTTCCCAAAGAGAAAGTTTAAACGTACCGAAATAGCATTTGGAGATAAGGTCATTTGGGTGGTTTGATCTTCATAGGGTTGGAAAAACGGATTTTGGTTGCGTATCTGATGTAGGAGAAGGTGTTCAGGAAAAAGAGAGGAATCCAGTAGAATTTAGAAATTTAACTTTTAAGTCCTTTGATTAAATGAAAAAAATTGTTGTAAATCCAAGAGGTAATTCTAGTGTTTAATTAAAAGAAATGGGAAGTTATCATAATCTGGAAAAACGGAAATAAATACAATCTAACCACGACTGCAGAGACTGATGATATTGAGGAGCTAAATGGGCTATAGCCCAGAAGACTTTTTCAGCTTTCTTTAATTACATAGGCTATGTCAGCTATCTTTATTACTAGCCCAGCCTATAGAGTTCCTATACTAGCAAGTCTTCATGATATTAAACTACTAGTTAACTTTGTCATTGGGAACTACACGTGTCTACAGCCGTATGAGACAAGAGAAAAAGATTACACAGCACCTAATTAACTTACTAACCATAGTTAATTGAAAAAACTTACCAATCATAGCTCAAATAGTAAAAAAAAAAATAACAACAAAATCCCATAATAAAGAGTAAGAGATCTTAAAGATTTATATTCTATTTATAACAAGAGGACAGAAGATGTAGTTCTTCTTCAATTCTTCCCTTCAAATGTCTAAATCTTCTTCCTCGTCACAGAATAGGTATAGATTTGCTACAATGGTAGAGTACAACTTAAGATTATGTAGTCAACCTGCATCTTAACTTGTTTCGAGTTGAATTTGAATTATACAATAAATATATTTATGTTATATGAAATTTGTATCAAATGAAATTTCTGCTCAGTCGAGTTCAAAATCCTGGCTCCGTCCCTGCACGACTGTTACTTTTATCGCAACTAGAGAGGTTAATGTATACTGGAACACTCTTTTGTTTTTGTTTGTGCTGGGTCTGTGACTTCAAATTCTTTCTCAGGTGATGCATGCTAACCATGGGGATGAATATATCATAACGGAGCGAAACCCAATGAAGTGGACTTCCACTGATTCCCCAAAGGTGAACTTTTCATTTACTGTATAAATATATTTTTTTTATCTTGGAACATTGCATGCAAAACTCAGGTAGGCTAATGTTGGTTTGCTCTTTAGTACAAGGTAAAACTTGAGAACAAAATTGGTGCTTATTTATTCATGTGTAGTTGTGTCAGAGATCTTGTAAATAGTTGTATTCACGTGCTCTCATTGGTAGTAGTTTACTTTGGCAATTACGTTGCCCCTGTGAGATTATTCCATGTTCTTACAAGTTTATTATGAACAGAGAGTTGTCTACAATTCTCTGAAGAGAACCATAAGTTTTATATGACATGAGTAGTGGCTATTTTGACTTGGAATGCTATGGAGTGCCCTTTATGACTTTTTTGTCTGTCTTCAGATTCTTGTACCGATAGCTAATGGTACAGAGGAAATGGAAGCGATTATGATCATTGATATTCTACGAAGAGCCAAAGCAACCGTTGTAGTGGCCTCTGTTGAAGACAAGCTAGAAACTATTGCTTCTCGCAAAGTTAAGCTGGAAGCAGATGTGCTCCTGGATGAAGCAGTCAAAAGTTCTTATGACCTTATAGTTTTGCCTGTAAGTTAGTTTTCTTGTTTGCTGTTGTTCAATCATTACTGTTCACCAGTTGACTAGGTTAACTATATTCTCTATTTTTTTTCAGGGTGGAATTGGTGGTGCCCAAGCATTTGCAAAATCAGAAACACTAGTGAATTTGTTAAAAAAGCAAAGGGACTCAAATAAGCCTTATGGAGCAATATGTGCTTCACCAGCTTTAGTCTTTGAACCCCATGGCTTACTCAAGGTATGCCCAATAACCTTTGCTGATATCTTTTTCATTGAAGAACCATTTCACTGAAACTTGATCAAGCCCAGAGCTGACTGCAGTTCATCTTATGTGGTAGTCTACTAGCTTGTTCTAACTGCTTAAAAGATCCACCTGACCACTGTGCTTGTTGGATTTCTCTTACACATCATTTAGGATCCTTTCTCTTGGAATCTGATATCCATGATAGTCATCTGATGTTGTTATATAAAACCATGATATTTACCATCATCTCAACGTTTTTAGATGTGAATTGAATAACTTTTTATTGTCAACGTCTAAGAGCACCTTCAGATGCCAGTGTTGCTGCATCTAGTTGTAAACCATCTTTTTTCTTTTGTGCAGGGCAAAAAGGCCACAGCTTTCCCCGCCTTGTGTGAGAAGCTGTCTGACCAGAGTGAAATCGAAAATAGGGTATTGGTTGATGGTAACCTCATCACCAGCAGGGGGCCTGGAACCTCCATGGAGTTTGCTCTAGGAATCGTTGAGAAGTTTTTCGGCCGCGAAAAAGCAATAGAGCTTGCAAAAGTTATGGTTTTTGTTCGCCCATAAAACTATGACAAATACTTGTGTGCCTTAACGTATGGATGCCTTAACTGATTGGTCCAACTAGATTAATGATGACTTGCTACCTGCTTAACTGGTCATCTAATTTAAATCTCAAACTAACTCTCACTCTCTTACTAACGGGGTTAGTTTTCGACATCTCTCTCTCTCTCTCTCTCTCTCTCTCTCTCTCTAACTCAAACAATTTGAACACCTTTGTCTCGTCGATCTCTCTCTCTTGTCTCATCAATATGTCAATTTCTTATTAAAATCGATCTCGTTGCAAGAAACTAACTCCTCTTGTATGCTCTTTTGAGATTGAACCCATTAAAGGCAAAAGTTATAAAGTCTACATTTAACATAAGACACATCTATTATTTTCATTATAAATGTCTACTATTTAGATGAGCAAAATCACATAAAATTAGACTTTCTGGAAATATAAATAGTTCTTGAGATTGAACCAACCGAAAGTAAAAGTTGTAAAGTCTACATTTAACATAAGACAACTATTTTTTTCATGAGAAATGTTTACCATTTTGATGAGCAAAATCACATAAAAGTAGACTTTCTGGAAATTTGTTTTTGAGATTGTTCTTCAAAGTTGGATTAAGTACTCTAAGATGCAAAGTCTATTATTAACATGAGTTAGGTCTATTGATAACATGAGCTAACTGACATGCAAAAGTAGACTTTCTGAAAGTTACTATTTATAAAAATCAACTATAAAATGAAGGGTAAGTTTCCATTTCGGGGGGATAGTTATGTTTTAAAAACGAAAGTTACTATGTATAGAAATCAACTATAAAAGGAAGGGTAAGTTTCTATTTCGGGGGATAGTTATGCTCTAAAAATGAAAGTTACTATTTATGTAAATCAACTATAAAAGGAATGGTAAGTTTTCATTTCGGGGGATTCCTTTTTTGAAAATTCAACACTAATTGCCACATGTCGCGACCTTGTTTGTCCTAAGTCACTAATCTGTCCATGTCATTAAAGTTTTACTTTTTTTTTTCCACCATTTCAAAACTTTAAAAATGCATAGAAAATAGCTCCGTTGTCGGAAAAATTCACCGAAAAATGTCACGGACCACTGGCGAGACCCACTTCACAACTGCGTCTGAATTTTAGTCATCGAAATCACAACGTGCCTACTAATGTGGTATAACTTGTTTGGTAGCTAGATTATATGCTAGTGTACAACTTTATGAACCAACTATATAGAGGAAACAAAATTTTCAAAAATCTCGTGAAATAAGATGTGATCGGTATAGTAAAATACGACTACGGTAGAAAAATCACTTTAATTCGCCAATGGTTGGGCCTCGATCGAAGCAGTCAACCCTATTTACGCTTATGCTTCACTAATGAGAGCCCTATCCTCGGGTAGTAAACGTCCCCAAAGTTTTACATGGGTGGTTATGTCTCATCTATGTGAGATTTTATTGTGTTGAAGAATCGACCAAACTAGGTCACGAAGAGGTAGGTAAGATAATTTTCGTGTGATAAGTGAAGATGAATTAGGGTTGACCGCTTTGATCGAGCCCCGAACATTGTTGAATCCAATTGAATTTTATACCATAGCCATGTTTCACTATAATGATCATATCAGACGGTCAATTTTCATTTTGTGAATTTTCATTGATTATTTTGTGAATTTTCGATTGATTCAATCTCAAGAACAATTTTGATTTCCAGAAAGTCTACTTTTCTGTGATTTTCATTTTGTGAATTTTCGATTGATTCAATCTCAAGAACAATTTTGATTTCCAGAAAGTCTACTTTTCTGTGATTTAGCTCATCTAAATGGTATACATTTCTTATGAAAAAAGTAGTTGTGTCTTATGTTAATTATAGACTTTGCAACTTTCACCTTCGATTGATTCAATCTCAAGAACAATTTTGATTTCCATAATGTCTACTTTTCTGTAATTTAGCTCATCTAAATGGTATACATTTCTCATGAAAAAAGAAGTTGAGTCTTATGTTAATTGTAAACTTTGCAACTTTCACCTTTGATTGATTCAATCTCAAGAACAATTTTGATTTCCAGAATGTCTACTTTTCTTTGATTTTGCTCATCTAAATGGTAGACATTTCTCATGAAAAAATTAGTTGTGTCTTATGTTAATTGTAGACTTTGCAACTTTCACCTTTGATTGATTCAATCTCGAGAACAATTTTGATTTCTAGAATGTCTACTTTTCTTTGATTTTGCTCATCTAAATGGTATACATTTCTCATAAAAATAGTAGTTGTGTCTTATGGTAAATGTAGACTTGCAATTTTACTTTCGGTTGGTTCAAACTGAAGAACAGTTTTTATTTCCAGAAAGTCTACATTTATGTGATTTTTCTCATCTAAAATGCTGACATTTCTCATGAAAATAGTAATTGTGTCTTATGTTAAATGTAGACTTTGAAACTTTCACCTTCGATTGATTCAATCTAAAGAACAATTTTGATTTCCAGAATGTCTACTTTTCTTTGATTTTGCTCATCTAAATGGTATACATTTCTCATAAAAATAGTAGTTGTGTCTTATGTTAAATGTAGACTTGCAAGTTTTACCTTTGGTTGGTTCAATCTGAAGAACCGTTTTTATTTCTAGAAAGTCTACATTTATGTGATTTTTCTCATCTAAAATGTTGACATTTCTCATGAAAATAGTAATTGTGTCTTATGTTAAATGTAGACTTTGCAACTTTCACCTTGAATTGATTCAATCTTAAGAACAATTTTGATTTCAGAAAGTCTACTTTTTTGTGATTTAGCTCATCTAAATGGTAGACATTTCTCATAAAAATAGTAGTTGTGTCTTATGTTAAATGTAGAGTTTGTAACTTTCACCTTCAATTGATTCAATCTCAAGAACAATTTTGATTTCTCGAAAGTCTACTTTTTTGTTATTTTGCTCATCTAAATGATAAACATTTTTAATGAAAACCGTAGATATAGGGAGACTTAACGGATAGTTAACGGTGTTAGTTTGCTTTAACCTGCTATAGCTAGTCAAAACCGGTTGGATATGCATACCCTAAGGCACACAAGTTGAACCCTAAAACTATAGTCACGTAGAAAAGCGGAGAGTGGGATTCTTGTGTACATGCATGAATCCTTTTATGAGGTTATGTACCGCGGCTTTGTAAGTAAATAAACTGTAATGGACTGAGCTTTCGATCTTCCTAATTTCTCTAATTTCACTGCCTACTTGAGAGTTAGCTCTTTGTAGTATCATCGTGATCGTGTCTGTTGAGAAGGTTCAAAAGTGCTTAGAACTTCTCGGATCCTGATTGGTTTTGTGAACTTTAGGCTCTTGGTATGAACCAGATAGGCAAGTTACTATTGAACAATCTGGCTTTTCAATATCGTTACTTTTCAGGAAAAAGCAAAGTCCGGTTCAAGTGATGTAATCCAATAACCCCCTAATATTTTAGAAATTGCAACGCCGTTGGCGGCGGTGGGGAGGGTTCCGTGCCGAAGAATTACATATGTTATAAATTCGACATGCCTAGGTTCATTCCAGACGGCTGGCCATCGTTCATCAATTAGCAGAATTATTAGAACACTGAATTAAATAGATAAATTATCTTTTTAATTAAGTAGATAATTAGACGATCAATGTGTTTCTGTTCATCTGTTATGTGATGAAACTGGTTCTTGTTAGAACTTAGAACCAATCCTCGTCCTTTTTCATTTTCAAGTCTTCGTTTCTGTTCAAAAGTCAGTCCAATAAAACTGCTCCATTTCGGCTTTTGGTGCCATTTCAATATTTGAATTCAAGGGATTTGAATTTGGGGTCATGTATGTAAGTATCTTATACATACGGTACACTAAACTACAAGGCCAAACTCTTTTTTTTATTTTATTTTTCTTTTGTTCCTTCAATAGTTCATTTGTTCTCTTCAACCCATCTTACATAATCTAATGAATATATCAAACTAACAACTGGTCTGTCAGTAGTTTTGATAAATATCTATTATGAAATTCCCATTTGTATCCCTAGTACTATTTTAATAGAAAGCTAGGATTTCAAAGTTGGGATTCGAGTAACATACAGTAACAAGTACCACATTTAAAATAATCCTCTTTTGTTACAGTATCCTTGCTGTACTATATTTTCATCTATTACTTATGTATCACTACAATGTTCATATTCCCATCACATCGATCATCAGTATGATTTCTAGTCTGGTTTTCTATAATTCTCGACAAAAATGAAGAACAAGAACAAAACAAAGAGGGAAAGGCAGAGGCATGAATGAAAACTCCTCAACTAAAAACAAATGGCATAAAACCTTGAAAGAATCAAGCAACAAGACGGTATGATTAGTTTGTCTTGTTGATTTCGTGGTCTCTATGCCGTTTGTGGTTAAAATGTATTAATAAGTAACTTTTGATGATAAACAAGTTAACAAGTTGTTAGAAATCTGGAAATGGAGCATGATTAAATGTTGACATTAAACACTTGACCTTGATTGCATGAACTATCTCTTGGAGAATCATTCACTTCTTTTTTACTTTTGAAAAAGGGTAGCAAGCTTACTTTGAAGTTGAGACCCAGCCACAAACTTAAGAGGGTCTGATCTTAGCATTTGAGATTAAGTATTCCACAATTAACTAGATCAAACAATGTCAACAAGTTTCCAAAAGAAACAAAATCATAACGGACACTCCATATTTATTTTGATATGTTAATTCTTTCGACAATTTAAATCCGTGTTTTTGATTTAATTAACTATCTTATTAGGATGATAAAGAGAGTGATTTAGTGATTCTGGATTGTGTTTTAACCCTTAAAATCTACGGGATCAAAGTGTTAAAATCCAAATCTCTAAAGTCCAACCCAGAAACCATGTCCAGGATACTCATATGCTTGCAGGCGCACACAGTACGTAGCAAAAAAAAAACATGTTTTGTCCAGAAATGAACCCTAACCCAGGTCAATGTAACTGAGGAGTCAAAACGCATGTCAACTAGGAGTCTATAGGACTGCCTAGGGCAACTAACTCTTCACGCAGCCTAGCTCCCCTAGTCTTGCATACATGTCAAGCAAGCCTGGTCAGTCAAGATTGATTTCATTGATCTGAAGCAGAAGGCCTGCAGATAAATATCAGGCTAAAAAATTATAGACGAAAGAGATATCTTATATTTTCTACCATGCTCATGAGCGGTGAGTATCTAACGATTATTTATTAGTCAATGACGATATTAATTTGTACCAAAATTATGATACATACATTCGGCAAACTCTAATTTTCTGTCCGATCTTGCACGGCATGTCAAAGGAGAATAGTCATATGTTCTTATATTGACTTCCATAAGAAGAAGATGTATAGTTAGGTGACACATGAATGACATGATGAGTTGATGAAGAAATTCTTTAAGCTTCGTTTGAAAGAGCATGTCTTTCTTTTACATCCATACTCGAAGAATATATTGTTTGGTAAAGTTTGGCATCCAAATTAAGATTCCGCATGGTGATTGATTCGATGAAATATATACTCTTCGATTCAAAACTAGAGATGTAGATACTAAATGAGCCGATATTCAACTCCTTCCTCACTCTATCAACGGAAACTTTATTTGTACATCTGATTACAAGACGTCTCAAAAAAAAAAAAAAAAAAAAAACAGATCTCGGATACCTAGCACCACTTGGCTTCCCAATTTGTGATTGAGCATGTTCTCTAATGATTTTCGACGTACTTGTTGCTTCATTTCCACATTAGACTTGACATAGAATCAAGCAAACATTTGATGTCAATATGTATCGACTAATATAATGTTCTCAGAAGATGTAGACTTCCGTTGATGATTTTTCAGAAATATTAAGAGTCTCGTATCATATCATGTCTGACTCGTTAGATACGTTACTACCATAAAGGTAAGACTCGCAGCCTAGAAGGAAAGAGAAGGTTTGGATTTTGGCATAGAAACAAGAAACCTCTTTTATTTTATTTTTCGAAAACACGTGTTTTTGGATTAAAATCTTGGTTAAAAACTCGCGTACATTTAGGCAGCAGAGGGAAGCAGTTCAGTTAATGTAACTTTCATCTTCCTCGTCTGGACAGGCAGACACCAGTTTAACATTTCAAAGTCTTCCACTTGAGGATAGACGAGTACTTTCTTCTCTCTCCCATATTTCTGTTATAAGGTGTGGGCATAAGTCAAGACCCTTCATCTTTGAATTTCCCATCTACTTTATGTTTCTCTTTGGCTGCTGAGAGAATGTAAGGAAACCCAAGAAGACTTTTTGACTATTCATTCACACCGTGTTGGAACCAAAGAAGTGATTCTGGATCCTCAGAAACTCACACAATAACGGTTTCATGTTCCTGGGAATCTCTGTTAGGAAGATAGCAGAAACCCAGAGTTCAATTCCGTTTTGGAGAGTTGTGGAGGTAAGAGTTGTCTAGAACTTTGGTGCTTCTTGTTTTGACTTGTAAGATTTAGAGTTGGTCAATTTGTTCCATTGCTCTAGTACAAAGGATTACATGTCTTATAACCAGTTCATTGAGAATTGTAATGATATATACTTGGGTGTGTTTGCAGAAAATGTTTCTCTGTTAACTTGTGGAAAAGACTTGCTCTTTATGTTGAACGATTCTTGTCTTGAATCCATTAGTTTTCTTCAATTGCCCCAATAATGCAAATTTTTCAAATTTTTCAAGTTTTTCAATCAGCAACCTATGATCCAACTCTATCTATACCTGGTAGGTGCCAACTGTTATTGATTCATGAAATTTGGTTCTAGGCCTAAAATCTTGTGGAAGTTTTGTGTCTTTTTTGAGTGTGTCTGCAAGCAGATTTTAGATGTTCCCATTTACCTTTTAGTAACATCTGAAAATGCAGCAGATTCTTTTGTAGTTTGAAAGGAGATTGACAATGCAGTAGGGGTCCTCATGTCTCATTCCAGTTGGTTGGCAGAGCATGTAGAATAAAATAGCCACCTAGATGTGTATTGTAGAGTTCATAAGCTATAGAAATGTGACTGTCGCTTCTTATTCAATTGATTGACAACTCACTCGTGCATTCCCCATCTGTCTCCTTACAAAACAGCGAGTTGTTGACATGTTTTTGTTTGTGTACTCTCACAGGTTGAGGATTTTGATTGATCTGTGCTAATTTTCGAAGTAAAAAAGAGGGTGATGACTTGTTTCTCTTGCTTGTTTAGCCAGAAGGCAGCTTCTTCAGTTAAACGGACTGTTGAAATAGATGAAGGTGAGATGCTGATGCCTTTATTCTGTTGTTCCTATGTAGAGATCATTGGAGAATTGAATAATTGATATCCATCCAAATATGATTTGTTCCAATATTAGCTATATTAGCTACTTCAGCTCAATTAGCTGCTGCTTCCCATTGTGCAATAGTGGGAAATTTTTTGTAAGTCAAACATGGGTCTTCGAAAACCAAAACAGGTGCATTTTTCTATGCTTCATGCTTTCATAGTATAAGCATCGTCTACTGAATCTGAACCACTTAGAAGTATGTGGCTCAAAGCCTATTATAGAAACTTGCTGTCTTGCCCATAAATAAATCAATTTCAATTTCATCTGTGAATGGCTTACCTTCCAAATCATGATAACCCCTGGCCTTATTACGGGATCACATGGTCATTCAACAAAGACTGCTTTCCTTTTTGTGTACAAATTGCTTTAGATTTGGGAGTTCGCTTTCTATTTACTATTAGGGCTAGGATGCGCCTTTTAGTCTGTTCTCTCATTTACTTTGTGTAACTACACAAATTATGCATGAAGAGGACTTTGATACATCCTTTGATCATTTTATTTTGACTATATGCTCTCAAAGTTTTTCTGATGATGTCTTGTTTTGTTTACTATGTATTACATGCCATTAAATTGCGCTGTGTTACTATGTCCATAACTTCAACTGTCAAGCTTTTCAACAAAAGGAAAATAATGTTCTATTTGAGGTTTTGCATTGCATTTCTATCCTACCGTAAAGGCTTCTAAATGTGATTGTATGGGTGCAGTTGTTTCAGGTATTTTGAATCTCAAACTGTACACTTACAAGGAACTGCGGAATGCCACTGAAAATTTCAGTGGCGAAAATAAAATTGGGCAGGGAGGCTTTGGCTCCGTATACAAGGTAATATCACAGAGAATGCTTTTTGGTTATCACTTTTGAGGAATACTTGGTCAATACCACTTGATTGTCCTAAAAACTCTTCCATTGACTTTTGCCTCCACATTGTTGTGATATGTGTTCGATCAGGGAACACTCAAGGATGGCTCTGTGGCAGCAATAAAGGTATTGTCAGGAGATTCTAAGCAAGGGTCGCGAGAATTTTTGACAGAAATTGAGGTGATTGCAAGTGTTAATCATGAGAACCTAGTTAAGCTATATGGTTGCTGTGCCGAAGGAAATCACAGGATATTAGTTTATGGCTATCTCGAGAATAATAGCCTTTCACAAACTCTTCTTGGTAAGTCCATTACTTGGTCTTTATTTGAATTAATTGAATGTCTGGATGATGACTTAGTCCTCTGCATTTATAGGTGGAGGCCAAAGTGGCATCCAATTTAGTTGGCAAACAAGGTGTGAAATCTGCATTGGTATTGCAAGGGGGCTCGCTTACCTCCATGAGGATGTTCAACCCCATATTATTCACAGAGACATTAAAGCAAGCAATATTCTCCTTGATGAAGACCTCACGCCCAAAATTTCAGATTTTGGTCTTGCAAAGTTCATCGCTCCCAACTTGACCCATGTTAGTACCCGTGTCGCTGGAACAGCGTAAGTTCGCTATTTCCAGTTCTACTCTGTTTATATTTCCTGTGGAATTCATATGAAAGTAATTTATGTACCACTCTGAGGGTTTCAAAGAAATAATTGAAAAAACTTTAGTTCGAAAAGTTTGTCCTAAAAGATTTATCAAACTGGTGAAAGTCTTTGGTGTTGGTAGTATGCTAGTTTGATTTTAGAAGTTGTCCGAACATCAATATAGCCTTCACGCTATAGTTTAAGAAATAGTATGGATGTCTGAAGGTTACATGACTGAATAATGATACAATTTTACTTTAATATCATGGTATTTCAGAATGTTAATGACTTGACTTCATGGTCTAGCTCTAAAAGTATTTTTTCTGTTCCAGTTTTTTTTTTTTTCAAAATGTTTTCTTAAATTACACATGTTTGTTGACCTATTTGGGTTCCTGATTGATTTTTTCAGAGGTTACTTAGCACCTGAATATGCCATACGAGGCCAAGTGACAAGGAAAGCAGATATATATAGTTTTGGTGTTTTAGTCTTGGAAATTGTTAGCGGCAGGTGCAACACAAACAGACGTTTACCGCCCAAAGAACAGTATCTCCTTGAAAGGGTATAAATCTATGAAGCTAGTGTCATCAATAAGTATTTCCTCGTATCACTAAATTAAATTATTTGGACTAGATTATAGCTTTTACTTGTTCTTTGTAGTAAGGAGGAAAGATTTCTTCTTGAAAGGGCATACTTATGATTTTTAATGTTGTTAGTACTCAGTATAACTTGCATATTACAAGCTTTCAACAAATGATTTATCATCCATATAAGTACTCCATATAAATACAAAGGCATCCATGTTTCACAGTGAATATTTACTAGGGACCCTGTAATTACATTGAAATGTGTTAAAAAGTGAAACTACATGAAATGTTCCAGAACTTTGAGTTTTCTTTGAGCTGCTTTAGGCGCTGTTTATTTGTGAGAACCCTCTCCTTAATTTTAAAAGTTATCCTTTTTCATTTTCTTGCATAATATATGTTTTGGCTTCATAACTTGGTGTCATCTCCAATTGAATATCCTACTGAGATATGTAATAGTTAATAATTGGCAAATCTAAAATATACTGATAGGATCTTGAGAAAACTTATTGAAATAATTTTTTTGCTGTTGCAGGTATGGGAACTGCATGAGAGAGGTCAGCTGGCGGAGTTGATCGATACTTCTTTAAATGAAGATTTAAATGTTGAAGAGGCTTGCAGATTCATGAAGATTGGTCTTCTTTGCACTCAAGACAAGCCTAAGCTCCGACCATCCATGTCTATGGTTGTTAAGATGCTGACAGGTGAGATAGACGTGGATGAGGAGAAGATAGACAAACCTGGAATGCTTTCTGAGTTCATGGATCAGAGAGATTCAGCTGAAGTTAAACACTCATCTTACTCACTATCACCTTCTGGAAGGGTTCTCCATTCGTCATCCTCCTCAGAACAAGTCACTACTTCATTTGCTACCATGACCTTCAATTCTATATATGACCGAAGCAATTAGGACTATGAAGCTTTCTGGTACTGTTTTGTTTGGTTAGGATCCATATTAGTCTTAATTGTTGTTTACTTGTTTTGGAGAGCAAGTGGACATATCATTCTTTGCTTTCCTAAGCTATGAAATAGCCCTTCAACCATTTTGTAGGGTAACAGTATTCATGTAAAGTTTTATAATCACCTAGGCTTTATCTTCTTTAGTCTGTAAAGAAAGTCCTGACTCCTGTCTATATAAAGACCCTTACATTCCTGCGTCTAAATCCAGGTATCATGTATAGAGACCTTCTCTTTTTGATGAATACTGTGTGCTAGAACCCAGATTGAACTTGAATGCATGTGCTCTCGGAGAAAGACTGCAATTATACAATATTGTGGAATTGAGGTACCAAACCTAGTAATGGCTAGTTTTTTATGTATGAAGATGAAATTGTAGTTTGATCATCCTAAAAGAATATACAAAAGAATTGAAAACAGGAACCACATCAACAATTTGTATATCTCTATATGAAAACTCTCTAGCTAGTTTCTATTTCTGTAGCATCTGTACCACAGAATAAGAAAGCAGAGGACTCTATATCCAACTATGAAACCCAGCATCACGGCCAAATTGCTCCATTTTTGTGTGTCTCTCAAATTCTGCTGTCTTAACAAGTCATCCCCATATAGATTGCATACTCCATCAATAATCTGAATGCACCTTCTTCCCTGCTCCCCTCCATACTCATTTATCATAAAGCACTCAAAAGGGTACTTGAAAAGACTCGAGTAATGCATGAAAAGCCAGTAACTTGGAATGTTATCCTTCGGAATGAAGTAGCCCGAAAAGAGAAAGAATGATCCCATTAGCCCTGAAACAACTGATGTCCCCATGATGAAGTTCGGCACGAGAGCGCTGAAACATGCTACAACAGAATTGGACATCAGAAGAACCATCCAGACCACAAGATTGAAGTAGATGAACTTGTCGACGTCTCCCCTCAATCCAATCAACCAGTAAACCGGAGTGGTAAAGAGAATACCGACCATCAAAAGGAAAGGAAGAAATATGAGGGTATTTGCTATAACATAAGAGGAAACTCTATAAGCTCCTTTGGAAGTTTCACTCATTAGTATTCTTCTCTCTTGTAAAAAAATCGGCAGCCCTTCTGTAGTGGACGATAGCAAGAAAGTGAGGCTGAAGGCAAAAAAACCAGTTTGGGTTTGTAAAGCAATTGTACTTTGTTCTCTGCCTACATTCAGAAATATGGTTCCCAGCAGTAACCCAGCTACCAAGGCTTGTATGACTCTTGTGACAAACAGTTGTCTGGTTCTGAAAATGTTGCTGCAAAATCTTTCTCCTAGTATAACAACTTCCTCGAGTCTAGAATTCCGGTAGAGTTGCTTCTTTTCTTCTGAACTGTGAAAATGAAGCTCAAACTTGTGATTACCTCTGAGGAAACGTTGGTTGCTCAAGGCTTCTGGGATTTGTGTATCCAAGCTTTCAATAACATCGATTGCAAATTCAAGCATGTTGACACGGTTGGGGATGCGATGGCCTGCAAACTTGAGCCTTTCTTTGAGAAGACGCATGGATCCGTTGTGCATGACAGTTCCACTGGAAAGCAGAACAAGGCGATCAAACATCTCTAGGATCCGAAAACCAGGTTGGTGAATGGTGAGAACAATAGTCTTGCCTTGATTGACAACCATTGTTTTGAGCAATGACACTATATGGAAAGCTGAGGCAGAATCCAGGCCTGAAGTTGGTTCATCAATCAGAATCACAGCTGGATCATGCACTAAATCAACTCCAACCGAAACTCTGCGCCTTTCTCCACCCGAAATTCCATTATTGCTTGATCCCCCACCGATTCTTGAAGCTGCAACATGTTCCAGCCCAAGCTCTTTCATCAGCTGCCTCACTCTGGTTGCAGCCTCACTTCTCCCACCAGGAAGCCTCAGTAGGGCACTATACGTTAGTGTTTCTTCGACTGTAAGTAATGGGAATAGAGCATCATCTTGAGTAACATACCCTGACATTCGCCGAAAACTTTCAGCCTCCATGGGAAGACTATTTACCAGCACTTGACCACTACACACTTTCCTTGGGGAGATCTTTCCAACAAGAATCTCTAGCAAGGTGGTTTTCCCAGCTCCACTAGGACCAGCTATTGCAGTTATCTCACCAGGCCTTGCTTCACAGTTCACATTCTTCAAAATGAAGGTTGGAACTCTCCTGGAACTAGCACCACCACAAAGCACCTTCATTCCATCAAACTGAGCACATAGTTTGTAGCTCAGATTTCTGGTTTCAAGTCTGTATGGAGTTCTCTGGCCACCACGGACCGGATTCTTCACCGGCAACTCCATTGTGAGGAAAGAGTGAAAGCTTGAGAGAAAATGCGATATTTGTCGAGTGTTTGAGAGTTATTATGGGAGATGAGCTAACACACCAAACTTGGTGTTACCACACAAGTTAACCTAGAGAAGAAGCCAGCTTTGATAAAAGGGATAAACTTAAGGCACATGGAAAACTAGTTGACTTGGTATTGCTTTCTTAGTGTTTAGTTGTTGGCAATGGAAAATGGAAGTTCTGGGAGTTGGGAGAGGTTCAAGAAACCAGAGAAAGAAAGAGAGGAAGAGGATGACTTGCTTTATTGGGAAGTTCATAATTTCAGGTGAGCTGATTATTGACTGTGTAGGGTTGGTGTTAGTTGCTTCACTATCTGCCCACTCTTTAACTCATCAGCTCAGCAATCTGGGGAGTTTGGTTGGAAAATTGCTAATGAAATGGACCAATTAGTCAAGGACAACAATAGGAGTACACAAAATTGTGTTATCAATATCTAGTATTATTTGGTCAAGCAGCATAATCTTCTTTTAGTAAGTAAGAGGTTGTGAGTTCGACTTAAGTAAATTATAATATATGATTAAAAAAAATTGTGTTATCATTTTAAAGCTTGACATATGCTTTTGGCGGGTTGACCCTGCCTAGGCCCAACTTACCAATTTATTTTCTTTTCTTTCAATTAAGGAATCAGGGTGGTAAATTCATCTTATTGAAAGGTCTGTTTTGCCCTTTTATCGTCTCAGTCCCTTTGAGCAAGTCCATCCATGCCAAAAAAATTCAACCCAGGTTAGATGTCACCTAGGAATCCAACCCAAGTGAAAAAAAAACCCTCCCACCCATGAATGAGTTTTTTCCCCAATTCAACCTAGGTGAGATTTTGGGGGAGAGAAGTGACCCAGGTCTAACCCAGGTTACTTGCGCCACATCAGCCCATTCCTCTCAACGTGGCCGACGTCAGCGCGAGGACCTCAGACACAGACGCTCCAAACGAGCGGGTCTCCCGCACGAACCAATCGCGCGCCAGGCATCCTACGTGCAACCTAGTATTTTGTTGTGATGCGCGACCTGGTGTGGCCCACCAAAAACGCGTCTCATGGACATAGGTGACTGACGAAAATTTAAATGCAACGGTCAGCAAATTCTGACCGTTTCTTTCCTTTAAAATATGAATCAGACGACTTAGAAAAATATCGTTGGGATTAATTTTTTGTGGTTAAAAAATAAAAATATGACCGAAGGTGAATTAATGAAAACAATTTAACCACTCTTTTTAAAAGGGGGAGAATAATAAAAATGGTAAAAAAATTATTTAAAAATTTACGAACTTCTCTATTTTAAAGAAGAAAAGTCGTATATATAATACCTAACACCATTTTGTATACGGCATATAAAATCATAAAATTATAAGTCTTTTACAAATTATTTAAATATGTCACGTTGTTGTTTTCACCATCATTGATTTGCAACTAAAATCATTATTCACACTTAAAAACGTTTTTTTAAATTTAATAAACAGTCACTGTCACGTGACAACAATTTCACATTTCTGACAGGTGGAAACTGCTGCCCAGTCATAGTGACCTAGAGTGACCTAGAGTGACCCAGGTCACTTCATTCAATCTAACCCAACGGGTGAACTTGCTCTTAATGTGCGAACTCAACAACAGCCTTTGTCTTGGTTTCAACTCGGTGACTTGTTTGGCAAGCCCTTTTGGATTGGAAAATACTCATGCTTTAGAATTTTCTTGGCAGTAACTTTTTTTTTATTATTGAAATTCTTGTTAGTAACATTGGAACACGTTCATAATGTATATTATTATTATTTTATTAAGAACACCCTTCTTTTTTTTATTTTTGAAAATAAATAAATAATAGCATTATTTATCCATATGGCTGGAATACATGGTGACAAGAGAAGATGCAAATCTGCTAGGGTGTGGGAATGGGCTCGGGTCCTTGGGCCTGGGTCTAAACCAGAACTCCAAAAAAGTCAGGTTTGGAATTGGGTTGTTGGGCCTTATTTCAAACTGACTGTGTCTTAAGTCGTGGTGTTTGGATATCTTGGCAGACTGAGCAAACTAGCTGCAACTAGATGGATTTATGAAGCTTAGAGTACCGCAATTGAGCGCGTTGGCTCTAGTTTTTATGTTTCTTTAGTATCTTGTTTTGTATCTAATTTAATCCTCTGCTAAACGTTAAGCTCATTTCAGTCATTTGAATAAGTGAGCTAATTGTCTAATGTAATGGTGGTTTGATGCCATTATGGCTTAAGATTTATCAATGAAATATTTTACCTTTCAAAAAAATCCATATGGCCGGAATACACTTACATCAATTATCGGGTTACCAAAGCTCTTTGCTAGTAAAAAAAATCAAACTAACTGATGAATACCCTCATTGCAAACAGATTTAGCTCGATCATGAGCTTACATACAATTGGCTCTAAACTCCTACCAAAACATTATTAATTGTATACATGAAAAATTATTAAAATTAGAAACTTATAAAAGGACTCTATATCGTCGAATTAGAGTAAAACATAAGCGCCATGCGTAGAAAATGTTGTTACATAAGTCCAACAATGAAACATTGATTGTCCATAATGAGGATTAAACTACGTGGAAACGTTTCTTGATTTAAAATTAAATCCAGGGTTAATGCTCGCCAGTTACAAAAGGGAACACGAGCTCAAGCCAGAAAGAGAGACTTTCGACATTTCTGAAATACAATTATGACATAAAGCTCAGAAGTCACCAAAACTCCGTGAAAAACCATTAAGCCATTGGGAGGTAATTCGTTCACCACCAAAACAGAAGAACTCTTATCCACAGGGGCAACCCTTGTGAACCCCAAGCTGATTCAAGAAGTGGCCAACACCATTGAATCCAAACCAAGCCCGGAGAGAGAATCAGAGGATTACTTACAAAGATTGTACCTCAGGGGCGGAGCCAAGTTAAGGCTTGGGAGGGTCCGGACCCCCCTTGCATTCCTAAACAATCCAAGCAAACATCATTAGTCTCCTTCATTTTAGCTTAATTGTTGTTCAAATTCCTTAATGAACCACCCCCCCCCCCCCCCACCCCCAAAAAAAAAAAAATAACAAAATGCATATTTGTTTTAAGGTGTTTTAATATTTTCTAGAAAATTATTAACAAATTCTTTCCTTTTATGTTATATTGTATTTAATAGATCAAACTTGAAATGATTATTTGTTTACTTTTCATTGTCAATCTATTCTTTAATGAGCGTAATAAAATTTTCTCTTCCGTTTCTCATTTATATTCTCTCATTAGAATGTAGATAGTGGTAGCTTATTGTCGAACAATTTTTTTATTTGGACCCCATAACCCTATATTAATCCTGGTTCCGCCCTTGTGTACCCACATTTTCAATATTGAACAAAAAAAATTATTTTGTACATGTGTTAGTTTGTTATTTGTTCACAAATTTCTATGTTTACAACTATATATATAGGATCCGGTTCAAGGGCCATTGTTTTTTACACACTTTTTTACACTCTTTCATGGCCATCAGATTTAAAAATTTTCAACGGTCTAGATCACTTGCCAATATGATGTCAACAAAAAAAATGTGATCTGGCATGTAACATGGCGTTTTCTATTTTCATAGCAAATTAGATTTTACACCAAATCAAATTCTAACTTTTCGAAAATCAAAATCAGATCATACACAATAAAAAGAAAAAAAAAAAGAGGAAGAACGTAGAATATATGAGTTGCTAACACCCAGCAACTTCCAAAAACATTCATCACATTCCCATCGACATATCCATCAGTAAGAAAAAAAACACAGTTTACAATTCTTTTTTTTTAATAAAAAAACACAGTTTACAATTGAAATTTTCCAAGTTATCTAATGCGAAATTTTCCAAAGCATTTATCTAATACAATTGAAACCTAGATCTCATTAAATGTATATCAGGTTGAAATAGGAACTTATATCTGAACATTCTATGGTGGTCAAATATATTTTTTCCAGCATCCTTTGCGATTATTACTCCAATTCCTTAAAGAAGCATAAACCGTACACTTACCAAAGGCAACCATACATATATGTACCCCATGTCAATTTAGTTTCTTAAGTTTTTCTGGGGGGCTATTTAACTAAGATGCAGGTTTCTTTGGCAGTATAATTTATCAAATACCATAAACTTCAATTCAATTACTAAACCTTAAATCTTGTTTTTTGTAATACTATGTCGACAAAAAAAAAATTAATTTGTTCTTATGAATCTATATTCTTGTTGCAAGTAGGTAGATGAGAGATTCGAGATTCTAGTTAAAGATGGTGCTTTCGATGTTTGTTCTTCTGCCCTTCTTGTGCATCGTTCTTCTTCTGGCATTCTTCCTCTCTTTTTTTTTTTTTTTTTTTTGGTGTGTGTATGAGCTAATTTTGATTTTGCAAAAGTTAAAATTGGATTTGGTTTTATTTTTTAATAAAGAAATGTAAAATCTAATTTGTTATGAAAATAGAAAACTCCACGTCACATGCCACGTCACATTCTTTTTGTTGACATCATATTAGCAAGTAATCTAGACTGTTAAAAAATTTAAAATCTGATGACCATGAAAAAGTGTCAAAAAATGTGTAACAAACAATGGCTCTTGAACTGAAGTTATATATATAGGAGGTTTGAATGGCAATTCTAACATTACTTTAGAATTAAGATAGGAGGTTTGACTGTTCATGAATAGTGATTGATCTGCCACGAGATTAACTGTTGATGAATAGTAGTTTGTTTGCAATTAACTGTTGATGAATAGTACTATGTCTGCATCTGGGTCTTGATTATCTTGTTTTACTGGAAATCGGCATATGGGTCTTGACTATCTTCATAATCGGCCCACTTGATTGGATGACTGGGAGAGCTTTGATGACTATGAGTCGATGATTCTGATGGTGAAGGATTACTTTCTTCATCTGATGATAAAGTAGCTGCCTGCTTTAATAATTGTCTGGCCAATTCTTTTAATTCTTCTGCTTTGGAAGATGAAGATGAACTGGAGGCTTTGTTTTTAGAAGAAGATGGTAACTGAGGAGCTTGAGTATTTAACTGAGGGATTGGAGATGTTGACTGGGTAGGAATGATATTTCCAGATTTGGATGGATTAACTGAAAATTCTTCACTGAACTGGGATAAGACTCTTTCGGAATTGAATTTATCCCACCATTTGACTAGGAATTGTCTGAGGACCATAAAATTTTCAGGATCCAATTTATATTGCCATTTGAAGATCCAAGGGATTTTGTATTTGGACATGAATTGGAGAATGAGGGAAAATCTCTTTTCATAGTCGGTGAAGGTCATGACTGAACTAAATTTTGTAGCTGCATTCTGGAGATCAACGGGTAATAGGTCATAAGGGCGACCGTGGTTATCCCACCAATCACCGAACCACATGGGGAATTGACGGTTGAATCTTCGATCAAAATTTAAAAACCATGAATGGGAAAAATCTTCTGTTTGATAGAGGAAGATTTTACTCCATGCTTTAATGTACTCATGATAGGTAAAGGTAATGGATTCATATGTGTGAGGAGAGAAGGGGAATCACCCCATTGTGATAATGAAATAATACGGATTATGTAAAGAGAATGATATAATATTTTTGATGGATCTTTTAGATCATGGATTGGTTTAATAAAGAGTGACTGAGTTTTGAATAGAATGTCTCTATAGAATGTCAAGGGTTTTCCCGGAGGATAATGAGTATTGGGGCCAAAAAAATGTTTTACTAAAGATGCAGGATTTTTTAGATGACTCAGGGAAGGTTCAACATAAAATATGAACCGTTCGGTTCTGGTAATGTAAGGAGATTATTTTTTATAAATAACTGGAGGGTATCCGGTTTTGTAGGGATCATACTGGTTTACTAAAACGGACTGATAATTGGGTTTAGTTGGACTGAGGGTGCTACCGAGAGCACTGTATTGATTGACTAGGGGAATATGATGATGTTCTGCATAAGGAACAATGCTTGGAGTAATGCTTGGTTTTGACTCAGGTGATTCTGTTTTAATAGGTGGAGATGACTTGGTGTTTTAATAGGTAGAGATGACTTGGATATTGATTTTGATTTGTCGGGATTTCTCCCTTTGGAGGAAAAGGAACTGGGCTTCATGAGTTGGCGCCCTGTAGAAATACACGAGTTAGGAAATCTGGGATGTGATTGTCACTGCCTTTAATGAATGCAATTTCAAAATCAAAAATACTTAAGATTGCTTGCCAACGGGCAAAGATTTGTTTACTAGCAATGTTTTGAACATCTTTTTCTAAAACATCTTTTGCACTTTTACAATCAACTCGGACTAAAAATTTTTGATTTAATAAATCATCTTGAAATTTACTGATACATAGAACAATTGATAAAATTTCTTTTTTGATAGTACTATAGTTTGATTGGGCCGGGTTCCAAACCCCAGAATGAAAACGAACTATTTGTTCTGGATGATTGGGAGAAGTTTGTTGTTTGAGGATACCTCCATAACCAATTTCAGAGGCATCAGTTTCTACAATTTTATAGGAATTCGGAAGAGGAATGCCTAAGCATGGTAATGTTTTAACATGACTTTTAATTTCTTTAACTAAGGTCGTATGAATTGAAGTCCAGGGGGGAGGATTTTTTTGTAATCTATAATAGAGGTTTGCAGTGTTTCCTAAGATTTTTGTAAAAATCGGCTACGTAATTTAAGGATCCTAAGAATCTTTGTAATTGATTTTTATCTAAAATGACGTCCGGGAACTTATCAGCAAATTGAATGGCTCTATCGATGGGTCTAACTTGAAGTTGGTGAATGTTGAATCCAAGAAAGCGAATGTTGGTCTGGAATAATTTGATTTTCGAGGCAGAAACAACTAAACCATTATTTTTTATTATGGAAAAGAATTGGTGTAAATGTTTCCAATGCTGGTCAATTGACTGTGAAAAGATTAGGACATCATCAATGTAGACGATGGAAAAATGACTGTAGGGGTTAAAAATATCGTTCATTATATTTTGGAATTCACTAGGAGCATTTTTTAGGCCGAATGACATAACATTCCATTCATAATGGCCAAAAGGTGTGACAAATGCGGTTTTGTATTTATCGGTTTCACTTATCTGGATTTGCCAAAATCCTGACTTCATATCAAATTTACTAAAGATAACGGATTTGTTTAATCTATTAATGAGGTCTCTTTTATTGGGAATAGGATACCTGATCCATTCTAAGATTGAATTGAGAGGTTTATAATTGATGACTAATCGAGGAGTCCCTCTTTCTAGTTCAGCATTTTTCTGAACATAGAAGGCAGGGCAAGACCAAAGTGATTTACTATGGCGAATAATGTTTTTGTTAAGTAAGTCATTAATCTCGTTTTTACAGAAATCCATGATTTCATGGCTCATTTGGATTGGGCGAGCCTTGGTAGGAATATTTTTCTCATTAAATTCTTGGGTGTAAGGAAGAGAAACAATGTGTTTTTTCCTGTGCCAAAAGGCAGTAGGGATATCAGAACATATTTCTTGGATGATTTTTTCCTCGAAAGTTTTGATTTTTTGTTGAAGAGAAGAATTTTGGAGTTGATTTTCAATTCTTTTAAAATTAATTTCTTCTTGAAGAAAAGCCATTTGTTTAGTTTTTGTTTGAATGGAATTAATGGTTTTTGAAATATTATTTTCTTGGAATGCTTTTAGGGTATGGATTTCTGGGTTAGAAAGAAAAGTAAATTTAACTGGTTCATTAAAGGGATAGGTAATAATACCATCATATTCAGTTTTGAAGGGATAAATCAAGGTAATGAAAGGAAGTCCTAAGATTATTTTATCGGTTAAATTTTTTACTAGGACAAACGAAGTTTTGAAACAGACATTATTTTGGCATATATGGGCTTTAGGGATTTCGTATTTAATATCCATTTTTGTTCCATTGGCTGATCTTAAGGATTCTTTTGTTTTTTCAAAATATTTTGAAGGTATTAAGCCTTCCTGGATGCAATTAAGATCTGCGCCAGAATCAATAAGGGCTGGAATTGTTAATTGGAAATCTTTTATTTTGAGTTGTACAGTAGTGTACCATTTTTTCAATTGGATTTGGCGTATGGTACTTATAGTATTACTTTCAGAAGTTTCAGCTTCATTATTTACTGGGGATTGGTTTGGGAAAAGATTTTTAGGAGGATCCTGTAAATTAAGAAATTGATTATTGATTTTAAGTAAATTTATCTCTTGTTTCATTTCGTTATTGTTATTTGTAAGTTCTAAATGTGTTTCTTGCAGGGCATGGATTAGATGCTTAATTGTTTTTACTTCTTGTTGCAAATCTTGGATTGTTATTTCTTTTTTATTAGTAGAAAATTTATCAAAAGTTGTAGTTAGGCTAATTTTTTGTGGGGGAGGATTAATTATATTTTCTTGGGTGATTAAATTTTTTAATTTTTTGAGGTATTCGGTTTTAAGTTCAGGATTATCTATTTTACTTATTAAATCAATTAATAGTTCTTCTTGTTTGGAAAGAACATTGATTGTTTTGCAATCACAAGCATCCTTACACCCAAAAGTAATATCTGGGGAAGAATGTTCATCGGATTCTTGAGAAGAAGATTCCATCAAAGAGATGTCATCTTCTGAATCAGTATTTCTTAATTCTAAAGTTTGTATGAGTTTTTCTTTTTCTTCTTGACTGATTTTTAATTGATTAATAGTATTTTTAACTGGACAGTTATTTGCAAAGTGGTCAGTCTTGTTGCATTTAAAACATTTGATTTTACTCTTATCAAAAGATTTTTTCTTTAGTTGATGATTTGGTTTTTTGGACCAATTTTTTCTAAATTTATTTTTGGAATAAAAATTGTTTGATTCAAAGTTGGTTTTATAAGGTTTAAATTTTTGTTTTGAATGATAAGGAATAAATTTGTTGCTTGCCTTTTTTCTCCTTGAAGGAGGTAAGGGGGGGGGGGGTAAGCCATATTGTTCACAAAAATTTCCTAATTCATATTTAGCTGTTTTCTTATCTGATTTCATTTGGGCATTTAGTTTCATATCGATACACATCTTTAATCCTTCTTTTTGAATAACTGTAATTATATTTCCATAAGTTAAAGAATCATAGTTAATGTGACCTGTTTCATTACTAAGGACTTGTCTGATTTTATGGGCAAATAATTTTGGGAGACCATTTATGAATTTTTCTTTCCAAAATGGTTGGTTACTATCGTCCCTAAGCATAACTCGATAAATGAAAACATCTTTGTACCATTTGAAGTCACTTAAGGTGGGACACCTAAGGTTACTGAGTTGATCATGAATTCTGGAGGTAATATGACTAGGGGTACCTATGAAGTGTTGGATGATTGTATAAAATAATGTGTTAACTGCATCAGAAATTCTCATTCATGTACGTTCGTCAAAGATGGTAGTCCCATCTTCATCTCGTTTAATGACATATTTAATAGATGACCTAGAGTCAGGAGTGAGATGTTTTTCCCACCAGGAATGAAGCATTCCTGTAAGTCCTATGGAAAGTATGTCAATGATTTCGGGTTGACTGAAATTATGATTAGTGACATAGCTATTGGCTGCCATGGACATGTGATGTAATTTATTTAGGATTTCTTGTTCTGATAAATTATCAATGTTCCATTCATAAGTTTTATCTGAAGAAACTGAGAATTGATTGTTAAAATGATTACTAGGTTGTATATCTAGAGGGAGAGGACGTTCTGTCCAAGTTTTAAAAGGTTGTTTCTTGGGATGAATTATTCTATCTAATTTTAAGGATTCTGTGTTTAAGTTTTGAAATATCCGGCTTAATTCTGAAATTTGGCTAGTGTCACTAGAATCGTTATCTGATGAAGTGGTTTGTTGGGTGTGAATTACGGCAATCCTACTAGATTCAGGTGTTTCAGATTTTAATTTTTCTAACATTCGTTCGATCTTTTGAATGGAAGAAGTAGGGTTGATGGTAGGTTTGTTTAATTCACTGAAATGGACTAAAGGTGTTTCTGGTTTGGGTTGTGGTAGAACGTTGGTTTTAGAGGATATGTTATCGATTTTTATTTGGACTAATTTCAGTTTACCCCTGTTAACTTTATGTCAATCATCATGTTAGTCCCTCTTTTTTCAATTTTCATCAGCCGTGCCCACAGTTCCGATCTCCGTCAAATTATTCAGTTAAGTGATGACGCGGCATCAGGCAAAAAGCCAAATTCCCAAAATAACCTTTCACTGTTTTCCCTCCATTAACACACATCTCGAAAAATAAGTTCGCACTAATCTAATACACATCCCAAAAAAGCAACCCCATTCTCCCATCACAACCGTGCCCTAGTTAATTTAGCAGCTCTCTATCTCCACCGAAACCCCATATTAACTCTTTGCCTCCCAAAAACCCCCAAATCTGGTTTTGATATAAAACCCAGATTACACACCTACCCCATCCTTAAACACCCAAATTACAGCGCCCACAATGGCTGGGAATGAGATTGAGGTGTGGATACCACGAGCGGAAGGTGCTCCAGATGAAATTCCTCCTTACAGTGAGTTTACGGTTCCTTGAAACTAATGGTTTAGTGGATTTACGGGATCGACGAAAAGTTTATTGCTTAGTAGGGTTTATGTCTTCATTTTGTGTATTGAATCCTCATATTTGGGGTTTCGAGGTTTCTGTGTGGGTTTGAAAGCTTTTGAACATGTGTATTGTTGGAGCTCAAGTTTGGTTTAGGACCTTTGGTTTATATATTGCATTTGGGTTTGATTAATCTGGGTTTGTTTATTGAATTTTGTCAAGTTGTGTTTGTTGTACATGGTTTGGGCATGTTAAAATATGAACATGTGGACCTTAATTGCTTTTCTCAGAAGTGGGTGTCTGGGTTTAATTTGTTAGTTTGTTTTTGCAATTTGTTGGGTAGTTAACATACAACTATTCTTTTAACATGCAGCACACCCGGATTATTTCACTATAAAGATGTATCATGGGGGATTGATAAGGGGTAATACATACGTTGGTGGAAAAATTAGCTATTATGACAATGTCGACAAGGACATGATTTCTCTTGTTGAGGTGGATTCAATGGTGAGAGGAATAGACCCTGCATATGCTGGTAGAAGGATGGACTATTGGTACTATATAGGGAACAACCCAGATGCTCTTAGCAAGCTGTCAAGTGACTTGGATGCCATGACCATGTCCATGTGTGCTTGTGTTCATGAAATCAGGTTGGTTGTCATATATATAGATCATTTAGATCTTCATGATGACTACCAATTTGATTTAGATGATGTTGAGATCATGGAGCAGTCAAGTGCATGGGGTTATACTCAAGTTGGTTCTTCTGTAGTGATCGAAGAACTTCCTGATTCACCAAGGATAATGAAGAAGTCCTCAGTGAAGATTGTGAAGGGTGTGCCAATATTTAAAGCTAGTGCAAATAGGAAACAAGCCAAAGAAGTGGGAGTTAAGATTAGGGAGGTTGAAGAGGAGGTTCCAACACAAGCAAGTAAGGCTCCCGTGATTGATCCCAAAGATAAAGGGAAACAAAAACTTGTTGTAGAAGATGTATCGAAAGAATATGATGTTGAATTATTTGAAGATTTGATTGATATTGATGTTACTCATTATGATGAAAGTGAAGATGAAAGTAGTGAATATGATGACAGTTCTAATGCAGACTATCAACCTGCTTATGGTGATGAGGATTATGCCCATTATGGTGAAGATGAAAACTGGACAGCCGAAGATGAGGTTCTCAGTGATGCACATTTAGAGAAGAGAGACAAGAATGTGAGTGCTATCGTTGGAACTAGTGGTGTCAATGTGGCTGAGAATGTGATGGTTGAAGACAATGAGGCAATGTTTGGGGCAATTGACTCCGACGAAGAAGTGATTGGATATGAAGCAAACTCAGATGATGAGGCTAAAAGAATGAAGTTTCTAGAGTTCAATTCTAAGACAGACATGAAAGACCCTCAGTTTTGTGTTGGGATGATCTTCGCTAATGCTAGGATATTGAGAGCTGCTATAAGAGAGAGAGCAATACAAAAGGGTTGGGAGGCAGCATTTTACAAGAGCGATAGGAAGAGGGTTAATGCAATATGCAAAGCTGATGGCTGTCCTTTTGAGCTCACAGCATCGAAAATGCAACATGAAGACTCATTGATGATCAGGAAATATCAGCCTCAACACATGTGTGCACGTGTGAATGAAAATAGCATGATTAGGGTTCCTTATCTGGTTGAGAGGTTCAAGGATCGAATAAAGCTGAACCCAGATTGGAATATAGGTACTAGATTCATTGTGTTAAGTTTGATGCAGTTTCCTTTATTGTTTTATCAACTTTTCTGATTTCATTGTTTGTTTTTTTTTTGTATCACAGAATCCCTACGACAAACTATGTCCTCAGAAGTGCAGGCCAAAGTTTCAGAGCAAAAGGCGTATAGAACAAAGAAGGCTGCATTGGGTTTGGTGGAGAAATCACACAAGGAGCAATATTCAAGGGTCATAGACTATGCTGCTGAACTGAAGAGGGTTGATCCAGACACAACAGTCGACATCAAATGCTCCTTCAGTAACCCTGGTCAGTGTCCTGTTTTCAAAAGAATGTATGTATGTCTGGGTGCATGCAAAATAGGTTTTATATCAGGTTGTAGGTCATTGTTAGGTCTGGATGGTTGTCATCTTAAGAGTCCATATGGAGGGCAACTTTTGTCAGCAGTTGGGTTAGATGCAAATAACACTACTTGGGTAGCTTATGCAATGGTGGAGCAAGAAAGCAAGGATAGTTGGATGTGGTTTCTTGAACTTTTGGCTAAAGATATAAACATAACCAGTCAAGGAGCTGGGTGGACATTCATTTCTGATAAGCAAAAAAGGGATTTTGCCAGCTTTTGAGAGAGTCTTACCATATGCAGATCATAGATTTTGTGTCAGGCATCTGTGGACTAACTTTAACAAGAAATTTCCTGGAAAAGTATTGAAGGACCAGTTATGGGCCATTGCGAAGTCAACCACGATGGCTTACTTTGATAAGGAGATGATACTCATGAATCAAATGGAACCAAGAGCTTATAAATGGATAACAGGTTTGTAAATTCTTATCATTTCTTTTGGTATTTACCCATCTTGATATTGATCAATAATATGTTTTTGGATTTGTATATTGTAGATCCTCTAAGACCTGTGAAACATTGGTCCATGGCACATTTCAACACTGTTGTGAAATGTGACGTCCTTCTTAACAATCTCTGTGAGAGTTTCAATGCATTTATTCTGCCTGCAAGAACAAAGCCAGTGATAACAATGTTTGAGGATATAAGGGTGAGACTGATGAAGAGGGTTCACACAAGGAGAGATAAGATGATGAAGATTCAGGATCCTATATGCCCTAAACTAAGAGAAATATTGGAGAAGAATAAAGTTAAAGCTGCAACAGATTGCATTCCAACTGGTTCAGGTAGTGCAAAGATTGAAGTGGAAAGCATAGGAGGATCTAAATATGTAGTTGATCTTCAGAGAAGAACTTGTGCCTGTAGGAGATGGGATTTGAGTGGCATCCCCTGCAAACATGTTGTGTCTGCCATCTACTTCATGAGGCTGAAACCTGAGGACTTTGTTGATCCTTGTTATAGAACAAAGACATACATGGATATATATTCCAACACAATTAAGCCGGTAAATGGAATGGATTTATGGGCTAGGACTGGCAATGATGCAATTCTTCCTCCCAGGTACAACAGACAGCCTGGCAGGCCAAAGAATAAGAGAACTAAGGATGCATTTGAGAAGGCTACTGATGGAACTAAGCTGGGAAGGATTCAAAATTCACTAAGGTGCAGCAATTGTGGTACCTTGGGGCACAATATCAAGACTTGTCACAGACACTTGCCACCGAAGGAGAATATCAGCAAAAAAAGGAAGTTAAACAGTGGAAAGGGAACCTCTTCTACACCCCAGGTATAACAAGTAAGATTACCTATTGTTCTAGTATGCATCTCAGTATCTAACTTATTAATTTGCTAATGTATGTTGATGTAGGCTAAGGGTACCAAGAAGCCTCCTTTAACAAAGGATGAGAAAAGGGCTAAACTTAAGAAAAGGGCAGAAAAGCTTAAGGTAATTTGTCCTTTGTTTGGTATGGTGTTGGAAATTGTCATGATTTTAGTCAATTTTAGTTGGAGGAAAGTGTTGCTTGAATTTATGGTTTAATTATGGTTGGTGGGAATTGTTGTGAAGGGATTTGATACTAGAGAATGGTTTAATTGCTGGTGATATCCTATTATGTGGTTGCTGGTTTGTAGTTATGGTTTGATGTATTTCTATAGGAAAAAAGGGATCAGGAGAAGGTTGTAGCAAAGACTGTTGCGAAAGCAACCACAAAGTCATCGACTGCCTCAACAACTACACAAGTTGCTTCAGCTAAGAACAAGGGAGCTGCTTCTACAAAGTCTTCGACACCTACAAGGTCATCAAAGAGGATTAGAGGTGGAGACAAGCAGGTTGGAAAATAGACTTAGTAAGATATTAGATTAGCAAGCCCGATTATCATCTCTTGATGCATTATTTTGTGCAACCTTGTGGTAGTCACAATGGTTGCTGGCTCTAATTTTTTGTTAGAATGATTAGAGCTAGTATGAACTATGAACTATGAACTATGAACTCCAATTATATCCAACTTTTTTGTTTGTTGTTTGGATGTAAACTCTTAAATGCATCAGTTGGCTGCTAATTTATAAGACAATGTAATCAGTTTTTTTTTTTTTTTCATATGAAGGACCTATTTCTGTGTGATTTATACTCTCTTTTTTGTTGTTAAAAAGAGCAATGTTTTCTTCGATTGTTGTTTATTAGCAATGTTGAGATCCGTAGTTTAATTGATTTTTACATGTCCACCCAGAATATATGATAGTGTGTGGTTTTGGAGGGAAAATAGTGTTATTATTTGGTTGAATTTAATTTTGGTGGGAATAAATGTAATATGTCTGTTTTACCCTTTCTTTTGGACCCCGGATTCAGAATTTGGTTTTTTGCCTATTGCCATGTCATCACTTAACTGAGTAATTTGATAGAGATCGAAATTGTGGGCACGACTGATGAAAATTGAAAGTTTAGGGGTGTTTTTGATGAAATTGAAAAAAGAGGGACTAACATGATGATTGACATAAAGTTAATATGGGTAAACTGAAATTAGTCCTTTTTATTTCTATCTTGTCTAACTGGGCTCCTATGGTGACTAAACTCTGGTTTGTATAGTTATTTTGTTCAATAATTTTTTTAGTTTCTGGGTTAATTTTCTTAGTTTCTAAATATTCGACAGCGATTTTAAAAGGTGAGGCTATGATTGAACTGTTAAGGTGATCAATTACTATTGTTTCAACAGGAGGATGACTAGAAAGTACAGAACTAGTAGAGGTTTTCCATTTTGCTTTTGTTAATGTTTGAATGATTTTTGGATCGTTTAATTGATCTATGAAATCAAGGAAGAATATTTCAGATTTTGTTTCAAGCATAAATGCTTGCCAATCACTAAATAATTGCTTTCGTTGAGTTATGAAAGGGTACTTCATCCTATAGAGGTTTCTCCTAAGGATATTTTCTTGTGAATCAAGATGTTTATCTAATCTAGAGTAATTAATTACGAAAGGTTGAGTGAGTGTACTTAATTGAGGATTTAGTGGAGGAGTAACTAAAAAATCAGAAGCAGTGAGAGAAGTTTGCTCTTCATCTGTGACTGAAATATTTTGAGTTTCGTTTTCTGTATAATTTGGGTAACTAACTTGGGAACTAGTTCTGATGTTTTTAATTTTGAGTTTTTGCAATTCTTCCTCTAATTCTCTAATCCTGATATTTTTAATTTCTTTATCCAAATCATAATCTCGTTTAGACATTGTGGAACCTGCAAATGAATGTCTAGCAGTTGCAAAAGAATGTCTAGAGGAATTTTCTATTTCTTGAATTCTTGAGTTTTGACTTATCCTGGAGCTTTGAAAATTAATTCTTACTGTGCCATCATTAAACTGTTGAATACAGTCTAAATCAGCAAGATTATGTTGTGCATTAGATGGGTGATTCTCACTGGTGAGAGACCATTCTGAAGGAAGATGGACGTCTGACCATCTGATTGTGTGTGGAACACTAATATTGGCGTTTTCTTGACTGCTTTGAATTAAGAGAGTTTGATTTTTGGGACTTTTGCTAATAGCTTGGAAATTCATATTTGTGTCAGTGACTTTATAATGGATTCTATATATTAAGGCTAAAGGTTGAGTTCCTTCAAGAACGTGATAACCTGAAGTTTTAACATTTAGGGTTAAAGCTTTTAAGATATGAGGGTCACTAAGGCTAATGGTAAAATCAGGGAAACAATTGAAATGAACTGGACCATTAAACAGACTTGACTCAATTAATCCAAGGGTACTGTCATTAAAGTCAGTAAACCTTGCATCTCTTAAACATAAGAGAATTGAGGCATTAAGACCTTTTCTAGTTAAAGGCTTAACACCGATTTGGACTAATCCAATATGGAGAAAATTATGACCATCTTTGCGATGTTTCTTAATTGATTCAGGACTAAAGAGTTGGCAAGTTTCGTGTTGTTTACTAAGGGCATAAACTTGTTCTACAGATTTAATATGATGTTCACTTTTAAATGAAGAAAGACTCCATTTTTTCTTATAGATTTCGTTACTAGGAACTTTGGGGATATTCCAATCATTGATATCTATGTTATCGTTTGACTGAAATTCAATTTGTTCTTCATTAACTATATCTGGGATTCTATTGAGGGAGGATTTGGACGAACTCGGTGACTGAGTTGGATCTAAAAAGTCAACTCATTTTGGGAAATGAAAAGAAAACTGGACCGTAAGAAAAAGATAGGAGGTTTTAAGAACCTATGCTTAAAATCCTAAAGGCTAAGACTCACTCTACACCGCTCATGCCTCACCTGGGACTTAGTGTTTGGACCTGGACTTAATGTTTGGTTTGGAGAGAATAATAGGCTTAAAAGAAGATAAGGAAAGGAAAATAGAACCCAAAATCTTAAAATTAAGGAACAATTAACAAAACATTTCAGAAAACAAGTAAAGCAGATAGATCAACTCAAGATCCACTCCTAGGCGGTAGTCCGCCACCTGGGGATTGAGGTGTTTTAAACATAATATATTTAACGATGAACTCCAGAACCACTCCAAGGCGGTAGTCCGCCACCTGGGGTTGGAGATCCTTTAAAGTTTAACTATATCAGGCCTTTCGGCTCTCATACCAAAAGGTGGGACATAGGCATGAGTGGATGCGGCATGAGCGGTGTAGAGTGAGTCTTAGCTTTTAGGATTTTAAGCCTAGGTTCTTAAAACCTCCTATCTTTTTCTTACGGTCCAGTTTTCTTTTCATTTCCCAAAATGAGTCGACTTTATATATATATATATATATATATATATATATATAGTTCATATCCAGAGCGAAGCTTTAATTTGAAATTAAAGTGTAAAGTTCCCTATTTGACTCACTTTTCGGTCATATTTCCACATCTCCACCGTTATGTTTATTGATACTAATGCAAAAATAATTCCTGCAAAATTTCATTCAAATTGATGATCATTTAGGTATCGAATTAGGTTAAATCAATGAACGGACCATAAACTTGTCTGACCATAACTGTTTGTGTAAATCACGATTATGAACACTCAAACGATCATCAAATTCGATGAAATTTTGCATAAGTGATCTATGCATTTGATTTTAAAAACTGAACGGTGAAGATGTCAAAATATAATTAAAAAGTGAATCAAATAAGAAACTTCATACTTTAATTTCAGAACGAATCTTGGCACTGGATAAGAACTATATATATATAGATGACATAACCGAGTCAATTTTCATTAAGCCAATCCTTGATCCTAAAGACCAGTCCAAGATATTATATCATTCCCTTTATATAATCCGAATCATATCGCTAGCCCAATGGGGTGATCCCCCCTTTACTCCCCACACATTAGACACAATCACATTCACGTATCATGACTACATGGAAGCATGGGATAAAATATTCCTCCATCAAACCGAGGATTTTAGTCATTCATGGTTCCTCAATTTCGACAGAAAATTCAATCGCCAGTTCCCTATGTGGTTTTGCAATTGGTGGGATGACCATGGTTGCTCTTATGATCTTCTCCCTCCACAACTCCAGAATGCAGTCACAAAATTTACTACAGTTATGACCTTTTCAGATTATGAGAAAAGATTTTCTCCCACTCTTCAATTTATGGCAAAATATAAAATTCCTTGGATTCTGAAATGGCAATACAAAATTGAACCTGAAGAACACATGGTTACAAGACAAATCCTAGTAAAATGGTGGGATAAATTCGACCCTGAGAGAGTTTTAACTCAATTCAGTGAAGAATTCACAGTTATTCCCTCGAGTTCAAAAGCTCCGGTTTCCATTCAGCCGGCCCCTCCAGTCTCGCAGTTAACATCTTCAACTCCTCAGTCACCATCTTCTTCCAAGAAGACAAAGCAGTCACCATCCTCTTCCCAGAAGAAAAAGGCCTCCAGTTCATCCTCATCTTCTAAAGCAGAAGAGTTAAAAGCATTAGCAAAGCAGTTACTACAAGAAGCAGCAATTTTATCTACAGATGATGACGAAGAACATTCTCCATCAGATTCATCATCTCACAGTCATCAAAGTTCCCCCAATCAACCAAAACGATGGGCAGATTATGAAGATAGTCAAGACCCTTATGCCGATTTTGATTAATTCCAGTCAAGACCGTCTCCGGCATCTTTTCCACCAAAATCATCAAATTATCCGCATGGCAGACAATACACTATTCATCAACAGTAAATCACATGACCAACAGTTACTCAGTGGCAGACAAGTTACTATTCACCAACAGTAACTTTTTACTGTTCATTACTTTTGTAATCTCTATTTATAGTGGCCTCCGGCTTCATTTCAAGGGGCTTCAGATTTTTCTCTTCTCCTCCTCTCCTCTCTTCCCATTCTCTCTCCAGTAAAATACTCGTGTAAACAGAGCCCTTGCTCTGGCATATGCATTAAACATTTATTTGTAAGTTTGTAATGACTGGAGAGGATGCTGTAACTTTTGTTTTTCCGGGATTTCTCCCTTTGGATGAGCTGGACATTATGCTGTGGCGCCCTGTAGGAATTCACGAGTGGTTTTGACATGACTCTTAATTTCTTTGACTAAGGATGTATGTACGGATAATGAAGCTGAAAATTCTGAAAATAATACTATTAGTACCATACGCCAGATCCAACTTAAAAAATGGTACACTACTGTCCAACTCAAAATAAAATGTTTAATGCATATGCAAGAGCAAGGGCTCTGTTTACACGAGTATTTTACTGGAGAGAGAATGGGAAGAGAGGAGAGGAGGAGAAGAGAAAAATCTGAAGCCCCTTGAAATGAAGCCGGAGGCCACTATAAATAGAGATTACAAAAGTAATGAACAGTAAAAAGTTACTGTTGGTGAATAGTAACTTGTCTGCCACTGAGTAACTGTTGGTCATGTGATTTACTGTTGATGAATAGTGTATTGTCTGCCATGCGGATAATTTGATGATTTTGGTGGAAAAGATGCCGGAGACGGTCTTGACTGGAATTAATCAAAATCGGCATAAGGGTCTTGACTATCTTCATAATCTGCCCATCGTTTTGGTTGATTGGGGGAACTTTGATGACTGTGAGATGATGAATCTGATGGAGAATGTTCTTCGTCATCATCTGTAGATAAAATTGCTGCTTCTTGTAGTAACTGCTTTGCTAATGCTTTTAACTCTTCTGCTTTAGAAGATGAGGATGAACTGGAGGCCTTTTTCTTCTGGGAAGAGGATGGTGACTGCTTTGTCTTCTTGGAAGAAGATGGTGACTGAGGAGTTGAAGATGTTAACTGCGAGACTGGAGGGGCCGGCTGAATGGAAACCGGAGCTTTTGAACTCGAGGGAATAACTGTGAATTCTTCACTGAATTGAGTTAAAACTCTCTCAGGGTCGAATTTATCCCACCATTTTACTAGGATTTGTCTTGTAACCATGTGTTCTTCAGGTTCAATTTTGTATTGCCATTTCAGAATCCAAGGAATTTTATATTTTGCCATAAATTGAAGAGTGGGAGAAAATCTTTTCTCATAATCTGAAAAGGTCATAACTGTAGTAAATTTTGTGACTGCATTCTGGAGTTGTGGAGGGAGAAGATCATAAGAGCAACCATGGTCATCCCACCAATTGCAAAACCACATAGGGAACTGGCGATTGAATTTTCTGTCGAAATTGAGGAACCATGAATGACTAAAATCCTCGGTTTGATGGAGGAATATTTTATCCCATGCTTCCATGTAGTCATGATACGTGAATGTGATTGTGTCTAATGTGTGGGGAGTAAAGGGGGGATCACCCCATTGGGCTAGCGATATGATTCGGATTATATAAAGGGAATGATATAATATCTTGGACTGGTCTTTAGGATCAAGGATTGGCTTAATGAAAATTGACTCGGTTTTAAATAGGATGTCTTTATAAAATGATAATGGGGGTTTTCCTGGAGGATAATGAGAGGTTGGACCAAAATGACTTTTTACTAGGGAAACAGGGTTTTTTAGATGACTCAAGTTAGGTTCAATGTAAAATAGGCCATGGGTAACTCTGATGATGTAAGGGGAGGATTTTTTATAAGTAATTGGACGGTTAGATGAGGAGCTTGATTTGTAAGGGTCGAACTGGTTGACTAAAGCTGATTGGTAACTGGGCATATTTGGACTGAGAGTACTACCAAGCGTACTATAATGATTGACTAAAGGAACATGAGAAGAACCTGTAAAAGGAACTATGTTTGATTTTGACTCAGGTGATTCAGGATTGACTGGAGAGGATGCTGTAACTTTTGTTTTTCCGGGATTTCTCCCTTTGGATGAGCTGGACATTATGCTGTGGCGCCCTGTAGGAATTCACGAGTTAGGAAGTCGGGGATATGATTGTCACTGCCTTTAATGAATGCAATTTCAAAATCAAAGATACTTAAAATTGCTTGCCAACGGGCAAAGATCTGTTTACTAGCAATGTTTTGAACATCTTTTTCTAAAACATCTTTAGCACTTTTACAATCGACGCGGACTAAAAATTTTTGATTTAATAAATCATCTTGAAATTTACTGATACATAAAACAATTGATAAAATTTCTTTCTTAATAGTACTATAATTTGCTTGGGCTGGATTCCAAATTCCAGAATGAAAACGGACAATTTGCTCAGGATGAGTAGGAGAAAGTTGTTGTTTGAGAATACCTCCATAACCTATTTCAGAGGCATCAGTTTCTACTATTTTATAGGAATCGGGAAGAGGGATTCCTAAGCATGGTAAGGTTTTGACATGACTCTTAATTTCTTTGACTAAGGATGTATGTACGGAAGTCCAAGGGGAAGGATTTTTTTGTAATCTATCGAACAGAGGTTTACAGTGTTTCCTAAGGTTTTTGTAAAAATCTGCCACATAATTTAAAGATCCTAAGAATCTTTGTAATTGATTTTTATCTAAAATGACGTCTGGAAATTTGTCAGCGAATTGTATTGCTCTATCAATAGGTTTAATTTGGAGTTGGTGAATGTTAAATCCAAGAAAACGAATGTTGGTTTGGAATAGTTTGATTTTTGAGGCAGAAATAACTAGACCATTATTCTTTATTATGGAAAAGAATTGGTGAAGATGTTTCCAATGTTGGTCAATTGATTGAGAAAAGATTAGGACATCATCGATGTAGACAATGGAGAAGTGACTATAAGGATTGAATATATCGTTCATTATGTTTTGGAATTCGCTAGGTGCATTTTTTAATCCGAAGGGCATAACATTCCATTCATAATGTCCAAAAGGCGTGACAAACGCAGTTTTGTATTTGTCAGCTTCACTAATTTGAATTTGCCAAAACCCTGATTTCATATCAAATTTACTAAAGATAACAGATTTGTTTAATCTGTTAATGAGGTCTCGTTTATTGGGAATGGGATACCTGATCCATTCTAAAACTGTGTTAAGAGGTTTGTAATTTATAACCAGACGGGGGGTTCCTCGTTCGAGTTCAGCATTTTTCTGAACATAGAACGCTGGGCAAGACCAAGGGGATTTACTGGGGCGGATAATATCTTTGTTGAGTAAATCATTAATTTCTTTTTTACAAAAATCCATGATCTCGTGACTCATTTGAATTGGACGAGCTTTAGTGGGGATGTTTTTCTCATTGAATTCTTTGATGTAGGGTAGTGAGACAATATGTTTTTTCCTATGCCAAAAGGCAGTAGGGATATCAGAACATATTTCTTTGATTATCTTTTCTTCAAAAGTTTTGATCTTCTGCTGAAGAAAAGAGTTCTGGAGTTGATTTTCAATTCTTTTGAAATTAATTTCTTCTTGGAGAAAAGTTATTTGTTTGATTTTTGCTTGAATGCAACCGAGAGTTTTTGAAATATTATTTTCTTGAAATGCTTTTAAAGTATGGATTTCAGGGTTTGAAAGAAAAGTAAATTTAACTGGCTCATCAAAAGGGTAGGTAATAATACCATCATATTCAGTTTTGAAAGGGTAAATTAAAGTTATGAAAGGTAATCCTAAAATTACTTTGTCAGTTAGATTTTTTACCAAGACAAACGAAGTTTTAAAACAAACATTGTTTTGGCAGATATGGGCTTTAGGGATTTCGTATTTAATATCCATTTATTTGTTTTGGCAGATAAGCTCTGATACCAAAACACGGAAGCATAATTGTATTAACTTTTGAATAATAGAATTACAAACTTACAAATAAATGTTTAATGCATATGCAAGAGCAAGGGCTCTGTTTACACGAGTATTTTACTGGAGAGAGAATGGGAAGAGAGGAGAGGAGGAGAAGAGAAAAATCTGAAGCCCCTTGAAATGAAGCCGGAGGCCACTATAAATAGAGATTACAAAAGTAATGAACAGTAAAAAGTTACTGTTGGTGAATAGTAACTTGTCTGCCACTGAGTAACTGTTGGTCATGTGATTTACTGTTGATGAATAGTGTATTGTCTGCCATGCGGATAATTTGATGATTTTGGTGGAAAAGATGCCGGAGACGGTCTTGACTGGAATTAATCAAAATCGGCATAAGGGTCTTGACTATCTTCATAATCTGCCCATCGTTTTGGTTGATTGGGGGAACTTTGATGACTGTGAGATGATGAATCTGATGGAGAATGTTCTTCGTCATCATCTGTAGATAAAATTGCTGCTTCTTGTAGTAACTGCTTTGCTAATGCTTTTAACTCTTCTGCTTTAGAAGATGAGGATGAACTGGAGGCCTTTTTCTTCTGGGAAGAGGATGGTGACTGCTTTGTCTTCTTGGAAGAAGATGGTGACTGAGGAGTTGAAGATGTTAACTGCGAGACTGGAGGGGCCGGCTGAATGGAAACCGGAGCTTTTGAACTCGAGGGAATAACTGTGAATTCTTCACTGAATTGAGTTAAAACTCTCTCAGGGTCGAATTTATCCCACCATTTTACTAGGATTTGTCTTGTAACCATGTGTTCTTCAGGTTCAATTTTGTATTGCCATTTCAGAATCCAAGGAATTTTATATTTTGCCATAAATTGAAGAGTGGGAGAAAATCTTTTCTCATAATCTGAAAAGGTCATAACTGTAGTAAATTTTGTGACTGCATTCTGGAGTTGTGGAGGGAGAAGATCATAAGAGCAACCATGGTCATCCCACCAATTGCAAAACCACATAGGGAACTGGCGATTGAATTTTCTGTCGAAATTGAGGAACCATGAATGACTAAAATCCTCGGTTTGATGGAGGAATATTTTATCCCATGCTTCCATGTAGTCATGATACGTGAATGTGATTGTGTCTAATGTGTGGGGAGTAAAGGGGGGATCACCCCATTGGGCTAGCGATATGATTCGGATTATATAAAGGGAATGATATAATATCTTGGACTGGTCTTTAGGATCAAGGATTGGCTTAATGAAAATTGACTCGGTTTTAAATAGGATGTCTTTATAAAATGATAATGGGGGTTTTCCTGGAGGATAATGAGAGGTTGGACCAAAATGACTTTTTACTAGGGAAACAGGGTTTTTTAGATGACTCAAGTTAGGTTCAATGTAAAATAGGCCATGGGTAACTCTGATGATGTAAGGGGAGGATTTTTTATAAGTAATTGGACGGTTAGATGAGGAGCTTGATTTGTAAGGGTCGAACTGGTTGACTAAAGCTGATTGGTAACTGGGCATATTTGGACTGAGAGTACTACCAAGCGTACTATAATGATTGACTAAAGGAACATGAGAAGAACCTGTAAAAGGAACTATGTTTGATTTTGACTCAGGTGATTCAGGATTGACTGGAGAGGATGCTGTAACTTTTGTTTTTCCGGGATTTCTCCCTTTGGATGAGCTGGACATTATGCTGTGGCGCCCTGTAGGAATTCACGAGTTAGGAAGTCGGGGATATGATTGTCACTGCCTTTAATGAATGCAATTTCAAAATCAAAGATACTTAAAATTGCTTGCCAACGGGCAAAGATCTGTTTACTAGCAATGTTTTGAACATCTTTTTCTAAAACATCTTTAGCACTTTTACAATCGACGCGGACTAAAAATTTTTGATTTAATAAATCATCTTGAAATTTACTGATACATAAAACAATTGATAAAATTTCTTTCTTAATAGTACTATAATTTGCTTGGGCTGGATTCCAAATTCCAGAATGAAAACGGACAATTTGCTCAGGATGAGTAGGAGAAAGTTGTTGTTTGAGAATACCTCCATAACCTATTTCAGAGGCATCAGTTTCTACTATTTTATAGGAATCGGGAAGAGGGATTCCTAAGCATGGTAAGGTTTTGACATGACTCTTAATTTCTTTGACTAAGGATGTATGTACGGAAGTCCAAGGGGAAGGATTTTTTTGTAATCTATCGAACAGAGGTTTACAGTGTTTCCTAAGGTTTTTGTAAAAATCTGCCACATAATTTAAAGATCCTAAGAATCTTTGTAATTGATTTTTATCTAAAATGACGTCTGGAAATTTGTCAGCGAATTGTATTGCTCTATCAATAGGTTTAATTTGGAGTTGGTGAATGTTAAATCCAAGAAAACGAATGTTGGTTTGGAATAGTTTGATTTTTGAGGCAGAAATAACTAGACCATTATTCTTTATTATGGAAAAGAATTGGTGAAGATGTTTCCAATGTTGGTCAATTGATTGAGAAAAGATTAGGACATCATCGATGTAGACAATGGAGAAGTGACTATAAGGATTGAATATATCGTTCATTATGTTTTGGAATTCGCTAGGTGCATTTTTTAATCCGAAGGGCATAACATTCCATTCATAATGTCCAAAAGGCGTGACAAACGCAGTTTTGTATTTGTCAGCTTCACTAATTTGAATTTGCCAAAACCCTGATTTCATATCAAATTTACTAAAGATAACAGATTTGTTTAATCTGTTAATGAGGTCTCGTTTATTGGGAATGGGATACCTGATCCATTCTAAAACTGTGTTAAGAGGTTTGTAATTTATAACCAGACGGGGGGTTCCTCGTTCGAGTTCAGCATTTTTCTGAACATAGAACGCTGGGCAAGACCAAGGGGATTTACTGGGGCGGATAATATCTTTGTTGAGTAAATCATTAATTTCTTTTTTACAAAAATCCATGATCTCGTGACTCATTTGAATTGGACGAGCTTTAGTGGGGATGTTTTTCTCATTGAATTCTTTGATGTAGGGTAGTGAGACAATATGTTTTTTCCTATGCCAAAAGGCAGTAGGGATATCAGAACATATTTCTTTGATTATCTTTTCTTCAAAAGTTTTGATCTTCTGCTGAAGAAAAGAGTTCTGGAGTTGATTTTCAATTCTTTTGAAATTAATTTCTTCTTGGAGAAAAGTTATTTGTTTGATTTTTGCTTGAATGCAACCGAGAGTTTTTGAAATATTATTTTCTTGAAATGCTTTTAAAGTATGGATTTCAGGGTTTGAAAGAAAAGTAAATTTAACTGGCTCATCAAAAGGGTAGGTAATAATACCATCATATTCAGTTTTGAAAGGGTAAATTAAAGTTATGAAAGGTAATCCTAAAATTACTTTGTCAGTTAGATTTTTTACCAAGACAAACGAAGTTTTAAAACAAACATTGTTTTGGCAGATATGGGCTTTAGGGATTTCGTATTTAATATCCATTTTTGTTCCATTAGCTGATCGTAAAGATTCTTTCGTTTTTTCAAAATATTTGGAGGGTATTAAGCCTTCTTGGATGCAGTTAAGATCCGCACCAGAGTCAATAAGGGCTGTTATTGTTATTTGGAAGTCTTTTATTTTGAGTTGGACAGTAGTGTACCATTTTTTAAGTTGGATCTGGCGTATGGTACTAATAGTATTATTTTCAGAATTTTCAGCTTCATTATTTTCTGGGAAAGGATTTTCAAGTGGATCTTGTAATTTAAGAAATTGGTTATTTATTTTTAGTAAGTTTAATTCTTGTTTAATCTCTTTATTGTCATTTGTAAGTTCTAGATGTGTTTGTTGTAAAGCATGTATTTGACTTTTGATTGTTTTTACTTCATGTTGGAGATCTTGGATCGTTATTTCTTTTTTACTAGTGGAGAATTTATCGAAAGTTGTAGTAAGGCTAATTTTTTGTGAGGGAGGATTAACTATATTTTCTTGGGTAATTAATTTTTTTAATTTTTTGAGGTATTCTGCCTTAAGTTCAGGGTTGTCTATTTTACCTATTAAATCGATTAAGAGTTCTTCTTGTTCTTCCTGTTTGGAAAGAACATTTATTGTTTTACAATTACAAGCGTCCTTACACCCAAAAGTAATATCTGGGGAAGAATGTTCATTGGATTCAGAGGAAGAAGATTCCATCATTGTGATGTCATCTTCACTCAATTCATTTTCTGAATCAGTGTTTCGTAATTCTAAAGTTTGTATAAGTTTTTCTTTTTCTTCTTGACTAATTTTGAGTTGATTAATAGTACTTTTAACTGGACAATTGTTGGCAAAGTGACCAGTCTTATTACATTTAAAACATTTAGTTTTACTTTTATCGAAAGGTTTACTTTTTAGTTGGGGATTTGGTTTTTTAGACCAATTTTTGCTAAACCTGTTTTTGGAATAAAATTTGTTTGGCTCAAAGTTATTTTTGTAGGGTGTGAATTTTCTTTTTGAATGGTAAGGAATAAATTTATTGCTTGCCTTTTTTCTTCTTGAAGGAGGTAAGGGAGGTAGGCCATATTGCTCACAAAAATTTCCTAATTCGTATTTAGCTGTTTTCTTATCTGATTTCATTTGAGCATTTAATTTCATATCTATACACATTCTTAATCCTTCTTTTTGGATAACTGTAATTATGTTTCCATAAGTTAAGGAATCATAGTTTATGTGACCTGTTTCATTACTAAGAACTTGTCTGATTTTATGAGCAAACAATTTTGGAAGACCGTTTATGAATTTTTCTTTCCAAAATGGTTGGTTACTATCGTCTCTAAGCATAACTCGAGAAATGAAAACATCTTTATACCATTTGAAGTCACTTAGGGTAGGACACCTAAGGTTACTGAGTTGATCATGAATTCTGGATGTGATGTGGCTAGGGGTTCCTATGAAATGTTGAATAATTGTGTAAAATAAGGTATTAACAGCATCAGAAATTCCCATTCCTGTGCGTTCGTCGAAGATGGTAGTCCCATCTTCATCTCGTTTAATGGCATGTTTAATAGATGATCTAGAATCAGGAGTGAGATGTTTTTCCCACCAGGAATGAAGCATTCCTGTAAATCCTGTGGAAAGTATGTCAATGATTTCAGGCTGGGTGAAATTATGATTTGTGACATAGCTATTAGCTGCCATAGACATATGGTGTAATTTATTTAGGATTTCTTGTTCTGATAAATTATCAATGTTCCATTCATAAGTTTTATCAGAAGAAACTGAGAATTGATTATTAAGGTGATTAGTGGGTTGTATATCTAAAGGGAGAGGACGTTCTGTCCAAGTTTTAGAAGGATGCTTCTTTGGATGGATTATCCTATCTAGATTGAAAGTTTGAAACATTTGGTTTAATTCTTTAATTTGGCTAGTGTTACTAGAATCGCTATCGGAAAAAGAGTTTTCTTGGGTATGAATTACAGCAATTCTACTAGGTTCAGGTGTTTCAGTTTTTAATTTTTCTAACATGCGTTCAATCTTTTGAATAGAAGAAGTAGGATTTAAGATAGGTTTATTTAATTCACTAAAATGAACTAAAGGAGTTTCTGGTTTCGGTTGTGGTAGGATATTAGTTTTAGAGGATATGTTGTCAATCTTTATTTCTATTTTATCTAACTGGGCTCCTATGGTTACTAAGCTTTGGTTTGTATAATTATTTTGTTCAATAATTTTTTTAGCATCGGGGTTAATTTTCTTAGTTTCTGGATCTTCGATGGCAATTTTAAAAGGTGAAGCTGTGATTGGACTGTTTAGATGATCAATTATTATTGTTTCAACAGGGGGATGACTGGAAAGGACTGAGTTAGTGGAAGTTTTCCAACGTGCTTTTGTTAATGTTTGAATTTTTTGGTTGTTTAGTTGATCGATAAAATCAAGAAAGAATATTTCAGATCTAGTTTCAAGCATAAATGCTTGCCAATCACGAAATAATTGCTTTCGTTGATCTATGAAAGGAAATTTCATCCTGTAAAGGTTTCTCCTAAGGAGATTTTCGTTTGATTCAAGATGTTTATCTAATTTAGAATAATTGATTACGAAAGGTTGGTTAAGTGTGCTTAATTGTGGATTTAGTGGGGGAGTAACTAAAAAATCAGAAGCAGTAGGAGAAGTTTGATCTTCATCTGTTACTGAATTGTTTTGAAGTTCATTTTCTGTATAGTTTGGGTAACTAACTTGAGAAGTAGTTTTGATGTTTTTAATTTTAAGCTTTTGCAATTCTTCTTCTAGTTCTCTGATCCTGATATTTTTAATTTCTTTATCGAGATCAGAATCTCGTCTAGACATTGTTTCAGCTGTAGTGGAACCAGCAAAAGAATGTCTAGCAGTAGCAAAAGAATGTCGCGAGGAGTTTCCTACCTCTTGAATTCTTGGGTTTTGTTTTATTCGAGAGTTTTGAAAATTAATTCTTACTGTGCCATCATTAAACTGTTGAATACAGTCTAAATCAGAAAGACTATGTTGTGCATTAGATGGTTGATTCTCACTAGTGAGAGACCATTCAGAGGGAAGATGGACATCTGACCATCTGATTGTGTGTGGAACACTAATATTGGCGTTTTCTTGACTACTTTGAATTAAGAGAGTTTGATTTTTGGGACTTTTGCTAATAGCTTGGAAGTTCATATTTGTGCCAGTGACTTTATAATGGATTCTGTAAATTAAGGCTAAAGGTTGGGTTCCTTCAAGGACATGGTATCCTGAAGTTTTAATGTTGAGAGTTAAAGCTTTTAAGATATGAGGATCACTAAGGCTAATAGTAAAATCTGGGTAGCAATTAAAATGAACTGGACCATTAAACAGACTTGACTCAATTAATCCAAGGGTACTATCATTAAAATCAGTAAATCTTGCATCTCTTAAACATAAAAGAATGGAGGCATTAAGACCTTTTCTAGTTAAAGGCTTGACACCAATTTGAACTAACCCAATATGTAGGAAATTATTACCATCTTTTTTATGTTTTTTAATTGATTTTGGACTAAAAAGTTGGCAAGTTTCATGTTGTTTACTAAGGGCATAAACTTGTTCTACTGATTTAATATGATGTTCACTTTTGAATGAAGCTAGGCTCCATTTTTTCTTATAAATTTCATGACTAGGAACTCTGGGAATATTCCAGTCATTTATATCTATGTTATCGTTTGACTGATACTCTATTTGTTTCTCGTTAACTACATCTGGAATCCTATTGAGGGAGGACCTAGACGAACTAGAAGTGACTGAGTTGGATCTAAAAAGTCGACTCATTTTGGGAAATGAAAAGAAAACTGGACCGTAAGTAAAAGATAGGAGGTTTTAAGAACCTAGGCTCAAAAACTTAAAGGCTAAGACTCACTCTACACCGCTCATGCCGCATCCGCTCATGCCTCACCTGGGACTTAGTGTTTGGACCTGGACTTAATGTTTGGTTTGGAGAGAATAATAGGCTTAAAAGCAGATAAGGAAAGGAAATTAGAACCCAAAATCTTAAAATTAAGGAACAATTAACAAAACATTTCATAAAATAAGTAAAGCAGATAGATCAACTCAAGATCCACTCCTAGGCGGTAGTCCGCCACCTGGGGATTGAGATGTTTAAACAGAATAACTAAAGATGAACTCCAGAGCCACTCCTAGGCGGTAGTCCGCCACCTGGGGTTGGAGATCCTTTAAAGTTTAACTATACCAGGCCTTTCGGCTCTGATACCAAAACACGGAAGCATAATTGTATTAACTTTTGAATAATAGAATTACAAACTTACAAATAAATGTTTAATGCATATGCAAGAGCAAGGGCTCTGTTTACACGAGTATTTTACTGGAGAGAGAATGGGAAGAGAGGAGAGGAGGAGAAGAGAAAAATCTGAAGCCCCTTGAAATGAAGCCGGAGGCCACTATAAATAGAGATTACAAAAGTAATGAACAGTAAAAAGTTACTGTTGGTGAATAGTAACTTGTCTGCCACTGAGTAACTGTTGGTCATGTGATTTACTGTTGATGAATAGTGTATTGTCTGCCATGCGGATAATTTTAAGATTTTGGGTTCTAATTTCCTTTCCTTATCTGCTTTTAAGCCTATTATTCTCTCCAAACCAAACATTAAGTCCAGGTCCAAACACTAAGTCCCAGGTGAGGCATGAGCGGATGCGGCATGAGCGGTGTAGAGTGAGTCTTAGCCTTTAAGTTTTTGAGCCTAGGTTCTTAAAACCTCCTATCTTTTACTTACGGTCCAGTTTTCTTTTCATTTCCCAAAATGAGTCGACTTTTTAGATCCAACTCAGTCACTTCTAGTTCGTCTAGGTCCTCCCTCAATAGGATTCCAGATGTAGTTAACGAGGAACAAATAGAGTATCAGTCAAACGATAACATAGATATAAATGACTGGAATATTCCCAGAGTTCCTAGTCATGAAATTTATAAGAAAAAATGGAGCCTAGCTTCATTCAAAAGTGAACATCATATTAAATCAGTAGAACAAGTTTATGCCCTTAGTAAACAACATGAAACTTGCCAACTTTTTAGTCCAAAATCAATTAAAAAACATAAAAAAGATGGTCATAATTTCCTACATATTGGGTTAGTTCAAATTGGTGTCAAGCCTTTAACTAGAAAAGGTCTTAATGCCTCCATTCTTTTATGTTTAAGAGATGCAAGATTTACTGATTTTAATGATAGTACCCTTGGATTAATTGAGTCAAGTCTGTTTAATGGTCCAGTTCATTTTAATTGCTACCCAGATTTTACTATTAGCCTTAGTGATCCTCATATCTTAAAAGCTTTAACTCTCAACATTAAAACTTCAGGATACCATGTCCTTGAAGGAACCCAACCTTTAGCCTTAATTTACAGAATCCATTATAAAGTCACTGGCACAAATATGAACTTCCAAGCTATTAGCAAAAGTCCCAAAAATCAAACTCTCTTAATTCAAAGTAGTCAAGAAAACGCCAATATTAGTGTTCCACACACAATCAGATGGTCAGATGTCCATCTTCCCTCTGAATGGTCTCTCACTAGTGAGAATCAACCATCTAATGCACAACATAGTCTTTCTGATTTAGACTGTATTCAACAGTTTAATGATGGCACAGTAAGAATTAATTTTCAAAACTCTCGAATAAAACAAAACCCAAGAATTCAAGAGGTAGGAAACTCCTCGCGATATTCTTTTGCTACTGCTAGACATTCTTTTGCTGGTTCCACTACAGCTGAAACAATGTCTAGACGAGATTCTGATCTCGATAAAGAAATTAAAAATATCAGGATCAGAGAACTAGAAGAAGAATTGCAAAAGCTTAAAATTAAAAACATCAAAACTACTTCTCAAGTTAGTTACCCAAACTATACAGAAAATGAACTTCAAAACAATTCAGTAACAGATGAAGATCAAACTTCTCCTACTGCTTCTGATTTTTTAGTTACTCCCCCACTAAATCCACAATTAAGCACACTTAACCAACCTTTCGTAATCAATTATTCTAAATTAGATAAACATCTTGAATCAAACGAAAATCTCCTTAGGAGAAACCTTTACAGGATGAAATTTCCTTTCATAGATCAACGAAAGCAATTATTTCGTGATTGGCAAGCATTTATGCTTGAAACTAGATCTGAAATATTCTTTCTTGATTTTATCGATCAACTAAACAACCAAAAAATTCAAACATTAACAAAAGCACGTTGGAAAACTTCCACTAACTCAGTCCTTTCCAGTCATCCCCCTGTTGAAACAATAATAATTGATCATCTAAACAGTCCAATCACAGCTTCACCTTTTAAAATTGCCATCGAAGATCCAGAAACTAAGAAAATTAACCCCGATGCTAAAAAAATTATTGAACAAAATAATTATACAAACCAAAGCTTAGTAACCATAGGAGCCCAGTTAGATAAAATAGAAATAAAGATTGACAACATATCCTCTAAAACTAATATCCTACCACAACCGAAACCAGAAACTCCTTTAGTTCATTTTAGTGAATTAAATAAACCTATCTTAAATCCTACTTCTTCTATTCAAAAGATTGAACGCATGTTAGAAAAATTAAAAACTGAAACACCTGAACCTAGTAGAATTGCTGTAATTCATACCCAAGAAAACTCTTTTTCCGATAGCGATTCTAGTAACACTAGCCAAATTAAAGAATTAAACCAAATGTTTCAAACTTTCAATCTAGATAGGATAATCCATCCAAAGAAGCATCCTTCTAAAACTTGGACAGAACGTCCTCTCCCTTTAGATATACAACCCACTAATCACCTTAATAATCAATTCTCAGTTTCTTCTGATAAAACTTATGAATGGAACATTGATAATTTATCAGAACAAGAAATCCTAAATAAATTACACCATATGTCTATGGCAGCTAATAGCTATGTCACAAATCATAATTTCACCCAGCCTGAAATCATTGACATACTTTCCACAGGATTTACAGGAATGCTTCATTCCTGGTGGGAAAAACATCTCACTCCTGATTCTAGATCATCTATTAAACATGCCATTAAACGAGATGAAGATGGGACTACCATCTTCGACGAACGCACAGGAATGGGAATTTCTGATGCTGTTAATACCTTATTTTACACAATTATTCAACATTTCATAGGAACCCCTAGCCACATCACATCCAGAATTCATGATCAACTCAGTAACCTTAGGTGTCCTACCCTAAGTGACTTCAAATGGTATAAAGATGTTTTCATTTCTCGAGTTATGCTTAGAGACGATAGTAACCAACCATTTTGGAAAGAAAAATTCATAAACGGTCTTCCAAAATTGTTTGCTCATAAAATCAGACAAGTTCTTAGTAATGAAACAGGTCACATAAACTATGATTCCTTAACTTATGGAAACATAATTACAGTTATCCAAAAAGAAGGATTAAGAATGTGTATAGATATGAAATTAAATGCTCAAATGAAATCAGATAAGAAAACAGCTAAATACGAATTAGGAAATTTTTGTGAGCAATATGGCCTACCTCCCTTACCTCCTTCAAGAAGAAAAAAGGCAAGCAATAAATTTATTCCTTACCATTCAAAAAGAAAATTCACACCCTACAAAAATAACTTTGAGCCAAACAAATTTTATTCCAAAAACAGGTTTAGCAAAAATTGGTCTAAAAAACCAAATCCCCAACTAAAAAGTAAACCTTTCGATAAAAGTAAAACTAAATGTTTTAAATGTAATAAGACTGGTCACTTTGCCAACAATTGTCCAGTTAAAAGTACTATTAATCAACTCAAAATTAGTCAAGAAGAAAAAGAAAAACTTATACAAACTTTAGAATTACGAAACACTGATTCAGAAAATGAATTGAGTGAAGATGACATCACAATGATGGAATCTTCTTCCTCTGAATCCAATGAACATTCTTCCCCAGATATTACTTTTGGGTGTAAGGACGCTTGTAATTGTAAAACAATAAATGTTCTTTCCAAACAGGAAGAACAAGAAGAACTCTTAATCGATTTAATAGGTAAAATAGACAACCCTGAACTTAAGGCAGAATACCTCAAAAAATTAAAAAAATTAATTACCCAAGAAAATATAGTTAATCCTCCCTCACAAAAAATTAGCCTTACTACAACTTTCGATAAATTCTCCACTAGTAAAAAAGAAATAACGATCCAAGATCTCCAACATGAAGTAAAAACAATCAAAAGTCAAATACATGCTTTACAACAAACACATCTAGAACTTACAAATGACAATAAAGAGATTAAACAAGAATTAAACTTACTAAAAATAAATAACCAATTTCTTAAATTACAAGATCCACTTGAAAATCCTTTCCCAGAAAATAATGAAGCTGAAAATTCTGAAAATAATACTATTAGTACCATACGCCAGATCCAACTTAAAAAATGGTACACTACTGTCCAACTCAAAATAAAAGACTTCCAAATAACAATAACAGCCCTTATTGACTCTGGTGCGGATCTTAACTGCATCCAAGAAGGCTTAATACCCTCCAAATATTTTGAAAAAACGAAAGAATCTTTACGATCAGCTAATGGAACAAAAATGGATATTAAATACGAAATCCCTAAAGCCCATATCTGCCAAAACAATGTTTGTTTTAAAACTTCGTTTGTCTTGGTAAAAAATCTAACTGACAAAGTAATTTTAGGATTACCTTTCATAACTTTAATTTACCCTTTCAAAACTGAATATGATGGTATTATTACCTACCCTTTTGATGAGCCAGTTAAATTTACTTTTCTTTCAAACCCTGAAATCCATACTTTAAAAGCATTTCAAGAAAATAATATTTCAAAAACTCTCGGTTGCATTCAAGCAAAAATCAAACAAATAACTTTTCTCCAAGAAGAAATTAATTTCAAAAGAATTGAAAATCAACTCCAGAACTCTTTTCTTCAGCAGAAGATCAAAACTTTTGAAGAAAAGATAATCAAAGAAATATGTTCTGATATCCCTACTGCCTTTTGGCATAGGAAAAAACATATTGTCTCACTACCCTACATCAAAGAATTCAATGAGAAAAACATCCCCACTAAAGCTCGTCCAATTCAAATGAGTCACGAGATCATGGATTTTTGTAAAAAAGAAATTAATGATTTACTCAACAAAGATATTATCCGCCCCAGTAAATCCCCTTGGTCTTGCCCAGCGTTCTATGTTCAGAAAAATGCTGAACTCGAACGAGGAACCCCCCGTCTGGTTATAAATTACAAACCTCTTAACACAGTTTTAGAATGGATCAGGTATCCCATTCCCAATAAACGAGACCTCATTAACAGATTAAACAAATCTGCTATCTTTAGTAAATTTGATATGAAATCAGGGTTTTGGCAAATTCAAATTAGTGAAGCTGACAAATACAAAACTGCATTTGTCACGCCTTTTGGACATTATGAATGGAATGTTATGCCCTTCGGATTAAAAAATGCACCTAGCGAATTCCAAAACATAATGAACGATATATTCAATCCTTATAGTCACTTCTCCATTGTCTACATCGATGATGTCCTAATCTTTTCTCAATCAATTGACCAACATTGGAAACATCTTCACCAATTCTTTTCCATAATAAAGAATAATGGTCTAGTTATTTCTGCCTCAAAAATCAAACTATTCCAAACCAACATTCGTTTTCTTGGATTTAACATTCACCAACTCCAAATTAAACCTATTGATAGAGCAATACAATTCGCTGACAAATTTCCAGACGTCATTTTAGATAAAAATCAATTACAAAGATTCTTAGGATCTTTAAATTATGTGGCAGATTTTTACAAAAACCTTAGGAAACACTGTAAACCTCTGTTCGATAGATTACAAAAAAATCCTTCCCCTTGGACTTCCGTACATACATCCTTAGTCAAAGAAATTAAGAGTCATGTCAAAACCTTACCATGCTTAGGAATCCCTCTTCCCGATTCCTATAAAATAGTAGAAACTGATGCCTCTGAAATAGGTTATGGAGGTATTCTCAAACAACAACTTTCTCCTACTCATCCTGAGCAAATTGTCCGTTTTCATTCTGGAATTTGGAATCCAGCCCAAGCAAATTATAGTACTATTAAGAAAGAAATTTTATCAATTGTTTTATGTATCAGTAAATTTCAAGATGATTTATTAAATCAAAAATTTTTAGTCCGCGTCGATTGTAAAAGTGCTAAAGATGTTTTAGAAAAAGATGTTCAAAACATTGCTAGTAAACAGATCTTTGCCCGTTGGCAAGCAATTTTAAGTATCTTTGATTTTGAAATTGCATTCATTAAAGGCAGTGACAATCATATCCCCGACTTCCTAACTCGTGAATTCCTACAGGGCGCCACAGCATAATGTCCAGCTCATCCAAAGGGAGAAATCCCGGAAAAACAAAAGTTACAGCATCCTCTCCAGTCAATCCTGAATCACCTGAGTCAAAATCAAACATAGTTCCTTTTACAGGTTCTTCTCATGTTCCTTTAGTCAATCATTATAGTACGCTTGGTAGTACTCTCAGTCCAAATATGCCCAGTTACCAATCAGCTTTAGTCAACCAGTTCGACCCTTACAAATCAAGCTCCTCATCTAACCGTCCAATTACTTATAAAAAATCCTCCCCTTACATCATCAGAGTTACCCATGGCCTATTTTACATTGAACCTAACTTGAGTCATCTAAAAAACCCTGTTTCCCTAGTAAAAAGTCATTTTGGTCCAACCTCTCATTATCCTCCAGGAAAACCCCCATTATCATTTTATAAAGACATCCTATTTAAAACCGAGTCAATTTTCATTAAGCCAATCCTTGATCCTAAAGACCAGTCCAAGATATTATATCATTCCCTTTATATAATCCGAATCATATCGCTAGCCCAATGGGGTGATCCCCCCTTTACTCCCCACACATTAGACACAATCACATTCACGTATCATGACTACATGGAAGCATGGGATAAAATATTCCTCCATCAAACCGAGGATTTTAGTCATTCATGGTTCCTCAATTTCGACAGAAAATTCAATCGCCAGTTCCCTATGTGGTTTTGCAATTGGTGGGATGACCATGGTTGCTCTTATGATCTTCTCCCTCCACAACTCCAGAATGCAGTCACAAAATTTACTACAGTTATGACCTTTTCAGATTATGAGAAAAGATTTTCTCCCACTCTTCAATTTATGGCAAAATATAAAATTCCTTGGATTCTGAAATGGCAATACAAAATTGAACCTGAAGAACACATGGTTACAAGACAAATCCTAGTAAAATGGTGGGATAAATTCGACCCTGAGAGAGTTTTAACTCAATTCAGTGAAGAATTCACAGTTATTCCCTCGAGTTCAAAAGCTCCGGTTTCCATTCAGCCGGCCCCTCCAGTCTCGCAGTTAACATCTTCAACTCCTCAGTCACCATCTTCTTCCAAGAAGACAAAGCAGTCACCATCCTCTTCCCAGAAGAAAAAGGCCTCCAGTTCATCCTCATCTTCTAAAGCAGAAGAGTTAAAAGCATTAGCAAAGCAGTTACTACAAGAAGCAGCAATTTTATCTACAGATGATGACGAAGAACATTCTCCATCAGATTCATCATCTCACAGTCATCAAAGTTCCCCCAATCAACCAAAACGATGGGCAGATTATGAAGATAGTCAAGACCCTTATGCCGATTTTGATTAATTCCAGTCAAGACCGTCTCCGGCATCTTTTCCACCAAAATCATCAAATTATCCGCATGGCAGACAATACACTATTCATCAACAGTAAATCACATGACCAACAGTTACTCAGTGGCAGACAAGTTACTATTCACCAACAGTAACTTTTTACTGTTCATTACTTTTGTAATCTCTATTTATAGTGGCCTCCGATATATATATATATATATATATATATATATATATATATATATATATATATATATATATATATATATATATATATATATATCAGAAAATAATTGCATAGAGACTACAATCCAGATTCCAGAATGAAACAGAAGTACCCGAGGGGTGAAAAGGTAAATACACTCGCATCTCTCACTCTCGCTCTATAAAAATCTGGTCTCCAAAACCCTACGCCCCCTCTTATCTCCTCCCCAGTTTCCATCTCTGGGTTTATCAAACCATGGCGACCCATTTCCTCTCTCGCTCCTTCCCCAAAACCCTAGCCCCTCTCTCCTCCTCCTTCCTCTCCCGCTCCCTCTCCACCGCCACCTCCGCCACCACCACCCTCTCCTCCGCCTACTCCCGCTCCTCCCTCTCCCTCCTCCACCGCCTCCGCCCCCTCGCCGGCGCCGCCATCTCCTCCGCCGGCAAGCTCTCTCCCCCTGTCATCCGGTGCTTCTCCGCCAACGCCACCACCTCCTCGCTCCGCGATCCCAACCCCAACTGGTCCAACCGCCCTCCCAAGGAGACTATCCTCCTCGATGGCTGCGACTTCGAGCACTGGCTCGTCGTCATGGAGCCGCCGGCGGAGGGCACCACGAGGGAGGACCTCATCAAGGAGTACATCAAAACCCTAGCCATGGTCGTCGGCAGGTTACCGATTTCGAACTCTTTGCTGTTTCAATAATCTCTCTGTTTTTTTATTCTATCTGTGAGTAATTAAAATGAAAGAGACTATTTTCGTTTCTGCTGATTTGTATCGTTTCGGAATTTGTGTTGCTTGTTGTTTTAATCTGTAACTATGATCTTTCGACTATGTGGAATTTGTTGATAGGCTGTAATTTGAGAGTTAAACCTAATTATGTTATTAGGTTTATGATAATTTATGTGGTCATCTTTGCTTTTCGTGTTCGTTGTTGAGAGTTTATTTACAGTCTGAAATGTGTTAGTTGTGCAAGTTTACTTGCTAATTAATGTTGTGTCCTGTATGAATCTCAACCAGTGAGGAAGAAGCGAGGATGAAGATCTACTCTGTTTCCACTAAGTGTTACTTTGCATTTGGTGCACTTGTGTCTGAAGAGCTTTCATACAAACTTAAAGGTACTTCTGGTTCTAACTGCTTGTATTTTTTAATTATTGCTTGGCTTTCTGGGTTATCTCACTTGTGTTTTCATTATATTCTTCCAGATTTGCCAAAGGTCCGCTGGGTGCTTCCTGATTCGTACTTGGATGTTAAGAACAAAGATTATGGAGGTAAGAACATGCTTGTTTCTTTGATTTTCATTTGCAAATACTGAAGAAAGAAATTTTCATGGTTACTCTGATGAGTAAAATTAGAAGTTTTCAGTACTTACTCTTTTTAATAGAGTATTTGATGATCAATGATGTTAGTGATTTTGTCATGTGGAACTGTTTCTTTGTTATGGTTTATCAATAGTTTGGCTGCAAGAATTAGTTCATGAATCCTTCTACTGGTTGTTTTGTCAGGAGAACCTTTTATTAATGGGGAAGCAGTACCATATGATGCCAGGTACCATGAGGAATGGATAAGAAACAATAGTCGGGCAAACGAGAGAAACAGGCGCAATGATAGACCTAAGAACTTTGACAATTCAAGGAACTTTAACAACAGAAGGGAAAACATGCAGCGCAGAGATTTCCAGAATAGGGGTGCCCCTCCCATGCCTAATCAACCTGGGCCGAATGGCCCTGGCAACGCTGGACATCCAAACAACATGAGTCCACCCAGTAATATGCCTCCCCCACCTGTGAACGGAGCTCCAATGCCTCCTAACATGAGTGCACCACCAAACTACAACAATGTGCAGCAGCCGAACAACAACTGGGGTGGAGGGCAGCCGACCTACAATCAGGGGCCGCCTAATAACTACAATCAGGGGCCTCCGAACAACTACAATCAGGGGCCTCCAAACAACTACAGTCAGGGGCCTCCGAACAACTACAATCAGATGCCTCCAAACAACAATATGAGAGGGCCACCACCGCCCCAAAACAACATGGGAGGACCGCCACCTCCACAAATGGGAGGAGGACAACCTGCGCCATCATGGTCTGATCCTGCGCAATACCAAACTAACTATTCACCTGAGAGGGACAATGGTGGTGGTCAAAACCGCTATTGAGGTTATATGCTATGCTGCCATCAGTCTTTGTAGGCAGTCAGGCATGCTGTAGAGAGATGTTAGGTGGCTGCGCCTCTAGGTGGCTTTTCATTTACTAGCTTTGTGTTCGACTCCTTGCTGGGTCGGGACCTGGTTTGCCTTTTATCTGAGTATGGTTATAATATCATTGTCAACTGGATGTGAATAATCGGATCATTCCTTTGCTATGTAATATGAGTTATTTCGTGTAGTGCACATAATTTGCTGAAAGCCGACTGTTTAGTTATTTTTGTTTTGTGGTGCTTTTTGATTTGCATTTTATGTCGTATCTTTTGTATCTTTTCTATAGCATCCTGCATTATATCCTCCTTGACAAGATTGTTAGATTGACCCTGTGGAATAATGGGATTCATAATGCCAATCTATACATTCTTTTCTCAAGACCGAAGTGCAGGGAGCAAAATTTTGTATGACAATGCTCAGACATTGGTAATTCTTTTACTTGTTCCTTTTCCCATGGATATAGTTTGTAGCCTACTTCACTACAACCCTGACCTGTTTGTATTTCCTTAAAGTGCCGCTCTCTTCTGATAGCTCGAGGATAAAAAGAAATATGAAATATGCTCTTGCATTTCAAATGAGAATGTTTAACAATTTACATGAAGTCCAAAATTTCAATTCCTTTTCCTCACAGAACTCTGTTGGAGATTCATCTTGTTTTCTCAGGGAGTTCTACATTCTCAACCTATCCAACAGCAGCAAATCAAACACCAAATTTGGTAGGGAGTTTCATCTGAACATTCAACTGCATCAGGATGTTAACTACATGCAACTTCTGCTTGTAACAGGTTCACTGAAAATAGCAGCCGAAGCTTGTTATTTTAACATCAAGCCTTGGAAAGAAAAAAGGGGATTCCAGCCACTAGTTGGAAAAGGTGTCTATAAGTCCCAAGATTTATCATTATACAAACCTAGAAGATACTTTAAGCTAAACAAGAAAACTGTCAAGTTTGAAAATCTAGGGTAATGAGCTGTTGAAATTGAAAACACAGGAGGCGTAGGGGTGGAGTTCATAGTAATCACCACTTTCCTTTTTCTTCTTCTTTTTCTCTTATGGTAACAAACTACTGAGACTGCAGAAGTGTATGCATCCCTGGTTTGTTGTGTAATACCACGGTACATGGGGCAGCCATAGCTTGTTCCACTTTTCTGTTTTTGGCAGCTCTTATCTGGTCTGCAAATGAAACTTCTGCTCGCATTTTTTCTTTCTTTATGAGCTCTACATCCAATTTCTCCAAAGCCGAGATACGTAATTGCGATGCAACTATGTTCCTTCGGCTAGCAACTTGATCATTTGTAAAAGTCTTTCTGTCAAGCTTTAGAAAGAGAAAAAAAACATGTCACAACACTAAGACGGTAGACTGTGAAGCATTAAAGAATCGAAGTAACATACTTGTAAAAAAGGTACCCTTTATTTTGAAAGCCAGGAAATCTGGAACAGTTAGCGACCATGGATTCAGGATACAAGCTTAAGAATTCCAACAGGTTTTGAGAATCAGGTCTTTTATATATGCAAGGCATAAATTGTCCCATCCAAAATAAGAAAATGATTTTTTTTTTTCCTCAAAAATAGAAAAGGATTCATTACAATATTTGTCCATCAGGACGCATTCCTAATTCAATTCTACTCATTCAAAAGCCCTCACTACATGATCATGTGTTGGTAAGGAAAAGCCCTAACATCTGTGACCTATTCATCATGTAGTAGCTATATTGAACTTGATCTTGGTTAATGAGCAATTACCTTTGTTGATCTCCGCTTAACTTTCAGCCCTTTTAGAGATGTCAACTCTCTATCTGCTTTCCTCTCAACAGCAAGCCGTGCCTTCTTTTTTTCTTTAGCTCGTGCCGCTGCTTCCTTGGCTCTCATCTTTGCCCGTTCCTTTGCCTTTTTCTTTTCGGCAGCCTGCTGAAGCTGTTGCAGATATAATTCTTCCCGTATAATCTCATAACTATCCCAGTTTAGCTCTTGTTGCTCATTTCCACCTGTCTTAGCTGCCTCTGCTATGCTTTCTACCCATGACAGAAAGAGCTTCTCCCTTGACCTTTTCCACTTTAAACGATGTCCCCAAAGACGTCTGAGTGAAGAACTCATTTTTGCCTTGGACTCCTCACTACATAACAGTTCAAAATGTGATTAAAATTGAGTGGCATGGTGGTCTTAACTCTCTCAAAGAGCCAGACACTTGTTAAACAAACAACAACAGCAATGTATCAGCAGCAAAGTTCGTTTTCGATGTACAAAGATTGGTTTCTAGTGTTTAAGATCCCAAAGTGCTCTCTCTCTCTCTCTCTCTCTCTCACTCTCTCTCTCTCTCTCTCTCTACAAAGATTGGTTTCTAGTGTTTAAGATCCCAAAGTGCTCTCTCTCTCTCTCTCTCTCTCACTCTCTCTCTCTCTCTCTCTCTCTCTCTCTCTCTCTCTCTCTCTCTCTCTCTCGGTTTCTGAAAAAGCTTACAAGAAAGTATTCAAATGAGGCCCAATGAACAGGTTGTGGATGTGATCTTTTATTCCTTCTTCCTTTGATGAATGATGGATTAACTTCAAATATTTGCAGGAAGAGTTCAAAACATAAATACGCCTATAGTCCCCATAGATTCTAATAACCATTCTACCAAATAGCAACCTCTAGAGTGCCTCCAAAAACAATAAAAGAAATTACTAACTTTCTTCCCGACAATCATTTTTAGAGTAAAAAAGAACCATCAACCACAGGATCACAGAATTCGTCTATGTTCCATCGTCTGTGCATGTATAGTTACAAAGTAACTATGATTGAAACTGAGTACTGAAACGTATTTTTCGTTTCCACAAATTGAGAGCCTAAACCTACTCTTGTTAGGAAGTTTGATGATGATCCAGCTAGTTTTTTTTAGTTATTAACTTTCAATAAGAGTGCATATGTAAAGGTCTCTGAGTGTACCTATGTGAGCGGGGGCGCTGGGACATCTTCTTTCTAACCTGAAAACTACTGAGGGTCATATAAGGAGATTTCAAAGAAGTACAAGGACTGAAAAATGATTACTCTTCTTTACATAAGTTCTGCTGTACCTATGAGTCTATGACTACTGAAAACTATAATATTAGCTTTTTCGTGCCATTCAAAAACACCCATGTGCAGAAGAAAAATATCATAATACTTGATAAATCTTACATGACTTCACCTTGGGGTCTTTTAAGGCTTCTATTGTATGTTGCCTGATGCGCTCGCAAGTCTCTGCATTATGTGGAAAATCACAACTTAAAGATTCAACCAATGTATGAGTGTTCAAAATCGAATAACAAATATACACACTGTAATTTATAAATATATGTCCCTTTACCTGCACTGTGTTTCCTGCCTTTGTTCCATGGCACTTTTCCTCTGTTGGCTAGTCCTATTTTCTTTCGTCTTTCTCTTTCCTTTATTTCTTCATTGCTAATACTTACAGTAGAGTCACCCTGACCAATTAATTGAACCTCCTTTCTTACGTTTTGCTGCTCTCGTGACTTTCTGCTAACTATTGAATGGCTGAGGTTGGCAATATCACATTTCTCATCCATGCCAACACTGTTCTGCATAGCTCCAATGTAGTGAAGTTGAGGGGAAGAATTGGTAGAGGCAATCAACGGAGGCCGATTCCTCAGAACACGTAAATGATAATTGAAATGCTCCATGTTCTGTGGAAAGTGAGTGGCTTCCACCACATATCCGAACAGCGGAACACGATCAATGGTTGAATATGGAGCGGACAATCTCCTGTTAGAAATTAAAAGTGTGATAGAACAGACTGGTTTATTAAAAATGGATTTCATATCAATATGAAGCTGATATCATTATAAGTTATCAGCTTACAAGTTACATATGCAAAGACACAACCACTTAATAAACACACCTCTGTTTGTAAACAATTCATAATCACTGAAGCAAATCATCACGCTCAAAATTATTAGAAATTTAGCAGCTACTTTGTAGCAGAATATTGTACAAGAACTTCACCAGAATTCCAACATGAAGAATAGAAATCTGACCAGCCTCTTTAAGCATACATTTACACATACAGTTAATACACTAGACTACTAAATTTCAATTGCAAGCTAGAGCCATTGTAACGAAAAACATCTTCAATATCTCACAATGGGTTTGACATCAAGTTTTCTTACAGTCAGCAGAACACTACATTTTATTGTAACTATTCAACATTCCACCACTAATATAACATCAACACCATTTCTGTAGTACATTGTTCACAATTCATTCGTTTATAGTAAAACCACACTATTGCCAGAAAAGATTCAAACTTCGGTTCAAACTTACTAACACTAAGATACCCACTTCCTATTCAAGACCATAAACCAGAAAAAAAAAAAGAAAAAAAAAGAAAAGAGAGAGTAGAAGCTCAGTTGAAGCATTCATATCCTTTGCTTTCACTCCATTTTCTTCATCAAGACCCGAGCTTTCGTGGTGAGTCAGAAAATGGGTAAGAAGAGAAAGAGAACCCATGTCAGTGAATGTGTTAGAATTTCTTAGAGGGAGAGAGAAGAAGGAACTTACAGGCGAGACAACGGCATTTGGAGGTGGAAGATAAGAGAGACTGCAGGCGAACCAGAAAAGACCCGTCTTTGCAATACACCTGCAAGTTGGATTTACTTGTACCCGCCTTTTCAAAATTGGGCCTGGACTCTTTTTCGGGTTATATATTGGACCGTTTCACGGATAAATCCGGCTCTTTGCTTAAGTAAGACCCGATGAGCTATAGGACTGCCGGTGGGTCCCACATTTTTGACGGTGATGTTGACCACGCGACAGCGAAAGAGGTTTCTCTTACGATAATAAGATAACATGTGATTATTATTTTTTGGAGAGAAATAAATAATTCATTAATCAAGTGACAAACCTAATTATAAATTTCGTAAAATAAAGACAGAAATAAAGCTAGTAACAAAAAGTATAGGTCTCCAACTCGATCCAACAAGAATGAGTGAAAAGAAACCTACAACTCAGTAATCTATGAACCAAAGACCCTACATCCGATAAAAGAAATGCAACAGTACTACAAAAGCTACCACACACACCACCAGTGTTTGCTGACATTGTTGTCGTCATCTCTGCCAACAACCACGAGGTAGTGAGAAGTACTAAACCAGAGCGATGAAGCCCGGATACCTGATGCCAAACAAATCCCAATACACAAATCATATGGAAACTCACAACCCAGAGGAATAACTCCCTCTAAACAACACCATACGATCCACCATCATGAAAGAGCTACGGTTGACAAGAGAGTACCAAGAACCAAAACCAAAAAAAATGGGGGGTGATGAACCCACGCGTTAGCACCCATAATTTGGTAGGTAAGTACCCAATTACACTTTAAGCATGCAGCCATACAAGTTCTCATGAAGGTTTGCAATGATAATTGATGGGTAGTTTTGGTATCGGGTGACCAAAACTCTGATAAAAGATGGGATTGATTGACATCGGTGTGAGGAACCGAGTCCTCCTGCTCTAGACATGGCCAATATAATCCACATAGGGATGAAAATACACCACATGAGTGAAGTGAGCCCATAAACATGGAACCCGAAATAAATAACAACATTAAATAAATAAAAACCATAAACATAGTTACCTCAGCAGGGCTCAAAGCCCAAACGCCGGTCAAGACTGATGCCAGGCCCAGACCCTAAGAAACTGATGAAGGAATGCAAAAGGTTTGTATGTAAAGGGTGATGAAGGAATTCTTGTTTTTTTTTTTTTGAAATTTGAAGGAATTGTTGTTGGTTAGGCAAATCAAATATTTCATGAATTGTTGATCTGATACATTTAATCATTAACACATAATTTACTAGTTCGGTTTCGATTTTAACATCCGCCACATGTTAATGTAACTGTTCTGGTATCGTTCGTATCTGATAAGTAAGAAATAGTTACCACAATACGACACGACACACAATGCGAGATCTAACTTTTTACCATGTTTACTCTCGTACCACTAGGATAACTCAATAGCCCAAAGTGTCGAATTTTGACAGCGGCCCATCCCGAGACCTATATAAAAAGCTCCGGTAGCTAGCCGTCACGCCCAATCTCTCTTCCTCCTCCAATGGACCTAACCAAGAAGCGCAAGCTGGACGAGAACGGCGTCGTTCTGGACACCGACCCCTCCTCCGTCCCCAAGCTCGACCGCGAAGACGCCCGCAAAATCATCGAGCGATTCAGCTCCGATCAGCTCATCGACGTCCTCCTCGACGCCATCTCCCGCCACTCCGACGTCCTCGACGCCGTCCGATCCATCGCCGATCCCGACACCGCCCAGCGGAAGCTCTTCATCCGCGGCCTCGGCTGGGACACCACCACCGAGGGCCTCCGCAGCCTCTTCTCCGCCTACGGCGAGCTCGAGGAGGCCATCGTCATTCTCGACAAGAACACCGGCAAGTCCAAAGGCTACGGCTTCGTCACCTTCAAGCACGTCGACGCCGCATACCTTGCTCTCAAGGAGCCCAGCAAGAAGATCGACGGCCGCATGACCGTCACGCAGCTCGCCGCCGCCGGAAACCAGGGCGGCGGCGGCGGCTCCACCACGGCGTCCGTGAACCCGGTGGATGTGTCGCTTCGGAAGATTTACGTGGCCAATGTGCCGTATGAGATGGCCGCGGATAAGCTGCTGGCGCATTTCGCACAGTACGGCGAGGTTGAGGAGGGGCCGCTAGGGTTTGATAAGCAGACTGGGAAATGCAAAGGCTATGCTTTGTTTGTGTACAAGACTCCCGAGGGAGCGCAGAAGGCGCTTGTGGATCCGATTAAGAACATCGAGGGCAGGCAGTTGAATTGTAAATTTGCTAGCGATGGGAAGAAGCCGAAGATGGGCGGTGGTGCCGACGGAGGCGGTCAGGGTCAGGGTCAGGGTCAGGGTCAGGGTCAGGGTCAGGGGCCTGTAGGTGGACCGAATGCCCATGGAGATGGGATGGGCATGGCTCCTCCCTCGTCCATGCCCGGCCAGTATGGCGGGCCGGGTGGGTTTGGGTACGGAGGGTTTTCAGGTGGGCAGCCTCCCTTGGGGCATCATCATCTGGGTGGACCGGGGCTGTCATCTTTGGGAAATCAGGGGCCGGCTAGTGGTGGGTATGCTTCTGGGTTGGGTGGTCCTTATAATTACGGTGGCCCTGGTTCTACTGGATATGGTTTGGGTGGTGCTGGTGGTGGAGTACCTGGTAGCGGCGCTGGTACTGGGTCGTCTTTGTATGGACTGCCACCGAGCTCAGGTGGCTTGCCTTCTGGTAGGTATCCTGAGGGCGGACCCTATGGCCTGTCAGCATTTCAGAATCAACACCACCAGCCAGGCACGTCACCATTGCCAAGGGTTCCTCCAGGGGGAATGTATCCCAATGCACCCTATTACTGAGCCACTGAGGTACGGTCATTGTTTTGTTGTTTGAGTCTCCTGCAATTCTTTGCTACTTTTGGTTTTTGTTGCACTGCATCTTGTTGCTGATTTGCTTGGGGTTTGGTTGTTGACTTGCTTGGGGTTTTGTGTTTGTTCCTCTCAAGTGTCTGTGAGTGACTTTGTGGATTCTTATTCAGATAACTGTTTTCTCTAAGATGGATGGATGTTTTGGGCTTGCCTTGAGTACTAGTGCATCTTGACTTCAAACATGGTTTTACTTTTTTATATGATCAATATAGTGTTGAAATTTGCTTCTTCAGCCCAATATTGTTTGAATGTGTTGTGCCTTTTATGTTTATGGAATTTTGAATATAAAGGTCAATGTTGTTAAATTAGTGGATAGTTTCTGGCTTTGGGGATTGAGTTCAAATGTAAAAATTGTATGGATTGAGCTCTCGTTTTAAGTTCTTTTTTATGGCTAGTGGAGTAGTTTTGTTCTTTCATTTTCTCATTTTGCCACATACTGTCATATTGGATTTGCACATCTCTTGAATGGTACATAGTAATAGTAAGGCTAGATGGTAGATAGTTACTTCCCTCATTTCGATAGAGTACCAAAAGGTCCATAACATGTCTTACTGGTTTACAAGCTTCAAAATTTCTATCCAGCCACTTTTTAAATTTATATTAATGATGTCTCTTTCTTTCAAATTGGTGCTTTTTCCAATTTGTATTTTCCTAGTTACCAGGAAAAACACAATGGGTGCTTTGTGTTAATGTACTTCAAGTTGGGTGAACTCTGATTTGCATGTTTGTTGTGTTGAACTGTTTGTGTGGTTTATGGTTGAATTGAATGATGAATTGAGTTGATGAATGTGTGCTTCAGGTGTATGACCGCTTGTTGGGAGCTGATGCTTTATGTGGTTCTGGTGATTTGCGTGATTGCAGAGTATATGCTCTCGTTTGATGATTGTATTAGCTGTGCTTTTATCGCCACTTCCTCTCTTCATCTGCACCTTTTAAGATGTAGGTCATTTCTGAGTTATGGTAGTCAGCGTGACTAAAGTAGATTAGTTTGTATTCTGTCAGGAACAGAAGTGTTGCTTGCTTTTTTAATACATTTTTGTTTTATGAATTATAGTTAATCTATTAGTTTACATTTTCTTTTACAAAGAGAAAATTTGTATGGTGGTGCTTCCTCTGATATCGTACTCAAAGCTTTTGTTATTTGTTATGTGCCTTTATTTGTATGGAGGATTTCAAGCCAATTGCTTCTGGGTTTTAGTATTGTTGTTATTGTTACTAGAAATGCTTCCAAGTAAGCATATTAAGCATATAATCTTTAATGGAATGGTGGTTCCCTGCTGGCGAGTTTATTATCTCTCCCTTTTCGGTGAAGACACAGTTTTATTTTTTAGGTCTCAACCTAACTGCAGTGATTTTGGTAACCTTGTACCAGCTGTATTGGGCAGAATATAGTGTCCATGACATTCGTCTTATAACTGGGTTTGTAGTGGTCAGAATTTCTGGTTTTTTCGGTTGAACTCCCATTGTGAGGGTATGATTATAGTTGGTCAACATTAAATAAGTTGATGCAGATTCTTTCTGGTCTATTTTAAGCTCATTGTGCTTTTGATGGTTTTGTTAAAGGAGCTCAGTTGTTTTGTTAACAGAAGATCTTGAGTCAGAAATGGTCACTCTGATTGGTGACACTCGAAAAGCATTGATTGTAATTGTAGGTTGGTTGATCTGTGTTGGTTCATGTGGTGTTTTCTTTTTGGGTGGGAAGGTGTTTGGTGATCGTTTCATCTGCATTTGTTTAGTAGACCGAAGGGTTTGTAATCCCAAAATCTTGGTTCAAGTTTTATTGGCTTGTTCTTGTGGGAAGTTGTTTGGTGATCGCTTCATCTGCATTTGTTTAGTAGACCTAAGGGTTGTGATTTCAAAATCTTGGTTCGTGTGTTATTGGCATGTCCTTGAGGGCTATTGGACTACTTGTTCTTTGCTTTGTGTTGTGTATATTTCTATTCATTTATTTAGATGGTTTGAAGGATTCATTGAATTAGTGACTGGTTGTGGAATATCTGCAATGATTGAGGCACAGTTTTCCTCCTTGTGCGGCTCCTATAGTAAAATGGCATGATGTTCACAAGTAATTTTGTGAGTTTGACCAGACTTGTGTTCTATTGTGCAAGTGTGGGCATATCTGGCCCGTAGTCTTTTCTTCTGTGTTTCTTTGGATTGAAGAATATTGGTAGTCTCCTTAACTTTGAATCATTATTCACTTTCATAGGAGGGGTTTTGTAGCTTCGTGACGATGATGGGATTTTATGATATTAATAGGAAAGCTTTTGGATATGAATTACTACTGTGCTCATCTATGCATACGGTCGACCAACTCCCTGTAGTGGTGGAGCGGTCTACCACTGCAAGGAGCTAGTCTACAACTCTTCTAACTGTGTATGGGCCAATCTACATAGGTAGCATATCCCCTGCTTCTCCCAGGGTTTCTTCTTTTGTATTGCCCGCTGTCATCCATTGTGATCAGACAATTTGCATTTTGTGCACCATAGATACAAAGTCCCAAGTGTAACCAAATGTGTCCCCAAAGCTTACAATTATCTGGCTATTTCCGTCTTTTTGCCCCATTTTTACTCCTTTTGTTTTTTGTTTGTTTCTTTTTGGGGTCATATTGTGGAATATGCTGAGTCCCAAGTGGAGGCGATATGACGATGCATCCAGGGGATTTGTAAAGCTTGCTGTTTTCTAGCGCACTTAAAACCTGGCAAGGCAGCACTTAAAACCTGGCAAGGCAGTACATTGGTTCTCTTTGTCAAGATGATGCTGAAGCATATGTATCTTAAGCTCAAAAAGCTTTTATGTTAAGTAAAAATGGTTGTACAGTGCCCCTCTAGTTCAATAACAAAGATGCCTTGGGAACCATATGCTTTATGTGATATCCTCCTTATCTTCATTGATATCGGGTTGTCTGTATTTAGTGAGAACATAAATATGAGGTACCAGCTGTGCCAATATTTCTTTCATACGTCAAGCATTGGCTTTACAAAAACATCACCAGTCTTTGTGGTGGGGGTCTTCAGTTTGACAACCTGACTAACAATAACATGCTTTATCCAAAGTCCAAACCGTGTAATTTTAAGATTGGTTATGGTTCTCAGAAATGTACACCGATTCATAATGACACTGAAATGGGAAGAGTGAAAATCAAAGGGTATAGAATGTACTCGTCTGCGTTGTGCGTCTCTCGGTTTCATCGTCGTAATGGATTTCCAACACAGGAGGATGATTTTGTTGATATTGATGGTTGCGGCAACATCATGTATCGTCTAGGCAGGGGTACCAAGTGATATCAAGTAGTTTTGCAACAAGCTTAGACTGATTGCCCCAGTTCAAGCTGAAGTTGGATCTTCACTCTGATGAGTTGCTCTCTTCTGTAGTGTCTTCTCTGGAAACCAAGAAGGTTATTCCTCCCCAAAAGCAAGAGATAGATGCTACGAATGGTACTGCAAAGAAGGAAGAACTCATGCTGCTCGGGAACATCTTTTACTATTGAGGTGGTAGAAAACCTTGCAGAGTTTACTAGATGTTACGCTGCTAGTAAAGATTGGTTATGTTTCTCAGAATTTACACCGATTTCATGATCAAAGTGACATAGTTACCTTGTTCTTGGATGAAAATTAATTTTTCTTGAAAGAAAAAATTGATGAAAGACCGATACAAATTAATTAAGAAAACAAAGACACATAGCAAAAGCAAATAATAGAAAAAAGATAGTTCACTTTTTCCTGCGTCCCAATAAATCATATATTCCAAAGTTGTGCTATTTATTTTTTCCTTTTTCTGTTTGGAAAGAGCTGACGTGTAATTGAATTAGTTGGACGTGTATTACTTTTCTTTTAATAAACGAACAAACACACCTTCCTTAAAACCCTGGCCCCTTTCTTCCTAAACCTCTCTCTCTCTCTCTCCATGATCGCCTGAGCTCACCGGCGAACAACCTCTGCAACTCACCACCTGCTACACTTTCCGGTAACCCTCTTCTTCTTTCTGTTTTCGGCGTCCCTTTTCTTTCAAATTTCGAACCTTTTTTTTTTTTTGGTTTTGTTTTCTTCGAGTCAATTTGGAGTCTTTGATCTTTTTTCTTTTCCCTTCCAAAACAAAAAAAGGAGAACTATTGTGTGTTTGTACTTAAGTAAGTTATGTCTGTATGAATCTTTGTACTCATGGAATCGTGAAAGTTATCATCTTTTGTTTGTTTGTTTGTTTGTTTGTTTGGTTTAGTTCTGCATTTCGGTGTTGAGGTTTGGATTACCAGTTTGATCAAACTAATTTGATAATCTAATTGTGTCTGGAAGACTCTGTCTTGATGTTGGATTTCCTGATGAGAATGCATATATATGTAAATTAGGGTGAATTTTTTTGATCCCTGAAGTTGGTTACTCGAAAAGAAGAAAAAAACCCAATTCAGTACGACTGTTGTTCTTGGAGTTTACACATTGATTTAAGCAAAGAGTATGTGTCTAAGGTTCAGATAGATATGAGTGTTGCTTGAGACTTGTAGTAATTATGTGGTGTACACAGAAGAAGCACTAGAAAGACCAATTTTAGCTGTCTTTGCTGGATTTAGGTGCTAAGGAATAGGCACATGCCTCCGAGTCGAGTACTGTTGAAAAAAGATTTTGTCATGTTTGTATTAGTTTGAGAAGAAGTTGAAAATCGCAACAAATTAGTAGTACAAAGTTGTATATGCTCAAATAAATACTGGATGCTTCCCCTGACCATGTATTGCTGTTGTTTGTTTGTTTTTTTGGCTATGCTATTGTAAACTTTTGCACACGTTTTTTTATTACTTGGCCAATTTCCTCTCTTTGATTCACTGTGACCTCAGGGTCCTAGTAGTTGTAAGATACGACTCAGTGACCTTGTTGTTTTAGAACTTAGAAACGGAGACGTGCACTTTCTGTTTATTATACTGTGGTACTCGTAAGTCTATCTGTTTCATTACTATTGGTTTTACACCCTCATGAATATGTTTTACCATTTTCCTTTCCCCCACTACTGCTTTTACATGTGCTATATAGTTGACAGATTATTTTCTCTCTATTTTGATTAATATGACTTCGGAGAGTATGGATTATGAGATCATACTAGAGAGGTGCCAAACTAGATTAAGCCTCCTTATGTTGTTGTTCAGTTATTTTTTGTGTTGGAAAGATTTGCACTTTTTTCTCATTGAACTAGGATGCATATTTCTCTGCCATAATAAAGTTTTTTGATTGAGTTAGAATGTCACTTGAAAATAATAAATATCTATAATATGACAGGCTGTAGGTAATTTTCACCATTCATGATGGATTTAAAATTCAAAGGTCCAAATTGGGTTGGAAACATTTACCAGAAGTTTGAAGCAATCTGCCATGAGGTGGATGATATTGTGAAACAGGTAATAGGTTACATATCCACAAGGAAAAATTACTGGTTTTGTGGTTTGATGTTGTCAATAATTCTGATGATGTTAAATATATTTTGTTCACAGGATACATTTAAATATGTGGAAAACCAGATGCAATCAGTGGGTAAAAATGTGAAGAAACTATGTTCTGATTTACTTCCTCCTTTAGGCCATCCTGTCAAACATGTGGCTGAAGATGTGGCTAGTGAAGATATTGCTACTGTTAGTACTAAGACAAGGAAAAGCTTGCAGGAAAATTCTGTTGATGCATCTGAGAATCAATCACCTACAGAGCCCAATGATCATGTGACAAGCCAACTGAGTCTTGTATCAAGGGAACATCACCTTGGGGACCAACTTAGTTCTCTAACTTCTATGGATACTCTTGTGGAGTCAGACTCGAACTTACGGATAGGAAAGGTTGAAGACATTATGACAATTGAAAATTGTGCTGCAGATGATGAAGAAATTGCCAAACCAATTCTTCCAAAGCTAACGTCTCCTGGTGGGGAAGAACCTTTTTCAGAGTTATCAGTTGAGGAATTTATTCAAAGTAATCGTGAAAATAGACAGGCTGATTTTTCTGAGGTTGAAACCTGCACTGATGAATTGGATTTGGGTTCTGAGCAGAAATCAAGGCGTGATTACTTATTTGAAGAAGTTGAGTGTGTGTCAGGTGTTTCAACTGTAATGGTCTCCACTACAGATCCCGAAGTAATGGATCCTGAACACCAGCTGAGTCTTTTCTCTAGGCAATATCACCTTTTAGAGCAACTTAGTTATCCAGCTTCAAAGGATACTCTCAAGGGCTCAGAGTCAAACTTATGCTTCGCAAAGACTGATGGCATTTTGACATATGAAAGCTCAGATGCGAACAACGAAGAATTTTCCATAAAAGCATATGCACCTGTATTGTCGGACTCTAACTCTCCTGGTGTGGTAGAACACTTTACAAAGTCACCAATGGGGGTATTTGATCAGAGAAATGACACAAATAGACATGCTGATTTGTCTAAGGATGAACCTGAGACTTCAGCACAAGAAGAGGAGTTTGAATCTCTGGAAAACTGGACTCTTTGGGACGATTATGTTGATAAAATTGAACATGTTCCTGATGCTTTGAATTCCACCTCTGAAATGTCATTTTCAGTTGTCTCAGTGGAGAATACTACAGAGGATGCTGGTCTTGCATCCTTCAGCAGATCCAATGCAGAGGAATCTCGTAGAATCTCCGAAAGTTCACCTGAAAAGTTAACCCAGGAAGCAGTGTTTTGTCATAACTACTCTATTGAGGGGGTCGGTTTTGTTTCCAATTTCTCTGATGCTGCACATGAAACCTCAGCACAAAGCTTGGAGTGTCAGCTAGACTCGACTGCTTGGGATGACTTCGCTGATGAAACTGAGTGTGATTCTGCTGGTTCAAGTACAACTTCCGAGATGGTGTGCTCAGTTGTACCTGGGGATACTTCTACACAAAAGATTGGTGTGACATCCTTTGACTTCTCCAATGCTAAACCACTTGGGCTCACTGGAGAATCATCTCAAGAGTTATCCAGGGAAGCAATGCCATGTCATAACTCTATCGAGGCGGCTGGTTGTGTTTGTGATACGTCTGAGGTCATACATGGCACTTCAGCACATGGTTTGAAGTTTGAATTCCAGCTAAGCTCACTGGCTTGGGATGACTGTGCTGATGATAATCAATGTGTTTCTGGTCCATCAATAGCTACTTCTGAAGTAGTCTGTTCATTTGTCTCTGGAGAGAATGCTGCAGGGGAAATTGGAGTTCCGTCCTTCAGTGGTTCCAATGCAAATGAATTTCCTAGGTTCACTGAAAATCCACCTCAAATATTATCTGAGGAAGCTACGCTTAGTCATAGTTCTGGTGGGAAGGCTGGATGTGTTTCTGATAGCTCCGATGGATCCTTATCGTCAGCTCCAGCCCTTACTGTGTCCAGTAAGAATAAGGACACAGATGGTCTACTTTCTTCATTCAGCAGTGTCCTATCAGTTGGTCAGTATATTTTCCCTAATGAGTTCTTGGTTGCTTACATATGTATATTTGCTTCAATTGCACAATCGGTATTAATTAACTCATATTTTACAGCAGAAGGCACTTCAAGAAGTACGGACACCATGCCTCTCACAGTACATTGTGGAAAACAGCAAGTCAAGATCTGCGGGTCCCTTCAACATGAGGCTGCAATAACCTCTTCTGATACTGGTATGCAATTTAATGTACATGTGTTACTTCCATTTGTTTCCTCTGTCCTCTCTCACCCCTTAGACACCAATTCCCAAACTCTGTTTCCTTCCTCCAACTTTGACGATAGTAACAACAATTGTGGTGTGATAACCAATTCTGTTTCAATCTTGCTACTTTTAAGCAGCCTAGAATTATAGTTCAATTAAAAGGTTGAGGTCCATAACTCCACTTTTCCTTTTGGCTAAAGACTATAAGAGTATGTTCCAGCAACTCCCCAATTTTAGTCCTCCTTTGGCTTCTACTTCAAGCTGTCACATTCTTGAAACACCTAACTTGAGGAGGCCTAGATGCCAAAGATTTAAGAACTGCCCTTGCCCCACTCAGTGCCTTTTATCTTTTGTTCTGCACCTTAATTTTTCCTTCGAGTATAACCATATGTAATCAAAGATTTCAAATGGTATCAGATGCAAGTACAACAGGAACCAAAGATCTCAACCAGATAATAGAAAAGCAGGAAATTAACTGAATGGTTCTTAAAACAATAAAGTTGGGTGCATGTTAAATTGGTACTATGGCTTCCCAGTTGTGTGTTCCTTGGGCTACTTTTGCATACTGGAAACTGAGCCAACTATTTCAAACCAGAAATATCCGTTTATTTGGTTTCTTTGATGTTTTAGATATTACCTATTCTCTAATCTTGGAATCCGTTTGCAGGATGTTTGGATGAATCAAGTTCTGATATTGCTTACTGTCACATGGAAAGCATTGACTTGCATGATAAGGTGCAGATTCAGGAAAACTGTGTGAATGTAGAGGATAGTGTACTTCGTGCTATTTCTCACAGAGCAAGAAAGCAAAGATCATACAAGGTATACTCCACCTCTCTCTTGGTGATGTTATAATTAGTTAAAGGAAATGCAATTTAGAAGAAGTAGAAAACAGCACGCATCATTTTACATTGGCATTTGAATTACTTGATAATATGCTCCTGCATTCCTTTTTGAAGAATTGTATATTTTCTGGGAATTCTTCATAAGATTGGACAAGTCACATAACGGAACTGTCATAAGAATCAATGGCTTATCAAACAAAAATTACAAGTTCTGTTGAAGAAAGAAAATTAAGCTTGTGGTTTCTAGCAAGCTGAGATTTTCTAAAACCATGTTGTGTGTTAATTACAGAAACAAATCCAGGATGCTTTTACATCAAAGAAGAGATTGGTGAAGGAGTACGAACAGCTAGCGATTTGGTTTGGAGATGTTGGTTTAGATTCCAGCCAAGAAGCAAACTCTTACAAGGACAATTCGGGTACTCATCAGGCAGGTGACTCTGAATGGGAGCTTCTCTAAGCAATATAATTTGTGTATGTAATTAAATGAAATTGTGGATTGGACGGGTTACAAGGCTGCAGGCCTTTCAGATAAAAACATGTCGGAAAATGATCGAGTGATCAAGCCGACTATATAGTGTTAGATGGGTTACTATTGGTTCTAAGAGAAATTTACATGTGATAAAGAGGGACAAATTTAACTATATATTATAGCATGGTCGACTGTTTAACTATATACTATAGCATGGTCGACTGTTCACAAGCATGTGAACAGTTTTTTTTTTTTTTTTTTTTTTTTTTTTTTTTTTTTGCAATAGGTAATTTAGATTTTTCTAAATAGGTTATCTCTCGGTAATGAATTTTTTGCCCTCCATTTTTAACTGTCTTCTACCTCCTGAATTTTCCGGATCGATCTTTCCTCTTCAGACCTCCTTTATTTTTATTTCTCCTGTCTTTCTGTCTTTACATCACAGAGAATATCGCCGCTTCATTTCATTTCTTTCACTATTGTTCCGTTTCGTGCCTATATACTATTGCTTGGTTAATTGTTCATAAGCACCTATATACTATTGTTTGGTTAACTATTCATAAGCACTGTGAACAGTGTGCAGACCTTTTTACCTTGCTGATGGGCTGTGTAATTTCGTATTTACACTTTGTTTCAACTGTAGGTATAATTTTTTATTATTTTTCCGCCGCTTCTCGCTCTCTCTCTCGCCCAACATTTCTCCATCTTTCTCACACTCTCTATACTTTTCTTGAAATAGCTCCAATATTTCTCACCAAACAGAAGAGTCTAGAGATATTAATATATTACCGTGATAATTTATTACCCCGTTGTTTCACGGAACTATTTCTGTCATTTTCTCTTCTGCTTTGTATACGTATAAATCAAAACAATTGGAGCATTTATATTTTGGGTAGAACACAAGACTAGCTAGATATTTTGTTGTATAAAAGTTGTTTTTGTGATAACTCTTATACATATGTGGAATATGCATAATGTGGATTTTACACCGTGGCAAGGCGCGGGTATCAACTCTAGTGTTAATACAAGTGATATTGGATGTCTCACTCCCTCCTTCTTTCTTGCATTACTACCACCAAAGACTCAACTGCTAACTTCAAGTTACAAAAAATTTTGATGACCCTTTAACAAATGTGCGTACAAAATTTCATTCCATGTATCTGGAACTCCAGGTAAGCACCAGTGAATGCAATCGGCAAAGTTTTTCGGATCAGATCTTTGTTCCTTCGTCAGGAGCTTGCCCTTGCGTTCCCCATAAATTGATGTGTGTGCATCTTTTCTGTACTCAGACAATTGTGTGATATTCAGAAACGTGACCTTAACTTTCAAATCCTGTAAAGTGTCGTCTATAATATCCATTATTTTGGTGTTCGAACCAGTACCCCAATATGAACCTTGAATTGGATAGGACTCATTATAGCAGTTTTCATCACTGCCAGGCCTCCATTCCCAGCTCCTATGGGAAAAAAAATCATTATGATTTGGTTTTGTTCTGTAATATTCTTCTGAAAGTGTTTGAATGGAACTCACCATAGATGTGTTGGAGACATACTCATGAAGAACACCTTTTGCCTTTCTGGGTTTATGCTTGATTCTAACCATTCTGCCCAAGTTTGTAATGCCAGTTTATAAGCAGTAGTTACATTATATTCTTGGACATCATTTGGAGATCCATATCTGAAGGGAATTAATTAACAACACAAATAAACAAAGTTAAACACATGATTTTAGGTTTGGAATCTCATCCTCAGCTCAAAATTCACTAACAATGTCCAAACAAAGTAGAGAAACACATTTTACTCACGTAGCATTGATCGTAGGTTTGTGCATCCACCATACATAGCTCTCAAACACCAAAATATCTACTCCTTCCCAGTGCTTGCCATGCTTGGCTATGGAGTCAAGCTTCACCAGCCTTTTTAGTACAGTATGCTTCGTTGCATGATCCGAAATTGACTCCACAATGAATGGAGCCCAGTAGTACTCAATGGAGGCATCAAACTCCTGGCAAAGAAAAAAAAAGAATGAAACTAATTGGTTTTGCCAAAAACCAAAAACGAAAATCTTACTAGTGTTTAGCTATTTGTTGCAGAATATTTACCTTGATTTTGAATATCTTCCTAGGTGGAACCCTTTGGAGGGATTTCTTTCCTTGAGGAAGTATAGATTGCACCATGCAGACCATGGATTCAAACTGGCCTCTTTGTACCGAGTCTCCAACAAACATCAGTCTTTTGCCCCTCAGAATTTGCAGTAGCTTCAATGCATCAAATCTGAATTCAAAATGAATGCCACTTACTAAGAAAACGAAAGACTGAGAAGATGACACCACCCACATCCCATATTTACATATATGTAAAGCTAACTAGTACTAGAATGCATGAAATAAGTCCCAGTTTGATTCTAATTTCCACACAAGTTTTTACTTCATTCCATAGTTCCTTGATTGTTATCGGTGTACACTTCTACATTCAAAATGCTTATAGTAAATCTTAAGCATTGGCTGAATATCTATAAGGGTCCTTGAACTGTCCATCATCGCCAATTAGTTCTAATTAACTTGTACACCAACAATATATGCTTGCTCAGATGAAGATAGCTTCTTTACCTTGGGAGGTTGCAGTCATTGGGTTGCCATCTCCAATTCTTGTAATAGGAATCAGGCCTACCATTCTTTTGGCATGTAACCTGTTTCACCAAGTAGGGGCAGCTCTCTTCTGTATAGTGAGGAGGACCTGACTCGTTATTCCATACCCAATTTCCTTCAAAAACATTGCAACTTTCATCAATGCGATCCTCAGGGGAAACAATCACTGCTGGTCTCTCTGCTTGACCTCTTGGCCTGCCATATAGCTGAAACACAAAGCTATGGTTGCTCTTCAACGTGTCCAGGAATAGTCGGGTAGTCCCGAGGACAAGGAGAGAAGCCAATGCAACCGGGAAGAGCGATTGGAGGCGACGGTCAAGAGAGACCTGCTTTGTCATTTGGGGAAGAAGATGATGGTTTTTAATTGATTGTCAATAACATTACCTGGTTAAGTATTTTGAACATCTACATGTCTTGGGTTTTAAGTCTGTTTGGTGAAAGCTACATATGCAACCACCAGTTGGTAGGATCAAGTTTTAGGTAAAGGCTGTTACTCAGATTTCTGAATTCTGATGTAGCCATTGAGGTCGTAACAATATTCAATTTGAGAGATGTTCTGTAAAAGTGTCCATGTTAATTTTGAGAGGGAAAAGTGTCCATGTTTAAAAGTACTTGTGTGACAAGTACCTGAACTCTTTAAGTGCTTCTTGTGAAGACACTTGGAAAGTTCGAACTGCTTACATGTTTGATGTTGGGTAGGTTCAATATTTCATAAATGAGGGTTTGATGTTGAGTAGGTCTTCAATATTTCACAAATGAGGGTTTGATGTTGAGTAGGTCTTCAATATTTCACACAACCGAGTTGACATTTTGGGACATCTAAATTTGCTAAATAAATCTCTCATGCTTTCTACAACTTTATTATTTTCTTTTAATATAAGCATTTGCTTGCTAGATTTCTTTTCAAATCCGAAATAACAGTGGTTATGTTATTCACATATATTTCAATAAATTACTCACTACATTTCTTATTTAGTGGTTTCTTAGGTTGACTGTGCCTAAAGCTATCATCCATATATGGTCATTTAACGTCGGCGGAATAAACTTTATTCACTGCTTCTAACTTTGTTTTTCATAACTTTTTAAGTTATTACGGAAGTTCGAGTTTAATTGTGTTTTTTTTTCTTTTGTATTTTGTTATCGAAAAACAAAAATGTATGTCACATCAAATAAAACAACACACTCCAAAACCTCATCCTAAACCCAAAACCCCTTTGAAACCCAAAACCCCTTTGAAACCTCAAAATGATTATCAGCAGTAGCGTACGTACATGTTTCCCACGCTTTCCATCTTCCTCGGAGAAGCGCCTCCTCCGGTCGGCGGTCAAGTTCACTTTCACTCTCCGGCGGCGACCTTCCGCCACCTTCTGCTCTGTTTCGGCCACCCAGAAGAAGAAGGAGAAGGTGATAGTGGTATCTGGGCCCACCGGAGCCGGGAAGAGCCGGCTGACTCTCGAGCTCGCTAAGCTGCTCAACGGCGAGATTATCAGCGCCGACTCTGTCCAGGTATGACCGAATTTGCACTACCCACTTCAAGTTTTTGGCTTTGGGGAGTGAACTTGAGTAGGAGCTGCTTATAGAAGGATTGAGGCGGTAAGTGTATAAGCCTTATAGTGTCCAGTCTCCTCAAAACAACATGTAAGCAATTGAAGTAAAAACCATATTTGGATAAAAGAAAATTGTAACGTACGATGAGATAAACAATTAATGTCCATTGATATCGCCTAGTCTTTGTTGATTTCCTTCTAGTGAGTTTCAAATTGGGGAATGTAGGTAGAAGTGACTTCATATGATACGGCTTTTGTGGCACAGGTATATCGGGGTCTTGACATTGGATCAGCGAAGCCTTCACCAGGTGATAGAAAGGTGGTTTCTTAATTGAGATATGTTTGGCCATGCTTCTACATTGAAATTCAATTTTTATGGTAATCTGAGTATTTCCAACGTATTTCATGTTCATGTTAGCTTTTGTTTAGCCATCGCATTGGTGAAGGTTTAGCATCATAGGAAGTTAGGCAACTAAAAAAGCTCTAGATTTTGTTATAACATAGGTAACATGATTGTTTTGGAATCAGTTGTCCCTAAGATCTGACTTAAATATGAGCCTTTCTAGCTCTGGTAGATCATCTTCTGCAATGAGTCTGAACATACTGTCCAGAAATATGTTATTATCATCATCTGTTATTCTGAATTTTAGGAATAGTAATGGATGCATGAAATCTGTGATATGGACTTTTTTTACAAATATTGTGGAAATTTCATGTATAGCTAGAAGTGTAGGACAATTCTTGCCAACTGCAAATATTAACTTCTCAGGTCCTGTGATGTTACCATGTAAAAAGTGAACATGCTATCAAGTTGATAAACAAATAGCTTTTACACTGATGGAAAAAAGAGCCTAATTGAAAGATAAGTTTATATAACTTTTCTTTTAGTCATTATAGGTTCATTTAACATGATACTGAATTCTGCTGTTAATAATTGATGACTGCTGAGTTCTTCATCCCTCTAAATCTCAGTTTTTTTTGGTTTATTTGGTCAATGCCATCTTAATAATTATTAGCCTATTCCTTTTCTTTTCTTCTTGGTGCAGGAAGTACCACATCATCTGGTTGACATATTGCACCCATCTGAAGGTGTGTTTTCCTATTAAGTATAAGGGCAGGAAATGCATATTGTGTGTTTGTGTATATATGTATGTATTTATATGTACATGTATATATATGTGTATATATATTTATGTATTCTCATCTCAGTCATCTGCTATGATTTGGAGGCTTTAAAAGTTGGTTCTAGTTGTATGCTTAAATGAGTTTCACTGCTGTGGCTGGAACATTGGATTTCTGATCTCCCAAATTATCACATGTATTATTCTTCAGACTACTCTGTTGGACAATTTTATGAGGATGCAAGGCAAGCTACAAGGTGTATTCTTGATAATGGCCGTGTTCCCATAGTTACTGGTGGCACTGGATTGTACTTGCGATGGTAGGTGCTACTATGTTTTGTGTAAAAATTGTCTACAAAGCATTTCTCTTTATTATTATTTGTTGAATATTTTAATTATGTATAAGTTAGAATGTTAAGTCACACTAATGACACTTAGCTCTTGATGTAATAGCCTTCTGATAAAACAAATTCTGGAAAACATCTCTACGTTTATTGGTGATATTGGCACCAGTTAACTCGGTCATTTTGAGGTTGACTTCGATCAGATACACCAACTAAATTAGACTTTTAGAGTACACTGTTGTTTATTGTTTCTCTTTTCTTCTTGGTTATATTCATAACATTCTTTGTTCTTACAAATATTAGGTTAATATATGGAAAACCAGATGTTCCCAAAGCCTCGAAAGAGATCGCATCTGAAGTGTATACTGAGTTGGCAGATTTAGAGAGGAATGGACACTGGGATGCAGCTGTGCAGTTGGTGGTTAACGCAGGTGACCCTAAGGCTGAACACTTGGCTGCTAATGATTGGTACCGATTAAGACGCAGCCTTGAGATCATCAAGGTTAGTCTGTAATGTTTCTGCTTATATATCTGAATAATGGAATCTCCCCCCAGCCCCACCCCAAAGAGAAAAAGTAGGAACTGAAACAATACATTCTTTAAACAGTGAGACACACGACAATCATAATTTTATTTTTATTTTATAACTTATCTCATTGCTATCTCTCTGATTGAACTGTTTTCCTCCTTTCCTTTAATGACAGTCTAGTGGATCACCTCCATCTGCATTTGAAGTCCCATATGAATCTTTCCGCAAAGAATGTGATTCTAGTTTAGTTGACACTCATGATTTCAGTTCCTCTGCTGATGTTGTGGAGGAAGTTAAATCAAAGGAATTGGATTATGACTTCATTTGCTTTTTCCTCTCAAACCAAAGGGTTGATCTGTACAGAGCAATTGATTGGCGATGTGAAGATATGGTGCTAGGTAAGTCATATTAGGGTTCATTACTACAGATCAATCATGCATCTTTGTTCCTGATTCAAATCAGAAAATGTCATTTGTTTTGCATAAGCTCATTGTTTTACATAAACTAATCATTTGGTTTACAACAGGAAGTGATGGTATCTTGTCTGAGGCCAGATGGCTTCTTGATGTGGGTCTTCTTCCAAATTCTAATTCAGCAACCAGAGCAATTGGTTACAGACAAGTACAGTTCTATTCTTCTTTGATTCATTGAACTTTCTTATTATTCAACCAATCATTCCTGAACACACACATATTTTCATTAGAATATTATACACCTCATATCATTTTATTATTATTTGCTATAGGTAGTAACACTGAAAATATTTCAGGCTATGGAGTATTTATTATTGTGTAGGGAGCAAGGAGGTAGTTCTTCACCAAGAGAGTTCTATAACTTTTTGACTCAATTTCAGAAGGCATCTAGGTAATGCAATTTCCAGATACAATTCTGTTTTAAAATTCCATTTGAAGAAAAGAAAAAGAAAACTTAAAAAAATTTGTATAAAAAGCCATGAGCCAGCTTTTTGGACATGCTTGATAAATATTACTTATACTTGGTATAAAAGCAATATCTGATAAAACCATTGGGATAGGGAGAAAAAAAAGAGACATTCAGTTGCATTGCAAATATTTATTAGGAGTGATCCATTCGAATTTACTTGGTAAAAGATCAAGTACACAAGAAAGAAAAGTACCAGTACAACCATCCTCAAATAAGTACTTGTTGCTTTCGATTTTGTTCCAAAGGTAGCATTCTCATCATGTTATAGACATCTTCAAATGTCTCACGGTATCTCTATTGTTATAGACATTTAACTTGCATAGTTGTGTAGAAAACCTTTTGCTGCGTAGAGCTTTAATACTCCCTGTGTCCTCTTTACTGTTTACAAGTTTCTTAGCCATTACAATATACATTTTAAACCAGAATTTGTAAATTCTCTGCAGAAATTTTGCAAAACGGCAATTGACGTGGTTCCGTAACGAGCATATCTATCACTGGCTTGATGCTTCCAAACCCTTGGTATGCATGCTCTCCAATTTGTTTCCATTAATTGATAGAGATGTAGGTGACTCCCCATACCTTTTGGTATTATTTCCCCACACTATTTGGTTGCACCTGTGAATGGTTAGATATATTAGCAATTTTTTTGTTGTTGTCATTTTGAATGGTTAAGGTATTCTCATTTAAACTTTGTGTACTCATCTCACACTGGACAAGTTTTGCAGGACTCTGTTCTTAACTTTATTTGTGATGCATACCATGACAAAAGTGGAAACTGGGTTGTGCCTGAATCACTGAAAATGAAGAAAGAATTGTCAAGCCGCCGAGAAGAGTCTGAACTAAAGAGCTATCGAACTAAAAACAGGTATAGTTTACGAACATTGAATGATTTTAGTTATTGTTGAGTTGGCACAAAGGGATAATAGTTTTGTTTATATGCAATCGTGAAGGCATTTCATCAGACGTGAAGATTGTTCGGATATTCTAGACTGGATACAGAGAACACAAAGCATTCAATCTGATATGATCATCCAGAACCATACTTGAGTAGTGATAATCTTGACCGCCAAAATTTCTCATCGCATGAGAGTTTGTTTCTTTGGAGAGGTTAGCTTCTAATCCAGCTCCGGCTCTGGCCTACAACATCTTTATGTCAAGTCCTCATTGTGATCTATGTATCTTTTCAAAAGCTCAACGACAATAACTTGTTTCTTATCAATTCAATCTGTTCATATTTTTTTTTTTTTTTTTTTTTTTGAAATGGGACCTAGTCTGTAACAAACATCCATCAGTATTTTAGTGTATATTAAGCACATGATTTTGGGTCACTGCCGTCTAATTACTATGGTTATTTTTATTACTTTTCGGTCTGAAATTACTGTGCTCAGATATTAAACTGCAAAGAAGGTATCGAGGAAGAAGACCAGATTGAATCAACATCATAATGTTTCAAAAGAAAAGAACATAGGAAAAAGGCCAAGAAACTCCACGTCTTCATAAGCATTCTCAAACCATTGCTAGTCAGAAACAAAGTCATTCATTGCTAGTTTGTTTTAACTTCATCACAAATTAGTTTCCTGATTTTTCTGCGTTGTTGATACACTTCTCTTGAAATTCTTCACTTAAGCCTTGCAACTGTTCTATAGCTAATTATTCCCTGCTGGATATGGATTCACTTGTTGTAGCATGCATACAAGCACCATTACCAATTTTCGGGTATGAGCTTGTCCGCAACGGGGACATAGACTTGTTATCAAAAACCCTCCACATCCTTCTTTTGTGTTCTCCACAGTATCAGTGATGAGCTCCAAAACTTTACAAGCAAGAATGATGAGCTTCTCATACATCTTGCATTTTGAAAGAGATGATAGTGTTGCAGACTTGCAGTACTCAATTGAATGTTATACACAAGTTACAGAAGATAGGAAAGATGTAAATTCCTTTATGAGACATGGAGGATCATATAAAAAATTCTCGAGGTCGCCAGAATCTATTGATTCATTGGACATATAAGACTCCGATGTTGCCTCAAACAGATTATCATAAGCAAAGGAATGGTCAGTGAATGCCCTCCAACACCACCTGATCAGACTCACATTCAATATCGGGAATGGTTCTCCCGTTCCCAAAATTGATCTGGCTTTCGATTTTTGTGATCCGTATCTAGAGGCACCAAGCAATGAGAAAACGTGTGAGCAGTTCCCATTTCATTTCAAGTTGTTGTTCCGTCCGGATCCGTTTGCAAATGCCGACACCCAAAGACAACATCTTTTAGGGTTACAGTCTTACATGTTTTGGATGACTGTTTCTTTCACCAATACATCTTCAGTGGTTGTCCAATGGACACCAGAACCAGTTCGGTCGCACGCACGGTGCACTAGCTTGGCCGCCCAAAGGCGTAGCCGAACAAGTGCAATCCCACCAAGCGACGCTCTCAAGTTTCGTTCTCTAGGTTTCCTAATTAGTGATTTTGTTTTAAAAGACACTAGGCAAAAACCCAGCCGCGACCTTTTTCACATGTGTCTAGAGAAATTCATAACTAAAATGCAATATAACAAATTAAAGTATCAAAAATAGCTAATCACCTATAAAAACCTCAGCGGAAACTTTCTTTTAAAACTCTTCCGTTTTAAACTTTTTCTGGAACGTGAATAGGAGATATCTATCGGGTAGGTAATTTTCACATATTGAAGACTTTTTCCATTAGTTCATATATCTCTATCTCTACTATTAGAAAGATAGGCGTGTCTTTGGTGAAACTTTTTTTCAAATTCCTAAAAAACCAAGGTTGTAGAAAATTCTCAAAGAATAAAAATAGTAGTTTCCATGGACTTGACCGTAAAATAACACTGAAATATAAAAGAGAGAAAAAAGGACATGGTAGTTTTCCACTTTTGGTGGACCAGTTATCTAAAAAAAATAAGGAGTACACAAATTCATAAGCTTATGTTAGGTGGAGCAGTTCATATATACTTTTTCTATTATTTTGATCCCTCTAAGAGGTTAGTATTTAAAAAGTCGATCACCATAGTTACATCTATACAAAATGAAAGACCAATACAAACCTTATTGCAAACCTTAATGCTACCATCTTTTTTCTTAATTGCCCTGACTCAAAAGTTTGGTTGTTTCAGGTGTAATCACATAGCAAATGATGGTTAGCAGAAGTTAGATCAATACATACACGGCAGCCATTGAGATAGAGCAATTTTTTTTTTCTAGAAAGAAGGAAAACAATGGCATTGTTGTAAATAAATTGCAAGTGAGGGTAAAATTATCTATTTACGCACTGAATGAACAATGCTACTACGATTTTGCTTTAATATATATAAAGATGTGTTTTCGATAGAATTGTGTTCATAACAGAGGTACAATAACAATCACCTCTCTCTCTCTCATAGAGGCAAATGATTGATGCTTATGTTTTTGTGTCCTCGTCTGGCAAGAACCTTTCAACGTAAATTAGTTCCGGACGCTTTCGAATAAGTTAGCTCGTTAACTTTGGTTACTAAGTTACTTTTCTGCTCTCCAAGGTTATGGTTTTCGACTTAAAGATTGGTTAGTTTTTAGGTGTTTCATGGTTCAGTTTTTTTCGTGATCGGATCATGTTCATGTTGTTTTCTTTTTACTAACATACGGATTGACATACCCTTTCCAAAAAAAAATAAAAAATGAAAAAAATATAAAGAAACAAGCCGAGAGATTGACATATTCTCAGAATCTGCGTAGAAACCGTGAAGCCCTACCTAACACAGTAAATCTAGAACACAGTAAATACCAAATAATAAATACCCGCACCACCACACTGAAGACTGAAGTTTTACTCTATCGACTCTTTTCTTCTTCGTCACTCCCGAGGCAGCAAAACAAACGACACAGAGAAAATGAGGCCGTCCATGTCGTTGATCAGATCCGTCAGCCGCGTCGCCCGCCGTGGCTACTCATCGGAGTCCGTCCCCCAGCGCAAGGTCGCCGTCCTCGGCGCGGCCGGTGGCATCGGCCAACCCCTCGCTCTCCTCATGAAGCTCAACCCTCTCGTCTCCCAGCTCTCCCTCTACGATATCGCCGGCACCCCCGGCGTCGCCGCCGACGTCAGCCACATCAACACCAGATCTGAGGTACTGCTGCTCCTTACTCTCTGAATTCGTGTCTGATTTGCTCCGATCCGACGGTTTTTGACTGAAATTGGGCGGTTTTTTGCTGTGTGATTTTAGGTTAAAGGCTACGCTGGCGAGGAACAGCTAGGTGAGGCCTTGGAGGGATGCGACGTCGTGATTATCCCCGCCGGTGTGCCACGTAAGCCCGGAATGACCCGAGACGATCTCTTCAACATTAATGCTGGTATCGTCAGGTCTTTGACCGCCGCAATTGCCAAGTACTGTCCTCATGTGAGTATCTATATCTTGGTTTGCGCTTTCGTATTCGGAATGTTTTGAATTGGTTTGTGTGTGTGATTGAATTGGTTTTCGGGTTGATTGTTTTGGTTAGGCGATTATCAATATGATTAGCAACCCTGTGAACTCTACTGTTCCAATCGCATCGGAGGTGTTGAAGAAGGCCGGGGTTTATGACGAGAAGAAGTTGTTTGGTGTGACTACTCTTGATGTTGTCAGGGCCAAGACTTTCTATGCTGGCAAGGCCGGCGTCCCCGTTGCTGGTATCGGTTCGAGAACTTCATTTCTTTTGGTTATGTTAATATCATGTGTGATTTTCGTGTAAAAGATCGATACTTGACACCGCTAGATGTCTTCATTTTGGTGTTTGTTAGGTTGTAGAAGCTTGATTTATTTTGGAAAGCTTGCATCTTGTTTACTTTCAATTGAAAAATGGTGTGTCTTGTTGCAGAGGTTAATGTACCAGTTGTTGGTGGCCATGCTGGCATTACCATTCTCCCACTATTTTCTCAGGTGGGTATCACTTCAATACTTTGACTGTTTCTTGGATCGAATGAAAGTTTGGAAGTGCTTCTCTGGCATCTGCTTTGGTTTGCATTCACTTGGCTAATTGTGTGTTTTGAATGTGTTGCAGGCTACCCCAAAAGCCAATTTGTCTGATGATTATATCAAGGCTTTGACAAAGAGGACCCAGGACGGAGGGACAGAAGTTGTTGAAGCCAAAGCTGGAAAGGGATCTGCTACATTGTCCATGGCGTAAGTATTTAGATAAAACCATCTAATTTATATTTTGTGCTAGGTCGTTGGACATTTTGTTTTCGCAGTTTGTAAATTTATGTGGTGAATGTCTTTCTTATCCACATTAAAATGTTATGTCTCCATTCCTGTTAAAGTTTTGTCCCCATTACTGTTACATGGTTCTATAATACTCCTGTCAGGTTGTACTGTGTGGATTATGTTTTCTTTTAGTTGTTGGAATAAAGAAAAGGAAATCAATGTCTTTCCCTATACTGATTTGTCTTGTATGTTGCAGCTATGCTGGAGCTCTCTTTGCTGATGCTTGTCTTAAGGGACTTAATGGGGTCCCTGATGTTGTGGAATGTTCGTATGTGCAATCAAGCATCACTGAACTTCCTTTCTTTGCTTCCAAGGTTTGTGAGCTTGACAAAATTGTGATTTCATTTATCTCAAGCTTATTGTTTCTTAATGCACAAGTACATGACTTTACTGCTCACTTCTGTGCTCAGTGTTGAGTTTGAGTATTACCATGTTAATTGGTATATCTTCATGTGCCACTATTTTGTAGTCATGATCAGTGGTCTGTCCCTTTATGGTTTACTGGTTTCCACCTTCTAGGAACAGTAGTGTGAAAATGGCTTCTCCAACATGTGCTTACTGTGCCTTTCGGTTGATAATTTTTTTCTGTTTCAGCACGTATTGGTTCAATCATTTGTAACTAGTTGGTATATTTTTTTATTAACGGGTGACCCTTGATATTTGTCAACCATTCATTTGTTTGCATGTTTCATTGGAGTTAAAAGCTTGTATCATCATGCATATTCATAGGATGAAGATGGTCTAGATATTTTTCCTTCCGGCCAGTTTTTGTCATAAATGTTTGTCCAGTTGAGTATATTTTTCAGTGATCAATGATCATTTATTGCTGTTTGCAGGTGAGACTAGGGAAGAATGGTGTTGAGGAAGTTTTGGACTTAGGTCCTCTCTCAGACTTTGAAAAGGAAGGATTGGAACAATTGAAGCCTGAGTTGAAATCATCTATTGAGAAGGGTATCAAGTTCGCCAACCAGAGTTAGTGTAAAGTATGATCGATGCCTTGGGATGGGGTTATCTTACCCATCCTTATACCCATCCAAATTTTGCATTTGTCAAAGTAGTGTTGTACTTTCATTGCTGCCAGCAGTGCCGGCTTTTTATTGGAGTCAGCTCTGATAGGACCAAACGTTGTGTCAATAATTCCCGGTGTCATGTTTATGGGAGAGTTTACTCTGTTTGAACTTGATCGCAAATGTCTGAATAGTGTTTAGTCATTTGAATGGATTTTGTAGAAGCCATGAGAAATAATGGGATTTGAGAGATAGCCTCAAAGACTCCAATTCAATTTTTGAAAGTGGTTTGGATGACAAAACTAATAGACCAGTATAGTGTTGCTCTCAAAGTTCCAAATTGAGTGCTTGCCACTATCTGGAAGATAAGCAGCAAGCATCTCACAACCTATTGCAGATGGCGACTCGGATGACAACAAATGTGCAGCGCTTTTCAACCATTTGTTTGTGTATGGTTTTTCACCACTTGGAATGGAATATGTTATCATGTTTTGGTCTAGATACGGACATGGATGCATCGTAGCCTGGGGATGCAAACCCTTCTGTCAAGTGTCAAGGAACAATTTCTTTTAACCATGATCAACCTACCTTCACTTAACAATTTTTATTTTTTATGTTTTTGCAGAAGTGATAAATGGAAGAATTAAAAAAGAGAATTGAGAACTCAACAGCTCACGCCTCATGGCCCTAATTCAGTTGCCAAATGGACAGAGACAACCACCCAAACAGAACTTATAAAAAAGGAAGAACAAGGGAGATCAATTTCTTAAAATCTAGGATCTCTACAATGCATCTCATGTGTTTGTGCTTCTACAGAAATCACAAAACATGAACTTTGTATACATGCAATGATACAAGTATGCTCGAAAAGAAATCAAGAGTTCATAGGTTATACCATTATACTAAGAAAGAACAGGTGGCTAAGATGATTCCTACTATACTACGATAGTTTGGTGCTTTGTTGTCTTCAGAAAGTTTGATTTGAGATTTGCTTGTTTTCCTTGTAAATTTGGTTTAGGTGTTGGTCAGCTTTAGGGTGAGTGTTTCTCCGAGTTGGGTCCTAATGCGATGGGGGTGATTGAAATGGATTTAGGTGTTCAGGTTGTCTTGGTAAGTGGACGCAGACGCCAAATGATATTTTGTTCGGGTGTTTTACTTGAGTGATTCCAACAAGCTGGACACACTACTGCTATACATACCCCAAAGCCTAAATGCAGAAACCCCAAAGCTCAATGTTGATGTAGCTTTTGTACCACATATACCACATGAGGGTGTTCGTGGTGTATTAAGAAACTCCGATGGTGCGTTTCAGGCTGCTCCCATCAAGCCTGAGCAAATGAGCATCATGTCAATGCAGGCACCACAAGTAGAAGTGTAGAACTACTGACCATCCAAGAGGGTCTACCGTCTACGTCTCATACACCAGCTAAAACTAAAAGAACCCATCATCTAATCGGACTGCTTGCTAGCTGTTCAGGAAATTGCTTGTACCGCTGTGAATCTCTTTGAGATAAGCAAGTCAATGACATCATGACATACAGAGTTGCTTGAGATGGGTGTTTGAATCAGCTTTTCTCCCAGGTCCTGCGATCAAGTAGCCCACAAGCTGGCTGATGTTGCCTATGAGGAGCAGACTGAGTTGTGGCTTGCATCTGCTCCATTGTGTACTAGTGATCTAGTTACACAAGAATGAAACCATTCCTTATAATCTATTGAATAAAATCCAGTATTTCAAGAAAAAAAAAAAAAAAAATACCACAAAGGCCTGCTACAAATTCAAGACCAAGGTAGAAGATAAGACAACCAAAATGGAGCAACTAATTTTTGATTGAGAAATAGACATTTTCCTCTACAACGCTACAGATCAATGCCAAATGTTCAATATTGTTCAAAACATAAACTAATATCCACAATGACAACAACTACATCACAAGTCATCAAGATGTCATGCGAGAGCACAAGGACAACTGTAGCATTGAATTCAGCCTCCCAACTTTGGCTGCATAAATCCTTTGATAATAGCTCCCCAATCAAAAGTAAATTTCATTTTGATGTGGAAATAGCGAGCACCAGTTGCAATCATACTATTATAGAAAATATTTCATGTAACCATAATATTGTTTTCAGGTTACATTGTAAGGGATTATCCTAATCCTAAACCTAGCCCATTTCCCCACACCATACCCTCACCATTTAGGTTAACTGTGCCACATTAACATATACCTATGGAGAACTCTGATTATGGGGCAGCTGTCAGATGGATCAAACGTGATGTACACACCATATCCCAGGCTGAACAAAAACTTCTCTAAAACACCTAGCTGTCAAAAAAAATAAGAAAACTTGCATCAGACATCCACATAGAGCTTTACAAAATGAACTACAGAATGACAGTATATTCATGCATGCACATGATCATCTTAAGTGCATATCACTGATTTTTTTTTTTTTTGCTACAAACTTCATATGTTAATGAATTTGGATTAACAGATTCTCAATCAATGTGGAGACGTGCATATACAAGACAAATCTAGCATCATACAGATCTCTAAGGAAAGAGACTCTTAACTACAAGGTTCTATAACATTTCATCCAAAAATGTTGATTTCAGCACACGCATTAAACATGAATTAAGCACAGAAGCCATCTTGGTTCAAATATTGCAAGAGAATTTATGTAATGTTAACACACAATTAGTATACCCTCTGACTTTAGAGGTATTAACCATCTTTTTAATTGGATATTGCAGAGGGAGTCTAAAATCATCAAGGGCGCACTTGGGGCTGATTTTACACATCTAGGGATCTAACCAATATTTGATTAAACTATTATATGGAAAAACTAGATTGGAATAGAATAACACTAAGAAACCATTTGAATTTCAGATGATTCTTTGCCTATATAAAGTTCATATCTAGTCACTTCAAAAACAAAATATATATTAAAGTTTGACAGATTCTTCAAATAAAATAAAATTCGTATAGCCTTTTTGTCAAATCCAAAGCCTTTTTTGTTGTCATTGAAATGGATTCCGATCCCAAGAAAATATCATGATGCACGAGCAGCCGTATCATGCATAGAAGATACCCATAAATATATATTATGTGCATTATAACTTGAACAACAACAAAAAAATGCACAGGCACCGACTAAGCATTGGCAACCAAAGAAGACAAGTTGGTGATCCCAACAGAGAAGGCATTCATATTTCTAAAATAATTTCATGATAATCAAAAAAGTTAAAAAGTGGAGGGGTGCCACTACTAGAGTACAGGATGAAAACATCACTACCTGCTAGAGAGATGAGTGTACGCCATAATTACAGAGCAAACAAGTACAGCAAAAATACATATGACGAACAATATGGAACAGAGATATATGAAATGAGAAGAAACAGCTTGAGTTCTAAAGAAAGTAGCAGTTAAATTCTCCAATGTGACCCACAAGTTTCAAAATGCTTTTAAGTATTAAACATATTGAAGTACATATTATAATTATTTCTGGTAATCAATATGGTAAACAGCATAACATATGAAACACACACACGTTAACGCTTCTGACCGCTATTTCTGAATTTATTATTTATTGAGAGGAGGCCATACAGGGCTGAGAGGAGAAGAAAAGGAACAAGTTAATTTCCAAAATGACAAATGGCAGATCACCAAGTCACTCGTTTGATAAAACCTCCGCATTTTTTTCATTTCCCTTTTTGGGGTTCGCGAAATCAAAGAAGGGTCAATAATGAGCAATTATGGAAGCAAAAAGAGCAGCATACCACTCATGATATAAAAGTATCCATGTATCATAATCAATAGTTGATTCAACACCAAATGCATTTTGAAGCCTAAAAAAAGCAAATTGCCCATGGTCACACGCATGATGACCAGAAAATGGAAATACTCATTAACAAAGATGGTGCTACCTACCTTAACTAATCAATTCAAGTCCTCGGTCAACAATTTGAATATGATCCACTTCCAGAGGAACTATCATTGTCCGAATCTGTACAGAACGTAACAACAAAATTAATTATTTATCATCTTAAAGAGCACTACAACCTTATAAGTATAGGAAAGCTAAATAATGATATTTACCACTTGAAGAGGATCCAGAACCACTGCTAGAACTACTTGATCCACTCACATTCCCACCTTGATCTTCTCTTTGAGCCGGGGACGATGCATTGTCGTTGTACTCAACTGCTAATTGAGGTAACAAGTTTAGCCCAAATAGTTTGCAATAAGTATATTGTTATATTGTTATCAAGTTGCAGCAGTGGGCATAAATCAAAGTCCACTGGGGTATAAAGAGTTAAATTTATACCTGCTATGGGTTCATGTTGTGCCTCTACAGTGGCTTGTGCCACATTCTGCAAGTTCAAAAGATAAAAATCAAGTATAAGCTGTACAAACATAAAAAAGAAAAAAACAAAGAAGAGGACTTCAATACTACATGACTGATAGCCTTACCTCCTGCATAGCATAGTCAGATTCTTCTACTGATAGAGGAGCAAGTTCAGCTTTTCTCTTATTTTTGGTCAAGCTCTTTTTATAATTAGTCACAAACCTATCCAGTTCCCAGAGTGTTTCAGGATCAACACTGCCAATGTCCAATTCAATCTCATCGTCTTGCTGTAGAATCCCTTGACACCTCTTTCTAACAATCTGGACAACATTAGCTAGTTTCTCAGAAGGCAAAGCCTGAAGGTCTGTGCTGAGCTTCTGCTTCTCCTCCATATTCATATCCCTTTTGTCAGGGTCCCGAGCTTTTGGTTTCTTTGGAGCCGGCTTTCTACCTGTATGACCAACACTTGCAGGTTTCAACTTGGGATCAACCGGCTTTGTCATAGATTCTGCTCTATCCAGAGTCCTCATCTCCAATGGTGGAGGAGAAGGAGAAGGAAGAGGAGGAGGAGGAGCTTGAACCTTTCTTGAAATAGGGGTAGGCAATTCTGAACTATTACCCATTCCAATTCTCCTATTAATATTATGAGCAGGACCCTGAACCTTTCTTGACATGGGGGTTGGGACTTCTGAATTATTACCCATTTCAACCCTCCTATTGATATTATATTGAGCAGGAGCTTCAACATCTCTTGAAGCAGGGGTTGGGAATTCTGAATCATTACCTATTTCGGCTCTCCTATTAAGATTATACTGATCCTCTATAGCCGCCCATTTCTCTTCAAACAACTTCAACAATAGGGCTGCCATCACATGAACGTCCTGCTCTTTCGGGTTATACAACATGGCATTATTGAACGTAAGTCTCACATCCTCTGCAAACTCAGCAGCCGTCTTATACCAATTCTTGTCCAGCCTACTCTTCACCGTCCCCAAATCCATCGGATGCTTAACAATCTTATAATAATCATGAAGGCCAAGCCCCTTAGCATCTACCGGCTTATTAAACACCCAACCATGCTTATGCTTCATCAATTTCTCAAGCAAAGTAGTACAACTCTTCAACAATCTACTCGAATTCTTATCCGACCCCAACAACAGCGCAACTTCACTCTTCCTACCCAAATTCTTCTTACCCCCGGAAGGGGGTAACTTCAGATTCCTAGAACTCTGATCTCCCTTCGGAGTCTTCCTCTTCTTTTTCTCCACACCCTCACCACCCTTATTCTCATTCTCCGCGTTACAAACACCTATACCCCTAAATGGCATTGTACTTCTATTATTATTATTATCTACCAAATTATGATCAGATTTCTGAGAAAAACCATACCCTTCAGTAAGCTGAGCCTCCTTGGCTTCGAGATTCCTCACCAAGCTCCTCACTTGCTCAAGCTCACCCATCAGCTTCCACTTGATTCCGTTAATATCAGCCTTGGAGTTCAAGCAAATCCTCACCTTGTCCCCCACCTGCGAATACCCACGTGGCCCATTGCCGGGCTCGGCGAGCCCATTGTTCGAGGAATCAAACGACGCCGTCTCGCCTCGGAACTGCTGCATCAAGCTCTGCTGCTCCGACGAGTGACGTATGACATGGTTGGGATTCTGGGCGTTCCGGGAATAGAATCTGTTGCTGGCTTCGTCTCCAACAAGTGGGCCCGAAACCATTCTAGGTTAAAACCCTCAGAAACAACCCAAATGCGATAACTTTCTTCCCAAATTTGACGGCTTTGATCGAAATCGGAACTGGGTTAGGGTTTATGGGACAAACCCCTAAACTTATTACATTCCTAGGGTTTTGCTACAAAAAAATAACCCCCTCAAAAACCCTGATTTTGCAACTGTGGGTAACCCTGAAATTTGGAATTGAATTAGAGGGTTTGGGGATTTTTGGGACAAGACTGCTACTTCAGTGCAATCAAGGTTGAAGAAAGAAGCAAGCTTTTGGTTTGAAAGTTTGGGAAAACCGAGTGTCAAAGGCTAGGAGACGATGGTGAGTGGGTGCTGCGTAGAAGCAATAAGTGTTGACTGATTGTGTTGTGTCGTTTTGTCATCTGCTGTTGTCGTTTTAGGCCTTTGCTTGTGCAAAGGTCACGTCTTTTTTGGCCTAGTGAAGAAAAAGAACCAAACTTTGGTGATTATTTTGCAACGAGTGAAAACACATTGAAGCAAACAAAGCACTTGTGTCCTCTTGTAACTTCTTTGAGCTTTCATGCTCATGAGTTTTCATGTCACTGAAAAAGGGTTCTAAGAGTTGACCAAAGGCCATGTGATATACAAGTTCGAGGAGATCCGGCATCAATGGCCTAAAGCCTTTATTACATTCAAGACTTTATAATAACCAGTTCATGTCATCCAAAGGATCACACTTTTCTTTTAGCAATGGGATTGAAACACCAAACTTGCAAAAGCTCTTCTTCTTCTAACTTCATACGTATTAGATTCTCGACCATTCTCACTTTGATTCTGCTATTTACTTCGTTGTTCCTCTTCCTTTCATCACTTAAGAACACCCAAGAACCATTCTTTGGGGGTGATGAGAACACCCAATTCAATGGTGATCTTAGAGATGCTAAATTCCCATGGAACAAACTCTGTTTCGGTCCCACATTCGAGAAGCTCAAGCTGGCAGTCTTCTCCAAAACATGGCCAGTTGGTGCAGACCCGGGTGGTATGGAGCGCCATGCTTCCACATTGTACCAAGCGCTTGCTGCAAAGGGTCATGAGGTTCATGTCTTCACTGTGCCTTCAGATAAGAGGCCTCATTGGGACATACATGAAGGTAACCTGCATGTTTACTTTGCAGCAAATGATCATGGTAAGGTTGATTGTTCACTAGCATTTGAAATTTTCAATAAAGTTAACTCGGATGGGGCATTTGACTATGTGCACACCGAGAGTGTTGCGTTGCCTTATTGGCGCGCGAAGAGGATGCCTAATGTGGCTGTCACTTGGCATGGGATATCGTATGAAACAATGCACTCTAAGTTACTGCAACAACTCCTGACTGACCCAAATGGGGATATGCTAGAGCCCATGCCAGAGCTGCAAGAAGCATTGCCAAAGCTCATTGAGGAGATTCGGTTCTTTAAGAACTATAAGCAGCATATATGCATAAGCAAGAGTGCTGGTGAGGTTCTAGTCAACATATATCAGATCCCACAGAGAAATGTGCATGTTATACTTAATGGGGTTGATGAGACAGAATTTCTGCCGGACCCTGAAGCGGGTGCAAGGTTCCGAGAAAGACATGGTATACCTGCCAATGTGAGCCTTGTGATGGGAGTGGCAGGGAGGCTGGTTAAGGACAAAGGGCATCCACTTCTTTACAGAGCCTTTTCTTCAATTGTGAAGCGCTACCCGGGCGTGTTTTTGCTTGTTGCAGGGTCAGGTCCTTGGAGAAGAAGATATGCTGAATTAGGCACAAATGTGAAGGTACTAGGAGCCTTGGAGCCATTGGAGCTGTCTAATTTTTACAATGCTCTTGATGTGTTCGTGAACCCCACGTTGAGGCCCCAAGGGCTCGATCTAACATTGATTGAAGCAATGCAAAGTGGGAAGACAGTTCTAACTCCAAACTATCCGAGCATTGTTGGGACAGTGTTGGTGGATGAAGAATTTGGATACACTTTCTCACCCAATGTTGAGTCTTTTGTTGAGGCTTTAGAGTTGGCAATAAAAGATGGGCCTAATGTGCTGAAGAGGAAAGGGGTGGCTTGCAAAAACTATGTGCATTCAGTGTTCACTGCAACTAAGATGGCATCGGCTTATGAGCGGTTCTTTCTGTGCATGAAGAACCCAAAATACTGTCAGTACCCTCTTTCCACTGATTGTTAGAAGTGAACTCTTTTCCTTTTTTGAATAAGTTAGAAGTTATCTTGGTACATGTATAATTGTATATTTATACAATTTCTAGTATTAGATATTTTATGTATGTATCTTCTGATTTACTTACCTAGCCAAATAATGTTTTGCCTTGGCAATCTTATATGTATCTGTTTCCTTCACAATTGTAAGTTAAAATTATGTACACACAGTCAGATTAGCCTGATAATAATTACAGAACCACTAATAGTACTAATTCATTTGGAGGTTTAATACTGAAAACATGAATGTTAGAGCACCATTTCAGTTAGTAATGCATTGAAATAGTTTGCTTTTTCGGGATGTTTGTTGTTTTTGCAGCATACATTTAGATTATTTAGCAAATCTAATTTTGGAAATTCATGAGTGCAATTGTGTTGGGAATGAGATAACTAAGCAGTACATTGCCAAGCCTCGACTTTTAAACCAAAACAATGCAGTCTTTATTGAAATAGACAAACGAAAACAGCAAGAGCATGCTAGACATCAGAGTCAAGATTTAGCAAATACAACAGTTTCCCAAGTTAGTACAGATCAACTTGACACATTCACGTAGAAGCGTAGACCTTTCTCCAAGGAAAGCTGAGTTTAACAATGAAACACAATTGGAGTGATATCATCACCAGCAAGGTTTTTAGTACTATGAATGTAGATTTTGCAGCTTGGGAATAAACTATAAGGGTATGCCTTTTGAAGTATATATGCTTTTATTCTTCAGATTGGTTCATACTTGAATGAGCCAGAGCATTACTGCTCTCTCTTTTTCTTATCTTAGATCGCTCAGTCTATAAAATAGCTATGCCAGTCTTATTTGGCAAGGTTGAGAACACAACTGAAAATCTTGCCTCTGAACTACATGCAAGCACTGATAGAAGCTCACAGACCTAATATCAAGATTTGTATCAACAAGCTTCCCTTTAGAAGAATAGGAAGGGCTGAAAATACAACTAATCAAAGAAAGGAAGTATCTTGAAAAGTTGAGCGCAAGTCCAAAACTGAAGCAAGCAGTTTGACCCCAAAAGGAGTGAGACACAGTAGCTAGTTGGAGGATCTCTCCTAGATTCATTTAATTAGATTAAAGCTTCAGTAAGTAATTAACCATATGGGATTGTCTTATAAGTTAACTAATAAGGAAATCCTTTTCTTATAATGCATCTACTCGATCATGCTTTGCTGTCGACCGATCCATATATATCTTAGGGTCCTGAGAGTGATAACCAGATTGACCCAAGATAACAACCCAAAGACATATATATAACACCCTAGCTAGCTTAAGGCCTTAACTTAATTTACTCTTGTTGAATATGTCATCTGTATATACAACGTACTATATGTTAAGTCTTAAACCTGTCATTTCTTGTTCGTTTAGACATGTCACAGCTAGATAGCTACATACAAATTGGTCTTGCTGAGACCGCATTTAAGGATTCTCCGTAGGGGTGGTGGCACTGGCACCTTCCCTCATCTATGCTAGATTTTATAACTATCCAAAGGGGCAAGGCCACCCTAAAAGTACCCCGGCCGCTAGTTAGTTTAAGTGGACATTTGGATTCTCAGGCCTCGGCGCAGCAAGTACCTGGTCTAGATTCTTCGACAACATCAAATGATGTGAAATTCAGGTGTATCAAACATTTATTGTATATCCAATTGCTGCATCAAGTCTCTCTCTTGCTTCACTCATCCGGCAAGAATCTACTTTCGAATTCAAAACGTGATTATTAGTAGTGGAATAAGAGGAAACAACAGGAAGGTCAAAGATTGCATCTTATCTGATCAACACTAAAGGGATATGTATGAAAGCAATATGCACTATAGGACATCATTCCCAATAACCCCATCTGCATTCTCTTCTGTTACTCTTTCAACTGATTCATACAATCCCATCACAGTATGATGCAAACGTGATAAAATAAAGCATGCTCCAGCAAAAAACGATTTAGTTGTGTGAAAGTGCTTGCTCGACTAATTAATTAGATGAGTTCATTGACCTATTCTGTCCAGTTGAAGAGTAAAAGAAGACAATATATACAGATGACTATGTTTATATGTTTTAGGTGTACGTGTTACTCATGAATCTCTCCGTTTTCGAGTGATAAGTCTGAATCTGAATGGTATTGCTTGCTATGATTGTTGAGTTGACCTATTAAAATAGCTCTATACATTGCTACCACCACGTACATAATTAACATTTTCTCTTAATAACAATTCATATAATATTTCTTACTGATAATCACCACTTGGAAATTAAAGTTTACATATCCAAAACTGCAAAGCTTCAAAAATCAAACTGATGATTGATCAAAAGTTCGTGTCTCAAATTCGAACAGCTCTTAAGAAAGTGGTGCTCGTGACTGATGATGATGACAAACCTTTACGCGTATATACCAACTCTGCAACTCTTGTACGGGCAGCGTCTTCAAAGTTTAAAACCTAAAGACAAAGAAGTTAGTGATGGTGTCCATCAGGTCCCCCAGGACTGACTCGCTTCGACACCAAGTGAGTTCTTCTTCCTGCCGCAGCTGCTTGTCTTGCAATGCTTGCCTTCAACACTAGTTTGGCAGTCTCCATCAAAAATGCCCGAGGAGGCCGCTGGCTGATCCTCATCCGGTCGGATAAAGACGATGGAGTAGAACCAGACTCTGAGTTCGAAAACCTTAGCAAGACTAGAAAAAGGCAAAACCAGAACTTGAGGCGGCTAAAGTTTGCAGCCATTGTTATAGTTTGATAACTGAGGTTGCTCGGTGTGACGAGTTATGAGCATGGACGGTTGGATACACATATAGAGAGATAGAGCATATAGTCGACCTCCAATATTGCCTATATTTTTTTTTTTATTATTATTATTGAATAGATATTGCCTATACTTTTCCAATATCAAAATCATAAAGTTTAAGCTTTGCGCTCAAGACAAATTAGAATTCACTTTTTTTTTGTTTTGGTATAAATGAGGCGAAAGGCTCAGAGCAAAACAACTAAACAAAACTAACTAACATTGCTAGAACTAAAACTCCTGTTTCTAGCAAAACCAGCAATATCATCAAGGAGAGCTTCAATGACAATTACAAGAGTCTCCTGAAAATAGCAAATGTCATGAGCATTCAGGGTACTGTTTTTAGCCAAAATGTCTGTAACTGTGTTCCTTTCACGATGAATATGATTAACTTAAATTGAATCAAACTGTTGCAGCAAAGTTCTACAATTAAGCACAATAGTTCCTAGGGGGTGGAGATCAATGTCAATACCATGCAAGAGGTTGATAAGGATTGAGGAATCAGATTCTACCTCCAAGTTAGAGATATCCAGACTCAAGGCAAGCTGGATTCCATAAAACAAACCCCAGGCCTCAGCTTGGAGCACTTCTCCAGCACCAATATTCACCATGAAACCTCCAATCCAGACTCCAGTATGATCTCTTATAACACCTCCAGCACTAATACCACCAGTTCTATTCCTTGAACCATCCACATTTAATTTAAAAGTTCCAGATCTAGGCTTAATCCAAGACAAATTAGTATTCACTTTCAAGAATCATCAACTCATTTTATTGAAAAAAAAAAATTGTAAATTTTAATTCATCTCTCCAACAATATAATTTACTTTTTAGTTAAGTTTAGTTAGATTTGTGAAAGTCATTTATTAATATAACAATTGTGTGCCCAATCACCATTTGGTGTAGTGGCATCGGTTTTTTCTATGTAAATGGGATGTTGTGAGTAGACACATTGTTGTATTTGAGTTATTTGATTAATCAAAACAAAATATAACAATTGTGCTATACCAGTAATAGAACTTACCGATGTAATAAGTTTTTTTTTTTTTTTTTTTTTGTGAATTAAAGGGATAGAACGACTCCCTTACACCTTAATTATTAATAAAACCTCATAATACAAGGTGGGTGGACATATTGCCTACCATAAGTGAGAACATCTCAAAATATTAGTAGGAGTCAAAAAAACCTATGCATATTATGATATTAACAAGCATGTACCATGTAGTAAAGAGTGAATTATTGGTTATTCCATTTGTTTTACAATTTTGACGACATAATGAAAAAATAATGCTAGGTCATGGTAGATAGAATTTCATGCTAGCTATATGTATAAGCCGCTTCGACTCAACAATAGAAACCCTGTAATCTGTTGTGAATTATAACATATATATGATCTTAATTCGAGCATTATAACTAATATTTAATCATGATATCACACGTACACACACAGGTCTTCCTAGTAAATGATATTAAGCTCATGGTCGTAACATATACGATTATATATGCTCCATCATACGCTCAAATGCTCAAAGGCATACATCGGTATTACATCTTGTTGTTGTAATACCAAGGACCGCCACCCAGAACCCGACACTTCGTTTCGAGTTCTTGAAACTGAAAAACAAGAATCCCATATCCTTCTCCTCGCGGATCAAAACCAGCTCCTTCAGCCGCCACACACCGGAGATCGTCACCGAGAGCGACGGAACGTTCACCGGTCTCTTGGTGAGCACCCGGCCACACAAATAAAAGAAAGAGTACGTCTTGAAGCAACTCCTCCTCATCATCAAACCTCACCACAACCTCCTCCACAATAACAGACGACGCCACCACTTCCATCCCCGCCATCAAAGCTGTAAAGCTTGATCAAGTTGCACGGCTAAGGCAAAACCCTAGCAGAGCAACATTTTGAGATGTGTGACATTTGAAATTAAGTTGAGTGTGTTATCTAAGCAAAAAACGGTGTAATTGTTAGAGAATAACTGAAAATGAATTTAATTTCTTAATTAATAAAATTTGATCATTCGATTTAGTGAGATTTCTGACTACGCCACTACTTCTCCCTTGAATGATATACATGTGCACTTACGTACTAATAGCGGTACTGTCATTTCTTAAATTCCTTTGTAGAGTTGGTGGCCTAGCTAGTCATCTCTCTTGGCCTTTTTGGAGCACGCATGAAATCTTTCTTAGCATTTATATCAATGGAACATGGATCTTTCTGATATCTGAAACTGAAAGTGATCAATATCCCATGAAACTATGAAACTTTCCAGGTTTAAATATAGTTGCTCGACTTTTACTATTATCTTTGGTAAAAGTTGAGAAGCTTTAGGGCGTATTTATATATATATATATATATATATATATATATATTGCTTTTTGTCCCTATATATGTGTATATATATAATTATATATATGCAACGTACACATTCAGTTTAAAGGGACTCTCGATCTCTTATATATTGTTCTCCAGGATGTGTGTATGCTTCAGTAGTGCGATTATCTACAGAGAATCGAGCGAGAATCCCTGTTAACCAAGGAGACGCAAGATCTTCTTGGAGTTGTTGGCTAATCCAAATGGGTGAAAACTTCAAAGGGTTGAGGACCTCGAGCTAGCCCTCAAAACTTTTTCTCCAGATTTCTTTTTTAGTGCATGCAGCGCCATCATACATGGCACGTACAAAAGGAGTTGTGAACCAGATCATATATAGCAATAACAATAATAAGAGATAAAAATTCAAATTGATGGATATCTTGATCATCCATATTGCATGTCTAGTAGGATATACAACGGGATACATACTAGGATTAATATTCCACTTTAGCTAAATGTTCTTTTGTTTGTACTCGAAGTTTAAACTTTACAATATCAATTGTGTGAGCTATTTGGCTAGCTAGCTTAAGTGACGAGGATCGGAAGATATAAAATTGAGTTGATGAAATTATCGAGGGTATCGACATTATGTATATATTGTAACTAATTAATCAAAGTGATCCAGAAAACGGTAAATATATTAAACGATTTTTATAAGCTAGCGTTAAAGTTGCATCCTAGTACTTGACACACTAGGAAGGAAGTATGGATGGGTTTACATGCGATAAACCCAGAAACCCTAAACTAAAAATTATGGAGTCTATCAGAAAATAAGAGAAAACTCTTTTAAGTTTGATTAAATATATAAATAGAGTATGTAGCCGTTTAATGATGCTTAAATGCTCATAAAAAGAGCCTTAAGAAAACTATCAATCAAAGTTGTTAGTTAACCTACTTAATTAACTAACCAGACCACAACTCATCGATAGTATTGTTCTCTGCATAATTCATCTATAACAACTGTCATTATGAGAGGGTAACACGACTACTATATTTTGGTTTGGTTGATATATGTTTCCAAATCATGAGTTATCCGAGTTTGGTCGACCAACAAGATAATATTGATGATAGATGAATTTTTGATAGGTCACTTACTTCAACTTTACTTATTGATTATACTTTCCCAAAGTCAAGCACTCAATCTCGCATATAAGATTTCTGTCATTTCATATGCTCTCGTGTTGAAAATTATGGGTTTAGTCGTTTAGATAAGTTCTAGTATTCTACGTAATGCTTGCTTAGATAAAACAATGATTTAGCACTACATGCAGTACAAGATTTATTAATTTTGATTGGTAGCCAATATATAGTGTGATCGAGGCAGTAGTGGCTAGAGGACGATTATTAGTCAAATTTTAAAAAATGAATAGTCAAATTACTCTCATATATAGTCTCATTTGTAAAAGAGAAAAAGATGCACTTCAACTCATTATCTAATCACCACCGAGTTCAGAACTACTATAATAAACCTTTCTCTATATGCATAATTTGTTTGTTCTTATAAGTTACGAAACCATTTTCCCATAGACCACTATGTAATGGCCATTTTGATCACTAATAAGTGCTTAACATGAAAGCGCATACATGCATATATTCAAGTTTGATGCAGCCATTCCTTTTTTAACATTTTGCTAATGAAGGCAGCTAAATGGGAATACCCCACCATTTAGAAGATGGTTAGTAATTAAGATGTGGAAACCATGGAACTTAATTTCTTGGATGCATGATGCATATATATTCTAACTATTAATATTTGCAACAATGGAGCACCAAATAATGGGCAACCCTACAATTTTTGGACTAAGCCATTAGTACATATATTCAATCTCATCTTGTAGAACTTGCTACACTATTGAGTTTAGTTTATTTCACCTTTTGAAGTATCTCATGGTAAATTAATACATGATATATATATAACGAATCGGATCAGAAGCGAACGTCCGCAAAGATGAAAAAGTGCGGACGCCGGCTCAAGAAGGCTCCATGCGATGCTGACGGCGACGGCGACCTTGACATCGTTGAAGCAAACCTCCATCTTGTCCTTCTCCTTACCGGTGGACTCTCCGACAATGAGTTCGAAGTCGAGAATGAGGTGCTTGAAGTATTCTGGAAAACTTCCGGGCCCGGACCATCGATCTAGCTCACCTCAGCTTTCACCTTGATGATGACGACGTCTGGGATGTCTGATGTCTTCAAGGACAGAAGCAGAGCTGCCATTGACGCCGCCTGAAGCCTCCTTGAGCCGGTGTCCACACTTTTTCTTCGGTGCGGACGTCCTCTCCTGAACGGTCCCCTATATATTAATAAAACATGCAATCCTGACATATTCACCGGTTTAATATAAAGGTAAACAGTAAACTGAATCAGTAGATTAGTCAACTAGCTCTATATCACTATGTCGATATGATATAGAACTAGTTTACAAAGGGAGCTGGTATAGTACTGCTATAAAGAGTTCATCTTAGAATATATAGATAAAATTTTAAAATTCCAAAATTTATTACTCAACAATTGAAGTTACATCTTCCCTGATAATAATTCAAGCCTCTAACTATAACACAAATCAAGACGGAACAATTCAAAAATGAAGGGGGAAAAAATGACTCGTACATGTAAGATCAAGTATGAGACTTGCAATAATATTAAGCTAGCACACTCGTTTCGCCGCATCGTTTATGTGAGATCCTATAGTACTGCAGCTGGAAAGTTTGATCAAGTCACGTACGGCAGACAGACGTCGTCTAGTGATGGCGTGGATCAGGGCCGCCGGGACTCAAGCGTTTGGAGTCGAAAGGCTTTCCGGCTTGTCTTTGAATACCAGCCCTCAGCACCTTTCTGGCACTCTCCATCATTATCGATCGGTCGACGACCTTGCTCTCCTTCAGCAATGGTGATCGATCACGAGCTTGATGAGAACCTGGAAATGAAAGCAAGACTAGGAAGATAAAGAACGAGAAGTAGTTAAGCTGGCCAGCCATGTATTATATCTAAGGAAGTTGGGAGCTTAGACCTTCATGGGATATATACAACTCAAGAGTTAGGGTATGCTGGGTATATATAGCAGCAATAGAATGCCTCTATCACGTACCAACGTACGTGCTCGAATGTCGACCGTCATTCGAGTACTTTAATTTAAGTAAAGAACAACAAAATTCATGGTAGTAGTACATATATATATATATGCATGCATCTTCCATATTATTTTCTGAAAAGAAAAAAAAAATCAGACAAGATGATAGTAAAAGAAAAGAGCTGATAAGATCAGAGTCATCAGACAAAAAAAGAAATTTCTTCCTCATTTTGATGAGATTAACTGTATATCACTCAAGATATGATTATCTACAATGCATGAACTTGATTATTTGTAGTTAATTTGCTTGCTAATTATCTATTACAAATGAACTCATGGGAGTATTGGATATTTGTAAATGATTACAGCTAATAACTAGGGTACGTAGAGAATATTGCAAGATTGTATCGAGTTAACACAATGGTAATCTCAAATTCTGCATATATGTGTAGGCTCAATTAATCTACAAAAAAGAAAAAATTAACATGTAAATATAGTCTTCGACGAGTACCTTATCATTTAGACTAATTCAGCATTTTGAAATGAGTTGGTGTTTTCACGTTAAATTTATCATCATTCTCATCGGCTAATTAAAATTGGAAATCATCAATGAGTTTCCTATAAGGTACTCATTACAAATTAACACCTCTAAGAATAACGAGCCGACTTTCATAAAACACCTACAGGTGTAGGGAGTATTCTTGGTATGCTTTCGGAAACATAATCCTTAGCATAAAAGTTTCATGTTTTTTTTGGTGTGCCCCTTTATAAAAACAACATAATGCCCTGCTATGTTAATCTACTAAGTACAAATTAAAGGCCAACAAGTTTTGACCTACACTTAGGCCAACTTATAATGACTATCAATCCCACTAATATGAAGCCTTTGGCTTATCCAGCATGGTGAATATCTTGTCATGAAGTAAACTTTGGCTCCCAATAGAATTTCCCAACTTAGGAACTTTCCCTAATGAGGGATCTGAGGCATAACAGGCATTTGATCATTGTCATCAGAATCACAATTACATACTGTTAATACATAGCCAAGAATGCTTGGCCATGCCGAGAATATGACAACCACCCGGTCACCGGAGACCGTTCCGAGCAAGACAACACCGACAAGACCTCCATAAGCACCCAAAGAATGAAGGTCCAGCAACAATACACTTACTAGAACCACTTCATAGCTACTAAATACCCCTGAAAGGGGAGATGTCGAACATGACCACAAGAATAGTCTTACATCGAGAACTAACGACATAGCTCCCAATACTAGCTTATAAAACAGACACGAATTCCCAAAAGAGGTAAGTTCATCATTACTCCCTTACTCCCGTACTATACAAGTAACAATCATACGCTGACTTAAGCATCGAAAAGTCGAAGACTGGGCCACCCCAGTCCCGACTCCTGACGCAGTGTTACTTGTGCAGCTACATGAACTGGAGCCGAGGATTCGACCTCCCGTCTTGTGATCCCGGGAAGAGGTAGAAACAGTTGGCGCTAGAAGGAGGGCCCCCTGTTGTGGAACTCCCAGCTAACTTGGAAAGCAAGATGGTGGAAATTGTGGATGACCAGAATGAACATGGGACACGGTTGGAAAAGGAGCTATTTCAATCCGGTGATACATCCCTTAGCCAAGCCACCGCAACCGCGGCCCCAATTAACCACTTCGATGCTGCCACAACCCTTGAAATTCTAAAAAAAGACTTCCATTTGTTCCGGGAGCAAGCAACTAAGGATAAAGCAGAGGCAGAGGCAGAGGCGTACCGGGTACGCATCGCTGAGTTGAAAAATGAACAATTCTTACTCCGAGCCACATTGGATCACTGTAACGTCTACAATGACACCTTGGAACGAGCGGCAAGAGTCATTAGCACTCCAGACGCCATCTTGACATCCCTCTTTCCTAGCCAAGGACAGAACAGTTCCGTGATCTCGGGAGGCCCCAACCAATCATCTGCGTAACTCATCCACTTACCCACCCATCCTTTCCACTCCCAGCTCCCCAACCATCTACAGATACTAATGAATCCATTCCCCTGATAAACCAATCCAACCTATCTGACCCACCCATGACCAATCCCAACTCCACTTACAATAACAATAGAAATCCACCTCTCGACATGCAAACCCGACTCCTCCTCTAGCTCAGCAATTCTGTCACTCAGTTGGCTTCTCGAATTGAAGACGTTGAGAGTCGCGGGGGCCAGCGACCCCTATTCACGAGTTATGGACATCGCCCAAGCTCCTTCACGCCACGGGTGCAAGTGGAAAAGAGGCCACCCGAGGCCAAACCCTTCAAGGTGGACAAATATAAGGGCACTGGGGACCCTCACCTTCACCTTGAAATATTTCTTTCGTTGTGCAGCTCCACTCGGTACACAGATGTCATGGCTTGTCATGCTTTCCAAGAAACCCTCTCAGATGAAACACTCAGTTGGTTCCTTAACTTACCTCCCAACTCCATTGACAATTTCGATCAACTCTCGGAATGCTTCCTCAACCGTTTCATACTCCATGCCAGCATTTACCCGCAGTGTGGATGCCTTATTTCACATCAAGCAAAAGGAAGGGGAAGGGCTCCATGAATTACTATCTCGATGGCAATCCGCCACGACACGTTGTCATAACCTTGATCCACGAGTAGCCGAACAGGCCTTCCGCCAGACCTTACTTCCTGGCAACTTCCTAATGGAAATCAACCGGAATTCTCCCGGATCATATGAAGCTTTAATGGACCTAGCTGTCTGATGGGCACGTTCCAAGTTTGCCACATTTGGGCATTCTAACCCCACCACCACATTAGCACTCCCAGCCCCACTCTCAAAGCAACAATCCCAGCAAAAGTATGAGCATTATGACAGAGGACAAGAAAAGGGCAAACAACACAGCAGCTCCCGAGATAGCAACCAAAGACGCGGTTCAGACCGTCGCCAAGGGGGGCAGCTGGGACGTGACCATCCCTATCGGTCCTGAGAGCAGAGCCCCCAGCAGCAGCAACATCGCTCCTCCTCGTCACCCCGTTATGAGGTCCACACTACCTTGACCACAACATACGAGGACATTTGGGCTAAACACAAAGACCTCATTCCCCCGCCACCGAAAAACAAGTATCCAAAAAAGCCCTGACAGGCAACAAGGAACAAGTATTGTGCTTATCATGACGACAATGGACACACAACTGAAATGTGTCATGGCCTCCACAACGCAATAGAACACTTGATCCGAAACAGACAACTCCATCAGTATTGTACTCTCGCGATATGAGCTAATGCCATTGAGGTCCATGGCCAGATCCTCACCCGGCATGTAGGAGCCTCGCGACTCCCCCCTCATCAACCTTCTGCAAAGAGGTAATGCACGGATCCTTTGGAAATCCATGAAATACACAGAGGAATCACCACTACCCTATCAACATGGGACCAGGTGTCACTTCACAAAAGGGAAGATACAATAAATTGCCATCACAACGAGCCCTTCATAATCAATGTTCAAGTGGACCACTATAGATGCCACATAGCCCTTATGGACACAGGAGCTGTAGTCAGTGTAATGTTTGCAGATTGCTACAGAGGACTCCGGCATGACCGAGCTAAGTTGTACAACAACCATGATCCTCTTGTCAGTTTCTCGGGAGAGATTGTGCAGCCCTTGGGCTCAGACCGCTTGACAGTTTCAGTAGGAGCCAACCCCTGTCGTTCATCCATCACGACACGCTTTCTCATAGTTGATTGCCCCTCATCCTATAACCTCATTCTGGGTCGTGACATCATCTGAGGACTACAATGCTTCATTGCAGGTCACATGCTACTTATGAAAGTACCTACCCCGGGAGGCATACTCACCATCCAGGGGGATAGAGCAGCCATTGAACATTGTCACCTTAATGCCATCTAGCAAGGGCGTGGCGCCTATGAAATGATGCCACTTAAGCCCTCCGAACCCATTGATGATCACCGAGACGACCCGAAAGGGAAAGAGAAGAAAAAACAAGTCCCAAGACCCAATCCAACAGAAGATATAGAATGGGTCTCCCTATCACCCAATGCTCCCGAGAGGAAAGTCCGCATCGGCACTAACCTTGACCCGGAACTCCGCCAAAAGCTCATTACCTTCCTCCAGGATAAACAAGCAGTCTTTGCTTGGTCCTATGCCTACATGCCAGGCATTTCCCCTGATATCATTACACATAAGCTCAATATCCTCAAAGACTATCCCCCTGTCAAGCAGAAAAGACGAGCCTTTAACCCAGACAAGTATCGAGCTATCCAAGCCGAGGTCCAGCGGCTAAAAGAGATCAAGTTCATCCGAGAGGTTTCCTACCTAACATGGGTTTCCAATGTGGTCATGGTCCCCAAGCCCAATGGAAAGTGGCGAATGTGTGTTGACTACACCAATCTCAACAAGGCTTGTCCTATGGACAACTTCCCCTTTCCAAGGATAGATCAGTTGGTTGACTCCATAGCTGGTTACAAAATGCTCAATTTTCTGGACGCCTACTCGAGATATAATCAAATCAAAATGCATCCCACAGACTAGGAACACACTACTTTTGTTACGGATAAGAGACTGTACTATTACAGAGTCATGCCTTTTGGACTCCTATCAAAGGTTAGCCAATGCCATGTTTGAGAAAGAAATTGGGGAGCTCATGGAAGTGTATGTGGATGACATGCTAGTCAAGAGTGTGACGAATGATGATCATATTGCTAACCTAGACAAAGTCTTCACTAAGCTCCTGGCTCATGGGATGCGCCTCAACCCACAAAAGTGTGTTTTGGCTGTTGACGAAGGAAAATTTTTAGGTTTCATGGTCAGTGAAAAAGGAATTGAAGCTAACCCAGAAAAGATACAAGCCATACTTGATATGACTGCCCGGAACGAGGTCCAGTGCCTCACGGGACGCTTGGTAGCTTCGGCTCTAATCATCTCCCGCCTCACAGATAAGTGCAACCCATTCTTTCAATTACTGAAAGCCCAATATAAAGAAAATGTGGCATGGGCCCGGAACATGACGATGCCTTCAATAACATCAAAACTTATTTTGCAACAGTTCCTCTCTTATCAAAGCTTGTCCCGGGAGAAGTGCTTTACCTATATTTGGCTGTTTCTACAACAGTCATTAGCGCTGCTCTCACACGCCATGAGCATGACAATGAGCTCCCGGTATATTACTGTGACAGAGGTTTTGCAGGCCCCGAGACTCGCTACCTTGACATTGAAAAACTGGCTTTAGCCCTCATCACTACAGCACGTAAACTCCGGAAATATTTCCAAGCTCACACAATTCATGTCCTAACCAATCATCCCTTGCGGCAAATACTCCAAAAACCTGAAACTTCAGGGCGCTTGGTAAAATGGGCAATTGAGTTGGGTGAATTTGACCTGCATTTCAAGCCAAGGACAACAATAAAATGTCAAGCAGCTGCCGATTTCATTGCTGAGTTCATTCCCCTGGTTCATGACAGCCCAAATGAAGACCCCCCCCTCCGGGACGTAATCTGGGAACTCCATGTCAATGGATCCTCAAACAACAGGTTAAGTGGGGCAGGAATAATCATCACAGACCCAGAAGGAAATTCATATGAGTATGCTCTCCGGTTTGAGTTCAAAGCATCCAACAACATAGTTGAATACGAGGCTCTCATAGCGGGCATTTAGCTCTGCCGTGAACTCGGAGCTCTGCACATTCACATATTCAGTGACTCCTAGCTTGTAGTCAATCAAATGGCAGGAGACTTCAAGGCCAACCAGAATAACTTGGGATCCTACAAAAGTCTAGCAGGAGCCTTCCTGCAACACTTCACATCCTACAAACTCACACAAATCCCAAGGGCCAAGAACTCCAAAGCAGACACCCTCGCGAGACTCGCCACAGCTCCCCCCGAGTCCATGCCACCGGATGTACACATAGAGATCCTAGACAAGCCTAGCATCTGGAAAGCTTATTCAGAAATCTTTGCCCTCGAGACGACTAGCCAGCCCTCATGGATGGACCCATATGTGGCCTTCCTCTCCAATGGCTCCCTTCCCCAAGACAAAAGAGAAGCACAGCGGTTGCGCCACAAGGCTTCACTCTACCTACTCAGAGGTGACAAGCTATACCGTCATAGCCAGTCATGTCCCTTCTTGAAGTGCTTGCCCATAGAGGAAGGGCACAAAGTGTTGAAGTCACTCCACAGTAGCGTTTGTGGCAACCATGCGGGGGCTCGGAACCTCTTGTTCAAGACACTCAAAGCTGGGTATTATTGACCAACATTAGAGCAAGTTACAAAGGCAATTGTCCAAGCATGCTTTCAATGCCACAAATTCGCCAATTTTGCTCATCACCCACCAGTGCCATTGTTTGTTATCATCTCCCCAGTCCCTTTCAGTCAGTGGAGACTCGATTTTGTGGGACGGCTACCCACAGCCCCGAGACAACTCAACTTTGTGGTAGTCATTATGGATTACAACACAAAGTCGATAGAGGCAGAAACCCTTGCCACAATCACAACTGAAAAGGTGATAAACTTCCTATGGCATAACTAATGCTGCCGGTTTGGGATACCACAAGCCATCATCATAGATAATGGGACACAATTCGACAACGACACATTCAGAGAATTCCTATCCAATCAAGGAACCACAATCTTCTTTGCCTCCCCATCACACCCTCAAACCAATGGTCAGGTGGAAGCCATAAATAAGCTCATCAAGCAAAACTTGAGGAAACGCCTTGGGGATGCCAAAGGGTTGTGAGCTGCCAAGCTCTTGGAAGTCCGCTGGACACTTTGTACCACACCAACAACAGCCACAGGTGAATCTCCATACCTCTTGTTCTATGGCACCGAGGCAGTGATTACAATAGAAATGGAGGTCCCCAGTGAACGTGTCACAGCGTATGACCCCGAGACAAACGCCACGGGTCTACGACTTAACATGGATCTTCTAGAATAGCGTTGGGACAGAGCACACCTCAGGAATGTCAACAACAGCCACAGGTGAATCTCCATACCTCTTGTTCTATGGCACCGAGGCAGTGATTACAATAGAAATGGAGGTCCCCAGTGAACGTGTCACAGCGTATGACCCCGAGACAAACGCCACGGGTCTACGACTTAACATGGATCTTCTAGAATAGCGTTGGGACAGAGCACACCTCAGGAATGTCAACAACAAGCAGAAAATTACTCAACACTACAACAAGAAAGTTGTCTCTCGCCTCCTAAAAGTAGGCGACTAGGTCATGAAAGAAGTCATTCCCCACCCCACTGGATTCAAAGCAAAGTGGAAAGGTCCACTCGAGATAGTTAATGCCCCGGGACCAGCTACATTCTATCTCCGCGACACTAATGGTCGAGTGCTACCCCGCCCCTGGAATGCTCGCCACCTCCACCTCTACCCCGTTTAAGTTATCAGTCCCGAGAGCCGGCACAGTAGCTAGCACTTCATAATTTCATGTACCTTAGCCCGTTAGCGGCTCACATTCAATGTACACTTTGCCCATTAGCGGCCTATCCTAAATGAAGATGTTATATTTTCTTTCCTATAATTTCTCAACATACCGTATCAAGAACATGGAACCAAAAACACAGATGAACCACAAACGAAAACATTCATTTAATTGAAAAGGAAATAACGCCAAAAGCAGTCATTTCTCCCCAGAGGACGCACCACCAGACTTGTTCATGCTCCCGCCACTCCTCGAGCCGCTACCATGCCCGCGACTCTGGCTTATGTTCACCGACACCCTTTGACCATATACGTGCTTAGACCGTTCACGAGACACTGGGGGAGGCCTCATAGAAACATTAGGACGCACAAGCAAACTCACTTGTTGCACTTCAGTGGTAAGAGACTTGCTAGCGGGAGTCTTTTGCACTTCAGAACGCATGGGCGCTACAAGTCTAGGTGCTCGAGGGTCAGTAGGCTGAACAACAAAAGATGCAACCTGAGACACTACCACTTGAGTGGAGGGGGACCCCTCGGGACGCGGAGCCCTTAGTGGCGAAGCAGCAACAGTCGTAAGAGGCCGAGGCGTGCCCACATCAGGAACTTCCTTTGGCACAACAGGTGATGCAACACGCCAGGCCTCGTCGGTTTGCTTCCTCTGCTCTGGCGTCATTTGCTCCCAAGCCTTCTTCGCAGCATCCCTCTCGGCATACTACTTGCGCATCGCCGCTTCATTTATCTAGCCGGCCTGACAGCCAGTCTTGCTCAACTCATCCTGCCCGCGGTTATAAGCGCTCCTCAGCTGCCGCTTATACACGTCACTCTCCGGGAAGACCCTTTCCCTAGCCCCGGCAGCCCTTCCACACTTGGCCTTCCAAACCTTCTCTTGCTCAGCCAAGGCATGTGTCAATCTCGCCACCTCCGCTTCCAAAGACACCGCCTTGGCAATGACCACCTCTCTAGCTTCCATTTGCTTGTTCTTCTCCTGCACAGCCTCCTTCAACTCAGCAACCTCCTTCTCGGCTACAACAGCCTGATCTCAGAAAACAGCAACATCCTGCTCCAGCTACTCAAGACGCTGCGAGAGAGCACGGTTGTTCTCTTCCACCTCTTTCAACTGTTGGCATTTAACTTTAGCATCCTCCTGCAGGTGGGTAACAGCCCTCTCAATTGCAGCATACATCAATAGCGTCGCCTGCAATCAGCACCAAAATATAAAGAGAGAGGCAGGGAACGAAGAGGAACAAAACTGAACGTTATGCGGACACCTACCCGAGTCAACTTCTCCTTGGCGAGAGCCACGCCAGCCAAAGTATCAACCTCCTCCAAAGCATGGATGTCGCGGGAGCAATGACGCATGTCATACACCAATTGCGCCAAGTAAGGCTGCACTTCCCCAGTCCCTTCCAGTGCTTGGGTGATCTCAGCCAAGCTCCTAGAGCTCCCGGAACGCCCTTCCTTGCGGGATCTCTTCGGTTGACCTTCACGCGACGACTCAACCTTCTCCTTCCTCTTTCGAGTCCTCGTGACGACAGGATCCACCTCCTCAATCACCAAGTCCTCACCGCCAGTTTGGGGGTCGCCCACGTTCCCTAGAGACAAATCTTCTACTCCCACTGGCTCTGAGACTAGCTCCTCCCCCACAGGAACTTGATCATGATTATCCCCATGGTCGCCACCCTCGGTCTCAGTGACCTCGTCGTCCACCTCTTGGTCACCCAAGCCCATTGCTTCTGCTACCAGGGGAGGCAAATACGCATAGTCCTCATCTGCCAACTTCAACCTCAAGAAATTGTCCTCACCCTCCTCAAAATCAGCTTCTTTCCCTTCGCCAGTCTCCAAGTCGATGTCGTATCGCTTGGCATGGTCAGCCTCGGCACGCAACCCAACCAGCACATCTTCGTCAGAGACAGGAGAGACCCTGTCATAGGGACCTTCTTTCTTCCGTGACCCACCGTCCCGAGGCATCGTCACTACAACAACAAAAAAAGCAACAGTTATACATAATCCAAACCAAATAACACATGAACACATCCAAAATAAAATACAGACCCGGAACCCTGGAATAGCCAAACTGGCTATATATGCTGAGGCGGCATATCCAATATGAGCTCCTAGACTCGAATGCCCATATCACCCGGCGTATACGACGCTCCATCAGCTCGGTTAAATTATATTCTTGGGGTACTACACAAAGTCAGAAGTCAGCAGGGACAATACAGTGCAATCAGTAAGAAAACACGGGACACAAAACACGGTACCTATTTTTTGAAAAGCCCCGGGAACTTGGAAGGGATGTCCATGCCACTCTTGCCATTACCCCCCAACTCTCGTTAGTCGAGGTGGGCAGATCTTCCAACAGAATCTTGAACTTCCTCTTAGACTTCAAGGTCACGTAACCTTTGCTACCCTTCTTTGTACAGTACGCCATAGGCTAGCAAGCATTGAACTCCTCAAAACAGGGGAACTCCTGTCCCAATAAGCGGAACAACACCCCTGTCCCTAATATCTGCCTAAACATGTTCGGGGTCACCTGCCCCGGGGCAATATGTAGACACGCCAAAGTATACTGAACGAAAGGAGGCAGCGGGAACATCAACCCACACCTTAATTGATACTCATAAACCAAAGTAAAGTCATCTGGGGATTCCCAAAACTTAATGCCCTTCGCAAGAGGTCGTAACAAAACCTCATCGGGAATGCTCCAATTTCGCCTAAGAGCTACCAACTCTGACGATGTCATACTCTCGCCAGGAGGGTCCCAAAACGAATCATCGGCACCCCGAAAACTCGCCATGCTAAACTCTTCTACCTCCTGCAATAAAGGATCAGACGAGGACACGTGAGACCCAGCATCCGTAAAAGGAATACCCTCCCCTAAGTCAAGTGCGACTTCTGCCATTAGATAATCCAATTCCTCCTCCCACCGGCGCAAGGTGTCTGAATCAGAATCAGGCGAGCTAGAGACAACAACAATCTCCTCGCTGGACACCCACACCGCGTCTGTCATACCCTACATCCTCACGAGTTAGACTCTCGCTACCTTAACCCTAACCAACCCGACAACAAACTACCCAATCCCTTACTTTAGATTTAACCAGCAAAAATTGCAAACAATGTGAAAACTATAACAAAACCCCCCACCAATTCGAACCAAAACAAAAATAGAACTCAGAATAAGAATTGACAATTCCATACCTTAAAACGCGGATATGCGTAGTGGCAGTGAAGCTGGTTGCAAATAGCCGAGCGCTCACACCTAACTGATTGAGGATGAAATTGAACGTTCCCCAGATTGATGAAACAGTTCCTCCAAAACACCCATCCAGAAACTTGAAAACCGCTCCCTCAACTCTAGTCCCTCTATTTTCAAAATGCAAACTCTCTCCTCCGTTTCCTCCAAGTCTATTTATAGACATCCAAGTCAACCATGACCATCCAGATCTTCCCCACCTCGACGGTCAGGGAGAAGCCACGTCGACCACAATCAAGATGTGCGTTACAATGCGCCCCAAGATCCCACTCACGCGCGTTAATTGTACTAACCGTTACAACCTTAATGACTTCATAAAATGACCACGTGTCCCTCATAAATTGGTCATTTATGACACCCGTGAGATATGATGAAAGGATTGTATCGAGCTCTCGGAACATAACCCCAGCCACCTCGCGACCCTCGTGTGGGGACTTGGGGACTCGACACCATGCCTCCAACACCCGGGTAAGACACATTCTCGGCTCAACTTGAGAATAACTCCCCACCCAAGAGCTCTCTCAGACTGGGGACTTGGGGACTTGTTAATATATAGCCAAGAACACTTGGCCATGCCGAGAATATGACATAACCACCCGGTCGCCGGAGACCGTTCCGAGCAAGACAACACCGACAAGACCTCCATAAGCACCCAAAGAATGAAGGTCTAGCAACAATACACTTACTGGAACCACTTCATAGCTACTAAATACCCCTGAAAGGGGAGATGTCGAACATGACCACAAGAATAGTCCCACATCGAGAACTAACGACATAGCTCCCAATAGTAGCCTATAAAACAGGCACGAATTCCCAAAAGATGTAAGTTCATCATTACTCCCTTACTCCCGTACTATACAAGTAACAATCATATGCTGACTTAAGCATCGGAAAGTCTAAGACTTGGCCACCCCAGTTCCGACTCCTGACGCAGTGTTACTTGTGCAGCTACAGGAACTGGAGCTGAGGATTCGACCTCCCGTCCCGTGATCCCGGGAAGAGGTAGAAACACATACACACAGGAAACTGCCAAACTTGGTATAAAGTTACAAAGCAACGTACCGTACCCTTTTACAATCAGCTTCTGGCATTACTGGAATGAATATTGTTTCTGTGATCTGCGTCTGATTTACCTCCAATACCAACCTCTGAAATTGGAGCAAACTTGGGTCATGACAAGCTCTTCTTTCGCTTCAGTAGCCTTATTATAACGTTTGCAGGACATTCGCGTGCTTTGTAAAGCTCTCTCTTGTTGCATAGTAATCAAAGGAATCAATTTTGATTTGCAACAGTTACTTTACACAGTAGATACTAGGAGCCAGAGAATCACCAGGCCATGAACGCTGATCAATTGTCGGTTGTGCATCACACTTTACATAAGCCGACATTTATGATGACTCGACCTTAAGTCTTGCCAAATCAAAAGAAGATCTACGACTTTGTTCCAAATAATCAACTATCAATGCTAAAAGGGAGATTCGCAGGATCCTTGAGCACCAGTTCAATCCATTGTTAGCTTTCTTTTCGCTAATAATCTTACGCCGCAGCACATGTAAAACATGATGAACTGTAGGGCAAAGGCCATATATAGACTTTAAACTTTGACCAACTTCTTTAATGTCTATCAGTACACATGACATATATTTTGTACAGATCAGGCATTGTCACAGTGCTCACAAGGTAGCCTTTGCATATGAGCAAGGGAAGGTACCAAAGCTCTAAATCAATCACATCCTGCTTGCTAATCTGGAAGTAATGGTAACCTTTCAACAGTGGGAAGTGAACCGTTTGTGTTACCATTGGTACCCAGAACTTCATCAAATTCATCATCATCATTAGCAGTTCTTTTGCTAGTACGATTCTCTTCAGTCTTTGTAGTATGAAACGGAAGGACACGGAGACGTATATCTGCCTCCTGACCAATTCTTTCTGCTTCTAGTTTGTACTTGCGAATAAGGTCAATCTGAAGAGACATAATGTGGGATGGCCTCGGAAGAAGGTCTACAGGTTCCCCTTTTGGAATTACAACCTGCTCAATGGCTATTCTTGCCTCCTGTAAAACAGTATTGAACAAAAAGTTATTGACCTAGGTATCGGTTAAATAGTGTCCCAAGGGACTATCCATAGATGACCAATCCCTCAAACCTTATTTATATGCAACATCATAAATCCTAGATCACCAGAGCTTTACCACTTACTCAAGAAGATGTCTCCAACTTGTACTCAAAGGTCATAGTAGGAAACTCCTATTTTGCATGCTAAATTTTTGCCTTAATTGGTTTGTGGGAAAGGAGAAGAATAGCACCCACGTTTTTTTTTTCTTTTTTTCTTTTCTTTTTTGTCAGAGAAAGCATATGCGAAATGTGAATAACCCTTGAAGCCACAGGTAAAATACCTGGTAAAGAAACCCAATCTAGCTATCCTAACTTTATGTTGTGTACTATTAATGATTTCTACAGAGGGTGGTAATTACTAATTATATTGGTAATACAGGGTTCTACCTTGTTTTGTTTCTTGTTAAGTCACAATTCATGGGGAGTCAATAACAAGAATAGGTATGAAGCTAAAGAGCATGTTTCTACCAAGAATATATCAACAGATTGGGGAATCAATTTAAAGTACTTCAACTCTGTGACTTGTGTTACTGATTATGCAGAAGTTGATGATGGGAAGAGAGAATTCATTTCTTGCCTAATTTAAGAAATCAATAGAAAATAGAATCACAAAAGATGTTCTGAAAATGTGGAGCTTGACAAGGTTTATAATTACCTCTAGAGCATCAACCTTTTCAGACGATTGCATCTTATCTACTGGTGCATAATCGTTCAAACCACCGTAATAATCATTCAATAGTAACCGTAGTGCCTTTTTAATTTCCACCAATGCGCTTGTCTTGAGAAAGAGAAAAAAAACAATGGTGAAACAACAATGAGTATGAGTAGACTACTAGGAAATAAACTAAGATAATGCAGTGTTGATTACCTTAGTGACATAAATGGGTGTGCCATGAGATCTAGCAGCAGCCTGAATCCCGGGATTCTTCTTGAGCTTGGATTGCATGGCGAATAGTGCATCTGCCTTGCTGATATCATCTGTTAACTTGATAGCAGCCTCATCCATCTTCAACTGTTTTATCCCTTGCATCACAGTGGCTTCTAGGATCTAAAATAAATATTTTGTAAGTTGTGTATTTAACAGACTCGCCAGAAATGAGCATCAGGAAAGTTTTAATTGACATCAACAGAATTGTTTAATTTGCAAAATTATGATGTCTTACCCCATAAACAAACAAACGAAGTTCCATCCCTTCATCCTCAGAATCCACTTGCATATATGGAGAGACTTCAGGAGTAAAATCATTATAACCATATCCTTTGTCACTCATATTGTTGTCAACTTCTATAACATTATCATCTTCTTCATCCAAGGAACTGGAGAGCATATTTTCGCTTTTAGTAGTTTCTTCTGATCCCTGAGAGTTAATTTTGCGAACTTCGAAATTTGGGAAACGACCTTAACCAACATAACATGATTTTCAGATTTGATTCATAACTATGGGAAAGGAAAATGAAGTAGGACAGGTTTTACTTTTCTTAAGAAACATACCTGAGAGGATAGCATCCACCGTTGCTTCTAAGCTAGGATGAACTCTTAATTCTGTCTTTGAAATTATCTCCACCCCACAACTAAATGTTGCAGGTCCTTTCCTTTCTAGCACAGTCTTTTGAACCCCCCTCCGGCTGGCCTCTTCATCTCCTAGTGTCACACTCTAAAGTGAACGTATTAATGTAACCGAAGACAAAAAATAACTTCAACTTATATACTTAAGAGTAAGAAATAACCAAAAATCAAAGAGAAAGTTGTAACTAGCAGAAGAGATTGCTAACTACCACACTTTAGAACAACACAGAGGCCCATAAGATCACTCTCATCAATCAAGAGAAAAAATACAAAAACCAAAGAAAATGAGGAATTCAAACAATCCACGAACTAATTGCTAGTGACCCATGAAATTCTACATAATTCAGGTAATACAAGAATATAAAAGTCCATTTAAAAATGCAATATTGCCATGCCAATGTTGTTGAATGTAGTATAAAGGGAATGAAACCTAAGATCTAAACCATCCCAAAGCACATGCAGTAGTTGATTGCAATAATAAATTTTGCTATAGCCTCCATACCTGTACACCTCCAACAAGCATTTCCAATGAAGGATTCATTATCAGATTCTCGATTGTTACTCCATGAGCAGTGGCCACTAGCTGGATTCCACGTTGTGCAATTGTGCTTGCAGCCATTGCTTCAAGTTTAGTGCCAATTTCATCAATTACAATCACTTGCGGCATATGATTTTCCACAGCTTCTATCAAGACCTGAATAAAAGTACTTACATAGCATGAGAATCAATTAGTTGCGGCAGAAAAAAAGTAAGATATAAACTTATTCAAAACTAGAATAAGAGAGGCTATCAATCAATACTGGAAGCATGATCATCATATCATGTTGCTGGGAAAAACAAAAGGAGAAAAGCTATATAACCCAGACTAAGAGAAAAGTTTACAGAATGAATATAAAAAATTGCATACAATTTTCAGTTTCCTACTAGCATTAAGCATTGGCAAGCCTACGAGAAAAAATTGGAAGAGTCTACACAGCATTTCCAACAGTCATGTAACTTTTAAAGCACTATGTAAACCAGTCTTTCCTCGGTACTTACCAATGCATAAATGTTTTTGATTTTATCTTTTACCCCAAGAATATAGAACATCTAACCAAAGAAGTATTGGTCGACACTAGACTAAACACAACTTCACACACATAAATCGACAGAGACGGAAAGAGAAGGAAAGAGAGGAATTGAAAGGAGAATAGCATCCTTGTAGGTACTTTCTTGGAATTAAGTAAACACCCCCTCAGAATCATGATGACATAAATTCTTAAAATACTTCGCTTAAATACCCAGCATCCAAAAGACATTCAATCTCTTCCTCTTATACATATAGTTTCTAATATCATAATTTTTTACTGCTAGACACTTTATAATGGTTGGGAAGTACTACGTACTTAGGAATTGAGGACTATTTTGTAATGAGAAAAGTGTAGAACTAGCCAATAATAGTCAGGAATCAGGTGTTAGGTTGATCTTTTACCCTTTCTTAGTTCTAAGTACGTTGTAGAGCTATTTATAATGGTTGGGAAGTACTGCGTACTTAGGAATTGAGGGCTAATTTGTAACGAGAAAAGTGTAGAACTAGTCCAAAAAATAGTCAGGAATCAGGTGTTAGGTTGATCTTTTCCACTTTCTCAGTTCTAAGTATGTTGTAGAATTCTAAACCTCATTGGGAAAAGAATAACGAACGGCATACTTCTCTAGCTTCATCATTCAACAGCTCTGATCACATGGTTCATACCTTATGTTGCATATCAGAGATGGGGACTTGCATTCGCCGAGCATTGCCTATTCCTGCATGAGGTATATCACCATCCCCACCAATCTCATTGGAGGTGTCAACAATCATCACACGTTTCTTATGATCATTTGCAAGCATCCGAGCTATTTCCCTGCACGTTAAATATTAAGATCGATACTTATCAAGAACTAACAAAAAAGTGCCATCTTCTGAGATTACACATTGCATAACATTTATAACAATTTACCAATGGACTTGCAAACCTTTGTCTTGGTTCTTCAGGGTTATTGATTACACACCGCCCAAAGATAAAACTCTTCCTGCTAACCTATATAATTACTAAGAGACTCGAAAACAACAACTATAGCACTTGCTTTGAGAGTTGTGGGAAATATAAACGTATCATAAAGTTTCTCATGGAAACAACCATCTGTTTAATTGGTGAGGAAATTGCAATGCGGGCCGCATAAAGAATTAAGTCAAGGTTTCTATTTTTTGGCAAGATAATGTAGCTCGATTACAGTTACATGGGCTTGCATTTTTCCTGCATCATAATCTTACTTTGTTGTAAAACGGTGACCCAGGACAAACATAAAGAAAGGGAAAAAACTAACCTGATAATTGTTGTTTTTCCCACCCCAGGAGGCCCAATGAGCAACAAAGAAAGGCCATCCCGAACCAAATCTCGCAGCAAACTAGCACTACCTGATATCGCCCTACCAACACGACAAGTCAGACCAATAATAGCACCCTTCCGATTCCTAATGGCACTAATGCGGTGCAGTGTCCTGCTAATGCCTGCTCGGTTGTCAATTGCAAAATCACCCACCTACAACAAGCAGCTACAAAAGCTAAACATGGTATGGCCTTGAACAATGACTTTTGAAGAAACAATATGAAAGTACAACAAGTCTACCCCATTTCAGCTCTCTCTTCCTCCCTAATCCCTACCAATGCTCTGTCACTGGTCAAGCAAAAATCTTGACTCATACTAAATTCAAAACCATATTCATTACAAACCCATCAACAAAAACTCATCACAGACCAAACCCAACACTAACACCCACACAAAAACAATCCACTTTAAACTTCCACCACATAAAAATTCAACCTTTATCCAATCAAATCCATCAAACACTTGGTGGGCATAAACCATTTTACCTGAGAAGTGGCCTGTTCAAGATCCTGAACCGTAATCAGATTCTCCGACAGCACAAAGTCGCCGGAGGGAAACCGGGCCAGCGGCTTCCGGCCCAAATCCATAACCACTTCAATCAACTGATGAAGCTCCGGGTGCTCCTTCACTCTCTGCCGCATTTCCTCCGGCAAAAGGGCCAAGAGCCGGCCAAGTTCCACCTCGAAATCCTCCTCCTCCGGCGAAGAAGAACATGATGAAGCTGAAGAACATAAACAACCCAGAAAAGGCCTTGAATACCCAGATGGGATTTTGGCGCGTAATTGAGGAAAAGATGGGTTTGGGGGAGATTTAAGGGGGAAAGATTGAGTCTTGCATTGGAATTTGGGAGGTAAAGGTGGGATTAGGGGTTTGGGGATTGGGAGAGGTTGGGGGTTAAGGAGATGAACACAGTTGGAGAGCATCTGTTGTTTTTTTGGAGGGAAGAGTAGAAGATATGCATCAAGTGGGAGGCTGTGATTCTTTTCTTTTCTTTTTTTGTTCTTTTGGGTTGAGAATTCTAGGAGAGGGAAAGGTTTGAAAGGTGGATGTGCTAGTCTTATGCTGCTTTGATTATTTTTTCTTCGTTTTTTTTTTTTTAATGGGGGAATATGCAGATTCTAAGCCACTATTGACTGTTCAAAACAAGAACATCTATTCTCTCGAGAACATGTAATTGTCGATGAGTTTATACATCTTTAATGAAGAAAGATAAGAAAGATTACATATATATGGACCAGTCGGTTTTACGTACCACGTGCATTTGTGATCTGTATATTGACAATGATAATCTCTTCCCCATATAAAAGTCACGAAGCGGTGAATAAGCAATGTGATGTAGAACGAGAATAGATTAAATTTAGACAGAAAAAAATAAAACTTAGGAAGCGGCAAATAATCAGAAAGAATGATTTGAAGATCGGTAATTCCCGTGTCAAGAGGTTGCTAGCCGTTGGAATATTCAAGAATATGTTGTTTTAGACTTTTCGTGCTTGTGCGAAATCTGATTTTCACAAGCAAATTTGATTTTGAGTAACTTTTGACTAGAATGTCCGTTTGAAACGCATAATACCTTTCCGGAATGGGAACAACGAGATCTACAAGACTCACTATTGTGAGGCCTGTTAGATTTAGGCCAAAAGATATGGTTTTGTTAATCCGATTCGGCATTCAATATTATTTTAGGTTTTCTAGTTTATTTTGGATTTGGTTTTCTTTTAACCTAATGGGCTTTTAGGCTTGGTTGTTAGTTGTCATATAGGGTTTATTTTCCTATATAAGGAACCTTGATCGGTTGTAGTCAAGAGCCTTTGATATTAATAAAACTCTTGAGTTTATCTCAATTTTCTGGTAGATTTTAGATTTTTTCGTGGATTCGAGAAAACCAGACTTGTGGATTTAAGTCGCCGTTGGTGGATTCCAACGTTTATATTTCCGCTGCATCAATTGGTAATCAGAGCCTCATTTCGCCCGTTCCTTAGCAGACGATGGTCCATGGGAGTAGTTCACCCCTCCAACCTTAACGACGCTGGTCGTAGAGTATCTATCTATCCAAAATTGAAGAGGAACATACCAAGGGATTTGCCCTAGGTTAACCTCATCAATTCAAAAAAAAGAAGAAGAAGAAGAAGAAGAAGAAGAAGAAGAAGAAGAAGAAGAAGAAGAAGAAGAAGAAGAAGAAGAAGGAAGCTAGCATGGAATGTTGGGTATTCACATCGCCAGATTTTTTTTTTTTTGAAGGGGAAAAGGGGCAGCAGCCCCAAATATTTCATTGATAAACTCATGCCAGAATGACATCAAAACACCATTACATTAGACAATTAACTCGCTTATTCAAGTGAGCTTAACAGAGGATTAATCTAGAGACAAAACAAGATAACAAAGAAACATAAAAACTGGAGCCAAGGCGCTCAATTGCGGTACTCTAAGCCTCATGAATCCATCTAGTTGCAGTTAGCTTGCTCAGTCTGCCAAGCTATCCAAACATGCGACTTAAGCCACAATCAGTTTGAAATCAGGCCTAATAACCCAATTCCAAATCTGACTTTTGATGGGCTTGAGGCCAGACCTAGGCCCAAACACCCGAGTCCATTCCCAAACCCTAGCATATTTGCATTGTCGCTTGCCGACAATCTCTGATCGCACTAATGGCAACCAAGATGGCTTCGTCACGGGCGTCCCTGCCCCCGACATCATCATCAGATCTTCTAGTTGAAGAAGCGTAGCTCTTTTGGATTCAAGTTCAGACTCAGTCTCACTAATCGGAGTCTAAACCCAGAACCAAATTGGGAGATTTCAATCCTTGCTCGCAGCCATGTCCGGCGGCTGCCAAATCTCTTCCGTCTGTATAATGATCACCGACGTTACTAGGTAACCCTCCACCTCACATCCATGCTCGGCGGTATTTCGTCCTCCACCTCCATGGTTGTTTGACCACAAAAGGTTAATAAGGTTTGCCTCCACAAGAGGGCTTGATGCCGAGAAGGAACGGCTTAGAGTCGGCATCAAGCGCCGTTGGAGACCCAGGCCAAGGCGGCGAGAGTTTAGGAAGGATCGGGTACGGCGGCTTGCTACCGGCGTCGATCGCTGTGATTGAGAAACCAAGCCATGACGGCTAGGTTTTGAGAGGAGGAGTCGTGCTCCTCTCATAGGGTTTTTTTTTTTTGATTTCACATCGCCAGATTACGACGACTTTCGAACAACATATTTCATCAAAGACAACGTATGGTCAGCAATAATTGACAACAGCTTGTAAGAGAATTTTGTAACAAGTAAGGTTGTTGATTACCTTCAATTACTAACAGTGAAGCTGAGCGATCCATATTGGATTGATGGTCATGCACAAGTAACAAAGGTTTGTAAAGTTCCCATCTATATAGGAGAATTTTATAACGATGATGTTACTTGTCATGTGATTGACATGGACGACACTGATGTGCTTTTCGGAAGTCCATGGCATGAAAACTTCAATGGTGGTTATTGCAAAGACAATACCTATTTAATTGGGTGGGAGTCGCTCAAGATTAAAATCAAGTCTTTAGTGTAAGAAGTCTCGAGTTCACAAGAAACCAACCATGATGATCAAGAGGTTAAAGAAGAAAGAGATTGTCTTGACATGATTATCCGCATTGAAGAAACCATGCAGCCACAAATAAATTGTTCACATGTCATCCAAGAACGCAATCTTGAGAGCCGAGGAGAATCTATTCAAGTTGCCTATGATGAACTCATCTATGGCGTCGGGTTCATGATTGTGCCATCAAAATATACAGAAAATCATACCAACAATCCACAGGTTCAATTGTCTAATATTTTATTGGGTTTTTCTTCTATAAGTTATCGTCTTCCATTCAAGATGAACTCGAGGTCAAGTTCTTTCGTAGTGGAGGAAACTGATGTAGAACGAGAATTTGCCAAATTTAGACAGAAAAAAATAAAAGTTAGGAAGCGGCAAATAATCAAAAAGAATGATATAATATCGGTAATTCTCATGTCAAGAGGTTGTTAGCCACTAGAATATTCAAGAAGATGTTGTTTTGGATTTTTCGTGCTCGTGCGAAATCTGATTTTCACAAGAAAATATGCTTTTGAGTAACTTTTGACCAGAATGTCAGTTTGGAACGCATAATACCTTTCCAGAATGGGAACGACGAGATCTACAAGACTTATTATAGCGAGGCATGTCAGATTAAGGCCAAAAGATATCGTTTTATTAATCCGATTCGGTATTTAGTATTATTTTAGGTTAGTTGTAACATCTCGGAAATTTGGTTTTCTATTTTTTGAAAAGAAAATTATTTTCGAGCTATTTAAATTTAAATTTCTATTATTCTTCAAATCCTTTGTAGTTTTCGAAAATTATTCAAATTTTTGGATTTTTTTAAAATTTATCTTTCGAGCCTATAAGATTAAACTAGACGTCGTTACTAATTCGCAGGATTTTACGGAAGTATTTTTAGACATCGGAGCTATTTTTAATGATTTTTGGAAGTTGGTATTATCCAAAAATTTAATTAAAAATAGAAAATAAAGGAAGTTGATCTGGACCATTGGATTTATTAAACCGCCAGATCTTGGCTGTTGATCGCATGATACATATCAAGGTTGGATTAGTTTGAGCTGCGTCAGAACTCAGCCCAGACCGACCTCGGGGTGGAGTGCGGAGGAGTTGTCCGTCGTCCGGCCACCCCTCGGCGTCCAACCGATGGCCAAGGCTTCGTCTCGTCCTCCCCATCCTCCTTGTTATCTTGCTTTCAGCAAAGGAGCTCCGGTGAAGGAGAATCGAGCAGAAGAAGGAGAGACTGGGTTTGCCGGCGAGTTTCCGATTCCGGCCAAGTCAAGGTCTCTCACTGGTATGGATAGCTTCGTCTCGATTTCAGGAACCCTTCCATGATATTCGTTTGTCCAAGGGAGAAGTTAGGAGGGAGAATCGAACCTCAGAAGCTTTTAGGTTTTAGGCCGTGTTCTTGGTGTTTTCCGGCGACCTCCGAGTTTGACTCAGGTATCAAAGTTGGTCTATTCTTCGAGCTCTACCTGTTTATGTAATTAAAATTGAGTTTTGTTGAGTTTGGAGGAAGTTGGGTTTTTGGCAGTGGGTGACCGCTGTGCCACCATGCACGGCGGTGATGGAGGTGTTTATATTGTTTTCTAGTTTTGAATTTGTATGCTGGAGTTGGATTGATGATTAGTATGTTGTCTGGAATTATTGAAATTGTAGAATTAGAGGTAGAGAGCTGAGTTGCAGGTTGTTGGGTTTACTGTGTTTGGTGTTGATAGCAGTTATGATGGTAATTGTTGTGAGTTTTGAAGATGAAGTGGGAATACTGATTATGAAGGAGTAATTTGAGATGTCTATTATTGAGATTGGATGAGTTGATGAATTTGGGCTCAGTTCGGGTTTACTGCAAGTTTTGGTGTATTTGGAGTTTGATTAGTTGTGTTAATTTTGGCAGAAGCTTTAGAACAGATTAGTTGTTTGCTTGATTTCAAGAAAATAGAAAAGTAGGTAAGTGGATAGCTTGCTGGGTTGCTCTGACGTATAAGAGCAGAGTGATTGATAAGGTTGAGCCATGTAAATATATATTCTGTTAGAACGAGGTTTCTTCAATCTATTTTGGTTTGTGAGAGCAGTGAAGATGCTTTGGTTTTGATTAAGGGGTGTATTAAACTTAAAGAGGAATGAGCTTACGACAATTGACTCAGAGATCATGGAGAAGAAACTCATTTGGGTGTCCTTAGTAATTCCAAGGACTTGATCGTTTTGAATTTCAAGACAAGACAAGAGCATGTCAAATTAAGATGAGTATTCAAAATTAGTTAAAGACTAGAAGGATGAAATGGAAGAATTGAACACTTGTTTTTGGGTGTCCATAATTCCAAAATTTGACTATGAAGGTCAATGGAATTGGAGGATGGTGATTTGAGTGTCCAGAGTAATTCTGGAGAGTTTAGGTTGGTGCTTGGAGCATAGTTGGGATACGACTAATTACGGGTGGCGTGTGATTCTGTAGTTGTCGGAAAGAGAGATGAGTACATTGATTCGGAATTCATGAGAGACTATGAGAGGATTTGGTCGATAAGCCAATGTGGGTGTCCTTAACAATTTTGGCTTATACGAGGATTGAATGCAAGTAGCAGGAATCCGGAAGCAGAAGGATAAAGATTTTAGAATGCGTGTCGTTGAGTTACTAATTTTATTTGGCGTCAGAACTAACACTTGGATTTCAGGTAGGGTCTCTCGGGGAATCTTTGTTTAAATTGATAATTAGATTATAATTGAAATGGATGTTTTGTGTGCCATTGAGTGATTAACTCTTGGTTGTTATTGTTTTCGATAAAAGTATGTGTAATTGGTGATTTATATAATTAATGTTATCGCTTTCCATAAAAGCATGTGTTGGAAGATATATTATGAGTATTGATATTTAGTTGACATGCATAATGCACTGTGAGGAATTGTGAGATTAGTGAGATTGGTGATAGTGGAGAAGATGAGAATGAGATCGAGAAAAGATACATTTTGTGTAGTTGAGTTTCCTCATGGATTGTCCATGAATCTATGTCAACCCATAAGTGCACGAACTAGGGAATGCAGAACCTTTCGACCGAGGACGTCGATAAAACGATCTAATCGGGTTTCGAGTTTGGAGACCATGAGTATAACAAGACAACTAACAAAAGAGATACAAGCTGTGAGATATTACTGATTTGTTAGGTCGTATATTGGAGACATCTACATGGTATGGGACGTGTAGACTCATATGTCTTTGATGTATGGACTAATAAGCCAGTAATCGAGTGGAGGGAGTTCATTTGCATATATGCATCGAACTGTGTTGTTTGATATTTGATCATTTGATTGTGTAACATAGTTAAGTATAACTTAAGAAGGTTTGGCCCTACTGAGCGTAAGCTCACCCCTATAGACTTTTGTTCAGGTATGTTTGAGGGAACGTTTTTCTAGAAGCTTTACTGTGACGTTAGCTTGCGGGTACAAGAGTCGAGAAATACGGAATATTAGAAGTCAGATAGATTGCAAGACCTTTGTTTTTGTCTTTGTAATTGTTTTGTTACTTGTAAACGTTTTATTTTTGACAATTTCGAGAAACGTATTTGAAATTGTGTTATTTTCTTTTATTTTTCTCGCTCATGCCTCGGATTCGGTGTTAGGTGCTTGGAAACCACCGACACCTGGTACGGGGTGTGACATTAGTTTAGTTTGGATTTTGTTTTCTTTTAACCTAATGGGCTTTTAGGCTTGGTTGTTAGTTGCCCTAGGGTTTATTTGTTTCTATATAAGGACCATTTATCAGTTGTAGTCGTAACCTTTTGATTTATAAAAACCTTGAGTTTATCTTAATTTTTTGGTGGATTCTAGATTCTCTCGTGGATTTCAGAAAACCAGACTTGTAGATTTAAGTCGCCTTTGGTGGATTTCAACGTTTATATTTCCGCTGCATCACAATGATCGATGGTGAAGAACTGGACTTTGGTGTATGGTGGAAAATGAATCGATCGAGCTTTTGAATATGAAAAATCAAATTAGAATGACTTGACTCACTTGAGCCTTTGAATGAAACTCTAGCTTACTACCAACCACGTACGTCTAGGCTGCTAGGGCTTGTGTATCCATGTCTTCTCGTTAACCAAAGTTTTGAATATATGCAATAACCGGCCCAATGATTCTAAATTTAGAATGAGGTTAAGAATGGAAAAGTTCGTCCATAAATTTCATATGATCATATAGGTATTAGTTACCAATGCCTAGATAAATAATAAATTCCTCATCAAATTATGGATGAACAAATTTTAAAGCAAGCTTTCCATATATATAAGAAGTTTTGACAGTACCGGTACCCCAACTTTTGTGGCACGGTCAAAGTGGTACCCAGACTTTAAAAATTATCAATGTGATACCCAAACTTTGTTTTTGCGACCAAGGAAAGGCCTGAGGCCAATTTATGTCACGGTGTCGCCTATTTGCTGATGTGGCTAGCATCGGGTCCACCAAAGAAAGGGCAAAAACGACATTTTACACAGTCTGCACCCAAATCGAGTCAAAACTCGACTTCCCTCCCCCATCTCCTCTCGAACTCCCTTTTCTCTTCTCTTCTCTGAAACCTAATATAAATCGCAGCTGCATGTTCATCACTTTTCTCAGAAATATTCGATCAAAGGAAGGGAAGCAGAGATTCGCTACTTTTGAATAGATTCGACTGCAGAGAGTCATGGAGAGTAGAAAGATGTTTGGGATTTTCAGGGAATCTGGTCCCCCAATACAAGACAATAAGTTTCTTCTCTCTTTTCGAATCTCTCTTTTGTATTCTTCTTACTCTTGTCTAAGTCTTCGTTGTGTATTGTTCCTCTTGGCATAATCAAAAGGTTCATCGAATTTGGGGTTAAAAATTGGTTAACTTCGAATCAGGGATTTATTTAGTTTAGGGATTTTCGGGTTAGTGGTTAATAACAAATGGATTGAAAGTAATCGATCAATGTGTTCTGGGTTTTTAAATGGTTTTGTTCTTGGACTGTTGTTGAAGACTTCAAATTAAGGTTTTTTTTTCAATTTTTTTTTATCTAGAAAACCAATTCAAAAAGGCAATGCTTACAATACTCTGCATTGTTTGAATTTCAGTTCCAGTACACTTGTATACCATGGAGATTTTCCATGGAGGTTATTTCGACAAACAATTGGATGGCACGAAGAAGTACAAGGTACCCAGGTTCAACGAAACAGGGGGAAGATTTATTTGGATGGGTTGGATTCAGAGAAAATTTCATGGGTGGAGATGAACAACATCACATATACATTAGGGTACAGGGAGCAGCCAATATCCTGCAAATATGGGGTTTATCCAGATAAAAAGTGATGGTGATGGTATAGAGATGGTGGATGCGATACCAAAGAAGAAGAGACAGATTTCTGTGTACATCACAAGTGGAGGGAAAAGAAAGTATCATGAAGCTCTAGCTGATTTTGAGAAGCCTGATGACCCTAATTTGGTGAATCCTTTGAATAGCCAAACTGCTAGAGATAAGGAGAGAGCTGTTTTTGAAGCTAATTTGATGGCAAGTCAGTTATATAGCAGTAAGGAGGGAATGCCTCCAAGATTTCAAAATACAGATGTGGTTGTAGATGTTCTGTCACTACAGTAAATTTTAGGGTCAGCAATTGACTTGGATGATGTTGTGGACTTAGATGGGGATGGGGAGGATGTAAATGGGGATGGTGAGGAGGTATATGGAGCTGGTGAGGAATTAAATGGGCCTGTTAAGGATGTAAATAGGGCTGGTGAGGAAGTAAATGGGCATGGACCAAGTCAATGAACCTTTGCAGGTTTGTGTGATATTGTGAGTGATTTGCACATGGGTGAAGAAACAACATTTAAGCAGTCCAGTGAGAAAGTAGCTGAGAAAAGAGGAAGAAGGGTGAAACATTGTGTGAAAAGACCTTGGCCTCCTGGTTTTAAAGATGACCTGGCAAAGGAACTTGAAGAGATAAGACAGAAAGAGAGAGATGAAGCTGATAGGAGAGAAAGAGAAGAGTTGGATGACTTAGTTAGAGTAGAGACTGAGTTGAGAGAAAGCCAAGCTGAAAATGGACTTAACAGAGAAGAAATTGAGACAAGTGTAAGAGAAGCAGAAGAGAAGAAGAAACGAGAAGAAAGAGAGAAAGCAGTTAGAGAAGAGGCTGAGAAGAGAGAGAGATAAGCTGCTGAAAAGAGGGCATCTGAGGCATTTAAAGTGAGGCAGCAGTTAGCTGATGAGTTGGAGGAAAGGTTGAAGGAAAAAAAAAGAGGAAGCAGCATGTTGTTGGAAAAAAATCAAAGAAGAGTGGATATGGGAGGAAGCCTGAAGCTGCAAGGTACAACACAAGGAATAAGGGAACAAAAAACACTTTCAGCCTGGAGAGGAAGAAGACACTGATGATTCAGAGCTATGTGACTGGTATACCGATTCAGACTATGAATTGGAGCATGATGACTTTGATGCAGAGTTTGATGAAAATGTTGCAGACCCAGATGCTATTCCAGAATTTGAAGAAATGGGATATGAAGGTTATTGTTCAGATAAGGTTTGTAATTCAGATGGGTTGGAGAGCTTAGCTCGCAGTGATACTGAAGAAGATGAGGAAGGGAACCTAATCAAGATGCCTACAAGGTTGGGTAAGATGAAACTCTACCCTTATATTAGATCTGTGGAGATTAAAAATCCAAGTTCTAGGCTAGGGCTTTTATTTCCTAATGTTGAGCAACTAAGAGAAGCTGTCAGGGAGTGTGCAATTAGGAATCAAATAGGCATGTGGTTTGAGAAAAATACCAAGAAGAAATGCAGGTGAAATGTCAACGGGGCTGCCCATTTTACATGTATGCAAGCAATGTCAAAAATCTTGATTCAGATAACATGGGTGTGAAGACATTGAATCTCCAGCACATTTGCTCTCCTATGGTAACCAGTCATTTCTTGACTTATAGAAGGGTAGCTGAGGAGGTAAAGGACAAATTGTTGGTGGATGAGGACTGGTCTAGGAAGGGGATACACAAGCATATAGAGGACACCTATAACATGGATATTCCCATGTAGACCATCACAAGGGGTAAGAGAGCAGCAAGGAAGATGATTGAAGGTCATTACATAGAGCAATACAACAAGTTGGCTGCATACAAAAAAGAGCTTTTGAGAAGCAATCATGGATCCACTGTGGAGATAATGACAGAGATGGATGGACCAGTGAGAAGATTCAAAATGATGTACATATGCTTCCAAGCTTGCAAAGAGGGGTGGATGAAGGGATGCAGGCTTCTTATAGGGCTGGATGGATGTCACATCAAAAGGCACCATCCTGGATAGCTTTTGACAGCAATTGACATAGATGCCAACAATGGGATCTTTCTGATTGCATATGCTATGGTTGAAAGAGAGAGCGAGGAAACCTAGACATGGTTCCTTGAATATTTGCAGCAAGATGTAAAGATTGAGAGAGATAGCAGCTGTTAATACACAGCCAAGAACGCTTGGCAATGCCGAGAATGTGGCGTGGTCACCCGGTCGCCGGAGACCATTCTGGGTAAAACAACACCGGCAAGCCAACCGCAGGCACTCAAAGAGTGAAGGTCCAGCAACAATGCACTTGCTGGAACCACTTCACAACTGCTAAACACCCCCGAAAGGGGAGAGACTGAACAACACTATGAAAACAGTCCCACATCGGAAGCTAACGACAGAACCCCCAATACTAGCCTATAAGACAGGCACAAATTCCCAAAAGAGGTAAGTTTGTTATTCCTCCCATACTCACGTACTATACAAGTGGTAACAAGACGCTAACTTAAGCATCGGAGAGTCGAAAACCGGGTCACCCCAGTCCTGGCTCTTGACGTACTTTTACTTGTGCAGCTGCAGGAGTCAGAGCTAAGGATTCGACCTCCCGTCTCGTGATCTCGGGAGAGGTAGAAACAATTGGCGCTAGAAGGAGGAAATCGTAGATGACCAGAGAGAACCCAGAGCACGGGTGGAAAAAGAGCTATTCCAATCCAGCGATACGTCCCTTAACCAAGCCACCGCAACCGGCGTCCCAATTACCCATACCGATGCTACCACAGCTCTCGAAATCCTCAAAAAAGATTTTCATTTGTTTCGGGAGCAAGCAGCTAAGGAAAAGATAGGGGCGGAAGTGTACCGGGTACACATCGCTGAGTTAGAAAGGAACAGTTCCTACTCCAAGCCACTCTAAACCACCGCATACGATCCCGAGACAAACGTCACGGGATTACGACTTAACATGGACCTCCTAGAGGAGCGTCGGGACAGAGCACACCTCAGGAATGTCAACAACAAACAAAAGATTGCTTAACACTACAACAAGAAAGTTGTTCCCCGCCCCCTAAAGGTAGGTGATTGGGTCATGAAAGAAGTCATTTCCCACCCCACTGGACTCAAAGCAAAATGGGAAGGACCACTGGAGATAGTTAATGCCCCGGGACCAGCCACATTCTACCTCCGAGACACCGATGACCGAGTACTAACCCACCCCTGGAATGCTCATCACCTCCACCTCTACCCTGTTTAAATTATCAGTCCCGAGAAGCCGGTACAACAACCAGCACTTCATAATTATGTACTTTAGCCCATTAGCGGCTCAAACTAGATGTACACCTTGCCCATTAGCGGCTAACCCTAAATGCAGAAGCTATATATTTCTACTCTCGACAAATCGTATCAACGACTCGAGACAAATCCAATGAACAATACTTTAATTCAAATAACTAGCAGAAGACACAAATTGTCAACCTTGAGTCCCAGGCAATTTAAAACTTACAAATTGTTCAAATGGCTAACCACGCCACAAGCAACAAACATTGTTTCAAAGACAAAAATAGAAAATTAACAAAACAGCAAAAGTACAAGGCAAAACATTCATTTCTCCCCGAAGGATGCGCCGCCAGACTTGTTCACGCTCCCGCCACTCCTTGAGCCGCTACCACGCCCACGGCTCTGGCTGATATTCACTGACACCCTCTACCCATAAACGTGCTTGGAACGTTCACGAGATGTCGGGGAATGCCTCACATAAACATTGGGGTGCACAAGCAAACTCACTTGTCCTTCAACGACAGGAGACTTGCTCAATGAAGTCTTTTGCACTTCGAAACGTGGCGGCACCATAAGCCTGGGTGCTCAAGGGTCAGCGGGTTGGATAACAGAAAATTCCACCTACGACACCACCGCTTGAGTAGAAGGAAATCCCTCGGGACGCGGAGCCATTTTTGGCGAAGCAGCAACAGCTACAAGGGCCCGAGGCGTGCCCGCAGCAGGAACCTCTTTCGGCACAGCAGATGATGTAGAACGCTAAGCCTCATGTTGCCTTGCCAGCGATTGCGAGATCTCGGCTTGCTTCCTCTGCTCGGGGGTCATCTGCTCCCACGCCTTCTTTGCAGCATCCCTCTCAGCGTACCACTCGCGTATTGCCGCCTCATTTATCCAACCGGCTCGGCACCCAGTCTTGCTTAGCTCATCCTGCCCCCAGTTATAAGCATTCCTCAGCTGCTGCTTATACGCATCACTTTCCCGGAACACCCTTTCCCCAGCCCCGACAGCCCTTCCAATCTTGATGTTCCAAACCATTTCCTGCTCCGCCAGCTCGAGCTTCAACCTCGCCACCTCAGTCTCCAGGGATGCCACTTTAGCAACTGCCACCTCCCCAGCTTCCACTTGCTTGTCCTTCTCTTGCATAGCCCCCTTCAACTCAGCAACTTCCTTCCTGGACGCAGCAGCTTGGTCTCAGAACACAGGAACGTCCTGCTCCAGCTGCTCGAGACGCTACGAGAGGGCACGATTATTCTCTTCCGCCTCCTTCAGCTGCTGACATTTAGCTTCTGCATCCCCCTGCAAGTGAGTTACAGCCCTTTCACTTGCAGCATACATCAGCAGCATCACCTGCAAACAGCACTAAACCATAAGTAGAGAGACATGGAACGAAGAGGAACAAATTGAAAATTATGGACACTTACCTGAGTCAACTTCTCCTTGGCGAGAGCCACGCCAGCCAAAGGATCAACGTCCTCCAAGGCATGGATGTTGCGAGAGCGGTGACGCATGTCATACGCCATCTGTGCTAGGTAAGGCTACGTTTCCCCGGTTCCTTCCAATGCCTGGGTAATCTCCACCAAGCTTCCGGAACGCCCTTCCTTGCGCGATCTCTTTGAACCTTCATGCGACGAATCTGCCTTTTCCTTCCTCTTCCGATTTCTTGTGACAACAACCTCCTCAGACTCCGGCACAAGGGGATCCACCTCCTCAATCACCAAATCCTCACCACCAGTTTGCGAGGTCACCTGTATTTTCCACCCCCACTGGCTCCGAGACTAGCTCCTCCCCCACAGGAACCTACCCAAGACTATCGCCATGGTCACCACACCCGATCTATGTGGCTTCGTCTTCCACTTCCTGGTCACCCAATCCCATTGCTTCTGCCACCAAGGGTGGCAAATAGGCATAATCTTCATCCCCCAACTTCAACCTCAAAAAATCATCTTCCCCTTCCTCTATCTCCGCTTCTTTCCCTTCCCCCGTTTCCAAGTCAATGTCATACTGCTTGGCGTGGTCAGCCTCGGCACGCAACCCGTCCAGCACATCCTCGTCTGAAACCTTGTCATAAAGAAGGCGTGGTACAAGTCAAGATCAGGCGAGCTAGAGACAACAATCTCCTCGCTGGACACCCACACCGGGTCTGTCATACCCTACATCCTCACAGGTTAGACTCTCGCTACCTTAACCCTAACTAGCCCGACAAAAACCACCAAATCCCAAACCCTAAAAGTCACCCAACAAAAACGCAAGCAATGCGAAAATCATAGCAAATCCCCGCCCCCCCCCCCACCACCAATACAAAAACGAAACAAAAACATAACCCAGAACAAGAATTGACAACTTCATACCATACCTTGAAAACGCGGATAAACGTAGTGGCAGTGACGCTGGTTGCAAACAGCAGAGCACTCGCACCCAACTAATCGAGGATGAAATTGGACGTTCCCTAGGTTCGATTTCTCAGTTCGTCGAAGCGCCCCTATACATGCTTGAAAACTGCTCCTTCAGCCCTAATCCATCTTTTCAAAATGCAAACTCCCTCCTCTGTGTCCTCCAGGTCTAATTTATAGACACCCAAATCAACCACGACCGTCATGATCTTCCCAACCTCGACGGTCAGGGAGAACCCACGTTGTCCAAGATCGAAACGTGCGTTACAACGCGCCCCACGATCTCACGCACACGCGTTAATTGCACAAGCCGTTACAACTTTAATGACGTCATAAATGACCACATGTCCCTCATAAACTGGCCATTTATGACACCCGTGAGATATGACGACAGGATTATATCGGGCTCTCATTAACATAACCCTAGCCACCTCGCGACCCTCGTGTGGGGACTTGGGGACTCGACACCATACCTCCAACTCCCGGGTAAGACACATTCTCGGCATAACTTGAAAATAACTCCCCACTCAAGAGCTCTCTCGGATTGGGGACTTGGAGACTTGTTTAAGACACAGCCAAGAATGCTTGGCAATGCCGAGAATGTGGCGTGGTCACCCGGTCGTCGGAGATCATTCCGAGTAAAACAACACCGGCAAGCCAGCCGCAGGCACTCAAAAAGTGAAGGTCCAGCAACAATGCACTTGCTGGAACCACTTCACAACTGCTAAACACCCCCGAAAGGGGAGAGACTAAACAACACTATGAAAACAATACCACATCGGAAGCTAACGACAGAACCCCCAATACTAACCTATAAGACAGGCACAAATTTCCGAAAGAGGTAAGTTCGCTATTCCTTCCATACTCCCGTACTATACAAGTGGCAACAAGACGCTAATTTAAGCATCAGAGAGTTGAAGACTGGGTCACCCCAGTCCCAGCTCCTGACGTACTGTTACTTGTGCAACTGCAGGAGTTAGAGCTAAGGATTCGACCTCCCGTCCCGTGATCTTGGGAGAGATAGAAACAGCAGCTATGCGTTTATGACTGACAAACCAACGGGATTGGATAATGCACTCAAAGGTAACTATTTTGCTCTCAAAATTTTTTTGTACACTATTTTGTCTAACCAACATGTCATTTGTTATTGCACAGTTTTATTTCCCAATGCAGAGCATCGATACTGTGTGAGGCATCTCCACAACAATTTCAAGCAAAAGCACCCGGGAAAGGTCCTAAAACAGTTGTTGTGGAATGCAGCTAGGAGCACCACTGTCCCTTGGTTCAACAAGCACATAGATGAAATGAGGATGGTAAAAAATAAAGCAGTTGACTGGTTTGATGACAAGAATCCAAGCCATTGAAGCAGAGCATTCTTTAAGGAGGAAACCAAGTGTGACATACTTCTCAACAATTTGTGATACACAAAGTATAGTGTTTCTTATTCGACTAAATAGTATTCGCGTTTTTTAAGTTTATGTTTAGCAGCAATGAACCAAGTGTGACATATTTCTCAACAATTTGTGTGAGTCTTTTAACTCCTCCATTTTAACTGCTAGGGATAAGCCTATTTTGGTTATGTTAGAGAGGATTAGGATGGATATGATGGTTAGGAATGCAAATAGAAGGGTAACTTGTGAGAAGTGGAAGGATGTGGTTGGTCCAAGGATTAAGAAGATGTTGGATAAGGTTGGACAAAGAGCAACACAGTATAGAGCACATAGAGGTGGTGAGTTTGTATTCCAAGTCACTGGTTTTGGTGAGAATGGCAGCCAACATGCAGTGGATTTGGGTCTCCATACATGCACTTGCAAGAGGTGGCAACTCAGTGGCATACCTTGTGTACATGCCATTTGCTGCATAAGATTCAAGAAACAAGATGCTGCCTTGTATTGTCACTATTACCTCATATGTACCACCTATATGCAAGTCTATACCGCAGTTATAAATCTCATTGCCGAGGAGGATGATTGGGAACCAGTTGACTACCCAATTGCACCTCCTTTATTTAACAAGCTGCTTGGAAGGCCCAAAAAAAAGAGGATCCCATCACAAGGAGAAAATGGTAACCTAGCACCACCAGCTCTAACTGAGGGGAAGTTGCCTAAAACTGGTGTTACCATGACTTGCAAACTTTGTGGCCAACAAGGACACAACAAGGTTGGATGTTCTATAACAAAAGCCAAGAAAGCAGCTGAAGCAGTAAGTGTCTAATAAAGTCTCAAATTGTTTATGAATTTAATATGAAATTTATTTGTTTATGAATCTGTATAATTCTTAACTTGTTTTTTCTTTTTTCTTTTTGTTCAAACAGGGAGAAGGAGCATCTGCTGGTAGAGCAAGCACTAAGAAAAGAGTGAGAGCAAAGGTATGTATTTGGTTGTGATTGTTGATTGGTGATTGTTGTTCTTGTTGTGAAGCCAACTATTGCTGAAATGCTTTGTTAACTGTTGGAAGTAATGTTGTTGTTGAATTGTGTTGGAAATGTCTTGTTGAAGTGTGAAGCCAAAAATGGTTGTTGAATTGTGTTGGAAATGTCTTGTTTGTGTTCCACAGGTCCAAATGGCACCAGCCCCACCCAAGGAATCAAGACCTATCAAGGACCAGGTCATAAAGTCTAAAAAGGGATGGAAGAAAATGAAGTTGGCAATGGAGGGTAGTTCTGCTGGAAATGATAGTGCATCAGCTTCAACACAGCCTCCTACTCAACGCAGCCAAAATCCTGCAGCAAGGGGTTCTACAAAGTGAATGTGTTGGCTTTTAAATTAGAGAAACATAATGTGTACTTCATCATGGTTTGGAATCAATTTTTTGCAAACAATGTGGTTCCTTGAGTTTTTGGAAACCAATTAAGCTTGAATTATGATGCATAGTATGTTTCTCATGTTGATGTTGGTTTTAATTCAGTGATATTGGTAGCCCTTTTTGGTTATATGTTTGAATTTCTATGTTACATTTCCAGCTATTACATAATATTTCTTGTCAGCAGATAAACACAGCAGCAGTGCCTAAACTTTGCTAAACTGATCAATGTGATACCCAAGAAAATTCAAATTTAGAGCTTTTGGAGGGAAAACGGTTCTGGTGAGAGTTAGAAGGTTATTTTTGTCATTGCACCTTTTTCTAGTGGGCCCCATGCTAGCCATGTCAACAAACTAACGACACAGTTATGAAAATTGGCCTCAGGCCTTTCCTTGTTAGCGAAATAGAAGTTTGGGTACCACATTGATAGTTTTTAAAGTATGGGTGCCACTTTGACCGTGCCACAAAAATAGGGGTACCGGCGCTGCATTTTACTCTATATATAATTGGATAGCTCATACAGTCATATTCCCTTTCTCGTTTTCACCTTGGTTCTTTGGCTAACATACTCGATCGGGTTCACTTTGTCTTAAGCTCTGAGCATTGGATCGATATCCTTATTAGCTATGCACAATCACAGCTAGTTGTAATGAAGTAGAGAAAAGAAGAAGAGAAGACACATATAGAATAGTTGGGAGGAGGTAAAAGTCTACTCATTCATTCTCATTAACCTCCTTATATAGAGATAGGGTTTATATCATAGTACATAACTAATGAGTAATTACGTGGACAGTCATATAGATTATAATATTTATAACACTCCCCCTAAGCGCTGCAAGCTTCATGCGCCGTAAATAACGGTTTGATTGTTCATCACTAAAGTGACACCGTGCATGGTTTGCATATAAGGGCTCATCATGGAATTTCAAACCTGCAAAGTTAAAACAATACCAACAGAGCTAGACGATTTTTAATACGTCTTACCTCATTTAGTCATATGATCAAATTCATACACTAAGTAATAGCTAGACAACATTAGCAAATTGACATTAAAACATTGAAATATCCCATGGCATATCTAGCCATACACATCAATATCTTTGTGTATTGATACGTCTCATTTAAGCTCTTCAAGAGCTCTAAGTAATTCATAACTTCGAAAGTTGGAATATGTAGCAACATAATGATCATAATTCGAATTTGATTGTGTAGTCCGATCATAGTACTCATTGAGGCAATTTTGATCATGTTAGCTATAACAGAATGAGTATATATGAGCTAACTTTAGACTATTTGATTCCATGTATTAGCTTCAGGTTATCTCAAGTATTCATGGATCGAATTACATTAGAATCATTTATGTACTTAAATCCTTTAAGGATCTGATAAGCTGTACACTTGTAATGACACTTCATTTTTGGGAATTTGCTTCTAGCAACGTATCTTTTATGGTCTTCGTAATATACAATGACAAATGTCGTAAGTCTCTCGTCAGTAACAACTATATCTATTATGTGACACTGCACTTACAGAAAATTGTCACGTATAAGGAAAGATATTCATAATCTCCATGTCTCTTGTAAACATTATGTCATAGTGATTTATTTTCACTATGATCAATTCCCTTTTGTATCATGTAGGGTTAAAGGTCAAATAATCTCATCACGTTTCATATATTCAGTTTCATTGGAATTGTCTCTTTCCAATTTGGCCAATAATATGTTTTGTCGACATGCATAATGAAACATGATATAACATCGATTAATACAGTTCTTAATGGTCTTTGGTAGCTACCATTTGTAATTTGTCATAGATGATCATCATTCATAGATCTCATATTCTTATATGCATGCATTTTTTTTATATTGGGTACCCATGCCACTTCTAGGGCAAATATTGTCACTTCTAGGGCAAATATTGTCTAGCGAATGTGGATCTTTTACTTGTAATATCATGTAGACCATTAGAAGACCTGTATAATCTTCCATTTTCAGGAGCTTAAAACTTTAGACCTAGTGGATACATTCCACTCAAATTCACGTCGTTATTCAAATGACAATCGTCTTATTCTCCCCTTAACGGCGGGAAGACTGTCATGTTATGACCATCCGCAAATATACGTTTAAAGCTCTATCACTTTCTTTCGAGTGAGATGTTCATTGGCTGGTGGCAAACCTAAACCAAGTATGAGGTCAAAAACATTATATTCATTAGTATCAACCAAGATATAATTCTCTAATAGTGTACCTACAACCTTTGTATGTGTAGCCGTATTAGGAACTTTAACATTGTATCATGACATTCTCTTCAAAAGAACCATATCACTTGGATACACATACATCCCACAAATCAAATGGGGTATAGAATTTGAGTTAATATGGATAGTCTCATAGACTTTAATCCAATCAAATGTCTTTGCATTACCATGCAATTTTGTCACTATCTTTTTATCAAATCACATACTTAAGTATCTCTCAAATCATAATAAGATGGTGGATAAGTATATACACCAATATATTTTGTTCTTTCAGGAACAATGTTTCTCCCCCTCAAGGCAGGAGGAGTGTTTCATTGAGGTGACAACTAGCAATTCTACGGTAAATACACGATTTGACTGAAAGTAAGCATAGCAGTTATCAAACCTTTTAAGTGTTTCCACACACATGGTAGACAAAAGATTATGTAACTTGTCATTACAGAAATAATGTATTTAGTTCAATGAACTTCTGGTTCATGACATTATGTTCATGATCCACTTATGGTGGCATCTCATGGTATAATCATATCAATCGATTTTGAACCATATTAGAGGCACATAATGCAAAGAGGGGAAAATATTTGCTCTTATAAAGTCATTAATCATATGTGAATCATATGTGAAATCGAAGCTTCAAGTTCGAATTTATAATGTTAGAACGATAGGTTCTCAAATTTTGTATGTCAAACTTCAGGTTCAAATAATTCAAGTGCTTGAAACTTCAAGCTCGAGTAACCCAAGTGAAACTTCATGTTCTCCTTATATTTTATACTCAAAACTTTGGTTTGAGTTTATGCTATTAGAACTTCGGGTTCTACTATACAAAATTCATATTTTCGAGATATGGGACTGTTGGCCCGTATCAGTAACAATAAAATTTAAACAAGTACTGTAATGAAGGTACATAACAAAATAAAAAATTGTAAAGAGCGAAAATAAATAAATTCGACATTGGAAACTTCTGGTTCCATGAATGAAAAAAAAATGCACAGAACTTCTGGTCTGGTTAACTTCATCAAATATGATAATCTTGATCTTCCAATAACCTCTAGATACACATGAACATAATATCATATAAGATGAGGAACTTCAGGCCCTCATATGATTAGATCACAACGTGTGGTGTCGAACATTGTATAACTCTGAGGAACTTCAGGTCCTCCATAGTCAGATAAAGAGACTTCGGGTCTCGATGTATGATCACAACAAATGACAGTAAGGGGCTAAGCTACATTGTAAAAAGCATAATTGTTGTAGCCTACCCTGCAACTTGGCCATCAACCAGCCATGGTCTCCAGCGATCAACAATAATAAAGTTGAGGTACTTGATCCATGCTAGGGTTTTTTTTTTTTGGATAGGAAATGAAATATAATTAGATAGAGTGCCTCTAACGCACCCAATGTTCACAACATCAAAAATAAGGGCTGAAGACACCTCTGAGGGAACACACTCCTCTCACAGGTTCATATTATCAACCTTATGACCAAGATTGGCCAAAGCATTAGCCACGAAATTGGCTTCCCTAAAGACATGCTTGAATTTAACAAACTCAAAGAAACTACTCAAAGCTTTAATATCTTGAACAATCTTAAGTAGCTTCCAAGGAGGACTTAAAACTCCATTCACAGCATCAATCACCAGCTTAGAATCGCCTTCAACTTCAATTTTGGCGAGGCCTTGATTCTTCGTGTAGATAAGGCTATTACGTAAGGCAATCGCTTCCGCAACTTGAACAGTGGTGGTGCCAAGGTTGAAGCATGTTGCAGTAAAAGATTTTCCGGTTTCTGTTCTTACAATGAAACCTTCAGCTGCAGAGTTACTTCGAACTGAGCCATCAAAATTAATTTTGACTCTGTTATGAGATGGCGGAAACCATCTAATATCCATTTTATTTCCTTGGGGCATTGGATGAGCATTAGTTAAGCAAGAAGTATTTTGAGGATGGCTAGTCACTGCAGCCATTGTGGCTCTAATGCTTGGGGTTTTGCCCCTAAATATCATTTCATTCCTTGCTTTCCAAATCTGCCAACAAGACAAAATCAGCTTTTCAAAAATGTTAGCATCAAAATGGTTATCTAGAAACCAGTCATGTAACACCTTAAAGAAACCAGCTTCCCAGCATATAGGAGGTTTAAGATTCATTCTCTCCCAAACCTCCTTGGTAAACCTGCAATAACCGAAAAGGTGATCAAGTGTTTCATTATCCTCATTACAGAAAACACAAGAATTGTCCTGTATTACTCCAAATCGTGACAAACGTTCTCTAGCTTTTAGTCTACCCCTTAATAATAACCAACCAAAGAATTTTATTTTTGGTTGGAGGTTCGAAGACCAGAGCTTCTTAATCAGCCTAATACGGCTATGTTCATGAGTATCTTGGAGTTGCATCCAAGTTGCTGATTTAACTGTGAGATCCATGCTAGGGTTCCCAAGTGTGGTCTCATCATGTCATGATCACCACTGTATATAAGGTCTCGATAACCTTTAGTATTGAGAGATTGGTATAGCTAAGCCACTGCCGAAATATGCAGAGGGATATTGATTCCTTATCTAAAATCTAGAATTATCTCAGAAGAAATAGAAGACATACTTTATGACTCAAATTCACAGTGCATAAAAACAAATTAAGTTACGTAGCTAGCCTAGCTACAACAAGAATCTATGATCGAACCAAAACACCAAAGGGGCTAGGACAAACTGACTTTCATTTGCATAGAACATGCAAAGGACACAGACGATGATGATTATGAAATTTGGAGGAAATTTTTCAAACGGTGTCCCAAGTTAAGTCCATTCATCATTTTCACATCTCAATCTTGAAAATTATGATAATGTTACCTCAACACTTAAACCCAACTCAACATTAGTTCCTCCGTGATTGACACCATTAAGTTGGACTTTGTCCATGGGTAAAATTGTCTCTTCATGTTTTCCCTCCACAAACCTTATCAGTTGAATTAGAGTTTCTCGACCTGAAAATATCAACTATAAATGTGAGTCATATTACCTAGTTATCTTTGATTGTTCTATTAAGTATATATGTTTCATAAACTATGTTGCACAAACACTTCACACCCCTGGAGTGTCGGAGTGTCCGACACGCCCGACACGGCGACAAGTCTCCGACACGTCACGTGGTGTGTCGAAAAATGTTGATTTTTTTGACATGTCTCGACTCGTTGACCGACACGCCATCTCAGCCTCTGACACGCCACGTCATCAATTATTAATATGTATTTTTTTTATATATATAAAAAAAAAGATGAGAGGTTTAGATGGATTATGGAATAATTAAAAGGTTTGGATGGATTATGGAATGATTGGAATTTTTTTGTCTATTAGGTGTTAGAGGGCTGCTATGTTACTGAGTTGCTGCCTAGTTTTTTTTACAACATATATCTACCCATTTGATTCTGTTTAATGTTATTTCAATATGCTTATGCAATGGATTGAATTTAGACAAAAAATGAAAGAAAAAAATATTGAATTTAGAACATGATTTTGGTAATCTAATGAACTTATTTCAAATTTTAGTATATTTTTTATGTATTAAAAATACATAAATATATTATTTTATTTGTAATGTCTAAGCCGTGTCGGAAACTCAGTTTTTGAGTTATACCGTGTCGCCGTGTCCGTGCAACATAGTTCATGAACTTTTGTACTTGATACAAAATGCATTTTAATTATTTCTCTCACCGGTGGGTTGCAAAACCTACTTTTAATGATGGATATTAATGGCCAATAGTGTATTATAATTTCTAGATGTCTCTAATTTTTGTATGCAGCCAACACATGACTCACCACAAATTCTGATACTGATCGAAAAAATGGACATTATTCTGGAGGGAAAAGATTTGGGGAGGGAAAACATGAAAAGACAATTTTGCCCAAAGATAAAGTCTAATTTAACGGTGTCAATCACGGATGGTACTAATGTTAGATTGGGTTTAAGTGTTGAGGTACCATTATCATAGTTTTTAAAATTGAGATGTCAAAATGACGAATAAGCTTAACTTGAGCTACCATTTGAAAAATTTTCTCTAAAATTTGATTAAAAGAGGTTTCTCATGTGCCCGTGTAAAAACTGTGGTCCCTTCTAATATTGAACTAAACTCACGGCATAATCAAACAATCAAATACAAAAAAATAAAAATAAAATACTGATGCATTCATTGAAATAAAGCCATAACAGATGTTAATAAGCAATTCATATTTGTATCAATTACCCAAAACCTAATGCATTAATCAATGCAAAAGATAAAAGATATAAACTGAAATCTTTATGCAAATCATAGCAATAGAACAATCGACATCATAACTCATAACTCATAGATTTAGAACACCACTGAGAAACAACAATTAAGTTGCACCGTATGATTTTCAGATCATCATAGAGTCTAGAAACAAAAGAAAATGGTGCAAGGGTGCAAAGGTGAACGACAAAGAAACAATTTTGGATTTCTAGGATTTGATCGTTATCAACTCAAAGGTAGAGTCGTGCTGATAATGTGTAATAAAATAGAGAAAAGAAGAAGAGAAAACATAGAGAGAATAGTTGGGAAGAGGTAAAAGTCTACTCATTCATTCTCATTAGCCTCCTTATATAGAAGTAGGGTTTATATCAGAGTACATAACTAATGAGTAATTACGTGGACAGTCACATAGATTATAATATTTATAACACTAGTAAATTAGAAGCAAAAGATTTCCAGAAACACATGTATATATACCAAGCATTTTTCACATTAAAGCCAATTATTAATGGGCATAGGGCTGATAATTTGGGCCCTATCGAAACTAACCAACCAAGTATCAACCGTACCAACCTAGTTGGCAGTTGTGTAGCTAGACATCTCACTTAGAAGGGTCAAATTTGATTAACTAGAAAATTAAATTATTTTCAGTCACTCTTTAGCAACAACACAATTTTGCTTAAAAGAATGATGCAAACTTAATTTCAACAATATTTTTGTTCTATCATTATCATTTCGAATAAACTTTGGATTAGAATTCCATGCATGATAAATATTGAAAAAGAATATGTTACTTTTTCTTTTGTTTGAGAGATAATGCATGTAGATGTATGGTAAACATTAATGTGTTGTTTCCATTTAGTAAGGATTAGTAAGGTACGGTCAGAAACTCTTGACACGATTTGTATTAATTGGATTAAGTATTTTAATAGTATAAATTTTTATTTCATTCCATTATTGTTGAAGAATATTTAAGACTAATAAAGGATTTCTTATAGGAGAAGGGTCAATTTATGTTTCATTTTCATTAATATCCAATACAAATTAAGGCTAATTACTATTTTTGAAAATTTGAGAGGGCCCCTAGCTAGCTAGGCCCCTACTAGTTGGTATACTAAAGACTCGGTAACCGACTTACTTGGTACGGTATACCGTACCGGTCTTGATAACATAGTTGATACTTGGTATTAAGATTTCCATGTTATCGGTATATCGTACCAACCATATATATGTACTTATACAAAAATACGCCTATATATATGTAGGAAACGAGAATTGAACCTCCAACCTTTTACAAAGAATCTTCGCTCCCAACAACTGAAGCGCAAGACGCCTTCATTATGGTACATGAATATTTTATATTTATAACATCCTACATATATAAATAATACAAAATGTTAAGAATTCGTTGCAGGCGTGAGGCTCGAACTTTAAACATTTTCCAAACAACTCTCACTCTCAACCACTAAAGCACAAGACGCCATTATTGTAATATATGTATTGTTATCACTCCCAACCACTAAAGCACAATGCGTCATTATTGTAATATATGTATTGTTTTATATTTATAACATCCTATAGATATAAATACAATTAAAATATAAAATGTTAAAATTTTGGGAAGATGTATGTTTCGAAACCATGATTGCTCTGATGGAAAATATGACCACATACCACCAGACCAAAGCTATCATTACATTATATTTATGCAAAAATTATATTTATCACTTCAGTTTTTAGGTCACAATCTAAACTTGGTAGAGGTCTATTACCAACCGAGTACCAACTAAGTCGGTATACCAACTTCGACGGTTGGTTTTGGTAGAGGATTTTGCCTACCAATCATAAGTTGGTTGGTACGTATATGATATTGGTAAACAAAGTCGGTATACCTACCAATGTCAACCCTAAATGGGCATGCACTTAACGATGGACAAAGATTGCACCAAGAAATTGATAGCAGCATCGACATCATTTAAACGCGTAAAATCACTAAAATGTGGTTCTCATAAGTTTCGAGTCAAAACTACATGATATATGTCAAAGCTTACGTACACCTTAAACATAATCATTACAATCGAAAAACACTAGCTGTTATAAATCTGAATATTTGATCTTAGTTCATTATTGTTGTTATTTTGACATCTTAAATGATCGATGCACGAACAGCGATAGCTATCATTTTCCAGTGTTGTCGAGCTTTTATATATCTAAAATTTTGAGGCCTGAAATAGATTATAAAGAAGAGGTCCTCGACCTACTACCGTATATATCTACAACACAAACAATGATATATCAGAGCAATGCATGCTAGCTGCAAATCCTGCAATGTCATGAACTATCACTTATTATCATACTTCATGCGCACCAAAGAGAAAAGGGGCAGACATTTTAAATGGTATCCAAGTTTTAGTACGGAACTCTAGAAAGCACATCGATCAAGCAATTGGGGTATTTCAGGGTAATTCCACAACTTCCCTCCATGAAAAGCTTACGAGAAGTCATAATGTAGAGTTCAATAAATTGATGGGTTCTTCCCTAGTTTGGCTACCCTTACCGATCCATTTCAAAGTTCTCATACCAGTTTCTCTAAGGGGACAATGCTCAAGTATTACTTGTGATATGGCTTTTAGGTCATGCTAAGAACCTCGGTCACTCGAGTCGCAACGCTCCTCTGCTCCTCATATGGCTCTTACGGAATCACACTACTCGTAGTCGGAAAAAATGGGTTGGAATTGGGGTTACTGATTCCGGGATCATCCAATGTTTCATTTCCAGTGGGCCTTAGCTCTGAAAGCCCATTTACTTTGACCCATTTCCAACATCACCCACAGAATCATCTCATTGTCATTATTTGGTCATATATAATTGAAGGTGTGTTAAATTACCGTTTTGGGCTCCTACGGTGGGTCAGAACTCAGAAGTCACAGACCACTCCCGCCTTTTTCATTTCTCACAGACAAGCCCACACGCTCACACGTGTACTTGGATACTCCAAAGGGCCCCACCGTCTAATGTTAATGGAGTTATATGTGTGTGTGTGGGGAACGATACGTAACGTCCCTCTCCCTCCCAGATGTCTTGCTCTCTGTACAGTTTAAGACTAAAATGATAGTGTTACTTTCCTGACCTCAAATGATAGTGTTATCTTAACTACTGAGGAAAGGCTTCGGTTTCCTAGGGCAGCAAGGTTTAAGAATTCTTCTCGACTGTAACTTCTGATCACTTGGATGGGAGGAATTTGGAAACAAGCTTGTATAATCGTCTTCGTTCGTCATTTGCTAAAGAATATGTGATTTTTGACGAATTTGTTTTACTCTAACATGTGTAATCCTCAAGCATACGTTTGCTACTGCTTCCCCATGGGAGAAACCCGAAAAAGCTTCCATGTTCCGTTGGCTAGACGATCAGCACCGCCGCCCCAAACAGCAGAAGCCGAAAACTAGAAGCTAGGATGACGACTACCTACACTTGGGGACAAAACCTAACCACCTCTTAGGCCGATCCGCCGTCAGTCAAAGCCAACCAAAGCAAACTCGATCTGGAATCAGATCACCACCACCCAACAGGCTCGAGCCCCACCGTATTACAAACCTCAACCTCCAACTCACAATCACCGATTCACCACCTCCGCACCTCAACACATAATCCGGTCACCAAAAACCACCACACGCTAGAAGGTAGACCCAAATCCATCAACCTTATATAGTTAGATTTGATGCTTAGGAGTCGCCAACCGAAGATCTGATACGGGAGTCCTCACCGTCTCACATGATCGTCGATCTTAGATCGTAGCGGCCGTCGCCAAAAATTGCAGTCGAACCAGGTTGAGAAAGCGCTGTCGTCGAGACATAATCCATTAACCCCATAGCCTTACAACAATTGTACTCCCTTCTTTAGAACCTTCACGATCCACATTCTGCTAAAATAAGGAGGAACACGTCGTCAAACGAAACCTTAGAGAGGCTTTGAGAACAGAGTCGTTCCACAAAGACCGGAGGCTACCTCTCCTTTGTAATAATATAATATGGAAAATTATTTTGATCGGAATAAATTCTACGCACTAAGATGTACTTGTACCATTAATGATTTAATGTGTAAGTCCTCAAATCGCCGTGTGGGAATATCGAATGAAAACTAGAGACATTCAATTTCTTTATTTCATTTTTATTTTTAATCGGATCAAATTAAATATCCTTTCATTTTCATTTTTTTGTTTAATGAGATCTTATTTCATTGTATTAAAGGAATTTTGGGGTTTTAGTTTCTTTGCTCGGCCGTTTGACTTTTTTTTTTGACTGGGCTAACACTATATAAAGATGTAATTTAGGATAATTATGCCTATCTAATTTGAAAGAGGGAAAAAAGTTGTATGGGCTACATCCCAAATAACAATACACCAAGAACAAAGGCCACACAACTACAATATTGAGCAGATGCCACATAAGACTGCATTTTTTCCATATGTGTTACATTTTCCCGTCATACCCTATTAATATCCTTGTTTAATTGCCACACTTAAGAGAAAACGCAACACCTTCAAAAAAACAATTTGAGAGATCGATTTATGTTTCAAGTCCTTTGCTCAATATTGTTGCTCGATGGAAAAGAGTTTTTATCTCCTCTCAAATTAATGCTCGTTTATTGTCATTCTTTATTTGAAATCAAAAATAGTAGAGACAGTTACTATGTTTTTTCGCTTCTTAATATCAATTAATGTATTCTAACAAAGCTTACGAATGATGAAACACTTACGTTCAATTTGAGATTCTTTAACCGGATATGTCTAAATTTCTCACATATTTACTGTAAGTTTTTAACAATATTTTCTGTTCCTTAAAAAAAAAAAAAAAAAAAAAAAAAACTCAGTCACCTAACACTCAAAAGAAAACAAATACTTCAAACATGCAAGATTATGATGTGAGATTACAAAATAGTTTGAGAGATCGATTTATGTCCTTGACTCCTCTAGGTGTAGTTGGTATTATTAGTATACATTATATATGTACCAGAAAACGAAATAAGTCTCGTATTTTTGCATGAGATTCAAATTCCTATTTATGAGAGCTTCTCAAGAGAAAAAATAAATAATCTCTTCTAAAAAAAAAGAAATAAAAAATAAAAATTCTTATTTAATGCACCTGGAGAACTAAATTTGATTAATTTTGCATTTCGTTTTGGGGGGAAATTAATTAGCTAGGACATTAATTGATGATTGAAACAACACATAGTGTAAGCAACTAAAGCGAGTTTCGTGCATACCAGACATTCACGAAAATGGAGAAACAAGACCTCTAGTGACAACTGTTCTCTCCAAAATCATCGATTATGAAGCATGTGAGAGTCCAGATCCATAAACAATGAATACGATACAAACACACTGCAATTAGGGCTAATTAAGCAAGGAGTAGTACCCAGCAAGCTAACAAGAGGCAGTTAATATGGAATGGAATAGAGTAGCTAGAGATGACCCCAAAAGGAAAGAGGGGGATCGAAGGCAAAAGGAAAAGTGCATACATGAGCAGTCATTTTCAGATGTGTTATATCATCTTCTTAATTAACAATAAGCATCGATCGTAAAAGTCCAGTCCAGACTAAGAAGATTTCCAGGTTATAGCTCTCATTAGTTATGTAAGGTCGCTCTCAGTTGGCGTAAAGAATATGGAAGTCATTATTACTTGCCAAATTAATGTGCTTAGGCCGATGGGTAGATGCTATGTAAAGAGCAATGCTTAAGGCTAACTGTTGATGACATTCACTAGGAGGTTTAGGGGGTTTGGCGGTTACTTAATGTAAAAACTACGATATATACACCATTTATGTAAGAATCAAGAACTCAAACCGGCATGTAAAAGTCTTGTTGAGGGGAGGAGACCTGCACTAATGAACTGAAAGCGTTTCGCGGCCAAAGAAATCAGAATTGTTGCCTGAAATTCACCGAAACTCTTAGATTTCTTGAACGAGAGTACACTAGCTAGAAACTTGATCGCCACTCCGGTCGATATTGAAATCATGTGAAGCAAACTATGGACAGACTTCCATGGTTGGAATCAGACTTTAATTGAGGATGAAACCCAGTAAAAGGAAAGCATGATTCCACCATACATATCTAAGAGGAGATATCACCACAACCAGTGGCGAATCTAGAATCCTCGACATGGGGTGGGCTTCAAATTTGGTCGAATGCCAAAAAACATTTCAGATACAACCATACAAAATGTAAGAGCTTAAGTAGACGTTAATAAGTATTTAAAACAAAATAGACATTAATAAAAGTAGAAGAAAATTCTGAAAATCAGAGACAAAATTGAAGACCCAACAAAATTTTCCCTAAAAATTTGGATTTTTTTAGATTTAATGAGGAGAAGACTAAAAAATTAGAAGTAAGAGCGGAAGATGAACTGAAGATTAAATGTGTAATCATGTATAAACAAAGAGAAGATGCAGAACTGGTCGGGAAAGTCGGGTGGGATTGACTGAACAAAAATGCATATATCAAAAAAAGAAAAACATAATATACCTAATTTTTTTTTTACTCAAAAAAACTTGGTTGGGCTTGAGCCCTACCGGTCATTGCTTTGGCTCCGCCCTTGACCAGGACAATGCATAAGCCACACATAGATCAAAAATTCTTATGGTCACATTATCGCTTTAAACACAACAGTAGTGTTCATCTGGTCAGTAAAAAAAAAATTTGTGACGATATAGCAATAATAATGTCCAATTCTCGATGCCAAGATTCATGAGAGCAAAGATTAGGATAAAACCCTAGCATCTAGAGAGAAACTATATAAAATGTGTATTACTTGAAAGGATCAGTATTACTTGAAATACTCAACTACTTAGGAAGTTTATCGGTAATGTGTTCGCTCCGTCCTTCGCAGATTGATGGTTGCAAAGAGTGTTTAGCTTCAGTCACATTGTTTGTAGGGTACATGATATCTCACACTAGATGGAGTGGAGAACTGTCTATGCATGCTAGCCGTATCACGCGGTGAAGCTAGCTGTCAAATCAAAACTCAAAAAAATTGAAGTGCTTTCCAAAGTTATTCTTAAATTATCTATCTTAAGACATTGATAAAATTGGAACAAAACTATTCTTAAATTATTAAAGTAGTATACCCAAACCATTTTCATGCATGCTCACTTATTGGACGTCTACCTTACCAGATACGCCATACATTTACGTAGGAGAATTTTTGGATGTAGTTAGAAATATATTTAGTCTACTTGTCGATTGTTATGATCTATTTGTAACCGTTAATTCCAGTTAACGAAAACCCATTTAAAGAATCTGAAAATTAGAATTATCCGCATACATTAACAACAACAAAAAATGAAAAAAAAATATAGAGGAAATTAAGACAGGTCCCAAAAATGCCATGTAAATGAGAGAGAAAAAAAGGTGGTCTGAAAAAAGGAAATAGAAGAAGCGTGAAAAAGACAGAAGGGAAAATGAGAGAAAAGAAAAGATGACGTTGTTTCTTTCAATTGAAGGCAGAGAAAACGAAGACGACGACGGGTGGTAGGGTCTCTTTCAAATGCCATGGGTGGTGGTGGCATATAATACTCTTACCAAAGGATCTATCTAATCTAACCCCAAAGCATCCTGTGCAGACTAGTCTCTCTTCCCTTCACAGCCAGCTAGCTTCCAAATTCAAACCAAAACCCCAACGGTTCTAACTTCTAGTAAAGCCCAGAACCAAAGCTTGCTTGGGGTTTAGGGTTAAAGCTCAAATCACAGAGAGAGGCGAGCTTGGGTTGAGTTACAGAGATGGAGTTTGGGTAAATGGGATATTGTTACTGGAACCGAGGGCTACTCTTAGACTTGGTGTCTTGTTGTATAGATAATAGTACAAAGAGATGACAGATGCAATGATGAGATCACAAAGATCTTTAATCCTCTTTCTGACCAAACACTGCCACCCTTACCACTGGCATCATCAACCTCTCCTATAGGCCAACACAGTATTTCTCTCTTTCCTTTCTTCCATTTTCCTATTCTGCCCTCCTCTCTCTCTCTCGCATTCCCTTCTCAAAGACTGAGACTTTTTTCCAACAGGGCTAGTTAGGTTTTTGAAATTGGGATTTAGGTTTCTGTCTGTCTGGGTTTGCCTGCTCAACTTTGAACTGGGCAGAGAGAGAGAGAGTATGAATCATCCCACTCGTTTCCAAAACATACTTCCTAATTGGTGAAAGTACCAGAGCTGAAGCTGAGCCATCATAAAAAAAAAGTACCCAAAAACTTGTGTGATGGGTTAGGCTGGCGACAGAGCTAGCTAGCTGGTTTGGCCTTCTCTTTCTTGTTCTTCTCTCTAATTAAGCCCAGCTTTAATTGGCGTCTGGTGTTGGTGGGTTTTTGTTTTGTGTGATGGAACTGAAACCATTGAATGGCAGAGCCTTTTGCTATCAGGTTTCAGAAATCCCACAGCACCGGCAGCAGCGGATCATCATCATCAGTAAAAGCACTAGGCAAATCGAGAGCTGGGAGTGTAGAGATTCATAAACCCAGTAAGCAAAAGTCGAGTCTTGTTGTTGCTAAAAATAACTCTGATAGGTCTAGTACTAGTTCTGCTTCTGCTTCTTCTTCTTCTTCTTCTTCTGGTGCTGCTGTCACTACTGTTCCATTAAAAGCTGGAAAAGCAAACTCACAGGTCCTTGACTCTGGATCCTCAAGGCAGCCATTACCATTTCCAGTACCCTCATTCTTCTACTTCAACCGGAGAACCCACCATCGAATATGCAGCAAGAAAAATGGGGGAGCAGAGCCACAACAACCTTCACCACCACCACCACCGCGCCACCGCCTCGTCCTCCTCCGCTGCTGCTCGACTGGGTCTCGGGATAAGAACCACTACATCTTCCTCCACGGCCAGCGAGATCGTGGAGGCTCGTGGCGGCCACATTATAAGAGCCACCGGCCGGAAAGACCGCCACAGCAAGGTCTGCACCGCCAAAGGCCCCAGGGACCGCCGCGTCCGCCTCGCCGCCCATACCGCAATTCAATTCTACGACGTCCAGGACCGGTTGGGATACGACCGCCCCAGCAAGGCCGTCGATTGGCTCATCAAGAAAGCCAAAGCCGCCATCGACGAGCTCGACGAGCTGCCGCCGTGGAACCCGAACTCAATTTCCGTCCAGACTTCAGCTTCTCCGACTGTGCCGCCGACTTCCACGGCGCAAGAAACGCAGAACAACTCGACCCTCCATTTCTCGATGGTGGAGGCTCCGAGTTCGTTGTCTGCTAATCGGAGAGCTTCAATGGTGGGTAGCAGCGTGGCGGAGCTTGTGAATCAAAACAGCTCGAATTTTCTGCCGCCGTCGATGGACTCCGACTCAATCGCAGATACTATCAAGTCTTTCTTCCCAATGGGTGCGGCGACGACGGCAGAAACGCCGTCGTTCCACCCGAGCTACCCGCCGGATTTGCTGTCGAGAACCAGCAGCCAGAGCCAAGATCTAAGACTGTCTCTTCATTCTTTTCAAGACCCAATTCTTCTTCACCACCACCAAGCTCATCAGCATCAGACCCATCACCAAAATGAGCAGACTTTTCTAACCCCAAACCCTCTCGGGTTCGACAGCTCCGCCGCCACGTGGACAGAGCAGCACCACCAGGCGGAGCTCAACAGGTTCCAGAGAATGCTGGCTTGGAGTAATGCCGGTGGTGGTGATAGTAACAACAACAACAGCGGCGGTGGAGGTGGTGGGTTTACGTTCAACTCGCTACCGCTGAGTCAGTCACAGTCGCCGACGCTGCAGCCGTTCTTGTTCGGCCAAAATCAGTTCTTTTCATCACAGAGGGGACCCCTTCAGTCCAGTAACGCGCCTTCGGTTCATGCCTGGATAGACCACAACGACCTTTCGGACCATCAACATCAGATGGCGCCGTCAATGCATAACCATCATCATCATCAACAGTCTTCCATTTCCGGCATGGGATTCGCCTCCGGCGTATTCCCCGGCTTCCACATTCCGGCAAGAATCCAGGGCGAGGAGGAGCACGACGGCATCTCCGACAAGCCATCCTCTGCTTCCTCCAATTCTCGCCATTGAATCGAAACACTGAACTTCTCTTCCACCCCCAAAGGTACTTTCTTTAATAAGTTTCAATCTTCTAATCCAAGTATTTAATTTGGCAACGTTGTTTACTTGTTTGGTTGATTTTTCTTTTTATTTCAGGCTCATTCTATTGTGAGAGGAATGATTAAGGAGATAGCAGTTCATGCGAGTTTAGTTAAAGACAGAGAAGATTTTCCGGTTACTTCGATTTCAATGGCGTGTGTAGACCTTGGGAAGAAGAAATCTGTGTTCGTATTCGGGTTATTTTCCATCCCTCGGTTTGTTTATCTTAGCTTCTGTTTCATCAGTTGCCTTTGTTATGTTGTTGTGTTCATGTTTCCTTGTTTGAGTTGAGCTCTTAAAGCTGAAACTCTGATTAGCTTTTGTTGGGTTTGTTTTGTTTCTGACTTAGCTTGAGACTCTACCACGCTGTTGTTTGTTCTATTGTTCATTTCTAGAGTTGAATGAAACTTTTGTGCTTTTAATTCATTAGTCCTACTAGAATCTTTTGTTATTGCTTTGGATACTTGAAACAACCCTATATGGAACTTGTAAATTTTTCATAATTTGATTTGAAAATTGAAAGGTATTTGTTCTTTCTTAGTTCCAAAAACGAGAGAAAAATAGATAGGGGCTTTTTCCCCACCTGACTTAGAAATAGCAATTTATTGTGATGTAGGTGAAAGAGAGAATTTTAGAATCTATGTTTGCAATTGTTTTTGTTATTTACTAAACTTTTCACTCAAAAGGGTCAAGCCTCAACTAGTAGCTCAAACTTGCATAGAAAAATTGAAAGAGAATGTATCTCTATCAATGCTCTAGTTTCAGGAGTCAAACTAAAAGTCATTTTCCATAAACAGTAGATATTGTTGGAGATTAAGCAGACCAGTAGCTCACAACCCCCCTCAAGTTCAAATTTCCCCACACTGCTGCAAAATTGGGAAATTTCCCAACTGAAAAAAGAATGGTTTTCTTTTCTGTTTTGACATTGCATTCAAAGAGAAATCTTGACAACCAATTTTGCCCAATTTAGTGTCAGTGATGATGGTCCTGTCTGAATGTTTTTGACTTGAAGAAAGAACAAGAAGAAGATGAATCACTGTCAACCTTGAACCCCATTTTACTGGGGTAGAGAGAGAGAGAGAATTATTCATCTGGCTCAGTTAGTTCAACCATTGCCCTACATCTTTATTTTGCTGCATATCTTTGACTGAAAGAGGCTGTTAAATAATCTGGCTCAGTTAGTTCAACCATTGCCCTACATCTTTATCTTGCTGCATATATTTGACAGAAAGAGTGTGTAAAATCTGGAAATTACTTTGATTATAAGGTCAGATTTTGAAGAATCTAAGGGTCATGGTCTATATAACTCTGAATGAGATATGTAATGAGTACAGGGAGGCAAGTGGGGCTAAATCATCTATCTGCTCCAGGAGGAGGAGAAGGGAGAGGAGGCATGAACAAGAACAACCCAAGAAACTCAATTATGGAGAATACAATACATTCATAGAACACAGATGGATAGATACCACCAATAACTACTGGGACTTGCCCATCTGTCTATGGTCCCCTACAATCCCCTCCTCCTGTAAATCTCAGTGCCCTCCTCTTGCCTCCTAAAAATCTTTATGAGAGAGGGAGTAGCTGGAAACTACTTTGTTTCTTCTTTATTTTCCCCTCCCCATACCTCCAAGATAAAAAAAGCATCTAGAGCTTCCTTTGAGATTGAGATTAAGATGGTGACATTTTCGTTACAGTTGCATGTATTTTAGTGGAGCGCGTAAAAGAATATTGAGATATTATGAAAAAGAGGATTCGAAACTGAGGTAAAATGCTCTTAACTATTAGAGCTACAGCTTGTGAAAAAGGCTGAATACCATAAATGAGTTTAGTTTTAAGATAGGTTAATATTCTAATATAAGCTCGACGATGAAATAATCAAGACTTTATCACTTGTAAGTGACAAATTAACTATACAGTGGTGAATCTAATATGTTATCTGATTAATATTGTAAGCTGAGAGCTCATCTTTTTCCCTGCATGGCTTTGTGCTCCACAGCTTTTCAGCCCAACATAAACCCCACATTACATAACCCTTCCTACATCATTTGTTTAATGCATGATTAAAGAAATCTAATTAGAGAATAGAGAATTCAAAATCATTGAGCTGAGAATTGTTCATCATAGCCAAAGGACACACAGAAGAGTATATAAATGTTGCACGGATGAGCATTAAAAATGGAAAATCATTAGGTAGTTATATACACATCATAAACTCGCACCAACCACTAGGGTACAAAATCAGAACACACGAAAATATAAGTTTTGTGCATCCTAAAGCCATAAGCTGCGCTGTGGAGTTCCTATCTGAAACTAGTGGGATGATGACAGATACTATTAGCTTTGTTAAGTCGATTTCATTGGCAGATAGCCGGCGCAATCAGGATGCTCACGAATTGGCTTGAACTGCTCTTGTATTATATGCTCTGAATATGATTTTCTTCTTTGATAGGATCCCTGGTTCTCGATCATCTGAGAGGAGCTTCTGTTGGATCATATATATGCTTACATTGATCTTCTTCAATAATATATGAAGTTTCCCGCTAAATTATAGTAACAAAAGTCTTCTTACTTGTATGTAAAGGAAAGATGCATTGGCAATTCAAGGGAACACAACAACTCCGGTGTTGTCAAGCTAAGAAATTCCAAAAACTAACGACATGCAAATGAGTCAGCTAGTGTTTGTATCTATTTTTGGCAACTAGCTTACCTGGTTGGAATAGGCTTTGCTAGCTTTCATGTTCTCCTAGTTTCTTCAGATTACCATTGTGGTTTCGGGCATTGTAGTTTTGTTAATCAAAGTTTAGACACGAATGCCATGGAAGCAAACTTTATTGCGATGAAAGGTGAATAAAATAGTTACTGGTTACTGGTTAGATGTCAATACATTCAAGGGCCATTTGAGCAGTAACGGCTAAGTAGTACTTCTTAATCAATGTACTGTCGAGATGCGTATAGAATGAAAATCCAGTAACTGTACTGCATTTTGCAGATCGCAGCGCCATAAGTCTTTGCGACAATTACATAAACCACAGAAAGAATAAGTTCATCAAAAAATTCCTAGCCTGCATACATAGCAAGAACACCACATACTACACTTCCGCAGCAACGCATCTGTGTCATGCAAACAAAATGTATGCTATATTGCTATTGTTTTCTGATTCAAATTCAAGTGTTGGGCAGTAATGGGCTTATTTTAAACAGCCAATAATGTAGTTTTAATTACTTGGTGATTTACTGCTATGATGTGGATACATAAACTGAATGATTGATGGTGATCATCTCCCTCATATGTTAAAATCAAGATTCTGTCATTGTTTGAGACGCTGAGACGCATCAAGGAAATCTAGCGAAAACAATCTTCAGCTAGTAATGATGGGTAAATACTAAATAGCTAAACCTAGCAAATATCAGTAACATGTAACAAACCACCAGATGTTATTAGGTTTCTAAAGCTAGACGTTGTAACATAAACACATGCTCCTCAAGCCCGAGTACCCCTAAAAGCAAAACAACCTATATGCAATAATGCAAAGAAAGTTGAACGAACCATGGAAGTGTTGGCTAATTCAGGAAAACTCTCTCGAAAGGTACTTATGCTTCAAGATTAATTCTGGATTTCATGAGAGCAGAGCTATGATGTTTCTGTCTTCTGAGGTAGACACTGGAACATGTATGTACATAGTACCACTCCAAAGAAACCGAAGCAAGACAACCCACTTGCAAAGGAGAAGAAGAGAACTTGCAGTTATAAACTTCACTTAAGAGACACACAAAAGGCAGAAGCCAGAAATATGTCTCGTAGATTCTGCATTTCTCGACTGATTGCTTAAACACATAAATTGGGAATCCAAAAATAAAATATCTGCCATTTTGGTCCCGGCGGGGCTCGAACCCGCGACCTTCGGCTCATAAGACCAACGCTCTAACCAACTGAGCTACGGGACCCTACTTGTTAGTTAAACCCACTTTATGCAATAAAACTGCTACGTACAACACAAAACAAACTAAGTGCAGGGGATGGAGATCTCGAGCTGTGATTTGAGAAGGATGTCGACCAATAATCACAAAACAATAGGAGTGAATAAATGGACAACGATGAGCTTGAAGCTACAGGCAGTAAGCTAGATTGACAAGATCTTGATGTGCCACAATGAGAGTTCAAAGCACAACCAAGGCCGCTCTGAAACTAAGGGCTCGAGGCAACATAAATCCATGGTGTTGTACGTTTCGTGTTTGATACCTTTCACTATTTCGAGGGTTCGAGTCTGAACTATATTTTTTTATATACTTATTTTAACAGATCGAAGCGTTCATTGTAGTAATGAAACCAACAAACGGCATGACACTAGCACAAAGATGTTCTATGGCAGGCAGAAGTGGAGGACCTATAAACTGCAGCGCAAAACAAAAATACTTCATTTTATATGGGAATATAGACTACTGTTACCTCTTCACGCCTAGCATATGCAATTATCGTGCAAAAATCACTTGTAAAAAGATTTATAGAAGAGCAGCTAGCTAGTACAGGCTAGAACCGAAACAAAACTAATCATGGCCAAAGTCTCCACCCTTGAAATGAGGACCAAATGTCCAATCCTTAAAGGAATGTTGCCAAGGCTCAACATGCAGCATCACCATAACGTCAAGAGGTTGCCCTCTCCAACAAAACATGCTTGGTGAACCCCGGCCTTAAGTGCCATTGCCCTCGTCGAGGAAGCAACCACAGTGAACCACCCACTCGTCCACCAATCGGAGATGGCATATATGGCCTTCAACAATCGAACTAGCTAGAGATACCAAAGACCCAAGCACCGGCTTTAGTCTCAATTGCCAAGCACACATCACCTCTCTGACCACAAACACCACTGAAACGAGTGTGCTCGCCAAGCTCGACGTCGACACACCATTTAGAGTGCATGAAGTATTATCGATCGGAGACTCTTGCTAATTACACTTAGAGCATTGCATTTCAGAGGGACTTCATATGAGTATATCGAATCATGCATGTTCCTTGTATTGTTGTGTCAAATGTAGTTCCATCTATATATGTATGAATGTCATGTATGTAGAAAACTCGAAATTAAAAGCACACCACAAAATAGAGTTGTCTTCAATCAAAAAAATATCATCATTAACAAGTAAGGAGAAGAAATTGTTAATAATACATTGTGTAGGGGATTGTTGATTAACTTTTTACTTTTTTACATTTTTATTAGTGTACATAAAGGGGTATAGAAGATATATAGTAATCAGAACTTGGGAGAACTTTTTTCACAGTGTAACCTTACGTTTTCTCCTCCTCTTCTTTCTGTCTGTCTGTCTTTCTTTCTTTACAATAAGACCATGATTTTTAGCAATGTTTTATATTTTCAACACATTTGTGATATATGGTCATATAGTTCAGAACTTCAATGTGCAATTATTCTCTATTTTATGTATGATTCTAAAGAATTCTTGAAGATCCTAACTTCGTATTTGTGATCGGAAGAATTTCTTCGAATTAGTGATAAGATCTAGTTTCTATATTGTAATGTTTCTACTATCTTCAAGTTATGGGTTTTTATGGAATGGATGATCTAGATCTTCATGAGAAAGAAAACCTGTCATGGTATTGTATCAACCACTTTTTCTCATCCTTTACGTCTTTCTGTATCTACCCATCCGCACAGCCCATGGTTTTGACAATGCAAAGCAACTCAATGCCTCATTTTGTTAGTTACGGAATGATTGAGCATAACATATATGAATCCAATATAGTGATAAGTTCAACCTGAAATAGAATCCAACCTGATCAACTGCCTCCTAAATTGAATTGGTCAGTAGAAAAGAAAGAAAAGAAAAAGATCAAAACAAGCAAAAGGAATCATTAGGTGTGAATGAAGGACTCAAAATCAACCTCATATCATCTTCACATCAATGTGCTACAAGATTACAACTTAAAAGACACAAGTCTAACTGGAGAAACATATATGAGCGTATGGATAGAGATCTAAAAGTTGATGAGTTCTAATTACTGAAGAAAACGCGCGTGATGTTACTAGTAAAATCAACCGCTACTCTAGTTCACCCGACTTTAACACATCGGAATATCGGATTAAACACATTAGATTACTAATACCAAAATGTTGCTGTAATCCTTTAATTCTTTTTCAGGCATGCATATTTGATCATGGAATCGACAACCAAAGTAGATCAAGAACATGAATGAGATCACAGAGCCCAAAAGGAGAATCTTAGTGATATGCCTTGGAAGGAGGCCTTATATTCTGTGTTATCTAACAAAATCTTTGGCTTCCTTATGTGACAATAGAAATGGTGTCATGGAGGCTCCACTGTCCTTCTCACAGTGGTGGGTGGTACCTGGTTTTCTTGAAGCCACCAGTTTTTCTGTTTTGTTATGAAATCATTCTTCAACTTGGGGATCATTTTGCTGGTGCCAAAGTGGGTCCTTGAAGAAAGGTAGAGATAGGGTTTGCTCCTTTAGTGTGTCACGGGAGAGAGATTTGGGGATTCAATTATAGAATGTGTTTCCTATTTCTGCCTCAGACTATCAAAATTTATGAAAATTTCCCTTGATGAATTATATACCTGGAACTGAAATCTGGGTTTGGTTCATTACTGTCAAATAGTTTTGGTTTGGATGGTAAATTGTTGACTGTTGTATCTATACCAAAGATCTGAATAGGATTTAGCATGTCCAAATTTGTTATAATTTCTCATTTTCTATGATAGATATACAACTCATTAAGTTTGAGAAGATTCTCATACCTTTTTTTTGGGAAATATTGTCATTATGTTGTAAGCGGATAAAGAATTTGAAAAAGAAACCCCGATTGAATCAGCTGACTAGCAAAACACCATAATTCTTTTAAGTTTAAAGATCACGATTATAAATAAACGAGACATGGTGAATCTTTTATTAATAACAAATTTGTTTATACATAAGTAACAATTTGAATTATGGTTATCTTTTAACCACTACAACAAGTCGAGTCGGTAAAAGTCTAGGTATCGAACCACCATACCAAGGCTCGAATCATGTCAACGATGATATCCCAATCTATCATTAGTGATCAGGGGGAGAGAATGCATTATGACATGATCCTCTCGTCACAAATTGGTCTCTAAAACCAAATGTTGTTGTTCTTTTTATTCGGAGGGTTTCCAACTTTATGGTTTAGCTTGTGAATGATACATTTCACTAATGAAGTAATAAGTGGCAAGGAGGATAATCTAACTAGTACCTAGTGTAAAATTATCCTCATTTTCCATGATAAATTGAACTGAATTAAAACCTCAATCCAAGCCCCTATCGATCACGGTAATGGGTATTTTTCATCATTTATTAGAAACCGAATTTGGTCGAATGACTTACTAGGAATACCGTAATTCGTATGGTAAATGATCGCAATTACGAATAAATATAGGTGACAATGGATCTTCTATTACTAGCAAAATTTTGTTCTTGAAGTAAATACTTGGTCTGAAAGAGTAACTATACTTGAAGAAGGGGCATATTGTCCTTCGTTATTATTTGTTTCTTTTTTTTTTTTTTTTAAACGTGGGAGAGATGAGGCAAGATCCAAACTAGATCGATAAGAAATATTATGTATAACTAATTGATAAGGCATATAACCATTACCAATGATAATTTGGCCTTGAAATGTGGCTCGTTTCATTTATAATGTAGATAACCATTAGCAGACGATGATGGTAATTTGGCCTTGAAATAGGCTTGATCCAATGCCTTTTAAATTATCTTACGAATATTTGTTCATAAGAAAAAAGTGGTGTAGAGTATGAGAATACGAGAGAAAAATATATACTCATTCATTGATAGATTGGTCTTTATATAGGTATTACATAGAGAATCCATGTAAATCAGAGATAGATAACATATATTCAAATCTAATAAGGAGAAGATTCGGTCAAGACACAACATCAAGGATATGAATGTAAATTCCTTCAACACCCCCCCTTGTGTCGTGTACCAGAATCACATGGCGCATGAACGTTGCCTCGGTAAAAACCTTGCCAAGTAAAACAAAAACCTCTTGGGTAAAAACAAAAGATTTGGTCGAAGGGAAAAAGAGCATAACGTGCCAACTACAACTTGAATGTAAAACATGTGACGTAGACTCCCCCTGATGTCTATACAATCAACTCCCCCCCTGATAATTAAATCAATTATGGAGTTCAGATAAACAATGCATACCAATGCTTCGCACGTGCTTCTCAAGAGTAGATTTGGGTATAGACTTGGTGAACAAATCTGCTACATTATCCTCGGAACTCACTTGGTTCACTTGGATATTCAAAAGCTGTTGTTGTTGATATTGCTGATTGTAGAAAAACTTAGGCGAGATATGCTTAGTATTATCACCCTTGATGAATCCCAACTTCATTTGTTCAATGCATGCCACATTGTCTTCATAGATACAAGTTGGTGCATCAGTGGTAGATGTCAACCCACTTGACTCTCGAATATGAGCTACCACAGAGCGAAGCCAAACACTTTCTTTGACACATGCTTCTCAAGAGTAGATTTGGGTAGAGACTTGGTGAACAAATCTGCTACATTGTCCTCGGAACTCACTTGGTTCACTTGGATATTCAAAAGCTGTTGTTGTTGCTGATTGTAGAAAAACTTAGGCGAGATATATTTAGTATTATCACCCTTGATGAATCCCAACTTCATTTGTTCAATGCATGCCACATTGTCTTCATAGATACAAGTTGGTGCATCAGTGGTAGATGTCAACCCACTTGACTCTCGAATATGAGCTACCATAAAGCGAAGCCAAACACTTTCTTTGACTGCTTCATGTAGTGCAATAATCTCTTAATGATTCGAGGAAGTAGCAACAAGGGTTTGCTTGGTAGATCTCCAAGAAATCGTTGTAATCTCAATGGTGAACACATAACCGGTTTGGGAACGTTTTTTGTGTGGATTAGAAAGAACCTAGCATTAGCAAATCCGAATTACACATTATCCGGTGTTTCCAAATAGGGGACAATATCGCATTGCGTCATTTTTGAGCTAAAAAGAGCTTCAGAAGCTTGATTTTGGTTGGGAAACAAAATCTGCTCATTTGCGGTGTTGGAAGCTCTCGAGGACGCGCAGGGGCGAGGCTGCTTCGCTGCAGCATCGGCAGGAGCATACAAGGGCGCGCTGAAGCACGGCAGGCTCGGCAAGGCGCAGCAAGGGTGCGCTGCATGCTGCCGGCCGAGGCAGATTGCGGCAGGGGCACACTGTGCGCTGCCTAGTGCTGCCGAGGCACTGCTGGGCATGGCAGGGGCCCTTAGGAGCTCAGCCAATGTGTCGACAGTGTTGCCATCAACAGGGACATCGACATTCATGTCTTTCACTTCAGTTTTGTAAGGGAAAAACAAGCCCAAATCAATTGAACCCTTCAAGTACCTGAAGATGTGTTTAACATTGGTCCAATGACGTTGCCTAGGCGCAGAGCTAAACCTAGTTAACAAGTTTACTGAGAATGCAATGTCTGGTCTTGTGCATTGAGCCAAGTATAATAGAGCTCCGATAGCGCTTAGGTACGGAATTTCTACTCCAAGGACTTCCTCATCGTCCTCTTTAGGACGGAATGGGTCCTTTTGATATCCAGACTTCGCGTGACCATGGGAGTACCAAGAGGGTGAGCTTTGTCCATATTAAATCGCCTGAGCATCTTTTGGACATAAGCTGACTGATGAATTAATATTCCAGTCTCTCGATGCTCTAGCTCTAGGCCTTGGCAAAATCGAGTTTTCCCAAGATCTTTCATTTCAAACTCGGATTTTAAGTAGGTCACGGTCTCATCAATTTCTTTGAGATTACCGATGATGTTCATGTGATCAACATAGACAGCTACTATAGCAAATCCGGTACTTGTTCTTTTAATGAACACGCATAGGCAAAGATTGTCATTCTTATATCCTTTCTCAATCAAGTAGTTGCTTAGACAATTATACCACATTCGTCCGGATTGTTTCAATCCATATAGTGAACGCCGCAATTTAATTGCAAAGGCACTCCGTGGCTTAGAGTCACTTGACTTGGGTAGTGAAAGTCCATCAGACACTTTCATATATATCTCTGAATCAAGATCCCCATAGAGATATGCAGTAACCACATCCATAAGCCGCATGCTCAGTTTTTCGGACACTGCTAAACTGACTAAGTAGTGAAAGGTAATGACGTCCATAACAGGAGAATATGTCTCTTCGTAGTCAATTCCAGGGCGTTGAGAAAATCTTTACGCCACGAGTCGCGCTTTATAGCGCATGACTTCATGTTTCTCATTTCGTTTTTGAACAAAGATCCATTTATGTCCAACATGCTTAACATTCGGTGGGCATGACACTACCGGACCGAAAACTTGCCTTTTTGCTAAAGAGTTTAGTTCAGCCTGGATTGCATCCTTCTATTTCAGCCAATCTGCTAGAAACTAGCATTCTGTAACGGAGCGCGGTTCAATCTTATCGTCGTCGATAATATCATGAGCCACAGAATAAGCAAAAACATGATCAATAGTCGTGGAAGTTCTTTCCATCATACCGTGCACATCGGTATACTTTAGTGAGATTTCTTTGTTCTCCAACATCAACATTGGATCCGAGGCGTCCCCCAGATACGCTAACATTGATTCTTGAACATAACTATAGTCAGAGACAATCTCATGTGAAAGATTCACAATGTTGATGATGAGTGGTCATTTAGTGTCTAACTGTCACGCCTTTTTCTAGGCACAGTATATGTTGAACCAACAGGTCTCCCTCTTCCTGGTGGGAGCAGAGGCCGCAGCCACACCTCTACCATGGGCATCTAGCGTGTCAATGACGGCATTGCCGAGCCTGGATACGGCCGGTAATGTCCCTTTACTTGGGACATCTAACCTTGCAGGAACATTTGCAGCATGTATAATTGATCACTTTCGCGATATCAGTAAAAGAGTCAGGCATCGAATCTGCAACTCTTCCAAGATCGAGAATACGTTGAACTTCTAAATCACTGTCAGAAGTTCGGGGATCATAACCAGACATAGTTCGTGCTGATAACGTGTTGTAGGGTATGAGAATACCAGAGAAAAATGTCTACTCATTCATTGATAGATTGACCTTTATATAGGAATTACATAGAGAATCCATGTAAATCAGGGATAGATATTTAAAAGATATTCTAATCTAATAAGGAGAAGATTCGGTCAAGACACATCATTAAGGATATGAATGTAAATTCCTTCGACAAAAAGAAAATTATCTTCCGAATGTTATTATTGGGATACATGCAATGCAAACCTTGAGCAGTTTTCAATGCCTTGCAACTCACTACATGGACCACAATATATTCACTATCCAAGAGAATCCCATGCACCACTTTTTTTCACCTTCTCAAGTTAGGGTTTTGGTGGTGAATTCCATGTTGGGAATTTCTTTGTCTGCTCGATGCATGCATATATAGAATGCGTCGGTGTTAGTTTCAGAGGGGTCCCCATGAAGGCTTGAAAAGCCAGCCATAGATACCCAAAAACGAAACAATCCAACAATGTTGACAATCAGGACTGACTTGTAGCTCCATTGGGTAAGTAATGGGAGAGAAAATCTGAGCTGAGTGGGCTTTGCTTGGTGGGCGAGAGCTCTAGTTTTTAGTTGTCATGATGGAGAGCAAGTTTAGTGAGAGCTAGAAATCAGAGAGAGAGAGAGAGAGAGAGAGAGAGAGAGAGAGAGAGAGAGAGACAGCTCATAAGAGTCGGTCTAGCAAGGAAACGAGGAGTGGAGCGAGAATTTGGGCGACAAATTTGACAGTATATTACTATGATTCATAGTGCTCTAGATTTGCACATATGGTTTGAATTTCGAAAAAAAAAAATAGTTAGCAAAAAGGGTGAGATTTTATGGTCATAAATTTGCATATATGTACAGCTCCTCGTCTCTCAGACAAAACCAACTAGAAGTGAGAAAAATCTGATACTCTCCCACACTCAAATTCCTCATCTTTTGCCATCTTTGTTTGTGCTAAAAACGTGCCTAGGCTTTTGGGTTTGTTCCCCTCTCTCTGCGAGATTTTTGGGTAAAATCTTAAATCCCTCCCACACAGAGATCGGTTTGTTTTCAAATCATGGTTCTTCAAAACCCAAGATTTGGGTCATTCTCTCTCCAATCTTTGTTCTTTCTTTCATAACTCAAAACACATGATCAGATTTAAAGGGTAGAGGGGGGAGAGGTTAAGGTAGAGCATGAAGAAAAAGCTCTCTTTCATGCTTTCTGGGTTTTTGATCCCACATTCATTCTTGCAATCTGTGTGAACTTGTAGGGAGTGCGTAGGTTGGAAATATAGCAAAAATGGGTGTAGAGGAGAAAACCCAACAGTGTACTAGTCCTACTGGTGGCTTTGGTAGATCCTCAAATTCCAAGAAGACTAATAAGCAAAAGAAAGTGCCACAGAGAGGTTTAGGTGTGGCTCAGCTTGAGAAGATCAGATTAGAAGAACAGCAAAAGAAAGCTGCTTCTGTTTTGTCATCACCAACCCCCACACCTGCCTCAAATTCCTTACCTTCACCAACCAAATCATCTCCATGTGTTCCTAATCCTGCTTCCATTAGACATTATCAACCACCCTCTTCAATCTCATTTCCATCCCTGCCATCACTGGATCTGCCCTCTCCAAACTCGATTTTCAGGCCACCCAATGCCGAGGTTGTTCGAAAACAACAGAACAGTGTGAGTGCTGTTCCATTGCCTAACAATGGGTTTGAGATTCCGGGACATGGAAATGTTGTTGTCCCCAACTTTTGGAATCCCAATTGTGAGTACAATGGTGCTGATCTCAATAAGGAGAGTTCATCAGGAATCTTGGATCCCGGATTCGCATTTCGGCCTAGTTTGAATAATTTGCCTACTTTTGATTACTCCAATCCGATTTGGCCTCTCCCCAATTTTCAGAGAACACAACAATTTAATCACCAACCACAACCACAGCCACCACCACCACCACCTCCTCCTCCTTCATTGGTAAGAATCATGTTATTTTTTAATGGGGGAAAAAAAGAAATGACTATGTCAAGTTTGATCTATGTTTATTAGTATTTTTGATGTGGTATTTTGGTGTGTGTAGATGAATGTATCATCAGCTACTTCATTATCATCATCATCTGTGCTAAACTTTCACACAGAGCCCCCTTCAAACCAAAGCTATTACAGCAACTATACTACACCAATGTGGTCAGAGGAAGAAAGGGTATGAGCATCTCTCTATATTTAACCGTATGATTGTTTCTCTGAGTAATGTACTATTGTTGTTTTATCTATGTATTTATTTTTACAACGGACAGTAGTACAACTGTTTTTTCTGATCACGAAAGGCATTGCACTGACACTGATCCGCTTAGATTTTGTGAATCATAGTCCTGGTTTTGTATAGAATTGTAGCTGTATTTTGTTGTCTTAGACTTGGATTTGAGTGGAATTTGTTTTTGTTAATTAGGAGTTACCTAAGAGGGTGTTCTATGTTTCGAACTTTTGATTAATGTGGAGTATATTTTGAATGTAGTAGATGGTTGGCATGAAAAGGCCATATCCCTTTTCTCAAGACAATGATGCCCCCTCAATCAACTTCAAATTCCCAACCTTTGTTGCTCCTCCGATGAGAACAGATGAAACAACTTCCTGTGGGAACAGAGGCACCTACAATTTAGACCCTGGATGCAACTCAATCTTCAGGTTTGAGAATATTCATCTTTGTGATCCATTTATATCTCCCAGGCCATGCTTCCTTACATGGTTTTTATTTGCACCAATTTCAGAGAAGGCCCTACATGCTCAACTTCCATTGCGGAGTCCAAGATTACCATTAAAGAAAATGGGAGTGTTAATGGAGATTTTCTCACACTTGCCCCTCCTACAAGTAATAGGGCATGTCCAAGCCAAAAGTTCAGTTTTCCTCCAGGTTATCTAGCATTCCATAACCCTGAAGTCCCCAATTTCGCCTCGTTTCCTTATCAAGTAAGATAATTAAACAGATACACTCACTTAGCATTCACTAGTTTGCTTTAGTCTTGTCATTTCATTCTCTAATTGCTTCTACTGAATCGTTACAGGGGAGTTCAGAAGATACAATTTTTCAGCCAGGACCAAGTGGTTCAAATCCACAACAGGCTTTCTACACCTTCATCCCACCAGCAAGAGTACAACTTGTTAGATCAGCAGCAACCATAAACAATTGTAATGGTGATGTAGGAGAAACTGTTGATCTCAATTTGAAGTTATAAACTTTGCCAGGCTAGTTGCTCTCCATTCAGTGAACCATGCATAGAAAATTTATAGGCTTTTCATAAAGTTCTACTGAGTAGGGTAGATATGTTTAAATTTGCATATGTAAGCTTGAGCCGTGTGAAAGCGTGGGATAGTTGATAAAGAAAAGGAAATGGAGATTTGTCAGTTTGACTGGTTACACAACTTTTATGAAAGCCAGAACTCCAGAAGAGTGGTGGGTTATGCTATGGAGTTCTGTGGTTTATGATATGCTTTCTTTGGTTGGTGGATGATGGATGAATGACTCAAGGCACTGGTTTGCTAACCAACTCTAGCTTGTGGATTGTGGAAAATCTGATTGTGTCATTGTGATTTGTCCCATCTTCCTTCATTAGAATCCATAGATCTGACCTTCATGAACTTAGGTTCTTATTTTTTATTTATATTTTTTGGCTACATAACCACGAGAAGAGGAGGAATTTGAACTCGAATGGGGTGAATGCAGGGTTACAAGTTACACAGTTACTAGATGGTGGTGCCTGGAGAAATCAAATCGCCATGCTGATCAATGTTCAAGAGTTGTCAAGTAGAAGTAGAAACTTGTTACATCGAATTGAAAAAACAATGCCTCATAATAGTATTCGATTCAAGTTTCCGATACTAACATGCCTGGAGGGAAAAGAAAATCATGGAGCAGCAACCTATGGATCTCCATTCCAAAATCTTGCACTGTCGGGTGAAGACTACATGATCAACTATGGCCTTGTTAGCTCACTAGCAACCGGGACTAGTTCACTTGAAGTCTATGACCAGCCAAAAACAAAATCCAGAACATAAATCAGTCCCACAGAGAAAGGATAGAGTATGAAAGCAATTGATGATGTCCAGAGAGGGAAGGTGGTGCGTAAACTGGCAAAAACACCCATCACAGTGCAGACAATAAGAATAACCAGAACTTCTGCCGAGAAATCCCATGTTAATCCCCTGAAGTAAACCAGGGCCAAAAATACCGACAGGCAAAGCACATTCTTCATGGTTACTGAGCCATACAACTGCCAAAATGAACAACTCAAGACGTTGTATTTCAGCATTCAACAAAGATGCTATAGAAATGAAATGTTGGCTGATAGCAGAGAAAGCTATACTTTAAGCTATCAAATTATATATGCAGCATTCAACTCCAATAGATAACTTATAAACACAACTATTATATATATGAGGTATTATATGTTCTGCAGGGTGATATAACATAAGAGGATTTGTGAGAGATACAAACCTGAGAAAATGTCAAAGAAGCAGTTCGTATCTTTTTTCGGCTAGCGAATGTTATTGCAGACACACCCTCACTAGCAGTAAACAAAGGTAGCACAATGAATGAGACGAAGAAATTTGGAATGCTTGTGGCCTCTGAGAAATTATCAACCACGTCAACCAAAGGTTCTGCAACTACAGCCGCAATAAGAGTTCCTACCAACAGCATTCCTATCGCTTTAACGAAGGCCACCTTGAGATTTTTCCTTCCCTCAATGGCCTCTTCACTTTGATCACCAGCGGCCAGAAGATCATGCTCTTGCTTTGTTCTCTGTAGAAGAATTTCCATGTAGTTAGTACATCATCATGGAAAAGAGTGTTGGTGTTTCAATAAGCAAACCTTACCGAGTGGAAATCAGTTAAGAATTTACGATCAGAGGGAGAGCTGGAATTTGCAACACGCTTTGCCACATTAAGCCATTTTGAGACACCATTAAAAAACTCATGAATATCAACGCGACAATCGCGTGAAGTATCAAATTCTTGCATCAGTTTTTCCACAGCATCATCCTTGTTCAACTCTATTTGATCAAACCGGACTCCTATAATGAGTGCTCTTAATTCAGTGGCTGAAAGATATCCATCATGATCCTGATCAATTGTGTGAAACAACCTGGAAATGCATATGATCAGAAGTTAGAACAACCTCTAATAACAAAAGAAAAGAGGCAACAAGCCAACAATGTCTAAACAAAAAACGGGCACGAAATACTAACTTGTCTATAACTTCTTTGTTCGGTTCACCATCATCGTCAAGAAGCCATCCCAACGCACGCATCTTCAGATGTTGTAAGATTCCTGATATAACATGCTTATGTTTTGCATAAGCAATATGTCTCTTCTGGACCCATGGCTGAGACACCTGCACCAACAGTAATAACTCATATATATACCAAGCTCTAAAATTCTCATTAAAAAACAGTGAAACAAATTATGGTTAGTTACAAAAATGATGATGTGAGTGAATCAAAATTGGCTCCGAAACTAAGACATGGCTGCATACAACCCAGTTACGTTCCATTTGAGTGGGAACCTACAAAACCAATGGGACATGTATGAAAATCATACATTCATACGTACCTGATAAACACAATACGAAACAAATAGCGTGACAGAGACGATTAGAGCAACCAAAACTGATATGCGTCTTGCTAATGTCGAATTGAGAAGCTGCGGTAGCTGAACTATAAGGAATGGAATGACAGAGACAGCCATAATCCTTGCAGAATAGCTAGTCCAGATGTCAGTACTCACACCAGAACCTGCAGTTAGAAATTGTTCTTATATGAATCAGGCATTTCTAAATTATATCATTCCTCAAGTGAGAAACAGAATCATTTTAAAGACACAGTCAGCAAGTCATATCTGAATCAGCATGTCAAGTAATCCATTTTTTTTGTTCAAAAGAAGCATATTGCGGATTGATTCCTTCCATTTCCATTCGACCATTTGTTTAAATACATTTCTTCTACTGACAGAAAAATTACCATTTCTGATTTTCTCTGTTTCTAATTCTCTGTGACTATATGTTTTAGATGGCAAGTGCTAACCAAAAATGTAAAAGTAAATTTAAATGGACATACCAGTGAAGTTAAACCCTTTAGTGTCCTTGTTATCTTTGGCAGTGGAATCCTCAATATCGCACTTGCCAACAACAACACAGGAGCCCCATATCAGTGAAAGAACCAACACTGTTGAACCAGCAAGCAACCCAATTCCCACAGACACCTGACTTTGCACAGTTTCTGTACTCCCAGAGAGTCCAGATACTGAAAATAACAGGGCAGCAAATACATCAGAAGCAAGTTAGAGCTAATTGATCAGTACATTAGCATCGATCTATGTAGAGCAGTTAAACTGAAATTCAGAAACAAAAAGAGGAGCAGGATAAAGATGGAAGACTCACCGAGAATGAGCATGGCATCAGGAAGAGAAGTGAGGACAGGGAGGAACAAGCCTCCGACGATACCGGGGCCGAGAATCTCAAGCAGAATCTCGCTGCCGCTGGAGAGCCATTTGGCTGCGGAATACATCAAGTAACCATAAACCAGCATGAGGAACAAGTTTCCAAGAACAGTGGTGGTGCATGGCATGAAACCGTAGGTCTCCTCACACGTCAACTCCGCCGATGTTAAAGGTTTGAGACTGAGGAGGTAGGATGAGGTCTCGTAATTGGGTTTGTTAATCCCATCGGAGACTAGTTCTGTTGAGGATTTATGGTAAGAGGTGAAATGGCCTTGGACATTGCTGCATAGGGCTAGCAAGAGGAGGAGGAAGAATAAGGGTACGTAGGGCTTCATAGACATAGCTAAGCTGATAGTATAGCTTCATCAGTAGCCTGAAAGTATATATGTATCTGAAAATCCGAATTTAACATATCAGAAAAGGAATCTCGTGTGAATGAAATTTGAGATAGACACATGTGTGGCGTACGTAAAACAGAACAAGAAAAATGTGGAGCAGCAAATTTAACCAGTAGCTGACAACTTCAGAGTTGAGACAATCACATGTGTGTTCCCTGTTCGCCTGTGATTTCCATTTATTCTTCCCGGCGGAAACAGCCACAGCTAATTGCAGCGAGTACTTGGTGGCCAACGGGCATGAATAGACAGCTCAAGGTGGACTCTTGGCATGATTGATTTTTTGTGTAGATTCCAAGTCCGGTACAGGAAGTTCTTGTACATTTAAAGTGACATCACAATATTTTGAGGGCTACAACGACAAAATAATGAACTATCTCCCGGGCATTCATTTATTAATACAAGAGCTACAACAACAACCTTCCCACTAAAACAATTAATAAAACTGTATAAATACAAGGGGAGGAACATTTTGCCTACAGGAGTGAAATTTACACATGTTACAACAATCCATGTTACACACAAAGGGAGGACCATTGTGCATTTCTCATTTTACAATCCGCACTCTCACTTTTCTTATATAGTTAAAGATTTCACAAAAATACAAAACACATATGAGTAAAGACAAAATAAAAATTACTATAAGAGGAAAGAATGAGTGTAGATTGTAAATACCGGAATGTCAACTTTGCATAAACCTCATAATAATGTAACAAACACAATTTAGTAAACAGTACATCATTTGTTACTCGATTTACTATATAATTTTGGTCCGTTATAGGAAATTCTTGCATATAGAGCATATTAAAAGTGACATTTTTTTTAATAAAGGGCTAGTGTGGCTGCCCACAAGCTTTCATTAATAAAACCATCGAATACAAGGGAAAGACATGAAGCCTAAACCTCTGATTACAAAGACCCGAAATAATATCGAGAATCTCTACAACATACATGTATTCAGACAAGCACCAACTAACACGACTTTATTTGTTTTGTCACAACAGTGACATAATGGAAAGATCAATAGACATGTACCACAATTACATATCCTAATGTCCAATAATACAACTTTTCTAAAGTGACATTTTAAGGAGGCGTAAAGATATATGATCATGAAGTATCACTTGGCATTGTCAGGTGGTGGTCTGGACTAAATATTTTTTTTAAATTTTTTTTGAATACGAGCTAAAACAGCAACTCTAACGCTGTAGCCATATGATCAAATCGGGTGCATGTTAACCTTTGTTCATTTTTCTGGGAATTCTCTTCTTGACATGGATGCCAAGGAGGGCAGCATTGAGGATGCTAGAAAGGTATTTGACCCGTTGGTTGAGCGAGGCATTGTTTCTTGGACTACGATGCTTGAGGGATACGCCCAGCATGGGTTGGGAAGGAAACTGTGCAACTCTTTGAAGAAACGCTGAGGTTTGGAATTCAACCTGATGATATATCATTCCTGTGTTCTTACTGTCTCTAGCCACTCTCACCTCTTGGATGAAGGACAGTACTATTTTCACTTGATGAGGAAATAGTTCAAAATAGAACCACGAGTTTTCCGTTATGTTTACAATGGTTGATCTTCTTGGTAGAGCTGATAAGTTCATAAGAGAAACGCCCACTGGACCCACACAGCAGATGTATAGAGAGCCTTGCTAGGTGCTTGTAGGATGCACGACAACATTGACTTGCAAATTTCAGTGAGAAGTTTGCACTTGCATTTGCGCTTCTAAACCCTAAACCCTCCTGGATTCACCATCCGGATCAAGAAGAACATCAAGGTTTGTGGTGATTGTCATTCAGCAATCAAGTACGTCGGAAAGGCGAGAAATCTTTGTGAGCGACACCAATCGGTTCCATCATTTTCGTGATGGCTCTTGTTCATGTTGGGACTATTGGCAGCGCTAATTTATGCATAGTTAGCATCCTGTAGTTCACATGCTTGTGTCTTATATACAAAGAGGGATTATATTCAAGGCTTCTGCATACATCTTAACTTCCATAAATCATTAGATGGTCACTGGTTCTTTCTGGATGCAGCTTCACGTACAAGGTAATGGCATATTACTGCCAGCAATGCTATGCCATAGAATGCCATAAAAAACTTGGCTACAGTCTCCTGCGATTCTCATGATTGGTGGACTAAGGAAATGTGATTGAGAACATTTGGTAACATTCTATTAATGAGATTATGATTGGTGGACTAAGGAAATGTGATTGAAGACATTTGGTAACATTACATGTAACTGATATTAATGAAATTATGACCTCTTGCTTCAATCATCTCATTCTCGGTTATAACCTAAATCCTCCCTGATCACAATATAGCTGATGTTAATTAAGGATCAATGAGGTCTGCAACCAAAAACTTTTCAGTACAACTCCGATCCCCAAAGGAGATCACAGAAGCTATAGACCAACATCAAATATCAAAATGAGCCTTTAACATATATTGAGAAAATTGGATACTCATGTATGACCCAGACCAGATACACATATCACCAAGTTGCTACTCGCAATGGTAATATTATTAAAGACTCTAGAAATCATAAGAAACAAACAGAATGAAACCTATGAATCCATATGACGTCCGAAGTCTATGACCAGCCAAAAATATAATCCAGAACGTAAACCAGTACCAGGGAGAATGGGTAAAGTAGGTATGCAATGGAAGTTGTCCAAAGAGGGAAGGTGGTGCGTAAGCTGCCAAAAACACCCATCACAACACAAACGATAACAATGACAAGGACTTCAGCTGAGAAGTCCCATGTTAATCCCCTAACATAAACCAGGGCCAAAAATACAGATAGGCAGAGAACGTTATTCATGGTCACTGCACCATACAACTGCAAAAGATACACAAGAAAAGGAGGTTATATTTTTTCATTCACTAGGTCAACCATTAATGTTAAAAATAAATAAATAAATAAACAAACAAACAACCAGCACAAAAGCTACTTGAACCATTTTCTTTTCTTCTTCTCTATGTAAATTTTATGGTTTCCAAGCGATCATAGATAAAGAGAAGAGATAAGAGATACAAACCTCAGAAAATGTTAGCGAGGCAGTCCTTCTCTTTTTACGACTGGCAAAGATTATCGCAGATACAGCCTCACTAGAATTAGTAGCCAGGGGTAGTGCTATGAACGAAATGAAGAAAGTTGGAATGCTTGTGGCATCTGAGAAATTATCAACAGCATCTACCAGGGGATCAGCAAATGCAGCCGCAATAAGAGTTCCGGCTAACAACATCAACCCTGCTTTGATCGAGGTCCTCCTGGGATTATCAACACCCTCTACAACCTCATCACTTTGATCTTCATCCACCCCCACAAGATCGTGCTCTTTCTTTGTTTGCTGTATATATATTTCCAAGTAGTGAGTTGCCTATAATCATAATAAAGTCCTAAAGTCTCAATAAGAAAATCTTACCTCATGGAAGTCACTCAAAAATTTCATAGTGTGAGAACCAGAGGTAGTTTTGTTGGAGTCTCCTGCATGTTTTGCCTCGTTAAGCCATTTTCGGACACCATCAATGAACTCATCACGCGATATGAGAGAATCACGAGAAGTATCAAAATCTTTCATCACTTTATCTACAGCATCATCCTTATCCAGCTCTATTTCATCAAACCGGATTCCAACTATCAGTGCTCTCAACTCAGCTGGTGAAAGACAATCATCTCTGTCCACATCAATTGTATGAAATAACCTGACGTTCACAAAATCAGTGCAGAAACCAGTTACAACAATCTCCAGGAATTAAAAAAGGCAGAAAAGTAAAGACATCGAGAATTACAAGAAAATTCTATAAAGTCTAAACACTAACTTTGTTATAACTTCTATATTGAGTTCACCATTATCGTCAAGTAGCCTTCCCAAAGCACGCATCTTTAGATGTTGTAGAAGTCCTGATATAACATGCTTGTGTTTTGCATAAGCAAAGCGTCTCCTCTGGATCCACGGCTGAAATACCTGTTACCAACAACAAAATATATGAAAAATTGACATTAACTCAAATAAGCATAGAGTCTCAAGAAAAATTGGAACACATTACAGACTGAATAAGAACAGGTTCAGAACCAATTTGCATAAATGGCAACAATCAAGGCCAATTCCTTTTAAGAGATGAACCGAGAGAATGAAAAGGGGATTCTGCTTCTCAGAATAAAAGGTTGTCGGAACATAATTTTCAGTGTTGACATTACTATCATTTGAACAAGTAACAACCTCAACAGATCTAATCACGTGCAAGATGTCAAGCTAAGCTATAAAAAGTAAGTGTAGTAGGAGATAAGATCACATTCCATAGAATGGTTTTGAATCCATTCTATTGATATAGACAGAAATCATCCTGCTGTAGAACGAAACGTACATACACCTAACAAAGATATAAAACAACGAATACCCCCAATTTGGGCCCAAAAGAGTTCTCTCAACTGTATGTGATGTGACTGATGTCCAGTGACTTTTCTTTATGTTTTCTAAGACATAAATACAAACAAACTAAAATAACAGCAAGAAGAATGATTAAAGCTGCTGCTAGATATGCACCATTAACTACATGAAGGAAACAGCCCTCTATAATCTAGGCGAAAGTTTAGTTCAACAAACACGTCTTTGTAAGCCAGCAAATTGAAAACTAAAACACTTCTCAGACAAACAATACATGTTATTTCAATATATGACAGTTACCTGATACATGCAGTATGATATCAATAGTGCAAGAGAGAAAATTAGTCCAATTAACACTGCCCACTGTCTTGCTGCAGTGGAACTGAGGAGCTGCGGTAATTGAACAATAATAAATGGGATGACAGATACAGCCATTATTATTGCAGAATAGCTAGTCCAGATATCAGTACTAACACCAGAACCTGCAATTATGAAGAGATTTAATTAATTTATCCATACTAGATATTTCCCTTTTATTCTTGAGGGAAAAAACACATTCATCTGAAAAGTCTAGGTCATGGTGGCATATAGCATGAACCCGTACACTAAATCTACTACGAATGCGATCACTTATTTAGTAATGTGCACAAGTTACTGCATCAAAAGCATCACTGACTGCAAGTAGGCATAAGGTAAACCCTGTTTACTTAATTTATTGCTATAGTCAAGATCCTTTTGAAACACATAATAAACCCCAGGAAATGTAAGTTTTTTCAATTGCATATACAATTCCAGTTTGTTTGTTAAAATCATGAATTGTTGTGAAGCAGAGACTGGGAAAGTTACGAGTCTATCACAAGAACTGAGCAGAAAAGGATGCACCCTTGACGTGAATTAAAATATAAGCCAAGAGTCACTGCATTTTCACAATTTATCTAGAAATCTGAGTACCTAAATAATTCCTCAGTGCGAAAAGTGCATAGCATATTTAAGAATCCATTTATCGTAGATGGCTAGTAGGATCAAAACAACATGTGAAGAAAACATGGAAATACCTGTTAAGCTAAACCCTTTAGTATCCTTGTTATCTCTGGCAATACCATTCTCAATATCACACTTGCCAATAATAACACATGAACCCCATACTACTGTGATGAGCATGACAGTCGAACCAGCTAGCAAGCCCATTCCAACAGAAACCTGATCTTGAGCTGTTTCTGTACTCCCAGAGAGTCCCGATACTGAAAACAATACAATACAGCGTATCAAAAACAAATAGTAGCTACTTATTATTTGATCATCTAATTAACATAAAAATGCACACACAAAAAAAAAAAAAAAAACACGAGTATCCACAAATTCCAACAGGGGCAGACAAGTCTGATGTGGAAGACTAAAGGTAGAAAGAGATCGATCACATAATATAAAGTCTCCGACTTTACACATACAAAACTAGGAATGAAGGAACCATCCTCATGTCCTCTTTATTCTGTTTCGCTTCTGTCTTCCTCCTTCACTATTATTAAGCCAAACACAGTCCAATCCAATGAGATTCCAGAATATATTCCGGCAAAAAGAGAAGTCCATTCATATGGGACAAGGATAAAGCAACCAGATTCAAATGACAAATCACAAGTGGGTCTTTTCTTTTGTAATTCTTCATCTAAGGATTTCAGAAAGTGCACACTATATTATAAGATTTATATTCCTTCCCACTAAGGATTCACAGTATAAAGTTCACTATACCAAATATCCCACTTATTAAAAAAATAAAAATAAATAAATAACATTTCAAAACAGTGAGCTTGAAATACAGGAGTCGGAAAATACAATTCCTAATGTTCTTTCATGCGTGTACTGTACATGTGTAGATATAACCCAGTAGCCAAAAAACACCTAACAAAACCCAGCTTGGAGGGCGGTATAAGATTCAATACGAAAATGTAATATCTTCCTGATATTATTTTCGTCTTTTGCGGACCAAACAAAATTGATAAAAGAAAAGGAGGACTGACCGAGAATGAGCATGGCGTCGGGAAGAGCGCCGAGAATGGGGAGGAACAAGCCTCCGATAATCCCGGGGCCGAGAATCTCGAGGAGAAGCTCGCTGCCGTTGGAGAGGTAGGTGGCGGCTGTGTACATGAGAGCGCCGTAGACGAGGATGAGGAAGAGGTTGCCGAGGACGGTGGTGGTGCAGGGCAAGAACCCGTAGGTCTCGTCGCAGGTGGACTCGGCCTTCAACAAGGAGGGGCGGTGGAGAGCGAGAAAGCTGCTGGTGCCGGATCGGTGGACCCCATCGGAGAGCAGATCCAATCGGGGCTCGGGGAGGCTGTAGCGGCCGTGGGATTGGCCGCAGAGGATCAGGAAGGAGAAAAGGAGGAGGAGGAGAGGGACGAGTTTGGACATGGCTGGCTCAGGTTGGTGGTTCAGCAGCAGAGGAGCATACTGAGAGAGAGAGAGAGAGAGAGAGAGAAGGATTTGATCGTGTGAGGTGGCGACAGGGGAGAGTGATAAAGAGAGAGGAGTTCAGTGTGTGAGACGTGTCTGGGACGTCAGGACTTAGGGGCCGTTTGTTTGCCAGGATATGGGCCCCTGACAAGATTAATATTTCCGATCTTATTAGCACTTGTGTTTGGAATAAGCAGAAAATTTTAATCTTCTCAGACATTGATTTCAAATCATGCCAGAAAGGTGTTATTATTCTCATCCATCTAGATTTCAAAGGCTTCGTCCTCATCTAAAAAAAAATAAAAAAATCTGAATCTTCAATCTCATCTTCTTTCTCTTTCACCACCGGTCCACTCTCCCCCACCACCGGCTCCAGTGCACTCTCCGCCACCTCCAGTGAAGTCTCCCTCACCACCGGCACCGGTCTCCTCTCCACCACCACCAGCGAAGTCTCCCCCACCACCAGCACCGGTCCACTCTCCACCACCCCCAGTGCAATCTCCACTTCCTGCCTCACCACCACCGGCACCGGTGCACTCTTCAAACACCGGTCAACAAAATTTGGCGTCGAATTTTGTTTATGACTTCAGGTAGGGGTGGGTTCGGTTTTGTTCGGTTCATTTTTCTCATACAACCGGAAACCAAACTGAATAATAAATTCGGTTCGGTTCGGTTTGATATTTTTTAAGACCTTGAACTGGAAATCAAACCAAACCGTGGTTCGGTTCGGTTCGGTTTTAGAGGTAACATATCACTCTCTATACTTCGCATACACGACACATAAAACATTTCTATATGTACATAAAACGAAAATAAAAGGCAAAATATTAGAAAAGACAAACATATAATTATACAGAGCATAAAACCTAAAATCATATTGTTCAAATCAAATATTTAATACGAAAATAAAGACAACAAGCGACGTCGTTTTAGAGAGATTTGGTTTTTCGGTTCGGTTCGATTTTTCAAGGGCCGAAACCAAAAACCAAACCAAACTAATTTAGTTTGGTTCGGTTTTTCTTAATTCGGTTTGGTTTTCGGCTCAGTTTTTTTCGGTTTTCGGTTTCAAAATTCCACCCCTAATTTCAGGTACGGTTGGTTGCTTAAAGAAGTTACAGATATGCAATTAAACGAATCAAACTTGAAATTTTGGGCGGAAGAGTTGCAGCCCATATGAATCTGATTTTACTTGGTTGGTTTAGATGGCCGGAAAATGAGTGAAAGTGTCGGAGAAAGTGAAGGTGATAAGTCGCTGCTGTCATCATCTCCTTGCTCGCCGCAGTCACCAACAACACCACCTCCGTTAGCGCCGCCGTGAATGACTGCTGTCATGACCAATCAGATCCATTTTTTATTTTTTTTATTTTTTTTTTATATAAATCTTGTAGTTATCTAGATCTTAATCTTGTTAAACAAACACAAAATGGTTTTCCGATTAGTATCTTATCCAATCTAGTCTTAGTCTAATTTGGTATAAAATCCTATTCCAATCTTGTCTGCCATACCAAACGCCTCCTTAAGACGTTTCATTTAACCTTTTCCAATTATGCCGTTTATTAATTTTCGGAAATTATTTTGAATTTTTACATCTTTTTATTCTTATAAGGAAACATTCTATTTAGTCTCTTTCCACATTCTTCTTCTATTCTATGATTTCTATCCGATATATATTCTTCTATATTTGTTCGCAATAATTCTGATTTGTTTTTATACTAGAAAATATGATGATCGGTTCAAAATACGTACTAGGATTTTCTATTTCCGTCATTGTATTAGATAATCTTAAATGTCTATTTTTAAGAAATTGAATTTTACACTCCTTAATTTACAATCCATACTTCTTTCTTCCCTCTTTTAGTAACTTATTTTTTGTGTTTTTTACAAAAACTTTTATCATAAAGGGAAAGAGGGAGCGTAGATTGTAAAACAGAAGTACAAATCCTATTTTTGTTTCAATTGTTTCTGTCTATTGGTAGAAGACTGTCGCTCTTCTTTACTGTTAACCGACCATTTATTTTCATTTGTTTTTTTTTTTTAATAAAAGATTTTAACACGACAATCCTCGAATCTTTCACTAACATGGTTATCGATTGAGTCTTAATTTCTGATTACAATAGGTATTTAAAAAAATTTGCGTGTTTAATCTAGTTGCTCCCCTAACGCTCGGAAATGGAAGAGTCGATCATCACACATTCATGCAGCTAATTAAAAATTTCTAAGAATCTCCCCGTATAGAGGGAAATTGAAGTATAAAAGATCTCCTACATTTCTGTAACAGAAGAAAAATCTCCTCCATTTCCAAAAGCCGAGCCGAGACGAGATCCGAGTGATCTGTACGTCCTTTTCTTAACAGCATTGGATCTGACATTTCACAAATAAAGTAATTTCCCATCTTGTCCCATTTCTCACATAATTCCACGTGGCATATGATTAAGCATGGGATCCTACACGCCTCTCGTGTGTCGGCAATCAAGTTTGAGCTCACGCGGCTACAAGGCGGCCACTTCATTTGACTTTTCATTTTCTCTTTCGGGGGTTGGTTTGACTCTTAATTTAGTAACCGGCCTCGCCTACGAAGGGGCTCCATGGGTCATTCCTTGACTGTTTAGAAGAGACTACTATATGTCGGAGGATTATGTCACACTTTTTCCGAATGATCACTAACAATAAATTAAAATTTAACTTTAATCGGTCATGAGTATTAAAGTTCCACACCTAAACTCTTATAAACTCAATTACATACTTAGTTACAAAGCGAACAACTTTGAGCATACAAAGCTCGTAAGTTGTGGAAACAGTGACTGAAACTCTGCCAAAAAGACAATAACCAACGAATATACTACATAAACATCTTTTGTTTACCTAGCAGGCCAATCCTGCATAACTTATGAACAAGCACATCACATACATTGCTACCTGAAGAATTAAACTACAGGTGGTACATCAAGGAAGATCAACTGTTGAGTAGAATGCTGAACAGAAAAATCGACTGTCGAGGATATACTAGAGCAAAATCATCTGTAGTTACTCAAACTCAATACCTGGAATCATCTTTGCTTTGTCCATCATTCATCAAGGTAAAAGAAGATGATAAAATGCTCCTAGGTAGTTATATTAGATAGGAAACTAGGCAGTAAATATGAAGATATCACATTCTCTAACTACATCACCTGTACAGTTTGTATCTGGGTGAAAATGGATTTGGTTGGTAACTGTAGTACTAAAACTGAAAGACTGATAGCTTATAAATTTTAAAGGTACGGTTAGCAATTAACTGAAAGTGTACGAAAAGGTGCACAGGATTCAGAGAAGGGAACTGCACTAAGATAAGTGGACCAGGTCAGAGGACCACTCCAATGCCAGCATAAGTGAGCTATTTGCTACTTGCCTGATCCAGCACAAAAGAGTCGCACAAACTAACCATCAAACGACTACAACCAGAAGAGTTACCTAACTATCCAAGAACTCCAACCAAAGAGTCAGCTCTTATAATAGGCATACCAAGTTCATCAAAATGCCTGGAACTAGTTCATCCTAACCAATTCTTCGCTAAACAAGCAACTCTAGACCATTTCTTTAACAAACAAGGAAGTTTAGACCAAATGGGCCAGAAGAAAAGGATTTTGAAATAACCAGTAAAGCTACAAAGTGGAGCACATCACTCATGCTATAAAACAACATTTTCTTGACCCTGATCCTTTCAACATGTAGACAAATTCACAATTTTCATTTTTATTTTTTATTTTTTTATTGAGGATAATGTTTTGATTGGTCAAAACTCAACCCCATCCAGCCTAACATTATCTAATATCAGTAAAATGATATGTAGCCCACCTAATATATGCCAATAAATATGAAACAATGAGCTGCTGTGTGAGCAGGCATTCTTGTTTTATAACATTTTGTGATTTGATGACATTGTCTTTGTCAGCAGTGCCAGATTATACAGTACGTGGAGTTGCACAAACTTCTCTTCAAGTTCCTTCACTATGTTGTATTAACTATTAAGCACCATTTAAATTTAATGTATCACTAACACATCAGTCTTGGTTTTTAATACCGGACAAATGTTTCTTCTAAAACAAAAAGAACAAAATACACACACATGTTTAACTTAAAGCGGAAACTTAAGAGACAAGAAATTGACAACTGAGTGCAGATTTCAAAATAACCTTAACTGCCAAGATATATGACATTGACTAAACCTAAGGTCTCCAACTAAACAACAAAATGCTCACCATCAAACAGACTTTTGCATCCTCCATCTCCCCCCCTCCCTCCACCACCAAAACAAAAAAATAGCCTTCCGTATCAGTTTCACCTTCTGTTAAGTTTACGAGCTTTAAACTCTCAGAACGAAAACAGCAATATTACAGATTGATGGCCATTATAATCACTACCCCATAAACTGAACAACCTTAAATTGCCTAAACATATGTGCACAGATGAGGAGAAAAAAATGGTCACTGTTGTAAATTAACGTTGAAAAAAGGAATCGTATTTTCTGAAATGAACAGAAATTTAGTGCTTCAGAGAGTAGAGATCATGAGAAATGTAGGGCAACTAAGGAGTAACCAAACAGACAAACACAAAATATAAAATTTAGGAAGCTAGGTGGATTATGGGTTCAATGCTTGCCTACATATATATATGGTAAGATTTCAAATTTAAAAATAAAAATAAGAAATAATAATAAAAAAGATGAAAGTTCTGTGCATGATTAAACATTAAGTCACAACTCACCAGAGTTCCTTTAGTATCAAAGCAAATTAAAATAAGCTAAAAGTTTGAAATCCTATTAATGGTCTTAGGAAGGAATTGTAGCCCTAAAATTGATTTGCACACCATCCATTTACAAATATATTGAATGTTGTTGGAAGGTTGCTGAAAGATGTTGATTGATGAGTTACTGCATGTGTAGGATGGCCGGCATTTATCATGAAGGACGATAAGCAGATTGCAGAAATGACACTGATGGTTGGCTTTCACTAAGCAAAAGAGATTTTGTAGGGAAGAATTCATATGTTGATAGAGGTTATGTATAGAAATTCCTAGTGGGGCAAACTTCAGGTACGCTTACCAAAATTTTCCCGAATTTATATGTTGTTTACTTCAGTGATCTTTTAGTTCAGGTACAGTTTTCATCTACTGCCCACTAAGCTATTTTCCTAGAGCTTAAAGCTTGAAGTTGATAGAGATTCTATAATAGCAGTCAAGGATAGTAGTCCATGTTTATGACTTGTGAGCTAATATTCCTTATCAATTCAACCATTCATGGTCAAGAAGAAAATCAGACAATGTGAGTAACAAATACTACATCAAACCAGTTCTGATACATATTTCTAATTTAAATCGATAGAATATGTACTAATTAGAAATCGAAGAAGAGAGTTTCAAACACTCACTCTGACATCTTTGGAGGCATGTGTCATTCCAGTTTGGTACTTGATGTTGGTTTACACAAACAGTCCGTGCACATGCATCAGTGCATGCATCAAGCTCAGAAACACCGCAGACTGTAACACAAGTATCAGGAATTGGGTCCTTTGAGAATGCACCAACTTTCTTCAGCATCCTCTTAGAAGTGCATACTCTCTCGCAGACAAAAATCTCATCAGAACTCTTCTCCCTTCCTCTAGCACTCTTTAATTTCTGCTCTTCATCACGTCTTGTCTTCACTCCAAATGCGTGTCCTGCAACCGCTGCAGGTATAGCAGCCAAAAGGGACCACCACAGTTCCACCATCACCAAGTTAGAGGTCAATCTCTTCTTCAGCAGTCTATAAGACTATATCTGTTGTGAATTTGGTCAATATGTGTGTCAAAGAAACCCAAACAAGCACAGCAAACCAAGAGAAACAACCACAGAGAAAAGAACACAAAGAACACAGATTTAAGGTGGTTCAGCAAAAATTTTGCCTACGTCCACCGGGCCAAAAACACTCTTCCACTATATTAATAATGGGTACACCAGACAGAATAAGAAAACAAGGACTCTCTCTTCTCTTCTTATCTCTCTCCTCTCTGCCCTCTCTCACCCTCTAACTGAGAATGGAATACACTTTGCTCTTTGTCTACAAAACCCCAGAGCTGAACCCCTCCTTATGTAGCCATAAGGATATCAGATATTTTCACCAAATAGGAATCCTATTCCTACTAGTGGTAGGCAGTAATGCCTCCTCCTTCTCTATATTATAGGTACCATCATCAATAAGGATTTACTTTCCTTATTAGAATACCATTCATCAGTAGGAAACCAAAACCTACCGAGTAAACTTTCTCATACTCAAAAGACAAACATCTTAGGAAAAACACATGGGCTGGGCTGGAAACCCAACAATAACAGCAAAGAAATACATAAAGCTTAGCTATTCATCGTGTCATCGTAAAATTATTAGGACATATCTGGTATGATGCATTCATAGGTCAAAGATTACAAAGTTGAGAATTTCAGGTCAAGCTGAGAAACTTCTTGAATCCGCCTAACAGATACAATATCACAAACTTCTCTCACAAATTTCATTAGAGCAAGCAACACCAATCTGATCAGAAGTTTATGAAGTCACCAAAGTTATGCAGCTAGATTTTTAACGTGATAAGGAAACCAAATAATTGTAACATTCAACACAACTGCCACCGCCAGAGTTAAAATATCATTACAGAGTTACACAAGATATCAGAGGGATAAGACAATCACATTTGATATGGTTAAGACACATTAGGATGACAAACTAAATACAAACAAAAAGTCCCTTTCCCTAGTATGGAAATGATCATCAGCAAAAGGGACCCATTTCTCCCATTACATCTCACAAACACAATTTAGTTTCTCTAAAATTTACCCACAAGAATCCTATCCATTTATCAACTCAACCACATAAGCTACATTGTCTACAACAATGACAATCACAATGAACATTTCCAACAAAAGTTGACAATTAAAGATCAATTGTCTTCCAGTCACATCAAAAGAAACTAATCCGAAACTCACTCACCTAACCTTTTCTGGGATTTAAACCCAGAAGCCCAAAAGTTAAATGTTCTCAAAACAGAGATTGCAACTCAATCAACAACACCAATTAACAATTACCACACAAGAATATAAGAAACAACTACCTCATTGATAATCAACCTATAAAGTGAAGCAAGACTATACATTTAAAATGACTAAACAGTAAACATCAGATACCCAAATCTTAAACCCAATTTGTTTTCTTCTTTTTGTTTCTTTCTACATTTCTGTTAACAACCCAGGTGCTCTAGTCACTCTAACCTTAATACTTGAAAATGGTTAAAGCATGAATCTGAAGAAAAAAGTCCTCAATTCACAGAAAAATAAAGTAAACTCCAGAAAGTTAGAATGGTTTGTAGAGTTATGAAGGAAGAAGACAGTTGGGGTTTAAGAAGCATTACCTGGTAGATGCAATGAGGCGTCTCTTCTTTCTGAACAGAGAGCGGTGGGAGTAAACCGAGGACTGAAGTCCAGTGTTTGGACTTGGGCTTAGAAATGAGTTTTCCTGGACCAAATTGGACTCCAAAATGTTGCTATATATTGTGTTCCTTTTGTTTTTGAAGGGATCACTGTGTTTCTTTGTCCTTCTACAAATGTATGTTGGGTCTCGTTTAAGGGTGTTCTTTGGTCTTTACTCTTTAGAGAGTATCATTCAAGCTGACAAATGAGTAACTCCATTAGATATAGATACTCATCAATGGAAAATAAGATTAGTTTTCATTTTCCTTGTTGCATGTTCAAAATAGCACAAGTATTTCGTAGATCCTTCAAATGTACGCTATTTCATGTATGTAGTAATTGCAAAATTATTGAAGTTTGGGCGTAATGATTTATTTCTTAAATGTGAGACAATAAGAATCGAAAGGAGAACCAACAAGAAAATAGATGATAAAAAATAAAAAAAATCGATCGGAATACATTATTTACTTAATCTAAACTTACAAAGAATGGCAAAATTGGTGCCAAATGAGCCTACTAAGTACAAAATAATATTTCTCAACTCGAGAGAGAGTTTCAGTATTTAGGTATAACCGATGACATCATTGAGAATATAGACTAGAAGCAATGATAGTGGGTAGAGCAAGAAGGCAACGAATGCTGTCCAGAGAGGAAAGGTCGATCTCACACTTGCAATGAGACCTACCACAAGGCAGACTATTAGAACTACTAATACTTCTGCAGAGAATTCCCATGTCATTTCACGAACATAAATTATGGCCAGAAGCACAGAAAATCCTAGCACATTGTTCATAAAAACCCCACCATAAATCTGCATCCAAAGAACCAATTAGTCTATATATGACAATGAAGACATTTCAATCGAGGCAATGTATGCCATGCAATGTTTAAAAGCGCAGATCGACAAACTGAGAGTGTGAATAATAGCATGTGAAGTAAGGAAATTACCTCTGAAAATGTCAAATCCGTGGTTCTTGGTGTTTGGCGACTTGCTGCACTGATTGCTGAAGCTGCTTGTCTAGCATTGGTTGCTAACGGGACAAGCACGAATGCTACGAAGAAAGAAGGTATTCCTGCAGCTGTGGAGAAGTCCTGAACATTATCTATGAGAGGTTCTGCTAGAACTGCTAGTACAACAAACCCGATCACCATATATGAAATGGCTTTGAACCAACCCCATAATGACTTGTCAACAGGTCTACCGCTCCTAGTCTCTTCATCCACCAACTTATCTGTTGCATCCCAAGTTCTCTGCAAAATCATTATTTTTTGATAATTAAACATCCATATCATAGTTGAATGTGTTATGTAGCTTGATCTGAATGTATTACTCGATATACATTCACCTGGCTAAGCCCTATCTAGCTAATTGCTTAAGTTTTCGGTTGAATCTACTAGCTGGCTAATGAGCACAATTTGCAATTCATCATTTCCTTAACAACTTGGGAGATCATGTTGATGCTAGCTAAGCTTTAGATAGTTAAGTTTACTTACTTGGTAGAGATCATCCTCCGACTCTAATGAGGGAAGACCTTGGGAATCATGGGATTTATTCATCCATTTTGTTAAACCAGTAACAAATTCTTCCTCATTAATCATATGGTCTCCGCTTGTGTCAAGTTCTTCTACCAATTTGTTAACTGATTCATCCACGTCGAGTGGAATGTTACCAGACTTGATGTTCATGATCAGTTCTCTTAGTTCTGCTTCTGATATATTGTTATTTCCATCACGATCAATCTGTTCAAACAAGCTGTTGTTTCATACAGAAAGAGTAAGTGATTAGTACATACCATATCACAAAAAGTCTATATGTCGAACAACATATACATACCACTAGCTTGTATGGATTACATTGCTGATCCCATCTCTCAAAGGTATTTAACTAACAATCCATCTAAATGTCTAATGGTGGTACGTACAGTTTGTGAAAAGAGTTTCATGCATGTCATCTCACCTTCTAATATTGTCCTTATGAGGCATGCCATTCTCTGTGAGAATCGGTCCAAGTGATGAATTGCCCTGGATGTGTCTTAATACTTCTGACATCAAATCCGTCTTCATTTCCCGTTCTTTTCTTCTATTTTGAATCCAAGGTTGAAAAACCTGCGCAGCCACAAAGGAGTACATTAGCTTTAGCTAATCTAGCATGCAGGTGTGGTTAGCTAAGTTCCTTCCTTAGCAGATAACCGATCAAGGAGATTAAACATAAGCAGAATCTTTTAAATTTTCACTCTTTGACATACATTATGTCAATGTAATTTGCATATATATATATATACACACACACACTAAAATGTGGAATTCATACATGGTATGGCAGAATATTACCTGATACATGTCCTCCAACGATCTTTCGGTATTTTCTTTATGCAGTGACTTGTACTCATCAAGCCATTTTGTGAAGCCATTCATAAATTCATCTTTACTAATTTTTCCATCGTTATCGACGTCAAACTTTTTCATCACTTCTGCTATTCCTTTTTCCTCATCATTTTCCAATGATGTGAATTGGATTTCCTGAAGAAGTTTCTTTACTTCAGGAATTGATATATGATTGTCACCATCTTCATCCATTTCCTCAAATAGCCTGCAATATATTAGTCATAGATTAGTTTATATATATAAAAGAGCTTATCCTTTGCATTTTGGCAAAATCTCAGTACCTTCTTATGGCACGTACGTTAGGTGCTCCTTGGACTGTGAGGATTCTCCCTAGTGCATGTTTTTGAACATGTTGTAAAATGTCTGATACCAAATGCCCATGTTTCATGAATTCTAATCTTCTTTTTTGAACCCAGGGCTGGAAGACCTGTACTTATACACAGTAAAGGAGATTATGATCGAGTACGTACTTCATAGACATTTATAATAGTAAAAGAATACAGTGAGTTAATTGACATATTAGTCATGATTCATGAATGTGTGTACCTGATAAATGAAGTACAGCAATAGGAATATGATGGAAACACTGAGAGCAATCAAGATAAAAATGTTTTCCGCAGAGGAGGAGTGAAAGATATTGGGGATTTGCATTATGAGAAATGGAAGCACTGAGAAAATCATGATCCTTGCGAGGACGCTGGTCTCCATATCAATTGTAATACCACAATCTATAATTCAAGAGGAAAGAAATTAAGAAATGAGCCAATGTAATACTTATACAATCATTTCAACCAACACGAAAACTAAGTTGGAGTCGGAGCTTCTACGTACTAAATTGAGAAATTGTCAGAGCTAGGTAAACTAATAATCAAAGGGTGTAATTTAATCAAGAAGATATTAAGAAAACTGACTTGTCAATAACGCAAGTATTCTTTCCCATGAAAAAGCTGTTGAAGAATTTGCATCATTACAACTTGTGAAGTGTTGCCTGCCAACAATTACACAAGTCCCCCAAAGCACTGTTAGAAGCAAAATTGATGTTCCAGCCAACAATCCAACCCCAGTGTACACATAATCTTCAGCAATCTCCTTCGTGTTGAAGAATCCAGAAGCTGTGATAAGTTGTTCAACACACATATATATGGTTACAAAACTTAGTCAATATGGAATGCATTTTAGTGATATTACAAGTACAACAGTTGAATCATCAAAAGAGAAAACATCACCTAACGAAAACTTAACACACTCATTTTTGTGTTGGCCGCCTACACAGAATAGTTATCTCGTTGGCTTTACATCTTTACTGTTAGAGTGAGCGATACATGAGCATGATCCTTTTTCAGATGGGTAGGCGGCTCTCCTCCCAGCTCATATGGGATCGAGGGGAAGAAGATCAAGTTTTTTTTTTTTTTTTTTTTTTTTTTGATTAAAGGTCAAGTTGTTATCTTGGGATTAAACTTTATTCTGGGTATACATTATGAATAAACTATCATCATAATTCATGAGAAAAAACAAAACAAACTTTCAGAAGAGGAAAAATTTATGTTGAATCTTCAAAGGAGTACAACAGTTGACTTGAGAAAGAGGGTCTTTGCATTCCTCGCTTCTCACACAAGGCAAGCTTACCAAACCTTATATATAATGCATCAACAAGTCAAAACTGTGTTGTATGGTATCTAACACTCGATCGAGACCACTGGTTACTTGGATAATAGATAGTGATGACACTTAAATTTGTAAAAAATGTGTCTATAATATTATGTGTGCAATAACAGCAAAATAATTGAAGCCACATGCTTTTATCTATTTTCTTTGCTGATGAGAATAATAGAAACCACAGTAATGCCAGCAAATTGAAAGAGTTTGTGAAATTTTCATCGCTGTATTTCCATTATTTTTCTGTCTTATTTTTATGTATAGTGCTTGTGAAATTTCTCTCTATTTTGTTGAAACAAAATGAATTGATGATCGATGAACTATGTATCGATGCGTCAGTCTATTTCAGAATATATGAATGAGATATATGCGAGAATGGCCGGAAATCAAAGTGCCAGATATTATTGAAAATTGATACGTACCAAGAAGCAACAAAGACTCTGGGAGGGCGCCGAGGACATGGAAAGCACTGGCACCGAAGACACCAGGACCCAGAATCTTGAAGATCTGCTCACCACCGGCGGCCAAATACGACTCTCCATGGAACAACAAGTACTCATACACCACCATCAAGAACACATGCCCGTAAACACTGTCCGAGCACGGCAAGAACCCGTACAGTTGCTCGCAGGTCTCGTTAGACTCGGCTTCAATTCCTTTGAGAAGTTGGAAGGACCTTCTGATCGTTCCGTTACTATGGTTGAATCCAACATTATGATGATGATGATCATCAACACCGTCCGAAACCGATTGAGCAGTTGTTGTAACAGTAGCAATATATCGAAAAGAACGGCCTCTGACTTGGACTAATAATGCTGCAAAAAGAACCAAAATGAAATATGCAGCATTTTTGCTTAGTGTGTTCATTCCCTCCTTGCAGCTGAAATGAACACGAAAACTATAGCTAATGGAGAAGGTGGACAAGGATGTATATATTTTACAGATTTTGAAAATTCATTAATTAATGGTATATATATATATATATATGATATATATTATGGTGATTTGTGGAAAAGTATTAAGAAGAATGGAGACGCATACGTAAATAAGGTCAATGATCCTATGTTGATCTTGGTGGATTAGGTGTTTATTATTTTTTGTAGCTTTACTCCAGATAAGCCAGAGAACACCCAAGCAGCTAGCAGCCATGACTTTATAGTTTAGACTTGAAAATTAAGGAAAAAATTAATCACGAAAACTAGAGATGATGAAATAAGTAAAAAAAAAGGAAAAAAGGAAAACCCAAGTAGCAGTCTCCAACGTCTAATTAATTATGTTTATATATGATAATTACATACAATACTGGTAGTGTTTGGCTGATTAAGCTAGTTTATTGATTTATTATTGCAACATAATTTTCTTTAGTTTTTGTGTCGTCTGGCACATATGGACCTTGCTGGCTTTCATGCTTCAAGCACATGGATTTGTTCATATTTTCTTCCTGTCTTCCCTAAGGTTAAGTTTTAGACTATGGGTTTAAGTCTCATATCTGACTTCATATACATAAGTGACTCTGGCTTAGTCTCTATCAATAACGAGACTTATGCGATATCAACCAAAAACTCATAAGGACCATATAGCGAATAATCCTAGTTTTCTAGGTTATCATCTTCATCTATTGTTATCATTTTCTTTTCTCTTTTTAGGGAATTACTGCACTTCATCAGTTCAAATTGGCCTGGCTATTAGCCATGGCTGCAGGCAGTTTTTGAAGATATATAGCTAGTCTTTCAATTCATTCGTGTAGACATTGGATCAACACAGAGTTTCTATTCTTCTCTTTTGTCTTCACCATAGTATACATTCTTTTAATCCAGACAATAAGTCGATCCAAAGAATTTTGGTAGTCCCTAGCTATTGGTGGCTGCAGGTTATATATTGGCCAGAAAATATGGAAACAATCCAATCAAACATTGAATTAGTCTTGATCTGACAAATATGAAGGAAGAGTACCATTTAGTTAGCATATATATTAATTTTCCAGATATTTCCAAAAAATGGTCAATATTGCAATACTAGCTAGTTCTTGTTTGATAGTATAACCAAAGAGCATTCAGAAGATTATTTATTAATATTGAGGTGAACATGAGTAAAGGGTAAAATGAAGCGCTTTAACTGAAGCAAGAATGCACTCATGCTGTATATTGTTCTAGCTAGCTATCCAGCCTAGCCAAAGACTACTGTGTTTTCATCTTTCTAGATGTCAATGATGATCTATGACCAGCCAAAAATAGAATGCAGGATGCAAACCAATGCGAGCGACAAGGGATAAAGCAGGACAGCTAGTACCGATGTCCAAAGAGGCAAAATGGTGCGGAAGCTGGTGAGAGCACCCATCACAATGCAAACGATGACAAGAACCAGCACCTCAGATCCGAAGTCCCAATACAATCCCCTGATGTAAACAATGGCCAAGAAAACTGATAGGCACAGTAGATTATTCAATGTCACCGTCACGGACAACTGCACCAATAAATTCAGACATAACATTTAATGATCAGACGATTAATATTAGTACTTCTTGAACTAATGAAGCTGAGGCCAGACACACACCTCGGACAATGTCGATGATACTGTTTTCTGGGTCTTCTGGCGAGCCATTTTGATTGCTGACAATGTTTCGCTACATCTTGTAGCTAAAGGCAACACCATGAATGATACAAAGAAGGTTGGAATGCTGGTGGCTTCCGAGAAATCATCAACAGCATCTATCAAAGGTTCAGCAACTAGAATAGCAAGAGAAGTTCCAAGTAGCAACATCATTGCTGCTTTGAAGGAGATCCACTTGGGGCTTTTAACATCCTCCTCCCTCTTATTTTTATCAGACACCAACATGTAGTGCTCTTGGTTTATTACCTGTACATATGAACTTAATTATAATTAATCTATCTCTAGGAGCAGTAATTACTTTGAATTCTTAACACTTGATCTTATACCTTCTGCATGCCCTTAAACGAGTACTTAAATGAGCGACGGCCAGGCTCATGAAAAGCATTCTTTGGACGTTTGGCCTTATTAAGCCACACTGTTATGTGCTCGATAAACTCTGTAACATCGATGCATTTATCACCAGACCTATCGAATACTTTCATAATGTTATCCAAGTGATCATGATTCCTACTCGAGCCAGTCTCTGCAGATTGGATTTTGATAACCAGTGTTCTCATTTCATCAGGTGAAACAAATCCACTTCCATCCGTATCGAGGGTCTTAAACAGCCTGAGGAGAGTGGCAAAGCGAAATCACATGAAGTTCGATCAATAAATCATGTAGCACCTACAACTGAACATACTAATAAAAGTAAACTAAAATATTTTCTTTAAATGACTAACCTTTCCAGAACATCTTTATTAGGTTCACCATTGCTGGTTAGGAGCTCTCCTGGTGCACAAGAATCTAAATATATTAGGAGTCCGGACATAACTTGCTTGTGTTCAACATAATTTATACGGCTTGTCTGTATCAAAGGTTCACAGTAGAACTGCACCAACAATTGCAAATTGCTAAGAATCAAAATTTTCATCCTGTCCAGTTACCTCGTAGAAGAAATAAGCTATAGTGAGTATCACAGAGACAATGAGCGCTATTAAAATTGTAAGGTCTTGGCCACCTGAACTTAAGTGGAGAACATGAGGTAATTGAGAAACAACAAATGGCATGATAGATATGACCATAGTCCTTGCAGCATAAGTAGTCCAAATTTCTGTACTCACTCCAGAACCTTCGATTTCAAATCAAATAACTTTAGATATGACTTGTTAGTACATGTCATGGCCAATAATAGCAAATAATATTAAAACCATGAATAAATCATGGGATAATGTTTAGTAGTAGTTAAAGATTTTGACTTCTCCATAATCTGCCCAACTCCCTAAAGCATATTCGGAACAGGTTACTGCAGATTGCTGTTAGTATTTGATACATTTTTAATTTTTCTTATAGTGATTTCCTTGCACAGTTAGAACCTCTTCATAAATTGATACTGCTATAAACGCCAAAATTTTATAGAATATCAATAACAGTTTGAAGTATCTACATTTATTCAGTAGATCAAGGAAGCCTTTTATGAGGTAGATGCACTTACCTAATAGGCTGAACTTTTTAGTGTCTGTTGTATCTTGGCTTTCCTTACCCTCAAGATCACACTTGCCAGCATAAACACACAATCCCCACACAGCTGTAAGGTAGAAAACAGTTGATCCAACCAGCAATCCTACTCCAATGGAAACTTTACTTTGAGCAGTTTCTGTACTGGCAGTTAGCCCGGATACTAGGGAAACAAAAGAGACTTGTGAATCAACATCCAAATTCAACTATAACCTACTCATATATCTATTATGTATCTTTGACATATAATTTCATAGACATTGTTCCCCTTGAGGAATATAACACACAAAAAACCTGCACCCCCAACTGGTTAAAAAATATTTATCTTTCAATATATTTTTTTAAATGAAGAACGCAGAAAAGCAGATGATAGATTGTAAGTGATCAAGGAAAGCATTGTACCTAGAAGTATAATGGCATCTGGAATGGCCCCGAGGATGTGAAACAAATTGGCTCCTACAGAGCCATTAACCTCAAAAATCAGCTCACCGCCAGCAGCGACATATGATTCTCCAATTATATACAGAAGAACATATCCCACAATCAAAAAGAGTTTCCCCAAAACGGTATAAGAACATGGGAACAAGCCATACAGTAGGCTGCAGTCCTCGGAAGAATCTATTCCTCCAAAAACAAGAAGGGAAGTTTGGGTGACTGCTTCAATATTATCAGTGCCATCTGAAACTAAATTAGATGAGCTGTGTTGCAGAGAGCGGCCTCCAACTTTGATCAGTATTACGGCAAAAATAAGTAAAGTAATGCATACAGTTTTCATGTCAGACTTGAACAATAAATCAGAGGATAGGAGAAAAGCTTAAGCGATACAGGTCATGATCTAGCTGCTTTTTTACCATGCAGATTTGTTGAACATTAGCATATATATAGTATGTGTTTTCCTTATTATACTAAAATTGTCCCAGATTAGGTTACTGTAATACATCCTTTAATTCCAAGTTGATACTAAACATTCCAAAGTGGATCATGAGGATAATTGTGGCATGCAATTTGAGTAATAGTCTATAATTTTGGCACTGGCTAGTGGTAGTTAGTTTTATACATTCATGAAAGAACACTGCGTTTGACAATATACAGAACACTTTACTTCTTCATAGAAAAATTATGTGAAAGCTTCTATATACTTGGAAATTGTTAGAATATTGTTCCTAAAGAGATAATGAATTAGGACAAGACAAACAAATGTTTCTCATTGGGAATTAGTACAAGAATAATTTAAAATTCTATTTATTCAGTTGACATTAGTCATTATATTGCAGTGTATTTCTTACAGATAAGATGCCGTCAAGCCAGAACTAGCAAGAAGCAACTCAATGATTAGATTATGCAATTTGCATTAGACTATCCAGATTAATAATCTGCACTTGCAATCGGCAGTTAACATTAATTTATGAGAAAATTAGATAAAAACCCAAAATACTAGACCTCTTTTAAGATAAACTCATACATACATATTTTTCTTTTATTTTACATCTACTCCACATAAGCAAACATACCATATAGAGCAAATGTCTATAATTAATAGTTTTCTTCATTTTTCGGTTTCTCTAATTTGCCCTTCAGATAGAAGAAAGGTAAATTTGATATCTTTCTCAATTTTAGCATCAATTTGAAACTCAAATACTAGCTAAAATTTAGTTGGATTTAACTTTGTCATAATTAATTACATTATTTAATTTCTTACATTGTTATTACTAACTTGAGTGTATATATATATATATATATATATATATATATATATATATATATATATATGCTATATACAGAAGTATGTCATTTGTAATAGGATGATACTTTTCATTCCTAAGCTCACATTTGGTGTCTCTTTACATAGTCAAAAAATGTTTAATTGTAAGGTACACGTTCTTGTTATTTGATTAATTTTCTTCTTTTTAGGTATATTATTATATCATTTCTCATCCTAATCGAGAGAACATTTTACTTTCTACTACTTACGTTTCTAATGTACCTATTAAGTAAGGCATGATATGATAATATACCTAAAAAGAAGAAACCCAAAATTGGGTTTAGGGTATAGAGTTAAGGTATAGGGTTTAGGGTATAGGGTTAGGGTATATGTTTAGGGTTTAGGCCCTAAAAACCTAAAAAGAAGAAACGCAAAATTGGGTGTAGGGTATAGGGTTAAGGTATAGGGTTTAGGGTAAAGAGTTAGGGTATAAGTTCATGGTATAGGGTATAGGGTTTAGGGTTTAGGGTATAGGGTTTAGGGTTTAGATCAGATATCTTATTTATATTATACCTAATGTATAGATTAGAGAATGAATTCTTTTAATCTAGATTTTTTTCATAAAAATAAAAAAAACTGCATGATTCTTGCAAATTGATTGAAATATGTTAGTGTTAGAAGAAAAACTCATAATCAAGGTATTTAAGACAACATCAATTAAACTTATTTATTATATTTATATGTTATAGTTGAATGATGACAATTGTGTAAAATTTAGAAAAAATAGGACATAATATTTATCATAATTGATACATCTTAGATGTTTATCGGATATGAATATTAGATGAGTTTTATTTAAAATCACTCTTCAAAATTAAGTGTATATGAAAATTCCCCTTAATTTATACACAACAATAATCTTCTTAATATAGAATTGACTTCATGCAAGTACCTCTCAAAGTCCTTCTGGACAATGGTTGTAGCACATTAGAAGCTGCGTAAACGTTACTCCTACAATTGGTTCAATTCTTCAAGATAGACATGCTATATGCACAACCAGAAGTCGAAATCTGCAAATCTAGAATGCAGATCTGCTAGTTGATCCTGGAAGACACAATAATTAATAAATATATCAATTAGTCTTTGGACAATGTTCAAGAAAATGAGCCTATGAGTAGTTGATATTATAAACATATGACTGCAAATATGCCTGCATTCTTTTCATGCATACACTAGTAAACTTAAATGAAATTAGATAACTTATTAAATGCCTTGCGGAGGAAGCAATGCTGATTTAGACTCTCCAAATACTACTCTTCTTGAATTTTTGCAGTTCCCATGAGGTAGCTATGACCAGCCAAAAAAAACAGAATGCAGGGCATGCACCAATGTGAGGGACAAGGGATAAAGCAGAAAGGATACTACTGTATCCAAAGAGGAAAAATATTTCAGAAGCCAGCGAGATCACCTATACAATGCAAACAACAGTGAGAATCAGAACCTCTGGTGAGATGTCCCATTTCAACCCGTTGAAGTAAACAATGCCCAAGAGAACTAATAGGAAGAACAGATTACTGGTGTCATGAACAGATCACCATTACAGATAGCTGCACCAAGAAATTTAGACAAGAACTTTCTAAGTCATTAGACAATAGACTTGTGATATTCAAAATGACAACCAAAAGACATAGATGTAGAAAACAGAAAATGAAGCTGTGGCCTGAAAATTAATCGGAAATAAAACTCGGACAGTGCAAACGAGACTGTTCTCTGCATCTTGTCGCAAAGCATCTTAAGTACTGAGGTTCTTTAGCTATAGCTAGTAGCTAAAGGTAGCAGAAAGAAGGTTGCAACTAGTGGCATTCGAGATATCATCAATAGCCTATACCTATGGTTCAGCAACAGCAGCAGCAATTGAAGTTCCCAACAATAACATCATTGCTGCTTTGAATGAGATCCACTTGGGGATGTCAAAACCTGTCTTCCCTGTTATTATTGGACACCACCATGTAGCATTTTGGTTTTATCCCATGTATATATAAATATAATACGATTAAGTTATTCCCAGTAGTTACACACTAGTTTAAAGCTTTGTAATCTTATACTTTTGGAAGCTGGTAAAGAAGTGATTTGTTATCGTGGGTTGGTTGGGATCATTAGAAGCATACAGCGTACCCTTTACCCCAAACCATTTTGTCATACCCTACACAAACTCCTCACTAAGGTTGGTAATTTTGTATTACCAGACAAATCAAAAAGTTTCATAATTGTATTCAAATGATCATCATTCAGTTTCAAACCTACCTCTCAGATTAAAATTTTGATGATCAAATCTCTAACTTCATCACCGGACACACATCCACTTTCATCTTTGTCAAGGTCGTTCTACAGTCTGAGATAGAAGTGAAATCTGTTATTCTTTTGTCTTTACATAATTCAGGGTGTGTTTTGCCAAAAATAAAGCAGTCACAGGAATAATGACAAACAAAGAGATAGAGAAGAAAAGTTCCAGAAAATAACCAACTTCTCCAGACGTTCTCTGTTATATTCACCATTGCTGATTAGAGCCCTCCTGGTGCACAAGAATTTAAGTACATTAAGATTCCTGACGTAACTTGCGCCGTGCTCTAGATATTCATTGCGAAAAGATGAAAATATGTATGTCACATCTATTTTGAAAGAAGCAAACCATGATGATTGTAAAAGAGCAAGACAATTACCTTGAAGAGTACAATGGCTTCCAGAATCCCACCGAGGACATGAAAATTGGCTCCAATTAATAGCACCATAAACCTCAAAATTAGCTTCCCTCCAGCAGCCACAAATGATTCTGTTAAGATACACAGAATTCAATACCCACAAAATCAAGAAAAGTTTCTCAAAAATCGTAAAAGAACATGATGGCAACGCTTTACATTATCAGTAGTTCAGTACAACAACTGCTATCTGAACCCAAATTTTCGCTTCAATAATTGATGAGAGAACCAAAGTGCAGCTTTCTAAAAACTTCATAGAGATGATTTCTCTTAATGCAATACTCAAAAAAAGAGAATGAACTGATGAGGATATATATATATCTGCAGCTTGATTAATGTGTATCCTTTGTATTGAGGTTATAGAACAGCTAGCTGATAATGTAACTTTGTTGTAAACTTGAGCACACTATCATAATTCTCATGATCCCAGTATTTTCAACTCTGGGTAATTCTATGCTTGTGTCAATATACTACCATTCAAATCCGAGGATCTTCCGATGCAACTTGATGTACACAAATGTCGAAATACTAAACATTATAAGAAACTAATGAGCAATGACCTAACAATATCTTGGTTCTCATTCTTGAATAAACACTATGGCAAAAGCAAAATCCAGAAAGCTCAAGATACCAACTCATAACAATGCATTAATGCTCATTTTTACTTAAGTAATTGTTGATACCCGAAAAATCATGTCATCAATTAATATTTCATCACGCAATAATTTCATGCAATCTTAGGTTAAATCCTTGATTTAACCCAAGCAAACATACTCATGCATTCATGTGGGCCAAAGCCGCATACACGCATCATTGGGGCTTGTAGAAGTGGGTATGGTGTGGATGGTTACGGAGGCACATAACGCTCGTCCGCCGATTTAATGTTGTTAAGAAGTTTCGATCTTGGGCCACTCAAGCCCGACGACTTAAGTCGGCGACGAATCGGTGAAGAACGTGAGAATTTGACTACTCATCTTTTAAACCCAAAATATCTTTAAATCCAAAACCCAACACCCTTTTTCTTTTAGAAAGCCCACACTCTCTTCTTTTAGGAAAAACCCAATCCCTTTCTGCATTCCCATTGTTGAAACCAGATACCCTTTTATTTTCTTCCCCGCAGCAGTACGACGACAAGCTTTGCACAACAGAAAAGTACCATTCATTCCCAATCTGAGGAAGAAGAAGGTCAGTGACTGGTTCCAAGGTAGCTCTTTCATCCTTGGATGACGAAATTGTGGGATTCAAGCTACTTGGTCCGCCTCATTCCAGGATTTCCGTCTCTGCAGCCGCCCTCGCAGCGCCCCTGCAGTGAGTCATCTCTTCCATCTCTCAAGGTCAGCCTCTCTCTGCCAGCTCTTAAGGCTAAGATCATATGCTTGAGAAGAACAATCCTTTTACACAGTGGATTAGGCATCGTGACCCATCGCAAAACCCATCAATTGAACTCTATAAGAAGAGAGGTTTGGGAGCTGCAAAAGGATCAAGCAACAACCTAGAAAAATCCCCAAACACTCAAGCTTTCATGCCTTTCAAGCCTCCAAGCCAAAACCCCATTTCCAGCCATCCTTCAATCCCCATCCTTGAAACCCATATCCTTACCAGAAATCTAACCCTAAAACTCAGTCCAATTTTCATCACCGCAGTGTGCCTTTAGCTCCCACGCCGGCTCACGTTACAAGCTTCTTTCGTCTTTGAATCACGCACAAGATTAACTCAGTAATCCAAATATTTGGGTTAATTTTGGCCTAGTTACATTTCAAATCAAAAAAGACGCTCACAGTAATACAAACAACAATGTGAACAAGAATATAATTTACAATCCCTAAACAACAATGGGCCATAACTAAGAGAAGAATCATAATTATCCTTGCAATACAATTTAGGGCTGATTCTAAAGTACCCAAATCAATCATTAGATTTCATCATAATGCCAGAAGTGAATCAAGTCAAACAGAACACAAAAGGTTGGGAATTTTCTGATATATTGAACAAACCCCAAGTCGGGTATATATACAAGCACAGTTCTAACCCTAGAAAGAAACTAATTACACCGAAAGATTTACATAATCCTAGTTGATTACAGAATATACATCTTCCCAATATACTAGGATTGAGACTCACGTTAACATTCCTCCTCAAGTTGGCGCATACAAATCTTGAATGCCCAACTTGTCAAGTGAGTCACTGAACGCCCTGGACGACACAACTTTGGTAAGGATGTCAGCTAGCTGCTTCTCCGAATGAACAAATGGGAACGAGATTATGCGAGCATCTAGCTTTTCCTTGATGAAGTGTTTGTCAATCTCTACATGCTTTGTCCGATCATGCTGAACATGATTATGTGTAATTTCAACCGCATTAGTATTGTCACAGTGAAGAGGCATTGACCATTCCTACTTGAAACCCAAACTCTTTAATAAACTTCTCAACCATAACAACTCACAGACTTCTTGAGCCATACCTCTGTACTTAGCTTCTGCACTAGAACGGGCCACCACATTTTGTTTCTTGCTTCTCCAAGTGACTAAGTTTCCACCAACAAATGTAAAATAGCCAGAAGTAGAACGCCTGTCAGTGATGTTCCCTGCCTAGTCCGTATCAGTGTAACCACTAGTCCTCAAATGTCCATGCTTACGAAACACCAAACCTTTTCCAGGAGCAGACTTTAAGTATCTCAAGATTATCATCAAAGCATTCATGTGATCTTCACTAGGATTGTGCATATATTGATTCACCACACTAACAACATAAGCAAGATCAAGTCTAGTATGCGACAAGTAAATTAATCTTCCAACTAACCTTTGATATCGAGATTTGTAAGTCGGAACTTGATTAGGATACTATGCAATCCGATGGTTCTGTTCTATCGGTGTATCAACTGGTGTACAATCAAGCATACCGGTCTCTGCTAGCAAATCCAGAACATATTTTCTTTGACTCAGCATGATACAGTCCTTGTTCCTGGATTCCCAAGAAATACTTTAAATTCCCAAGGTCCTTCATCTCGAATTCAGAAGACAACTGATCTTTTAATCTTCTAATTTCACAAATATCATCACCTGTCACTACCATGTCATCTATGTCACGCCTCGACTCTTAAATTTTACCTTATTTACTGGTTTAGAATTAATAAGAGTTTTACCGTTTTCGTCAATAAGTTTATAGTTTAATTGATCCCCATAGAGGTTTTGGGGGACGATTATTTCAAAGGAATTATTTATAGGAAAAAATTATGACGACGGTAAAAACAGTAAATTTTGGCTAGTAAAATGTAATTTTTATTGGGGTGTTGAATTTTTTAAGTGGGTTAAATGGCGCTGTGGACCGGTTGGGCCAAGTCCAACTCTTTTCCTCTCTCTCTCTTCTCTCTCCTCCCTCCCGCTTCTCTCTCCCTCTCCCTCCCGGAAAAGTTTCCCGAGCCCGACCACCGCCGTCCGGCCACCGTTCGCCGTCGTCGTCCGGCCACTGTTCGCCGCCGCACCGGTCCCAAACGGTCGGCCCCCGACCCAGCTTTCATCCTAGACCGGTGAGAGGCCGGAGCTGCTAGGCTCAAAAGGAAGCCCTCCTCCCGTACGTTTATCCCTCCAAAGGATTCGCTCCCCCTTGAGCTAGGTAAGGAGAAATCGGTGATTGAAATTATAGGACTTATTAGATGTTTCGTTCGATTGACATAGTTAGGCTTGGAATTGGTGTTTGTGCTAGTTAGGAAAGTTGTAGAGGAGATTGAGAGGAAAATGCTGTCAAAATTTGGTAGCTATTGGAGGTCGCCGGAGTCGGCTGCCGGCGGAGCCGCCGCTGTTAGGGGGATTTTTATGGTTTTAGATGTGGAATATTAAGGGGAGATTAATGATGTGAATTTTGGAATTTTTGGAGGAATTTTGGATAGGTTTGGAAATTGTTAAAGTTTGGTAATTTTGACGGATTAATAGAGTAGAATCCGGCCATTGGTTTGATGTTGTTTAGACTGTGGAAGGTTGCGTTAAGGCTGCCGTTATTTTTCCGGTGAGGTTGGATAATATTGAGTTAAGAACGGCAAAGTTAGGCAAGGATGAGCGTGGTTAAGGCTCACAGTTAATTTTGCCTATTTTGATTAAATATTGGATTTTTAAGTTGGGAAATTAATTATATATTTGGAACAGGACGTGAGGAGACTTGAGCAGAAGAGGCCTCAGACCGACATCAGGCTTAGGCCTAAGTTGTGAGTGGACCTTTGTTTTAAATATTATGCCAGCAAAAAGATTTATTGATGATTATTTTCTTTTGTTGGAAAATAACCGAAATTGAGAATTTCGGTGATTATATATTTATATATGGATGTTTATGAGGATAGTATGTATATAAATAAATGCTAGCTAGCTATACGTGCTTTTCCACCATAATGAGGTAAAATACCATTATGGTGTGACGTGAGCGTTAAACGCAATCGTAGTAGCCCTATATGAATATAATAATGATTCATATAGGGAGTATGCACGTATATAAATACACCCATCTTTTCCGCATAATGAGGTAAACTTACATTATGGCGTGACATGAGTGTTAGACGCAAGCGTAGTAGACTTGTATGAATTTCTATTTTCTTATATTTTCTCATAAGAAATCATACAAGGAGTATGACGAGTGTAAATATATATATATATATATATATATATATATATATATATATATATATATATATTTTTTAGCCTGAGAGGCTGTATTTTATTAAATTTTGGAGACTAGCCGGAGCTAGTCAGATACTTGCCATTTTTGAGCTGTCGCATGCAGCATAATTTCTATGGAAATTAAATTGGGGAATCATAAATATTTCCACTCTAACGTTTTCAAATGTTTTCCCCTGGGCTCTTCGTTTTTAAAATACCCAGTCTGCAGAGTATGAGTTGGTACTAGTAGGAGGAGACGAGGCATAGTCACCCATCTTTCAGCCACCTTTCACTAGTAGGTTACCTGTTTAACCTACTAGGGTAGTTTCCTGCTTCCGTTGTTTTTAGTAACTCTGAATACTCTTGGGATTATTGTATAATTATTTCAATGAAGTGTGCTAAGATTCATGTTATTTTATTTGGATTATTTTTATGGGTAATTCATGGATTCTCCGGATTAGAGTTGCCCATTTTCAAGGGAGGTTTACCGAGTGCTTCAGTAAATTTTCCTTGGAGGTGGACCCCGCAAGACTTACTTCGGGTTTCAGGGTGAAATTCGGGGTGGGTCTTGACAATCTACATAAATGATCAAGGCAGTAAGCTTACCCTGTCGGTGTTTCAGGAACAAAGTATGATCTGAGTTACTCTGCCTATACCCAATCTTCTTCATGAAAGACGTGAACCTTCCAAACCAAGCTCTTGGAGATTGCTTCAATCCGTATAGAGACTTTTTTAATCTGCACACCACCTTCTCGCCCGTAGAAGTATTATATCCTGGAGGAAGATCTATGTAAATTTCTTCATTCAAATCTCCATGAAGAAATGCATTCTTCACATCAAACTGTTGCAGGGGCCAATCCAGATTAGCTGCCAAAGACATGAGGACTCGAATGGTATTGATCTTTGCCACAGGTGCGAACGTCTCATCATAATCCACCCCATATTTTTGAGTGTATCTTTTTGCAACCAACCTTGCTTTATATCTGTCAACTGAGTCATCTGCATTATGCTTCACAGTATAAACCCATCTAAAAAAACGGTCTTCTTTCCAGGTGGTAATGGCACCAAATCCCAAGTACCATTTTTCTTGAGAGCATCCATCTCAACCTCCATTGTTTTGGCCCACTTCTCCTCCTTGATTGCATCCTGCACTTTACTAGGAAGAGACACAACAGACAATTGATTCACAAAGGCTATATAAGGTTTAGACAATCTATGAGTTGACACGTAGTTGGCTATAAGATACTTAGCTTTAGCTGACAAGAAAGGCTCATATTTTTTAGGAGGTTGACTACGGGTTGACCTAGCAGGCAAGACCCTACTTGATTCAGGGACATTGGAGGATGACAATGGAATAGTACTACATACCTCAGGTGATGACAAGCCAGGAGAGATCGTTGATGTAGGAGGAGAGACTGAACTTGCATATACATCTTCAACAACTAGCCGCTGATTACTATTGAATTCTCCTCCTTTCGACGTGTCGGACAGTTGTTCGTCATGTTGAACACTTTTAGAACAGGGAACAGACGCCTTAACTTGGGTAGGTTCAACAAATTGAACCACTTTTTGAGGTTTCAGAGTATTATCTCTCGGATTCTGGATCTAGTCGGTGACAGGCCGAAGATCCTTTTCAGCGGGGTTACTGTCAACAATTACACAATCTTCTAGTTCTCCAAATTGATCTTCATAAAAAACATGCTTCTCCTCCTCACTTGGAGATACCGTAGGAGAAAAATAGCACAGGTCTTCACTAAATGTGACATCCATGGTGACATAGAATCGTTGAGACGGAGGATGGTAGCACTTATATCCTTTCTGATGGGATCCGTATCCAACAAACACACACTTAAGGGAACGAGCCTCCAACTTAGATCTCTGATTTTTGTAAAGATGAAAATAGGCCACACAACCAAAGACACGAGCAGGAAGTTTGTTGAGAGATGAAATAGTAACATGTTCAGACAATACCTCAAAGGGAACCCGATTTTGAAGAGCTGCGGATGGTAGATGGTTGATAAGGTGAGAGGCATACAACACAGCTTCACCCCATAGATATTTAGGTAGATTGGCACTGAGTAAGAGAGTTCTTCCAATATCCAAGAGGTGTCGATTTTTCCTCTCAGATACCCCATTCTGTTCTGGTGTCTGAGGACAAGTAGTCTAATGAACAATTTCCTGTTGCTGAAAATAGTCTCGGAAAGAGTGGTTAACAAACTCTCCTCCATTGTCAGATCGAAATATTTTCACACAAGCATCATACTGAGTTTGGATGAGACTATGAAAAGCGGTGAAAGCTGAAAACACAACATCCCTCTTTTTCAATAACACAACCCAAGTTCATCTTATAAAGTCATCAATAAACAAAACAAAGTACTTCATTCCTCTCAATGTCAAATTCTTCAAAGGCAGAACTAGAAGAAAAACTAGGAGAATAATTGGATTTATGACTCTTAGCAAAATCACAAGTTTCATAATGGAGACTTGACTCTTTTATTCCAAAAAACAAAGATGGCATCGACTTCTTCATGACTCCAAAAGATGGATGACCCATTCGGCAATGCCATAGCCAAATTTCTTTTACTCGATCAGAACTCAATGTCATGGCAACGGTTGGTGACAGTGCTCTTGCTTCCCCGCTGTACATGCAATCCAAGTGAAACAGTCTTCCCCACAGATCCCCCTTGCCTATTATCGCCTGAGATGACAGGTCTCAGAAGATAACATACATAGGGAAAAAGGTTACAGAGCATTTGTTTTGTGAAATCAATTCAGAAACAGACAATAAATGATGTGATAGAGCAGGAACATAAAGGACTTTGTTTAACACAATTGTTGGAGTAACTTGAATTGACCCTATACCTAGGACCGGGAAGGACACCTCATATTAGGTTCTAAAAACTGAACGGCGGAGATGTGGATACGTGACCGATAAGTGAGCCAAAAAAGAACCTTCACACTTTAATTTCATAGCGAAGCTTCGCTCTGGTAAAACAATGTCACAATTGATCCTACACCACGAAATATGTTCGTTACTTTAGTATTGTGGCGACGAAACAGTTTTAGTCACCTAACCAACTTTGCGACGAAACTGTTTTCGCCAGATTACCAATTTTGTGACGAAACAGTTTTCGTTAGCTAACCAATTTTGTGACAAAATAGGTTTCGTCAGGTAACCAATTTTGCGACGAAATAGTTTTCGTCATCTTAGTAAGGACTAAGATGACAAAATATTTATTTTCGTCACCTAAGTGCTCTCACCACCGCCCTTAGATGACGAACCTTAGATGACGAAATATTTTCGTCACGTAAGAACTTTTTTCTAGTAGTGATAAGAACTGTATGTTTAGATATATACATATACAGTCCGGATCCAAAGAGGACGTCCGCATTGGGCTTAAAGTGCGGACGTCCCTCCGTTCTCCACCGAACGGCTCCGATGACGGCGCGGCTCCACCCGAGCGGACTCCAACGGCATCCCCGACCACTTTTTCTTCCTGGCGAGATCGATTTGAAGGTCTGGGCAACAACCTCCACCCAAAACTTCACACAAGATCGATCTCGCCGGAAAACTGGAATACGGCAGACTCGCCGGGGAGAGAAAGTGGTTGGGGACGCTGCTGGAGTCTGTTTGGGTAGAGGTGCGCCGTCGTCGAAGCCGGACGGTGGAGAACGGAGGGACGTCCGCACTTTAAGGGCGTGCGGACGTCCTCTTTGGATCCTCTCCGTATATATATATATATATATATATATATATATATATAGTTCATATCCATAGTGAAGCTTCGCTCTGAAATTAAAGTGTAAAGTTCATTATTTGACTCACTTTTTCGTCATATTTCCACATCTCCACCGTTCAGTTTGTAGAATCTAATGCATAAATCACTTCTGCAAAGTTTCATCGAATTTGATGATCATTTGGATTTTCATAATCGTTATTTACAAAAACAGTTCTAGTTAGACAGATTTATGGTCCGTTCATTGATTTAATCTAATTCGGTACCTTAACAATCATCAAGTTGGATGAAATTTTGTAGCAATGATCTATTCATTAGTATCAATAAACCGAACAATGGAGAAGTTGAAATATGATCGAAAAGTGAGTCAAATAAGGTCTAGTTTGGTACAACTTCGCTTTAAAAAAAATCAGTTTTTATTTAAACTTCTAGATTTTATTGTGTTTGGTAAACTAAACAAAAACAACTTTTTTTTGAAAATTATAGGTAAGTGGAAGCATATTTTATAAGCAATCTTGTGGTTGCTTTTCAAAGTTGTTGTCAATAAAAACTAAAAAAAAAAGGTATTTTATGTCTTGACGGCAGTTTTAAAAGTATCATTTACCAAACAGAAAACTGTTTTAATTCACAACTGATTGGATTCACAGTAGAACAGAAACAATTTTTATAAAAAATCACAACAATCCCAAACTAGCCCTAACTCTATCAAAATCACTACAAAATGGGATAGACATTTATTTTCTTATGTTATTAATGTTTTATAGTTATAATTTTTTATAGCGTAAGACTTATGCCTTGTGCATTGAGGCTTACGCCTTGGTGAGGCTCTCCTGAAAACTCTTCGGCTATGTCTCAGTCTTTTAAAACATTGATGTCGACTATATATCGGTCAATTTTGTTTGTCACCTTACATAAATGAAAAGACAATATTTCTTGTGTTTCTAATAAATTACTTCAAAATTTGAAATGTTTTAACAGAGAGTCGTTCGACGTTATGTAAGTCATGAACTATTTTAACAGTTTTCAGTCAAGCAATGACTAATTTAACGACTATGGATGGATGCTTGTTTGATGAGCTTCAAAATTACATGATTGTTCAAAGTTAGTCCCACATGCGTCCAGGCAACCTGTTAGGTGCCACCTAAATACTTTCGCTCTCAATTTGTATGTTATTCAAATTTGTATGTATGTTAGAAAGATAGAAGTAGTCCATGGTCCTATTGAACGGGATTTTGACAATGAGACTTGCGATCGATATTTATTATATATGATCACAATTGACAGAACAAGTATGAATCCTGCTTGATGATCGGAACCATTCAATAACGTTAGTCTCTATTCAAAGATGATCGATGGAGACAATTAACATTAATCTTGTGAATTTTGGCTACCAACTAGCTAGTAGTACTCTTAATGATACTTCCAGATATATAGTACTCTTCCATCAATTAATCTTCATTTCCTTACTGTTATTCTATGTATTTTGTCAAAAATGAATCTCAAGGGTTTACCATTTCCTTACTGGTACTACTGGAAGCTATTGGTTCTAGACCTGGTTGTTTCGAAGTAAACAATCTAGAACTACAGGTTCTGTTCTACCTTCCAAGATTCTTAAATTGCAGAACTACTGACTGATGACTCGGTCCAGGTCAATCCATCCAGCAGTACCTACAATTACTAGGAAATGTTTTCGACATATGCAGCTCCCATAATTTGGAATATAGCAGAGAATAGAGATGCATATATGATTATGATTATGCATTCGTAGCGAAATTGCAAGTGAATAATGGAGTAAACAGAAGATCGAAAACCCAAAGTGTACGAGTTGAATTTTATTCATACTATTGACTAGTACCCAAGACAAAAAGGAGAGAATGAATCTAAAGCTGACCGAGTAAAAACCGTGGTAGATAGCTAGTCAGCAAATTCTAATGCATATAAATACCAAGTGATGGCTCATCATGTACTTAGGAAGAGAGTGAGATATAGAGCTTAATTAGCTAGCTAATACAAATTAACTAACATGAATAAGTTTGCTCCTCTAATTTATTTTGTTATCATAGTTCTAGCATTTAGGCCAATTACTCCCAGTACAGTGAGGAACATTGAAGCAGCTGGAACGGGCATCGTTGTTAATATTGGGGCAATTATAGATAATTGTTCTCGGATTGGCAAAGAAGAGAGAGTGGCAATGGAAATGGCAATGGAAGATTTTTATGCCAATAACAATCAGAGATTTGTTCTGCAAATTAGACACTCCAAGAGGGACCCCATGCAGGCGGCTCTTGCAGGTTAGTTTACCTTCTTTCTTCAAGATATATGGTATGTGATATTGTGGGTAGAATTGCAAGTTTGAATCTCATATTTTTATTGCTAGCTAGCTAGTATTGGCAAAAAAAATAAAAAAAATAAAAAAAATTGTAGGCTTCAAAATTAAGTAGTGAAGTGGTCGCATCTCCTTGAAATCCTTTATCAGGATCATAGATTCTTTAATCAGGATCTTGTTATAAACAGAAAAGTCTCAAGTTTAAGCCTCAATTATCTCTTGCATGGTCACGTAGTGAATAAGGATCTTCATGGTAACATAATTTTGGAACTAATATCTAATTAAGGTCATGGTAACATAATTTTGGAACTAATATCTAATTAAGGTCAAGACAAAACATAGCTAATTAGAGCAAATTCATGCTTTTAATCTCATCAACATGTATCGAGTGAAAGGCCACATAAACTTCTTGGTCACCATGCAAATATAAGAGACGAGTGACACGTTTAATCTCAAATACAAATTTGAATTCATCAATATTATTCTACATGCAGCTAGAGATCTCATAGATATGCAAGATGTTCAAGCCATTCTAGGAGCGGATACATGGGAAGATACATCATTAGTCGCTGAGGTTGGCAGTGAGAAGCAAATCCCAATTGTTTCTTTTGCCGAGGCTACTCCAAACTGGGCAACAGAGCTCTGGCCCTCCCTAGTTCAAGCTTCTCATGATGAGCTAAAGCAAATAGAAGCAATAGCTGCTATAGTTAAGTCGTTTGAATGGCATCAGGCCACTGTTATATACCAAGATAGAGATTCTTCGTCCAACGAAATTTTGCCTCGCCTCTCTCTTGCCTTGAGACAAGTTGGTGCAGAAATTAGCCAGCTCGTACCTCTTCCACCTTTCGGCTCTTCTTCATTAGTCAAAGCGCTTGAGAAGCTTCGACAAGACCAGTATAGAGTTTTCATCGTTCATTTGTCTTTGCCGTTGGCATTGCAACTATTTGATAAGGCTAAAGAAATGAAGATGATGGAAAAAGACTATGTATGGATCACCACAGATCCTATTACTAGCCTAGTCCATTCCTTCAATGCCTCCACCATTTCCACAATGCAAGGGGTTATCGGAGTCAAGAGCTACTTCCCGGAAAGTGAGAGTACCCAATTTCACGGTTTTCGTCGAAGATTTCGTAAAAGGTTCAGCTCAGAATATCCTGAAGAGGAAAACAATGAACCTGGGGTCTTCGCAGCACAGGCCTATGATGCTGCAACGGCAGTGGCTCTAGCAGTGACACAAAGAAAACACAATGGGAAGCCCTTGTTGGAAAATATTCTTCAAAGTGATTTTCATGGTTTAAGTGGAAAAATTCAGTTCACTGACCAAAAATTACCACCACAACAAATGTTCCAGATCATCAATGTGATCGGAAAGAGTTATATAGAACTCGGATATTGGTCAGATGGATTAGGCTTCAGACGGACTGTCGGGGGAAATGATACAATCGGCTCATCCATGAAAGATTTTGGACCAGTGTTTTGGCCAGGGGGGCCTCTCTATACTCCAAAAGGATGGACTGTATCAACAAGTTCAAAGCCATTGAAAATCGGCGTGCCTACCGGATCAACATTCAAACAGTATGTAAATGCAGAAAAAGATCCTTCGGAAAATAATTTCTCATTCAGTGGGGTTGCAATTGATCTCTTCAAAGAAACCCTGATGGAGCTGCCTTATCATTTGCCATATGATTTCTTTCCATTTGATGGCACATATGATGCTATAGTGCAGCAAATTTATTCTAGAGTAAGTGACTTACTTCATTCTCCTTTCCTTATCAACCTGATTAGTTCCAACGTATACATATGTTTAATTATGTCTATTTTTATTTTTGACCAACTCTAATGAACCTTGACTTGAAATTGTCTGTGCATTGAAGCAGGAATTCGATGCTGTAGTTGGTGATGTAGCAATAGTGTCGCGAAGATATCAGTATGCAGAATTCACACACCCCTATTCTGAAGCAGGATTGATGATGATAGTTCCAGTCAGGTTCAAAATTTGCAACAAAGCATGGTTATTCATGAAGCCTTTCACACAAGCCATGTGGGCGCTCATAGTCGTCATCAATGTCTACAATGGTTTTGTTGTCTGGTTGATAGAACGAAACCACTGCCCTGAACTCAGAGGTTCTCTGCCAAATCAAATTGGAACCTTGATTTGGCTTTCCTTCACCACTCTATTCTCCTTACATGGTAACTAATCCAAATTTTAATCTTAATCATTTCCCTCTTCATATATTGGACCATAACGTGCCTAATACTCTTAACCAATTTGATTTTGTATAGGAGAAAAGCTGCATAGCAATTTGTCAAGGATGACGATGGTTGTCTGGTTATTTGTCGCACTAATCATCACACAGACGTACACCGCCAACCTCACCAGCATGCTCACGGTGCAGCAACTTGAACCAGCTGTAGCAGATGTTGATGCACTTCTACAGAGCAATGCCGTTGTTGGTTATTGTAAAGGATCCTTTGTTTCTATGTATCTAAATGAAGTCTTGCGATTTCCCCGTAATCGCATTCAGGAGTTTAGTTCTCCGGAAGAGTATGCAAAAGCCCTCAAAAGCAAAGCAATTGCTGCTGCTTTTCTTGAAGTCCCTTTTGCCAAGATATTCCTCGGACAATACTGCAAAGATTTTGTGTCGGTCGGGCCAACATACAAAGTCGGAGGATTTGGATTCGTAATTCTCTACCAATCTTTTCTGCACATGAATTTTTAAACTATTAAGTAATAGACTAATAGCTGCTCATGATTAAGAATTCTTATCTGGTTTGTGTGACGTAATTATGCCAGGCATTTCCAAGGGGGTCACCATTACTTCCGAGTGTAAATGAAGCAATGCTGAAGGTGACCGAAAGTGGTAAGCTTCGACTGTTGGAGAACAACATGCTGGCAACTCAGAAATGCTTGGATGCAGAAACAGATGATAGTACCCCAAGTCTAAGCCCCAGCAGCTTTTGGATACTATTCATATTCTCAGGAGGGACATCAACCATTTCTCTTGGGGTTTACATTTTCCATATTTATAAATCGATAATGTTGGCTGTAATCAACCAATGTTTGACCCCAAATATGCAGAGGTTCTCAAGAAGAGATAGTGACATTAATCCAGAAACTCCGACGAATTATGCAAATGGCCCTAACTTGCAGGTTCTGGTCTAAGTACCAGAAGGGTTTTGACTTCTGGATTAATGTACTTGAGTCCTGTTCCCTAAGACCTCGATCTGGACCATTATAGCAGCTTGACACAAAAACATGTAACTAGTAAAGTATCAAAGAAGTTTGATCGTGTAAGAGCATCTTCAATATATGGAAGTGTTAGATTTAGTTGCTACTGCACTTGTACTCGTCTAGTCCTGCTACTAAACTCTGTACTTTGTCAATCCTGCTACTACACCCAGCTAGAAATTTATCTGCTACTGCTTTGAGATTGAGATGAAATCAGGATTACCTTTGTTATCTTCTTCTTCTTTTTTTTCTTTTTTTTTTTTGGAAAAACTAACTTTAAATTGCTACTGCTTCAAAAACTAAGACACAATTTATTGTTGCTGCTACTACTGTCGTTGCTGCTACCGTTTCGTTGTTGCTGCTACTATTGTTGTTGCTACTCTACTTGGCTCGGTCTCTGAACTACATCTCTGAACCACATACCGAATATTCAGATAAAATCAATTAATTCCAGAGCTTTCCTCAGATTTCAACACTACATTTTGAAAGAAATTCTGAGCATCTGATAACCTTCTTTGTAACCCAAAATTAGTCGTCGAGGTGCTTCAATTTTGTATAAACACCAGCACATAAACAAGTAACTTTTGGGTGCCTTTGTTTTCAGTGTCACTAATCCAGCAAGCGCATATACTTACCCCAGGCAATGGCGATCACAAACAAGAATACGCACCCCATGGAACTCCCACCAATAGTCCACATGAACTTCTTATTTCCCGTTTTCAGTTCTTCATTGAACAGTTCAATCCCTATATTCATTCCAAAGATTCCAGCAACAACGATAAACGCATTCACCACAAGTGTTGCAGTGGATAAAACAACTCCCATCTGCAGCAGCTGATTCTGTTTATCATCCAGCATTATGTTAATGTAATCCTCTGTGTCGTCTACATACTCCCTCAGCTGAAATTCCAAATCATGATTACAATAAAGAAAAGAAAAGAAAAAACAAGAAAATCATGATAGCTAATTTGAGTTGCAGATATACCGTGGATAAATTGTTTAGGGTGCCATCAATTTGGACAAAGTATGCCTCCAAAAGCATTTCTAGCTCCTCAACGTCCAGCTGCTTGCTTGTACCTGTACCAGTATGGCTGTTCCTGCAGATTTAGAAACGTACTAGTGATGTTCTTACATGATTTTCAAACTTTTTTCATATTCGAAATCGTAGAGAGAGATTGCTAGCTAGCTACATGCCTGTCGTCCGCTTCAGCTGCTTGATGAAATTCATCATCTATTTCATTTCTCATCTGCTCATTCATGGATGAAGTAGAAGAGTTCTCCAGGTCTGACTCAACAGAGAGCTTGTCAGTCAGATACATCTCAGCCATATCTTCATCATCATCCAGCAAATGTTCAATTTCATCCCTCACCTGCCAATCAGCATGTGTATACACATTCACATGAACAAGAGCATAGATAGTTATATACAGACTTACAGAGAGAACATTGACATGATTGAATTGTACCTTCTGAACACGTCCGGATATAGCAACCAAGCGGCTTTTGATTTGGCGCACACGTTCTAGATTCAAAGTACTAATCTTTGAACTCAGCTTATCCAAAGCTGGATGAGCTTCTTCCTCCAATCCCTTTGCCTGCGGTTTTTAAACCCATCTAAATTAAACATGGAAACAATGAAGTTCTAAATGCTATATCTATAAACATGGGATTCGTAGAGATTTACTTCATTTTCCAAGGATGTGCAAGCAGCCACAAGACAAGCCTCTAATGCCACAAACTCAAAGGGAGGAACCTTGGATCCATATAATTGATTCTTCACTTCTTTCCCTACTCCATCATGTGTAACTCTCAAACCCACTTGGAGAGTTCAGACGGCTCTCTTTTATCGGCTGTGACTCCCCCAAAATCATTCAACTTTAAATGTTCATCATCATTACCCTCCTATACATACACGTTTTCAGAAATGGGAAAGAAGAGATATGTATCATGAAATCAAATACCAAAACCCTAGTTGCAAACATAATGGCAAAAAACCTAATTACAAAAAAAAAAAAAAAAAGGAAAAATGCCCATTTAGTACTAATTTAAACCCCTTATTGTCAATTCCAATGAATTTAATATACATAAGCTCATTCCAATATAAGGTGTTATTATTTGTGCCTAAATACACAAATTTATATTAAAGTCGTAATAAAATAATAATTTTTGTATATTTTTAAGACAATTTTATCCTCACCACTTCAACATGTATAAAGAGAGAGAAAGTGAAAGAGTGAGAAGACTTTGCTGGAACCTTACCGGACTCCGGTCACCGGTTGCCGGAATTTCTTCGGTCACCGATTATTGACCCCTACTAACTCAGATTTTCTCCGGTCACCGGTAACTCGGTTACTGACCCCCAATAACTTCGTTACTGACCCCCAATAATCAGTTACTGACCCCCAATAACTGAGTTACTGACCCCAATAATCAGTTACTGACCCTCAATAATCAGTTACTGACCCCTAATAACTGGGTTACTGACCCCTAATAATCAGTTACTGACCCCTAATAACTTGGTTACTGACCCATAATAACTTAGTTACTGACCCCAATAATCAACTTATTTCAGCTTAATGTAATATAAAAGAAGAAATATCAGAAAAAAATCGAGTTACTGAACCTAATAATCGAGTTACTGACTTTTAATAACTTGATTACTGACCCTAAGAATAATAATAGTTACTGACCCAGTAATCATTCCCGATGAATAATTTTCCATATAAATTAGGCTCTAAATGCAAACAATTTCTACTTCTCTTACTCCACCACCAATATCTTCAATTCGTTGACCAGCCACTCAAAATCTCCTACCTCTTTCTTCACGGTTATCGACTCAAAACCAGCCACAACATCGCTTCTCCACCCGAGTTCCTCGACGCTTCCACGTCTTCCACCAGCAACCACCGGTACCGAAGAGAGAGCCGAGGAGAAGCAGGAGGCGGTGAGGGTGATTTCTCCGGCTAAAGCTGATGCCGTCCTCGATCTCGTCGCAGACGAGAAGGTTTTTCTCGGAGGTAGAGGCCGGCTGTGTTATGCTCGGTGATGCGGACCAGGCTGGCGGCGTCGTCCAGGAAGGATTTGAACTCCAACAAGTGTGCTTGGGTGACGGTGAAACGTGGAGCGGCGGCGGGCCGAAGCTTGGGCTCGTCGGTGTTTGGTCAGTCGGCGCCGGAAAAGTCGAAGAGAGAGAGAGAGACGGGAGAGAAATAGAAATAAGAGACGAGAGAGATGAGTGAATGAGAGAGAAAGAGAGAATGAAAATCATTGGATATTTCATTGCAAATGGGCTATACTACACTTTTTTTAATTAAATTGGACATTGTTTTAGTTGTTTCTGGGCATATGGGTATTTTCCCAAAAAAACAATTTTTGCGAATCATTAGCCATCCTTACAAACGATTATAAATCAGTACGAACCAAGACCATAAACCCTAAATTATAGTATCCAAATATTGAAAATAAAGGGTTTAGAGCCACGAAGAAACCATACTAATACTACAAGAAAAAAGAAAAGCCACAAAAGATTCTCAGAAGACGAGAGAAACTTACTTGTTGACGACGAACCAGCCTACGTTGAAGCTCGTCAACAAAGGGAGTGACAGAAAGGTCAGCGGAGTTGACTAACAAAACCTCTTGCGCAGTGATGATGGCCTTGATGTGCTCCAAGTTTATGACAATAGCTCTCTCTCGCCCCAGCACCGTCGACAGGCACTACAGAACCGGGTCGAGGATCCGGAGGTCACGTGCCGGCAGACCGGTGCGCCGCATGATCGCGTGTTTTCCGGCCTCCACGACTTGAGAGTTGCCGGCGGAGTCGATCACCAGCCACGCACGGACGCTTGTTGTAGACTTGATCCCTTTCTTCCTGGGCCCATGAAGGACCGCTAATGCGGCGGCCGGTGGACGGTGGGATCCGGCGGGGTCTTCTACGGCTGGAGGAGTTGACTTGGAGGGCTGAGGAAGAAGATGATGAGGTCTCATGGTGGCGTTGACTGTTTCTGCTGGAGGAGGATTAGGCGTATTTCACGTGAGACAAAGGCTACGGGGGGATTTGTAATATCGTTAGCATATTTATTCCAGGATTTCTTATCATCTAGTTTCCTTGCATTCTTTCACTCGTACATATTACGCTGAGTCGCTGACTACAAACTTTTTAACAACTTTTCAGAAAAGTTTTGATGTGTTGCCAAATATTAGAACGAAAAGTTTTTGGGAACTTTCGAAATCCCTTATATTTTCTTTCCCATGAAAAAGACAAAAACAGTACATTTTTACCGTTCCGTGAACCAAACAAAGCCCAAGTGTCGGTTTGTACTTTTTTGAATTAAATTGTAAAGAAGACAATGTCGAGCATGAGAGAAAGGAGCTTGTCAAGTTAGCCAAGGTGACTGCCTGAGAACCCAACTAGGTTTTCTCAACTGATTAAACCTCTTTTAGGAGGCAGGCAAGCCATCCTTGGCTACCAAACGAGACTCCATTTTTCATGGTTGACATCTCTTCTTGCTCCAGTATTGGGATGCCAATACAAAGTTTGACGACCCTCGATCTATTTATAGACGACATATGAAGAACACTATTAGTAATTTAGATTCGTATTTATATTGTTATTCTTTTCTGATTTTCTTATCTTTTGACCACCCTCATCAAGTTGACTACTGATCGACCATATGGATTATGGAATACATTCTCTAGCATATTGCTCTATCAACTGCTCTATGCGTTTTTTCTCCCTCCTCGATCTTTTTAGATATGTGGCAAGAAGACCAAACTACTATGAAATATCGATCCTATCCTTTCTCTCTAGCTAAGTAGCTATCTTAACTCTTCATGCATAATTATGACCACTTGATATGGTCAACCATATATTCGAGATCCCCCTTCCCATATCTGATTACAATTTCGGTGAAGAATATATTTGTTGGTTTGACTTTGTATTGGCTGGGAGAGATATATAGGGTCACATCACAGGGTTGGCTGTTTAATCTGGAGGAGGAGAAGATATATATGCCGCAAAGAGATCTTGGTTGACACTTGAAAGTTATCTAATTAATAATGTCCATGAAATTTCCAATATTTACAGGTCTGATTGCTTATTCCACGATTCTTCGACCAGTGTCCCTTGAACCGGACCGCTATAATGTTTTTTTAGCAGAGGACAGTACAATGAGAGTTAAGTTAGACTATGCTATCGATATTTGCTTCGATCCAGTAGCTAACTCTGATAAAGTGGAATGAATATGTTTAATTTATCTTCCACAGTACTGGACACTTGTTAGAAATTTTCTATGTAAGGTATGCAGTATATGTATTTATCATGAATTTGAATGCCTTCGAGTGGAGAGAATATATTCCTTCATGGCCCGTCAACTACTTTATGAGCTGATATCACTGAAAAGAACAATATAGCTGAAGATGAGGTAAATTGATGAAGGTATGTAGCAGAGATCAACTATGAGCGAACACGAATCTAATTATACCGATTGTCATTGTTATAAATAGAGGGCTCTTAAACATTGTATTGACATCCCAGTATCGGAGCATAAAATACATATATATTTCGAAAGAACTGAAGAGATGTCGATCATGAAAAAAGGAGTCTAGTTTGGTAGCCAAGGATGACTTGCCTGCTTCCTAAAAGAGGTTCAGTCAATTATCAAAACCTAGTTGGGTTCTCAGGCAGTCACCTTGGCTAACTTGACAAGCTCTTTTCTCTCATGCTCGACATTCTCTTGTTTAAATTTTAACTGTGCATAGTATCTATATACCTATTTATAATCTCATGAATTTGGAATTTTTATCATACAATAAGTTCATTCTGCAAGTGTTTATTAACGCATTTTTGGCATCGTTATGCAACTTATGCCAAATAGACACCGGTGTGCAAATCACCAGAATTAGGCTTCACTCAGACTACCGGTGTAAACGATACGAGCATATCCATGAAGCAGGACTCATAATGGCAGTTCCAGTTGGTTTGAAACTATATATGCAGCAAAGGTAGTTATTCATGTCTTGTCGTTTCACTCGTTTGGATGACAGCGGAGCCACTGCCCTGAACTCAGGTTCTCTGCTAAATCATACTGAAACCTTGATTTGGCTTTCCTTCATTTCTATATTCTCCTTACTCCTTACTCCTTAGTCCTTAAATGGTATAAAGTTTTAATCTGAAATTTTCCTTCTGCAGTGGATCAGATGATGTACCTAATACTATGCTAGCCGATTCGATTGTGCAAAGGAGAACACCTACATGGAAATTTATCAAGGATGAACATGCTATTCTGGTTGTGTGCACGAATCATCACAGGCGTGCAATGCCAACCTCACAAGTATGCTCACTCTGCAGCAACGTGAACCATCTGTGGCGAATGTCGACGCACTTTCATGGCTACAAAGCATGTTGGTTATATATAGTAGGGGATACTCTTTTTCGATGTTTTTACTTTTTAGAAAAGAAATCTTGCACTTCCACCTTAATCACATTCAGCAGTTTAACTTCCCCGAAGAGTCTGCAGAAGAAAAGCAATTGATGCTGCTTCTTCCGCCAAGAACTTTTCTTGAATAATACCGCAAATATTAGGTGTCAGTTGACTTGGACCAACAAAAAGAGTTGGAGGATTCCTATTTGTCGGTCTCTCAGTACCAAATCTACTTCATACTGTAAGTAACAAGTACACATATTTGGAAATTCTCTTCTGGTTTAAGTGATGTAAAATCCACAAGATATTAAATTGGGAATTTACATTTATCATTTACCATATAAAACAGTAAATAATTAGTAAATCAGACTTCTGTCTTTACCATTTAATACGTCAAATAGTGAAATGGTAAATAGTAATATTTTATACCACAGGGTAATTTTAACAAATTACCTTCATAAATTACCTGATTTACCAGAGGGGGTAAAGTTCTTTTTACCTTCCGGTGTGGACGAAACCCGGTTGACCCAACCGTATCCGGATAATCCGACCCCCAAATCTCGTGCTCTCCTCTTTGCGCTCCTCCTCATGACCGTGGTTCACGTCGGTTCGAGCCCACGACAGCAAATCCAAGGGGCGAGAGCGGCGGCTCTCCTGGTTTTCCAGTTTCTGGTGAGATTCGGCAAACCCAAGGGACCCAAACCGTCGAACTCAAGGCTGGGCTGCGGAGGCGTGCGAAACGGCGCTGAGAGCGGTGGTAGGGGACGCGAGCGCGGGTAGAGCAGCGAGGCAAGAGGTCGTCGAAGCACGCAGCGAAGCCGTTCTGGCGTCGGGGCTGGGCTAGGAAGCTGGGGTGGCTTCGGGCTGCATCGGGGGCAGATGGGCGTGCATCGGTTGTGTATGGCGCCGATCTGGGTGTTGGCCTGTTGTTGGAGGCGGCAGCATGCAGTGGCACGCCGGAAGCCTGGGGCCAGTACGACAGCTGGGGATCGGCTCGGGGTTAGGCACCCGGAGGGCGACGGCTGGTCAAACGAAGGTTTTTTTTTTCTTTGGCTAGTTACTCATTTCATCGAGATCCTCTTTATATAGAGGTCGATTACGTTTGTAATTACTGACTAATTAAGCTGTTACATCCGTTGATCATTAACATCTTAATTTACTCTTCATCACTTACTTTGACGAATGCACACTTAAGATATTTTTTCTTAAACACTTAAAATAATTTTTGAGCAACAATATTTATAAAACAGTTGAAAAAAAATACCCTTTTGGTATGGGAAATGACATATAAACCTCACCTGCATTCTTTCAATCCTTCCTCCTCTAATACGGCCTCATCGATCATCAACTCCTCAGTCCTCAACATCACCATCCTCGCTGCCACCCCATTTTTTCAATTTAGCAACCCCCATTTCATTTTCAATCCTGGCCCCCAATTTCAATCCTACTTTCATCGACAAAATCTATCACTTCATCTTCATACTTAGATTCCGAGTCCAGTGAGTCAATTGGAAACTCACCAAGGCCTTGAAGACACACTCTTGTCTTCTTGGTCTTCCTCTTCTCTGATCTTGACTAGGTGCACTTGGTTCATAAATGCCAAAATCTTCTTGACGGGGGGTTTCCGATCCCAACACCGTCTACAGTTTCTCTAATTTTTTATATCCCTTCTAATTCCCCAAGGCCCCAACAGATCTTCTTAGACCATTGCTCTGAAGAAGAGAAACAGTTGTATTACAGTGTCCCTTGGACGATGATTGTGGAAGTTAAACATTATTCCAGTCTAGTTAGTCCCTAGATCTCAGCTTGTCTGTTATTGACTTATCAATATGATAGCAATATCTTGAGGAACTTTAGACTTGGGAAACAATTTGAGGTAGGTTTAATGGTCAAAAGGTAGCAATAACTTGCCTGCCAATGAACTGCAATATATAATAAACATGCACCAAATATATTAATATTCTGAATAACACTCGAACAAGAGTAGTGTCATGCCATAATAAACCATTAAACCGAAGATCCTTGCTTATAAGTTCATTAGACAAATCTAGGAAAACCAGGTTACCAAGATCCATAATACTTGAATGATTAACTATAACCTTCAGAAATTAAGCCACACTGTCACCTTCAAACTAGTGGTGATGAGGATAGAACAGAGATACGCATAGGAGGATTTGGATCAAGGGGGACAGTAAATACAAAATCTCCTTTTGAAACCTCCCAACCCCCACGAGAGCATGTCATCCCATAGCCATTTTCACACAACACCCCCACAGAAATTTGATTCCACGCACAACCCGGAACGTGTTTCACGTCACGTAGAATCCATGTGACATTACTGGACAGTTTGAAGCGAACATCACCCTTACCCACAACATCCATGGAATTACCACCAAACGGGTAGACCTTGCCGAAATTGCCACTACTATAGTTCTCCATAATCTCCCGCTGTGCTGTAACATGATAGCATGATGCAGAGCTAAAGACCCATGACTCCAATGGACTGGAGCATCTTGGTTTGCTTGAGTGGGATTAGTTGCCCCAGATTTGAAAGACAAACAATTAGGCATGTACCAAAACCAAATTCAATAAATCCATTCCTATCACGAAAAAACTTACATTTCGTAATTAAAAAAAAATCACAAGAATCAAAAGGCAAAACATTTTAGGTGAGAAGCAGAGACAAGGTTGTTCCAGAGACAGCATTCCTGCGACTTCCATCCTTCTTGTTCTCTGTATAAAACACCTGTTTGGTGTCAATCAGTAAAAGTAGGTTCTCATCAATTTCTCATCTCATATGTAAAGGTTGAATCTTTTTTCAAAGTTCAGATGAAATACTCCATAACTCACTACCCAATTAAGAATCAGTAAATATAACCCAAACCCTGTCATCAAATTGGGATATATAACTGATACATTCTTGCTATCTAAGTCAATTTTCTATTTATAATTCAAGCACATCAGTCCCAACTACATAACAATCTCCAGTGAACAACTTACTCATAAGCAATTAACAGATGGAAAAATACTACTGCAAAGGAATCACAAAAACGGACCAAAAAACTTATCCTAAACGCAGATCAAGTTGGTGAGATAGTTACCTTCGACGGCGAGACGGAAGAGATTTACAATAGACGCTTCGAGAAATGAGTGAACCGTAACTTATATGAGTAAGTGAGTCCGTGGGTTTTTTCCTTTTTTCCTTTTTTTCTTTAGGTTGACGGCGGTTCTTATCTTCTTATCTTCTTACTGTTTGCTAGGCCAGCTTAATATTCCACCCATGAGATTAGTCTTTTCGAAAACCTCTTTTTTTGGGTTTGTCTGAGCGCACATGTTGCTTATGTGTAGAATTGTATGACATATGGTAGTTTTTGAAGGGGTAAATGATTATTACATGGTTATTTAGTTGTTTCTTCAATCAATGATAGTAATATATTTTGTGAGACATGTTATACCATATGGTATGCTACAATTTTCCCTTTTTTGTACCCTTTTGTCTCTCCTTTGAGACTTGTTTCGTGCCTGGTCCACCTAATTTCTTTTTATGATATCAACCCTGAATACAAAGTTACAAACATGAAATTTGTGGAGTTTTTTAGAGTTGTTACATGATCTGCAGGTAGTGCGTGAGACTCCTTGCATACCATCTTTGCGTTTGACTTGTGGAAAGCATGTGACTTCTTGCTTCCCATGTTTGTGGTTGATTTATTTCTTAATGAATGCCATTGAAGAGTTTGGAAGAGTTTGGAGGACGTTGTTAGTCGATCTCCTTACACTGTTTCATTATGTGTAGCTAGTTAGCAGGTGGTACTCTTTCCTCGGTTCGGAGTTTTCCTACTTGGTTTTTATCCGAGCAAGGTTTAATGAGACCACCACAAACTACCGTTTGTGTAGATTCAACCAAACGGTTTCTACATTAAGTTCAAAAGGAGCAATGAAGACATTCCACCATTTCCTTGTTTTTGTTGTTTGTGGTGTAGAGCACATGTCATCGGAAGAGGTGAACACTTAGTTTCATCTTTTCACTTCAGTTATTTGTATTTTGTGCTCACGAAAATGTAATCAGGCAACGCATCGGTTAGCTAGATATGCGTTTTTGTTTCCTGCATTTCGTGTGTGGACTGGGGCTTTGCCACAATTGTTGTCTCAGGTACATGTAACTGATGTAAATATCTAGTTTGCTTTTAATGCAATTATTCCATTCTAAAAAACAAAATTAGGCAATTCATTCATTTCAATGTGTAGACCATTCACTAAGCAATGGGAAGCGGGAAGCCCACTTCACTTTTAAGTGGTAAATATATTTATCGCCAACATTCTTTGCTTCTTGTTTTTCTTTAAAATAAAAAGATTTTTTTGAGTAAATTTTAAATAAAAGCAAAGCAATTAGATGCAGGGTAAAGGTTATGGTATGCTAACATTTTATGTACATCAATTACTTTTTCTAACTATGAGAACTCAGTTTTCATTTAGATTTTATTTGGTAACTATAAAAATTTACAACTTTATAGACTCATGTCACTGATGTCAATAAGGAGGTAACCAATGATGGCCAAAGAGTGGAAATGGTTGCTTTTTGGAGGTGTATTGTAGAAGTAGAAGCAAAATAATTGTAAGTGAAAAGGAAATTTGTGCAACGGAGAAGATCTTATATCTGCACTTGCCTCTCCCGACCCTAGCCTCAATTCAAAAAGGAGAAGGAATTTGAAAGTAAAGCTTCATGATTGATCATATGGAAAGTGGCGAAGCGAGTCAAAGCAACCAATATATTCTTCTGAAAGAAGATCGCAATGTCGACATTGGTGGAGGATCGATCTCGAATGGTCGATATATTAGATGATATGAGAATATCAAGTTGTCAAAATCATCCAAAAAGGGAGAAAATAAGTTTACTCATGCGATGTTTTCTTAGCAAATTATAAAGGATATATAGCGATATGGAGTCATGGAGAGATCGAATGTATTCCGATCCATAGTGGTCATGATGAAAAATTAATGAAAATAGAACAATATATAGCGAAATGAGGCAAATTGATGCATGAGGATAACATATAGCTGACTTTGAGCGAATACGAATCCAATTATCGTGATATTCATTGTTATAAATAGAGGGGTTGTGAAACACTGTTAATATCCCAGCATTGGAGCATGAATAACATACATGTTCTGAAAGAAATGAATGAAGAGATGGAAGTCGAACATGAAGAAAAGAGTCTAGTTTGATAGCCAAGGATGACTTGCCTGCCTCCTAAAACAGGTTTATATGAGTTATAGATTAAAACCTGGTTGGGTTCTCAGGCAGTCACCTTGGCTAACTTGACAAGCTCTTTTCTCTCATGTTTGACCTTCTCTTCTTTAGCATTCGAGCATGAGTATATATATGCCACACGACCACACGTATATTTGGAAGAACTGAAGAGATGTCAGACATGAAAAAAAGAGTCCTGTTTGGTAGCCAAGGATGACTTGCCAGCGGCCTATACAACGTTCAGTTGTTATCAAAACCTAGTTGGGTTCTCAGGCAGTCACCTTGGCTAACTTGACGAGCTCTTTTCTCTCATGCTAGACCTTCTCTTCTTTATACCTCAACCTAATATTCGTCAAATTCATGTTGCAAGTGTTTATTTTTGATGTTTTATATCTTAATTGTTTTATATCTTGTCATTCGATCTTATGCAACTTTTGAGAGAGGGAAGACTTACACCAAAAACAGACCTCCTACACTTCATTGGCTCATTGTTTGCATCTCCTTTTTGCCAATCAATTAAGAGCCTACTTCTGAGAGGCGTTTAATCTGATTGACAACCTCGATCATCAGAACAATGGCTAATTCACAGCAGTATTTGTTTCTGATCATCTTGGCTTCATGGGCGGTTGTAGGTTTAGGCCTCGGTCTTGACTCCATGGGACCATTTGCATGCCTACAGAAAATGACCCCTTGTCAACAGTACTTCAAGAAACTGGACAATGTGCCTGATACATGTTGTGACCCGATGAAGAACATGCTATCGGAGAATTCCGACGATAGGAAATGCATTTGCGGCGCCTTGAGCAACCCCCTGGTGCTGAAGAACTTGAACGTGACTCAGGATGAGGTCATGGATCTTGCACATGCTTGTGGCTTGAAGGCTGACGTTTCAAAATGCGACGGTAAGTCAAAGGATACTAAGGATAATGCATCTCCATCTTCTTCACCAGAAACCGGCATGTCCTCCCCAAGTCCATCACCAGCTCATAATGCAGCCTCTCGTTTCGGCAAATCTGGTTTTGCAGCCTCGTTCATTGCAGCTCTAATTTTTTCAGCAGCATTTTAATTAGTAGGAATGCATTTAACTTGTTCAATTGTAATCCATATATTTTTGGCTGTTGAAAAATTGGTATCACGATCGACCAGAACGACCACTTGAGCGTCTTGTGAAGGGCTCGATCGTATTGCAATAATGAAATATCTAAAAGGAAAAAATTAAAAAAATAAAAAATAAGTAGAGAACACACTTTTGTTTATTACCATTTTTTTTAAAGGAATTGGATGTCAATCCTTTAATAGTTGAAATCATTACAAACTATAAGCTCACTCAATGAAAACTATGACAAAATTGAGACAATCTTAGGTAACCATATTTGGTTTTAAGCACCAACCACATTGCAAGGTACACAAGACAACTTAATCTTGTAACCATAATAAAAACAAAGGACGTCATAACCAGAAAGAAAACCAAACGATAAGTTCTGCAAATACTAGACGGTAAACCATGCCAGAAGGAAACCAAACCTCCTCTATCTTATTAAACCCTAATATAGACTAAGGCCCGACTCGTCTCGTCCAAAGCCCAAAGCTGTAGGCCCAAGCCCAATCCTGACCATGGCTCCTCAATATCCAATTACTCAACCTAGGTTGAACCCAACCCCAAAAGCCTAGGCCTGAACCTAACTACTCATAGGGGGAGCCCAATTCCAAAGTTTCCAAGTTGCCGCCGCCGTTGTACAATGGGTAAAGAAAACAAAGAAAAGAAAGGGTTGTGAAATCCACATACCATTTTTCTTTTTTTGATAACTTAAATTTTGTCTTTTTGTGAATGTGGTAACCAAAAAAGAAAAAATGGTATGTGGATTGGATCCAGATCCTCTCCTGAGCTAGAAAACTAGCTAAGCTTCCTAAGCTTTGCTTTACATGCCGTCATGTGTCTAATGACTCATATCTATTTGTTCATTTACATTTTCTTTTACACCATGATCCAACGGTGAAGGGTATAGGACACAAGTCAACAAACATTCTCACTCTCTCTCTTCTTCGTCTTAATCAACCCACTAAACCCAGGCCTCAATTGAGTCCTTCATCTCTAGTTCTAGCCTCATTCTCTCAATCTGAAGCTCTATCTTTCTTTCATAAAAATTTGATAAAACTTAATCAAAGCAACCCACTTTTGTGGATTTACTCAAAGACCCAGTTAATCAAATACTCAGTTTGATCATTCTCAAACACCCACATTCATGGGTCTCATAGAGAGGGGTGACTTTCACTACTAGAAAAAGTTTCTAAGGTGACGAAATATTTTTAATTCGTCACCTAAGAGAACACTTTAGTGACGAAACCGGTTTCGTCACCTTAGTGACAATTTTCGTCGTCTAAGTAAGGTAAGGTGACGAAACATTATTTCGTCACTATTTTCGTCACCTTAGAGCTAACTTAGGTGACGAAAATACATTTCGTCATCTAAGTAACAGGTTAGGTGACGAAACATATTTTCGTCACCAAAGTTTTGAACACTTAGGTGACGAATATAATTTCGTCATGTAAGTGATAGGTTAGGTGACGAAAACATATTTCGTCACCAAAGTTTTGAGCACTTAGGTGACAAAAATATATTTCGTCATGTAAGTGATAGGTTAGGTGACGAAATATGTTTTCGTCACCAAAGTTTGAGCACTTTGATGACGAAAATGCATTTCGTCGCCTAAGAACTTACTTTTGTGACGAAAATAAATTCGTCGTCTAACACCTTTACTTAGGTGACGAAACATAAAGTTGTGTGTCTTTTTTAACCAACTACGGGGTAGAAGTAAAATTTTAGAAAGCCCACCGTACTATATGATCAGTGTACTTAAATACGGCTATGAAAAAAAATCCACCAATTTTTGAAAACGATAAGGTCTCAATCCACGCGGTCAACATTAAATTAACGCCACTTATTACACGAAAACACCCTTTCCTACCCCTATATGACCTAGTTTGATTCATTTTTTCACACACAAAACTCTCACTTTGATGAGATGTAACCACTCATGTAAAAATTTGGGTACGTTCACCTCTCGACGATAGGGCTCCACATAGGGAAACATAAGTGTATATAGGGTTGACCGCTTGTATCAGGAACAAACGTTACCGAAAATATGTGATTTTTCAACCATAGTCGTATTTCACCATACCGATGACATCCTATTTCACAGGATTTTTGAAAATATTGCTTCCTCCCTATAGTTGGTTCACAAATATCTGCATTTGCATATAACCTACTAAACAAGTTATACCACATTAGTAGACACGTTGTGGTTCTGTTGGCTAAATTTTACAAAATAAAAATTCAACCGTTTGATATGATCAGTGTACTTAAATACAGCTATGAAAAAAAAATCTACCAGTTTTTGAAAACATTTAGGTCTCGATCCACACGGTCAACATTAAATTAACGCCACTTATTACACGAAAACGCTCTTTCCCTTCCCTATATGACCTAGTTTGATTCATTCTTTCACACACAAAACTCTCACATTGATGAGATGTAACCACTCACGTAAAAATTTGGGTACGTTCACCTCTCGACGATAGGGCTCCACATAGGAAAACATAAGCGTATATAGGGTTGACCGCTTGTATCGGAGACCAAACGTTACCGGAAATATGTGATTATTCAACCATAGTCGTATTTCACCATACCGATGACATCCTATTTCACAAGATTTTTGAAAATATTGCTTCCTCCCTATTTAACAAGATCACATTCGATCAAAACCTTTTCTTAAAAATAAATATTTTTGGTTCACTGAGATGACGAAAATTCATGTTTTCGTCACCTAACTACTTAATATTTGGGGGGTAAAAAATTCCGCCGATTATTTGACCAAATTTTTAATCACTTCCGCCAAAAATTTCAGAAAAATTTAAATTAAATTTTTGAAAGTTTCCTTATATATCCTTTGCCTCACTTTTCATTTCTCTATCTTTTTCTTTGAACTCTCTCTTCTCTCTTTTCCAGACTCTCTTCTCTCTCCCTCCTCCCCTCTGCCCTAGTTTCCACGCACCGAGAGACCCTCTAGCTTTCCCTCTGCAGCCGTTTTCCCTCTGCCTTCTTCTTCGCCACCGTCGCATCCTTCCTCATCGCTGGCAGCCGTTTTCCCTCTGCCTTCTTCTTCGCCACCGTGGCCTCCTCCCTCATCGTTGGCAGCCGTTTTCCCTCTGCCTCTCCTTCTTCTTCGCCACTGTCGCCTCTCTTTCTTCGCCACCGTCGCCTCTTGCCTCTCAAATTCAGCCAATTTCATGGAATGACTAATTTTCCTCCTCCATCGGACTCCGCGCGCCATCTCGCCAGCGGAATCCGCGCGTCATCTCGCCAGAAGACTCCGCGTTCCATCTCGCCAGAGGACTACGCGCCCATCTCACCAGTGGACTCCGCGCGCCATCTCTCCAGCGGACTCCGCACGCCATCTCGCCAGAGGACTCCGCGCGCCATCTCGAAAGAAGACTCCGCGCCCTTCCCATTTTGGCCCTGTTAATTTGTGTTTTTGCAAATGACTACGGAGGCGATCTCGGTTGAAATTGGGTTGCTTGATATTGGTTGTAAGATATTGGGGTTGTTTGGGGTTGATTGGATCTGGGTTGTAAGAAGTTGGAGACGAAACTATTGTCAGCTAAGTAACTGGGTGAATTTTTCTACGTGAAAGAATTGTCAACAAACTGAATAAATTTCGTCAACTAAGTAACTGGGTGACGACCGAATTTTCGCCAGTTAAGTAACATGGTGATGACCGAATTTTCGTCAGCTAAGTAACGTGGTGACGAAATATGTTTCCTCAGCTAAGTAACGTGGTGACGAAATATTTTTCGTCAGCTAAGTAACCTGGCAACGAAAACAGTTTCGTCAGCTAAGTAACCTAGTGACGAAAAGTTGTTCGTCATCTTAGTAGTGACTAAGATGACGAAATTAATATTTTCGTCACCTAAGTGCTCTAACCACCAGCCTTAGATGACGACCCTTAGGTGACGAAATTTTCGTCAGCTAAGTGTTTACATGACGACAGAAGCTCTGAGGTGACGAAAAAATTTCGTTACCTAAGAACTTTTTTCTAGTAGTGTTTGTTATGAATCAAATTCTGAAAATTTGTTTTTCAATCATAAACCCAAAAATCCTAGAATCGTTTTGAATCAGATATTGGTTCACTCATTTTGCTTTCTCTATCTTGGTTGCTCACTGTTTCTATTTGTCTAACCCATAAAGAGCAGACACATGCAGAAGATTAGATCTCTAACATCAGATATATTGGGAAGAGAAAGGAGGAGTATAACGAGAGAGAGAGAGAGAGAGAGTTGCATTTGGATAAAGCAAAGGGCTAAGAAGGATGCACATTTGAAGTGAGAGTACATGTAAGTGTAGAAGTGCAGAATAAAAAAAGAGTAAAATTTGGGAATGTGAGTTCAAGCAATATAGGCCATTAGATTTAAATATGTATACGTGGCAACTTGGGATGAAAAGCTTAGGAAGCTCAGCTAGTTTTCTAGCTTAGAAGAGGATCCGGATCCATGTGGATTTCAATTTGGAGTGTGTGTGTCACATCCCGACTCTTAAATTTTTACCTTATTTACTGTCTTGAAATTAATAATAATTTTACCGTTTTCGTAAATGAGTTTATAATTTCAAAGGTCCCTAGAGGAGTGTTGAGGGACGAATATTTCGGAGAAATTATTCGTAGGAGAAAATTGTGACGACGGTAAAAATGGTAAATTTTAGCTAGTAAAAAGGTAAGTTTTATTAGGATATTATTTTTAGGGTGTTAATTTTGGAATTGGGTTTTATTGGTGGTGTTGGACCGGGTTGGTGAGAGAAGCCCAAAACATCTCTCTCTCTTCTCTCTCCTCCCTCCCGACTCTCTCCCCGAGCTCTCTCCCTGTCGGAACTTTCCGCCGCCCATCCGCCGTCGTCCGGCCACCGCTGACCACCGCACCGGTCCCAATCGGTCGGCCTTCCACCCAGCCTTCTTTCTGGACCGGTGGCAGCCTCTCTAGCGCCCCGTGAGAGAGAAAACGCAGCCGGAAGCCCCGACTGCCCGTGGTGTTCCGTCGCCGGAACTCCCTCCTCCGACCGCCATAGCCGGAGCCGCTTGGCTCGTTTGAAAGCCCTTCTCCCTCTTGGCTCGTAAGGAGAATCGGTGAGTTGAAATTCTAGGGCTCAATTTTATGTTTTGGTTCGATTACCCTATCTAGGCTTGGAATTAGTGTTTGTGCTAGTTAGAGAATTTGTTGTGCGTGTTGAGAGGAAGGTTGTGCTAAATTTTGGTAGGCATTGGAGGTCACCAGAGTCGGCCGCCGGCCGCCGCTGTTAGGGGGATTTTTATGGTTTTAGATGTGTAATATTAAGGGGAGTTTAATGGTATGAAGTTTATAATTTTTGAAGGAGTTTTGGATAGGTTTGAGATTTTTCAAAGTTTGGTATTTTAGCAGTTAATTTGGATAGAATCCGGTCGTTAGATTAATGTTGTTTAGGCTGTAGAATGTTGGTTTAAGGCTACCGGTATTTGTGGTGAAGTTTGGACCGTGTCGATTTAAGAATGACAAAGTTGGGCAAGGATGAGTGTAGACAAGGCTCACATTTAATTTTGCCTATTTTTTTTTATAAGCGTTGGTATATAGTTGGGGATTAATTTATGTTTTTGAAACAGGACGTGGGGAGGCTCGAGCTGAAGAGGCCTCGGATCGACAACAGACTTAGGCCTAATTAGTGAGTGGACTTTTGTTTTAAATAATATGCATGCAATGGTTTATTGTTGAATAATTTCTTTTGTTAGAGTATTTAACGTCATTTTATTTTTGACGATTTTATTTATTTTGAAGAGTTACTAAAAATGAGATTTTTCGGTAAATTATAAATATTTTTATGAGGAGAGTATGTATATAAATGCTAGCTAGTCATATGTGTATGTCCACCTTAATGGCGTAGTGTAACACCACATTAAGGCGTGACGTGAGCGTTCGACGTGAGCGTAATAGCCATATATAAATTATTTTAAATCTATAAAATAATTATATAGGGAGTATAGATGTATGTAAATACATACATATATTGATATATATTTTTGAGCTGAAGATGCTCGATATTTATGAGATAAAAGATTTATCGCTTGGAGCATGCATTCGTTTTATTTGGAATTTAAATTGGGAGAGCATAAATATTGTTATTTATTTTCTTTATTTATTCTTTTTATTTTGTCCACTCACTCTAACGTTTTTTAAATGTTTTCCCCTTGGCCCTTCGTTTTAAAAATGCTCAGTCTGCAGAGTTCGGGTTGGCACTAGTAGGAGGCGAGGCATAGTTACTCATTTTTCCACCACTTTTCACCAGTAGGTTACACGTTTAACCTACCAGTGTATTTTCTTCCTTCCTTTAGTTTATAGTAGCTCTGATTACCCTTGGGGTTAACGTATACTTTTTCGGTGGTGTGCTAAGAATTATGTTATATTTCTCGATTATTTATAGGAAGAAGTTGGTTTTATTATTTGGATATTTCTGAATTAATTTGGAGGATGGTTGTTTTGTTATAGGAGGGTAATTCTTGAATTTTTCGGGTTAGAGTTGTCTATTTTCAAGGGAGTTTGTCGAGTTTTTCAGTTAATTTTCCTTGGAAGTGGACCCCGCAAGACTTATTTCGAGTTTTAAGGTGAAATTCGGGATGAGTCTTGACAGTGTGGATTTCACATCCCAAAAGAAAACAACATAACCAAAACAAAAGAAAACAAAGGAAAAATCCGCAGAAGGATCGAAGAAGAGACATGCAGTCGAAGAAGACCATGCAGTCCCTTGGTGATTTGCGTGCGGTAACGGCTAAACTCCGTTTAAACAGACAACCCAAATGACGTAGGCATTGGAGCTCCGAAGGGCCAACAAATAATCGGTGAAGTTGAGAGAATGTGCATCTTTACCATGAAGAATCAGAGATCTGGGATATTGGAGAAGGATGAGAGAGATTGGTATTTTGAATTGAAAGATTATGAGAGATTGTAATATGGGGTCTGGGCAACAGAGGAAAGAAAAAGCAGAAGAGAAATGGTACATGCCATCGATCGCTAGGGTAGAGAGGACTACCACAAGAAGGGTAGGGAGAAGCTCTCTTACTCTAATAAATGATCTAGATCCGGTGAGAGAGTGGGGGAGGATCTGACCATGAGCCACTACCAATTCTCTCGATCTATGATCTGGGAAGTTTGAGGTCGTCTGGAAATTGAAGTCGTCTTCCTACAGTGGTAGCGTGGTTTGGGCGCGGCCGGGACTGAGCGTATTGAATCAGGGTCGTGCATGAGTGCAGACACCGCTTATTTGAAGGCTCATGTCATCGTTGGTGTTTGGCGATGGCGTGGCGGCGAGTAGCGAGGCTGGTGGACCCTCAGATTTTATGGCGGAGCTCGTGGGCGACGGGATCACACCTGGCACTGTACCGACAGACGAGGATGCCAACTCCAACTTTGTTGGACCTTGATGAGTTAGGCCTCTTTTTAGTGCTGTTCTAATTGAATTGAGCTAGGGTTTTTTGCTTTCGGCCCAAACTTCTATTAATAGCTTTATGTTATTAAGGAAATTTCCTTTAATTAGGAACCTAATTAAGCACATGTGCACTCTAGTTTTTCGTTTATGTTATCTTTCTTAGTTTTTAGGCTTCCTTTTTAATACATCAGTTTCAAATTGTAACTGACTCAAAAAAAAAAAACTTCAAATTGTAAACAAGGTAGTGTTACTGTGCTAGCTAGCATTTCACGTCCTCTAACTTGTCATATGTTAACAAATGAAGGTATGTATAATGTCGTTCTATCTTGTGATAAAATGAGATTACTATTATTACTTGAAAAAAAGAAGTAAAATATGGAATTATATTGATGTATAAATATATATTGTCATATCGATCTTTATCCTTGTGTGACACAGTGATTTTTTCTATTGCATACAACCAGATGCTAATCATAAACCAACCCTTCAACTGAGTACGTAGGTGCAAGGAACTTCTCCCACGTTTTGTTTTGAGACTTTAGAGATGCTCTCTCTATGATACATTATCATCTAATACACTGAAACTGCAAAAATTCTGATTGAAACTGTTACTTTGTTAGTTTGCTGACACGGTATGTCATATGAAATTTACAAATATTTCTCAATTTACAACGTAATTGGTTAGCCATACCATAATCTAAAAAGGTAAAAATATGGGTTGATGGTGGTGGAGAATGTGACAAGGGCCGACGGTGGGGTTGATGGCGACGGATGCAAGACTAGAACAAAGCCGGACGTGGTGACGAGGATGGAGCTGTATGTGGTCGACGGAAATGGGAGACCGGTGGATGCTGTTTTGCTGAAATTAGAGACCACGGTGATGGTAGCGGGTGGAGATTCCCCGTTTTCTTTCGGCGGGAAAAACTAGGGTTCCTGGCTTTGACTTCGAAGAGAATGGGTTGATTGGAATTGTGGTTGGGCCGAGTGGGCCTGTGACAGGCTGGAAATTTGATTGTGGCTGTGGACCTGTGGTTGTGCCTCAGGTGAGTTTGGGGCTGAATGGGCCTGATTCGGAAGATGAGGCATCTCATCTTGATCTTGGTGAACTCGTCGAGGTCCCGGTGATGGAAATTGGTCCTTTGACCAAGGCCGGTCGTGAGATTTCAGGGGTTATAGGAGAAGAAGAGATCCGGGGCTTCCTATTTTCAAATATAAACTCAAACTGTTTTCTCTTTTCTTCAAAATGATGTGTACAAGTTTAAGCAACATGATCAGTAAGAAAAGAAGTAACAGAACAATACCGCAACCAAATATTACTCTTTATAAATAGAACTCTTCTTACATTCTTACCTGCAAAAGTTTCAATTAAGCTAATCAAGCTTTTAAGTCAAATTTTTTTGAATCGACAACATAGCTAACCATTTGATTGTTCTTATTTGTGTTGCAAGACCGTACCGTTATGACAATATCAAAGAGACAAAACCATTTTTTATTGAACATCAAACATAGAGCCATACAAATATACAATACCCTTTACCATGACATCAAAACCCATTTTCAAATTGAAAGGGAGTGCTCACGAAAGCTCACGAAAGCAATATACAAAGTTTTTCAAGATGCAAAAGCAATAAGAGAAGCCCATTTCCCCCTCTTTAGTTCAAACCCCTTGCTCACTTAGGCACTTAGCATCATTTAAACCCAGCCAGACACTTAACATTAGTACCTCTAAAAATCAGAATATACATTTATTCAATCATTCAAACCCGTCACTTATATTAGCTCATTCCATGGAATTAAATTAGGGAGAGATTTCCTTGGTAACATGGATTCGAAAGTGAGAAAGAGAGAGTCAGAGACTCAGAGCGTGAGAATGCGAGTTAGATACTCAGAGAGATTAGCGGAATTAGAAGGAAAAAATTTCAGGAACTCAGCATTTAGGGCCAAATAATTGGTTTTTTTTTTTTCCATTAAATATAAAAAGATGAACATTTTTTTAGGCCCATAGAATTTGGGGCTCTAAGCCTACGCCTTTTGGGCCTATGCTAAGGGCCGGCCCTGCGTTTGACTTACAAGAGGAAACTTGGGCGTCCTATTAGCAGCAAAAACAAGAAATCGCGTTAGCAGAAAAAACATCTTCCAACGCCCAATCGGGCTTACTTGCCTGCACTTCCTAGCCCTACGATTAAGGGCAAGGAAAAGGCGTAGGTTGGTTTTTAGAATAGAGCTTATGATCACGTGTTTAGTTGATGGTAGGCTCACAGAATAAGTGAGTAAATACGATTGATGAGTAGTCTATCCTATGTACGATTGTGAGTCTTAACTTACTGTTACTTGTTTATCTGTAGATGATAATGGTATAGTATGTAATGGTTGTTTCTGGCCTTTCATTTTTTTCTTTCTTAATATATATATCAAGTGGTGATGGACTTTATAAAAAAAAATTAAAAAAAAAAAGGTAAAAATCTCTTCCTTTTTTTTTAATGGAAAAAAAATGGCAATCAAGACTCCGGTAAAACAGTAAAGAATGCTAATGCAATAAAATAGACTAGTGGAGCGGAATGTAATTCACAGCATCTATTGGTGGGAAAGCTTTGCAATTTTGAACAGTCATTATCCCATTTCCTAATTTCTCTTCAACCTACAAAGTACAGACACAGTCACACATAGCTTTCTATTTCTTAGGGTAATTTTGCTAAACTGGAAATTTATCAATTTTTGAGATGAATTTTATAATTATTAAATGAAATCGATAAATCTGTTAATAAACTATGTATAATTAAAGCAATTATTAAATATTTTCTCTCCCGTCTTTTATCTATGTGTTACCTTACAATTTATTAAAACATAAAAAATAATAATTACTGATAAAACAACATTCTTAAACCAATACTTAAATTTTAAAATTATTACTAAATATATCCATTTTTTATTCTGATCGGCACTGCTGCCGGAGATGCTCTAAGGCGAGCAACGGCGCTCTCTCAGTCTCACTCTGTAACGATGTGGGACGATTGCTATGAAGGTAAAAGTCTCTCTTGAGCCCTGCATCCACCTCTAAGGTTCGTTTGTACTTTTCTAATGTCATCACAGATTGACTCAAATCCCTCCCTGAAGAACTCATACCCGACATCCTACTCAGACTACCCATCAAATCCCTCATTAGATTCACCTGTGTCTGTAAACCTTGGATGTCCACCATCAAAGACCCAACATTTATTCGCAATTTCAGCGACCAAAATGCCACCCACCTCATTCTCCTCCACGCTGTTCACAGTGAAGGCTACTCTAACCCTGAAGGAACAATTCAAATCCATGGGTTCAAAGAAGACTCTTACTCTCTGCATTATGATAACACTGTTTCTGAGTATTGCAAGATTGAATTTCCAATTGCTCTTAATGAAGAATTGATCAATCCATGTTTTCGTGTGGTGGGTACTTGTAATGGGCTGGTTTTGCTTGCTGATGATTTGGGGGATTATGGTTACACCTTTGTTATATGGAATCCTAGTATCAGAAAGTATGTGACCCTTCCCAAGCCTTGTGTGTGGTTTTCGACGCACGGTAGGTATAATGCTTCACTTGGTTTAGGTTATGATGCTATTAGTAATGACCGTAAGGTTGTGAGACTTACCACCCTTTTCGACCAATCTGATGATTGCCTGACTGAAGCTCAGGTATATTCACTCGCTGAGGGCTCTTGGAAGATGCTCCTTCCTGTTCCTCTTCCTCAATGTTTTGTGTCTGATTCCTTTGTCCATGTTTTTGTCAACGGGGCACTTCACTGGCTTGCTATCCAATGGACAGAGATATGTATGAACTATTTCATTTTGACATTTGATGTGGCTGGTGAGTCATTTTGAGAGATATTGTTGCCCACGAGCTTCGAATTGGATGTGCCACTGGACTTGAGGTTGTCTGTTTCTGGAGATAGAAAATCGATTGCTCTGTTTGTGAGGTGTGAGAATTATGAAGCTGATTCTTTTCTTGATGTTTGGGTAATGAAAGAGTACAGTGAGGAGAAATCATGGACAAAATTGGTTGTTCTCAGTCCACAAGGTCTGGAAAGAAGTCTACCCAAGGCATTTTGTTTCAAGAGGAGTGGTGAAATGATATTGGAACTAGACGGTAGCCATGAGTTAGTTTCTTTTGATGTTGTGAGCAAAGAGTTTAAACATCTAGGGATATCTGGAGGGGAAATTTGCTCATGTTGACTCTTTTGAAGAGAGCCTTGTCTTGCTCGACAGGAATGATGCAGCTTCATACTGAGGGAAAAACCAGGTAAGGTGGGTTATCTTGCACTGACATTCTGGTTTACTCTATCTTGTTTGATTCAGATGCCACTGCGACTAATATTTTGTAACCTATTTTCTAGGCACTGGTTGATTTAGTACTTTTTCCTAGTATTCCTTTGTTACGAAGTCAATATGCTCTAGCTCAAGTTGATGGTGGTATTGCTTTGTGTGTCCTGTTTTTCTTTCCGGCAAAGTACATCTTTTTGTCTTAGCTGACTGTTTTTCTTACTTATGTTGTCTCAATACGATCTTCTTAACTGACTTAGATTTGATGGACGAAACCAAGAAGTTAAAAAGGAAGTGTAATATTATCTCTACCAGTATATGTTTGGATAGAAAGCCATTAAAGACAAACAGACATACGTAGGCTCTTCCTATTATCTGCTTGCATTTTGATTTTTTATGTTACATGATCTGGTATTGCTTAGAAATTGGACGGAGGAACTGTTGATATTACTATTGTGTGCTTGAACTTTCTTTTTAGTTTCTGTTGTATAACTATAACATGGTTTCAGAATAAAAATAAAACACTACAACAGAGTTAATGGACTAGACTTGATAGCTTTGATTTATGAGATGGTTCATTTTCTAGTAGCCTCATTGATGCTTCCCACTTGAGCAGGCATCACCGTAATGTCAGCTGATGAAACCAATATTAGACCACAGAGGACTAAGTTATACTTCAAAAACTGCAATTTGAGTACTCTGAATGTTGGACATAGGGTAAGGGTCATAAGTTATAACTTGATTTTCTGCAAATTCTGTGTGTGTGTGTGTCTTTTATTTTTATTTATTTCATTGTTTACACCGTATGTCCATGGTTTCTTTATCGGGTGGAAGTATCTCCTTCAACTGCAAAATACATTGGCTCCTTTGATTTTGTCTTCCTATACCGTGTCAATAGACTCAATGGGAAATAAAGTATATATCAAGAGTATGCTAGAACTGAATGTACAGTTCTGTGGAATTTCTCTACTGGGGTTTTGGCATGCATGCAACCACATTAATATTGGACTATATCTATTTGTGAGTGTGTGTGGTACATCTTTCCAAAGGAATAGTTGTTAACTTCATTATTCATTCAACTATGTGCAGGTTGGAGATATTGGCTTATGGCTTTTGTGACTGTTTTCTGTAGCTGTAAGAGTGTGAAGTGCGACCTGAATTATGGCCACTGTATGTACCCTCTGAATTTCTGAAGTGATGACTCTATCGAAATGTTCATCTTATATCTGTAGCTTAGTTCTTCCTAACGCCCTAATGGTACTTGCTTGTAATATGAATTTTCTATTCCGCCTTGTCATGGATATTCACTCACCAGATTCCACAATGCTACCTTTGTTATATTGCTATTGGCTATTACTCTATTAGTAAGAAAGAACAAGGTGTTTATGAGAAGCATATCATTTGGTGAAAGAATTGATTTTCCTTCAAATCATGATTTCCAGAAAGTATCTCTGATCTGGTAATGACTTCTAGGGTGCTCTATGTAATTGGTTATATGATTATCTATAAATATTGAGCTAATTTTGCAAACTATTTTAGTTCTCCATCCATCTTAAATTAAGTTTCTCAACTTAATAGTCAAGGATAAAGCTTGAGCTTTATAATTTCTTCTTTTTAGAGGGCCGCAGCCAAGGGGAGGATCTAGATTCATGTGGGAATTTAGAAGATTCATGATTATGAAGCATTAATGTTTTCTTTCTTCTATGTACAGAAAAAACAATTAGAAACACTTCTTCTAGTACAACACTACAGCCTATTTGAAGAGAACAAAAAAAGAAAGAAAAAAGAGTAGTCATAGCCGAACTAGGAAGAGAATCAGACCAAAAAAAAAAAAAAAAAAGAACTAGGAAGAGAATGGTACCAACTCTTAGCTGCAGCAAAGTGACCTTTTTTATTATATTTTTTTATTATTTTTATTTTATTTATTTTTTTTTTTAAACAAAGGCATCAGTAACGAAATTGCCAGCCCAGAACCCTTGACATGTTTCCAACTCTTGACAGCAACTTTTCAGCCAACTGTAGAAAATCAGAGTTTTGATCTTCCAAGGAACATGAAAGATTCCAAGTTTACTGTCGATTTAAAGTCTAGAATCCCCCTTTCAACTTCTAAAGCATGAAAAACCATGTACCGAAAGGTATTAAGACCAGCTCACAAGGCAAGAGCTTCGGCAATCAAAGTATCAGATGTATGCAAGGAATTAGCATATATGAAAACAAAGCCTCTTGCACTGCTTAGATTAGAGAGTAACTGACTTAGAATACTGGTAAAGCAGAAAGGTCTTATGGTTAAACCGTTAAAGAGATTACCAAAAGTATCTTTATTCCATTTACAAGCCTAGAACTGAAAACAGTGAGTAAAAGAGACAAATTTGAAATGTCTGTAATGGTGGTGGGGTAATCGGGTATAGATATTAGATCAAACTTGATAGACAACAAAACGAAAATCAGTATGTCTTAACAACATGGCTTCTAAGCGAAAAGGCTTATCAGATTATGTCTTGAAACAATAGTTGAAGGATCAATGATCAGAATGAACAATAGGTAAGTTTTGTTGGTTACTGCACCAAGTATAAAGGCAAGCCAGAAGATGCAGGTAAGGATACTACATTACAAGAATTAAGAAAAATCATGAAATGAATCATAATTTGAGTGCCTCACACCACCAAACTACTTAGTGAAATCAATAATGCATGCAGTTCATAACTTCATATCTCCTGTAATAGGCCAATGATTTGCAGCAGGATGTACGAGAGGTACAGAGGTCCCAGAAAGCATATATAAAATGGAAATAACTCAGGTGACTAGCTATGGTCATTTATGAGTGACAAACACCAATGAGAGATGAATAAGTGTCAACAATAATTATAAACAAACATGCCAAATACCTAAAACCCTTCTGTTATGTCCTTAAATTGCAACCAAGCCTTTTAAAATAGACACGTGTCCCATGTTCATTAGATGTGGTCACCGTAAGCCCTTGTCACCGAAGTCGGGTTCATATGAAACGGTCATGTATTATGAACAAGATCTAAAGAAAACTTTTTCTCAATTCTCAAATGAAGAAAAAAAAAACTTATAGAACTTTGATGGACGCAAATGTAATAAAATGAACTCATGTGGTAAAATTAGAAACCAGAAGGGGGGAGCAGAATGAGAATGAAATTTACAACGGTGGTGAAATGTAACTAGTACAAATTGGTGGGAAGCTTTGCAGTTTTGAACAAATCATTTTCTTATTTCCTATTTCTCTTCAGCTTATAAACACAGAGCCTTAGGGTTTTGCAGACCAAAATAGAAAGAGGGTTTAAGGCAAGCAAGTGAGCAACAGCGCTTTCTCATTCTCAGACTCTTTCACGATGTGGAACGAATGCTATGAAGGTAAGTCTCGCTTGAGCCCTGCATCATCCTCTAAGCTTAGTTCTTCCATTTATAATGTCATCACAGATCGGCTCAAGTCTCTCCCTGAAGACCTCATACCCGACATCCTACTCAGACTACCCATCAAATCCCTCATCAGATTCACCTCTGTCTGTAAATCTTGGATGTCCACCATCAAAGACCCAAAATTTATCCGCACCCACACTCTCAATTTGAATGACCGAAATGCCACCCACCTCCTTCTCCTCCACACTGTTCACAGTCACCGCTTCTCGACTGGAACTGAACGAAGAGCTGAAATCGATGGGTTCAAAGAAGACTCTTACTCTCTGCTTCATGATGACACTGCTGTTTCTGAGTATTGCAAGATTGAGTTTCCAGTTGCTCTTAATGAAGAATTGATCAATCCGTGTTTTCGTGTGGTGGGTACTTGTAATGGGTTGTTTTGCTTGCTGATGATTTGGGGGATTATGGTTACACCTTTGTTATATGGAATCCTAGTATTAGAAAGTATGTGACCCTTCCCGAGCCCAGTGTGAGGTTTGAGACGCACGGTAGATATAGTGCTTCACTTGGTTTAGGTTATGATGCTATTGGCAATGACTATAAGGTTGTGAGACTGACTGATCATGTCTACAACTATTATGATTGCCGGACTTTAGGTCAGGTATATTCGCTGGCCAAGGGATCTTGGAGCATGATCCGTCAGTTTCCTCGTTTTTTTGTGCCTGATTCCTTTGTCCATGTTTTTGTCAACGGGGCACTTCACTGGCTGGCTGGGATTGAAAAGACGAAGAGAGATATGTGACCTATTTCATTTTGACATTCGATTGTGCTGGTGAATTATTTGGAAAGAAAGTGTTGCCCATGAGCTTTGATGTGGAGGACCCAGTGGCCTTGAGGTTGTCTGTTTCTGGAGATAAAAAATCTATTGCTCTGTTTGTGAGGTGTAAGCGTGATTCTTTTCTTGATGTTTGGGTAATGAAAGAGTACAGTGAGGAGAAATCATGGACAAAAGTGGTGGTTCTCGGTCCACAAGGTCCGGAAAGAAGTCTACCCATGGCATTTTGTTTCAAGAGGAGTGGTGAAGTGATATTGACATGAGTTGGTTTCTCTTGACGTAGTGAGCAAAGGGTTTAAACGTCTAGGGATATCTGGAGGGCATATTTGCTATGTTGACTCTTTTGAAGAGAGCCTTGTCTTGCTCGACAGGGATGATGCAGCTTCATACTGAGGGAAAAAATAGGCAAGGTGAGTTATCTAGCACTGACTTTCTGGTTTACAATTGTTCAGATGCATCTGCCTCTAAATTTTTGCAACCTGTTTTCCATGTGCTTATTGATTTAATGATTTACTATTTTTTCCTGGTGTTGCTTTGTTACAAAGTCATTGCACTCTTAGCTCAAGTTGTTGTTGGTCTTGTGTAGTATGTCCTTTTTGACCCGAAGCATGCCCTTTTGTCTTAGTTGACTGTTTTTCTTACTTCTGTTGTCTCAATATAATTTCTTCGAAACTAAACTTGATTCAGATTTGATGGACGAAACTAAGAATATCTCTAGATAGCATATGTTTGTAAAAAAAGTAGTTAAAGACAAAGATAAGTTAGGATACTCTTATCATCCGCTTGCAGTTTCATGTTTTATGTTATACCTGGTGTTACCTTTTTTTTCTTGGAAATGACCTGGTATTACCTTAGATGCTTAGATAGTGGAAGGTGAAATTGTTGATGTTACTAACTTAGTGTGCTTGAACTTCTGTTTGTTGTGGATAGAACGTTAACATGGTTTCAACCATAAATAAAAAAAGAAAACTATAGCATAGTTCATGCAGTATACAGACTTTGTAACTTTGATTTGTAGTATGGTCTAAATTCTAATAGCCTCTTTGATGCTTAGCATGAATAGAAGCTTACTTCCACACTCACAAGTAGCAGCAGGAGAAGTTTACTGAAATCTAATCATTTACTTATAAGACCACCAACAAAGTTGTGTATTTATGTGTTTGTCTGTAACTGCTTCCTCTGCCTCAGGTTCTAGACATATGAAAGATAGTTTTCCGCAGTGAAACAATGTTTTAGTTTATCTCAAGTTATTAACCAATTTAGTTTTTTAGCCAATTGCTGTAAACTCAGGAACGGCATAGGTGGTACTGTGTAGTGCTAGTAAAATGGAGGATTATACCATATGTTCCTACAACCTTACTGATCTCATCCTGTGGCAGTTGATAATGTGCACTGGCTACTTAAATTTTTGTGATACTTGGTTTCTTAGTTCCCACTTGAGTAGGCATCACCATAATGTATGCTTATGTAACAGTGTACCAAGTTATACTTCAAAAAGTCTGAAACTAGGACATATTAATGGTCATAAGTTATAGCTCGATTTTCTGCAGATCCTCTTTTGTTTTGACATTGTATCTCTATGGTTTCATTGTTGGGTCGAAGTATCATCATGTTGTATTATGCCTTGGAAATTATGATGAGCAGCTATTCATTCTACATATCTGTCTTCAACTGTAAAGCACATAAGTTCCCTTCATTTTATTATGACATAAAGGGTATGCTAGAACCAAATATCCTGGTCTATGAAAATATATATATCTAGTGGGGTTTTGAATGCATATGCATCCAACATCAATATTGGATTATATATGTGTGCGCATGCGCATGTGTATACATACATCTTGCTAAAGCAATGATAGTTAACCTTCATTCATTCAAATATTTGCAGGTGGGAGATATTGGCAGATGACTTCTGAGATGATTCTGTAGCTGTGTAGTGATTTCTGCATGGATTTAGCTATTATGGCTATCATATCTACCATATGAATTTCTGAAGTGACTGTCTATGTCCATCTAGTATCTGCAGATATTGCTTGTAATATGGATTTTTAAACGGCCTTATGATGAATATTCGGTCACCAGTTTCGCAGTGCTATCTTTGTTATAATGCTATTGCCTATTACTAAGAAAGAACTTTGTTTATCAGAAGCATATATTTTGGTGCAAAAATCGAATCTCCTTCATGTCTACTCAGTGATTTGTATCAAGTATCCTTTATTCATCTGTTATGACCGATGGGGTGGTCTGCGTAATTGCCTCCGAGTATCCAGACAAGTGAGTAAATATTAGACTATTTTGGCACTCCCTAACCATCTTCAATCAAGGTTTTTTTTTTTTCATTACCTAACCTAAAAATACCCGGCATCTAATTGTTGAGTATGCCTCTTATTTACGAATGAGAGACTAAATAGTGTTGGGTAATCTTAAAATAATCTTGACCACTATTACTATTAAACCGCAACATGATAGATGAACAGAAGACATGGTAGTACTTGTACCTCTAACTAGAGTTGATACCTGCGCCTTGACGTGGTATAGTATCCATATTACACATATTTCATATATGTATAAGAGCTATCACAAAAACAACATTTATATAACAAAACATCTAGTATTGTGTTATACACTTCTATCAAAAATATAAATGTTCCAATTGTTTTGATTTGTACGTATACAAAGCAGAAGAGAAAATGACAGAAATAGTTCCGTGAAACAGCGGGGTAATAGATTAAAGGGTATTGCTATTAAGACACCCATTTTTGTAAAACACACCCCATCTATTTTCCTATCACACATTTTTATTTTATTTACAAACTTGTCACTTGAATTTAATTGATGATTGGTTATCACTATATGTAGGGTGTGTTAATAGTAAAAATGAGTGTGTTAATAGCATCACACATAAATTATCGTGGTAATATATTAATATCTCTCGACTTTTCTGCTTTGTGAGAAATGTTGGAGCTATTTCAAGAAGAGTCTAGAGAGTGTGAGAAAGATGGAGAAATGTTGGGCGAGAGAGAGAGCGAGAAGTGGCGGAAAAAAAATAAAAAATTATACCTAGAGTTGAAACGAAAGGTAAACACGAAATTACACAGCCCATCAGCAAGGTAAAAAGGTCTGCACATTGTTCACAGTGCTTATGAACAGTTAACCAAGCAATAGTATATAGGCACAAAATATAACAATGGTGAAAGAGATGAAACAAAGCGGCGATATTCTCTGAGATGCAAAGACAGAGAGAAGGAAGAAATAAAAATAAAGGAGGTCTGAAGAGGCAAGATCGATCTGGAAGATTCAGGAGGCAGAAGAAAAGTCAAAAATGGAGGGCAAACAATTCTTTGCCGAGAGAGAGTCTATCTAGAAAAATCTAAATTACCTGTTTCAGAACAAAAAAAAAAAATTCACGGTTGTTAATGAACAGTGTTTTCATGCTATTCACATGCTTATGAACAGGTAGACCAACAAATGTATATAGTTAAATAGGCACAAAACGGAACAATAGTGAAAGAGATGAAACGAAACGGCGATATTCTCTGAGATGCAAAAACAGAGAAATGGAAGAAATAAAAATAAAGAAGGTCTGAAGAGGCAAGATCGATCCGGAAGATTCAGGAGGCAGAAGAAAAATCAAAAATGGAGGGCAAAAAATTCTTAGAGAGCCTATGTAGAAAAATCTAAATTACCTATTTCAAAAAAAAAATCACTGTTCACTGTTCACTGTTCACATGCTTGTGAACAATAGACCAAGCTTTAGTATATAGGTAAATTTCTGCTGACTTTCTTTCACTTTTTTGATCAAATGGGGTTGTCATTTATACGAAAGAAGTTACAAGCCCACATCACCAAGTCTATACTCCTCCACCTCCGATTGGCACCGAGGCTTGGAGAACTGGGCTATTTGATTGCATGGAGGATCCTAATATTGGTAATCAACTATTCATGAATCTTATTTTTTCTCAAACTCCACCTAGCTACTTTGTTACAACTAGAATTACTTGTGATTATGTACTTACTGATGATTAACGGTAAATGCCTATTTAAGTACTAATTCTACAGGTTTTTTTTGCCTATTTCAATTAATCTTAACAAAATTACTATTTTGCCCTAACATAACTATCTCTCTCATCTCCCTTCATCTCTCATTCCTGATCTACTCTCTCTCTCTCTCTCTCTCTCTCTCTCTCTCTCTCTCTCTCTCATCCTCGACGAGACCCAAAGCTAGCCAACACCTTGACGGTGCCTGTGAGCCGAGCTCCGAGCTCTGATCTCCAATTTCCGATCTTCGAGCAGCCTAGAGGCGATGCGAGCCGAGCTCCGATCTCCGATCTCCAATCTCTAAGTAGCCTGGAGGTGATGCGAGCCGAGCGAGATCCGATCTCTAAGCAGCCTCGATGCGATACGAGCCAAGCTCACGAATCTCCGCCACGCACCACGGCCACCTCCGATTAGAGGTGGTCATCCTCGCTTGGTCGCACAACGTCGTCGCCTCCGCCTTCAAACGATAAGCTCTCTCTCTCTCTCTCTCTCAGCACTGGAGATTTCGGTTGGGCTCTATTGTAGGTACCTAACACAAACAAGTTCTTAGGGCATCTCCAACAAGGGTTGTCATACCCATACCTATACCTATATTTTAACTCACCCAAACCCATTACTATTCAAACCCATATTCCATCTCCAACCATTATATCAAAACATATACTCATACCCAAATTTTAATCATTTTATATAATTTAGGTATGAGTATGGGTTTTGGTCATCAACATATCATTTCATATATAGTGTTTAGGGTTAAATGATTTATATAACAACAAATAAATTATATAAATCATACATAATAATTTAATATAATATGTTGTCCTAGTTAAAATTAAATAATTTTTTTTATTTTCAAAAATTAATAATGTCTATCTTCTCAATAATTACATATCCGATAAGATTTCGGATCTTGAATTTTGGATATACTTTAGCTCCTCTTGTCGTTGTGTGAGAGGCTAGTGAGATTACGTTTTAGATCTTTATCTGCCACGTGTCATATCTTATCTTGATCAATCATTTTTCGTCCGTCCATAAATACGAGGCTCTTCACTCCATCATACCTCACTAATTCACAAACACTTCTCTCTCATATCAGAATTCAAGTTCTAAGTTTTTGTTGTTTGTTGCAATGAATAGGTTGAGGAAACTACTAATGAAGGAGGAGGAAGATTCCATCACAAGGAATCGTCAAAGAGCTCTGGTGATGCAGGCAGCTTCCTCACACATTCAGAGGATCCAAGAAGAAGAATCTAAATGGGGTGGTTCCCAAGAAGGCCGGCGATACACTCCTAGAGAGTGTGAAGCTATGGAGCAACAATTGAAAGCTCTTTACTTCACTTCGCCGTGTCGGTTCGAAGGCGATGTGTTTCGTAGGAGGTATCGAACGCGGCCTCATGTGTTTGACCAGATGATGCACGATGTCGCTAACCATGACTCTTACTTTGTCCAAAAGCCTGACGCCTCCGGTCGGCTTGGCTTGTCAACTGAACAAAAGTTGACTTGTGCCATGAGGATGCTTGCTTATGGGCTTCCCGCCTACCTGTGTGATGAGTTCCTCGACATAGCAGAATCTACAGATTTGGAAATTCTAAGTCACTTTACTAGAGCAATCTGGAAAGTATACCACAAACATTACCTCCGTCAACCATCAAAGGCATATTTGTGGCGGTTGCTCAATGTTGCTGAAAAAAGAGGGTTCCCTAGCATGGTTGGAAGTCTCGACTGTATGCACTGGTAGTGGAAAAATTGCCCAACCTCATGGCAAGGGCATTTCACCGGTTACAAAGGAAAGCCGACAATCATCCTGGAGGCGGTTGCATCATATAATACTTGGATATGGCACGCCTATTTTGGACTTCCAGGTTCCCTCAATGATATCAATGTCCTTGGACAGTCTCCACTATTCGACGAAGTCTGTAGAGGTGAGTCGCCTCGAGTCAAATACCATGTTGGAGATCACCAATATGGTCAATGCTACTACCTAGTTGATAGGATCTACCCGAAATGGGGGACTTTTGTGAAAGCAATTAGAAACCCGATCACGCCACAACAAGCAGGAGTCATTCCGAAAAGATGTGAGAAAGCATTTGGAATACTCTAAGCTCGTTTTGCAATTGCGAGAGGACCAGCTCGTGGATGGGACAGGGAAGATATCTAGTACATCATGATGACTTGCATTATTTTGCATAATATGATTGTTGAAGATGAGCGCGATGAAACTGAAGATAATCATGAAGTTGATCCCGATGAGGTCCCAACAAGACCAAGGAGAGCAGAAATATATGACCACTACGAAGTAGATCATTTGGTTGAGCTTGATCCTCCTGCACTTAGGGAATTCATGCGCCGATACCAGCAGGTTAGATGTCCAATTGTGCATAGAAGCCTCCAGGAAGATTTGGTTAATCACCTATGGAATGTGAAGCAACAGGCAGAGCAGAACCGCATGTGAAACAACAGTATGAGAAAAACCGCATGTGAAGCAACAAGCAGAGCAGAACCGCATGTGAAGCAACAGGCAAAGCAAAACCGCATGTGAAACAACAATATGCTTTATGCTTTCAATAATTGGCATTGTGCCATTGTGTGTGTTTAGTATTATTGTAATGTTTGTAATTTGATAAATAAATTACTCATTAATTATAATTGAAAGTCAAAGTACATTCATTTCATAAATTAAAGTACGAAAATGAAATTAAAATAGAGGCAACAAAGTATTAATACATTGGGTTATCTTCACCTTCAGATGAAGCAAGTGGTTGGTGTAACCCGGAATTGTAAGCTTGTTCCTCCCTCTCAATAACCATAGCTTGCTTCCTTTCCCAATAAGCCCTAATTGCGTCCTTGGATCAACCGCCATTATGGCTGCATCATCCGCACGTTCTTGTGCAAGTCTAGTCTCCTCCCTAAGTTGTAGTCTATGTTCGAGATCGCGATCTCCTTGGTCCGCAATTCTTTTCATTTGAGCTAAGAGTTGAGATGTGTCATCTTGTTTGCATCTTTTCTTAGCAGCCCCTTGAGCCTTTTGGCCTGGAGGGCGTGCATGCACATTTGAAGGGCTTGAGGTTCCCTCAATGGGTGTATCTTCCCCGGACAAGTCAATAGGTGACAAACCATTAGAGATTTCATCATCCAAGGACGGAGGTTTGCTAAATTTTTCTGTATCCTTAAATATTGGCCAACAATGCGCAAATTTAAACTCCTCATCCAAAGACAATGTACGATATACCGATTTAGCTTGCACTTCCTATATATTCATACAAGAAATAATATATAAGTGGTCATAATATATACACCCACACACATGTGTTAGTGATTATAAACAAGAAGATATTAAATGTCATAAACATAAACTAATATTAGCAAATTCCTTATATTGGGTTATAAAAAAAAAAAATATTATCGGTCATAAACAAATAAATATTACCAAGTCGGTGGCATAAATATTACCAAGTCGGTGGCATTTTCACCACTTGCGTAAGCAGCCTCCGCTTTGGTAAGAGCTTCATGCCACCTTGTGCAACCCGGTCTAATCTTTCTCCAACGAGCTTCACACTCTCCTCCCGATCTAATAACGGAACCAGGTGGCTTGCAAGCTTCATACACTTCCCATATACGATCCCATAATTTTTTCTTCTCTTGACCGGTAGCTTTGTCACCGTCTTCACCAACCGCAACCATCGCCATGCACAACGACACATCTTTGGGGTTTTTCCAAGCTTCTCCTCTAGGTTTGGGGTTGGACATCTTTGAAAAGAAAAAAACAGTTTGAAAACTAGCTAGATGAAGAACAATTATGAAAATTAAAGAGTGTAGAAGGAGGAGAGAAGTTTTGGAGTGAAAAATTATGAAGAAGATAGATGGTATTTATAGAAATTGGTAAAAATTACTGTTCCAACGGGCAAAATAATTTTCTATATTTTCTAATTTTTCTTCTTCTTATTTTTCAAGTTTTTTGTTCATTTGAAAACAAATTTTTGGCCTAATTTTTTCTTTTTCCGATGGCATTATTTGGACCTTTAATTTTGAATGGAATCAATTATGGGCCGCTTATTTTCTGACCGTTGGAGGACCACAACCGAGCTCACGTGAGATCAGCCACACCAGTCCAGCTCCCTCAACGCGTGGTTAGCGCGTCGTCCGTCTCCCGCCTGTTTTTTTGTCCTTTTGCGCGCGTCTGCTGCCTCAGTCGTCCCTGGCGCATCGCTCCTGCTTCAGCTGACTGCTCCACGTGCAGCTGCTGGCTCGTGGGTCTCGCATGTGGCAAATGAGTTTCCTCCTTCACAGTCGACCCATTTTGGGTCGTGGGTCTGGTAGGAACCCATTTATGGGTATAGGTTTTGATTGTTAGAGATGAGTTTTTATGGGTTTTGAGTAAAGGTATGTGTATGACAACCCTTATTGAAGATGCCCTTATAAGTCGAATGTTTTTGTACACACCGTGAACATTTAATCTCAGTCATTCGTTAAACCTTATACATTGCACTAACACCCATACTAACACCGTTAACAGCATGAAAACAAAACACAAAACTTATCATCACTTGCTGATGGAGATCGAAAGGGTATTTTAGGCGGGGAGATGGATAGAGGAAGTTCGATCATTTTACCTTACTTGCTGGGGTTTTACGGCATTTTGACTTTTTTAGTCACTAACCAACGTTTGTTTGACTGTTAGTATAAGGGGTTGGTTCAAGTGCACATACATGCACTGAATCCGCTTCGTAAATAAGTTTTTCTCTAATTCAATTGGAGTCAAAAGTTTTATCGACTTTAACGTGCTCTCTTTGTTGATATTGCAGCTGTAACAACGGCTCTTGTCCCATGCTTGACGTTCGGCCAGATAGCAGAGGTTGTGGACGACGGCAATACCAGTACGTGATCGCGATCGAAAATTGAACAACTAAGTAGATCAAAGTTCTCTCTATTAGTTTACTACCTGAATCATTGATCACAAATTGATCACTAACTAGTTGTGTATGTACTGCAGCATGCGCAACAAGCGGATTGCTATACGGGCTGGTCGCAGCGTTCAGTGGCATGCCATGCATTGTGTTATGCGCGTATCGTACAAAGATTAGGAACATGTATGGGCTAGTTGAGGCACCTGCATCCGACTGGCTCACCCATTTGTTTTGTGAGCCGTGTGCTCTTTGCCAAGAATACAAAGAGCTTCAAAGGAGAGGGCTAGACCCTTCAAAAGGATGGCAAGGAAATGCGGCAGCCAGCGGCATGAATGTGCGATCGCATATGACGCCTCCGGTGATCAACCACAGAATGAACTGATCGATCGATTCATGGCCGGTTCCATATATAGGAGCTTTGATCGATAGAGCAAGTCTAATATGGTTTACTAAAGTGCTGCACGTTATCTTTTCATTTATTAATAAAGTGCATGGATACTATATATGAACCAATTGAACACACATATGTAATATGTTTATGCATCAAAACTTATATGTTAGTGTCCATTTGTTTGTTGAGTTGGACGTTAATATTGGAGATGATCTCATCAGGTTTTATATTTAAGTCTTGATTAGTTACTTTAAGAAATTTTCAGCTTTTGGACTTTGCCATACCGGTTCGGATAGTGAATATATGATCGATCCTAATCCAGAATACTTGTTGATCCAGTTGTTGTGGTCTTCCTCAGAATGTAAGATATGCACGATAAGTCGATAAGTATTCAAAACTCTCGTAACTGTTGGAGAATAAGTAACAAAAAGATCATAATTAATTCATAACTGTAAGAGAACGAAAGCTAGCGGAGGCCGACTGAGATGACGAAATTAGGGAATCGGAATTGAAGGTTTAGATGAAACATATATAAACTAGAGATTTGAGAAACCTTGTGAGTAGCTGCAGTAGAAGGGTCACCATATGAAGAGAAAGAGACTTCAAATGAGATGCAGTTAGAAGAAAGAATTTGTGCCTGGGAAGCTCGTGGTTTAGGCAGAGAAGAACACTGGGGAGGAAAATTCTTCTGTGCTAATGTTGCTTAATTAATGAGAAAATTACATAAAAACACAAAAACCTCATTTTCAATATTTTATGTACAAATTAGAACATAAGCCCAGACCCAAACTAATGGTACCAGATCTGATCTAGACTTTTATAGGCAAAATGACTAAAATACCCATTTTTTCAAATAAATTTACGCAAAATGACACGGCAGTAGCACGTCTCTCGTCGACACGACAGTAGCACGTCTCTCGTCGACACGACAGTAGCACGTCTCTCGTCGACACGACAGTAGCACGTCTTTCGTCGACACGACAGTAGCACGTCTCTCGTCGACATGGCAGTAACACGTCTCCGGTTGACACGGCAATAGCACGTCTCCGGTCGACACGACAGTATCACGTCTCATGTCGACACGGCAGTAACACGTCTCTCGTCGACACGGTAGTATCATCTTCCTACACGGTAGTAGCACCTTCCTACACGGCAGTAGCACGTCTCCGGTCGACACGGCAATAACACGTTTCCGGTCGACACGGCAGTAGCACGTCTCCCGTCGACACGGCAGTAGCACGTCTCCGGTTGACACGGCAGTAGCACGTCTCATGTCAACACTGCAGTAACACGTCTCATGTCGACACTGCAGTAGCACGTCTCTCGTCGACACAGTAGTAGCACCTTCCTACACGGCAGTAGCAGGTCTCCGGTCGACATGGCAGTAACACGTCTCCGGTCGACACGACAGTAGCATGTCTCTCGTTGACACGGCAGTAGCACGTCTCATGTCGACAACGACAGTAGCATGTCTCTCGTCGACACGGCAGTATCACGTCCATAGTAGTAGTAGAATATGTAATGAAGGGTAGTTTGGTAAAATATGTAGTGACATATGACATATGGACATTAGTTTGTCCTAATTTGTTAATTTTTGTCCTTAAATGTATAAGATAATGTGTAAATGATGTATTTGTAAACTGAAATTTGGTTAGTAACTAATATGTAGTTTGGTCGCAGTTTTGTTTGATGTAAGTTTTTATTTTTATTATTTTTTTATTTTTAATAAAAATAGATAATTTCATTATGTTTTTTTTTGTAATAAATAATTTCATTACTTATTCACGGGCAAAAGTCACCTACATCAACCAACATTATTAGCAAACTAACTGATAGGTAACCCTCATTGCGTACATATAAGCTCAATTATTGTACCTACACACCCGAATTTCCAATCTATATCTAACTCTCTATGAAAGAAAACTACTCCCCCAGAGACCGTAATTTGTGTATAACTAAAATTACTAAGAATTAAATAGCAAAAATTAAATTGAGATGCTAGGCAAAATTGAGTAAATGACCAAGAGAATAAGGAAAAATGCCCATTTAGTATTAATTTAAACCTCTATTGCCTATTCCAATGAATCTAATAGGCATGAGCCCATTCCAATATAAGGTGTTTTTACTTGTGCCCAAATACACAAATCTATATTAAAGTCATAACCTTATATAAATGGGTTATAGTTCTAACTTTATGAACACATATTGAGTTAAAACTCAACGTCTAATAAGCGGTTAAATGGTAACAAGTATTAGTAGGCTACATAAGCCAAATTTGTTGTTGTTTAACTTAGTAAATTTCTTGCATTGCAGATGATCAAAACATTATCAAAACTTTTTCTCAAATGAAGAAAAAGAAAGGGTGATGCTATTAACAGACCTTATCTAATTTTCTATCCACACATTTCAATTTTATTTACAAGTTTGCCACTTGAATTTGATTCATGATTGACTCTATCATAGATGAGGTATGTTAATAGTAAAAATGAGTGTGTTAATAGCACCGTCTTAAAGAAAACCGATGAGAACTTAGACGGACTTAAATGTAATAAAAAAGGACTGTGGAGGTAAAAATAGAAACCAACAGGGGTCAGAATGTAAATCAGATTTACAACGGTGGTGAAATGTAACTCGCAGCACATATTGGCCTATAAACACAGAGCCTCCTATTTCCTAGGGTTTTGCAGACAAAATATATAGAAAGAGGGTTTAAGGCAAGCAACGGCGCTCTCTCTTTCACTGTCAGTCTCTTTCACGATGTGGGAGGACTACTATGAAGGTAAGTCTCTGTTGACCCCTGCATCCGCCTCTAAGCTTTGTCTGTCCATTTCTAATGTCATCACAAACTGGCTCAAATCTCTCCCTCAAGAAATCATACCCAACATCCTTATCAGACTACCCATCAAATCCCTCATCAAATTCACCTCTGTCTCTAAATCTTGGAACTCCACCATCAAAAACCCAACCTTTATCCGCACCCACCTCACCCACAAGCTCAATTTCAATGACCAAAGTGCCCCTCACCTCCTTCTCCTCCACTCCGTCCACAGTGAAGGCCTTTCCTTCCCTCTCGGAGTTCGTCACATTACAGGGTTTAAACAAGACCCTTACTCCTTGCATTTCGATAACAATGATGTCAGTCTCTTCTCCAAGGTTGAGTTTCCAGCTGGTCTTAAGAAGGAAATGATCAACCCCTGTTTTCGTGTTGTGGGTACTTGTGATGGGCTTGTTTTCCTTGCTGATGATTTGGGTCGTTATTGTTACAATTTTGTGTTGTGGAATCCTTGTGTGAGGAAGTATGTGATGCTTCCTAAGCCTAGTGTTAGGTTTTCGACACACGGTGGGTATGAGGTTTGTCTTGGTCTTGGTTATGATGTTGTTGGGAAGGACTATAAGGTTGTGAGACTTACCACACTTTTGCAGCAACATGGTATGTTTGGGGGTAGATGTCAGACTCTAGCTCAGGTTTATTCACTAGCCAAGGGATCTTGGGGCCGGCTTCGTTCTGATGTTCCTCCTTGTGGAGTGGTGAACGACTTGGGTCAGGCTTTTGTTAATGGGGCAGTTCATTGGCTGGCTGTTCGTTTGGAGGGTGATGATGTTAACTATTTTGTTCTGGCATTTGATGTGGGCAGTGAGTCATTTCGGGAGGTAATGTTGCCCAAGACATTCAAAATGGATAGTGCAGTGGAGTTGAGGTTGTCTGTTTCTGGAGATAAAAAGTCCATTGGTCTGTTCGTGAGGTGTAAGAGTGAGACCGATTGCTTTCTTGATATCTGGGTGATGAGAGAGTATTGCGTGGAGAAGTCATGGACCAAATTGATGATTCTCACTCCACAAGGTCCGAAAAGAAGTTTGCCGGAGGCATTGTTATTTAGGAGGAATGGTGAAGTGGTGTTGGTACTTGAAGATAGCCGTGAGTTGGTTTCACTTGAACTTGTCAGCAAACAGTTTAAAAGTCTTGGGATTTCTGGAGGTCAGGTTTGCTCTGTTGATTGGTATGAAGAGAGCCTTGTCTTGCTTGACAGGAAAGATGCAGTTTCTTACTGAGGCAATGAACAAGGTGATTGTTTTCATAACTTACTTTTCCTGATTATGTTATCTTCAGGTTTAAATGCCTATGCTGCTATTATGTGACCTATGACCATTGAATTTTAGCTCAGCCACCGAGTTCGATATTATGTATGCTAATTGCTTTAATACCTTTGCACACCAAGTGTTACAATTTTTCTTTGCCATAAGTTGTTCTGTTCTTGTATTTGTGGTGTTTTGTTGTGATGCTGTTGATAGTGTTCAAATATTTTCTTGTCTTACCTAATTGTCTTTTTTGTTCTGTCATTCCAAAACACAAATTAGTAACTAAGTTTAGTAGATATCAAGCAAACCTACTTATGTTTGGAAAACAAGACGTAAAAGAGGAAGTAGTCATGTCAGGATTACACTACTCGTATTATTAGTGCTTTCAGCTTCCTGTTTTATATAGCAGCAGCTTGGTATTACCTTAGACGGTAAACTGTGGTATCCGTAGAAGTGTTGATGCTGCTGCATTGTACTAGATGTAACATGTTTTATTTGCTGTTGCAGTAGAAATGTAGAACCGTAAAAAGTTAATGCAGTGGATGCTTTTTGCAATATGACTTTGAATTAAGGGATAGTTCAGTTTCCAAAACCCTTCTATATACTCGCACTCTAGAGAGTTAGGTTCTTGTTATTTACAGAATTACAGTATTTGCCAAGTATGGCCAAATTTATATGTAAATGCTCTTGACTTTAAAGGATGCTTGTTTCAAGTATATTGAGACAATGGATCAGCTATAGTTCCCCTTCTTCATATGTTGATACCAGAAAACTTCCTTTCAAATGTGAATACTAATTTGAATAAGAGAACTGGTCAAATAACTTCTTCTTAGCTCTGTTCAACTAATTTTCAAGAACACATTACAGTACATAACATATTGAATGTGTTAGTCATGTAAGAGGCAGAGAAGACCAAGCTAAGAAACTTATATCAAGACCAGACTTTCCAAACTGGATTTGTTAATACCAGGAAGACTGGAAGAGTTCCTTTTAGATGTAATTACTAATTTGAACAAGCAAAATTTTTGATGTTTTTAGCTCTGTTATATTGAAGCTAAAGAGCAAAATAGTACTCATGCATAACATTTTTAACTTCTGAGACGACCAAAGTTGGCTTGCTTGATTCTCCAGGTCTAGGTTTGCAAGAAATATCAAATATCTAGAGCAAAGCTTTTTAGTCAAACTATCTAGACCAAAGTGTGAAATTCTTTTGTGCTATTCAGCATTACTATCTTTGTGTCGAAGGCTGTGTTTGTATGTTCTTCTAGCAACTATCAGGATTATCCTTTGAGTTAAGAGCTCTCTAGCTACTATAAATTTGTATGTGAAGCTAGTCTATTACAGTATGTTCTTATGTTGAACATAAATACTGTTCATATATAAGAAATACATGAAAAACAGCTGTTTATAAGATCAATAATTTCCAAATTTATCTGATGATGGGAGTCAAATCCATAGCAGCCTAGATGATCATCAGTTCATCACTCACTAGTGTCCACATATATGATCGTTTCTTGTTCTTCTGTCATTTTGCAAATTAAAGAATAGCAATTTCGTCAGAAGAAGTAAACAATTACTTACCGAAGTAACAGAAAAAGGTTTACTGAACTACAATATTGGCCCTTTTTGTTTTCATCTGTTTAACTGCATCTTTTGCTCTTGCTAGATCTTAACACTGCAATACTGCAGCAAAGTTTTATTTTCTACAGATTTAGTTTCTTAACTAAAGTGTCGTAAACTCAGGGATGAGGCATTGGTGGTATGCACTGTGAAAATAAATTGGTCGTAGATGATTTCCCAACCATGTTAACTGACCATATTATTTGTCTGTTGATGATGTGTACTTGTAACTTGTCACTTTATATTATTCCCTAACCAATATATTATCTGGTTGATTGATTAAGTTTTTCATGGCTACGTCTTTTAATATTAATATGCGCACAAGTCATGCTATTTGATTTCATATTTGTATAGGCGCCATCATTAGTAAACTGGTGAAATGTGGGATACTGAAATTAAGACATAGTAGTGGCTAATTGGCTATAGCTCACACTATTTTCTTTCTGTAGATTTTCTCAGTCTATATATAGGACTGTATCTCCCTAGTTCTTTAATTTTCTTTTTGGGTCGAATTACCACTATTTTCTCAGTCTATAACCGCATGTTCCCTTCACTTCACTGTCTAATCAGTCCTATGTTGTGTTAATCCAAATATGTGGAATAAGTAACCTTTGGAATGTGGTCTGCTGGCACTGTACTGCCACTTCCAGTGCCAGCATCCAGCATCACTCCATATTTATAGCATACCTTCCTAAGGAATAAATTTTAACATCATTTCTTCAACTGTGTGCAGGGCAGAAATAGGAGGCAAATCACTTTCAAGACTCTTTTATGTAGCTGTGAAGTGTGATATCTAGCTGTATGTTGGATTTTGTTATGTCAGTCGCTCGCTCCATCTACCATCTGAACTTTTGAACTCAAGTATTGATAGGCAATCCTAACATGATTCACTTTTAATGTGGATCTTCTATCAGACCTTACCAGTAATATGTCGCTTTAATTTCAAAGATATATGGGGCAGTAAATGGCTGTACTGGTATACTTATGTGATGATTGTAGAATTATATCAATCTTCTGGTGAAATATTTGACTACCTTCTATCATAATCATTTAGACAATCTCTTTTGTGCTTGCAAGTTAAATTTCTTAACTACATCCAAATGTTGTTGCTTTGGAAAATTATGTCTTTGCTACTTTTGAAATTGTTTGTTCTTGTGTCTTTGCTTTACCATATTCTATTGAAAGGTTGTTGAAACATTGAGAACATGTCAACTTCTGGAACATGATCACTCGGACCAAAATCTGAAGCTCTGTACAGGGATCATTCTGGTCACCCGCTTCCATTGTGGCATTGTATTTTGCTCCTCATCATTCATCACCTCCTTTGCACAACCATCTAATAGTCTCTGTACGGCGGCACTGTGGTAGCTAAGCCTTGTTGGGGGTAATATTGGTGATCGGAATGTAATTCCTATAGGACATAGATTAAGGAATAAACTACTGGGATGATGAGGCTTTGAGCAACTCTTTTGGCGGGCATGTCTTTATACAATGAAAGTTTGACGCTTAATTGTCACTGATAACAGTAATGAGACACTCCAACACTAGCTGTCTAATGAATGTCCAAGGAAAATAGATGAAATAGGAGAAAGTGAAAGGAGCATAAAAATCAGAATTACTGTAGTGGTGAAATGTCAAATGAGCATATAAATATAAGCCCTCTTGTTTCTTAGGGCTTTCGGACCAAAAACATTTCCTTACAGGGTTTAAGGCAACGGCGCTCTCTCTCAGGTTCTGAAGGGTCTCTCAGTCTCAGTTTCAAAATGTGGGAGGATTGCTATGAAGGTAAGTCTCTGCTCACCCCTGCATCAATCTCTAGGCTTTGTTCATCCATCACTCATGTCTTCCAAAACTGGCTCGAATCTCTCCCCGAAGAAATCATACCCGACATCCTAGTCAGACTACCCATCAAATCCCTCATCAGATTCACCTCTGTCTCCAAATCCTGGAACTCCACCATCAAACACCCAACCTTCATCCGCACCCACCTCACCCACACACTCAATTCCACTCACCAAAACTCCACCCACCTCATTCTCATCCACAATGTCTCCAATGAAGGCACTTCCAAGCATAACTATGGACAAGTTCCCCTTCCCGGGTTTAAAGAAGACTCTTACTCTCTGCATTATGACAACACTGCTGTTACCGAGCATTGCAAGATTGAGTTTCCAATTGCTCTTAAGCAGATGATGAAGAATCCGTGTTTTCGCGTTTCGGGTACTTGTAATGGACTGGTTTTACTTGCTGAGGATGTATGCCATGATGTTTACAACTATGTTTTGTGGAACCCTAGTATAAGAAAGTATGTGATACTTCCTAAGCCCACTGTGAGGAAGTCGACACATGGTGAGTATAAGGCTTCCATGGGTCTGGGTTATGATGCTGTTAAGAACGACTATAAGGTTGTGAGAGTGACATTTCTTGTGGATCAACCTGATCATTCCCTCACGGCTTTAGTTCAGTACTATTCGCTAGCCACTGGCTCTTGGGGAATGCTTCGGGTTCTTCCTCCATGTATGTTGCTTAGCTCCCGGGTCCTGGTTTTCGCCAATGGGGCACTGCATTTTCTGGCTCTCCGTGGGACCGATAATCATGAAATGAAGTGCTTGCTTATGGGATTTGATGTTGGAAGTGAGTCATTACGAGAAATACTGCTGCCTGAGAGCCTCAACATGGATGCCTTATTGGAGTTCAAATTGGGTGCTTCAGGAGATGGAAAATCCATTGGTCTGTTTGTGAGGTGTGACACTGAGACTAATAGCTATCTTGATATATGGGTGATGAAGGAGTATTATGTTCAGAAGTCGTGGACCAAATTGATGATTCTCACTCCACAAGGTCCGGAAAGAAGTTTGCCCAAGCCAATTTGTTTTAGGAGGAGTGGTCATGAAGTGGTGTTGCAACTTGAAGATGACCGTGGATTGGTTTCACTTGACATTGTGACCAAACAGTTCAAAAAGCTCGGGATTTCTGCTGGTCTGGTTTGTTCTGTTGACTCGTATGAAGAGAGCCTTGTCTTGCTTGACAGGAAGGATGCAATTTCTTACTGAGGGAAAGAATAGGTAAGGCTTCTTGTTTAAATGCATTTGCGGCTTAGCTTATTTGACATTTGACTACTGAATTATAGCTCAAAGCAAAATTTAACATTATGTATGCTGATTGATGTAGTAGTCTTCTTGGATAGTGTTAATTTTTTTCTTTGTATACTGTTGCTCTGTTCTTAGTTTTCTGGGTTTTTTTTCTTGTCAGCTTACTATTGGCATTGTTTCATATAATTTCAATTTGCTGTCATAGTGAGATAGGTACGTAGTAGATTGTTTTTCTTGCTTATGTAGTCCGAAAACACACCTTTGTAGTTTGTACTAGTTTAATAGGAATGATGCAATCCTACTCTGATAAACAAGCTCAGAGAAAGAAAAAATAATTAGGAAGACAAGTTATTAAAGGTGAAATACTAACATAAATGCTTATGCTACTCCTATTATCAGTGCTTGCAGTTTTATGTTTTATGTATCATTTTGCTTGTTGGGATTTACATTGTACCTTTGCGTGCCAAGTGTTATATTTTTTGTTTGCCATAAGTTGTTCCGTTCTTGTCTTTTTGGTGTTTTATTGTGAACTTGATGTTCATATTGTTTAAATGTTTTTCTGTCTTAGCTAATTGTCTTTCTTGTTCTGTCGTTTCACTTCACATCACAAGTTAGTAACTAAGTTTAATAGAAATCAAGCAAACCTACTCTGGTAACAAGAAGTTCAGAACAAAATACTATACTTATGTTTGGAAAACAAGAGATAGAAAAGGAACTAGTCATGTCATCATTACACTGCTCCTATTATTAGTGCTTACAGCTTCCTGTTTTATATAGCAGCAGCTTGGTATTACCTTAGATGGTAGACTGTGGTATCTGTGGATCTGTTGATGCTACTGCATTGTACTTGATGTAACATGTTTTATTTTCTGTTGCTGTAGAAACGTAGAACTGTAAAAGAGTTAATGCAGTGGATGCGATCTTTGCAATATGACTTTGAATTAAGGGAGAGTTCACTTTCCAAAACCCTTCTATATACTCACTCTCTAGAGAAGTAACAGGAAAAGTTTACTGAACTACAACACTTTTCCCTGATTAACATATTGGCCCTTTTTGTTTTCATTTGGTTAACTGCATCCTTTGCTCTTACTGCTAGATCTTCACACTGCAACACTGCAGCAAACTTTTATTTTCTATATGCTGATTTATTTTCTTAACCAAAGTGTCGTAAACTCAGGGATGAGGCATTGGTGGTATGCACTGTGAGAATAAATTGGTCGTAGATGATTTCCCGACCAACCATAATATCTGCATGTTGATGATGTGTACTTGTCACTTTAAATTATTCCCCAACCAACCATATTATCTGGTTGATTGAATAAGTTTATCATGACTACTTGCTTTTAATATTTATATGGGCACAAATCATGCTAGTTTATTTCCTATGTGTATAGGCACCATCACAGGTAAACTGGTGAAATGTGGAATACTGAAATTAAGACATAGTAATGGCTACTTAGCTATAACTTACAACTCTAATTTCTGTAGATTTTCTCAGTCTATATATAGGACTGTATCTCCATGGTTTTTACTTTTTCTTTTTGGGATGAATTACCACCATTTTGCATTACATGCCTTGGAAATCTTGAGTTACTTATCATCCTAGATTTCTGTCATCAACTGCGAACCGCATATGTTCCCTTCACTTCACTCTCCCATCAGTCCTATGCTGTGTTAGTCCAAATATGTTGGAAAACCTTTGGAAAGTGGTCTGCTGCCACTTCCAGTGCCAGCATCCAGCATCCTTCTTGGGACTCCATATATATAGCATATGTTTCTAAAGAATAACTTCTGACATCATTATTCAACTGTGTGCAGGTCAGAAATAGGAGGCAAATCACTTTCAAGACTCTTTTATGTAGCTGTGAAGTGTGATATCTAGCTGTATGTTGGATTTTGTTATGTCAGTCGCTCGCTCCATCTACCATCTGAACTTTTGAACTCAAGTATTGATAGGCAATCCTAACATGATTCACTTTTAATGTGGATCTTCTATTAGACCTGCTTACCAGTAGTATCGTCGCTTTAATTTCAAAGATATGTGGGGGACTGGTATACTTCTGTGATGATTGTAGAATGTTATCAAATATATCAATATTCTGGTGAAATATTAGACTACCTTCTATCTTAATCATTTGCAGTCTCTTTTGTGCTTGAAAATTAAATTTTCTTAACTACATCCAAATGTTGTTGCTTTGGAAAATTTTGTCTTTGCTACTTTTGAAATCGTTTGTTCTTGTGTCTTTTGCTTTACCTATTCTATTGTAAGGTAGTTGAAACCTTGAGAACATGTCAACTTCCGGAACCTGATCTTTCAAATAAATCAGCGATGAAGCTCATTAATGTAATTGATACTGGTAGAAGAATTTGACATGTTTTATGATTATCTGTCCATGGCTCTTTATCTCATCATATTTCACGTCATCTTTTATACTCGGACTATAAGCAAACAAACTCTGAAGTTCGGTACAGGGATCATTCTGGTCACCCACTTCGATTGTGGCATTGTATTATAGCTACTCGTCATTCATTAGCTCCTCCTTTGCACAACCGTAACATCACTCATTTAGTAGTCTCCATATGACGGCATTGTGGTAGCTGAGCAGGCATGTTTGGGATACTACTGGTGAATGGAATGTACGTAATTCCTATAGGACATAGATTAGGGAATGAAGTCACTCTTTTGTTCAATAAACTTCTTTAATGCGCATCTACGAAAAACAGTTGAGATGCCGGGATGGTAAGGCTTCGAGTAACACTTTTGATGGGGATGTCTTCAAGCAACGAATGTTTGGCGTTCAATTGTCACTAATAACGGTAATCTTATGAAAGGTGATGGTGAGTGTTTTGCTGTAGAGGGCGTGTTAGTGGAGAAGGTGAGAATGCTTATGGCTGTGCATCAGGTGTGAATGAGTTTGTTCATGTTCCAAAAAATTGCGATAGTGTGGCTATGGCGCATGCAGTAGCTTAGTTTGTAGCCGGTTTTGAGAGGCATTGCTTGTCGTTGGGGTTAGGCCCAACTTGGACGATATCAATGATGATATACCCGTAACTGAATCTAGGCCTCGTTTAGTTCGCGAAAAGAAAAATAGTTCTTTTGTCTTTCCCATGGGAAGAGAAAGAGAAGGGAAATTTTATTTCCCGATGACTTTCTCTTCCGATGTTTGGTAACACAAGCAAAATCATCTGGAAAGTTGTTAATTAAAATAAGAAAATAATATATTATAAGTAATAAATGAAAGGAAATGAAATAGGAAAGTGGTTCCTATAGATTTTGAAAGAAACAATTTTCCCTCACATTTTCCCAACCTTCAGGAAAATATTTCATTTTCTTTAGTATTCCCAAACGCAAGAAAGGTACAAATTTCATTTCCTGATGGTTACTTTCCACAAACCAAACCAGGCCTAATGGTAAGGAAGTGAGGATACTATACCCATCACCAATGTTCTCATTTCTTTGTAGTTCTTGTTTTGATTAAATGAAATTCTTGATATTTCCTTAAAAAAAAAAAAAATAACAATAATGAGATACCTAAAGCTTGCCCAAATATTCATTTCCTTATAGGATGTGAAATCTCCGCACCTTAAATTGAAAGCCTCGTATTTCTGAGGGTTTTTGGATACACGGTTTAAGCCAACGGCGGCCTCTTATACCTTATTCTCACACGCAGTCTCCTCTCAGTTTCACGATGTGTGAGGAATGCTATCAAGGTAAGTCTCTCTTGAACCCTGGATCCACCTCTAAGCTTGGTTTGTCCATTTCTAATATCATCACAGATTGGCTCAAATCCCTCCCTGAAGAACTCATACCCGACATCCTAGTCAGACTAAAGGAACATAGAAGAGTCTGAATATTGTGTGTATACATTCATCAATGGCTGTGCCAATATATATAGAAGCTACAACGATGATCCTAACTTGTAGGAACTATTCTAGGAAAGAAATCACAATTGACAGCTAATCTCTATTAAATACAAGATATCATCGAATCATCTAGAGTCCTTATTCTTAACACTCCCCCTCAAGTTGGAGTGGATATTGATCACTCCCAACTTGCTTAACAACATTGCAAATTGATTCGAGCTCAGAGGCTTCGTGAAGATGTCTGCCGGCTGTTCCTGCGTCTTAACATACTGTGTCTTTATCATTCCCCTTTGCACTTTTTCCCTCACCACATGACAATCAATCTTGATGTGCTTTGTTCTCTCATGAAACACAGGATTAGAAGCTATGTGAATTGCCGCCTTGTTATCACAATATAAATTCATTGATCGTACTTGTCTAACATTCAAATCACGTAAAATATATAACAACCATGTTACCTCACAGCTAGTTGTTGCCATAGAGCGATACTTGGCCTCAGCACTTGAACAAGAAACCGTGCTTTGTTTCTTTGTATTCCATGAAATTGGAGCATTTCCAAGAAAGATACAATATCCCGTAGTTGATCTTCTCGTATCCTTACACCTTGCCCAATCTGCATCACAATATGCCGTTGGCTCTAAAGATCCACTAGAAGGTAAGAGGATGCCTTGTCCCGGAGTCTGTTTCAAGTATCTCAATACCTGATAAGCTGCCTCCAAGTGAGGTTCTCTCTCGGCTTGTCCATAAACTGACTGAGAATATGTAATGCATATACAAGGTCAGGCCTTGTGATGGTACGGTAGATGAGGCGCCCAACTAGTCTTCTGTATCTTGACGCATCATGCAGCAATTTTCCATCACTTTGCGTAAGACATATATTCTGCTCAACAGGGAACCGTGAAGGCTTGGCTCCCAAAAATCTTGTATCCTCCAAAATCTCAAGTGCATATTTACGCTGGCTTAATGCAATACCTTGTTTTGACCGTGCCACCTCTAATCCAAGAAAATACTTTAATTTTCCCATATCCTTCAACTTGAATCGGCTTGACAAGAAGGCTTTAGTTCTTGTGATGTAATCTAAGCTATTCCCGGCGAGAATCACATCATCCACGTAGACTAAAAGAGCAGTGAAGGTGCCATGATGATTTCGAACGAACAAAGAATAGTCAGACCATGATTGTCGGAATCCGGCTGCCTTGAGAGCAGCCGATTGCTTCAAAAACCATTGCCTGGAAGCTTGTTTTAGGCCATATAACGATTTATGTAACGCAAGATTGAATTTCCACTACTTGATAATATTGAAGAATTGATCAATGTACTTGTAATGGGCTGGTTTTCCTTGCTGATGATTTAAAGCGTTGTGTGACACATTTGTTATATGGAACCCTAGTGTGAGAAAGTATGTGACCCTTCCCAAATCCAGTGTGAGGTTTTCGACGCATGGTATATATACTGATATGTCTGGTCTGGGTTATGATGCTATTGGGAATGACTATAACTATAAGGTTGTGAGGCTAACCACTCTCAATAATGTAACTGACGATGGGCCGAGTATAGCTCAGGTCTATTCACTAGCCAGGGGCTCTTGGGGAGTGGTTCATACTCTGTCTCTGTGTGTTACGTCTGGATATTGGGTCCAGGTTTTCGTCAATGGGGCACTTCACTGGCCGGCTTACAATAAGCAGTATTTTGTTTTGACATTTGATGTGGCGAGTGAGTCATTTGGAGAGATAAATTTGCCTATGAGCTTCCAATCGAATTTTCCGGAGGACTTGATGTTGTCGGTTTCTGGAGATAGAAAATCTATTGCTCTGTTTCATAGTATGAGGTGGAATAATAAGGGTGATTATTTTCTTGATATTTGGGTAATGAAAGAGTACGGTGAGGAGAAATCATGGACAAAGTTGATGGTTCTCAGTCTACAAGGTCCGGAAAGAAGTCCAGCTGAAGCATTGTGTTTTAAGAGGAGTGGCGAAGTGATATTGGTACGTTTAGATAGCCTTGAGTTGGTTTCAGTTGACCTTGTGAGCAAACAGTTTAAAGCTCTTGGGATATCTGGAGGTCAGTTTTGCTCTGTTCACTGTTATGAGGAGAGCCTTGTCTTGCTTGACACGAAAGATGCAGTTTCTTATTGAGGCAAATAACTAAGGTGATTATTTATAGAACTTGTTTCCTTATTATGTTATCTTCTTGTTTATATGCAATTGACTGCTAATGTTATATGACCTATGACCATCGAAATTTAGCTCAGCCACAATGTCGATATTATGTATGCTGATTGCTTTGATTTCTTTGCCATGTGTTATATTTTTTCTTTGCCATAAGTTGTGCTGTTTATATCTTTCTGGTGTCTTGTTGTGTTCCTGTCTCCGCTGATTGTCTTTCTTTTTCTGTTGTTTAACAACACAAATTAGTAACTACTTAGTAGAAATCAAGCAAACCTACTACGATAAAAAACAAATTCAGAACAAAACTATACTATATGTTTGGAGAACAAGACATAAAACAAGAATTGGTCATATCATGGTTACACTACTCCTATTATTAGTGCTTGCAGCTTGAATTTGTGCTTTATATAGCATCAGCTTGGTATCATTTTAGACAACTGTGGTCGCCAAGGTACTGTTGATGCTACTGCATTGAGCTTGATATAACAGGTTTTTATTTTCTGTTGTAGTAGAACTGTAGAAGTGTGTAAGATTTGATGCAATTGATGCTTTACGCAATGTAGGTTTGATTTAAGGGATGGTTCATTTCCAAAAACCTTCTACGCAAAGCATGAAGAGGATTATATTTGCACTCTAGCGAAGTAACAGAAATTGTTCACTGAACTACAATACTTTTCACGGACTAACATATTGACCCTTTTTGTTTTCATTTGTTTTTCACTCTTACTGCTAGATTTTGACACTACAACAGTGTAGCCAAGTTTTATTTTCCATATGCTGATTTAGTTTCTAAACCAACGTCCTGTAAACTCAGGATTGCTGGTGTGTACGGTGAGGTGGTGGATGATCTCCGACCAGGTTAACTGACCATTTGTCTGTTGATGCTGTGTTCTTATCACTTTGAATCCCAACCATCTATATTATCTGGTTTATTGATTACATCGAATGGCAGTTTTTTGTGGCTACTTGACAGTTTAATACGGGCAGAAATCAGGCTATTTTTATTTTGCTTACTATAATTTCTGTTGATTTTCTTTGATTGTCAGTATTTAGACTGAATCTCCATGGTTTGTAGTTTTGTACTTTTCTGTATAGGGTTGATAACCTTTTACATTACATGTCTTGAAAATGTATTATCTTCCTACATCTCTGTCATCAACTGTGAACCACATGTCCCATCACTTCACTTTCCTGTGCTGTGTTAATACAAATATCTAAAATGATCTTTTCAAAGTGATCTACTACCACTACCAGTGTGTTCATCCAGCATCCCTTTTGGGACTCCATTTATAAATATAGCTTGCCGAAGCATAACTTCCAACATAATTTTTTCAACTCTGTGCAGGTCAGAAATAGGGGCAAATGACTTTCAACGTACTGTTTTCCGCAGCTCTGAAATGCGATAACTTGCTGCATTTTGTATTTCAGTCTCTCCATCTACCGGCTGAACCTTTGAACTTCTTTGATGTATCTATCTAGTATGGATAGGTAATCCTAACATAATTCGCTTTTAATGTGGATCTTTACCAGACCTTATATTAGTATTCTCGTTTTAATTTCAAAGAGATATTGGGGAGTAAATGATTGTAAAGGTTTACTAATGTCTTTACAGAAGAATACATCAATATTCTGGTGAAATAGAGTTCCTTCTATCTTAATCATTTACACTATTTCTTGTTTTCTTGTTGTTTCTTTGGAATATGGATAATTGGCCGAAATTGTCTTTGCCACTAATGAAATTTTTCATTCTTGTGTGTTTGCTGTACCATATTTTATTGAAAGGGTTTATAAACAGTGAGAACAAGTCAACTTGTTTAACATGATTCACCCTTCGATTAATCAGCAATGACACTCGTAATGAAATTTATACTGGTAGAATAATATGACATATACTAGTGCAAAAGATCAAAACTCCCTCTCAATATATGTTTCATGATTAATTATTTGGTCCATGGCTTGCTATCTTATCAAATTTCACATCATCTTGTTAACTCGGACTATAACCGAGGGACTTGACGCTAACCGCATGAAATTTTCATGAATTTATTCTCTTATCAGAGATGAAGTGAAAGAAGAAAGCTAAGTAATAAAAATCTGAAGCTCTGTGCAGGCAACATCCTGGCTACTCACTTCCATTGTGGCCTTTTATTTAGCTGCATGGTGGTCAATTTGCTGTGGTACTGTGGCCCGTTGAAGATGAGACCAAAAGAGCACCCAGATAGGGATGCAAAAACCTGGTTTTGTGACATGTTGGAGACTTTGCACGAGGAAAAACTGGAAGTGTTTCTTCTTACCCTTTGGGCTATATGGGTGGAAAGGAATAACCTAGTGTGGAGAGGAGGATGTTTTGTTCCTGTCAATGTAGCGAAATGGGTGTGTACTCATTTGGAGGAGTACAAAAAGTACCATGTTCGGGTCTCACAGAAAAAGAAAAGAGTGCCATCCAAATGGCAGTGCCCACCTAGAGGAAGACTCAAGGTGAATATTGATGGTAGTTTCCATGGTGAGAGTAGTAATGGTGGAGTGGGTGTGGTGATCCGGGATGAGAATGGTGAGTGCAGAGCTGCCTTGGCTCGTCCACTGCCTTATGTATTGTCAGCTGTGTGTGCCGAAGTGGAAGCCCTCCGCGCCGGACTACTAGTAGCTATACACCAAGGGTGGGAAGAGATTGAGGTTGAGACCGACTGCGTTGCACTTGTGCATGCCCTTACGGGGAGGAGGGAGAGGATCTCTCAGAATTTGGTCGCATGATGGAGGATTGCAGGAGGTACGCGAGTTCTTTTACATATTTCAACATTCGGCACATTTTTAAAGAAGCAAATGGTGTAGCTCATAGATTAGCTCACCTTGTTAGTGGGAGTATTTTAGATGAGTTTTGGGTTGGAGAGACTCTTGTTATTATTCAAGATGTTTTTTTCGAAGATAAGTGTAATAATTTTAGGGGTCAAGGCAATATGTCCCCCCTTATAATTTTAGTTAATTATAATGAAATCTCAACTGAGGCACCCGGATAGACCGGGGTCTCACGTTTCCTATCAAACAAAAATTTAGCTGCTCATCATTCATTAGCTCCTCCGTTGCACAACCATCTAGTAGTCTCCTTACGGCGACACTGTGGTAGCTAAGCCTTGTTTGGGGTAAATTGGTGATCGGAACATAATTCTTATCAGGACATAGATGAATAAGGTCACTCTTTTTATCAACAAACTTTATTATGCGCATCCACGAAACACTGACAGGATGCTAAGGCTTCGAGTAACTTTAGGAAAATGTATTTATGCAATGAAAGTTTGGCATTCAATTGTCACTAATAAATAATAATGGGGTAGTGGAACACTAAAAGAACCCGAAATATAGCCGGTCCCCCTTGTAGCGTAGTGGATAGTGCTATATGCATCATCTGCTAGCTTAGATCTTGAGGAGAAGGCTGCTTGTGAACTTAAAATATAAGTTCGTGCAGGAAATCAGATTTCCGCGCAGCATGACTTTCAATTACTAGAATAGCCGTAACTTCCTCTAGGAAATACGTATGAACGAACTGTAAACGGTTTTGGAAACTAGACTCATTTAGCTTTCCAACCATATATTACACACATTCTGGTTCATCAGGAGCTGTTCACAAAGTCCTGTCAAAGTTGACTGTTTTGGCAAAATCAAATTTTCGGACAGATCCGTCCTACTTTACGAAAATGGCCATAACTCACTAAATATGATAGGTATGTATTCCTTATCATTACCATATTGGTACTTTGTAATTCCCTATATAAAGGGCTCCTATCAATGAATAAGATGATGATTTTTCTTGTTATCTTTGTCTCTACACTTTATCTTTCATCACGTTATCATGCACTTTGTTCTAACCCTAGAACTAATAGTCCACCATTTGTTTTCTGAAACCCTGAAAAGTGTTTTTCGGCTCCTCTGTCCAACTACCACCGCTGCCCGTTTTCCTGGCCGCCGTCCGACATCACTGGCTGCCAATCCCTTGGTCGCCGCCTACCGACGATTCTTGGTTTCCTTCGACTACAATTTTCGACTTCTTCAAGTATTTGAAGTTTCCAAAGGTATGTTTTGAAACCCTAAACTTTTCCAAGTTCAATAACTCGGGGAGGATAAAATCCTTTCTTCCCTTCTCCATCTCCATTCTATGCTGGGATTTTGTGCGTGCAGGTACCAAAATCCTGAAATTTTATTCGCGGGTCAAGAGTGTGTTTGATCACTCTTGTTTCCTTGTCAGTGTATGATCAACCCCGACCTTTCTCCGGGTTGTGTTTGATCAATTCGTGGCTTTTCTGGATTGTGTGTGATTAATTCGTAGGACAAACCATTAAAAACATTGTTTATGACCTCTATTGAGTCTCATAATAGCTTGGTTTTGTATGCAAGAGTAATGTAACATTATGCTCATTTGAGTTTTGACGTACTCGATGCCTAAAGCGAATCTTCGCTTGGTATCTGTGGAACCTTTCATTGGAAAGGATTAAACCATATGTTTTGACCCCCAGACTAACAAGCCTAGATGTAGAGATTTCACATCTCATGCGCTCAAAGTCTTTGACGCGCCACATCGACAAAAGCCTTCAATGACAATATGTGCAAAAAATAACGACCATAATGTATTATAGAATGCACTCATGGAGCGTTTCTTGAAACGTTCATACAACTCTACTTGTTGAGTTATTAGTCAAGTGGATTACTTATCACTTTAAATGACTACATATTGTCGATGATCTTTTGTGGCATCATGATCCATAATCTTTAGCGGATTCGATCATCATCAAGTTCTCTAGGTCCTCCAAGTTCGTTTGGAATTACAAACGAGACTTGATTTTGATCATACAATTGCAAACGGGAATTGTATATACGCTAATCTGGTATTTGGGATTGTCCCCTAATGTGGGGACAACAATATGGGTCACGGCAACGGCAGAAAACGCTGTGCCAATGTCTAGAAAAGAGGGGGAGGTGTCGCCGACCCTAATGGCGACACTCCTGATCTAGACACCAATTTGTCAAAACTACTCATGTTAGCTCATGACAATGCAACCGTTGTGGATCTCCGGGTCACTGGTTCAAGAGTTGTCGAGCTCTCCTTCAAATTATAAATGCATACAAAAAGGTATGGAAAATCAATGTGAGGACAATAACGTCATCCTCATGATCACGAATTTCAAAGATTCGGATCCAGCTCTAGCTACCCCTGACTTGGAGGTCATTGGCTAGAAATTGATTTTCTTTCCGAGCTATATGTAATAAGGCGTCGTATCGACGTCCTTCGTCTATTTGAGACCTCGATGTACTCACATTAGCAATAATGAATGCCTTGAGAATTTTTTTGAAGTTATGAAACTATTCTCCGCTTATGGTTTGTATTGATTTACAAACAAGATGTACATTTTTACATCGTCCTTAGAAGCATGGCATATTTACAATCTACATGGTTAGATTGTGCCGTTTTGGTCTCTTCCAAGTGAAGATGGTGCACGGCCTTGCATCCTCAAGGAGGATTGCCAACGTGTTTCCGGTTAAGTCTTCTACCCTATAGCGGATTTTCCATCATCAATTGTTCAACTAAGCTCATCCAAGCTCAGTGTGATGTCTTAGAATTGTCTGAAATTAAGGAGATAGTGGTTTCAAGTATGCCTCGCACTACCGACTCTCCACGGACATGCCTGGTCATATTGACTTGGAGTTACCGAAAGCTTTTGATTTTGGATCCCCATATGCTATTAAACCAATTTCCGTCTTGTAAAAGACGTTGAAGACTTATCAAAACCGGACAATCATAATCAAGATCGAATCCTCTAGGTCTTCTGAGTTAGTTTATGTTTATGTCAGGGAGCTTTTGCTAACTATTCATGGAGTTTACGACCTTGGAATGACCAAAAAAACTTAGTTTTGATCATACACACGTCACTTTTGGCTAAGGCAAAAGCCTACACGCCACCTGATTCGCGTGTTTTCAAGCACTTATTTAAACACTCAATCAAACACAAATACAATTAAAACCCTTCTTTGTAGATGTAGCATTGGTAAGTAGGGATCGTTCTTAACCGGGGATTGAGGGTGATTGCATAACTATGCTAAGGTTGTTTAGGGGGGTGCAAGATTGTTTGTTCTAAGTTCCTACGAAATAAAACAAGAAGATGGGTAGATACATATCAAGAAATCACAAGTTCTAACATGTTTAAACTCATAGACAAGCAAACAATCAAGAGCACATAATCCTAACATGCATCTAGCCGAAAATAAGTTCCTAAGTCTATTATTACAAGTGATCATCACATCATGTTGCTTAGGCCGATTACTCCCTCCTTGGCTGAATCCTACGAAATTCACATGTTAATTAGAACATATACACACACTTGCATCGAATTAGAGGGCAGCCAAATCATCTAGCAAACTCCCTAACCCAATTTTATCTTGATCAGATCGGTGGAACATGCATAGGGTGAACCAAATCATCTAGTGTCATCCTAAGCAAATTCCAGAGCATTAAGAACATGACAAGCATACATACACGTCCCAATCAACCTATAAACACATGGAAGAATTCAAAACAAATTAGAAATAATCATCTTTACACCAAAACATTAGTCTTTCTATACAAAGCCTTGAAAAAAAAACAATACAAAGTCGAAATAAATACAAAGAGGCCATGTTACACTTTTTGCTCCGAGGAATTCGTCTCTCTGCAAGCTCCGAGCGCACGTCCCTTTGGTGGAGGATGGCTACGCAAGTGTTCAAAGCCAAATCTAGCGAGAGAGCACTCACGGATGGAGGAAGGGTGTCTATGAGGCAGTGGAGATGGTATTTCGACTAAGAGAGGCTGATTTTGGCTAAGTATGAGAGGGGTTAGTGTTTAGACAAGGCTTCGGCTCGATAAGTGTGTAATCCTTTTTTCCTCCTCCAAAGCTCTTTATATAGGGGATGATGATGGTGCCGTTCACCTCATTTCAAATACAACCATGCACAATTATGCTCCATTCAATACAAAACCGTTACAGCCATTAGTTATTAAGCTCCCACCATTACATCATGCAATTAAGCATATCCATTCATCCATGACATTAAGCCATGAAAGACAGCCATGCAAAACAGTTTCAAATCCAGCCATGCATAACACCATCCATGCAATTGTCAATTAAGCTATTTAAGTAGCCGTTCAAAACCGTTTCAATTATACATCCGTTTCACCCAATTTACTCACCACCGTTACATCCATGACAATTAAGCTCCTTTTCGAAAACTGCCATGCATATTAGCTCCCCGTCTAGACTTCATCAATGTCCATGCATCACTACTTGCTCCATATCCTAGTCAACATAGGAAATTGTTTCCTAGTCAACACAAGCTTCCTTTTTGACTCCAATTCTTCTTTGTCCAAATCGCCTCCTTTATTATTTCTCCTTTATTTTCTACCTAAAAACATAAAACAAGTTAGAAACATATTTACTAAGCTCATAACAAAGCAAAATGTAGAGAGAAAGACATTAATAATCAAGCATAAAATGCGTAGATCAAATTCCCCCACACTTAGACTTTGCTAGTCCCTAGCAAATACAAAACAAAACAAGGGCTCAAAAACAAAGAAAAACAATAAAGGGAAAAATAACAATGGGGAAAAAAAAAACGTCACAAAAACACTTAGAAGTCTCAACGTTTCAAAGCCGCAAATTTTCATGTTATCATGCTTGAAAACGTAAGAGATACTAAGTAAAACAACACTAAGCCCTTAGTCAAAATTTGTCTCAGAAATTTCTTAATGTATATGGCAATGGAATCATAATGTGTCAAGCACGAATGACCTTTGAATTCAATAGATAATAGAGACATGATCACGCTATGAACAAGTAAGACATAGAGAAAACAATGGTGAGTTTAAGTCTGTGCATGCTTCGAATGAAGTTCAAATCAACTCACATGGATGCTCTCATCATATTTCCACTCATGCAAAGGGTTCACTCAAAGTGTTTAAATCAATGAATGGAATGAATTACTTGCTCAAATGAACCAAAACCATATGCTTACTCATGCAACTTACTCCACAGATTGAAGGCTACTCATTTTAAGGATCAAAAAGGACTTTTAAGGGTTGTAATGGGGCTGAGGTTAAGGCATTCGAAATTTAGATATGTGGTGATTAAGAACATTCTAAAGACTTAGCCAAAGTACCAAAACTTGATCAAATTTAAGCTCCCATCTCGCCAAAAACGTCACCATGTATGACTTTGAAGTACAAGGGCCGGATTTCATCATGTTGGGCCCTATCTTCATTCTAAACTTCCCTTGAGCTCTGTGAACATGACAAAGGCCGTATTTTGCATTATTGGGCCTTCTATTCGAAACAAACTCCAAACTCACAAGTGCGGGGGACATTAATCCAAACTTTAGACACTTAGAACCTATTGCCGGAGAGCTTTTTGATCTTTCTTTTGTTCTTGCTCTCGAAATTTTCTTTTGTTTTTCGGCAATCATCTTTTTTAACAAGCTATTTGAACAAGTCTATCCCCATACATACATTCCCTTACATGATTCTCACGCCATTTTCTTTGTTTTAGCTTCAAAAATCCCACCAAGTCTTTAGAACAAGGGTATGGATAATCTACACTAAGTTTAAGTGTTTAGATTCATATGGCAATGAAAGAAAGGCTTAATGTAGGCTCAAATGGGCTCATCTAGGGGTGTCGCAACTCATGCGCACATATGGGATACATGGCAATTTAGCAAAGTGGTGGAAAACCTAAGTGCCTTTAATCATATCCAAAATCAGGGTATGTAACAATTATAAGCTTTGCAAGTTGACATGAGTAAGTTCTAGTATTCTCTAGTTCATTAAGATCTATGGCAAGTGAGTGTATGAATGATTCTGAGACCTATCATATGTAATGCACAAAATTCACTCTCAAAGAAGTAGTGTTAGGCTCAAAATCTCACTTTTAAGGCTTATATGATTCAAAACTTATTCTAACATGCGAATTTCTGTACCAAGTTTTGCAAACCATATCTACTACATGTCATAACACTCAAAGATGTCTCAATTAGCACATGAATTCATTCTTAATGATTTCCAACGCCATATGTATGTTCTTTCGGTCCATTTTCATCATCGACTAACTAAGGGCATCCTAAGACTCTTTAAAACACTAAGTTAAACAAAAAGACTCAAAAGTTGTTTTTTTAGGGCATCATCCTCGAGTTAGACTCTTATCCGCCCAAGTTTTTATGATTTATGACTCAAAAAAAATTGTAAACCCCTCCCCCACATTTAAACTCTACATTGTCCTCAATGTACCAAAGTAAAGTCATAGAATTCAAGCATGGAAGCTAGGACTTACGAAAACTAACTAAATAAATAGAAGCAACGAAAATTAAAAGAGTAAGGGAAGAGAATGCAAATCTGTTGAAGACTCCTCCATTGGGTTGCCTCCCAACAAGCGCTTGTTTTTTAACGCCTTACAGCCTAGACGTGATGCATCTTCATGTGTTTGAAGTAGGTGGATCCACGAGCTTCTCTTCTTCAACGTGATGCTCCACAAAGGTATCGTAATAGTGCTTCAAACGTTGGCCATTCACCTTGTATAACTTGTCGGTGTCCAAAGTCATGATGTCCACAGCTCCATGGGGATAAACTTGTACCACAATGTAAGGACCAACCCATCTAGAGCGTAGCTTGCCCGGAAAGAGTCTAAGTCTCGAATGGAAGAGCAACACTTTCTGTCCGGGTTCAAAACTCTTTGTACGGATCATCTTGTCATGAATGCACTTTGTCTTCTCCTTGTAAATTCATGCGTTGTCAAATGCTTCATTCCGGATCTCCTCAAGCTCACAAAGTTGAAGTTTTCGATGTAGACCAGCCTCATCCTTGTCCATGTTGAACTTCTTGATCGCCCACCAAGCTTTGTGCTCTAATTCCACCGGAAGATGACAAGCCTTCCCATAAACAAGTCGATAGGGTGACATGCCTATGGGAGTCTTGTATGTCGTCCTATAAGCCCATAATGCATCATCCAAACATTGACTCCAATCCTTGCGATTTGGTTTGACAGTTCTCTCCAAGATCTTCTTGATTTCGCGATTGGATACTTCAGCCATTCCATTGGTTTGTGGATGATATGGTGTAGAGACCTTGTGTGTGACGCCATACTTCTTCATCAATGCCTCCACGGTTTTGTTGCAAAAGTGACTCCCTCCATCGCTTATGAGAATGCGCAGCATCCCAAACCTTGAAAAGATGTTCGTTTTGAGGAAATCTGCAACAACTCGCGAATCATTAGTACGGGTGGCTTTTGCTTCCACCCATTTCGACACATAATCTACAGCAAGTAAGATGTAAGTGAAACCATTAGATGAAGGAAAGGGTCCCATGAAATCAATGCCCCAAACATCAAAAATTTCGACATTGATCATGTACTTTTGTGGCATTTGGTCTTTTGAACCAATATTGCCGGATCTTTGGCACCTATCACACTTAGCACAAAAATCATGAGAATCACGAAATAGGTTAGGCCAAAAGAAACCACAATCTAACACCTTAAGGGCAGTCTTTTTCGAACCAAAGTGACCTCCACATGCACCACTATGACAAAACTCAAGAATAGATGCAAACTCACTATCCGGAACCCACCTTCTAATCACTAAGTCAGCACATTGTTTCCATAAGTAAGGTTCATCCCAAATAAAAGTCCTAGCATTACTCCTAAGCTTGTTACGTTGGGCCTTATGCATTGATGGTGGAAACTCTCCAGTAACTAAGTAGTTAACAATATCTGCATACCATGGAGTTTCAGAGGTACTTACCTGAAGTCCGAAGAGTTGTTCATCCGGAAAATGCTCCTCAATTGCAACGTTGGATCTCTCTCTCTCAATCCTAGAGAGGTGGTCAGCTACCACATTCTCTAGTCCTTTCTTGTCCTTGATTTCCACATCAAACTCTTGTAGAAGTAGTATCCAACGTATGAGCCTTGGCTTCGCATCCTTTTTCTGCATCAAATACTTCAAAGCAGCATGATCAGTGTAAATTATAACCTTACTCTGAAGTAGATAGGACCTGAATTTGTCCAATGCAAACACCACCGCCAACATCTCTTTCTCGGTTGTTGTGTAGTTGGCTTGAGCATCATCAAATGTCTTAGAAGCATAATAGATGGCGTATGGCTTCTTGTCCTTCCTTTGTCCTAACACAGCTCCAACGGCATAGTCCGAAGCATCACACATAAGCTCAAAAGGCAAGGACCAATCCGGCGCTTGAAGAATAGGAGCACTTGTCAACAATTCCTTTAGCTTGTTAAAGGCAACGCCACATTCATCATCAAACACAAAGGGAGTGTCCTTCTGAAGCAGCTTGCACAAGGGACGTGAGATGTGGGAAAAGTCCTTGATGAATCTCCTGTAAAATCCTGCATGTCCAAGAAAAGAACGAATCTCTCTAACCGAAGTCGGAGAGGGTAAGTGTTTCACAAGATCTACTTTTGATTTATCAACTTCCAACCCTTTTTTCGAGACAATATGTCCAAGAACAATCCCTTGTGTTACCATGAAATGACACTTCTCCCAGTTAAGTACTAAGTTCGTTTCAACGCATCTTTGCAAGATTAGCTCTAAGTTTTCTAGACATGCATTGAAATCCTTCCCAAAAACACTAAAGTCATCCATGAATACTTCAATTATTTTCTCAATGTAATCGGAAAAGATAGAAAGCATGCAACGTTGAAACGTACCAGGGGCATTGCACAATCCAAAGGGCATCCGTCGATATGCAAACGTTCCAAAAGGGCATGTGAACGTTGTCTTCTCTTGATCCTCCTCCGCGATGCTGATTTGGTTGTAACCCGAATATCCATCAAGGAAGCAATAGTAGGAATGACCAGCCAATCTCTCAAGCATTTGATCAATGAATGGCAAAGGGAAATGGTCCTTCCTTGTGCTTGCGTTGAGCTTCCTATAGTCGATGCAAACTCTATGTCCAGTGATAGTTCGTTGAGGCACCAACTCATTCTCCGCGTTCTTGACAACGGTGATTCCGGACTTCTTAGGAACAACTTGTACCGGTGAGACCCAACGGCTGTCCGGAATTGGATAGATGACCCCACAATCCAAGAGTTTGATCACCTCCTTCTTCACAACCTCCATCATTGGCGGATGGAGCCTTCTTTGTGCTTCACGTGAGGGCTTAGCTCCCTCCTCAAGTAAAATGCGATGAACACAAGTTGCTGGATTTATACCTTTGATGTCTGCAAGTGTCCAACCAATGGCTGGCTTGTACCTTTGAAGCATTCGAACCAATCTACCTTCTTGTTCTTCCTCCAACATTGAAGAGATGATAACCGGCAAAGTCTCATTGTCTCCCAAGTAAGCATACTTCAAATGATCCGGCAACACCTTGAGTTCCACTTCGGGTGCTTGAATAATGGAGGGAACCAGCTTGTTCTCGCCATAGACCAAAGGAATAGGGGGTGGTCTAGACGTCACATAGGCTGCCTCATTCAAAGCCATCACCATTTCTTCAAGCCGTGGCTCCAATTTATCAATTAACACATCAATTAGGGCGTCATTCCTAGTGTAGGTCAGCCCCATACTATTTTGAAGCACGGTGTCAAGCTCATCCTCTCTAAGTGTGTCCAAATGTTGTTGTGCCATGTCTTCAACGGAATCAATAGAAATGCATGCGTTGGCACAAGCATTAGGGACCTTCATTGCATCAAGGATGTTGAACTCGATCTTCTCTCCATCAATCTCCATGGAGAATTTTCCTTCAAACACATCAATCTTTGTTCTTGCGGTTCTCATGAAGGGACGTCCAAGCAAGAGTGGCGTGGTGTTTAATGAACTCTTCTCCATGTCAACAATGTAGAAATCAGCTGGGAATATCAAGTTGTTGACTTGCACAAGAACATCTTCTACGTACCCTCTTGGATACTTGTGAGAACGGTCGGCTAACTGAATGATGACATTGTCGTGCTTAAGCTCACCAAGCTCCATGGATGCATATAGATAGTAGGGCATAACGTTGATGGACGCACCCAAGTCAAGCATGACATCTTCGAATCTAGTGTCACCAATCACGCTAGGAACACTAAAGTTCCCAGGGTCCTTCAATTTGGGAGGTAGCCGACGTTGCAACACCGCTGAAACGGTTGCATTCACCTTCACAACCTCCTTCGCTCTCGTTTGCCTTCTTTGGGTGCATAGCTCTTTGAGAAACTTGGCATAAATAGGAACTTGCTTTATGCACTCAATCAAGGGCAGATTCACTTGCACCTTCCGAAAGATGTCTAGGATCTCATCATATTGATCATCTTTCTTTGATTTGGACAACCTATGTGGAAATGGTGCACGAGCAAACGAAGCATTAGTATTAACAGAACTTGAAGGGATAGAGTTAATACCTTTTGTTGGGGTAGGGTGTGATGGTGATGGTGTTGGTAGTGGCAAAAGTGGCGCCACCTTCTTCTTTCTTTTGAGCTCTTCAATAGCTGGATCTTCTTCAAAAATTTCCTCCACAATGACTTCATCTGGTGATGACGTTGCCTTCTGCTTTGGTAGCTCCAAAACCTTCCCACTCCTTGTAGTAACCGCACTCGCATTCCTAATAGGTGGCGTTGGTTGAGATGGAAGCTGTCCGGTAGTTCTGATATGTCCCATAAAATCCACAAGTTGCCCCATTTGCTTCTTTATCTCGGAAATGTCATTGCCATGAGTCTCCAACAACGCCTTTTGCTGATTTTGGCCATCAATAAGGGCTTGCGTTGAGGTGGAGAGTTGAGCAAACATTTTGTCATAATCCGGATTGGTGAATTGTTGAACCAGAGGAGGCAAAGGTGCTTGTGGCGTTGGCAAAGGTGGCCTTGCTTGATATTGTTGTTGGGGACGTTGATAGCCTTGTTGTTGTTGAGGTGGAGGGTTCAAACAGCCCTCATTACTACTCCACTTGAATCCGGGACGATCACGGTTGACATAGTTGTTGTTGTAATTGTTGTACCGCTGACCTCCTTGATATCCTCCAATGGCATTCACTTGTTCTTCACTTGTTTGCTCCACCAAGGTAGGACATTGACTTCCATGATGATCGTGAGAGTGGCAAACGCCACAAAGTTGTCCCAAAGAAACCTTGGCTCGTTTCACTTCTAGTTCAAGCATTTGCTCCATCAAATCTGAAAGTTTGTCGTACTTCTCATCCGTAGCATGCTTGGTACTCACCTCGGACACCACTGATTTTCGAGGTACCATCCCATATTGAGCATCATTGTTTGCTCTATTCTCCAAGAGTGCACGAGCTCCAACTTCATCTAAATCCATGAAGGCCCCATTCGCAGCAGCGTCGAGAAGCTCTCTATCAATTGGCTTGAGTCCATCATAGAAGTAGTTCATAAGATTTGTCTCGGAGAATCCATGAGAAGGACAAGTGGCGCATAGAACCTTGAAACGATCATAGTATTGCCCAAATGACTCATCTGATGCTTGCGTGATTCCAGTGATCTTTTTCCTCAAAACAGTGATCTTTGAGGCTGGAAAGTACTTGCTCAAGAAAGCATCCGTAAGTTGCTTCCATGTAGTGATGTGATTTGGTGGAAGTTCCATGAGCCAAGTCTGAGCTCTATCCTTCAGAGTGAACGGAAATGCCTTCAGCTTTAAAAGCTCATCATCTGCATCAGTGGGCTTCATACTTGAGCATACAAACTGAAACTGCCTCAAATGCATGTTAGGATCTTCATGCGCCATCCCTTGAAAGATTGGAAGGCGATGGAGAAATCCACTCTTGAGCTCAATGTCCTGCTTGTCTTCTTGAGGTTCAGGAAATCGAATGCATGAAGGGCCAGCACTCCAGTCTGTTGAGCAAGTTTGTTGGCGAAGAGTACGCCTAACAACGTTGTTACCCCCACCATTGTTAGGAAGTACATTGTTGTTCACGTGGTTGTTGTTGTTATTCATCCTAGATTCCTCTTCTTGATATTGCTTGGAATGATGGGATCTTGGTGACTCAACTTCGTCCTCAACAATAGGTCGGTCAAGGTCTTCCACTGCGTTGGTAGAAATGATCACTGTGCGGTTACGGAGTTGTACTTCACGTGGAGAAGGTTTGGTCATTTACGATCTGAAAATCAACCAAGATCAAGTGTTAGTATCAAAAGAATACACAAGGAATGCATGATACTAGCCAAACCGTTGGAAATCACAAGGACTTCCCAAAAACACACAAAAACAAATCACACAAATTTAAAACACACCATACTTACATACACACATACAAGTGACGTTTGGATTAGTGGTTTGACACACATGTTACGTTTTGTACACTAGATGAAATGCAAAGGCTCTAGGTCATCCTAAAATGAATGCAAGTTACTACAGACAAGTTATGTACATTTGTACATGTATCCTGCAGGGGTCAGTTGTATATACACTAAGTAAAACGTCAAAAATACAAGTTGTTACTCAAACGATGCAAACATTTCATAGTTCATGAAATTCATGCAAGAATTCATTCAAACTTTCATTCAAAGTGCATCAAGCAAGAACCTAAGTGAAAGATGGAGTGAATGCATAAGAGAAAACGTTAGAACCTGCAGAAAACACAAGAGTTATATGCTAAATCAAATGATGCAACGTGACCACTCTCTTGGCCTCATGTCCCTAACTTCACTTAGGTTAGGGTACCCGGTGGTGAAGTCCGAGCATCACAAAGCCGCCAGAGGGTTATGCAAGCTACAAATGCAAGTGGTTAAGTCCTTTACACGTTGGTTACATACAACACGTTGGTTTTATGCACAAGTAGGGTTCATTGTGTTGCGCTTTAGATTTGGAGAGAGTACATTCGCTTGATCTTTAGGTCGTTCAAAGGACGTGCGACCCGCGCGATAAAGTGTACACTTTCAATCGAATGGTCTTGGTTCAATCGAAAAAACATGGCCAGTTAGGGATAGAGATAACGCGAGAGGTAGGACTAATTTCGACAATACACCCCGAGGCTAACCGGGCCAATGGTATATACTCCAATGGTGTAAGTCTTTCTTAGATCCAAAACCTGTCACCAGTCATAACCCGTTTCTAGACACCATGTCCGACATTCAACCAATCTCTCGAAAATGTACAACTCCCTCATAGTCCAATGTAGACTCCGCCCTCAACCTCATGTCCATAACTTCACTTAGGTTATGGTGTATGGTGATGAAATCCATACAGCACAAGGGGTTTAGGAGATAAACATGGAAAAGAGGCGCCATCTATTCAACAATGAGTGCGACTTAATCAACCAAGCTCATGTACTCAATGCAAATCCAAGCTTCCTTTAACATTTAAATGGCTGCAAAAACAACATTATGAAGTGTTAGTATAAATCTCGAAAATTTACAAGTATATATGCACAAAATTTCACAACTTTACAAAGAACACATGCAATTCCAGATTCTGCCAAACATGAGCACAGCAGCTTTTCGAATTTTGTAGAATTATTGGCTCGGTCGACTGGGCTGAAATTTTTCAGGCACCAACTAGACACATAACCAAACATTCCTGCAAAATTTCAGATTTTTGTGAGTCCTCTAGCTATGTCAAATAATTTGCACAAAACCGGGAAGTGCACAGTTCCGAAAAACAGAAAACTATTAACATAATGTACAAGCATAATTACACAATTCTTTTCAGTCCCCGGCAACGGCGCCAAAATTGATTCGCGTGTTTTCAAGCACTTATTTAAACACTCAATCAAACACAAATACAATTAAAACCCTTCTTTGTAGATGTAGCATTGGTAAGTAGGGATCGTTCTTAACCGGGGATTGAGGGTGATTGCATAACTATGCTAAGGTTGTTTAGGGGGGTGCAAGATTGTTTGTTCTAAGTTCCTACGAAATAAAACAAGAAGATGGGTAGATACATATCAAGAAATCACAAGTTCTAACATGTTTAAACTCATAGACAAGCAAACAATCAAGAGCACATAATCCTAACATGCATCTAGCCGAAAATAAGTTCCTAAGTCTATTATTACAAGTGATCATCACATCATGTTGCTTAGGCCGATTACTCCCTCCTTGGCTGAATCCTACGAAATTCACATGTTAATTAGAACATATACACACACTTGCATCGAATTAGAGGGCAGCCAAATCATCTAGCAAACTCCCTAACCCAATTTTATCTTGATCAGATCGGTGGAACATGCATAGGGTGAACCAAATCATCTAGTGTCATCCTAAGCAAATTCCAGAGCATTAAGAACATGACAAGCATACATACACGTCCCAATCAACCTATAAACACATGGAAGAATTCAAAACAAATTAGAAATAATCATCTTTACACCAAAACATTAGTCTTTCTATACAAAGCCTTGAAAAAAAAAACAATACAAAGTCGAAATAAATACAAAGAGGCCATGTTACACTTTTTGCTCCGAGGAATTCGTCTCTCTGCAAGCTCCGAGCGCACGTCCCTTTGGTGGAGGATGGCTACGCAAGTGTTCAAAGCCAAATCTAGCGAGAGAGCACTCACGGATGGAGGAAGGGTGTCTATGAGGCAGTGGAGATGGTATTTCGACTAAGAGAGGCTGATTTTGGCTAAGTATGAGAGGGGTTAGTGTTTAGGCAAGGCTTCGGCTCGATGAGTGTGTAATCCTTTCTTCCTCCTCCAAAGCTCTTTATATAGGGGATGATGATGGTGCCGTTCATCTCATTTCAAATACAACCATGCACAATTATGCTCCATTCAATACAAAACCGTTACAGCCATTAGCTATTAAGCTCCCACCATTACATCATGCAATTAAGCATATCCATTCATCCATGCCATTAAGCCATGAAAGACAGCCATGCAAAACAGTTTCAAATCCAGCCATGCATAACACCATCCATGCAATTGTCAATTAAGCTATTTAAGTAGCCGTTCAAAACCGTTTCAATTATACATCCGTTTCACCCAATTTACTCACCACCGTTACATCCATGGCAATTAAGCTCCTTTTCGAAAACTGCCATGCATATTAGCTCCCCGTCTAGACTTCATCAATGTCCATGCATCACTACTTGCTCCATATCCTAGTCAACATAGGAAATTGTTTCCTAGTCAACACAAGCTTCCTTTTTGACTCCAATTCTTCTTTGGCCGAGAATACCATGTAATTGCACATATTTTGGTCCAAATCGCCTCCTTTATTATTTCTCCTTTATTTTCTACCTAAAAACATAAAACAAGTTAGAAACATATTTACTAAGCTCATAACAAAGCAAAATGTAGAGAGAAAGACATTAATAATCAAGCATAAAATGCGTAGATCATACATCTTTAGTCCAGTGTGATTGGACGAAGGTTTCGAAGCGCTTGATCCTCTGTTCCAACTCTTCGCGAGTCTTGGGACTCATGGGTTGATAGTTGTCAGCTGGAGACGGTGTATCGTCCCGCATGGTAGCTTTGCCTTTATCCTTTCTGGAAAGACGATTGGGCTGTAGTCTGGCGGCTAACTCTCTTGCTGGGTAGTGGTTCCCATTCTGGTTCGCCAGAACGGTGTAGTCATTTGCCGGCGGTTCGCGTTGGCCCGCGTTTGGAGATAGGTCCAAAGTTATCATGCACTGGCCGATGCGAGGCCAGGCGATGTCAGCAACTGTGATCATGAAGCCACCTTTGTCCTCGAAGCGAATATACTGGAAGTCTAGCCAGTCCTGGATTTGCTCGCGGAGCTGGTAACAATCGCGAGTTCTGTGCCCCCAACTGTCATGGAACTTGCAGTGGACACGGCCCTCCTTGTATTCAACATAGGGCAAGGCCCTTGACATAGTGACGAGTCCGCCGTCAATAAGATCGTCTAAGACCTCGTGCGTGAGGTTGACGTTGTAAGTGTACCGGCGAGATGGCTGACGTGTGTCATCATTACCATCCTCTCGGTCTCGCTTTAGTGCCCGGCGTGGATTATCATCCTCTGGATGTTCGGCCAGGTCCAAGGTAATTCTCCGCTCGCCTGGCTTTGGTGCGCAGCGGCGGCTGTTCTCCTTTGGCTGGTCGGCCCAATTCACCTCGACCATACCGACAACGGCTGGGAATGGATCAACATCCACTAGAGAAGCGGTGCTTCCTGGCATCTTCATTTTCAGGGCGCCCGAATTCAACCAAGTTTGCAGTTGGTCGCGGAGTTTGACACAGTCCTTGGTGTCGTGATTGTAAGCGTTGTGGAAACTGCAATACTTTTTGTCCTTTAGCTCTTCCTTGGACGGGATCCTGTGATCCAAGCGCACGCATTTCGCCTCAATCAAGTCATTAAAGACAAGATGGGCGTTTTTCGCGTCATACGTGTACGCCTCATATTCGGGCTTAGTCCATGCAAAGGACTGAATGGTGATTGGCTCACGGGTCATCTTGAGATTCTTCAGCTTGTGAGCTAAAGGCTTCCCGGTCAGTTCGACTGCTCCAACGTCTTCAACATACCCCTGCGCGGCCTCATTCTCCTCCTGCCTTTGGTAGAAAGGGTCAAATGCGGGGGATTAGATGTTTAATGCCCCTACTATCCTGTTTCTCCCAGGTACGTATGTCCCTTTGGAGGCATTCGCCCTCTCGTCCATTTCATTGAGGATCAACTCATAACTACCGACCTTGTTGATGAGGTCGCCCATAGACGCGAAGCGTTCCCCATGGTGCTTCAACCGCTGGCGTTGTTTGAGGCCACGGACAGCCAACTTAATGGCTTCATGTTCGGGTAGGAGGAAGTCGCACTTGGCTTGTTGGATCTTGAACCGCTGGAGAAAGGAGACTCCCGACTCCATGCTTTGCTGGCTCATTTGGGTGAGGGAGTCGAGGCTGACCTCTGGCTCAATGGTACTGTAGGTCTCCCGAAATAGTTTCTCCATGGTAGGCCAGTCCGCAATGGATCCTGGTTTCAACCTGGAGTACCAAGTAAATGCAGCTCCGGACAGAGAGGTCCCGAAGAGCTTGAGCTTGAGGATGTCATTGTTCTCGTACTGGCCGCACTGGACTTTGAAGCGGGCCATGTGGGTTGCTGCGTCCTCCCTTGTTTCACCAGAGAAGGTAGTGAACACTACGTTCTTGAACCCATGCGGGAAGGGGTATTGCGCCATGCTATCTGGATAGGGGTCGCGATATTGCAAGTTAGCATCACCGTGTCCGGTTTGCTCCTTGACAATGGAGGAGATAAGCTGGCGCTAGTCGGCTGTTGTCACGGGCACGGATTCTGCCCCTTCCCCATGGTTTGGCCATGCAGAGAGATTGACGGCCTGTCCGCCGTTCTTGGGAGTAAGGCTGGAATAAACTAGAAGCGGGTCATTTGGTGTCCCGGTTCCCTAGCGTAGAGAATTATGCAGTCCCTTGGAGGGAGCAAATAAGCCATGGGGGAGCGAACTCTTTGACATTCCTGCTCCTAGAACGAACTGCGGAGCCTTCGGAGTCCTGACCATAGAGTTTCCCCTGGCGCGTTCATTAGGAGGGACGTACTTGGGCGTCCCTTCGTTCGCGCGGGGGCTAGTAGGGTTTAGAGCAGGGTTCTTTGGTGCCTGCGCCCTCATCCAGTCTTCAACTTCAAGGACCCGTAGGTTCAGCTGGTCATGTTTGTCTTTGAATTATTCTAGCTTCTCTAGACTGTTCTTACTTCCAAAGAAGGAAGCATTCTGCTGGTCATGCAGCTTGGTATAGTGCTCGTCCAAGCGGCGAGTCTGCTTTTCTACTGTCGCGCGAGTGAGCGACAAGACTTCTGCATGTTGCTTCACGGTCTCCGCGCCTTGCTTCACGGTCTCTGTGTTCTGATCCAAATCCGAGCGGATCTGTTGAAGGCTTCCTTCGACCAAGCCCTTGGTTTCCCTTGTTTCGCTAACAAACTGGTTGAAGTCTTCAGTGAGTACGGTAAGGTTGTGCTGGTCTGTTTCCCAAAGGGTTTTGTCCCTTTTGACTTGTTCAGCAAGGCCGTTGACCTTACCAGCAAGGTCGGTGAGGCTTTGTTGAGTGGTAGAGCTTTGGGTTCTCAAACCCTGGGTTTGGGTTGTCAAACCCTGGATCTGCCCCGTGAGTTGCGCGAACATCTAGAAGACTCGCTCCATAGATGGAGCAGAGTCTGTATCTTGGATCGACTGAGAGCCTACCATGGCGGTCTCGCTGTAATCTGGGTTACCAAACTGAGCAAGGACATGTTCTTGAGTGAGGGATCGGCAAGCTGCGCTATTATGGGGCTTGTACCGTAGCGATCTGTGCTTGAGACAAGAAAGCTGGTGCTTTCGGTATGGCGCTTCCTCCGGTTTCCCTATGATGTATCCGCTTGTACTCCCGGTCCCACAAGCGATTGATACTCACGGTTGCGCGAGCAGAGCAACTATAGGGAGTTCAGAGAGAAGCTGGGATGTAGAGTCCGGAGGGCTCTAAAGGGGGGAACCTAGGCGGCGGCGCTTAGGGTTAGGGTTTCGAGGAGCTCGAAAGGTAATTGCTTTCAGTTTGTATTTGTGTTTTTGTGTATTGTTTTAGAGTGCGTTCTGTTAGGGTTCGAGCCCCCTTATATAGTAGTTCGACTTGTGGCGGAAGAAAAGTAATTAGAATCCAAGTCGGACTCTGAAACCCTATAGCACAAGGGAATTGTTCTGTCCATGCGAACCAACCATCTTGTGACACATGTCCAGTTCGCACACTTCATTCCGCATAGGGCATTGCTTCCGTGCTGCCAACTGTAGACTCCTATGCGAACTGGAATTAAGAGTATCCTCATCTCGCGGGCTGCTACAGGATGCTATCTCGCGTGCTTCTGTAGCTCGCGTCCACTTCGCGGGCTATTGCAGCTCGCGAGCCTTAAAAGGGCTTTTTATATTAAAAGGGTCACAAGGATTGGCCCGAAGCATGTCAAAGACTTGTAACAGTCTTCGACGTTTGTCGTGGTGCGCGCGGAGTCCGCATGTCGCTGCCTCGCAAAGTCTCCTACGCGAGCCAGTTCGCCAGCTCGCCTCGCCTCGCCTACGCGGAGAGTCAATCTCGCCTCGCCTACGCGGAGTGTCGAATAGTAATTCCGCGCGAAGTCATTCCGCGCGCGAGTTAAGTGTTCCACGCGAACTGTGTAGTCCGCCTTTGTCCATTCCGCGCGAAGTCGTTTGTACGCGAAGTCCAGTCCGCATGGAGTCGTTTGTACGCGAAGTCCAGTCCGCATGGAGTCGTTTGTACGCGAAGTCTAGTCCGCATGGTTCCCTGGCGGGCCGACATTTGTTTTCTTAAAGAACTTGGGCTCGCCGGGATGACATGGACCAAGAATGTAATTAATATTCACATAGACATTTACTGTCCAGTAAAATATTAATCTAGGCGTAAACAGGTATATCCTATAAAACTCCCCATTGTGCCGCGTGCCGGTATGCCTGTGGTGCTGATATGTCGCCTCGTTAAAAACTTCGTCAAGGAACAAAAACTGTCACATCCTGACTCTTAAATTTTTATCTTATCTACTGGCTTGGAATTAATAATAGTTCTACCGTTTTCGTAAATGAGTTTATAGTTTTAAAGGTCCCTAGAGGAGTGTTGAGGGACGAATATTTCGGAGAAATTATTCATAGGAGAAAATTGTGATGACGGTAAAAATGGTAAATTTTAGCTAGTAAAAAGCTAAGTTTTATTAGGGTATTATTTTTGAGGTGTTAATTTTGGAATTGGGTTTTATTTGTGGTGTTGGACCGGGTTGGGGGGAGAAGCCCAAAACATCTCTCTCTCTTCTCTCTCCTCCCTCCCAACTCTCTCCCCGAGCTCTCTCCCTGTCGGAACTTTCCGCCGCCCGTCCGTCGCCGTCCGGCCACCGCTGACCGCCGCACCGGTCCCAATCGGTCGGCCTTTGACCCAGCCTCCTTCCTAGACCGGTGGCAGCCTCCCTAGCGCCGCTATGAGAGAGAAACCATGCCCGAAAGGTCTGACTGCCGTAGCTCTCCGTCGCCGGAACTCCCTCCTCCGGCCGCCATAGCCGGAGCCGCTTGGCACGTTTGAAAGCCCTCATCTCGTGCAGTAATCCCTCCAAAGAATTTACTCCCTCTTGAGCTTGGTAAGGACAATCGGTGAGTTGAAATTCTAGGGCCCACAGGCCGCCGCTGTTAGGAGGATTTTTATGGTTTTAGATGTGTAATATTAAGGGGAGTTTAATGATGTGAATTTTGGAATTTTTGGAGGAATTTTGGATAGGTTTGGGATTTTTCAAAGTTTGGTATTTTGGTAATTAATTTGGATAGAATCCGGCCGTTAGATTAATGTTGTTTAGGCTGTAGAAGGTTGGTTTAAGGCTGCCGGTATTTGTGGTAAAGTTTGGACCGTATCTATTTAAGAATAGCGAAGTTGGGCAAGGATGAGCGTGGATAAGGCTCACATTTAATTTTGCCTATTTTTTATATAAGCGTTAGTATATAGTTGGGGATTAATTTATGTTTTTGAAACAGGACGTGAGGAGGCTCGAGCTGAAAAGGCCTCAGACCGACATCAAGCTTAGGCCTAATGAGTGAGTGGACTTTTGTTTTAAATAATATGCATGCTATGGTTCTTGGTCGAACAATTTCTTTTGTTGGAACATTTGTTGTCATTTTATTATGATGATTTTATGAGGAGAGTATGTATATAAATGATAGCTAGCCATATGTGTCTGTCCAGCTGAATGGCGTAGTATATAACCGCATTATGGTGTGACGTGAGCGTTAGATGCAAACGTGGTAGCCTTATATGAGTGTTTAATTCATATAAGGGGTATGAGCACATATTTATACACCCGTCAGTCCATCTTAATGGCGTAGTGTAGCACCGCATTAAGGCGTGACGTGAGCGTTCGACGCAAACGTAGTAGCCCTATATAAATTATTTTAAATCTATAAAATAATTCTATAGGGAGTATGGACGTGTGTAAATATATACATATATTGGTATATATTTTTGAGCTAAAGATGCTCGATATTTATAAGATAAAAGATTTATCGCTTGAAGCATGCATTTGTTTTCTTTGGAATTTAAATTTGGAGAGCATAAATATTGTTATATATTTTCTTTATTTATTCTTTTTATTTTGTCCACTCACTCTAACGTTTTTCGAATGTTTTCCCCTTGGCCCTTCGTTTTAAAAATGCCCAGTATACAGAGTTCGGGTTGGCACTAGTAGGAGGCGAGGCATAGTTACCCACTTTTCCACCACTTTTCACCAGTAGGTTACCTGTTTAACCTACCAGTGTATTTTCTTGTTTCCTCTAGTTTATAGTAGCTCTGATTACCCTTGGGGTTAGCGTATACTTTTGCGGTGGTGTGCTAAGAATTATATATATATGTTATATTTCTTGATTATTCAGAGGAGGAAGTTGGTTTTTTTATTTGGATATTTACGGGTTGATTTGGAGGATGGTTATTTCGTTATAGGAGGGTAATTCTTGAATTTTTCGGGTTAGGGTTGTCCATTTTCAAGGGAGGTTTGCCGAGTTTTTAAGTAAATTTTTCTTGGAGGTGGACCCCGCAAGACTTACTTCGGGTTTCAAGGTGAAATTCGGGGTGGGTCTTGACAAAAACCCTATGGGAGAAAAACTAAACCTTGATCGTAGGAGAAAAAGAGTACAACGCACCCTTCACATTTGATAGTGACATGTATGTATGTGCTAGACTCCCCTTGAAGTTTGCACCTCCCCCTGATCTTTATATCAATCATAGGGCTCTTCCTGATTCTTACTAATCACGAAAATTTCAATAACTTAGCATGTCAATGCTCTTTAACATGTCTTCAAATATGGCATTGGGCAATGATTAACTAGATCATGCCGTATTGTCCTCAAACATGATCTTTTACACTTAGAACTTGAGGAGAAGGCCGCTTGTGAACTCAAAACATAAGTTCATGCAGGAAATCAGATTTCCGCGTAGCATGACCTTCAGTTACTCGAACAGCCGTAACTTTCTCTATGAAATACGTATGAACAAACTATAAATGGTTTTGGAAACTAGACTCATTTAGCTTTCCAACCGTATATTACACATATTCTGGTTCATCAGGAGCTGTTCACAAAGTCCTGTCAAAGTTGACTGTTATGGCAAAATCAGATTCTTGGACAAATTCGTTCTACTTTACGAAAATGGTCATAACTCACTAAATATGATAGGTATGATCAAATGGTTGATGTCCCTGGAAAGTAGACACATAGAAATTTCCAATGGTACCAATTTCACAATTTTTTAGTGAGTGAGATTTCTTGTAGGTCTCGTGGAAGTTGACCTACAAAACATGGCAGATTCTGATTTCACTTTTGATGTGTCTTTCTTATGTAGGGATAGAATAAGCTTCAACCTTTCATATCATTAAGTATTGAAAACGGAGTTACTGTCATTACATTGGCATTGCATGGGCGCATAGCTACACTTAGCTTTATAACTTTTCATAGCGAATGAGTTATCAAGTCTTTTGTATTGTGTTGAGTACATTGATGCGTCTTATTGTACTTAGATGGTAACTCCATCTCTTAACACATATTTGTCATCTTGCTTTAGACAAAACAACGGATCTCCCTTTAGAGCAAAGACTTTGACTAATCATGGGAGTATATGTAGGCCTCACTAGTTACAGAGCGCCTAAGCTGATTGATGGAAAATCATCATCAATACAGTCATCGAGTGCCTTATCGAGACCGTGTCTTCCCAAGATCTTTTTCTTTCTAACTTCGGATGTTGATACATATTGGCATCTCTTGATCCATCAAGAGTCCATGTAAATCTGGAATGAACACGCAAAGACATAATTCACCATATCCCTTCCAAATCAAGTAGAGTCCATATACGTTCCAATACCTTTAGCAAACGCGTGCTCCTGTGGTCTGAGGCCACTTGATTCGGATGAATGAAGTTTATTTAAGACCTTTATGTATATCTCTGATCCCATAGAGATGTTATTATGACCACATTCATAGGCTTCATGTTCAGTTATTTAGAAACTACCAAACTGACAAAGTAGTGGAGTGTAATGACATCCATTACGAGAGCATATCTCATCGTAGTCGATCCCAGTGCGTGTCAGGGAGAGACCTTGCGCCATAAGGTGAGTCTAAGCTCTTGTTCTCACTATGCTATTAAACAAAGACATAGTTGATAGAGTTTAGCTTGCGGTGTCGGCATCACCTGCCCAAGGACCTATCTCTTTGTTATGCTGGATCATATCTTTCCATTAGGCCAATCAACTAAGTTGATATCCATCAACGAATGGTGGTTCGATAGTAGACTTATTATTCTATGTCTTCATGTACACTAGTGTAATACTTGTAGAGATCTCTATATCGATTGGATTTGACATTAAGGCGTCCCCCAATGATAATAACAATTCAGACTTCATGAGACATATTTGAGTATCACTGATCAATGGATCAGGTTGTGCCAAGCTTGCTTTCTTCCTAGTGCGAGAAAATATCAAACTTAAGGGTCTCTTTCCTTTTGGGGAGCCACAGGGCCTTGTGACACCAATTTTGCCACTATATGGCGTCACCATTTCACCATCTATGGTGATGGTACCAAGACCAACTTCTTTGGTAAGACATCAATCCTTGTAGACATATTTGCAGCATATGATCTCGTCACTTTAACACTTTAAGCATTTGGGATTAAGATGAGACTTAGTGGGGACAAACCACGACAATTTACGTCGTTCCACTTAAACACTTATGTTCTTATCTCCTCCTAACGGCGGGAATATTGTCTCATCAAAGTGACAATACGTAATATAGCTGTGAAAGAGATCGCCTGACAAGATTTCTATATAGGCGGATTAAATAGTTGGAGGTTCATATCCCACCAACCTAAGTACCCCATTCATCTCAAATGACCCATCATTGTACGCAGTGACAGTGCGATTTGGCACTTAGAAATAACATCTAGCAGAGTTCAAGGATTAGAGATCCATTTCAATTCTGCCAAGCTCAAGAATTGCAATTTCGTGTCAATCCTGGTACACAGTCATGGGCTGTAGTACAACAATATTCAATGATGGTGGGTCGTAGATGAATAGTAAAGCTGCATGCAAATATTGCACAGCCCCAAGACGCAATAGAAAGATTGGTGCGCATCAATAATGTTCAAGCGACAAGCAAAAGTTGTTTGGTCGTAGCCTCGGTGAGACCGTATTGCGTGTGAACATGGGGTACAGGACACTTCAACTTATATCTCGATAAACTTCTTTCAAGAATGGGTAGTGAGCCCGTAGAAGTATAAGCAGCATAAGCAGTAGATAATAGTGTAACACGTGACCGGTGTGTTAACACTTCAACCAACACCATAAAGCATAAAAAGGCGTTCGCAAGTTGGTTGTATCTATCTACATAATTTGGTGTAAGAATGAAATGTTCACTTTTGTGTCATTTAGAGTAGGAGGGTCTAATTCCTAATTTAGCTAAAGAATAGGCTTTCAAAATGAGCAATGAGCATTGTAGGGGGCCAATGAGACATTGAGGAAAGACTGGTGCTCTTCAATTGCTTGAGGGATTGACCGGACGGCCTTCAGGAAGTTGGAGCCGTGTTCGGGTGACGTCAATGTCCCCCGGGTGCCGCCATTTACAACCATGGAGTCACCATCATGCTTCATGAAGAAGCTAGATCCCGAATGTCTTCGTTTTGAGCGGAAGAATGGATATCCATGAGAATTTCTCAAAATTTGGACCATTATATCTCTTCCAAGATGACCGATTTGGTCAAACCAAAGCCTATATGAGTCGATGTCCCAAATATCATGTTTGACGACAACATGTGATTCGATATTCGAATCATAGTGACATACAGTCTACTAGATTGACTCATAAACTTCTCCAAGATGCATTTTAGTCCACATTCATGAGAAGGTTTACACAAAAGAACTCTTGTTCATTCTCACAATGTGTTTTCAATTGAAAACTATTAGCAGGAATGTCTTTAAAGCTCAACATGGTTCGGTTGCCTCTCATGCATAGAGGGCATCTGTTACGTTGATCATGGTGTCATGAGACATCAAGATTCAAACTAAACCACGTCCCTGAATGACCGGTATGATTCAATCATTGTAGTTACAGAAGATTTACACGGCACAAAATCCAGAGATAGTTGCCGGTTTCTTAGAATGTTGTGGATAGTTCTATTATCTGCGAAGCACTCAATGTCTCTATAAGACAGATCTACAAAATGGAGTAGATAGAAGAGTAAATAGGTCCACTTGAACCACTTAGAAGGATTGAAAGAAGCTACAAAAAGCTGCAATCCCGAGAGTGCATAAAAATTTCAGCGCAGAATGACCTTTGCGTACTAAAACAGCCATAACTTCTTCGTTAAAATAGATATGGACAAACTGCGAAAGGTTTTGAAAACTAGACTCGTAGAACTTTCCAATGATATAAAGCTCACTGTCTAGTTCGTCAGTAGATGTTCACAAAGCTCAAACGAAGTTGACTGTCCAGAAGGGACAGATTGCTGTTTTTCGCAGAATTGACATGTGCGAAGCTATGAAGCTTGCAGGTGGTGATCTACGCATTTTATGCTTGATTATTAATGTTTTTCTCTCTACATTTTGCTTTGTTATGAGCTTAGTAAATATGTTTCTAACTTGTTTTATGTTTTTAGGTAGAAAATAAAGGAGAAATAATAAAGGAGGCGATTTGGACCAAAATATGTGCAATTACATGGTATTCTCGGCCAAAGAAGAATTGGAGTCAAAAAGGAAGCTTGTGTTGACTAGGAAACAATTTCCTATGTGACTAGGATATGGAGCAAGTAGTGATGCATGGACATTGATGAAGTCTAGACGGGGAGCTAATATGCATGGCAGTTTTCGAAAAGGAGCTTAATTGCCATGGATGTAACGGTGGTGAGTAAATTGGGTGAAACGGATGTATAATTGAAACGGTTTTGAACGACTACTTAAATAGCTTAATTGACAATTGCATGGATGGTGTTATGCATGGCTGGATTTGAAACTGTTTTGGATGGCTGTCTTTCATGGCTTAATGGCATGGATGAATGGATATGCTTAATTGCATGATGTAATGGTGGGAGCTTAATAGCTAATGGCTGTAACGGTTTTGTATTGAATGGAGCATAATTGTGCATGGTTGTATTTGAAATGAGGTGAACGGCACCATCATCATCCCCTATATAAAGAGCTTTGGAGGAGGAAGAAAGGATTACACACTCATCGAGCCGAAGCCTTGTCTAAACACTAACCCCTCTCATACTTAGCCAAAATCAGCCTCTCTTAGTCGAAATACCATCTCCACCACCTCATAGACACCCTTCCTCCATCCGTGAGTGCTCTCTCGCTAGATTTGGCTTTGAACACTTGCGTAGCCATCCTCCACCAAAGGGACGTGCGCTCGGAGCTTGCAGAGAGACGAATTCCTCGGAGCAAAAAGTGTAACGTGGCCTCTTTGTATTTATTTCGACTTTGTATTGTTTTTTTTTTCAAGGCTTTGTATAGAAAGACTAATGTTTTGGTGTAAAGATGATTATTTCTAATTTGTTTTGAATTCTTCCATGTGTTTATAGGTTGATTGGGACGTGTATGTATGCTTGTCATGTTCTTAATGCTCTGGAATTTGCTTAGGATGACACTAGATGATTTGGTTCACCCTATGCATGTTCCACCGATCTGATCAAGATAAAATTGGGTTAGGGAGTTTGCTAGATGATTTGGCTGCCCTCTAATTCGATGCAAGTGTGTGTATATGTTCTAATTAACATGTGAATTTCGTAGGATTCAGCCAAGGAGGGAGTAATCGGCCTAAGCAACATGATGTGATGATCACTTGTAAATAATAGACTTAGGAACTTATTTTCGGCTAGATGCATGTTAGGATTATGTGCTCTTGATTGTTTGCTTGTCTATGAGTTTAAACATGTTAGAACTTGTGATTTCTTGATATGTATCTACCCATCTTCTTGTTTTATTTCGTAGGAACTTAGAACAAACAATCTTGCACCCCCCTAAACAACCTTAGCATAGTTATGCAATCACCCTCAATCCCCGGTTAAGAACGATCCCTACTTACCAATGCTACATCTACAAAGAAGGGTTTTAATTGTATTTGTGTTTGATTGAGTGTTTAAATAAGTGCTTGAAAACACGCAAATCAATTTTGGCGCCGTTGCCGGGGACTGAAAAGAATTGTGTAATTATGCTTGTACATTATGTTAATAGTTTTCTGTTTTTCGGAACTGTGCACTTCCCGGTTTTGTGCAAATTATTTGACATAGCTAGAGGACTCACAAAAATCTGAAATTTTGCAGGAATGTTTGGTTATGTGTCTAGTTGGTGCCTGAAAAATTTCAGCCCAGTCGACCGAGCCAATAATTCTACAAAATTCGAAAAGCTGCTGTGCTCATGTTTGGCAGAATCTGGAATTGCATGTGTTCTTTGTAAAGTTGTGAAATTTTGTGCATATATACTTGTAAATTTTCGAGATTTATACTAACACTTGTTCATAATGTTGTTTTTGCAGCCATTTAAATGTTAAAGGAAGCTTGGATTTGCATTGAGTACATGAGCTTGGTTGATTAAGTCGCACTCATTGTTGAATAGATGGCGCCTCTTTTCCATGTTTATCTCCTAAACCCCTTGTGCTGTATGGATTTCATCACCATACACCATAACCTAAGTGAAGTTATGGACATGAGGTTGAGGGCGGAGTCTACATTGGACTATGAGGGAGTTGTACATTTTCGAGAGATTGGTTGAATGTCGGACATGGTGTCTAGAAACGGGTTATGACTGATGACAGGTTTTGGATCTAAGAAAGACTTACACCATTGGAGTATATACCATTGGCCCGGTTAGCCTCGGGGTGTATTGTCGAAATTAGTCCTACCTCTCGCGTTATCTCTATCCCTAACTGGCCATGTTTTTTCGATTGAACCAAGACCATTCGATTGAAAGTGTACACTTTATCGCGCGGGTCGCACGTCCTTTGAACGACCTAAAGATCAAGCGAATGTACTCTCTCCAAATCTAAAGCGCAACACAATGAACCCTACTTGTGCATAAAACCAACGTGTTGTATGTAACCAACGTGTAAAGGACTTAACCACTTGCATTTGTAGCTTGCATAACCCTCTGGCGGCTTTGTGATGCTCGGACTTCACCACCGGGTACCCTAACCTAAGTGAAGTTAGGGACATGAGGCCAAGAGAGTGGTCACGTTGCATCATTTGATTTAGCATATAACTCTTGTGTTTTCTGCAGGTTCTAACGTTTTCTCTTATGCATTCACTCCATCTTTCACTTAGGTTCTTGCTTGATGCACTTTGAATGAAAGTTTGAATGAATTCTTGCATGAATTTCATGAACTATGAAATGTTTGCATCGTTTGAGTAACAACTTGTATTTTTGACGTTTTACTTAGTGTATATACAACTGACCCCTGCAGGATACATGTACAAATGTACATAACTTGTCTGTAGTAACTTGCATTCATTTTAGGATGACCTAGAGCCTTTGCATTTCATCTAGTGTACAAAACGTAACATGTGTGTCAAACCACTAATCCAAACGTCACTTGTATGTGTGTATGTAAGTATGGTGTGTTTTAAATTTGTGTGATTTGTTTTTGTGTGTTTTTGGGAAGTCCTTGTGATTTCCAACGGTTTGGCTAGTATCATGCATTCCTTGTGTATTCTTTTGATACTAACACTTGATCTTGGTTGATTTTCAGATCGTAAATGACCAAACCTTCTCCACGTGAAGTACAACTCCGTAACCGCACAGTGATCATTTCTACCAACGCAGTGGAAGACCTTGACCGACCTATTGTTGAGGACGAAGTTGAGTCACCAAGATCCCATCATTCCGAGCAATATCAAGAAGAGGAATCTAGGATGAATAACAACAACAACCACGTGAACAACAATGTACTTCCTAACAATGGTGGGGGTAACAACGTTGTTAGGCGTACTCTTCGCCAACAAACTTGCTCAACAGACTGGAGTGCTGGCCCTTCATGCATTCGATTTCCTGAACCTCAAGAAGACAAGCAGGACATTGAGCTCAAGAGTGGATTTCTCCATCGCCTTCCAATCTTTCAAGGGATGGCGCATGAAGATCCTAACATGCATTTGAGGCAGTTTCAGTTTGTATGCTCAAGTATGAAGCCCACTGATGCAGATGATGAGCTTTTAAAGCTGAAGGCATTTCCGTTCACTCTGAAGGATAGAGCTCAGACTTGGCTCATGGAACTTCCACCAAATCACATCACTACATGGAAGCAACTTACGGATGCTTTCTTGAGCAAGTACTTTCCAGCCTCAAAGATCACTGTTTTGAGGAAAAAGATCACTGGAATCACGCAAGCATCAGATGAGTCATTTGGGCAATACTATGATCGTTTCAAGGTTCTATGCGCCACTTGTCCTTCTCATGGATTCTCCGAGACAAATCTTATGAACTACTTCTATGATGGACTCAAGCCAATTGATAGAGAGCTTCTCGACGCTGCTGCGAATGGGGCCTTCATGGATTTAGATGAAGTTGGAGCTCGTGCACTCTTGGAGAATAGAGCAAACAATGATGCTCAATATGGGATGGTACCTCGAAAATCAGTGGTGTCCGAGGTGAGTACCAAGCATGCTACGGATGAGAAGTACGACAAACTTTCAGATTTGATGGAGCAAATGCTTGAACTAGAAGTGAAACGAGCCAAGGTTTCTTTGGGACAACTTTGTGGCGTTTGCCACTCTCACGATCATCATGGAAGTCAATGTCCTACCTTGGTGGAGCAAACAAGTGAAGAACAAGTGAATGCCATTGGAGGATATCAAGGAGGTCAGCGGTACAACAATTACAACAACAACTATGTCAACCGTGATCGTCCCGGATTCAAGTGGAGTAGTAATGAGGGCTGTTTGAACCCTCCACCTCAACAACAACAAGGCTATCAACGTCCCCAACAACAATATCAAGCAAGGCCACCTTTGCCAACGCCACAAGCACCTTTGCCTCCTCTGGTTCAACAATTCACCAATCCGGATTATGACAAAATGTTTGCTCAACTCTCCACCTCAACGCAAGCCCTTATTGATGGCCAAAATCAGCAAAAGGCGTTGTTGGAGACTCATGGCAATGACATTTCCGAGATAAAGAAGCAAATGGGGCAACTTGTGGATTTTATGGGACATATCAGAACTACCGGACAGCTTCCATCTCAACCAACGCCACCTATTAGGAATGCGAGTGCGGTTACTACAAGGAGTGGGAAGGTTTTGGAGCTACCAAAGCAGAAGGCAACGTCATCACCAGATGAAGTCATTGTGGAGGAAATTTTTGAAGAAGATCCAGCTATTGAAGAGCTCAAAAGAAAGAAGAAGGTGGCGCCACTTTTGCCACTACCAACACCATCACCATCACACCCTACCCCAACAAAAGGTATTAACTCTATCCCTTCAAGTTCTGTTAATACTAATGCTTCGTTTGCTCGTGCACCATTTCCACATAGGTTGTCCAAATCAAAGAAAGATGATCAATATGATGAGATCCTAGACATCTTTCGGAAGGTGCAAGTGAATCTGCCCTTGATTGAGTGCATAAAGCAAGTTCCTATTTATGCCAAGTTTCTCAAAGAGCTATGCACCCAAAGAAGGCAAACGAGAGCGAAGGAGGTTGTGAAGGTGAATGCAACCGTTTCAGCGGTGTTGCAACGTCGGCTACCTCCCAAATTGAAGGACCCTGGGAGCTTTAGTGTTCCTAGCGTGATTGGTGACACTAGATTCGAAGATGTCATGCTTGACTTGGGTGCGTCCATCAACGTTATGCCCTACTATCTATATGCATCCATGGAGCTTGGTGAGCTTAAGCACGACAATGTCATCATTCAGTTAGCCGACCGTTCTCACAAGTATCCAAGAGGGTACGTAGAAGATGTTCTTGTGCAAGTCAACAACTTGATATTCCCAGCTGATTTCTACATTGTTGACATGGAGAAGAGTTCATTAAACACCACGCCACTCTTGCTTGGACGTCCCTTCATGAGAACCGCAAGAACAAAGATTGATGTGTTTGAAGGAAAATTCTCCATGGAGATTGATGGAGAGAAGATCGAGTTCAACATCCTTGATGCAATGAAGGTCCCTAATGCTTGTGCCAACGCATGCATTTCTATTGATTCCGTTGAAGACATGGCACAACAACATTTGGACACACTTAGAGAGGATGAGCTTGACACCGTGCTTCAAAATAGTATGGGGCTGACCTACACTAGGAATGACGCCCTAATTGATGTGTTAATTGATAAATTGGAGCCACGGCTTGAAGAAATGGTGATGGCTTTGAATGAGGCAGCCTATGTGACGTCTAGACCACCCCCTATTCCTTTGGTCTATGGCGAGAACAAGCTGGTTCCCTCCATTATTCAAGCACCCGAAGTGGAACTCAAGGTGTTGCCGGATCATTTGAAGTATGCTTACTTGGGAGACAATGAGACTTTGCCGGTTATCATCTCTTCAATGTTGGAGGAAGAACAAGAAGGTAGATTGGTTCGAATGCTTCAAAGGTACAAGCCAGCCATTGGTTGGACACTTGCAGACATCAAAGGTATAAATCCAGCAACTTGTGTTCATCGCATTTTACTTGAGGAGGGAGCTAAGCCCTCACGTGAAGCACAAAGAAGGCTCCATCCGCCAATGATGGAGGTTGTGAAGAAGGAGGTGATCAAACTCTTGGATTGTGGGGTCATCTATCCAATTCCGGACAGCCGTTGGGTCTCACCGGTACAAGTTGTTCCTAAGAAGTCCGGAATCACCGTTGTCAAGAACGCGGAGAATGAGTTGGTGCCTCAACGAACTATCACTGGACATAGAGTTTGCATCGACTATAGGAAGCTCAACGCAAGCACAAGGAAGGACCATTTCCCTTTGCCATTCATTGATCAAATGCTTGAGAGATTGGCTGGTCATTCCTACTATTGCTTCCTTGATGGATATTCGGGTTACAACCAAATCAGCATCGCGGAGGAGGATCAAGAGAAGACAACGTTCACATGCCCTTTTGGAACGTTTGCATATCGACGGATGCCCTTTGGATTGTGCAATGCCCCTGGTACGTTTCAACGTTGCATGCTTTCTATCTTTTCCGATTACATTGAGAAAATAATTGAAGTATTCATGGATGACTTTAGTGTTTTTGGGAAGGATTTCAATGCATGTCTAGAAAACTTAGAGCTAATCTTGCAAAGATGCGTTGAAACGAACTTAGTACTTAACTGGGAGAAGTGTCATTTCATGGTAACACAAGGGATTGTTCTTGGACATATTGTCTCGAAAAAAGGGTTGGAAGTTGATAAATCAAAAGTAGATCTTGTGAAACACTTACCCTCTCCGACTTCGGTTAGAGAGATTCGTTCTTTTCTTGGACATGCAGGATTTTACAGGAGATTCATCAAGGACTTTTCCCACATCTCACGTCCCTTGTGCAAGCTGCTTCAGAAGGACACTCCCTTTGTGTTTGATGATGAATGTGGCGTTGCCTTTAACAAGCTAAAGGAATTGTTGACAAGTGCTCCTATTCTTCAAGCGCCGGATTGGTCCTTGCCTTTTGAGCTTATGTGTGATGCTTCGGACTATGCCGTTGGAGCTGTGTTAGGACAAAGGAAGGACAAGAAGCCATACGCCATCTATTATGCTTCTAAGACATTTGATGATGCTCAAGCCAACTACACAACAACCGAGAAAGAGATGTTGGCGGTGGTGTTTGCATTGGACAAATTCAGGTCCTATCTACTTCAGAGTAAGGTTATAATTTACACTGATCATGCTGCTTTGAAGTATTTGATGCAGAAAAAGGATGCGAAGCCAAGGCTCATACGTTGGATACTACTTCTACAAGAGTTTGATGTGGAAATCAAGGACAAGAAAGGACTAGAGAATGTGGTAGCTGACCACCTCTCTAGGATTGAGAGAGAGAGATCCAACGTTGCAATTGAGGAGCATTTTCCGGATGAACAACTCTTCGGACTTCAGGTAAGTACCTCTGAAACTCCATGGTATGCAGATATTGTTAACTACTTAGTTACTGGAGAGTTTCCACCATCAATGCATAAGGCCCAACGTAACAAGCTTAGGAGTAATGCTAGGACTTTTATTTGGGATGAACCTTACTTATGGAAACAATGTGCTGACTTAGTGATTAGAAGGTGTGTTCCGGATAGTGAGTTTGCATCTATTCTTGAGTTTTGTCATAGTGGTGCATGTGGAGGTCACTTTGGTTCGAAAAAGACTGCCCTTAAGGTGTTAGATTGTGGTTTCTTTTGGCCTAACCTATTTCATGATTCTCATGATTTTTGTGCTAAGTGTGATAGGTGCCAAAGATCCGGCAATATTGGTTCAAAAGACCAAATGCCACAAAAGTACATGATCAATGTCGAAATTTTTGATGTTTGGGGCATTGATTTCATGGGACCCTTTCCTTCATCTAATGGTTTCACTTACATCTTACTTGCTGTAGATTATGTGTCGAAATGGGTGGAAGCAAAAGCCACCCGTACTAATGATTCGCGAGTTGTTGCAGATTTCCTCAAAACGAACATCTTTTCAAGGTTTGGGATGCTGCGCATTCTCATAAGCGATGGAGGGAGTCACTTTTGCAACAAAACCGTGGAGGCATTGATGAAGAAGTATGGCGTCACACACAAGGTCTCTACACCATATCATCCACAAACCAATGGAATGGCTGAAGTATCCAATCGCGAAATCAAGAAGATCTTGGAGAGAACTGTCAAACCAAATCGCAAGGATTGGAGTCAATGTTTGGATGATGCATTATGGGCTTATAGGACGACATACAAGACTCCCATAGGCATGTCACCCTATCGACTTGTTTATGGGAAGGCTTGTCATCTTCCGGTGGAATTAGAGCACAAAGCTTGGTGGGCGATCAAGAAGTTCAACATGGACAAGGATGAGGCTGGTCTACATCGAAAACTTCAACTTTGTGAGCTTGAGGAGATCCGGAATGAAGCATTTGACAACGCATGGATTTACAAGGAGAAGACAAAGTGCATTCATGACAAGATGATCCGTACAAAGAGTTTTGAACCCGGACAGAAAGTGTTGCTCTTCCATTCGAGACTTAGACTCTTTCCGGGCAAGCTACGCTCTAGATGGGTTGGTCCTTACATTGTGGTACAAGTTTATCCCCATGGAGCTGTGGACATCATGACTTTGGACACCGACAAGTTATACAAGGTGAATGGCCAACGTTTGAAGCACTATTACGATACCTTTGTGGAGCATCACGTTGAAGAAGAGAAGCTCGTGGATCCACCTACTTCAAACACATGAAGATGCATCACGTCTAGGCTGTAAGGCGTTAAAAAACAAGCGCTTGTTGGGAGGCAACCCAATGGAGGAGTCTTCAACAGATTTGCATTCTCTTCCCTTACTCTTTTAATTTTCGTTGCTTCTATTTATTTAGTTAGTTTTCGTAAGTCCTAGCTTCCATGCTTGAATTCTATGACTTTACTTTGGTACATTGAGGACAATGTAGAGTTTAAATGTGGGGGAGGGGTTTACAATTTTTTTTGAGTCATAAATCATAAAAACTTGGGCGGATAAGAGTCTAACTCGAGGATGATGCCCTAAAAAAACAACTTTTGAGTCTTTTTGTTTAACTTAGTGTTTTAAAGAGTCTTAGGATGCCCTTAGTTAGTCGATGATGAAAATGGACCGAAAGAACATACATATGGCGTTGGAAATCATTAAGAATGAATTCATGTGCTAATTGAGACATCTTTGAGTGTTATGACATGTAGTAGATATGGTTTGCAAAACTTGGTACAGAAATTCGCATGTTAGAATAAGTTTTGAATCATATAAGCCTTAAAAGTGAGATTTTGAGCCTAAACACTACTTCTTTGAGAGTGAATTTTGTGCATTACATATGATAGGTCTCAGAATCATTCATACACTCACTTGCCATAGATCTTAATGAACTAGAGAATACTAGAACTTACTCATGTCAACTTGCAAAGCTTATAATTGTTACATACCCTGATTTTGGATATGATTAAAGGCACTTAGGTTTTCCACCACTTTGCTAAATTGCCATGTATCCCATATGTGCGCATGAGTTGCGACACCCCTAGATGAGCCCATTTGAGCCTACATTAAGCCTTTCTTTCATTGCCATATGAATCTAAACACTTAAACTTAGTGTAGATTATCCATACCCTTGTTCTAAAGACTTGGTGGGATTTTTGAAGCTAAAACAAAGAAAATGGCGTGAGAATCATGTAAGGGAATGTATGTATGGGGATAGACTTGTTCAAACAGCTTGTTAAAAAAGATGATTGCCGAAAAACAAAAGAAAATTTCGAGAGCAAGAACAAAAGAAAGATCAAAAAGCTCTCCGGCAATAGGTTCTAAGTGTCTAAAGTTTGGATTAATGTCCCCCGCACTTGTGAGTTTGGAGTTTGTTTCGAATAGAAGGCCCAATAATGCAAAATACGGCCTTTGTCATGTTCACAGAGCTCAAGGGAAGTTTAGAATGAAGATAGGGCCCAACATGATGAAATCCGGCCCTTGTACTTCAAAGTCATACATGGTGACGTTTTTGGCGAGATGGGAGCTTAAATTTGATCAAGTTTTGGTACTTTGGCTAAGTCTTTAGAATGTTCTTAATCACCACATATCTAAATTTCGAATGCCTTAACCTCAGCCCCATTACAACCCTTAAAAGTCCTTTTTGATCCTTAAAATGACTAGCCTTCAATCTGTGGAGTAAGTTGCATGAGTAAGCATATGGTTTTGGTTCATTTGAGCAAGTAATTCATTCCATTCATTGATTTAAACACTTTGAGTGAACCCTTTGCATGAGTGGAAATATGATGAGAGCATCCATGTGAGTTGATTTGAACTTCATTCGAAGCATGCACAGACTTAAACTCACCATTGTTTTCTCTATGTCTTACTTGTTCATAGCGTGATCATGTCTCTATTATCTATTGAATTCAAAGGTCATTCGTGCTTGACACATTGTGATTCCATTGCCATATACATTAAGAAATTTCTGAGACAAATTTTGACTAAGGGCTTAGTGTTGTTTTACTTAGTATCTCTTACGTTTTCAAGCATGATAACATGAAAATTTGCGGCTTTGAAACGTTGAGACTTCTAAGTGTTTTTGTGACGTTTTTTTTTTCCCCATTGTTATTTTTCCCTTTATTGTTTTTCTTTGTTTTTGAGCCCTTGTTTTGTTTTGTATTTGCTAGGGACTAGCAAAGTCTAAGTGTGGGGGAATTTGATCTACGCATTTTATGCTTGATTATTAATGTCTTTCTCTCTACATTTTGCTTTGTTATGAGCTTAGTAAATATGTTTCTAACTTGTTTTATGTTTTTAGGTAGAAAATAAAGGAGAAATAATAAAGGAGGCGATTTGGACAAAGAAGAATTGGAGTCAAAAAGGAAGCTTGTGTTGACTAGGAAACAATTTCCTATGTTGACTAGGATATGGAGCAAGTAGTGATGCATGGACATTGATGAAGTCTAGACGGGGAGCTAATATGCATGGCAGTTTTCGAAAAGGAGCTTAATTGTCATGGATGTAACGGTGGTGAGTAAATTGGGTGAAACGGATGTATAATTGAAACGGTTTTGAACGGCTACTTAAATAGCTTAATTGACAATTGCATGGATGGTGTTATGCATGGCTGGATTTGAAACTGTTTTGCATGGCTGTCTTTCATGGCTTAATGGCATGGATGAATGGATATGCTTAATTGCATGATGTAATGGTGGGAGCTTAATAGCTAATGGCTGTAACGGTTTTGTATTGAATGGAGCATAATTGTGCATGGTTGTATTTGAAATGAGGTGAACGGCACCATCATCATCCCCTATATAAAGAGCTTTGGAGGAGGAAGAAAGCATCACACACTCATCGAGCCGAAGCCTTGTCTAAACACTAACCCCTCTCATACTTAGCCAAAATCAGCCTCTCTTAGTCGAAATACCATCTCCACCACCTCATAGACACCCTTCCTCCATCCATGAGTGTTCTCTCGCTAGATTTGGCTTTGAACACTTGCGTAGCCATCCTCCACCAAAGGGACGTGCGCTTGGAGCTTGCAGAGAGACGAATTCCTCGGAGCAAAAAGTGTAACATGGCCTCTTTGTATTTATTTCGACTTTGTATTGTTTTTTTTCTCAAGGCTTTGTATAGAAAGACTAATGTTTTGGTGTAAAGATGATTATTTCTAATTTGTTTTGAATTCTTCCATGTGTTTATAGGTTGATTGGGACGTGTATGTATGCTTGTCATGTTCTTAATGCTTTGGAATTTGCTTAGGATGACACTAGATGATTTGGTTCACCCTATGCATGTTCCACCGATCTGATCAAGATAAAATTGGGTTAGGGAGTTTGCTAGATGATTTGGCTGCCCTCTAATTCGATGCAAGTGTGTGTATATGTTCTAATTAACATGTGAATTTCGTAGGATTCAGCCAAGGAGGGAGTAATCGGCCTAAGCAACATGATGTGATGATCACTTGTAAATAATAGACTTAGGAACTTATTTTCGGCTAGATGCATGTTAGGATTATGTGCTCTTGATTGTTTGCTTGTCTATGAGTTTAAACATGTTAGAACTTGTGATTTCTTGATATGTATCTACCCATCTTCTTGTTTTATTTCGTAGGAACTTAGAACAAACAATCTTGCACCCCCCTAAACAACCTTAGCATAGTTATGCAATCACCCTCAATCCCCGGTTAAGAACGATCCCTACTTACCAATGCTACATCTACAAAGAAGGGTTTTAATTGTATTTATGTTTGATTGAGTGTTTAAATAAGTGCTTGAAAACACGCGAATCAATGTACCCTCATGTCCAGCTTCAAGCGAGATGGACATCTCCGACTCCGGCAGCGAGCGCCAAGATAGCGAGGCTTCAAGCCCTCGGCAAGGTATCTTGACTGACCCCTACATTCCTCCGACATCCAAATCAGCGATCAAGGAAGGGATTTGGTACACACAGCAAGGGGGAAAGCCGGTTACCATCAGCAGATCCAAGAAGCGGAAGCTACAAAAGAAGTATGGCAGCATACTGCGTGTCTTGCGAGCGGCTGATGATGGCAACATCCGACCCTCGCAGCTCGCGCAGACACCCGAGAGAATGTGGAGAGAAGCTGAAGGCTTGCGCGCTCTACTCCAAAGGCCACCTGTCACGCCTCCACGTGTCTGTGCACAGGCAGCAGACAACCCCGCTCCAAAGGCGAATGTTTTCTGTCGCCTCACCGTACCACCAAGCCAGGATCCGCGCCCCGCTAGGCATAGATCATCTCTGGAGCCAGAAAGGAGAAGGGAGCCATAGTTCTCCCGGCACAAGCCTTCATTAGAACCTGAAAGAAGAAGGGAGTTGTTACCTCCACCAAGGCGCCAGCAGTCACCGGAAGCCGAACGACGAAGGAACCCGCCACCTCTACCAAGGCGTAGGCGGTTGCCAGAGGCTGAAAGAAGACGAGAACCGTCTTCCCCAGCGACACGGAGACTGTTCGCTGCATCAAGGCCCGAATCAAGGCGCGAGCCGCATCGGTCATCACATCCCCAGAAGCCTATTCGTCAGGAACCTGAGGCTAAAAAGGAACTATCACGACCAGGTTTGCCCCAACCTCAACCCGCACAGCAGCCTCAGTTCTCAGTCCTTCCTCCACCTAAGGCAGAGGACAATGCCAGAGCTCCACTAGCCGCGGATAAGCTTTCAGCTGAGGACAAACAGCCCTCGACCAAACTCGTGTGGCGACCATGGCAGCCAGAGTGTAACGTCTCGCTAGGGATCGAAAGTAGCACCTCCACCCTAACCTCGCGGAACTCATGGCCCAATGCTTCCGCGAAAATTCACTGAACGAGGAGACTCATTCCGAGCCTCGCATCGACTTGGGCGACGACCAAGCAGAAGGGCAGGGTGAATCATTCAACTGCAATATGCTTGAGATCTCTGCATGGCCTGAGCTCGAAGAGATCAATCCGTCGGAGGGCGCATTTGCCGTGCTCGACGGAGAACACGGGAGCGTTGAGACGCCACTGGTTCCAGTCCGTGAACAGTTCTCTTTTCAGGTCGGAATGGTGTTCTTCATATCTGAGAGATATGCTCTCCCACCAAATACAACATGCAACACGGCGGATATTCCAGACAATAGCGAAAGTGTCTGTGACATGGCCACTCACATGAGGCCATTGTATATCACGGCTGAAGTTGAAGGGATTATGATCAACAAAATCATGGTCGACACGGGGGCGGCAGTGAATGTCGTCACCACCCGCACTATGGGACTCCTTGGTATCCCACGCTCGATGATCCAAACTACGTCCTTGACAGTCAAGAACTTCACCGGACAAGTCTCCAGAACTCTAGGTTTGTTGTTCTTACGGGTCAAGGTAGGACTGGCTTCAAGGGTCTACACATTCTTCGTCCTACAGCATGATCCTAGGCCGCGACTGGATCCATAGAAGTTTTTGTATACCTTCATCCATGCATCAGGAGCTTATGATCTGGGATACTGAGAAACGCGAGGCGGTCATCATCCAAGCGGATCCGCGTCCTTTCTCCATTTCCGCCAACTTCAATGACGCCCGCTATTACAATACTGACTTGGGCCCATTGGATGTCCAAGGCGTCGATTCTAAAGGCCGCCCATATGGGGTCACGGCCTCCAACTTAACGCGATAGGGACTCACTCAGGGGAGGGACGATTTACAACGTCCCCACACCATCGCGGATCCCTTACAACCATCTTATGATTAGTACATATGCAGAAGAAGCACGCGAGGCTGGCGAGTCCTTGTGTGGGAGACTCCTCTCATACTGGGCGGAACGCGAAGCGTACGACAGGGTTGCCACTATGGAGTATGTAGACGAGATAGTGGACTATACCGAGACCGAGGAGGAAGTTATTCAGTTAGCTCCCGCTGCCTTGGACGACACGCCACCTCAAGTCCGCGATCCCACCTTACAAGTCGACGTGGGGACTGCAGAGAAACCTTTACTACTCTCCATTAGTGCCAAGGTGGTGGGTCAAGAAAAGGAAGACCTTCTCGCCTTACTACATGAGTATATGGATTGTTTCGCCGCGCAGTACGAAGACATGCCTGGCCTATCCCCGAATTTAGTTTATCACCGTCTGCCTACTCATCTCGACAGATGTCCAGTCCGCCAAGACGGCAGATTCATGCGAACTGAGACCCAGATCGTGGTTAAGGAAGAAATTGAGAACATGCACCGATCAGGTATCATTCGCGTGGCCAATACAATGAATGGCTATCCAACATCGTTCCAGTTCGCAAGAAGAACGGCAAAACGCGCGTCTGTGTTGACTACCGTGACCTCAACAACGCAACGCCCAAAGATATATATCCCATGCCTGTTGCTGACCTCCTCATTGACGCGGCCGCGGGGCATGAAGTGCTATCCTTTATGGATGGAACTGCTGGTTACCATCAGATCCATGTCGCTGAAGAAGATCGCCACAAGATTGCTTTCCGTTGTTCGGGGTTTGCAGGTGCATTCGAGTATGTTGTCATGCCATTCGGGCTCAAGAACGCGGGGGCAACATATCAACGCGCCATGAACCTTATCTTTCACGATATCCTAGGCAAGTTGATTGAAGTCTACATCGACGACGTAGTGGTTAAAACCAAGACGCGGGCGACACACGTTGAAGACCTCCGACAGGTTTTCACGTGGATGCGGAAACACCACCTGAAGATGAACCCCGCCAAATGTGTTTTCTTCGTGGAGGCTGGCGACTTCCTTGGTTTTCTAATCCATCAAAGGGGTATCGAGATCCCCAAAGACAAGGCGCAGGCAGTAATCAACGCGTCGCCTCCTACGACCAAAAAGGAGCTCCAACAATTGATCGGGCGAATCAACTTCCTCCGCCGTTTCATTTCGAACGCGGCTGGGAAAGTTCAGCCTTTTTCGCCTCTTCTAAAGCTCCAGGGGACAACCGAGTTCGTTTGGGAGCCACAACACCAGGAGGCCTTCGATCGTATTAAGGACTATCTGGCGACTCCACGTGTTTTGGTCCCCCCTCACCCTGGTGTTCCGCTTAAGCTCTACATCGCCGCTGCTGATTTGTCTATCGGCGGACTCTTGGCACAAGACGACGAGAACGGAGTGGAACACGCCGTTTACTATCTTAGCAGGGTGTTGACCGATTGCGAGACGCGCTACTCCCCAATGGAAAAGTTGTGTCTCGCCCTTTTCTTTGCAGGTTGCAAGCTCCGCCACTACATGTTGGCCTTTACCACGGTGGTGATCGCTCAGTCCAACTTAGTCAAATATATGCTTTCCCGCCCTATCCTACGGGGCCGCATAGGTAAATGGATATTGGATTTGTCTGAATTCTCTTTGCAATATGTTCCCCAAAAGGCAGTTAAAGGACAGACCATAGCAGACTTCCTCGCTCATCACTCGCCGACCGAGCTGACAGCATTCCGCGAGTTGGAGGTTGCCGTAGTCTTCCTTACTCCCTGGACCCTCTACTTTGATGGCTCGCGTACTGAACTTGCTGCAGGTGCCGGGATCACCATCGAAAACCCTGCAGGTGATCGGTTTTCTTACTCTTTCCAGCTGGACTACGAGGCGCTCATCATCGGACTGGAAATCTTGCTGAACTTAGGAGTCCGCGAGGTTCAAGTCTTTGGCGGCTCCTTACTGGTCGTCAACCAACTTGTGGCGAAGTTCAAGTGTTTAAGATCGTCCATTGAACCTTACTTGCGAAAAGCTTTTGATGTCTTGGACCGCTTCGACGATGTTCACATTGAACACATCCCGCGCGAATTCAACTTCGTGGCGAATGAGCTCGCGCAGATCGCATCCGGTCTTAGCTTACGCGATGGAGTGGGCGAACGACGTACACTTCCTTCTTTTCTTTCTAGGGGGCAATACGAGGCAAACCCTCTTAACGTCGCTGCCCTAGATCCTATCGATGAAGATTGGCGGCTACCGTTCATTGCCTACCTCGAGCACCCTCATGACGGTACCCATTCCCGGCAAATGCAGTTTCTTGCCCTCAACTTCGTGCTTCGCAATGGTGAGCTTCGCCGGCGCGGCGAAGACGGTAACGATTTCCGCTGCGTGTATGGCAACGAGGCTAAGCGGCTTCTGCGTGAGGTGCATTCCGGCGTTTGTGGTTCGCATCAGGCTGGACCAAAGATGCGTTAGTTGATTCGTCGCCACAGCTACTACTGGCCTACTATTCTCAAGGATTGTATTACTTTCGCTAAAGGATGTCAGGACTGCCAGGCTCACGGACCAGTGCAACACATTCCAAACATTCCGTTACAGCCGATAGTTAAGCCCTGGCCCTGTCGAGGTTGGGCGATAGACTTCATCGGTCTCATTCATCCCCATTCCTCAGAGCAGCACAAGTTCCTTATTGTGGCCACCGATTTCTTTACCAAGTGGGTTGAAGCCGAGCCACTTAAGGTCGCTTCCGCGACCTCGGTCCGCAACTTTATTTTCTGCAACATTATTTCCCGCTTTGGTGTTCCAGAATGCATCGTGACGGACTGGGGGGCAGCTTTCATGGCGGATTCGGTAGTCACATTCCTCAACAGCTATGGTGTCAAACTCCTACATTCGACCCCCTATTATGCCCAGTCCAATGGTCAAGCGGAGGCGAGCAACAAAGTCATCCTCGGCATCTTGCGAAAAAGGCTAGAGTTGAACCTCCGCGTCTAGCATCTAGAGCTTTCCCATACTTTGTGGGCCTACCGTACCTCCAAGCGCGGTCCGACAGATACCAACCCCTATGCTCTCATGTATGGCCATGACGCCGTCCTTCCCTTTGAGGTTCACGTCGCCTCGCTTCGTGTCCAGGAGCAGCACCAGTTGCTTGGTGACGACTACGTCCAGGCAATGTGGCAAGAGCTTGAAGACCTTGACGAACATCGCATCATTGCTTTCAACAATCTCATCCTAGAGAAGCAGCGTATTGCGCGGTCTTATGATAAAGTCACTCAAGGTCGGAGTTATGCCGAAGGCCAAACGGTATGGCGTGCTGTGCTCCCACTTAGGGAGAAAACCGAAGGCCTCGGGAAATGGTCCGCGCGGTGGGAGGGACCCTTTATTATTCATCGCATATTGCCTAAGGGGGCATACCATTTGCGTGACCTTGACGGTTCACTCCATCCTAATCCTATTAATGGTCGTTTCTTAAAACGCCACATCGCTAGTGTTTGGGAACGCGCAGACCCTCCTTCCCCCCTGATCCCGCGACCACTGTCATTAGTGTCACGCGCCGTCGCGCTTACGCTCCATCACCTCACACTAGGGGGCAACCCCAGGGAGAAGCATGCAATTAGTTTTTTCTTCATAAACGTGTGTGGTTTAACTAACAGACCAGTACAAGATTGGGGCCTATTCCTGAGGCCCTAAATAATTTTTAATTCAAATGTTTCTTAGTCATCAGTTTTCGCTTTGTAAACGTGCGTGGTCTAACTAACAGGCCAGTACAAGATTGGGGCCTATTCCTGAGGCCCTAAATAAAAACAACTTCATTCAAGTATTTCTTAGTCATTATTTAGGCCAATCCCCGTGGCCTCCAATTTTTCAAACTTGGTTCGCCAGCTTTATGCGGGCCGTTCGCCGACTCTTTTGTTTACTTTTCATTGGTTCGCACTAGGAGGCAGTGAAATACATAGCCATTGTGTTTCCATGTTGGTCCGCCATCGCCAAGAGCTCGCGAAGGGCTATTTTTTGGAATCTACTCAAGTCACATGCGTCATGTATTTCGACTTCCATGCGAGCTACATTCGCTCGCAATATGTGCCATGTACTATGTCTTCTGAGTTGAGCAGGCGAATGCGGGCTAGAAGCACGCGAATGCAAAAGTGGAACAAGCGAATGCGAGCTAGGAGCAGGCGATTGCATTCGAAATCCAAGTCCAAGGTGCCTAGGCGAGCCGTGCAGCACTTCGCTACGATGGCTTACTAGGTGCTTGAGTTTCAAGGCCTATTCACAGGCTTGTTTCTGCACACTCCTTTTATGTATGACCCGAGCCAATACTATTGGCTTTGGAGCAACGTGAACCTTTGGAGCAACATGAACATAAACCTCTTCAGTCATTCTCGACATTTCATAACTTCGAGGCTAGGGGGCATGTTTACGCCTAGATTAATATTTTACTGGACAGTAAATGTCTATGTGAATATTAATTACATTCTTGATCCATGTCATCCCGGCGAGCCCAAGTTCTTTAAGAAAACAAATGTCGGCCCACCAGGGAACCATGCGGACTAGACTTCGCGTACAAACGACTCCATGCGGACTGGACTTCACGTACAAACGACTCCATGCGGACTGGACTTCGCGTACAAACGACTTCGTGCAGAATGGACATAGGCGGACTACGCAGTTCGCGTGGAACACTTAGCTCGCGCGCGGAATGACTTCGCGCAGAATTACTATTCGACACTCCGCGTAGGCGAGGCGAGGCGAGCTGGCGAACTGGCTCGCGTAGGAGACTTTGCGAGGCAGCGACATGCGGACTCCGCGCGCACCACGACAAACGTCGAAGACTGTTACAAGTCTTTGACATGCTTCGGGCCAATCCCTGTGACCCTTTTAATATAAAAAGCCCTTTTAAGGCTCGCGAGCTGCAATAGCCCGCGAAGTGGACGCGAGCTACAGAAGCACGCGAGATAGCATCCTGTAGTAGCCCGCGAGATGAGGATACTCCTAATTCCAGTTCGCATAGGAGTCTACAGTTGGCAGCGCGGAAGCAATGCCCTATGCGGAATGAAGTGTGCGAACTGGACATGTGTCACAAGATGGTTGGTTCGCATGGACAGAACAATTCCCTTGTGCTATAGGGTTTCAGAGTCCGACTTGGATTCTAATTACTTTTCTTCTGCCACAAGTCGAACTACTATATAAGGGGGCTCGAACCCTAACAGAACGCACTCTAAAACAATACACAAAAACACAAATACAAACTGAAAGCAGTTACCTTTCGAGCTCCTCGAAACCCTAACCCTAAGCGCCGCTGCCTAGGTTCCCCCCTTCAGAGCCCTCCGGACTCTATATCCCAGCTTCTCTCTGAACTCCCTATAGTTGCTCTGCTCGCGCCGCCGTGAGTATCGATCGCTTGTGCTCGTAAATCCTCGTCTGAGGTGGCACCTGTAACCCCCTTCGCCTGATCAAGAAGTCAAGCGCACCCCTGCAACATTTTCCTCGTCCGCGAGGTGGCACGCCCGCAGCACTCCCCCCCCCTTCTCTTTGTTCGCTAGAAACCTCTGCTCCGTGCGCTGAGGATCGTGGCCAAAACAATTCCATATGTGTGCCTTGACCTTATGCCATCATGATATGTAGTTAGAATATGACTATGTATTCCTCATCATTACCATATTGGTACTGTGTAATTCCCTATAGAAATGACTCATATCAATGAATAAGATGATGATTCTCTTGTTATCTTTGTCTCTATACTTTATCCTTCATCAAAAATCACATTTTTGAGATTTTTCTCAAAATGTTTCATATTTCCTCATACTGTTTCACCTCATTGACATATTTCTCGAATGTTTTTATTTTTTTTCTAAAGGGTTTCACCTTGTTAAGATCTTTCTCGCGGGATTTTCATTTGTTAACATCTTGACAAATTTTTTTCTCAATGAGTCTATTACTCAAATTGATTTCAAGATTTCTTAAGCCTACCGAATCAAAACAAGACAATACATCACCAAAGTCCTTAACGGAACTTTCAGCATTATAATGTTCAATCCTGTGCAAAACTAAAATAACCGATTGTATGAACCATTACATAATATTCATATGCGGTATCAAAATATAGGTACTCGATATTCAAACTAAAATTTAAAAAATGTTTGAAGTACAATAGTTAATATGAATGTCTTAAACGAGATATTTTATTGGGTAAAATACCGTATAGTCCTTGTGATTTGAAATCGACATCTGTTTAATTTTTATGGTTTTATTTTAATCTGAATGGTCTTTAAAATCACAATTTTTAATCTGTTCAGTCCTTGTGGTTTTATTTTAATCGGAATGGTCCTTAGAGTCACAATTTTTTATCCAAATGGTTCTAGGCCACATCAGCAATTTAACTAAGAAAATTGACAAAAGGACTATTTGGATGAAAAATCGTGACTCTAAGGACCATTCAGATTAAAATAAAACCACAAGGACTAAACATATGTCGACTTCAAACCACAAAGACTAAAAAAATTTCAATTCTATTTTATTTCAATTAAATTTCTTTATTTTTGATATAATTTTACGTACCTATAAAGTCTTATATAATTTATATAAAAAAAACGATGTGTATCTTGAATTTAGGAATGTGTTAATAAAATTTATCTTTCCTACTTTCAGCAACATAAATACAAGTTCTCCTACTTCCTAGGGTTTTCAGGCCAACTACGACATTTCCATACAGGGTTTAAGGCAAGCAACGGCGCTCTCTCTTCACTCACTCTCAGGTCTCTCAGTCTCATTCAAAATGTGGGAGGATTGCTATGAAGGTAAGTCTCTGCTCACCCCTGCATCAATCTCTAAGCTTTGTTCGTCCATTAATCATGTCTTCCAAAACTGGCTCGAATCTCTCCCTCAAGAACTCATACCCGACATCCTAATCAGACTACCCATCAAATCCCTCATCCGATTCACCTCTATCTCCAAGTCCTGGAACTCCACCATCAAAAACCCAACCTTCATCCGCACCCACCTCTCCCACACTCTCAATTTCAATGACCAAAACTCCACCCACCTCATTCTCATACACAATGTCTCTAATGAAGGCACTTCCAAGCACAATTATGGAGAAGTTCCCCTTTCCGGGTTTAAAGAAAACTCTTACTCTCTGCATTATGACAACACTGCTGTTACCGAGCATTGCAAGATTGAGTTTCCAAGTGCTCTTAAGCAAATGATGAAGAATCCCTGCTTTCGCGTTGCGGGTACTTGTAATGGGCTTGTTTTACTGGCTGATGATGTATGCCGTGATGCTTACAACTTTGTTTTATGGAATCCTAGTATAAGAAAGTATGTGATACTTCCTAAGCCCACTGTTATGTCTTCAACACACGGTAAGCATGAGGCTTCCGTTGGTCTGGGTTATGATGTTATTCATAATGACTATAAGGTTGTGAGAGTGACATTTCTTATGGATATACCTGGTAATGGCTTCAGGATTTTAGTTCAGTACTATTCACTAGCCACAGGCTCTTGGGGCATGCTTCGGGTTCTTCCTCCATGTGTGGTGAATGCCACCAGGGGACAGGTTTTAGTCAATGGGGCACTGCACTGGTTCGCTATCCGTTGGACCGATGATCATAAAATGAAATTCATGGTTATGGGATTTGATGTGGGAAGTGAGTCATTACGAGAGATACTGCTGCCCGAGAGCCTCAACCTGAATGCCTTATTGGAGTTCAAGTTGGGTGCTACAGGAGATAGAAAATCCATTGGTCTGTTTGTGAGGTGTGACACTGAGACTGATAGCTATCTTGATATATGGGTGATGAAGGAGTATTTTGTTCAGAAGTTGTGGACCAAATTGATGATTCTCACTCCACAAGGCCCGGAAAGAAGTTTGTCCAAGCCAATGTGTTTTAGGAGGAGTGGTGAAGTGGTGTTGCAACTTGAAGATGACCGTGGATTGGTTTCACTTGACATTGTGAGCAAACAGTTCAAAAGTCTCGGGATTTCTGCAGGTCTGGTTTGTTCTGTTGACTCGTATGAAGAGAGCCTTGTCTTGCTTGACAGGAAAGATGCAATTTCTTACTGAGGGGGATGATACACCCCGAATTTAGTATTACTTTTTATGCTGTGGTTTCTTATTTAATGGTGGAAAAATCAATTTGGGAGTTGTGTTGCTATTTTTGGTTAGAGGTGGTTTGGTTGAGTTTATAAACGAAGGGTAGCTAAAATAATATCAGTTCCATATTTGGCCTAGTGTTTTAAGTGGGAAACTTTATATTTTTCGGTGAAGGAGAAACAAAACAGAAACCCACCCCTCTCTTTCTCTCTCCCCGAGCCCGACCCCGAGCCTAACCCGTCCGACTTCTCTCTGACGGATCGCCGCCGTCCGACCACGCCTGGCCACCGCACCGGTCTTGTTCGACAACTGGGACGTCGCTCGTCCAGCCTAGGGTGGTTATCGGCTCAAGATCGCTGGCGTGGAGGCGCGGAGACGCCACTGCTGTCGCGTGTTTTGCCCTAACCGGAACCCCCTTTTTCCGGCCACCGATTCCAGTGATTCTTGAGGGGTTTTGTAGCTCTTTGATTGGCCATTCAACCATCCAAAAGTGGTAGGACGACTCAGAGTATAGTACAAATCGGAACCTAGTGTGTTCTTGAACTTTGGAGGTATTTTCCGGCCAAACCTTTAATTTGTGGGTTTTGTGTTAGTCTTAATTGTTGTTGAGCTTGTTGAGAGGGTTTTTTCCGGCCACCGATTCCAGTGATTCTTGAGGGGTTTTGTAGCTCTTTGATTGACCATTCAACCATCCAAAAGTGGTAGGACGACTCAGAGTATAGTACAAATCGGAACCTAGTGTGTTCTTGAACTTTGGAGGTATTTTCCGGCCAAACCTTTAATTTGTGGGTTTTGTGTTAGTCTTAATTGTTGTTGAGCTTGTTGAGAGGAAGAGATTGGTGTATGCCTTGTTAATTTTGGTTGAAGTTGTTATGGTGGTGGTGGTTGACCGCCACTGCCGGCGGTTGACCGCCACTGCCGGTGGCTGCTGCCGATTTTGGTGGTGGTTTTGAGGAATGTTGGATGATTTCTAGGAGGGATTAATGTTGGTTTAGTATAGGTGATTATTGGTGATGGTTGCTCGGAATTAGGAATATGGTGTTGGAATTAGTTTTGGGAGGAGAAGATTTGAGGAAGCTCATTAGTTTGGTTCATTATATTTTTTACACTAGAGCTCCTTGTCGGATTGTAGGGAGTTGGTGGTAAAGGAGAGCTATAAGTAGATTTTGGGAAGTTTGGGCGAGTAAGAATAATGTTAGAATGGTTTTTTCTTTGTAATTGATAAATGTGTGATTTAGTGTCGGGTGTTAAATCTCATTTTGTACAGGACGAGAGGAGACACCACGTGAGGAGGGTTCTGACCGACGTAAGGCTTAGCCGCCTATATTGTGAGTGGACATTTTGGTTTTAATTAATATGCATGCATGATTTTTATAAGTGGTTCATTATATTTTTCCAAGCTTAAATTATAATTTTAGCTTTTGAATTGGTCATGAAATTTATTTGAGATTGACTTATTAATTGTGATTTTATTAATGAACTTATGGATTTGAGCTTGGGTAAAAGATTTGACATTTAAATTATATTAATCCTAATGATTCATGGATTCGAGATTTCATCGAGGATTTGAGGTTTGAAATATGTTGATTATTGGGGTTGGTTATTTCGTTGAGCATTTTAACGTGTGGGACACGTTATTAAATTTAATGTATTTGTTTTCTCTTGGAATTCTTCTGAGTACGATTGGGAATCGTACTTATGCTTTAAATATGAGTTTCGGGGAAACTCACATGAATTTATAGTTTTCTTGTTATGCCATATTTGTTGGGTTTTATGATGTCAATGCTAGCATGTCGTTCCACCTTTCAAGGTGATGTGACTTCCATATTGCAAGTGGGGTCACGCAAGCCCTTTCCACCCTAGCGGTGATGTAATGTTGCCGGCGGCATCACGCAAGCCCTGTGCCCTATCCGTCAACTTGACGTGAAGGTATAGGGAGTATGGGAGTACTTTGCCTGGGAGGCAACCGAGTCTGGGAGACTCACTTATATGGCCATATAGGTTCCTTTATTTGAGTTGTTAATTTGACTAGCGGGGTTAGTCCATTATTTTGGGAGCTTCCTACATGAGAGTTGTATATTTCTTTTCCTAGTGTGAATTTGTGAGGAGCTTACAATAATTGCATGCATAGAAATTATATTTAAATTTCATATAAATGGAAAAGCATATCACATTAGATTTCGTATTAGTTTGTTCTTGAATACTTATTAATTGGTTTATTTTTCGTCCACTCACGCTAACGTTTCAAATGCTTTTCCCTGGGCCCTTTGTTTTCAAATGCCCAGATTACAGAGTTCCTGTTCGGTTCCACTAGAAGTTGAGGCATAGTATTTTCCGCTGCACCTGGTTGACCGTAGGTTACCTGGTAACCTATGTGTAGTTATTTGATTTTTCTTCTTTAGTGCTCTGAGGACCATGGGACTATGTAAATTAAGTTGAAGTGTCTTTTTTTAAGGTTTATGACCGAATAGAGTGAGTGAACTCTGGATGTTCATTTCCTGTTCATTTAATGTAGTTGAATATTGGTTTGGGTTGCTTTTAGGTTGTTGTGACTTGGGTTGTGGAGTGGAGGTCTCCAGGTGTTGTGACTGGTTGTTATATTTGAAGTGTGTCTTAGTTTTATTACAGGTTGGGTTGTCCATTTTTAGAAGAGGTTATGCCGAAATTTCGGTATAATCTCTTTTAGAGTGGATCCCGCAAGACTTGCCTGTTTTTCCTGTGTGCTTTGGGGCGGGTCTTGTCAGGGGAAGTAATAGGTAAGGTGATAAAAATTTATAGAACTTGCTTCCTGTTTAAAGCATTTGCAGCTAAGTTTATCTGACATATGATTACTGTAGTTGAGCTCAAGTTTTAATTTTTTTTTCTTTGTATACCGTCGCTCTGTTCTTAGGTTTATGGGTGTTTTTGGTTCAGCTTGCTTTTGATTTTGTTTATATGAGTTTCTGTCTTAGTGAGTTAGCTAATACATTGTATTTCCTGCTTATGTCTGAAAACACAACTTTGTAGTTTGTTCTAGTTTAATAGGAATGATGCAATCCTAGTATCCTACTACGTTAAACAAGCTCAGGGAAAAAACAATATTAGGAAGACAAGTTGTTATAAGTGAAATAGTAACAACATGGTTTTGCTACTCCTATTATAACTTTATAAGTGCTTGTAGATTTGTGTTTTATGTAACATTAGCCTGGTATTACCTTATGCAGTGGACTGGTCTCTGTGGAGCTAGTGATGCTACTTTTGTGTACTTGATATGACGATATGTTTGTTGCTCTGCTAGAAGTCCAGAACTGTGGAACTGTTCATCCAATGGACTCTTTAATCAATTTAGCTTCGATTTATACTTTATTTTTTCCTCATTTGGAACCTGATGAAATGAACACTAGCCCATAGAGGATAAGGTGATACTTTGAGAGCCTGCAGCATGAAAAACTGGAAGTAGGACATGGTAGTGGTATAACTTATAGCACTAATTTCTACAGATTTTGTTCATTTTTACATCTATACTGTATGTACTTGTAGTTTTTTGTTTTTGTTTTACTTGTGGGATCGAAGTATCTCCAAGTTACCTTACACTCTTGGTGCTTTGGAAATCTTGAACAACTATTAATTCTACATATGTCCTCTGAACTGTAACGCGCACAAGTTACCTGGGCTGCAATATATCATGCCTGTATATACATAAGTAAACTCAATGCTATAGTGGATGCAGCAAAACCCACTTGTGAAACTTCAAATTATACTTCTTAAAATGATGAAACCAATTAAATACCCAACAACCTCTTCATTCATTTTTCTATACACAGCCACACTGCCCACACAGGCACACATCACACTTCTTCTGGGTTGGTTTTGAACTTTTGATTTCACAATGCAACTAAAACTTACCTTGTTTATACCAATATTAATGCCTTGATCTCAGAAGTAAACTGTTTCATATAAATGACTCAAACAAATACGAATTTATGGTTTATTCCTTTGGGTCACATGGAGTTTTCAAATCTAAATACAATAAGATTAAACAATATCGTCTCAAAATACAATTTTTATCGTCTTCACTCTTTGACATTTTATTAGTCAATGCGCATACAAAACCTTTTATCATATCTCAGAGTTTACCATCTTCTGATATTGTTCTATATATGATTTCGTAGCACAACAAAAAAGGAGAATAGAGCGTACGTTCTCAGAAGTGTCATAAAAGTTCCCTTATGTTAGACTTAAAAAAGCATCACTTATTCACTTCACCAATAGTAATTCCACTTGTTGTTTATGTGACATTTCCCGATTGAAAGCCAATGTACCTCACAACTAGCTAGTAACACATAAACTCACAATAATCATTTCACGAGAAAGTACTCAGTACACCGAAAAAATAGACGACTTGCACCATTGGTGCATAGAAGAAGTTGCATCGTTTCAGAGTTATTAGGTAAAAGGATAGTAAAATGCATAATTTAAACAGAAAATATATATATATATATATATATATATATCATCTCTGTTTCAAGGGGGTAAACTAAAAGTCAAAATTACGGGATGGCGGTAAAACAATATTCACCGCATAAATCGGGATTTGGGGGGAAGCTTTTGGCTTTTGAACAAATCCATCACTTGAGAGTTCATAGAGTTTCACTCCCAAAAACCCCCAATTCAATTCCTCTTCTTCTCTCTCTAGGGTTTCCTCCTTCTCTCTCCGTCGCCGCCGTCGATCTGCATCACTCTCCCGCGGCGTCGCCGGAATCTTGCGAAGGTAAGGTACACACCCCTCTCAATCCCAGCCTCCGTCTCCGAATTTCATTTCCGCCATGAAAGACCTGGAAATTGCTTCAATTGAATCGAAATCTGAGGCAAGATTTGAATACTTCCCTCAAGAAATCATATCGAATATCCTGATCAGATTACCTATCAAGTCTTTGATCAAATGCACATCGGTCTGCAAGTCTTGGAAATCTTTGATTCAAAACCCTAGCTTTATTGATTCGCATCATAGCCATAGAATCAGTTGTGATAAGCAGAGTGAAACTCATCTCCTACTAGTCCACAGTGTTTGTAGTGAAAGATTTTGCAAATTATTCGATAGAGATTTCGTTAGAGGTGAAAGGGAAGACCTTTACTCTCTGTATTATGATAACTGTGGTTTTGATGAGTACTGCAAGATTGAATTGCCTAGTGATCTTGAGGGAATTATGTTTAATTCGTGTTACTGTGTGGTCGGTACTTGTAATGGTTTGGTGTGCCTTGTGGATGATTTGGGGTGTCATGGTTACAGATTGGTCATATGGAATCCTTGTATAAGAAAGTTTGTTAACCTTCCTGAGCCTCCTGCTGTGCTTCGCGGTGGGTGTGAAGTCTCTGTAGGTTTTGGTTATTATGCTGTGGGGAATGATTATAAGGTTGTGAGACTTGTCACACTTTCGGATCAATGTCAGAATTTCCGTGAATGGCCAACTCTATTTCAGGTCTATTCACTAGTCACAGGCTCATGGAGCAGGCTTCGTTCTGATCTTCCTTCGTGTCAAGTGTTGGGCTGCCAATCCCAGGCTTTTGTAAATGGGCCACTTCACTGGTGTGCAATCCGCCGGACAAATGATGCTTTCAACTATTTTGTTTTGGCATTTGATTTGGGAAGTGAGCTGTTTCAAGAGATAATGTTTCCAAAGAGTTTGAAATGGGATCCGTCGGTGGCATTGCGAATATCTGTTTCTAGAGATGGGAAATCCATTGCTGTCTTCACTGATTGGCGCATGAGTCATACCGATTATTTTCTGGATATATGGGTGATGAAAGAGTACGACATGGAGAAGTCGTGGACCAAAATGATGGTTCTCAGTGCAGAAGTTCCACAAAGAAATTTACCCAAGGCATTGTGTTTCAGGAAGATAGGTGAACTGTTGGTCCTTGAAGATCGAGATAGCTATGAATTAGTTTCACTTGACCTTGTGAGCAGAAAATTCAAAAGACTTGGGGTTTATGGAGGTCAGTATTGCTCTGTTGACTCTTATGAAGAGAGCCTTGTATTACTTGACAGCAACTATGGTGTTTCTTACTGAGGGAAAAAATAGGTTGGCAATTGTGTATACTTTAGGTCTCCTATGGTGTTTACTACGGTGTCTCTTACCGAGGGAAAAACAGTTTGGCAATTGTGTATACTTTAGGTCTCATATGGTGTTTCTTACTGAGGAAAAAAATAACAGTTTGGCAATTGTTTACTTTAGGTCTCCTATGGTATTTAGTTTCCTGTCCAAATGTATATGCCCCAAATTCTGTTCGACCTTTGAACATTGAATTTTATGATATCAATAAAGTTTGATTTTCTGTATGCTGATGAATGACCAATCATGATACCTTTCCTTTGCTGTGCAGTTTAGCAGTTTTGGTTCTATACTGGTTGGTTTGTTGTCAAGTTAATGTTGGTAATGCTTCTCTATTTCTCTCTTTTTTTTTTTGTTTTTTCCTTCGCATTACTTGTTTTAAATTATTGTCTTTCCTGCTTGTGTTGTCTGACTTGTCACATAAGAAAAGTTTCGTACAAAATTAAACTCCGCTATGGTGTAAAGTCTATTTGAAAAACAGGAAGTTACAATATAATTATAAGTTTGAAACAAATTAGTAAGAGAAAATGCTACATAGCTCCTGAACTGTTTGTAGTTTTCTGTGAGTGTAACCTTAAACAGGGCAGTTTGCAACTCTTTCTGGTAGTATGCTAGTGTGGTTGTATAATTCATATAATAAGTTATGGTTAGCTATAGTAATATAAGCATAGACCTGTTTACTCCTTCATACAAGTGATACAACTGATGCTAGTCATGCTACATTCCAGTTTAGGCTTGATTAGCACAATATGGTTAGATTTTCACTTTAAATTTTTTATGCAAAGAATGCAGAGGAAGTTGCATGCATAATCTGGACAAAGTAATAGAAAAAATTTCCATGGCTACTAATACCAACTATATGGTTTTCTTGATTGACACTGGTATTTTGTTTTTGTTTGTTTAACCTGTTCATCTGTTACAAGTGCTTAACATACGTACTTGTTTCGTTTACTGTTTTGAAACTTAAAAGAAAGTAGTTTTGATAGGATTTAAAATGGGGGATGATGTGGTATACAGACAACATTCTGTGCTGCTACTCAGGTGTAAATTTGACATAAATTATTATATATATTTTTCGAGCTTAATATTGCTTATTCTTTGAGTTGATCAGGCATCAAAACATCACCTGGTATATGAAGTTATACCTCAAAACTACCAATGTGGGAACTGGAAGCAGCAAAAACTAATTTTGTAAACTATGTTTTGTTTTGTAATATTCTTGACTGCATCTCCATGGTTTTATTGTTATCGAAGTATCTCCATGTCACATGCCTTGGAAATCTTGATCAAATTTCCAGGAATTCATTTTACTTAGACCTTGTGAACAAACAGTTCAAAAATTCTGGGATTTGAGAGAGTCAGGTATGCTCTGTTGACTACTATTTAAAGAGCATTGTCTTGCAGCAGGGAAGATGCAGGTTGTTACTGAGGGCAATCATAGGTATGATGATATGCATAGCACTTGCTACCTCTGTTTTTATGTTCTGGTCTAGAGTAATAGTTCAAATTTATAAGTGGCTATGTGACTTGTGCTTTAGCACAACCAGAGTTTGACATTCTTTGTGTTGATTGATTTGGTACCTTTATTTGCCTTGCAGTTGGTTTGTTCTTTAATTGCTTGGTGTTTCACTTTTAAGTAGCTGTTTACTAATTCATAAGACCAATTTCCTGCATTAGTATTTTTCTTTCTTGCCTTTCAACTTTACTTCACTGTTGTGAGAAAAAATTTATTAAAGAGAGAAAACAGAAAAGAACTATGAGAGAAGGCGAATGGTATTTTGGGGTCCGGGGAGAGGGATTTCAGGGGACCATGAAGCGAAAGACCCTCGATACATCAAAAAAATGAAATCGGCGGAAAGCCAAATGGGAAAAAAGGTTGCATGAAAGTTTGCATGTCTAAGTTTTCCTTTGACTCTTGATGCTGTTATAGTTTAAGCAAAACATGCTTTTATTGTTGCAGTTGAAGTACAGAACTGTACATTAGTTCATGAAATGGATACCTTTTCAAATTACAGTAGAGTTATCCTGGTTATGCAAAGCACGAAGAGGAAGTTTCATTTGCATTTCCGTCGAAGTAATATGAAAATTTCTTTAACTACTGATGGATGTCACCTGTGCAATAGTTTGCATTGACTTGACATGGTGGCTTTTTGGTTTGATTAACTTGTTTCTTTGCTACTCAAGAAACTTTCATTCTTATGCATGTCTTTGCTTTTCTATTGACAGATAGATGTTTGAGACATCTGCAATTTTTTATGGTACCGAACAAGTTAACTAATTTGTCGAACAAGATTCAGCTTTCATTTAAAGACCAGTGATAATTTAGATGAAATTGATAGTATCAATACATTATACTTCCTATTGCAGATGAAAATGAATGTACGGTTCTCTCTAAGTTCTCAAATTCAAATTGTGCTTCTTATCAGTCTATTGTATATTCATGCGAAGGAGACAGAATTCTTTTTAACGAGGGCTGGAACCCAGACTGGCTGGGGGGCTTGGCCCTCACAATTACATTGGTTGAAGATCCAATGTGGATTTAGTATATAAATATGTATTTACACGCGTCCATACTCCTTATACGAATTTTTTTATAGAGTTAAGAGTTAAGAGTTTTATTATTTATTGCATGCAGCGTAGTTTTCCTGAAGAGATTAATTTGGGAAACTACAGGGAAAGCATAAAGACTTTTATAATTATTTGTTTCTTTTAAACTTTATACTCACTCTAACGTTTTCAAATGCTTCTCCCCTGGGCCCTTCGGTTTTAAATGCTCAGTTTGCAGGATAGCTTAGTTGAAATCGGGCGTACATGGAGTCGAGGCATAGCCTATAATATAGCTTCCGCTTATTTATATAATTTTAATTTTTTTCCTTCACTATTAGAGTTGCTCTGAACCTATGAATGTTGGTTGTGGGATTATTTTTAAATTAGTAAATAAATTGGGAGGTGCTGTGAATTTGGGGAGCACAAAAGTTCCAGAAGTATAAGGTTGGGGTTGGATTTTTAGAAGTGTTTGCAGGTGATTCAGGAAGAGTTGTTCATTTTCAAGAGAGGTTATGCCGAATTTTCTGTAACATCTCCTTTGGAGGTGGTCCCCGTACGGTTTACTTCGGATTTCAGGATGAAATTTAGGGTGGGTCTTGACGGGGGAGGGAGGGAACCTAAGCGTTAAGTCCATGAAATTGACATCAAACTTTTTTTCTTAAAAGATAGGATTTTTTTACACCAACAGTGTCTGAATACTTGCATAACTAATAATATGGTACATGAACTTACAAAATGATCAAAGTGATACCCAAACTCTCTTTTTCGTATTTCCGTGGTACCTGGTGTAAACTTCTGTCACGTCTCCGTCAAACTTATCATGTGTCATGCAGGAGACTCAATACATCAAAGTAGAAAGTCCGATTTAACCTCAGTTTGTTTATGACATGAGAACCGTAACTTTTTCCCACCAAAACCTGATTTTCTGACTAAGACCTGACTTTTTTCCCCTCCAAAACTTGACATTATGACTAATACTTGGCTTTTTTTGCCTCCAATTTTTCTCTTTTTCTAATCTTTGAACTCTTCCCTCCCGAATTTATCTGAAATATGAACTATTCCCTTCAATTTTAAACAATACCTGTTTAAGTACCATATCAAAGACAAATGTAACTGTTCTCATTCATGGATGTAAAACTCAAAAATTGACAACATCAAATTGAATAATAAGTTAACAACCACATTCATTGCTCTATGGTCCAACATTTGTTCAAGAAAATGTCATCCAATGTCATCAAAAGAGAGCAATTACAGACCTAAACTAGACACATAGAAGAACACACACACACAAAATTTCTAGGGATTTGGAGGTTGTTTACTATATTAAATAAAGAGAAAAATTCACAAAAGGTCCCTAAACTCTTGTGTCAAGGCCAATTTAATACCCAAACTCTCAACTCTACCAATGTGATACCTGATCTCCTTATTTGATATGTTTTCTTCAACCCATATTTCTTAGAAACCCTATAAAGTTACTAATGGAAGATAAACAGTAGAAGGGAAGAAGAGATAGAAAATAGAGAATCCAAACTCACTATCTTCTCGACGTGGTCCAGATACACGAAACCAGCCCCACATCGTCTCCATCTTTTGTCTGCAATTCAAATGACCCTAGGTCTTGCTCTAATTCGCTGACAATCTCATAATCTCCCTTTTTTTAATCAAACAAAGACTTGAGTTAAAACGAATCTCGAATTGGTTTTGAGAGAGTTTGGGTGTGTTTTAGATTAGGTTGAGAGGCTGAGATGAGTGGAATGAGGAGATAAGATATTTAGGTCGAATCTTATTCCATTGAAAATTGAATTGACGATTTTGCCCTTGTTTTTGATCAACACGTGTGTGCTACGTGACCATGTTGACAAGACCGTGCGAAAATTGACGGAAGTACGACTTTGACAAGCATATAAATTGGTTGAGGGAACTTGATGAAGAGGCGTGGACTTGGTTCCAAGACAAGAATCCTGCACAATGGTGTTGAGCATTTTTCGAGGAGGATTGCAAATGTGATATCTTGCTTAACAACCTTTGTGAGTCTTTTAACTCAATCATCCTACCTGCAAGAGATAAGCCTATCATCACAATTTTGGAGAAGATTAGAATGGACATGATAGTGAGGAATGCAAATCGAAGAGTGGCTTATGATAGGTGGAAGGACTTTGTAGGTCCAAGAATTAAGAAGATGATTGACAAGATTAGGTAGAGAGTTACTTGCTATAGGGCACATAGGAGTGGAGAATTTATTTTCCAAGTAACTGGATCTGGTGACATGGGGAGCAACCATGTAGTTGATTTGGGTCTGCATACATGCACTTGCAGGAGGTGGCAGATAAGTGGGATCCCTTGTGTGCATGCTATTTGTGCTATCAGATTTAAGAAGTAAGAAGCATCACTATATTGTGATGATTATCTCATGTCAAACATGTATAAGGAGGCCTACACCAATCATGTCACATCCCGGTTCTTAAGTTATTTTACGGTTATTTACTTTTGGTATTACTTTGGCTTTTACCGTTTTGAGTAACCGTTTACTATTTAAGACTCCAAAAGTTGACTTTTTCTTCCGTTTGGAATTTGGGAAAACTTTCTTCATGAAAGTTGTAGAGGACGTTAAACAGAGTTCGTGGACATGTGGCACGCTTAAAAAAGAGTTCGTATGAAGAAGTTATGGTCTAAAAACGAAAGTTACTATTTTGGTAAAACGAGGTAAATTCTAGTAGGCTTTATTTTTGTTGGGTATTTAGTTTGGACCGGGTAAGAGAAGCTCAACCCTCTCTCTCTCTCTCTCTCTCTCTCTCTCTCTCTCTCTCTCTCTCTCTCTCTCTCTCTCTCTCTCTCTCTCTCTCTCTCTCTCTCTCTCTCTCTCTCTCTCTCTCTTCCCTCTCCCGCGCCCGTTTCGACCCGCCGGATTCGTCGCCTCCGTCCGCCGTCGTCCGCCGCCGTCTGGCCAAGATAGGTGGCAAGCTTGGTATCAAATCGAAGCTTGGAACATCCTTTTCAAGTCTAGATAGGTGGTTGGTCGTGTTGCGCCGCTGTGAGGGAGGAATCACGCCGAGAAAGAGCGGCTGTGCGTGGAGGTGTTTTGCCGGAAATTCTCTTTTCTGGCCACCATAACTGGCGTTGTTGGTCTCAACTTGAAACTCTCCTTCCCGGCAGCAAAACCCTAAAAGGATACATCCTAACACGAGCTAGGTAAGGAAAATCGAAGGTTTGAATATCTAGGGGTTCTATATTATGTTTTTGTTCGATTGACATGTTTAAGCTTGACATTGGACTTAGTGATAGTTATGAAAGTTGTTTGAGATGTTGAGAGGAAGATACTGTTAAAATTTGGTAGTCATTGGGGGTCGCCGGAGTCAGTCGTTGGCCGCCGCTGTAAGGGGGCTTCTTAGGGTTTTAAATATGTTATATTAAGGGGAGTCTAATGGTATGAAGTTTGGAATTTTTGGAGGAGTTTTGGTTAGGTTTGGAATTTTTCGAAGATTGGAGAAATTGGCGGTTGATAGAATAAATCCGACCATTAGATTTTCTTGGTTATGGTCCTGAAGTGCTAGAATCGATGAAGTAAAGTTGTAGATGAAGTTTGGTAAAAATCTAATTAGCTTATTAGTGGATTAATTGGGAGGATTTCAATGATTAAGTTAAAGCATTTATTTTCCTAAATCAAAGAGTGGTACTAAGTATATTTATTGTGCCAGGATACGAAGGGAACCTCGCTTGAGTGACGATATGGTTATCGTCGGGCTTATGCCTAAATTTGTGAGTGGACATTTTGGTTTTAATTAAATATGCATGCAAGATTTTATAATTTATTATTTTATTGTCCGAGCTTATATTATAACTTCGGTTTATGAAATGATCTTGGAAATTATTTGAGTTTGATGCATGGATAAATTGTTGGTCAAGATTTGTGGATTTGAGCTCGGATTATTAATTTGATATTTGAGTTTGGATATTGTTATAAATTCCAGATTTCATTCAAATGGTTTTATTGGTGGACTTTGAGATTTATAAAAGATTTCCGAAAATGGGATTTATTGGTGGAATATCGATCTTGACCTTGATAATGTTTTAGCAAGTATTTTGGATTGAGATATTAACTATGATTTTTACTTGTTAATTAAATCTCGCTTATAATATGGTTTTGAGAATATTTTGACGTGTGAGACACGTCATTGAGTTTATTGTAATTTTTTATGATGATTTTCAAGTACGGTTAGGAACCGTACCATTCGTATGATCTTGGGGAAGTTTCATGGATTTAAAGGATTTTATATGATTTTAGTCACCATAATATGTGGTCACTTATATTGATTATTGTTAGCTAACCATTATTAGCGGCTACTCACCATATGTGAGTATAGCGCTTAGCGTGTGACGCTATTATAGCCTGGGAGGCAACCGATCGGTATTTATATATATTTGTTAGCTAGCCATTATTAGCGGCTACTCACTATAGGTGAGTAGAGCGCTTAGCGTGAGACGCTATTATAGCCTGTAGGGGTGGGTTCGGTTTGATTCGGTTCGGTTTTTAGCCTAAACCGAAAGCCAAACCGAAAATAAAGTTCGGTCTGGTTTTCCATTTTTAGAAATGTCAAACCGAAAACCGAACCAAACCAACTGTCCGGTTCGGTTTCGGTTTTTTTTTTTTTTTTTTTTTTTACAAAACTATGTAAAAACACTAACCACCTTTCTTGCTTTTAGCACTTCAAAACTATGTATCATTATAACCACTAACCAAAATACCAAATGTATACTAAAGCAATGAAAAGTTGAAAACACTAAAAATAGTTTGAATGTCCATAGTCAAAGTCCATACATCTTAAACATAAATTATAAAGTTCATACTTCATAGTTCATACTCCATAGTCCATACTTCCATGTGGTAAAACTCAAAAGTCCATAAATTACAAAATACAAACAGAGTACAATGTTAAAAGTTTATACATCACAAAACAAGAACCCGAAATATTTTGGAGGAAAGTATATCAAATCCTTCTTGCAACATCTTCTCATGCTCGAAAAAATGTTTGTTTCATTTTAGGAAGCAACATACCACTCTTAACACTTTGCACATGTGACAATTATGGCATCTCCAAAATTTCTATATGAACAAAAAACAAAATAGAAAAACAAAAAATTAGATAAGAAAACCATATATGTAACATAAACTAAAAAAGAATTTACTCAAATCAAATAATAAAAAGAAACTATTACCTCTTTCCACTTCTTCACATATCTCAATCTCCTCACTGGTGGGCACATGATGTAAAGCAATAATAAAAAGAAACTATTACCTCTTTCTGCTTCTTCTACAAATACTTATGATTTTTCAAAGTTCATATACAGTAGAGAAAAACTTCCCGAGTTCCTGAATTCCTGACCAGCATACATTTTTGGCTAAAAACAGTATAGCTAGATTATTGGTTTCAAGTTGGTCTCTTCATAACAATTTTAACAGACAACCTAAAGATTATTTGAGAACTGGAATCGCAGCAAACAGATTTTTTTACAAATACTTATGATTTTCCAAAGTTCATATACAGTAGAGAAAAACTGCTAACTCCCTGAGTTCCTGAGTTCCTGACCAGCATATCTTTTTGGCTAAAAACAGCATAGCTAGACTATTGGTTTCAAGTTGGTCTCTTCATAAACATTTTAACAGACAACCTAAAGATTATTTGAGAACTGAAATCGCAGCAAACGAATTTTTCTACAAATACTTATGATTTTCCAAATTTTATATACAGTAGAGAAAAACTTCCTGAGTTCCTGACCAGCATACCTTTTTGGCCAAAAACAGTATAGCTAGACTATTGGTGTCAAGTTGGTCTCTTCATAAAAATTTTAACAGACAACCTAAATATTATTTGAGAACTGAAATAGAAGAAAACAGATTTTTCTACAAATACTTATGATTTTCCAAAGTTCATATACAGTAGAGAAAAACTGCTAACTTCCTGAGTTCCTGACCAGCAGACCTTTGTGGCTAAAACCAGTATAGCTACGCTATTGGTTTCAAGTTAGTCTCTTCATAAAAATTGTAACAAACAACCTAAATATTATTTGAGAACTGAAATAGAAGAAAACGGATTTTTCTACAAATACTTATGATTTTCCAAAGTTCATATACAGTAGAGAAAAACTGCTAACTTCCTGAGTTCCTGACCAGCAGACCTTTATGGCTAAAAACAGTATAGCTACGCTATTGGTTTCAAGTTGGTCTCTTCATAGCAATTGTAACAGACAACCTAAAGATTATTTGAGAACTAGAATCACAGCAAACAGATTTTCCTACAAATACTTATGATTTTCCAAAGTTCATATACAGTAGAGAAGATGAGGACATTCTGAAAAGAAAAACATACCTGAGAAAATGAGGACGAATTGTCCATTGCACAAATCGCAGCACCACGACCACGGCCACGACCAGTTGAGCCAAACGATTTTGAGGAACCCCGCTTCGATGGGTTCAATTTACCCCTCTTCAATGTGATGGTCAGACCGAGGGGAGAGGAGAGGAGAGGTTGGAGACTTGGAGGACTGGAGTCCGGTGGCGGAGCCCGGAGATGAGAACAAATTAGGGAGGAGAGGAGGGCAGGAGGCGACAAAGAAAAAAAGGAGGACTGGAGGAGAGGTCGAGAGGGATGAGAGGGACTGAGAAGACTGCGAGTCTGAAAGGGACTGAATACTCGTTACTTCGTTAGGATTAGGGTTAAAAAATAAAAAAATAAAAAACCAAAACGACATCGTTGACCGGGTTGACTTCGGTTTCTGCAAAGCTGAAACCGAAAACCGAACCGCACAGATCTGGTTCTGCCCGGTTTTTTTTTTCGGCCCGGTTTTTACGGTTTCGGTTTGGTTTTCGGCTCGGTTTTTTTCGGTTTTTGGCTCGGAAGTGCCACCCCTAATAGCCTGGGAGGCACCGACTCGAGCCTGGGAGGCTCCTTTTACATGGTGATAACTCTTCCCGTTATTTTATTCTTCTCAGATATTTATTTGATCAACCAGCGGGGCTAATTTATCTCTTTTTACGAGATTTCTTTATTTGATTAACCAGCGGGGCTGGTTTGTCCATTCTTATGGGTTTATGGATTTAAGTTATATGATTTATCAAAATAATTGCGTGCAGCTAAGTTTTTGAAGTTTGAAATGTGGGAAAGTATTTAAATTGAGTATTTGTTAAATTATTTTGTCCACTCACTCTAACTTTTTTAAGTTACTTTCCCCTGTGACATTTGGTTTTAAATGTCCAGTGTGCATGCTAAGTTTAAATGAGGTCGAGCGTACATGGAGTCGGGGCATAGTCAGAGGCTGCTTCCGCTTAATCTTTATTCATTGTTATTCTTTCATTATTAGATATGTTCTGATAACCAGTTAGTGAATTAATTTTGAGTATTGTTGGTTGTGGGATTATTTTAGTTGTGTAATTGATTTATTAGGAGATGTGATGAACTTGGGGAGCAGGAAGGCTCCAGGTGTTGTGGATAGATGTTTGATTATAGAAGTGTTAAGTTGGATTTTTCAGGTAAGGGTTGTCCATTTTCAAGGAAGGTTATGCCGAATTTTCGGTAAATTTTCCTTAAAGGTGGACCCCGCAGGATTTACCTCGGGTTTCAGGGTGAAATTCGGGGTGGGTCCTGACAAATCATATATCCCATTGCAGGGGAGGATGATTGGGATCAAGTTGACTAGCCCATTGCCCCTCCACCCTACAAGAAGCAAGCTGGTAGACCTAAAATGAAGAGGCACAAGGAACTAGGAGAAAACAACACAACACCACCTGCTCCTAAAGAAGGGAAACTGTCCAAGAAAGGGATCAAAATGAGTTGCAAGATCTGTGGACAACAAGGACACAACAAGCTGGGTTGTCCTATAACACTAAGGCAAAGAAGGCATATGCAGTAAGTTATTTGCTAGTACATTATGTAATGACAATAAATTTTTGCATGCAATTTTGATGTGTTTTCACTAACTTTAACGCATTATCTCTGCAACAGGGAGAGGGAACATCAACTAGAGCTGGTTCTAAGAAAAGGAACAGATAAACGGTATCTATCTTTAAACTTTGAGTTAAATTTGGTTGTGTTGCTTATAAGTTGGTTGTGTTGCTTTCGTTTGATCATGTTGATTGAAGCTGGTGTGTTGGTGGACATCTTGTGTTGGTGTTGGTTTGTATATTACTGCTTATGTTGGTGGACATGTGGGGGAGTTCGTGACTTGATAGGAAGTTGTTTAAAAGCTTGTTACACCCTTTATAGCTTAGCTCTGTAGGTTATAGTAAGGTTTAATTGCATTCGAAGCTGGTTGTGTTGCTTTGGTTGTGGTTATGTTACTTGATATGCTCAAATGGTAGTTGTTGGCAGCTTTTCAAGCTCAAATATGTTCCTTCATTTTTCTGTAGGTTAAGAGAGCACCAGCCCCGAAAGCTACTAGTGTTATGGACCAAGTTATTAGGTCCAAGAAGACCTAGAAAAAAATCAAGTAACCTGTTGGAGCTGGTTCTGCTGAACAAGCTGGTGCACCAAGTTCAAAAACCAACAATCAACCCCTCCACTCAAAGTAGCTAAAATCATGCAGCGAGGGATGTTTATGGGAATAAAGCACCAAAGGTATGCAACCAAGCCAAGCTTCATCGGGATGGGCAAGATTATAAACCAGACAAGGCTCACTTTCTTTTCTTATTGCTTTGATGTTATTTTGCTGATTTTCAAATGTGTTTTTAGCCATGGACAAATTCTCATTTTATTTTGTAATTGTTTAAGTCGGTTTGGATGACTCTTGATGTTGAATGGTGAGCACCTTTTGCATATTTGAACAGCATGGGTTTCAATGAGGTTTTATTAGCTATTTGTTAATAGAGCACCTTTTTCAGGTTGTTCATTCAGTTGGTCGAAAATTTGTTTCAAATTTCTCATCATTATTGTTGGTTGTTTGAATGACTTAAACTTGTTCGTGGATAAGTTTGATATGGAGAGAAATAAGGATTCTCAAAACAGGTTGTTCAAAAAGTCAATTGTGTAGTGGAATCATGATTCATTCGTCTTGGAGGGAAAAGAAAGGTGATTTAGTTGGATAGGTGGGAATTGGAGTAGATAAGATATTAGCTTGGACGGAAAATGAGAATCAAGGTTAATTCAGTCTTTGCCCTTGTTTTTGGACAACACGTGCGAGCTGTGTGACCATATTGACGGGACCGTCAGCGAAAATTGACGGAAGTACCACGTTGACGTCAAATAAGGAGATCAGGTATCATATTGGTAGAGTTGAGAGTTTAGGTATCAAATTGGCCTTAGCACAAGAGTTTAGGGACCTTACGTGAATTTTTCTCTTAAATAAATCATGAAAAACAAAGGACACAAGAGTAAGAAAACTGATTTGATTTTTTGGTTTGAGAAATATGATAGAGAAGTGGTTAGGGACTTTGGAAATTCATCACCGAATATGCTTCAAAACAATGTCTATACATTGTAAAAATGTATTTTATTTCCGACGGACAAAATGTCGTAAGAAAAGAGTTCAAATTTTGTCAGAAAAACCAAAAAATTGGCAGGATATTTTGGCGCTATTGTTATTTCCGACGACATTTTACCTCGTCGGAAAAGATATACCTATTTTCGATTATTTTGTCGGAAATGATTTTTTTATTTGCGAGAGAAACAAAATTCCTTCAGTAATAAATAATCATTTTCGACGACAAGAGGAAACGAAATAAAAGAGCACGTGAAAATGAGAAGGAAATGTTTGAGTCCACACTCGAGTAGAAAAGCTACACTTAATTATGAATAGGTGATATAGCGAATCCATATATAGGCGGGTGTATATACCAAAGGGGCAGCTACGATCAACTGAGGTATTTGTGCAGTATATATCTCTTGTTGCATTGAGAGACGTCCTCGCATCATCTCCCATCCAAAATTACACGAATCGTGTATGTTGGAGTATATATTTTGAGTTTCCAAACTGAAGCGAGTACGTAGTTTGGAATGAGAGTACGTACATGACGAAATTGAGGAATAATATTTTTCGCTAAGGAGAAGCACAACGTAAGGATACTGATCGATTTTACCATCCCTATTATAGATAGGGCTCCGAAACATGATCGATGTCTCTTTAAGGCAAATAAGGAAGAGTTTCTCAGTCATGGAGAGTATGCATGATGACCTCAACTTGTACATGCAAGAGTTGCGAGTTTGATGTGCGTAAAATAGCTATGCACGTACGTACGTCTTGTTACTTTTGCTCTATTTGCTAACAGTTGGACTGAAAGTTAAGGATACAGCTAAAACTTATAATCATATTCCGGTGGTTGAATGTCTAGACAAACAAAGTTTAGAGAGTTAGAGCCCTATATGAAGACTCCAATTACTTAAGATATGAAGCAGCAATGCACTATACAAATATCTAGGGGAGATCGATGTGATCGAATTTTTCCAAAGAAATGATTGTATTTATTCTTCTTATTCATCTGCAGTGATCTGATCGGCCACCGGATTTCCTCAACGTACATTGTCTACGAAGATCACAATCTCCCTCAGATTTTCTCTTCCTCTCTCTTTCCTTAACCACAATTAACATGTATATCTTTCTCAAGCATGCTTGCGATACTCGTCACTCACATCTTGTTGAAACTGCATTCCATACTCGTTCAATTGTGCGAGTTACTTGGAGGTGTCTATGACATTTTGATCCTAAGTGATCAAGCTTGCTTTCATTGTCGATAAGGTGATAGATAGAGGCTAGGGGAAACTAAACAGAAAGAGACTAAGAGAGGGAAGGGGAGACATTGCTGGTGATACTATGGAAATCGTTAACTTCTTATGGTAAACTCTGGTCGTAAAGATATGAACTAGCTACGTACTTAAAGGGAGTACATTGTAGGTTTTGTTTGTTACTAGCCTCACCCAAATAATATCAAGAGGGAGTAAAACTCCTGACAAGGCTAGGAGAGCTTTGAGCTTTAAAAATCTCATTAATTACTTCATGATCAAGAAATGTAAAAATCACGATCTATAACTAGACAAATCTAATTCGTCCACTGAATCATGCATGTATAACCTAGGAAGCCGGTTCTGCTTGCTTTGTACGCAAGTAATTTCTATATATCCATCCTCCCAAACAATAACGATTGTTTCTAAAACACGCTAGCCACAGTCTTCCCAAACCCCTAGCACATCCCTCCCGAAACCATTCTTTCACCAACAACGATCAATTCTTTCATTCATGGAGTCTGGTCTTAAGCTTCTTCCAGGGCAAAGGTTTTGCCCCATGGAAGATGAGCTACTGATGTTCTACCTTGAGCCTAAGGTGAACGGGTTGGAAGTTCCCGGCAACGAAGACCTCATCTGCGAGGTTGATCTCTATGGTGACGAAGATCCTTGGAAGATATGGAAAAGATTCGAAGCAACGAAGGCCAAGGACTTGAGGATGAACAAGGATCTCTACTTCTTCACCCAGAAGAAGAAGAAGACTGCAAGAAGCTCACGGGCAAGTCGAACCGTTGGGAATGGTGGTACGTGGAAAGGCCAAAACGGAGCCAAGAAGGTATTTCTGGTCGATCAGAATCAGAAGCCAACGTCTACTGTTCTTGGTTCCAAGAAGACCTACACCTACAAGAACGAGGGCTCTGTCCATCATGGACGTTGGATCATGTACGAGTACGTGCTTGATGAGTCACAGATCCTGAACAAGAAAGTAAACAAGAATGAATACGTTCTTTGTTTGCTTAGGAAGAATGATGTACTTCCCGAAAAGAAGAGGAAAAGGCAGCAAGAAGAAGAAGATGAGATGATCGAAGACTGTGTTATGGATGATGATGGAGACAACAACTATTCTGAACCGGTTAATAAGGAGCCGCAAGAGAAACGACAACGTCTTCTTCCCTCAGTGGAAGATGAACAAGAACGATTCTTGGTAGGCGACCAAGAATTCTTGCAGCCAGAACCATCATTAGAATACGGACAAGAAGCAGTACCCCCATCATTAGAAGGTGAATCTCTTTGCTTCCAAATGGATGAGAATATGGGACTGCAAACACCACCAATGTTGGATGAGGCTGAACTACAACAATTGTTCAAAGAAGAATTCTTGCCAGGAGGACAAATACCACTAGAGGAAGAACCATTGGATGTTATGCAAGAGTTTGAGAGTTGTGGGCAGCAACAACTCGTAGCTGAGCCTGAACCTCAACCAAGGGAGGAAGACATGGGGCAACAATGTCAGCAGGTACCAACATTTTCGGCTAATGGAATAGTTGGTGGCATTGGCTTTAAGCAGGACGAAAATATAGTGCAGCAAATGGGAGCTGAAGCCCTAGGGGGAAACTGGGGTGATGCTATTGATGGTGACAGCTGGTCTATGTCTTTTATGGAAGATCTGATGAATTATGAGCTGCCACCTACCATGGAAGTGGGAGACTCGAATGCCTCTTAGTCAGATTTTGGGTATAACTTATAATTTTAGTTAAGAGAATTATCTTTTACATCGATCTCTAAGAGAATCGATTCATGTAAATTTCATGGAGTTAAGGCTTAAGTCCCCTCCATTGTATCTTCAACTAATGTAATATGGGTGTGAGGGTCAAACCCCCCGCTAAACTGGGTTGCAGCCCTCGTTAAAAAGAATTTCTGTCTCCTTCGCATGAATATACAATAGACTGATAAGAAACACAATTTGAGTTTGAGATGTGGAATGCTTTGATACAATCAATTTCATTTAGAAAGATGAATGAATGTTCCACAGATTAGTGAATGACCACAAATTCATATCAAGGATTGAATTATCACATTAAGTTTACAGTCATTTACACCCTGATATCTGCCTGCCTTATAAAGAGTATGTAAGTCATATATAAGACCTGATAAACGATTCATATTAAAAGCCTACTGCTAGACTTCAGAGGCATGTGATGTAAAACATGGAGGTAAAGGTAACATGATGAAATTGATAAGTAAAGAAAATATGCACAAATTAGAGTTACAAGTTATATCCATTACTCTGTCATATTTCAGTTTCCATAAATCATCAGTTTATATTATGATGATGATGGGAACTAGAAAATGGAAAATAAGAAATCATGCTTGTGCCCGGTGACTTATGGAAAATGATGGAGATGCAGTCAAAAATATTACAAAACAAACATAGTTTATTGTCTTCAATATTGCATATCTAGAGTTACAATATTAGTTTGTGCTGCTTCCAGTTCCCATATTGGTAGTTTTTGAGGTATAACTTAATCAGTTCATATACCAGGTGATTTATGATGCCTAATCAACTCAGAGAATAAGCAATAAATCACCAAAAAGACATAAGTAGCATGCGCAGCACAGAATGTCGTCTACAGATCACATCATCCCCCATTTTAAATCCTATCAAAATCTACTTTCTTTTAAGTTTCAAAAGTCTACCATTCATATGTGTGATGTGTCTCATAACATGTATATTTATGTTAAACATTTATAACAGAAGAACAGGTTATACAAACAAAAACAAAATACCAGTATGCCAATCAAGAAAACCATATAGTTGGCATTAGTAGTCATGAAACCATATACTTTCTCCAGGTTGCGCATGCAAACTTCCTCTTCATTCTTTGCATAAAAAATTTTAAGTGAAAATTTAACCATTGTGCAGTTCAAGCCTAAACTGGAAAGTAGCATGACTAGCATCAGTTGTATGGAGTAAACAGATCTATGCGTATATTGTTATAGCTAACCATAACATATTATATGAATTATACAACCACACTGTTATATTACCAGAAAGAGTTGCAAACTGTAAGGTCACACCCACAGAAAACTACATACAGTTCAGGAGCTATATATGTAGCATTCTCTTAGTATTTTGTTTCTAGAGCCTTGTATTCCAGTGAATGAAACTTACAATTATACTTTAACTTCTTAGTTTTCCAAATAGACTTTACACAAAAGCGGAGTTCAATTGTGTAAGAAACTTTTCTTATGAAACACCACAAGCAGGAAGGATAATAATTTAAGACAAGTAATGAGAAGAAAAAAAAAAAAAAGAGAGAGAGAAAGAAGCATTACCAACAATAACTTGACAACAAAACAACCAGAAGCTAAGTAGAGAACCAAAACCGCTAAACTGCACAGCAAAGGAAATGTATCATGATTGCTCATTCATCAGCATACAGAAAATCAAACTTTATTGATGTCACAAAACTCAATGTTCAAAGGTCAATCAGAATTTGGGGAATATACATTTGGACAAGAAACTAAACACCACATGAGACCTAAAGTATACACAATTGCCAAACTGTTTTTTCCCTCATTAAGAAACACCATATTAACACCATAGGAGACCTGAAGTACACACAATTGTGATGCCAAACTTGTAACTCTACTTTGAGCATATTTTCTTTACTTATCCATTTCATCATATTTTCTTTACCTCCATGCATGCATGCCTTTGAAATCGATCTAGCAGTAGGTTTTTGATATGAATCGTTTATTAGGTCTTATATATGACTTACATACTCTTTCTAAGTGACTGTAAACTTAATGTGATAGTTCAAGAATCAGATAGGTGCTCTCTTGTGTGCTTGCATGTTAAAGTTACTCAGCTGCATCCGCATATGCCTATATGGTTCCTTTGGAATTTGGAGTCTGGCATGGAGAATGCATTGCAATTTTGTTTTTCTATTTTTCTTTTTGATAATGCCGGAAGTTGTCTTTGCTACTCAAGAAACTTTCATTCTTATACTATTTGCCTTTTCCAATTTCTATTGACAGATGTTTAAGACCTGTAATTTTTATGATACTGAACAAGTAAACTGATTTGTGGACAGATGTTTAAGACGTACATCCGTAATTTTTATGAAATACTGAACAAGAATTTCAGCTTTCAGTTAATGACCAGTGACATTTAAATGAAATTCATAGTATTAATGCATTCTATTTTCTGTTGCAGATGAGGAACAATGAAATTGAATTAAAGTTCTCAAATTCAAATCGTATTTCTTATCAGTCTATTGTATATTCATGCGAAGGAGACAGAATTTTCTTTTGAACGAGGGCTGGAACCCAGTCTAGCTGGGGGGTTTGGCCCTCACACCCATTTTCTATTAGTTGAAAATACAATGGGGGGGACTTAAGCCTTACCCATGAAATTTACATGAATCGATTCTCTTAGAGATCGATGTAAAACTAAAATTCTAAGTTATACCCAAAATCTGAATAAGCAGCATTCGAGTCTCCCACTTCTACGGTAGTTGGCAGCTCATCATTCAACAGACTTTCCATGAAAGACATAGACCAGCTTTCACCAACAATAGCATCACCCCCGTTTCCTCCATACAAATCGACTTCCCCTAGGGCTTCAGCTCCCATTTGCTGCACCATATTTTCGGCTTGGTCAAAGCCAATGTCACCAACAATTTCATTAGCTGAAAATGTTGGTACCTGACATTGTTGCCCCAAGTTTTCCTCCCTTGGTTGAGGACCTTGAGGTTCAGCTTCGAGTTGTTGCTGCCCACAATTCTCAAACACTTGCATAGCATCAACTGGTTCTTCTTCTAATGGTATTTGTCCTCCTTGGAAGAATTCTCCGCTGAACAATTGTTGTAGTTCAGCCTCGTCCAACATCGGTGGTGTAAGCAGTCCCATATTATCATCCAAGAAAAGTGGTTCACCTTCTAATGGTACGGGTACTGCGCCTGCTTCTTGTCCATATCCCGATGATGGTTCTGGCTGCAAGAATTGTTGGTCGCTTACCAAGAATTGTTCTTGTTCATCTTGCATCGATGGCAGACGTTGTCGTTTCTCTTGCGGCATCATCATCGGTTCAGAATTGTTGTTATCTCCATCATCATCCACCACATAATCTTCAACCATCTCATTTTCTTCTTGCCTTTTCCTCTTCTTTTCGGGAAGCACATCATTCTTCCTAAGTAAACAAAGAACGTATTCGTTCTTGTTTACTTTTTCGTGCAAGATCTGCGACTCATCAAGCTCGTACTCGTACATGATCCAACGTCCATGATGGACAGAGCCCTCGTTCTTGTAGGTGTAGGTCTTCTTGGAACCAAGAACAGTAGACGTTGGCTTCTGATTCTGATCGACCAGAAATACCTTCTTGGCTCCGTTTTGGCCTTTCCACGTACCACCATTCCCAACGGTTCGACTTGCCCGTGAGCTTCTTGCAGTCTTCTTCTTCTTCTGGGTGAAGAAGTAGAGATCCTTGTTCATCCTCAAGTCCTTGGCCTTCGTTGCTTCGAATCTTTTCCATATCTTCCAAGGATCTTCGTCACCATAGAGATCAACCTCGCAGATGAGGTCTTCGTTGCCGGGAACTTCCAACCCGTTCACCTTTGGCTGAAGGTAGAACATGAGTAGCTCATCTTCCATGGGGCAGAACCTTTGCCCTGGAAGATCACCAGACTCCATGAATGAAAGGAACTGATCGTTGTTGGTAAAACTTGTTGGTAAAACAAGAGAGAGTTGTTTTCTAGGGTTTGGAAAGAGTGCGGCTTGCGAGGATGGATTTATAGGAAACTAGTTGCGTACAAAGCAAGCAGAACCGGGAACCGGCTTCCTAGGTTACACATGCATGATTAAGTGGACGAATTAGATTTGCCTAACTATAGATGATCTTGATTACATTTCTTGATCATGAAGTAATTAATGAGTTTTTTAAGGCTGAAAAATGCTCTCTTTCTTTCAGGATCACTTAACACCCTGTACTCCCTTACGTGATAAGTCCTTATCTTTACGACCAAAGTTTCTATTTTACCATCAGAAAGTTAATCATTGCCATCCTTTCTCAAAGAAGTTAGCCATTGCCATAGTCTCACCTGTCTTTCTGTTTAGTCTCCCCTTTTTCACCTTATCGACAATGAAAGAAAGCTTTCACCGACAAACAAAATGGCATTGACACCTATAAGTAACTCGAACGATTGAAGGAATATAATGGAATGCAGTTTCAACAAGATGTGAGTGACGAGTGGCGCCGCAAACATGGATGAGAAAGAGATGCATGTTGCTGATCGATGGTACGGTACCGGTTAAGGAAAGAGAGAGGAAGAGAAAATCCGAGGGAGCTAGATTGTGATCATAGTAGCTAGACAATGTTGAGGAAATGAGTGGCCGATAAGACATGCATCAATGAAAAAATGCAATCATTTCTTTGAAAATTCACATCGCAAGTGCATTTGCCACTTCATATCTTAAGTAATTGGAGTCTTCTTTAATTGGGGCTTCAACTTTTAGTCTTAATTTGTTTGTCTAGACAACTACTGAATGTGATTATAAGTTTCAGCAAAAGAAACTCGTATATATATGCAGCTATTTTACATCAAACTCGCAACTCAATATATGTATAAGTTGAGGTCATCATGCATACTCTGAGAAACTCATTTCCGTGAACTAATTATATTGCACACAAATACCCCAGTTGATCGTAGCTGCCCCTTTTGCAAATTGGAGATATTTCGATCGCTATATAACCTTAGGGATGTGTTAATAAAATTTTTCTAACTTTTATACTGAAGTGTGGACTAACGTTTCTCTGGATCCTTCTCATTTTTACTCTTTTTGTTCAATTCCTAGATACCTTCTCTTACTCTTTTGTATCTACCCCGCTTGATATTGCCCTTGTCACCTCTTATATAGTCTCTAGAGAGCTCGTAATTGTGACAACCCGGAATTTTAATGTGTATATATCTATTTATTTGTTCAGGCTTATTTGTTTTACATGTATCTATATTCATGTTTCAATGTTTTAGTTTGTGTGTGTGTGTGTGTGTGTATATATATATATATATATATATATATGGGTTATATATATACACATTTACTGTTATATATGCTGAAAATTAATATTCTTTTCTATTTGTTGTTATTAGATTTAAGTAGTAGGGTTTTTAGTCCAAGACCCAATACCCGTTTAACCCAAAACCCAAGCCCAAAGTTAAAACACTTGTAAACACTTTGTCACAGAACGATGGACATTCAAACTCAGAACTCTGTCTTTCTCCTTCATCGTCTTCCTCTCCACCAGATGCGATGCTTCCCAATCCGAAAACCTTATTCAAACCGCCTTAGGAAAACCCAGAACCATCCTAGAGAAAGGATAAACAATAGGAACCGACTTTGTTAAGCAAGAGGTGTCAAGATGGTGGAGAACAAATTTCTCATCGGGTGACTCCCTAAAGCTAGAAACCTAAACGGGTAAGATTTCGATTGACCAATTCAATTTTGCTTCCTTTGTTCTTGTCTTGGATGCCAAGTTCTACCCATTTTCCAGACACTATAAATAGGACTGAGTTCTGTAAATTTTTTAGGTTTTCAGAAGTCTTTCCTACTTAGAGAGAATAGAGAGAATCAATGTTTTAGAAATAGACGGGAATTAGGAAGAATTAAGGTATGAACTTCTCTTTTCAATTAAGTTGATCTTTTTATGCATGTTCTGATGTTGATTGTTATTCAAAGTGAGTATATGCTTTTAATCAGAAGTTGTTATCACTTTAGGATTTTAGTTTTACAATTTGCTTGTTTTGATTAGTTGCTATTAAGAATTGGTTTTGGATTTGAATTTGATGGTAAGTAGAATTGCTTATTTCTTTGGGGGTGATGCTATTAACACACATTTTTTTGCTATTAACACACCTTATCTATTTTCTTGTCTACACATTTCAAATTTATTTACAAACTTGTCACTTAAATTTGTTTCATGATTGGCTATCATCATTCATGGGGTGTGTTAATAGCAAAAAAAGGTGTGTTAATAGCACCACCCTTCTTTGGTGTTGGTTAAGTTTGAATTGCATTCTTTGTTAGCCAAATCAGTTCTCTTATGTAGACAATCAAGTTTATGCAGCAGTTGTTGCTAGGATTTGTTGTTAGGATTTCAGGTCTTAAACACTTTCCTTCAAATCTTGAAACATAGACATACATCCGCAGTTTTTCTCTACTGTATCTAAATTTCGAAAAATCATAAGTAAATGTAGAAAAATCTTTTTTGTGCGATTCCAGTTCCTGATTGATCTTTAGAATGTCTATTACAATTGTTATGAAAGGACCAACTTGAAATTCTTAGCTGAGCTATACACTGTTTTTAGCCAAAAAGATCTGCTGGTCAGAAAGTTAGGCAGACATTTTCTGATTTTGGATCTTTGTTTTTAGTAGCACTTTTGGTTTTGAATCATTGTTTGTTCTGATATAATGTCAGGACCCACACCGAATTTCACCCTGAAACCCGAGGTAAATCCTACGGGGTTTACATCCAAGGAAATTTTACCGAAAATTCAGCATAATCTACCTTGAAAATGGACAACCCTTACCTGAAAAATCCAACTTACACTTCTATAACCAAACAAACCAGCATCAACACCTGGAGTCTTCCTGCTCCCCAAGATCATCACATCTCCCAATATAACAATTACTCAACTAAAATAACTCCACAACCAACAACAGACAATTAATAATTTACTACTGAACTTTCAGAGCATATCTAAAGTTGAACGAAAAACAATGAATAAAGAATAAGCGGAAGCAGCCTCTAACTATGCCTCGACTCCATGTACTGTCACGTCTCGGTTCTTAAGTTATTTTAGGGTTATTTACTTTGGTATTATTTTGGTCTTTTACCGTTTTAAGTAACCGTTTACTATTTAAGACTCCAAAAGTTGACTTTTTCTTCTGTTTGGAATTTGGGAAAACTTTCTTCATGAAAGTCAAAGAGGATGTTGTTACGAGTTTGTAGATATGCTATGCGTTAAAATCGGAGTTAGCATGAAAAAGTTATCAATTAAAAATATAAGTTTTATTGGGGTATTATTTTGGGGTGTTAAATTTTGGAGTTGGGTTATGTTTAAGTTGGACCGGGCCCTTGTTTTTGGTCAAAGCCCAAAACTCTCTCTCTCTCTCTCTCTCTCTCTCTCTCTCTCTCTCTCTCTCTCTCTCTCTCCCTCTCTCTCCGCACCCGCTCCCGATACATCTCCCGCTGCCGGATTTTCTTCTTCGCCGTCCGCCGTCGTCCGGCCACCGTTGGCCGCCGCACCGGTCCCAAACGGTCGGCCATCTCCTCCTCTTCCATCCTAGACCGATGGCAGCCTCCCTAGCGCCGCCGTGAAGGAGAAATCAACCCCGGAAGTTCCGACTGCCCGGAACTTCCCGTCGCCGGAACTCTCTCCTCCAGCTGCCATAGCTAGCGATCCTTGGCTCAAAAGGAAGCTCTCCTCCCGTGCGTTCATCCCTCCAAAGGACTCCCTCCCTCTTGAGCTAGGTAAGGAGAAATCGGTGAAGGAAATTCTAGGGCTTATTAGGTGTTTTCGTTCGATTGGCATAGTTAGGCTTGGAATTGGTGTTTGTACTAGTTAGGAAAGTTGTAGAGGAGATTGAGAGGAAGATGCTGTTAAAATTTGGTAGCCATTGGAGGTCGCCGGAGTCGGCCGCCGCTGTTTTGGGAATTTTTATGGTTTTAGATGTGGAATATTAAGGAGATGTTTATGATGTGAGTTTTGGAATTTTTGGAGGAATTTTGGATAGGTTTGGGATTTTTCGAAGTTTGGTATTTTGGCCGTTAATTTGGATAGAATCCGGCTGTTAGATTATTGTTGTTTCGGCCATAGAATGTGGATTTAAGGCCACCAATATTTGTGGTGAAATTTGGACGGTATCAATTTTAAGATTTGCAAAGTTGGACAAGAATGAGAGTAGATAAGGCCACATTTAATTTTGCCTATTTTTATTTAAGCGTTGGTATATAATTGAGGATTTAATTATGTTCTTGGATCACGACGTGAGGAAGCTCAAGCAGAAGAGGCTTCAGACCGACTTCAGGCTTAGGCCTAAATTGTGAGTGGACTTTTGGTTTAAATAATGTGCATGCAATTGTTTATTTGGTTGGACCATTGGACGTCATTTTTATTTGACGATTTTACTCATTGTGGTGAGTTACCGAAAATGGGATTTTCGGTAAATTATAATATATTTTTAAGGAGAGTATGTATATAAATGCTAGCTAGCGATATGTGTCTGTCCACCTTAATGACATAGTATATAACTGCATTATGGTGTGACGTGAGCATTGGACGCAAGCGTAGTAGCCTTATATGAGTGTTTATTCATATAAGGGGTTTGGGCACATATTTATACACCCGTCTGTCCACCTTAATGGCGTAGTGTATCACCCCATTAAGGTGTGACATGAGCGTTGGAAGCGAGCGTAGTAGCCCTATATAGATTATTATTAATTTATATAGTATATAGTTTTGATACTATACAGTTTTGAGCTGTAGAGGCTCGATATTTATAACGATAAGAGAATTATCGTTGAGACATGCATTCGTTTTCTTTGAATTAAAATTGGGAAAGCATAAATGTTAATAAATATTTTCTTTATTTATTTTTGTCCACTCACTCTAATTTTTACAAATGTTTTTCCCCTGGGCTCTTCGTTTTAAAAATGTCCAATCTGCAGAGTTCGGGTTAGTACGAGTAGGAGACGACGAGGCATAGTTACCCATTTCTCAGCCACATTTCACCAGTAGGTTACCTGTTTAACCTACTAGGGTATTTTCCAGCTCATTTAGTGTTTAGTAGCTCTAAATACTTTTTGGGGTTTATTGTATAATTTTTTCTTGTGGCGTGCTAAGACTTATGTTGTATTTTAGAATATACGAAGTTTGTAATTATATTCTCACTTTCGTATAATTGTGGGTTGTTTTGGAGGATACTCAATTTTATTTAAGAAAGTAACACTTTAGTTTTCTAGGTTATGGTTATCCATTTTCAAATGAGGTTTGCTTAACGATAAATTTTCCTTGGAGGTGGTCCCCACAAGACTTACTTCAGGTCTCAAGGTGAAATTCGGGGTGGGTCTTGACATTTACGCTCGACCTCATTTAAACTTATCCTGCATACTGGGCATTTAAAACCAAATGGCCTAGGGGAAAGTAATTTAAAAACGTTAGAGTGAGTGGACAAAAATAAATTAAATAATTTAACAAATACATAATTTATATACTTTCCCACGTTTCAACTTTTAAAACTTAACAGCATGCAACTTTGATAATCCAAATAACTTTAAATCCAGAATACCATAAAAATAGACAAACCAGCCCCGCTGGTTTAATCAAATATAGAAATCTCGTAAGAAGAGATAAACCAGCCCCGTTGGTTAATCAATTATATAACTGAGAAAAATAAAATAAGGGGAAGAGTTATCACCATGTAAAAGGAGCCTCCCAGGCTCGGGTCGGTACCTCCCAGGTTATAATAGCGTCCCACGCTAAGCGATCTGTTTACGCCTAAATTAATATTTTACTAGACAGTAAATGTCTATGTAAATATTAATTAAATCTTGGTCCACATCACACTGGCGAGCCCAAATTCTTTAAGTTTACAAATAATGGCCCGCCAGTGAGGCCGCGCGGACTGAGTTACACAGTCCCCGCGCGGAACGAACTTCGCGGGGAATGGACCGCGCGGACTGTGTTAACGGACTTCGCGCATGCTTAAATGAACTTCGCGCGAGATGCGGATCTCGCGCGCGGGATGACTTCACACGGACTACACAGTTCGCGCGCGGAATTACTATTTGTCAGTTCGCGTAGGCGAGGCGAGCCAGTCCGCGTAGGCGAGGCGAGCCAGTCCGCGTAGGCGAGGCGAGCCAGTCCGCGTAGGCGAGGCGAGACAGTCCGCGTAGGCGAGGCGAGGCGAGACAGTCCGCGTAGGCGAGGCGAGCTGGCGAACTGGCTCGCGTAGGAGACTTCGCGAGGAAGCAACAGGCGGAGTCCGCGTACACCACACTAATCGTTGAAGACTCTCACAAGTTTTTGATATGCTTTGGGCCAATCCTTGTGGCCCTTAATAATTAAAAAGTCTTCTTTTGGCCCGTGCAGGATTAGCAAAGTCCTTGTGAGATTAGGGTTTCGGAATCCAACTTGAACTATGATTATCTTTCTTCTGCCGCAAGTCGAACTACTATATAAGGGGGCTCAAACCCTAACAGAGGACACTCAAACAAACACTCAAAAAAAGACTCAAACAAATACAAAAACACAATACAAACTGAAACCCAGTTACCCTTCGAGCTCCTCGAAACCCTAACCCTAAGCGCCGCCGCCTAGGTTTCTTCTTTAGAGCCCTCCGGACTCTACCCCAACTTCTCTCTGAACTCCCTATTAGTTGCTCTGCTCGCGCCGCCGTGAGTATCGATCGCTTGTGCTCGTAAATTCTCGTCTGAGGTGGCACCTAAAACCCCATTCGCCTGATCAGAAGTCAAGATCTCGCACACCTACAACTCTTTCCTCGTCCGCGAGGTGGCACACCCGCAACACCCCCTTCTCTTTGTTCGCTAGTTACCTCTGCTCCGAGGGCTGAGGATCGTGGCCAAAACACGCTCTACTCACCTATAGTGAGGACCACTAATAATGGCTAGCTAACAAATAAATATAAATACTGATCGGTTGCCTCCCAGGCTATAATAGCGTCTCACGCTAAGTGCTCTGCTCACTTATGTTGAGGACCGCAAATAATGGTTAGCTAGCAATAATCAATATAAACGACCCTATATTATGGTGACTAAAAACATACGAAGTCACTTAAATCCATTAAACTTCCCCAAGATCATACGAATGGTACGGTTCCCAACCGTACTTGAAAATCATCATAAAAAATTATGTTAAAACTTAATGACGTGTCCACACGTCAAAATATTCTCAAAATCATAATATAAGCGAGATTTAATTAACAAGTAAAACTCATAATTAATATCTCAATCCAAAATACTCGCTAGAACATTCTCAAGGTCAATATCGATATTCCACTAATAATTTCGAAAATTATAAATAGCGAACTACCGAAAATCCCATTTTCGGAAATCTTTTATAAATCTCAAAGTCCACCATTAAAACCATTATAATGAAATCCAAAATTTATAAAGAATATCCAAACTCAAATACCAAATTAGTAATCCGAGCTCAAATCCATAAATTATGACTCATAATTAATTAATGCTTCAAACTCAAATACTTTCTAAGATCATTTCATAAGCTGAAATTATAATATAAACTCGGAAAATAAAATAATAAATTATAAAATCTTGCATGCATATTTATTTATAATCAAAATGTCCACTCACAAATTTAGGCATAAGCCCGACGATATACGCATCACCACTCAAGCGAGGTTCCCATCATATCCTGGCATAATAAATATGCTTAGGATCAAACTTCAATTCCGGAAAATAAATACTTGAATATAAACACCAAAATCTCTTCCGCTTAACCCACTACTCTTACTAAGGTTAAGCTTACCGGATTCACACCAAACTCCACCACAATCTTAATTTATCAATTCTAACATTCTAGAATAAATACCAAGGAAATCCAACGGCCGGATTTTTATTCTAATAACCGCAAAAATTCTCAATCTTTGAAAAATCTCAAACCTAACCAAAACTCCTCCAAAAATTCTAAACTTCACATCATTAAACTCCTCTCATTAAAACAAACTCAAAAACATGAAAAACTACCCCTAAGCGGCGGCGGCCGGCAGCCGAACTCCGGCATCCTCCAATAGCTACAAAATTTTGACACAATGTTCCTCTCAACATTCCAAACAACTTTCATACCTACCACAAAGTCCAATTTCAAGCCTAACTAGCACACTACGTCAATTTTGCCTTCAGACGAGCGGCAATGCCCGTCGTCTGATCATTTTTTTGCGTGTCGTCTATCGAGCTGCCATCTGATAAGCTCTCAGACGATAGGCAATGTCCGTCGTCTGATAAATATTGTACGACAGACAATATAAACTCATCTGTCGTCTGTGTGCATATAGATTTGTAACAAACTCTAACTTTCTGTCATTAGACATAGGCTATAACGACATAAAAGTATCGTTGAAATTACTTTTATACTAAAAGTGAGCGATTGTATGTCGTCTCACACCAATTCAAACATCACTTATCTGTCGTATGAGATATAATGTATGTCGTCTCACACCAATTCAAACGTCACGTATTTGTCGTTTGATATATATCTCAGATGACATACAATATGATTTTTTACTTTAAGACGACATATAAATGTTGTTTGAAAGATGTAGAGACATCAGAGTCCATGAGACTATCTGTTGTCTGATTTTGATTTGGATGTCAATTTTATGGGAATTCAATGTCTCAACAAAAGCATTTGCACAACATGATTCAAAAATCTCAAATTCATTCTAATTGCCAAAAACCAACATATTTTACATAGAGTTACTTGTTTTAAATAGACCTATAAGCTATAACATAAAAAGACATCAAACCAAATATTAGCAACTGCAATAGTGGTGTACTCTATAGTGCAGAAAATCCTCCTAACTGCAGTGGTGTACTCTGTTACTTCCTTCATACTCAAACTTCAGTGTCTCCTGCCAAATCGAAGACACGGAGCTTTAGTAAGTTGTACTTTAAGAACACATAAACCAAATATAAACTAATATACAGTTAAATGAATTGCCATAGAAGCTAACATAGACCAAGAAAACACTTGCAATGTACTGGTTGGTTTATCCACATGTAATCTTTATAGAAGGTTGGGTATCCAATTTTAAATCACTTGAAAAGTTAACATTGTTTATCTCTATCACACATGCTGGTGTGTGCAAACCCACATTAGTAGTTAGAGAGGACACCAAGCTATCTTTCGGTAACTATGGCGCATTACAACACCCTAAAATACGTAGGAGGCTAATAATTATTGAGTTTTATGATTCCTCAGTTTCTGAGGTGACAGCCCGCATGGTTTGGAACTTTGGATATAAGAATACTATTATAAGTTCATAAGTGGGAAAATATGTGGAAATAATCAACTGCAATTGAGCAAACGTTTTACCTGCCATCACAGGTCAAGCAGCCTTTAAATGGCAATGGTATATGAAGATCTATGGCAGATGGTAGATGAACCAACTCAGAGCGATTATCAGCTATAGCATCTGCAACACATTCAGCTGTCTCCCTCTCCCCACTGCAGGAGTAATCCTCAGAGAAATAAGATGCTGGGAAAATAACAGAGCTTTAGCGAAACACTTGAGATTTTTGCTTATTTGTGGGCTACACATTCTATTTGGACATAATACCAGAAATCTTCCCTAAAATATTTTGACTAATTGACACTTCAAAAATATCATAAAGTACTATTGGAATTAATATCATAATATTTCCCTCATATATTTTGGCTACTTGACTACTATACCAAACCAGACTATTTAGATAGATGAGGATTCTAAGACATGCACAATTTATTACAATACATTACTACACAAAATTTCTCACATGTAGAGTTTTATGATCATATTGTCTGTATACAAAAAAATTAAGAATGCCCATAAAAATAATTGCAAACCTTATCAAGGTTCAGCATACATGTGAGGCCAAAACGCTACATCTGGAAAATCCAATGGAGCTTTAAAATCTTTTGATTCTCTATAAAGATGTAATAGCTCATTGCATTTATGGTTTCAAACTTGGAACTGAATTAGAGATAAACTTATCTTTTCAAGGTGTAATTACCCTCCCTGATCCTTTGCACTACACATCAATGTCTACCAACTGTTGCAGATTTCACAGTTCCTACACTTCAAGACATAAACTTGAAATAAGCTGAAGTCTGTCAAGATATAATTCTTTAAAATGAGCAACTTGCTAAAGAAGTAGAGCTCAGTAACTCATAAACTTTGTTAACTATATCAGTACAAATACACGAGCTTGATAGAGATATGATTTCATAAGAATTTAAACTCAAGGAGTCTCTTTTGTTATAGAACTTGATAAAGATATCATAGAGTGACGGAAAGAGAACAAGAAGCATGAACATGATAGGCTGCTCAGGTTTTGCGAGAAGAGAATGAAAATACAACTACTTGGTGGGAATGATTTGAAAAGTTTCAGTATAGTTTAGATTTCAGTTTTGGTTTAACAAGTATATAAATACTGATGAATAAAGATTCTAATATGAACCAAATATATGAATGAGATGTGACACAACTAGACATCAGGAATAGATCAAGAAATAACTCTCAAGTGCAGCCAAATTAATATTTTTGGAATCACCAAGTACAACAGTAAAACAAGATTGACATAGATCAATTAGTCAATAAAAAACTTTCAATGATATATACCAAGTAAATATGGATCATGACTGCAACCAAACTCGAGAAGAAGAAATTTAGACGAAACGAAGGACAAGGTCTGCCATGTACACTTCAATAATTTCGGTAAAGTACTCAAAGGCTAGTTTATATCATGAATAAGACATCCAAGAAAGGATACTTGCTACTGTGATCAAGTTGGCAACTACGAATGCATAACAATACCATTGAAAGGAATTTAAAACCCAAATGAGCAACATATCATTGAAACTCAGTAGGATATCAATTTCATGAATCAACAATTCTATGCACTTCAATTCACTCAAAAGGAAGCATGCTTATCGACAAGGATTCTGATCAAAGCTCAAACTTGATAAATTGTAATCTCAACAGATCAATGGAATAATATAGGAAGCTAAGCATTCACACCCAAACATAAATACCTAGTGTGCATAAAATCAATCCCACCACCATCTTAATACCAACTACCAAAGTACACTTATCAATTTCGCCCTCGACTCCTTCAAAGATAATCCCCACAACCGATTCGAACATAAACCCCGCATCCCTATGAACACAACCCATCAAAAGCAAAATTCAATAAAAAAAAAATTCTATATTTGAATTGCAGATCCCCAACCCAATCTAAACAAACACTAAATCAGTTTATAGTGAATCAAAGAGCTTACCGGTAAAGATAATAGCAAACCCTAAACTAATCTAGGAGTTCGCACTGAGGTTCGTCTTTTGTCAAGCCCTAATTTTGTGGCCGGGCGACGGATCGAGAGTGAGAGATCGAAATGAGTTCTTCGTGAGGCATGGGGATAAAGATGAGGGATTTAGATCGAGCCTGAAAGTGCATCTATGTTTGCTGGGGTTGAAAGAGTTTGAGAGAGTAGTTGAAATTTGAGAGAATGAAATTAGAATCAGAGTTATCGGGGAGAGAGAGGAAATGAAAGTTGAAGGTGAGGGAATTGGTTTTTAAGTGTCTAAAAACCTCTTACCGTTAATTAGAGAGACGACAGTTTCTGTCATCTTAAAATAAGTCTACTTATTACTTAATTTCTCTTATTTTTGGGACGACAGATGATTGTCGTCTCATGAACACACTTATTTTAACTGCATATGCGTTGCTACATTTAGACGACAGAGTTTTAAATGTCTGTCGTTAAAATATTTCAGACGACGGTAAAAACGACTTCTGTCGTCTGATCTGTGTCGTATGATTACCAAATTGGTGTAGTGTAGGGTAATCGAAGCCAAACATTAAAAATCTCAAATTTAAAACCCTAGAATTTCAAACATTCGATTCTCCTTACCTAGCTCGAGTTAGGTCGAATCCTTTTAGGGGTTTGCTGCTGGAAGGGAGAGCTTCAAGTTGAGACTAACAGCTCCGGCTATGGTGGCCGGAAAAGGAAGTTTCAGGCGAAACTCCACCACGCACAGCCTTGGCTTTCGGGACTGATTTCTCCTTCATGGCGGCGCAACATGACCAGCCACTTACCTAGACTTAAAGAGGATATTCCAAGCTTCGATTTGATACCTCTAGCTCGCCCCCTAACTCGGCCGAACGGCGGCGATGAAGTTCCGGCAGAAATTCTGGAATTTCTAGGCAAATTCTGGAATTATCCCGAAATAGGGGTCTGATTTGCTATTTATAGAACTTAAGTTTCTTGCAAAATTACCAATCTGCCCTTGACTTTAAACCCTTATAACTTTTTCGTACAAAATCCGATTAAAACGTGTCACATATCCACGAACTCGGTTTAACGTCCTCTACGACTTTCATGAAGAAAGTTTTCTCAAATTTTAGACGAAAGAAAAAGTCAACTTTTGGAGCCTTAAATAGTAAACAGTTACTCAAAACGGTAAAAGCAAAAGTAACATAAAAGTCAATAACCGTAAATTAACTTAAGAACGGGGATGTGACATATGAAATTGTATAAATATTGAGATTTAACTGTTAAGTTCCTATACATGTTATAAGTTCCTAGAGTGGTGAGGTAGAAATCAAGGATTTGATTGCTTAAAGTTACTGAAATATTATGAAGTTAGACTATTGCATATTATTTTTCTGTTAGCTATTTTTGTGTTAATATTAGGCTTTTTAAGTGCAATCTTTATGTATTTTCTTTGTTCTGAACATTGAAGTGTTGTTATTCAGTAATCAATAGTTTTAGTTACATCAGAGTGTCTGATTTGCTTTCAAGTACAAGTATAGGCATATCAGTAAATTTGCAGAAATTTACTGAACTATATATGAACTTTGAAATTTCATATCTAATTACAGAAAAATTGTTAGAAGAAATCAAAGCCAAATTCCTTACAGTTTTGTACAGTTTTCAGTCAGAAGATTACTGGTTCAGAATGTTAGATTTGTGTTATTGTGTTTAAGTGAAAAGCTGTTTTGGTTAGCTACTGTATCTGAGTCTTAGTGTCATTCTTGAGTCTTAATATGAGTTTTAAATGAAATAGAGTTGGTATATGATTGCTTACACTACTAGAAAAAGTTTCTAAGGTGACGAAATATTTTTAATTCGTCACCTAAGAGAACACTTTAGTGACGAAACCGGTTTCATCAACTTAGTGACAATTTTCGTCGTCTGAGTAAGGTAAGGTGACGAAACATTATTTCGTCACTATTTTCGTCACCTTAGAGCTAACTTAGGTGACGAAAATACATTTTTTCATCTAAGTAACAGGTTAGGTGACGAAACATATTTTCGTCACCAAAGTTTTGAACACTTAGGTGACGAATATAAATTTCGTCATGTAAGTGATAGGTTAGGTGACAAAAACATATTTCGTCACCAAAGTTTTAAGCACTTAGGTGACGAAAATATATTTCGTCATGTAAGTGATAGGTTAGGTGACGAAATATGTTTTCGTCACCAAAGTTTGAGCACTTTGATGACGAAAATGCATTTCGTCTCCTAAGAACTTACTTTTGTGACGAAAATAAATTCGTCGTCTAACACCTTTACTTAGGTGATGAAACATAAAGTTGTGTGTCTTTTTGAACCAACTACGGGGTAGAAGTAAAATTTTAGAAAACCCACCGTACTATATGATCAGTGTACTTAAATACGGCTATGAAAAAAAAATCCACCAGTTTTTGAAAACGATAAGGTCTCAATCCACGCGGTCAACATTAAATTAACGCCACTTATTACACGAAAACACTCTTTCCTACCCCTATATGACCTAGTTTGATTCATTCTTTCACACACAAAACTCTCACATTGATGAGATGTAACCACTCATGTAAAAATTTGGGTACGTTCACATCTCGACGATAGGGCTCCACATAGGGAAACATAAGCGTATATAGGGTTGACCGCTTGTACCCGGGACCAAACGTTACTGGAAATATGTGATTTTTCAACCATAGTTGTATTTCACCATACCAATGACATCCTATTTCACAAGATTTTTGAAAATATTGCTTCCTCCCTATAGTTGGTTCACAAATATCTGCATTTGCATATAACCTACTAAACAAGCTATACCACATTAGTAGACACGTTGTGGTTCTGTTGGCTAAATTTTACAAAATAAAAATTCAACCGTCTGATATGATCAGTGTACTTAAATACAGCTATGAAAAAAAATCCACCAGTTTTTGAAAACATTTAGGTCTCGATCCACACGGTGAACATTAAATTAACGCCACTTATTACACGAAAACGCTCTTTCCCACCCCTATATGACCTAGTTTGATTCATTCTTTCACACACAAAACTCTCACATTGATGAGATGTAACCACTCATGTAAAAATTTGGGTACGTTCACATCTCGACGATAGGGCTCCACATAGGGAAACATAAGCGTATATAGGGTTGACCGCTTGTATCGGGGACCAAACGTTACCGGAAATATGTGATTTTTCAACCATAGTTGTATTTCACCATACCAATGACATCCTATTGCACAAGATTTTTGAAAATATTGCTTCCTCCCTATAGTTGGTTCACAAATATTTGCATTTGCATATAACCTACTAAACAAGTTATACCACATTAGTAGACACGTTGTGGTTCTGTTGGCTAAATTTTACAAAATAAAAATTCAACCGTCTGATATGATCAGTGTACTTAAATACAGCTATGAAAAAAAATCCACCAGTTTTTGAAAACATTTAGGTCTCGATCCACACGGTCAACATTAAATTAACGCCACTTATTACACGAAAACGCTCTTTCCCACCCCTATATGACCTAGTTTGATTCATTCTTTCACACACAAAACTCTCACATTGATGAGATGTAACCATTCATGTAAAAATTTGGGTACGTTCACCTCTCGACGATAGGGCTCCACATAGGGAAACATAAGCGTATATAGGGTTGACCGCTTGTATCAGGGACCAAACGTTACCGGAAATATGTGATTATTCAACCATAGTCGTATTTCACCATACCGATGACATCCTATTTCACAAGATTTTTGAAAATATTGTTTGAAATATTGCTTCCTCCCTATTTAACAAGATCACATTCTATCAAAACCTTTTCTTAAAAATAAATATTTTTGGTTCACTGAGATGACGAAAATTCATGTTTTCGTCACCTAACTACTTAATATTTGGGGGGCAAAAAATTCCGCCAATTATTTGGCCAAATTTTTAATCACTTCCGCCAAAAATTTCAGAAAAATTTGAATCAAATTTTTGAAAGTTTCCTTATATATCCTCTGCCTCACTTTTCATTTCTCTATCTTTTTCTTTGAACTCTCTGTTCTCTCTTTTCCAGACTCTCTTCTCTCTCCCTCCTCTCCTCTGCCCCAGTTTCCACGCACCGAGAGACCCTCTAGCTTTCCCTCTGCAACCGTTTTCCCTCTGCCTTCTTCTTCGCCACTGTCGCATCCTTCCTTATCGCTGGCAACCGTTTTCCCTCTGCCTTGTTCTTCGCCACCGTCGCCTCCTCCCTCATCGTTGGCAGCCGTTTTCCCTTTGCCTCTCCTTCTTCTTCTTCGCCATTGTCGCCTCTCTTTCTTCGCCACCGTCGCCTCCTGCCTCTCAAATTCAACCAATTTCATGGAATGACTAATTTTCCTCCTCCATCGGACTCCGCGCGCCATCTCGCCAGCGGACTCCGCGCGCCATCTCTCCAGTGGACTCCGCGCGCCATCTCGAAAGAGGACTCCGCGCCTATCTCGCCAGCGGACTCCGCGCCCTTCTCCCCAGCAGATTCCGCGCCCTTCTCCCCAGCAGATTCCGCGCCCTTCTCCCCAGCGGACTTCGCGTGCCTTCTCCCCAGCGGACTCCGCGCCCTTCTCCCCAGCGGACTCCGCGTGCCTTCTCCCCAGCGGACTCCGCGCGCTTCCCATTTTGGCCTTGTTAATTTGTGGTTTTGCAAATGACTACGGAGGCGATCTCGGTTGAAATTGGGTTGCTTGATATTGGTTGTAAGATATTGGGGTTGTTTGGGGTTGATTGGATCTGGGTTGTAAGAAGTTGGAGACCAAACTATTGTCAGCTAAGTAACTGGGTGACTTTTTCTACGTGAAAGAATTGTCAGCAAACTGAATAAATTTCATCAACTAAGTAACTGGGTGACGACCGAATTTTCGTCAGCTAAGTAACATGGTGATGACCCAATTTTCGTCAGCTAAGTAACGTGGTGATGAAATATGTTTCGTCAGCTAAGTAACGTGGTGACGAAATATTTTTCGTCAGCTAAGTAACCTGGCGACGAAAACAGTTTCGTCAGCTAAGTAACCTAGTGATGAAAAGTTGTTCGTCATCTTAGTAGTGACTAAGATGACGAAATTAATATTTTCGTCACCTAAGTGCTCTAACCACCAGCCTTAGATGACGACCCTTAGGTGACGAAATTTTCGTCAGCTTAGTGTTTACATGACGACAGAAGCTCTGAGGTGACGAAAAAATTTCGTCACCTAAGAACTTTTTTCTAGTAGTGTTAACTAATGCTTATATTTTTTATTAGAAGCTTGCTTTAGGTGATCGGCAAAGGTAGGGGGATTTGGAGAACATCTACTCATTTGTATTGTGTGCTTATATATTTGTTGATATGTTTGTTTTGGAATGATTGTGTATTTGATGGAATTACATGTTTGAAGTATATGTTATCAATCGGTGCATCATTCATTAAAGTCATTTGAAGGATAAGGGTTGTAAAGGTGATATGAAATTGATCTTTTGCGTAGTTGAGTCCAAACCTCGGCAGGAACCATGTCCCAAGTATGCCCGTGGTAATTACGTAATTAGTATAAGAATGATAAGGGTAATTCGGGACTGGAGAAATGGGAATGACAAGATGACTAACAAAAGAGGGCTAGGGATTGATTTTGGTGAAGTTGTTCATATAGTTGAGTATGCTAAGTCACCTTCTTGGTAAAATACATGGTATGAGACATGTAAGCTCAGTTTATTCTTCTATGTGGATTAATTGGAGTAGAACATCCATTTATGCATATCACATGATCATTGTATGGATATCTTTTGTTTGGAGAGGATTAGTTCCCTATTGAGCCGCAGGTTGAGCTCACCCCTTTACAGTCTTGCAGGTTATGAAACAAGAGAATAACGACAATTAGTGATTGTAGTAATTAGAGTTATTTAGAGTTCCCCAATGTGTAATCATGAATAGAGTTTCCTTAGAACTTTTGAGTTGTACGTATCTTGATTTTGAAATGAAAAGCCGATTTGTTTAAGGCGTCTGTTTTGTTTTCTATCCTTTAGCTTATTTTTATTTTAGCTCACTCCTCGGGTTTTCAGGAAAGAAAAAAAAAATCTAGCCCAAAATCCGGGGTGTGACAGTAATGATCTAGTCTTCGGCTTTAAATAAACTTCTCGTTCCCAAATCTTGTTTACTTTAGCATCTTTGATTACAAATTATCTATTTTGTAACCCTACTCCGCCTCTTTTACATAAAAAAGTCTCTCCTAATCGATCTTCTTCGCTGGCTTCCTCCTTCTCCAGGTCACCCTAAACTCAATTTTGACTGTCCAAAATCATATTGGTGCTTCTAGTTTTGTTTTCCAGTGTGATGAAGGTACCCTCATTCTTTCCTCATCTCAACAAACTTGATTATACAGATGTACTCTCTTCAGAAGCAGTTGCTCTTCGTGCCGGTGTCCTTGCAGGTTAGACTCATGGTTACTTTTACTAATAGTTGAAGGAGACGGCAAACTCGTTTTCAACTACGTACATCAATGGACATGCTTCTGTTCCTTGGAGAACTGCTACCCTTTTCCAAGATATCAAGCATTTGACAGATCTTCTCGGTGTTATTTCATTCACCTACTTCAAACTGGAGCAAAACTTTGTAGCCGACGCAATTGCTAAAGCTGGTCATTCCCTTAGTGAAGAAGCTTTGAATCGTGCTCTACCTTTCTCTACAAGTTCAACAACTAATTTTGGCATATTTGATTCCTCCAACCCATACGTCAATTCTAACATGACACACACATGACATTATGAAAAGATATTTCCTCTCATATGTGACATTTAACACCCGGATCAACAATGTCCATTCACTATTCACCTACTCATTAAAAAAATTGACACCAATATATCTAGACATATTGATTAAATGTCAAATTTTAAACAATACATCAATTTTGCCGTGTCACATGTCACTCATATTTGATGAGGAATTTTGATAAATGATCAATTTTTAGTCTTCAAAATGTTTATTGACATACATTTAGAAACAATATAACCTTTTGGCATAGTGAAATGACAAATAATCCGTACCTCCATTCCTTCTATGAGTTTTATCCTTTATGTGACAGTGATCATCAACTCCTCCACTTGACCAGTGTAATACCCTTAAAATTTATCGAGTTTATTATATCGAGATCGTTCGTGGATTGATTTACGATTTCGGTTATTAAATTAGTGTTTGAGGATATTTTTCAGATATTTCTACAAGGTGAAAACCTTGATATTTTAGTCTGATATTAAAGTACATGTTATGACGAGTTCGTGAAATTTTTCGAGAAATTGGAGTGCCGAGCTACTTTATATGATTTTCGGAAGTTAGAAAATAATAAGGAATTTATGTGGTGAGACCTGGACCATTGAAATTTAGAACGTACAATCTTAGCCGCTGGAATTAAATCGGTCAGGAGTATGTAAGGAGGCTAACTCGGTCAACTAGTCAGACCACCTCAGTCTCACTCTCCGACACCGACTCGACACCGACGTCGAGCATCAACGCCGCCTCACCATCCGGTGGCTACCCGGCGATTGGCCACCACCGACCGGACCACTTTGAGGTCCCCGATGCGCCTCTAGCCTTCGTTTCTCCGATCGGTGACCGTAGGAGGAGGAACGACGACAAGAAGGTTCTAGTTTTCCGCCGGATTTCTGGGTTTTCAGACTGCGAACCCGACTTCTCTTGGTATGGTTTCCTTTCTCTCGTCGTCCTCATCATTCTAGGGTAATTATTTTTCAGTTTAGATTGAAGTTTATTGACTTTAGTTTTTGAGATTTCTGGGTTGTTTCTCTGTCCTTGACGGAATTCGTCCCCGCCGGCGACCTCCTTTATTTCTGAGTTTGGTTTTGGTCTCTGCTGCGTTTGTGAACAAGGACTTCGAAGGGTTGCTGATTTTGGGTCATTGGTTCTTCGTCAGCAAGTTTGGGTAGAGAAGAGCGCAAAGCTTTTGCTTTGATATCGAGCTACATTGAAGGTAAATTTTAAGAAGCAAATTCAGAGTTTTGTTGTTGATTGATTTTAAGAGTGAATTGGATAATTTATGTGTGTAGCTTGGTGACTAGTTGTGAAAAGTTTTGTTATTGTATCGCGTCTGTGTTCTTGCTGTGATTATGGATCAGTTTTAGAAATTGAGTTTCTGTATTATTGTTATGGTTAACATGAAATGGAATGTTAGCTTTGAATAATTGAATGATGTCGCAGATACTTGAGTTATGAAATTGTGTTTGTTAGGCTGGGAAGTTGTAGTTGAGTTTTGTTGAGGTGTTGAATCTGTGCAGTTGGTAGTGAACAGATTTTGGCTGATAAAGCTACTCAAGGGTATATTCAAGTTTATGTATGTTGTGTTTGTTCTGGAAAAGTTGGTACTTACTGTGTGTTAAGCTTGGAACCATATGTCATTAAGTGGTTAATGGGTATATGTGTCTGATTATGAACTGAGGATTTAGTTTAATTGTTATTAAGGAATTCTGGAAATTCTTTTGTGTAATTGGAAATTTGGTTGCTTTGTTGTGTGTGGGTTGTGGTGTCAAATTTGAGGATGAAGAAATGATCAAGTCATGGGATTAAGATCTTCCTGATCATTGATTGTGTATAGTTGATGAGATTATAGTGAACTAGAGGACCTTGAGTTAAAAAGGTTGATATTGGCTATGCTTGAAACGTGAAGTGAGTGACCTCGACATAAGCTCAAGTTTGTGTGTTTATGAATGTTGTTGTGTATAAAAAGAAACTTGGGTGCCCATAGTAATTACGTCGAAATACTATGCGGCAAAGTTTGATTAAAAGTAAAAATAGAAGTATTGGATTTTATTACCGATTAGTATTCGATGATCGAAACTAATCGTTGAATTAGTTAAGAAGGTATTTTAGCCTTGATTGATCAGATTTGGTTGATATTGGTCAAATCATGGTTAGACCAGGAAAAGTTGGTTTGACCATTTGTTAATCGTCGATACTTGAATTGTTATGTCGATATGATATTAACGACATTTATATTGGACAATAGGAATTCTAGCGACCAAGGAACGAAAGGTTCGTGACTCGTGGAGCGCGAGAGGAAAAGCGTCGGAATCCAGGTAGGGGATTCAAGACTTTTCCCATGTTTTATATAAATGATGCATGTTTGGTTTGGTCATATATTATGATTGTTATTGACCAAACCGTGAGATTTATTGATGACTTAAGAGTGAGGGGGGCATAGCGATTTCCTTGGGTTTCGATCCCCTAAACCTTCGGAGGGACCTTTATGGACGGAAGACTGTCTTACATCCCTTGTGGAGTGACACTGCTTCTAGGCGATAGGGCGTAAGTGGACACTCTCACTACACTTACCTGTTGTACACAAGAAAAATGAGGTAAATTAGATAGTGGGTCGATGATGACCGGCCATCAGGTGATGTTTGGACTTGGCGCTAGTTTTATTGAAATATTGTGCATTGATTTTTAACTCATGTTGTTTACATTAAGTATGGTTTTAAATTGTTTTTATACCGGGTACCCATGAGTATTGATTTCAAACTTAGTCGAGATAAGCTCCTACTGAGCAGCGAGGACGAAAGCTCACCCCTACAATAGTTTGTTGTGTAGGTATTGTGCACTGCTGACGGGACAGTGGAGGCCGGAGCTAGGTGTGCAGGTTTCATAATTTGTTATTTGGTTGTTAACCTAATTCAATTAAATTTTCTCTCGAGTCCCATAGTTTTTGGACTTCTTTAAAAACTGTTTTATATTACGGTTATTTGTTTGCTTATTCCCTGATATTCGTTTATACTTAGTGAGTATTGGAATCTTGACAAATAGAATTTCAGAAATTAAAAGTTTTCACCTCAAATTTCTGTTTAGCTTCCGTTGTATTTTTCGATAAGTTTTTACTAAAATGTCTTGTGTTACTTTAGGATATAAATCGAGCTTTCGGTTTATGTTTTAAAGTCTCGCGGCACTGTTACGTGCTCAAACTGAAGAGGTGCAGTTTGGGGCGTTACAACCACCATCATCTGTTGTCGTCCCATTTTTTCCATTTCGCAACCCTTAATATCATTTGCAATCCCAACCCCTAATATCATTCCTTCTTCATTGAGTAAGTTGCACGGTTCCACCACTTCATTCTCCAACTCACTCGGATAACAAGTCGAGCGAGTCAATTGGAAACTCATCGAGGCTTTGAAGACACACCCTTTAATTATGCTCAATTATGGTCACTTCTATGATGATTAATTTGAGGGACGAGCCTAAAAGCATAAGTTTTTAAAGGTTGTAGCATTCATCTTTTGAATAAGTTGATAGAATTAGTTGTTCATCAAATTGTGTGGACACAGAAATATATTAAGTACGTTTATATACGTTCACATGATACAAAAGATAGACAAAGGAAGGAATCGGTAATATCGGTGGTATAAAAAATTTTGAGCATCATTCACAGCTAATGGTGCAGCTAGCTGTTTGTTGTATCTAGATACTGAAAGTTGGTGACTGGAGTTGCTAAGGAAGATTGGGATTGAATTAAAGGTTGCGAAATTGAAATGAAATTAATGGTTGTGAAATCGAAAAAATGGGTCGGCGGCAAAGATGGTGGTCAAGTTGAGGAGTTGATGATCGATGAGGTCATACTACTGGAGGAAGGATTGAATGAATGAAGGTGGGGTTAAATGTCAATTCACCATACCAAAAGAATTCTTTCAATTGTTTCTTAAATGTATGTCAAAAATCAATTTGAAGACTAAAAGTTGATCATTTATCAAAATATCTCATATTTGATCCGATACAACAGACTACTCTATTGAATTGGAGTTGGGGAGTAACTGAGTTGGAATACTGGTTGTGAGCCCCCGTAAAGTTAAAGCTTTGTGAAATTGAAGTCCCGATAATTTCTACTAGACAATTTATATTGTGGTCATACAATATTGCACGATTTCGTACGGGTTTGAAAGCCTGGTTACGAATTGGGCCTAAGAAGTAGGCTTGAGACAACCCCGATTTACTTTGGGTTACATGTGATTGGCCTTATGGGGATAGCAATGTAATTTCACATTAGACTACTATAAACAAGAGTCGGTATCTATGTTGCACGGACACGGACAGGGAGACACAATACGGCACGACACGCCGACACGGCAAAACTAAAAAACTGAGTTTCCGACACGGTTTGGACACGGCAAACAGAATTATATATTTATGTATTTTTAATAAATAAAAAATATACTAAAATATGAAATAAGTTCATTACATTACCAAATAAAGTTCTAAATTCAATCTATTTCTAAATTCAACCGTTGGATTTATTAGACCGCAAGATCTAGGTCGTATATTTTGGAGTATATACGAATGTGGATCAGTTTGGACTTTGGACTCAATTAGTTCGAGCCCAGACCGACTCGGTCTTGAGCTGCTTTGCAGCGGAGGAGCTCGAAAGAGTTCTCCATCGTTCGGCCGTCTCACGGTGTCCAACCGGTGGCTACGGTTTCGTCACGTTGTCCCCAATGTGGCTGTGATGTTGGATTACGAAGAGGAGCTCCGACGAGAGAGAAAAGAAGCAAAGGAAGAAAATCTGGGTTCGCCGGCGATCTTCGGATTTCGGCCACGACGACGAGCACCACTGGTATGGATAACTTCTTCTCGTCCTCCCCGACGTCGCTTTAGTATTGCATTTCCATGGGAAGTTGAGGAGAGAGAGATTCGAAGAAGAAGAAGCTTTTCTGGGTTCGTCGGCGATTTTTCGAATCCGGCCATGGTGGCGGGCATAGATGGTGCTGGTAGCTTCACCTCGACTTGGAGAACCTATCTATGTCTTTGGTTGTCCACGACGAGCTTTGAGGAGGGAGAATCGAAGAGTAGAAGTTCTGAGATTTTCCGGCGACCTTCAAGTCTAAAACGAAGTTTTTTTTTTTTTTTTAAGTTTGAAACGCTAACGTGACGTGTCGCAATGTCGTGTCGGGGCTGGTCAACGTGTCCGAGACGTGTCCGAAAAGTCAACTTTTTCAGACACGCCACGTGGCGTGTTGGGCGCCGTGTCGGCGTGTCGGAGTGTCGGACACTCCGACATTCCACCCCAGTGGAGTGTCTGTGCAGCATAGGTCGGTATGGAGCTGCACCAGAAGCTTCTCGCGTTCTCTTCTGGATTTATTTCGCCTTTTCTCTCTTCCTCTTTAGTATCGTTTCTGTGATCACTGACAAGATGACGAGGCTGCTATGTGGTTCGTGGTTTGACGCCAATCATCAGCTCAAGGCTATGGCAGTGACGGAGCACGGCAAACATGCTACACACAGTAGAGCCCCTACATGCAAATATCCATCTGCTCTTATTGTTCTGAGAATCGATTTGGTCTATTCCTTGTTCATGGGCTTTGCTGCAGATGACCATATCGCTTGGAGTTGTGAGGTAATCGCGAACCTCTTTAGTGCTTAAGGTTTGATTATTAAAGAAACAAGTTTGATTAATAAGGGAAATACCCATTTAGTCAAAAATAAAGATCTAAGAGCCTATTCTAATGAAAAACTTTTAGATGAGCCTATTCTAATTATTCTTATCAAAAAGACAACATTACCCTTAACCTAATATCTACAACCCACCCGGCTTCTCTCTCTCTCTCTCTCTCTCTCTCTCTCTCTCTCATCTTCAACGGCGACGACGAAGCCGACGCCGACGCCGACGAAGCCTCGACATCAAGTACGCCGACGCTTCGATTCAGATGATGAAGATTTGGAAGACGACGACCTGCGTCTCTCTTGTGCCAATCTCTTGGATCTGGTTCAGCTCCATCACCACGCCGACCATATTCTTCTCCTCTAGCTCGGTCGAGCTAGTTGTGAAGTCAGGCATCGAAGTTGCGTCTCTTCAATTCCACCGCCACAACAGTAGCCACCAAACCTGAGTGATCTCCAAGCACTGAGGCCGGTACTCAGAGTCGTTGTCGGAGCCCGTCGGGTTGGTGAAGGCCGGGTCGGATCTGAGGGAGGGAAGCAATGCCGGTGAGAGGTGGAGGAGCTCCAACGAGAGGTGGAGATCCATGGCTTGCGCAAGACAAATCAATGATATTCTTGTATGGTGTTTGTGAGAGGAAGGTAAATGCAACGTTATGGATTTGCTTCAGAGAAAATTCTTCTTTGTTGTTGGTACTTAATATTTGATTTTAATCCAAGCTTTATTTCTTTTTGTTGTCTTGTTGTTTTTGCTGGTTTTGCTATTCTTGTTGCCTTTTGCGCCAAAGTCATTTACCAGAAACCTACAGTAACAATATGTCTTGAAAAAGAAAATGCTTGATTATTGGGGTTTGTAACCAAATTATTGGGGGTTAATAACTCGATTATTGGAGTCAGTAACTCGATTTTTTTTTTTTGTATTTCTTCCTTTCTGGTATTATTAAGTTGAAATAAGTTGATTATTAGGGGTCAGTAATTGATTATTGAGGGTCAGTAACCAAGTTATTGTGAGTCAGTAACTGAGTTACTGGTGACCGGAATCCGGCGACCGGAAAAAATCTGAGTTACTAGGGGTCAGTAACTGATTATTAGGGGTTAATAACTGATTATGGGGGGTCAGGAACTGATTATTGAGAGTCAGTAACTGAGTTACTGGTGACCGGAATCCAGCAACCGGAAAAAATCCGAGTTACTCGGGGTCAGTAACTGAGTTATCGATGATCAGAATCCGACGACTAGAGAAAATATGAGTTACTGGGGGTCAATAATAGCGACCGAATAAATTTCCGGCAACCGGTGACCGGAATCCGGCTACCGGCGACGGGAGTCTGGCGGCGGGTGACCGAAGTCCGGTGAGGTTCCGACCAAGTATTCTCTCTCTTCCACTTTCTCTCTATACATGTTGAAGTGGTGAAGGTAAACTTGTCTTAAAAATATACAAATTTTTTTTATTATTATGACATTAATAAAGATTTGTATATTTGAGCATAAAAAAAGTTACCTTATATTGGAATTGGCTCATGAAAAAGATTATCATTGAAAGGGGGAATGAAAGATTTAGTCAAACTCCGAAGAATCATCAAGCTGTCAAATAGCCGATTCTTCATCAATCTCAAGCCTAGAAGTTGTCAAACTCTGAAGAGTCACCAAGCTGCCAAATAGCTGATTCTTCATCAACCTCAAGTCTAGAAGTTATCAAATCTCGAAGAGTCATCAAGCTGTCAAATAGCCGACATCTTCACCAACTCCAAGACAAAGAACAAACCACCACGTGAAACCGCTCATGGATCAAACCCGATCAACATCAAGCCTCCACGGCCCTTGATCAACCATCGTCTTCAAGTATTTAACAAATCAAAACCTCTACCAAGTTCTTCAACAAACTCGTGGAGAATCAACAAGCACCGAACACACGTGCCGATTCATCCATTGTCAAAGTCGAAGAACACGCACCACGTGACACTGCTCGTGGCCTAAATCCGATCAAGAACAAGCCTCTACGGCCCTTGGTCAATCAACTTCTACAAATCGTCAACACGACAAGAAGTCTAAACTACAACAATTCGATTCAAGATTAAGTGCTCGTCACCCTTGGATCAAATCGACGTCGGAGATCGAATCAGAAGAAATTCTTGTAAAACAATACCAACAGAGATTGTAACCTGCAAATTCATCAATACAAATATTTTATCTTGTACACGTGTCTTTCTGTTATTTGTTACATGATTATTTCGTGTTTACACTCATCTCCAACCTCTCCATGTTTTCGGAATTTGTAGTCGTTCATCAAGGAGCGAGAATTGAAGCCGAGCAAAATTTTGATTTTGCAGAACTTCTGTATTTTCCGGTGACCGCTTCCGATGCATGGGGTGAGAGAGTTCTTCTAATCATCGAGCTCTACACGTTGGTGTATATAGTTTTGGATTTCGTTTTGGTATTGACTGATTGCTGTTTTGGGTGTTTGGGTACCGCCGGAGTTCGTGTGTACTACCACTGTTGAGATCCGTATCGCCCACTTCATCCTTTCGATGTCCGTGATCATGGGTCGCAAGGCACATCGCAAGACTTTCTGTTCTTACTCTAATTCGAGAGCAGTTGTGGAAGTTGTGGAAGCTTGTTGTGAAATCGTTCATCTTCAGGGTAAGTGTATTTCAATATTATGATATTGATGCTATTTGGCTATTTGCTTATCAAGATTAGAGGATGAAGAGAATGAAGTGGTCAGCTCAAGGACGTGGTGGGAGCTGTCTCAGTTGGAGCAGATTTGGAAGCTGAGAAGAACAACAAAATTGAGTAGTCGTGTACCACGATCCCACATGAGTAAAGAGAAAAATTGGTCAGGTAAGCTAGAACTTCTTTCGAGGGTCTGAACTCTTAATACCATAGCTATGAGATTGGTATTGTTTGAATTAAGTTGCTAGGCTTTAGCTGTGATCATGGTTTGATGATATAAGGGAGCTAAAGAATGAATCTGTCAAAGATCATATCACAAGAATATTACTGGACCTTGCCAATCTAAATTATTTAAGGCATTAAGTTAATGGGAAAAGAATAAGTCTGATTGTGGTTTATCTATAAAAGTTCAAAAGTGTATGTATACCTTGTGTGTTATGGATAACGTAGAACATTTCTACTACCGACCACATGAAACTCTTGTCACTAGAATTATGTTTATTTGGGATTGTGAGTTTACATGAACTGAGGATGGTTTTGAAAAGAAGAGTAGCTTTGGGTGTCCATATTAATTGGACGAACTAAGGAAATGAATCCACTTTGTAAGAAACATAATGTAAATTGGACTTCATAGTATTTCTGATTATTATTGAGTAGATCGAATTTCGTGTTAACAAGGAATGCTATCATTGTCGGATTAGGGACTCCGGTTACCCATAACAAGAAAGGTGGTGGTGTTGGCTTAGGAAAGCAAATGGAATTGAAAGCGGCGATATTTCAGGTAGGGGAATTTTGGACTTGCCTCAGTTAGTGGTTTTATACATATGATATTAAATTAAAGTGATTTTTGCATGAAAAGTATATTTTTGATTTCTTGTGAAATATTGTTTGAGAGTGAGAGGAGCATAACGACTTCCTTGGTTTTCGACCCCCTAAACCTCCAGAGGGGCTATATGTACTGAGGAGTGTCTGACATGTTTTGAGGTGTGGTACTGTTTCTAGGCGATACGGCGTAAGTGGACACTCTCGCTACACCTTGTCGGTGTGTACGATAATAATCATGGTAAGGTTGTAGTTGGCATAGAGATCAGTCATCAGGTCTGTATGTCTACAAGGAAATGATTCTTATTTTATATCTTTATTGCATTGTATTTCACTACTAGCCATGACAAATATTTAAAATTGTTTTCACACCTATCTGGGGTAAAGTTTATTAAGCAGCGAGGACGAAAGCTCTCCCCTACAACAGTTTGTGGATGCATGTACTATGTACGAAGACAGGACAGCTGGACAACGTTGGGTACTATGTACGACAGTTTGTGGATGCATGTACTATGTACTATGTACGAAGACATTCTGTACTTCATGTCACTGACAGAGTTAAATCCGTATGACAGGTTTCCTTATTTATCGTGTCCTTGTATTACTCTTTGATCGAGTATGTATTTATTCGAAAAACTATTCCTCTTGCGAGCTTTCGATCGTGGATCTTGAACCGGGCTGATATTGATTTTTGTTCAGGGAGGGGTTATTTGATTTGAAAAATATCTATTTATAGTTTCACCTCATTTTAAAATAAACATTTCTGCTTAAGTTTTTGTTACTTACGTTGTAAATAATTTTTAATTTCTTATTTGCCTTACAGGTTTTTAGAATTAGAGTGATGGATCCTAGCTTAGGTTCTATGAATACGCGTCAATGTAATATGCTTGATTTGATGAGGTGTAAATCAGGACGTTACAGTTTGGAAGGAAAATCGTTACTTTAAGGACCATTCAGATTAAAATTGAAGATTTCTAAATAAGCCTTTGAGATGCTAGGCTTGTCCAGCGTCTCGATGTGCACATCAAGTGGCGTGGACTTGGGGGGAGTTGTGGCGAGTCTCGCGAGAGCATCGGCCTTGGAGTTTTTTGCTCGTGGGATTTGGGTGAGTTTGTATGAATTGAAGTGCTGCAGGAGGGCGCCTACGAGACTTTTGTAGGATCCCAAGTTGTGCTAGTTGGCCTTAAAGTCCCTTGCCACCTGACTGACTACAAGCTGAGAATCACTGAAGATGTGGAGGTGCCAGGCTCCGAGTTCTCGACAGAGCTGAATGCCTGCTATGAGGGCTTCGTATTCAGCTATGTTGTTAGAGGCTTTGAATTCAAACCGGAGAGCATACTCATACGAGTTGCCCTCTGGGTCTGTGATTATGATTCCTGCTCCGTTGAGTCTGTGGTTAGAGGATCCGTTAACATGTAGTTCCCAGATGGCGTCCCGAGTGGGGGCGTCTGGGTGTGGACCGTCATTGGCCAAGGGGATAAACTCAGCAATAAAATCTGCAGCTGCCTGCCCTTTGATAGCCACTCTCGGCTTGAAATACAAGTCAAATTCTCCCAGCTCAATTGCCCATTTTACCATGCGGCCTGAGGTTTCAGGTTTCTGCAGTATTTGCCGTAAGGGATGGTTGGTTAACACATGGATTGTGTGGGCTTGGAAATACTGCCTGAGTTTCCTGGCAGCAGTGATGAGGGCGAGAGCGAGTTTCTCTATGTCTGGATAACGAGTCTCGGGATCTGTAAATCCTCTGTCACAGTAATAGACCGGGAGCTCGTTATCATGCGCATGGCGTGTAAGGGCAGCACTGATGGCAGTGGCAGAGACAGCCAAATACAGGTAAAGCACTTCTCCCGAGACTGGCTTGGAGAGTAGAGGGACCTCTGCAAGGTAGACCTTGATACTGTTGAAGGCGTCGTCATGTTCCGGGCCCCATGTGATTTCCTTTTTATGCTGTGCTTTGAGCAGTTGGAAGAAGGGATTGCACTTGTCCGTGAGGCGAGAGATGAAACGTGCCAGAGCTACCAAACGTCCCGTGAGGCACTGGACCTCGTTCCGGGAGGTCGGGACAGTCATGTTAAGTATGGCCTGTACTTTTTCTGAGTTGGCCTCAATGCCTCTTTCACTGACCATGAAGCCTAGGAACTTGCCACCCCCAATGGCTAGGATACACTTCTGTGGGTTGAGGCGCATCCCGTGAGCCAGGAGCTTAGTGAATACTTTGCTAAGGTTGGCAATGTGGTCGCCCTCTGTCTTGCTCTTGACCAACATGTCGTTGACATATACTTCCATGGCTTCTCCAATTTCATCTTCAAACATGGCGTTTACTAGCCTTTGATAGGTTGCCCCTGCATTCTTGAGGCCGAAAGGCATGACCTCGTAACAATATAGTCCCTTGTCCGTGACAAAAGTAGTGTTAGTGTGATCTGCGGGGTGCATTTTGATCTAATTATAGCCCGAGTAGGCATCCAGGAAGCTGAGCATCTTGTAGCCAGCTGTGGAATCAACCAACTCGTCAATCCGTGGCAATGGGAAGCTGTCCATGGGGCATGCCTTGTTGAGGTTTGTGTAGTCCAAACACATTCGCCACTTGCCGTGAGGCTTAGGGACCATGACTACATTGGAGACCCATGTTGGGTAAGAAACCTCACGTATGAACTTGATTTCTTTGAGCGGTTGGACCTCGGCTTGGATAGCTCGATACTTGTCTGGGTGGAAGGCACATCTTTTTTGTTTGACAGGGGGGTGGTCTTAAAGGGTGTTAAGCTTGTGGGTGATGATATCAAGGGAGATGCTTGGCATGTCGGCATAGGACCAAGCGAAGACTGTTTGTTTTTCTTGGAGGAATGTAATGAGCTGTTGGCGGAGTTCTGGGCTGAGGTTCGTGCCAATGCGAACTTTCCTTTCCAGGGCGGTAGGTGACAGGAATACCCATTCCGTGTCTTCCGCTAAATTAGGGCACGGGGCCTTCTTCCCGCTCCCCTCAGGGTCGTCTCGCGGGTCATCGATGGGCTCTGAATGGCTGAGGGGCAACATCTCATAGGTGCCCCGCCCCTGCTGGATGGCATTAAGATGGTAACGCTCAATGGCTGCCCGATCACCCTGAATTGTCAAAATGCCTCCTGGGGTGGGTACCTTCATGAGTAGCATGTGACCGGCGATAAAACACTGCAGCCCCCAAAGAATGTCTTGGCCTAAGATGAGGTTATAAGACGAGGGAAAATCGACTATTAGGAAGCGGGCTGTTATGGAAGAGCGGCGAGGAGCGGTTCCCACCAACACGGTTAGGCAGTCTGAGCCTAACGGCTGCACTATCTCGCCAGAGAAGCTGGCAAGGGGATCATGGTTGTTGTACAATTTGGCTCGGTCCCGCCGGAGCCCTCTGTAACAGTCGGCAAACATGACACTGACGGCGGCCCCCGTATCTACCAGGGCTATATGGCACCTGTAATGATCCACCTGACACTGACGGCGGCCCCCGTGTCTACCAGGGCTATATGGCACCTGTAATGATCCACCTGCACGTTTATTATGAATGGTTCACTATGGTGGCAATTTATTGTATCCTCCCCTTTGCGAAATGTCACTTGATCCCACGCTGATAGGGTGATCGTGACACCTCGCTAGATGTCAAAGACTTCCAAAGGGGTCGTGCATTGCCTTTTTGTAGAAGGCTGGCGAGGGGGGAGCCGCGGGGCTCCGTCGTGCAGGGTTAGGATTTAGCCATGTACCTCGATGACATTAGTTCATGTTGCAGGAGTGCAATATTGGTGGAGTTGTCCATTCCGGACCAGATGTTCTATGGCATTGCGGAGGCCATGGCACTGTTCTGTTGTATGGCCATTATCATCATGATAAGCACATTATTTATTGCTCGTTGCCCGCCGGGGCTTTTTTGGATACTTGCTCTTAGGAGGTGGGGGAATGAGGTCTTTGTGCTTGGCCCATATGTCCGCGTATGTGGTGGTCAGAGTAGTGTGGACCTCGTAACGAGGTGGCGGGGAGGAACAACGTTGTTGTTGCGGAGGGCTCTGGTCCCTTGACCGATAAGGGTGGTCGCGGTTCCTCTGTCCCCAGTGACGACGGTCGGAACCGCATCCCTGGTCCCGAGAGGAGCCATGTTGTTTACCCTTATCCTGCCCTCTGTCAAATTGCTCATACTTTTGCTGAGATTGCTGCTTTGGGGGAGGAGCGGGGAGTGCTAATGTGGTTGGAGCAGAATGCCCAAAGGTGGCAAATTCAGCGTATGTCCACCGGACAGCCAGGTCCATCAAGGAATCATAGGAAGCTAGGGGGTTCTTGTTGACCTCCATTAAGAAATTGTCGGGGAGCAGGGCCTAGCGGAAAGCTTGCTCGACGACCCGAGGTTCCAGGTTGTGGCATCGCGCGGTGGCAGATTGCCACCGGGATAGAAACTCATGGAGGCCTTCTCCGTCCTTCTGCTTGATGTGGAACAGGGCGTCCACACTGTGGTAAATACTGGCATGAAGTATAAAGCGGTTGAGGAAGCGTTCCGAGAGTTGGTCAAAGTTGTCAATGGAGTTGGGTGGTAGGTTGAGGAACCAGTTGAGTGCTTCGTCAGAGAGGGTCTCTTGGAAGGCATGGCAGGCCATGGCGTCTGTGTAGCGAGTGGAGCTACATAGCGAGAGAAATGTCTCGAGATGGAGATGAGGGTCCCCCGTGCCCTTATACTTGTCCACTTTGAAGGGCTTGGCCTCGGGGGGTCGCTTCTCCGCTTGTACCCGTGGCGTGAAGGGACTTGGGCGATATTCATAGCTAGAGAATAGAGGCCGCGGGCTCCAGCGACTCTCGACCCCTTCAATCCGCGAAGCCTACTGAGTGACAGATTGGCTAAGCTGGAGCAGCAGGCGGGTTTGCATGTCGAGAGGTGGGTTGGGGGCGTTGGCAGAGGTAGGAGTGGGGACAGGCGGAGCATATGGGTCTAGTTGATTTAGCAAGAGAGGGGGTTCATTGGGGATTGCAAATGGTTGAGGGGCTAGGAGTGGAAAAGATGGGTTTGTAAGTGGGTGGGTGACGTAGATGATCTGGTTAGGGCCTCCCGGGATCACGGAACTGCTCTGGCCTTGGTTAGGAAAAGACGTGGTGGTGTGATCTGGGGTACCAGCGACCCGTGCCGCGAGGTCCAAGCTGTTGTTGTACACGTTACGATTGTCTAACGTGGCGCGGAGCAAGAATTTATCCTTTTCCAACTTGGCAATGCGTACCCGGTACGCTTCAGCCTCCGCCCTCTCTCTGGCCGCTTGCTCACGAAACGAATGGAAGTCTCGCTTTAGAATTTCGAGGGCGGTGGCGGGGTCGGGATCTCCAGATTGGAAAAGTTCTTTCTCTATGTGAGTGCCAGGGTCATTGGGGTCATCTACGGTTTCCACCATTGTTTCGAGCTAAATGCTAGTTCCACAAGAGGGGCCCCTTCTTCTAGCGCCAATTGTTTCTACCTGTCCCGAGGTCACGAGTCGGGAGGTGAATTCTTGAATCCGAGTCTTGCACCTACACAAGTAGCAATGCGTCAAGAGTCGGGACTGGGGTGGCTCAGTCTTCGACTCTCCGATGCTTAAGTTAGCGTTTAGTTGCTACTTGCAGAGTACGGGAATTTGGAAGGAGTTTTATGGACTTACTTCTTTCGGGAGTTTGTGTCTGTTTTATAGGACCAATGTTAGGTGTTGCGACCTCAGTCCTCGATGTGGGACTGTCTGTGGTCCTCTGCGGCGCCTCCCCTTTGGGGGGTGTTTTGCCGTCGGAGAGTGGATCTGGCAGGTGGATTGCTGCCGGACCTTCGCTCTTTGGATACCCGTGAAGGGCTCGCCAGTGCTGTCTTGCCCGGAATGATCTCCGGCGACCGGGTAATTGTGCCATATTCTCGGCTTGGCCAAGTACTTTGGCTATGTACTAACAGAAACCAAAATAGTTGAAGTCAACTTCAAATCACAGAGATTAAACAAATTTCAATTCTTCTTAATTTATGAAAACATATTGAGTTAAAACACAATATCTAATGCGCGCACAGTACTATTTGATCTAATGTCATCAGTTTTCCTTCCGTAAGTGGGAGACCGTGTTCGACTCACAGTAGACTCATTGTTGCGTTTGAGTTATTTGTTTGATAAGAAAAAAACTCAACGTTTAACATTGATCTAAACTTTTCTTCACAAAACAAGAAGAAGAAGAGAAAAAGAAAAAAAAAAAAAGAACTGAAGGACTAAAATGTAATAAAATATACTGTGGGTGTAAAATTAGAAACCAAAACGGGGGGCAGAATGAAAATCAGATTTACAACGGTGGTGAAATGTAACTTTACAGCACAAATTGGTGGGAAGCTTTGCAATTTTGAACAAATCATTTCCTTTATTATTTCCTATTTCTCTTCAGCTTATAAACACAGAGCCTCCTCTTTTCTTAGGGTTTTGCAGACCAAAATAGTAAGAGGGATTAAGGCAAGCAACAGCGCTCTCTCTCTGTCTCAGACTGTAACGATGTCGGACGATTTCTATGAGGGTAAGTCTCTCTTGACACCTGCATCATCCTCTAAGCTTCGTTTGTCAATTTCTAATGTCATCTCAAATTGGCTCGAATCTCTCCCTCAAGAACTCATACCCGAAATCCTAATCAGACTACCCACCAAATCCCTCATCAAATTCACCTCTGTCTGTAAATCTTGGATGTCCACCATCAAAGACCCAAAATTTATCCGCACCCACATTCTCAATTTGAATGACCGAAATGCCACCCACCTCCTCCTCCTCCACGCTGTTCACTGTCAACGCGACTGGTCTGGAACTGAAGAAAGAGCCCAAATCTTTGGGTTCCAAGAAGACCCTTACTCTCTGCTTCATAACGACACTGCTGTCTCTGAGTATCGCAAGATTGAGTTACCATTAGTTCTTGATAAAAAATTGATCAATCCGTGTTTTCGTGTGGTGGGTACTTGTAATGGGTTGGTTTTGCTTGCTGATGATTTCGGGGAATATGGTTACACCATTGTTATATGGAATCCTAGTGTTAGGAAGTATGTGACCCTTCCCAAGTTTTCGACGCACCGTAAATATGATGCTTCACTTGGTCTGGGTTATGATGCTATTGGTAATGATTATAAGGTTGTGAGACTGACAGATCATATCGACGAATATGAACCTGATTATTGCCGGAGTAAAGCTCAGGTGTATTCACTGTCCAAGGGAGCTTGGAGCATGCTGCGTCCTGTTCCTCATTGTTTTTTGCCTGATGAATTTTATGGCCATGTTTTTGTCAAGGGGGCACTTCACTGGGTGGCTGCTGTTTGGACACGCGACGAGCTATATCCCTACTATTTCATTTTGACATTTGATGTGGCTGGTGAGACATTTGGAAAGATTGAGTTCCCCATGAGATTGGAATTGGAGGACGTAGTGGACTTGAGGTTGTCTGTTTCTGGAGATAGAAAATCTATTGCTCTGTTTGTGAGGTGTTTGAATTTTCATCAAAATGATGATTATTTTCTTGATATTTGGCTAATGAAAGAGTACAGTGAGGAGAAATCATGGACAAAATTGGTGGCTCTCAGTCCACAAGGTCCGGAAAGAAGTCTACCCAGGGCATGGGCATTTTGTTTAAAGAGGAGTGGTGAAGTGATATTGCAACTTGACGGTAGCCCTGAGTTAGTTTCTCTTGACGTTGTGAGCAAACAGTTTAAACATCTAGGGATATCTGGAGGGGAAATTTGCTCTGTTGACTCTTTTGAAGAAAGCCTTGTCTTGCTCGACAGGAATGATGCAGCTTCATACTGAGGAATAAAATAGGTAAGGTGAGTTATCTAGCACTGACTTTCTGGTTACATTTTTTCAGACTCCTCTGCCACTCATTTTGTGCAACCTATTTTCTGTGCGCTTATTGTTGCTTTGGTACAAAGTCATTATGCTCTTAGCTCAAGTTGTTGTTGGTATTGTTTAGTATGTCATTTTTGTTGCGAAGTACGCCCTTTTGTCTTAGCTGACTGTTTTTCTTACTTCTCTTTTGTCTTAGCTGACTGTTTTTCTTACTTCTGGTATCAACTAAACTTATTTGCCGAGTATGGCCAAATTAATATGTAAATGCTCTTGACTTCAAAGGATGCTTGTATCAAGTATATTGGGACAATGGACCAGCTAGAGTTCCCCTTCTTCATATGTTGATACCAGAAAAACTTCCTTTCAAATGTGAATACTAATTTGAATAAGAGAACTGGTCAAATAAATTTTGATGTTCTTAGCTCTGTTCAACTAATTTTCAAGAACATATTACAGTACAATACATATTGAGTGTGTTAGCCATGTGAGAGGCAGAGAAGACCAAGCTAAGAAACTTCTATCAAGACCAGAGTTCCAAACTGGATTTGTTAATACCAAAAATAGTTCCTTCTATATATGTAATTACTAATTTGAACAAGCAAATTTTTTGATGTTTTTAGCTCTGTTAAATGAAGCTAAAAAGCAAATTAGTACTCATGCATAACATTTTTAACTACTGAGATGACCAAAGTTGGCTTGTTTGATTCTCCAGGTCTAGGTTTGCTATAAATATCAAATATCTAGAGCAAAGCTTTTTAGTCAAACTCCAAGTGTGAAATTGTTTTGTGCTATTCAACATTACTTTCTATGTGAATTTGTAATGTGACTTAATATCTTAATCAAGTAAGGTCTGTTTGTATGTTCTTCTAGCAACTATCAGGATTATCCTTTCAGTTAAGTCTATTACAGTATGTTCTTATGTTGAACATAAATACTGTTCATATATAAGAAATACATGAAAAACAGCTGTTTATAAGATCAATAATTTCCAAATTTATCTGATGATGGGAGTCAAATCCATAGCAACCTAGATCATCAGTTCATCACTCACTAGTATCCACATATATGATTGTTTCTGGTTCTTCTATCATTTTGCAAATTAAAGAATAGAAATTTCGTCAGAAGAAGTAAACAATTACTTACTGAAGTAATCGAAAAAGGTTTATTGAACTACAATATTGGCCCTTTTTTTTTCATCTATTTAACTGCATCCTTTGCTCTTACTGCTAGATCTTGACACTGCAATATTGCAGAAAAGTTTTATTTTCTATAGATTTAGTTTCTTAACCAAAGTGTCGTAAACTCAGGGATAAGGCATTGGTGGTATGCACAGCGAAAATAAATTGGTCGTAGATGATTTCCCAACCACGTTAACTGACCATATTTTCTGTGTTGATGATGTGTACTTGTCCACTTTACATTATTCCCTAACCAACCATATTATCTGGTTGATTGATTAAGTTTTTCATGGCTACTTCTTTTAATATTAATATGTGCACAAAACATGCTATTTTATTTCCTATTTGTATAGGCGCCATCATAAGTAAACTGGTGAAATGTGGGATACCGAAATTAAGACATAGTAGTGGCTAATTGGCTATAGCTCACAACTCTAATTTCTGTAGATTTTCTCAGTCTATATATAGGATTGTATCTCCCTGGTTCTTTATTTTTCTTTTTGGGTCGAATTACCACCATTTTACATAATGTGCCTGATAATCTTGAGTTACTTATCCCTTCCAGTGCCAGCATTCAGCATCCTTATTGGGAGTTGCTAATGCTATTATTAAAATAATTTATTCAACTGTGTGCAGGTCAGAAATAGGGGGCAAATCACTTTCAAGACTCTTTTCTGTAGCTGTGAAGTTTGATATCTTGTTGCCGGATGGATTTTGTTATGTCAGTCGCTCCATCTACCGATTGAACTTTTGAACTCCCTCCATATATCTATCTAGTATGGATAGGTAGTCCAACAGGATTCACTTTTAGTGTGGTCATGTGGATCTTCTATCAGAACTTATCAGTAGTATTATCGCTTTAATTTCAAAGATATGTGGGCTGTACTGGTATACTTATGTTATGATTGTCGAATTATATCAATATTCTGGTGAAATATTAGACTACCTTCTACCTTAATCATTTACACAATCTCTTTTGTGCTTTCAAGTTTAAGTTTCTTAACCACATCAAGATGTTGTTGCTTTGGAATATGGAGTATTGGCCGAAATTTTGTCTGTGCTACTTTTGAAATATTTTGTTCTTGTGTGTTTGTTTTATCATATTCTATTGAAAGGTTTTTGAAACATTGAAAACACGTCAACTTGTGAAAACATGAACTTTCAATTGATCAGCGGTAATAAGTTTGATACTGGCAGAAGAATTTGACATATAGTCAAAAAATCAAAATCTCTTTCAATGTATGTTTCATGATCATTTGTCCATGGCTCACTCTATCTGATCAGATTTCGCATCATTTATACTCGGACTATAACCGAGACTTGATGCCTTAACCACATGAGATCTGCATAAATTGATTCTCTTAGCAATCAAAATCTGAAGCTCTCTGTACAGGCAACATTCTGGCCACCCGCTTCCATTGTGCCATTGTATTTAGCTGCTCATCATTCATTAGCTCCTCCTTTGCACAACCCCAACGTCACTCCTTTGCACAACCCCAATGTCACTCATCAAGTAGTCTCCATACGGCGCTGCGGTAGCTAAGCCTTGTTCGGGGTAATATTGGGGATCAAAATGTAATTCTTGTAGGACATAGTTAAAGGAACAACGTTTCTACTTTTTTCAACAAACTTTCGTACGCGCATCCACAAAAAACTGCCGGGATGGTAATGTTTCGAGGAACTTTTTTGACAAACTTGTCTATATGCATCAAAAGTTTTTGCGTTCAATTGTCATTAATAATGGTTTTTACTAGCGACTCTAAAAACCAAATAGGTGAAACTACGAGGCAAATAAAAATCAGAATTGCTATAGGTGAAATGTAATTCACACCTCAAATGGGTAGGACACTTTCGCAATTTTGAATAATAATTTTCCTATTTTCAGCAACATAAATACAAGTCCTCCTACTAATCCTAGGGTTTTCAGACCAACTACAACATTTCCATACAGGGTTTAAGGCGAGCAACGGCGCTCTCTCTTCACTCACTCTCAGCTCTCTCAGTCTCCTTCAAAATGTGGGAGGATTGCTATGAAGGTAAGTCTCTGCTAAACCCTGCATCAATCTCTAGGCTTTGTTCATCCATCACTCATGTCTTCCAAAATTGGCTCGAATCTCTCCCCGAAGAAATCATACCCGACATCCTAGTCAGACTACCCATCAAATCCCTCATCAGATTCACCTCTGTCTCCAAATCCTGGAACTCCACCATCAAACACCCAACCTTCATCCGCACCCACCTCACCCACACTCTCAATTCCACTCACCAAAACTCCACCCACCTCATTCTCATCCACAATGTCTCCAATGAAGGCACTTCCAAGCATAACTATGGACAAGTTCCCCTTTCCGGGTTTAAAGAAGACTCTTACTCTCTGCATTATGACAACACTGCTGTTACCGAGCATTGCAAGATTGAGTTTCCAATTGCTCTTAAGCAAATGATGAAGAATCCCTGCTTTCGCGTTGCGGGTACTTGTAATGGACTGGTTTTACTGGCTGATGATGTATGCCGTGATGTTTACAACTATGTTTTGTGGAACCCTAGTATAAGAAAGTATGATACTTCCTAAGCCCACTGTTATGTCTTCAACACACGGTAAGCATGAGGCTTCCGTTGGTCTGGGTTATGATGTTATTAATAATGACTATAAGGTTGTGAGAGTGACATTTCTTATGGATATACCTGGTAATGGCTTCAGGACTTTAGTTCAGTACAATTCACTAGCCACAGGCTCTTGGGGCATGCTTCGGGTTCTTCCTCCATGTGTGGTGAATGCCACCAGGGGACAGGTTTTAGTCAATGGGGCACTGCCGTTGGACCGATGCTCATAAAATGAAATTCATGGTTATGGGATTTGATGTGGGAAACCTGAATGCCTTATTGGAGTTCAAGTTGGGTGCTACAGGAGATAGAAAACCCATTGGTCTGTTTGTGAGGTGTGACACTGAGACTGATAGCTATCTTGATATATGGGTGATGAAGGAGTATTTGGTTCAGAAGTCGTGGACCAAATTGATGATTCTCACTCCACAAGGTCCGGAAAGAAGTTTGCCCAAGCCAATTTGTTTTAGGAGGAGTGGTCATGAAGTGGTGTTGCAACTTGAAGATGACCGTGGATTGGTTTCACTTGACATTGTGAGCAAACAGTTCAAAGGTCTCGGGATTTCTGCAGGTCTGGTTTGTTCTGTTGACTCGTATGAAGAGAGCCTTGTCTTGCTTGACAGGAAAGATGCAATTTCTTACTAAGGGGAAATAATAGGTAAGGTGATAAAAAGTTATAGAACTTGCTTCCTGTTTAAATGCATTTGCAGCCAAGTTTATCTGACATATGATTACTGAAGTTGAGCTCAAGTGTTTATTTTTTTCCTTTGTATACCGTTGCTCTGTTCTTAGTTTAATGGGTGTTTTGCTGTCAGCTTGCTTTTGACATTGTTTATATACTGTAAGTTGCTGTCTTAGTGATTGTATTTCCTGCTTATGTCTGAAAACACAACTTTGTAGTTTGTACTAGCTTAATAGGAATGATGTGATCCTTGTATCCTACTATGTTAAACAAGCTCAGGGAAAAAAAAACAAAATTAGGAAGACAAGTTGTTAAAGGTGAAATAGTAGTATAGATTGTTCTGCTACTCCTGTTATAAGTGCTTGTAGATTTGTGTTTTATGTAGCATTAGCGTGGTATTACCTTATACAGTGGACTGGTCTCTGTGGAGCTAGTGATGCTACTAAAGTGTACTTGATAGGACGATATTATTACGTGTTCAGCTAAAAGTCTAGAGCTGTGAAACTGTTCCCGCAATGTATGCTTTAATCAATTTAGCTATGATTTATATTTCATTATTTCCATTTTGATAGGAATCCGTATAACATAACCTGATGAAATGAGCACTAGACCATAAAGGATATGGTGATACTTTGAAATACCGCAGCATGAAACACTGAAAGTAGGACATGGGTGTGGAATAACTTATAGCTCTAATATCTGCAGATTTTGATTCATTTTTGATATCTAGATTTTATGTACTTGATTTCTTTTTTCTTGTTTTTGTTGGTGTGGTCAAAGTATCTCCAAGTTACCTTACAGGCTTCATGCTTTGAAAATCTTTGTCAACTATTCATTCTATATATGCCCTCGAACCGTAAAGTGCACAAGTTATCTGACTGGAATCTTTCATGCCAGTGTACGTAAGTGGACTCAAAGTATGCTACAAGTGTATGTAAGAACCATTGAAACTTTGAATGGTTGCATTCAACATCATTGTTAGACTCTCCTCGTTCTTTGTGTATCGGATAGTATGCTGCTGAAGCACATATGTCAAGTTGTTAACAAGTTAACATCGTTGAATTCTATAATTTGCAGGTGGAATATTTGTTCAATGAGTTTCAAGTCTGCTTTCTGTTGCTCTGAAGTCGATGAAACTGCTAGATGGATTTCGGCATGGATATCTCTGTCTAACATCAGACTTCCTGAAGTCACTATCTACTATCTAATATTTGTTGTGGTATTTGCGTGTAATGTGAATTTGCTATCCTGGGTTATGAAGGATTATATTGCTTTTGGTTGGAAAGAAACATTTTACTGATTTTAGTGTGCTGCACATGTGTGTGATGTTTATCTTTCGCCTTAGATACAGTTGTCAGCATAGTTCATCAACAGAAGCATATATTTGAATGAAATAATTGATTGTCTTCATTATCTATCTAATAGTTCAAACAAATGATCCCTATTTGGGTTGGAGATGTGCCTAATTGTTGCTTTGAAATACTGTTGCCAGTTCGGATACAGGTGACGGCAGCTGCTGAAGTGGATGCAGCAAACTGTTTGCACCCATCCACTTCTAAAACTTCAAATTATATTTTTTAAGTCTTAAGCAAATGAAACCAAATACCCAACAACTTTGTTCATACTATACACATTTCTTTGGGTTGGTTTTGATTTCACAAGGCAACGGAAATTTACCTTGTATATGCCAGTGTTAGATGACTAAAATCCTCGATCTCAGAAGTAAACTGGAACAAATATATTATTTACTCTTTTAGGTTACATGGAACGTTAAAATCTGAATACAGTAAGATTAAACAATAAGGTAATGCTATTAACACACCGTATTTTGTTTTTCATATACCTCATGCATTTTCATAACACTACACATTTAATTATATTTACGAAATTACCCCTTAAAGTTGTTTTATGATTGGTTCACATGTGTAAATAACAAAATAAGGTGTGTTAATAGCATCATCCAAACAATATCATCCTTAATAGACTACTTTTATGGTCTTCACTTTTTGACCCTTTAGTGTCAATGCACATAGAAAACCTTTTATTTTACTCCGGAAGTTTAGCATCTTATATGTTGTTATACATATGATTTAGTAATGAGAAATTTTATTAACACATCTATTTTTTTAATACACATCCCTTAAAAAAAAATTAGATTTTTTTCCTCATAATGCCTCTTTTAGCCTTTTCAGTATCTTTTTATCTTTGCAAGTTAAACCTTTAATATATCATTTTGAAAATTGTCATGTGATTTACAGTTTATTTTTTTCCGAAGGTTTTGTTTTTTTGTTTTTGATCTCTTGTTTCAAAGCATCCTTGTGTAACTCAATGATCCAGACACTACATATTTTTCTGATCTCTTGTTTCAAAGCATCCTAGCTTGTGTAATCTTACGTAACTTATAAGTTCAACTTTATTGGTGTGTACTATCTATGAAACAATTCATCTGCGTTTTCATTATACACATCTATTAAACAATTATTGTATACCATAGGAATGAGATCATTGAGGTTTGATTAATTAAAGTCAAGAAGATCATATTGTCCAGTTTGTTCAATTTGATAAACATAATATTGAAGAATCATTCAAGAAAGAATGAGGTTTGGAACGGTTGCAACCCGTCTCCCTCTCCCACTCTCGATATGTATACACACTATGCAAGTCCTACCCATCTTCTTGATATGTAAAGATTTCAAATTTTTACAGAAAAATGGAGTGTGTATCTAACAAATGAAGATGTGAATAAAATTACTTTTTTTTTTATTTGTTTGGTTTTATTTTTGATCATCTTCATCAAAAGGTAAAATTGTATTAAAAAAGGTTTCAAAAAATGGGGGTGTGTATTGATAACTTTGGTATGTGTGAATAAAATTTTTCTTTAATAATAAAAAAAAAAAAAGGAATATAGAGTTCTTCCAAGTCCTAAAGATGTTCCGTTATGTTTTAGACTTATAAATGCATTTTTTATTGTGACTCCAATTGTCTTTCACGCGATATATCTCAGTTGAAAATTAATATGTCTGGTAATTAAAGGCCTCGTAAACCAATAACAATCATTTCACAAGAGTTTTCAATGTATCGACAACATGAACCGATAACATACACCACCGGTACATGGAAGAATTTTCTACATTTCTCGGTTAGTAAATAAAAATAACAAAAGAAAAGACAAATTAATTGCATCCCACTTTCAAGGGGGTAAACTAAAAGAAAAATTATCCGACGACGGTAAAACAATATTCACCGCTCAAATTGGGGGGAAGCTTTCGGCTTTTTGAACAACTCCATCACTTCAGTTCAGAGAGTTTCACCCCCAAAATCCCAAATTCAATTCCTCTTCTTCTCTCTAGGGTTCCTCCCACTCCGACGCCTCCTTCTCACTCCGCCGCCGCAGTCGATCTGCACCACTCTCCCGCGGCGTCGCCGGAATCCTACGAAGGTACAGACCCCTCTCAATCCCAGCCTCCGTCTCTGAATTTCGTTCCGCCATGAACGACCTGGAAATTGCTGCAATTGAATCGGAATCTGAGGAAAGATTTGAATATTTCCCTCAAGAAATCATATTGAATATCCTGATTAGATTACCCATCAAGTCTTTGACCAAATCTGTCTGCGAGTCTTGGAAATCTTTGATTCAAAACCCTAGCTTTATTGATTCACATCATAGCCCTAGAATCAGTTGTGATAAGCAGAGTGGAACTCATCTCCTACTAGTCCACAGTGTTTTTAGTAAAAGATTTTGCAGATTTATTCGATAGAGATTTCGTTATATGTGAAAGGGAAGACCTTTACTCTTTGTATTTTGATAACCATGCTTTTGATGAGTACTGCAAGATTGAATTGCCTAGTGGTCTTGAGGAAATTATGCTTAATTCGTGGTACCGTGTGGTCGGTACTTGTAATGGTTTGGTGTGCCTTGTGGATGATTTGGGGTGTCATGGTTACAACTTGATCATTTGGAATCCTTGAATAAGAAAGTTTGTGACCCTTCCTGAGCCTCCTTCTGTGCTGCGCGGTGGGTGTGAAGTCTCTGTAGGTTTTGGTTATGATGCCGTGGGGAATGATTATAAGGTTGTGAGACCTGTCACGCTTTCGGATCAATGTCAGAATTTCCATGAATGGCCAACTCTATTTCAGGTCTATTCACTAGTCACAGGCTCATGGAGCAGGCTTCGTTCTGATCTTCCTCCGTGTCAAGTGTTGGGCTGCCAATCCCAGGCTTTTGTAAATGGGGCATTTCACTGGTGTGCAATCCGCCAGACAAATGATGCTTTCAACTATTTTGTTTTGGCATTTGATTTGGGAAGTGAGCTATTTCGAGAGATCATGTTTCCAAAGAGTTTGAAATGGGATCCGTCGGTGGCATTGCGAATATCTGTTTCTAGAGATGGGAAATCCATTGCTGTCTTCACTGATTGGCACAAGAGTCATACCGATTATTTTCTGGATATATGGGTGATGAAAGAGTACTGCATGGAGAAGTCATGGAACAAAATGATGATTATCAGTAGTGCAGAAGTTCCACAAAGAAATTTACCCAAGGCATTGTGTTTCAGGAAGATAGGTGAATTGTTGGTTCTTGAAGATATATGAATTAGTTTCACTTGACCTTGTGAGCAGAAAATTTAAAAGACTTGGGGTTTATGGAGGTCAGTATTGCTCTGTTGACTGTTATGAAGAGAGCCTTGTATTACTTGACAGGAACTATGGTGTTTCTTACTGAGGGAAAAAGAGTTTGGCAATTGTGTATACTTTAGGTCTCATATGGGGTTTACTATGGTGTTTCTTACTGAGGGAAAAAATAGTTCGGCAATTGTGTATACTTTAGGGGTCCTATGGTGTTTAGTTTCTTGTCCAAATGTACATGCCCCAAATTCTGTTTGACCTTTGAACATTGAATTTTATGACATCAATAAAGTATGATTTTCTGTATGCTGATGAATGACCAATAATGATACATTTCCTTTGCTGTGCAGTTTAGCAGTTTTGGTTCTATAGTTAGCTTTTGTTGTCAACTTAATGTTGGTAATGCTTTGCTCTTCTATTTTTTTTCTTCTCATTACTTGTCTTAAATTATTGTCTTTCCTGCTTGTGTTGTCTCATAAGACAAGCTTCTTACAAAATTGAACTCCGTTTTGCTGTGAATTATATTGAAAACAATAAACTATGTCTTGTTTTGTAATATTCTTGACTGCATCTCCATGGTTTTTATTGTCGTCGAAGTATCTCCATGTCACATGCCTTGGAAATCTTGAGCAAATTTCCAGGAATTCATTTTAATTGACCTTGTGAACAAACAGTTCAAAAATCTTCGGATTTGTGAGAGTCAGGTATGCTCTGTTGACTATTACTTAAAGAGCATCGTCTTGCAGCAGGGAAGATGCAGCTTGTTGCTGAGGGCAAGAATGAGTATGCTGATACGCATAGCACTTGCTACCTCTGTTTTATGTTCTCATCTAGCGTAATAGTTCAAATTGATAAGTGGCTATATGACCTGTACTTTAGCACAGAGTTTGATATTCTTTGTGCTGATTGATTTGGTACCTTATTTTCCTTGCAGTTGCAATTGGTTTGTTCTTTGTTTGCTCGGTGTTTCACTATCAAGTAGCTGTTTATTACGTTACAAGATTAATTTCCTGTATTAGTATTTTTCTTTCTTGATTTTAAACTTTACTTCAATGATCTGAGAATTTTTTCATATAAGAGAGCAAACAGAAAAGAATAATTATAGAAGGCGAAAGGTGTTTTGGGGGCAGAAGGGAGTCAGGGGACCATGCATGAAGCAAAAGACCCTCCATACATAAAAAAGAAAAGAAAAAGAAACTGGCGGAAAGCCAAATGGGAAAAAAGGTTCCATGAAAGTTTGTCTAAGTTTTCCTGTAACTCTTGATGCTGTTATAGTTTGATCAGAACATGCTTTTATTTTCTGTTGCAGTTGAAGTTCAGAAGTGTACAGTAGTTCATGAAATGGATATATAGTTTTCAAATTTAGCGTTGTATACAGTAGAGTTATCTGGTTATGCCTTCTAACCCTTGATGCAAAGCATGAAACGGAAGTTTCATTTGCATTCCCATCGAAGTAATATAAAAAGTTCTTAATCTACTTATCGATGTCACCTGCATAATAGGTTTCACTGACTTGATATAGTGGCTTTTTAGTTTCATAGTCAACTGCTGCATATTCAGGATGTGTCATGGTGGTAACTTCATCCTTTCCCAACCAGGTTAGCTGATCACATTATGTGCCAGCTTCTGATGGCTGCTAGCTAATTGCTACTTAAAAATATTATAACCGGCACAAGCATGATTTCTTAATTTCCATTTTCAACTCCCCATCATCATCATAATAAAAACTGATGACAAAGTAATGGATATAACTTGTCACTCTTATATATTTGTGCATATATTCTTAACTGATATCAATTTCATCATATTTTCTTTACCTCCATGTTTTGCATTACATGCCTCTCAAATCTAGCAGCAGGCTTTTAATATGAGTCTATTAGGTCTAATATTTGACCTGCATACTCTTTCTAAATTCTAATGCAGGGAGATATCAGGGAGTAAATGACTGTAAGCTAAATGTGATAATTCAAGCATCAGTCAGGTTCTCTCATGTGTGCTTGCATGTTAAAGTTACTCAGCTGCATCCGCATATGCCTATATCGTTGTAATGTCGAATGGAGTCTGGCATGGAGAATGCGTTGGAATTTTGTTTTTCCATGTCTTTTTGATAATGCCGGAAGTTGTCTTTGCTACTCAAGAAACTTTCATTCTTATGCTTTTTGCCTTTTCCAATTTCTATTGACAGATGTTTAAGACCTGTAATTTTTATGATACTGAACAAGTAAACTGATTTGTGGACAGATGTTTAAGACGTACATCCGTAATTTTTATGAAATACTGAACAAGAATTTCAGCTTTCAGTTAATGACCAGTGACATTTAAATGAAATTCATAGTATTAATGCATTCTATTTTCTGTTGCAGATGAGGAACAATGAAATTGAATTAAAGTTCTCAAATTCAAATCGTATTTCTTATCAGTCTATTGTATATTCATGCGAAGGAGACAGAATTTTCTTTTGAACGAGGGCTGGAACCCAGTCTAGCTGGGGGGTTTGGCCCTCACACCCATTTTCTATTAGTTGAAAATACAATGGGGGGGACTTAAGCCTTACCCCATGAAATTTACATGAATCGATTCTCTTAGAGATCGATGTAAAACTAAAATTCTAAGTTATACCCAAAATCTGAATAAGCAGCATTCGAGTCTCCCACTTCTACGGTAGTTGGCAGCTCATCATTCAACAGACTTTCCATGAAAGACATAGACCAGCTTTCACCAACAATAGCATCACCCCCGTTTCCTCCATACAAATCGACTTCCCCTAGGGCTTCAGCTCCCATTTGCTGCACCATATTTTCGGCTTGGTCAAAGCCAATGTCACCAACAATTTCATTAGCTGAAAATGTTGGTACCTGACATTGTTGCCCCAAGTTTTCCTCCCTTGGTTGAGGACCTTGAGGTTCAGCTTCGAGTTGTTGCTGCCCACATTTCTCAAACACTTGCATAGCATCAACTGGTTCTTCTTCTAATGGTATTTGTCCTCCTTGGAAGAATTCTCCGCTGAACAATTGTTGTAGTTCAGCCTCGTCCAACATCGGTGGTGTAAGCAGTCCCATATTATCATCCAAGAAAAGTGGTTCACCTTCTAATGGTACGGGTACTGCGCCTGCTTCTTGTCCATATCCCGATGATGGTTCTGGCTGCAAGAATTGTTGGTCGCTTACCAAGAATTGTTCTTGTTCATCTTGCATCGATGGCAGACGTTGTCGTTTCTCTTGCGGCATCATCATCGGTTCAGAATTGTTGTTATCTCCATCATCATCCACCACATAATCTTCAACCATCTCATTTTCTTCTTGCCTTTTCCTCTTCTTTTCGGGAAGCACATCATTCTTCCTAAGTAAACAAAGAACGTATTCGTTCTTGTTTACTTTTTCGTGCAAGATCTGCGACTCATCAAGCTCGTACTCGTACATGATCCAACGTCCATGATGGACAGAGCCCTCGTTCTTGTAGGTGTAGGTCTTCTTGGAACCAAGAACAGTAGACGTTGGCTTCTGATTCTGATCGACCAGAAATACCTTCTTGGCTCCGTTTTGGCCTTTCCACGTACCACGATTCCCAACGGTTCGACTTGCCCGTGAGCTTCTTGCAGTCTTCTTCTTCTTTTGGGTGAAGAAGTAAAGATCTTTGTTCCTCCTCAAGTCGTTGGCCTTTTCTCTTTCGAATCTTTCCCATATCTTCCAAGGATCTTCGTCACCGTAGAGATCAAACTCGCAGATGACGTCTTCGTTGCCTGGAACTTTCTTCCCGTTCACCTTAGGCTCAAGGTAGAACATAAGTAGCTCATCTTCCATGGGGCAAAACCTTTGCCCTGGAAGAAGCTTAAGACCAGACTCCATGAATGAAAGAATTGATCGTTGTTGGTGAAAGAATGGTTTCGGGAGGGATGTGCTAGGGTTTGGGAAGACTGCGGCTAGCGTGTTTTAGAAACAATCGTTACTATCTAGGGCTTGGGAGCGAGGATGGATATATAGAAACTACTTGCGTACAAAGGAAGCAGAACCGGGAACCGGCTTCCTAGGTTACACATGCATGATTAAGTGGACGAATTAGATTTGTCTAACTATAGATCTTTGATTTTACATTTCTTGATCATGAAGTAATCACATTTTTAGGGCTGAAAAACGCTCTCCTAGCCTTTTCAGGATCATTTTGTACAGTTGTACTTCGTTCTTGATCGATATTATTGGGGTCAGGCTAGAGGTAGTTACACCTACAATAATGTACTCCCTCGATCAAGTCCATATCTTACGACGACCAAAGTTTGTATTTTACCATAAGAAAGTTAGCCATTACCATAAGAAAGTTAGCAATTAGATAACGGTTCTGCACCGTTATCTGAAAAAAAAAAAATATTTTCGTTGTCTAGGTGAGTGTTGTCTTTTCATGATGCACTCTACAACAATACACCACCGTTGTTGCACATAATTAAGTACAAGGGATTTTAGTCATAAATCGTTGTACATATACTTAGCACATACCGTTAGCTCTAAATACACCGTTGTGTATGAACTTTTTCAACAACAGATTTTACTTAGAAATCGTTGTGGAAAAATAATATGCACATTATTTTTGGCCTTTAACAAGTTTCAAACACAACAGTTCTCACCTAAAAATGTTGTCTTCAAGGACTATATACACTGGTTTTTACTTGAAAAATGTTGTCCAAGTTCATTCCACAACAGTTTCTCATCAAAAACATTGTCTTTAAGAAATAAGTACATCACTTCCTAAACTAACAACGTTGTCGGTGACGATGAAGATAGTAAATTACAATGACTTTTAGAATGAATCTATTGTCTACAATTTCAAGATACAACCAATTTTTTCAACCAGGATCTAGTACATCAATATAATCCAGAAAACTGAAATCAAAATGCAATATATTAATGTATAGAGATAATGTCACATCTCGGTTCTTAAATTAAATTACGGTCATTTATTATTACTTTGATATTTTACCGTGTTGAGCAACCGTTTACCGTTAATGACCCTAGAGTTGACTTTTTATGGGAAAGTTATTTTGGAAAAATTTCTTTAAGGAAGTTGTAGAGAACGTTAATACGAGTTCATAGACAGGCAATACGTTAAAATCGGAGTTAGCATGGAAACATTATCAACTAAAAGGGTAAATTTTGAGTTGGTAAAAAGGGGGTAAAAATTTACTGGGTTTATTTGTTGGGGTTTTAAGTTGGACCGGGTGTGCGGTAGCCCAACACCTGCACTCACTTTCTTTCTCTCTCCCTCTATCTTCTCTGTCTCCCTCCCATGAACTTCTCCCGACCCGCCGGAGACCCAGCCTCCGTCCGCCGCCGTCCGGCCACCAGAGACCGCCAGACCGGTCCCGTTCAGACCCCCGCCACCTCCTCTCTCTTCCTGGGCAAGCGTTCGAGCCTGCACTACAAGAGAAAACCCTTTTAGAGACAAAACTATTTGTGACAAACCTATATTTTGTCTCTTAAACCTTCAATAGAGACCAAATAACATTGTCGCTAAGTTTTTGTCTCGTGGATTAACTAGGCAAGTTAAAAGCCAATTAAACAAGTTTTGGCGGATAAAAAAGAAAAGCCCGCGGTCACTCAAAAACAAAAAAAAAGGCACTCATCACGTCTCCCTCAACCGTTGCAGCCTGCTCTTTGACGACTCAAACACTCAATCTCGAATGCCACCAATCTTTCTTTTCGTTGTTATTGATTTTTCATGTTGCAGTGATCATCAGTTGTCTCCTATCCTCTCTCATGCTCATCGATTGTATTGATCTCCGATTGTAATATGATATTTTGCGAATTTGATTTGATTTGGGTGGATTTCGTTTGGGTCTTTTTAATTTTGATTTGGTTTGGGTTTTCAGGATTTGTTACACTATTGTGATTCGCGATTCGTCGGCGAGTTTGTGCGCTCTAATCGGTAAATTATTCTCTTAAATCTTCCTTTGAACTTGCATGAAATTTAGGGAAACGATTGTTTGTACTGTATGCTGCTTCAAATTGGTATTAACTTAAACCCATCTGAATCGAATGCTCTGTTTATTTTACGCCAATTTCATTTCTCAGTCAATTTCATCTCAGCTGCTCAAATTTGAAAGCAATTTCTCACCCTTCATGTTTGACGTCCCAACTCACCTTAACCAAAGATTGCAAAGAACCAATCTCTCTAATTTGACTCGAATCTCGAGCTCCATTTCTGTCTTGGGGTACTGGTTTTGTAGCTGAAGAAAGACCAGGATCGGGAAAGATGAGATTTTGGAAGTGGGTTTTTGCTTGGTTTGTTTGTGTGTCTTTGGTTGTTGAGATTGGTTATGGGGAGCAAGCTCGAACTAAGAGGATTTCAGGTAGGGAAAACTGTAAAGACTTCACTTTTAGATGATTCTCTTTCTGTTCTCTTTCTGGGTTTTTACTGTTTTTATGTATTTGTGGAAACTTGTATTGCCATATTGGGTTTGATTGCTTGAAGAAGGGATGCTTTTGGGATCGTCATAGGTTTTGGGATCTGCTATCTTAATTAGTTCATCAGACATATGCGTGTTGGGTGTTAATTAGCTTTTCATGTTATCTATTTTGACAATAACTATGTTGGTCTTGACATGACTGGTATTTTATTCAAAGAGTGATGCTTGGTATTTCCAGATACTTAAAAGCTTGAAATTTGATGTTAAAATGGCCTAATGGCCGAGGAGCATCTGTAGTAATGCGGGTTTACTTGAATGGAATTAGAGCTCCAGAAAGCTAGCAAATGCATAATGTCATTGTTTAACTGAAATGACCTGAAGACAACTACATTTTTTTATAGCTAGCTATTAACTAGGAGCGTGTGCCCCCTTATCTTTCTCTACTACAGCTGCAATTTGTTCTTGTTCTTGGTTTTGTTAGCTAGCTGAGTTCTAATTTTCAGTATGTTCTTGCTTTTGTTTTGATTTATTTTCAGGTTTTGCTGAGCTCACTTCAATCCAAAAATTGCTTTAGTAAATATACAAAAAGTGTCCATGTATTCTCTAACTTTCCAGGTAGTCTATTCTATTTTCCTTTTTATTTTCTTCATGGTTTATGGGATATAGGACCAGACTTGAAACATGATGGTAACAATAAGACACATGTATATAACATAATAGAAAAGAGTATTATATGATTTTGGATATATAAAGTGTTAATTAAATTAGAAGAAGAATTATGTTGCTAATATCGATCAAGAGGCAAGCACATAAACCATTGTTATAATTCTTTGCTGCTCTGTATCAGAATTATTAGACTATGCAATATGCTTTTAATTAAATCCATGTGATACTAATGTCGGTGTGTATGTATATAAATATATTATTAATAATTGACATCTTCTCTTCTCTTTTCTTTTTTGGTTAAATGACAAGTTTTCTTCTTAAATGATCATGTTAAGGATGTTTAAAGCAACACTGAGAAACACCAATGAAAACAAAAGGCGTGCCATCCACCAACACGTTCCATATCATGCCTTCATCCTCTACCATTGGTACAACCGTCATAGCTCACTCAAACTAGAGAGAGCCAATTTGCAGGTAAGTATTCACTTTGTTCATGTTCTCTTTGTTAACTTCTGTTCTAGTTTAGTAGGTGTTGTCTAAGGTTTATGATTTTAAGTGAAGCACTCGATTTGAATGGATTTTAAATGGAGGCTCAATCAAATGAGTCGCACAAGTATTGGAAGGCATGTAATACTTATCTCAGCTCATATCTTGGTCTTTGAAAATATTATTGGAGTGATCATAGATATGGCTCACATTTCATATATGTTAAAAAAATGATTTTGTTTTAGCAGATTTTGGAAGACTTGATCTTATTGGAGGCCTCTAAGCAACAAGCTTCCATCATGAAAAATTGCCTTGATTCTCAACAAGAGAAGTTATGTGGACAAGGTAAGCTAGGTGCGGTGCTTTCTTCAAAAATTCAGTATGTGCTTCTCTGTTTCAGTTTTTGGTTTGTTTGCTTCTTTCTTTTAAGGGTTTGAAGAAGTTAAAAAACAATGTGACCACTACGTTAGCAGTGGTAGTGAACTGGTAATTAATTATTTAATTTATGGCTTATGTTCTTCTGCTTGCTTGCTAAAGCAATTGTAGGAAACAAATGAAATACAAGTTCTTATTTTATAGCTACAAAGAACCTGTTATTGAACTTGTGCACATCAAATCAGGGTTTACATTTTAATGAACAGGGTTTATAGCTTGTCTTATAGCTATAAAGAACTTGTTATTCCTCGCAATTGTTTTGAACAGGGTGTTTTTTTAATGATACTTCTGATTTCTTTGCAGTTACTTGAAAAGGGGGTGAAGGGGAACAGTTGAGACACAACAGTATCCTTGATGAAGAAGCTGGTTCATGCGAGGGAAAAATGAGTTCGTTGTCCAGATGTGTGGGAAAAGAGGGAGATGAAGTTTGTTTAGAATTGTGTTGTTACTAGTTGAATGTTGTTTTTATCATGATGGATACAATGTAAATTCTTAATTTTTTATCAATGAAAGTAGTACAATTCTGCTCTTTGGATCTGAATTTTTTTTTTTTGGTTCGTAATTGGTTATTGAATTTGATTATGTATCACTTATTAAGGTCTATAAAAATAAAATAAAATAAAAATTGAAAAAAAAAAAATCAGATTTAACCCAGGCTTCGCGCCATATGATGAATTTCTGGGAATGTTAGAAGGTATTGGTGACATAGATAGTGGGACTTTGAGACAAACAAGTTTTCGTCTATAATCCCTTTGAGTGACAAAATGTATGGTTTGTCACCAATGAGAATCTGTCACATAGTATTAGAGACGAAATTGGTGACGAAATGATTTTGTCACCCATACCAATGGGTGACAATTTTTTGTGAATAGAAGACAAAAGAAGTTTGTCACTAAAAGGGTTTTCTCTTGTAGTGCTGTGACGCCGCCGGAGAGGAGAAAACCCGCCGGAGACGCCGACTACCCCTTCGCCGGAGTTCTCTCCTCCGGCCACCATATGTCGGGATTTTTGGCTCATCTTGTAGCCCTCATCAAGGTGAGTAATTCCTCAAAAGGAATCGGTCTAATTCGATCTTGTTAATGAGAAATGTATAATTGAAGTTCTATGGCTCAATTTAAGGTTTTGATTCGATTAACCTAATTAGGTTTGGAAATGGTTTTTGTGCTAGTTAAGGAAGTTGTTATGCGGGTTAAGATGAGTTTTGTGCAAAAATTTGAGAAGCATTGGAGGTCACCCGAGTACGGCTGTCGGCCGCCGCCCCTTAGGGGCAGTTTTTCATGTTTCTGGGTTTGTTTTCAGGAGAGGAGTTTAATGAAGTATAGTTTGAAATTTTTAGAGGGGTTTTGATAAGGTTTGGGATTTTTCAATGGTTAAGAATTGTGGCGGTTATTAGATTGGAATTTCGGCAGTTGGTTTAGCAAGTTTTAAATTCTAAAAAAGTTAAATTATGGCTTTTGGTAAATGCGGAGTATTGTGAGCCTTATTAGATTAAAAGTGGAGAAGTTGGGCAATAGAGATGAAATTATAGGCTTTCTTTTTATTTCGAAAATTTTATTAAAGTATTATCCTAGTTTGGAGGCTTAATAATTATTTATTGTTTAGGACGTGAGGAGGATCATTTGGAGGAAGCCTCGGGTCGTCGGCAGGCATAGCCGAGCACTGTGAGTGGACCTTTGATTTGAATGTCATGCATGCACTAGAGTTTATTAAATTTTCAAATGCATATTGGAGATTTATTATTTTCTTGGAGTAATGAGTTCGATTTATTTTTCGGAAACTCTCTTGAGCATTTTATTTGACATGTGGGACATGTCAAGTGATTTATTTTATTACGCAATATTCCTAGGTACAGTTGGGAATTGTATTGAGTTCAATGGATTTTATATTATTTTTGGGGAAGTGACATTCTTGATATTTGTTATTTTACTTCACCATAAAAGGGTTAATATATATTCATTATTGCTAGCTAATCATTATTAGCGGCTACTCACCATAGGTGAGTAGGGCGCTTAGCGTGGGACGCTACTATAGCCTAGGAGGCAACTGATCAGTATTTATATTATATTTTAGCTAGCATTATTAGCGGCTACTCACCATAGGTGAGTATGGCGCTTAGCGTGGGACGCTATTATAGCCTGGGAGGCTCATTGTTATGGTGAAACCTCTTCCCAATTTTTATTGATTTATTGAGAACCAATGGGATTGGTTCATTACTTTTATCTATAATTAATTTCGGAAAGATTTCCGAGAGCGGCATGCATAAATATTTTCTCAATGGAAAATATGGGAAAAACATAAATTTTGATTTCAAGGCTCTATCATTAAGTCAGTATTTTTATTATTTATTTTTATCCACTCACTCTAACATTTTAAATGCTTCTCCCCTGGGCCTGTCGTTTTAAATGCCCAGTCTGCAAAGTTCTGTTCGGCGAGGGTAGGAGGCGAGTCATATTTCCCACCTCATCCAGTTTTCTCTCGTAGGTTACTAGTTTGACCTACTTGTATATTGTCTCTTTCCTAGTAGTTGCTCTGATAACCATGGAATGTTTTAAATGATATTATTGAGGTTGTGTGTGTTAAGAGCTTGTGACTCTATTTAGGAGTGCTGAAAAAGAATTATTTTGGTTTATTTGTATGAAAGATTAAATTCATGAAATTATTTTGAATTATTATTTTAGTTGAGGTGGTGGATGATTATTTGGGGGAGCGGATGGCTCCAGAAGATGTGGATTAGATTGATTAAAAGTGTTTGGGTTTTTGGTGAGTTTTCTTTCAGGTATGGTTACCCATTTTCAAGAGAGGTTATGCCAAAAATTTGGTAAAATTTCCCCTGAAATGGATCCCGCAGGGTTTATTCCGGATTTCATATGGAAATCCGGAAATCCGGAGTAGATCCTGACAGATAACCTACTTAAAGCAATCACATTGAGCAATTGTAACATGAGGTTCTGATCTTTCATTATATTTGGTTCTAACAAAAGCATATGATAATTTTACACAAACAACAATATTCTACTGCCAGATACAAATATTATTAATCAAAATCATGTGCTAGGTAAAGGAGCTTTCTACATCCGACTTATAATGAATTCAGGAAATGCCATACATGTGGGTCATCAATTGAACCTGCAATATCCTGCCACAGATGCAGAAACCATGATCAAAATTTCTGGGCAATAAATTTGCAATAAATTTCTGGGCAATTCGTTCGCTATTCTTGAATAGTATGTGTAACCTTATGGGATTCAACAACAATGGTAAGACTAAAAGCCAATAGTGAAAGAAGATAAATAGAAACACGTAATTCATCAATAGACAAGTTTTTGGCCAAAACCTATAATCCCACCAATAGTAAACTCTGCAATCAAGCAACTTAGGGGTCGTTTGGTACACAGAACTGTCTAAGACAGGCTTATTTTTTATAATAGTCCTGGACTGTCTAAGCTTGGCTAATTCTACAATAACCCTAACCCATGTTTGGTACTGCTTGGGACTAAAGAGCAAAATAAGCACAATAGTCATGTCCCATGTTTGATGATGTACTGGACTAAATTAAAACTGAAAACCACAATTCCTTGAACAAAATGAATCACAATTCCTTGAATAAATAGTTTACACATCAACAAGTCCACCAGATAATACAACAACCAAAAGTGAACTCCCAATTAGCATCCCATAAGCTAATAAAGTATCAAACATGAATGCTAATCTAACAATTACAAAATGAGTTCATCTAGAAAATGGTCGCTTGTCAAACATGTGTTAAGGCAGCAACTCCCTCTAAACGCATATAAAGTCAGCAGCTAGTTAGATCCCCTAGCACTTTCACCAAGCAGATTTTCCACATATACTTTCCTCATATCATCATCTAAGGACATGAACAAAGAGATATTTTGGGGCTTTTCCAAAATCATTTTCATTACCTCAATTTGGTCTAGAGGAGAAAGTCCCATATTCTTGAGTTTCTTAGCAATATCAGATCTGTCTTCATTACCTTTCACTATGGCATCAGTCACCATTTGCATTCTTTTTCCAGATTCTTCAAACATCCTATCCAATGCAAAAATGATTCTATCTTCATCATTTCTTTTCCTCTTTTTTTGACTGACCTGAGAGTGTTGGCTGCCTTCTTTGCTTACTGACATGGGACTTATGTCATTCTCAAGATCAACCTCATCTTCATTGTTGCTCTGCTCCTCCACCATATCAGCAGGGACCTCAGCTGCATTTCCGTTAGCACGGTCATTCCCAAAGATGTTAGCTAGCCTCTCAAACATGGGATAAGATTTGTTTCTCCAGCCTTTTGCCTTTTTGTTGTGCTATGACATAGAAAGATAAAGGAAACCAGTAAGATTTAAATCCAGATTCATGAAGCTCAAAATGAATTTGTAACCTCAAAACAAAACTAAAGTATTTACATCATTACCTGCACATACATGTCCCATACTTCATTACTATCAACTTCCACACACTTTTTAACGTCATTCCATGCAAATCCACTCTTGTTTATCATGTCATAGATGATGCTATAATCCTTTTTGAGTTTCTTCAACTTTGACTCAATATGTGGACTTGCTTTCAGATTGGAATTAGGACATGTATCATTCAAAGCATGCTCTATTTTTGTTAACGTACCAGATTTGAAACTTCCAGTGTCGCAGCGTTGTCCACCAGCAACAATACTATCAAGTATATTCAACAAAGATTCTTCCTCAAAACTGCTCCATATACGCCTTTGCTTCCCTTGTTCAGAATTTTCATCACCAGCTTCCATTTTCTATAAAACAGAGCAACAACGGTCAAATAAATCAAGTGAAACTCATCAACAATGGTCAGCATTATAGAATAAAGGAAACATTCTGAAAATGTCCAAATCTGTCTCAATTTGTATATAGAATATGACCTTCACCTCAACAACTAAAATGTCCTTGTAATTATAAAACAAGTAAAACAACTAACAACAATAAAACTAAATGACAGCAGCAAAATACAATGTTTTTGTTAAATGACATAAGCAAAGTACATAACTTCAAAGTAAAATGTTCTTGTTAAATGACATAAGCAAAGTACACAACAACAAAGTACATAACTTCAAATCACATTGTTCTTGTTAAATGACATAAGCAAAGTACACAACAACAAATCAAACGCAGAACACAGCTCAAACTGCCATCTAAGGCCTTGAAGATCTTGTTTCCCGGTCATTCCCTAGTAGATCTTACATTCCTTGCAGTTGTAGCCCTCGCAGCTCTTCTGGCCCTTGTAGTAATTTCTACAACCTCAGCAGCTCTTCTTCCCCTCCACTCATTAAACATCTGTAAAGCTAAGTCATTCCTCCAAGTAGTCCATTGATCAGATGAATCAACGGTGCCAACCACATCTGTCACGGCCCGACTCTTAAATTTTACCTTAATTACTAGCATTGTGGTAATAAGAATTGTACCGTCTTCGTCATTGATTTTAGAGTCCTAAAGTCCCTAGAGGTGTTTTGAGGGACAAATATTTCGAAAGAATTATTCGTAGGAAGAAAATGTGACGACGGTAAAAATGGTAAATTTTAGCTAGTAAAAGGTAATTTTTATTGGGGTATTATTTTGGAGTGTTGAATTTTTGGAATTTTGGGTTAAATATGATGTTGGATCGGCTGGGCCGAGCCCAACCCATTTCTCTTTTTTTTCTTTCTCTCTTTTCCTCCCAGTTTTCTCTTCCCTGAGCCCTCCCGATTTCTCTTCTCCCTGCCGGATCTTCCGACCGCCGGTCCGCCGCCGTCCGGCCGCCCTAGACCACCGCACCGGTCCCAAACGATCGGTCTCCAACCCAGCTACAGTTCTAGACCGGTGGCAGCCTCCCTAGAGTCGCCGTGAAGGAGGAATCGACGCCGAAAGCTCCGACTGCCGGAAACTTCTTTTCGCCGGAACTCCTTCCTCCGGCCGCCATATCCGGCGAGCCTTGGCTCAAAAGAAAGCCCTCCTCCCGTGCTTCAATCCCTCCAAAGGGCTCCTTCCATCTCGAGCTAGGTAAGGAGAAATCGGTATTTGAAATTCTAGGGCTTATTGTGTGTTTGTGTTCGATTGACATGGTTAGGCTTAGAATTGGAGTTTGTGGTAGTTAGGAATGTTGTAGAGGAGGTTGAGAGGAAGGTGCTGGCAAATTTTGGTAGCATTTGCAGGTCGCCGGAGCTGGTCGCCGGCCGCCGAGAAAATGTTTTTGGTGGAGAATATTATGAGGAGTTTAATGGAATGAGTTTTAGAATTTTTGGAGGAGTTTTGGATAGGTTTTGGAATTTGTTAAGTTTGGTATTTTTTGTGGATTAATAAGTTAAAATCCGGCCATTGGATTATTTTTATGATTAAGACGTTGGAAGGTGATTTTGAGGATGTCGGTATTTATAGAGATTTATGGTGGGCAGTGAAGTTAAGATTTAGGACGATAGGCATGGTTGAGCGCGGGAAGCTCATATTTAATTATGCCTATTTTCTTTGAACGTTGGGATTTTATTTGAGGAATTATTTATGTATTGGAACAGGACACGAGGAGGCTCGAGCAGAGGAGACCTCCGGCCGACGTCAGGCTTAGGCCTAAGTTGTGAGTGGACCTTTGTTTTTTAAATAATGTTTTATTGTTGAATAATTTCCTTTGTTGAAATTTATCCTGAATTGAGAATTTCAGTGATTTTACTCATTTTATTTAATGTTTATGAGTATAGTATGTATATGAGAGAACGCTAGCTAGCAATACGTGCTCCCCTCATAATGAGGAAAAATGCCATTATGAGGTGACGTGAGCGTTAGACGCCAACGTCCTAACCCTGTACGACTTTCTACTTTCCGAGTTCATTCTATGTTTTTAGATTCATTCATAGAATTCGTACAGGGAGTGAACACGTATAAATACCACCCGGTCCCACCTCCATACTGAGGAAAAATGCCACTATGGGGTGACGTGAGCGTTAGACGCGAGCGTCCTAGCCTGGTATGACTATCTACCTTCAAGCTTATTCATAGATAGCATACATGGAGTAGACGGGTGTGAATACATACTGATATAATTATATAATTTTAGCCTGAGAGGCTGTATTTGTTTAAGATTTGGAGACTAGCCAGAACTAGTCGTGTCCTTGATTGTTTTTCTTGGGGAAATATTATTGCTTGTCGGAATTATTTTGTTCACTCACCCTGACGTGATTAAATATTTTCCCCTGGACTTTTCCTTCGTTTTAATCGCCCAGTCTGCAGAGTTCGGGTGGGGTCTAGAAGGAGGCTCCGAGGCATAGTCACCCACATTTCCACTACTGTTCGTCAGTAGGTCATTTGTTTAAACCCACTAGGATTTTTATCAGCTTCCGTTGTCTTTCTTGTAGTAGCTCTGAATATTTTTCGGAAAAATAATTGTGTATTATTTTTATTCAGTTATTTGGATTAAAGTGAAGATTAATATTTTGGGTTAAGAGGGTGTTCTATATTTTTCCGGGTTAGAGTTGTCCATTTTCAAGGGAGGTTTGCCGAGTCCTTCAGTAAATTTTCCTTGGAGGTGGTCCCCGCAGGACTTACCTCGGGTTTCAGGGTGAAATTCGGGGTGGATCTTGACAACATCAATGTCATCAACGTTTTGTGGTTCTAAAGGAAATACTACATTCTCCATCGGATCAACAGACATCTCTCTCCTAATTAAATTATGTAAAAGACAACAAGACGTAATTATGCGGCATTGTGTTTTTATTGGATAAAATGATGGGCTCCTTAGTATTCCCCACCTTCCTTTCAACAATCCAAAACAACGTTCTATGACATTTCTTGCGTTGGAATGCTTCATGTTAAAGTATTCCACATGATCCCTAGGCATATTCTCATCACCCCATTCTGATAAGTGATACCTTGTTCCTCTATATGGTGCAAGAAATCCCTCACCATTCGTGTAACCACCATCTACAAGGTAATAATAACCTAATATCCAAATTAAAAATTCAATCAGTGTGTGTAAAGGCAAAGAAACAATCTAAAAGTAATCTAAACATTGTTGGCCAATAGCCTTACCGGTGGGAACTCTTAATCCATTAGGCCTAGTGACTGCATCACGAAGAACTCTAGAGTCAGACACTGATCCCTCACAACCCGGTAACACAAATATGAATTGCAAATCACGAGAACAAACAGCCAACACATTGGTAGCAACTTCACCCTTTCTTGTTCGATATTTGGGCTTGTCAGTTGCAGGCACACGTACTCTAATGTAAGTTCCATCTAGTGCCCCTAAGCAATTCTATTAAAACAAAAAATTCATGAAGTTTATTAACTACATAGACACAGGTCATAGGTCAAGCTTAAAACAAAAAATAAGCCCCAACAATAAACCAACCTTAAAACACTTCCATCGACGATCTGTGCAATTTGCAAGTATTGGATCAGGTACCCTCAACAAACTCCCTTACAATCGTAAAACACCTTGTAGTATAGAATTGAAGTACCTACTAACAGTCTCTCCAGATCTGAAAAGCCTACCTCTAATAGTACGATTTTTCACATGATGTGCAAGTATATGTACAAACATGCATACTTGCTCCTCTACAGACACCAAACCATCATTCTTTACCCTACCATCTGTCCGCAACAATTCACACAGTAGGCCAAAACACCTTCTATCCATTCTCAATTCATTTACACACTCGATGTCACTATTGCTTATGATATTATCTAGATAACTTAAACGAGTTTGATGTCTAATGAATGAACGATTACTTAGGGCATGTGTTTCAGCTCGTCTTCTTCTTAAATTAAACATCAGTTGCACAAGCATATTGCAAGCAAACATGGTCTCTAGATGCCACAACTCCACCAATAAGAGCAACAAAATTTGTCTTCGATCCATATCTAATATTCACAGGAACATATAAATCAATGAAATACTCACCCAAAAAAAAAAATCAGCCATGAAATTGATTAATTCATAGTAGATCAAGTTACCAAAAGCATGACTGACCAAACACATTTGAGATTTGACAATAGATAATAATTATTAAATGGAGGGATGCTTTACCACCAAGTAGAAGTAGTGTCCATGAAATAGGGAAGGAGAGTATCAAAGGATCCAATACTGACTAGTGACTACTCTCCTAGTGCGGTTCTCATGCATCAATCCAAAGTTCAAAGCTACCAAATTGTCTAACACTAATTGATCATTGTTGGAATTCTTAGTTTACTTATCTGACAAAATGTCAAAATCACAAATTCAGCAGTAAGCACACAATTACACTTCGAATCCAACAGTAAAAGTCACATAATTCAGCAAATGGAATCCCCAGAAACATAAGAAACATTCATAGTTCAACAAGAATCGAATTAAACTCATAAGACTATAATATTATGCAGTTCAGCAAAACACAGATGCACACAAAGCAATGAACTACTCACAAAAGAGAAGAAAAAAGAAGAAGAAGAAGAAGAAGAAGAAGACCCAGGCATGAAATTGATCAATTTATAGAAAATCAAGCTACCCAGACACTGAATCCTTAATCAATCAATCAATCAATCAAATACATATAACTCATAAACAATTTTCCAACTAATCTAATTCTTTACTCAATTTCAGATCGAGCAAAAAAAGAAGAACGCAGAGATGGGTTGAAGATGAGACTTGAGAGAGAGAGAGAGAGAGAGAGTGAGTGAGAGAGAGGAGATCAAACCTAGAGCAGTTGACGAGTCTTCAATCGAGCAGTTGAGTTGAGAGAGATGAGAATCGTTCTGCAGCGAAGTTGAGAGAGACGAGAACGTTATGAAGCGCGAGCTTATGGAGTCCGCCCATATTTGGGGCCGCTCCATAAGAAGGTGCGGAGGGGACGCGGGGACTCCGTATGCTCATTAAAAAGAGTCCCCAGCTCCGCCAAACGTAGGATTAGACTTAATTTATTATAGAAGATAGTCCAGTACTATCCCCATAACAAACATGCACTTAGTAGCTTACCAATGATTGACTTGTTCTTCAAGGATAAAAACTTGCCTCTCAAATGAATACACCTATAACCAATTCAAGCAATACACTTGACTGTAAATGAACAAAAGCCTTAACAAACAATAAAAAGAAAAAATAAAAAATTAATAACCAAACAAAGTATATCAACACTTAAAATTGAGGTACCTGCTCATCGTTTTCTTTTATAACATCTAAGCATTGGTGGCATGGGTTGCCTCAAAGCAGTGGCGCGCAGATGTCTTGAATGAAAAACCTAATTAGAATTAATCCTTAGAGCTAGCAACAAGTGCCTATAAAGAAACAACAGATACAAGTTATGAACATAAGAGTGTGCTTAGCAACCTTCAACTAAGCATATCATAAATTATGTGGAACTTGAGAATGCAGAAACCAAAAAGAAAAAAATAACAAGATGAGACAAGACATTTAAAAGTAAAAAAGAAAGCTTTACGTAGTCTTTTGTTTATGAGGTCATGACTCAAGAAGATATGTGTGTGTGTCTATATATATATATATATATATATATATACATATATTATCTTCAGTTGTAACACAAACTATACACATTATTCATGATGGGAAGTCATAAAAGATGTAATTAAAATTAAGAAATGGTCAGTCAGGAATGATTACAATGGAGTTAGAACCGTTCAATTGCTAAACAAATAACCCAAATTATCAATGTAAAAATCACATGTAGTGATGTTGTTCTAGTGAGAAACATGAAACTCCATAAATTCTAACGAACTATCTCAGCAACATCCACATGCTTCAATCTCTCTCAATTATCACTACCCATATATGGAGGCTACCTTTCCCCCATATGGAGTTCATGGGTTTTCCAGATACATGCAGTTCCAAAAATATCCTATATAATAAACAAATAAACCCCAAGACCATCAGTTGCAATCAAGGATAACATAAACATTAAATAGCTTATACTTATCTTTCTACAATTAAAAACAAAAACTGATTCCCAAAATCGAAAATACTTGAGAATTTGAGATAGGATTCGATCTCTAACCGTAGTCAAGTATAGAACCAGCACCTCCTCCCCTCCTTGTTTAATTTCAGTTTTGTTCGGATCTTGCTGTTCAATTTCAGTCAAGTATGGAACAAGATTCAATTCGAACATTGAAATTAAAGAAAACCACCCATACAAAACTCACCAGAGATTCCGATGTCATAGCCAAATATGAGGGCGCAAGACACAGACGATGCAGGTCATCAACACCGACAGCGATATTTTGCCATTGTTGGTGCCGGTGACCAGACCGTCAACCGCGAAGCTTCCCCTGGCCATTTTGCGCCTCCCTTCTTTTGATTTTCTAGTCTTTCTCTCGTTTGGTCTTTCCCTGAACCCAAAAGCATGCTATAATTGAATTTGGTGGAGTGAAGTTGATGTCATATGGGAGTGATTAATTAGAGTGAATAAGAAACGACGAGAGTGGGGCGGCTAATGCGAGAGGTAAGATAAACTTTGATTAAACTTTTCATCTATATGTCGCGAAGAACAAGCCCACTATCCCTTAATGCGACGTTTTTAAATCAATAACCGCGTAATTTAAGCGCGAAATATACCGCGTAAGATTTTAATAACCGCGTAATTTCTTTTTAATTATTTACAACGAGAATGTTCGTATGTCGTAATAGATGTCGTTACTACGATTTTTTTTTTTTTTTTTAGTGGTGATCAATACATAGATAACGGTTTCAACCACACCGTTGTCCGAGTTAAATAATGAGAGCAATATATAGCATACAACCAAGGGGCCAACACTATGTTAGTATCTATAGATAACGGTTTTGACCACACCGTTATACAAGCTAATTGAGAAAACTCATAATCAAGCGACCAACATTTTTTTGATATCTATAGATAACAGTTTTGACTAAACCGTTGTAAAAGAAAGAACCACAACGGTTTTTGTTAAACCGTTATCTAAGTAACGTTGTCTATTTTTAGTTTTGTACTAGTGCCTCTTCCCTCTCTTTCTGTTTAGTCTCCCTTCTATCGATCTATCACCATTCGATGATGAAAGCATGCTTTCACCGACCGCTAAATTTGACGTCGATCACTTGCGAACAAAATGGCATTTGCTGACCGCTAAATCGGACACCTCAAGTAACTCGCACATAGTGCATTTGCTGCTTATTCATATCTGAAGTAATTGGAGTCTTCATAGGGCTCCGACTTTTTAATCTTTTGGTTGTCTAGACAACCACCTGAAAGTGATTATAAGTTTTAGCTGTATTCTTTAACTTTCAGTCCAACGTACTGTTAGCAAATAGCGCAAAAGAACAAGACATAGCTATTTTACATGCATCAAACTCGCAACTCTTGTATAGGTTGAGGTCTTCATGCATGCATATATACTCTTCAAGACTGAGAATTGAAACTCATTTCAGTCAACTTATGTACTCAAGTCACCATGATCGATCCTTAATTACTTGAGATATGGAAAAACAATTTAAGTGAGGATCCTCCTTTTCATCTACTTCTCATCTTCTTCGCTGGCTTCGCCTTAATTTTGACGGTTGTATATGTCCAAAGTCATTGGTTCCTTTGGTTTTGTCTCCTTATCTAATAAAGTCCCATTCTCGCCTCATCTTAAAAAAAAAAAAAAAAAAAAAAAAAACTTGGTTATACAGATGTACTCTCTTCAGAAGCAACTGTTCTTCGTGGTGGTCTCCTTGTAGCTTGGACTCATGGTTTTACTAATATTACAGTGGAAGGAGTCTGCAAACTCCTAATTAAATAACTACATCAATGGACATGCTTCTCTTCCTTGGAGAATTACCTTTTTCCAAAATATCCAGCATCTGACAAATCTTCTCGGTGTTATTTCATTCACCCAAATCCACCGGGAGGATAACTTATTTATAACCACCGCAATTTCTAATGCTGGTCATTCCCTTGGTGTTCAAGCTTCGGATCATGCTCTACTTTTCTTTACAAGTTCAACTATTTTTGACATATTAGATTCCTCCAACCCATATTTTAATTCTGACATGACACCGACACGGGGTTGCATGGAAACGGGAACGAGTTTCGGAAACGGGGCGTTTAGGAAACGCAGAAACGTCAAAATCAAAATATAGTCCGATAGAAAACGTGACGGAAACGTAAAAAAAAAAATTATTTATTATATATATAAATATAAATATATAATTGAAAAAAATTCAACAAATGGTTACTAATTGAAATCAATCAATCCAAATGCAAACAAAAGTTCATAATTAAATTACAATAGAAATAACAAAGAACTTCATCGACACATTCCAAATCAAAATCCAAACAAAACACAATCCAAATCAAAATTCAAACAAAACACAATCCAAATCCAAATCCAACAAAGGTTCAAGAAACAATTCATAATCAAATTACAATACAAATAAAAGCAACAACATCAAGCAACAACATCATCTTCTGCATTTAATTCCTCTTCAAACTCATCATCATCATCATCATCAAACAAGACCGCCTCTAATTGGGGTTCATCAAGTGAAAGGTTGGCAACCTCAAGTATTCCAACATTAGTGTCCTCCAATGAATCAAAATCATCACCTCCAACATCCCACATATGAGTTGCACCTTTGTTATAAGATGGGGATTGCCTAGCTAAGAGGTGAAGATTGGTGTGCACAAATACTAAATCTTCCGCTCTTTGTGGTGCTAACTTGTTCCTTGGGAGGGAGTGGATGAAATTGTAAGTACTCCAATTCCTTTCGCAACAAGAGGAAGAAGAAGGTTGACCTAGAAGCTTAAAGGCAATGGCTTGGAGAGTTGGGGCCGAAGATCCATGTGGTTCTAAAATACTTCTATCCTTAATCACATCTCCACCTCCAAACCCTTGCATACACATAGAAAAATGAGCATACTCTATGTTGACTTTTCTTCTATCATCCTCATTGGCAATCAATTGAAAAAAACAATTCTTCCTTTCCCTTGTAACATCCAAGTCCTTGTGAGGAGCAACACGATGAGAACCCTCATCAAGCCATTCCGGACTATAGTATCTAAATATAAATATGCATAAATATCTATAAGGTTTACTACATAAAAAATAATCATGAAATAAGCAAATTAAATGAAAGTAGTAGTTGTACTTTTGTACTTACTTCGGATTTAAAGAATATGCCAAACAATGGAGAGGTGTATTGGCTTTGCTCCACCGAGACAATAAAATGTTATGCACCACATCCCAAAATGGAGATTCTTCATGAAATTGCTTCCTTTCTTTTCTTCACTTGCTCCATCATATCATCCCACCATTCATAAACCAAATGAAGACAAGGTTTATTCGTGTCTGCCTTTCTTATCATCTCATAGATATGCTCTGTAAAAGAAAGCATATATTCAATATTATCCCACATAAAGTCATCCAACAACATTTCCTTCACCCTACCCGCCTTCCTAGAGTCATCTTCTTTGTAATCATCCCATTTTATACTAATAACCATTTGTTGCAAACCATTCTTGATTGTTTTAAACCTCTTTAGCATAATAACCGCATATGCAAACCTTGTGGGAGCAACCGAAAACAACTTCAAATTACAATGATCATTAAACATAACCAATCTCATTCCATGATTCATAATAAAGTTCTTAATAAACATAACATCCTCCACCACCGGTTGTATCCAAGAACATTCAGCATACACATCCACATTGTTCGTAGCATGAGAAGGGGTGCAAATATTCTTGAGAGCAAGATTCAAAGTATGAACAACACATGGAGTCCAAAAGATTGTAGGATACTTACTTGCTATTAGAGCACCAACTTTGGCACAAACGGGAGCATTATCGGTAACCACTTGCACTACATTTTGATAACCAACTTGCTTGATAGATTCAATAAGCAATTTGGAAATCAAATTAAAATCCTTGTATTCTCCTTCACAATTTACAGCTTTTAACATCATCTGATCACTCTCACAAATAGCCATCACATTAATCAAGGGTTTTCTTTGTGGATCGGACCAACCATCACTACAAATGCTTACACCCTTATCTCTCCATGTAAGCTTCAATGGTTCCAATTGATACTCAAGATTCTTCCGTTCCTTGGTAAGTAGTGTTGTTCTTAGAGCATTGTAACCCGGTGGAACATAGCCCGGAAGAGTAGAAGCTCTAATATAGGAGTTCCGGTAGTGTGGATTTCTTGCTAGATTGAAGGATAAACCACCGGTGTAAAACATCCTAGCAATCTCGCCATGACATTCTTCCCTTGCTGCATTTTGGAATGCATTTTCAAGTGGACCACCTGCTGCCCTTCTTTTATTCCCTTTGCTTATTGGTGTTGTGTAGTCACCATAACTCACAGAATAGCTGTCACGAGTTGCTGAACTCCCTTGGCTTGTTGATGATGGTAAAGGAACATGCCTTGCTACTCTATTTGCTATTCTCTCTTTGCAATCCTTCAACAATTTTGTAATCTGAGCAGTAGCCTGGGGGTTAACTTTTGTACAAATGTTAATCCCTTTTCCTCCTTCCTTCAATAGATGTTTTTCCACTCTAGTGTGAGACCCATTATAATGCAACAAGTTGCATTGCCACCTCCAACTTCCTCCAGTCTCGTACTTAGAAATCTTCTTAACAAAAATCTACAATGGTGCTCTATCATCTACTGTCACACTTTCGGGATTAGCAGCTTCATTGTTATTATTGCTGGTACCGGCATTATCACTTCCACTTGCACCTAAACTAACAGGAGATGTGCGTCTTGGCATAGTATTCCTGAAAAGATACCATAAACTCAGAATTAAACACCCAAGAAAAATCAAAAGTTATAGCGGAAAAAAAGAGAGACAAGAATGAAATATGAAGGCTAAGATGCGGAGAAGCATGTGCTAGTCATGGAACTCGAAACAACCTAAACGCTAAAGACGACAATACGAATGATAAGTGTCTAAATCATCCTTTATAGTAATGCATAGGCTGTTAGTGAAAATCAGAAATACAGAACTTGATAAGGAAGATGGCAGAGAAAGCAAAAGTCGAAGATGGACCAAAGCAGGTGGAAAAGAATTGTGAACTTGCCGAGAAAGGTTTACATTATACTTTCAATTAGATTCATATGCACGGCAACAACTTGAGGGATTGAAGACAAAAAGTAGTGGTAAGTTGGTAACTGGTATAGTCTATTTTTTCACTGTCTCTTGAGTAACATTATAGGTGCAAGCAGCAATCAGTGCAATTGCATTGTCCAGTGACTATTGCACTCATCTATTCAGCATTGGCTTCTCAAAAAAAAAACTTAAAGTCTCATGCACCAAAGGGATAAAGATTGTTCCATTGATGTTGTCAATCAAAAGCTTGAGAAAGCCAAAGCCAATACTATGTGCTAATGTGCAGCCATGTAATCTAGTAGTAAGAAGTCCAACTCTTAAGCCTAAAAGTTACATATATAGTTGTATCATATAACATCACAAAAGCCAACACATGTTGAAGAAGCCAGAATATCAGACACCCTGATCATTTTCAATGACAAATGCTCATACACTGAAAGGATTACAGGTACTACCAGACCTGACAAATTAGCCCTAGAACCCGAGAGTCATGAAATAGATGGAAAAGGAAACAACCCAATAACTTGGGTTTACTAGCTAAGAGCAGAAACAAATTAACAAACAAACTGGGGTTTAATACTACATAAAGCAAAGAGAGATGATAAGGTGATCATGTGGATAGTTCACCTAAGAACAACTTGCCTTGCTTTCAAATTTTAGAGCTGCATTCCCTTGCCTGTTTCACATAATTTAACTATAAAATTTGAGCACCGCATAAAGAACCCTAATATAAACAAAGCAACAATTTCCATCTAATATCAAAGAATCATAGCTCTCATCGATCACGATTAAAAATAAGGAAGACAAAGATTCCTAAGATTAAACTGATTAAGAACAGAAAAAAAAAAAAAAAAAAAGCGAAATTGTAAAAGTGAATTGAAAATAGAGTGGGACTTAAGGAGAAGTGGCCGCAGAAGTAGGCTGCTTGTATGGAGAGAGAGAGAGAGAGAGAGAGAGAGAGAGAGAGATTGGAGAAGATTGGGATATGGAAGAGTGGGAACTAGGAAGAAGAAGAAGACAGAGAAGACACGAGAGAGAGAGGCGCAGAAGACAGAGAAGAATGAGAGAGGTGGAGAAGAATGATTAAATGAGAGAGGGAGTACCTAAGTCCTTTTAGTGAATAGCCGAATTTACCCTCGCGTTTCCTAGGTATTTACTAAGACGTTTCTGCTTTACAAGAAACACGTTTCCCCAGCATTTCCAAATTTCACTTTTATGGAAACGCGTTTCCGATGTGTTTCCTAGCGTTTCGGAAACGTTTCCGTTTCCGAAATGCAAAACGCTCGGAATTACGCGTTTCCGTGCAACCTAGCACCGACATGACATTATCACAATAGACATTTCCTTTCATATGTGAAATTTGACACTCCTATCAACAATGTTAATTCACTGTTCACCAACTGATTGGTAAAATTTGACACCAATAAATCTAGACATATTGGTTGAAGCAAAATGTCAAATTTTATACAATTAATATGTCAATTTTGCCATGTCAAGCTCATATTTGATCCGATATAAAAGATTATTCCATTCAATTGGAGTTGCTCTTAGAGCAAATGCAACAATGGTGCAATTTGAGGGTTGGATCGAAGATCGGATCAAAAAGCACCATCCACCAGTGACAAATTAGTCCGGGTTAGACGTGGGTCCCATGGGAGCCCACCTAACCCGACCAATGCATAAGGTCATCCTTAACCCACGGATTAGTTCGGACTAATATAACTGTGGGGTCCATACACACACCATTTTGCACATGGTGTTGGTCCAAAACAATACAAATGTCAATATAAAAATATTTTTTCTACAATGTATATAGCAATTGGTCTTTGGATTGATCTAATTGTTCTATTGTCGAGCCGAGAGGGCCAAAGACTGATTTAGATGAATAGTGTATTAACCCGGGTTGAGAATTGGTCTAACCACCTAAAATGAGTGCATTTGCTCTTAGGATTTGGTCTTTTTTTCCAACTTATCGTAAAAAAAAATTCAAAAATCAAAATCAAAATTACCACAGTTAAAATGCAGTTTTTCTTTGAGAAACAAATGGTGGGAACCGGAAGCTTTTGCAATTTTGAAATAAAGAAAATCATTTTCTTATTTTGGCTCCTCCAGCACATAAATACCCCACCCCTCCTCGTTCCTAGGGTTTTCCGACTCTCAGTCTCATTTGCATAAACCAACGGCGCTCTCTCAGCTCAGGTCGTCGTCTACACAAAAGACTCAGACTCTTTCACGATGTGGGAGGACTACTATGAAGGTAAGTCTCTGTTGACCCCTGCTTCCGCCTCTAAGCTTTGTCTGTCCATCTCTGATGTCATCACAAACTGGCTTAAATCTCTCCCTAAAGAAATCATACCCAACATCCTTATCAGACTACCCATCAAATCCCTCATCAAATTCACCTCTGTCTCTAAATCCTGGAACTCCACCATCAAAAACCCAACCTTCATCCGCACCCACCTCACCCACACTCTCAATTCCAATGACCAAAACACCCCTCACCTCCTTCTCCTCCACGCTGTCCACAGTGAAGGCACTTCCAAACCCTTTGGGAGAGTCCACATTTCCGGGTTTCAAGAAGACCCTTACTCTCTGCATTACGATAGCAATGATGTCACCGAGTATTGCAAGATTGAGTTCCCAATTGCTCTTAAGGAAGAATTGGTCAACCCGTGTTTTCGTGTTGTGGGTACTTGTGATGGGCTGGTTTTGCTTGCTGATGATTTGGGGCGTTATGGTTACACCTTTGTTGTATGGAACCCGAGTGTGAGGAAGTATTTGACCCTTTCTAAACCCTCTGTGAGGTATTCGACACACGGTGGGTATGATGCTTTGGTTGGTCTGGGTTATGATGCTGTTGGGAAGGACTATAAGGTTGTGAGGCTGACCACTCTTTTGGATCACCCTGGTGATGAACACCCGACGACTTTAGCTCAGGTTTATTCACTAGCCACGGGCTCTTGGGGCTTGGTTCGTGTGCTTCCTCAATGTGCTGTGCCGGGCTCCTGGGTCCAGGCTTTTGTTAACGGGGTGCTTCACTGGCTGGCGTTTCGTTGGACGGGTGATCATTTTAGCTACTTTGTTGTGGCATTTGATGTGGGGAGTGAGTCGTATCGGGGGGTAATGTTGCCCAAGAGCTTCAAAATGGAGATGTCAGTGGATTTGAGGCTGTGTGCTTCGGGAGATAGGGAGTCCATTGCTCTGTTTGTGAGGTGTAAGAGTGAGTCTGATTGTTTTCTTGATATATGGGTAATGAAGGAGTATTGCATTGAGAAGTCGTGGACCAAATTGATGATTCTCACTCCACAAGGTCCGAAAAGAAGTTTGCCGGAGCCATTGTGTTTTAGGAGGATTGGTGAAGTTGTGCTGGTACTTGAAGATGACCGTGAATTGGTTTCACTTGACATTGGTAGCAAGCAGTTTAAAAGTCTTGGGATTTCTGGAGGGCAGATTTGTTCTGTGGACTTCTTTGAAGAGAGCCTTGTCTTGCTTGATAGGGAGGATGCAGTATCTTACTGAGGGCAAAAAATAGGTACGTGGATAAGTTGTAGAGTTGGAATCCTATGATTTTATTGCCTTCTTGTTTAAATGCATGCGCTTCTGGTTTCATATTACCTATGACTACAGAGTTTTAGCTCCAGAAAGATATTCTATGTGCTCATTAGTTAGTACCTTTGCCCATTGTTTAATGCTTTCTTTGCTGTACATTTGCTCTGTTCTATGTGCTCATTGTGTGTTCTTAGTTTCATAGGAATGATGCTATCATGCTCCAATAAATAAGAACTTGAAAGCAAAAAATGATACAGTATATGTTTGGAAGGCAACAGGTAAATGATGAGTTATAAACTTATTTGCGCTACTCCTATTACTTGCAGCTTTATCTTTCGTGATTTATGTGGTATCTTCGTGTTACCTGATATAGTGGACTGTGATCTCTGCGGAACTGATGATGCTACTTCAGTGTACTTGATATTACATGTTACTATTTGCTGTTCTATTTTAAGTGTAGGAACTGTAAGTTTTCTTGCAAGGGATGAGCTTTGATTTATAGGATCTTTTTTATTTTTTTTCAAAGAAGAGGAAGTTACACTTGCAGTCTGCAGGACTAATAGAAAAAGTTTACTGAACTAATATACTTTGCAGTGAATTGGTGATTTCTTTTCCTTCAGATTTTGATTCCATCAAATCATGTATTTAATAACATTGTTTGCTTGTGTTTTTGCATTGCAACAAAGTGTCCTTTTTTATTTGCTGCTTTAGTTTCTAAGTCAAGCGCTGTAAACTCAGGATGAGGCATTGGTGGTACAGGAGGATATCTCATATAGTCACAATTTAACCACGTTAATCGATCATATTAAGTAGCAGCTGAGTCTACTAGTCCCTTTGAATTATTAGAACTATATAGCTCGAATTGCCATTTGAATAGGCATAGATCAATAAGTTAACGTATCATGATGAAATGAGCATTAGACCAGAGATGCTAAGGGGACAGTTCAAAAACCAAAAACGTGAAAATCTGAAAGTAGGACATGGTACTTGTTGAACATAATCTCTAATTTCTACAGATTCATTTTAATGTTTAAACTGTATGTCCATGAAATCTTTCCATTGTTTGTCAGGTCAAAGTATCTCCATTTTACTTTTGGAAATCTTGAGCACTATTCATTCTACATTAACCTTCAAACTGCATGAGTTATCTTTGCAAGATTTACTAGAACTTGAACTCCTGCGACCATTATGATTATTGGACAAACAGTCGCACACGCCCACAAATGTGTGTATGGAAAAATATATGTAGTATGTTCCTAAAGCATAAATGCTAACAACATTCAATTCAACTATTGCAGGTGGGGGATGTCTTGTCTACTGAGTTTCAAGTCTGTTTTTTCTATAAAATGCGACAAAACTGCTAAGATGGACTCCTGCATGGATGTTGTTATCTAATATCAGAATATATGAATTCACTATTTACTGTCTTGATGTCTTTTTAAAATCTGTTGCTCAGTTTATCCTAATAGTACTCCATATTCACCTGTAATGTTGAATTTCTATCCTGGATTTCTGGTGAATGTTAAATATATCGATGTTACATTGCTACTGTTTTGAAAGAACAATTTTATTGTGTGTCGATGTATATCTTTCATGTTTTTGGAAGAGGTAGCCATAGTTCATCTTTAGGAGCAAAACAAGTGATTTTCCTCTATATCAATCTATTAGTTCACATAAGTGACCCCTAGCTAGTTGTATTTATACCCTCAGTTCAGGGATATACCACAAATCATGGTGAATCCAAAGTTTACAAACAATGATCCAAACTTACAAGAGGGTAAATAAACAATTAAACTTACCAATGGTGGGAAGCTTTTCCCGTTTGAACAGATCCATCACAAGCAGAGTTTCACACCAAACACCCAAATTCAATTCCGTTTCCCTCTAGGGTTTAAGCCCTATTCTCAGTTCATTGGCGCAGTCTATCTGCCGAAGGCTCTAGCGATGGCCGGAATCTTGCGAAGGTACATCTCTCAATCCCAGTCTTCGTCTCATTTTCGTTCCGTCAAAAATCTAGCAATTGAATTGAAATCTGAGGCAAGATTTCGCTAGTTAGACTACCTATTAAGTCTTTGATCAAATGCACCTCGCTCCTTTAAATCTTTGAATTTTTTGATGCCAAAACCTAACTTTATTGGTACACACTTTAGCTACAGATCAAAAAGCACATTGTAAATATCTGTTTCTGGAGATGGGAAATCCATTGCTGTATTCACTGATTGGCGCAAGATTCATAACCATTATTTTTCTTGATATATGTATGAGAAAAGAGTATTGCAAGGAGAAGTACTTGGACAAAATATTGATTATTCTGAGTGCAGAAGTTTCACCAAAAAAGAATCTACCCAAGGCATTGTATTTCAAGAAGATAGGTGAAGTCTTGGTACTTGAAGATCACTATGAATTAGTTTAGCTTGACCTTGTGAGCAGAAATTTTAACACTCTTACTTGACATGAGGTATGGTGTTTCTTACTGAGTGGAAAAAATGGTTTGGGCGATTCTGTTGTTATCAGTTTCTTGTCGAATGCATATGCCTCTAATTCTTCATGACCTATAGAGTTTGATGGTCTGTATATGGCTTCAGTACCTTTGCCCCATTATATTATGTGATGAATGAGCAATCAATGCGGTTTAGGGTTTGTTCTGTACTTAGCTTCTAGCTAGGTGTTTTGTTGTCAAGTTGATGCTGGTAAAGTCTCTTCCTTTTTCTTGTCATTTTCTTGTCTTAATTGATTGTTTTTCCTGCTTGTGTTGTCTCATTAGGCAGATTTCTTACCAAATTAAACTCAGCTTTGGTGTAAATTTAACTTGGAGAACAAGAACTTTAAGTCTATAAAACAAAATTATAAGTTTCACTGATAGTAGATGTTTAAAAAAACAAGGCTTCCGTGATAAAATAGTAATAAACAAGGTTCCATTGCTCCTTGTACTAGTGCTTGTTGATTTGTGCTTTATGCTTTTTACATCAATCTGGTGTGATCTGACTGTGCAACTGAAACTGTTACTATAATAGTGCGGTGTTGTAATTGACTGTTTCTGCAATTCTAACTTGTTGATATTAACTATTGTAATAGAAGCATAGACCTGTTCACTACTTCATTCAAGTCATGCTACTTTCCAATTACAGTTATACAATAGTTCATTTTTCACTAGATTTCTTTATGCGAAGAATGAAGAGAAGTTATATGCACTCTCCGTCCGTATCAACTATATATTTCAGACTGATACATTTTGGGTTTTTTAATTTTTGTTCTTTAAACGTTTTCTTCGGTTGCAATTTTCTAATAAAGTAGAGTGTTTTGTTAAATTCTTTAAGACAAATAACTGGTAGGTCTTTGAAACTTAAACAGAGTTTGATTTTAATATGAAATTTTAGTCACTTAGCCGATTTTGTATATTGAGGATTGAATGGTTCTGCTCGTATCAAATGGGGGAGGATGCCATATACATATTACATTGTCTGCAGTTATCTGACATGCATAAATTGATTATCCCCTCAGGAGCTCGGTTGCCTTAGTTGATCAGGGATCATAACATAACCTGACATGTGAACTGATATAGTGATACCTCTAAAACTAACCAACAATTGGAACTGGAAGCAGGACAATAAATAATGGTTGTAACTCTAGTTTATGCAATACTAGAAACAGTAAATTTTTATTTCTCTTTGTAATATTTAGACTGCGAGTCCATGGTTTTTATTGCTGTCAAAGTCTCTATGTAACATGCCTTGGAAATTCCGGGAATTTGATTTACTTGACCTTGTGAACAACCGGTCTAACTTGCATCTTGTGATTTTTTGTGGTAAAAAAGAACATCAAGAGAAGGGGAAGGTGGGGTGGCTAGAATGAAGCAAAAAGTCCTCAATGAATCTGGTGAAAAGCCAAATGGAAAAAGCATGCAGGAAATTTCTCAAAATTTTCCTTTTAACTCTTGATGCTACTATAGATTAGTTAGAACATGCTTTTGTTCCTGTGGCAGTAGAAGCTGAGAACTGTACAGTAGTGCATGCAATAGATTCCTTTTCACGTAGTCTTGTCCTATAGAATAGAGAGTTATCCGGCCAGTTTGCCTTGTTGATGGAAAGAAACAGAAGTTTCATTTGCATTGCCAAGGAAGTAATAGGAAATCTTAACTACTGATGGTGAACTTATTATTGTTCTAGTTCACCCCTTTCAGCTTCAGCCACCTCCAATCATTGATGGTGTTGGCAGTCCCGTATTCTTGTCCACTTGCAAGAAAAGCGGTTCATAATTCTAATGGTGTGCATACTGCTTCTTGTCCATATTCCAATGATAGTTCTGGCTGCAAGGATTGTTGGTTGCTTACAAAGAATTGATCTTGTTCAGCTTCCAATGATGGTGTGGACAAGGACATTATCAGTGCACGGTGGAAGACGTTGTTGTTTCTCTTGTGGCTCCTGAATAACCCATTGAGGATCGATGTTTTCTCCATCGTCGTCCTCGACATAGTCTTCAAGAATTTCCTCCTGGTCTTCTTGCCTTTTTCTTTCTTTCTTTTTTTTTTCTTTTTTTTTTTTTTTCAGGTAGCACAAACATAGTCATCTTTTTAACTTGTTTCTTGTGCAGGATATGTGACTCGAGAAAACTCTAGCTAATTAATTGTCAAATGCTAGTTCATTATATTCCATTGTTAGTTGATATACAGATATGCCTTCCTTAAGTTCGAACTCGTACATGATCCAGCGACCATGATGCACAAATCCCTTGTTCTCGTAGGTGCAGGTTTTCTTGAAACGAAGAAGAGTAGATTTTCACGCACATTCAGTTACATTTTCATGATGCGCAGTTTCCACCAATAGGTTACCAGCTTGCAGCTTGTAAGGATTTGTATTAGTTCCAGGCCTTCTTTGATAGCAAGTAAGTCAAATCTTTTTCCCTAGTTTGAATAAGGCTTTTCTTGCCTTAGTTTACAAGTATTCGAATTAAACTAGGAAACCTTTATTTTTTTAGCAAATCACATATACATCCTCTAAAAGGATTTGAAACACAAATAAATCCACTTGTGTTGTTGTTAAACAAATAAGGACAGTTTTTAACAATTAAGGACAATCTTTTCTCTACATGCCATGTGTCATGATTTAATTTACCAAACTAACCCTACACTAATTAAATATACTTTTAGAAGATAAAAGTCTCTCATTTTGAGATTTTTCAGTAAATGGAATACAATAGCAGATTTTCAATAATTTAGTGTAGTAGCAGTTAATTTCAGTAGAAGTAGTAGCAGGGGTTAACATCCTAGTAGAAGTAGTAGCAGGGGTTAACATCCCAGTAGTAGTAGCAGTTAATTCCAGTAGAAGTAGTAGCAGGTTTTCAGTGACTCAGCTAATGTAGCAGCATATTTTGCTGGAGAGCTACACTTCCAACAAATATAGTAGCAGGGTTTTAGTGGTTCAGCTAGTGTAGTAGCAGCTTCAGTAAGTGTAGTAGCAGCTTCAGTAAGTGTAGTAGCAAGTTTTCAGTGGCTCAGCTAATGTAGTAGCATGTTTTGCTGGAAAGCTACAATTCCAACAGATGTAGTAGCAGAGTTTTACTGGTTCAGCTAGTGTAGTAACAGCTTCAATAAGTATAGTAGTAGGTTTTAAGTGGCTCAGCTAGTATATTAGCATGTTTTGCTTGAAAGCTATACTTCCAACAGACGTAGTAGCAGGGTTTTAATGGTTCAACAAGTGTAGTAGAATAATTACTACACCTGTAGTAGCAGGGTTTTAGAGTTTTCTGCTACAGTATCCATCCAAACCTGCTACTGCATAATTACTTGTACATACCTGCTACTGCACTATTACTCGTACAGACATGCTACTGCACTATTACTCATACAGTGCTGCTAATGCACTATTACTTGTACAGACCTGCTACTGCCTACTCCATTTGCACTTGTTCATATCATTGCTACTAAGCAACAAAATTGCATCTGCTGCTACTGTTGCTTATATTACTTCCAACTGAATGAATAACACTACAACAACCAAACCACAATACCATCAAATTCCCCTTCCACTGGTTTCAAATATTCTGATATAAGCAACCCAATCAAAAAATAACTACAACTGCAAATCAAAAATGCAAATGAAGGACTAGCAACATGACCTGCTCACCTCTTCAATTTCAACAACAACTTCAACTTAGGCGCCTATCACGCAACCATTTGATTCAGCGATTTCACCATCAACGAGATCGAATCCTCAACCACCATCAACCAGATCGAATCCTCAACCACCATCCTCTCCTACTGTCAAGCTCCTCGCCCTTTACCTTTCCATCTGTGATTACAAGATCTGCCAAGATCTGCACTTTTGAATCGTCTCGTTTGCAAGAATTCGCGATCTCAGATTCTTCAACGCTGACGTTGCCTCAGGCTTCCTCGGAGGCGTATCGATGGCGAGAGCCGGAGCCGGATCTTCAGAGCATGCTATGGTGGGTGTTGGAGTTGGATCTCGTCTTCGTCATATCAACGCTATCCAGGCTTTATAGAGGCGTCTTCGTCGAAGTCTTCGAGGCGGCAACACCGGTGTCGTCGAGGCGAATCAAATCGAGATGGAAGAGAGAGATATAGAGAGATGAGAGAGATGGTTTATGTCAGCAATGGTATTATTGTAAATTCACATGAAGGTTGATGGATTAAATTTGTCACGTGGTTTTGTGGAACTAGATTGTGTCCTTATTTGTCTAAATATTTTCAAAAGCAGGTTTTTTGTGTTTTGTTAATGTTTATGATAGTGGGATGTGATTTTCTCTTTTTTTTTTCTCCTTAACCTTTTTGATTTACTAGTTATGTTCTTCCTCTTATATCGTGGAACTGTACTCTATATATAAGCAAACCCTACCAAATACTTTGTCTATCACTTCTCAGTACTGATATTCAGTGCGTCTGTGAATGTTAAAAAAAAATCTGTGATTTCTATCGTCTTACCAATTCAGTGGGTCTGTGATTGTTAAAAAAAAAAATCTGTGATTTCTATCGTCTTACCAATTACTCTTTTAATTGGTATTTGGTTCCAATTTGATTTAGGTTCTTCTCCGTCTCTTGTAGACCAATTGAAAGTTGAAGCAATGGTAATAAACTCTTTTCCTGATGATATCATCCCAGATATCCTGTTAAGACTGCCCGTCAAGTGCTTAATAGGATGCACGTCGGTCTGCAAACCATGGAAGTCCATGATCAAAAGCTCAACTACATACTATATATGGAATCCATCTATCAGAAAGGCGGTCATGCTTCCATGGCCTGATGTTACCTTCACCTCTCATGGACCGTTTGATGATACTATAGGGTTTGGGTTTGATGTATTGACCGGTGATTACAAGGTTGTTAGGCTTGTCACTCTTGACCACTGTAGTCCCAACGACAACGAGTGTAGTCCCGAACCAACTTTAGCTGAGGTTTATTCACTAGCCACAGGCTCATGGAGAAGTCTTGGTTCCATTGCTTCTTGTTGCGATATATCTTCAGAAATAACCTATGTCTTGTTTAATGGGGCTATTCACTGGGCGGTACGTCGCTGGGATGATGGTTGCTCCTTCATACTGACATTCGATGTGGGAAGTGAATCATTTGGCGAGATAATGATGCCGGAGAGTATCAGGTCGCCTCAGTTCTTATTAAGCGGATCAAAAGTTTCTGTCTCAGGGGACGGAAAGTCCCTTGCTCTTTTCACTAGTAGTAGAAAGGATTATAGTGATGATCCCTTTCTTGATATATGGGTGATGAAAGAGTATGGCGTGCAGGAATCGTGGACTAAATTGATGACTCGCGGTCCACAAATAATACCCAGGCCATTGGGTTGCGGTGAAGTATTCTTGCTGCTACAATACTCTTTTGATGAGGCTGTATTAGCTTGGCTTGACCTTGCCAGCAGGAAGATTAACAGACTGGAGAGTCGTCGAAACAAGTATTGCAACTCTGTCCATTCATATGAAGAGAGCCTTGTTTTACTCGACGTCGGCAATGCAGTTTCTTGCTGAGGAGAAGAAAGCTCCAACATGTTGGCAACTGAATAAAGCTGTTCATGCATGCGTGATTATATGTGTACCTTGCTTTTCTTAATTGTTTTCTTTTTCATTTTTCCCAGCTTTTGTAATAACCTTGTGTTGAGACCCTTGGATTTAACGCTGCAATATATATAGGCTTTATCAGTTGCGGAGGTCAGCACCAATGGTTTTAGTGCGGATTTCTATTTTTGCACCACTTTTCGATCGAATTTCTCCATCTCCACCGTCTAGTATCTAGATAATATTATGTAGATCATCTCTGCAAAATTTCAGCCAATTTAGTAATCGTTATTATATAGATCATCTCTGCAAAAGACTGTATATATATAGAGAAATTCGTCTAAATGGTATACAAACTTTTGCTCATTATAAACTTTGGTATATCAAGTTTTGAAAATATCAGAACGGTATCTCAGGTTTCCATCCCGACCTAAGATTAGTATATATAGCCATTAAGATGACCAATTTACCCTTAAGTTCTCTTTTTTTCTTAGTTTTTTTTTTTAATTTGTTTTCATATTCAAGAAATATTAGAAGAGGTTTTGGAATTTGATGATTTGGGTTGGCCTTTATAAACCTAAAGAAGATTGAAGAGGGGAAACATACAGAAGTTCAATCATTCTTGTTTTCATTGACACTCAAAGATCTTGTTGTTGTCGTTAACATTTAAAGATGATTGAGATGAAGAATTAATTATTAGCAAGGAGAAAGTGACGATGAATTTTTTCTTTACGTTCCTAAAAATATAAAAAACCAAAAAAAGAAAATTGAAATATGAAAACAAAGAAGAAAAACTAAGAAAAAAAAAAAGATAATTCAAGGGTAAATTGGTCATTTTTGTTTTTGGTTTGAGGGTAAATTAGTAATCTTAATGACTATATATACTAATCTTAGGTTTAGATGGAAACATGAGATATCAATCTGATATTTTAAAAACTTGATATATCAAAGTTTATAAGAAGCAAAAGTTTGTATACAATTCAGACGAATTTCTCATATATATATATATATATATATATATATGGCCCTTCCACTAAGGGATCCTTTTTTTGACATATATAAGGGATGAGGGATTACACCAACTTTTCGATCACAAAATCACATCTCCACCGTTCAATATGTAGTTCTATATGAGTAGATCACTTCTGTAAATTTTCCGAAATTTTGGTAATCGTTAAGGCATTCAAAACTACAATTTATAATTATAAGCATGAACGGTTCATGTTTGGCAGATTTGGTTCATTCATTGATTTAATCTTGTTCGACACCTTAAATTGGCTGAAAATTTGCATAATTGATTTATATATAAGGACCAACAAACTGAACGGTGGAGATTCAAAAATATAATCGAAAAGTTGGTGTAATCCCCCATCTTTCATATAGTCAAAAAAATGGATCCCTTAGTGGAGTGACCCTCTATATATATATATATATATCTATATATATATATATATATATATATATATATATATATAGAGTCTTTCTCAGGTGCGGAGGTCCGCACCAATGGTTTTGGTGCGGATTTTCATTTTTGTATCATTTTTTGATCGAATTTCTTCATCTCCACCGTGTAGTATCTAGGTAATATTATGTAGATCATCTCTGTAAAATTTCAGCCAATTTGGTAATCGTTAAGGCCCTCAAACTTGAAAAACAAATTGACGGACTGAATTTTGTCAAACATGAACCGTTCATGTTTAAAACAGAAAAATGCAATTTTGAGGGCCTTAACGATTACCAAATTGGCTGAAATTTTGCAGAGATGATCTACACAATATTATCTAGATGCTAGACGGTGGAGATGGAGAAATTCGATCGAAAAGTGGTGCAAAAATGGAAATCTGCACCAAAACCATTGGTGCGGACCTCCGCAACTGAGAAATATATATATATATATATATAGGAGCAGGGTTGCTTATTTTTAGGATTGAGTGGTACTGCAAGTAATATCAAGGGGGAGGAGACCATATACATATTACTGTTATTACATGCATAAATTATCATCCCATTAGGAGCAGGGTTGCTTATTTTTTTACTTGAATATGGATCATAACATAACCTGACATATGAACTGATATAGTGATACCTCTAAAACTAACCAACAAGGGAACTGGAAGCAGGACAAATAATTAAGAAGTTTTGACAGCATCGGTGCCCTAACTTTTGTGGCATGGTAAAAGACTGCAGACTTTAAAAACTACCAATGTGATACCAAAACTTTGTTTTTGCTACCAAGGAAAGACCTGAGGCCAATTTCTGTAACGGTGCCGTCTGTTTGCTGACGTGGCCAGCATCGGATCCACACACAAAAATGACAAAAACGACATTTTACATAGTCGGCACTCAATCCCTAATCGAGTCAAAACTCAACTCCCCCCTTATTCTTACCCTCATTTTCTTTCTTAGATCTCTCTCATCTCTCCTTCTCTCCCTCCCTTGTTCGCTTTCCCGATACTCTCCTACAATTTCATGCATGATTAATCTTTAAGTGCTTGAAGGAAATTAAGGATCAGTTAATCGACTACTTACCTAACATAATCGGTACGTCCTGGAAGGGTACAAGGAAGGGGTAGGATCGAGGGGATCTTGACTGGATTATGAGGGCGCCATAGACAGTTGCACGAAGTCATGAAACATGCGCATGCCACCAGAGAGGCCTTCCGTTCTGCTGGTTCCAGATCTCAACTCGCTTCGAATCCCCACCGCAGGGTTCGAAGCGCTCACGCCTCTCCGTTCCTCTATCTCTCTTACTGGATTCGCAACCAGCTGTAGATCCGAGCCGTCGGTTCTGAGCCGTCGATCTGCACAACCATATGCATGGCGGCGGCCAACGCTCCGATCACCATGAAGGATTTGTTGACGGTAAGTTCTCAGCTCTGATTCGATGCTCTCTTAGTTCGATTAGTTCGATTTGTGTAGTTAAGTTCAAATAGTTGATTTTTCTGGTCAAATTGTGTTCGATTCGTAGCTTCACCTTCGTTTTCGTTACTCGAGCTTCGGATATATCTGTTAGTCTGTGAAGTTTATAGTCTCTGTTCAGATCTGAGCAGTTAGCTCACAAGGAATAGCTGTGACTTTAGCAATTTGAATAGCTGAAACTTCGAACTTGCCTTCAGGATTTTATCAAGTGTAGTTCACGTTTTGAGTACTCAAATTTATTACCTTGAGTCTCTTTGTTTTGATATAATCAGTATATGTTCTTGTTTTTAAAGCTAGAAATCTGGTTTAGTCATTCAGAAAGTACTCGAGCATGGCTTATTTCTATTCATATCGATCACTCATTTTCTTGTAACGTGACTTGAGTTATGTCTTTGAGTTATATATAAGATATAGTAGCAGCAACCTATCCATACCAATGTTTGATATCAATTCTTGTTTAGTTGTTTTTGAAATTAGTTTCCTTACGGTACAACAGTTATCTATGATCTGTGGTATATGCTTCTACTCATTTCCATGTTCAGTCATCCTTGAAACAGAACTTGTACATGTCTTACCATTAATTTTGAGTATTTGAATGTTCATATGTTTTTCCTTTAAAAGCATCTTTAATTTAAAACTCATTCAGTATTTGAATGTTAAAGCCTTGTTTGTTATGTACAGAAGCTATGCTACAAATTACTACCAAGAAATAACCTGGTAGGTTTTGGTACCAAATGTGATGGATGGTTTTGAGACTTGCTATTATTTTGTACAAAGTGAAAAGCATTCTCTAGCATTTACTCTCTTATCACATTCTACTGTTATTTTGAAGTTTTGAAGACAACAAAATAAAGAAGTAAAGATGTGTTCAAGTTTTCTGAGTACTGTGCAGTTTAATATAAATGGAAAGGAAACTATATTTGCATTACAGCAGAAGTTTAGTTCTCAAGTTTTGCTACCCTTTCATTGGCATTTCGGAAGTACTTTGGTTTTAGGGATATTGCTGAAATGCTTTGTTGACTGTTGGAAATAATGTTGTTGTTGAATTGTGTTGGAAATGTCTTGTTGAATTGTGAAGCCAAATATGGTTGTTGAATTGTGTTGGAAATGTCGTGTTTGTGTTCCACAGGTTCAAAGGGCATCAGCCCTACCTAAGGAATCAAGACCTATCAAGGACAAGGTCATAAAGTCTAGAAAGGGATGGAAGAAAATGAAGTTGGCAATTGAGGGTAGTTCTGCTGGAAATGGTAGTGCATCAGCCTCAACACAGCCTCCTACTCAAAGCAACCAAAATCATGCAGCAATGGGTGCTCAAAAGTGAATGTGCTGGCTTTTAAATTAGAGAAACATAATGTGTACTTCATCATATTTTGGAATCAATTTTTTGCAAACAATGTGGTTCCTTGAGTTTTTGGAAACTAATTAAGCTTGAATTCTGATGCATAGTATGTTTCTCATGTTGAACTGATGTTGGTTTTAATTCAATGATATTGGCAGCCCTTTTGGTTCTATATTTGAATTTTTATGTTACATTTCTAGCTATTGCATAATATTTCTTGTTAGATAAACACAGCAGCAGTGTCTAAACTTTACTGAACTGATCAATGTGATACCCAAGATTCAATTTTAGAGATTTTAGAAGGAAAACAATTATGGTGAGAATTAGAAGGTAATTTTTGTCATTTCACCTTTTTTTGTGGGCCCTATGCTGGTCACGTCAGCAAACTGACGGCACCGTGACGGAAATTGGGCTGAGGCCTTTCCTTGGTAGCAAAAACAAAGTTTGGGTATCACATTGATAGTTTTTAAAGTCTTAGTACCATTTTAACCGTGCCACAAGAGTTGGGGTACCGACTCTGTATCTTACTTAATAATTAATGGTTGTAACTCTAGTTTATGCAATATTAGAAACTGTATTTATTTTTCTTTGTAATAGTTAGACTGCGTGTCCATGGTTTTTATTGCTGTCAAAGTCTCTTCATGTATGCCTTGGAAATCTTGAGCAAAGTCGATTTACTTGGGAAGGAAATCTGCTGTGCTTAAAAACCCAGTGTAAAACCTGTGTCACTTACTAAACTTTGACACCTGTCTCTAACCCAGACAGAGCTAAACTCCATCGTTATCTCAGAAAAAAGAAAAAAAAAACGGTTTTTTCCTTCTTCCTTTCAACTTCTTCTCTTATTGATCGTCTGTCTACCAATTACTTCCCAGTATTCTCCCCCTTTTCTCTTCTCTTCCATAGAGAAAGCAATTTTTTCAATCGATCCTCAAATCCACATCTTGCTCAATCGGTTTGGCGGGCTTGATCGAATTCAAGCTCTCAATATCGAGACCCACATGTTTATCATTCGGATCGTCGTAGGGTAAATTGAGCCGAGTATCGAATTCGACGGCGACTGCTTGTTCTTCATCTTCATGGAGCAGTTGATTAATTGAAAAATCAGACCGGCTTGTTGTAGATGCACCGGTGCCGGTGGGAGCTAAGGGGTGAGGCCAATGACGTTAGAGGAAGTAGAGGGGGAGGAGAGAGAAAGCAATTGGGTTCATGATATGGCGTAACTATCTCTAAGCTCTCTACTAATGGCAATTTGATGAATGATGACTCTAGTCCTGGGTTCATGAGATGCATATGTATCTTCATCTAATTTCTTTTATTTATTTCCTGGTGAACGAAATGAAGATGAAAAATAGAATGAATTCTAGTCCAAGATGGGTTGAGACCAAGATGGGGGTTGAGGTTTTGATATTTGTAATGGGTCTGACACTGACGAGAATTCTGGATAGTGTTGAAGACTTGAAGCTCTGTACTAAGAGTTGAGGGTTTGTATTTTTATTTTAAAGATCATCTCTATTACCTTGTGGCCAACTTCTTTGATAATAATATCAATCTCATGATTAACAAAACGAATATTGTTCTTTTACCAAAAACAGATCAACCAGAAACAGTTCATCATTATAGACCTATTAGTTTGTGTAATGTTGTTTGCAAAGTCATTACCAAAATTATGGTAACTCGGTTACGACCTTTATTACACAATTGTATCTCTTTTAACCAAGGTGCTTTTGTGCCTGGTCGTTCTATTCATGATAATATTTTAATTGTTTATGAAATTTTTTCTTTATTCTCTCATAAGAGACGTAAATCTGCTTATATAACATTAAAGTTAGACTTTATGATATGTCGAACTGGGATTATTTATTCTGTTGTTTGTCAGCTTTTGGGTTTCATCCCCATTGGATTGCTCTCATTAGAAGCGGTCTTTTATCAACCACGTTTCTATTTTACTTAATGGTCACACAGTTGAAAATTTCTTGCCTACTCAACGTATTCGGCAAGGTGACCCTTTGACTCCTTATTTATTTATTCTAGTAATGGAACCATTTATTCGACACTTAAACTCTTTATGTGCTCGGCCCCGATCCAATGTTGGCATTCTTCCGGCTCCTGGGGGTTTAAAATTTCAAACTTGATATTTGCAGATGATTGTCTAATTTTTGGTCGAGCCTCACATTCTGCAGCTAAGCATATCCTTAATACTTTAACATTATTCCCTGAGGCCTCTGGCCAACAGGTCTACCACCACAGATCTACCATTTTTTTCTCCCAAAATGTTGTTGCTTCTGTCAAACGCGATTTATCGAACTGCTTGGGTATTCAACATAAGACAACTATTGGCAAATATTTAGGCATTCATAATGTGGTCACTTGGAGGGATCCAATCAATACTACTGCTATTATTGACAAAATACAACACAAGCTGTCCAGTTTTAAAGCTCACTCTGTCACGAGGAGGTAGACTTACTCATATTGGGGGCGTTTTTTCCACCTGATATAAGGTCTGGATAGGAAAGATTATTGCCAATCTGATTGATTAGAGTGTTTGGAGAGATGAAAAAGTTGCAGCAGGAAAATATTTATCAAGGTCATGTTTGTTTCATGGATTTTAGGAGAAAGGAAAGGAAAGTTGCTTTCCTTTGTTTGGGAAGCACAAACTCAGGAAGCACTTTCCTGACAAACGGAAGATAGATGGGAAATCCGTTCCACTCAAAATTCATGGGATTCATTTTCCCTTCTCAGTCCCCAACTGTGGGGCCCATGACACCGACCATCATTACGAGTTTTCTGCCCCAGCCTAAATATGTTATTGCCAATTTTACCCATCGAATCCCTTCTTTTGAGTTCTCGTAAGATTGTTTCATCAATCACAGAGTCGTTCGCGCCCTCAATCTCGCGCCTCTTTCATCACCAAGACACGAAGATACGAAGGTCTGTATCAAGACTCAAGAGAGACGAACTGGTTTATCTTCACTAACGAAGAATTCACATGTTCTCATCAGTCAGTTATATATGATATATAAATCCTCTGTCTATGTTTTTTTTGGTTGTTGGTATATGATTTGTTTCTTCTTCAGTTTTCGTTCGGCAATCAGCCTTCTCTCTCCTAAGTAATCAAAGGTCAGGCCCCAGCCCTCTAATCTTGTTCATAATACATTTACACTCTCTTGGTTTACTTCGTGTGCTTCTATCTGTGTATGAATTGAGAATTAATTGGAATCGCATCAATGTATTTGAAGATTTTGTGATATTCAGGTTCTTGCACTCTCTTGGCCTCAATTGCTAATGATGTTGTTCTATATTAATTTTGGAATTGATTGAAAGAAAGAAAAAATCGGGGGTTTTTGTAATCGCTCTTTATGTGATGAGATATATTTGATGAATGTAAACTCTTGGAAGCAATTACTAGGTATAAACAAGAATAGTGCTTTTTGATTCTTGAATTTATTTTGTATTTGGAACAGGACCAGATTACTGAGTATATGGGATAATCATATTCTGCTGGATCCTTGTAGAACCAAAATTCAAATGAAAATAGATAGGGAAGTATTCCTATTAAGGTTATTGGGGGTTTGTGGGTATGTGGGGGAAATCTTAAGTGGAAACTAGGTTTTAGTAGCTTCTTTTCCGTTTTCATAAATTTGGATGATCAAATTGTAATTTGGGTTTTCTGATATACGAGGTTGATTGGAAGAATTGAAATGTTTAGAAACATGTGTGTGCAAAAGATAATCAAACAATAGGTACACTAGATCAATATGTCCATATGAGGTGCCAATTTATGATTAATTCAATTCATCGCTAATATCTTAAGTACAAGGAAAGTGAACATGTACATATCTCTATGGCACAAATAAGTGAAATCTTGGCCTATTTGCTTGTAAAACATCATGTATCAAGAAAAAGTTTGATACTTCAACTCACACTCTCACAGTGTAGTTAGGCAAGAGATTAGATTGATTTTTATTTAAATTATAGGAGCTAGTAGTAATAGCTGATATGCTCATATTGATGATGTTATTTATTCATTATATGTAATAAGCATTTCATTCTATAAATGAGTATGCTCTTTGCATCCGAAGCTGTTGAAATGCATAATGCATCATATCTCAAAGGTTTCCGAATATATAGCATTAGCCCCTACAGCTTTTATATCTTTGTCAGATGAATATCCCTTTTCTTTTATTTATTCATTCAACTTGTTAAGTATGTCCCCATTTGTGGCTCAGCAAGATGGCTAATCTGGTGGCACAGCATATAGTTTGAGCTTGGTTAGCTTGCAGGGGAATGTGCACGGTTGATTGGAAAAATCAACCTACTTTATCCTTATATCATTTGCTTCTGTTTGATGCTCCTATTTAGTTTCCTTTCCTATTGTTTGTTTTGGCAAACTTCTCTGCCTGTAAGTTCTTTTCTTGTACTTCGGTGTTTTAATGCAATTCTCTTTGTCAAAAAGAAAAATTGTTCTCATCTATCTCATGTGTGCTTTATTTATGGATTTGAATTGATTTGAGAATACAATGTAAGAACAGAATAGGTTATCTCAGTATTGGCAACTTATGAATCATTTGTGACAAATTTTGCTGCAGATGATGGGAGAGAATATCTGGATGTCGATGAACCCAATCAATATCATAGAAAGTACGACATGCTTGTTCTTAGGTTTCAAATCCTGCATTCTCTAGGGATAGCTATGTATGTCATAGGAAATCTGTTGGAGCAACCAAATTCCAATGAGTTCAGAGAACTGGGTTGTAGTAGCAGATGATGATAATTTAAAAACGGATGTGACCACTAAACTACTCCATAACTTGGTTCTCAAGTCCAGAAGAAACAGTACCGGGTTTGATTGCATGATAAGACTTTCCATTGCACAGAATTCATATCTCAAGTCTTCGATCTTCACATGCCTGATTGGTGTTCTAGATCTTCGCATGCTTGAAAACCCATGGTAAATTGGTGGTATGTTTGAATTTTTATGATATTCTTTTTATTTTAGAAGGCAAGGATATTATGGGAGCAATGATATATTTTTACTTCCTTTCCTACACCAACCAAACTTTCCTGAATACTTTCCATACTTTACCAAGCACAGGAAAGGAAACTTGACAGGAATGTTACTTTCCCTTCCTCATGGAAAAGACAATGGTACTGAGTTCCCTTCCATAAACGAAACAAGGCCCAAGTCAGACCTTTATAACAAATCCTGTTAGAAACCTGAGATAAAATTTATCCATCCAGGTTTATTTCTTCAACCACGTGTCTCTCATGAGAAAAAAAAAATTGTAAAGGAATTACACCACGCGCCGCGCCCATCGTTCTTCAAGCTTCGAACAAAAACAATCTCTCTTTTCAAAAGGCGAAGCCATCAATCGGTATAGAACCTGATTCTGTAATTGCCGGTAACCACGTCTGCCTTCATCTCTTCTTCAACCGTCAAAACAACCTGATTCTCTAATTGCCGCTGCACGTACAGCAAGTCTGCAACATAATCTGATCGCCGGAATCAATGTCAGTTGCCGCCGGTGACTTATGATGGGTCTCTATCACCCATTAGAAGAGATTGAGATTAGAGAGATTTGAGGGGCTGAGAGAGAAGTCTGACTCCTCTTGGGATTTTCAGTTTTTCATGCAGTTTTGCTTTTGGTTTTTTAGAAAAGGTAGTATTCCATTCCGGGAGAAAATCTGCTGTCCCCCTTTCCCTATCCCCTTACCTGTCTCCCACTCATTTTTTGACATGTCTTACCATGTCAGCGAACTTAACAGCTACTTAACAGAGTTAAGTAAATTACTATGTCAGCGAAAACTCAGAAGAATACGGATAAACTCAGAATCCCAGATCACTTCATATCTTCGTATCTTAGTTTGAAGGCGGACTGGTCATGGATTTGGTAGACCCTAGCCGGGTGCCGCATCCGCAGATGGACCCGAACTGGGGCGGCGGGAGGTACCGATGCGGGCCGGTGATGCAAGCGCCGACGCCGTACGTGGAGCACCAGAAGGCGGTGACGATAAGGAACGATGTGAATTTGAAGGAGTCTTTGAGGGTTGAGCCCGATGAGGACAACCCCGGGTGGTTTTTGTTGTCTTTCACTTTTGATGCCACTGTTGCTGGGAGGTACAGAAAGATCAGAGCTTTTGTCTTTTTTGTTTTTGGTTTTGGATTCTGTTTATTATATATGCTTAGTTGGGTTGGTTTGTTGTTTGCTGATGTGGAAATAGCTTAAGTTGGCAGAATTGGATTAGTTTGTGATGAATGGGGTTGTTTGGTTACTGGATATAGAATGTTCATTGGGGTTTGAAGGAAGTAAAGATTTGTAAATGGAATTTCTGAGGACTTTCTTCGGTCAATAATCATGGGAAGAAAAATATTATTGGAGGATAGAAAGATGATGAACATAAGAAGGAGATTGACAGAAATCCCTTCAATTTGATCTTGGTTTATGGCTTTATGCGTTTTTTTTTTAGTTATTGTTCGCTATATTTCTAGTAAATTTTTGGTAAATAAAAGAATTTGAGAATTTTTTAGACTTAACTCTGTCACGTAGCTGTTAAGTTCAGCTGACATGGTAAGACATATGTCAAAAAATGAGTGGGAGACAGGTAAGGGGATAGGGAACCCGGGACAGCAGATTTTCTCTCTTCCATTCCGATTCAATATTAAAGGGGCTTGGATGGGCGCTTTCTGGGTATCGGAATTGAAACCCATTGAAACAGTCCTCGACGTATTGAACAGAAACGAAAAATAAAGAACACATCAATTTGTTTACCTACTGAAACCTCAATTTGAAGAAAAACATTGTCGGGGCTTTAACTCTTGAAAGCCCTTATTGAAAAAAAAAAATTCACTACGAGAAGAACGAGTCAATTACAAACTTTATAACACTGACCGCGGCTATTATTTCTAGAACCCTAGCAGATATGTTTGAAGCACTTTTCTTCTTTAATCTCCAATGAACTAAACACGTCCTTAATCCTTCAATCACAATCACATAAACAAGAAGTTCAACTCAACACGAAACAGTTGAACTTCGACCTTTTCTATCAATATAGTTGCAGCGGAAATATGCGTCAAAATGTAATCTTCCAAATGGCTACTGCGTCTTCTTTTATAGATGAAGAACTTCTACTCTTTATTCACGTCTTTAATCAGATTGGTTTCCAATAGGTAAGTCCTTCTCCTTTTACCATACAAAGACAACAATAATATCAGATATACAATATGTCTCAAATCAAATAATAATAATTAGATTATATAGAACCTAATCACATTAGGTTTTCTTCCTTTTCAAGTGCACGAATCTCATGATTCAATGAATCAACATCCTAACCAAATTAGGATCTTTAGCTTGTCTATCAACGTAATAGCTTCTTTCCATGTGTATATCATATCCAATTAAACATAGATATATATCCATATGTCATAGTGAAAATAGCCTTACTTACACGCACCAACCTGGGAGTTTAACCAAATCAAATCAAATCATATAAATAATGCATCAATGCTCATCAATCAAATATTTAACCATATATATAATTTCTAATCAAATTAGGACTTCCTTTCTCGCACTTCTTCTCTTTTGTACAGGGATGTCAATACTTAGTATGCTAACAATATCTACTGTAACAAACAAACGGTAAGGTAAAAGATTTCATTCCGAATCAAATCTTATACCAATCCAATCCAGTTCTATATCTTATCTCAAACCAATCTGTGTTGCCAAACGCCTCCATTAAAGCTAATTTGTCCGGAATGGCTAATCATATGTTTTTTTGTTTTAAGTGTCCTAAAAAAAATTCACATACCAGATTGATAGGGAATGTAGGAATTTCTTTGGGGGTAACTCCCCTCCGGCTGTTTCATGGTCCCAAGTAGCTACTCCTAAGAAATTAGGTGGACTCGTTATCCGTCCTGCTCATATCTTTAACAGGGCTGCTCTTGCTAAACTGGGTTGGAAGATTCTCACTCAACCTACTAATTGGTGGGTAAGTCTTGTTAGTAAAAAATACCTTAAACGTAATAATTTATTTACTATAAGTAAGAAATCTTCACATTCTTATGCATGGAAAAATATTTTAGACTCCCGGGATATTCTTCTCGAAGGTATGCGATGGATAATTGGAGACGGTAATACTATCCTGTTTTGGAAATTCAATTGGATTTTTTCTTTTCCGTTGTACACTATTATCTCTGATCAACAAAGGGCTCAAATAGATTGGAACTTAAAGGTTAGTCATTTTATTAGCAATGGTACTTGGAATATATCTCTACTACAACAAGTATTGACTTTGGATATAGTATATAAAGTAATGGCCATTCCTTTTCTGATAAACCCTACTGAGGATACTTTCATTTGGGGTTCCTCTATTAATGGCTCTTTCACCGTTAGTTCTGCTAATTGGATGCAACAACAGTCTATACCTTCTCATTCAAACACAGAATATTTAACTAAGCTTTGGCATTTAAATTTGCCCCCGAAAGTAAAGATTTTTGCTTGGTTACTCTTTCGAAATTGGTTAAAAACTCGGGATACACTGTCGCTATATAATCCAAATGTTCCTCCGTTTTGTGCCTTCTGTAATACACAAGTGGAAACTGTAGACCATTTATTCTCTCATTGTGATTTTGCACAAAATGTACTAGGGACGCAACACAATAAGAAACCAAATAAAAATGAGAGGAATCCAAGCATGAGTCTCCAACTCGATCTAAATAGAAAGAGAGAAAGGAAACTAACAACTCGTTAAATTATGAACCGATGGTCTTACATCTGAAAACATAAAAACAACAATACTAACAAATAATCTACCACACACCACCCCTGCACGCTAATATTGTCTTTGGCATCGCCGCTAGTAGCTGTGAGTAAGTGAGGAGTGCTAATTCGGAGCGTTGAAGCCCGAGTACCTGATGTCAACATCCCAATGCACAAATCATATGGAAACCAATGACCTAGAGGAAAAACACCATGCAATCCACCATATAAACAAAATCCATGAAAACGCTGAGGCTGCCGAAAGAGGACCGAAAACCATTACCAAGAACCAGAACTAAAGAAAATGGGTAGGGGGGGGGGGTGATGAACCCACGCATGAGTAACCATAATCTGATAGGTAAGTGCCCAATTACACTTTAAGCGTACATACACATGAGCTCTCATGACGGTTTACATTGGTATTTGACATGTTTTGGTGTTGGGTGACCAATAATCTGACAAAGAGTTGAGATTGGTTGACCTTGCTCTTCTTAGTTGTCATTTTTTTTTTCATTGAATTGATATTCTATTAGTTCCTAGCTTGGAGCACAATCTACTAATGTTCATACTAGAGTGCCGGCAGAAGCATCTCTCTCTCCCTTGTCCAGACTCTTTATGCGAACCCATTCGTTTTTTCTAGAAATCTAAGGATATCACTTCAATGTCTTACTCTTAGGCGATTTTCATCAGGCTAGCTCCTTCTCGACATGAATATATTTGGGAGGAAGGAAAAACAAAATCCACTTAACACAAAGTGAGAGAAAAAAAGACTCTTGGCAGGTACAAGAAACTGTTCGAATTTTAATGTTCAAATACCAAAATGATGGTTTTTGAAAATGAGGTACCAAACTGATGAATGACTTCTAGTTGGGGTATTGTTTGTAAAATTTCCTCAAATCTTTTAACTCTTTTTATTTTTGGGCCAATTACATATAAGTCCACTTTGAGACATTTTTTTTCCATATAGGTCCACCATAACATTTTTACTCACATAAGTCCACCCAAGCCTAAATGAGATTTTATATTAGGTATTAAAGTTCAACATAGTTACAGACTGTCATCCAAAAAAAAAAAAAAAAAAGATTCTCTTTCTTATATTTTATATTTACAAAAATACCACTAATGTAAAAAGTCAAGACCCACTATCCTCTCCGGCAAAGTCTCTGGCCAACCTCAGGCGAGATCTCCAGCCGATCTCCGGCCGTTCTCCGACTAACAGTCGAAAAGGTTTCCCGTCGACCTCCAACAATGTTACCGACGATTGCAAAAGATATTGTCACCAACAACAAAAGCTACTACCACCGGCTATAAAAGCTACTATGGTGAGATTTCCGGCGACCTCCGGTGTGATCACAAAAGATATTATCACCAGCAACAAAAAATATTACCGAACATAACAAAAGCTACTACCACCAGGTACAAAAACTACTATGCTAAGATTCTGTCGACCTTCGGCGAGGTCATAAAAGATACTGTCGCTAGCAACAAAAGATATTACCGAGCATATGAAAAACTATTACCAAGTAAAACAAAAGCTATTGTCACCAACAAAAAGGCTACTATCACCACCTATGAAATATACTACCGAGCATATGAAAAACTACTACCAAGCAGAACAAAGACTACTATCACCAGCTATAAAAGCTACTACCCCCAGCTACAAAAGCTACTACAGTGAGATTTCCAATGACCTATGACGAAGTCACAAAAGATATTGTCGCCAGCAACAAAAACTACTAACACAAGTAACAAAAGCTACTACCACCATCAACAAAAACTACTACCGCCATCAATAAAAACTATTACCTCCAAACAAAACCAATAACTAATGTTTTCAGCAACAAAATCTACTACCAAACATAATAAAAGCTATTACAAATGTGTCAAAAATAGACAATCACAGTGTGGAAAATATACTATCACAATGATGAAAATATACTATCGCATTGTTCAAAATATAGTTATGAATCTCGTTTCCTTCATCTCTTACATTATCAGAACACGATTCTATGCATGTTTTCTCGCACTCAATTTCTATCAAATTAACACAAAACATCATCCTAATCTCTCTCTCTCTCTGGCTCAAACAGATCTGCTACTTCTCGTCGCCGATCTTCAACGATTGGAGCCATCTGAGGCGACATCTTCAAAGCCGGCGGAAGGCGATCATAGCCGTCAAGGACCAGACGAACCGACGAGCCATATGGTTTCAGAGATCCCGTCGAGTTCAAATTAGAAGTTGTCATGGATGGAATTGGACGCAAGGGACGATCCGGCGACTTCGAGGTTGAGGCGCCGTCGAGGTCAAGGTCAAGGCTTCGTCGTCGTTTTGGCGACGTCGAGGTCGAGCCGACGTCGTCGTCATCAATCAAGCGGCACCGAGCCATGGTCGTCGAGTCAGTGTTGGCCTGAGACGCTGCCATGGCCAGAGTTTCGAGATTGGAGAACAGAGGGAGGAGGAAGATGATGAGCGAGAGAGAGAGAGAGAGAGGAAAGTGAAGGATTCGTGTGAGAAGAAGGGATTTGTAGGGATTTGAGGGTATTTTAGAAACATAATAAAAGTAAAATGACAGATTTAGACTTAAAATTATTGAGAAATAGACTTTAGTGATTTTTTTTTTATTAAAATTTTCTCAAGAAATATTGATTTAAAGTTTGAGATCCAAATATTTTCTTGTTTTACGGTGTGAGGATCATTTTTTCTTTTCAAAATCAAATCTCAGTCTCTCTGTCTATCTCAGTCTCTCGTCTCTCTCAGTCTCTTCGTCTCTAGCCCACGAATACCAAGCCACTTGTTCGTCAGCACCGGCGCCGGCCACGCTCTCTACATCGTCCTCATCATCACTCCCTTCATCGGTACCGTAACCTTCTTCTTTCTACTCGTTCGATTCCCTTCTGACGTTGATTTTGTGAGCTTGTTGTGAAATTAGGGTTTCTGATTTTGGGTTTTGCAGTGTTGTGCTCGCTGTACTACTATTCCCTCTTGTGAATTTCATCGATCTCGAACAAGCCGCTCAGGTAACTTTGCCTTAGCGCTTTTTGAATTTTTGAATCAAGCTAATGTTCATATTGAGGGATTATGTTATCGATTGGTTATCTTCATGTGTGTGATTATCGATTGGGTTTCTGAAATCTGTGTGGTTGTTTTGTGTAATTGTTTATAGAAGAGATAGCTTGGAATTGTGAGTATTTGAGCTTTGTAATAATGTGATCTGATACTGTGGTAGATTCATTGACTGCTCAACTGAGATAGCTCTCCGATTTTGTGCTTTATGGTTTTAATTTTGCAGTTGTATCAGTAGCTCTAGGGTAGGGTAGAAATGTGAAAATCTGCCTGTTGAGCTGTGTGGAAGAACATAAGTAGAAGAGCTTTTACATGGCTCATAGCCTTTTACATTAGTTTATGAGCTAGACGTGTACTCTATGGGAATCTAGCATTTTTCACTTTTCTTATGTAAAGTGAGAGAAGTGTGTTGCAGAGCATGAGAGGAGTTGAGAGATTTAAAGTCTAATCCTGAGTTACAAGTCACATTAACTACATAAGTATGAAAACAACAATAAATGTACTCTGAAGTTTCTAAAAATTTAAGCTGCTAATTAACGATTAGATCTTTTTATGTGAAAAGTGCTACTGTACTCGGATTTGATTCCATGATGAAAATTTAACCTCTCACAAACAATGGATGTGTGTTTGATATAGACTACCTCCAGTTATAGGTATTGATTTCCTAATACTAAGTTGGGTTGGATTCATTTTATTGCCCTGGATATTTTCCATAATTCTATTGCTCCGGAATAGTTGTATGTTTATGTGACAAGTGGATCTCAAAAAAAAAAAAAAGATTATTCAGTGCCTTTGTTTATTATGGTTCAAGGATCATAGTTGATTGGTATGCTTATTCAGTGCCTTTGCGTGATTTAGATCAGGGCAGATACGGTACCTGCATTTTGTTCCTGTTCATCAACTGTTCTTGTGGGTTACATTGATTGCATCAGTAAGCCAACTTGAAAACAGGTAACGCCTTCAGATATATCTTGGTTCATGCACCTCTATTTCATTGTGTTACTTCAGAAAACCCTTTTTCCATACTGTTCAGTAACTTACAGTGTACATATAGAGAAAGTTAACTGACTTGCATTGTAGCCACAGACCTATTGGAATTTTCTAGACTAAGCTAGACACTAGGTCCACCGACATGGTTTTATGGTTAATTGTTAACCACTCATTAGTAGTTTGCTCTAGTTCATGATCATTCTATATTAATCTAGATTACTCTAGCTAGTTCTAGGACTTCCTTGATTCTCTAGACTTCTTTTTTTTTTTGAAAAGAAACAAACTTTTATTGAAACAAAAGCAAAGAACAAGAACAAGGAACTGTAGCTTAATCTTTATGTTTAGATTAAGCTTTTACTGAAACAAAAGCAAAGAACAAGAACAAAAGCAGCTGTAGCTTAATCTTTATGTTTAGATTCTCTAGACATCTCTACAGTCATGTTTAGATTACTTTTTGTCAATGTGCATTATATTCCAACAAAGACAATCAGTTTCCATCAATAGGTTACCAGCTTGCAACTTGTAAGGATTGTAGTAGTTCGGGCCTTTTTTGATAGCAAGCAAGTCAATCTTTTTTTCCTCCCCTAGTTTGAATAAGGCTTTTCTTGCCTTAGTTTACAAGTATTTGAATTAAACTAGGAAACCTTTATTTTTTTTTCCTTAACCTTTTTGATTTCCTAGTTATGTTCTTCCTCTTATATCGTGGAACTGTGCTCTATATATAAGCAAACCCTAATACTTTGTCTATCGAGAACTTTTCAATACTGATGTTCAGTGTGTCTGTGATTATCAAAGCTTGACATTAAAAAAAAAAAAAAATCTGTGATTTGTTTTCGATATCGATCGTCTTACCAATTACTATTTGAATTGGTATTTGGTTCTGTTTTGATCTAGGTTCTTCTCCGTCTCTTGCAGTAAGCCAATTGAAAGTTGAAGCAATGGTAATAAACTCTTTTCCTGATGAAATCATCCTAGATATCTTGTTAAGACTACCCATCAAGTCTTTGATAAGATGCATGTCGGTGTGCAAACAATGGAAGTCTATGATCAGAAGCTCACAGTTCATCCACACCCATCTCAACCGTACAATCAAAGCTAATAACCAGCAGGGGACTCACCTTCTACTGCGCCATGGCGGCTACAAAAACCCTTCCGAGATGGACAAAACAGAAGAGGTTTACTCCTTGCATTATGATAACTATGCTTTTGATGAGTACTGCAAGATAGATTTTCAAATTGACAGCATGGTAAGAAAGGTCAATTTTCGTTTCCGTGTGGCCGGCGTTTGTAACGGGGTGATATGCCTCGCTGATGACATACTGTCTAAATTTTTCAACTACATACTATGGAATCCATCTATCAGAAAGGCAGTCATGCTTCCATGGCCTGATGTTACCTTCACCTCTCATGGACCGTTTGACGATACTATAGGGTTTGGGTTTGATGCATTGACCGGTGATTACAAGGTTGTTAGGCTTGTCACTCTTGACCACTGTATTCCCAACGACGACCAGTGTAGTCTCGAACCAACTTTAGCTGAGGTTTATTCACTAGCCACAGGTTCGTGGAGAAGTCTTGGTTCCATTGCTTCTCGTTGCGATATATCTTCAGAAATAACCTATGTCTTGTTTAATGGGGCTATTCACTGGGCTGTACGTCACTGGGATGATGATTGCTCCTTCATACTGACATTCGATGTGGGAAGTGAATCATTTAGCGAGATAATGATGCCGGAGAGTATCAGGTCACATCAGTTCTTAAGCAGATCAATAGTTTCTGTCTCAGGGGACGGAAAATCCCTTGCTCTTTTCACTAGTAGTAGAAAGGAGTACAGTGATGATCCCTTTCTTGATATATGGGTGATGAAAGAGTATGGCGTGCAGGAATCGTGGACTAAATTGATGACTCTTGGTCCACAAAGAGTGTTACCCAGGCCATTGTGTTTTAGGAAGAGCGGTGAAGTATTCTTGCTACAACAAGAGTACTCTTATGATGAGGCTGTGTTGGCTTCGCTTGACCTTGCCAGCCAGAAGATTAACAGACCGGAGAGTCGTCAAAATGAGTATTTCAACTCTGTCCATTCATATGAAGAGAGTCTTGTTTTACTCGACGTCGGCAATGCAGTTTCTTGCTGAGGGGAAGAAGCTCCTACATTCATGCAGCATGATTATATCTGTACCTTGCTCTTCTTAATTGTTTTCTCTTTTTTTATATTTCTCGGCTTTTTTATAAGCTTGTGTTGAGATCCTTGGATTTAACGTTGCAACAAAGTTTAATTTTGCGATCTATATCTCTGATCTAATACTGTGCCTTTCTTTGTTTTATTCTTAAAGAATAGACTGTATCTCAACGTTCGCATGAGTTTTTGGTGTATACTATACTACAGGGAAAATGAAATTGTCATTTTGTTAATCACGTCATAACTAACGTAATTCAATAGTTCTGATTGAAAGACAATTCGTGTTTGACATAATTCCAAGCTGTTTAGTATCAAGAAAAGCACAAAAACTCGAACCAACGCCATAAGTTCACAGACAGCCGAGAACTAGCAAGAAACATTTCCCGATTCATGGAGAACCTTGGCATGGCAGCACCATTTGCCTTGGCACCATGGAAACAAATTTCTTACATGAACCGGTAAAGGACACCTAACCGAGAATACTATCATCTTCAACCACGAGTGTCCTTCAAACGCATTGTTTGCCATCACCTCAGCTGTCATGAGAGGGGTACAATTAACTCTCAATAAATGAATGTTCAATAAATAAATTAATAATCATGATTGATTAATTTATTTTTTTTTTGGTTCCGACTCAGCATCATTATATAGTAGCCTTTTCCTATACAATTGCACGGGATCACGATCCACCTGTAAAGAAATTTGAGTGTGGTTAGTTTTAGTTTAGTTCTCCTCAATCATGTTTACGTTTTTTTTTTTTTATAGTTTACTACAATGACATTTGTTTTTACTTGTTTAAGTTGTCTCATTCAGGGTAACATTGTCAAAACATAATTTTGTGAATTTAGAGACTGCTCGTTTTATAATAATAGTAAAAATTATTAAGAAAAACTTGGCTATGATACATGCAACGAATTGGGCCATCTACTGTTTGGGCCTGTCAGCTTTTTGTTTGAGCTACTTGAGCAGATAAATAGCGAGTATTTGAGTCTTTACCGGAGCATAACACGTTAACACATGATTATCATCGAGGTAACTCTTATGAAACCCTAAACCCTTTCGTTACTAATTAGAATTTGATTTTGCAAATCAAAGTTCAAACTATGGGTTATCTCTCTCTCGCTGTGTATGTGGAAAAAGCAATCAGAAAAATGATATTGGAACCGTTACTCTGCTGTAAGTTCTGACTTTGGATCTTTCCCAAGGAGTTTTTGAAGTGTATTGTGGGATCTTGTAAAGATGTTTTTTATTTACATGATTCTTACTCTGGTTGTAAGTTCTAGCTGATTTATTTCATTTTCCTGTTAGGTATTGGTTTTGAATCTGGATGCTCTCTCCCTTTGGAAAATGTAGCAAAGGAATCGAAGTTTCAAACAATGATAGAGTATTTACCTGGAGAAATCATACAAAATATCATGTTTAGACTACCCGTTAAGTGTTTGATAAAATGCACCTCAGTGTGCAAATCATGGAACTCCAGTATCATCAAGAACACAGGTTTTGTTCGTGCCCATCTTAGCCATAACGTTAACAACCGGGATGGTGCTCACCTTCTACTACTGCACAGTGGTTGCTGCAGAACTTCCCCTCCAATAAAAGAAGAGGTTTACTCTTTGCATTATTATGATAACCGTGTTTTTGAAGAGTACTGCAAGATAGATTTTCATATTCTCCGTGTTGCATTAGGAACGGGGGAGCAAAATTTCCGAGTGGTCGATATTTGTCACGGGCTGGTTTGGTTAGCGGACAATTCAATCGCTAAAACTTCGAAATATATGCTATGGAACCTCTCAATAAGAAAGGCATTGATGCTTCCCTCGTCTATTGGGTTCGGGTTTGATGCTGTGACCAGTGATTACAAGGTCGTTAGGCTTGTCACTGTCGATGGTCGGGAAACTTTAGCTGAGGTTTATTCCCTAGTCATGGAGAAGCCTTGGTTCTGTTAAGCCTTCCTGCCAAATATATGGAACACAACCCTCCGCCTTCTGCAATGGGGCTATTCATTGGGTAGTCAAACGTTGGAGTAATCTTGCTTATTACTATATCATTTTGTCATTCGATGTTGGAAGTGAATTATTTCGTGAGATAATGATACCAGAGAGTATCAAGTACCCATTCGTGTTGGAAACGCAAGTGTCTGTTTCAGGAGATGGGAATTCGCTTGCTCTCTTCAGTACATATAAGAGGCACAGAGATGATGGTTATCTTGTTGATATATGGGTCATGAAAGATTATAGTGTGGAAAAGTCATGGACTAAATTGATAACTCTTGGTCCAGAAAGAGATATACCCAAGACATTAGCTTTTGGGAAGAGCGGTGAAGTATTCTTCCTAGTAGGAAATTACATTGAGAAGTTTAAATTAGCTTTGCTTGACCTTGTCAGCAGACGAATCAACAAGATTGAAACTGTTTTTAAGTATTGCAACTCTATTCATTGTTATGAAGAGAGCCCTGTTTTACTCGATGTGTTCAACACAGTTTCCTACTAAATATGTAAGCTGTTTATATATCTAGATAGCACCTGTTCAGCTGTTCTTACTGCTGTTCTTTCTTATTTTTTCCTTCGCGTTTAATAAAAAAGATAATTGCTCTTTTTTGGTTGTTGAGACCTTTAAACTAATTGTTTGATTATTTTCTGGTTGCTTATTTAGAACAGGTGTGTTGTGTGTTATGACTTATTACCACATATGCTGATTTATGTAATTCAAGTGAGGATATTAATCTTATACCCTTACCACATATGTCAGTTGATTGTTTATGCCTTATAATACATGTAAATTGGCATCTGTGAGGATAGGATATTACATCAAAAGTTAAAAAGTTCTAATTTCTGCAGATTTTCTGTGTTTTCTCTATTTCAATGTCTAGTTCCTGGTCTTTTAGTCTAATCCACACTTTTGATTAACAGTTGCATGTTTGATCTACTTAGATTATAAACATTCCTGCGTCTTGCTAAAGCACAAATGTAAACATATGCATTCATCTTTGTGCAGGTCTGTAAGTGGGGCAGTTAAAATTTGTTGAAGGCTCTTGTTTTTGTTTTCTGTAGCTGTGGATTGATAAAACTTACAGCTTTGGTTTTGCTATGTTTAGGACCTCTCTATCTATGAGCTAGCTTTCCTTAGTTTCTTCTTTTAATTTCTAATGTTTGAAGTTGTTCAATGTGACTAGTTTATCCTATTGATATCGCAAGTATTGTGAATCTTGTCTTGCCTTAAATTCCCAGCGGTTTCTTTGTTACATTGCTATTACTTGCAAAGAAACAAATTTTGGTGGTGTGTACTGTATGTTTCAGTTAACAAACTAGACTAAACATTTGCTTGACATTGCCAACCGATAAATTAGCAAGATCGAAAATGTTGGATATGAGTATTGCAACTCTATTTGTTGTTATGAAGAGAGCCTCGTTCTACTCGGCATGGACAACACAGTTTCTTACTAAACATGTAAGTTGATTATATATCTAGCTAGGTAGCACCTGTTCATTTGTTCTTAGTGGTATTCTTATTTTCTCCTGGCATTTATTAAAATAAAATGCTCATTGTGTTTTCCGACTGTTGTTCCAGATTGATTTTTTAGATGCTGATTTAGAATAGGTGTGTCGTGTGTTCTGTAATTCATGATCAGGTGCTCGAGTGAGTATAAACTGAGGAGTGAGGATATTGATCACATATTCTTACCACATACCGCAGTTGATTGCATATGATACCATCTGAATAGGTGATTAGGAATCTTGTATATAATCGAATTGCAAGGATATGATATTACTTCAGAAGTTAAAGTGTCAATATCTGCAGATTTTCTATGTTTTCTCTATCTGAATGTTTATCGCCTGGGTTTTAGTCTAACACACATTCTTCGATTAACGGTTGCATGATTGATCTGTAAACATCACTGCATCTTGCTAAAGCGCAAATTATAACATGATTCATTCATCTTTGTGCAGGTTTGAAATGGGAGCAGTTAAATTTGTTTAAGGCTCTTGTACTTGTTTAGTTTCTGTAGATTGTTAAAACTTAAAGCTTTGGTTTTGCTATGTTAGGACCTTTTTATTTAGCCAGCTTTCCTTCTTTTCTTATTTTAATCTCTAATTTATGAAATTCTTCAATGCGTACTTGCCTTCGATTTTGTTACATTGATATTACTTGAAAAGAACCATTTTTTGTGTAGTATGTGTTTCAGTTAACAAATTAGACCAAACGTTGCATTGTATTTATTTTCAAATGTTAGAACAATTTCCGAGTTTAGTCTGCCCTTATTGTTTATATGAATGAAAATTGGACAACTCATATATCTATTAACGGAATCACAATCGAACGAGAAAAATCAGTAATTATGTTCAACTGAACTAATGAGTTCAACTGAAATGCAAGTTAACGTGTTATAAATTTTTACATTTCTTTCTAAGAATCAAACAACAAAAACAAGTGTAGCACATTATTAGTCCCAAAGGGGGAGAGAAAGAAATAGAGATGAAACAAATCAAAGACCCTGACTTTGAAAATGACCCGACACATTCTTCTTCATTGCATCCCGTTGAATAGTCGAATCCCTCCCCCTTCCCCTATCCAAAGAACCAACTGAAATGACAATAATAACCCCACCATCCCTCCAAAAAATGAATCTGAAAAAAAAGAAAAAAACCAAGTGGCCTGGCCAACCCCGTCCCCTCCCCCAAACAAAAAACAAAGAACTGATTTTACTGAAATTAATAAAAATGATTTCAGCACCCTATCCAAGGGTTCCACGTGTCGAAGTCACAGCCATCCTCACCCACCAATCCGATCGCTTAAAACCTTTTCAGGGGTCCCACAGCCCTAGTGGGAACACATCACGTGAATGAATGAAAAGGACCGAGTTAGCCCCCCTCCACCCCTAAAACAAAACATTAAAAACTGAAAGCTTTGGTTATGATATTTCTTCTTCTTCTTGTTTCATTCAATTCAGAATCTGCTGCTGCTCCTAATTGTGATCCGTACCGAGCATGATGTCCGCCGCGTTGTGATGATGTTGCGGTGGAGCTGCGGCGGTGTTTTGGTTGTTGTTATTGCCGTTGTTCTCCATCTTCTTTAGGGTTTGGTGGTGATAAACCTGCCTTAATCTCTCTATTTCCTTCTTCAATGCCTCCTGATGAGCTGCAGCAACCAAAGTTATATACAATCAAAACTATTTCTTGGGATTTTAATTCAAATCATTAAACCTTATCCAACTTCTTGATCTAGCAGATAACTATATAATTAGAAAGTACAGACATATATATGTATGAAAAGTGATGATAATAATACACATGCATAACCTAATGTAAGTACTAAACAGAAATAAATAAAATGCTTCCTATAGTTGAGGTTAGAAGGTCCAGATCAATGCTTTCCCAAGTTACAAAGAGAAGTGCGTTGGACAGTGAAGAAAAACCTTTTCTTATAATTCAACAAAAGAATTAGGTTGTTTCAGATAGCAAATAACGATAATGATACTTAAATTTTAACATTTGATAAAGTATCGTAATTTCGATACATGCTTCTAAACATCAGATACATTGCATACATGATTTGATATAGTAAAGCGTGTTGATTGAATGTCATACCATCTTTGAAGAGCTTATCTTGAGCCAAAGCAGCAATCCTTTGCTTGAGAGCACTGTTATCCACATTGAGAATCAACCTCTGGTGATCTAGAAATGCAACCCTGGGTGAAAGCGCCGACACCTCCGACTTCAATTTTCATAACCAAACAATAAAAACCATACTAATTAGATTCACCAAACCAAATAAACTTTCCTTATTCGACCAATAAGAAAGAAACAAATTATTGATCCCCCCCTACCTGTAATGATGTGACGCTGCGTTCGAGCTCCGATATGTACTGTAGCTTTCTCACTCTGGACCTCTGCGCCGATTGCCGATTTGCCAAGATTCTAATTAGTCACAAAGCAAGAAAAAACAGTCTGAGTAATTAGTAATTAATTAAGAATGAAACAGACAGATCTGGTTAATTGGTTTAATGTTGCATGGAATAATAATTAGCGAGATTTCGATTCATGCATAGGTTATTACCTTTTTACCCTCTTGGGATCGGCAGGGGAAGTCGGCGGTGGCGCGCGGGGGGACTGAGAATGCGGGTCGTTGGGATCGCAGGAGCTATCAACCTCGCCGGGCTCGCTCTTCGGCTGCTGGTGGCCGTCGATCCTGAGCTGCATCAACGGCCGGTGATTAACACTGTGGCCGTTAATATTGTTAACATTCTCGTCGTTGTTGCCGTTACTATTGTTGGTGTTCATAATCTCGTCGTTGTTGCTGTTCTGGTCGGACGGCGAGGAAGGGTTCGAGGACGACGTGAAGGTGGGAGGGACGGCGATGTCGTCGGAGAACATGGACATGAGCTGCTCGTCGTCCAATCGATCGAACGATCCTGCAATGTTGTTGGCGCCGTGGACGGTGGGGTTCCTATGGTCGACGTCGTCGAGCACATTAAGCGGCGACTCGAGGAACGCAATGGAGTCGCTGGCGGAGCGGCGGTGCGCCCCGCGCCGGGCGGAGGAGAAGTCAAGGAACTCGTCCATCCAGCAGGAAGAAGAAGACTGCTGCTGAGGGGGAGGAGGAGAAGAAGGAGGGTGGTTGAGGGCGGCGGTGGAGGAGGGGAAGTTGGCCATGGAGGGCATTATTCTGTGGTGGGGGAAGGGCGCCCAATTCTGAGTCATGCTGGGTATTTTAGGAGGTAATTGCGCCATTGCAAGAGAAACCAACAATGTTATAACCTCCCAAATATAGATGGGTGTCTGTGGATTATTAGAGAGAGAAAAATTACACCGCTCAAAAAACCAGAGAGCAAAGGAACCCAACTAACCAAAACCCAACAAACAACTACAATGATATCAATGCCGCTCTGCTAATAAAATCACTGGAGAAGGGAGAGAGAGAGATGGGGAAGGAGATAGATATTAATAAAAAGGGGTTGCAGAGGACACAATCATGGCAATGAGTACTACTGGAGAGGGCATTTTTAGTTGCAGACAGTGCTCTTTTTTCTGATTTGGATTTTGGGGGATTTGTTTAGGGTATCCCTTGTTTTAAGGCCCAGAGGTTTTGGAGGGGTGGGTCACATGGGGGGAGGGGGAGCTCGAGACAGCTAGCAACAGCTGGGGAGGGAGGTGAGGGTGAGGGGAGGAAGAAGAAGAAGAAGGAGAAGCTGGAAAGTCTAAGAGAGAGAGAGAGACTGGGGGCGTGAGGTTTTGTTTATTAGGGTGGGGGGGGGGGGGGAATCAGGGTCTCCACGTGCCGGTGTGACCCCTCTTCTGGCCATTCCCTCACCCCATTATATCCTGTGTAACTTGTAGATTGGATTCTTTGGATATATGCATCAGCCTTTTTGCACATGAGTACATCACACATGTATTTGTTCTAATTCTAAAACTGACTTTGTATGGTATTTCAGAATATGACATATTCTTCGAGTTTTTTTGGTTAAGTTGGAATTATTTTTTCTAATTAACGGTAGAAAAACCAGTGTTTTAAAAAGAAATGTGTTTCCTTAAGGCTCAAAATGTTCTAGGCGCAAGAAAAAAGGAGTCAGTCTTACTGTCTAGGTGCAGAGGCGACAAGGACTTGGCTTCTCTGCTGGGGAAGTTATTTGCTTGGATCTACCACATCATCATCAATGAATCTAATGGCTGACAATAAAAGTTCACAATTCACATCGGTGGACTTGAAGCACCATATTGTCTCCTCTCCCTTTCCTTCCGTTATTTCTCCCCTTCTCACTGTGAAAGTGATGCACCCAGCCATGACTCATGAGCCATCATTCTTAAACACAGAAAACACTGACGCTGAACAAAAACGCTAAATTGCCAAATTGGTAAGGCAACCCATCAGAAAAAAGAAGTGAAGAAGTTGTGATCGGGTTAACAAATGAATAGATAGAGAAAGAGAAATCTAGGTTACTGTCGGCGAGGCGGCGACAAATCAGATTCAAGCAGCGGCAAATCGAGATCATCTTTTTTTTAAAATGATAGAGAGAGTACTGGAAGATAAAAATCCATGGGACGATCTCTATTGTATCTTAATTTGCCACTCTTTCAAGAATAATCATGTTGAATTGTATGATATTGATCGCTTGTGTCAGTTGTGTGTTATCAGATACCTTACAGTTCAAAAATGTACTATGTTTACTAATGTAGAATGAGAATGAGTCAAATTTAAACAGGAAAAAAATAAAAGTCAGGAAGCGGCGAATAATCAAAAAGAATGATTTGAAGATCGGTAATTCTCGTATCATGAGGTTGCTAGCCGCTGAAATATTCAAGAAGATGTTGTTTTGAACTTTTCGGGTTTGTCACACAAAATCTGTTAAATCTGATTTAGAGTAAATTTTGGCCAGAACTTCTGTTTGAGACGCATGATATCTTTCCGAAATGGGAACAACGAGATCTACAAGACTCACTTTAGTGATCCCTGTTAGATTTAGGCCAAAATATATCGTTTTATATATCCGATTCGGCATTTAGTATTATTTTAGGTTTTTAGTTTATTTTGGATTTTGTTTTGTTTTAACCTATGGGCTTTTAGGCTTGGTTGTTAGTTGCCCTAGGGTTTAGTTTCTCTTATATAAGGACCCTTAATCGGTTGTAGTCATGAGTTTTGATATTAATAAAACCTTTGAATTTATCTCAATTCTTTGGTGGATTCCAGATTCTCTCGTGGATTTTTAGAAAACCAGACTTTTGGATTCAAGTCGCCGTTGGTGGATTCCAACGTTTATATTTCCGCTGCATCAATTGGTAATCAAAGTAGAAATTTTTTCTGGTGGTTATGGATTCGTAGTCATGGGTGATCAAGTTCCTGTTACCTGCCAACCTCAACGACGCTGGTCGTAGAGTATCTATCCAAAATTGAAGAGGAACATACCAAGGGATTCGCCCTAAGTTAGCCTCATCAATTCAATTCAAAAAAAAGAAAAAAGACGAAAGATAGCATGGAACGTTGGGTATTCACATCGTCAGATTACGACGACTTTTGAACAACATGTTTCATCAAAGACAAGGTATGGTCAGCAATAATTGACAGTAGCTTGCAAGAGAATTTTGTAGCAAGTAAGGTTGTTGATTACCTTCAATTACTGACAATGAAGCCGAGCGATCCATATTGCATTGATGATCATGCACAGGTAACAAAGGTTTGTAAAGTTCCCATCTATATAGGAGAATTTTATAACGATGATGTTACTTGTCATGTGATTGACATGGACGACACTGATGTGCTTTTTGGAAAACCATGGCATGAAAACGTCATGGTGGTTATTGCAAAGATGATGCATATTTACTCAGGAAGGAGTTGCGCAAGATCAAAATCAAGCCTGCAAGAAAGAACATTAAGATTGACCATCTTGAGGTGTGTGAAAAGAATGATGAAGAAGTCACTTTGGAGATTAAAGAAGAAATTGCTCTTGTTGAAGAAACCTTGCAGCCTCTGATATATCAATCAGAAAAAATTGTGATTCAAGGTTGCAATATTCTTGAGAGCTGAGAAGAATCTGTTCAAGTTGCATATGACAAACTCATCTATGGCATTGGGTTCATGGTTGTGCCATTCGAGTTCACAAAAGAGCAGGCTTACAAACCACAAGTCCAATTGTTTAATTTATTATTAAGTTTCTCTTCTACAAGTTCTTATTTTTCATTCAAGATGAACTCGAGGTCAAGTTCTTTCGTAGTGGAGGAGACTGATGTAGAATGAGAATGGGTCAAATTTAGACAGAAAAAAATAAAAGTCAGGAAGCGGCGAATAATCAAAAAGAATGATTTGAAGATCGGTAATTCTCGTATCATGAGGTTGCTAGCCGCTAGAATATTCAAGAAGATGTTGTTTTGGACTTTTCGGGTTTGTCGCGCAAAATCTGTTAAATCTGATTTGGAGTAACTTTTGGCTAGAACTTCCATTTGGGACGCATAACACCTTTCCGGAATGTGAACGACGAGATCTACAAGACTCAGTTTAGTGAGCTCTGTCAGATTTATGCCAAAAGATATCGTTTTATATATCCAATTCGGCATTTAGTATTATTTTAGGTTTTTAGTTTATTTTGTATTTTGTTTTGTTTTAACCTATGGGCTTTTAGGCTTGGTTGTTAGTTGCCATAGAGTTTAGTTTCTCTTATATAAAGACCCTTAATCAGTTGTAGTCGTGAGCTTTGATATTAATAAAACCTTTGAGTTTATCTCCATTCTCTGGTGGATTCCAGAAAACCAGACTTGTGGATTCAAGTGGCCGTTGGTAGATTCCAACGTTTATATTTCCGTTGCATCATTTACTCATGTAAACCGGTAAAAATAGGAGGTAAGACTCATCAACCGACTTCCGCACAACCTACATTATCGTATTCACATCAAGATCTTGAATGATGATGACTTTCAACAATGTATGTGCAAGTATTTTGGTGTGGTATGCCTACATAGGATAGAAATTCCAGTTGTGTATATAAATATAGAAGTGGATAGTGGAAGGATGTAGGATTTATAGAGAGAGGATGATGAGCTGTGAAAGGGAAGCTTAAGAGAGCTTGTAAGAATCATGTCCTCCTCCTCCCATGTGAATTGCTAGTAAGAGCCCACCTTTGTTTGCTTTGTCCCCAAATCAATCTCACATGGGGAGAGGGCTTGAGTGTTGCCCTTTTGCTCATCCTCCAATATATATACTCACATTTCTTGGTATCTTCCACTATCTTATGTTGGCAGTTATGTTTCTCTTGTTTAATCAAACTACTTAGGGAGACACTAATAATGATTAGTGGAAAAGTTAGAAGGCATGTTATGTACTTGCTCATCTCTCCTAAAAGGTTTTTGTCACATTGATGTGAACCCAATCTACATGCACTAATTGATTTAATACTCCCCCTATCATTTTGAAAAATGCACATAATCTAAGCCCTTCGCCCGGCGGTCAATCTCAGAAAGTCAAATGTATCAATGGCTTGTAGGGCTAGATGCTAGATCATCACCCCAAACTCAACGTCATAGAAAATGTCTTGCTTGAGAAGAGAAGAGAAGGATGCTCTTATTCCATTGATTAGTTGTATATGATTATAAGTTATGACACGAATAAATGTTGATTAGTGGTTTGCATGTGCATTGCTTAAGGGTTCAAGAACTAAAAAAGAATGCCCTAAATAACAATAATATCTCTCTGTCCTAGTTTTAATTTTAGTTTTTGGATCCCAAAAAATGTTGATGATGTACACCGTACAGGAAAAGGAGGGAGGGCAAGGACTAGCCCCCCTGCAGATTATGAATTGTGAAGCATTATTGCACGTGGAAGGAGCACAGAGGGTCCTCTGTGTTTTCCTATTTCCAGAATTATAAAAAATAAAAAATAAAAAAAAACAATTGGGTTGTTTTTTTGGTTTATTGGAAATGTTTGATATATTAAAATTGCAGAGAAAAGGGAACGCGGAAACACATCAATGAAGATGTTGAAAAGAAGAGTCGGATAAAGAAAGGGAGGTGAGGCCACTTTGGGGTAAGCATTTCTATGATTTGATTGATCTTCTTGGAGGGGATGCCATGCCAGTTTGATCATTGTGGCTCTGTTCTCGTCTGAGGTAAAATTAGCTCTGTTCTTGCTAAAATTAGGTGAGCTAAATGATTGAAGAAGATGAAGATGAAGGTGACAGTTCTATGACTTCTATCATTGAAGCAAAGGAGCCAAAAGTTTGTTGAAGTGTAGAGCACTAGAGCATGAGAACTTTGCCGGAAATACGAATAACATTGCCCTCTTGTAGCAGTTAAAATTCAAGGGCAGAAGAGCTTGGATAAGCTAACAGAAGATCTACACTATTTTTGGTGAAATCAAAAATCCGGAAGGTATGAACATGATTGAGCTCATCCTAAATTAGATATAATTCCCACATAGGATTACTGATTCAACAGATTTCCTTAATAAAGAAGTAGCTAGGTACACATGCATGATCTTCATAGCTGATCTGGCAGCAGTTTGTATAACACTGATGTTATTCTATTATGTACATTGTAGCTAGTTGGTTTATGTTTGTTATTACACTCTTTGTACCGAGTAGAGTTCCATCCTGCTCATATGAGTGATGACAGTCTCCACTTCAATCCTTTTACTGACCATTCTGGATATTTCCATCTTTAGCATCTGCCTTTGTGCCTGTGAAGTGTGATCTTAGTCCAATCCAGCACTGGTAATAGTCATGATCTATGAAGGGAGACTCAAGAGCCCATGAGCAAATTCGGGGGACTAAACACGATTCAAACATAAAAGCCATAGTATCACTTATTTTCTGTGGTCCTACATCATTCCCGCGTGCAATTGTAGCCTGCAGTCCCAAACAAGTGATAGTGTTAAATAAGGATCGATCATTGAGCAGTTGAGGATGTTCTCCAACTAAACAACTAAAAAGCCAGTCAGCTATTAACAAGGACTCAAGGAGAACAATGAAAAACAGTCACCCATATCAGCCACAGGAACACTATAAGCATCAAAGTTCCTTTGGAATCACTAACCTAACATGTGATGAGAAAGTTTCATTTGTATGTGTATTATCAAAAGAATAAACCATACAGAGTTCCATTGTTTGGCATTGATCTAATATGGATTGAAACTACGCACTGACAAGGAAAATACAAGATGAAAATGGAAACGAACAAAGAAATTATATTTCTATTGGTTTAGAAAGGTATACCTCATATGTCTTCGTATCAGGACCATGGGGAGTCATACAGCTATGGAGGCTTGCACCACCTGGAAGAAACCCATCTGCTTTTGCCTGAGGACAAGAATACATATCAAATTGTTTTTCTTTATTTTTCCTTTTTGCTGCTGAATCATTGATTTTGGACCCTTAAGTTAAATTGGTACATATCTTACCAGACCTATGGAGTTGAGATGATCCTTCAACACGTAAATCTTATCCACCTAATGACTATCTAGTGTCGAGATTAACATACAAGATTGAAAATAGAGAAGACTCTCTAGTTATGTTCATTAATAAACAGTCAATTCTGATGGCAGCTATTGATCTCCTTACACTTTCTTTTTTCCTTCTTATCCTAAGCTAAATACATTAGTTGAGTAGTTATTCATTCTTGAAACATTAATAAATAAATATATACATGAAAATATATTAAACAAACCTGGTAGTCAACATGTTCAGGTTATTACCTCATATCCACCGTAAATGAGGCCCATGAATTCACTCATACAATTCCGGTGGTAGTATGGAGGTCGAAATGTATGTTCAGCCACCAACCATCGAGGAGGGAATATGGCGAAATCGAGCAATGCAACACCAGGTTTATCAGTTGGTGCTGTCAATACTGCCCCGTATTGTACAAGATCAGGCAAGATAATGCATACTAATACTTAAAAGTAAACCACCAGCTTACAAAAGTAATGAATATTTAGGGGAAAGAAAGAAGTTAATTATTTGATTCTATATACCTGTATTTACTGAAGGGTCACCATGATCAAACAAGACCGTGTTGAATGGGCAGAACTTGGTCAGATCATACTGCAAGCAAATAATGTTTGTTAAATAACCAGATCGCATGAGTAGAAAGATATACCAGCCCTATTTAGAAATAGCATTGGATCAGCATTTCACACTGATATAAACAATTAAACCCAGTCAAAAGACTAACTGAACAGTGAACAGATTTTTTTGTCTCCTTTTTTTTTTTTTTCAAAGTAAACTGAACACAGTCAAAACATTACAAGAAAAGCCCAACAAGCTAAGACATAGCAAAAACAACAATCTAACTCACCTTATATGGAGCATAATTACCATGCCAAGCAACCACATTGAATGGAGAGAAATCCTGCTTTGCAGTAAAAAGTTCTCCACCATATTTTTGTATAATAATGTAGCCTGGACGGGTACTTTCCTCAAACCATGCAGTGGGAACAAGAAAATCCCTTGGAGCAGCTAGGCCATTAGCTCCTACATGTAATCAAAATTACATTTTCACTTCCTACAAGTCATGCAAACACTTACTATAGTACGGACATTACGTGATTTGGATTAACAGTTGTTCTATATTTTTCTTCAGATGTAATAACTGAAATAGGAGAAACATACATGAGGCACCTACCTATTGGGCCAAGTTCAGGGAGTTGAAAATGGGTGCCAAAAACTTCAGCTACATAACCTCGTGACGGGCCATCAGGAAGGTCTACTGCAAATCGAAATCCTTGAGGTAATACAGCAACTTCACCAGGAGAAACATTCAATTTTCCGCACTCTGTAGTGATCCAAAGCCCTACACAACCAGAACAGATAGCAACATCAGAAAATGTGAGCGTCATAGTTAAAATTATCTAGCTACTTCTATTTCTAAGCTCTGGTTGTAATAAATTGTGCGACTCAAGCACAGATTATAGATACAATTGAAGGCCTAGGATACTCCATCAAAACATCAGCACTCTATGCTGAGAGAAGCGTTTTTTAAGAATTGCAATGTATTATCAATCACTATCTAAGAATACAAAAGGGAACACCTTTTGATCACTACTATGGTACACAAGTCAAAATTTACTAAACAAATATGATGACTAATCAACTATCAATTGCAATTTTCAAATACACTCAAAGCAATAAACTTTATTACGACAAACCAAAACAGTTTACGAACAAGCTTGCGAATGCATTCAAATTGGTGTCTTAGAATCACACATCCATGTTTAAGCACCAAATAATCAAAGAAAACAACTTCGACTTATCAATTTATCAGTACATCATGAAGTACTTACTCCCTAATTGAGGGACTATCAAGAAATCTCCATCCGCATTGCAAAACGCACTATCATCCATCGACTTATTCGCAGTGTACCTACACATAATCAAACCAAACACACAAAAATCCAATCAATCATCACCGAAAAGCATATGAATTTTTCATGATCTTAAAGTAGGAAGCACAAAGAGTACCAATTACATGTGAATAGCAAAGCCATGGCGGAGGAACGAGCTCCCAGCGCCACACAAAGTGTACAACCCCTGCACAAAGTCCTTCGGCGTCTCCGGAACCTCCACCGGCTTCCACCTCAGCTGAGTCGGCGTGGTGGAGCTGTTGGAGTCGTTGAACTCGCTGACGAGCCTGCCGTGGCTGGGCCGGAGCGGCTGAAAAGGCTCGTGAGTGACGGAGGGCTTGATCCGGTAGAGCCAGGAGCGGAGGTTGAGCTTGCGCGGCGAGGTGAAGGAGGTGCCGGAGAGTTGCTCGGCGTAGAGGCCGTAGGGGCAGAGGAGCGGGCTGCTCTGGCCGGAGGGGAGAGCGCCGGGGAGAGCTTCGGAGGAAAAGTGGTTGTGGAAGCCCGACTGGTAGGGGAGGTCGGAGAGGGAATCGGAGCCGGAGGTTTTGGCGGCGATCGGTGGCTGGTCCATTTTTTGCGGTTTTGCGATTGCGATTGGGATTGGAGTGTGCTAGTCTTACAAGTATGCGAGAGTTTCGGGTTGATGGCGTCACATGGGAATCGCCTCATCGGTTGGAGAGTCGTGTGGGCTAGTCTAGCGACTGGCTAGACTCCATGAATTACAACCATCTGAAATTTATTTCTCTAAAATGATATTGGCAAATCAATCAGAATTTGATATTCAAAGCGTTCGATCTCACATGTTCTCTTTAAATCGCACGTTTGATCAATATCTCTACTCTTTTACCCGAGTGTTGATGAAAAAGATAAAAAAGAAGAGAATGAACGATCAATCTCAATACAAAAAATTTCTTATCAGATGACAATAATTGTTATTTGAATCTTTTATACAGCCATATAGTTTGTGAATTCAACTATATATACATGCACAATGTTCTAAAATTCCCCGAGCCGATTAATCTCTGCTTAGGCGTTAGGCGGTGATTCACCGTTTCCATCTAGAGAGCAAGAAAACCGAATAATTCTTAATTAATCCCCTGATTAACCCGTCTAGGCTCTAGTCACCGGTTGTCCGCCCGACTAGCGCCTAACGTTTTTTAGAACATTGTGCATTCATGAATGAGATACATTTTGTCTTTAATTACTTTTATTGTAATACCCTAGATTTTCATATTATTTTTCTTGTATTATTCACATAATTAATGAAGGATTATTTATGAAAATTCTTTAGTTTGTGCGAAGTTGAAGTTTCAGGAGTAATTTTTAAGGTACTTTGACTTTTAAGAGGCCAAAAGTTGACTTTATTTTTCGTAAGTTATCTTCGAAAACTTCATTCTTGAAAGTTGTAGAGTTTATCGATACGAGTTCGTAAACATGCGGCACGCCTGAAACGGAGGTAGTATGAGAAAGTTATGATCAGAGGAAGTTAATTTCCGGGTTTGGAAACTGTATAAGTAGAAAAATGTGGGGGAGTTATTTTTGGAAACCTAATTTCAGTCTCACTTTCTCTCTCCTCCCTCTCCCGACCTCCTCCCGCTCTCCTTTCTTCTCCGGCTCGGTTCTCCGCCGTCCGGCCACCGGTCCCGTTCAACTCCCACAGCCGCCCTCTCCATTTCTGGGGCAGTCCCGCTCGCCGTCGCGCCGCCTGGAAGCCGTCACGGAGCGGCGGAGCTGCTGCGGTATCGTCGGAAAACCGGCGATTTCGACGGCGTTTTCAGTGAGAGTTAGGTGAGTCTTGCTCCTCTCCTTCCTCTAGTGATGTTTATACGTCTTTGGTGACCCGAAAACCAAGTTTGGGCACCGGTTTTGCAGGTTTGGTTTTTGATTTCGTTTTGGAGTTTCGGGGCGTTTTCCGGCCGATTCCGGCCGAACCTGTGAAAACCTCAGGTATTAAAGTTGTTCACCATGCTTCAATGTACAAGTTTCATGTTGTGAGTTTCTCCTAATTCGGAAGTTTGGGGTGGCGCGTGGCGGGGCGTTAGGCTGAGTTGAGGCCTTAGTTTCCTGTGGTTAGCTAGTCCTTGCTGCTGTGAGCTTGTTGAGATGTAGTATGGCTAGGTTTTGAGCAAGGTTTGCATGTTAAGACTTAGGTTTATTTGTTTTGGCTTGGTTGAGTTTGAGTTTAGATTTTGAAGATTCGAGACAGCTTGGATAGGTTGTTGAGTGTCTGACGACCTTGGGAGGTCTCGGAAGAAGGATTGCCCTCCTCTAGGCAACCTTTAGGCTAAGGGTTGGTTAAGGGTACTTTGTTTCTTTTTGAGTGGTTAATAAGGTTATAATTTGTATTAATTAGGTAGTTTGTGGAGTTGTTAGTGAGTTTGTTCCTTGTGTTTTGGGTGAAGATGTAGTGGGAATATATAGGTGAGTAAATCTCACCAATGTTCACTTTTGAACCAAATTTTATTATGGTCATGTGATGATGATAATGATTATGATGTTGAATTTAATATTTTGCTATTATTTGTTTTTAAAATATATGAGCTTGATTGCCAACGGCTCATAGGTAAGATAAAACAAGTTTTCCTTATGTGTTATTTTGAGGTTCATATGATCATAATTTATTAATTTTTGATAGATTATTCTTGTGGAATATCTATATTTGTTCATTTAAATATATCTATGTGGAAGGATATAATTTATGATGTGATCTTGTGTTGTTGATGATGATGTTGTGATATTGTGATTGTTCGATAAATAGCCAAACCGGGTTTCAAGCCTTTAATCGGGTGATTTGTTACGGTTAAGATGCTATTTATTTTGTGTTTTGATATTGGATAGTCAAACCGGGTTCCAAGCCTTTGGCCGGGTGATTGGTTACGGTTAGGAATAACTCTAGTCCGTCTGTCAGTGTAGGTCATGGGAGATACTTTATGGTATCTGGGACCCATGGGTACATAATTTGTTGTTGTAGGCCATGAGAGATATTTATTAAATATCTGGGACTCATGGGTACATTTCTTTGGTAATGTGTTGGATTTGTGGGTTTTAATTATTGATCAAATCTTTCTTGTGGAATGTTGGAGTGATAAATGTTGTGTTATTTTTGAGTTTACTCATACGGGCTTTTTAGCTTACCGGGTTTGTTATTTTACAATCCCGGTACACCAATTATTGGTGTAGGGGTTAGACCTGCAGGTGAGGATCAGCAGGGTTGAGGCAGAGGCTTAGTGGTAGGGTTCTTTTTGGCTTTTGCTGTACTATGTATAGTTTTGTTAATTGGGTAGAAAATATTAAACTCATGAGATTGTTCTCATATTTTTGTGCTGGAAGTTTATGTAAACAAGGAAATGTAATATTTAACTTAGTGATGAGTTGTATGATATTTACCTTTCCGCTATTGAGTTCTAGTTGTTTGGGTTTGTTGTTGAAACAAGTTTGGATAATTATATTTTAAGTTTTATCATGCCCAAATTTTTGAAATTTATCCTTCAAAAATTAGGGTGTGACAGTTTATCTTGGGTAATTATTGTTGTGCATGCCTTCAACGGTCCATAATGCTCGATCCATCAATAACATATTATAGTAAGGACAGCTGACAGTACTCTAATTGCTCTTTATTTACTTTTATCTTCATTTTCTCATTGATTTTTATTTTTATTTTTATCTTTATCTTAAGTTAAACAGACAATCTGCATGGTATACACATCTGTATAGCATGCAAATCTGCATATTGAAATTGTCATAAAATAAATCATAGAATAAAATTATGTTGTCATCATTTAATTATCATGAAATCTAACAATATTTTTGTGTTGTTATAATGACAAAAGAATTGGATGATTGTTAGTAATTTTATAACAACATAGAATAAAATTATGTTGTCACTCCTGATATTATTTTAGGATGTTGTTACGTTATGGGGTTTATGTTTAATGTCCCCCTTTGTATTCTCATGTTTCATTAATGGTTATGACCGTCGTGAGGGCTGCCAGTTTAGCCAATATTCAAAAAGAAATATCACTTACAAACAGTACTATACTGCAATTATAGTTATTGTCATTGTACGATTTCAAAGTATTTGTACAATTTCATAGTACATCTACCGAGAGTGTCAAACACTAATTGGTTATCTAGATCACGGGTAATATTTCTAACATGTGTTATATATTAACTGTTGATATCATCTCAAATTGTTCATAAATATGAGGTCATTGTCATCCTTATCTCTGAAAAATTCACAAACACTTCTCATATTAATTGTTTCCTTTTGATTTTTTCAAACTGTTTATGTAATAAATCATTTGACAAAATGGTTGATTTTCAAGAGGCCATAACAAAAAACCAACGAAGATCCACTATTATGTTTGCTGCTGCTGCTTTGCAAAAATATGCTCTCTTGTTTTTGAAATACGACATGTGTCATAATGAGATTAATAAAAACAAGACAAAAACATTATTGCGCCAAAACCATTGAATTATATATCATTACATAAGACCATTGGATTAAATAGTTGATGATTGAGATACATTGATGTTGCTTATTTATTAGGGTGCATGAATAAATTATGAGACAGAGGTAAAAGTTCACACATGGAAGGTAAATCCTTGCATTTTCTCTTTGCCTTTTGTTTATTAGAGTGCATTTGCTCAAGTGTACGTTACATTACCATTTCATACATTGTCATGACAAAATGACGAGCTCCAAATTTGCAACATTAATCGGGTCCTTGTGACTAGGAAAAACAAATCCATGTATATATATTGCGTGATTACACTTCATCCTTACATGTTGAATGGTTGTACTCTAATTTCAAAATGATCTTATTCGGTATGCATTGACTTTGTTTCTGTAATTGCATCAAGTTGTGCATGGTGTGGATGCACGATTATCATTTTATATTTATTTGGAACTTAATCAACAAAGTTAGATATAGTCTCACTAGGTCAATTGCCTTGTAACCTTAAATATTTTTGCATATGCATGGTGGGTGATGGTGCAGCGATGGAAGTTGTACATAAACTCCATGCGAACCAGGTCCAACTTCTTAAAATTATTATTGATTAGGAATTTCTACAAAGAGGTCTCATGCACACACCCTATAATGGTCAACTCCGGCATGGTTCTATCATTCCGGTCACGGAAGCTTCATTTCCTCCTAGTAAGATTGTATATCATCTTTCTTGTGTGCCCTTCTGCAACTCCATTAACCTTTAATTTCCCAAGCTTTACTCAAAATGATATTGTCAATATATCTCGCGAAGGGGATGCTTTTATTGACAACCAGTTCCTCCGCCTCACCAAAAGCGCACAAGACCAAGAGAAAATCGGGAACGTTGGTCGAGCCACCTATAGCCAACCTTTCCTCCTCCGGCAAAACTCCACCGGAAAACTCTCCAATTTCACCACAAGTTTCAGCTTTTCAATATATGGCTCCGACTACGAACAACCATCCCAATGGTACACCGGTTGGGGACTCACGTTCTTCATAGCTCCAAACGGTTCCTGTAATGGAACTAATAGCACACTCGGATATGGTGCCGGTCTCGGCCTCCCCACCGATCATCAGTTCCCATTTGTGGCGGTAGAGTTTAATATCTACCAAACACAGGAAGCTTTACGCGGCATGGATGAAGATATCGAAGGCCCTAAGGGAGATCATGTTGGCATCGACATCAACACGGTCAAGTCCTTGACTACCAAGCTCTGGAATGGTAGTATTGATGATCGACACAACAATAATGTAACGATTAGTTATGATTCGAGCACCAAAAATCTCAGCGTGGATCACTACTTTCTTGAAGGGCACGCAACAGATGGACTATCTTTCTTACAAAGTTGATCTGAGACAGTACTTACTCGATTGGGTCATTGTGGGGTTCTCAGCTTCCACAGGTTTAAACAAACCTGCTTTACATAAGATCATCTCATGGAGCTTTAGTTCAACTCCTCTGGTTGATGATGAGAGTGCAAGGGAAAACACCGCAGCTGTTTCAAAATTCAACTCCGGCAATGCAGGGCCGGTCCTGTGTGCTCGGAGGCTATAGGTGAAATTTTTTTCGAGGCCCCGTATTAAATGTTTGGCAAAAAATCAATATATAATATAAAAGTCATTTTTAATCATTCATTATATATATTAAATAATTAAAAAAATAGTTATAACTTTGTTCTGAATGAAAAAAGTTTGATGAACTACGTTACAATTAGGGGATCAAAAATTATAAAATAAATCTTATAATATTAAGGTAATAGAAAAAAGGAAAAATGTCCATTTAGTACTAATTTAAACCCCTTATTGCCCATTCCAATGAATTTAATAGACATGAGCCCATTCTAATATAAGGTGTTCTTATTTGTGCCTAAATACACAAATCTATATTAAAGTCATAATAAAATAATATTTTTTGTATATTTTTAAGACAATTTTACCTTCACCACTTCAACATGTATAAGGAGAGAGAAAGTGAAAGAGTGAGAAGACTTTAACGGAACCTCGCCGGACTCCGGTCACCGGTTGCCGAAATTTTTTCAGTCGCCGGTTACTGACCCCTAGTAACTTAGATTTTCCCGGCCGCCAGATTCTAGTAACTGGTAACTCGGTTACTGACCCTCAATAACTTGTTACTAACCCCCAATAATCAGTTACTAACCCTCAATAACTTAGTTACTGACCCTCAATAACTTAGTTACTGACCCTCAATAACTTGTTACTAACCCCCAATAATTAGTTACTGATCCCCAATAACTTGTTACTGACCCCTAATAATTAGTTACTGACCACCAATAATTTGTTACTAACCCCCAATAATCAGTTACTGACCCCCTAATAATAGTTACTGACCATAATAATCACCCTAGTAAATCATTTTCATATAGATTAGGCTCTAAATGTAAACAATTTCATCCAAATAAAGGGCAATTAATATTGAAAAATATTTTACTACCCTTAATAAAATGTTTATTATTGACCCCATTAGAACTTTTTTACCCCAGTAATCACTTTTATTACCACCTAATAACCATTTTCTTCCAAAAAAATAAAAAAATTCATCTACAACAATCAACGATGGTCTTGTTCAAAAAAAAAAAAAAATCAACGATGGCATCCATGGTTTTCAACCCGAAAACATATCGGAACTGAGGCTTAATTCTCACACCATTGGCAGCCAGAATACACCATTGGTAGCCGAAATCGAGGAGAGAGAAAGTTAGGGTTTGTTTTCGAGGGGAGAGAGAGAGAGATAGAGTGAGTTGGAGACTTGAGGGAGACGATCTAGATCTTGCCGGCGATGGAGACGATTCAGATTGTCGGACGGGGGTAGGTAGAAGAGATCAACGACGAAGCAAATCGTAGAGAGAGAGAGAGAGAGAGAGAGAGAGAGAGAGAGAGAGAGAGAGAGAGAGAGAGAGAGAGTGTGTGTGTTTAATTCCAATGGGCATAATCGTCTTTTTATTAAGTTTCATTGGAATGAGTTATGGAAAACTTTTTTCATTAAATTAGGTTTTACTTTAAAGAAATTTGTGCATTAGGGCATTTTTCCTAGAGTTAGTCCGCGCAACTGGTAACTTTCCGGAGGAAGAAAAGCTGGGAGAAGAAGGATTTGGTGGGGTTTATAAGGGATTCATTAGTGATTTGAACTCCTATGTTGCTGTTAAGAGGATATCAAGAGGATCTTTACAAGGGATCAAGGAGTATTTAACAGAAGTAAGGATCATCAATCGACTTAGGCATCAGAATCTGGTGGAACTCCTAGGTTGGTGCTGTTTTGGCCACGATCCTCAGCAGGGGCAGAGGGATGGTAGCAGTCAATGCTTCTAGGGATGCGGGGCGTGCCACCGCGCGGACGCGGAATGTAGTAGGGTTGTTGTTGTGGTGCACTGACTTGTACTTCTAATCAAACGAAAGTAAGGCTCCGGTGCCACCTCCGGACGAGGAATTACAAGCACTAAGCGAATCGATACTCATGGTGTGTCGCGAGCAGAGCAACCAAGAGGGATCACGAGTGATCGGAGATGAGTCCTAAAGGACTATGAGAACTAAGGCAACGTGCGCTTAGAACTAGGGTTTCGAGAGACTCGAAAGTATCAACTAGGTTGAAAGTTTGTTTGTATTGTTGTTTGAGTTTTTGAGAGAGAGCTTTCTGTAAGTCTTCGAGCCCCTTTATATAGTAGCTTGCCTTCTGCCAGAAGAAAGATAATCATAGTCCAATTCGGACTCTGAAACAGAATACCACAAGAACACTGCTTCATTCGCGCGAACCAATCATCTGCATGACACGTGTCTAGTCGCGTGATTGACTCCGCCTGGGCTACTGCTTTCGCGCTATCCAACTGTAGACTCATACGCGAACTCAACCATAAACATCTTATCTCGCGAGGTGCTACAGTCCTTATCACACACCGCCCCGCGTGCCTATGAAGCTCGCGACTTTGAACGGGCTTTACATTAAAACGGGCCACAGGTATTGGCCCAAATGCTATCCAAAACTTATTACGAGTCTTGGACCAAAATATCACCTCGCGTAGCACATCTACTCATGCATCCAACTCGCATGCAACTCAAGTCACTGTTTTGATATGTGCGAACTTCTCAGCTCGCCTGATAATTTCAGTCCTTCTTATATGTGAAGGCCTTTGTGCAATCAAGCCTTACATCCAGCTCGCGTGATTTTGCAGGCAAGGTAACCCGCCTCTAAACTCAATATTATTCGAGCTCGCCGGCGTGTCGTGAACTATGAATTTAACTAATATTAACATAGACAATTACTGTCCAGTAAAAATATTAATTTGGGTGTAAACATTGCCCCCTAGCCTCGAAGTCATGAATGTTAAGAATGACTGAAGAGGTTTATGTTCATGCTGCTCCAAAGCCACTGGTATTGGCTCGGCTCATACATCAAATGACTAAATAACAAGCGTGTGAATAGGCTCTAAAACTCAAGTACCAAACATCAAAGCAATGCGGAGAAGCTTCTGATATGATTCGACTAGTACCACATTAATGAACTGACGATCAATGAATTTAACATAGGTACCTTAGCATTGAAAAATATCTGGCGCTTCGCTTGCTTTACTCTTGAAGACATGGTACCAAGCATGCAGCTTGAGTAGATAATGTCTTCAAAGAGATGTAGCTCGAGTGGATATATTTGAAAAGGAACCGTTTGACCTCGAAGGGATGTACCTTGAGTAGATGTTCGCTTTGAATGGATTCAAAAAATTGCCCTTCGCTTGAGCTCTTGGCGACGGCGAAGCATCTTCGTGATAATCACGGAGTGACATTGGCCATGTACTTCGCTGCCCCCTAGTGCGAACCAATGAGAGTCAAACACAGTGCCACATGATTTGGCCAAGCGAAATTCCAAAAAAATAGGCCACAAGGATTGGCCTAAATAAATGACCAAGACACTTGAAGAATGTCTAAAGTCTGAAATATCTGGAACACATATCTACCCCAATGTGCCCCCCAGTGTTGATATCTGTTTACCGATACTTGAGAAGAATGAAGGACATCAAAACTTTAGTATGCCCCCCAGTAAGGGAGTTGTAGTACCATGCATCCTTGAGGTTGGCAGACATCGAAAAAGGTCGTGGACCGGCCTTGAGTAGATCTCGGCGTATGAATAAAGGTACACAAAACGTGTAGGGATGCCCCCCAGTAAAGAAAAGCAAGTTGCAAGGTCGTGAAAACACATTGAAAAAACACATTGCAAATTCGCGCGTATCCTGACTTGTCTGTATTCGAATTGCCATAACTCTCTCCAGGAATATCGGAATGACAAACCGTAAAATCCTTTGGAAAATAGGCATCCAGGGCTTTCTGTTGATATAAGGCTCGCCTGCTGGTTCATCCTGGATCATTCCAGTTTAATCGGCAAAGTTGACTGTCTGGTAGTGGCTGTTGCAACTTGCAGTAACTATTAGAATTTCTTCTCTGACTTGACTTCGCTGGCAGAAATTCAAGGCATATGGAATGCCTGCTGTGTTGTCTCCAGGCCTCAAGGATAGGCCTCAAGTAAAGTTCAAGCCTTTTGTAGGAAAAAACGTTGTCTTGCATTTCAGCAAAACTAAGGATATCTTTTTATATTTTCTGCTATTTGATTTTTTTCTTTTTTCTTTTTTCAATGCGAGAAAGAAAGAAAAACGAAAGAAAACAGAAGTAAAAGCTGAAGTAAAGCTAAGAGTAAAAGAAAGAAGAGAGTATAGCATGGCTAGTTACCCTTCGTAAGGCCACGGGGGAGGCCACCAATGCTTCACTCCAAGTCTCGACATTGTTATGTTCTTGGCATGAGACTCTTGTCGTCGAGAATTTTCAAGTGTTGAGCAGAGCTGTTTCGCGTCAACAACTTGAAAATTTGAAGAAAGTAGCTCATAGGGACTGCCTTGCTTCCCCCCAAGCATCTTTGTCATTTGGCAAAGCATGATCTTCAATTGCATCCTTATGGGCAAAATGATGGAAAGATCTGCCTTGTCACCGACTACCATGTCATCATACATGGTCTCATCGGGAATAGCCACGCATTGGTCATAGAAAGGGACCATATCAAGAGCTTCACTACGATTGAACTCTTATGGAATATGATTATGAGACAGACACACCAACATATAGTCTTCATCATATTCATCATAAATTGGCTTTGTGTCAAAATCAAATCTGGAGTCATCACAACCCAGCAAATCCACCCATGCCTCTGATGCAGATATATGAAGTACATGAGCATCACGTTTATATGCCGCTAAGTTCCTGCTGCACACTAGAGTGAGATGACACTGAGAATACTCGACTTTACACCCATGTATAATAAACTTGCAATTCTGGGTGTAAAAGCATTTCCCACGTTCAATACTAAAGCTATAATTTGGCCTTTGAACTTGCATGCAGAGACTCCAATTATGTTGGAATGTGAAGCCACAGATTGGCCTAGGTGGGAAATGCTTTTACACTCCAATTATGCTTTCCCACGTTAATTAAAGGATGATGATGAAGGCGAGCTACGTCTTGCCCCCCATGCATCTGACCAGTGTCCACATATACGTCTCGCATAGGAAAGTTGGCTTCTTGGTCACCTTTCATGTGAAATTGTGGTTCGCCATCATCAGTGTTCGAACCAATTTCTTCTTCTAAGATGGACTGTTCTATCCTATCTTCATGCTCCTTTTTCTGAGGAACACTGTCAGTCTTTGAGATAGGATGATTATCCATAATCTCAACAGCCTCGACCTCAGGTTCTTCGTCGTTGATTGACAAAGTAGTTTCTTCTTTGGACGTAGGTTCGTCCAAAGGAAAATCTTCGCCAGTATGCTCATTGAAGTCCTCCTTGAGTATGGCGAGGTTGTCCTGGTTAGCTTTCCAGAGGATTTTGTCCCTCTTGACCTATTCAGCAAGGTCGATGACACTCTGTTGGGTAGCAGTGGCCTCGAGTCGGCTCTTCAGTTCCTCAAACATCTGGAGGATTTGCTCCATAGGCAGAGCAGATCCTGTGTTTTGGGTTGGCTGTGAGCCTACCATTGTGGTCTTGCTGAAGTCTGTGTTACCAAACTGAGCAAGAACCTGTTCCATGGTGAGAGATCGGCAAGTCGCGCTATCATGGGGCTTGTACCATGGTGATATGTGCTTGAGACAAGAAATCTGAGGTCTCCTGTATAGTGATATCCCACCGGGTGTGCCAATGTTTTGGCCATGATCCTTAGCAGGGGCAGAGGGATGGTAGCAGTCAATGCTTCTAGGGACGCGCGGACGCGGAATCTAGTAGGGTTGTTGTTGTGGTGCGCTGACCTGTTCTTCTAATCAAACGAAAGTAGGGCTCCGGTGCCACCTCCGGACGAGGAATTACAAGCACAAAACGAATCGATACTGACGGTATGTCGCGAGCAGAGCAACCAAGAAGGATCACGAGTGATCGGAGATGAATCCGAAAGGACTATGAGAACTAAGGCAATGTGTGCTTAGAACTAGGGTTTTGAGAGGCTTGAAAGTATCAACTAGGTTGAAAGTTTGTTTGTATTGTTGGTTGAGTTTTTTGAGAGAGAGCTTTCTGTAAGTCTTCGAGCCCCTTTATATAGTAGCTTGCCTTCTGCTAGAAGAAAGATAATCATAGTCCAATTCGGACTCTAGTTGATACTTTCGACTATGATTATCTTTCTTATAAGCCCTCAACAGAGGTAAACCTGCTCAATGTAACAGGTAAGGGTTACTAAACTTGCCATTTCGAACAAAGTTTAGCAACATATCTGGTTTGGCCCAAAATGTTAAGTTAAAACAAAAACTAATTAGTGGCACCTACTTTTTCATCAGACAAGAATCACACTAGTATGTTGTAAGTTGTAACAACTAACAACGAAATCCAACAGGCAGATTACTAAAGGAAGATCTTATATGAAAAAAAAAAAACAGATAACAAACGCAACTAAGAACAAGAAATCTACAAGCAACAACTGAAGAGGAAAAGGGGAAGAACATCTCAACAAATGACAGAACCCAAGACATGAAGCAACCTCAAGGCACTCTTCATTCCTAAAATATTGAAACGTTTGCAGAAAAGAAAGGGGATCTGCAAAGAACAGCCAGAGATGCAGGCTCTCAGTTCCTGATTACTTTCGAGTAAAACTAAACCATCAAAATATACAGTAATAAAAGAATTAGAAGAAGGCTTCTGGCCATTGTATAACAGTCTTTATACATCAAGTTCCACTTCCAAGTACTTTAGTTGGAGAGTAAAGTTGTCGTTTGTTCTCTCTTCTGCATCACTTATCCACCTTTGTAAAGACTTGAAAACAAAAACAGAATGAATTCCCCTGCTTTAAGAGAATAGCTGGTAGTAATGACTAGTGAGAGATACAAACAAAGAAATAAATAATATGCATACTATAAATCCTGAATAAGTGTTTCTTCCAATCCAATCAGAGTAAATACTTTTATTAACTACCAACACCAATGCAAAGAGAAATTAAAAGAAGACTCTCAATCGACACAGTTCAATTACACTAACAAAGAATGAGAATGGGTAAAAGTTAGAGCTTTACTTGAAATACCACAACAAGAAAAATCAACCAGGTCAGGATTTTTGTCAAAAGTTTGCTTTCTCAAACATAAACAACCAGCAACCTAGTCCCTATGAGAGAAAAACTCTAATTTTACCATAAATAAGCAAAAACATAATTAATTAAAAGTGGCAGTTTAAGAAACTTTGTTGAATACAATTAGTCAGAGTAAATCTTACTGATGAAGAAGATATGAAACAATCATCACATCATTTGCAGAATAAGATCTCAAATATTCAAATTAAGAAACATAACAGGTTCTGTTTCTACCTGTCCCGACGTCACGGGACGGGAGGTCGAATTCTTGAAACCGAGTCTTGTACCTGCACAAGTAGCGATGCGTCAGGAGTCGGGACTGGGGTGGCCCAGTCTTCGACTCTCTGATGCTTAAGTTAGCGTTTAATTGCTACTTGCCGAGTACGGGAGTTTTAGAAGGAGTTTTGTGGACTTACATCTTTTGGGAGTTTGTGCCTGTTTTATAGGCCAATGTTAGGCGTTGTGGCCTCAGTCCTCGATGTGGGACTGTCTGTGGTCCTCTGTGGCACCTCTCCTTTGGGGGGTGTTTTGCCACTGGAGAGCGGATCTGGCAGGTGGATTGCTGCCGGACCTTCGCCCTCTGGGTACCCGTGAAGGGCTCGCCGGTGCTGTCTTGCTCGGAATGATCTCCGGCGACCGGGTAATTGTGTCATATTCTCGGCTTGGCCAAGTATTTTGGCTATGTACTAACAAGTCCCCAAGTCCCCGGTCCGAGAGAACTCTTGGGTGGGGAGTTATTCTTTAGGTGCCGAGAATATGTTTTACTTGGTCGCTGGAGGCATGATGTCGAGTCCCCAAGTCCCCACGCGAGGGTCGCGAGGTGACGGGGGAAGGTTCCAAGAATCTGAAGCGGACCATTTCGCCATGTCGCACGTGTGTCATAAATGACCAGTTTATGAGAGGCACGTGGTCATTCACACCGAGTGTTAAGGTCGTAATGGTTCGCGGTGGTGGGTTGAATGGTTCGCGCTGGTGGCGTGACTGTCCGCACTGGTGGCGTGACTGTCCGTGCTGGTGGTGTAATAGTTCGCGCTGGTGGCGTGACGGTTCGCGCTAGTGGTGTAACAGTTCGCGTCTGTGCGTTTCGTCTTCGCCCCACGTGCATAGTTAATGCGCGTGCGCGGGGGAGTGGATGCGTCATAAATGCATTTATGATCGTGGTCCACGTGGCTGTGCCCTGGCTGTATAGTGGTAGGGTCTGGTTGGGATGTCTATAAATAGACTTGGGGTAGACTGGAGGGGGGGGTTATTCACGATTTTCTGTAGAAGTTTTTGGGTTGTGTTTTGAAATCAAAGCTGGGGAACGTCCAATTTCACCCTCGATCGATTGGGTGCGAGCGCTCGGCTGTTTGCAACCAGCTTCACTGCCACTATGCGTATCCCCCGATTCAAGGTATGAACTTGTCGAGTTTTGTTTTGTTGCTGGGTTTGTGTTTTTTGTTATCTGGAGTTAATAGGGATTGTTCGTATTTTTGTGATGTTGGTAGGAGTTCTAGAGTAAGGGATTGACTGGTTTGCTGTCGGGTTGGTTAGGGTTAGGGTAGTGAGTGTAACTTGTGAGGGTGTAGGGTATGACAGATCCGGTGTGGGTGTCCAACGAAGAGACTGTGGCTGTCTCTAGTTCGCCTGATTCTGATTCGGACACCTTGCATCGGTGGGAGGAGGAGTTAGATGAGCTTATGGCGGAAGTTGCCCTTGATTTAGGGGAAGGCATCCCTGTTACGGATGTCGGGTCTCACGTGTCCTCGTCTAACCCTCTCTTGCAGGAGGTAGAAGATTTTAGCATGGCGAGATCACGGGAGGAGGATGATTCGTTTTGGGAACCTCCTGGCGAGAGTATGACCGTGTCGGAGCTTAAAGCGGACGAGGTCTTGATGCGGCCGCTTGGCAAGGGTGTGAAATTTTGGGACCCACAGGGCAATTTTACGTTGCTATACGAGTACCAACTTAGATGCAGGCTGACGTTCCCGCTGCCCCCGTTCGTGCAGTACATACTGGCGTGTTTGTATGTTGCCCCAGGGCAAGTTACCCCCAATATGTTAAGGCAGATATTGGGGACGGGGGTGCTTTTTTGCCTTCTGAAGCAGGAGTTCCCCAACATTGAGGAGTTTAATGCCTGCTGGCATATGGGGTGGTGTGCAAAGAAGGGCAGCCGGGGCTGCGTGACGATGAAGTCCCGAGGGAAGTTCAAAGTCTTGGTGGAAGACTTGCCTACGTCGACAAATGAGAATTGGCGGCGGAAGTGTTTTCTAGTTGGGGGGCAGTGGCAGGAGTGGCATGGACATCCGTTCCGGGTGCCCGGGGTTTTCCAGAAAATAGATATTGTGTTCTTGTGTCTTTGTGGTTCTTTACTTTGTTCTGTTCTACCTTTGTTGACTGCTAGCTTTGTGTAGTGCCCTAAGAATATAACCTAACCGAGCTGATGGAGCGTCGGATACGCCGGGTGACATGGGCGTTCGAGTATAGGAGCTCTTACCGGATATGCCGCCTTGGCATATACAACCATTTCGGCTATGCCCGGGTTTCGGGTCTATATTGTGGTTTGTGTGGTCCCTTTTTATGCTTGTTGGTCTCTTTCTGACCCTTTCCCCCTTTTTTTTTTTGCAGTTACGATGCCACGGGACGACGGATCACGGAAGAAGGAAGGTCTAGACGACAAGGTGTCGGATAAGGACGTGCTGGAGGGGTTGCGTGCCGAGGCTGACCACGCCAAGCAGTACGACTTTGACTTGGAGACCAGTGAGGGGAAAGAGGTGGAGCTGGGTGATTGTGAAGATTTTTTGAGGTTGAATCTGGCGGATGAGGATTACACCTATGTGCCTCCCTTGGTGGCGGAAGCAATAGGTTTAGGCATCCAGGAAGTGGATATCGAGGAGACGCAGACAGAGGGTGGTGATCGCGAGGACGAACAAAGTCAGTCCCCATTTGAGGAACCTGTCGCGGAGCCAGAGGGTGTGGAGGACTTGGTGGTGGAGGATGTGGGCGGGCCTCGCTCAGGTGGCGAAGACGTGTTGGAGGAGTTAGAGGATCCTGTTGAAGAGATTGGCGTGGCAAAGTCACGGAAGAGGAGGGAGAGTGCCGGGCCAATTCGCGGGGGCCAATCTAAGAAGCCGCGGAGGGAAGGGCGTTCCGAGAGTTCGAGTAGCTTAGCTGGGATCACCCAAGCTTTAGAAGGGGGGAGACGTAGCCATACTTGGCCCAAATGGCATACGACATGCGGCATTGCTCCCGCGATATGCATGCTTTGGAGGAGGTGGATTCGCTGGCTGGCATTGCACTCACCAAGGAGAAACTGACGCGGGTAGGTATTTGCAACACCTTTTTTTTTTTTTTTTTTTTTGCTTAGACGTGTTGTCGTGTATGTGCAAGCGACGTTGCTGATGTATGCTGCGAGTGAGAGGGCGGTCACTCACTTGCGGGATGATGCTGAGGCGAAGTGTCAGCGATTGAGGGAGGCGGAGGAGAATAACCGCTCCCTTGCGGAGCGTCTAGAGCAGGTGGAGCAGGATGCTGCTGTCTTCCGAGACCAGGCTGCCACCACGGAGAAAGTTGTGGTGGAGCTGAAAGGGGCGATGCAGAAGAAGGATGAGCAGGTTGAGGCTGGGCAGTTGGCGATAGCCAAGGCAGCGTCCTTGGAGTCTGAGGTGGCGAGGCTGACTCAGGCGCTGGCGGAGCTGGAGATGTCTTGGAAGGCTAAGTGTGGGCGAGCTGCCGGGGTAGGGGAGATGTTGTTTCGCGAGAGTGAGGCCTACAAGCAGCAGCTGAGGGGTGCCTACAATAAAGGCCAGGATGAGCTGAGTCGGACTGGTTGCCAGGCGGGCTGGACTAATGAGGCGGCCTTGCGCAAGTGGTATGCCGATAGAGATGCTGCCAAGAAGGCGTGGGAACAGATGACGCCTGAACAAAGGAAGCAAGCCGAGATCTCGCGGTCTTTGGCGAAGCAGCATGAGGCTTGGCGTTCGACGTCTTCTGCTGGGCGGCAGGAGGTTTCGGCTGTGGGTGCGTCGCGGCCTTCGGCCCCTTTGGCTGCGTCACCCGCGAGGGCTGCTGGTCCAGAGGGGTCCTTATCCACGCAAGTGGTGGTGTCCCAAGTGTCATCTGAGTCTCTAGCTGTGGGGCCTCTGGCGCCTGCTCGCCCCGATATGTAGAGATCCCCAGTGAAGAAGTCTCCTGTTCTTGAGGTGGCACAAGTGAGTTCACTTGTGCGCCCCAATGTTCCTATGAGGCCTCCACTTGTGTCACGGGATCGCGCGAAGTATCCGTTAGGAAAGAGGGTTTCAGTGAATGTCAGCCAGTCTCGTGGCCGTGGTAGCGGGTCGAAGAGTGGGGGGAGTGTGGACAAGTCTAGCGGCTCATCTTCTGGGGGGAAATGATTGATGTAGTTAGGATTTTTGTTTTGGTAGGTGTAGGGAAAAAGATTTTTGTGCCTGGAATAGTGTAAGTGGCGTGGTTAGCCATGTTGAATATGTTTGAAATATATGAATTGCCTGGGAGTCTAGGTTGATGCTTGGCGTTATGTTTAGCCATATTGTGTGTTTGTTTTGTCTTTTATGAATGCTTTTGTTTGTGGTCCCTTGATGTCGGGATTTAGTTTAGCATGTTGGGATGATAAAGAGATTCATCTCATTTAGATTTGGCCGCTAGTGGGCAAGGTGTACATATTGTTGGAGCTGCTACTGGGCTAGAGTACACAAGTATCGGCTATGATGCCGGGTTTAAAATTGATTAACTGGGGTAGAGGTGGAGGTGGCGAGCGTTCCAGGGGCGGGGTAGTACGCGACCTTCACAACCTTTAAGGTAGAATGTGGCAGGTCCCGAAGCGTTAACTATCTCAAATGGGCCTTCCCACTTTGCCCTGAGGCCTGTGGGGTGGGGGATGACTTCTTTCATGACCCAATCGCCTACTTTCAAGGGGCGGGGTACGACTTTTTTGTTATAGTACTTGGCTATTTTTTGCTTATTGTTTATGGTCCTGAGGTGCGCCTTGTCTCGGCGTTTTTCCAGGAGGTCCATGTTAAGTCGTATCCCGATTGTATTTGTCTCGGGGTCATAGGCTGTGACATGTTCACTCGGGACTTCCACTTCCACTGGTATCACTGCTTCGGTGCCATAAGCCAAGAGGTATGGGGATTCCCCTGTGGCTGTTGTGGGGGATGTACGGAGTGTCTAGAGGACGTCTGGGAGCTTGGCTACCCACAACCCTTTGGCCTCTTCTAGGCGTTTCTTCAAGTTTTGTTTGATGAGTTTGTTTATGGCTTCTACTTGGCCATTGGTCTGGGAATGTGCTGGGGAAGCATAAAAGATTGCCGTTCCCTGATCTGATAGGAATTCCCGGAATGTGTCATTGTCAAACTGGGTGCTGTTGTCTGTAATGATGGTTTGGGGCACCCCGAATTGATAGTATAAGTTGCGCCATAAGAAGTTTATCACTTTTTCAGTGGTGATTGTGGCAAGGGGCTCTGCTTCTATACATTTTGTGTTGTAATCTACAATGACAATGACATACTTGAATTGTCCTGGGGCTGTGGGGAGTTGCCCGATGAAATCGGGTCCCCACTGGCTGAAAGGGACTAGGGAGATGATAACAGAGAAGGGCACTGGGGGATGATGTGCAAAATCTGCAAATTTATGGCATTGGAGGCATGCTTGGACAATTGCCTTAGCATCTTGCTCTAAGGTTGACCAATAATACCCCGCGCGAAGTGCTTTGAACATGAGGTTCCGGGCCCCTGCATGGTTCCCACAAATGCCACTGTGAAGGGACTTTAGCACTTTGTGTCCTTCTGCCGTGGGGAGGCATCTCAGTAGGGGACATGACTGGCCTCGGTGATACAGTTTTCCACCCTTGAGCAAGTAAAGTAAGGCTTTGCGGCGTAGTCGCTGTGCTTCATTCTTGTCTCGGGGTAGGGTGCCATCAGAAAGGAAAGCGACAAATGGGTCCATCCATGAGGGCTGGTTAATGGGCTCGAGGGCAAAGATCTCTGAATAAGCCTTTGAGATGCTAGGCTTGTCCAGCGTCTCGATGTGCACATCAGGTGGCGTGGACTCGGGGGGGGGGGTGTTGTGGCGAGTCTCGCGAGAGCATCAGCCTTGGAGTTTTTCGCTCGCGGGATTTGGGTGAGTTTGTATGAATTGAAGTGCTGCAGGAGGGCGCCTGCGAGACTTTTGTAGGATCCCAAGTTATGTTGGTTGGTCTTGAAGTCCCCTGCCACCTGACTGACTACAAGTTGAGAATCATTGAAGATGTGGAGGTGCCGGGCGCCAAGTTCTCGACAGAGCTGAATGCCTGCTATGAGGGTTTCGTATTCAGCTATGTTGTTAGAGGCTTTGAATTTAAACCGGAGAGCATACTCGTACGAGTTGCCCTCTGGGTCTGTGAGGATGATTCCTGCTCCGCTGAGTCTGTGGTTAGAGGATCCGTCAACATGGAGTTCCCAGATTGCGTCCCGGTTGGGGGTGTCTGGGTGTGGACCGTCATTGGCCAAGGGGATGAACTCAGCAATAAAATCTGCAGCTGCCTGCCCTTTGATAGCCACTCTCGGCTTGAAATACAAGTCAAATTCTCCCAGCTCAATTGCCCATTTCACCATGCGGCCTGAGGTTTCCGGTTTCTGCAGTATTTGCCGTAAGGGGTGGTTGGTTAACACATGGATTGTGTGGGCTTGAATACTGCCTGAGTTTCCTGGCAGCAGTGATGAGGGCGAGAGCGAGTTTCTCTATGTCTGGATAACGAGTCTCGGGATCTGTAAATCCTCTGCCACAGTAATAGACCGGGTGCTCGTTATCGTGCTCATGGCGTGTAAGGGCAGCACTGACGGCAATGGCGGAAACAGCCAAATACAGGTAAAACACTTCTCCCGGGGCTGGCTTGGAGAGTAGAGAGACCTCTGCAAGGTAGGCTTTGATACTGTTGAAGGCGTCGTCATGTTCCGGGCCCCATGTGATATCCTTTTTATGTTATGCTTTAAGTAGTTGGAAGAAGGGATTGCACTTGTCCGTGAGGCGGGAGATGAAACGTGCCAGAGCTACCAAGCGTCCCGTGAGGCACTGGACCTCGTTTCGTGAGGTCGGGACAATCATGTTAAGTATGGCCTGTACTTTTTCTGGGTTGGCCTCAATGCCTCTTTCACTGACCATGAAGCCTAGGAACTTGCCGCCGCCGACAGCTAGGATACACTTCTGTGGGTTGAGGCGCATCCCGTGTGCCAGGAGCTTAGTGAATACTTTGCTAAGGTTGGCAATGTGGTCGCCTACTGTCTTGCTCTTGACCAACATGTCGTCAACATATACTTCCATGGCTTCTCCAATTTCATCTTAAAACACAGCGTTTACTAGCCTTTGATAGGTTGCCCCTGCATTCTTGAGGCCGAAAGGAATGACCTCATAACAATATAGTCTCTTGTCCGTGACAAAGGTAGTGTGAGTCTGATCCGCGGGGTGCATTTTGATTTGATTATAGCCCGAGTAAGCATCGAGGAAGCTGAGCATCTTGTAGCCAGCTGTGGAATCAACCAACTGGTCAATCCGTGACAATGGGAAGCTGTCCATGGGGCATGCCTTGTTGAGGTTTGTGTAGTCCAAACACATTCGCCACTTGCCGTGAGGCTTGGGGACCATGACTACATTGGAGACCCATGTTGGGTAAGAAACCTCACGTATGAACTTGATTTCTTTGAGCCTTTGGGCCTCGGCTTGTATAGCTCGATGCTTGTCTGGGTGGAAGGCACGTATTTTTTGTTTGACAGGGGGGTGGTCTTGAAGGATGTTAAGCTTCTGGGTGATGATATCAGGGGAGATGCCTCGCATGTCGGCATAGGACCAAGCGAAGACTTTTTGTTTTTCTTGGAGGAAGGTAATGAGCTTTTGGCAGAGTTCTGGGTTGAGGTTCGTGCCAATGCGAACTTTTCTTTCCGGGGCGGTAGGTGACAGGGATACCCATTCCGTGTCTTCCGCTGGATTAGGGCGTGGGGCCCTCTTTCCGCTCCCCTCAGGGTTGTCTCGCGGGTCATCAATGGGCTCTGAAGGGCTGAGGGGCAACATCTCATAGGCGCCCCGCCCCTGCTGGATGGCATTAAGATGACAATGCTCAATGGCTGCCCGATCACCCTGAATTGTCAGAATGCCTCCTGGGGTGGGTACCTTCATGAGTAGCATGTGGCCGGCGATGAAACACTGCAGCCCCCAAAGAATGTCCCGGCCTAAGATGAGGTTATAGGACGAGGGACAATCGACTATCAGGAAGCGGGCTGTTATGGAAGAACGGCAAGGAGCGGTTCCCACTGACACGGTTAGGCGGTCTGAGCCTAACGGCTGCACTATCTCGCCAGAGAAGCTGACAAGGGGATCATGGTTGTTGTACAATTTGGCTCGGTCCCGACGGAGCCCTCTGTAACAGTCGGCAAACATGACGCTGACGGTGGCCCCCGTGTCTACCAGGGCTCTATGGCATCTGTAATGATCCACCTGCACGTTTATTATAAATGGTTCACTGTGGTGGCAATTGATTTTGTCCTCCCCTTTGCGAAATGTCACTTGATCCCACGATGACGGGGTGATCGTGACACCTCGCTGGATCTCAAAGATTTCCAAGGGGGTTGTGCATTGCCTTTTTGTAGAAGGCTGGTGAGAGGGGAGCCACGGGGCTCCGCCGTGCAGGGTTAGGATCTGGCCATGCACCTCGATGGCATTAGCTCCTGTTGCATGAGTGCAATATTGGTGGAGTTGTCCATTCCGGACCAGATGTTCTATGGCATTGCGGAGGCCATGGCACTGTTCTGTTGTATGGCCATTATCGTCATGATAAGAACAGTATTTATTGTCTGTTGCTCGCCGGGGCTTTTTTGGATATTTGCTCTTAGGAGGTGGAGGAATGAGGTCTTTGTGCTTGGCTCATATGTCCGCGTATATGGTGGTTAGAGTAATGTGGACCTCGTAACGAGGTGGCGGGGAGGAACGGCGCTGCTGTTACAGAGGGCTCTGGTCCTGTGACCGGTAAGGGTGGCCGCGGTTCCTCTGTCCCCCTGTGACGACGGTCGGAACCGCGTCCCTAGTCCCGGGAGGAGCCATGCTGTTTACCTTTATCCTGCCCTCTGTCAAATTGCTCATACTTCTGCTGAGGTTGCTGCTTTGGGGGAGGAGCGGGGAGTGCTAATGTGGTTGGAGCAGAATGCCCAAAGGTGGCAAATTCAGCGCGTGCCCACCAGACAGCCAGGTCCAACAAGGCATCATAGGAAGCGGAAGAGTTCCTGTTGATCTCCATTAAAAAATTGCCAGGGAGCAGGGCCTGGCGGAAAGCTTGCTCGGCAACCCGAAGCTTCAAGTTGTGGCATCACGCGGTGGCAGATTGCCACCTGGACAGTAACTCATGGAGGCCTTCGCCGTTCTTCTGCTTGATGTGGAACAGGGCGTCCACACTGCGATAAATGCTGGCATGAAGTATAAAGCGGTTAAGGAAGTGTTCCGAGAGTTGGTCAAAGTTGTCAATGGAGTTGGGTGGTAGGTTGAGGAACCAGCTGAGTGCTTAATCAGATAGGGTCTCTTGGAAGGCATGGCAGGCCATGGCGTCTGTGTAGCGAGTGGAGCTACATAGCGAGAGAAATGTCTCGAGATGGAGATGAGGGTCCCTAGTGCCCTTATACTTGTCCACCTTGAAGGGCTTAGCCTCGGGGGGTCGCTTCTCCCCTTGTATCCGTGGCGTGAAGGGACTTGGGCGATGTCCATAGCCAGAGAATAGAGGTCGCGGGTTCCCGCGACTCTCGACCCCTTCAATCCGCGAAGCCAACTGAGTGACAGATTGGCTAAGCTGGAGCAGCAGGCGGGTTTGCATGTTAAGAGGTGGGTTGGAGGCGTTGGCAGAGGTAGGAGTGGGGGCAGGCGGAGCAGATGGGTCCAGTTGATTTAGCGAGAGGGTGGGTTCGTTGGGGATTGTAGATGGTTGAGGTGCTGGTAGTGGAAAAGATGGGTTGGTAAGTGGGTGGGTGACGTGGATGATCTGGTTAGGGCCTACCGGGATCACGGAACGGCTTTGGCCTTGGTTAGAAAAAGACGTGGTGGTGAGATCTGGGGTACCAGCGACCCGTGCCGCGCGGTCCAAGCTGTCATTGTACACGTTACGATTGTCTAACGTGGCGCGGAGCAAAAATTGTTCCTTTTCCAACTCGGCAATGCGTACCCGATATGCTTCAACCTCCGCCCTCTCTCTGGCTGCTTGCTCGCGAAACGAATGGAAGTCTCGCTTTAGAATTTCGAGGGCGGTGGCGGGGTCGGGATGGCTAATGGAGGTTGCATTGCTGGTTTGGGGAAGGGATGCATCTTCAGATTGGAAAAGTTCTTTCTCTATCTGAGTGCCAGGGTCATTGGGGTCATCTACGGTGTCCGCCATTGGTTCGAACTAAACGTGAGTTCCACACGAGGTCGGAGGTTCGCCTCTCCTTTTAGCGCCAATTGTTTCTATCTGTCCCGACGTCACGGGACGGGATGTCGAATTCTTGAAACCGAGTCTTGTACCTGCACAAGTAGCGATGCGTCAGGAGTCGGGACTGGGGTGGCCCAGTCTTCGACTCTCCGATGCTTAAGTTAGCGCTTAATTGCTACTTGCCGAGTACGGGAGTTTTAGAAGGAGTTTTGTGGACTTACTTCTTTTGAGAGTTTGTGCTTGTTTTATAGGCCAATGTTAGGCGTTGTGGCCTCAGTCCTCGATGTGAGACTGTCTGTGGTCCTCTGTGGCACCTCTCCTTTGGGGGGTGTTTTGCCGCTGGAGAGCGGATCTGGCAGGTGGATTGCTGCCGAACCTTCGCCCTCTGGGTACCCGTGAAAGGCTCGCCGGTGCTGTCTTGCTCGGAATGATCTCCGGCGACCGGGTAATTGTGTCATATTTTCGGCTTGGTCAAATATTTTGGCTATGTACTAACAGGTTCTTTACTCATGTAAAAGAAATCTTTTCATTTACCTTCAGATTACATAACAAGTAAAAAGAAATCAAATACAAATACAAAGTCGATATACAAATGGGACTCCCTGTTGTTACAATTCAGAGCTAACAAGTAGATGAACATTGTGGAGCTGTAGTAAACAAGTTGAAATTACTGGTGTCATCAACTTACAATACCCATTTATAACTACACGGAGCCCTTGCAAACCATTACATCAGACTTTTTTGCCTCCTTAATTTCTCCTCACAAACAGTAACCATCCAACATGATAATAGCAGGCTCAATATCTCTTTTGAATCATCATATCAAGCAGGAAACTTAACAAAGCACGTAGTCGTAGGATGAAATTATGATACCTGACCACATTTCAATGATATATGGATAGAAAGGAGATGAAGATGTTACTCAGCTGCTTCTGAGGACAAACATAGATGTCAACTATGCTGGTGCAAAAGGAAATTCTGCCCATCAAATGCCAAAGGAATAAGAGATAAACTTTGCTATCGGGGCACTCTAGGCTTTGATGCAAAGTTCCTAGAACACCGGGATTGATTCCTGAAAAAATAATTTGTTTAAACAAAGGAATAAGAGGTAAACTTTTCATCAAGTTTATTTTAGTGTCTATCACCTGTCAATTGTCCAATATGAGGTGCAAAAATATAAATCATGATAGCATATTGTGTGTATCCAATGCAGTAAACTAGTGTGAAAAACAGCTGCAGCATGCCAAAGTTTTCTGTTTCAATTCCGTGCTAACTTACCGCGCCACATAGTAATCCTCTAGGTCCAAAGCTTTGTAGCAAACATCCCATTTGTGAATATGTTCAAAGTCCAAACGGCAAACATTAATATTAGTACAATTATGTGATTGCTGGTTAAAATAGAAGGTTGTGTTCTTACTTAGAATCGGACTTGGTAGGTGGCCTATCAAGGAATGTGTACTTTATATACAATGCCTGACTGTCTAAGACTATTGACAAAGAGACTGCATATATCCGAATTTCTTGGTCCATCAATAACTTCCCAATCAAAGTCCAAGTCGATCTTCTTCCCCGTGCTTTTCACAATATCAGCCACTTTTGTGTTGTTCACCACTCCCCGGTTGCCTTTCTGGGGAGGTCTTCTGGTTTTCTTCGGTTTCTGGCGAGCGCTGCAAACCCTGGGTGCACCCTCAGCCGGTGTTTCTGCTACTGTCGTTGACTCCTCATCGTCGTCGGTTAGAGGGGGAGCCAACTAAGCAAGGGATCCTGCAGGTGACGTACTCACAGTGGCTTGGTTGGATCCGGCAGAAGAGGAGCCGTATTGTTGCGCACACTCCAGCCGTAGACGCTCCTCCGCCTCCTCCCGAGCTTTCCTTTTTCCGAGCGCCGGCGGCATCTAGGTAGTGAGAAGAGGATGAGGGCTGGGAGTGAAGGGATTTGGGGACAGGTAAGGAAGAAGAGGGCCGGTAAAGAGGAAGAGGGGAGTGAAGGGATTTGGGGACCGGTAAGGAGAAAGAGGGCCGGGAGTGAAGGGATTGGGGGACAGGTGAGGAGGAAGAGAGCCGGGAGTGAAGGGAGGGATTTGGGGATTTTTTTTCAATGTTAGGGATTGAGAAGTGCGCGCTGAATCAATATACATGGTAAAGCTTAAGCGACGAAAACATTTAACATTTCTGTCGCTTAAGTTTGTTTAAATTTGGGCCAAATTTTGGTCCTGGAATGCAGCCCGCCATATATTTGGGACTTAGGCGACAATATGTCTATTTTTCGTCACCTAAGTGACTTAAATTTTTGACTTTCCGCCAAATAATATACATTTTAAAGCGACGACAATAACAATTCCGTCGCTTAAGTTGGAAAATCATTTATATTTCACTTTCTGCTAATTAATACTCATAATCTGTGATGATGTAGAAGATGACGATAGAGATCGAAGAGATGGCGCGGAGTCCTGGAATGCAGCCCGCCAAAGAATTTACTTTTTGAAGTGACGAAAATAACAAAATCCGTCGCTTAAGGTTGAAAATACGTTTCTGGCAAGATAGCGCGGAGTCCGCTGCTAGGGTTCTATTGCGCAGAGTCCGCTGGGGTCTGAAGGAAGAGAGTTCAAATATGGAGAAATGATAAGTCAGGCAGCGGGTAACGAAACTTTCAAAAATTTAGTTCAAATTTTCCTAAAATTTTTGGCGGAGTAGGTGCCGCACAAAGTTTTGGTACTTAAGCGACGAAAAGTTATACTTTTGTCGCTTAAGTGATTAACGTAGGCTACGATTCTGTCTCTTAAGAGCTTTTTTCCAATAGTTCGTGGATTCCAACGTTTATATTTCCGCTGCATCCAAAATGTTAGTAAAATATAAAACTAAATCAATCGGAAATTAATACATATCACAACATAATAGAATAAATTCATTACATATATAATAAATTAATGACATAATTAAATCGAAAATTTGACGTTTTAACACATCATGAGTTTTCAATCGCTATCAACGTAGTCTCTGTCTTCTAAATCATCCTCAGTCACTTCATATGAATGATTGTCTGAGTCTTCCTCTTCGTCGTCTGGCCGGATGAATGGAAGTGAACCAAAGTCAAACTCTAAATTAGAAATGGGAACGTACTCGCAGGGTTGGAGGTGGATGTCGTTGTTGATGCGAATAGTCTCCGTGTCGGGGATATTAGACGTCGAGGCTTCTTGATATGGTTCAAGAGTGACATTCTCAATATCTCTATTTGCAATACCCATCTCAAGTGTAGTTGCAGTGTAAATACCTCTATGTGACATCACGTTAACAACTTTCCAACCCCCACCCTCCTTTGGATCATCAAGATAAAAACTAGTCTTGCCATTGTGGCAACAATAAACGGTTGATTCTCATACCAGCTTGTGCATGTATTCACTGATAACAGGCCATGATCCGTCTTGGTACTCCTAGGTATATTTGGGTCGTTGAACCATCCACACTTCAATAACACAACTGACATACCAATTGCGTAGACTAGCTCGACAACAGATATAACGACCCCGTAATATTCAGCTCCGTCTTCCGTACCCACACACATCACGCCACTGTTTTGTGTCTTTTGACCATAATCTTGATGCAATGTCAAAAACTTAATGCCGTTAACTACATAAGCAGCATATATATTCACATGTTGTGGCTTACCAGCCAAATACGACAACTCGGGTTTGTAGTGTACACTATTTTCTTCTTGCAACTTTGCAACCTGAAAAAACATCAAAACATATTAATTTTTTGAATAACAAACACATGAAATTCTCGTGAAAAAACATGAAACTTAAACGCACCCATTCTGTGAAGTATTTAGGAAATGTCTTCTTTTGTATCTCTTCCCATTTGTCACCATATTTAATTTTGCAAAGTTGTTCATGTGGATGTCTAAACATGTCGACTTGGTCACAATGTCGCAGTACCCACCAATGAGCTTCGGCAATCTCATCATCGGTTAATCTTTCAGAAATTGGTAATTTTCCAAACAAACGGATATCATCAGAAACAACTGAAAGGTTGAACCTAGGTGTATTCTCACTGCCGATATGCTCTGTTTCTTGATGGAGATAATTTTCATTATAGGTTACACCCTTGTATGCCTCTGCAATTGACCCCTCCGGACGATATTTATTTTTAACGTACCCCTTATATTCGCCGAGTTGTCTTAATAAAGAAAATAAAAAGTTGGAGTTAGCTAGTTTATTGAGCTAGCCAATAATATATAAATCAAAGACATAAAGTGCTAGGAAATAGTTAATTTTTACCTTTCCATGGGAAACATCCATGTATTGTGTACTGAACCGGTAAGCAACACTTGTTCAGGTAGGTGGATCATAAGGTGAACCATAATAGAAAAAAAAGTGGGGGGGGGGGGGAATCCTCTCCAGTTTGCAAAGGATGTAGACGATGTCTTCTTTTAACGTAAGGACATCTGACTTCTTCAACTCCCGAGCACATAACTTCTGCCAGAACCGGGACAAGGCTACTATTGGCTCCACAACATCACGATGCAACACTAGTCTAATTACGACTGGAAGTAGCCGCTGCAGCAAAACATGACAGTCATGCGTCTTCATTCCAATTATCTTCTCTTCTCCCACTTTAACACATCGAGATATATTTGCTGCATACCCTTGAGGATACTTAACATCTTGAATCCAGCTGAAAACTTTAGGCCTCAAAGCCGGCTTCACCTGGTAAGGTGCAATAGGCATAACAACTTTAGAGCCGGTCTGTTTTACCCACAAGTGTGGGCGTAATCCCATATTTTGCAAATCGCACCGCGCTTTGATAGTGTCCTTAGTCTTTTCTTTTATATCCAGAATTGTTCCAACGATGTTGTCACAAACATTCTTCTCTATGTGCATGACATCTAGGGTGTGCCTTATTCTTAACTTTGACCAGTAAGGTAGCTCAAAGAATATACTCTTGTGTATCCAATTGTCAAGATACGAAGGACGTTTAGGATTCCAAGCCAATACTTCACGATCACTGCTCAGAGTTCCGAAGTCAAAAGAGTTCAACAAATCTAAAATTTCATCGCCACTCCATTGTCGGGGTTTCAGACCAAACTCTTGTCTCTCATCGAAGTTAACTGCATCAAGTCTCCATTCATGATCATCTGGAAGCCATCTACGAGCTCCCATATAACACACCCTATCAGCGTGCCAACTAGAATTGATGTCGGTTAAGCAGAGTGGACAAGCTTTGTACCCTTTAGTGGTATGAGAGGACAACATCCCGTAACCAGGAAAATCGCTAATAGTCCACATCAGTGATGCTCTCATCATGAATGAAGTACCGGTAAGCTTGTCAAAAGTCAATGCTCCATTTTCCCATAACCCATTCAACTCATCAATCAGTGGTCTCAAATACACATCGAGACACTTACCTGGGGACTTTGGTCCTGGAATTAACAGAGCCAACATGTTATATTCCTTCTTCATTAACATCCAGGGAGGAAGGTTGTAACAAACAACAATAACAGGCCAAATACTGTAAGACAAGTTCATGTTTCCATAGGGATTAAACCCGTCTGTTGAGAGTCCGAGCCTTACATTTCGAACGTCTGCAGCGAAATCAGGAAATGATAAGTCAAAGGATTTCCATGCTTCCCCATCTGCGGGGTGTATAAGCGCATCGTCATCTTCCCTCGGAATACCATGCCATCTCATATCCTCAGCAGTTTTTCCACACATGTAGAGACGCTGCAGCCTAGGAGTTAACGGGAAATAACGAAGCACCTTCATAGGAATCCTTTTCCCTTTAGGGGAAAGAGTATCTTCCCACCTCGACGCATTACACTTAGGACATTTAAATGCGTCTTTGTAATCTCCATAAAACATAACACAATTATTCTTACAAGCTTCAATTTTCACATAACCAAGACCGAGGTCGTTCAAAATCTTTTTTGCCTTGTAATGACTCGATGGTAGTTTGTTTGCAGGAGGAAGCAAACGTCTGATAAATGATGATACGTCATCAAAATGTTCGTTCGAGGTCCTGTGCTTCTTTTTCAGACTCATATGTTCCATGAGAGAACTCAAAACAGTTTCTGAACATCCCTCGTACACTAGGGTCTGCGCTTCTTCGAGCATCCTGTTGTACTTATCGTAATCACCAGTGTTTAGGTTCGAGAAAGTAGAATATGTTTCCCGGGGTGCATCAAAATTCTCTTCCTGATGATATCTTGAAGCGTATGGAAAAGCATCATGTAGCATGTTCAATGTGGGATCCATATAAGGGCTAGCATAAGCACTAGATGAGCCAGCCTCATGCAAGTTAGTTGATAGGAAATAGGGCATTATAGGATCATTAACTAGCACTTCACCGTGTTCAGTCCATGTAGTATAATACGGATCCATGCCGTAATGTGACAAATGCTTTTCTATACCCTAAATTGTCTCCCAACTACCGCAACAACATCTTTTACACGGACACTTGTGCCATTCCTTTCCACCACTGTATTGTTGTACAAATTTCAGAAAATCAACGATCCCCTGTATATATAAAGGGTGTCCCCTATTGTACTGCATCCAGCTCTTGTCCATTTTTTCCGCATGCCTGTCATAATAGAAAAAAAAAATGCACATTGTTAGCAACAAATAAACACATATATCCATTCAATTCTTCTTCTTCATCACTTTATGCCTCCGGTTAGGGTTCTAATCCCATTCAGGAGAACATGATTTTATTTCGCACTGATTTATGTTACAGTGGTTTCGAATCCGACGTGGGAAAATCTCGGCAGCATCTCGATCCCTACAATTCCCCAAGGGCATCAATTTCTATACCTAATGTGCACTCGAGGAACAGTAGCGGGAGACCAAGTCGAAATTACCCACTATCAAAAACTGAACCACCACATCACAAATCAGTGCGAATCAAAGTCATGTTCTCCCAAACTGTCCAAAAATGGGACAATTCAAGAATCATTTTGTCAAACAAAGTTGTAACAAAATAATTCTTGAACGGGATTTCTAAGGCTAAACATGTAGTAGCTAGAATGCAAGAATATAATCATTCTTACATTCATCGCGAGCAAATAAACACACATATAATGATTTGCATATAGAAAAAATGAAATATATATGAAAAAATATATTACCAAAATATTCTCATAAATATATATTACCAAATATTCTCATAAATATATATTACCAAATATTCTCATAAATATTCAACATAAACCTAAATATTCTCATAAATATTTAGTACCAAAATTCTCATTAATATTCTCAAAATTCTCATATATATATTACCAAAATGCAACATTTAGCATGCAATATGAAAAAATGTAATATATAAACAAGAAAACCATGTAGGTAACCAACACATCTAAAAAAATTAGGAACAAAGAATAACAATACTTGACCGGCCGAAATACTTCACCGGAAAGCTCATCGGAAAAAATGGTAGAAAAGAGGGAGAAAGAGCATGTACCAAACTACAAACTAGTGGATGAAGATGATATCAAGCATCAAATAAGCCAGAGATTTGCGAGCCAGATCTGTGCAGATTTTTTTTTCACTGTAGCTCGATCTGTTTCCTCCAGTTTTTCGATATGGAACTGATGCAGAGGATATAAAGAAGATTTCACTTAAGCGACGAACTATTTTGTCGCTCAAGTCAAAAATACCGTCGCTTTAGTGTTAACCTAAAACGACGAAAATTAAATTTCTCGGGTAAGTGCAGGATATCATGCGACAATCAATTTCGTCGCTTTAGATAAACACTAAAGCGACGCAAATCAAATTGGTCGCTTAGGTTCAGGATATCACGCGACTAATTTTTTCGTCGCTCAAGAGTCAAAATTATCGTCGCTTTAGTCTAAAACTAAAGCGACGAAATCTCAATTTGTCGATTAAGTTCAGGATATCATGCGACAAACATTTGCGTCGCTCAAGAGTCAAAAGTTCCGTCGCTTTAGTGAAAAATAAAGCGACAAAATTTTTGTTGTCGCCTGAATGGAAGTACCTAAGCGACGAAATATGAATATACCTGTCGCTTAAGTCTTTTTTTCTACTAGTGTTAGCTCTCTATTGTCACTTCCTCATGATCTGTCACCCTCCCTTCATGTCTGTTTTTCGCTTTGGTTTCCCTCTAATGTGTTTCTCTTTGTTAGTTTCTTGATTATTCTTGATATCTATTAGATTATTCATTATGTTATTCACACTTTGGGAGTTGGGTTATTGACAAGATGCAGCTTAAAAGACCAGAAAACAATGGCTAACCTACAAAACATTAAACAGAGAATGTCCCTTTTCTTAATATAGGATTATGGGGATGCTCAAAACATTACAATAACACAAATTGGAACGACTTGTAAACGTTGTCTGGCTACCTACTAATCACGGGGTGAGATTAATTAGAGAACTGTTTGATATCATTTTCACACATTTTAAAGTATTAAGCAAGTTTCAGATCAACTTCCAGTTTTGTAGTTTAATTACATATGATTATCTTATTGGCCGGCAGCAAGTTGAGATATTATAACATCTGGGTTTGGTGTTTTCTCAAGCAATAGGTTTTAAATACTTGACATTTCTGTATCATGACATTTTCACTATGTGAAACCGAAGATTAGGATAAAAAAAACCGAAGATTAGGATCACCTCATTCAGACAACTAACTCATTTAAAATGACTTCTATGGCCAAGTTGTTAGTTATCTTTTTTTTTTTAAGAGGACAGGCTAGATGCCCAAACCTCTATTGAGTTTTATTTAAAAAGAAAAATAGAAGAATACAAAAGTAAGGAGGGGACATTAAGCCTAACTCCTTAATAAGAAAAGTTACCAAAATGATAAGAAGCTCTAACAGACAGATAAACAAAAAACATCCTACCGAAAACGAAAGTTAGGGAGTCCCATATAGTCTCTATGGCAATGAGATAGAATGAAATGCGGAGGCAAATCCCACCATACTAAACCATTTGAAGAAAGGCCGCAGTTAGCAAGAGCATCTGCTGCTTGATTACCTTCACGAAAAATATGAGAAGAACGAAAATGCATCTGTGATATCCGATGTAAACAGTTTCCCCACTCAACCCTTAGCTGCCAAGGCACTAAATGCGGCGAGCGAAGAAAATTAATAACTAAGGAAGAATCAACCTCCAACCATACATGCTTCCAGTCTCGCACCTATGCTAGCTCAATAGCTTTTATGACTGCCATAACCTCTGCTGCCACCGAACTCGCCATATTAAAATTGGAGCAAAAAGCACCAAGTACTCCACCTCTAAAGTCCCGAAATATACCTCCATAACCCGCTTGGCCCGAAGAGCTACGCCAAGCACCATCAGTGTTGACTTTGACCCAACCAAATAAAGGAGGATGCCAATTAACTTCCACAATGCACGGAGCTTTACTAGGCTTGCAAGGGACACCAACCTTCTTCAGAATGGAAAGATCAAAAACCCCATTATTCATGCAGCCAGAACTGATTTTATTAGAAGCAACCACTTGCCCAAAAATCAGATTACAAGCCTTATTGACATTAGGTTGAACTCCATCAAACCTAGCTTGGTTCCTGAACTTCCAAATACACCACAACGTAACGACAAAAGCAGTGAGCCATAACTCACGCAATTGAGGGCTACGACTATAAACCAAGCCTACATGTAACAAGTCTAATAGAGAACCATGATGAGCACCCAACTGAAACATTGCTGCTAAGCATTGCCAAACTGACGATGCAAAAGAGCAGGAGAGGAATATGTGTTCAAGAGACTCCCCATGACGATGACAGAGAGAACACCGAGATGCCATGGAAATGCCTCGTTTTTGAAGGAACTCTTCAGAAAGAACACGACCCTTTAAAATTTTCCAAGCTAACAAAGACATGCGTGGAGGAATAAAATTCTTCCAAAGCAATTTTCCCCAACTAACAACAGCAAATTTAGGACGTAAAAAATTATAAGCATCACGAGCAGAAAGCACACCTGAAGCAGATGGAGTCCATATGAACTGATCGTCCTCATGATCAGATAATGAAATAGAAACATTTTGCTTCACAAAGTCACAAACGCCAGGAAAATGCAATTGTAATATTGTGGGAAAATTCCATGCACCATTAGAGATATAATCTGCCACCAATATATTAAGTTGGTTAGCCTCCCTATCATGTAAGCCAAACAACTCATACAAGGGCCTGCCAATGAAGTTATCTTTCCAGAATAAAACTCTCCTGCCATTACCAATTAACCACTTGCCATTCTCTAATATATGAGGCCATAGGTGCTTCACTCCAGGCCAGATTGAAGAAGTAGCATAAGATCGCCTCAATTTTCCATTTCGCCAAAAGCGAGTACGAAGTAAAGTGCATCCATCTGAGACTGAAGTAAATACATCCCATGCTTTCTTCAGAAGCAAAGAGAAATTTAAAACCCTTAGCTGCTTTAGACCGACACCACCGTCATCCAATGGTGAACAACATTGCTTCCAAGCAACGAGAGGCACACCATGAGCATCAATTGAACCAGACCATAAAAAGTTACGACACCACACTTCCAAACGTCGCAACAGAGATATTGACCATTGATAAACCTGAAAGGAGTGAATTAGCATACTATAAATTGTAGACTTGATTAACTGCAACCTGCCAGCCATTGAGAGCATGGAGCCTTTCCAACTAGAAAACCGAACACGAATCTTGTCCGTAATAGGCTGAAAATAAGACGAGCGTGGCTTCCCCCGAAAGATAGGCACACCCAAATAAGTAAATGGAGTTGAACCCAACTTCATTCCCAAAGAAGACACATTTGGATGTTGCCTCATTTGGATGTGCTTACTAATAAAAACACTAGATTTAGCTCGATTGATAATCTGTCCCGAATTCAGACCATACTCTTCGAAAAATTGCATAATAGCATTCAAACTACGTTGATCACCCCGACAAAAGACCATTACATCATCCGCAAAAAGAACATGCGAAGGAACACAAACACCCCGCGGAGAAGAGATAGTATGAACCTGACCTGTGATCACAAGATTATCAATACCTCTGCTTAAAACCTCATCTGCCAGACAGAATAGCAAAGGAGAAAGAGGATCCCCCTGGCGCACACCTCTACCACAAGAGAAATAACCTTCTGAGCTGCCATTCACTAAGAGTGAGAGCTTTGCAGAGTGAAGGAGAGCTTTGATCCAACCAAGAAAAACCTGATGAAACCCAAAAGCTTGCAGGACAGATAACAAGAAATCCCAAGATAAAGTATCAAATGCTTTCGTAATATCCACCTTAATTGCCACATTACCACCATAACACTTATTATCCAGCAAATTGAAACACTCTGAGGTGGACATAATACAATCTGAAATTTGACGACCAGGTACAAAAGCATGTTGTTGTGGAGAGATGAATCGAGAAGCAATAGGAGCTAGACGAATGGAAATAATTTTCGGAATAATCTTGAACACAAAATTAGCAAGTGCAATTGGCCGAAATTGCATAATGGAATCAGCATGATCAACCTTTGGGATTAAAGTAATAAGACTAGAGTTGAAAGATGCTGGTAACGTACCAAATCTGAAGAAATATTGCACAGCTGCCACTACCTCATCACCTACAATGTCCTAGCATGACACAAAAAAATACCCATTGAAGCCATCTGGGCCTGGAGCACTAGCTGAATCCATGCCCTTTACTGCTGACAAAACCTCTTCATGTGAAGGAAGAGCAATAAGCTTCTCATTCTCCAATTCTGTAACCAAAGACGGAATAGTTCTTGTGACAAGACCAGTATCCTGACAGCCTCTTTGGTTAGAGAAGAGGTTCATATAATAGTCAACTATATGGTTTTTAATAGAATCAGGATCCTCCAACACTCTATCACCAGCCTTAAGACAAGTAATTGATGATTGAGCTTTCCGAATTTGGCACATCGTATGAAAGAAAGAAGAATTTCGGTCTCCTTCCGTCAACCAACGCAGCCTAGATTTCTCCTACAAAAAAGATTCTTGCACACGCAGTGAATCTGTCAAGTTAGCCTGCAACTCCATTTCCTTGGCAAAGTCAACCTCAGAACCCCCAGAATTTGCAATAGACAATTGCAAAGCCTCAAGCTCAGCAAGAGCATGATCAACCCTTCGATTAACATCACCAAAAACTTCCCAATTCCAAGAACGTAGAACTTTACAAAGAACCCGTAACTTATGTTGAAGAGTAGTCAAAGGACAGCCATAAGTGGCAGACGAACCCCAACACAGCTTCACAAAGGCATGGAAGTCTTTATGCTCAAGCCACATTTTCTGAAATCTAAACCTACTTCTTCGCACTCCAGCAGATTTAGAAAAGGTTATAAGTAATGGGTTATGATCAGAACAAAGACGAGGTAAGGTAGAGCAAGTGAATGAATCCCATGAATCCAGCCAATGTAAATTTACAAGACAACGATCAAGCCGTAACTCCACATTACCTCCCACACCGCGCCTTCTAGCCCAAGTAAACTGCGCACCCTTCGCTTGAAACTCCTCGCATGAGAGACGAGACACAGGGGCCCCTCCCTTCTTCTCGTGGGCACCCAAGACAGCATTAAAGTCCCCAACAACTATCCAAGGCCCAGAGACAAACCGACATTTTATATCTTCAATATCTAACCACAAGCGACGTCGCTCCACAATTGAAGTTCTTGCATAAACCGCAGTCAAGACACAATTAATAGAATCAAACACCACTTGGAAAGTCACCTGTTGATCCGTTGAAAGAAGAACTTGAACTGACTGGGATAATGAAGTTTTACAAACAACCCACAGGTTGGGCAGAAGACTACCCCTATCATTCGTACCAACAACGACCATATGCAAAGAGCTCCAAAAAGAACTGGGAATGCTACTCAAAGCAACAAAAGGCTCTGAAATGCATAACACATCTGGATTGTGAACATTAACAAACTTCTTCAAAACAACTTGAGTGGGGTTATTGGCTATACCCCTTAAATTCCAATATAAAATCCTCATTTAGAGACACCCTTAGAGCGCCGAATATATGCCTCTCGATTCTTAACCGAGGCCGCATTGCGCCTTGCTCTTTGCTGACTTCTAGATACCACCTCAATGAACTCATTTTCTTCCTCCTTTTCAGATTCATCAAACCAATTCGTGTTAGGATTAAACGGTGCTACGTTTCCACCCATAACATGTTGGGAAGAAGCAAATGCCCTCAAAACCTGATCAGTATTTTCCTCATTCCCTTGCTCAGCAATAGCTTGCTCAACAACATTGTCATCCTTATCAAAACCATCAACCCCCCATTCATCATTATCATCCTTACTCTTGTTGATATTCAAATCTTCTTGCTCACTAGCCTCCCCTTCATCACCCGTAGATAGTACCTGAAAATTATTTTTAACAGGGATATAGGCTACCAATTGGCCATCAATTCCAGCATTCTGCGTTTCCGGCACTCTCTCCAAAGAAGGAAGCCGTGGAGTTTTACGCACAAAAGATGGTCCTTCCCTAGCATCTTCTATAACTGGAGGGGTATTGTCAACAATCACTGCTTTCCCCGCATCAGGTTTAGTCCCCTCCAATGCCTTCTTAGGGACATAGACTTGCTTTGGGCGGCTACGCCAAGTTGTTAGTTATCTATGTCATGGTTGTTAACAACTTTCTTTTGGGTTAAATAATTTCCACAAGCTTTTGCCTTTGGTGGGTTCCAATGAGGCAATGACCTGCAATAGGAGACATGATTGGATCTCTTGTTGTTTCCAGTCAGAGTCTCACATTCAGTCTTCTTCGTCTCCTCCCTTCATTGTCTGTCTGGAAATCAGTTGCTGGTTTTCAATGGCCTCCTCCTCTTCATCATCGTCAACTTGCAGCTGGAAGTATGACGTGTTTTTAAGTTTCAAGGGTACTGACACTCGCAAAGGGATTGCAAACGACATCTGCAATCGACTTAGTAGAAGTGGCATTAAAACGTTCATGGATGAGCAAATACTTGAAGTTGGGGATGTTATTTCTCCCACCCTCATAGAGGCAATTAAAGAGTCGAGGTTTGCAATCGCAATTCTCTCGAAAAATTACGCTTCTTCTGCTTGGTGTTTGGAGGAACTTCGAGAGATTTGTCTGTCCATGGAAGACAACAGAATTTTGCCACTTTTTTTTGAAGTTGATCCTGCTGATGTTCGATGTCAGAAGACGAGTTTCGAAGAAGCTTTGTCAAAGCACGATACCTCTGGGCGACATGAATCAGAGAAGGTGGAGCAATGGAGAGCTGCTCTAGAAAAAGTGGCCAATGTCTCAGGGTGGAATACAAATGATTTCAAGTAAGCATTGTGCCTTCAATTTCAATTCTATATATATATTTTACCTAACACTTAACTTTTAATTCTTATAACTCTTTAATTCTTCCTTGTAGGACTCACGAAGAACTTATTGACAAGATTGTGGAATCTCTCCGCAGTAAAGTACCACCTGTTTCAATTGAATTCACAGATGATTTCCAAGCATTTGGAGCAACAAAAGAAGCGACAGACAAGGTTATGAAGGCGCTAACTGATGACAGGATTACTGCCGTTGGTGTCTATGGCATGGGCGGCGTTGGAAAGACAAGCATGGTGAGACATGTAGCTGCACAAGCCTGCAGAAATGGTACTTTTAACCATTGGATTATGGCTGCTGTATCCCAAAACCCTGAGTTGAAAAAAATTCAAGACACATTGGCAGATCTGCTGGGCTTCGAATTAAAAGAGAAGACAGAAGCTGGAAGAGCAGCTAAGTTGCATAAGGAGATCATGAGAAAAGAAAAACTCCTGATAATTGTGGACGATGTCTGGGAGAGAACAGAGTTGTCAAAGATAGGGATTCCCCCCTTCAATGAGCTTCAAAAGTGTAAGTCCAAAGTGCTGCTCACCACGAGGAGATTGAATGTCTGTAATGACATGAAGTGCCATGAAAAGATCGCCCTCAAGCTTCTCTCGAAAAAAGATTCTTGGAACTTGTTTCTGAGAAATGCAGGAACAATTTCTTTTGATGCCACCTCGTTTGAGGAAGTGGCAAGGAAGGTAGCTGGAGAGTGCAAGGGTCTACCGATTGCATTGGTAGCTGTTGCAAGGGCACTAAGAGATGAGGACCAAGAGGAATGGGAGAAGGCAGCTAAACGACTAGAGCAGTCGCAATATGTCAATCCCAACCATGAGGAACATGAGGAAAATGCTTTCAGATATATACGATTAAGCTATGATTACTTGAAAAATGAAGACCACAAGTCATGCTTCTTGCTCTGTTGCCTGTTCCCAGAAGACCATGACATCAACATAGAAGAATTGTTCCGGTACGCGATCGGAAAAAGATTGTTTCGAGATGCCAAAACAATGAAAGTAGCCAGAGGAAGATTAGTAACAGTGGTCAAGTACCTGAAAAATTCTAGCTTGCTTTTGGATAGCCAGAAAAAAGGATGTGTAAAGATGCATGATGTCATCCGGGATACAGCCATTCAAATTGCCGAATATGAAGATTGCCATCGGTTTTTGGTGGAAGCTGGTCGTGGTTTAAAGGATTGGGCGCCATGGGGATTACATGAAGGCTGCACTGCTATTTCACTAATGAGGAACGAAATTCGCAAGCTACCCCAAGAAGAGTTGGTATGTCTAAATCTCCAGATTTTATTACTAAACGGGAATGCTGAACTAAGTGAGATCCCAGAAAAGTTGATCCAGAATCTGAAAGAGTTAAGGGTCTTGGATCTTAGCAACACATGTATTTCCGTATTACCCCAATCATTTAGTCTCCTCACCAACCTCCAAGCTTTGTATTTAGATAATTGCGGCAAATTAATTGACATTTCCGTTGTGGGGAAACTTAAAAAGCTTGAAATTCTTAGTATGAGATACTGTCCCGGGGGGGAATTGTCTAGAGAAATAGGACATCTCACCAATCTAAGGATTTTGGACGTCAATCGCTCTTGGGGACAATTCAGAACGATAGTAGGAAAGGTTACAATTCCATCTAAAGTGATACCAAAGTTGCAAAAATTAGAAGAATTGTACATGTTGTACTGTGGATTTGAGGGAGACGGGTGGTGTGTAGCTGAGGGACCAAGAAAAAGAACCAATATTATTAGGTTTGATGAGTTAGCTGGTTTATCAAATTTGAAAATATTGCAGGTTGGCTTATCCGATGAAAGTTTCATCCCTAAAAATGTTGAGGCCGCACCAGATTGGGATTACTTTAGTATAAGTGTCATCGGCAGATGCACCAGCTCTACATACGGCCCCGCTTCATACGAACAAGGAGATTGTAATTCAAGATCCTTGTATCTTAATGGAGCAACCATCAGTACCTTGCCTGATTGGTTTATCAAAGCGGTGACAGAGAAAACAGAGAAGCTAGAGTATGAACGCTGCGGAGGGGTGAGTGACATTGTTATGGAATATGACCATGGGAGGTTACATAAACTCAAGCATCTCACAGTTGCTGGGCAACGAGACGAGTTGAAAGAGTTGATGAACACAACAAGACGAGTTCAAACAGGACCCGTGTTTGAGAATTTGGAAGAGTTGCATCTGATAGAACTGATCCACCTGGAGGAGTTGTGTGTTGGTGAGTTACCACCTGGGTCTCTCTCAAATCTCAAGGTGTTTCATGTGCTTTTTGGTGATAGTTTGAAGAGTGTATCAGAATTTGTACAGAGACTACCAAATCTGGAGAAACTAGATTTAAACCATGTGTATGAATTGGAATATGTGTTTAGATGCGAAGGGTTCGAGCCAGAACAATCAAAACTGAGGGAGATGCATTTGCTGTGTCTAAAAGCACTAAGAAACATATGTAATGGTCCTGCTCCACATGCAATGTTCCAGAGTCTTAAAATTTTGACCATTTACCGTTGCGAGCTGCTGCAAAGTCTGTTCGCATCTGATGTTGCTCAATGTCTTGTTCAATTGGAAGACCTTCTTGTAGAGAGGTGTCATTTGTTGGAAAGAGTAATGGAAGCAGTGAACAAGGAGAAGACGGTTCTACCAAAACTGAAGAACTTGGTTTTGAGGAATCTTCCTATGTTGTATGGTGCAATTGCTGCCGTTGATATTGAGTGTCCTTCATTGGAACACTTGATGGTGGTGTATTGCCCCAAGCTTTTATTTTCAACCTCTTCCGATCTCTTCGAAGCCTTTAAAAGCAGGAACCAATGTTCATTTTCAGCCTCCACTTCTGACCCAGTCCAACTCGATGATCCACAACTATACGAAACTCTACGTGGCAGGTATTGAAATATTTACATAGTTTGTTCTTTTTTCTGTATTTTGTAGGGCAGCAATTAGGCAAAAAATGATTTGATCAATTAATATATGTGATTCAATTTTTATTCTTCCCACTCTTTTAAAACAAATGAGCTCTCACAATAGGACAGAACACGAAGCACAATTAAAGTTGATGATTGTTTCGTTTTCTTTACTCTAGTAATGTAAGTTACAAACAACATTATGGACACTTCTAGAATGTTACTTTTCTGTTTAAATATATAATTTTAATAGTAATTTTTTTTTGCTTTTTCTTTTTTCCTGTTTTGATGCAACAGAACATCTTTGTGGAGTCTCTAGCTCAGCTTCTGACTTCCATTGTAGGAAGTAACTAAGTTCAACTCTACTTCTTTGTCCAGGTATGCTGTGTGATCAACTGAATTATTTTCTTTTCATTGAATGGTAGATTTCTTGTGATGCCATAGAAACTAAAAATGTTACATTTTTCTAAGATAATGGATATCTCATAATTCATTTGCTTTTTCAATCTTCTGTGTACGTATTAGTGATTATGTGCAACAAGCAAATTATAACTTCAATTTTCTTTTTCGCTCCTATATTCTTATTTTTCTTGTAATAATTTGTCGTTATCAATCATTTCTTGGACAGTAAATTGATTGTTGGACAAATCCAGCACTCGGATACTAGATGAGAGAGAAAGTACTGGAAGCTCCCCAGAAAGAAGGTTAGAGCTCAAATCAAGAACCTCAAGATGAGTCAAGGACAAGAAGGAAGCAACACTTTGATGTAGGGGATTTTGGGAGAGATTCAAGTGGGTGAGATGTGTGAGATTTTCAGGTGCTGGTTTTGATGAAGCAAATGTAATACCTTGTTTGAGTGTGAGGCCATCGGAGGGCAATGAGGTACGGGTGACCCAACCAGCCGCATCGCAGTTGATGACTTGCCAGCTGCAACAGCCACCGGAAGTCTAGTTTAAGGAAGAGGGAGAAGAAAGAGCCAGAGCGAAGGACAAGAGAGAAGTATGTTCAGTTGGGTTGCATGCATGGATGATACTAGCAGTACTACTCAGTATGTAACAGAATACGATAAGAAAAAGAAGGAAACAATGAGGGAATTGATGATCTAGACGTGGACAACAACAACGAGCATGAAACCGCAGGGCTCCTTTCGTCAACTCCCTGGTTTTATGTTCCTGCTGGGATTGGGTTCATTGAAGGATTATGGGGTGTGTGTGGTTCATGGATTTTCAGCAAGACATGGAGATATGCATACTTCCGTTTCATAGAAAAGGTACAAGACATGTTCTACATGACGATCGCTCTGTGTATCAACAAGATGAAGAGAAGGCTAGACCTGAATTTGTAATTACCCACTGTTGCTTGTTTTCAATTGTGAATTTGTGGCACCTGAATCGTGAGTGATGCTGCTGAAATGCTTCTTCTTTTTCATAAGTTCAATCCACACCTTCCTCTTTAAGGAAAACTAAATCAGTAACAGGGTTTCAAACGGGATGAGAATTCTATAATCATCAACTCACTGAAAATGAGAGGAGAAAACATTCAATGAATCTGCAGGGAGCACCGCAAATTGCAAAGATTATTCCGCATGTGTCTTTTAGTACCTATTATATAAAGAACTGTATGAAACAATACAGCTTGCATTGAAAATGTCAAATATTTGTACAATTAATGGCTCTAATATGACACCCTCAAATTCAAAACTGCATCGGCTTGAACAACACAGAATTCTAGCTAAATTTGCTAACTTATATTTCCCTTGAACTAAACATTCCTATTCCTTTCCTCCTATTTCCCCCTCATTTACAAAATCAACTCTATCCTATATCCATCCCTACAAAACAGTTAGTTGTATGTACACATAAACTTACAAAACCCACAGAAAGCCCTCTTCCCTGGTTAATACTGCAGAAGTGAAGGATAGATATACTTGGCGGCCAAGTCAAGGGAGCCTTTAGTTTTTAGTTTCACAAGCACCAGTTCACATCACATCATCGCATTCAATCTTACTGATTCTTCTCACTGAGAACTCTTGACACTTGGATGGGACTGAGCTTTAGAGCTGAGTTCTGCCGTAGGGTATCACCTGTTACCTGGCCCATCTTTGCATTTGAAGTCGTGAGAGACTCGCTTACATGGTGTATGCCTGGCCTGTACATGAACGAGGCCTAATAAATTAGTGTCTCAAGACACTCAATAATTTCAAAACACATTTGTTCTGCAAGCAAAGTTAATCTAGTAACTAATGCATCTGAAGTACATATTGAAATGAGAAGTGCGTCATGTCATTTTGGTAATACAAACGTGATAGTGAAGAATATGAATGACGCTCAGTTGTTTCTTCTCGGGGGGAAAAAGGAAGAAGTAAGCAATGGAAGATTACCTTGTCATCATTTCTGATTTGTGGCCCATAACCTGCCAGCAAGGAAACATAGTCCACGTCCAGCCCAAGCATTCAAATCCCTGCATATGCGCTCTCAGACCAAAGGAGAAGAAAATAACTGAAGAGCCATCAGTGCATACTACATGTTGGTATAAGGATGGTTGGCTATCCCTTTTATGATCAAAACACAGGACACAAGCTATTTTATATATCCGGATGGTAAGGATATCACAAGTGAAGAAGGAAGACTTGACAAGATCACATGTGTCCTATGTAACTGATGCATATGCATCTGATGCTTTTCACTGAGAACTCTACATATCCTGATGGTAAGGATATCACAAGTGAAGAATGAAGACCTACCAAGATCTCATGTGCATCAGGTAGTTCATGCATATGCATCTCATGCTTTTCACTGAGAATGACAGCTTCACTTGTCATCCTAGATCAGATGATACCTCCTAGTGTATTTGTCCTAATCTATTGGGTCTATATGTATGCATGTCTAAATGCTTTTGCTATTTGTGTATCATTAGTTTGAATTCCCCTGTTTGAATTCAAATCTCATTTAGTAAAATATTTGTCGTTGCCTTGGTTCTTCAAGTCAGTCTAGGGTTGTGTGGTGTTTCCAACCCGTGACCACATGACTAGAGCTTAGAGGCTCCAGCTAGGTTTGTGATACACAAACTAATATATTAGCTGGCTCTTTGTTCCTATCTCATGTACATCAGGTAGTTCATGCATGTGCATCACATTCATTTAGGATGGCAGCTCTGTTTGTCATCCAGATTTGGTGGATACCCCTGTTGTATCTATCTTAATCTCTGAGTCTAACTTCGTGCATATTTAAATGGTTTTGCTTCAGCTTTTCAAGTATTTGAATTTCAAATCTCTTTTAGCAAAACATTTTTCATTAAGCTTGAGCTCCAAGTTAGTCTAGGGTTGTGTTGTTTTTCTAACCCATGAGCACATGACTAAAGCACTTTTAGGTCAGCTCCTTTTTTTAGTCCAGCTGGGTTTTGTGATACACAAACCAAGTCAGTTGTTGATCCATGTGATGCACTGCCCAAGCTACTAGCTGGCCTATGTGTCCTCATATAGGGATAGGTTTTGTTGTGTCTCTTTCATTCACAAAACCTTTTGTTTCTTCCTTATTGGACCATTATCATACAAGAGAGTTGTGTTTGTCTTTACTCTCTTGGAGCCTTTTGTTTGTCTCTATGGTCCTCTCACTTTATGAGTTTGGCCAAAAACTAAAGTCCAAAAGTTGCCTCCCATTTTGGTAAACGTGCATGCTCTCCTTTAGCTTGCACTTTGCCTATATATATGGAGTAAGTCTCTTCTTGCTCCTTGGTTGTCAAGATGTAGTTTTTTACATTGTTTTAGCTGGGTCTAGGTTTTACCTTGCATTGTTCATTTACCTCTAAGTCTTCCCTTGGTGATTGTAAATCTTAGAGCAAGAGCAGCAAAAACTCTTTTCATAAACCCATTAGCATTCTGCATATCATGAGTGATGGTAGTGCAGCAACCCCAGAAGTATTCAAGAAGGATCAGTTGATCGAGAAGAGCTGAGTTCTAGAGAGTCAGTTAAAGGCATTAGCTGAGGTCTGAAGAATCCCTCTCATTAGGATAGCTGAGTTCTGAGTTGAGTATTCTGAGAAGTGTTCAAGAAGAATCAGTTAAAGGCGTTAGCTGAGTTCTGAGTTGAAACTTCTTCTTATACCTTCATATGTAAACACTTGAGAGACAAGAGAGGTAGGTCTAGACTAGTAGGTAGATTAGACAGGATAGCAAGTCGTTGTTGTATCCCTAGAACTATAATCTTGTGAGGAGTGAGGTGAGTCACTCAGAGACAGGAGAGATAGATCTAGACTAGTGGGTAAACTAGGCAGGATTGCAAATCGTCATTGTATCCCTAGACTATAATCTTGTAAGAAGTGAGTTTTACATAGTGAAAAAGTTTGTCACTCAAGAGTTAGGGGCACGCAGTTTTTCTCCCTGGTGCATGGTTTCTGCAAATAAAAAACGTACTAGTGTTATTTCTTTTACTTTCTAGTACTTGTTCTTTTATTTATTACTACGTCTCCTTGTTATCAGGATAGCTTAATGTTTGCTATCCTTGTGAACGGAATTGGACGAAAAAATAATAAAGACATATTCACCTCCCTCTAGGACCTTCACTACAAGGCTTCCAAGGTTATTGATGCTTTTGTAAAAACAGAAAGAACAAATGGAGCTTCTTCGCCAGGGTGTATAGTTGTTAGGACTATTGTGTAACCTTTTGGATCTGGATCCAAAACCATTTCACACGATATTTCTCGTGGATTAACATAATCTGTCCCACCGACTGATTCATGTAGGTATATATTGTAAGCAGCTCGGCGGCCTCGGGTTTTGAGTATCCTCATCCCAATATAGAACATCATTGAATCATGGCTAGATTGATAGTTTCTGAAACCAGCAACTGTTCTTGAGAAGCTCACACCCTAGGCAGAGAACATATGAAAAAAGTCAATAAAAAAAATCTAGTAATAAAAAGATAATTATGGATAAATCTGCAACAGGGGGGCCGATAAAGATACCTGTGTCAATGTAATGAATACATGAATTGGAAATGAGGCATCTGGCCCTGTGGCCCGCAATCGGAATTGTGGATTTTGATGCCATGTCTCGTAGTCTTGGCAGCCACCAGCACTATAACTTCGCCATTGGCCGTGAACAGAGTAGCGCATCTCCGGGGGATAGATACGGCAAACATATATTGATCGAAAATGAATTTGGAAGTCTTGCCAGGACATCCAGAATATGCCATCTTTTGACTGTTATAAGAAACACAAAGTTATGATAAGAAAAGAAAAGGAAGAAAAAGAAAACAGAAGTGACATCAATGGGATCAGATTGAATGGTAATAGATAGGCCATCAACGGTAACTCTGAGATAGAAACCATTCTATCTGTCAGAGGAACTGAACGACTTAGGTAAACCCTCTGGGATTAGCCCAGGTGATGAAGGGTGGGGGAAAGGAAACTAGAAGGTAAGACTAATATGATGTGGATAAACATTACAATAAACAAACCTGTGAAATATGCTTCAGCTTGTGCTTCATCCTATCAGTCCATTCAGGCGATGAGTCAGACCAAGGGCCATTCCACTCAACTTCATTGGCCCATGGATTCCGAATCTGAATAAGCTTGTGACCATCCACCTCTCTCACCTGAGTTGAAAAGATTAGCTAGTGTGACTACCTTGATCAAAATTCATTTAGTTGCATATCAAAAGCAAATGTCAGGTGGACATTCCAACTCACCTGCAATAATGAGCAAGCATGACCTTGGACAATGCCACTGGAGGAAATATGTACATCTGAACCAGATGGACTTCCAGCACCCAGAAGAAATCCCTCTTGTTTGAAGCGCAACAACTGAGACCATAATCGACCACTCGCAAGATCAATTTGGGCCTGAGCACTCCTCATGTCAATCTCTTCCCCCGCACCTCCAGTGAGGTCTACAAGAGCATCTTGGACAAGTCCACCTTCTAAAGCTTCATAGGAGCCATGCAATTTGGCATATGCCTTCTCCAGTAAAGAGACCCACAACTCGTTACCTTTTCTGCTAGTAGTAAATGCTGGTTTACCCGGTGATTCGCATGGAATCCAATCATCAACAACAACAGGAACCCACTCACCCTAAAGAAAATTCAGGAGCAATGTTTGTTAGTAGTTTTATATATAGGAAACAGAATAACTATATAGAAGCAAGAACTTCCGAAATACAATAGAGTAGAACACAAGTCAAGCCAAACATCATAAGACACAACAAATGATTAAAGAGTTTTGTCCCTGTCCTAGCTATTATTAAGCAAAACTATCATTACTGTAGCCAGAAGTGAAGAATGTAAAGAATTTTCATCAGTCTATACTCTATATATAGATCCAACATACAATCCAAACCAGAATTTTAACTGAGCTTGAAAGTCTGAAGGCACCTGAATACAGAAGCGGACAGTGTATATTCCTTCCTCGTTATATTCTGGAGTAATAATAACTTCTGATATTCGAGAAACTTCCGTCAGAACAGCAACAGCACTCAAAAACCAACAATCACCCAGTCGACCCTAATTAGAAAACAAAGTCACTTGTGGAAACTGCTGGCCAACGTAATTAGCAAATTTAGATGTCAATTTCATAAAGGGCCTAACCTGACAAACATCAGAAGGATTCACAGTGCCAGAAAATAAGCAGGGCCGAGCACCAAGCCTGCTCTCTTTTACAATATCAGCAGGCCTCATCCATTCTGAAGCGACCTAGATTCGCAAAAACCAAAATTTTAGGACATTTAAAATCACTCATTAAACACAAAAAGTGGTCAGCAAAGTCAGAGAAACGTACCTGCAACTTTGAGGGGGGATTTTCTGAATCTACAAATAATGATTGATCATTTGGAGGAAACTCCTGATCAGTAAAATTTGTTTCTCCTCTTGCACAGAGAGCTTCTTTGACAGCCAATTCAACAGAAAGCATACGTTGATTTATTTCTTCTTGTGTTTACATCCTAGGTTTCCTAAACCTCCTGGCAAAAGAATCCATATCAACCAGAACTCCATCACGTTCTGACCTTCTTTTCCTCCCACTTGAATATTGCCCATCCCAATCAACTTCATCCCTATCATATAGATCTACATCGGCAGGATCACTATCCCATTCATCAACCTAGTGAAGTAAAGAAAACAAAAACAAGAATCAGAAACAAACATCCTCGATATACGAGCATGGATATGTAATCATGTAATAAGATGAAAACCACATACTCTAGAAGTTGAATCTGCCCACTGCCAAGCATCTTCAGGAAAATCTATCATACTAGTGTCAGCTGACCCAACAGCTGCATGTAGAGCAGCAATGTCATCCTCAGTTAAGCACCTTCCCCATAGAAACACGTCCATAATATGCATCTTAGACTCAGCCCCTTCACTATCTGACCTCCCAAATGCATCCATATCTGTAGGCGGTCTAACACCTACCCAAACTTCGGTTCCTAGCTCCCAAATAGTATTGCCCACATGCAATGGTAAACCGGTCTGGTAGCCATCAAAACCACCATCGAGATAGCAAGCTGCCTCACCTAAATCAGCATCAATTGTCATTGTTACCAAATGCCACCTGAAATGTAAGTAAGGACTCCAGTGAGATTCAACAGCTATCAACAAAAAAGTATACATGGCTGAAAGAGCATGATTAAGCACTGATTCCCTCTACCCAACACTTAGTAACCAAAAATAAATAAAAAATCATGGTCGCACACACATGTACACACAAGGTTGTAAGAAGGATTATGCCAATATTATATTTACGAAAAACAATGCCCATAATTTTGTTCGTAAAAGGATTATGCTCAAACCTTCCATCTGCAATACTAGTTGCACCAATACTCCATTCCTTTGCAACAGTAGTTTGTCTGTCGCCTTTAGTGATCAATCTAAGCCCAACTTGTCCAGCTTCAATTCCTTGCTCGGAACCGGCAACCAATATTTCCCAGCAAACTTTCTTTTGAAACTCAGTGCCTAATAGGCAAACAGGCCCAGACACGGGTTGAATCATCACTGCAATGGAAAAGCTGATCTTCTGACTTTGACAGATGCTGGAATCAATCTGGCCACAGTGCCTGCCACTTGTTGTCGGTTCATCGTCTAGAACTCATACAGCACCCGAAATTCCAGTCTGCCAATAGCATCAACAACAGCAGTTTTCACAATTAGGATTGGTGGCAGCTAATAGAATTGAAAGCAAAAAGTCCAAGCTAAACTAACCCGACAGATAAATTAAGGAGATGTATAAAATATAAAAAATAAATTGACATAAGGTTGAGCAGGAAAGTTACAGCATATAAACCCCCAAGGGTTTCTCATGGATATATTGGTCCATGAGATGATCGATTACATGGTATCAGACTATCACCACATCAAACCCCTTGGAGGTTATCCATGCTGTGTATCTAATTATCTATAATAACCACTCACTCTCTATGTGTTCCCATCAGAGACAATCTCTCATATCCTAGAAAGCGACAATCTCGTGATATTTCAATCTAAAATATATAAGTTTATTCTAGAAGGCTGGGAATAATATTCCCAAATCCAGGCTACAACAAGACCAACCATCACAGAGAAACATTGTAATATGGAAGACAAGGTACTCTTAAGGCCTCTAGGTCTCGTATTATTATCTCTGTGGATGCCATGAAGACTTAAATATGTTGAATAAAGTCAAGTTAATATGAGATTCGCAGCCTTTTTTCATTAATAAAAATGTTGTTGCTGAGCTGTGCGTATCCGACGCGCAATGCTTGAAACTCTCTCTCTAGCAAAAGAATCATCAAGAACTGAATCACCCCCTACTGCACGCACTGCAGCTGCCACAGCTGCAGCTTCCCTGCTGCCGGCATTAGGAATAGAAGAAATTAAAGACGCTTCTATCTCCTTCCATTTGCGTTCTTCCTTCTCCAAGAGAGCCTTTCTTCTCTCTTTGCCTTTCCCCTCCTCTTCACGTCTTTGCATCAAGAGTTCCTCTTCCATCTCCTTTTCTCTTAGGTAACTACAGAACAAACATATAATGACAATTAGTAACACCGAAAATGATCATAACATAGAGAATTCAAAATGTAAGATAAGATTTCTACCTCTCCTGAATAATCTCAAACTGCCTACGGTCCTCTGGCATCCACTTTTTTATTTTCTTGGCAGTTGGCACTTAAGTCTGCAAATCCTATGCTATCAAGAAAGAGTCTCAAGCGTACCTCATCCTAAAACAAACCAAGAACAATGTTATCAATATTTACAGTAGAACTAACATATCATAGCTTATCGTAGCTGTCAAGCAACACTAGTCATAAATTACCTGTACTCGCTCTGCCTTAGCAGTCAAACCAAGCAAAAGAAGCAGATAACCACCAAATTTATCCCACATATATACCCATTCAGTATCAATCGCCTCTTCCAAAGCCAATATTCGTGCATGAGCACACATCTCTCTTCTGTGATCGATACTACTAGGTGGCTCATGGCCGAATGTCCTTCCATATCTCATTCTTCTGAAAAATGATCCTGCAACTAGCTCCTCATTTCTTAAGCGATCTCTCAATTTCATGACATCTGCTCTGGGAAGCACAAAATTTCCTGCCCTATCACGCATTATCGTGGGATCTCCAACTAAAAGAGCAGCTGAACTGGCAGACCTCTGTGGAGCCGAATAAGTTCCAGATAAAGCATTTCTGGTCTGCATAGTTAGGACAATACCTTCCAGTTACATACAAATACATCTCCTTATTCAAAAAAAAAAAAAAAAATATCAGCTTTAAAAATAAAGACACATCAAAGACATGTTAACACAAGTACGAAGTTTATCATGGTGTAATAGTTAAATGCTAGTTAGTCTATGGTGATAGTATCTTTTAGTACTTCTTTAATATCATAGGTTTATAAGCATTTCATTTAATCTCAACAGTCAAATCCCATGTGGAAGGACACACATTGCTGGTAAGAAGTAAGAAGTATTGCAGTAGCTTCAATACTGTTATGATATCCAACTGATAACTTTTAGTTAATTACTCTACTTAATCTGAAAAAAAAAAAATTAATTGATCAAAACAAATGCACAATAAAGGTGGACAAGACTACAAAAGTAAACCCAAGATGCAACAATAACAGCTCACCTAGGAGACAAATACTCACCCTTGGTGTAAGACAAGAGGGGTCCTCACTTCTTGCTATAGTAATTATTGAACTATGCCCAACCATAAAACCTAATATGTTTAATTGTTCGCTCTATGTAAGCTATATGTATTATTTATTCACGATAACTTATCACAAAAACCCAAAAACTTATGCATGTTTGTTTCTTAAACAGTTAAATGTACATATGGGAAATTAAAGAACAATGCTTCAAGATAGCTCATAATAATATTACTCAGACCTTGGTGGCAGATCTAGCAATCGCTTGAACAACGGTTTCTTTACTAAGAAAGTGTACGGCATCTTCCATCATCTAGACATGAAAATGGAACATTTAGTTAGACAAAAGAACATGAGAGAATGAGAAAGAGATTTTATAGCATATAAAAACAAGTAATCTCAAGGCATTTTCACTAATGACAAATTATTTCAATATTGCAATGTGGAATTAAGAGCCAAAAAGAAAAATCTCAAGGAAACTGCACAAACCTTGAGGGTCAAGCAGGGACGAGAGAAAGCAAACCCAAAGGATACAACAAGAGTAATTGCTGATACAGCGGCACCAGCAAATGGTGGATAAATTTTCAAACTCGCAACAACACCCCAGCCCTCAGTTGCCAATGCAATCCCATAAAGCACAAGAAATGCAGCACTAATATGAAACACAAATCAAAAGTATCAGATAAACACATGGTCGAGCTAACCTGCATGCATGTCACATGCTGATACTAACAAGAGAGAAAGTTACAGAGGATATCTGACAAACCTGACATTCTTTGCACAATCTGCATGAGCATCATAAACATAAACAGGGAGAACTCTTGGAGAATAAACAACAATAGGAGGTGAAAGAAGAACCTGCACCAAAGGTTATGTAACACAGAATCAAGGGGATTTAGATAATAGAGATAAGAAAAAGAAAAAAAAAACAAAAAGTAGCCAACAGAAGCACCGACAAATGGTTTATCTGAATAAAGCGAGTAAAGATGATATAGGATTAGCATACAAGTGTTAAAAGCACAGTGTTGCAATAATAAGAGTGAATACAATTGTTTCACCTTCAAACCATCCAACAAGAAGTGCAGCCAGTGCCAAAAGAAAAGCGAGGAAACAAACAAAGAATGTCTGGGTCCTTGTCAAATAAAAGTTGTTTGAGGCCCAATGATGTATAGCACCAATAGCCAGTACAATCATGAGAAGAACTAAAAGAAATGATACCCCAATCTGTTGTCAAGTCAAACGAAGCCTGTTAGAGAGCCAACTGGTTCAACATAGATAGAATCTAGGACAAGAATCAATCATATCTTACCGTCCATGGTGTAACTACGACTATAACAGCTGATATTGCTCCGAGCAGAAGAAGAAGACCTATGGTTACAAAGATATAAACACCCCGAGAAAGCTTCCAATTATCATCCTTCCTGAAAAAGATAAATTCCATAGCATTTCACCACAATGTCTAAACACAACACGCCATGGATTGCAGCCGCAAAACAGTTACAAGAAAAACAAAGAGTCACTTACCATTTATACAACCCGGAGCACAGAGACAGAAATGCTGGAATGCAAATTAAAGGAAGTAAAGCAGCAAGGAAGTCACCCTTTGTAGGAACTTGGTCATCTCTAGATTTCACAACCTCGATGTAAGATGCACCGCAAAATGACACAAGGACAGCTGAAAAAAGAGGGAGTTCCATACAATTCTTGAGAAAACATAAAACACACTTCAAGTACCAACGACGTTTTTTAGAAGAAAAAAAAAAACATAGAAGTCTTAAAGCAAGAAAATTTAGAAAATTTACCCGTAAATATCCCGACACACACAGCAGAAAAATGGGAGAACCGGTAGGATGCAAACCATGAAACAATCGGCAGTACACCAGTAACCACTAAAGCAATCGCAGAAGCCATAGCCCAGCCAATGTACACAGATTATGCATAAGGAGATGTAAAGCTTTTCGGTTCACCCGTCCATCCTTTGTATCCCAAGTCATCCAAGGGCTTTGCAGACACTATTGTACCAAGAGCTAATACAGATCCAGCAAATAATGTTGTGCAGAAGACAAGAATAACACCCTGGCAAAGTACAAGATGAATTAGAATTGCCTGGAAATTCAAGTCAACTACAAATTTAAAAAGGGAAAAGAAGAAGAAAAGTTGCTATCAAGAAACTGAAGTGAGAAATCTCCAGAACAAATGAGTCTGAACCCTGAAGGACTCAAAAAGTTTGAACCTCAAACTACACCAATGCCATTCTAGCTATTACCACTTAAAATAAAGCCTATGGACCCATATTCAGCATATAAGATATCACTTCACGGTCCTATGTACATACTGAGAAATGACAATTATAGAGCTAAACTGTTGTCTCTAGACCACCACCATTCATACACCATAATTTACATGTAATTGCTCCAGATATTACAATTTTAGCTTTTGGATGTATTATTTATTATGATTTAAATATCTTAAATGAACAACTCCAGATATTACAATTTTAGCTTTTGGATGTATTATTTATTATGATTTATATATCTTAAATGAACAACACATAAGGTAGTGAGATATAAGCACAACCAAGCCCACATCAGACCATGTCATGCAGTTGATATAGAATGCTGAAACCAAGAGCCAAAAACTAACAAATTTACAGTACTCAAAGGCTCACAAAAAACTTAATGTGAAATGCATGGAGTAACAACCTCTTTTGTTCCCCGAATTTGTTGGTTCCCTGCAGAACCTGCACAATGTAATTGAGGAACCCAAAATTGGTAGCCATTACGGTTCCATGTTGGAATGGCAACAGAAAGGCATGCCACCATGAGGGGAACAGTCAATGACAGTCCCAGAAGAACTGATGATTTGCTGCAAAAGAAAGAGCAGATGTTCAATGAAACAGGAAACAAACCAACCCACTTAAACATTCAACCAACATTTCTTCAAACTGGAATAACAAGTCTTCTTTTCCTTTTGCATACATCTGTTCAGACCAAAATAGCTTATGGACAGGGAACTGGGAACTGGCCCAAGGAAGTTTACTTTTGGCGAATTAGTCCACGAAACTGGTAATTTGCCAGAGGAATTAAGAAATTAAAGCTGGGAGAAGGAGGATTTGGTGGGGTTTATAGGGGATTCATCAATGATTTGAACTCCTATGTTGCTGTTAAGAGGATATCAAGAGGATCCACACAAGGAATCAAGGAGTATGCAACAAAAGTAAAGATCATCAGTCAACTTAGGCATCAGAATCTGGTGCAACTCCTTCGTTGGTGCCATAAAAAAGAACTCATTTTATTCGAGTTCATGCCCAACTGCAGCTTAGATTCACATTTGTTCAAAGAAAAAGCTTGTTAACTTGGGAGACAAGGTACAAAATAGCTCAAGGCTTGGCCTTCGGGAACAATGTGTGCTGCACGTAGATACCAAATCTAGCAATGTTATGGTGGATTCAGATTTCAATGCAAAACTTGGGGATTTCGTGTCAGCTCGGCTTGTGGATCATGGAAAACAATCACAAACAACGGTTTTGGCTGGAACAAGGGGTTACATGGCTCCTGAATGTCTTACCACTGGAAAAGCTAGTAAGAAAACAGATGTCTATAGTTTTAAAGTGGTTGCTTTGGAGATAGCATGTGGGAGATAACCTATTGATCCCAAGTTGGGGGCAAATCAAATCAATATTGTCGAATGGGTTTGGAAGCTTTATGGACAAGGGAAGGTCATTGAAGCAGCTGACCCAAAACTCTGCGGTGATTATGACCAGAAGCGAGTAGAGTGTGTAATGATAGTTGGGTGGCAACCTATATATTCTCCTCCTTCGGTATCATTTTCGCTGTTTGCCGACAATACTTCTGATTCCTTTAGAGGGGAGAGTGTCTTGTAGCAAAGTTTATAACATTCTACAATACAGTCGATTTTGTGTGACAATTTTTCATCACACAAGAACTATTTGTCTGTAAAAATTATTCGTCAATGAGTCAAATTAAAGATCTTATTACAAAGAAATTATTGCCACTAATTACCATGTCGTCATGGGAGTAGTGTGTACTGTTTTCTGTTTACTTATTATGATTCTTAGTTATGCATTTTTAAATTTGAAAGTTCTAGTGCAGTTCGAATAAGTGGTGGTGGTCTCTGGCCTTTGGTTGAAGGTTTAGATCTTATCAAGTGATGTGTTATGTGTTAGTCTCTCACAACATATGACATCATTATGTACCTGACATAGGCTATGTCGGACTACATTGAATCCTTTAGAGCTACACTTGAAATATCAATGCAAGAAATAGAGGTTCAATATGAGCCCTCATTAGAGGTACAGCTGTTCTCTGTAAGAAAACTTGCAGCTTCGAGCATAGATTAGCATCAAATCTGGTTTGGCCGCCCAAAATATTATGCTAGAACATACACATTTTGGATTTTCATTCCAGAATCTAATTAGTGGCACCTACTTATTCATCAGACAAGAATCACATGCACTAGTTTGTTGTAAAAACGAATCCATCAGGCAGATAACTGAAGAAAGATTTTATTTGAAAGAAAACATATAACTTATCCGGTACGTTAAGTCAAGCTTCCCTTGATATCCTATAATGGCGTCATTTATTTTCTGAAACATGTTTTTGCATCTTCAACAAGGTTGCATTTTCCACTGTAGCTCACTGCCACAATCAGTTGGTGTAAAGTTATCGTTTGTTCTCTCTTCTGCAACACTTATCAGGTACCACCTTTGTAGAGAGTTGAAAACAGAAACAGAATGAACGCCCCTGCATTAAGATTGATAATAGCTGGTAGTAATGACTAGAGAGACGCAAACAAAGAAATAAATAATAATCTGACTATAAATCCTGAATAAATAAAATACAAATACCAAGTCAACATACAAGAGGCAATGGAATCCCCTGTTGTTACAATTGAGAGCTAACAAGTCAATGGACTTGGTGGAGCTGTAGTAAACGACTTGAAATTGTTGGCGTCGTCAACTTACAATACCTGTTTATAACTACTAGCATCAACCATACAGCCCTTGCAAACCATTAGATCAGACACTTTGCCTCCTCAATTTTTCCTCGCAAGCAGTAACCATATATCCAACATGTAAATATGAGGCTCAATATCTCTTTTGAATCATCATCTCAATTTTAGCAGGTGTAGACTGCATACAATTTTGGCCTCTTTTCTCTTTTCTTTGGCACATCTCCTTTAGTCCATAGACCATAGTTGTGGCTTGGTCAAAGGATAGTCAGGGTGTTGTTTGTTCTGAAAAGGAAAGTCATGAAAGCAATTTCAGAAAACACGAAACTATAGCGGAAACGTAACTTCAGAGTGGAAGATAAACACATATAATGTATCTAGTTTAAAACTCTAAGCCTGACTTACATGTTCATCTTTCGTTCGTCCATACCCTTTTCGACTCATTGTGTGGGATAGTCTGTTTTGTTCTAATTTCCCTCATTTCCTCACTTTTTGCATACATGAATATGTATATCAGGTCGAGTTCAAATGAAGTTTAAACTAAAAACTAACAAACAAAGCTATGCTAATTACTTACTTGCCACTTATCTGGCATTCGTTCTTGCATGGATGATATCTCCATAATTTCAGGATCTCCATAATTTCCCATTTCTTGCAAGATGAATCCCTTGTAGCTTACATTGACTATGTACTTTTGCTGCAAAGTTCCAATGAGAACAGAAAAATTACTACCATAACATAATTAAAAATAGAATATTAAATAGATAAAACATCACCTAGCTAAACAACAGAACGAAAAACATGTATGAATTACCATCAAAAGTTTCCAAAGACTGTCCAGATCCTCAACTCCATGCCAAGAGTCAATGACAATTGGTACTTGTTCTCGTATTATCACCCCAGAGTAGATGAGAATATCTTGGAGACGTCCTTAGGAGGAGGCTACTTAATCTTTTTTTTGGTTCAGAAGAGGAGTTGGAGCCAGTGCGGCAGCACTATTGTTACCCTTGATGCAAAACCCCTCAAACACCAGAATTGATTCCGGAAAAACTGATTTGTTTAAACAAAGAGATGACTGCTAAAATGCTTCAATTTCGAAACTTGAATAAAGGTTTGATTGAACTTGAACTCACGATTAATCACTCTGGGATCTATAGATGGTGGGTCTCACAATTTTAGGGTTCAAGTGGGTGGTGGTAAATTTGGCTGGCTTCCAAGATAGGGAATCAAACATAGCCCTGAAATCTTTCACCATAATACCAAGAGTAGAGGAAAGACAAGCCATACCTCATTCGCTTCTACGATCAGAAATAAAGGTCGCCGTTTCGCTCATCATCCTCAAAAGAAAACCGATTGCATTTAGGACATGTTTACTAACCTGGAATGAAATTGAGAGTGGTGTAATTGATTCCGGAATTGGTGAATTCCGGCGTTTACTAACATGTCAAGATATTAGAATAGACGTGAGTCCCACTTGCTTATTAGGAATCGATTCCTAATGAAACCCCTTATTCAATACCCAAGGGGGAGATGAGTATTAGAATAAAGGTAATGAAATCAACTTTTTCTCCCCAAAATATCCTCACATAATTATAATATTTCTAAATTACCCAACCCTAAAAATATATATTATATTTTAAGGGTATTTTAAATTTATTTCTTGTAGGGGTATTTTAGTAATCAAACTAGTTTTAATTCTGATTTCATATGGTAAGTAAACAACATCAATCGTAATTAGTTTAATTCATATTTTAATTCCTTATGTTAAGTAAACATTAGAATGATATAAAATATTCTCATACCGATTGTTGTTGATACCGATTCATGATAATTTTCATTCCAAGTCAGTAAACGTGACTTTAAGGTTCTGTTTTGACCACGATCCTCAGCGCGCGGAGCAGAGGTTTCTAGCAGACAAAGAGGGAGGATGAGTGTTGCGGGCGTGCCACCTCGCGGACAAGGAAAGAGGTTGATGGGGGTGCGCTTGACTTCTTGATCAGGCAAAGGGGGGTTACAGGTGCCACCTCTGAGGAGGATTTACGAGCACAAGCGAATCGATACTCACTGCGGCGCGAGCAGAGCAGTTACAGGGAGTTCAGAGAGAAGCTGAAGGGGATGCAGAGTCCGGAGAGCTCTGGGGAAAGACCTAGGCGGCGGCGCTTAGGGTTAGGGTTTCGAGGAAGGCTCGAAGGGTAACTGGGTTTCAGTTGTATTGTGTTTGTTGTTTTTATATTGATTTGAGAGAGACTCTTTCTGTTAGGGTTCGAGCCCCCTTATATAGTGGTTTGGCAAAAGCAAAATGATTAGAATCCAAGTCGGACTCTGAAACACTAATTCACAAGGACACTGCTTCGTCCATGCGAACCAACCAATTGGTGACACCTGCCAAGTTCACACACTTCATTCCGCGCTGCCAACTGTAGATTCCTATGCGAACTGGAATCAGGAGTATCCCCATCTCGCGGGCTGCTGCAAGGTGTTATCTCGCGTGCTTCTGTAGCTCGCGTCCATTTCGCGGGCTATTGAAGCTCGCGAGCCTTAAAAGGGTTTTTTATATTTAATGGGCCACAGGGGTTGGCCCGAAGCATGTCAAAGACTTGTAAAAGTCTTCAACGTTTGTCGTGGTGCGTGCGGACTCCGCATGTCGCAGCCTTGCGAAGTCTCCTACGCGAGGCAGTTCGCCAGCTCGCCTCGCTTCGCCTACGCGGAGAGTCAATCTCGCCAAGTACCTTTCCGCCTCGCCTCGCGAAGAGTCCATCTCGCCTCGCCTACGCGGACTGGCAAATAGTAATTCCACGCGAAGGCATCCCGCGCGCGAGCTAAGTGTTCCACGCGAACTGCGTAGTCCGCCTATGTCCATTCCGCGCGAAGGCTAAGTGAAGTCAAGTTCTCATGTAGTTCGTTCCGCGCGAAGTCTAACTTGGCTCGTGTGGTCTCACTAGCGAGCTATCACTTGTAAACTTTGAGAAACTTCATCTAGCCGGTATGATATGGTCAAAAAAATAATTAATATTTACATAGACATTTACTGTCCAGTAAAATATTAATCTAGGCGTAAACAAATTCTTTATGTATATAGAGCCCCTTTTAGACTCCTTTCCTTCGGGTGTTATTTACTATTTAACTGTGGTAATTATATTCTTACATCGCTTAATAACCACGTTTAGTTTTTTTACCCGGTATATATATTGTTTGAAATCCCAAAACCCAAAACCTGGCGGCCTAGCTGCCATGGCCGATTCTCCTATACCAGAATCGCACCACGACATTCCGGTTATTCCCGAAAGCCGCAAACGGAAGTTCACCGGCGACGGGGTTCAGGCAGCAGCACCGTCGCGGCTCCTAAACCGCATCGTTTTATCACTAAGCAAGCCCTCCACTCTTCTCGGCATCGGCGCCACCAGACCGAGGACCTTGCACCGCTCCAAGCTCGAAAACCTCCTCCGGAAGCTCGTCAGACACCACAGCTGGGTCGACGCCGCCGGCGTCCTCAGCGTGTTGCTCGGCGGCGAAGCCGGCCAGACGTCGCCGGCGAACAACCGCTTCATGTATTGGGTAATGAGTTTAGCACTTTAGCCATGGTTTGGATTTGAATTGAATAGTTAGGGGTGAAATTGACAATTTGAAGGTTGGAATTGGGGGTTAGGTTATGATGGAAATGGCGGAGCGTTTGTCTGAGGAGGACCTGGATGAGCTTTTGCCTGGTAGTTATTCGAAGGAGATGTGGATTAAGAATGTGTTTGAAGTTTGGGAGAAGAAGAATGATAAGTCGAAGGCGAAGTTAGATGAGGTATGGAGTATTTGCATTGTGTTTTGCTTATGCACATGCCATATTGTTTTGGTATTTGTTCAGCCATGAAGCTTTTTTTGCTTCTGTGCAGTACAGACATGCTGTTGAACTTGAGCGCATTACCCTCTCGCTTGCTCAACAGAATCTTAAGGAGGCTGAAGCTGGTGCTTTCGGGTAAGGTTGCTATTTTTGGGTTGACTAAGTTGCAAATACCGTACAATAGAATTCCCTGCTTTCATAATATAGAAATCTAATTTGAGCCGGAACATTTTAAAGATCTGTTTTGTTGCTGTTTCATTAATGATAAGAGTAGCTTGGTGTGTTGTTCTGAAATTAAAAGCTGATTCTTTTTTGTTATGCAAGCCAATTAAAGTACTGTCGCAAATCGATTTGTTTGAGAGTGAGGTTTATAGTGTACTATAGACCAAGTTGTAAGAACATTATGTATATATCTAACTGGTTTTTAACTTGTTTTTTGCCTGGTATACCATATTCTGTTTAGTTTGTTTTTCATGTAGTTCGCATGCCCTTGATATATACAGTAGAATGATCATCTTGTTTTTAATTTTGATTTTTGTTCGTCTCGTCTTTTATAAATCAATATTTGAGTGATTGGTGAAAGCAAAAGGAGTTTGTCATGGTACCTACTTATACTTACGCTGCAAATGGTATCTCTAAAGGCAATAGCATATGATATACATGTTCTGAAATTCTGAATGAATGCGTTTCATTTTGATTTTTCAGTCTCATGCAATTAAAGGGTTTCCGAGATGACCCTCTTCGAAATATGATCGTTGGATTGACATTCCTACAGTTGTGGTATTCCAAGCTCCCAAAAGAGATGCAATGGAGGGAGTCTGACCAGTTTTATAGTAGGGAATCAAATGAACTAGTTGCAGGCTCAGTAGGGCATGGCTCTGTTAACACTAACGAGGCTGTTAGGGCCATTCATTGTGACTCAGACACCTCTGTCATGAATGATACAGTAGAGAATGTACTACCTATTGTTGCTCATGATGCTGACAGTGGCTTACGTAGAGAGATCTCTGTGGAGGTTGATGACATGAAAGTAGAAAGTTCTCCAGTGATATTTGAGACCCAAAATTTCTATGCGGACTCTGCTCAAAACTCAGAAGATGAAGCTGCTTTCTCTGATCATAGTGGTCAAATGCAGTATGCTTCCATTTTTTCTGAACTTGGTGAGTACTAAATTTCCTTTATTCTCACAGAAGTTATATTTTTGTTCAATTAAACAAAAACATGGCTGGACCCGCTACTCATTCACGTGCATCGGGACAACTTCAGTAATCTAGTTTTTGTGTGCTTGTGTTTGCCTGGGGCTTTGTTTGTGTGTAGTGCGGTTATTCCTAGGAATTTGTTAGCTTCATATATCTTTGTTCTATTTGTTACTAGTTCATGGACTTATATTTATACTGGATCTATGATTCATAATGCCAGAGGGATTGGAGTCACTGTTACTGCCCATACGATTGCCAGAGTCTCTTGATAATGATGAAGATAAGAATATTTTTAATGACTATTACAAGGATGCAGTGAAGTACTTACGACATGCTCTTCACTCCTCCCCCCTGGTATTGGTAGCCTTGTATCCTTTGATACAGGTGAGCATTTGTTTTAATAAAAAGTAACATTATTTTAGTACTTGCGTCATGCTCTTTATTTGATTGTTGTGAAAATGTACATGCAACCTTTATGGTCCTCTTGTTAGAATTTTAGGTTAATGTACTTGCAACCATTAGTCTGATATTTTTATCAAGAACATTGACTTCCCCTGTAAAATATGTCTAAAATAAGGAGTATAAAGTATTCACTGGATGTTGGAAAAGAATAGAGTATTCACTGTTGCATCAACTGATATAGTTCCAAACTTTAAGCTTATTGTACGTATTTTTCATATAGTTTATACTCTCAGGCTCTATTTTTTCTTTTGTTCTTCTTGCTGTGGCAGCTGTTGCTGATTGGAGGTCAAGTTAAAGAGGCCCTAGATGAGATTGAATATTGTTGTAGTTTATCAAACGCACCACTGCCTACTCGGTACTACTTTCTCTGCCAACTTTGTATCTATCTTTGCTTCTCAGAGTTAGTTTTAAACATCAAAACACAATAAGGGGAATTGGATTTTGGTAGCTTGTTCAAGAAAAAAGGGATAAAAGGTGAACACTATATATATGATTATATGTATATGTATATAACTTGTTAGCTGAGAATTTGACTGCTATTGTTACTTTCAGGATGGTCTGAGGTAGTTTGATACCTGATTGTATTGAATGCAGTAAAGTGGGAGTTAAAATATGATGCACTTCTCAGTTGGAAAATAGTCTCCTTACAAGGAGACGGTTATTGTAGAAATAGACTATAAAACCATGAAACTTGAAAATATAATATGTTGGAAGTGTATCCTGGTACCATTTCGGTGGAGGAACATCTTAATTGAAAACAAACCTTTACATTCAATGCAAAAAAGTTTCTTATGTAAATGCATGCTTTATTTAAACCAGCTGGGACATGAATCTCTACTCTTATTATAATAGCTGGCAATCCGGTTCCTTGTAATTAGGTTAGACCAGCTATGTCTGGTTCTTTGAACCATAGAAAGTAGGTCTCAGGACCTGATTTCTCAAAACTTTGACGATGACCAACAGACAAATGGTTTACGATGATGTTAAGCTGATCACTATTGTCATGACCAAGAGCAGAATTAAGATGATACTTCAGTCATAAAAGTTGGCTTATATAATACACTGAATTTCCATTTTTTTCTTATTGATGAATTTCCTTGTCTTGAAACTAAGCTCGAGCCTTAACTCTGGATTTGCCACTGTTCAAAATTTTGATAGTTTATCATGTGAAATATGGTTTTTGTAGTATGATCAATGTTGTTGATATATACGTCAACATGCATAAGTTGGGTGGAGATTGTTTGTTAAATGGACATTGAAATGTAATGGAAGCTGGTTTTCATTAAAATGAAATCAAAATAAGAATGTTGCGGAGAATTAATTGGTAAACTAGGAATAATTGAAATTTGGCATGGATCTTGACTGATATTATTGTTTTGATGGAATTTCCATTTAGTGAGACTGCTGATTCCTCTTTTTTCTCGTCCATAAAATACCGAAATACCCCATGAAATACCTATACTGTTCTCATTAAATAGAGCAGATACTACCTTAAACCTCATGTTTCCTACACTTTGTCGCTTTAAATGTGTACATCTCATCTATTAATTTTTTTCGCTCATGCTCATGTTGCTTTTGATTTATGAAGGGTAATAATGCTCTAACATCTACATGTTGGACAGATTGAGGGCTAGCCTTCTGCAGCAATTTGATTGTAATAACAAGCCTGTGCTTTCCACTTGTCTGGAGGAATTCTTAAAGAAGGATCCTACATGTTGCGATTCATTGGGAAAGCTTATTCTGTTGCATCAAAATGGTACATGTTCTTTTTCATTTTTTTTATACATATTCTAGGAGAAAGAACAAGCCATATTTGTTCCAAGTTCCCAATCAGGTAGAAGATCATTATTACATACTTTTAGACTAGTCTATTCACTATTTAGCGTTCATATGATTACTAATTATCTTTAAAATTAATTTGAGGACATGGAACCAAGATACTTTCACATTAATGTAATGTTTCTGTAGAAAATGGCTAATCTTTGTTTGGTTTAAGTTTAAACTCCATTGGACACCCAAATTCTAGGAAGTGAAGTAGGAACCCATCAAAACTTAACTTGTTTGCTGTGTCAGCTTTTACTTGCACATTCTGGGAAATGAATCCAAGTTCCTATAAGTGAGGGAAGAGCTTTTTTTTCTGGTTGCCAAACTAAGTTTTTGATTTTATCAGTCTTATTTTTATGATGTACTTGAACTAAGTTCTGCTTTTTGTCTCAATAAAAAGCGGTTTCTTTTCAAAAAAAACAAAAAAAAAATTATGATGTACTTGAACTATGAGCTTTCCACTCCTTTCAAAGTTTGCCAGGTAGTAAATGTCTCACGGAGTTGCCTAATATTTTGGTCACTGGGGATAACTTGACTCCATGTCGTAACTAATAATTAATCTGTGATTGACTAAAATTTGAAACTGGCAAACTTCCTGTAAAAGGTGTAACCATGATTGTTCTCTCAATTACCATAGGTTTAATAATAGATGCAAAGCAATTATAAGTTATATCTTTCTATGTAACAAGAAGTACAACTGCATTTTTTTCAATCTGAAATTCATCATATCTTCCTGCTATGAAAAAATGTCTCGTGTCATGTTCTACAGATGATTATAGTTATGAGCCCCTACTTGAAATGATAGCTTTGCATTTGGATGCCACCACTGCTGAATACAACATATGGAGAGAGTATGCCATGTGTTTCCTGAAGCTTTCTCAGTCTGAAGAGGACAGATTGTCGGTGTGTCTGAATGGAGATGAAGGTGAACCGAAACCACGGTACTCCGTTTCTTTCAATAAGACCCCAGAAATATTTTTAAAGGGACAATCCAGAAAGAATTGGAAACTGCGTTGCAGATGGTGGTCTACACGTCACTTCAGCCATGAATTACTTGCATCAGAGATTGCAGCAGGTATGTATCACAGTTTATCCCAAAGTTATCATAGTTTCTATACTATGAAGGCTCATCTCTGTCTAACCAGGCATGCAAAATCATCTCAATTTAAAAAATTTAGCAAGCATTTTTGACAACATTATGTCTTTGAGAGGAAAAAGACAAAAGAGAATAAACTGACGACTAACTTATCTTCAAATTGGAATGACTGAAAGTCTTTTTTTTTTTTTCCTTCATTTGCATCCATCTGTTCAGACCAGAATAGCTGAAATGATGTATTTTCTTTATATATATTTTAACAGGTGATTTGGAGCTCCTAACTTACAAAGCAGCAAGCGCAGTGCATATGTATGATTCTGAGTTCCATTACGTTGTGGATGCTAGGTGCTGCTTAGAGAAAGAAAACGAGTGGGACTTGCTCATTTTTTTGCAGATGCACATTCGAAATTCTGTTAGAATATATTCAAACTTTCAACACGGAACTAATTGATTTTTTGGAAACAAAGCTTGATTATAGTGTTGAAAGGCAATTTTTTCGACAGAGGCAATAGGTTTGAGTTATACAAATATAGATAGGCAATTTTGTAACAGAGGCAATAGGTTTGTATTGAGTTCTTGTAAATATTAGAGTTAGAGTAATCAGTTTTTTTCTTTTTCTTTCTCTTTTTTTTTTTGTTACAAAATCTAGATTATAAATCCTGACTGGAACCTGGAGAGACCTTACAAAATCTAGATTATAAATCTAGCTTCTCGAAACATATGCCTAAAAGTGATATAATCAAAACTAGAAATTAGTTTCCAATTAGTTTCTAAAATGGTTTTTAACAGTCGTTCATTGCACTGATCACGAGCTTGATTGGAATCGCTTTTAACTTAATTCAATATTGGTAAAACCTTTCTCTTTTACTTTGACTAAACAGTCTCTTAAAGTTACGGCCTCAACAATTGGTATTGAAGCCCTTCCAATGCAACTAGAGGCAGTAGAAACTGATCTTCTATCGACATCTCTCGAGTTATATAAAACCACAAGTTGACGAGTTACTTGCGACGGCTCCATCAGAGTTAATTTTATCCAAAACATTTCGGAGGTGCTCGGCATAATGCCACTAATACACAAGAATTAGGGCCTAAAGAAAAGTATTTACGGCCCATTTCAAAAAAAAAATAAAATGTATTTACGGTAGGGCCCAACCCACAGAGACGCATTTTATAAAAATCATTTATGTTGAAGGAATTTACATTTCTATCCTTGATGATGTGTCTTAACCAAATCTTCTCCTTATTAGACTAGAATATCTCTTAGATATCTATCCCTGATTTACAGGAATTCTCTATGTAATGCCTATATAAAGGCTAATTTATCAATGAATGAGTAGACCTTTATTCTCGTATTCACATACTCTACAACACGTTATCAGACTTGGTGCCCTGACCAAAAGATAATAAGTCAACCATCCCGAAAAACCCTAAAACCTTTGAAAACCCAAACTTTTCCCGAAACCCTAATCTGCCCGTTTCGTTTTTCCCGATTTCCGGCCGGATTTTCCTCTATCTACGGCCGGAATTTCATATCTACAGAAAACCCTCGACGTCCCGCTTCCAACCCCACTGGTTTCACCCAGAGAACCGGCCGGAAGGTTTCTAAACCGGCCGCCGGAAGTTTCCAGACCGCCGCCGCCTCCAACCACCGCTTCACCGCCTTCCCGTGCTCCGATCGACCTGATTTTTGGACAGCAGCTTCCTCTTCCAGTGCTGCTCCTCTTGTCAAAATTTTAGCTCCAAACTCAAAAGCAGAAGTAGGCGAAAAGTTGTTTCTCCTCTCGGCATCCTCTAGAAACCAAAGATTTCAAGATTGCTCATCTTCCAAGGAAAGCCAGAAAAGTTCCCAACCCTCGGTCGAAGCCTGCAATCAACTCAAACTTAACAGAGGTAAATTTTTAATTAAGATTACTGCTTTCTGAATTTCAATTCATAGTTCGGGCTTAGTAGCCTTTCCATCTATCCCCTCTCTATGACGGGATTGGGTTTTGGGGGGGGAATAAGGTTTGGGAGTTTTGTTGGGGCTCCCATCCTCTATTAACCTTTATGACTGCGACATACACGTCACCATATATTTGTGACTGCGATTACGAGTCGCTGCGACAGCTGTGAGCGTCGCCTATAAGGGAAGAATCGATTGTGGCTGCAATTACGCGTCACCTACTTTTATTTGCATCGATTTTATGACCACATCATTAGTTCACTAATTCCAATCCCCTTGTCTTTTGTAGATGACTACGCCTCCAAGGCCTAAGTTTGAGATCCTCGATGTACGAGGCCATAATTACCTTCAATGGGCATCCGATGTTACACGATTGTTCGTCTGAAAAGGATTTACTTCCACTATTTTTCCTTCTAATGGCCCAGATACGGTTTCCAGTGAGATGATCAAAGCCCAAGCCCTCATGTTCCTGAGGCGCCATATCCATAAGGAATTGAAGATGCAATATCTGATGATAATGGATCCCAAAGAACTGTGGAATGACATGAAGCTCCGCTTTGATTAGGTACATGATGTACAGTTTCCAGTGTTGCCGGTAGGATCGCAAACCATCCGCCAACTTCTATTGCATTCAACTCAGCTCCATGGTCTTCCTTGCTTTCATTGCGGCTCTAATGCCCATATGCACGAAGATTGTCGTGTCAGCGAGGATGCTAAAGATACCTACAGAAGACACAAACAGTACTTGGCTCAAGAAGCTAACTTTACTGGGGAAGATGACATTGGTGTTGAGCCTTCATCTCACCATAGCAGATTTTGAAGCTAAGAAGCAAGCCGATCTTGCGCAAATGGATGCTGCAGATTTTGATTAAACTCTTTTGATTAAATGTTTTTTCTCTGCTATTTTTTGTTTGGCACTTGTCTAGCCACAATTATTTTCGACTTTTCGGTCAATTTTTATGGAATTGGGCATCATTTGATGTATTTTTTAGTTGACATTAATAAAATCTCTCATTTATGTTCAAATGTGTTGAATTGATTGAGAATTTTATTCCCTTATGATTGGTTTGAATTGCACAAAGCTAAACGCTTCATTACATGGCAAACATGCTAAATCCACATGTGTTTGTGGTCCTTGAATTGGTTATGGCATAAAGAATGGCAAAACATGAGAACAATTGCGAAAAATCGGCGAAAATACACCAAGGCAGCAAGCTGCCGTGTATTGGCAGTGTTGCAGCGCCCCTAAGCGTCCCTGATGCGCGCTGGGCAGCTGCCTGAGCCCCGTGGGCCCCTGCCGTAAGCTGCCGAGACCTGCCGCACGTTTGTTTCGGCAGCGCGCCCCTGCGCGTCGCTGGGTGACACTGAGCTTCGCTGAGCCCCAACCGCACCCTGTGCACTGCTGCGCGCCGACCGCAGATAAGCCCCTGTGCGCCCCTGACCGCGCCCCAGCTTGTCCCGCGCGCGCTAAGCGCGCTGTCGAGCTTCTGTGAGCCCCTAGCGGGCCCTTGTCGTCTGCCAACGTTGCGAGTGCACTGCTAGCGCACTTTTGGTGCTGCTGCCGAGCCTCTAGGCCGCCCACATGCTATGATTTCATTAAAGTGATTTTCATGTCGTGTAATTGCACTCATTTGGGTTCCAACTTGGTTTAAATTCCCGATTAACCTCTCTATGTTTAATTAGAGTGTTCGCCTTGTCTTGATCCAAGACTAATTAATTTCACATATTTGTGTAGATGTCTTGTGGCGAAATTGAGTGTCTAGCTAATAGTGGGACTACCCACTCTATTCTAAGGAATATACTGTTATTTACGGACTTTGTGCCTCACATATCCTCAGTGACAACCATGATTGGTTTCTCGCCTTTGATTCATGGCAGAGGTAATGCGCAGTTCTTGTTGCCAAATGACACAATGATACATGTCACTGACGCGCTCTACGCGCCTAAGGGTAATCGAACCTTGCTATCATTTAGGGACATTCGGGCCAACGGATTTCACCTCGAAACGTTCGAAGAGAATGGACAAGAATTTTTTTTTATTACCTCTAATGACTGTGGCCGTAAACGCATTTTAGAGAAGCTCAAGAGTCAATCAAGTGGGTTATATCTGACAACCATCAGGATTATTGAATCCTATGTTGTTTCTTGCAGTTTTTGCGACTCTGACTCTTACAAGCTTTGACATGACCGTTTGGGACATCCCGAAAGTGACATGATGATCCGAATTCTCAAGAATTCACATGGACATCCATTTTTCCGAGCACTGAAGCATGTTCAAGCTCCTCCTTCCACCGAAATAGGTGATGCGGCCGTGCATGATGCACCTGCCATAGGATTGGCCTCCAAGGCCATTGCCGAGACTCCAAATGCCTCTATGGCTATCTCTAATGCTCACCGCTCGTTTTGCAAAGCTTGTTCACTAGCCAAATTGAATGCAAGACCATCTTTTGTTAGTGATTCTAAACAAAACATTCCATTCCTACAAAGAATCCAAGGTGATATTTGTGGACCTATCATACGAGAGTGCGGGCCATTTAGATATTTCATGGTTCTGGTTGATGCATCAACGCGTTGGTCACACGTTGCCTTGCTATCCACAAGAAACGTTGCATTTGCTAAACTCCTAGCTCAAATTATTAAGCTCTGGGCTCACCACCCTGATCATCTAATCAGGTCTATTCGATCGGACAATGCTGGAGAGTTTACGTCTAAGTCTTTTGACGACTATTGCATGTCCATTAGGATTGAAGTAGAACATCCCGTACCCCATGTGCATTCACAAAACGGTCTTGGAGAAGCTACAATTAAGCGCTTACAATTGATTGCACGGGCCTTGGTGATACGCACCAACTTGCCTGTTTATGCCTGGGGTTATGCAATTTTGCATGCAGCTGCACTTATTCGTTTTAGACCCACTGCAACCCAACCATTTAGTGCGTACCCGTTGGTAACTGGATATGAGCCTGACATTTCACACTTACGCATATTTGGTTGCGCGGTTTATGTGCCTATTACGCCTCCAATGCGTACTAAGATGGGTCATCAAAGACGATTAGGTATTTATGTTGGCTATCAACATCCTACGATTGTCCGCTATTTAAAACCTTAGACATGAGATCTATTTACTGCGAGATTCACAAATTGTCGCTTTGACGAGACATTCTTCCCGCCGTTAGAGGGAGACATTACCATTTCCGTTCCAATTGAATGTCGAGAATTAACGTGGTCTGACCCCACTACGTCTCGTTATGATCCCCGCACTTCTGACAGTGATTTAGAAGTTCAACCTATTCTCGATCTTGGTAGAGTTGCAGATACGATGCCTGACTCATTTACCGATATCGCGAAAGTGACAAGATTAATTATACCTGCTGCAAATGTTCCTGCAAGGTTAGAAGTCCCCACAAGAGGGACTTTACCGACCGCACCCGGGCTCGGCAATGGCATCTTGGACGCGCTGAACGCTCATGGTGGTGATGTGGCCGCGGCCTCGGCTCCCACCAGGAAGAGAGGGAGACATGTTGGTTCAGTAGATATTGTGCCACGCAAAAGGCGTAACAGTATGGCACAAAATGATCCACTCATCATCAACACTGTGAATCCTTCACATGAGATTGTCTCTGACTATAGTTATGTCCAACAATCAATGTTAGCGTATATGAGGGACACCTCGAATCCAATGTTGATGTTGGAGAACAAAGAAATCTCACTAATGTTTACCGATGTGCACGGTATGATGGAAAGAAGTTCCATGACTATTGATGATGCTTTTACTTATTCCATCGCTCAAGTGATTATCGACAACGATGAGATTGAACCACGCTCCATTGTAGAATGTCAACGTCCAGTAGATTGGCCAAAATGGAAGGAAGCAATCTAGGCTGAACTAGACTCTCTAGCGAAAAGGCAAGTTTTCGGTCTGGTAGTGGTATGCCCACCAAATGTGAAGCCTTTTGGACATAAATGGGTCTTTGTTCGAAAGCGGAATGCGAAACATGAAGTCATGCGCTATAAAGCACGACTTGTGGTGCAAGGATTTTCTTAACGCCCTGGAATTAACTTAGGTTTAATCGTCTAAGTGACTACTTGATTGGGAAAAGATATAAGAATGACAATCTTTGCCCATGCGTGTTCATTAAAAGAACAAGTACCGGATTTGCTACAGTAGTTGTCGATGTTGATGACATGAATATCATCGGTAATCTCAAAGAAATTGATGAGATCGTGACCTACTTGAAATCCGGGTTTGAGATGAAGGATCTTGGGAAAACTCGATTTTGCCTAGGCTTAGAGCTAGAGCATCGAGAGATTGGAATATTGATTCACCAGTCAGCTTATGTCCAAAAGTTGCTCAGGTGCTTTAATATGGACAAAGCTCACCCACTTGGGACTCCCATGGTCACACGAAGTCTGGATATCAAAAAGGACCCATTCCATCCTAAAGAGGAGGATGAGAAAGTCCTTGGAGCAGAAATTTCATACCTAAGCGCTATCGGAGCTCTCTTATACTTGGCACAATGCACAAGACCGGACATTGCATTCTTAGTAAATTTGTTAGCTAGGTTTAGCTCTACACCAACGCAACGTCATTGGACTGGTGTTAAGCACATCTTCAGGTACTTGAGGGGTTCAATTGATATAGGCTTGTTTTTCCCTTACAAAATCGAAGTTGAGAACATGAATGTTGATGTTTCAATTGAAGATTGCATTGCAGGCAGTTTGGCCGAGCCCCTAAGGGCCCCTGCCATGTCGGGCAGCAGCTTGGCAGCGCCCAGCGCGCCCCTGCCGAGCCCCTGCCGCAGTTTGCCTATGCAGGCAGCGTGCAGCGCGGCCCTAGTGCGCCCCTGCCCCGTACGGCTGAGCCCCTACAGGGCCCCTACGCGTCCTGGAGGGCTTCCAATGCCGCAACTGAGCAGATTTTGGCTCCCAACCAAAATCAAGCTTTCAAAGCTCTTTCTAGCTCAAAATTGTCGTAATGTGGCATTGTCCTCTATGTTGAGACACCGAATGATGTGTTAGTCGATTTTGCTGATGCTGGGTATTTGTCAGACCCACACAAAGGACGTTCCCAAACTGGGTATGTGTTTACCATGGGAACTACGGCGATTTCTTGGAGATCTACCAAGCAAACCCTTGTTGCTACTTCCTCGAATCATTCAGAGATTATTGCACTACATGAAACAGTCAAAGAATGTGTTTTTCTTCGCTCTGTAATAACTCATATTCGAGAGTCCAGTGGATTGACATCTACCACTGAAGCACCAACTTGCATCTATGAAGACAATGCGACATGCATTGAACAAATGAAGTTGAGATTTATCAAGGGTGATATTACTAAGCATATCTCGTCTAAGTTCTTCTACAATCAGCAACAGCAACAACTTTTGAATATCCTAGTGAACCAAGTGGGTTCCGAGGATAATGTAGCAGATTTGTTTACCAAGTCTCTACCCAAATCTACTCTTGAGAAGCATGTGTGAAGTATTGGTATGCGTCGCTTATCTGAACTCCATAATTGATTTAATTATTAGGGGGAGTTGATTGTGTAGACATCAGGGGGAGTCTACGTCACATGTTTTACATTCAAGTTGTAGTTGGCGCGTTGTGCTATTTTTCCCTTCGACCAAGTCTTTTGTTTTTACCCAAGAGGTATTTATTTTACTTGACAAGGTTTTTACCGAGGCAATGCTCATGCGCCATGTGATTCTGATACGTGACACAAGAGGGAGTGTTGAAAGAATTTACATTTATATGTTTGATGATGTGTGTTCACCGAATCTTCTTCTTTCTCTTATTAGACTAGAATATCTCTTAGATATCTATAATGATTTACATGGATTTTCTCAATCTATGGATGAATAAGCAGAACTTTATTCTACAACAATTCATATTTATCGCCATCACAAGATTGAAGAGCGCCCTTTCTCTCTCTCATAAAAATCGCTGTCCTCCTCTCGTCCATGTCTCCGACCCCGAGCTCTTCCGATTCATAAAACCCGAGGCCCACCGAATTCGATCCGACCCGGCGACCGACCCCGACCGTCGGATTTGGATCAGCGGAGACATGGCCTACCGGTCGGACGACGACTACGACTACCTCTTCAAGGTCGTCTTGATCGGCGACTCCGGCGTCGGCAAATCCAACCTCTTGTCCAGGTTCACGCGCAACGAGTTCAGCCTCGAGTCTAAGTCCACCATCGGCGTCGAGTTTGCCACCCGGAGCATCCACGTCGACGATAAGATCGTAAAGGCCCAGATTTGGGACACCGCCGGCCAAGAAAGGTTTGCCTCTCAATCCCATTCGTCTCTTTCTTGTTGGTTTGATTGGATTCGGATTCAGGTTGATAGGTTTGGACAGTTTTGGCTGAAATGAATCGAATCGAGATCTATGGACAAGTCTGAGCCTCATTTCATATATAAGAGTATGAAAACATTACCTATATAGTTTCTGTGTCTAAATTTTAAAAATATTTAATCTCTCAATCACCGTAACAGTTTTTGTTCATGTTTGGATTTGTTCCGCAATGTACACTAGCTTGTTATTACCCTATAATTTAGAACGTTTTAGTTTTGCAGATTAGCAGCGTTTAGGAGATGATTAGTTTTCGAGGGATTTTAGTCATTTTAACTGGATGTTATGTATACCAGCTAGGTCTTAATTATGTATATAGAACGGTGATGGTTGAAACTAGCAGTAGTTGAGATATTATGGTTATGTATATATGAATTTGTTTATGTTGTTTTTAATTGTGAATGGTGATTTGTTGGATTTTGAGTTTGAGTCTTGAGTTCTACTCTTTTGTCAAAGGTACCGAGCGATTACAAGTGCATACTATCGAGGAGCTGTTGGTGCTTTACTTGTGTATGATGTCACCCGACATGTTACGTTTGAGAATGTTGAGAGATGGTTAAAGGAGCTACGAGATCACACAGACTCCAATATAGTGATAATGCTCGTGGGCAACAAGGCTGACCTGCGTCACCTGCGTGCGGTTTCTGTTGAGGATGCTAAAGCCTTTGCTGAGAGAGAAAACACCTTCTTTATGGAGACATCAGCACTTGAGTCTATGAATGTTGAAAATGCATTCAGTGAGGTCTTGACCCAAATATATCAAGTTGTTAGCCGGAAAGCACTCGAGGTTGGAGATGATCCTGCAGCCGTGCCTAAAGGACAAACCATAAATGTTGGAGGCAAGGATGATGTTTCAGCCGTTAAGAAAGCTGGATGTTGTTCTGCCTAATCAGAAGGGTGATGGGAACATGACCAAAACAAAAAGGGTGATAGTTCAAGATCATTGCGTTGTCCTTTAATTTTGCTGCCCCTGTAGTTTGAGGGTTTCTACCTCACAACTCATGGATTTTCTCGTGAACTTTTAATGTAATGATCATGTTTTCTAGTGCTTGAGTCTTCCTGGGGTTGGCTTATAGTTTTGGAGTCTAAAGAAATCTCACAGCTTCCATCTTATATCAATTTCTTTGATTATTTGTGCTCTCTAATTAATCTCCGTTTTTCTTTTTCTTTGTTCTTTGTTATTGTTCATGGTCGATGGTTAGTTTTCTCTTTTGGAAAGGGATGGTTAGCTTTGTTGTTGTGGCTATAAGCCCATAATTCCATGTAGGAAAATGTCAATCACTGTTGGATGTAATGGTGGGAAGTATTATTTTGAAGTTAAGATATTTTGTTTTCTATTATTGATTTTCATCTAACGGTGATTGATCATGATTTCTTTAGTCACTAGGTGGCTATGTGAACACCACAGTGGATTGAGAAAAATATTAATACTGAAATTATACGACGGACCTTTTGGAAGAAGAATATTACGAGTTTATATTTTCAACGTATTTTTTGTATTGAAAATATAAATTTAGTCAATTAACTATATCAGCAATTCAAAGGCTAATTATATTGATCTCTGCTGGCTTATGTAAATCTAAAGATTTGGCCTGCCATGAGCAATCCCAACACTATCTTTTGGTATTTGGTGTACTTTTAAGCTCATGGTGAGTTATACTCGACAAATTTTTATCTGATTTAACCAAGTAATGTTTTGCTAACTTTGTTTAGGTTTTCTCCAACATCCTATAAACAATCCATTGCAACGAAACAGCAGTTAGAAAATCTGATTTTATTTACTAATCCTTGGACCCTAGTCACATAACCCTCTTTTTCTTTTCTTTGTCAAGTAGTCACATAAGCACTCTCTACTCACCCACTTTTCATACAACTTCCCACAGCTTTCTCATTTTGTTATGCACGAAATTTTGCTGCAGCAGCCTCATGAAAGTAGCCACACAACCTCTTTTGTGATACCTATCATACCATATGGTATGACATATGTATGACACATGAGAGCTTTTGAAGGGGTAAATGATCATTTAGTTGTTTCTTCAATCAATGATAGCCACATATTTTGTGAGGCATGCTATACCATATGGTATACTAGAATTTTCTATGCTATGTCAACACAATCTCATTCACAAATTTTAACTCCTTCACTCCACAGTGTTTATATTATGTGATTTAACAAGGCAGACCTGCATCGCATGCTTGTTGTTTCCCTATTGCTAAAGCCTTTCCTGAATCCTACGAGATCGATAAGGCACCTTCATTCTGGAGACTTCTGCACTCGAGTCGATGAATGATGAATGCTCGAATGCAGCCACTGAAATACTAACCTAAAATAGACCATGTTGTGCCTAAGGGGGGACAAACCATAGATGTTCGAGGCAACGATGATGTTTCCGCTGAAAAAAGGGTGACCGGTTAAGTATTTAGTGTTCATGGACAGACTTTTGACGACGGAAATTCGTCGGCTGTTACGGATATGCATCATATGCCAATGCAATTTCACCGTCTCTTACTCTCTTAGATGTGACAATGAAATTTTTTTAGCTCTTATTTTCAATTGAAATTTGTCAGTTTCATATGTAACACAGCTTATTTCCCTATGATTTGTCTTTGGAGAGAGAAAAAGAAAGAGAATTTATTAGAAAACAGTATGATTACATGGTGCATTAGATCTCTCGTAGAACATGCACAAGCTAGACCCATAAAAGGCTACTTTTATTGATTCTCTACCTCTTAGCTAGCAAGTAACACATTAACACTACATTGCCGCTGCACATTTGTGTACATCCTCATTTGCTCCCATCAGTACCTCTGGGATTGGGAGGACCTTGATGAGCTCAAAGCAAGAGTCTCCTGCCTGTTGTACTTGAGGTTCCTTGCCTGCTCACGGTCCATCTGGTACGAGTTGGCGAGGACCACGTCGGGTAGTGCCCGCAGGACGGAGGTCCTACCAGCCAGAGTGTTAACCATGGCATTGTCATCGGTCTTGAAGGCAATGTACTCGTATCCGTCGCTCATGGCCTTCTGCAACACGGCGTGGTTTTGTGGCACGATGAAGAGCTGTCCCTGACGGACCTGGTCGTCTAAAATGGTCTCGCCGTTGTCGTTCACCACCTGAACCCTGGCGCTACCTCTAATGACATAGATAATCTCATGTGCATTCAAGTTCCAGTGGGGGCTGTGGATAGCATTGTTGTAAAGGAAGCCTCTCTCGGCACTGAGGCGAAGGAACCTGAGAATAGGCAGGCTGAAGCTGTTGAGGGTGCTGATGCGACCGGCTTGCGGGCTGAAGACGTCAGCCATGGAAGGGTTGCCGATGTTCTGCTTGATCTTCATGTGGCAGAATACCTCCTCAAAGCCATTCTGTCCTTGTAACTGTCTTTCCTCGCTCTTTGACTCTGGTGGCTCGACAAAGTCGAAACGTCCCTCAACCCTAATGATTTGTGGCCTGTTGTCGCTCTGTCCCTGGAGCTGCTGGACAGTCTGCTGGTCGATGTTGAGAGCATCGGCGAGGAGCCGAGCCTCGAAGCCGGAGAAGATGTTGTTGTTGTTGTTTCCCTGCTGTTGGTGCTTCATGCTCCTTCCTTGTTGTCCTGGTCGTCTCTGTTGGCTCTGGCCTTGTTGTTGGTTGAAGTTGAACTCATCTTGTGGGTTACCAGCAAGATAGAATCGCCTTGGGTTTTGGTCAAGCTGGTTGTGGTTGTTGCTGATGTCTAAGAGAGTAACATAGACGAGAGATTGATCACCGTCATTGTGGGTCCATGTTGTGACTCCGGCTGGGACTGCGATGACATCACCTTGCATGATGACTCGCACCCTCTGGTGTCGGTCTAGCTGCTCAAACTCTTGTTGCTCTTGCTCTCCGAACTGTCCTTGTCGCCGTCCGTGTCGCTGGCGGTGGCCTTGTTGCTGCTGTTGTTCTTCAATAGATTGCTCAGACTCCTCAAAGGTCTCGGGGCAGCCAGGGAAGACCAACCCTAGATGACCTCTACCTTGCACAACGTAAACAAGCCTTGGAGTGTTGGTGTAAGAAGGCAAGTGAAGGCCATTACGCTCGATGGTGAATCTTTGAACAGCGACACCGGCGCACCGGAAGTCATCCTGATTGTAGTCCCATGACTCGATCCGACCCGCTTCGGTCTCAATACGGTTGTCCGGCTCCCGGGCTTGGATCTGGTTCAGCATGCACACATTTTGCTGGCTGGACTGGCATTGTTGACGAATGGCTAAGCAGCCTTGGAAGAGAACGAGCAAGCAAAGAGAAAATGAGAGAGCTAAATGCTTGGCCATTGTAATGATCAGTGTTAGATATAGCTAGCTTTGGGTTGAGGTGAAGCGACGAGTAGAGGCCGTTGGTATTTATAGGGGAGAGGAGGAGGATAAGGAGGAGAAAAGTACAAATGATGTGTAAGGCATCTCATGCCATTCTTCTATTTGCATGCTATTAGTGTTTCAAATACGTACACCTCATTTTTATACCTGTGCAGGTGGCTATTGGTTTCAGAGGAGATACAAAGTGCCCAGAACTAGGTGGCAACAAGGTGGTCACCTGAGTTGGTGGCCGGATTACTGAAACCGTTGCTTGACACGTTATCGGTTGCCGTCTTTGTCTTCGTTTCCAGCAGCCCGCTTCTCACCTTAGTCCCCCTAGTGCGTGGAAACTATAAACCATAGCTAGAGGAGTACTTATATATAGTTGAAGGATAATGTAAACTCGCTCATCACATATGATCAAGGATATTCGGTGGCTTGCTTCTCATATGAAATGGATTTTTTATATTTCAAAAATTTGTTGGAGTGATCCACATTGTAGCGGACACTGCATGTCCAGGGATGCCCTTAAGGTTTTTAAGCGGTTGTGCCAATGTCCAAACCTATTTGAAATGGCAGAGGCTGGCTGCTGGTGTCTAGCAAGTAGTTGCATCAGATGCTTCAAATCACTGAGTTACTGATAATGATGTAGCAATTGTGTTTAAACATGTCATTTTAAATTTGTAAGACGGAAGATTTTTCTTTTGAGATTTTATTTATGGATGAATTTTAGTGAATTACACAATTAAGAGGGATTAACATCAACATTTCTATCTACCATTCAAAAAAAAAAAAACATCAACATTTCACATCAACAAGAAAAGAGCATCACACTTCATTATATAGTTTTATTTTGTTTAGGGGAAGCATGTCAGAATTTTATTGAATAAAGAAAGAAAGAAAAACTTAAATTATACACTACATAATAACCTATCACATCTTAAATTAAGCGAAGCTAATGAGTTTAGACTTTAGACTATGAAAATTCTTAATCGTCTTAAATAAAGCTTAAGCTAAGTCTATTAGACCATGATAATTGTTGTATATATCTGTATATAGCAACATAAATGGCTACTGCATCATTATTTAGAACTAATTTTACGTAGATACCGTGTTGTACGTGCTTGTTTACACATAAATTAATATTTTTACTGGACAGTAATTGTCTATTTTAATATTAGTTAAATTCATAGTCCACGACACGCCGGCGAGCTCGAATAATATTGGGTTTAGAGGCAGGTTACCTTGCCTGCAATATCCCGCGACCTGGATGTATGGCTTGATTGCACAAAGGCCTTCACATATAAGAAGGACTGAAATTATCAAGCGAGCTGAGGAGTTCGCACATGTCAAAACAGTGACATGAGTTGCATGCGAGCTAGATGCATGAGAAGATGTGCTCCGTGAGGTGATGACTTCGCACAGGGGACTCCGCATAAGAGAAGGACCTTGTGAAGAAACAAGAAAAGGAGTTCGCGTGCTACAAACAAAGGGTTGACTCGGTCAAACATTTAATTGTCGGCGAAGTCCTGTATGCAAGCGAAGTGCGGAGTTCGCGTGCTCAAAGCAACGTTTGCATGAGATGCTAGATGTAGTGGCTATCAAGTAACTAGCTTTGTTATATTACTCATTTGATAATTATTCATTATTGGACGCGGAACAGAAGGATAAGAAGACTAGCTAGCTACATCCTCAATTGCATTCAACAAGGAGTCTATATACATGCGAAGGGAGGAGTTCGCCTAAGAAAAGGAGACCAAATGGGCGCGAGTTGATGTTTAATTGCCTACAAAGACCCGCGAACTACAAAGTCCAAAGCTTGCATGCGAAGGGGACGACTCCGCCTAGAAAACCAGGACGTGGAATGACTATCAAAGTTATCCTATCTCCATATACATATTGCAATGAATGCATGCACGAGAGACGTGCTACGTACAAGCCAGGGTGCGCGCAAAATGATCAGTCCGCATGATAAGGACTCCGCCTCCGCATGCTTGATTGAAGATGAGAATAGTTATCCTTAATTGCTTGAGGAGTACACGTGTGCACATTGGCTAAGGATTCAAGTCTTTGATTATGTCATATGGTGTATATCTCCTGGGGTACGTGTCTTTGACAGAAGCATGCATAAACTAGAAATGTCCTCTTTGGGTTGTATTGCTTTGCGAGGGGGTATATCAAGTAGGACTCAAGTTTCTCCTTGAGGACATCGTGTTTGATTATATGAAGACAACTAGGAAGTCCAAGGCGCATGCATGTTTATCCATAAGTTCGCTAGCCTTATCTAGCTAGCAGAATTATATCAAGAGGTAGCGAACGTGATTGATCACCTACGCCGCATTTAAACGTTGAAGACTTCTACAAGTCTTTGACATGCTTTGGGCCAATGTCTGTGACCCTAAAATACCTTTATATAAAGGAGTTCGAGGAGATTCTAGACAACAACTCAATACAAACAAACAAACTTTCAACCCAGTTGATACCTTCGAGCCTCTTGAAACCCTAGTTCTAAGCGCACATTGCCTTAGTTCTCAGAGCCCTTTCGGACTCATCTCCGATCACTCTTGATCCCTCTTTGGTTGCTCTGCTCGCGACACACTGTGAGTATCGATTCGCTCAGTGCTAGTAATTCCTCGTCCGCGAGGTGGCACCGGAATCCCTCCACTTGATTAAGAAGTCAAGACCCGACGCACTCTCTTTCCTCTTCTGCGAGGTGGCACTCATCCCCTTCTCTATTTACTTTGGTAGCTAGTTACCTCTTTATTCCTTACTGAGGATCGTGGCTAAAACAGTGTTTTTCAATACGATAGGCAGACCGTAACAATCAAAATTATAATCAAAACGGCTTTAAAATCTTGACACGTTAATTTGTTAAAATTTTTGCTTGCTCCAAATTAGGAATAGTTTGCTAGCTCTGACTAGCATGTTTAGCAAGCTATGTTTTGTTTTCCTCCAACATCCAAGTCATCCAACAACAACCAATGTCAGAGAGCTAAATAAAACCATGTGCAATGATTATTACCACTATCAACCAACATTTGGCTACGGAGGTATGCATCTTTGCCCTATGAAAATCAAATAAAGCCCTACTTATACCCATTTATGTCACCAATTTTCCCATTATCTTCTGCATGAAAATCTGCAACCCCTCTTCTGCGTGAAGCCACACACCTTTTGTGTGAGGTGATAGCGGTGCTAACCTAAATCTCATTCAGAATCTCAACTCCATAACTGAGTTACTCCAAATAGAAGGTTAGCCCTTTCTGGTTACAAAAACCAACACAAAAACTTGACAAACGTACTTTACTCTCTTATAAGTTCTTAGCTTTTGTTGCAGCTTGCAAGTGGTATATATACTTGTGTGTTTCTGTTAAGGAAAACGAGGAGAGCTTATTGTTATCCTGTGTATTTGTTTTTCTTTTTGCTGTCTTAGTTATCATTTATCAAAATCAGCCACCAAGCAACAGCTAGAGAATTAGGATCGACAAGCAAGATCAGATCGATCTCTTCCGTAGTGCAACATGAAACTACTAGGGAATTAATCAGATAGTGTGATGAGTCACTGACATCGAAATTTCATTTTGAACATGAACGTCAAAAACTTGTCACAACTCACAACTAAATAAAATTACAGGGCCGGTGTTTATAAAAGCGAGCAAATAATTATGTAAATGAGTACATATATACGAATATACATATACCAAAAGCAAAATGGTCAGTAGAAGAAGGAAAACTACTATTTATCATTATTGATTTGTCCTCCTTTTCTATTCTAGACATATCCTTCTTCCCTCTGATGAGTCTGATCAGTGCTTCGGATTTGCAGATAGGGCAGACCACAAGCAGCCACTTCTTGACTATAATTCTATAATGTAGAGTTCCTATGTATCTTCTCCTAGTTCTTATAATTAATTCTGTGGATCCTCCCATATTCTATCGTGATGGTTAATATTTAGAGCAAGATCATATATACGTCTACTATGAACACATTACCTTTTTAATTCATTGTTTACAAAATAACACAATGCATATATTCTCAGCTTCGCAAAAGTTTGTCTTGTATGGAACTATATGAACACATTAGTTATTTAATTCTATTAGTTATTTAATTCATCAGTACGTTTTCTTTTGCAAAGTATACTAGTAGCTTACCCAAAATGACCAAAAACAATATACAAGTTCTTAATGAAAACTTAATTATCCTAAATCCTAAAGATAAAACACATCACTTAACCATTGCAGTTTACATGTTCGAAACATTCGAATTCGGCAATCTCGACATGTTGTAAGAAGATTGGTTCTACCTGCTTTGGCCAGCTTTATTTAACTTTCGTCCAATATCTCAAAAAAAAAAAAACAAAAAAAAAAAAAAAAAAACAGAACAAAAACAAAGCAAAACCGTAATGTCATTTGCCATGTGAAAATGAAACTAGTTTCGCAGCCTTCCCTCCACTGTTTAACAGAAACAGCTACAGGGAGGTGCCTCCGAGGCACCCTACACCAAGCTTATCTTTTGCCCTCCACTGTTGAAAACAGCACAAAGCTTCCTCTTTTGTGTGAGACCATTGACAACCGAAAACACATGATATTTGTTAATAATGATTTATATTTTGAAACTTATCCATTTCACATAATATTTGTTAATAATTATTTATATTTTTGAACTCATCGACTCATCATGTAGACTAAGGAATCACCAAAGCAAGTGATTTGCTTCTGGATGGAGAACAGATAAGCATGATCTCTTCAGTAGGTCCAAGTCATGCAAAAGAAGATAAACGTAATAAACAAATGACATCGAATTTCATTCTGAATATGGTCACCAAAGAATTGTCACAAATGAACATAATTACCGTAAGTTATTACAGCATCATGAGAGAATAAAATAAAATATGAACAAAAAGAAGTCTGTACAAGTTTCATAGTTACAGGACCAATGTTTAGAAAAGCCAACAAATGATTGAGCTGGACACTATATTCTGTATCCGAAATCATATACAAAATAAGCAAAATGGTCAAAAGAACAAAAGGGGAATCCCTTTGATCATCATTGATTTGTCCACCACTTAACTATACATCCTTCTTCCCTGTGATCAGTGCTTCGGATTTGCAGATGGGGCAGACATTTTTCACAAGCAACCACTTCTTTAAGCAATCTGCATGATACTCATGTCCACAATGAAGAATCCCTATCTTTTCCTGGTTCTTGTAATAATCCTGTGAAATCCAAAATGCCATAAGGATTACTATAGCAAGAAAACATACTTCCTAAAATGGCACAGAACGGACAAAGACCGAATAGGAAAGAAATGAGTTGCAAGTTACCTGGCATATTATGCAAAAATCAACTTCCTTCTCTGGACATCCAGCTTCTTCCAGATTTATTACTGTACCAGATGATAAATAACTCCGTGTCTTTAATTGTTTGCTAATGCTGTTCTCCGACAATCCAGTGTTTACATGGCCAATTTGTTCCCCCAATGCAAGAAGCTCCTGCAGATGTAAGTGAGGATACCAAAATTAAAACTTTCTGGAGGTAACAGAGGCAAACCACTTAAATATAATTGATACAACTAAACACCTCTGATCATGTTATTTAATTTAGTTATCTAAGTTAATGAATTTACCTCATACGACATGTCCTCTATGTCCAACCGCATATCTCTGTGCTGGTCACCAAAGTTGCCAAATTGTGGAACGTCTAGTATGACACCCTCCTAAATAAACACACCAAAACAGTCAGCAAACATAAAAGGAAATGTCATTATAATAAGCAAACGTGTGTGTGTATGCATAAAACGGAAGAGAAATTACATCAACCCCAAGAACTCTCCAATGCGCAAGGTTGTGGTGTCTTAGAGCTGTCTCGGAAATTACTCCTTGGTGAGGCCTGTATATCCTAAAGCCGGTTTGTGGAATAGGTCCTGGTTGCCTACGACTGATCTCCATACCATTCTGAGATGGATTCCTGGTGGAGCCGCGTGAGGAACTTGACGGTAGTCTATATGAAGGTTCTGTGGTTACATGAGGAAGATTCAGGTTGTGGCCTCTCAATCCTTGCATGGGTGGTGTAGCTACGTGATGATTCTGATGACGGTGGTTGAGCGGAGGAGGATGTCGGAGGATAGACGAACTTCTGCTGCTAGATGAATCATGATATCTTTGCATACCCATGTTAACACTGTCCATGGAACCTCCGCCGACATTGCCACCTGTAAGAAAGTGACAAAAAGATCCAATTATACCATAGTACAATACATTCAATACTAATCTAAAGCATATTTGTGGCTTTCCTTCCCCATATACTATGCCAAGAAACAGCATCCCAAAAAAGTACAGGCACAAAATTGTGGTTGTTTTCAAATTTCTCACGGCTGTTTGGTTCGTGGGATATCTCTAAAGTGAAGTTCTTTTACTCTTACAAAACAACCACGAATGATCAATTGTTGTGCCACATGGTCCCTTCATAAGCCCAAAGTGCCCGGTAACTTTGTACATGAACTTCATTCGGGGTGCCTATTTACCCCCAAGGAAACTTTTTCATGTAAATAGGGTTTTGAAAATTGATAATTTTCTGGTTTAATTGAGTAGCAGCACCAACCAAAAGTAACAAAAGCATGACCTTTCGGACAAAATATGATGTACAGCAAACAAACAGAAATCCAATTATAAACGGAAGAAAATAAAAGACAGACACCTACCATGCATAAAAGGAACAGGAACTTGATTCCAGGCTGAAGCGCCTCCATCTCCACTATTACTACTTAAGTGTTGGTCCAACCACAGTGTTCCAGCTGGCTGAAAGCGCTGACTCACATAGTTTCCTTGACTCATATGGTTGTGATCATGTGTTGGTACAGTTTCCAACCCAGTTGTAGCTGAACGGTTCCTCATGCTAATCTGGGGACCAGCTTCCATAATTGGTGGATTGCCAGTTCCAATGAACTGAGGAGGTAGGGCGAAGTTTACAGCATCCATTACAGCTACCCCTTCAGGATGCCTGATATTCAAAGGTGGCACAGAAGTACTAGGGCTTGCAGAGGCATTGAAATATTGGAAATTCCCAGGCAGGCATTCGGGATTCTTTCTCTTGCATGGACCTCTGAGATCATCCATGATCCGACTATTCCTTCCATACTCATCTGCAGGAATTCCGACGACTCCATAATTGCTAGAAGAAGGCACTGACTCAGCGGCCCCATGATTCATAGGAACAGGTAACACTCCAGAGCTAGATGAAGGGGTCATGTAGGAATAATAAAAGTTAGCTGGAGTTGCAACACCCAAATCAAGATGATGAGGCTGGCCGTTATACTGGGTCATTCTGTAGAATGGGGCATTCTCATAACGCTCAGGTAAATGTTGGGCGTCAAAACTAGTACTGCTCCCTGAAGCTGTTACCATAGTGTGAATATTAGGCTGTTGGATACTGGTTGAGCCGCCAGTTGAGCCGCCAAAGTGGATGGAGGGTGGCGGACTGAGATAAGCTTCACCTTGTTGATACATTTCCAAATCCATCATCTGACTAGGGCATAGCATATTTCTTTGCCCCATTGACGCCAATAATTAAAACTGTTCTCAAGCAAAATCATGTATTAAATTCAGTCAAGTGAGCAAGATGGGGAGTGTAGCCAAAATTTCATATAAATAAATTTCATAAGTAACTAACTGACCATTATATTTTCTATTTTTGAAGAGAAAGAAGTAATGAAAGCCATGAATCACCAGCAAAACCAAATAAAAGATGAGCTTACTTGATACAAAATAAAAAACAACTTACTTACAAACTTTTCAATGACTTTAAGAACTTGGTTCCATATATTAAAGCAATTCAACAGAACCAATTCAATACCAATATCTCGTGATTTTGTTCAATACCAATCCAACAGAACCAATTCAATACAAAGAAGCCTGCCCGTGATTTTGTTCAAACTAGCCATGCACACAATCTCCAATCAAATCTAAGCTCAACTCACATTGCCCATAAATGACTACCCCATACCTAACACATCCATTCCATCATGGTACACGGTACCATATCTCATGAGCGGGAACTATACAATTTAATACCCAAACAGGCTGTTGAAACAATGGCCACTACATGCGAAGAACTAATATGAGATTGGATGAGCTGCCAATTATATATGCGGTATCAGAACAAAAGAAAAGGTGTATTGCAAGACTCCTGAAGGAACTTAATGATGGAGATAAACAACAGAAAATTTAGACCATACAATACAATACTACACAATAACTTCTACAATCTCAGAAACATAAAAACTTCCCCAATATCAGTGATGCTCTCGATTCAATTACAATTTAACACATTGAAATTCTCGATTTTTATGGTTTCTTTGACTTTTTAAGCAATCCATGAGAAACCCGAATTTAATTTACAAATAAAATTCCAATTTGAACAAACAATAAGAAAAATATAACATGCAATCATGTACCTTATTATATCATAACAAGTTTCAGCAAAGGGGTAATCTTTCTAACCAAAAATCTACAGAACCTGCAAAAATCACCAAACACAAAAAACAAACAACAGGGTTTAATTTCAAGAAACACCCACAAGGGTCTGTTCATACACCTTGGTTTGCTTATTGGCAATCATCAAAACAGTAATCGGAAACAAAAACCAAATTTCCAGAAACTCAAACGGCAAAAAAAGATTGAAACTTTAAGCAAAAGAAGAATGGATGATGAAGAAAGCTTGAAACTTTATGACGATTAAGAAGAGAGAAACTCACCGATGAAACGCAGAAGAGATCAGAAGGATCGCCAAGACAGAAAGAGAGAGAGAAAAACTGGGCCTTGAAATTATGGAGAGAGAAAATTGCAATCCTGTGTAGAGAATATTTATTTTATATACGGTTTTATGGCTCTGAGTTTCTAATTCTGACCGTTTAAAGTTTGTTTGTTGTTATTTAATTTTTATTCCTTATTTTTAAGGGGAAATCTGTTTGTGAATTTTGTGTTTTCCTTGTCTTTCCAGCTAATTTATGTTTGACAATGAGCCTGTGATCAGTTTGGCTACTTGGCCATGTTAGAGCACTGCTTCTCCTAATGTGTTGTGAAAACCAGATGTTTTTTCAAGATTTTTTGTGGGTTGTTTTAATTTTTAAAAAATCTATCGTAAATATTCGGTGTGTAAAGATTAGTCTTTTTCCTTTTCGAATTGGATTTTGTTTTGTTTACAAGTTGGAATTAGATATTCAAAGCTAACAACACCTTCCCTAATCCGTTTTCTTTTTCTACTAGGCAAGTTACGCACCTTACCTGGAGCAACTCCCTTTTTCTTTTGTTTTGGCATTCATCTCTCAACCCTTATTTTTAAGAAATTGAATCAAAGTTGACTAGAATGAAAAATCACTCGTCTTCATGAATTATAGAGTGAATCTACATGTGTTTAATGATAGTAACGAATTCAATATATATGGATTTGCAAACGTAAACGATGACTTTTTGTAATGGCAACATTAAATTTGAAGTAATGTAATCATATAAAACTTATTACAGTACAATTGTATCACAAATATTATGATATATTTTGTACGAGTAATTAAGTTTTCCGCAAGAAACCACATGTTAGTTGTTTCTTTAAAATGTTAAAACCATGGTGTCTACCACAGTATTTTTTTTTTAGAAAATTAACACTTTATATAATAATAACTAACTATTACAACCATGAGAGATTTCGGTGATGTTCATCACAAAATTTGTGATATATTGATGAAGGTTTTTAACTTGTACTTACCTCATAATTTGGGTTGATCTCAAATTAAAAAAAAAAAAAAAAAAAAAGAAGAAGAAGAAGCAAAAAAGTATATATCTTATGCGCAATTGACAAGTGACAACTATCACCACCTCCTCCATGGCATTGAATTATGGTCCATTATTCCACATGTGATAACAAAAACTATGGGATCAATTCATGCGGTAATGACATTTTTATTTTCTAAATCAAGAGCATTGTTATTTTATTAAGTCATATTGGATTAAGGTAGACCCTTTGGAGGTGGATTAGGTACATGGCACAAGATTTATATCAACTTCTCTTTATATCTTCAAGCAAATAAAAAAAATATCATTTCTTTGGTGACCAATAAAAACCACTTCCAAAGAAGTCTTGTTGACCTAAACATCAAAAAGGTACAACGTTTTTGTTGTGCTTCTCTGACTTGGGCTTTTGGTCAAAAATGAGTCTAGAAAAAAACAAATAAGGCCATGTTTGGTAAAAGTATTTACCACCCATTTTTTAGATATCTTATTGTCATTGTCACATGATGACAACATGACCAATGCCCATAAGAGTAGTGCCAACAATCTACATCATCCAAAATTATAAGATGAAAATAAATTGGAGGTTCAAAATGGCAAAAGGATATTCCCCTTACTATTCATAGGATTATAGTTGGAAATTACATTTTCTTCATTGGAGAACAAATTGAGAGTGGAAGCTTTGGTCAATTGTCATGTGGTCCATTCTCTAATCACCCAAAAACCTAGGAGAGGAGTTGAGAGGAAGGATGGTGGTACTTCCTTGATACCTTTGTAGCTTTAACAAAGTACTCGATATGGTCATGGAGTTTGACTTTTATGTTTGGATATTATGTTGTTTGGATTTGTTTGAACTTTTTATAATCATTGGATTGAGTACAATCTTATGTCACTACATCATCCTTACTCAATCCAATAATTATAAATGATTATAAGAAGTTCGAGCAAATTCAAGCGACATAAATTCAAACAGAGAAGCTAGATCATGACATCAATTTACTATTAGATATTATTTAACTCAAGACATCAATCTCTAACCAAATACTCCTTTTGATAGATATGTTACCTTATTTAAAATGCCTAGACTTGTCAAACTACAAACTGATTCTAGAGAAGTAAAAGGTTGAGCAATGGAGGACGCTATCGATATGAAGAGCATGGTAATTGATGAAAGAAAACAACATGAACACTACTCAACTTAAAAACACTACAGAAACGAGAAGAGCATTCGTTTTCATGCATAATAAAAAGCTTCAAATGTTTGTGGACGTAGCCGCCAAACTGACGTAAACACAGTCCTATCAGACATTGCGGTATCTTCCTTCTTCCTTCTCCAGCTCATTGTTTAATTTTGCTTAAACAGTCAGTTCTGACCAGATTCTTTCACTTTCGATAACCACAATGAAGGAAGATGTGATATAGCTGCCTTGGTATATTACTCGATCGAGCTTTTCCCAGCGATATTGGCCACCGTCCAAACCTCTCTCCTTCAAACTTACTTGGATTCCTTTCTCACATCTTTGCTTGGAGAAAAGGATGTGATCACTGGATAAGTGGGGATATGAACCAACAATGCTCAGTTGCCCAAAGCTTTGTGTTTGCATCGCATGGATTCCTTTATTACCGTACTTACATTTGATGCAAAACCTGCTTGTGGGTTTAAGATGTAGAGCTAACCATGAGGACAGAGGGGTGCATTAGGTATCTGAAACACTCCAAGTTGCTTTTGGACCACTCTGACAGAAGAATTTCCGCAGAGCCAAAGAGTGAGTTGAACAAGTAATGGGCACAACAGATTCTCAGATATGCTTCCATGCTGTCATGCATGAGAACCTCAAACAGACCCTATTTATTCAGATTGATACCCAACGATATGTTTTTATAGTCCCACACCATATTTCCATAAATACCAAAACAAAAACGATTGTCATCATATGCTAACGTTAAATAAGAGCATAGATTGTTAGAAATGTAACCTTAGCTTCACAATACAGGCAATACAGAATCATGAAGAAAAAGAAACAGCCAAAGTCAGTCTACTGGGCTTCTGCATAACTTACCTCACTTGCCTCCCTCCAATTGTAGGGATGTTATGGCCACAGAGGCATGCTTCATTAGTAGTTCAACGCCTCTTCCGCTTCAGAATAAAGCATGGGTGGATTGTTTAACTGAAGGATGTGAGTTGAACAAGTAATGCCATGCTCTGGACCTCAAACAATCCCCATTTGTCAAGATAAATAAGCAACAATATGTTTTTTTATATTCCCACACCAAGTTTCCATAAATACCAAAACAAATAACAATTGTCATACAGTAATGTAAATAAGAAAGTAGAGATTGTTTCAAAGGTAGGCTAGCTTGAAATACAGATAATACAGAAACATGAAGAAAAAGCAGCAGCCCAAGTCAATCTACTGGGCTTCTCCATAACTTATTTCACTTGCGTGCCTCGCCTTTTTTCTGTTCCTTGGCTGACAAATAAAATAGAACACTATTAGTACAGTCTAGATAGCACAGTTCCAAATTTGATTCAAAAGAATCAGCGCAGGGAGAATAGGAGAAAAGAACAGGATTGCTTATTTAAGGCACAGAGTTTAGAGTACATACCAGCCTTCTCCTCTTCTCGCTTCTTAGCGGCCTCTGCCCTTTGTTGGCGAATCATGGCTAAACGTTCTGCGACAACAAAAAATATCACAATGAGAGATGGCCTTCAGAGAGTGAAACACATAACATATTGCCAATGTGCCGCATGGAGGCAAGAAATTCAACAAACTCTATTGACGGATATTATCTATATCATGAATCTTGTTGTAGAAAAGCAAAATATAAGTAATATTAACATGAGCACATAGCAAAGCTACATGATCAGTTAGTTAAACACATCAGAAGATTGTACACTTTGGTTTCATTGTCTTCAACCAAAGACATCTAATATTATATTTAGTTTAATAGCACCTGAAATAACGGTACAAGCTATCTCTTCACCATTTCAGTTGAAATAACTATTCAGGAGCAACCATGGATGATGTGTACTAAGTAAATATTCACATATGACTTAATTTCAGACATTTCTGTTGCATTACTACAAAAATATATCCAAAAGTACAACATGGTGGAATACTATTCACTTCACCTGAATTAACTCCTCTTTATGGGCAAAAGATACATCCAATTTTAACAACTAAGAGAAGTCTAGCTACATAAAGCAACAATTGTTATGACGTTTAAAGCAAAAATCTCTGAATGCTAATTGAACAAGATTGCATATTATAGCCTGCCTTAACAAAATTCCAATCAATTGTCGAAAGATGAAGCTAGACTTTGTCAATTTTGCATATTACCTAAATCTTTCTTTGCCTGTTCGGTTTTTCCCTGCTCCTGCAACTTCATGTATCGTTCATGAGCCTTTTGTTTTTCAATCTCCTCCCTGCAAACAGATAGACATGAAGCTGACAAATTACTCTTGAATAAATCAAACGTGGTACCCAGGACAGTACTTGATAATAATAATCGGTCATAATCCTTAGAGCATCTTACGGAAATCTAAAAAATGTAACTACAGAAGTCTAGATCTGTGGAAGATCAGCAACCCAGTTAGGGTTTAGGGGTTTAGGAATTGTCTGAACTTGTCGCATAGATATGCACAAGTAGTAAGAAAGATTGCATACCTTTCACGCCTAGAAAGTTCAGTTGTTTTGTCAAGCTAGAAGAAGAGGAAAACATGGTCAATTAGTATCAGATAAGACATGAAATTTCTCATGTTAAAAATTTGGCTGGTAAAGTAGATTAATTATGAACAATGGGTTAACAGCTTACATCAACATTTTTAGCCTTCACATTCTTTGGCTTTACTAGATTGGGATTCTCAATTTCTATGAGTCCCTGAGTACCCTTCCGCTTCTGTTACCAAATGGCCACAATTTCAGCATGATATAGAATAAATTCACACTAAAGAGGTCCAAAAGAGAACGAAGACAGACGAAAAAAGAAAGAGAGTAAATGAACATACTGAATCTGATTCTTCTTCTGATGATGATTCTTCTTCAGACTCTACTTCTTCCTCCTCCTCTTCAGCTTCTTCCTACAATATCAGAAAGAGAACAATTACATAAAAACTACAGCATATAGCTTAACTCCAAGCATGCGTCCAAGAGAGAGATGGAAAATTTCACAAGGTAATCCTCAGGAAAGTCTAATGTTAGAACCATCAAAGCCACATGTATAGGTATGTGGCCTTGATTGATTAAGCCATGCTTCATAAGCTTCCTACCAGCTAGAAAACGTGGTTACAGAACACCCTAGGTTATACACCTCAATAGATCAAGTCATACTCTAGAAAGAATCTAGAGCGAACCTTCGCTTTGAAATTAACGTGTGAAGTTCCTTATTTGACTCACTTTTCGGTCATATATATAGAATAAGAAAACGCACACAAACACAGTATGCGCCTGCCTGTGTATATGGAAAATCCTAACAAGAACATCTTACGAAAACAAAAACAAAAAAAACAAAAAAAAAAAGAGAGAAAATTTGGAATTCATGACTGCAGCATGATTAACAGCAATCTCTATTCTACTAATCTATATGAGAAAAGTTTAAATAGAATGAAGAACAAAGTATTACCCTTCTAAAACTACGTGGCCGAGAAGAGCTACCGGCAACTGCAATCATTGGAAGTATAGAGAAATGGGAACCATAGTCAGCTCATGGCATATGAGTAGTAAAAGCAGTTGCTTGAAACAAGTTTACCAATTACCAAACTTGACAATACCGAACTGTATTGTTTAACCATCAACCAGATATAAAAATCTAAAAATTGCATCATTAACTGTTCAGGTATCATATACATAACTATGCCACTAAAATTTTATATCAAATGAGCGCAAAGAAACATTCTGTACTATTCGAGGTATAGTATAGCCTGTAATCAACAATAAAAATGGAACTTTCAGACAACCCTCTCTAGTTATCCGAAGCTGAAGAAGTGAGTTAAAGGTCAAATTGAATTCAATTATCTAACCCAGATTATGAATTTACAAACAAACCATTGGAATTGAGCCGAATTGAATCAATTGAGTCAGTTATCCGAGAAGGGTAACCCAAATTCAAAGCGAAATCACTACCAGAAACCTAAAGTTTCAATCTTGAACTGTTCTACTGGTCCAAAATTTCATTAAAGCAACAAAAAATTCATGAAAAAGTTACGAACTTTCAGACTAAGACCCTAAATTCAGAATCAGAAATGCTTATAAAGGTTTACAAATTCATCTAGATCTAGACAACAGCAAGAAGCTGAGACCCTGAAAATACATAAAAGCTAGAATAGAGAGATTGAATAGTGAATACCCATCTCTTCGTGAGTGGAGAAGTGGCGGTGGCCGGTGGGCTTGCCCTTGAACTTTCCTCTGCCCATTTTGGATTGAAGAGATAAGAGAGACAGAGAGAGATCGGAGAAGAAGGAAAGGTGAGGGAAGGAGGGACTAATAAGGAAGGCGGAGGCTTTTGTGATTTATAGCTGCTGCTGCTGCTTCTAATGCTATTATGCTAATGCTACTCTTGCCTGGTGGTTTTGGCTTTTGCACTTCAAGACCTACTGTTGCGTGTACTTGTGTACGAGCCTTGAATGGTATTTTTACCTTTTTATGCATTTTGTTTCGGTACATTTTTAGTTGTTTTAACTTTTAACTGTAATCAAGAGTGATTTTATAGTTCGGAAATGTTTGGTGAATTCTTGAAGAGCTATTGTATCATGTGGTCAAATTGGAAACGTGTTGAGTGATTAGAGTTTTTAGTGTTGTTGGTAGTTCTTCACTGAGCTGTTCTTAGTTATTGGATTACAAAGTTGTCACTTTTTTGAGTTTGGGTGTCATGCTTTGCCATCGGAAGAAGTCTGATCGGATTATCACCAAATATCTGATTTGGGTCAGGTTGGTCGGATCGGTTGGTCGACAGACATGTGTAGACTTCAATTATGTTGCACGTGAGAGTTCGGGTTCGAGAGGAGAGGGTGACATAGATTCACGTGCAGACTTAAAAAGTTAAGTTGCACGTGAGGGGGTGTATTGGAGATGAGAGCTCCCACATCAAACATTGACAAATAAAATATAACTTATAAATGGCCTACGTTTGTCGTTGTTTAACATATTCTTCCAAAAAAAAAAAGGAATTAAGGGTAACGTAAAATGAAGTAATTTGATACGATTTATGTTCTTAATTATTTTTTACGGTCTGAAATTGAATTTAATACTTTAACACAACTCAGTAACTTAGTAGTTGAATTTAGATTTCAAACTTGAAAAAAGATATGCTGAAAATGTCATCAAAATGCCAATACCTTTTCTATTGATGTATGTTTAGACTATAGCAATTTTTGTGTTTAGAACAGAAAGGAGGTGATTCCAATACCGCTATTCATGGAAAGTTGCATATTAATTGTTTCTCATGAGCATAATAGTTATCAATTTTAGGGCAGGTTGGGTGGTGGAAGTCAAAGTGCAAATCACTGTCGAGAATATTAGCACACTGGAGGAATATATGAAAATCCTAGCTACTTTTGATCTTGCTCGGTTGTTTATAGAACCAGATACCACCTTATGCTTAGTGCCGTGACCAGACTAAAGCTCCTTTCTTGATCATGTTTTTTTGGTGAGTCTTGAAATGTTTCTTTCGATATATATAGCTAGTTGGAATGTTTGTAATTATCAAACTTATTTATGATTCAAGATTTCAAGTAGAAGATGATGAGTTTGAGCTCTCAAACTTGTATCTATATGATATATTAAGGCACCACATTTGTATTCCCACTCATGTACATATATATTAAGGATTAAATCATTACAAATGTTACCAGAGTCATTGTAAACACGAAAATTTCTGAAACGAATAACAGAATGACACGTATACAAAATAAAATATTTGTATTGATGAATTTGCGGGTTACAATCTCTATGGGTATTCTCTAACAAGAATGTCCTCCAATTCGATCTCCGACATCGATTTGATTCAAGGGTGACGAGCACTTGATCTTGAATCGAATTGTTGTACTTTGAACTTCTTATCGTGTTGACGATTTGTAGAAGATGATTGACCAAAGGCTGTAGAGGCTTGTTCTTGATCGGACTTAGGCCACGAGCGGTGTCACGTGGTGAACGTTCTTCGGCTTTGATGGCGGATGAATCGGCACGTGTGTTCGGTGCTTGTTGATTCTCCACAATTTCAATAACCATCACATTCTCCACAGTTGTTTCTGCTGCAATTTCAATAACCATCACATTCTCACAAATCCAGATCTCTTAAGAAAGAATCTTAGCCTCTTTACTCAATTTAAGTCAAAATTTATGCATCCAAAAGACAACACTATTTTACCCAGAAATTCATATGCTTTTGATCATCAAGACCTTATCCAATGAAGCCTATAAAAGGTAAACCTCTGCAATCGAAAAGATCAACAAGCATCATCGAGCAAAAAAACCTAAAAACATTTAGAAGCAGCATTCAAACCCCTAAGCCTTCAAGTCTTCGTGCCTTCAAGCACTAAGCCATGCTCTTAACCATCACCTTCAACATCCTTTTTCTTTCTTTCTTTTTTTCCAAAAATCACTTATCCATAAAACTCACAAATTCTCTCACCGCAATGCGTTTCTAGCTCCCAGCTAAGCTGACCTTGAGCCTAGACGAACCAAGCATAGGCGGCCTAGAGCCTCAGATTTCTAGGGGCCTAGGTTTGGCAACGGGCCGGACCCGTGCTAGCTCGTGCGGGTTTTTACCGTGCCGGGCTCTAAACGGGCTAAACCCTGTAAGAACCCGTTAGCTAACAGGCTTAACTATGTCGGACTTGACGGGTTTCCGTTGGAACCCATTGGAACCTGCTAAGCTTGTGAAATTTTTTATTTTTTTTTGCAAACCCACACGTGAAGAATTTTTTTTTTAATTTTTTAAATATAAAATAGGAAAAAATAGACCCAACCAAAAACCAAAAAGCCTCGAAGCCCAAAAAAGAGCCTCCACAAAACAGCTCATGTAAAAAAAAACCAATTCTTTCAGAGACCCTTTTTTTTTTCTTCTTCTTCTTCTTCTTCTTCTCTCTCCTCCCTCTTTGGTTTTCTAGGGTTTTCTTCCTTCAATCGAAGTCATCCGGCGACGAGGGATCTGAGAATCGAATCATCGAATGACAGTGTCGTCTATGATGAACCCAAATTGACAGAGTGTGACAAAACCAAGACGAACCCAGTATTCCTTAAGATTGAAAATACTGAAAATGAAAAGATTTTGAAGCTTACCCAGATGCTAAAACATGGAGGAAAATCTGGCTTTCGTGAAAACGCTAGACGGGTAAGATCTTAAAGTAAGATCTTAAAAAGTATTTCAGTTTTATTTTTAGTTTATTAGTTTGTTAATACATAGCTAAGAACGCTTGGCCATACCGAGAATATGACATATCCACTCGGTCGCCGGAGACCGTTCCGAGCAAGACAACACCGGCAAGACCTCCATAAGCACCCAAAGAATAAAGGTCCAGCAACAATACACTTATTGGAACCACTTCATAGCTACTAAATACCCTTGAAGGGGGAGATGTCGAACATGACCACAAGAATAGTCCCACATCGAGGACTAACGACATAGCTCCCAATACTAACCTATAAAACAAGCACGAATTCCCAAAAGAGGTAAGTTCATCATTACTCTCTTACTTCCGTACTATACAAGTAGCAATCATACGCTGACTTAAGTATCGGAGAGTCGAAGACTGGGCCACCCCAGTCCCGACTCCTGACGCAGTGTTACTTGTGCAGCTACAAGAACTGGAGCCGAGGATTAGACCTCCCGTCTCGTGATCCCAGGAAGAGGTAGAAACAATTGGCGCTAGAAGGAGGGGCCCCTCTTATGGAACTCCCACCTAACTTGGAAAGCAAGATGGTGGAAATTGTGGATGACCAGAATGAATATGGGACACGGTTGGAAAAGGAGCTATCACAATCCGATGATACATCCCTTAGCCAAGCCACAGCAACCGCGGCCCCAATTAACCACCCTGATGCTGCCACAGCCCTCGAAATTCTAAAAAAAAAGACTTCCATTTGTTCTAGGAGCAAGCAGCTAAGGATAAAGCAAAGGCAGAGGCGTACTGGGTACGCTGAGTTGGAAAAGGAACAATTCTTACTCTGAGCCACATTGAATCACCGTAACGTCTACAATGACACCTTAGAACGAGCGGCAAGAGTCACTAGCACCCCAGACCCCATCTTGACATCCCTCTTTCCTAGCCAAGGACAGAACAGTTCCGTGATCCCGAGAGGCCCCAACCAAATCATCTACGTAACTCATCCACTTACCCACCCATCCTTTCCACTCCCAGCCCCCCAACCATCTACGAATACTAATGAATCCATTCCCCTGACAAACCAATCCAACCCATCTGACCCACCCATACCCAATCCCAACTCCACTTGCACTAACAATACAAACTCACCTCTCGACATGCAAACCCGACTCCTCTTCCAGCTCAGCAATTCTGTCACTCAGTTGGCTTTGCGAATTGAAGACGTTGAGAGTCGTGGGTGCCAGCGACCCTTAGCCCTATTCACGGGTTATGGACATCGCCCAAGCCCCTTCACGCCACGGGTGCAAGTGGAAAAGAGGCCACCCGAGGCCAAACCCTTCAAGGTGGACAAATATAAGCGCACTGGAGACCCTCACCTTCACCTTGAAACATTTCTTTCGTTGTGCAGCTCCAGTCGGTACACAGATGTCATGGCTTGTCATGTTTTCCAATAAACCCTCTCAGATGAAGCACTTAGTTGATTCCTTAACTTACCTCCCAACTCCACTGACAATTTCGATCAACTCTCGGAACACTTCCTCCACCGTTTCATACTTCATGCCAGCATTTACCGCAGTGTGGATGCCTTATTTCACATCAAGCAAAAGGAAGGAGAATGGCTCCATGAATTACTATCTCAATGGCAATCCGCCACGACACGTTGTCATAACCTTGAGCCACGGCACGTTGTCATAACCTTGAGCCACGAGTAGCCGAATATGCCTTACTTCCTGGCAACTTCCTAATGGAAATCAACCGGAATCCTCCTGGATCATATGATGTTTTAATGGACCTAGCTCTCTGATGGGCACGTGTCGAGTTTGCCACATTTGGGCATTCTAACCCCACCACCACATTAGCACTCATAGCCCCACCCCCAAAGCAACAATCCCACCAGAAGTATGAGCATTATGACAGAGGACAAGAAAATGGCAAACAACACAGCAGCTCCCGAGATAGCAACCAGGGACGCGGTTCAGACCGTTGCCACGGGGGGCAATGGGGACGTGACCACCCCTATCGGTCCCGAGAGCAGAGCCCCCAGCAGCAGCGTCGCTCCCCCCTGCCACCCTGTTATGAGGTCCACACTACCTTGACCACAACATACAAGGACATCTGGGCTAAACACAAAGACCTCATTCCCCCGTCACCGAAAAGCAAGTATCAAAAAAAGCCCCGACGGGCAACAGGGAACAAGTATTGTGCTTATCATGACGATAATTGACACACAACTGAAATGTGTCATGGCCTCCGCAACGCAATAGAACACTTGATCCGAAACGGACAACTCCATCAGTATTGTACTCCCGCAACAGGAGCTAATGTCATTGAGGTCTATGGCCAAATCCTCACCTTGCATTGAGGAACCCCGCGACTCCCCCCTCGTCAACCTTCTGCAAAGAGGCAATGCACGGATCCTTTGGAAATCCAAGAAATACACAGAGGAATCACATCAGTATTGTACTCCCGCAACATGAGCTAATGTCATTGAGGTCTATGGCCAAATCCTCACCCTGCATTGAGGAACCCCGAGACTCCCCCCTCGTCAACCATCTGCAAAGAGGCAATGCACGGAACCTTTGGAAATCCATGAAATACACAGAGGAATCACCACTACCCTATCAACATGGGGATCAAGTGTCATTTCACAAAAGGCAAGATACAATAAATTGCCATCACAACGAGCCCTTCATAATCAATGTCTAAGTGGATCACTACAGATGCCACATAGCCCTTGTGGACACATGAGCTGCAGTCAGTGTAATGTTTGCAGATTGCTACAAAGGACTTCAGCGTGACCGAGCTAAGTTGTACAACAACCATGATCCTCTTGTAAGTTTCTCTAGAGAGATTGTGCAGCCCTTGGGCTCAGACCGCTTGACAGTTTCAATAGGAGCCAACCCCTGTCATTCATCCATCACGGCACGCTTTCTCATAGTTGATTGCCCCTCATCCTATAACCTCATTCTGGGTCGTGACATCATCTGGGGACTACAATGCTTCATTGCAGGGCACATGCTACTTATGAAAGTACCTACCCCGGGAGGCATACTCACCATCCAGGGGGATAAAGCAGCCATTGAACATTGCCACCTTAATGTCATCCAGTAAGGGCGTGACGCCTATGAAATGTTTCCACTTAGCCCCTCCGAACCCATTGATGATCCCCTGGACGACCCTCAAGGGATAGAGAAGAAAAAACAAGTCCCAAGACCCAATCCAGCAGAAGATACAGAATGGGTCTCCCTGTCACCCAGTGCTCCCGAGAGGAAAGTCCGCATCGGCACTAACCTTGACCCGGAACTCCGCCAAAAACTCATTACCTTCCTCCAGGATAAACAAGCAGTCTTTGCATGGTCCTATGTCGACATGCCATGCATTTCCCCTGATATCATTACACACAAGCTCAATATCCTCAAAGACTATCCCCATGTCAAGCAGAAAAGACGAGCCTTTAACCCAGACAAGTTCATCAAAGACTATCCAAGCTGAGGTCCAGCAACTAAAAGAGATCAAGTTCATCCGAGAGGTTTTCTATCCACCATGGGTTTCCAATGTGGTCATGGTCCCCAAGCCCAATGGAAAGTGGCGAATGTGTGTTGACTACACCAATCCCAACAAGGCTTGTCCTATGGACATCTTCCCCTTGCCACGGATAGACCAGTTGGTTCACTCCACAGCTAGTTACAAAATGCTCAGCTTTCTGGATGCCTACTCGGGATATAATCAAATCAAAATGCATCCAACAGACCAGGAACACAATACTTTTGTTACGGATAAGAGACTGTACTGTTACGGAGTCATGCCTTTTAGACTCAAGAACGCAGGGGCAACCTATCAAAGATTAGTCAATGCCATGTTTGAGAAAGAAATCGGGGAGCTCATGGAAGTGTATGTGGATGACATGCTAGTCAAAAGTGTGACAAATGATGATCATATTGCTAACCTAGACAAAGTCTTCATTAAGCTCCTGGCTCATGGGATGCGCCTCAACCCACAAAAGTGTATTTTGGTTGTTGGCGGAGGAAAATTTTTGGGTTTCATGGTCAGTGAAAAAGGAATTGAAGCTAAGCCAGAAAAAATACAAGCCATACTTGATATGACTGCTCCGACTACCCTGAACGAGGTCCAGTGCCTCACGGGACGCTTGGTAGCTTTGACTCGATTCATCTCCCGCTTCACAGATAAGTGCAACCCATTCTTTCAATTATTGAAAGCCCAATATAAAGAAAATGTGGCATGGGGCCCGAAACATGACGATGCCTTCAATAACATCAAAGCTTATCTCACAACAGTTCCTCTCTTATCAAAGCATGTCCTGGGAGAATTGCTTTACCTATATTTGGTTGTTTCTGCTACAGCCATTAGCGCTGCTCTCACACGCCATGAGCATGACAATGAGCTCCCGGTATATTACTGTGGCAGAGGTTTTGCAGGTCCCGAGACTCGCTACCCTGACATTGAAAAACTAGCTTTAGCCCTCATCACTGCAGCACGTAAACTCCGGCAATATTTCCAAGCTCACAGAATTCATGTCCTAACCAATCATCAATTGCGGCAAATACTCCAAAAACCTGAAACTTCAAGGCGCTTGGTAAAATGGGTAATTGAGCTGGGTGAATTTGACCTGCATTTCAAGCCAAGGATAATAATAAAAGGGCAAGCAGCTGCCGATTTCATTGCTGAGTTCATTTCCCTGGTTCACGACAGCCCAAATGAAGACGCCCCCCCCCCCCCGGGACGCAATCTGGGAACTCCATGTCGATGGATCCTCAAACAACAGGCTAAGTGGGGCAGAAATAATCATCACAGACGCAAAAGGAAATTCATATGAGCATGCTCTCCGGTTTGAGTTCAAAGCATCCAACAACATAGCTGAATACGAGGCTCTCATAGCGGGCATTCAGCTCTGCCGTGAACTCGGAGCTCTGCACATTCACATATTCAGTGACTCCCAGCTTGTAGTCAATCAAATGGCAGGAGACTTCAAGGCCAACCAAAATAACCTGGGATCCTACAAAAGTCTAGCAGGAGCCCTCCTACAACACTTCACATCCTACAAACTCACACAAATCCCAAGGGCCAAGAACTCCAAAGCAGACGCCCTCGTGAGACTCGCCACAGCTCCTCCCGAGTCCACGCCACCAGATGTGCACATAGATATCTTGGACAAGCCTAGCATCTCGAAAGCTTATTAAGAAATCTTTGCCCTCGAGATGACTAGCCAGCCCTCATGGATGGACCCATATGTGGCCTTCCTCTCCAATGGCTCCTTTCCCCAAGACAAAAGAGAAGCACTGCGGTTGTGCCACAAGGCTTCACTCTACCTACTTAGAGGTGACAAGCTATACCATCGTGGCCAGTCATGTCCATTCTTGAAGTGCTTTCCCACAGAGGAAGCGCACAAAGTGTTGAAGTCACTCCACAATGGCGTTTGCGGCAACCATGCGGGGGCTCGGAACCTCATGTTCAAGGCACTCAGAGCTGAGTATTATTGGTCAACATTAGAGCAAGATGCCAAGCATACCTTCAATGCCACAAATTCGCCAACACAAAGTGGATAGAGGCAGATCCCCTTGCCACAATCACAGCTGAAAAGGTGATAAACTTCCTATGGCGTAACTTATACTGCTGATTTGGGGTACCACAAGCCATCATCACAGATAATGGGACACAATTCGACAATGACACATTCAGAGAATTTCTGTCCAATCAAGGAACCACAATCTTCTATGCCTCCCCAGCACACCCTCAAACAAATGGCCAGGTGAAAGCCATAAACAAGCTCATCAAGCAAAACTTGAGGAAACGCCTGGAGGATGCCAAAGGGTTGTGGGCTGCCAAGCTCCCGGAAGTCCTCTGGACACTTCGTACCACACCAACAACAGCCACAGGTGAATCTCCATACCCCTTGTCCTATGACACCGAGGCAGTGATTCTAGTAGAAATGGAGGTCCCCAGTGAACATGTCACAGCGTATGATCCCGAGAAAAACGCCACGGGTCTACGACTTAACATGGATCTCCTGGAAGAACGTCGGGACATAGCACACCTCAAGGAAGTTAACAACAAGAAGAAAATTGCTCAACACTACAACAAGAAAGTTGTCTCCCACCCCCTAAAAGTAGGTGACTGGGTCATGAAAGAAGTCATTCCCCACCCCGCTGGACTCAAAGCAAAGTGGGAAGGTCCACTCGAGATAGTTAATGCCCCGGGACCAGCTACATTCTATCTCCGCGACACTGATGGCCGAGTGTTAGCCCGCCCCTGGAATGCTCGCCACCTCCAACTCTACCCCGTTTAAGTTATCAGTCCCGAGAGCCGGCACAGTAGCTAACACTTCATAATTTCGTGTACCTTAGCTCGTTAGCGGCTCACATTCAATGTACACTTTGCCCATTAGTGGCTTATCCTAAATGAAGATGCTATGTTTTCTTTTCTATAATTTCTCAACATACTGAATCAAGAACACGGAACCAAAAACACAGATGAACCACAAACGAAAACATTCATTTAAACGAAAAGGAAATAACGTCAAGTATCAGCTGGACTCCCAGGCAATTCATAAACTACAATTTGTTCAAATATGGCTAACCACGCCATGAACATTAAACATTGTCCCAACAAAAAAAAAACAAGCACAAAAGAAAAAAGCAGTCATTTCTCCCAAGAGGACGCGCCACCAGACTTGTTCACGCTCCCGCCACTCCTCGAGTCGCTACCACGCCCGTGATTCTGGCTTATGTTCACCGACATTCTTTGACCATATACGTGCTTAGACTGTTCACGAGACACTAGGGGAGGCCTCACAGAAACATTAAGACGTACAAGCAAACTCACTTGTTGCACTTCAGTGGCAGGAGACTTGCTAGCGGGAGTCTTTTGCACTTCAGAACGCAGGGGCGCCACAAGTCCAAGTGCTCAAGGGTCAGTGGGCTGAACAACAGAAGATGCAACCTGAGACACTACCACTTGAGTGGAGGGGGACCCCTCGGGACGCGGAGCCCTTAGTGGCGAAGCAGCAACAGTCGCAAGAGGCCGAGGCGTGCCCACAGTAGGAACTTCCTTTGGCACAACATGTGATGCAGCACGCTAGGCCTCGTGCTGCTTTGCCAACGACTGCGAGATCTCGGCTTGCTTCCTCTGCTCTGGCATCATTTGCTCCCAAGCCTTCTTCGCAGCATCCCTCTCGGCATACCACTAGTGCATCGCCGCTTCATTTATCCAGCCGGCTTGACAGCCAGTCTTGCTCAACTCATCCTGCCCGCGGTTATAAGCGCTCCTCAGCTGCTGCTTATACACATCACTCTCCCGGAAGACCCTTTCCCCAACCCCGGCAGCCCTTCCACACTTGGCCTTCCAAACCTTCTCTTGCTCAGCCAAGGCATGTGTCAATCTCGCCACCTCCGCTTCTAAAGACACCGCCTTGGCAATGGCCACCTCTCCAGCTTCCACTTGCTTGTTCTTCTCTTGTACAACCTCCTTCAACTCAACAACCTCCTTCTCGGCTACAACAGCCTGATCTCAGAAAACAGCAACATCCTGCTCCAGCTACTCAAGACGCTGCGAGAGAGCACGGTTGTTCTCTTCTGCCTCCTTCAACTGCTGGCATTTAGCTACAGCATTCTCCTGCAGGTGGGTAACAACCTTCTCACTTGCAGCATACATCAGTAGCGTCACCTGCAATCAGCACTAAAATATAAAGAGAGAGGCAGGGAACGAAGAGGAACAAAACTCCGAGGCATAGTCCAAACCAAATAACACATGAACACATCCAAAATAAAATACAGACCCGAAACCCTGGAATAGCCAAACTGGCTATATATGCCGAGGCGGCATATCCGATATGAGCTCCTAGACTCGAGTGTCCATATCACCTGGCGTATACGACGCTCCATCAGCTCGGTTAAATTATATTCTTGGGGCACTACACAAAGTCAGAAGTCAGCAGGGACAATACAGTGCAATCAGTAAGAAAACACGGGACACAAAACACGGTACCTATTTTTTGAAAAGCCCCGGGAACTCGGAAGGGATGCCAATGCCACTCTTGCCATTGCCCCTCGATGAGGAAACACTTCCGCCGCCAACTCTCGTTAGTTGAGGTGGGCAAATCTTCCAACAGAATCTTGAACTTCCCCCTAGACTTGAGGGTCACGCAACCTTTGCTACCCTTCTTTGTACAGTATGTCATATGCCAGCAGACGTTGAACTCCTCAAAACAGGGGAAATCCTATCCCAATAAGCGGAACAACACCCATGTCCCCAATATCTGCCTCAACATGTTAGGGGTTACCTGCCCCGGGGCAATATGTAGACAGGCCAAAGTATACTGAACGAAAGGAGGTAGCGAGAACATCAACCCACACCTTAAATGCCCTTCGCAAGAAGTCGTAACAAAACCTCATCGGGAATGCTCCAATTCCGCCTAAGAGCTACCAGCTCTGACGATGTCATACTCTTGCCAGGAGGGTCCCAAAATGAATCATCGGCACGCCGAGAACTCGCCATGCTAAACTCTTCTACCTCCTGCAATAGTGGATCAGACGAGGACATGTGAGACCCAACATCCGTAACAAGAATGCCCTCCCCCAAGTCAAGTGCGACTTTTGCCATTAGATAATCCAATTCCTCCTCCCACCGGTACAAGGTGTCCGAATCAGGATCAGGCGAGCTAGAGACAACAACAATCTCCTCGCTGGACACCCACACCGGGTTTATCATACCCTACATCTTCACAAGTTAGACTCTCGTTACCTTAACCCTAACCAACCCGACAACAAACTACCCAATCTCATACTTTAGATTTAACCAGCAAAAATCGCAAACAATGCGAAAACTATAACAAAACCCCCCACCAATTCAAACTAAAACAAAAATAGAACTCAGAATAAGAATTGACAATTCCATACCTTGAAAACGCAGATATGCGTAGTGGCAGTGAAGCTGGTTGCAAACAGTCGAGCGCTCGCACCCAACTGATTGAGGATGAAATTGAACGTTCCCCAGATCAATGATACAGTTCTTCCAAAACACCCATCCAAAAACTTGAAAACCGCTCCCTCAGCCCTAATCCCTCTATTTTCAAAATGCAAACTCCCTCCTCCGTTTCCTCCAGGTTTATTTATAGACATCCAAGTCAACCACGACCATCCAGATCTTCCCCACCTCGACGGTCAGGAAGAAGTCACGTCGACCACGATCAAGACGTGCGTTACAACGCCCCCCACGATCCCACGCATGCGCGTTAATTGCACTAACCGTGACAACCTTAATGATGTCATAAAATAACCTCTTGTCCCTCATAAACTGGCCATTTATGACACCCGTGAGATATGACGAAAGGATTGTATCGAGCTCTCGGAACATAACCCTAGCCACCTCGCGTGAGGACTTGGGGACTCGACACCATGCCTCCAACTCCAGGGTAAGACAAATTCTCGGCGCAACTTGAGAATAACTCCCCACCCAAGAGCTCTCTCAGACTGGGGACTTGGGGACTTGTTAATACATAGCCAAAAATGCTTGGCCATGCCGAGAATATGACACAACCACTCGGTCGCCGGAGACCGTTCCGAGCAAGACAACACCGGCAAGACCTCCATAAGCACCTAAAGAATGAAGGTCCAGCAACAATACACTTACTGGAACCACTTCATAACAACTAAATACCCCTGAAGGGGGAGATGTCAAACATGACCACAAGAATAGCCACACATCGAGGACTAACGACTATAGCAAAAAAAAAAACAATTTCTGAGGCCCCTATAGGCCTAGCAATTAACCCGCAGGCCATGAACCCGCACGATAACCGCCCGCTAAGGGCCCGCACGAACCCGCCCGTTTAATAAATGGGTTGAGAAAACCCGGCACGGAAAAAACATGGTAAGTAACGGACCGTGCCGTGCTTACCCAATGGAACCCGCTGGAGCCCGTTAACTATGTTTCTACCTCTTCCCGGGATCACGGGACGGGAGGTCGAATCCTCAGCTCCAGTTCATGTAGCTGCACAAGTAACACTACGTCAAGAGTCGGGACTGGGGTGGCCCAGTCTTTGACTCTCCGATGCTTAAGTCAGCGTATGATTGCTACTTGTATAGTACGAGAGTAAGAGAGTAATGATGAACTTACCTTTTTTGGGAGTAAGGGAGTATTAATTGAGGCCCTTTTTTGGGAGTAAGGGAGTATTAATTGAGGCCCTGGGCAGAAAAAAAAAAGAAAAAAAAAAACTTAAACATTAACTACAAGTTTATCTTGATCTAGTTTGTATTGGAACTAGTTTCTAGTCCAATAACTTCTCTCATCTTTTTTTTTTGGCGATTGCTGCTAACATCATATAAACCATTCAACAACAAGTTCAGAATTCAAATCCAATAAGTTGATTCAACAAAAGTTCAACTCCACCATTAGGAAGCATACGACCGTTCTAACTACCCATGGTTCATGTAATCCTCTCTATTTAAAGAGTTTGTCCATGTTCACTATATCATCGTCCTTCACACCAAAAGTCTTATCTTTATTGCCATGCTTCACACAAAGGTCTTGTCTTTATGAGCTTTACGTTACAGCTGCCAACTGGGGGGTGATTGAACAGGTGGAAGCGATCGAGAGCGAGAGCCAGGGCGAGGGCGTGCAGGTGAGCGAATGGGATGGAATCCAGGCAAGCGCGAGCGAGGGTGTGCACGACGGCGTGGGGGTGAGTGAGCGCATGCCTCTGGTTGAGAGTTGGAGCGTGGGCATAGACCAAATACGGCAGCAGAAGGAGGGTAGATGAGGGTACTCGACCGTGTTCCGGGAGGGTAGATCGGAGAAGACGCATCAACCGGGGCACGTGGACCAAGAAAGATTAGGGCGTGTGGGCCGTTGTTGAATACGACAATAAGAGGATGAGGGTACAATGGGGTACTCGATTGTGTTTTGGGAGGGAAGATAGGAGAAGACAAGTAAACTGGGTCGTGTGGGTCGTAGTTGAATACGGAAGCAGTAGGAGGAGGGTAAAGGGGGCACTCGGCCGTGTTCCGGGAAAGTAGATCGGAGAAGATGCGTAAACTAGGTCGCATGAGCCAAGAAACATAAGAGGGTAGAACAACGCGTCAGTGCGTGGGCCAAGAAGAATCATGGTTATGAGTATATCTTAAATAGCTCTCTATCACCACGGTCAAAAATCTCACAATCTCTCATTGTATCCACAAAAAATCTCTAAGAAATTCTTGTCATATAGATTTCTAGTTGGTCGCTTTTGTGATTAATCAGTTCATCAATAATATTGTTAAGCCTCCTTACTTTAATTCATCCTCTCCTTCTTTCTTGTTCAAGCATGATGAGATCAATTAGAAATCCACCACCTGCTAATCGGCTCAAACTCACAAACCTGCTCGTTAGCTTTTCCATTACGCCGTCGGGTCAAGCTCTTCTCTATCATATCTAAATCCATATAGATTAGTTTTTGTAAACTCAACCAAACGAGTGAAATATATAAAAAACTAATGTCATAAAGGGAATGCACGTAGGACATGCATACAAAACATAATTATCATCGTCAACAAATGCTCACAATTTGCATCGGAACATCTTTGTTTGGAATTACAACTCCGGTCCTTATATTCTCATCCACCTTGAGCCTCTAAGTGCTCAGGAACGGCCCTCTGGGCCTTGTATTTTCATTCACCTTGAGCCTTAGAAACGGCTCTGCTAGCTCCCACACCACACTTCATACCATCAAGCTCTTTTTGCTCTTCACATGATCTGAATCACATACAAAATTTTCCTGTAATCGAATTATTAGGTTAATTTTGGCCTAATCTTCCTATAATCGAATTATTATGTTAATTTTGGCGTAATCACCCTTAAAAATGATCATTTCTTAAGTTTTGCAAAGCTTTTCTCGTTTCCATTTTCCAATAAATACTTGCCACGTATATTAGCTAAAAAAAATAAACAGGACATCGTCGTCTGTATGTAAACCTGGCCGTCGTTCCAGACGCGAGCACTCTGCCACAAGCCCCTGAGTTCTGAGCTCCCACCAGAAACAGAAAGAAGAAAGATGAAAAAAAAAGCTACGCAGTTTCAACTAAATCCCAACTGGGCTCAATTCCAAGAAGTCCTCAAGAGCCAGCCTAAGCCTTCAAGACCCTTTAGCAACTCTGACTCTGAAACCCCTAAAACCATCTTGGGTAACGTCTTCTTCTTCCCTATCTTCATTCGCTGCCTGCCTTGCTTTGCATTTGAATCACTTGAAAGTTACGACCTTTTGTTATTGCTGTTCTGAAAGTTACATCCTTTTTTTAATTTGGGTTTTGTTTGTAGGGAAAAGGAAAGAGAGAGTGGATGATTCTCCGTCTCTGTTGAATGTTCTGGAACCTGTTAATGATGATTGCAGGTGATTCTTTAGCCGATGTTTGTTCTTTCATGCTTTTTGGTTGCTCAGAAAATGCAGGATAGTTTTTTTTGGTCATTTGGATTTTGTTTGGCTGTGAATTTGCAGCAGTTAGTTTGTTTGAGGTGAAAAGGATTAGTTGTTTCAGTTTTTTTTGTTTTTTTTGTTTTTGTTTTTGTTTCTGGAAGAATATGTTTACATGAATTTGGAGCAGGTATGACTTGAATTAAGATTTATAATGCAATTCTAGCATCCATTTTAAAGAGTCTTGCTTTAGCCAGATTAGTTGTTTCAGTTTTTTTTTTTTTTTTTTTGTTTCTGGAAGAATATGTTTACATGAATTTGGAGCAGGTATGACTTGAATTAAGATTTATAATGCAATTCTAGCATCCATTTTAAAGAGTCATGCTTTAGCCAGAATATGTATGATGCTTAGTCTGTCTTCCTACTCATATCTTTTGGTTTTCCACAACTTCATATTCATCAAACTTTTGACACAAGCTTAAAGGATATATTTTTCACGTGAAAGGTGGTAATTGCATACCTTAGTTGTGTCTGGTGTCTACTATGTTACTAAAAGCTTGAGAAAAAAAAAAGGATTGAAGGTTTTCCCATGACACCTATAGGTTTTCTTGTATCGAATGTTGGGCTGCTGGATGATCTCACAGAGCAGTTATATGCCTCTTTTGGGTATGAGGGTCATGCTAACATACAACTAATTTCTTGCCTGGTGATAGAGTTGTTTAACCGTAACAAACTTAGCCTCTTTCATCATCCAGAAAAGCTGTTTAAATGCAAATTTTCTGAGAAATCTTTTAGTCTGAAGTCTTGTGTTTTAGCAGGAGAAAGGCCTCACGTGTTTCATTTTCTACTTAAGCTAGGAGGGAGGTTACTTAAGTTAGGACGAAGGTTTTGATATTCTTGTTTCTATTTTTCATTTCTACCTTGAACAAACATATTAATTTAGATTTCATGATCAAGGAACTGTAGAATTAATATGAAATATGTTTCCTCTGTGGAAATCAAGAAGATCTTTTCATTGTATTCTGTAAAATATTATGGTCCTCAACGGTTTTTCTATGGCAGCTATGAGATCTCTTAACATATAAATCATTTGACAGTGTGACAGATGAAATAGGCATGGATTGTGAAATGGTTGGTGTTGGTCTAGGAAATAAAAGTGCCCTTGGACGAGTTACACTGGTAATCCTTCAATCCTTATATTTCATCTCATACCCTTCTTTCATCTTGTACTTTGAAAGGTTTGATCTCTAAGGTGGCAATTTCGAAGACAAGCTTGCATCTGTTATTTCCTTAGCTAATATTCCATTTTGTTATATTCATATACTTGGTACATTAACCTGTTAGGAATACTGATTGCTGATGGTACAGTTCTATTGCAGATAAATAAATGGGGGAACGTTATATATGATGAGTTTGTTCGCCCAGTAGAACGCGTTGTTGATTTCCGAACTCAAATAAGTGGCATTCGTTCCTGGGACTTGCGAAAAGGTTTGTGTTTATCTATCTTTCTGTTGCTGTTGTGTACTCTGAATGTAGGGTATCTGCTTTACTGATGTGTTTATGAATCTTTTATAAAAATGTTGAACCAGGCTGTACTATGTTCTTGTGATTAATTCTCAACTGGTTATTGACTGTTCGTACATACTGACATCTGCTGGTCAATCAGGAAGACTGCTTTATTTGGAAACTCATTTTCTGATATTGTATGTGACTACAGGCAGACTAAGTACTAATACAACTTGACATTATTTTCTTCTTCGGGTCACCTATTTTGTTTTATGTTTTTTACTCATCAGTTTTTTTTTAAAGTCATTTTTTTTCTCACTTGTTCTACTAAAAGTCTTAAATTATCTTCTTCCTCTTTTGTTCCAACCTTTATTTGTCCACTGTCTTCTTCTTACCTCACACCGCTTAAGTTTGTCACCCTAGTATTCTCAGTTTCTCACCATTGTTAGACTCCATTTATAACTCCTTTTAAAATTCTTATAATACTCAATTATCACTGTCATGGTTTTTGTACTTTGTTTAGTTTTTGGTACTTGTCCAATTGGGGTCTCTAATTAGTCACTGCATTTCTTGAGGGGCTGAGTTGATTTTTGATAATAATGTTCATCTTCTTTGCTCTTTCTTCTTCCTTTCCTCTACAGCTCTACCATCATCATTCAAATCCTAATTCCCCTCTCATTATACTTCTTTTTGAAGTTCCCACTGGTACTACATTAACCACTCAGTATAGCTCATATTGCCTTGTAGTAAATATGTACTCTTTCATATATTTTATATCATCTTTCCACTTCATCCACTATTTTCTGGTATATGCTATGGAATCTGCAATGCAGCTAGTAATACAAAATAATACATTGAAATGTCCTGGTTGCTGGTTTAGTTAGGAAAAATTTAGCAACGTGTTATAGTAGTCTTCAGATTATTTACTGACGAACATAAGTTATAACTAGCATTCCACAAACAATATTTGTGGATACTTACAGTGATTGAATGTTTGCTCTTTATTCTCTGCCTCTGCAGCAAAGGATTTTCGAATAGTTCAAAAAAATGTGGCTGAGCTGATTAAAGGACGAATTCTCGTGGGCCATGCATTGCGCAATGATCTGAAGGTATCTTGCATTTAAAATCGGTTGTGTGATGTATAGATGTGAATATCTAATTTAACAATTTGACTGAAACAGGCATTACTTCTGAGTCATCCCAAGGAGGACATGAGGGACACATCAGTGTATCAACCCTTTAGGAGGTACTTTTTTTTCTCTTACTAATTATTCAACAAGTTAAAGTTTACCGACACTCCTCTACATGTGCTGAAGATATTTTTGTTTGATAAAGCAGGGAGGAAGGATCTGTAAGGGCGCTACGGCATCTTGCAGCTGAGTTTCTGGGTGTTGAAATCCAAAATGGGGAGCACTGTCCTGTTAGTATTCTGATTCTTTGATGGTTACTTTTGATAGTAATTGTTTCGACGTTATGGTTACTACAAAATAACAGTTGAAAAGTTCACTGTAATACATTATTACATATATACAACATCTGTGACTAAATATTTAGGGGTTAACAGACATTTATACTTCTTGCCGTCAAGCACAGTGATTTCCTTCATTATGAACTCCTGTTTTGGTATCATGTTGGTTGTAGTTTATGGCTTCACTTTCCATATGTTTAAGAGTATTGGATAGATAACCTCCGATGTGATGAAATGGCATTTCATTGAAACTTTAAAATGATATGTAGATACCTCGTTTAACTCCTAATGTTATTACAGGTAGAAGATGCTCGTGCTGCAATGTTGCTTTATCAGAAAAACAGACAAGCATGGGAAAAGAGCGTTAAACTTCAACTTAGTCTTAAAGAGAAGCAGAAGAAACGCGGCAAGGGAAAGAAGAAGCGGAAAGAAGGGGGTGATTTGAAACGGGATCATGCAGAGTAATTATTTGCGGTTGACAGTTCTTTTAACTATTTTGTAAGGTAGTCGAACCTATTAAGCTCAATTCAATCAACAGACAGAACTACACAAAGCTCATGGCTTAGTTATTAAGATTTCAATGGATCAAAATTCTAGTTCTAATGTTTCTCCTCCATGGCGGAAAATTTTGTTTGTTGTAAGCTAGACCAGTCTTCTTCATATGTCGTCTTTTGGAGAAATCTATGTATCAAACAAGATAGTATTGGTGTACCAGTACAATTTTGTCCCTCTAAATGTGCATTTCATCTTGGTATACTAGTTACAAGAAGTTGGATTTACCAAAGATTGGCTATAGAAAAGGAGAAGCAGGTCTGTTTTTCTCTGTTTTTTTTTTCTTCCCAAAATCCTATAACATTAGATGCTGCAATTTACAAACGAAAACCATTAACAGAGAAACACGACTAGAAAGGGCAAATACGAATCATTTTTCCCTTGGCTCCTGAAAAAATGATGCCATATCGAACCATTCATTCAAGCACAGAACCATTTTACTAATTAATTTGATCACACTCACAATTTCAGGGGATTAATTTCTTTAAATGTGTGTCTGTAAACTGTAATAATTTCCGATTTCTATTCAAATTATTTCCTTTCAAATAATAATATTTTCAATCTCTGTAATATCTCTAGACAAAGGCCCTCGTAGAAATTAATATTTATATTAGGCCCCAGAAAACCCAAAATTCTACTGGAGGGGTCCAACGGCCAGTCATACACCTATAAATAGACAAGCCCTCTCTGCCCAAGCACAGCTCCATAATCTTTCCCCAAAAACCCAAATCAGAAGCGCGCGTTTGTCTCACTAAGGTACGCCTTTTCTTTTCTCCTTCCCCAAAACCCCGTTTTAGGGTTCCGTAGTCTTTAGGGTTTCTCTCCTTCTACCTCTTAACCCTGGCTTTCTTGATTTCCCTTTTTCAAACTGCAATTTTCGTTTTCTTCCACTGTTTCAATTTTTAGGGTTCCTCATGTGTTCTTTGTTTGTTCTAGATTTGATGAAATTCGGAAACTTCAGTAGCCAGGTTTCAATGTGAAAGTTGCTTAATTGATCAATTAATAAACTGAAAATTACTCTTTTATGGTTTCCGTAATCATAGACAAGTATTAATATGAGCCTGAATAGCATTTATTTGGCTGAATTGCGGCGCATAAGATTCGACTGGGTGTCTAGATATCATTTAATTTCAAAATAAATTAAATTCTGCGTTTGTTTGTACACACTGGAAAGTAATTTTGCATTTGTGAATATTCTTTATGAGAATTGTAGACATGAAAGTATCTGTGATCTATGTATGGCATAAGAAGTGCTGGTTTAGTTAGCTGCTCAATACATGAACTAATGGGTTGAAAATTGATAATTGGGCAGAATTTGTTGAAAAATGGGCAAGCGAAAGGCGAAGGCGAAGCCTGCGCCTAAGAAGCGAATGGATAAGCTGGATACTGTTTTCACTTGCCCCTTTTGCAACCATGGTGACAGCGTCGAGTGCCGCATGTAAGTTTTCGTTATGTCCTACTGTGTATTTTTTTTTTATCATTTTTAGGAAAGCATTGGGTCCTTTATGTTGTGGGGGTGTTACTGAAGAATTTATGTTTCGTCAAATGCGTCATGGTATTTTGGCCTATGTTGTTGAGAATCTTATGATACTACATGTTCAGCTCCACTTTTTAGTTTCATAATCAACAGGGTTGATGCTACTAAGTAGAATCAGGATGGGTTTAGTTTACGTGCACTTACGCCCATCACTCATTTTGTTTTGAATTTGGTTGCAGTGACATGAAGAACTTGATTGGTGAGGCTATATGTAACATTTGTCAAGAGAGTTTCAGCACAACCATCACAGGTATGTTAGATATATTGTTTTGGAGTGCTTGGTTTGATCTAATGCACGGAATTTCTGAGATTATGCTGTTACTCAATGGTTTGTGAATCAGTGTTGGATGGTACAGTGTGGGATCCATGCATAGATAGATATGTGTGTTTATTCACTTTCTTTATTTTATCAAGGAAATAACAAGCTTAGATATGCTTAGTAAAAGACCACAACTGACAACTCCAAGCACTTATGAAATAGAGTAATTGAAAATAAACACTTTCGGACATAGGGATGGTTAACTGAATTAATTTCAAACATGAAAAGATCTCCTGAAACCTTTAGAAACAATCACAAGTTGTGGAGCAATGGTAAGTGGCCTGAAAAGGGTGTATGTATGTGCAGAGCCCGCTTCAATCAATCCACGCATGATCTTAGGGAATTTGTGGAAAAACAAATTAGACTTTTGAAATGGTTACACTTTTTCAATTGAAAAACTGGTCTAAAGCTCCCGTATTGTAGCATGACGCAGTACTCTAATTTTTTATTGATTCTCTTGTTTTGCTACTTCTATGCGTTCTCTCTTGTAGTGTTAGCCACTTCAATATTTGTAGACACTTGATAACCTCTGATTGTTTATTGTTTCCTTTTGCAGCTTTGACTGAAGCCATAGACATGTAAGTAAAAATTTACCTGAAGTGATTGTGGTGGCAAGATAATTGTTTTTGATTAGTTCCTCTCTTTCTGACAATTCATTATATGATTGCAGATATAGTGAATGGATAGACGAATGCGAGCGCGTCAACACTGTTGATGCTGTTGATGATGATGGTGCTTAAGAAGCTGATGGCAAGTTCATTCAGTGTTGTTGTAAGGGGAAGGCGAGGGCTGGCAAGTTCTGTCCTTGAGTCAATAAAGAGCAACTGGCCAGACCTTCATGTGGTGGTTGTAAAATGTAAACGCTGTAGTTTCAAAACCTACATTTGTAGCCATATATAATCACCATGTTGTATTATTTATCTGGTTTGTATATGTATGTGTAATCTAGTCTGAATTTTATGATCTTGCCTAATTAGTAAAATAAACGCACGACTAAGACATTGTGGTGATGTGATGAGTTGGTTATGGTATGTCACTCAATCAGGTTGTATTGCGAATTTCCCAACTTTTACCAAAATCAATTAAGGTCGGTCTGAGGATCTGAATCATAAACCCATAATGCTCAAATTGAGTCAGTTGAGTGTTTAAAACAAGATGAACATGGCATATGAAACCATACTAGGAGGAAAATGGTGTAAACATGGCCACTTCTTTGGCCCTTTGTCTCCTTTATTAGAACAGATGTGTTTAACCTTGTTAATAAGGCTCCGCAGCCTATCGACTCTGTTTAACGTCAAAGAGATTGGTAGCAACCTGCTTTGGACTATCAAACTGAGTTTTTTTTTTTTTTTTTTCCGATTACTATCAAACTGAACTTTGATGGACAGGTAATAAGAATGGGGTTATTGACCAGGAGCTTCCAAGGGCAATGGAAGCTCTGGCATTGCTGCAGAATATTATGTTGGCTTTGCTAAACTGGAAGTGGGTGGTTGATGCTTTAACAGTTCTGAATACTATTACTGACGGTGAATATTCGAGCTGCGAAGGTCATATTTTAGATGTACTGAAAGTTCAAGTGTATAGTTTGTGGTTGGCGATGGTTGAAGCGTCAAGCAACGAGGTAAAAGAAAGCTTGACGTCAAGTGGACATTTTCTTTGTTTGGAGTTGGGGTCAAGTTGGCTCCATTAGTGTGTCAATATGGCTTTGAGAGTGAAGTCGGTGTGCGCAGAGTTTCCTCCCGACTCTTTGTTGGGATTGTAGGTTACCCTTGTACCCAAACTCATTTGTATTCTTCGTCTATTAATGAAGTTTTCTAAAACAAAAATGCGATAACGCAATGCGTCATATTGTTTACTTCAGAAACTGATGAGTAAATATTCATCGCCTCGACAGTCTGAGACACTGAAGCTACGAGGCCAGAGATACTCCAAGGAGAGAGCTCAGAGAAAAATATGAGAACGATACTCGCCCAGTTGTTTGACACTTTTTATATCCCTGAGAAATTTCAGAACATAAACATCCTGCATAATTGTCCTTTCAGAAATCTTTTCTCCTTTTCATGTGAGCATGACGTGAACGGCAAAGAAAGATTAAATTTTTGAAAAAGGAAATAGAAGATTTGAAGTCTTGAACTTAACAGTTTCAGTTTAACAGGTAAAATTGAAAACTCCAACACTTTCTTTGACTAGTCATATTCCGAATTAGTATACAGGGGAGAGCTCATACTCAATTCATACACTGATGAAAACCCAGTGTTGTGAAGAGGTCGAACCCAGCATACTAATCATCCTACACAATTAGAGGACACTAACAACATAGTACAACCAAAATGACAAATTTGTCAAAGCAGCCCCACTAATTCCCTCCTGGCATGTTCCCAACAGAACCACCATGAGAGATGACCGTAGCAGTGCAGCTTGTGAGTACAGGAGCACTACCACTGGCGACTCCACCACTACCTGGAGGACCACTACTATTTCCTGCACTCATAGCAATGCTCATCTCGGGTTTTCTAAGTTCAGGAGTTGAAGATTGGGCAGCAACAGAAGCATTAACATGAAAAACTGGATTGTTCTGCTTTTGTATCATTTCAGCAGAAGTAGAAGGCACCTTAAAATGATCCATACTTTTCTGCTCCACCGCTGTTGTATTGTTTTCAGCATGAAGCTGATGCAACCGGTAATCCGTTTCAGGCCGACGACAAACCTTCCTCAGTGGAACAATTTCCTGACATCATGAACATAAGAAACACCAAAGTCGGAGAAAATCATTACGTAATTTTAAACAGTTATGTGGACAAAAGTATTTAAGGTCAACTGTCCCCTTCATTGCATGCAATATGAAAAAAGACAAGTGCAGAATTCCCAATCTTAGAAATGTATGGTAACCAAGAAATGCACCTTCACAAGTTTTAGAGATGAGCTAATGTTCTGTTAGATAAAGATGTCAAAAGGACATGATATCCTTTCTCATGAGACTTTTCAGGGAGATCATTACTTTAGCATGCGGCATCATATTCACATAGTACTTGGATTTATTTCTATAGCACTCTTAAGATGAGTGATTTCAAAACACCTCATGCAGAATTATGTTCCAGTAAGAGATCAACTTAGAAGGGAGACATCGGAAACTGCAAAAAATAGTTTTTATACCTCGGACTGATCGTGAACATAGCGCACTAAAAACCTACAACGACAACCTCTTACATCATGTCTTCGTCTTTGAGCATCGAGGACATTGGCATCAAAATACAAAGCCTGCTCTTTACCTTCCTGAAAAAAAAAAAAAAAACATTCAATTTCGAAAACAGGTTAGGATGAGCGGCTTTACTACTTTATATACTGTATACAAAATTGTTCTTTCAAGAACATGGGGAAAAAAAATGAATCCCACCTGAAAACAGAGTATGAGGTCTCCAGGGAGAACTGCAACACACTCTGATGATTCACATGGAAGAGAGCGCTGCCTCACGTGCTTTCGGACATTAACCCACTCATCCTCCTCTGGTCCGAATCCAGCAAAACGCACCAGCACGTCCTGGAATATCCAACAAGATCATTTAGAATTACAACCTCTAACTTTGTCCTTCAGTACAACAAATATTTTAGTTGGGCTACTAGGGATTTAAGCTGTAGCTCAATTGCGTAAAAGCAGAACTTTGAGGCTTAAATTATAGTCAAGGCACCATTCAACGAAATAATAACAAAGCCTAGAATCAATCTTGGGTAACAACTCAGTGCCATATATGCAGAGAAACTAAATTAGAAAATTACCGGATCACCACTCTCCAAAGATCTATGAGACAAAAAGTTTGCAACATCATACCTGACAAAATAATAATAATTCACCTATGAGTATTTATAGCATGAGAATGAATACCAACAAAAAATCTACAGGAAAACAATAATTAACTACCAACAAAAATTCTGTTGAGAAACATCGGCAACTTATGCAACATGACTTTAAAAAAACTACTAACCATGCAGCATCCCTTCCGGATTTAGCTTCAAACTCCAAGATAGGATTTTCAGAAGGACCCCTTGCTGAGCTTGGAACTGGATATAAATAAAATTATTCAAAAATCCAATCATCATGAAAAGATACTTCATTCAATTTCTTCATAAATAATCTTTCTTGATGACTGTTAAAAACTATGCACATGCGTGAACAATCTATAAATTAATTAACTAGTTTAATGTGTACAAATATCTCAGTCGCTCATGTCATATGTAATATTAAATTTGGCATGAACTTTCTCTGAGTTGAATCATGTAATATAGAGAAATCACGTGCCATAATGCTTTCCATCCGAAACAGATGTAACACATGCGTCTCCACAAATACAATTACTACAAAAAAACATCCCAAAAACTCCAGTGAATTGATATCAATATTCTGCCTTTTTGGATTATTTTGGTCTGAAGTTCTTTTATGGCTTGTAAACTACAATGTGCATTCATTCAGCACTAACCTTCAGCCATGGTTACCAATATGCAGCAGACGAATAAAAGAATATATTAATAGTAAATCAAGTTGTGTGGAGTACTGAGACAACCTGGACAACGGATCGCATCCCCAGATGCTCTACTTTTTATTCTTCAGTGGGTTTGAAAAGATGAATTAATAGTTACTGGAAGTTAATTAAAACTTCATTTTCCCAGAATTGGGGGAGTCAATTATCACATGATGTGGGCCATCTCAAATGTCATGTCTAACAATTTGTGGAAAGGAACACCATTATCTAAGAAAAAAGTCAAATGTAAGGCTGGTATACATTCATGATCCATGCATTGTTTAGATGGAAAGAAAATACAGCAGATTACCGTTTGTTTTTTCTTTCATAGAAGGAAATACATACCAATCATATGGGGGAAGACTTTTATTACCAACTATCGACGAATTGGGCAAAAAAAATTCTAAATTGAAAATCTCAATCTGTCTTCATGCATATATAGATTTCCTATTAATGCATATGAAGTCTTATGTGATAGCCATAAAAATTAAAAGTGTATTACTTAGAACCCTTTTTTCTCCTCCATGACAAGTGCCGTTCATAGTCATGCATGCATGTAAATGCAAACAAAAGGCCTGTTTTGAAATTCATTGACACACGTAAGAACATTCAGCAGTATGTACCAGTCAAATTTAAAGTACTACAAGAAATTACACACAAACCCACTACAGTGGTATTTGGCTACATTTTAACCATAGCTAGATCATTCAACTTAAATACTATGCAGTCTAAGACCTGCAGTGCACCGGGAAAGGTTAGTCAATTGGCGATTGTGAAAACAAATTCATGTAGACAAGTCCAAGATAGGTTACCAAACACAAGTTAAAACAAGATGGTGAAATAAGTGAGCCCAAACAATTGAAAATTAGACAGAAAGGAAGGGTAAAATAAAAATAGAGCAGGTTCCATCTACCTGAAGGAGCATGTATAGAAGAAGCTATAGGTTGGGGGCCTTGAGGAATAGTTCTCACTGGAGTTGATTCCACTCGAGGCATAGGTGAAACATTTAACTTCCCAAGAACCTTACTTGATTTTGCTCTAATAGCATATCGCCTATTTTGAAACCAATTCCAAACCTATAAAAAGATAATACACACAGACTCAAATGAGTTTTCAAACCAATTCTAAGCCTAATGATGACCATAATCCAGAAATAGAACTAATAATTATCCCTACGGACAATAGAGAAATGTAATTATCATACTTGCTTCATTTGCACTTGAAATTTGCCTTTTCGCTCTGCTGTTTCACTGGACCACAGACAAGTATCTCAGTAATCTAATGCATACAAACAGAATTTTGTTCAAATTCAAAAAATTTAAGAACTTGGGCGAACCTGAACTTCTGTGCAAGGTCCATTAGAAGTTCACGTGTTGGCATTGTATTATTGTGTTGATGCAAAATAGCTTCCATCTCAGCAACCTAACAAATGTGGCAAGTTGTACATGGTTCATAACAGATCTTAAAAGTTGGACATGTACAAGTTGACGTCATCATACAAAATATATTCAAAACGTATAGATACATGTATATATCAGAGGTACTAAGTTTAAAGGTATAGTTTTTTCAAAGGCACTGGCAATATGCTATTGTGAGTGCAATATTACGAGCTGCAGAACGTTACATAAGGAATCATTCATGCAAGGAAGATCGTATGCAAAACATTGAAAAGGATCTAATTTAATGCAATTGAAATAAAAATAAGCTGGGAGAATAACTGACAACTAATTATGGTCTTACAACGAAACTAGAAACGACAAAGGGAACAACTTCATGATCCTACCATGCAGATACCGTTAACAAATAACAACGGTTACGAGAATTAACGAAGTAATCCAAAATTTAGATTACGACAAACAGAAAGCATGCATATATATTTCGTAAAAATAACTACATAAAAGGACAGCTAGGTCATGTTTACGCAATGAAAGAGATCAAAAATCACAAAAAGTTTCATGTTAAATACGTTCTTTAAATGTTAAAACCCTGAACCCTACAACACGATCACTAACCAAGCCATGCTATTGGTTATCATTACTTGGTTTCAGTTTAAGCAACAATAAAGATGCCCAAAGAGGCATGGTCTTGGAAATTCCCAATTCCATTATCAAGAGTTTTGGAAAATATCTAACAAGCATCCCTGTAAATGGGAACAGACATGAAATGTATCCATTAACAGATCAACCACACAAAACCACCAATACCATTCAGATTCAAAGCTAAAGCACCAGTAAGCTCTACGAAGCAAACCAAAAAGATTTTGATCACAAAAATTCAATGCAATTCCAAACCCAAGTACAGAAATCATATCAGGTAAAATCTCAAGCACACACACAAAACCCAAAATTGAACCCAAAAAACCCACAATCCAACTCCCACCATCTTAAATTCCCAACAAAACCCACAACCCACTACTCAAAGATCAAAGCTTTAAAACAACCATGTTCCCAAAACACAACCCCAGTTCACAATTCAGCATGCAAACTCTTAGTCATTCACCAATTCCAACTCAAAAACCAAAACAAAAGGCAAAAATTACAGGAAGCAAAAATCCACCTCAGCCTGATTGAAGCGGAATGAAGGGCCTCCGTTACTTGGAGGCCTACCCATGACAGCTCCCTCTCTCTGCTCTCTGCTCTGAGCGATTAGAACGAGGGAGATGAGCGAGGAGAAGAAGAGGGGGAGTGGTTTTGGGTTTGGGAGGAAAGAAACGTTTTTGTGGTGAAAGGGACGTGAGTGAGGACAAAAAGGGACAATTTGAATCAGAAATCTAGAACAAAATAGGACAAATTATCATAATTATGGATTTACAGGGTGAGGAGAAGGATAGAGATTTCTCTAATTCCTAATCTGGACCGAAAAGGGTTTTTGATTTTTGGGGGGCGAGCCTCGATAAACTTTTGAAACTAATTTTGTCGTCTAACCTCGGAAAAACTGATACGAGTCACGTCATCCATCACACCCCCTATATATTTATCCGTTATTCAGAAAAATAAAAAACAAAAATTGAATAATGTAAAAATAACTTCTTCCTTTTTTGTAAACGTAACTTTAGAGGACAGTCTTGTAAATTTAATTTTACGTACATATCACGAAATGTTTGGAATATGTGAATAAGAAGAAGGACAAGGTTATTTTTTGTGATAAGATCTGTGTTAACATATCTCACACAACGTTGTGTTGATTGTTGAAGGAAAATTTAAGTGATTAATTAATTTGAGAAAATCGTTACAACATAATTGTTAAGATTGTACGGTTATTTGTATGAAATATTTTTTTATTAATTATGACTTTATAATTTTGTTCAAAGTTTGTACTTATTATGAATGAAGAGGTCATGAGACCTTTGAAAAAAATCATTCCTCTAGGTCGTGTAATGTAAAGAACAAACATTATAAAATATGTGATATGTTGTAGGAATATAACTTGCACATGCTTGATTATGAACCTCAGACAATTGGGAGTGATTCAAAGGTCAAGGGTTTTGAAATAATGGTGGTACATCTTGATAGTGAAGAGGTATGTGTCAAGATAGAATGTTCGAAAAATTGAAATGTTTTGAAGTATGAAGGGACCAATTTTTAGACGTGGTGGACCGATTCAAGGCGTTGAAAGCGATAATGAATGGAGTTCAATATGTAGCACAAAGTGCTACAATCCTCTCAATCAATAAGAGCACTATAAGATGATGATGAGAAGCCTTGTTAATTTCATCATACAACATAACTAACAAGCAACTCTCAAAACATAAACTAGTCATGTCAAAAGCAACCCAAAACCAAAATAAAGAAAAGAAATGTAAGCACTTAGTTTCGACCGGCCGCAAAATCATCCACCAACATTGATAATACATGTTTGAGGAGTTACACTTACATCTCAAGCGAATGCGATAGACAATCATTCTATCTTTTCTATAATTTACACACATATCAAGTGCAATTCTACTAAACAAATTAGCTATTTAGTGTTACTTGTCAATCCAATGATCCAAAATTTCTAACAGACTAAACAAAAAATAAGATAAATTTCCAAAAAGAAAAAGAAAGAACACACTAACGAACTAATTAACAAACCGCCTCTTCTGTTATGCGGACCGAAACGCAGACACGTCTCTCTGCTTTTCTCCTCTCTCACTCTCACTCTCCCCTCAATTCCTCTTCCTTCCCTATAAAACCCTAACCTCTCTCTCTGATGATCTGAGTCTGATCACACAGTGATGATGCGGATGTTGAGGTCACACAGCAGCAGCTTCAGAGCCTCAATCTTCGAGTCCAATCACTCAAAGGTTGGGCTCCGCCACATCGTCACCGCCTGCAGAGCCGTGGTGCTGCCGCGCTTCGGCGGACCTGAAGTTCTGGAGCTCCGCCCAATCGTCGACGTTCCTGATCTCAAGCCCAATGAGGTCCTCGTTCGCACTCGCGCCGTCTCGATCAATCCTCTTGATACCAGAGTCAGTCTCGTCTCTTTCGATATTGATTCTCTTCGTTTCGTTTTATAAGCTCTGTTTTGGCTGCTTTTGAATGATTTAGGTGTACTCTTCATTTCCAGTAGACTAATTCGAGGCCTCAATTTTCATGTGTTGTGGAAATCTGTTTTGGTTTTGTTTCGTTTGTGCATATTCAGCTGCATTTGATTTGTGTGTTAGTTTTCGTACTTGTTAGCTGCATTTGCGCATTGTAGTTTCGATTCTGAGTCTGTTTGGGACTCTCGGCTATGGTTTTTGTTATTTCTCAGCTTTCAGTTTACTCTTCGAGCTTGAAATTTGAGCACAGGAGGTTTGATTTGTCTGAACTCTGATATTTCTCTTGGTTATAGATGTCTAGGTGTTCTCCATTCTGCTTCTAACCCTATAGATCATTACCGTGTTTAGTTGTCAATTTTTGTTTTTTAAGAAAGATCTTTATATATTGAAAAGCTAGCTGATTCTTCTACAGTTGTTCTTTTTAAACTGTGAGAAACCGCCCTAGATAACTACATGAGCCAGAATGCCTTTCTTCTCCTACATGAGCTATTTGGTGTGATATATATATATATATATATATATATATATATATATATATATATATATATATATATATATATATATATATATAGAGGCCGGATGTGGAGCGGACGTCCGCACTGTCCTTAAAGTGCGGACGTCCCTCCGTTCGCCACCGTACGGTGACGGCGAGGGCGCGCCTCGACCCCAGCGGACTCCAGCAGCGTCCCCGACCTCTTTCCATCCCCGGCGAGTCCGGCGAATTCCAGTTTTCCGGCGAGATCACCCAAAACTTCAAACAAGATCGATCTGGCAGGAAAACTGGAATTCGCCGGACTCGCCGGGGATGGAAAGAGGTCGGGGACGCCGCTGGAGTCGGCTGGGGTGGAGGCGCGCTCTCGCCGGCGCCGTACGGTGGCGAACGGAGGGACGTCCGCACTTTAAGGACCGTGCGGACGTCCGCTCCACATCCTTTTCGTATATATATATATATATATCACCTATATATATATATATGTCGTAGGGATGATTTTGCGGCTCCGAAGGTGCATGTTATAAGATTATAAATTTATTGAATGTTCTGGGTTGAATTATTTTCAGATGCGGTCTGGCTATGGTCGTTCAATATTTGGACCTCTTCTACCTCTTATTTTGGGACGTGATATCAGTGGTGAAGTTGCAGCTGTGGGGGCTTCAGTTAAGGGACTTACTGTAGGACAAGAAGTTTTTGGTGCATTGCATCCGACTGCTGTCAGGGGTACTTATACTGATTATGCAATTCTCTCAGAAGATGAACTTGCCCCAAAACCAGCGTCAATCACACATGTGGTAAATATTCTTGTATTTCTAGGCTGCTAGCTAATAAAGGACTTGTAAAATGTTTTGGCTTTCTATCAATTTGGTTGGCTGCATATCTTCCATAACTCTCCATCCCCATGGTATTGTAAAACTTGAGCTATTCAATAGAGCGACTCATTTGTTCTAGAAGGTAGAAGGTTTATCAACTCAACATGTTTGGATGTGTGGTGACTTGTGCTTAGCTTGTTCTTGAAGGTTCCCTTCCTCAACTTAGAGAAATGATGAAAGAAGCATTGAAGTTTTGGCTCTGTAAAGATATTAGAACACAGTTTGTTGCTCATAGAATAGGTTAGGAGATGGACCCTATCTGGCATTCATTGCTACAAATGTTAAACAGAGCATACTAAGTTGCTTTTGAAAATGGGTAAATAGCAGTAAGAAAATTTAAGAAAATCTATATAAAATATATACGATTAATGAAGGGTAAGGCATAGGGTAGACATAACCAAAATTTAAATGTTTGCATTCTTGAAACAAATATGGTCTGCATATTCAATAATTAGTTGAATAAAAAAAGTTTGCATATGGCATTTGATGATATAGTATTCACCATGAGTAAACTAGTGCAATCAATTCCCTCATGATTCCAATTTACATTAGAAATTGATCATTACGAGTGGTTAAATTTATCAGGGTATACTATTTGCATTCTGTTTATATGGGTTCTGGCTACAGAACTTGCTTTTATTTAATTTTATCTTTTACCAGGAAGCAAGTGCCATTCCTTTTGCCGCGTTGACTGCTTGGCGTGCTCTGCAAGGTACTGCAAGGATATCTGAGGGGTATGTTTTTATATATCAAGATGGAGTTAATTGTTCCAGTTTTGGGTCAAAAGGTTTTTTGAGTTCATTTTCCATCACTTTTGTTATGTGCTTCTTCTTCTTTTTTCAATTAAAGGTTTTTTTTTTTTTTTTTTTTTTTTTTTTCGATCAAGAAGGAAAAGTATTGACTGAATTTTCACATGGGTTTTTGTGCCGCATGTTTTTCTTCATTTTACCCTGCTTGTACTGATCAGTTAAGCGAACAATGTCTTTGTCTAGCCATTTCTCCCTGAAATGATATATGTTTATAGACTCATTGGGCCTGAATAAAATTTTACTCCTGGATGTTTATCTGTGACCTTTTTTTTTTTTTTGGAAGATGTCCCTCGAGCTATTTCTGAATATTATGTTTGATTCTGGTTGGTTGTATCATTGATAGCTGTGATGGTTGAGGGTTGTAAAGAATATCTCATAAGGAAAGGTGATAAAGAGTATGATAACTATCTCGGTGGACTGCTTGTTTACTTTATTCACCAATAAATTGTCTCCTTTCTTTTTTGAAGATAAATAAGTATTATTGACTCTAACAGATACCTTATCGCTTCATCTATTTCGTTTAAAATGCATCTTATCTACAGGCAAAGACTGTTAGTAGTGGGCGGTGGAGGAGCTGTAGGCTTTGCTGCAATCCAGCTTGCAGTAGCTGCAAGGTGCCATGTTACTACGACATGTGGACGCCAAAGTATAGATCGAGTATTGGCAGCTGGTGCTGAGCAGGCTGTTGACTATACGACTGAGGTGATGATGTAATCAGCTATTACTTGTTCCATTTATTTGACCTACTGATACTTACTGTGGAGTACAATACTACTGTGGTAATACCCGAGAATAATTTATAGCGGAAAGTTCTTACAGGACATGGCATTGACAATAAAGGGCAAGTTTGATGCTGTTTTGGATACCATTGGTGGGCCAGAGACGGAAAGAATAAGCATAAGTCTTTTAAAGAAAGGCGGACACTATATGACACTTCAGGTGGGACATAGATAAATTAATTCTCTCGAATGTCCTGTGATATTTACTTTCAGAATGCTGCAAAATATGCTCATGGGGATATCTACTATCATCATCGATTTGTTGCAGGGCGAGGCAGCATCTTTGACTGATAGATATGGAATAGCAATTGGGCTTCCAGTAGCTACTTCTGTCTTACTGAAGAAACAGATCCAGTACCGGTATTCTCATGGAATAGGTAAAACTAACATATTTGTAAATGGTTGGGCATAGTTTAAGCGTGTTATCGTTAAATACAATAAACATGGCTTTGCAGTTTGAACTTCATTACCCATCTTTTCTTGATTTAGTTTGCTTAGTGAACTTTTTGTTCACTCTGCAGACGTGAGGAAGGAAAAGGCAATTATTTAGAGGAGTTCAAGGAAGAATACACACACACACACACACAAAAATAGATTGAGTTGCTGACTGTTGTCATTAGTTTATGTTTTGTTGTGTTATTTGATACAATGAGCATGTCTAATTCTAATAGATATACTTATCGGACTTGTTTTGTTCCTTTATACTTATCCCATAGAGACATAATGCTTGCTTTGTCATACTACACGTTTCAGGTGCAGAAGGTTTATAGGTGGATAGTGTTTAGGTTAACTGATTTATATTAGTGTCTAACAAGAACAAAAGTAGATATATGCAACCTGGCATGCTCTATTTTAAACAGGTTGTATTTTTTCTTTTCCTATTGATGGTGTAGAGTACTGGTGGACTTTCATGAGAGCTGACTCGGAAGGGTTACATGAGATACGAAAGCTATCTGAAGCTGGAAAGCTAAACATACCTGTGGAGAAAACATTTCCTATCTCTCAAGTGAGAGAGGCTCACGAGGCAAAGGAGAAGAAGCAGATTCATGGTAAAGTAGTACTCGAACTTGACTGAAGAAAATAGCCTTAGCCTACACCGTTTATCCTAGTTCTCGCACATTCATCACTCCATTTTGCCCATGGCATCTATGTTGGTTGTTGCATTTGGTTGAAGAGAGAGGTGACTGCATTAGGCCTTCTCAGTGCAATAATAACTAGCAGTTGTACAGGGGTTAAGGTTTTTTTTTTTTTTTTTTTTTTCCCAGTTTGCAGTCTGTAAATGTTTTAGAAGTTTCAGTTAATCCAGTTAGATCCCAAGCCTAAAATATCATCCATTATCATGGAATGGTAGTCTGAGACTGCAACTGAATGTCTAAATAGGTAGTTTTCAACTGGATGTTGGTCTGCCCTACTTATTTGAAGTGAAACCTTCAACTGGTTTCCATTTTTGACGACATAGTTTTTGGAGGCAGGAAAAAATAAAATATGCTTCATTTGTAATTCATAGGCAGAAATAAATGCTATCAAAGACATCTTCTTGCCCAGAACCATTTGGTCTAAGGGCATAGTCTCTCCTTAATAAGTGGGAGGTTATGAGTTTGACGGAGTTGTAATATTTGAGTTGTTTAACTGATAAAAAAAAACTATCTTCTTTAGATTCATTTCGTGTTCAGTATATAAAAGTTAATACGTGGGAAGATTTTGTTGAGCTCTTTTCATGTTTGAGGGGAATGCGGGTGGAATGTCTATATGAGGGAAGTTGATCTGGAACTAATTCGTGGGAGAGATGGGAATTGCTGGGTGGAGGGATTAAGGTCATACAACGTATATATAAAATCTTTTTAAAAAAAAAAAAAACATATATAGAAGTTAGCATGCATGCAACCCCAAATAACTAACTAAATTTAAAATGCCTTAAATATTACTACTAGCTAGCTAATCCACCGCGCTATCTATTCATGATCATTCCTTTCTTCCAATTACCCTTTTAAGCAACAATGCCTTCATGCCTTTTTAATACATTTGTGGCTAGAGCCATTCTCAAATATAGGGTTCAAACTTCAAACAACCATTCTTGTGGCAAAACGAAAACTTCAGTGTGTTTAGACTCAGTGTGATTCTAGTGCACTTTTATACTTGGAATCAAATTTCTTATTACAATGGATGCAAATGAGCTTGTCATGAACACCTACGAGGTGTTGAATCCTGTCAACATCTCCAGAATAATTATAGACACAAAACTCACAACTCATTCTAATAACCTCAATTAAGTTTTCAATATAGTAAATGTTCTGTGTTGTTAGTCTGATGCTTTGGTTGTAAAGGAGAAAACAGTTTTATGAATAGTATTCACACCTAACACAATTCATATGGCTAAAATGAATATAGTATGTAAGTAGCATAAACATAAATGATGTGGTTGTGATAGACTACGTGTCCATCCCTTGTTTAATTTTAGTGTTCTCAAAAATTCTGACCAAGTGAATGCATGTTGTTAATGTGCTTAGTCTCTAGATTTTGATGATATTCCTGGCCGCATTGGATTTCAATTTTTTTGTTTTTTGTTTTTGTTTTGTTTTGTTTTGTGATTGCCGATACAAACATACGCCCCCAAGCTAATAAAACGGGAAGGCATGGACCACCGAAAGTAGAAGTTGAATAAAAACAGGAAAACCGAACGGCTTAAAGAGGCTAAATTGTTAGGCCGTTTTTTTTTTTGGATGAAAATGGTTAGGCCTTGTTATCTAGGAGGCTTAGTGGTTGAATATCTGAGTGATCGGGTGGAGTGGAGACGGTGTGTGAATGATTAACAAGGTTCTGATTAATTGGGTCCAAGTTATAGCAAGTCACAATAAAAGAGTAACTCCTAACAGATGAAACTATCCAATTAATTGTGATTATATGAGTGTGGACAATAAATAACATAACGAAAACAAACAAGAAATTAAAGACGTTAAAAAAAGAAAGCATAAGCACTGATAAAGTAATATGAGGTTCACATCCAAAAACAATTGATAATGGGTGGAGATGCTCAAACCTTTATAAGTCCACAAGTAAGGTCTCATATTCCCGATGTGGGATTGATATCTCAACACGCTCCCGCACGTGTGACGAATTTCAAGCCTAACACGTGGACAACATTTGGGGTGACGTGGAGTGCGTGTGGCCATTGGGTTTGGGTTTCACACGTGGACGTGTGCAACCTGCTCTGATATTATGATAAAGTAGTCTGGGGTTCATATCCAAAACCAATTGACAATGGGTAGAGGGGCCCAAACCCTTATAAGCCCACAAGCAATGTCTCATATTCCCGATGTGAGATTGATATCTCAACACTCCCTCGCACATGTGGCGAATTTTCAAGTCTAACACGTGGACAACATTTAGGGTGACGTGGAGTGCGTGTGACCATTGGGCTTCACACGTGGACGTGTGCAACCCGCTCTGATACCATGATAAAGTAGTTTGGGGTTCACATCCAAAACCAATTGGCAATTTAGAACTGTGAAGCCCAATGACCACACGTAATCCCATCCAGTTCCACATAACCCCGCTCTGATCCCCGATTAATCCCTCGATTAACCCGCCTAGGTGCTAGTCACCGGTTGTCTGCCCGACTAGCGCCTAGCGTTTTTTAGAACTGTGTGGAACTGGATGAGTGTAACGCCCCAAACTGCACATCCTCATTTTTGGCACATCACAGTGTCATGAGTCTCAAAAGGAGAAACGCAAGGCAGTTAATGTAAAAAAATATTTAAGAAAAAGATAGCAGAAGCGTAACAATATTTTGAGATGTAAAATCTTTATTTTTCTCAAAGTACTTTAATTCACCAGATGGTTATGAAATGACATACTCAAAATAATATAAACTTCAATGAAAATGTCATAAGGCAAAACTCATAATAGAATTGGATTCTTTCATTCACCTAAAACTTAATCTAAGAAATAACCAATAATTAACGAGCTTCAAGAAATAGATTTTCAAATAATTCGAATAAGAATACCACAAAGCCAACTGATAACAAGTTCTAAACTTCAAGGAATAGAATCACGAGTAATATAACAAGACCAGCAGAATAGAATCTGTAACTCAAGTACAAGAATAAAGGAAAACCAAATTACCGATCATAAATATGCACACCCAACTCCTCACCACTATCCCGTCCCAGTGCACAGTACCTGCAACCAAAACTGTTGTAGGGGTGAGCTTTCGTCCTCGCTGCTCAAGGAACTTTACCTTTAACTAGGTTTAAAAACCAATAAATAATATGGGCTGCCTAGTATGAAAACATGCTTAAACAAATTTATAATGAACGATAAACATTTGAAAAGAATATTTCATTTTCAAATAAATGTGGCGCTATAAATCTATACCTGATGACCGGTCATCCTCTTGACCCATTATCCAACTTACCTTACTATATATGTGTACAACATGTAAGTGTAGCAAGAGTGTCCACTTACGCCATATTGCCTAGAGGAAGTGTCACACCTCAAAGCATGTTAGACACTTCTCAGTCCATACAGCCCATCCGGAGGTTTAGGGTATCAAAGCCCAAGGAAGTTGCTATGCCCCACTCACTCTCAAGCCATCAAAATCTCATAACACCGGTTACCAATTTTATGATAACCAATCATGCAATCTCGTATATACATTTAACATTTTATAAAACAATAAAATCACTAATCAAGGGAGTTCCGGGTCCCCTACCAAGAATCTGTGGCTTTCCTTACGAACTCCGAGAATCTCAAGCCTTCCGCTCCTCGAGTAACTGGAGTCCTGAATTCTGACATATTTATCATTAATAACTTTCCTTTCGACTTAACAAAATAATCGATACTTAATTGTTTGACCACCAAGACTTGACCAACCATGATCCTACTTTACATTAGGTTTGCCCAAAACTACTAAGGGCACCCAATCCTTATTCATCTCATAAATTGATCCAACAATTTAAGATTCAATACTTCCAGACTTTGCTTTCACGTTTACAAACTTCATTTTCCAATTCTTCTCTCATTACAGTAGCTAATGTCTCAAAAGACTTGCTTTATGTTCGACCAACATGACCATTCATAGATACAACCATAATTCATTTCACTTTTGGTGTGCCTAACTTGCTAAGGACACCCCAACACTAATTTTCTTATTATATCCCATGATTCATTCCCTATCTCGATCCCAAATATATCACAGTATGATAAACTTAGCTAGTCCAATACCACCAAGAGAATTACTCTTCTGTTGGTATTTGACCAACAATGCTTATATCATTATATCATGATCCTTCTATCATCAATTTCTTATACAACTCCAGAACATTCTAAATCAAGTTAAGTCATGTTAATCAACTCTCATATAAATAACAAGATAGCAATACTTCTATTTAGCAATTACCTTCTTAGTATTTGTCTAACAACTAAGAAGCATAATCTTCCTCAGTTGCACTTATGCAACGAACAGAGGTATGGTCATCCACTTTGGCATCACCTCACTCGCCAATTCAAAGTTCACAATTGAACCAACTTCACAGCTTCTGCACTTCGAGAACAATTGAATATTAATATATATGGTCTCTTATTCAAATCAGAAACGCAAACTAACCCAAGTGAGGCCAAGATCACCACCATGAACTGTCATGACCCGTCCCGAATTTCACTCTGAAACCCGAAGTAAATCCTGCGGGGTCCACCTTCAAGGAAAATTTACCGAAAATTCGGCATAATCTACCTTGAAAATAGACAACCCTTACCTGAAAACCTCCAAATAGACACTTCTATTATAAATAATTCATCCTCAACTCCTGGAGCCTTCTTGCTCCCCAAGTTCATAACATCTCCCAAAAATACATCAAGCCTTATTCAACTAATAATAATCTCAAATGATCATCAGAGCATCTATAATGAAAGAAAAATAATGAATAAAGAATAAGCGGAAGCAGCCTCTGACTATGCCTCGACTCCATGTACGCTTGACCTCAATTAAACTTAGCCTGCAAACTTGACATTTAAAACCAAAGGGCCCAGTGGAAAGTAATTTAAATGTTAGAGTGAGTGGATAAAATAAATTAAATAATTTAACAAAAACATAATTTAAATATTTTCTCACGTTTCAAGCCCCGCTGGTTAATCAATTATATAACTGAGAAAACAAATTAAGGGGAAGAGATATCACCATGTAAGAAGAGCCTCCAAGGCTCGGGTTGGTGCCTCCCAAGCTATAGTAGCGTCCCACGCTAAGCGCTCGACTCGCCTATGGTGAGGACCGCTGCTAGACCAACCTCCCATTTATTAAAATGAAGACTATGCTGCTAGACCAAATGACTAAATAGAAGACTATAACGCTAGATCAAATGGTACTAGGTTTTTATTAATTTTTCTTGTAATGAAAAAAAATCTGAAGAGGATATATACATCCATTGACGCGTCGCGTAACCGGGGTTAAACTAAGCGTACAATTTATTACCCTGTAAAATCATCGTTAGTATAAAATAAGTAGGGATCGTTCAGTCCGGGGATCAATTAGGGTGATCAATCATGATGCTAAAACAAAACACACACATATATACATATTTACAAGTTGTCACGTTGGGGGTTTTTAGAAAACATTACTATGATCCTAAAGACACGAAAAATAAATCCTAGACTAATATTTACATGTGATCGACAACCATACACATCATAGCATAAGTTAAAAGCAATCAAAAACATGCAATAAGATCATACAAGGGAATCGGCAAAACAATGAACAAATAACCTAACTTTAACTTAATTTCGACCTAACTAGAGCCCGTTGCGGTTCATCTAATCGTTATAAGACTTCTTAGATTATACTTAGAAAACACGTTGCGTCGAATCCTAAGCCTTTACTAATTGATTTTAAGAACACGTTGCGTCGAAAATAAAACCAACAAGTAATTATGCACAAAAGTCTTGATCGAAAACACACACAAGGTATGGCGTCACTCATCCTATTAGCATGCAAATTTCTAGAATTATAACTGCCCTAAAAGCAATGGAACCTAATCGACGTTGCGCCTAACTAAGCCCTAAATGCTTTGGTTGATGACATCTAAACCTACACAACAACTAAGGCCTTAGCCGCATGCAAGTGTTGATGGAGTTGCTCGAATCCTAGAAACTAATCAAGTTATGAGAATGACTACATGAACATGCTTTGCCTAATCTAATGCACAAAATTATCACAAGTTTAAGAGTATGAAAATCCTAAGTATATATTTTGAAAATGGTTTCACAACTTTCATACAACAAAAGAATCAAGCAATCAAACATGCATATTTTATAGACAAAATAATGCAAATCTAAACAAATAAACAGAGATGAAGAATAGAATGTATGGATCATACTTTATAAGTCTTAAAGCTCCAAAGTATGGTGATGGACGGAATTATGAAAGGTGGCCGGCGGTGGTGAAATCTCTCTCTACTTGTCTATAGGATGAACACTCAAAAACTCTCGTATTACAATGACTTACGCTCTGTGTATTGCTTGGTTGTGACAGTTATCTAAGTGCCTAGAGGGTCCTATATATAGTGATTACAATGGCCAGCCAAGCCTTAACCTAAAACCAAGAGGAATTGGTTTTCCTAGTACAACAATATTAGCTTTTCCTAAACCAACTAGACTTTGAACTTCTTGAATCTTCTAGGAACTCCTTTGTTGCGTCTCTTGCCTTCAAATCCTTGTCATAATCGGCCTAGGATAGCAGATGCAAGCTTTATTTCATGGTTGCACATGGAATCCTCTCCAAAACAGGAAATGCATCTTCCAATCCTAGCCGGACTAGGATTGCTTCTTCTCCTCCATTCCGTGCAAAGCTTTGGCCCTAAATGACTTTTCAAATCTTCAATATGCTTAGTAGACCTCTCTTGATGAGTTTTGATGTGACTTTGATGTAGAAACATTGAACTCCAAACCGGAATTGCAAAGTAGCAGAATCCTGTTTTCCGGCAGACTGACCTTTGGTCATTCCTTCAGGCATAACTCTCTCCTCGTTAATCCAATTGGCGTGATTCCAAGTTCTGGGGAAACTAGACTCGTAGAGCTTTCCATCCATATATATCACGCAATTTAATTCCAAGTATTTAATCGTACATAAGCTCTTAAAGTTAGGACACAGTAGCTGGAAACTCTGTTTTAGCCCCTGGAGTGAAATTCTCGAACTGCCGGCTTTGAGCCTTCATTTGAACGACCTCCCGAACTCCAATTGACCTGAAATTTTGACATAATACACTTTAGCGTCCAAATAATACACTTGCAAAATTTCATCGAATTCGGATAAGAATAAGTCAGTCAGACGCAAGCCTCAAAATCACAAAAACTACATATCTTGGCACTTTTTCACAGATTTTCTATACTTAGTCGTTTTTCTAGCAATTTAAGCACATTTTTCCAAAACTATACCAGAGCTTCATTTAACTAAATTATGACTCTATCTTACTCTAAATAGACTTAACAAAGCACAAATAAGGGATAATAAGATACTAATAATGTCGCATTTTATGCTCCTATCATCCATCTTGGACCACTATTCCACAAATCATTACTTTAGGTAGCACATATAGTAAATGATATCCATTTAATCAAAAAACGGAGTGTACGGTTCACACTCACTTGACTGTATAAACCACACTCAGATATGTGTCAAATTTTCATTGGCTTTTAATATTAAACTGTTTTGGCCACGATCCTCAGCGCGCGGAGCAGAGGTAAATATCGAACAAAGAAAGGGGGAGTGTTGCGGGCGTGCCACCTCGCGGACGAGGAAAGGGTGATTGTAGCGGGGGCTTGACTTCTGATCAGACGAAGGGGGTTTCCAGGTGCCACCTCAGAGGAGGAATTTACAAGCACAAGGCGATCGATACTCACGGAGGGACGCGAGCAGAGCAACAATAGGGAATCAGGGAAATCGGGGAAGAGTCCAAGAGGGCTCTGAGAAAACCTAGGCGGCGGCGCTTAGGGTTAGGGTTTTTGATAGGCTCGAAAAGGGTTTCAACAAGGTTGAAAGTTTGTTTGTATTTTTTGGTTTGTGTTTGAGAGAGTGTTTTGATTGTCTTCGACCCCTTTATATAGGTAGTTCGACTTGCGGCAGAAGAAAGATAATCATAGTTCAAGTCGGATTCCGAAACCCTAATCTCACAAGGACTTTGCTAATCCTGCGCGGGCCGCGGATTCGAACCATCTCGCGGGCCAAAAGAAGGCTTTTTAATTATTAAGGGCCACATGGATTGGCCCAAAGCATATCAAAAACTGGTGAGAGTCTTCAACGATTAGTGTGGTGTACGCGGACTCCGCCCGTGGCTTCTTCGCGAAGCCCCCACGCGAGCCAGTTCGCCAGCTCACCTCGATGTACTCCGCTTACCTCACCTACGTGAAGTGTCAATCTTGCCTCGCCTATGCGGAGTCAGCTAGTAATTCCGCGCGAAGTGATTCCGCGTGCGAACTCTGTAAGTTAGCTCGCGTGGTCTATTCCGCGCGCGAGCTATGTGTTCCGCACGAAGTCTTTGCAATTCAACTCGCGTGGTCTCACTGGCAGCCATTACTTGTAAACTTAAAGAACTTGGGCTCGCCGATATGACATGGACCAAGAATTTAATTAATATTCACATAGACATTTACTGTCCAGTAAAATATTAATTTAGGCGTAAACATTGCCCCCCAGCCTCGAAGTCATGAATGTCAAAAATGACTGAAGAGGTTTATGTTCATGTTGCTCCAAAGCCACTGGTATTGGCTCGGGTCATACATAAAATGAGTGTGAGTAGACAAGCCTGTGAATAGGCCTTGAAACCCAAGCACCCAGCAAGGCAATGCAGTGTCCTATGCTGCTCGGCTCGCCTAGGCACCTTGGACTTGAACTTCGCCTGTATTCGCTTACACTACTTCTGCATTCGCCTGTTCCTCGCATGCATTCGCCTGTCCCTAGCCCTCACTCGCTTGCTCAACTCAGAAGATGGTACATTGCACATATCGCGAGCGAATGTAGCTCGCATGAATGTATCTTGAGCAGACGTTTGCTTTGACTAGATTCCAAAAATAGCCCTTCGCGAGCTTTTGGCGAAGGCGAATCAATGCTGTGATAAACATGGAATGACAAATGGTCATGCACTTTGCTGCCCCCCAGTGCGAACTAATGAGAAACAAACAAAAGTGTCGGCGAACGGCCGTATAAAGAAATTTTTTTTTAGAGAGGCCATGCACTTCGCTGCCCCCCAGTGCGAACCAATGAGAGACAAACAAAAGAGTCGGCGAACGGCCGTATAAAGCTGGCGAACCAACTTTGAAAATTTGGAGGAGGCCACAGGGGTTGGCCTAGATGATGACTAAGAAACACTTGAATTAATTCCTTTATTTAGGGCCTCTGGAATAAGCCCCAATCTTGTATTGGTCTGTTAGTTAGACCTCGCACGTTTATAAAGAAAAACTAATTGCACGCTTCTCCCTCGGGTTGCCCCCTAGTGTGAGGTGATGGAGCGTAAGCGCGACGGCGCGTGACACTAATAACAGTGGTCGTAGGATCAGGAGGAGAGGGAGGATCTGCGCGCTCCCAATCACCAGCGATGTGGCGCTTTAAGAAACGACCATTAATAGGATTGGGATGGAGTGTACCGTCAAGGTCGCACAAATGGTATGCCCCCTTAGGCAATATGCGATGAATAATAAAGGATCCCTCCCACCGCGCGGACCATTTCCCGCGGCCTTCAGTTTTCTCCTCAAGTGGGAGCACAGCACGCCATACCGTTTGGCCCTCGGCATAACTCCGACCTTGAGTGACTTTATCATAAGACCGCGCAACACGCTGCTTCTCAAGGATGAGATTGTTGAAAGCAGTGATGCGATGTTCGTCGAGGTCTTCAAGCTCTTGCCACATTGCCTGGACGTAATCGTCACCAAGCAACTGGTGCTGCTCCTGGACACGAAGCGAGGCGACGTGAACCTCAAGGGGAAGGACGGCGTCATGGCCATACATGAGAGCATATGGGGTGGTATCTGTCGGACAGCGTTTGGATGTACGGTAGGCCCACAAAGTATGGTAAAGCTCTAGATGCCAGACGCGGGGGTTTAACTCTAGCATCCTTCGCAAGATACCGAGGATAACTTTGTTGCTCGCCTCCGCCTGACCATTGGACTGGGCATAATAGGGGGTCGAATGCAAGAGTTTGATACCATAGCTGGTGAGGAATGTGACTATAGAATCGCCATGAAAGCTGCCCCCCGGTCCGTCACGATGCATTCTGGAATACCAAAGCGGGAGATAATGTTGCAGAAAATAAAGTTGCGGACCGAGGTCGCGGAAGCGACCTTGAGTGGCTCGGCCTCAACCCACTTGGTAAAGAAATCGGTGGCCATGATAAGGAACTTGTGCTGCTCGGAGGAATGGGGATGAATGAGGCCGACGAAGTCTATCGCCCATCCTCGACTTGGCCAGGGTTTAACGATCGGCTGTAACTGAATGTTTGGAATGTGTTGCACTGGTCCGTGAGCCTGGCAATCCTGAAATCCTTTGGCGAAAGTAATACAATCCTTGAGAATAGTAGGCCAGTAGTGTTTTGGCCACGATCCTTAGCGCGCGGAGCAGAGGTTTCTAGCGAACAAAGAGAATGGGGAGTTGCGGGCGTGCCACCTCGCGGACGAGGAAAAGGTTGAATGTGATGCGAGATCTTGACTTCTGATCAGGCGAAGGGGGTTACAGGTGCCACCTCAGATGAGGATTTACGAGCACAAGCGATCGATACTCACGGCGGCGCGAGCAGAGCAACTATAGGGAGTTTAGAGAGAAGCAGGGATGTAGAGTCCGGAGGGCTCTGAAGAGGGGAACCTAGGCGGCGGCGCATAGGGTTAGGGTTTCGAGGAGCTCAAAGGGTAATTGGTTTCAGTTTGTATTGTGTTTTTGTGTATTGTCTGAGAGAGATTTCTGTTAGGGTTCGAGCCCCCTTATATAGTAGTTCGACTTGCGGCAGAAGAAAAGTGATTAGAATCCAAGTCGGACTCTGAAACTCTAATTCACAAGGACACTGCTCCGTCCATGTGAACCAACCATCTTGTGACACATGTCCAGTTCGCACACTTTATTCCGCATAGGGCATTGCTTCCGCGCTGCCAACTGTAGACTCCTATGCAAACTGGAATTCATCCCGCGGGCTGTCACAAGATGCTATCTCGCGTGCTCCTGATGTTTGCTTCCATTTCGCGGGCTATTGCAGCTCTCGAGCCTTAAAAGGGCTTTTTATATTTAATGGGCCACATGGATTGGCCCGAAGCATATCAAAGACTTGTAAAAGTCTTCAACGTTTGTCGTGGTGCGCGCGGACTCCGCATGTTGTTTCCTCGCGAAGTCTTCTACGCGAGCCAGTTCGCCAGCTCGCCTCGCTTCGCCTACGCGGAGAGTCAATCTCGCCTCGCCTACGCGAAGTGTTGAATAGTAATTCCGCGCAAAGTCATTCCGCGTGCGAGCTAACTGTTCCACGCGAAATGCACAGTCCGCCTATGTCCATTCCGCGCGCGAGCTAAGTGTTCTAGTTCGCATGCAGTTCGTTCCGCATGAAGTCTAACTCGGCTCGCGTGATCTCACTGGCGGGCCGACATTTGTAAACTTAGAGAACTTTGGGCTCGCCGGTATGACATGGACCAAGAATGTAATTAATATTCACATAGACATTTACTGTCCAGTAAAATATTAATCTAGGCGTAAACATTGCCTCCTAGCCTAGAAGTTATGAAATGTCGAGAATGACTGAAGAGGTTTATGTTCATGTTACTCCAAAGTCAATAGTAATGGCTTGGGTCATACATAAAAGGAGTGTGAAGAAACAAGCCTGTGAATAGGTCGTGTAACCAACACACTTAACTAGGCATTGTAGCGAACTGCTCTATGGCTCGCCTCAGCACCTTGGACTTGAACTTCAAACGCATTCGCCTGCTCAACTCAGAAGACATAGTACATGGCACGTACCGCTAGCGAATGTAGCTCGCGTGGATGTATCTTGAGCAGACGCACGTAACTTGAGTAGATTCCAAAAATTAGCCCTTCGCGAGCTCTTGGCGATGGCGGACCAACGTGGAATGACAATGGCTATGTACTTCGCTGCCCCCCAGTGTGAACCAGTGAGAGACAAACCAACAGAGTCGGCGAACTTTAAGAGGCCATGCACTTCGTTGCCCCCAGTATATTCTTCGCTGCCCCCCAGTGCGAACCAATGAGAAGTAAATAAAGGAGTCGGCGAACGGCCACATAAAGCTGGCGAGCCAAGTTTGAAAATTTGGAGGCCACGGGGATTGGCCTAAATGACGACTAAGAAATACTTGAATGAAGTTGTTTTTATTTAGGGCCTTAGGAATAGGCCCCAATCTTGTACTAGTATGTTTGTTAGACCACGCACGTTCACGAAGAGAAAACTGATGACTGAGAAACATTTGAATTAAAAAATTTATATATTTAGGGCCTCAGGAATAGGCCCCAATCTTGTACTGGTCTGTTAGTTAGACCACGCACGTTTATGAAGAAAAAACTAATTGCATGCTTCTCCCTGGGGTTGCCCCCTAGTGTGAGGTGATGGAGCGTAAGCGCGACGGCGCGTGACACTAATGACAGTGGTCGCGGGATCAGGGGGGGAAGGAGGGTCTGCGCGCTCCAAACACTAGTGATGTGGCGTTTTAAGAAACGACCATTAATAGGATTAGGATGGTGTGGACCGTCAAGGTCGCGCAAATGGTATACCCCCTTAGGCAATATGCGATGAATAATAAAGGGTCCCTCCCACCACGCGGACCATTTCCCGCGGCCTTCGGTTTTCTCCCCAAGTGGGAGCACAGCACGCCATACCGTTTGGCCTTCGGTATAACTCCGACCTTGAGTGACTTTATCATAAGACCGCGCAACACGCTGCTTCTCAAGGATGAGATTGTTGAAAGCAGTGATGCGATGTTCGTCGAGGTCTTCAAGCTCTTGCCACATTGCCTGGACGTAATCGTCACCAAGCAACTGGTGCTGCTCCTGGACACGAAGCGAGGCGACGTGAACCTCAAGGGGAAGGACGGCGTCATGGCCATACATGAGAGCATATGGGGTGGTATCTGTCAGACAGCGCTTGGATGTACGGTAGGCTCACAAAGTATGGTAAAGCTCTAGATGCCAGACGCGGGGGTTTAACTCTAGCATCCTTCGCAAGATACCGAGGATAACTTTGTTGCTCGCCTCCGCCTGACCATTGGACTGGGCATAATAGGGGGTCGAATGCAGGAGTTTGACACCATAGCCGTTGAGGAATGTGACTACCGAATCCGCCATGAAAGCTGCCCCCCGGTCCGTCACGATGCATTCTGGAACACCAAAGCGGGAAATAATGTTGCCGAAAATAAAGTTGCGGACCGAGGTCGCGGAAGCGACCTTGAGTGGCTCGGCTTCAACCTACTTGGTAAAGAAATCGGTGGCCACAATAAGGAACTTGTGCTGCTCTGAGGAATGGGGATGAATGAGACTGATGAAGTCTATCGCCCAACCTCGACATGGCCAGGGCTTAACGATCGGCTGTAACGGAATGTTTGGAATGTGTTGCACTGGTCCGTGAGCCTGGCAAGCTTGACATCCTTTAGCGAAAGTAATACAATCCTTGAGAATAGTAGGCCAGTAGTAGCCGTGGCGACGAATTAACCAACACATCTTTTGTCCAGCCTGATGCGAACCATAAACGCCGGAATGCACCTCACGCATAAGCCGCTTAGCCTCGTTGCCATACACGCAGCGGAAATCGTTACCGTCTTCACCGCGCCAGCGAAGCTCACCATTGCGAAGCACGAAGTTGAGGGCAAGAAACCGCATTTGTTGGGAATGGGTAGCGTCATGAGGGTGCTCGAGGTAGGCAATGAACGGTAGCCGCTAATCTTCATCGATAGGAGCTAGGGCAGCGACGTTAAGAGGGTTTGCCTCGTATTGCCCCCTAGCAAGAAAAGAAGGAAGTGTACGTCGTTCGACTTTGAGGAGTCGTTCGTGCACTCCATCGCGTAAGCTAAGACCGGATGCGATCTGCACGAGCTCATTCACCGCGAAGTTGAATTCGCGCGGGATGTGTTCAATGTGAACATTGTCGAAGCGGTCCAAGACATCAAAAGCTTTCCGCAAGTAAGGTTCAATGGACAAGCTTAAACACTTGAACTTCGCCACAAGTTGGTTGACGACCAGTAAGGAGTCGCCAAAGACTTGAACCTCGCGGACTCCTAAGTCCAGCAAGATTTCCAGTTTGATGATGAGCGCCTCGTATTCCGCCTGATTATTTGTACATTTAAAGTCCAGCTGGAAAGAGTAAGAAAACCGATCTCCTGCAGGGTTCTCGATGGCGATCCCGGCACCTGCAGCAAGTTCAGTACGCGAGCCATCAAAGTAGAGGGTCCATAGAGTAAGGGAGACTACGGCAACCTCCAAGACACGGTGGTCTGCCGGAAAACGGCCAAAAAAGGCCGGATGCTACGGCTATATTGTCGCGCGTATAGTAGAACCTTGACCTCAATCAACCATCCAGCTCCTCCCAGCCTCAACCTATACAACAGTAGTACCATTCTCGGCCAAGTAGGAGCCCTCGCCACGCGCGGCCAACTCAGCGAGGCACTCACACTCTTCTACGCTCTCCAACCGCCACCCTATCTCATCCGCTGCAACCAAACCTACGCCACTCTCTTCCACGCTTGCGCTCGGCACAATTGTCTCCGACAAGGCCTCTCTCTCCACCACTACATGCTTGCCCACAACCAAACCACCCTTCCCGACCTCTTCGTCTCCAACCACCTCGTCAACATGTACTCCAAATTGGGCTGCTTAGACCACGCCCGCCACCTGTTCGATGAAATGCCTAGAAGAAACCTCGTCACCTGGACCGCTTGTTTTGACCACGATCCTCAGCGCGCGGAGCAGAGGTTTCTAGCAAACAAAGAGAAAGGGGTGAGTGTTGCGGGCGTGCCACCTCGCGGACGAGGAAATAGGTTGATGGGGGTGCGCTTGACTTCTTGATCAGGCAAAGGGGGGTTACAGGTGCCACCTCGGAGGAGGATTTACGAGCACAAGCGAATCGATACTCACGGCGGCGCGAGCAGAGCAATTACAGGGAGTTCAGAGAGAAGCGGGGATGCAGAGTCCGGAGAGCTCTGGAGAAAGACCTAGGCGGCGGCGCTTAGGGTTAGGGTTTTGAGGAAGGCTCGAAGGGTAATTGGGTTTCAGTTGTATTGTGTTTGTTGTTTGTATTGATTTTTGAGAGAGAGCTTTCTGTTAGGGTTCGAGCCCCCTTATATAGTAGTTTGGCAGAAGCAGAGTGATTAGAATCCAAGTCAGACTCTGAAACACTAATTCACAAGGACACTGCTTCGTCCATGCGAACCAACCCATTGGTGACACCTGCCCAGTTCGCACACTTCATTCCGCGCATAGGGCATTGCTTCCGCGCTGCCAACTGTAGACTCCTATGCGAACTGGAATTAGGAGTATCCTCATCTCGCGGGCTGCTACAGGATTCTATCCCGCGTGCTTCTGTAGCTCGCGTCCATTTCGTGGGCTATTGCAGCTCGCGAGCCTTAAAAGGGCTTTTTATATTTAAAGGGCCACAGGGATTGGCCCGAAGCATGTCAAAGACTTGTAAAAGTCTTCAACGTTTGTCGCGGTGCGTGCGGGCTCCGCATGTTTGCTTCCTCGCGAAGTCTTCTACGCAAGCTAGTTCGCCAGCTCGCCTCGTTTCGCCTACGTGGAGAGTCAATCTCGCCTCGCCTATACGGACTGGCAAATAGTAATTCCGCGCGAAGGCATTCCGCACGCGAGCTAGGTGTTCCACGCGCACTACGTAGTCCGCCTATGTCCATTCCGCGTGCGAGCTAAGTGAAGTCAAGTTCGCATGCAGTTTGTTCCGCGCGAAGCCTAACTTGGCTTGCGTGGTCTCACTGGCGGGCTATCACTTGTAAACTTAGAGAAACTCCATCTCGCCGGTATGACATGGTCCAAGAAATAATTAATATTTACATAGACATTTACTATCTAGTAAAATATTAATTTAGGCGTAAACATTGCCCCCTAGCCTCGAAGTTATGAAATGTCGAGAATGACTGAAGAGGTTTATGTTCAAGTTGCTCCAAAGCCAATAGTATTGGCTCGGGTCATACATAAAAGGAGTGTGAAGAAACAAGCCTGTGAATAGGCCTTGAAACTCAAGCACCCAGTAAGGCATCGTAGCGAACTGCTGCATGGCTTGCCTAGGCAATTTGGACTTGAACTTGAAAATGCCTGCATTCGCCTGCTCCACTTTTGCATTCGTGTGCTCTTAGTCCGCATTCGCCTGCTCCACGTAGAAGACATAGTACATGGCACATACGCGAGTTCTTGGCGATAGCGGACCAACATGGAAAGATAATGGCCATGTACTTCGCTGGCCCCCAGTGCGAACCAGTGAGAGATGAAATTTTTTTTAAAGGCCATGCACTTCGCTGCCCCCCAGTGCGAACAAATGAGAGGCAACCAAACAGAGTCGGCGAACTGAGAAATACTTGAATGAAGTTGTTTTTTATTTAGGGCCTCTGGAATAAGCCCCAATCTTGTATTGGTCTGTTAGTTAGACCACGCACGTTTACAAAGGGAGAAACTGATAACTGAGAAACACTTGAATTTAAAATTTTCTAAATATTTAAAATTTTCTAAATATTTAGGGCCTCTGGAATAGGCCCCAATCTTGTATTGATCTGTTAGTTAGACCACGCACGTTTTATGAAGAAAAAACTAATTGCATGCTTCTCCCTGGGGTTGCCCCCTAGTGTGAGGTAATGGAGCGTAAGCACGACGGCGCGTGACACTAATGACAGTGGTCGCGGGATCAGGAGGGGGGGGGGGGGGGAGGATCTGCGCGCTCCCAAACACTAGTGATGTGGCGTTTTAAGAAACGACCATTAATAGGATTAGGATGGAGTGTACCGTCAAGGTCGCGCAAATGGTATGCCCCCTTAGGTAATATGCGATGAATAATAAAGGGTCACTCCCACCGCGCGGACCATTTCCCGCGGCCGTCGGTTTTCTCCCCAAGGGGGAGCACAACACGCCATACCGTTTGGCCTTCGGCATAACTCCGACCTTGAGTGACTTTATCATAAGACCGCGCAACACGCTGCTTCTCAAGGATGAGATTGTTGAAAGCAGTGATGCGATGTTCGTCGAGGTCTTCAAGCTCTTGCCACATTGCCTGGACGTAGTCGTCACCAAGCAACTGGTGCTGTTCCTGGACACGAAGCGAGGCGACGTGAACCTCCAGGGGGAGGACGGCATCATGGCCAAACATGAGAGCATAAGGGGTGGTGTCGGTCGGACCGCGCTTGGAGGTACGGTAGGCCCACAGAGTATGGTGAAGTTCTAGATGCCAAACGCGGGGGTTCAACTCTAGCATCTTACGCAGGATGCCGAGGATAACTTTGGTGCTCGCCTCCGCCTGACCATTGGATTGGGCATAATAAGGGGTTAAATGCAGGAGTTTGACGCCATAACCAGTGAGGAAAGTGACTACAGAATCCGCCATGAAAGCTGCCCCCGGTCTGTCACGATGCATTCTGGAATACCAAAGCGGGAGATAATGTTGCTGAAAATAAAGTTACGGACCGAGGTCGCTGAAGCAACCTTGAGTGGCTCAGCCTCAACCCACTTGGTAAAGAAATCGGTGGCCACGATAAGGAACTTGTGCTACTCAGAGAAATGGGGGTGAATGAGACCGATGAAGTCTATCGCCCAACCTCGACATGGCCAGGGTTTGATGATCGGCTGTAACAGAATGTTTGAAATGTGTTGCACTGGTCCGTGAGCCTGGCAATCCTTACATCCTTTGGCAAAAGTAATACAATCTTTGAGAATAGTAGGCCAGTAGTAACCGTGGTGGTGGATTAACCAACGCATCTTGGGTCCAGCCTGATGCGAACCACAAACACCGGAATGCACCTCACGTATAAGCCGCTTAGCCTCATTGCCATACACGCAGCGGAAGTCGTTACCGTCCTCGCCGCGCCGGCGAAGCTCACCATTGCGAAGCACAAAGTTGAGAGCGAGAAACCGCATTTGCCTGGAATGGGTAGCGTCATGAGGGTGTTCGAGGTGGCAATAAACGGTAGCCGCCAATCTTCATCGATAGGATCTAAGGCGGCGACGTTAAGAGGTTCTGTGTCATATTGCCCCCTAGCAAGAAAAGAAGGAAGTGTACGTCGCTCGACTTTGAGGAGTCGTTCGCGCACTCCATCGCGCAGGCTAAGACCGGATGTGATCTACGCGAGCTCGTTCGCCGTGAAGTTGAATTCGCGTGGGATGTGTTCAATGTGAACATCGTCGAAGCGGTCCAAGACATCAAAAGCTTTTCGCAAGACGTGAACCTCGCGGACTCTTAAGTCCAGCAAGATTTCCAGTCCGATAATGAGCGCCTCGTATTCCACCTGATTATTGGTCCAGCTGGAAAGAGTAAGAAAACCGGTCTCCTGCAGGGTTCTCAATGGCGATCCCGGCACCTGCAGCGAGTTCAGTATGCGAGCCATTAAAGTAAAGAGTCCATGGAGTAAGGGAGACTACGGCGACCTCCAACTCGCGGAATGCTGTTAGTTCGGTTGGCGGGTGATGAGCGAGGAAGTCCGCTATGGCCTGTCCTTTAACTGCCTTTTGCGGAACATACTGCAAAGAGAATTCAGACAAGGCCAATATCCATTTACCTATGCGTCCGCGTAGGATAGGGCGGGAAAGCATATATTTGACTAGGTCGGACTGAGCGATCACCACCATGGTAAAGGCTAACATGTAGTGGCGGAGCTTGCAACCTGCAAAGAAAAGGGCGAGACACAACTTTTCCATTGGGGAGTAGCGCGTCTCACAATCGGTCAACACCCTGCTAAGATAGTAAACAGCGTGTTCCACCCTGTTCTCATCGTCTTGTGCCAAGAGTCCGCCAATGGACAAGTCAGCAGCGGCGATGTAGAGCTTAAGCGGAACACCCGGGCGAGGGGGAACCAAAACAGGTGGAGTTGCAAGATAGTCCTTAATACGATCGAAGGCCTCCTAGTGTTGTGGCTCCCAAACGAACTCGGTTGCCCCCTGGAGCTTTAGAAGAGCCGAAAAAGGCTAAACTTTCCCAGCCGCGTTCGAAATGAAACGGCGGAGGAAATTGATTCGCCTGATCAATTGTTGGAGCTCCTTTTTGGTCGTAGCAGGCGAGGCATTGATTACCGCCTGCGCCTTGGCTTTGGGGATCTCGATACCCCTTTGATGGATGAGAAAACCAAGGAAGTCGCCTGCCTCGGTGAAGAAAACACATTTGGCGGGGTTCATCTTCAGGTGGTGTTTCCGCATCCGCGTGAAAACCTGCCGAAGGTCTTCAACGTGTGTCGCCCGCGTCTTGGTTTTAACCACGACGTCGTCGATGTAGACTTCGATCAACTTGGCTAAGATGTCGTGAAAGATAAGGTTCATGGTGCGTTGATAAGTTGCCCCGGCGTTCTTGAGTCCGAATGGCATGACAACATACTCGAACGCGCCCGCGAACCCTGGGCAGCGGAAAGCAGTCTTGTGGCGATCTTCTTCAGCGACAGGGATCTGATGGTACCCAGCGGTTCCATCCATAAAGGAGAGCACTTCATGCCCCGCGGCCGCGTCAATGAGGAGGTCACCAACAGGCATGGGATATATATCAAACGCAGACGCGCGGGGCGCGGATCCTGTCTTGGTGGCACGGTGAGGCGATAGAAGACATTCGCCTTTGGAGCGGGGTCGTCTGCTGCCTGCGCACAGACACGTGGAGGTGTGACAGGTGGCCTTTGGAGTAGAGCGCGCAAGCCCTCAGCTTCTCTCCACATTCTCTCGGGTGTCTGCGCGAGCTGCGAGGGTCGGATGATGCCATCATCGGCCGCTCGCAAGGCACACGGTATGCTGCCATACTTCTTTTGTAGCTTCCGCTTCTTGGATCTGCTGATGGTAACCGGCCTTCCCCCTTGCTGTGTGTACCAAATCCCTTCCTTGATCGTTGATTTGGATGTCGGAGGAATATAGGGGTCAGTCAAGATACCTCGCCTGGGACTTGAAGCCTCGCTATCTTGGCGTTCGCTGCCGGAGTCGGAGATGTCCATCTCGCTTGAAGCTGGAGAGGAAGGTACATCTTTAGTCCAGTGTGATTGAATGAAGGTTTCGAGGCGCTTGATCCTCTGTTCCAGCTCCGCGCGAGTCCTAGGACTCATGGGTTGATAGTTGTCAGCTGGAGACGATATATCGTCCCGCATGGTAGTTTTGCCTTTATCCTTTCTTGAAAGGCGATTGGGCTGTGGTCTGGCAGCTACCTCCCTTGCGGGGTAGTGGTTCCCATTTTGGTTCGCCAGAACAGTGTAGTCATTCGCCGGCCTCTTACGGTTTCGACCTGGCGGGTCGCGTTGGCCTGCGTTTGGAGATAAGTCCAAAGTTATCGCGCGCTGGCCGACGCGAGGCCAGGCGATGTCAGCAACTATGATCATGAAGCCGCCTTTGTCCTCGAAGCGAATATACTTGAGGTCTAACCAGTCCTGGACTTGCTCGCGGAGCTGGTAACAGTCGCGAGTTCTGTGTCCCCAACTGTCATGGAGCTTGCAGTGGACGTGGCCCTCCTTGTATTCAACATAGGGCAAGGCCCTCGACACAGTGACGAGTCCGCCGTTAATAAGATTGTCTAGGACCTCGTGCGCGAGGTTGACGTTGTAAGTGTACCGGCAAGATGGCTGACGAGTGTCATCATTACCATCCTCTCGGTCTCGCTTAAGGACCCGGTGCGGACTATCATCCTTTGGATGTTCGGCCAGGTCTAAGGTAATTCTCCGCTCGCCTGGCTTTGGTGCGCGGTGACGGCTGTTCTCCTTTGGCTGGTCGGCCCAGTTCACTTCGACCATACCAACCATGGCGTGGAAAGGATCCATGTCCACCAGAGAAGCTGTGCTTCCTGGCGTCTTCATTTTCAGGGCACCCGAATTCAACTAAGTCTGCAGTTGGTCGCGGAGTTTGACACAGTCCTTGGTGTCGTGATTGTAAGCGTTGTGGAAACTGCAATACTTCTTGTCCTTTAGCTCTTCCTTGGACGGGATCTTATGGTCCAAGCGCACGTAGCTCGCCTCAATCAAGTCATTAAAGACAAGATGGGCGTTTTTCGCATCATACGTGTAAGACTCGTATTCGGGCTTAGTCCATGCAAAGGACTGAATGGTGATTGGCTCACGGGTCATCTTGAGATTCTTCAGTTTGTGAGCCAGAGGCTTCCCGGTCAGTTCGACTGCTCCGACGTCGTCAACATAACCCTGCGCGGCCTCATTCTCCTCCTGCCTTTGGTAGTAAGGGTCGAACGTGGAGGATTGGAGGTTTAACGCCCCGACTATCTTGTTCCTCCCCGGTACGTACGTCCCTTTGGAAGTATTCGCCTTCTCGTCCATCTCGTTGAGGATTAGTTCATAGCTGCCGACCTTGTTGATGAGGTCGCCCATAGACATGAAGCGTTCCCAATGGTGCTTCAGCCGCTGGCGGTGTTCGAGACCACGGACAGCCAACTTAATGGCTTCCTGTTCGGGTAGGAGAAAGTCGCACTTGGCTTGTTGGATCTTGAACCGCTGGAGGATGGAGACTCCTGACTCCATGCTCTGCTGACTCATCTGAGTGAGGGAGTCAAGGCCGACCTCTGGCTCAATGGTACCGTAGGTCTCCCGGAACAGCTTCTCCATGGTAGGCCAGTCCGCAATGGATCCTGGCTTCAACCTGGAGTACCAAGTAAATGCAGCTCCGGACAGAGAGGTCCCAAAGAGCTTGAGCTTGAGGATGTCATTGTTCCCGTACTGGCCGCACTGGACACTACGTTGTGAACACTACGTACAGACAGAGAGGTCCCGTCCTCCCTTGTTTCGCTAGAGAAAGTAGTGAACACTACGTTCTTGAACCCATGCGGGAAGGGATATTGTGCCACGCTATCTGGATAGGGGTCGCGATATTGCAAGTTAGCATCACCGTGTCCGGTTTGCTCTTTGACAATGGAGGAGATAAGCTGGCGCCAGTCGGTTGTGGTCACGGGCGCGGACTCTGTCCCTTCCCCATGGTTTGGCCATGTAGAGAAACTGACGACCTGTCCGCCGTTCTTGGGAGTAAGGCTGGAATGAACGAGAAGTGGGTCATCTGGTGTCCCGGTTCCTTGACGTAGAGAACTATTCAGCCCCCTGGGGGAGGCAAACAAGCCATGCGGGAGCGGGGTCTTTGACGTTCCTGCCCCTGGCACAAACTGCGGGGACTTCGGAGTCCCGACCTTAGGGTTTCCCCTGGTGCGTTCATTGGGAGGAATGTACTTGGCTGTCCCCTCGCTCGCGCTTGGGCCGGTAGGGTTTAGAGCAGGGTTTTTTGGTGCCTGCGCCCTCATCCAGTCCTCAACTTCAAGGACCCGTAGGTTCAGCCGGTCCTGTTTGTCTTTGAATTCGTCTAGCTTTTCTAGACTGTTCTTACTTCCAAAGAAGGAAGCATTCTGCTGGTCATGCAACTTGGTGTCGTGCTCGTCCAAGCGGCGGGTCTGCTCGTCTACTGTCGCGCGAGTGAGCGACAGGACCTCTGCATGTTGCTTCACGGTCTCCGCGCCTTGCTTCACGGTCTCCTTGTTCTGATCCAAATCTGAGCGGATCTGTTGAAGGCTTCCTTCGACCAAGCCTTTGGTTTCCCTTGTTTCGCTGACAAACTGGTTGAAGTCGTCAGTAAGTACGGTAAGGTTGTGCTGGTCTGCTTCCCAAAGGGTTTTGTCCCTTTTGACTTGTTCAGCAAGGCCGTCGACCTTACCAGCAAGGTCGGTGAGGCTTTGTTGAGTGACAGAGCTTTGGGTTATCAAACCCTGGATCTGCCCCGTGAGTTGTGCGAACATCTGGACGACTTGCTCCATAGATGGAGCAGAGTCTGTATTTTGGGTCGGCTGAGAGCCTACCATGGCGGTCTCGCTGTAATCCGGATTACCAAACTGAGCAAGAACCTGCTCTTGAGTGAGGGATCGGCAAGCCGCACTATTATGGGGCTTGTACCGTAGCGATCTATGCTTGAGACAAGAAAGCTGGGGCTTTCGGTACGGCGCTTCCTCCGGTTTCCCAATGATGTATTCGCTTGTACTCCTTGTCCCACTGGGCGTGCCAATGTTTTAGCCACGATACTCAGCGCGCGGAGCTGAGGTTTCTAGCGAACAAAGAGAAAGGGGTGAGTGTTGCGGGCGTGCCACCTCGCGGACGAGGAAAGAGGTTGATGGGGGTGCGCTTGACTTCTTGATCAGGCAAAGGGGGGTTACAGGTGCCACCTCGGAGGAGGATTTACGAGCACAAGCGAATCGATACTCACGGCGGCGCGAGCAGAGCAATTACAGGGAGTTCAGAGAGAAGCGGGGATGCAGAGTCCGGAGAGCTCTGGAGAAAGACCTAGGCGGCGGCGCTTAGGGTTAGGGTTTCGAGGAAGGCTTGAAGGGTAACTGGGTTTCAGTTGTATTGTGTTTGTTGTTTGTATTGATTTTTGAGAGAGAGCTTTCTGTTAGGGTTCGAGCCCCCTTATATAGTAGTTCGGCAGAAACAAAGTGATTAGAATCCAAGTCGGACTCTGAAACACTAATTCACAAGGACACTGCTTCGTCCATGCGAACCAACCCATTGGTGACACTTGCCCAGTTCGCACACTTCATTCCGCGCATAGGGCATTTCTTCCGCGCTGCCAACTGTAGACTCCTATGCGAACTGGAATTAGGAGTATCCTCATCTCGCGGGCTGCTACATGATTCTATCCCGCGTGCTTCTGTAGCTCGCGTCCATTTCGCGGGCTATTGCAGCTCGCGAGCCTTAAAAGGGTTTTTTATATTTAAAGGGCCACAAGGATTGGCCCGAAGCATGCCAAAGACTTGTAAAAGTCTTCAACGTTTGTCACGGTGCGCGCGGGCTCCGCATGTTTGCTTCCTCGCGAAGTCTTCTACGCGAGCTAGTTCACCAGCTCGCCTCGCTTCGCCTACGCAGAGAGTCAATCTCGCCTCGCCTCGCCTATGCGGACTGGCAAATAGTAATTCCGCGCGAAGGCATTCCGCGCGCGAGCTAGGTGTTCCACGCGAACTGCGTAGTCCGCCTATGTCCATTCCGCGTGCGAGCTAAGTGAAGTCAAGTTCGCATGCAGTTTGTTCCGCGCGAAGCCTAGCTTGGCTCGCGTGGTCTCACTGGCGGGCTATCACTTGTAAACTTAGAGAAACTCCATCTCGCCGGTATGACATGGTCCAAGAAATAATTAATATTTACATAGACATTTACTGTCCAGTAAAATATTAATTTAGTCGTAAACACCGCTCTCATTTCCGGATACGCGCAGCGTGGCCTTGCTGACAATTGTTTTCGTTTATTCGCTGCCATGTTGGCCCATCATCTCCCGAACGAGTTCGCATTTGCCAGCGTGCTCAGTTCGTACGGCGCAGAAACTGTTCGTGGCCGGCAGGTGCACGCCCTTGCTTTGAAGATGTCCTTAGATGCTTCTACTTACGTTGCCAATGCTTTCATTACCATGTACAGCAAGGGAGGTGTGTGTGATGCATGGAAAGTGTTTGCGACCGTGGAATCGCGGAATCTTGTATCCTGGAATTCCATGATTGCAGGATTTCAGTGTTGTGGACTTGGAGCTCAAGCTCTTCATCTCTTTGTACAAATGCACCTTGATGGACTTGGGTTTGACCGTGCCACACTTCTTAGCGTGTTTTCTTCCTTGAACGGAGTAAATGGCATTGATGATATTGCGGTTGCTAAATTTTGTTACCAACTTCATTGTCTGGTTGTCAAAATCGGGTTTATATTGGGGATTAAAGTGGTCACCGCGATAGTTAAGGCTTATTCGGATCTTGGAGGGGATGTTACCGACTGTTACAGAGAGAAGCGGGGATGTAGAGTCCGGAGGGCTCTGAAGAGGGGAACCTAGGCGGCGGATTTACGAGCACAAGCGTTCGCCTACTCCTAGCTCGCATTCGCCTGTTCCACTTTTGCATTCGCGTGCTTTTAGCCCGCATTCGCCTGCTCTGCTTTGAAGACATAGTACATTGCACATACCGCGAGTGAATGTAGCTCGCATGGATGTATCTTGAGCAGACGCATGTAACTTGAGTAGATTCCAAAGATGGCCCTTGACGAGCTCTTGGCGTTGGCGAATCAACTTGGTGATAAACATGGAATGACAATGGCCAAGTACCTCGCTGCCCCCCAGTGCGAACCAGTGAGAGACAAACAATCAGAGTCGGCGAACGGCCGTACAAAGCTGAAAAACTTTAAGAGGCCATGCACTTCGCTGCCCCCAGTATATACTTCGTTGTCCCCCAGTGCGAACCAACGAGAGGCAAACAAAGGAGTCAGCGAACGGCCGCATAAAGCTGGCGAACCAAGTTTGAAAATTTGGAGGCCACAGGGATTGGCCTAAATAATGACTAAGACACTTGAAGAAGGTCTAAAGTCTGAAATTTCTGGAACACGATCCGCCAATGTGCCCCCCAGTTTTGATGCTTGTTCGCCGAAGCTTCTTGAGAAGAATGAAGGACATCAAAACTTTAGCCTGCCCCCCAGGGACAGAGTTGTGGTACCGATGCCCCCCGGTGAGGGAAGCAGGCTACGAGGTCATGAAAACACATTGAAAATGCACATTGCAAATCCGCGCGTATCCTGACCTGTCTGCATTCAAACTGCCATAACTCTCTCCAGGAATGGCGAAATGACAAACCGTAAAATCCTTTGGAAAGTAGACATCCAAGGCTTTCTGTTGATATAAGGCGCGCTGGCTAATGCTTCATGGATCATTCCAATGAAGTCCACGAAGTGGACTGTCTAGTAGTGGCTGTTGCAACGCTTCAAAATTGCAATCTAGTTGTATTGCCTCGCTGACTTGACTTCGCTGGCAGTAACTCGAAGGCATGCGGAATGCCTGTTTTCGTCAAGCCTCAGGGATTGGCTCCGATGTAAAATTCAAGCCTTCAGAGGCAAGAACGTTGTCTTGCATTTCAACAAGACCAAGGATCTCTTTTTGGGTTTTCTGCTATTTGATTTTTTTGGTATTTTCGTTTTCAATGCGAAAAAGGAAAGGAATTGAAAGAAGCGGAAGTAAAAACTGAAGGAAAGCTAGGAACAAAGAAAAGAGGGTATCATAGCTTGATTAGGTACCCTTCGTTAGGCCATGGGGGAGGCCACCAATGCTTCAGTCCCAGTCTCGACGTTATCATGTTTCCAACGTGAGACTGTCGCTGTTGGAAATTTCCAAGTGTTGAGCAGGGCTTCGCATCAACAAATTGAAAATTTGAGCAAGGTAGTTCGTAGGGTACGTCTCGCTGCCCCCCACGCATCATTGTCTTTTGGCAGAGCAAGATCTTCAACTGCATTCTCGTGGATCGTATGATATTGAGATATGCCTTGTTGCCAACTGTTTTGTCATAATGCATGGTGTTTTTGGGAAAAGCCATGCATTGACCATGTGTTTTGGCCACGATCCTCAGCGCGCGGAGCAGAGGTTTCTAGCGAACAAAGAGAATGGGGAGTTGCGGGCCTGCCACCTCGCGGACGAGGAAAAGGTTGATGGTGATGCGAGATCTTGACTTCTGATCAGGCGAAGGGGGTTACAGGTGCCACCTCAGACGAGGATTTACGAGCACAAGCGATCGATACTAACGGCGGTGCGAGCAGAGCAACTATAGGGAGTTCAGAGAGAAGCCGGGGTGTAGAGTCCGGAGGGCTCTGAAGAAAGAACCTAGGCGGCGGCGCTTAGGGTTAGGGTTTCGAGGAGCTCGAAGGGTAACTAGTTTCAGTTTGTATTGTGTTTTTGTGTATTGTTTGAGAGAGCTTTCTGTTAGGGTTCGAGCCCCCTTATATAGTAGTTCGACTTGCGGCAGAATAAAAGTATAATTAGAATCCAAGTCAGACTCTGAAACCCTATTCGCACAAGGACACTGCTTCGTCCATGCGAACCAACCAATTGGTGACACCTGCCCAGTTCGCACACTTCACATAGGCTTCTGACTCCAATTCGTGGGCCTTTCTAGCTCGCTTCCATCTCGCGGGCTATTACAGCTCACGAGCCTTAAAATTGGTGCACGCGGAAGCATATGTCAAGACTTGTTCGCGGAGCCTCGCAGGCGGGCCAGTTCGCCAGTTCGCCTCGCGTAATCCGCTTGTCACCTCACGGAGTCATCCAGCACGCGAGATCCGCAACTCGCGCGAAGTCCACTTAAGCGTGCGTGAAGTGCGTTCCGCGCGCTGACTGTATAACTCAGTCTGCGTGGTCCTTTCCGCATGCGGTGTAAATCAGTCCGCGCGGCCTCACTGGCGGGCCATCATTTTGTAAACTTGAAGAACTTAGGCTCGCCGGCTGTGACATGAACCAAGAAATAATTAATATTTACATAGACATTTACTATCCAGTAAAATATTAATTTAGGCGTAAACAAGTAGTAGCCGTGGCGACGGATTAACCAACGTATCTTTGGTCCAGCCTGATGCGAACCACAAACGCCGGAATGCACCTCACGCAAAAGCCACTTAGCCTCGTTGCCATACACGCAGCGGAAATCGTTATCGTCCTCGCCGCGCCGGCGAAGCTCACCATTGCGAAGCACAAAGTTGAGGGCGAGAAACCGCATTTGCCGGGAATGGGTAGCGTCATGAGGGTGCTCGAGGTAGGTAATGAACGGTAGCCGCCAATCTTCATTAATAAGGTCTAAGGTAGCGACGTTAAGAGGGTCTACCTTATATTGCCCCCTAGCAAGAAAAGAAGGAAGTGTACGTCGCTCGACTTTGAGGAGTCGTTCGTGCACTCCATCTCGCAAGCTAAGACCGGATGCAATCTACGCGAGCTCATTCGCCGCGAAGTTGAATTCGCGCGGGATGTGCTGAATGTGAACATCGTCGAAGCGGTCTAAGACGGCAAAGGCTTTTCGCAAGTAAGGTTCAATGGACGAACTTAAGCACTTGAACTTCGTCACAAGTTGGTTGACAACCAATAAGGAGTCGCCAAAGACTTGAACCTCGCAGACTCCTAAGTCCAGCAAGATTTCCAGTCCGATGATGAGCGCCTCGTATTCCGCCTGATTATTTGTACATTTAAAGTCCAGCTGGAAAGAGTAAGAAAACCGGTCTCCTGCAGGGTTCTCGATGGCGATCCCGACACCTGCAGCGAGTTCAGTACGCGAGCCATTAAAGTAAAGAGTCCATGGAGTAAGGGAGACTACGGCGACCTCCAACTCGCGGAATGCTGTTAGTTCGGTTGGCGGGTGATGAGCGAGGAAGTCCGCTATGGCCTGTCCTTTAACTGCCTTTTGCAGAACATACTGCAAAGAGAATTCAGATAAAGCCAATATCCATTTACCTATGCGTCCCCGTAGGATAGGGCGGGAAAGCATATATTTGACTAGGTCGGACTGAGCGATCACCACCGTGGTAAAGGCTAACATGTAGTGGCGGAGCCCTCAACCTGCAAAGAATAGGGCGAGACACAACTTTTTCATTGGGGAGTAGCGCGTCTCTCAATCGGTCAACACCCTGCTAAGATAGTAAACGGCATGTTCCACCCCATTCTCGTCATCTTGTGCCAAGAGTCCGCCAATAGACAAATCAACAACGGCGATGTAGAGCTTAAGCGGAACGCTAGGGCGAGGGGGAATCAAAACAGGTGGGTTCGTAAGATAGTCCTTGATACGATCGAAGGCCTCCTGGTGTTATGACTCCCATACGAACTCGGTTGCCCCCTGGAGCTTAAGCAAAGGTGAAAAGGGTTGAATCTTGCCTGCCGCGTTTGAAATGAAACGACGGAGGAAGTTGATTCGCCCGATCAATTGTTGGAGCTCTTTCTTAGTTCTAGGAGGTGAGGTGTTTATGACCGCCTGTGCCTTGTCTTTGGGGATTTTGATACCCCTTTGGTGGACCAGGAAACCTAGGAAATCGCCTGCTTCTGCGAAGAACACACATTTGGTAAGGTTCATCTTTAGGTTATGTCGTCGCATCCGCGTGAAAACCTGTCGGAGGTCTTCAACGTGTGTCGCTTGCGCTTTGGTTTTAACCACCACATCATCGATGTACACCTCAATCAGCTTTCCCAAAATGTCGTGAAATATAAGGTTCATGGCGCGCTAATACGTTGCCCCTGCGTTCTTAAGTCCGAAAGGCATGACAACGTATTCAAACGCACCTGCAAACCCTGGGTAGCGGAAGGCGGTCTTGTGACGATCCTCTTTGGCAACAGGAATCTGGTGGTATCCGGCGGTTCCATCCATAAAGGATAGCACTTCATGCCCCGCAACGGCGTCAATGAGGAGGTCTGCGACAGACATGGGGTATATATCATTGGGCATTGCGTTGTTGAGGTCCCGGTAGTCGACACAGACGCGTCCCCAATTTCGGTAGTCGACACAGACGCGTCCCCGATTCCCTCCTGGACTCTTCCCCGATTTCCCTGATTCCCTATTGTTGCTCTGCTCGCGTCCCTCCGTGAGTATCGATCGCCTTGTGCTCGTAAATTCCTCCTCTGAGGTGGCACCTGGAAACCCCCTTCGTCTGATCAGAAGTCAAGCCTCCGCTACAATCACCCTTTCCTCGTCCGCGAGGTGGCACGCCCGCAACACTCCCCCTTTCTTTGTTCGCTATTTACCTCTGCTCTGCGCACTGAGGATCGTGGCTAAAACATTGGGGAGTAGCGCGTCTCGCAATCGGTCAACACCCTGCTAGGATAGTAAACGGCGTGTTCCACCCCATTCTCGTCGTCTTGTGCCAAGAGTCCGCCAATAGACAAATCAGCAGCGGCGATGTAGAGCTTAAGCGGAACGCCAGGGCGAGGGGGAATCAAAACAGGTGGGTTCGTAAGATAGTCCTTGATACGATCGAAGGCCTCATGGTGTTGTGAGTCCCATATGAACTCGGTTGCCCTCTAGAGCTTAAGCAAAGGTGAAAAGGGTTGAATCTTGCCTGCCGCGTTTGAAATGAAACGGCGGAGGAAGTTGATTCGGCCGATCAATTGTTGGAGCTCTTTCTTAGTCCTAGGAGGTGAGGCGTTTATGACCGCCTGTGCCTTGTCTTTGGGGATTTCGATACCCCTTTGGTGGACCAGGAAACCTAGGAAATCGCCTGCTTCTGCGAAGAACACACATTTGGCAGGGTTCATCTTTAGGTTATGTCGTCGCATCCGCGTGAAAACCTGTCGGAGGTCTTCAACGTGTGTCGCCCGCGCTTTGGTTTTAACCACCACGTCATCAATGTACACCTCAATCAGCTTTCCCAAAATGTCGTGAAATATAAGGTTCATGGCGCGCTGATACGTTGCCCCTGCGTTCTTAAGTCCGAAAGGCATGACAACGTATTCAAACGCACCTGCAAACCCTGGGCAGCAAAAGGCGGTCTTGTGACGATCCTCTTCGGCAACAGGAATCTGGTGGTATCCGGCGGTTCCGTCCATAAAGGATAGCACTTCATGCCCCGCAGCGGCGTCAATGAGGAGGTCTGCGACAGGCATAGGGTATATATCCTTGGGCGTTGCGTTGTTGAGGTCCCGGTAGTCGACACAGACGCGCATTTTGCTGTTTTTCTTGCGGACTGGGACGATGTTGGATAGCCATTCATTGTACTTGGCCACGCGAATGATACCTGATCGGTGCATGTTCTCAATTTCTTCCTTGACCACGATCTGGGTCTCAGTTCGCATGAATCTGCCGTCTTGGCGGACTGGACGTCTGTCAGGATGAGTAGGCAGACGGTGACAGACTAAATCCGGGGATAGGCCAGGCATGTCTTCGTACTTCTCGACGAAACAGTCCCTATATTCATGTAGTAAGGCGAGAAGGTCTTCCTTTTCTTGTCCCGCCAGCTTGGCACTGATGGAGAGTAGTAAGGGTTTCTCTGCAGTCCCCACGTCGACTTGTAAGGTGGGTCGCGGACTTGAGGCGGCGTGTCATCCAAAGCAGCGGGAGCTAACTGAATAACTTCTTCCTCGGTATCGGTATAGTCCATTATCTCGTCTACATACTCCATAGTGGCAACCCTGTCGTAGGCTTCGCGTTCCGCCCAATATGAGAGGAGTCTCTCACACAAGGACTCGCCAGCCTCGCGTGCCTCTTCTGAGGATGTACTATCCATCAGAGGGTCGTAGGGGATCCGCAATGGTGTGAGGACGTTGTAAGTCGTCCCTCGCCTGGGTTAGCCCCCATCGCGTTAAATTGGAGGTCGTCACCCCGTAGGGGCGGCCTTTGGAATCAACACCTTGGATGTCCAATGGACCCAAGTCAGTATTGTAATAGCGGGCGTCATTGAAGTTGGCAGAAATGGAGAAAGGACGCGGATCCACTTGGATGAGGACCGCCTCGCTTTTCTCAGTATCCCAGATCATGAGTTCTTGGTGCATAGAGGAAGGCACACAGAAACTTCTATGGATCTAGTTGCGGCCTAGGATCATGCTGTAGGATGAAGCGTACTCGGCAACGAAGAATGTGTAGACCCGTGATGCCGGTCCAACCTTGAGTAGTAAAAATAACAAGCCTAGGGTTCTGGAGACTTGTCCGGTGAAGTTCTTGACTGTCAAGGAAGTGGTTTGGATCATCGAGCACGGGATACCAAGGAGCCCCATAGTACGGGTGGTGACGACATTCACCGCAGCTCCGGTATCGACCATGATTTTGTTTACCATTGTTTTGGCCACGATCCTCAGCACGCGGAGCAGAGGGTTCTAGCGAACAAAGAGAGGGGAGAGTTGCGGGCGTGCCACCTCGCGGACGAGGAAAAGGTTGTAGGTGTGCGAGATCTTGACTTCTGATAAGGCGACGGGGGTTTCAGGTGCCACCTCAGACGAGGATTTACGAGCACAAGCGAACGATACTCACGGGGCGCGAGCAAAGCAACTACAGGGAGTTCAGAGAGAAGTCGGGGGGGGGGGGTAGAGTCCGGAGGGCTCTGAAGAGGGAACCTAGGCGGCGGCGCTTAGGGTTAGGGTTTCGAGGAGATCGAAGGGTAACTGGTTTGCAGTTTGTGTTTGTATTTGTTTGAGTGTTGAGAGTTGTCAGCTTCTGTTAGGGTTCGAGCCCCCTTATATAGTAGTTCGACTTGTGGCGGAAGAAAAGTAATTAGAATCCAAGTCGGACTCTGAAACCCTAATAGCACAAGGGTACTGCTTCGTCCATGCGAACTAACCATCTTGCGACACATGTCCAGTTCGCACACTTCATTCCACATAGGGCATTGCTTCCGCGCTGCCAACTGTAAACTCCTATGCGAACTGGAATTAGGAGTATCCTCATCTCGCGGGCTGTTACAGGATGCTATCCCGCGTGCTCCTGTAGATGCTTCCATTTCGCGGGCTATTGCAGCTCGCGAGCCTCAAAAGGGCTTTTTATATTAAAAGGGCCACAGGGATTGGCCCGAAGCATATCAAAGACTTGTAAAAGTCTTCGACGTTTGTCGTGGTGCGCGCGGACTCCGCATGTTGCTGCCTCGTGAAGTCTCCTACACGAGCCAATTCGCCAGCTCGCCTCCCCTCGCCTACGCAGAGTGTTAAATAGTAATTATGCGCGAAGTCATTCCGCGCGCGAGCTAAGTGTTCCATGCGAACTGCGCAGTTCGCCTATATCCATTCCGCGCGCAAGCTGCGCGAAGTCCAGTTCGCACGCAAACTTTGTAACTCAGCTCGCGTGGTCTTACTAGCAAACCATCACTTGTAAACTTAGAGAAACTTGGGCTCGCCGGTATGACATGGACCAAGAAATAATTAATATTTACATAGATATTTACTGTCCAGTAAAATATTAATTTAGGCGTAAACAACCATGATCCCTTCAACTTCAGCTGTGATATATAATGGCCTCATGTGAGTGGCCATGTCTAGGGTTGGAGTGGAGAAAGTCAGAGTCGGCATGCGTGTGACGCTGCTCATAGCTTCCAATGGTGGAGTGTTTACGGGTTCCGCCAGGATTGGACCCATCTCACTGCTGCAAGGTGGGGACATGTCGCAGACATTTTCGCTATTGTCTGGAATATCTGCCGTGTTGCATGTTGTGTTTGGCGGAAGAGCATATCTTTCAGATATGAAAAACACCATCCCGACCTGAAAAGAGAACTGCTCGTGGACTGGGATTAGTGGAGTCTCAATGCTCCCGTGTTCTCCGTCGAGCACGGCGAATGCATTCTCTGTGGGGCTGACTTCTTTGTTCTTAGGCCCTGCGGACACCTCAACCATGTTACAGGTAAATTATTCATCCTGCCCTTCTGCTTGGTCGTCTCCCAAGTCGATGCTAGGCTCGGAATGAGTCTCCTCGTTCAATGAATTTTCGTGGAAGCATTGGACCATGAGTTCCGCGAGGTTGGGGTTGGAGGTGCTACTTTCGACCCCTGGCGAGACGTTACTCTTTGGCTGTCGTGGTCGCCACACGAGTTTGGCCAAAGGTTGCTTCTATTTAGCTGTCCGTTCGTCCGCGGCCAAAGGGACCCTGGAGTTGTCATCTGCCTTAGACGGAGGAGGGACTGAAATCAAAGACTCTTGTTTGGGTGGTGGTCGGGGCTGACATGGTCGCGATGGTTCCCCTTATGCTTCAGGTTCCTGGTGAAAAAGCTCCCGAGGACGTGATGACCGAGGCGGCTCGCGCCTTGGCTCAGACCTTGGTGTGGCGCACAGTCTTTGCTTCACTGGGGAAGACAGTTCCCGTCTTCTTTCAACCTCTGGCGACTGCCTACGCCTTGGTAGAGGTGGTGGGTCCTTTCATCGTTCGGCTTCCGGCGACTGCTTGCGCCTTGGTGGAGGTAACAGTTCCCTTCTTCTTTCAGGTTCTGATGAAGGCTTGTGCCGGGAGGGCTGTGGATCCCTTCTCCTTTCTGGCTCCGGAGATGGTATGTGCCTAACGGGGCGCGGATCCTGTCTTGGTGGTACGGTGAGGCAACAGAAGACATTCGCCTTTGGAGCGGGGTCGTCTGCTACCTGCGCACAGACACGTGGAGGCGTGACAGGTGGTCTTTGGAGTAGAGCGCGCAAGCCTTCAGCTTCTCTCCACATCCTCTCGGGTGTCTGCGCGAGCTGGGAGGGTCAGATGATGCCATCATCGGCCACTTGCAAGACACGCAGGATGCTGCCATACTTCTTCTGTAGCTTCCGCTTCTTGGATCTGCTGATGGTAACCGGCTTTCCTCCTTGCTGCGTGTACCAAATCCCTTCCTTGATCGCTGATTTGGATGTCGGGGGAATGTAGGGGTCGGTGAAGATACCTCGCCGAGGGCTTGAAGCCTCGTTGTCTTGGTGTTCGCTGTCGGAGTCGGATATGTCCATCTCGCTTGAAGCTGGAGATGACGTGTCGCGTAACCGAGGTCAAACAACTTCAATTTAATTACCCTGCAATCGTAGTAATATGGACAAGTAGGGATCGTTCTAGCCGGGGAAACCAAAGGGCGATCGAAAGAAGAGAAACCAAACAACTTATAAACAAGTATTCACATATATACATCAAAATATTGGGGGTCTAAGATTGATTAATTCTAACGAATAACCTACTGAAAATTAAACCTAAGACTATTATATACAAGTGATCAACATACTCATGCAACACGTAACACGAAAAACCATCTAGAACACATAACAACTTCATGCAAGGCCGGGCATCAACGTTCAAATTGTCCTTGACTCTAACCAATTCCGATTCTAATTAGAGCTTTTGCGGTTATCTAATTGTTAAGACTCCTCAGGTATTTAGAACCATCTTTGCGCTTGATCCTAAACATGAATGCTAACTCATTTAAAAACACGTTGCGTAGAGATTAAACAAGAAAACACTTTAGCACATGAATCAATCGGAAGCATGATCTAAGGCATGGCGTCACTCATCCTATTAGCATGCAAATTATCAGAATTAAATCCGCCCTAAGTTAATAACAAAGACCAAGACAACTTTGCGTATGAATTGATAAAAAATTATTATGGTAGATGAAACCGCACCTTAAGGATAACCATGGCCGAGGCAGCCTCAAGGATTGATTTAGATGCATGAATTCATGACAATTAATCAATTAGAAATCAAAAACACATAAGAAAATGCTACTGCCCAAAAACCTAAATCACGAAATCATCATATATTCAAGAAGTTACAAATCAAAACATAGAACAATCAAAGATCACACAGAAATCCGAAAACCATGTTTGATAAATAAAACCAAAATCAAAAAGTATATTACAATAGAGTTCGAAACTAAACAGAAAATAATACACGAAGCCATGAGAAAATCACACTTTTACAACCTTTGAAGATTCGGCAAGTGTGGGGAAAATCGGTGGAAGGATGGAGTGATTCTTGTGGTTTGTGGTGGATGGATCGGCTAAGTAATTTTCTGTATAGGGTTTGGTAGAATTTCGGCTATGTAATTGCAAGAGTAGTGATGATCTTTTCTGTCCTTGAAGTCATGCTTTATATGGAAGAAAAACCCTAGAGAGGCCGGCCACACAAGTAAAATCCCAGTTGGTTTAGGTTTCCCTAGTCTTTCTCAATTCGGCCCTATGACCTCTGTCTGATGATTTCGTCATAACTCCCTCTAGAAAATAGATATTGAGGTGATTTCAATTGATTTGGAAACTAGACTCCTGTAGCTCTCTATCCATATCTAGCACGTTTTCTGATTCATTGTGAGCTGTCCTGGAGAGCCCGTTGAAGTTGTGAGACGTGCACAAGAATTTTCCCGAAATTAATTAGGAATCAAGACTTGGACATTCCTTTTTATTCTGCCGAATTTAGATATTCTTCTCCATGTTGGACTTGGTTTAGACATCTCCTTTCTTGGACTAGGCTTCATGGATCAGCTGCTTTGCTTCCCGAGGTCCATCAGGAACACTTCTCTCGGCAGGCAGTAGGTTACTCTGTTCTGGCAGTCTGACCTTCCGACATATCTCCAATTTTCCTGATTCTTTCTCCCATGAACTCTTCTACATGTCACCTAAGTATCAGAGAGAGTTAACTCAATTTGTGACGATGTAAAAGCATTACAGAATCATAAGAACAACTCTAAGGCTCCACAAATCAGCTTTTGACAAATTTCTTTATCGTTCTTCTATGTTTAACACGTTTTACACAGAACTCTACCAAAAACTTTCGACTCTACATTATGACTCTATTCTACAACAATAAGAGATAATCAAAGTACAAATGGAGGTAATAACACATTAAGAATGTCGCATTTTATGCTCCTATCAGGAGACGAAGGTATATCTTTAGTCCAGTGTGATTGGACGAAGGTTTCGAGGCGCTTGATCCTCTGTTCTAGCTCTTCGCGAGTCCTGGGACTCATGGGTTGATAGTTGTCAGCTGGAGACGGTGTATCGTCCCGCATGGTAGCTTTGCCTTTATCCTTTCTTAAAAGTCGATCGGGCTGCAGTCTAGCGGCTAACTCTCTTGCTGGGTAGTGGTTCCCATTTTGGTTTGCCAGAACGGTGTAGTCATTCGCCGGTCTCTTGCGGTCTCGACCTGGCGGTTCGCGTTGGCTTGCATTTGGAGATAAGTCCAAAGTTATCGCGCGCTGGCCGATGTGGGGCCAGGCGATGTCAGTAATTGTGATCATGAAGCCACCTTTGTCCTCAAAGCGAATATACTTGAGGTCTAGCCAGTCCTGGACTTGCTCGCGGAGCTGGTAGCAATCGCGAGTTCTGTGTCCCCAATTGTCATGGAACTTGCAGTGGACGCGGCCTTCCTTGTATTCAACATAGGGTAAGGCCCTTGATACAGTGACGAGTCCGCAGTCAATAAGATCGTCTAAAACCTCGTGTGCGAGGTTGACGTTGTAAGTGTACCGGCGAGATCGCTGATGTGTGTCATCATTACCATCCTCTCGGCCTCGCTTAAGTGCTCGGTGCGGATTATCACGCTCTGGGTGTTCGGCCAGGTCCAAGGTGATTCTCCGCTGGCCTGGCTTTGGTGCGCGGCAGCGGCTGTTCTCCTCTGGATGGTCGTTCCAGTTTACTTCGACCATACCAACCACGGCGGGGAAAGGATCCACATCCACCAAAGAGGTTGTGCTCTCTGGCGTCTTCATTTTCAAGGCGCCAGAGTTTAACCAAGTTTGCAGCTGGTCGAGGAGCTTGACACAGTCTTTGGTGTCATGATTGTAGACGTTGTGGAAACTGCAATATTTATTGTCCTTTAGCCCCTCCTTTGGCGGGATCTTGTGGTCCAAACGTACGCACTTCGCCTCGATCAAGTCATTGAAGATAAGATGGGCGTTTTTCGTGTCATACGTGTATGCCTCATATTCGGGTTTGGTCCATGCAAAAGACTGAATGGTGATTCGCTCACGAGTCATCTTGAAATTCTTCAGTTTGTGAGCCAAAGGCTTCCCGGTCAGTTCAACTGCTCCGACGTCGTCGACATATCCCTGCGCGGCCTCACTCTCCTCCTACCTTTGGTAGTAAGGGTCGAACGTGGGGGATTGGAGGTTTAGTGCCCCTACTATCCTGTTTCTCCCCAGTACGTATGTCCCCTTGGAGGCATTCACCTTCTCGTCCATTTCGTTGAGGATTAGCTCATAACTGCCGACCTTATTGATCAGGTCGCCTATAGACGTGAAGCGTTCCCCATGGTGCTTCAACCGCTGGCGATGCTCGAGGCCACAGACAGCCAACTTAATGGCTTCCTGCTCGGGTAGGAGAAAGTCGCACTTGGCCTGTTGGATCTTGAACCGTTGGAGGAAGGAGACTCCTGACTCCATGCTCTGCTGACTCATCTGAGTAAGGGAATCAAGGCCAACCTCTGGCTCAATGGTGCCGTATGTTTCCCGGAACAGTTTCTCCATGGTAGGCCAGTCCGCAATGGATCCTGGCTTCAACCTGGAATACCAACTAAATGCAGCTCTGGATAGAGAAGTTCTGAAGAGCTTGAGCTTGAGCTTAAGAAAGTCATTGTGCCCATATTGGCCGCACTGGACTTTGAAGCGGGCCATATGGGTTGCGGCATCCTCCCTTGTTTCCCAGAAAAGGTGGTGAACACGACGTTCTTGAACCCATGCGGGAACGGATATTGCGCCACACTATCAAGGTAGGGGTCGCGATACTGCAAGTCAGCGTCACCTTTTCCGGTATGCTCCTTGACTATGGAGGAGATGAGTTGGCGCCAGTCGGCTGTTGTCACGGGCGCGGACTCCATTCCTTCCTCATGGTTTGGCCATGCAGAGAAACTGACGACATGTCCGACATTCTTGGGAGTAGGGCTGGAGTAGGCTAGAAGCGGGTCATCTGGTGTTCCGGCTCCCTAGCGTAGCGAGTTGTTAAATCCCTTGAAGGGAGCAGTAGAGCCATGTGGGAATAGATTCTTTGAAGTTCCAGCCCCTGACACGAACTGCGGGACCCTCGGAGTCCCGACCTTAGGGTTTCCCCTAGCGCGTTCATTGGGAGGGATGTACTTGGACGTTCCTTCGTTCGCGCTTGGGCCAGTAGGGTTTAAAGCAAGATTCTTTGGTGCTTGCGCCCTCATCCAATCTTCAACTTCAAGGACTCGTAAGCTCAACCGGTCATGTTTCTCCTTGAAGTTGTCTAGCTTTTCCAGACTGTTCTTGCTTCCAAAGAATGAAGCATTCTGCTGATCATGCAGCTTGGTATCGTGCTCGTCCAAGCGACGAGTCTGTTCATCTACTGTCGCGCAAGTGAGCGACATGAGCTATGCATGTTGCTTCACGGTCTCCACGTTCTGCTTCATGGTCTCCGTGTTCTGATTTAGGTCCTTTTGGATCCGTTGGAGGGAACCGTTGACCAAGCCCTTGTCTTCCCTTACTTCGCCGGCAAACTGGTTGAAGTCTTCAGTGAGTATGGCAAGGTTGTGCTGGTCTGCTTCCCAAAGGATCTTGTCCCTTTTGGCCTCTTCAGCAAGGCCGTCAACCTTCCCAGCAAGGTCGGTGATGCTTTGTTGAGTGGCGGAGCTCTGGTTTGTCAAACCCTGGATTTGGCCCGTAAGCTCCTTGAGCATCTGTAAGACTTGCTCCATAGACGGAGCAGAGCCTGTATCTTGAGCCGGCTGAGAACCTACCATGGCGGTCTCGCTGAAGTCTGGATCACCAAACTGAGCAAGGACCTGTCCGGGTGTGAGGGATCGGCAAGCCGCACTGTTATGGGGCTTATACCGTAGTGATTTGTGTTTGAGGCAGGAAAGCTGAGGCTTTCGGTACGGTGCTTCTTCCGGTTTCCCTATGATGTTTCGCTTGTACTCCCTGTCCCACTGGGCGTGCCAATGTTTTGGCCACGATCCTCAGCGAGCGGAGCAGAGGTAAATAGCGAACAAAGAAAGGGGGAGTGTTGCGGGCGTGCCACCTCGCGGACGAGGAAAGGGTGATTGTAGCGGGGGCTTGACTTCTGATCAGACGAATGGGGTTTCCAGGTGCCACCTCAGAGGAGGAATTTACGAGCACAAGGCGATCGATACTCACGGAGGGACGCGAGCAGAGCAACAATAGGGAATCAGGGAAATCGGGGAAGAGTCCAGGAGGGCTCTGAGAAAACCTAGGCAGCGGCGCTTAGCGTTAGGGTTTTTGATAGGCTTGAAAAGGGTTTCAACTAGGTTGAAAGTTTGTTTGTATTTTTTGGTGTGTGTTTGAGAGAGTGTTTTGATTGTCTTCGACCCCTTTATATAGGTAGTTCGACTTGCGGCAGAAGAAAGATAATCATAGTTCAAGTCGGATTCCGAAACCCTAATCTCACAAGGACTTTCCTAATCCTGCGCGGGCCGCGGATTCGAACCATCTCGCGGGCCAAAAGAAGGCTTTTTAATTATTAAGGGCCACAGGGATTGGCCCAAAGCATATCAAAAACTGGTGAGAGTCTTCAACGATTAGTGTGGTGTACGCGGACTCCGCCTGTGGCTTCTTCGCGAAGCCCCCACGCGAGCCAGTTCGCCAGCTCGTCTCGATGTACTCCGCTTGCCTCACATACGCGAAGTGTCAATCTCGCCTCGCTTATGCGGAGTCAGCTAGTAATTCCGCGCGAAGTGATTCCGCGTGCGAACTCTGTAAGTTAGCTCGCGTGGTCTATTCTGCGCGCGAGCTATGTGTTCCGCACGAAGTCTTTGCAATTCAACTCGCGTGGTCTCACTGGCAGCCATTACTTGTAAACTTAAAGAACTTGGGCTCGCCGATATGACATAGACCAAGAATTTAATTAATATTCATATAGACATTTACTGTCCAGTAAAATATTAATTTAGGCGTAAACATAAACTACACTAATAATTTTCACTATTAATCAAAATAGCACTCACCGTCTCCAACCGAGTAATGCTAAATTATAACTATTTAATATATTTAGTTTGTTCATATATTATTGTTTTTTTCTTATTAATTATAATAGTTTTTACATATAGTAATTAATTACATGCGTTTGTATTTTACATAGAAAAAATAGAAGAAAAAAATAGAGAAAAGAAAAAATAAAATTGATTTTTAATAGGGGCATTTTAGCCATTTTAGAAACTTAACGGTATTTTTTTTACGGTCAACTAATGGAATGGGTGACACTGTCAAGAAAGAGTATAGAGCTATACCAATTTAATTTAAAAACCAAGGGATATAACTATTTTAGGAAATTATGTTTTCGTACTTTTGTTATGTGCCTTGCTATAATTGGTTAATATGTTTCCTTATTTGAATAGGTTACAGTAATGATAGAACTTCTATGTAATACTCTAGATTTTCATATCATTTTCCTTGTATTATTCTCATATTTAATGAAGGATTATTTATGGCAATTTATTATTGGGTTATGCGTAATTGAAGTCGGATGGTTCATTAAGGTGCTTTGACGTTTAAAAGACCAAAAAGTTGATTTTATTTTCCGTAAGTTATCTTCAAAAACTTCCTTCATGAAAGTTGTAGAGCTCGTCAATACGAGTTCGTAGACATGCGGCACGAGTGAAACGGACGTCGGATGAAGAAGTTATGGTCAGAGGAAGTTAGTTTCCGGGTTTGGAAAGTTTATAAGTAGAAAAATGTGGGGGAGTTAAATTGGAAACCATTTCAGTCTCTCTCTCTCTCTCTCCCGACCCTCTCTCTCACTCTCTTCTCCAACTGATTTCTCTCTCCTCCGGCCACCAAATTGGACGCCACCGGTTTCGTTGGGTCGGCACGGGTCTCCTCTCCACTGCTGGGGCAGCCTTGCTCGCCGTCGTGCCTCCTGGAAGCCGCCACGAAGCGGCGGAGATGCTGCTGTTCCGCCGGAAAGCCAGCGATTTTGACGCCGATTCCGGCCAAGTTTAGGTGAGTCTTGCTCTCCTCTCTCTTCTAGAAATGTTCTAACCCCTTTGGTGATCTAGAAATCAAGTTTTGGGGCCGGTTTTGTAGGTTTGGAATTTGTTTTCCCGGTTGGTTTGCAGGATGTTTTCCGGCAGGTTCCGGTCAAAATCGGTTGAAACCTCAGGTATTAAAGTTATTCGCCATGCTTTAATCTATAAGTTTCATGTTTTGAGTTTCCCCAAATTTTGAAGTTTGGTAGAGGCGCGTGAAGCTCACTCGCCGCCGCCTATGGCGGCGCGTGGGAGCATGTCCGGGAAGGGTAAATGTCACACCCCAATTTTCAAATGGAATTTTCAAAAATTTTGGCATGATCTAACTTAAAATATTAACATCCCAACCTGTTTTTCAACAACAACAATAACAACAACAACAAAACTCAATTACAGAATAGAAATTTCCACAAAATCTATCACTGAATTAAGATTACACTACCTTGTTTACATAACGTGTAAAACAAGAACATGAGAACAATTTCATGACTTAAATACTGTCTACTCAAATCTAAAACTATACAGAGTCTGACAAAAAAAGAACCCTGCCACTACACCTCGTTCTCACCTCTGCTGATCCTCACCTACAGGTCTAACCCCTACACCAAGAATTGGTGCACCGGGATTGTAGAATAACAAACCCGGTAAGCTAAAAAGCCCGTATGAGTAACTCAAAAATAACTCCACATTTATCACATCCAACATTTAACACATCCAACATACCACAAGTGAAATTTGATCAATAATTAAAAACCACGCATTAACAAGAAATGTACCCATGAGTCCCAGATATTTAGTAAATACCCCTTATGACCTACAACAACAATATGTGTACCCATAGGTCCTAGATACCATCAAGTATCTCCCATGACCTACACCGACAGACGGACTAGAGCTCTAATTCCTAACCGTAACCAATCACCCGGCCAAAGGCTTGGAACCCGGTTTGACTGTCCAAAACCAAAACACAAAATAATAAATAGCATCTTAACCGTAACCAATCACCCAATTAAAGAATTGGAACCCGGTTAGGCTATTTATCCAACAATCATCATATCACAACATTATTATCAACAACACAAGATCCACATCATAAGATTATATCCTTCACAAGGATATAATTATATGAACAATATAAATTATTCCATAAAAATAGCATATCACAAATTAATAAAATTTTGGTCATATGAACCTTCAAATAACACATAAGGAAAACTTGTTTTATCTTACCTATGAGCCGTTAACGATCAAGCTCATATATTTTTAAAACTAATAAAAGCAAAATATTAAATCACATCATAATCATTATCCTCCTCAAATGACCATAATTAAACTTGGTTTAAAAGTGAACCTTGGTGAGGTTTACTCACCTAAATACTCCCGTTGCGTCTTCACAAAAATGCAACAGCCAAGCTAAGCACAACCTCACAAACCACCTAAAATTACACAATTAAAACTTTAGTAAAAACACAACAAGGATCAAAGTATCCTTAACTTAAAGGTTGCCCAAAGAAGGGCAATCCTTCCTTCAAGATCTCTCAAGGTCATCGGACACTCAACAACAATACTACCACCCTCCAAGATCCAATTTTCCAAGTTTCCGACCTAACAAACACCTAGAACCAACTTAGCACCTACAAGGCAAAAACCTATTCAACACTCATTCTTCACACACAACAACACCCTAGCAACAACAAAGACTAACTAACACTGCAACCAAAGCCTTTACCCTGCCCGGACGCGCTCCCACGCGCCGCCACAGGCGGCGGCGAGTGAGCCTCAAGCGCCACCACCAACCTCAAAATCTACAAAAACTCCCAACAACAACCTTAAAGAGCACAGCAAAAGGAATACTTTTTATACCTGAGGCTAAGCTCGGTTCAGCCTTGAACTGCTCCAAACAGCCACCATAAACTCCGCCCCCAAATCTGCAAACTAGCACCCCAAACTTCAAACTTAGATCACAACAGAGGCATAAACATCTCTAGATGAAGAAGGAGGACAAGACTCACCCAACTCTGGCCTAAAATGCCGTCGGAAACCACGAAACTCCGGCAAGAACGCCACAGCTCCTCCGCTTAGGAGCGGCGTCTAGGCAGCGAGACGGTGAGTGGCGCTACCCTGGGAAAGAAGAGGAGGTCTGTGTGCATCGAACGAGACCTACGGCGGTCGAAACAACAGCCGGACGACAAACCTATGCTTCGGCGAACCACGTGAGCTTCTCCGGCCAACAGCTCGTCTCCGGCCTGCGACACCTTAGGTGGAAGAGGGTGACCGAGCTAGTCGAACTAGACCAAGGGCGACCAACCTGGTGGCAAGATGACGGACTTCCGATCGGCAGAAAATCCGGGCGTCCGTGAGGCGTCGGGTGCTCGGGAGAGGAGAGAGAAAAGCTGAATGGGTTTGTGTAATTTAGGGTTCCAGCAAATGTTTTTGTGAAGACGCAGCGGGAGTATTTATGTGAGTAAATCTCACCAAGGTTCACTTTTGAACCAAGTTTAATTATGGTCATTTGAGTAGGATAATGATTATGAGGTGATTTTAATGTTCTGTTATTATTGGTTTTAAAATATATGAGCTTGATCGACAACGGCTCATAAGTAAGATAAAACAAGTTTTCTTTATGTGTATTTGAAGATGCGTATGATCATAATGGTATTGAATTGTGATAGGCTATACTTGTGGAATAATTTATATTTATTCATATAATTATATCCTTCTGAAGGATATAATCTTATGATGTGGACCTTGTGTTGTTGATAATAATGCTGTGATATTTTGATTGTTGGATAAATAGCCAAATCAGGTTCCAAGCCTGTTATCAGGTGATTGGTCACGGTTCAGATGCTATTTACCATTTTGAGTTTGATATTGGACAGTCAAACCGGGTTCCAAGCCTTTGGCCAGGTGATTGGTTGCGGTTAGGAATTAGAGCTCTAGTCCGTCTGTCGGTGTAGGTCATGAGAGATACTTGATGGTATCTAGGACCCATGGGTACACATATTGTTGTTGTAGGTCATGATGGGTATTTATTAAATATCTGGGACTCATGGGTACATTTCTTGTTAATGTGTGGTTTTTAATTATTGATCAAATTTCACTTGTGGTATGTTGGATGTGTTAAATGTGGAGTTATTTTTGAGTTTACTCATACGGGCTTTTTAACTTACCGGGTTTGTTATTCTACAATCCCGGTGCACCAATTCTTAATGTAAGGGTAAGACATGCAGGTGAGGATCAGCAGAGTTGAGGCGGAGGCGTAGTGGTAGGGTTCTCCCTTTTTTTGTCAGACTCTGTATAGTTCTAGATTTGAGTAGACAGTTTTAAAATCATGAGATTGTTCTCATGTTCTTGTTTTTCACGTTATGTAAACAATGAAGTGTAATCTTAATTCAGTGATAGATTTTGTGGAAATTTTTATTCTGTAATTGAGTTTTTGTTGTTGTTGTTGTAGTGGTTGTTGTTGAAACATGTTGGGATGTTAATATTTTAAGTTAGATCATGCCAAATTTTTTGAAAATTCTCTTTTGAAAATTGGGGTGTGACATTCTAGATCCTTCGGGTGATCGATTCTATGTAATGCCTATAAATGAGTTTTTCTATCAATGAATGAGCAGACCATTATTGTCGTTATATTCTCTCATACAACAATAACTATTTTTAGATGCAAAGTATAGGGTGTCACAAGTATTTCCTCATATTTTTTTTTATAAGAATGATGAACTTGTATCCTACTTTTCACGTTTATCTGTAAATTTTTTTTAGAAGATATCTATCTGTTTTTATAATCTCATTTTCTAGAATTTGGCTTCTCTACTTGGATTTATGTTGCTTAGATTTGCTTGGATGACTTCTAACCATTGGATTGAGTACAATCTGGGACCACCATGTCATTCTTATGTCATTCTTACTCCATCTAATGGTTATAACACATCCAAGCAAATCAAAGCAACTTAAATCCAAGTAGAGTATCCGGATCCCATTTTCTATCCACTAACTATGTTTTTGTCTCCCCAATTATCTATCTATTTTATTTATTTTGTTTTTTTATTTTGCTATTTATCATAGTAACCCTTGTTCTTAAAAATCTAAATCATCTTAATAAGGGTAATATTGACAAAACATAATTTGGTGAATTAAATAGAGATAAAAGTTTCACTTCACAATAAAATAGAAAAGTGTGACTGACTTGCCATGGAAGTAGTATTCTTTCTCGTCAAGTAAAACCAGTTAAAAAGAAGGGATCCTCAAATCACACCCCAACACCAAAACCCAATATGGTTGCTAAACCCTACCCTAATCCAAAAGTCCAAAACCCCGTTAACTATGCCCTTGTTCCTTGCGAAATTTCTTGCTAGCTCTGCAGCTGCTGCTCGAAGCTCTTTTCTTTGGAAAACGAAGCAGTACGGAACATCAACATCATCATCTTCTTCGGGTCACTATCAGAGCACCACCATAATGCTTCCATTGATGAAACTCGGAACTCTGGCCATCAGAACCATTTCAAAACCCATTGCTGCGCGCCTCAAAACTCATGCCGCCGTGCACCCCAGGTTTCGTGCCGCCATCATCTGGATGGCCCAGGTTAATATATACTCACTTCAATTCAATCATCCTTTGTTCTTCTTTTCTTTTATTTGTTTCGCTCTCAGTTCAGATTCCATGAGTTATTTATATACGAAAAACTGTATTTCTGGTATTAGTGATCGATGGTAGTTTAGGAATAATTGGATGGATGGTAATTAGGTCAGAAATATTGCTACGGAAGCAGGAAAGGGGAAGTCATGGTCTTCATCACCCTAGCTTCAGTTTAATTTCCGGAGCAATTTGCTAGTATTGCTCAAGAATAAGTAAGATATATAGGTATTGGATTAGTAAAAGATACCGGGATTCAGTTTTCGCTATACTTGGATAAAGTTTGCTTATCCATGGCATGTCATCATGGCTAAAATGAGTGTGAGAGGGCTAGGCCATCCCATATGTATTTTCATAAGATATGAAGAATGCATTGAGAGCGACATAATGTCATAACTGGATTTTGGAATCTAGCCTTAAACATAAACCCTAAGCCCTGATTTGAATCAATAATTTAAATTCCAGGTTAAGATGAACTCAGCAATTTTCTTAGCGCGACTCTGATTACATATTGCCCCAACTATAAAGGCCAACAATGTTGGTGTTCGATGAGGTTTACTTTTGAAACCATATATATGTACCAAGATAAAAAGATTTCGAATGGTGCGCAATGCATAAATCAGTTCATTTCCAATCAATTTACATCGGCATAATTTTATGCAACTTGTGCCTCGTGCACTCTTCTGAGTTCCATTTTTTCTGTAGCATATTATGCCATTAGAAGCATAATACAGCAATATGTTTTCTGGTGTTTGCAACTAGCTAGCAAGTAGTACTTCACATTTACTTATTTTCATTTGAAACTATCAGACAAAGTATCGTTGGGCGACACAGTTGCAAAGACGTGTGCAATATGGACGTGCAGTAAATGTTGCGATCCGCCCTCTCGATGAAGCAAAAGCTATTGCAGCTGCTACTGACTTTCTTGGAGAACTTGTCATCTTCACCGTAAGTTAACACCTATACATAGACATATATATAGTATGTACTTTAGGTATCTCATGATACTCCATTGATCCGTAAATGTTGATCGATCCCTCATTGCAGCGAAAGGTTCCCCTAGCACACCTAGTACATTTTATTCGGGAATTCATGATATATTTGATCGCTCATCTGCTTTGCCTTACTTATCATAGGCTGCAGGAGTCGGTATAATGTATGAGGTGAATAGGAGCTACAAGTCAGAGGCTAAGAAGGAGGCAAAACGTAAGGAAGAATTAGAGGTAAATAGCCCTCTCTAAGAAAGAACTACTTTTAAGTGCATCTTTTTGGTAATTTTTGGCAGAATTTCCCAAACTCGATCAAGTGTTTACCTGCGTTCTGGGTTACATAAGCACTCTCAATCTAATTTTGCAGGAAGTATACTCAGAAATTTTGATAACAATGTTCAAAAGAACTGCCACTATAAGGACAAATGCTTGCTCTAAGATCACACTAAAAAGAGTCCCTTGAGGACTGAATTTAAATTCAGATGTTTACTGCTACTTCAAGTGATGATGAACTATTTCTGCTCACGGGAGCATCTGGATTTTAATGCGAATCTTAACCTACTTTGTCAACATTGACTATGAATAATCTAGGTTCTTCATCTACAGTAGCTAATTTTCTCTTTGGATATCAGAGAATGTTAATGACCATCATTTAAACTTGTTGTAGGCACTGAAGCTGAAGGACGAGAATTTACAAAAAGAAGTGGAATCTCTAAGGCTCAAGCTGCTGGAGATGGAGAAACAATTACAAAGAAGAAGCAGCTGGCTGGACTACTTGAGGCTACTGTTCCGACAAGCAGCTGCTGAACAACAAAAGACAGCGTAGCCTTATCTCACTCCCTTCGTTAAAATTATGTTTTTTCTTTCTTTTTTTTCTTTGAGCTTTCCCTACACATTAAAATTAGCATTTTGGACAATGAAAAACGGGCAGCTAACTGCCATTGTGAATATACTAGTGTAGTTTTCGATCTTTAAGATAGTTTCACTTTTGGTTCATATATGCTTAATCTTCACCATTCATTAATGTTTCGTGTTTTAAAGTTTAACATCCACATTTATTATTTTTGTCACTACTCTAAAAACTCTTAAAATATTATTGCACATGTCTTATGAATTGTCATGCATACAATTTTTTCTATTATTTGACAGATTTCTCAATCTCAATTTTATCAAACCCTATACGGAACTTTACTACCAAATAATCCATAATATTCAAAACTCGTTAAAGACGCGAACAAGAACTTCTCCTGTAGTGAATCAAAAGACTACAATAGAAGTTGAGAGAAAGACTCAAAGTTATAAAAAAAAAAAATATAAAAAAAAATATAAAATTAAGCGGGTGGTTTATGTCGTAGGGTAGACGTGACCAAACTCCTCAATATTACCTTGAGGGACAATCAATCTAGAGTAGAGTAGAGTAGATGTATCATGGGTGGGTCAAGGCGGCAGAGATCTAACGATTGTGGTGGCTCCGCCATGAACCACCATATCTCGTAGAGATGGAAGGTGGTGCATTATGATCGAATCATATATTTAAAACCTCAAACCCCAACCTTTATATAGGGAGGGTACCCTACAGTTGGCAATAACGTTATCTAACACTTCGGCTTAGTTTTAAAAGCCCTACAACATGGTTCTTTAATCGAGTCCTAAATCTGCTTTTAATACTTGTTTTGTTTGCTTCTGGTGTAAGTGTCTGGTCAAGGTCCTCCCGACTCTATTTCAAGAAACCATGAACGAACCCCTTTCCTCTCTTTGTTTGTGTGAGCCTTTAGTAGCTTTCTAGTGTTGTATTATATTTTCTGGTAATAGTGTTGTATTATATTTATATGCCACAATAGAAAAAGATGAATAGTTGCTGCACTTGTCTGTAGAAGACAACATTGTCACATTGAGTCACTAACGGCACATGCCATGTTAACCTAGAAACAGAAATGATCACAACAATTCTTATCAAAATAGAGGGATTTTTATATATATTTAATTTTCAAGAGTGGTTTTAAATAAAACTCATATGATATTTATATTTAATAGACATCTAAAATATATTAATTATGATACATATTATGTCTTATTTTTTTTAAATTTTACACAATTATCACCATTCAACTATAATATATAAACATAATAAATAAGCTTAATTGATGTTATCTTAAATACCTTCATTATGAGTTTTTCTTCTAACACTAAAATTTTTCAATCAATTTACAAGAATCATGCAATTTTCTTTATTTTTTATGAAAAAATCTAGATGAAAGGAATTCATTATCTGATCAATACATAAAGTAGAATATAATATAAATAAGATATTTGATTATTATAGTAAAATAAAGAAATTTTACACTGTTAACGTATGACCATGTGAAATCTGACGTGATTCTCTATTCCATTCAAATTTTTACAGGTGGATTTCTATGATGAAAAACGATTTTAGCTATTTTGATCTTTAAACCCTAAACCCTAAACTCTATACCCTAAACCCTATACCTTATACCCTATACCCTATACCCTATACCCTATACCCTATACCTTAACCCTATACCCTAAACCCAATTTTGAGTTTCTTCTTTTTAGGTATATTATCATATCATGCCCTACTTAATAGGTACATTAGAAATGTAAGTGGTTGAGAGTAAAATGTTCTCTCGATCAGGATTGGAAATGATATAATAATATACCTAAAAAGAAGAAAATTAATCAAAGAACAAAAACGTGTACCTTACAATTAAACATTTTTCGACTATGTAGAGAGACACCAAATGTGAGTTTAAGAATGAAAAAAATCATTCTATTACAAATGACATATTTCTGTATATAGCATATATATATATATATATATATATATACACACACACACACTCAAGTTAGTAATAACAAGGTAAGAAATTAAAGAATGTAATTGATTATGACAAAGTTAAATCCAACTAAATTTTAGCTCAGTATTTGAGTTTCAAATTGATCCTAAAATTGAGAAAGATACCAAATTTAAATTTCTACTGTTTGAAGGGTAAATCAGAGAAACCGAAAAATGAATAAAACTATTAATGATAGACATTTGCTCTATATGGTAAGTTTGCTTATGTGGAATGGGTGTAAAATGAAAGAAAAATATGTATGAGTTTATTTTAAAAGAGGTCTAGTATTTTGAGTTTTTATCTAATTTTCTCATCAAAATAAAACACAAGTAAAATATAATTTCTCTTGTTGATACTCGGTTTGCAGCAGATCGAAAAACAAAAGGATCGCAATGTGTTGTTACACTATCACCCACCTCGTATAATATTTACGACGAAGATTGTCATTATCATATCTCTCCGTCTTTATCATAAGAGAGAGAACACACATGCAATGTAGCGATCTAAATTCATTAATCGTGTAATGGTATTGGATGAGTTAATGATTTTTGGCTTAATTAAGATTTTTTCGAGATGAACCTCTATAATTTTTTAAGGTTTCAAATTTGATTTTATTATGTTCTTCCATTTGAATCATTAACATGGCAAGCAAACCATTCCAGGTTGGAAGGCATTTCTCGTTTGTCCTTCCCTAACTAGATAATATCTTTTCTCTTACTAAAAAATAACTATTTTCCTCTCCTCCTTTATCCCCATCACGCGCCACTCATGTGCGCTTCTCCATGTCAAGCGTGGTACCAAGCACACCTTCCTCTACAGTCAAAACCCACTCTCCCTCCGGAGGCGCGTGGCACCATTCCTCTATTCGTACAGACCGTATACTCCACCGTACATCCCACGCTCCACAGCAGCGCTGCGGTCAAGATACGGTCCATGGTCTAAATGGTCATGATGGAAAATGACGATATCCATGGTTTATCGGGCTTTCTTCGGACTCGGGTCACGTGCAAGGTTTTTGGAGTTTTCTCTGTTCGGATGTCGGACCCTCCATGTGATCCTGGCTTTCGGAAAAGGCCGCCTTTCCGGCGATTAATTTCAGAAGTGCCACTCCGTCATTGTCTTGAGGCAAGAAAGCGGCCAGCGGTGGTGGGCCCGGTTGGTTGGGTTAATGAAAAGCGGGGCAAACTGCCCACACGGACACTGATTGATTTGACATTCCCAATACGAATTTATTTTAACTCGTCTCTCCTGTCTCTCTTGTCTCATTAATTTACCGCCTACTTTACCTTACCGTTTGGTTATCCTTTATTTTCTGGAAAATTACCGGTAATTTGTCTCGTACCCATATTTTACATCAGAAGCAACCCACCATTTCATGAAGATAGGTTTCTTGGGTCACTTTGATATCGATGGCTTTATGCAAATCGAAAACGAATGCATTTCACCAAGGAATCGTCTCTTGTCAATGTATGAAATAGTATGGTAATTTTTTTTTTCAATTTTGCTCTTATTAGCTCCGGTTGGCTAGGATTGTCTTTGGTGTAATGTTCTTATTCGGGTATTTGAGATCGATAATCATAGCATTTGAGGGAAAATGACTCTTCCTAGCTCTATATTGGCTAAATGTTTTTGGATATAACTTACAAATTTCTCCATTTTAAATTGTATATAAGCCTAAGGTAGCATTAAGAGTAAGCCGAATTTGAATTTCATGTTTGAATGAAACTATCCTAAGAAAGTTGGTTATTATGAGTCTATAAGTCTATTTGTTGTTGGTTATCGTCTTCAAAAATCTAAATTAGCCCAACTAATATCTTTTTCTTTTTTTTTAGATCAAATAACCAACTACTATCTTATGCGGTAAAATTTTATTCTAATAATTTTCATATCCAATCGTAGCACATTTTCATACTAACATTCATTACGGGGTAAACATATTCATGCTATTGCTACCGGTTAAATGAATAGAATGAGAATCAAACTAGTGATAAACTGATAGGAAGCAAAACCTAACGATCATTCTCTAGTGTAAATCAACGTTGTACCATTGTATAAACACTGTGGTCAATGAAAGTAATTTCCTTTACCTCTCCTTTTCAGTAAAAGCTGGTGTCTTGGTGGCAACGGTCCGACCTCAATTTCGCTACTTTCCCACACACATTTGCGCACCAAGATTCGACACCTAAAAGCCAAAGAAAGCTTTAAAAAGAGCCCCCAATCCCATGCACACCCACACTCCTCCAAGTAATAATCTCCAAACTCAAAGGTCACCACCGTCATTCTCCACCAACCCCAGCCATCTTACTTGCACTGGCCATGTAACCCCAGATCCTCACTCTCACTCCCTTGCATCTTGATACAGACAAACCACCCCGCTCTCTCTCTCTCTCAACAAATCTTGATCAATATCCAACGCACCCATCCCATCTCACTCTGTTGTGTCAATGGCCGCAACAGCTCAGTACCACAAATAATTTACCTCAAAAAAATAATGATGGTGGAGTCGACAGAGAGACCCCATCGCAGCAAGACTAGCAGCAGCAGCGGAGCCACGAGCGAGCTCTTCATTTGCTTCAGCACTTCTCGCCTCTCTTCTTCTTCCTCCATGAAGCTCTCCTCCAAGTCCTTACTCAGCCCGGGCCGAACTCGAGACCAGACTCCCCAAATCTCGCTCTCTTCCTCTCTCAGCCGCCGCCTCAGAACCAGCGGGAGCATCAAAGGCGGCGCCTCCCCGATGTTCCCGAGCGGCGGAGGTGGGAGTAAGAAGCGAGGCGGGTTCGAAAACCCGGAGCCTTCTTCTCCCAAGGTGACGTGTATTGGGCAGGTGAGGGTGAAGACGAAGAAGCAGGGGAAGAAGATGAGGATGATAAGCAGCAGATCGAAGCGAAGCAGGAGCGGCGGAGGCGGCGTAGGTGGAGCCGAGGCGAGTTTTCGAAAAGCGGAGCAGAGTGTTAACCAGCATGAAACATTTCAAGCGCTTCATTTTCCGACGCATCCGATGAGCAGCAGCAGCCAGAGGGAGTGCTTGCGGCAGAGGAACAACAACAACCAGAGGTGGGTGCATCTTCCTTTGACTATTTGCGAAGCGTTGAGGGCTTTCGGGTCGGAGTTTAACTGCCTGATTCCGAATAAGTCGTCGTGCTTGAGCGGCGGCGAGGCGAAGAAGGAGGAGGAGAGCAAGGGAGGAGCGAGATCGGAGAGCGGGTGCGGGGCGGTGTTTGCGAGGTGGTTTGTGGCGTTGGGGGATGGGGAGGACGGGAATAAGAGGAGGGAGATAGAGTTGGTGGTGGGGGAAGAGGAGGAGGAGGAAGAGAGAACGGAGATGAGTAGTGGGAGTCATAGTTTGAGGAGGCAAGTTTTCGAGGGGATTGAGTTTAAAGAAGAGATATTGAGTGAGGCTTTGATGAGGGAAGAAGAGGAAGGTAGAGTGAGTATCTGTGTTCCGCCAAAGAATGCGCTTTTGCTCATGAGGTGTAGATCTGATCCGGTGAAGATGGCGGCGCTCGGGAATCGGTTTTGGGAAATGCCGGCTGCTCCGAAAGAAGAGGAAGATGAAGACGAGGATGAAGGTCTTGAAGAAAAAAGGAAACGACTTGAAGAAAAGCAAAAGGTGCAAATTGGGTTACCAACAGAGATTAAGCTTGTTGAAGACGAAGGAATGTGCGAGAAATGGGTCTGCGAGGGCGAAGATGTAGAAGAACCAGAAGAAAAAGAAGAGGAATTGAATGCGGTTGTAGATGATGAGAAACCAGAGAAAAGTGAGATTGTTTATGAGCAATCAGAGGTAGCAGAAGAAAAGGAATGCCAAGAACAAGATTCGGATCTAGAAGAGGATAAGAATGAAGCAGCAATGGTAGAAGAAGCTGGGCTAGATTGTTCTCTCGCTGAACTTTTCGCAGATCCAGAAATGTCTGAAGTTGAAGAAATTGAGTTACAATTGGAAGAAGCAAATCAAGAAATGAGAGAAGTACAGCTTCCAATATCAGAAGTAGTACTGGAAAAACTGGTAGAAGAAGAAGAAGCAGTCTCTTGGGCTGAAACTGAAACTGAAACAGAGGTGACAGAAGAGTCAACGGCGGAGGAAGGGAAGGAGTCCCGAGAGAGTACTTGGGAAGACGAAGCAGAACAGACACAAGTGACAGTGACCCAAGCTAGACCCGAACCTGAATTCGAGCGCCCGAAGGCCCAAACGGATCTGCAGCCGAAACGGTCAAGTCAAAACCCGGTCTTACCGGACTGTCTCCTGCTAATGATGTGCGAGCCGAAGCTGTCCATGGAGGTCTCCAAGGAGACTTGGGTCTGCAGCACGGACTACATCCGATGCCTCCCGGAGCGCCACGTCAGCAGCAACAAAAAAGACGGCAAGGATGAGGCGAAGAAGCCGCCGCGGGTCAGCGTGGACTCAAAGGCCGCGAAACCCGCGGCGGCGGCGGCGGCTCAGCAGGTGATGATACAGCCGCCGAGGTCGTCTTGTTCTTTTCCGATACAGGTGGGCGGTCCGGTGTCGATGGCCGAGATAATAGGGCAGAAGCTGGTGGGGTCTACTGGGTACGAGCCGTTTGTGCTCACGCGCTGCAAGTCGGAGCCGCTGAGGTCGGCGTCTAAGCTGGCGCCGGAAGCTTGCTTTTGGAAGAACAGGAAAATGGAACCGCATCGCCACCCGGGTCCGCTCGGAGTCGGGGCGACCGGAGTCGGGTTTTAATCCTAGGTAATTTAATTGGGACTCTGAAAAGTGAAATTGTAGGCATGTCGTATGGGTCATGATTGTAGGCTTTTTACTTTTCACAGAGGGGTAATCATTGCTCTCTCTATCTCGTTTGTACATTTCATGTAGTAATTTTCTAGAAATTCGTTTCTTTTTCACCCTTCTCATAAATCGATGATCAATTTAAATTTCTCTCTTTTCCCACTCCAAATGATTTTCTTTCCTCTAATCTATAATGGTATATTGAAGTTTTGAACATTAGCTTAGTATTTCATCCATTTTGGGTACTGAATTTTAGTAGGAGATACCAAAGATTGGCCATTATTCTCTTCGGAACATATCAATCGTAGTTATAGACAATAAATTTGAGAATAGAGAATGTGTTGCGTTACGTCTTTGCATCATTCTGATGTATTTCTCTCAAGAAAAAGAAAGGAAAGGAAAAGGAGGTATTTCATGGATTGGTAGTCTAAGCTAGTACCAAGTGATTTTGTTTCTGATCCAAAGGTTGCGTGGTAATTTTCATTGGGGAATCAATAGCTAGTATAAGGTGCACGTTTGTTTGTTTGTTTGTTTGTATGAAAGGGGGTGGTGAAACACAGGGGCTTCTACTTAGAGCAGTGCGCTGGTAGATTTGCAATTTTGCATAATGGAGTAGCAGATAAATGCAGCTTTGCGTTTGAGGCACACAGTAAATTACAACCTTTAGATAGGGACTCGAGATCAAGCTGGAGTACTCATGCCGGAACTGCTCCTTCTTTCTCATTCGGAGTCAGATGGCTGCAAGATTTACATAAATATTATAATTTTTCTCATTCTTCTGCCTTTAATAGTTCACCAGTGTAAAATTCATATTCCTTGTAGCTATAGGATTGCCTTGTGTTTCCTACGTGTAGCTAAGATGTGTTTCATAGTGACCTAGTCATTATAGAAGAAGAAGAGAAAACACATTAATTCGAATCAGACCAAGGTAAGAACCAGACCGGGGTTATAATTAGTACTCTCCCTCTATATAAACCTCCAGGATGGACACGTGACTTACGGCACTGTTTGAGTGTAAAATGAACTTTTCTAGACATTGAGGGTCTTGAACCAGTTTAGTGGTTCGTCGTGGATATGATCGAGTATCTCGTGAGATATTCGTTATCAAGGCTAGTCGAAGCCTACTTAGAGGTCAAGACATCTTTGAGGCAAATCGAGCTATTTATGGATATAGCGTTGATTATCTAAGTATTTGGTAAATGATAGATGATTATTTGCCTATGAAGTGGTCCAAAACGAGGGGGTATGCATTGAAGAAGGGATCCAGATATATGCCGTGTTGGAGGTTCTTTCCTATGGCGGACGTGAATGATGCCTTGGTGCCATGTAAGGAAGTTAATCATCTCATTCCTTATTTCCCAAAGAAGAGTTCAATACGTGCATGGCTTAGTGCATCTCCTTAATTGGGTTGTAAGAGATCACTTCTAGAAGCATGCAAGGATGAGATATATTGCTTCAAGGATTTCATTCCTTATTGTATATGCATGAGGTGTTCTCGGCCAGAAGGTATTCAAAGAAGCAAATCTCTTTGCTTCGGTGATGTGCTTGACTCCTTAATCGTCAAGAATGATTCATGAGGTAATTATGTTACCTAACTGATTTCCAAGAGTTAGATTTGAGGTGAATATCTTTACCTACAATATCGTATCTTTGTGATACATGGACCGACACATGCATTCCTATTTATCTCTGTAAATATATTTTTTTTCTCTTGGGTAAATTATGACAGAGATATTACAGTTGCTTAAGGATCTAACTCATAATTCGATTAGGAGATATCTTTCCAAATTAAGACAGAGGTCTGATATGCGTTGATCCACAAGGAATGTGAGCCCTAGTTCTCTATATTAAGGGGTGGAGGCGAACGAGCAAAGGACAACCAATCTTACAACCAAATTTTGCACTATGCAAATATCAAAGTCTCACCCCGGAGCACCCACCTACAAAAAGACTCTCCGGTGTCTTTTGTAACCAAAGACCTATCAGTCGGCAAACCCAAAGACCAATCCGTTGGCAAAACCCAAGTCCGATCCGTCTGCAATTTTTATTCATAAAGTCTGATTCGTCAGCAAATCCCCGCCAAACCAATTGTTAAGGCCTCAAAACCTTAGCAAATATCTTTTAATTTTCGTTGTTTAAGCACCTTAAGAGAAATCTTAGGTTTGGTAAAAGAATCCAGCCAGTTGCTTGGATCAAAAGTCAGGAGAAAGCGCGAAGCATCAAAAGTTAGGCTGAACCCAGAAGCGTTGGCACGCCAGCACAAAAAATCACGCCCAAAGGCACAAGTAAAGTACAACCTCCATTGTACTTAGGGTTTGGAAATTCTGATTTGATGGAAAGCATGGATTCTGTTAGAGAAGCACGTACAGAAAAGCCAAAGCACCAAGGATCATCAGCGATCCCTTACCTTCCCTCGGAGGTAATCACTGAACTACTTGCAAGACTTCCTGTCAAGTCTTTGTTAAAATTCAAAACTGTCTGCAAGTCATGGCTGTCCTTAATCTCAAGTACTGAGTTCGTCAAAAAAAACACGATCTAATTCACCGTGCTCGAAGTTATTACAGTAGCAGCACGAATTCCAAAAGACTGCTCATAAGTCGGGGTCGGGAATCTCAAGCTCTTATGTGTTACTCTCCCAAATCCAGACCGCGAGAAATTCCGATTGATATTCACATCGAGAGGTTTGATCATAGTGGCAAAAATCACCATCAAAGGGAGCTCAGTTTCGATATCATAGGTTCTTGTGATGGGTTGGTATGCCTCAAAGTCGGAGATTGTTGTGTGGAAAGGGTTTTCTTGTGGAATCCATGTACAAGAGAGTGTGTTGAAGTAAAAGAACGCAATGGTGAGGATGTAAGAATTTTTTCTCTTCATCATGGCCGGATTTGGTTATGACTACAATAGTGACGACTACAAGGTGTTACAAGTGTATCACAAAACCACAACTTGTATATCCATGATCTACACATTAAGAACAGATTCTTGGAGAAGGATTCAAGACTATCCTCGTGGTGCTTTTCCACTTGAGAAGTCTGCTACTTATGTAAATGGAGCTCTACATTCGTTGGCGAAAATAAGACAAAATGATCCATTCATTATTGCTCTCGATCTAACAAGTGCAACATACATGGAAGTTGCAGTACCTGATTATGGAACAGGTTCAAGCTTTGAAGGAGTAGGTGCTTTAGAAGGGTGCTTGTGCCTACTAGTAGATGGTAAAGAGATAGATCTATGGGTGATGAAGGAATATGCGGTGAAAGAGTCTTGCACTAAATTTCTGACAATCCCTACTAAATTTCCCACAATCCCAAGCCTGCTGCCACCTGTATATTTCTATCTTAAAACCTTGACAAACCTCATATGGTTTTTGGGAAACGATGAAATCGTATTAGACATATATACAAAATTGGTTTCATACAATGCAAAAACAAAATCAACAAAGGATCTCGGAATTCCGGTATGTCTTTATGATAGGAGTCATGTCTATGTAGAATGCCTTGTCTCGCTGAGTACTTACAATGAGCTTGGAGGCAAATAATATCTGGCACTGCTCAAGAAGCCTCAGTTAAATTTTTGCAGTTCATTTCACTGAAAGGGAAATCAATTATGTAGATTTTTCCTTCTTGTTAAAGACTTAAAGTTTATTAGGATGAAGATGTCCGAGAATGACTTGCCATTTGTTATCTGATCTAGTTGGGGAATTTACTAGGCAATCATGTAATGGGGGCAGCAGCTTCTTGCACTGCTATTACCTGATCTGTTATTGTTTCCAAGTTAATATATGATTTTCTCTTTCAATCCAAAGAAAAAAGAGTTTATTGAAATGTTAAAGTCTGTTTTACTCTGGGGTTATGGTATTGTGTAATATTCATGTCGTTTGTACATTTTCATGCAGTAATTTTCTAAAAATTAGTTTCTTTTTCACCCTTTTCATAAATCTATACACTACGTCAATTATCATTTTTTTGCGTGTCGTCTATCAAGCTGTCATCTGATAAGCACTCAGACGACAAACGATATATGTCGTCTGATAAACTTTACACGACAAACGATATAAACACATCTGTCGTGTGTGTGTATCTAGATATGTAAAAAACTCAAACTATCTGTCGTTAGACAATGATTATAAGAACATAAAAGTATCGTTGAATTACTTTTATACTCAAAAAAGAGCAACTGTATGTCGTCTCACATTAAGTCAAACGTCACTTGTTTGTCATCTGATATTATCTCAAACGACATATACTAAAATTTTCTTTCTCAGAGATGAACTCATGCATGAGGTGGTTCTGCAAGAAATCATAATATATATTAGCACTAAAACAAACTAACTGCAAACTATCACTAATCAACCCATCTAGCATACTTTTCTTGATCGAATTTGCTTAAGAGCAGTGTCAAGTTGTTGCTCCAAACTTTGGATCTCTCTGATACTCGATGAATCAAGATTTTCACCTAAATAGGCAGAATTAGTGGGGGGCAAGTTATTACGAGTAATCAAACTTTGGATAATATGTTAATCATATATGAGTTTATGACTAGTAATTTTCTTACCTTCCCCCTTCTGTTATAATTATAGGCTGAAAGATATAAACACAGACATGTAAAGACCAAAAAAGGAACAATATGTTCAAAGTCTATCAGTGACAAATTTATAACAAAAGCAGTGTAAAGCTTTTGGGTAATATACCATAAAGATCAGCAGCATACCCTGACTGCAATTATAGGATGCTAAACAGTTAGATTCAAGTATAGCTCCGGTTTCCTTGGATCAAAACAGAATTTCTACATGTTCAATCTGTTACACCAGAAGTACTAGAACCTCATCTGCACAATATCTTACGAAAATAAGATAAGTCTATAATTTACGACCTACTTACACTATCTATTGCTTGATTTACACACATATCAGATGTCACATATAACAAACAAGCTTAAGTAATATTCAACATTTAAAGCAAGGAAGTATCAATAATTACAACAAAGTGGTCATTATAAAGGAATATCAAGCAATAGACAGAGACTTTGCTGAATTGAAATCAAACTCATAAATTAATCCACATATACATGGCTCACATGCATTTAGAAAAAAAATAAAAAATCAAACCAGTTCACATCTATATATAGCTCATTTGCACAAGATATTACCACATAAATTCACAGATATAGATACACAGACAACAAGAATTAAGAAATCCACAAATGCATTTCTCTACCAAACTCAATAATCAATATGATCATTCAAACTCACCAATTAAGCCAAATGCGCAGCTACGCAGCTTCAAATAACCACTTGTATCCTTGTTCGATCGATCCCTCTCCGCACTAATATACCTACCAAGTTAAGAGACCAACTATTATATCAGTTAAGAGACATAAACTGATAACACATAAACTGATTGATAACAATGACATTAACGATAACAATTAATGACATATAAACTGATTGATAACAATGACTAATCGAAAACTTTGCAGCCTCAACTACATAATTCAGTTCGAACCAAGAGACTTAAGACAGAAACCCAACATCGAACAATCCGAACAAATTGACAGACACATAGAGACTCTTCAATAAAAAAAAGAAGTAAAACAAGCAAAATCTCAGTTTAACATCGAACAATCCGAACAATTCGTAGAGGACCTAGTTATTCCTAGTTTAACAAATGAAAAAAACCAACACAGACAGAAAAATCTCTAAAAGCCCCTCACCCCCAATTTGGGCAAACCCTAAATCAAGGAAATCCAAGCAAAACTCTATATCAACCAAGAAAAACCCAACCCAGCGAAACCTGAAATCAACTTCAATCCAAAATTTCACATAAAAAAACTTACAAGGAAATAACAAAAAACCCTAGAAAGAAGTTTCGCATCAATCTGTGGCAGGGGATGGAGGGTTTTGAGATCGGTATTCATCTTTCAGAGAGAAAGAGTGAGGCTGGATGTTGAGATCGAAAGAGTGAGGCTGAGTTTTGAGATAGAAAGAGTGAGGCTGGAACACAAAGAGAAATTAAGAGTGAGGCAGCTAGAGAGAATTGAATGAGAAAAGGGTGAGGGTGCTGGGTTAAAGTGTATCGGGGATTCGGGGTAGTTAATGAGAAAGCTTTAAGTGTCAAAAAAATTATCCACGTTTACGCCAAAAAAAAAAATGTCTCTCAAATACGTCAGTTTTCTGTCGTCTTTAAAAACACGGTATCAGACACAAATTCTCTTGTTTTTAAGACGACAGATGATTGTCGTCTCATGAACACGCTAGTTTTAACTATCTGCGGTTGCTACATTCAGACGACAGAATTTAAAATGTCTGTCGTAAAATTTAATCAGACGACAGTAAAAACGACTTATGTCGTCTGATTGCGAAATTGGTGTAGTGATAATCTATTTTATTTTTTATGTTTTCTCTCCAATATACTCTTCTTCTGTCTAGTGTCATTTAGTCTAGTGGCAGCAGTCTCCCCTTAATTTGTAAGTGGGATGTCGTGAGTCGAACTCACGATAGACTCGTTGTACCATTTCAGTTGTTTATTTGATCAAAAAATATACTCGATCTTCTTTTTTTTTCCTCTAGCAAAGTATTTCATCCATTTTAGGTACTCAAGTTAGTAGGAGATATAGACAATAAATTTGGGCAAAGGGAATGTGTTTCAATATGTCTTTGCATCAATTTGATGAAATTTTGTCAAGAAATAGAAATAAGGAAAGGGAAAAGGAGGTATTTTATGGCGGATCGGTTAGTACCTATGTTGCATGGACACTCCATATGGGTAGAGCAAGGGCGGCCTTTGGGCCGTGTGATGTGTGTGGTCGCACAAGGCCTCCAATTTTCAAGGGCCTCCGAAATTTTTTTATTTATATAAATATGTAATAAGTACTAAAAATAACTAACATGTTAACATGTGCTCTTGTAGCATAGTTGGTTAAGACTTTTCATCTTAACTTTGTCACCCAAGTTCAAGGCCCTTAGCCTCCTTTGTTTAGTATTTTTCTTCCTTCTTTTCACCTATTTTTTTTTCTTCGTTTTTCATCCCTTTTGTTTTTTGTTGTTGTTGTTTTTTTTTTTTCTGCATTCCATCCCCCTTTTTTTTCGTCTGCATTTTTGACCCTTTTTCCCCCCTCTTTTGCGTTTTTCTTGTGATTTCATAACTATGTTTCCTACAATTTTAATTTATTTTCCTGCATTTTCACTCTTTTTTCTACGTTTTCACCTTTTTTTTTTTTTTTTTTCTCTTCTTTATTTTCTGCATTTTTGTTCTTGCGATTTTCCAAGGGATTGTTTACCTACTTTTTTTTTTTTTTTTTTTTTTTTTGCCTTTTCACCATTTTATAAGAATCTTAGGAATATGTTATTTCGTGTACTTCAACGAGAGATTGTGAGTTTTAATTGTTTTGGCCACGATCCTCAGCGCGCAGAGCAGAGGTAAATAGCGAGCAAAGAGAAGGGGGAGTGCTGCGGGCGTGCCACCTCGCGGATGAGAAAAGGGTTTGTGTGTGCACGCTTGACTTCTTGATCAGGCGGAAGGGGTTTCCAGGTGCCACCTCAGAGGAGGAATTTACGAGCACAAGACGATCGATACTCACGGAGGGACGCGAGCAGAGCAACAATAGGGAGTTCAGAGGTCGGGGGTGAGTCCGGAGGGCTCTGAAGAAAAACATAGGCGGCGGCGCTTAGGGTTAGGGTTTCGAGATAACTCGAGAGGCAACTGATTTGCAGTTTGTATTGTGTTTTTGTTTGTGTTTGAGAGAGAGTCATGCTTCAGCAGGGAAGCGAAGGCAGAGCTCCGGGGAGCGTTGGAGGTTCGACTAGGTCGAAGGTTTGTATACTTCTGTTGAGTAGTTCATTGTTTTGTTGTATTGAGAGTTGTCATTTTCTGTAAACCTTCAAGCCCTTTATATAGCAATCCGACTTGCGGCGGAAGAGAGATAATCATAGTTCAAGTCGAACTCTGAAACCCTAATAGCATAAGGACTTTGCTAATCCTGCGCGGGCCGCGGATTCGAACCATCTTGCGGGCCAAAAGAAGGCTTTTTAATTATTAAGGGCCACAAGGATTGGCCCAAAGCATATCAAAAACTGGTGAGAGTCTTCAACGATTAGTGTGGTGTACGCGGACTCCGCATGTGGCTTCTTCGCGAAGTCTACTACGCGAGCCAGTTCGCCAGCTCGCCTCGATGTATTCCGCCTCGCCTAAGACTTTTACGCGGAATACTATCGCGCCTCGCCTACGCGGAGCGAGCTAGTCATCCCGCGCGAAGTCGTTTGTGTTTTGGCCACGATCCTCAGCGCGCGGAGCAGAGGTTTCTAGCAGACAAAGAGATAGGAGTGTTGCGGGCGTGCCACCTCACGGACGAGGAAAAGGTTGATGGGGGGTGCGCTTGACTTCTTGATCAGGCAGAAAGGGGTTACAGGTGCCACCTTAGAGGAGGATTTACGAGCACAAGCGAATCGATACTCACGGTGGCGCGAGCAGAGCAATCACAGGGAGTTCAGAGAGAAGCGGGGATGCAGAGTCCGGAGAGCTCTGGAGAAAGACCTAGGCGGCGGCACTTAGGGTTAGGGTTTCGAGGAAGGCTCGAAGGGTAACTGGGTTTCAGTTGTATTGTGTTTGTTGTTTGTATTGATTTAAGAGTTGTGTAATTGTCCCTCGACCCCTTTATATAGTGGAGCTCGACTTGCGGCAGAAGAGGGAGATAATCATACTTCGAGTTGGATTCGGAAAACCTAATAGCACAAGGGCACTGTTTCGTCCATGCGAACCAACCATCTTGTGACACATGTCCAGTTCGCACATTTCATTCCTCATAAGGCATTGCTTCCACGCTGCCAACTGTAAACTCCTATGCTAACTGGAATTCGCCCCGCGGGTCGTCACATATGCTATCTGGCGTGCTCGTGAAGCTCACTTCCAATTCGCGGGCTATTGCAGCTCGCGAGCCTTAAAATGACTTTTTATGTCAAATGGACCAAAGGGATTGGCCCGAAGCATATTAAAGACTTGTAAAAGTCTTCAACGTTTGTCGTGGTGCGCGCGGACTCCGCATGTCAATTCCTAGCGAAGTCTTCTACGCGGACCAGTTCGCCAGTTCGCCTCGCCTCGCGGAGAGTCAATCTCGCCTCGCCTCGCGAAGTGTCAAATAGTAATTCCGCGCGCGAGCTAAGTGTTCCACGCGAACTGCGTAGTCCGCCTATGTCCATTCCGCGCGCAAGCTAAGTGAAGTCCAGCTCGCATGCAGTTCGTTCCGCGCGAAGTCTAACTCGGCTCGCGTGGTCTCACTGGCGGGCTACTGTTTGAAAACTTAGAGAAACTCCATCTCGCCGGTATAACATGGTCCAAGAGATAACTAATATTTACATAGACATTTACTGTCCAGCAAAATATTAATCTAGGCGTAAACATTGCCCCCTAGCCTCGAAGTTATGAAATGTCGAGAATGACTGAAGATGTTTATGTTCATGTTGCTCCAAAGCCAATAGTATTGGCTCGGGTCGTACATAAAAGGAGTGTGAAGAAACAAGCATGTGAATAGGCCTTGAAACTTAAGCACCCAGTAAGGCATCGTAGCGAACTGCTGCACGGCTCGCCTAGGCAATTTGGACTTGAACTTGAAAATGCCTGCATTCGCCTGCTCCAATTTTGCATTCGTGTGCTCTTAGCCCGCATTCGCCTGATCTACATTGCTCATACCGCGAGCGAATGTAGCTCGCATGGATGTATCTAGAGCGGACGTTTGACTTAACTACATTCCAAAAAAGGTTCTTCGCGAAATCTTAGCAAATGGCGAATCAACTTGGTAATAAACAAGGAATGACAATGGCCAAGTACCTCGCTACCCCCCCCCCCCAGTGCGAACCAATGAGAGACAACCAAACAAAGTCGGCAAATTGAGAAATACTTGAATGAAGTTGTTTTTATTTAGGGCCTCTGGAATAGGCCCCAATCTTGTACTGGTCTGTTAATTAGACCACGCACGTTTACAAAGGGAGAAACTGATGTTTTGAAGAACACTTGAATTTATTTTTTTCTAAATATTTAGGGCCTCTGGAATAGGCCCCAATCTTGTACTGGTCTGTTAGTTAGACCACGCACATTTTGAAAACTAATTGCATGCTTCTTCCTGGTGTTACCCCCTAGTGTGAGGTGATGGAGCGTAAGCGTGACGGCGCGTTACACTAATGACAGTGGTCGCGGGATCAGAGGGGGGAGGAGGGTCTGCGCGTTCCCAAACACTAGCGATATGGCGTTTTAAGAAACGACCATTAATAGGGTTAGGATGGAGCGAACCGTCGAGGTCACGCAAATGGTATGCCCCCTTAGGTAATATGCGATGAATAATAAAGGGTCCCTCCCACCGCGCGGACCATTTCCCGCGGCCGTCGGTTTTCTCCCCAAGAGGGAGTACAGCACGCCAAACCGTTTGGCCTTCGGCATAGCTCCGACCTTGAGTGATTTTATCATAAGACCGCGCAACACGCTGCTTCTCGAGGATGAGATTGTTGAAAGCAGTGATGCGATGTTCGTCAAGGTCTTTAAGCTCCTGCCACAATGCCTGGACGTAATCGTCACCAAGCAACTGGTGCTGTTCTTGGACACGAAGCTAGGCGACGTGGACCTCCAGGGGAAGGACGGCATCATGGCCAAACATGAGAGCATAAGGGGTGGTATCAGTCGGACCGCGCTTGGAGGTACGGTAGGCCCACAAAGTATGGTGAAGTTGTAGATGCCAAACGCGGGGGTTCAACTCTAGCATCTTGCGTAGGATGCCGAGGATAACTTTGTTGCTCGCCTCCGCCTGACCATTGGACTGGGCATAATAAGGGGTTGAATGCAGGAGTTTGACGCCATAAACGGTGAGGAAAGTGACTACAGAATCCGCCATGAAAGCTGCCCCCCGGTCCGTCACGATGCACTCTGGAATACCAAAGCGGGAGATAATGTTGCTGAAAATAAAGTTACGGACCGAGGTCGCGGAAGCAACCTTGAGTGGCTCAGCCTCAACCCACTTGGTAAAGAAATCGGTGGCCACGATAAGGAACTTGTGCTGCTCGGAGGAATGGGGGTGAATGAGACCAATGAAGTCTATTGCCCAACCTCGACATGGCCAGGGTTTGATGATCGGCTGTAACAGAATGTTTGGAATGTGTTGCACTGGTCCGTGAGCCTGGCAATCCTGGCATCCTTTGGCAAAAGTAATACAATCTTTGAGAATAGTAGGCCAGTAGTATCCGTGGCGGCGGATTAACCAACGCATCTTGGGTCCAGCCTGATGCGAACCACAAACACCGGAATTCACCTCACGCATAAGCCGCTTAACCTCATTGCCATACACGCAGCGGAAGTCGTTACCGTCCTCGCCGCGCCGGCAAAGCTCACCATTGCGAAGCACAAAGTTGAGGGCGAGAAACCGCATTTGCCTGGAATGGGTGGCGTCATGAGGGTGTTCGAGGTAGGCAATAAACGGTAACCGCCAATCCTCATCAATAGGATCTAAGGCGGCGACGTGGAGAGGCTCTGTGTCATATGGCCCCCTGGCAAGAAAAGAAGGAAGTGTACCTCGCTCGACTTTGAGGAGTCGTTCGCACGCTCCATCGCGCAGGCTAAGACCGGATGCGATCTGCGCGAGCTCGTTCGCCGCGAAGTTGAACTCGCGTGGGATGTGTTCAATGTGAACATCGTCGAAGCGGTCCAAGACATCAAAAGCTTTTCGCAAGTAAGGTTCAATGGACGAGCTTAAACACTTGAACTTCGCCACGAGTTGGTTGACGACCAGTAAGGAGTCGCCAAAGACTTGAACCTCGCAGACTCCTAAGTCCAGCAAGATTTCCAGTCCGATAATGAGCGCCTCGTATTCCGCCTGATTATTGGTACATTTAAAGTCCAGCTGGAAAGAGTAAGAAAAACGGTCTCCTGCAGGGTTCTCGATGGCGATCCCAGCACCGGCAGCGAGTTCAGTGCATGAGCCATCGAAGTAGAGAGTCCATGGAGAAGGGGAGACTGCAACGACTTCCAACTCGCGGAATGTTGTCAGCTCAGTGGGCGGGTGATGCGCGAGGAAATCTGCTATGGCCTGTCCTTTAACTGCCTTCTGCGGAACATATTGCAACGAGAATTCAGACAAGGCCAATATCCATTTACCTATGCGTCCGCGTAGGATAGGGCGGGAAAGCATATATTTGACTAGGTCGGACTGGGCGATCACCACCGTGGTGAAGGCCAACATGTAGTGGCGGAGCTTGCAACCTGCAAAGAAAAGGGCGAGACACAACTTTTCCATTGGGGAGTAGCGCGTCTCGCAATCGGTCAACACCCTGCTAAGATAGTAAACGGCATGTTCCACCCCATTCTCATCGTCTTGTGCCAAGAGTCCGCCAATGGACAAGTCAGCAGCGGCGATGTAGAGCTTAAGCGGAACGCCCGGGCGAGGGGGAACCAAAACAGGTGGAGTCGCAAGATAATCCTTAATACGATCGAAGGCCTCCTAGTGTTGCGGCTCCCAAATGAACTCGGTTGCCCCCTGGAGCTTTAGAAGAGGCGAAAAAGGCTGAACCTTCCCTGCCGCGTTTGAAATGAAACGACGGAGGAAATTGATGCGCCCGATCAATTGTTGGAGCTCCTTTTTGGTCGTAGGAGGCGAGGCGTTGATTACCGCCTGCGCCTTGTCCTTGGGGATCTCGATACCTCTTTGATGGATGAGAAAACCAAGGAAGTCGCCTGCCTCCGCGAAGAAAACACATTTGGCAGGGTTCATCTTCAGGTGCTGTTTCCGCATCCGCGTGAAAACCTGCCGAAGGTCTTCAACGTGTGTCGCCCACGTCTTGATTTTAACCACGACGTCGTCGATGTAGACTTCGATCAACTTGCCTAAGATGTCGTGGAAGATGAGGTTCATGGCGCTTTGATAAGTTGCCCCCGCGTTCTTGAGTCCGAATGGCATGACAACATACTCGAACGCGCCCGCGAACCCTGGGCAGCGGAAAGCAGTCTTGTGGTGATCTGCTTCAGCGACAGGGATCTGATGGTAACCAGCGGTTCCAACCATAAAGGAGAGCACTTCATGCCCCGCGGCCGCGTCAATGAGGAGGTCATCAACAGGCATGGGATATATATCCTTAGGCGTTGCATTGTTGAGGTCACGGTAGTCAACACAGACACGCGTTTTGCCGTTCTTCTTGCGGACTGGAATGATGTTGGACAACCATTCATTGTATTTGGCCACGCGAATGATACCTGATCGGTGCATGTTCTCAATCTCTTCTTTGACCAAGATCTGGGTCTCAGTTCGCATGAATCTGCCGTCTTGGCGAACTGGACGTCTGTCGGGGTGAGTAGGCAGACGGTGACAAACTAAATCCGGGGAGAGGCCAGGCATGTCCTCGTACTGCGCGGCGAAACAATCCATATATTCGTGTAGTAAGGCGAGAAGGTCTTCCTTTTCTTGTCCCGCCAACTTAGCACTGATGGAAAGTAATAAGGGTTTCTCTGCAGTTCCCACGTCGACTTGTAATGTGGGATCGCGGACTTGAGGCGGTGTGTCGTCCAAGGCAGCAGGAGCTAACTGAATAACTTCCTCCTCGGCATCGGTATAGTCCACTATCTCGTCTACGTATTCCATAGTGGCGACTCTGTCATAGGCTTCGCGTTCCGCCCAATATGAGAGTAGTCTCTCATACAAGGACTCGCCAGCCTCGCGTGCTTCTTCTGAGGATGTACTAATCATAAGATGGTTGGAGGGGGTCCGCAATGGTGTGGGGACGTTGTAAGTCGTCCCTCGCCTGAGTGAGTCCCCATCTTGTTAGGTTGGAGGTAGTAACCCCATATGGGCGGCCTTTAGAATCAACGCCTTGGACATCCAAAGGACCCAAATCAGTATTGTAGTAGCAGGCGTCGTTGAAGTTGGCGGAAATGGAGAAGGGACGCGGGTCCGCTTAGATGAGGACCGTCTCACGTTTCTCTGTATCCCAAATCAGGAGTTCTTGGTGCATAGAGGAAGGCACACATAAACTTCTATGTATCTAGTCGCGGCCTAGGATCATGTTGTAGGATGAAGCACACTCGGCGACGAAGAATGTGTAAACCCTTGAAGCCGGACCCACCTTGACCCGTAAGAACAACAAACCTAAAGTCCTGGAGACTTGTCCGGTGAAGTTCTTGACTGTCAAGGACGTAGTCTGGATCATCGAGCGTGGGATACCAAGGAGTCCCATAGTGCGGGTGGTGACGACATTCACTGCCGCCCCCGTGTCGACCATGATTTTGTTTATCATGATCCCTTCAACTTCAGCCGTGATATACAATGGCCTCATGTGAGTGGCCATATCCAGAGTCGGAGTGGAGAAGGTCAGAGTCGGCATGCATGTGACGCTGCTCGTAGCTTCCACTGGTGGAGCGTTCACAGGTTCCGCCAGGACTAGACCCATCTCGCTGCTGCAAGGGGGCGATATGTCGCAGACACTCTCACTATTGTCTGGAATATCTGCCGCGTTGCATGTTGTATTTGGCGGGAGAGCGTATCTCTCAGATATGAAGAAAACCATTCCGACCTGAAAAGAGAATTGCTCGTGGACTGGGATTAGTGGAGTCTCAATGGGTCCATTGTCTCCTTCGAGCACAGCAAATGCGCTCTCCGCCGGGTTGACTTCTTCATGTTCTGGCCATGCAGAGACCTCGAGCATATTGCAGGTGAATGATTCACCCTGCCCTTCCGCTTGGTCGTCACCCAAGTCGATTCGAGGCTCGGAATGAGTCTCCTTGTTCAGTGAATTCTCGCGGAAGCATTGGGCCATGAGCTCCGCGAGGTTAGGGCTGGAGGTGCTACTTTCGACCCCTGGCGAGACGTTGCCCTATGGCTGCCGTTGTCGCCATACGAGTTTGGTCGAAGGCTGTTTGTCCGCGGCTAGTGGGGCTCTGGCATTGTCCTCTGCCCTAGGAGGAAGGACTGAGACCTGAGGCTCCTGTGTGGGTTGAGGATGGAGCGGACCCGGTCGTGATAGCTCCTTTTTAACCTCAGGTTCCTGGCGAATAGGCTTCGGAGGATGTGATGACCGAGGCAGCTCGCGCCTTGGCTCTGACCTTGATGCGGCGGACAGCCTTCGCTTCGCTGGGGAAGACGGTTCTCGTCTTCTCTCAGCCTCTGGCGACTGCCTTCGCCTTGGTGGAGGTGGCGGGCCTCTTCGTCATTCGGCTTCCGGCGACTGCTTGCGCCTTGGAGGAGGTAAGACATCCCTTCTTTTCTCAGGTTCTGATGAAGGCTTGTGCCGGGAGAACTGTGGCTCCCTTCTCCTTGCTGGCTCCGGAGATGATTTGTACTTCGCGGGGCGCGGATCCTGTCTTGGTGGCACGGTGAGGCGGCAAAAGACATTTGCCTTTGGAGCGGGGTCATCTGCTGCCTGCGCACAGACACGTGGAGGCGTGACAGGTGGCCTTTGGAGTAGAGCGCGCAAGCCCTCAGCTTCTCTCCACATTCTCTCGGGTGTCTGCGCAAGCTGCGAGGGTCGGATGATGCCATCATCGGCCGCTCGCAAGGCATGCAGTATGCTGCCATACTTCTTCTGTAGCTTCCGCTTCTTGGATCTGTTGATGGTAACCGGCTTTCCCCTTCGCTATGTGTACCAAATCCCTTCCTTGATCGCTGATTTGGATGTCGGAGGAATATAGGGATCAGTCAAGATACCTCGCCTGGGGCTTGAAGCCTCGCTATCTTGGCGTTCACTGCCGGAGTCGGAGATGTCCATCTCGCTTGAAGCTGGAGAGGAAGGTACATCTTTAGTCCAGTGTGTTTGAACGAAGGTTTCGAGGCGCTTGATCCTCTGTTCCAGCTCCTCGCGAGTCCTGGGACTCATGGGTTGATAGTTGTCAGCTGGAAACGGTATATCGTCCCGCATGGTAGCTTTGCCTTTATCCTTTCTTGAAAGGCGATCAGGCTGTGGTCTGGCGGCTACCTCCCTTGCCGGGTAGTGGTTCCCACCATGGTTCGCCAGAACGGTGTAGTCATTCGCCGGCCTCTTACGGTTTCGACCTGGCGGGTCGCGTTGGCCCGCGTTTGGAGATAAGTCCAAAGTTATCGCGTGCTGACCGACGCGAGGCCAGGCGATGTCAGCAAATGTGATCATGAAGCCGCCTTTGTCCTCGAAGCGAATATACTTGGCGTCTAACCAGTCCTGGACTTGCTCGCGGAGCTAGTAACAGTCGCGAGTTCTGTGTCTCCAACTGTCATGGAGCTTGCAGTGGACGCGGCCCTCCTTGTATTCAACATAGGGCAAGGCCCTCGACACAGTGACGAGTCCGCCGTCAATAAGATCATCTAGGACCTCGTGCGCGAGGTTGACGTTGTAAGTGTACCGGCGAGATGGCTGACGTGTGTCATCATTACCATCCTCTCGGTCTCGCTTAAGCACCCGGCGCGGACTATCACCCTCTGGATGCTCGGCTAGGTCTAAGGTAATTCGCCGCTCGCCTGGCTTTGGTGCGTGGTGACGGCTGTTCTCCCTTGGCTGGTCGGCCCAATTCACCTCGACCATACCAACCATGGCGGGGAAAGGATCCACGTCAACCAGAGAAGCTGTGCTTCCTGGCGTCTTCATTTTCAGGGCGCCCGAATTCAACCAAGTCTGCAGTTGGTCGCGGAGTTTGACACAGTCCTTGGTGTCGTGATTGTAAGCATTGTGGAAACTGCAATACTTCTTGTCCTTCAGCTCTTCCTTGGACGGGATCTTATGGTCCAAGCGCACGTAGCTCGCCTCAATCAAGTCATTAAAGACAAGATGGGCGTTTTTCGCATCATACGTGTAGGACTCGTATTCGGGCTTAGTCCATGCAAAGGACTGAATGGTGATTAGCTCGCGGGTCATCTTGAGATTCTTCAGTTTGTGAGCCAGAGGCTTCCCGGTCAGTTCGACTGCTCCGACGTCGTCAACATACCCCTGAGCGGCCTCATTCTCCTCTTGCCTTTGGTAGTAAGGGTCGAACGTGGAGGATTGGAGGTTTAACGCCCCGACTATCCTGTTCCTCCCCGGTACGTACGTCCCTTTGGAGGCATTCGCCTTTTCGTCCATCTCGTTGAGGATGAGTTCATAGCTACCGACCTTGTTGATGAGGTCGCCCATAGACATGAAGCGTTCCCCATGGTGCTTCAGCCGCTGGCGGTGTTCGAGACCACGGACATCCAACTTAATGGCTTCCTGTTCGGGTAGGAGAAAGTCGCACTTGGCTTGTTGGATCTTGAACCGCTGGAGGAAGGAGACTACTGACTCCATGCTCTGCTGACTCATCTGAGTGAGGGAGTCAAGGCCGACCTCTGGCTCAATGGTACCGTAGGTCTCCCGGAACAGCTTCTCCATGGTAGGCCAGTCCGCGATGGATCCCGGCTTCAACCTGGAGTACCAAGTAAATGCAGCTCCGGACAGAGAGGTCCCAAAGAGTTTGAGCTTGAGGATGTCGTTGTTCCCATACTGGCCGCACTGGACTTTGAAGCGGGCCATGTGGGTTGCTGCGTCCTCCCTTGTTTCGCCGGAGAAGGTAGTGAACACTACGTTCTTGAACCCATGCGGGAAGGGGTATTGCACCACGCTATCTGGATAGGGGTCGCGATACTGCAAGTTAGCATCACCGTGTCCGGTTTGCTCCTTGACAATGGAGGAGATAAGCTGGCGCCAGTCGGCTGTGGTCACGGGCGCGGACTCCGCCCCTTCCCAATAGTTTGGCCATGCAGAGAAACTGACAACTTGTCCGCCATTCTTGGGAGTAAGGCTGGAATGAACGAGAAGCGGGTCATCTGGTGTCCCGGTTCCTTGACGTAGAGAACTATTCAGCCCCTTAGGGGAGGCAAACGAGCCATGCGGGAGCGGGCTCTTTGACGTTCCTGCCCCTGGCACGAACTGCGGGGACTTCGGAGTCCCGACCTTAGGGTTTCCCCTGGTGCGTTCATTGGGAGGAATATACTTGGCTGTCCCATCGCTCACACTTGGGCTGGTAGGGTTTAGAGCAGGGTTTTTTGGTGCCTGCGCCCTCATCCAGTCCTCAACTTCAAGGACCCGTAGGTTCAGCCGGTCCTGTTTGTCTTTGAATTCGCTAGCTTTTCTAGACTATTCTTACTTCCAAAGAAGGAAGCATTCTGCTGGTCATGCAGCTTGGTGTCGTGCTCGTCCAAGCGGCTGGTCTGCTCGTCTACTGTCGCGCGAGTGAGCGACAGGACCTCTGCATGTTGCTTCACGGTCTCCGCGCCTTGCTTCACGGTCTCCTTGTTCTGATCCAAATCCGAGCGAATCTGTTGAAGGCTTCCTTCGACCAAGCCTTTGGTTTCCCTTGTCTCGCTGACAAACTGGTTGAAGTCCTCAGTGAGTACGGTAAGGTTGTGCTAGTCCGCTTCCCAAAGGGTTTTGCCCCTTTTGACTTGGTCAGCGAGGCCGTCGACCTTAGCAGCAAGGTCGGTGAGGCTTTGTTGAGTGGCGGAGCTTTGGGTTGTCAAACCCTGGGTTTGGGTTGACAGACCCTGGGTTTGGGTTGTGAGACCCTGGATTGCCCCGTGAGTTGTGCAAACATCTGGACGATTTGCTCCATAGATGGAGCAGAGTCTGTATCCCGGGTCGGCTGAGAGCCTACCATGGCGGTCTCGCTGTAATCCGGATTACCAAACTGAGCAAGAACCTGCTCTTGATTGAGGGATTGGCAAGCCGCACTATTATGGGGCTTGTACCGCAGCGATCTATGCTTGAGACAGGAAAACTAGGGCTTTCGGTACGGCGCTTCCTCCGGTTTCCCAATGATGTATTTGCTTGTACTCCCTGTCCCACTAGGCGTGCCAATGTTTTGGCCACGATCCTCAGCGCGCGGAGCAGAGGTTTCTAGCAGACAAAGAGAGGGGAGTGTTGCGGGCGTGCCACCTCGCAGACGAGGAAAAGGTTGATGGGGGGTGCTCTTGACTTCTTGATCAGGCAGAAAGGGGTTACAGGTGCCACCTCAGAGGAGGATTTACGAGCACAAGCGAATCGATACTCACGGCGGCGCGAGCAGAGCAATCACAGGGAGTTCAGAGAGAAGCGGGGATGCAGAGTCCGGAGAGCTCTGGAGAAAGACCTAGGCGGCGGCGCTTAGGGTTAGGGTTTCGAGGAAGGCTCGAAGGGTAACTGGGTTTCAGTTGTATTGTGTTTGTTGTTTGTATTGATTTGAGAGTTGTGTAATTGTCCCTCGACCCCTTTATATAGTGGAGCTCGACTTGCGGCAGAAGAGGGAGATAATCATACTTCGAGTTGGATTCGGAAAACCTAATAGCACAAGGGCACTGTTTCGTCCATGCGAACCAACCATCTTGTGACACATGTCCAGTTCGCACACTTCATTCCTCATAAGGCATTGCTTCCACGCTGCCAACTGTAAACTCCTATGCTAACTGGAATTCGCCCCGCGGGTCGTCACAGATGCTATCTGGCGTGCTCGTGAAGCTCGCTTCCAATTCGCGGGCTATTGCAGCTCGTGAGCCTTAAAATGGCTTTTTATGTCAAATGGACCACAGGGATTGGCCCGAAGCATATTAAAGACTTGTAAAAGTCTTCAACGTTTGTCGTGGTGCACGCGGACTCCGCATGTCAATTCCTAGCGAAGTCTTCTACACGGACCAGTTCGCCAGTTCGCCTCGCCTCGCGGAGAGTCAATCTCGCCTCGCCTCGCGAAGTGTCAAATAGTAATTCCGCGCGAAATCATTCCGCGCGCGAGCTAAGTGTTACACGCGAACTGCGTAGTCCGCCTATGTCCATTCCGCGCGCAAGCTAAGTGAAGTCCAGCTCGCATGCAGTTCGTTCCGCGCGAAGTCTAACTCGGCTCGCGTGGTCTCACTGGCGGGCTACTGTTTGAAAACTTAGAGAAACTCCATCTCGCTGGTATAACATGGTCCAAGAGATAACTAATATTTACATAGACATTTACTGTCCAGTAAAATATTAATCTAGGCGTAAACAAGACGTATATGTGGACACGGGTCAGGCGCATGGGGGGCAAGGTGTAGCTCGCCTTCATTCTTTAATTAACCTAGAGAAGCAAGTTCATGAAGCTGTTGGGCATCTTAGTGAAGGAATAGGTGAAAGCCTACTTTGTCATTTAGCTTCTGGATGTTTCCTCAAGTATGGCCAAAACAATGGTCAACTTAATTATCAACCAACATGTGTTCTTGCAACGCCGTTACGTGGCTACATTATCCAATACCGTTGGAGTTTTTATATGCAAGTTCAGAGGCCTAGACGGAACTTTGGTTTATGTGCGAAGTACGTACATGTCCCATGTATGCCTATGGTTGCAAAGAAGGTCGTGGCACCGACCTTTGTTGATTCCGCATGTGATTTTGACACAGAGCCAATTTATGATGAATATGATGAAGACTATATGTTGGTGCGTCTGTCTCATAATCATATTCTACAAGAGTTCAATCCTAGTAAAGCTCTTGATATGGTGAAAAGAGACCAGCAAGTGGTTCTCTTCCATGACCAATGCGTGGCCATTCCCGATAAGACCATGCATTATGACATGATAGTCGGTGCCAAGGCAGATCTTTACATTATATTATTCGCAAGTATGCAGTTGAAGATCATGCTTTGCCAATTGACAAAGATGCTTGGGGGGCAACAGGGTAGTCCCTACGAACTACCTTGCTCAAATTTTCAAGTTGTTGATGTGAAGCAGTTCTGCTCAACACTTAGAAATTCTCAACAATGAGAGTCTCACATCGAAAACATGACGACGTCACGGCTTGGAGTGAAGCATTGTTGGCCTCCCCCGTGGCCTTACGAAGGGTAACTAACCATGCTATACTCTCATTTCCTTTACTCTTAGCTTTACTTCAGTTTTTACTTCCGTTTGCTTTCATTTTTCTTTCTTTCTTGCATCGAAAAAAGAAAACACAAAAAGAAATTCTTGGTTTTGCTGAAATGCAAGACAACGTTCTTGCCTATGAAAGGCTTGAACTTCACTTAGAGCCTATCCCTGAGGTTTGATGACAACAACAGGCATTCTATATGCCTTGAATTGCTGCCCGCGAAGTCAAGTCCGAGAAGAAATACACCTAGTTTGCAATGCTGAAAAGTTGCAGCAGACACTACTGGACAGTCAACTTCGCGGTCTCAACTGGAATGATCCATGAAGAACTAGCCGGCACACCTTATATCAACAGAAAGCCTTGGATGTCTATTTTTCAGAGGACTCTACGGTTCGTCATTCCAACATTCCTGGAGAGAGTTATGGCAGTTTGAATGCAGACAGGTCAAGAAACGCGCGAATTTGCAATGTGCTTTTTCAATGTGTTTTCATGACCTTGCAGCATGCTTTCCTTTACTGGGGGCATCCATACAAGTTCTGCGTACCTCTATTCATACACCGGGATCTACTCAAGGCCGATCCATGACCTTTTTCAGTTTTTGCTACCTTCAATAATGCATGGTACTACAACTCCTTCACTGGGGGGCATACTAAAGTTTTGATGTCCTTCATTCTTCTCAAGTATCAGCGAACAAACATCAAAACTGGGGGGCATATTGGGATAGATATGTGTTCAAGATATTTCAGAGATTGGGCAAATTAATATTTTACTGGACAATAAATGTCTAAGTGAATATTAATTAAATTCTTAATCCACGTCACACCAGCGAGCCCAAATAATTGGGTTTACAAGTGGTGGCCCGCCGACATAGTCATGCGAGCTAGGTGTATAGTTCGCATAGAAGACTAGAAGGCGAGGCGAGATGGCTCCGCGTAGGACACTTCGCGAGGAAGCAAGAGACGGAGTCTGCATGCACGTGATCACCTGTGCCACATTTATCGTTGAAGATTCCTACAAGTCTTTGACATGCTTTGGGCCAATACCTGTGGCCCTTTTAATATAAAGCCTGTTAAGTATCGTGAGCCTCGATGGCGCGCGAGATAGGTTTCCACAAGGACTGTGACACCGCACGAGATAAGGACGTTCCTAATTTGAGTCCGCATAGGAGTCTACAGTTGGATAGCGCGAAAGCAGTAGCCCAGGCGGAGTCAATCACACGGTTGGACACGTGTCATGCAGATGACTGGTATAAGCAAATAAAGCAGTATCCTTGTGGTATTGGGTTTCAGAGTCCGAGTTGGACTATGAATACCTTTTCTTCGAGCCGAAGGCAAGCTACAATATAAAGGGGCTCGACATACTCAAAAATACAACAACACAATACAAAACAAACTTTCAACCTAGTTGAACCCCTTCGAGCTTCTCGAAAAACCTAACCCTAAGCGCGCCGCCGCCTAGGTTTCCCAGAGCCCTTTTCAGACTCTACTCCGATCACTCGTGATCCTCCTTGGTTGCTCTGCTCGCAACACCGTGAGTATCGAATTGCCTTGTGCTTGTAAATTCCTCGTCTGCGAGGTGGCACTGGTAACCCCCCCCCCCCCCCCCCGCTTGTTCAAGAAGTCAAGACCCAACGCACCCCACTTCTTTTCCTCGTCCTCGAGGTGGCACCGGTAACCCCCCCCCCCCCCCGCTTGTTCAAGAAGTCAAGACCCAACGCACCCCACTTCTTTTCCTCGTCCGCGAGGTGGCACGCCCCGCATTCCCAAGAAGCATTGACTGATACTGTCTCTCAAAGCCCCTGCTGAGGATCGTGGCCAAAACAATGTCAATGAGGTGAAACAGTATGAGGAAATATGAAACATTTTGAGAAAAATCTCAGCAATGTGAACTTTTTTTTTTTTTTGAATAAATTGAGTAGCAGATCTAGAAAAGTATGTGTAGTGAATGAGTTGTGTATTTAGTGAATAAGTTGTGTATGTTAAATGAGGATATTGTAGGAAGTTTGGGTATGTGTGTAATACCCCAAATTTTCATATCAATTTCCTTGTATTATTTTCGAAATTAATGAAGGATTATTTGTGGGAAATTCTTATTCGTATGTGTAAAGTTGAAGTTTCGGGAGTCAATTTTATTAAGGTGCTTTGACTTTTAAGTGGTCAAAAGTTGACTTTCTTATCTGTAAGATATTTTTGAAAATTTCCTTCCTGAAAGTTGTAGAGTTTGGTGATACGAGTTCGTAGACACGCGATACGCATAAAACGGATGTCGTATGAAAAAGTTACGGTCAGAGGAAGTTAGTTTCCGATTTTGGAAAGTATATAAATAGAAAGAGGGGAACCCTAATTTTCTGAAAAGTCCTCTCTCTCTCTCTCTCTCTCTCTCTCTCTCTCTCTCTCTCTCTCTCTCTCTCTCTCCCGAGCTCACCGACGCCAGAATTTGGCCGGAGCTTAACTCAGCCTTCCGGCCACCAAACTAGACGTCACCGGTCCCGTTCGGTTCGCACGGGTCTTCTCTTCATTCCTAGAGCAGCGCCGCTCGTCGTCGCCCTGCCTAGACACCGCCACAAGGCGGAGAAGCTGCTGCGGTTTCGCCAGAGTTTCTTCTTTTTCCGGCCACCAATCGAGACGTCGTCGGTTCCTATAGGTTTGCACGGATCTCCCCTACACAACCGTGCTAGTATTCAAGGCCAACGACCGACGTAAGTGGCGCAACCAGACCCGACGCCACTTTCGACGCATCACCGATCGGAACCGCCGTTGACGGCGTTGACGAGGTGCAGCATTAGATGAGTTTTGCTCCTCTTGTTCGTCTGTGTGTCGCTGTGTAAACCAATTAACTCAGTTATGAGTTTTTCGAACCTTGAATTTCATATTTGAAGCCCAAGCTTGTGGTGGTTGTTTGGGGCAGTTCAAGGCTGAATCGAGCTTAGCCTCAGGTAGAAAAGGTGTTCATTTTGCTGTGATCTACAAGTTTTCTGTTGGGAGTTTGTTCAGATTTTGAGTTTGTGTGGTGGCGCGTGGGGCCCACTCGCCGTCGCCTGTGGCGACGTGTGGCGCTGCGTCTGCCAGGGTGTGTAGCTTTGGTTACTTTGGTTAGCTAGTTCTTGTCGTTGTGAGCTTGTTGATATATTATAAGACTAGTTTAAGATCATGTAATGTTTTTTTGTTGGAGCTACTTCGTTGTGGTGTGAGGTTGTTGAGCATGTGATTTCGAATGTAGGAGCCGTAATTAGCAGTTGCAAGAGGTATTGTTTTGGGGTGATCGACGACCTTGGAGGTCTCGAAGGAAAGTTGTCCTCCTTTGGGCAAACCTTCCGATTAAGTTTTGGGTTAAGAGGGCAAATGTTACTCTTTAGTTTGAATGGTTACTAAGGTTAATAATTGTGTTAATTAGGTAACTTGTGGAGTTGGTATTGAGCTTGGCTCTTGAGTTTGTTGAAGACGCATCGGGAGTAGTTAGATGAGTAAATCTCACCAAGGTTCACTTTTGGACCAAATTATTATGGTCATTTTGATGATGATGTTGAATTAAAGAATATGCTATTCTTTGTTTTAAAATATATGAGCTTGATCGTCAACGGCTCATAGGTAAGATAAAACAAGTTTTCCTATTTTATGATTATTTTTAATGTTCATGTGATCATAATATTGTTGGTTATTGATAGATTATTCTTGTGGGAGTATCTATGTGTGTTCATAAATATATCTATGTGAAAAGGGTAAATTTTTATGATGTGTTCATTGTGTTGTTGATGATATTATTATTATATTGTTATTTGATATTGGACAGTGAAACTGGGTTCCAAGCCTTTGGCCTAGTGATTGGTTACGGTTAGGAATAGAGCTCTAGTCCGTCTGTCGATGTAGGTCATGGGAGGTACGTTAAGGTATCTGAGACCCATGGGTACATGAATTGTTATTGCAGGTCATAGGAGGTACTTATTAGTATCTGAGACTCATGGGTACATGTGTTTGTTGTAGATCATGGGAGATACCTTATTGGTATCTAGGACTCATGAGTACATGTTTATTTGTAAAAGTGTTGGATATGTGATTTAATGATTGTTTTTATATTTGTGTCATGTGTTTTATTGGTTGTTGGAATTGTTGAGTTAAATTTAGGAATTACTCATACGGGCTTTTTAGCTTACCGGGTTTGTTGTTTTACAACCCGGTGCACCAATTCATGGTGTAGGGGTTAGACCTGCAGGTGATGATCAGCAGGGTTGAGGAAGAGGTATAGTAGCTGGGTTTTAGATGATGTACATTTTATTTATATATTATGACAGTTTGTTTTTAAGCTCATGTGAGCGTTTTTATTTTACTAGACTTTTGAAGTTGATGTAATTAAGGAGATGAAATGTTTAACTTAGTTGTTGAGTTTTGTTGACATTTACATTTCTAGCATTTGAGTTTAGTATGGAAGTTGTTGAACAGTACATATATGTCGGCAAACTGTAACATGTTTGGTTGGGTAGCCTACTAATAATGTTTAAGGTTATTGGGTTATAAAAAAAGAAAAAAACTAGTGTAACATTACTATAGGATTTTGTATTTCCTACTCAATGTAAGATGTGTTTCCTAATCATGGTAGAAGAAGAAAAACGGAAAACATATTTAAAACCAATTGTACTGTTGTTAAACACGGATCATGCTCCTCTAAAGTGATCAAGCTAATCGTTTCTTTCTTTTATCCATAAGAAGTATATAGTATGTTTTAGGATGGCTCTAGTTCTCTCTCTAAACCCTAGCCATCCTAGCGTAGGAACTCTGTCAAAGCGGCCATCGTCGGCCTTCATTCTAAGGAGAATCTCCCTCTCCACACTAAATGGTTGTTCTTCAGCCCTTCAAGGTCGCCTAAAATCAACCATATCCGTTCCCCAAGATCTTGATCAAGCTCTTTCCAATGTCTCAATCGCTGCAGTTTATGGCTGCAATGTTTAAGGGTGATATGTGTAATCGATCCTGGTGTAGATCGAGACTGAATGTTTCTAGGCTAGTGCCGGCAACAGATTGGCAATCGTTTGGAAGTTGGGCGACACACCTAGGTAAAGTTGGCAAGAACCTTGCTCTTGCGATTGGGTCGGATCCTGAGGCTCAATTCGAAAGCAAGGTGAAGAAGATCATGGCATCTACTAGGTTGAATCCGACGGCGGTGTCGACATGGATGAACTGGTTGAAGGTTGCACATGGTTTGCAAGGCATGGTGGCCGGCTTGTTTGGGTGGCCACCGGAACAGATGGTTGCAAGAAGGAGGCAGCACCAAGATCCTAGGGTTTGGGTGTGTGCTTGGGTCATTGGGCCTTGGCCTTGGCTCACACCAAAACAAGCTCAAACTTGGGCTTAGGTCATTGGGTTTTACCCTAACACTCTTCTAAGCCTTAATCCAGAGGGCAAAAACAAAGCCTAGTGAGTAGTGTTAATTAGAGAACGGATAGCTTGGCAAACTGTGCAAGCTAGCTGCAGCTGGATAGATTCATGAAGCTTGGAATATCGCAATTGAGCGCCTTGGCTCCAGTTTTTATGTTTATTTGATATCTTGTTTTGTATCTAGTTTAATCATCTGCTAAGCTCACTTGAATAAACGAGCTAATTGTCTAATTTAATTGTGCTTTGATGCTATTTTGGCCTGAGTTTTATCAATGAAATTTTTACCTTTCAAAAAAAAAAAAGTGAGCCAATCGTAAAGTTAATAAATTTCATTAAATCACAATCGTACTAAGTAAATCTAATGGTTCTTATCAATTCTCATTATCTTATAGTCTTGTTTTCCTTTTTTTCTTTGTAACCACCGTTAAACTCACCGTCTCCTAAAAAAAACTGACCGTCTTCTCCATGTGTAGAATAGAAGTTAGAGCCCTAGATACGTAGTCTCTCATTCATGAATCCAGCGCTCCTTTTGTCTTTTGATTCCTTTCCCTTTTATTTTTCTTTTCCTTCTCACGTCTCTTCTCTCTTTCTCATTGTACCAGAAGGAAATCTTTCAGGAAAAAAATTGTATCAAAAGGGATAAAAGTTGTCAAACTTCAATGTCAATGGTTTTTCCTCTGGTAAACAGATCTGAATTGATACATGATCTTCTGGTATTCAACCTAAATTTTCGAAGGATCTGTAAGACTGTAACAATAAATGATCTTCTGGTTGTTCTTTGAGAAAGTTTACATATTCGCAACCCATTTGAATCCCGAATATTGTTTGCCCATTAACTTGATCCATTCAATGATCAAATGAAAAAAGTTATTGAAATTCATTGAAATTCATGTACTGATGAACAACAACCTTTTCTTGGTCATATGTATCCAGATTTCAATTCGTCAAATATGAAGTACGATAGAACTAGGAATGAAAATCTCTCTTCTTTCCCCAAACTAGCGTGGATTAACGGCAAAAATCCTTAAAAGCTGGTATTAGATGATGTAGCATTATCTTGACCATTAAAATGTTTGAAAAACTATGATTTAATGAAATTTACTAACTTTACGAATAGCTCATTTTAGAAGTAACCTACAATGCTATGAAAGGAAAGACTAATTATGCTAGGTCAAATGGTATTGGTTCTATTGGATATAGCCTTGTGGTTTGGAAGACATTTTGTAATTAATCTTCCAATTAGCCCAATGCAGGTCGCAACATAGCTTTACAATTACGGCTGAATTAGTACTCTCCTCTATATAAACCTCCCAGGTAAATACTTTTGAACCCAGGATATTCACGTGACTTATGGCACAAGTAAAGTCGTAGGGTTTGGAAATTCTGATTTGACGGAAAGCATGGATTCTGTTAGAGAAGCACGTACAAAAAAGCCAAAGCACCAAGGATCATCAGCGATCCCTTACCTTCCCTCCGAGGTAATCACTGAACTACTTGCAAGACTTCCTGTCAAGTCTTTGTTAAAATTCAAAACTGTCTGCAAGTCATGGCTGTCTTTAATTTCAAATACTGAGTTCGTGAAAAAACATAATCTAATTCGCCGTGCTCAAAGTTATTAGAGTAGCAGCAAGAATTCCAAAAGACTGATCATTAGTCGGGAATCTCTAGCTCTACTGTGTTACTCTCCCAAATCCAAACCGCGAGAAATTCCGATTGATATTCACATCGAGAGGTTTGATCATAGTGGCAAAGATCACCATCAATGCGGACTCAGTTTCCATATCATAGGTTCCTGTGATGGGTTGGTATGCTTAAAAATTCCATGATTATTGTAAGGTTTTCTTGTGGAATCCATGTACAAGAGAGTGTGTTGAAGCAAAAGAACACAGTGGTGAGGATGTGATACTTCCTCTTCACCATGGATTTGGTTAGGACTACAATAGTGACGACTACAAGGTATTAAGAGTGGGTCTCTACCGTACCGGAGATTATGTATCCATGATCTACACATTAAGAACAGATTCTTGGAGAAGGATTCAAGACTATCCTCATGATCTTCCACTTGAGCAGCGTGCTGCTTATGTAAATAGTGCTCTACATTGGTTGGTGAAAAGAAGAAAAGATGATTCAGTCATTATTTCTGTCGATCTAACAAGTGAGACATACATGGAAGTTCCAGTACCTGATTATGGAACAAATAGATGGTCTGATCAGTGTAAAGTGGGTGCTTTAGAAGGGTGCTTGTGCCTACTAGTTAGTTATTACATTCATAAAGATCTATGTGGTGATTAAGGAATATGGGGTGAAAGAGTCTTGGACTAAATTTCTCACAATCCCATTCAGGCAGCTACCTTTACATTTTCTATCCTTAACACAACTGATATGGTTTTTGGGAAAGGATGAAATCGTATTAGACATAGATGGACAAATGGTTTCATAATATGCAAAGACAGAATCAACTCAATCAACAACGGATCTCGGATTTCTGGTATGTCCTTATTTTGGGGGTCATGTCTATGCAGAGAGCCTTGTCTCGCTCAATGCTTACAATGGGGGAAAATAATATTTGGCCTTGCACACCAGAAGCCTCATTTACTTTTTTTTCATTTTTTTTTTTGCAATTCAATTTTCTTTTGAAATTAATAGAAGAAACAAATTCTTTAAACTTATGCATCTTGTATAAGTTTTCTAAGATGTATGAGAGAATGACTTGGCCAGGAGGTTGGCCATCTTGGTTATGTGATCTAGTTGATGAATTTACTAGGCAATTATGTAATGGGGGCAGCAGCTTCCTGCTCTGCTGTTACCTGATATGTTCTTGTTTCAAGTTACTGAATTTCTTTTTGGATAATTTTTTTGTTTTATTGAGATGTTAAAGTTTGTTTTACTCTCATTCTCAAAAAAAATAAAAAATAAAAAAATAAAAAATAAAAAAGGTTTGTTTTACTCTGGGATCAAGGTGTGTTGCAATCCCCATGTTTGTTTTTCCTTACCATTCTTGTTCCATGAGCTGTAAAATGACAAGTAAACATTTCTGTAGTTTTGTTAGGTTTAAAAATTGTGATGTGCTGACACGTAAACTTACTATCTAGGTGAGTGATCTTGGTTGGTTAAGAAATAAAAAATGATGATGATCATCATCAGTTCATCATCAAATGAGAAGTCGGTCACAACTCACAAGTAACTCCAATAATCTCCTCTACTTAATTAACCAAACCCACTATATGTGAGCTTAACGTTTAGCCAGGATAAATACATTTTCTATGAATCTTCCCCAAAACCTACCAAACCTAACATTTATCTGCTCATCTTAATTAGACTCTTAGCTGATAAAGAAAAAGAGACCAGTGATTTTTTTTCTCTTCTATTCTTAGTGTTTCTGTGTTTGTGCGAGAATCAAAGAAAGAAAATGATTTGGAGGAAGGAATACTTGGATTTAATCTTGGTCCCAACTGGGTTGCTAATAATGTTATGCTACCATCTCTTTCTCCTCTACAGATTCCTAAGGCATCCTGAAACCACAATCATTGGCTACGAAAACCATTGCAGAAAAGCTTGGGTTGAGAGAATGTTGCAGGTCAGTCTAATTTTATTTTCATTAACTGTATTATGCTGTAATATCACAAGATCCGACTCTTTGATGCGTCTTTGATTCATTTTGGTGCAGATTGAAGCAAAGGATAGAGGTCAGTCCCTAACAGTAATATCCAGCACTATATCAGCAGCAAATTTCTTGGCTTCAACCTCTTTAGCCTTGAGTTCTTTGATTGGAGCATGGGTTGGAAACTCTTCAAACAGCACCCTCATCACTACTTTTACATATGGTGACACAAGCCCTGCCATTATGTCTATCAAATACGTTAGCATTCTGGCCTGCTTTCTATTAGCTTTGGCTTCTTTCTTACACTGTATAAGGAGCTTTGTCCATGCCATTTTCCTCATCAGCATGCCGAACAGTGATACACCTCTGAGTGATGTTCAGAAGGCTGTGATACATGGAGGCCTTTTTTGGACATTGGGGTTGAGAGCAATCTATTTTGCTACTACTATGCTCCTCTGGCTTTTTGGTCCAATTCCGATGTTTGTTTGTTCAGTGACTCTGGTGTTGATTCTGCACTCGCTGGATTCCAATTCCACTCCATTGCACCAGTTCCAACCAGTCAGGAGTCATGATAATAGGTTAATGAAGAAACTTGCAGAAGAGAAAACCCGGATAGAGAGGGTTATCGAGCAACACGAAAGATCGAACATGGATGATAGCAGAACTCAAGGTTCTAACCATCAACAATCACCTACCTCTGGTAAAGATTTCAGTTCAGAGGCAACAGGTTAAATGCAACAGAGACATGTGGGAAGTCAAATGCTGTGCAAGCTTATTTCTATCTAAACGTTTTTTGGGTAAATTCTCATTCAGCAACGTTACTCTGATAGATACGACATATTTTTCTACAAGCATCAATCTGAGGTCATGGGCGAATGCAAACACAATCAATCAGCAAAGCCAAGTTCAACTATTCTGTGTCCTTTTGAATAATGTTCCTAAACAAAGATTTCCAAAACTATATACAAGTTCACCTATTCTGCGGGTTTCAGAAAGCACAAAATTTTGGGCAGCTTCTTAGAAGGCAGAATCCCTGTTCTGCATAATTTGCCTACTTTTGACAGAGTCCAAGGTAACAGACAGATGTTTGCCTATTAAGCACCTGATAGTTAGACTGCAACATGTTTTGTTGAACTGTGTACATCCTACCAATATTAGTACATAGGAATGACAGGTATGATGGAGTATCAAGTTTCATCCAGTAGCATGAAACTCCTGGATCCTTGCCAGATGAATAATCAAGATACAGAAACATTACAACTGCTTCTACAAAACCAATGCCCCTTCTATAATCATCTAATAATGCTAGTATAGAGGATTTAATGAACAATGATGCAGCATGAAATTACATAGCTTTCACTCAGAAGATATTTTCAAACAGTTGAAATGACGAAATCTTACTCCTCTACCTCAATGTTGGTTCTTCCACTTCTATTGTGGCTCATCTGAACTTTCATCCCCCTTGTTATTGTCCACAGCAGTATCTGTGGGACTCTCAACCATTGAAGTCGGTGAGCCTGACTGGTTGTTACTCTGCTTCTCAGTTCCTTCACTTTTAAATTCGTCATTGATGAAAATCTGGCCAGCATAAAGAACTAAACCAACAGCATTGATGCCAAAAACAAATGTTGCAAGGTAGCACAACCCATTGATAATGGTCCTGCAAATACAAGATTGGAAGTGATCCTTCATGTTTATGGATAGAAAAATCACAGCATATTTTAAGGAAGTAGTACTTCTTACCTTATTGTGATTGTAATCTGACGAACCTGAATGGAAGACAAACAAGTATGATATTTAGAGTCTAGAGAGTAATCAAGTAAAACGACTAACACTCCCAGAAACAGGCTACTATTCAGTACATTTGACAATCACTTTCTTCTTTTTCTTATGATGCAAATTGAGAAAAAATGCTAGATGTGGCATCAGTATCAAGGAACATACCGAAAAATTATCTGAAATCGTTTGGCGGTTGAGAGATGCCTCAATCGTGGTAGTGAACTTGTAAAGAATAAGTGCAATGACTCCGGCAGATATTCCACCCAACAATGCCTGAACAGGTGAAGGTGTCTTTGATTCAATGGACCCTGAAGCCATCACTTTCAAGCTATCCAAAGCCTCTTCCTTCAATGACTTTTTTTGGGTTGCTCCAGTAGACCTAAATTTCTAGTCACCAAAATTACTCCATCAAAGTCCACATATTGGTTAAATTCCAAACAAATAAAACAGGGAAGTAACCCAAATGGCACAATGTAAATCTCAATGCCTCAAAATCAAAATTTTACCACAGTACATTTACATGCATAGTGATATCAAATAAACTAATAAAGGGTATCCACTAAAATCATTCCAAAATCCAAAATGAGCAAAAGCAAATACACCCAGCTCACAAGAACTAAAACTCAAAGCTCAATAATGCATAAAGGGGTGGCATTACAATCAAAGCAGAAATACCCAATTCCTCATCATTCATCCCAAACACAAAAACTTACACGTAAAAAACAAAAAGGGTAATTTCATAAAGTTCCATACTTCAAACACATAAACGAAGAGAAAAGCTATGATCTTTACCAACTCCTTAGCACGCTTGGCACGACGTCGTATCGACCTGAAGAGAAAAACAGTGATGGCTCCAGTGAGGAGAACACTGGTGGCGGTTTGGATAAAAGAAGGGTCATCATTGGTAGCAAATATGGGAGAATCAGTATCCAAAATCTCAATGGGGCCCTCTTCGTCTGGAACTGTATAAGTTCCGGTTCCGGTGGGAGGTTCTGGAGCTTCGGCGAGCCATTGGTCCGGTCTGGGAGTGGAGTGGACTGAGAGGGAGGTGTGGTTAATGGGCTTGTGGAGAAAGTTGAGAGGTGAGGAGGAGAGATTGGGAGGAAAGAGAAAGTGGGTTTGGGGAGGAGAGAGGGAGATGGGGAGAGTGGAACGGAGGAGGAGGTGTTGGGTCTGCAACATTTGAGGGTTTTAGAGAGGGACAGAGGAGCTGCTTGGTTTGGTGGTTGGTTTTTGCTCTGTTCTTGGATAACATCTTTGTTCTGTTGGATTCCCGGTGGGCTTGGATATTTGAAAATATCTCCTAATGGAGTCTTTTTTTTTTGTTTTTGTTAATTTTGATTTTATCTCCCTTCTAGAAAATGTTAGTTTTAACTTCACCTAGTCATCTAGGATTTGGTCGAGTGAATAAGACATTTCTTTCTAACAAAATATCGGTAGATGTCTCAGGTGACGTTTCTCTCTAACAAAATATTGGTAGACGTCTCAAGTTCGATTCATCATGTTCTTTTCATGAAAGACAGTGAAATGCACACTTTTAAAATAAGATTTAATACAACAAAATATGTAGATAGTGGAACTGATACACCTACAAATATGCAGTTTTCATATAAGGTCATAATGTTACAATATGACATTAGCATGTGATTATTTGAAATTGGATTGGATTATTTGAGTTGGGGGATTGAATCATAATGTTACAATATAATCAGACTATGAATTATCATGTGATTATTGAAGTCAATAATTCACAAAAGTTTCAATGACACTGTTTTTATCATTCCTAGCGCACATTAGATGCCACAGATCTAGCCCAGAACTTGATCTGTGCCTTCATGTCTTCAGCAGACCTACCTGCACCCAAGTTTGGAGGTGGCGGGGCACAGCTTTGCACCAGCCAAGCTTCCGAAAGATAAGGCCTACGTACCATATCCGGGTTCAATTCCTCATTGCGCTTCTTTTCTTGCAATCCAGGAAGTATGCTAACCACACTTGGAGCTATGTCTTTCTTGTCAAATGTGAACCCCAAGTCCTTGAACCCTTGCACCTCTTCAATTTCAAGGTCGCTCAGGCTCTTTCTTGAAAGTAATTTGCGTCTTATTTCCTTGCTAACATCTGCATTTTCTCCTTCTGTGCTTCTAACAGGAGGTCGATATCTTGGAATGCTAGAACATTGTGTCATGCCCTGCAAGATTCAAATGTAACAATGTAAGAACAACCTGTCAACTGCAATGAAATAGTAGGACGGTATGGCATATTATGTTGTCATGCACTCATGATGTTAACTCGAACCATTTCCTGTAGTCAAGATTTACTCTTTGTTGAATAACTTACGCGGCAAGTTAACATTTCCAGAATTATCCAATCGGAAATTGTTCAGAAAGGTTTCTTGATTCTAGCCTGAAAGTTTGGTCCAAATTCATTTTCTCCTAAATATTCTGTTTCAAAGCATTTGCTAGAGGATTGCATAATGACCTTGTGCTAGTCCACCAACATCTAGACTCATAACATTCATGAGTGATTCTAAAATAAAGGATGATTAGTACCTTATGTCGCGGTGGAACACTCTCTTGGTTTTTCTCCTCCCTCCCTAAACACGGCGGCAATGATGGTGTCCTTAGCAAGCTGCGCTGCACCGGTTGCCCATTAGATTTGCTTCTTCTACTGTCACTCTTCTCTCTATCTTCTTCTTTCCTGCTTACACAAGGCCGTGACTTGGTTGGTGTCTGCAGCATTTTCTGATGTGATGTCTGCCGAGTCAATTTGCTCAAACTCTTCTTCGGAGTACTCTGCTTCACTGCTTGCTCAACCTTCTCTTCTCTCCCTACATGAAGCGGCAAAGACGGTGTTCGAACCAAGGAGTTCTTGGCCTCTGAGTTCTTCACCAGCATTTCCTGACCAAAGCTCGATGGCGAAGGGCAACAAGGATCAGAATAACACCTCAACATCCTTTGCTTTCTGATGAGCAAGTTGTCAAAGAACCAACACTCTTCCAAAAGATCATTGGCTTCTACTTTTTGGTTTTTACATGAGGATGCCTCAAAAGGGTCATCATCAACATGCTCCATGGCTCCACACAACTAACTATCACACCTCTAAGTTTTCAAACTAGTAAAAGGCACACCCAAATGCATATGGTTTGTTGTTTAGCTATATATATTTGAAGAACGAAGAGTATTAAAACTAAAACTATGGGCAACCCAGCTGGGGTGACTAGGGAAGCCATGTGCTATGGTTTTGGAATCAAAGCATATTACGATGTGGAAATAGCATTTAGTTTGGAGAAGATGTTCCATGATGTGCACAGGGATAAGAATTTAGATTTTATAGTGTAACAACTAAGTAGTTGGGGGATGCATATTCATGACAGGGCCAAGCCAGCTCACTTCCCATGTGCTGGGGCTTTTGTTTATAGATAGATACACTGAAAGGGTCCTCTGCACTTTTTTTCTCTCCCCAATTATATGACAGCCAAAGGTTTTAGGTGTTTGTATATTGGAAGATTAGCCTCGCTCTTTCTTTGTTTTAGACTTTTAGGTATAGTTTTGTGTTTTTCTGCTAGTGTGTACAAGGGAAATATCTCACAAGTGAATATCACCGACTCTTTTCTTTCGACAAAAGTTGGCGTCAACTCGTCGATTCCTTGTTAAATTTTTGGAATAAGCTTTTACTACTGTAAACACGAAAATATCTGCAACAAATAACAGAAAGACACGTGTACAAAGAATAATTTAATTTAAATCAAATGCGAATGCGGGTTACAATCTTTATGAACTCCTCTGATTCTATCTCCGAATCTAGGTCTAACTCAAGGGTGACAAGCACTTGTTCTTGAGGGTTACGCGGATTGATCACGTAACAAGTATTTGGGATTCGGATTTGGGTTTAGTGAAGAACTGGCTGTTTATGGAGCTTGATAGTTCTTCAAGGATCTAGTGAAGAATTGGCTATCTGGGGAGCTTGATAGTTCTTCAAGGGTTTAGGGGAGACTTCTGAGCTCGCGGATGGATTTCTCTCTCTCTAGTTCGCTGCCTTCTTTTATGCTCGCTTGGTTTCGCTCCCCCTCCTCTTGGTATGAGAGGGGGTATTTATAGTGTTAACATGCCTCCACTGAAGGCAAGTAATGAAGATTCTGAATCAATAATATTTTCTTAATCGAATCAATGAATCTTGACTGATTGATCTACTTGCCGATTTTAACATAATCAAATCAATCAAATCTTGAGATTTAGATATGCCCCGATCGCTTTGGATTGAATGTCCTGTTTTGGGCGAGATCTTTAGTAAGGGGCAAGCTATCTCGCGGACATGGAAAGTATCCCGCGAGGAGGCTTGATTTCCAAGCGAACGGTGATTTCTAATCCCATTTCGCGGATGACTTATCTTGGACGTACATCCCTGCAAGCATGCGAACTCTGTCGTCTAGCTACTTCGCGAATTTCCCAACGTGGGGTCATCTCACCTTGCCTTTATGTCACTCTACGCGCGCGGAGTCATCTCGCCTCTCCTTCACGTAAACCTACGCGCGCGGAGTCATTTCACCTCGCCACTGTTTACGTCTACGCGAAGTGAAGTATAGTTCGCCTCGCCATTGTTTACTTCTATGCGAAGTCATTTCACCTCGTCACTGTTTAAGTTTACGCGAAGTGAAGTATAGTTCGCCTCGCCATTGTTTATGTCACATCCCAGGACTCACTCCGCCGTAACACGATATTGTCCGCTTTGGGCCCACCGGCCCTCACGGTTTTTGTTTCCGGCAGCTCAGGAGCAGCTTCCCAGTAGGTCACACATCCTGGGATTGCTCTAGCATCAACATGCTTAACCTCGGAGTACCCATCCCCTCTGAAGCCGCTGAGCCACCAAAAGGCCTCGTATTAGATTGGAGGTGGGCATGTACATATACAGCATATAACCCCTCTCCGTTTGGTCGATGTGGGATATTACAATCCACCCCCCTTAGGAGCCTGATGCCCTCGTCGGCACACTCGCACCACACGGCAGAGTGGCTCTGATACCATTTGTCACATCCCAGGACTCACTCCGCCGTAACACGATATTGTCCGCTTTGGGCCCACCGGCCCTCACGGTTTTTGTTTCCGGCAGCTCAGGAGCAGCTTCCCAGTAGGTCACCCATCCTGGGATTGCTCTAGCATCAACATGCTTAACCTCGGAGTACCCATCCCCTCCGAAGCCGCTGAGCCACCAAAAGGCCTCGTGTTAGATTGGAGGTGGGCATGTACATATACAGCATATAACCCCTCTCCGTTTGGCCGATGTGGGATATTACAGTTTACGTCTACGCGAAGTCATTTCACCTCGCCACTGTTTAAGTCTACGCGAAGTGAAGTATAGTTCGCCTCGCCATTGTTTACTTCTACACGAAGTCATTTCACCTCGCCACTGTTTAAGTTTACGCGAAGTGAAGTATAGTTCGCCTCGCCATTGTTTATGTCTACGCGAAGTCATTTCACCTCGTCACTGTTTAAGTCTACGCGAAGTGAAGTATAGTTCGCCTCGCGAAGTCTAGTTCGCTTTGCAAAGTCTTTTTTTGCCTCACGAAGTTCAGTTCGCCTCGCGAAGTCTATTCTCTAGCTCGCCTGACCGCTGGCGAACCATCACCAGTCATTTTTGGGGATGTCCGATTAATTGATATCTGATCATCAATTGACACTTGATAATTGATTTCAATCGGGTTTTAAGGTTTTGTTGCCACGTATTATTTCCAACGACTTTCCAATGTTGTTGACTAACAAGCCACGTATTTACTTGGATTATTCAACGACTATTATTATCGTTAAATTTTATATGTCTACAACTACTTGAACAGTGGTTATTTGATGATGATGTTAGAATCTAAGCTAAAGCATATAATTACAAAATTTCCACTAGAGAAGCTACATATATCTTGAGGTTCTATGTAATGCTCAATTTGGTAACAGAAGTAACAAAACGCTAAAGAGGTAAGAAACAAACATTCAAAACAGATGAGCAAAAACAAATTGCAAACTCCCAACTTACAAGCTACATTTATATTTTTCCAATGAGCTAGCCAAGAACCACCCTGAACAAGAAATCATCAGATAAATTATTAAAAGAACTAAAGATAAACCGGAGATCACCTTATGGCTAGAAGATCTTTATTGGTACTGTGCCTTTGGACTGGTGTTGGAACTTTTCCAGCTTCACTACACGATCTCCATACCTCTTTTGTAGAGTTTGCTCGCGCGAGCTCCTTTTGTTTCTGAACTTCCTCCCACATGTTATTTATCCGGCTCGTTGCTGCTGATTATTCTAGCTTCTGTAAAGCTTGGAAGCACTCAAGTTCTTTTGTGGCTGTGTCCATTTGCTTAAATTTTTTAGAAAATTAGATAAAAACCCAAAAAACTAGACCTCTTTTAAGATAAACTCATACATATTTTTCTTTCATTTTACACGCACTCTACATAAGCAAACTTACTATATAGAGCATATGTCTATAATTAATAGTTTTCTTCATTTTTTAGTTTATCTGATTTGCCCTTCAGGCGATATAAAGTTAAATTTGGTATCTTTCTCAATTTTAGCATCAATTTGAAACTTAAATACTGAGCTAAAATTTAGCAGGATTTAACTTTATCATAATCAATTACATTCTTTAATTTTTTACCTTGTTTTTACTAACTTGAGTGTATATATATATGTTATATATAGAAGTATGTCATTTGTAATAGAATGATTTTTTTCATTCTTAAGCTCACATTTGGTGTCTTTCTACATAGTCAAAAAATGTCTAATTGTAAGGTACACGTTCTTGTTCTTTGATTAATTTTCTTCTTTTTAGGTATATTATTATATTATTTCTCATCCTGATCGAGAGAACATTTACATTTCTAATATACCTATTAAGTAGGACATGATATGATAATATACCTACAAAGAAGAAACTCAAAATTGGGTTTAGGGTATAGGGTTAAGGTATAGGGTTTAGAGTTTAGGGTTTAGGGTTTAGGGCTTAGGGTTTAGGGTTTAGGGTTTAGGGCTTAGGGCTTAGGGCTTAGGGCTTAGGGCTTAGGGCTTACGGTAACACTATAAAATTTCTTCCTTTTACTTTAATAATCAGATATCTTATTTATATTATATTTTACCTGATGTATAAATCATATAATGTATTTATTTCACCTAGATTTTTTCATAAAAATAAAGAAAACTGCATGATTCTTGCAAATTGATTGAAAAATGTTAGTGTTAGAAGAGAAACTCATAATCAAGGTATTTAAGACAACATCAATTAAGCTTATTTATTATGTTTATATGTTATAGTTGAATGATGGCAATTGTGTAAAATTTAGAAAAAATATGACATAATATGTATCATAATTGATACATTTTAGATGTCTATCAGAAAGAAATATTAAATGGGTTTTATTTAAAACCACTCTTCAAAATTAGGTGTATATGGAAATCCCCTTAAATTTTTTCTCAATTTTTGGCCAAAGCACATCTTTAGCTCGCCTCTGATAACCGTATATACGAACTTTAACCTTAGTCTCAATGATTTGTGCCTTCTTCTTCACCTTCTCCAATTCATACTGCACCTTCTCATATTCACTTTGCAAACAAGCCACATGGTTCTTATCTTCAGCAATGCCAGAGAGCCGAAGCTTTTGTGTGTGCTTCTCCAGGATACTGAGCTTCTTCGGCTATCATTGAATCAGCCTCCTTCAGTTCATGTTCTATGAAAGTAGTTTCCACTTTCTCATCTATTGGATACTTTGCGATAAAGAGTCACAACTCCTGAAAGTGTAGTAGAATAGAGCAAAATAGATGATCACGTGTTACGCACATGAGAAAATATTGTAACAGTGTTCTTCACAGGCCTCCTTGGATCATCATCTTCCACAGGCCTCCTCGGATCATCATCATCTTTTTCTTTTTTTTGTTGCTCATCATCAACAGAAAAAAAAAAAAAAAAAATATTGAAGTATACGTTCTGATTAAACCCTAGCCTTGTGGTGGAAAACGTAGCTTAATGAAAACACTACGAGTCCTAATCCTTTCCAACCTCGACATAGTAGTGACCCGAAAAAAGAAAGAATCTTAATAATCATGGAAGAAAAATAACAATGAAACCTTAATTCACACAATAGAAAAATTCGATATATATATATATAGTCTTTCTCAGGTGCGGAGGTCCGCACCAATGTTTTTGGTGCGGATTTCCATTTTTGCACCACTTTTTGATCGAATTTCCTCATCTCCACCGTGTAGTATCTAGATAATATTGTGTAGATCATCTCTGCAAAATTTCAGCCAATTTGGTAATCATTAAGGCCCTCAAACTCGAAAAACAAATTGACGGACTGAATTTTGTCAAACATGAACCGTTCATGTTTAAAACAGAAAAACGCAATTTTGAGGGCCTTAACGATTACCAAATTGGCTGAAATTTTGCAGAGATGATCTACACAATATTATCTAGATATTAGACGGTGGAGATGGAGAAATTCGATCGAAAAGTGGTGCAAAAATGGAAATCCGCACCAAAACCATTGGTGCGGACCTCCGCAGCTGAGAAGGCCTGTATATATATATATATACAGGCTGGATGAGAGGCGGACGTCCCTCCGTTCTCCACCTTCTGGCGACGGCGCGCCTCCACCCCAGAAGACTCCAGCAGCGTTCCCGACCATTTTCCCTCCCCGGCGAGTCCGTTCTTTTCCAGTTTTCCGGCGAGATCACCCAAAACTTCAAATAAAGTCGATCTCGCCGGAAAACTGGAAAAGAATGGACTCGCCGGTGAGGGAAAGTGGTCGAGGAGGCTGCTGGAGTCTTCTGGGATGGAGGCGCGCCGTCGCCAGCACCGGACGGAGGAGAACGGAGGGACGTCCGCACTTTAAGCACTCGAAGGAAGAGCGGAAGTGTTCGGATACATAATTTACCGAAACGGTTTTATGGCTTTGAAGGGCCAAAAGTTGACTTTCTTTTCTGTAAGTTATTTATGAAAACTTCCTTCACGAAAGTTGTAGAGTTTGTTAATACGAGTTCGTAGACACGCGACACACGTAAAACAGATGTTGTATGAGACAGTTTTGGTCAACAGAAGTTCGTGGCTTTACGGGATTGTTAGTTAAATAGGAGAGTTTTCTTTTGGGTCCTCATAATTTTCAAAACCTTTATTTCTTCCCCTCTCCGTCTCTCTCTCCGTCCCCGAGAGAGTCCAAAATTCCTAGCCGACCCGACCCGGACCCGGCAACTCGACCCGGACTTTCCAACGCCGCCTGACCGCGCCACCGAAGCGGTGACCCGAAGATAGGAAGTTTGGCTTGGAGAACGGTCGGGATTCCCACCTCCGACGACGGCGACGAGGCTTGAAAACGGTCGGGATAGGAGCTCCTTGGCACCCTAGTTCGACTTCGGGTAATCTTGAAGCTCGACTGACGGCGGAGAGTAGCGGCGGTGGATTCCAACTTTTCGGAGAGTTTGCCGGTGTTTTCCAACCGATTCCGGCCGAACTGGGTGAAACCTCAGGTATAAAAGATGCTTCCCTTGCTTCAATGTACAAGTTTGTTGTTGGAAGTTTGTTGAGATTTTGAGTCTGGTAGGGTGGCGCGTGGGACCCACTCGCCGCCGCCTGTGGTGGCCCGTGGCGGCGCGTCTGGCAGGGTGTGTAGGTTTTGTTGCAAGGGTTAGCTAGCTCTTGTTGTTTTGAGCATGATGATATATTATAGGCTAGGTTGAGATCATGTAATGCTTAGTTGTTGGAGTGTTTTCATTGATGTTGTTGAGTTTGTGAGTTAGAATGTAGGAGCAGTTTTTGGCAGTTGCAGGAGGTGTTGTTTTGGGGATCGAAGACCTTGGGAGGTTTTGAAGGAGAGTTGCCCTCCTTTAGGCAAACCTTCAGGTTTAGTTTTGAGCTAAGAGGGCAAATGTTACTTTTTAGTTGGTTGGTTACTAAGTTATTAATTGTGTAATTTTAGGTGACTTGTGAAGTGTGATTTGGGATCGGCCCTTGTGTTTTGTTGAAGACACAGCGGGATTATTGAGGTGAGTAAAAATCTCACCAGGATTCATTTTGTGACCTTTCTTACTTATGGTGATTATGTGATGATGAATAATAATCATGGTAATTATATGATGATGATTAAATGATGATTTTAGTGATGAAAATGTTGGTGATTATGTGATGATGATAATGATCATGGTAATTATATGATGATGATCAAATGATGATTTTAGTGATGATAATGTTGATGAAAATGTTGGTGATTATGTGATGATGATAATGATCATGGTAATTATATGATGATGATCAAATGATGATTTTAGTGATGATAATGTTGATGAAAATGTTGGTGATTATGTGATGATGATAATGATCATGGTAATTATATGATGATGATTAAATGATGATCAGATGATTAAATGATGATCATGGTGATTATATGTTGATGATGATTATGATGATTAAATGATGAAGATGATGTTTTGATTTAAAAATTATGTTTACCTTTTGTTTGTTTTAAAATATATGAGCTTGATCGCCAACGACTCATGGTAAGTGAAAATAAGTTTTCTTTTAAAAATATAATATTTCAAATGGATTTGTTGTGAATTGGTGCCTTAGTGGTGAATGTGTGCTTTTGTTGTCAATTGGTGCCTTAGTGGTGATAATGTGTCTTAGTTGTGAATGTGTGCCTGAGTGGTGATTGTGTACATTCGTTGTTGAATGGTGCCTTAGTGGTGATTGTATTGCATTAGTTGTGAATGTGGTGCCTTAGTGGTGATTGTATGCATTAGTTGTGGATGTGTGTGCCTTAGTGGTGATTGTGTGTATTATATTAGGAGCATTCGTGGTGGACCAGGAACCAAGCCTTGGCCGGGTGATTGGTTACGGTCAGTATAGAGCTCTAGTCTGTCTGTTGGTACTTCATGGGGGATGACGAACCCATGAGTACGCGTTTGTTTGGTTACTTATGGGGGATGACTAAGTGTTGGCGAACTCATAAGTAAGAGTAGAGAAATGATTGTGTGATGTTCTTATGTGTTGTCATTTAAATTCCTTGCTTTGAGTATCTTCTGAACTATGCTTGTCCGCAGGAGATTCTTTAATCTTAATTGTATGATTTTTAGTGGAATTCCTGAACTATGCTTTTTTGCAGGATTTCATTTATGATTTGAGTGATTGTGATTTGTTGTGTTTCCTTACTTATTTCTTTTGAATTCTCTTGTTTTTCGGTGATTCCTGAACTAAGTTGCTAATGCAGGAATTATCAGTTTTATCTTTTGTTCATATGTTTTACTTTGTTGGTAGAAGTATTTAGTTATTTTGGGATTTACTCATACGGGCTTTTTAGCTTACCGGGTTTGTTGTTTACAACCCGGTGCACCATTTCCTGGTGTAGGGGTTAGACCTGCAGGTGTTGATCGGCAGGGTTGAGGCGGAGGCATAGTGACAGGATTGTAGTTCTATGCACTTTATGTTATTGTGTTATGACTGTTGTTTTAAGCTTATGTGAGCGACTTAATTATTACTAGACATTTGAAGTTCATGTAATTAAGTAGGATTAATGTTCAACTCGATTTACGAGTTTGTTGACTTGTACACTACCAGTATTGTTTTTAGCTTAGAAGTTGTTAAGCAGGTTTTTGGATATAAGATTTTGAGTTATATCACGCCCAGATTTTTTGAAAATTTATTCTTCGAAAATTGGGGTGTGATAAGTACGAGTAGGAGACGACGAGGCATAGTTACCCATTTCTCAGCCACATATCACCACAAGGTTACTTGTTTAACCTACTCAGGTATTTTCTGGCTCCTCTAGTATTTAGTTGCTCTGAATACTCTTTGGGGTTCATTGTATAATTTTTCTTGTGGTGTGCTAAGACTTATGTTTTATTTTAGAATATACGAAGTTTGTAATTGTTATATTCTCACTTTCGTATAATTGTGGGTTGTTTTGGAGGATGCTCAATAATATTTAGGAAAGTAATACTTTAGTTTTCTAGGTTAGAGTTGTTCATTTTCAAGGGAGGTTTACCTAGCTTATCGGTAAATTTTCCTTGGAGGTGGTCCTCGCAAGACTTACTTCGGGTTTCAGGGTGAAATTCGGGGTGGGTCTTGACAGTTGGTATTAGAGATTTAGGTTTCATTTCCTGCCTCCTTAGTACTATCATATTTGCTTAAGAAGCACGTAGTTCCTATAGAGTGGTGATCCGACCGCAGCGGATTCACTAGCATTTTATGTTTTGGATGCTATGTGTTATTGGGTATGTGTGATAGTTCTGTTAGTCTTGTGTACAGACTACTAAATATCTTTTTCTTCAGGTAACTATGCCTCCTAGACATCGACCCCGTGAGGCTACCTCGACCAATGCAAATGAGGGTGATGAGATTAGAGGATTAGTTGGTTCTATTGGGGACATGCTGAGAGGTGTCTTGGAGATAGTTCGCCACCCTCGATCTGTGAAAAAGAAAGATGTTTTTGATGTAGGGGCAATTGAGTTTATGGATGCCAAGGGACCCCTTGATGCATACACTTGGGTAGATAAGATGGAAAAAGCTTTTGAGAGCACTAATTTGCCGGAAGAAAAGAAACTGAAGATGACAGTGACTTTTCTGGATGATTCAGCTCATCATTGGTGGACTCTCGCTTGTAGAAATATTGGTGGTGCTCAGAATATGACCTGGGAGCAGTTTAAGACGCTCTTCTTGGTTCAATATTTCAGTCATGCTCATCGTACCAGGATTCAGTCGGATTTTCTGAACATGAAGAAGAGGGATGATGAGGGTGTCATGGAGTTTGAGCAGAGGTTCACTACTTTGAGTTATCATGTGCCATATTTGGTTCCTGATGAGAGGACCAGGATTGAGATGTTCATTGGGGCACTTGGTGGAGTGTATGCAGATAAGATGATAGGTGTTATCGACCCGATCTTTCTTGATAAGGTTAGTGCAGCTATGGCCATTGAGACCATGAGGACGCATGGTGTACGGTCCCGTGATTATAGTGGCCCCAGTCAAGGTCCATTCAATAAAGCTACTTCATCATCCGCTTCAGGGTCTTCAACTGGTAGTGGCAGTAGTGGTGGATCGAGTTCTAGTTCTCAGTTCAGGGCTAGAGGACGTAACAGGAGACCTTTCCGAAGCCAGTTGGGTAGGCAACAGACTGGTCAGTTTGGTTCTGGTGGCAGTTTCCAAGGTGAGACATCGGGTGGTCAGACTTTTTCTTTCGGTCAGCAGCAGTTTTCTGGGTGCTTTGAGTGTAGTAGTCTGGACCATGTCAAGAGAGATTGTCCCTTATTGGCTCAGAGGACCACCCCCACTCCTACTCAGCCAGCCGGTCAGTCTTCAACTAGAGGCTCCAGTAGTGGTGCTCATGGCAGTTCAGCAGCCAGGGGTGGCTCTCAGAAGGGTAGTGGTCAGCGTGGACGTCCTTCATGCTATGACTCAGCAGGAGGGTCGTACTTCTCCAGATGTCATCATTGGTACGTTATTAATTTTTGGCCAGCCAACTTTTATTTTAATTGATCCCGGAGCCACGCATTCATTTATGTCTAGTAGATTTGCCCTTCATGCCAATATGCCATCATCATCTCTTCCAGGCGAGTGGCATGTGTCTCTACCCTCCGGTGAGGTGATGAGAATAAATTGGGTGTTTAGTGGTTGTGAAGTATTGGTGGAAGGGACTAAGTTTAAGGCGGATCTAATCCCTTTAGATATTGTGGAGTTTGATGTGATCTTGGGAATGGACTTTTTAGAGGCTTATAGAGCTATGGTAGATTGTTTCCGAAAAGAAGTGGTGCTTCAAAGTCCAGATGGATTTGAGGTTGCATTTCAAGGAGAAATAAATGTTATTTCGAGTTGCTTGATATCAGCTATTACTGCTAGGAAATTGTTAAATAAAGGCTGTCAGGCATATTTAGCTCACATTGTGGATACAAGTATGAGAGTTTTGGGAGTAGAGGATATTACTGTAGTAAAAGAGTTTCCAGATGTTTTTCCCGAGGAGTTACTTGGTTTGCCTCCTGTAAGGGAGATAGACTTTTCTATCGAGTTACTTCCCGAAACTATGTCTATCTCTCAGGCACCTTACATAATGGCTCCAGCAGAATTGAAAGAGTTGAAGACTCAACTGCAGGAGTTGGTAGATAAGGGTTTTATTCGGCCTAGCATGTCTCCAGAGGGTGCTCCGGTGTTGTTTGTTAAGAAGAAAGATGGCACCATGAGACTATGCCTTGATTATAGGAAGCTAAATCAAGTCACGGTGAAGAATAAATATCCGTTACCCCGTATTGATGATTTATTTGATCAGTTGAGGGGTGCTTCTGTTTTCTCAAAAATTGACTTGAGATCTGGTTATCATCAGTTGCGGATCCGAGAGAATGACATAGCCAAGACTGCTTTTCGATCATGCTATGGTCATGAGTTTGTGGTGATGCCTTTTGGACTTATGCACCTGCTGCGTTCATGGATCTCATGAATAGGGTGTTTAGTCCATATCTCGACCGCTTCGTGATCGTATTCATAGATGACATTTTGGTTTACTCAAGAAGTAAAAAGGAGCATGCCAAACATCTAAGAATGATATTGCGGACTTTGAGAAATGCTCAGTTGTATGCCAAGTTCAGCAAGTGTGAATTTTGGCTGGCTAAAGTGGGGTTCTTGGAAGCAGTGTCAAATTGGAGAAGACCCACCACTGTGACGGAGATTCGTAGTTTCTTGAGATTAGCAGGCTATTATCGACGCTTTGTGCAAGACTTTTCAAAGATTGCTGCTCCACTTACAAGATTGACCAAGAAGGGAGTTAAATTCGAATGGTCAGATCAGTGTGAGCAAAGTTGTCAAGAATTAAAAAAATCCCCTGACTAGTGCTCCTGTTTTAGCACTTTCGGATGATAGTGGGGAGTATGTGGTTTATTGTGATGCTTTTAAACGAGGTTTAGGCGAGGTATTGATGCAGCATGATCGAGTTATTGCCTACAATTCTAGGCAATTGAAGCCGCATGAGGTGAATTATCCCACTCATGATTTAGAGCTTGCAGCAGTAGTTTTTACTCTCAAGTTGTGGAGACACTATCTTTATGGAGCCAAGTGTCAGATTTTTACCGATCACAAGAGTCTTCGGTATGTGTTCACTCAAAGAGAGTTAAATATGAGGCAGAGAAGGTGGATGGAATTAATCAATGATTATGATTGCACTATTGAGTATCATCCTGGAAAAGCTAATATGGTAGCTGACGCTCTTAGTCGAAATCCCACCATATCTTTGTCTCACCTGAGGATGGTTAAAGTTCCACTTCTTTTTGAGTTGCAAGCTACAGGGGTGGATTTAGCGGTGGATGAAGTGGGTGTCTTGGTAGCTAGTTTCCATGTGAGGCAAGTTTTGGTTGATAAAGTGCAGGAGACGCAGTATCATGATCCTTCCATTGTTCGGTTGATTGAAAGAGCAGCGAATGGAGCCGCCGTGGATTTTTCGGTAAGAAGAGATGGAACTTTATTGTTCAAAAATAGACTTAATGTTCCAAAGAGGAATGAAGAGTTAAAGAAAGAGATAATGGATGAAGTTCATAGTTCTGCATATGCTGCTCATCCGGGTAGTACAAAAATGTATCGCACTTTGAAGGATTATTATTGGTGGCCAAACATGAAGAGAGAAATTGCAGCTTTTGTGAGTAGGTGTTTGATTTGTCAGCAAGTGAAAGCTGAAAGGCAAAAACCTTCTGGGTTGCTTGAGCCGCTGCCTATTCCAGTGTGGAAGTGGGACCACATCACCATGGATTTTGTTTTCAGTTTACCTCGTACCCGTGAGGGGCATGACGGTATTTGGGTGATTGTGGATAGACTCACCAAATCTGCACATTTCTTACCGGCGGGAAAGAAGTATACCTGGATAAATTGGCTGAACTTTAGATTGTGAGACTTCATGGTGTACTAGAATCAATAGTGTCGGATTGGGATCCTAGATTTGCTTCTAAATTCTGGGGAGCTCTTCAGGCAGCTTTGGGTACCCGACTACACTTCAGCACTGCTTTTCATCTTCAGACTGATGGGCAATCAGAGAGGACTATTCAGACTTTGGAGGATATGTTGAGATCTTATGCCTTGCAGTTCATAGGGAGTTGGGATAAGAACCTCTCTTTGATGGAGTTTGCTTATAATAACAGCTACCATTCTAGTATTGGTATGGCTCCCTTTGAGGCAATTTATGAGAAGCAGTGTCGTTCACCTTTATGTTGGAATGAAGTAGGAGAAAAAGAACTTTGTGGTCCTGAGTTAATCCATGATACTAATGAGAAGATTAAAGTGGTCAGAGATAGACTCAAGACCGTTCAAAGTAGGCAGAAGAGTTATGTAGATGTCCGCAGGAAAGACCTTGAGTTCTGCAGATGTCCGCAGAAGATTAAAGTGGGTGATTGGGTGTTCTTGAAACTATCTCCTTGGAAAAGGATAGTACGTTTTGGTAAGCGTGGGAAGCTTAGTCCGAGGTATATTGGGCCTTATGAGATAATAGAGCGAGTTGGCTCACTTGCTTATCGGTTACTTTTGCCTCCAGAATTGTCCAGGATACATAATGTGTTTCATGTATCCATGCTTCGCAAGTATATTGTCGATCCCTCTCATGTGTTGCAAGAGCAGCCAATTAGTTTGACGAGAGATTTGACCTATGAAGAGGAACCGGTACAGATTCTTGACCGAAAGGAGCAAGTACTGAGGAACAAGACAATTCCACTTGTCAAGGTGCTTTGGAGAAGTCATCAAGTAGAGGAAGCTACTTGGGAATCAGAGGAACAAATGAGGCAGCAGTATCCCTACCTTTTTTGTTTGACAATTATGTAAATTTCGAGGACCCCATTTTTATAAGGAGAGGAGAATTGTCACGCCCCGGTTCTTAAGTTATTTTACGGTTATTTACTTTGGTATTATTTTGGTCTTTTACCGTTTTAAGTAACCGTTTACTATTTAAGACTCCAAAAGTTGACTTTTGCTTCCGTATGGAATTTGGGAAAACTTTCTTCATGAAAGTCGTAGAGGATGTTGTTACAAGTTCGTATACATGCTATGCGTTAAAATCGGAGTTAGCATGAAAAAGTTATCAATTAAAAAGGTAAGTTTTATTGGCGTGTTAAATTTTGGAGTTTGGTTATGTTTAAGTTGGACCGGGCCCTTGTTGTTGGTTAAAGCCCAAAATCATTTCTCTCTCTCTCTCTCTCTCTCTCTCTCTCTCTCTCTCTCTCTCTCTCTCTCTCTCTCTCTCTCTCTCTCCCCCCCCCCCCCGCAGCTCTCCCGACCCGAAAACTTTCCGGCCGCCGTTTGGCCGAGATAGAAGGCGTGCTTGGTATCGATTTGAAGCTTGGAGCATCCTCTACAAGTCTAGGTAGGTGGTAGCCGGTGTCGCACCGCCGTGAGGGAGCACGATCGCTGGGAAGGTGCGTCTGTGCCGCGGAGGTGTTCTCGCCGGAACTCCTTTTTCCGGCCATCAAAATGGAAGGTGCCGGTCTCGTCTTGAAGCTCTCCCTTCCAGCAGCAAACTCCTAAAAGGATACATCCTAACTCGAGCTAGGTAAGGAGAATCGGGTGTTTGAATTTCCTAGGGTTTTCTTGATATGTTTGGCTTCGATTACCCTATTTAGGCTTGAAATTGGACTTAGTGATAGTTATGAAAGTTGTTTAGGATATTGAGAGGAAAATGCTGTTAAAATTTGGTAGCTATTGGAGGTCGCCGGAGTCGGCCGCCGGCCGCCGCCGCTGTTTGGGGAATTTTTATGGTTTTAGATGTAGAATATTAAGGGGAGGTTAATGATGTGAATTTAGGAATTTTTGGAGGAATTTTGGATAGGTGTGGGATTTTTCGAAATTTGGTATTTAGGCCGTTAATTGGGATAGAATCCGGCCGTTAGATTATTGTTGTTTCGGCCGTAGAAGGTGGATTTAAGGCTGCCGGTATTTGTGGTGAAGTTTTGACGGTATTAATTTTAAGATTTGCAAAGTTGGGCAAGAACAAGAGTAGATGATGCCACATTTAATTTTGCCTATTTTTATATAAGCGTTGGTATATAGTTGAGGATTTAATTATGTTCTTGGATCATGACGTAGGAAGCTCGAGCAGAAGAGGCTTCAGACCGACTTCAGGTTTAGGCCTAATTTGTGAGTGGACTTTTGATTTAAATAATGTGCATGCAATTGTTTATTTGGTTGGACCATTGGACGTCATTTTTATTTGACGATTTTACTCATTGTGGTGAGTTACCGAAAATGGGATTTTCGGTAAATTATAATATATTTTTAAGAAGAGTATGTATATAAATGCTAGCTAGCAATATGTGTCTGTCCACCTTAATGACATAGTATATAACTACATTATGGTGTGACGTGAGCGTTAGACGCAAGCGTAGTAGCCCTATATGAGTGTTTAATTCATATAGGAGGTATGTGCACATATTTATACACCCGTCTATTCACCTTAATGGCGTAGTGTATCACCGCATTGTGAGCGTTGGACGCGAGCGTAGTTGCCCTATATAGATTATTATTAATTTATATAGGGAGTATGGGCGAGTGTAAATACATACATATTTTGATATATAGTTTTGAGCTGTAGAGGCTCGATATTTATGAGATAAGAGAATTATCGTTTGAGACATGCATTCGTTTTCTTTGAAATAAAATTGGGAAAGCATAAATGTTAATAAATATTTTCTTTATTTATTTTTGTCCACTCACTCTAATTTTTGCGAATGTTTTTCCCCTGGGCTCTTCGTTTTAAAAATGCCCAGTCTGCAGAGTTCGGGTTAGTACGAGTAGGAGACGACGAGACATAGTTACCCATTTCTTAGCCACATTTCACCAGTAGGTTACCTGTTTAACCTACTAGGGTATTTTCCGGCTCCTCTAGTATTTAGTAGCTCTGAATACTCTTTAGGGTTTATCGTAGAATTTTTTTGGTGGTGTGCTAAAACTTATGTTTTATTTTAGAATATACGAAATTTGTAATTATTATATTCTCACTTTCGTATAATTGTGGGTTGGTTTGGAGGATGCTCAATAATATTTAGGAAAGTAATACTTTAGTTTTCTAGGTTAGGGTTGTCCATTTTCAAGGGAGGTCTACTTAGCTTATTAGTAAATTTTCCTTGGAGGTGGTCCCCGCAAGACTTACTTCGGGTTTCAGAGTGAAATTCGATGATACCGACGGCATAATTGAAAGGATGTCTTCACTGGCTAACTGGTCAGATCTTCCTCAAGACCTTACTATCACTATTGCTAAGCGGCTGGTTTGCATGGAGGACTTCTTATTCTTTGGGGCGGTCTGTAAATCATATGGAGAAGCACTGCCACAAAAGAAAACTTAACTGGTGGATTAACACATCAAGTTCCGTTCCTTATATTACCCAGAAGGATGACACAGCCAATCGTGAGTCTTACAACTTGGCGAAAGGTAAGAGATTTCAACTTTCTGGGCTAGAACTTAAGGGTCGTCAGAGTTTGTTTTCTTCTCTTGGATGCACTACAAAAAAGAATTTAGTTAGCCACACCAAATTGCCACGACGCTGCGACTGCAAAACAACCCTCATTAAATTAAAATGATTTTGCGACGGCAACTTCGCACCGTGGCAAAAATATGTGAACTTTGCGACGGCAGTATGAAGCCGTGGCAAAAAAATATAAACTTTATGACAGCATATGGCGCGGTGACGAAAAAATGTGAACTCCGAGTTTAATCGTAACCATTGATCCTCACTTCATCTGGACCATTGGTCCCAAGACTAAAACGTAAAAACCCTATTCTATTCTGAGAGAGAGAGAGAGACTAGAGTCGAAAACCTAGCCCACCGCAGCTGAGTTTCCCCCACCGTCCTCCGCAGCTGAGTTTTTGCCACCGTCCTTCGCAGCTGAGTTTCCTCCACCGTCAGGCGACATCTCGACCCCCCACCATATTATTCGCACCCTATCTCCGTCCTCTACCCTAACCCAGTTTTGGTTCACACGTTTGGGGTCCTCTCTAGTTCGAATTGAATAAGGACAGTTCGTCGGACTTCGCTTTTCCGACGAGCTTCCTCGTCTCCGGTCACCTGCTATTCACCCTTGGTAATCCTTCTCTTCCTTTTCCTTTTCTGCCGATTTCTTCATCTTTCTTCTGAAATCAAAGTCGATTTCCTAATTTTCCTCTGTAAATCTGGTCTAGCTTTCTATTGGTTTACAATTATAGTGAATACAACCCAAATTTCGTAGAGAGAATATCTCCCTTACCCATCAAACTATGACGGCTTCTTCTGGTGTGGACAGGCACCTCTCTTGATTTTCTTGCAACATTCTGTTGAATTCGATCTAGGTTCTTCCCATTTTTTACAATTGTAATTGCATTAGCACAAAATGGAAAAAGAAACAGCTAGACTGCTTAGTGTTGTATTACTGTGATCTTTTCTAGCATTTTAGAATTTCATTTGATATGTATTTCATGTCTTGGATGAATTTGTACTATCAAAGGCTTGTTCTTTAAGCCTTTTGAAGTATCATTTCCTAACGTAATTTGTTTGTTATTGTTCAGTTAGAAATAATCTACTTTTCTTAATGAATTTTGATCAATTGCTGAACTATAATATATGCATATGTATATCTAAGCTTGTTTATGCACATTGAAATCAAGCACTTTAATAGGCAAACTCTTGAGTGGTTGGATTTTGGTTAGAATTGCAGAGGATGAGGTGCGTTCAGTCCAACTTTACTACACTGGTCATATTAAAAGGTTGGATTTTTAAATTCAGTGGTATATAGAGCTTGATATGGTCTCGGCTTGATGAAGTACATGAGCATGGTTGATCGGTCCATATTGATCAGGACTCTCCATGGTTTTTCTTGCATGAAGCTCATAGGGATCAAATCAGTGGAACATAGTAGAAGTAATTACATGGTAGAAACAACCAATGTTAATTATTGGTGCCCGTGTAGGTAACGTCTACCCGATTGTTGATGAGTGAAAGCATATACTATGAACTGCGTCTGTGGAGAAGAAGATTTGGTAAGGAACTATATAGTTGTTACCTGTGTGGTTTTATTGAGTACACATATTGTCACGCCCCGACTCTTAAATTTTTACCTTATTTACTAGCATGATGTTAATAAGAGTTTTACCGTTTTCGTCAATGAGTTTATAGTTAATTGGTCCCCAAAAGGGTTTTTGGGGACGATTATTTCGAAGGAATTATTCGTAGGAGAAAAATGTGACAACGGTAAAAATGGTAAATTTTAGCTAGTAAAAGGTAAGTTTTATTGGGATATTATTTTGTGGTGTTAATTTTGGAGTTGGGTTTATTAGTGTTGGACCGGTTTGGGGAGGCCCAAACCATTTCTCTCCTCTCTTCCTTCTATCTCTTCCTCCCGAGCTCTCCCCAAGCCCTCTCCCTACCGGATTTTCTTCTCTTCCGTCCGCCGCCGTCCGGCCACCACAGACCGCCGGACCAGTCCCGTTCAGACCCCTGTCGCATCCTCTCTCTTCCTGGGCCGGCGACCGAGCGTGTAGCGCCGCCGATCGGGAGAAATCTTCTCCGAGAACCCGACTGCCTCTTCACCAGAACTTCCTCCTCCGGCCGCCATAGCCGGAGCTGCTAGGCTCAAAAGGAAGCCCTCCTCCCGTACGTTCATCCCTCCAAAGGATTCGCTCCCTCTTGAGCTAGGTAAGGAGAAATCGGTGATTGAAATTCTAGGGCTTATTAGATGTTTTCGTTCGATTGGCATAGTTAGGCTTGGAATTGGTGTTTGTGCTAGTTAAGAAAGTTGTAGAGGAGATTGAGAGGAAGATGTTGTCAAAAATTTGGTAGCTATTGGAGGTCGCCGGAGTCGGCCACCGGCGGCGCCGCCGCTGTTAGGGGGATTTTTTTGGTTTTAGATATGGAATATTAAGAGGAGGTTAATGATGTGAATTTTAGAATTTTTGGATAGGTTTGGAAATTGTTAAATTTTGGTAATTTTGATGGATTAATAGAGTAGAATCCGGCCATTGGTTTGATGTTGTTTAGACTGTGGAATGTTGCGTTAAGGCTGCTGTTATTTTTCCGGTGAGGTTGGATAATATTGAGTTAAGAATGACGAAGTTAGGTAAGGATGAGCGTGGTTAAGGCTCACATTTAATTTTGCCTATTTTGATTAAATATTAGATTTTTAAGTTGAGAAATTAATTATATATTTGGAACAGGACGTGAGGAGGCTCGATCAGAAGAGGTCTCGGACCGACAACAGGCTTAGGCCTAATTTGTGAGTGGACCTTTGTTTTAAATATTATACCAGCAAAAAAAAATTATTGATGAATATTTTCTTTTATTAGAGAATAACCGAAATTGAGAATTTCGGTGATTATATATTTATATATGGATGTTTATGAGGATAGTATGTATATAAATAAATGCTAGCTAGCTATACGTGCTTTTCCGCCATAATGAGGTAAAATTTCATTATGGCGTGACGTGAGCGTTACACGCAAGCGTAGTAGCCCTATATGAATATAGTAATGATTCATATAGGGAGTATGCACGTATATAAATACACCCGTCTTTTCCGCATAATGAGGTAAAATTCCATTATGGTGTGACGTGAGCGTTAGACGCAAGCGTAGTAGCCTTATATGAATTTCTATTTTCTTATATTTCTTCATAAGAAATCATACAAGGAGTATGACGAGTGTAAATACATACATATATATACATACATACATATATATACATACATACATATATATACATACATACATATATATACATATATATATATATATATATATATATATATTAGCCTGAGAGGTTGTATTTTATTAAGTTTTGGAGACTAGCCGGAGCTAGTCATATACTTGTCAGTTTTTGAGCTGTCGCATGCAGCATAATTTCTATGAAAATTAAATTGGGGAAGCATAAATATTTTTATTAAATTCATTTTTGTCCACTCACTCTAACGTTTTCAAATGTTTTCCCCTGGGCCCTTTGGTTTTTAAAATGCTCAGTCCGCAGTGTACAGGTCGGTACTAGTAGGAGGAGACGAGGCATAGTCACCCATATTTCAGCCACTTTTCACCAGTAGGTTACCTGCTTAACCTACTAGGGTAGTTTCCTGCTTCCGTTGTTTTTAGTAGCTCTGAAGACTCTTGGGATTATTGTATAATATTATAATGGAGTGTGATAAGATTCATGTTATATTATTTGGATTATTTTTATGGGTAATTCATGGATTCTCCGGATTAGGGTTGTCCATTTTCAAGAGAGGTTTACCGAGTGCTTCAGTAAATTTTCCTTGGAGATGGACCCCGCAAGACTTACTTCGGGCTTCAAGGTGAAATTCGGGGTGAGTCTTGACACATATATGAATTATGGGTGCTTTTAATTAAAAGACAAATGGTAAAGGCTTCATGTTCTTATTGTAGTAGGATGGTTATAACTACATATCATTTTGGAGCATTTTCAGCAGCTAGATGTGCATTGGTATCTCACAAACATACGAGTGGTCACATTTTGTGGTAAACTTAATCATCTCAAGTTGTATATATATATATATATATATAATATACAGTCTTTCTCAGTTGCGGAGGTCCGCACCAATGGTTTTGGTGCGGATTTCCATTTTTGCACCACTTTTTGATCGAATTTCCTCATCTCCACCGTGTAGTATCTAGATAATATTATGTAGATCATGTCTGCAAAATTTCAGCCAATTTAGTAATCATTAAGGCCCTCAAACTTGAAAAACAAATTGACGGACTGAATTTTGTCAAACATGAACCGTTCATGTTTAAAACAGAAAAACGCAATTTTGAGGGCCTTAACAATTACCAAATTGGCTGAAATTTTGCAGAGATGATCTACACAATATTATCTAGATACTAGACGGTGGAGATGGAGAAATTCGATCGAAAAGTGGTGCAAAAATGGAAATCCGCACCAAAACCATTGGTGTGGACCTCCGCAGCTGAGAAGGCCTGTATATATATATATATATATATATATATATATATATATATATATATATATATATTGTCATTCTTTTCTGTGTTGAAATTTAAAGTTTTATGATTTGCATAAACACTTTGTTTAATGGTATGAACTTTTCGTGACCAGGGATGATACCAGCAACTTCTCTTGGGCATTAAACATGCAAATATGCAACTAATCAGCCTGTTATTATTAGCTTCATCAAGGAACAAGAAGGTAGTTGCATAACTGTTTTGCACTCTAAATTGTAATGTTGGAAGTTAATGATCCTAAATGTTTACTCTAGATGTTGAACCTACATGTTTCTTTTGTTTCCCATATTTATTCATGATGAAAAATTTGGGCATCTATGTTTACATTGGCAATTAAAACACTTTGAATTTCTTAAGTTGAAGTTGCATTAAGGTTTAGATTACACTTTAAATTTCTTCCAGTTTCACATTACTTTTACATGTTTGGTTGATCTTCTATCTTGTGGATGTATTTGGCAGAAGATCTTAGCACCTAATCGTATTCCAGTTTTTATATCGTAAAATTTTATCTGCTTTAGAAACATCAAGATATTAGCATTCCCTGGGCTCACAGTGCAACAGGATTTCTGTTCTTTGCATTGTGCATTTTTATTGTTTTCTCCTATTGTAAAATGCTACTGCAATATTAATTTCTCATAATCACATATTGAATGAATGATTTGCTCAAACTCAAGCTAAATAAGTTTTACTCTTCTATGTGCAGCAACTACTCAAGACATCATCAACTCTTCGGTATGTGGTTTTTTGTTTATCACTACATACATGTGTGTGTGTGTGAAGTGTAAAGATATACCTAGTTCATTAATATGTGTTGAAACTGACTTAATTAATTTCTTGAAATAATGGGTTTAGGCCTAAATGCTAAATGTTACATGCCTAATTTATCAACAACTCAAACCTCAATGTATGTTGTGTGGTAATACCTAGGCACATTATTTGGATAATTTTAATCCGACTAATAGTAGTCTAATAGGAATGGAAATCATTTTATACTCGCACATAAATCATCATATACCAAGAAATTATAGGCCTGAGCAATAGTAGTCTTATTTACGTACACATTAATCATCATATACCAAGAAATTATAGGCCTGAACAATAGTAGTCTTATTTACGTACTTTACTTTGCTCATGCTGCAGCCTTACAATTTCAGATGATTTGCAACTCTAAACAAAGTGTGTATCAAGACTTGGTGCTAGGCCTGAACATGCTACTGAAGAGCTATTAACTTCATTATAGTTTTGGTTTGTAAACCTGTAAGCTTATCTCTTATATAATCTTGAAGTAGAGGAAAAGAAGTACTTTGAATTGTTCTGTAAACTCTTGTATAGAGCTTCATTTAGTTTTTGTACAGTTTTTATCCACAAAACTCTTTTATATAGTTCTTATGCAAAATTTGCATTTGAGGACATTTAATTGAGTGTGAATTCGTTTTCAATATGTTGAATTCTTTTTCCATAGCTTTTGTCCAAAAGAAAAATTAAAAGTAAAAATCTAGCATGCTTATATGCTTGTCAGATTTTTTTTTAAATTCATAAACAGGACTTTGCGACGGCAAATTGTCGTCGCTAATGGGTGATTTGCGACGGGGCAAGCAGTCGCCACTTGCCGTCGCCACTTGCCGTCGTCAAATAAGTGAGCCTTTGCAGTCGCTACGTGTCGTCGCCAATACAGTAGCGACGGCTCGTTGCCGTAGCCAGAAGCAACAGCGACGCCCTCAACGGTGACGGAAAAAATGCCGTCACCATGCCGTCGCTGTGGGTCTTTTACGACGGCAGAATGACTTTTGGCGACGGCTTTGTACCGTGGCTAACTGAATTAATTTTTGTAGTGATGGCTGATGACTGTGTCAGAAGATGCAAACGTTATAAAGCTGTTGCACCCTTTGAATCGTACCCAAATTAAGTTGCCGAAGAACAACGAATTCAAACACATAAGATCGTTTTGCTTATCAGCAAGTCCTTTAACATTGGATTTCGTTGTCATGGTTCTTGGTTTTGATTATTGGACTCATTGGAGAAGCGGCCAGTTGGCCTTTTGCAGAGCAAAGGACAATAAATGGACTAGAGTGGATACTTGGGGAAATGAAATTGACATGTACGTTGATCTCACTTATTATAAGGAGCAATTTTATGTCTTGGATGTCCAAGGTCGTGTTTTGGTTTGTGACATTGAAGACCGTAAGAAAGCAAAAACGCGGGTAGTTGTTCCACAGATACCATGGGATATAAGACGTACACCTTCTTCGGTTGATGAGACGAAATTACACCTGGTGAAATCAGCAGGAACCTTACTGGTTGTAATTGCAGAACGATCAAGACTGGGGTTTCATCGGAATATGGTTAAGGTTTTTGAGGTGCCATTTAGCAAGCGCGATTGGACATACTCCGAAGTCAAGAACTTGGGAAATAGAACCTTGTTCTTGAATGACTCAGGTTATTCCTTTTCAATTGAAGCTTCAAACCACTCCCACATCAAGTCCAATCGCGTATACTACAGCTCTATTCTGTTCAATTTGGACAAAAGAGTCGTCTCCAACATGTCTATCTTCACGGTAGATGAAATAAGAGACCCTATGTCGTGTTTATGGATCCAACCCAGTTTTTAACTCTGTTTTTAAGTAGGATGGGAACTGCTTTTATATGATGATGTTCTTTTTTATAAACAGATTGGAGGTTATATTATCATATATTGTCGTAGACTCTGATGCACCCCGCGCCAGTTCCACTTACCCTACGTTAGGACTCGATCAAGGCCTTCCTGAGAACCACCGAGCTAATTAATCTTCATAAATAGTAGCACTTGGCTAGCTTCTACTCCTCCCTATGATCAAAAGCATCATACAGCAACTAAGCTACGTAATATTTTACGTACAACTTCATTTTGATCTCGAGTCTAACTAGACCGAGATAGTTCAGCTAAATCAAGGCTTTCATCTAGTTTTAACTGGGTCCCCTACAGGCGTATCTGTTTAGCTATCTCGAGCTCTGCATTCACTTTCATTGCATTACTCTGTCTGGTACCTGCTTGCTAGTCATGCTTCAGTATTGGATTACTTGTCGTTTGTCTGTTTCCTTTTTCTTTCTCATAGTAATATCGTATATCGTAGTATATCTAGGTATGTCGCTAGTGCGTTAGGGTTGTCGAAATAGCTAATCAAAAAAGAAAAAAAAGAAGAAAGAAATATTGTTTTGGAGAACGTTGTTCATCTAGATGACGACCTCGTTGTCCATCTTTTATTGTGGGAGTATGCATGTAGCTAGCTATATGTTGCAAACTTTGACTTTCATCACCTATTTCTGCATTCAGTTAGAGACAAAGCGTACATTGATAAACGATATCCTAACCTAGCTACGTACGTCCCTCAAACCCGGTAAATCTTTAGCACATTTACTCGGTCATCAGTTTCACGAACCACCACCTAAAAAATGGCATATAAAATGTTCATCACAGATCTTGACCAAAACTATTACTACTACTAACCAACATCTGCAGCCAACACCGGTACCCATAACGACATGGATCCCTCAAGCTTCCACATAGCCATGTTCCCATGGTTCGCCATGGGTCACATGACCCCCTACGTCCACCTCTCCAACGAGCTCGCCTCTCGCGGTCACCGCGTCACTATCTTGGTCCCCAAGAAAGCTCAAGACCAGCTCCAGCACCTCAACCACCACCCCAACCTCATCATCTTCCGCCCTGTCCTCGTCCCCCACTTTGAGGGCCTCCCCGAGGGCACCGAAACCGCCTCCGAGATCCCCTTATCCGCCAACGGGCTCCTCGCCGCAGCCGTGGACAAAACCAGGAAGCAGCTCGAGGAGTACATGCAGGCTCACAAGCCTGACATGGTCTTCTACGACACTGCGTGTTGGATACCCGAGATTGCTAGGACGCTGGGGATTAAGACCGTTTGCTACAATGTCGTTTGCGCGGCAGCTCTTGCATGTACACTTGTCCCGGCAAGGAAACTACCCATTACGGCGGAAGACCTCGAGAATCCGCCGGACGGGTACCCTTCCAAGACCGTCGTGCTTCGCGGCGCCGAGTCCCGGTCTTTGATGTTCCTTACAATGCCGTTTGGGGATGGGATCACATTTTACGACAGGGCGACGAAGGCGTTGAAAGAATGTGATGCCATATCTATTAGGACATGTAGAGAGTTAGAGGGTGACTTGTGTGATTACATGGAGGCTCAGTTTAACAAGAATGTGCTTTTAACTGGACCGGTGTTGGCGCTTGGAGATGAGAAAGGCCAGCTAGAAGAGAGGTGGTCTAATTGGCTAAGTGGGTTCGACCGTGGATCCGTGGTGTACTGCGCATTTGGTAGCCAGTACATTCTAGAGAAGGACCAGTTTCAAGAGCTGGTGTTAGGGTTTGAGCTAACCGGGTTGCCATTTTTGATAGCACTGAAGCCACCTATGGGATGTGAAAGTGTGGAAGAGGCACTGCCTCAAGGGTTTGAGGAGAGGGTTAAAGGGAGAGGGGTGGTGTTTGGGGGTTGGGTTCAGCAGCCATTGATGTTGAGGCATCCCTCAGTCGGGTGCTTTGTGAATCATTGCGGTTTTGGTTCTATGTGGGAGTCCTTGCTGACGAACAACCAGATTGTGCTGGTGCCGCACTTGGGTGATCAGATGTTGAACACCAAGCTACTGGTGAATGAGCTCAAGGTTGCAGTGGAGGTGGAGAGGGAAGCGAATCGGTGGTTTTCGAAGGAAAGCTTGAGCAAAGCTATTAGAAGTGTGATGGATAAAGAGAGCGAGGTGGGTGTTATGGTGAAGAAGAACCATGCCAAATGGTCTGAGACACTATCAAGTCCAGGGTATATGAGTGGTTATGTTGATAGATTTGTCCAGAGTCTGAAAGATCTTTGTAAAGTTGCTCGAGACTAGTGTTTCTTTTAACATTCTCACCCTCTGTTATCTTTGTGTATTTTCTTGCTTAAGGCTTTGCCTTATAAATTGTAGTTGCCACAAATGCACAGGTTCTTCCCAAACCCAAAGGAACTCATTTTTTTGTTCCAAATGCCACTCATTATAGCAAACAACTGATCAAGTGAACACTATAAGTCCGTAACAAAATATAAATGAGAACATAAAAAAAAAAAAAAATTAAAAAAAAAAAAAAAAAAAGGGAAGACCAGGAACCTATAATCCAAGACTTGAGCCATGAGAGCTTCTCCTCTGAGAGAAAATCAAATTCTAAGGGATGTGTTGCAATTTGAAAATATATTTGTGAATACATCTAATGCTAGTAACATTGATTATGAGAAAATGAATGAAAGAATAGTGTCATGATGCTATACATGGTGATTACCTCTCAGTCTCATGGACAGTAGCAACTTCAGAAGGTACTTTGGAAAAACGTGGTCTCAATAAATATGAATTTCATTTTCTAAATGACTTGGAGAAAAATGTTCACGTCCATATCCCGCAACAGCACAAAAATTTTGCCATGGTAGGCAATCCAAGCTGTGAAATCATCAGGTCAATGAAGAGGTGGCTTGGTCAGTACTATCAACTCTATAAGTGAACAGAGGCAGAGTGTCTCGAATTTACAGTGGTAAGAAACGTCTTTGTCAGGATGCATGTGAACCAACACACCATCTCGGAAAACAAATTTTGAACCAAGCCTGAGATGAATATTTGCGGAAGCATTTCCCTTTCGAGTAAGGCTCTCCCTGCTTGTGTGGCATCTACATTCTGCCGGTGAAAGAATCTTATTTCCTGATATTTTACAATCACATGTTCCTGATTCCGGCCACTCTGAAATATTTCTGTGTCTCCTATTCTCATCAAATGAATTGCTGAAACCTCCGGAAACATGAATTCTTCTAACTGCTGAGTGAAGATCCACAGACAGTGATGCCACAATATCATGAACATCCTCTACTGTCCATTGGTTCCCACTTGATTGCCATTCCTCGATGAGAATTTTCTGTGTCAAACCATGGAGGGTATCTAAGCATTCAGAGCAACAATGATATATGCAAACAAACCCAGACTTTGTGGAGGGACTGATTTCCGGAGATAAGTTGACATCAACATTATGCTCAACAGCATCGGCGTTATCTAGGCACTCAGGGAGATTGGTTTTACTCGAGAAATTTGCATCAGGCTTATCTAGGCACTCTGGCAAACTACTGAGGCTTGAGCAGTTGACATCAACATTATGCTCATCATCATCGGCCTTACCTAAGCATTCAGGGAGATTGCTTTTACTTGAGAAATTTGCATCAGCCTTATCTAGTAACTCGGGCAAACTGGCTATGCTTGAGAAGTTGACATCTCCAGCAGCCTCATCAGCATCAGGCTTACCATCATTATGTCTGCTACCAGCCTCTGCCGGGGGCAAACCGTTAAGGTTGTTGCAACTCGTCACAGAACTGGAGAGCTTCATGCTGCCAAATATATCAGTAGCCGGACTATCCCCAGGATTTGCAACAGATTCAGTGCATTCAAATCCATTTGGACGTTTCAAAGATTCAGAATCTCCATTAACTGTATGCTCTGACTCGCAGGGTTTAGGTTTTGTCCCATTCTGTTCATTCAAAATTTCATCAGAATCTTGAAAAGATTTATCCAAGGTAGAATCTGGTAGGACAATCTTCTGTCCAGAACAATCTAAACTTGCAAGTCTACCCTCAGAACAACCCAAATCAGCAACTTGTTCATTCACGTCAATACTGACAATTTTTTCAGCATCAAACCCTTCAGGGCAAATTTCCAGCACTTCATGCTCATTGGAGCATTTGCTTGAAACCTTTGGCTTGCAATCCTCACTTTGAACTTGATTATGCATATGGTTATCGTCTGGAGGTTGAGCAGTTATTAGCTTAGAATTTGCCATTTTCATTGGAGCATCCTGCTCTAAACTGAAATTTGGACCAATTGCTATTAGGTAATAACCTGGTAAAATAATCAAAAAGAATAAATCCACAAACACTAATATGAATATCAAATTACCTCTGCAAGGTGTATACCCAGCTATTAACCACATCTTCCAGATAGGCTACTTGCGACAAAAGGCGAACATATTGATATCTATCTTTCCCGGCTTGAACTTTTGCATTGATCTGCGCAACTAGAATCTCAAGAACTTTCCGCACCTCAGAAGAGACTTCTCTGAGTGATGTGTAGAGACCTCTATATGCCAATAAACCAACAGCAATCAGGCCCCAAACTACGCCAGAGTTTTCTTTGCTTTTAAGTTTCTTCGCCACAGCTACCATTTCTGGTGAGTTGTTAGGACGGACTATACAGGAATTGAATGGCCAACCCTTCCAAGGTCCACTTATGTCTGCAGAAGGACCTTCTTTAAGTTTTGATGTGAACCAACAAAGTTCAGCAAAATGAGGATATCGCAGTATCTGATAGCCGAATGAAGATATTGCTAGCAGAAGGCTTGATTTCCCATTTCCAATTATATTGTTAGGTGGTGGAGGAGCTTTAAGAAGACTTTCAACAGGAGAGAGAGTTGAATTGTTGTTAGCATCAGCCGATCCATGATCTGCACTCTGATCAACTATCTCAGACTGACCATTTGTAACATGAAAGTCTCTCTCCTTACACGAAGTTGTATGAACGTGAGAAGTTTGATGAACTAAAAGAACAATCTGTTGAACTAGATCCCTTGATAAGTCTGCTGAAGATAGATTGATCACCAGATCGCGGTTGAAATTTCCATCAACCTGAACAGAAAATCTAGGAACGGTATGCTTCATAGGAACTGACTGAAGGTCATTTAAAATGTCACTCTTAAAGAACTGCCTAATTCTGACCGGAAGCACTGGACATGGAACTTCTGATGTGGCCTGTTGGACAAAATAGAAACAAGTAGATATTAAATTACTAGTGTTGATGATCATTCTATGATAAATACAAAAGTATCAGACTCTTGAAGTATTAACTCGCAGAACATAAATGAAAGAATGAAGTTGAACAGAATAGCCATGAAGCAACTTTATGCAATCTAAATGAACGTGGCACACTTCTGTCTTATTCAGTAACTTCTTATTATTTAATATTTACGGATTTGGGTGTTTGTTATGAAAACATTCAATAGTCAATTTGCATACCTGTATTCCATTTGTTTATTATTTCAATTTGACTTCACTATATACAATTCTATAAATTGTCAATCTACACACAACTTTCAGGCAATATAACTGAACAATGATGAATTTTTTAAAAAACATAACAGGGTATTATAGACATAAAATCCAATGGGAATTGTATAAAAGTCAAACTGTGTGTAACTGCTTGTTATTATTAGATATTTGAAAAGACAGCTCTAAGAGCATGCAACATCTTCCACCTCTCCCTAATGCCAAAAAAAAACCCAGACATGACCATTTTGTCAATTAAAGCCTGGAAAATAGTTATTCTGTCTTTTATATAAAAAAGAGATTCCTCCTAAGAAACCGCAAACACTGTTTACATAAAGTTTCAAGGAATTTAGTATTCATTAGGTTTTGCTTTCAACATTGAAAAAACAAGAAGCCTACAATCAATTCAGATCAAACAGAGCACATGATCCCTCCTTGGTAACAGAACTGCTCTTATTTTTCACCATAAAACATGTTCTTTTATCATTTAGTACTCGGATATAGCAGAAAACTATCTGATTTATCTTTTTCGTTTTTCATCCGATAGATGTCAGAGATAAACTCAGATAACACCCAACTCAACAAGTAAATATATAGCCACAACATTACATTTATGTTGGTTAGACTATATGCCTAACGTCTAAAAGGGAGAAAAGTAAAACACAGAAAACTGAACTAGCTAATTCCTATAACTGGAGACACATGCAACATCTTGAAAGAATAGCTCTTGAAGGCCTGAAGGGGAATTAATAGGCATCTGGAACCCAGTAATTGCGGTAGACTCAAATGCATAAGATAAACTGTAGTTACCTAAATTGTAGTTATGGTGAAAGAATATCCCACTTTATTTATCATTAAATAGTATATTTTTAGCAAAAGCTAAACTATAAGCTGACACTTTGAGAGAATTAAAATGTTAGGTTTTACAGGGGATACTTAAATAGCATTAACAGGGGCAAATGTAGCGTTTTACATATGGAAAAAAGCAAATACATAGAGGTTACGAGCATTATAATTCCCCTTTGTCGAGAAAAAAGTGACAAAATTCAAACCTGCCAGCTGCTACATGCTAAAGCACAGCTAAAGAAGCTCTAAAACTATGTGATAAAATTAAACAAATAGAAAAACAAAAAACAAAACAGTAAAAAGAGAGAAAGAATAACAGCCTACCAGAATCATTAAGGATGCACAGACACTTAGAGACTCCATCTGCTCTACAAACAAGTTCCAAGCATGTGAGGCAGTCTGAGCAGCGTCATCTTGGCACTCTAACATTTCTTCTGATTTGCATTGCTGTGATAAGGACCCACTTTCGCCTCCAATTACTAGACCATGTGCAACATAGGACTTTTCGTTCTCAGGAATTTGACGCTTTTCATTGTCAGGACATTGATGGTTTGATAAATCTGCATCACTGTCTTCTGTTACTTGATTTGGTGTCTCCACTGCCCACAAATCAATTCTTGGCATGAAAACTATACATGACCCCATGTTAGCACATTTCTCTGCAACAGAAACAAACAAACAAAATTGCTCAAAATATTGAAATTGAAATGCTTGTAAAATCTCCATGCACATTGAGAGAGAGAGAGAGAGCAAACAAGATCTCAAGAATGAAGTAGGGAGGCATTATCTAATGGATAAAACTCATGTGGTTGCAGATCTCTATGCTAACGACAGACAAGATATATAGAGAGGAACATACTTAATATTTGTGTTATCCCTTGGGCAATATCTCCGTGTCCTTCTAGCAAAACTGTAGCCAAATCAACCTTCTGGATTTCTACATTCCCAACAAAACAGTGAAGAAGGCAGGAAGCAAGATGCTTTTGGCCAGATCTGGGATCTCCAGCAATCAGTATCCGGAATCCAGGTTTGTCTGTCGAGGCAAATGTGTTTTGCAACAAACTAGGGCGAGTACCACCATGGTGTTTAACAGACGGCTCAGAATTCAATATACCGTCGTCAACATCATCATCATTGCAAACATCAGTATCAGCAACAGCAGTATCTCCATGTAAGATTCCAGCGTGCAATAGCTTTCTCTCTATTTCCTTTGCAACATCTGCTTCCTCAAGTAAAACATCAATATGGGACCACCAGCGATCACTGAGCATGTTTTTCCTATTCAAGGCAGAAACCACCACACTTTCAATCATTGCTGCAGCTCTTTTCAGAGGCTTCGGCAACCACAGGCGTTCGTCAAGATAAAGGGATACGAGCATGGTAGATAATGGTTGTAAAAGACATGGGATAAGGTGGGTTGGAAGAGGAGAGCACACTACTTCATTAGCAGCTATTCCTACTTCCCTACGAGAGCAGGGAGGTGGAGAACATGTCAGAGCCTCCAACCAATCCCTGTCCTCCACTACAAAGGCAGGTAGAGGGAGGCGTTTGGACTCAGAATCTTTCTTTCCAGCAGCAGACAGAACTTCTTGCAAAGGGAAATTCCTTTTCAAAGAAATTATGGCTGCTTGAGTGCAAAGTGCCTGCAGATCTGCACCAGCAAATCCAGCAGTTCCTCTTGCAATCGACTTAAGCACGGATCCACTGACTGGTTTGGGCCATTTTTGAGTATGAACAGAAAGAATGGATGCTCTGTCCTCTTCTGACGGTAGTGGAAAATAAATTTCCCTATCAAATCTTCCAGGCCGCCTTAGTGCTGGATCAACGGCATCGGGACGATTCGTAGCACCTATCACTACAACAGAGCCTCGAGATTTCAAACCGTCCATTAAAGCAAGCAGTGTTGACACAACTGAACTATGCGTCTGATCTTGCTGCCTTGTTCTAGAAGGTGCCAGCCCATCAATCTCATCAAAGAATATAATAGAAGGTTGACATTTCTCAGCAACCTGAAACAAGAGTCTTAGCTGGCGCTCAGCATCACCAACATATTTTCCTAAACAATCAGCACCTTTACGAGCAAAATATGCTATTCGTTTATCACCACGTGCACAAGCGCCTATTAATGCCCGCACGACAAGAGTTTTACCTGTTCCAGGATACCCATGCAAAAGAACACCTCTAGGAGGTGTAAGATTGAGACTATCAAAGAACTCTGGATATAGAAGAGGTAATATGACAACCTCCTTCATGCATCTAATGACATTTTGAAGACCTGCAACAGATTCCCAACCCTGAAACAGTTTCCCACTCTCGGAGTCGGAGCCTCCAATGTACACAGGTGCAATTCTCACTAAATCTCGATGTAGCCTCTTGCTTTCACGTTTCAAAAACTCTTCATCATCGCCACATTTCTCTAACCACTTTTCTTCTGCCTCAATATCCTTTCGCCAAGCATCATTTGATACCTTTCTGATTTCCAACTTCATTTTCTTGACCTTCAATTTCTTTTTGTGGGCTAAGTACTGATAACCAAGAGGCTGGAAGAGTTTTCTATGACCAGTACAGGCAATAAGAAATTTGCGATGATCAAATATGCAATTCATAGCTCGTGCACAAGGCTGCAAGACACAAAATGCAAGAGGCCATAAAAGATATGCAAATCGAAAAATGAATACTAAGTTCATGAGAGCGAGGGTGCGTGTTGTCTGTCTACTTATAAAAATAATACAATAAATAAATAAATAAAATAAAAGTATAGCACATATATACATAATCTATTGATAATTTTTCTAGATGACAAAGATACGAACCAAGTGGTAAGTTCTTGAACACCGATCAACACGGCATCCAATAGTTGCTCCGGGCCTTCCACAGCGGGTGCATTTTAACGCTCTTCCTCTGCATAGTGCAGCCCTTATATTTTTTAAGCATCCTACACCAGCAAAGTAAACCTGCAAACAAATTAGATGAATTTATTCTTACATGGCCTTAACTTATAAATATAGATTCTTTAAGTACAAGAGCAGATCTACTAATACAATCAACGCTAAATTAAAAACAAATAGTTAATTCCATATACATTAAACTTTGTAATGATCAGGCAAAAAAAGTGTTGCTTACTTCCTAATTACGTGTTCCAGCACAGGGAAGACAGATAAGGTAATATGTAGATCCCTATTAATCTGATAAAAAGACATCATCAGTGCACACCCTTGCAAAAGAATCTATTCTCAGGATCACCAACAGCAGAGAGCTAACAGAAGCGGACTAACCAGCCATAGTTTCCAATATCCCTAATATATAAAGAGCACAAAAGAAAGAACATAGCCTATAGCAATCGAATGAAAATTTTAAATGTAATGCGAGGAACATATTAAAGGTATCAAACTAATCCCCGAACTCAAGAAGCATGGTTCAGAAGATAAACTATCCATCAGTGGATTTTGTAACTTCAATGTTACATTTGGCTAAGGCCCATGCGGTTTGTAAAGACTGCTACAAGTTTTGATATAAGTAAACTGACTGTATATCTGTCTAATGCTGTATGTGGAGTCTTATGACACGACATGAACCCTTTAGGCAAACCTACAGCACTAAGACGTATAGAAACAGAAAGCAATTAAGTTAAAGTCTTATGGTCCATATAAACTCCTCCTTTTGACATACATTCAACAAAAACATAGTCCAAGACACTATGGAGGATCACTTGGCTGAATCTGTGTTAGGTACCACCTAAAACCCCTTATGTGGCAGAAAAACCACCCAATCAGAGACTTTCAATGAATGATGTGACTATGCCACATCAGCCTACCAGGTGATACCTAAAACAATGTTTCACGTGGCATTATTCTTGTTAATGTTAACTTCAATTTTTCCAAGATGATGTTGTTCTAGAAGTAACTTTTCAAACACAATAGGCAGGCTGCTACATTTTTGTTTTTTTTTTTTTTTTACACCATAGCTATGAGCCTATGATATTGTAAAAACCTATAAATTCTAAACCATATACTTACCAAAACAAAAAAAAACAAACACAAATTGTAAAGATGTGAGAAAGCTCCAAGGAGTCAATATGTAAAGTGGCAATGATCTGTACCGGGCTAATTTCAAAGTTCATCCTTTTTTCTACCTTTGGGCTAGTGTGGGAGGGTGTGAAGGAGCACGTCAAGTTCACTACCAAAAGATAATTTTTAAACCAAGTTTTACTCTGTTCCTAACTCATCACCAACGTGGACAACACGAGTAATGATAAAAGCAAATCAACACGTTCATAATGCTTAGATATTAAAATCATATATACAGATCCCATGTGTAAAGCAAAAAAAAAAATCAATAGTCGGTCAAGAAATCACACCTCTGGACTCCACACAGCACAGTGTTGATGAACCCATGTTCCAGCAATACCATAACGATCATTTATTGGACCCAAGAGACGTCCAAGCCAGCCAGGTTCATCACCAAAACCATCCCATATGTTATAGTCAAATTTCTCAGAGGCAGAAGAGCCACTGTATGCTTCATTGTCAATGTCAACCATATCCTGAGCTAATATTTTTGGAGGCACACCATCAGTCCCTCCCCCACACAAACCGCACCGTCTGCCCTCCTTAATCCGTGACTTCCCAACTTTGGGCATATCCACCTTCACATTATTCACTTCTATTGAAAGTTTTTCATCATGCTTGGAATGTGAATCCTTCCCATCACAACACCCTTCAACTTCCATTTCATTTATTGGGACTCCAACAGCTTCTATGGCCTCACGTTGATCTTCTCCTTCAACAACACACGGTGCCTGCTCTTGTTCCGTCTGTTTATCATATTCTTCCTCAATCACATCATCATTTTCTTCTTCAATCACATCAACTGATTGCTCCACCGGTTGATCAACTTGTTCCACGGTTTCCCCACCATCTGCAGTTTCTGCATCTTCCACTTTCTCATTACCAATGCACTCCTCCTCTAACTCTAAATTCTCTGCCACCTCAATTACCTTCATGGCATCACCCTCCACAGTTTCCCTCTCATTTCCACCATCCTCCTCGCAATCCAACTGCATTAAACCATCTCCATCCTCCTCTTCTTCCCCCACAACTTCCTCTTTAACTTCAACCAACTCATTATCCTCATGCTCCGAGCCATGCGTTGCTCTAACCCTCCCTGGCCTCTTCGATTTCACAACCTTGGGCCTCCCACCTTCCAACCCCTCCTCACTCTCATCATCCAACCCCACCCCCTTCCCTCCACTACTACCCCCACCCACCTCCTCAAAAAGCTTCCTCTTCCCTTTCCTAAACCCCGACTTCCCCCTCCTCGATCTCAACCTCGCCTTCCACCCTCCCTCCATCTCCTCCTCCTCTTCCTCCTTCACATCCTTCCCAACCGTCCTCCTCCTCTTCTTCGGCGGCCCCGGCGACAAATCAAGCACAACCGGGGCCCGTCGCGCCCTGGAGCTCCTCCTGAGCTCCGATTCACCGCTCCCCGGACCCGGCCCCGCCCCATCATCATTAACCTGAAGATGGTTCCTCTTATACACGGCTTCACTGATGGCATCAAGCCTCTTGTGCTTCTTCCGATTCCTCTGTCCAAACTGCTTCGAATTACTCGGCGACGATCGCATGACAAACAATCCAACACAACACAAATTCCAATATCCACAAACAAAGACTAACAAAATCTAATCTTTTTGGGAAAATGAGAATCAATGGATCCCTCTGTTTCTCTAATTAGGTTTCCGATTCAGCTCGGATTCAGATAATAGATACTACTCACCAGGGCGTAGCTGCAAGGATCGGCTCTGGATTTAGAAACAGAGCAATTTCCGATGAATAAATAAATAAATAAATAACTGAAACCCTAAGATAACATTCCGGCGAAGCTCCGACGAGCTTTGGGGCTTGTTTCAGACGAAGACTGGTTGTGGGTTTTGGGTTTGGGACACTCTCCTTCTCAAAGCTTCTATCTTTTTTGTGTTGCTCTGAAATTTGGTCTTGGGAGCTCCTCAGTTATAGAAACGACTAGGGCGAGAGGAGAGCTTCCGCTGTGTCTCCCCCACGCGCACCAGTAGCGGTTGCGTTCCACGGACATTATTATTTTTCAGGTTTATATCACAAAACTATATGGTATACACAACGAGTTGTGGGGGTTACGGTGTGAGATTTAGTGCACGCGCGTGGGGAGGGAGTCGGGGGGTGGGCACCTGAGAATGGGGTTTTTGCATATTTGCTGGGGTTTTGTTGCCTTGGTGTTGTTGTTGCCGCCAAATATGTTGGTTTCTAATTTCTAATAGGAGAGAGCACAAAGGGATGGAGAGGATTTGGATTTGGATTTGGATTTGGAATATGTAGTGTGGGGGGTTTGAAGAGCACAACGGCTCTTTTTTAGTGCCAAAATCTGTTGGAGGTTGATGCCCCTCTTTTTTTTCCCAAGTGGAGCAGGGAAATACGTACATAGATATATTCACCATTTGTGATTTTTCACTTGGGAAAGGATTCTAGAACCCTTAATGGGATATATTTCTCCTTGTTCATAATTTTTCATCTAGGCCAGCAATTTGGGATGGTACAAACTACAAAGTACAAACATCATGCCTCATTCATAATTATCAACAACTTCCATGTCCCCTCACCTAAAAATTAAAGGAAAAGTGGATCATTTAGGATTATTGTTGAAGTAAAGTACAATTAGGCGAATTGGTAGTCATTATTTCTGTTAAGCGGGGTGATCCCAAATTAGAGACTTAAGCATCAAACAAGGAAACATGAATCCACTTATTAGCATGATGATCATCTATATAGTTTCTTTGTTGTTTATAACGATTCGAATAAATACATACCACATCACTTTCTCTAGTGCTGAAAATTAAATCAACTTAAATCAAAATTTCGAAACACTTCTGGGCAGTTCCAATGATGAGAAAGAAAGAAAAAGTATAAAAAAGGAAAGGCATTATAATCATTCTAGCACTCAAAAAAATAAACACAATATTCACAAAGAACTTCAGCGATAAGCTAAGCTCACTCGTCCAGTCCAACAAAACTTCTGTAAAGTCGGTGCTCGATTGGGAGATTTACATGCCCAGGGAGAACACATATTTGGTAATATTTTGATAACATGAAAATGAAATCTAAACACAGTTTTGAACACTATATAGAGGCATTTCATTGGTCCAGTAACAAGAAAGGATTTCCTCAACAAAAAAAGAAAAGAAAAAAAAAGACTATTAATGATGAATTGTTTCACTGAAGCTCTAACAGCCTCGGTGCCAACAGTTACCTGATAAAATGCAAGGATCTGGCATCCTCAGATATCTTTCAGGTCTTCCAAGAGATTGCAGAACAAGAACCAGCCAGAGAGAGAACCTTGAACTGAAGAATTGTATCTTTCTCTGCTTCATCTTACAAGTTACGACTAACAGTTCTCAAAGAAATCCATCCGGAATCAACTACCTTATTCTGTTCTTGAATAGAAATTCAACCTTCTCAGGAGAATTATGATCCCTCCTTGCTGTAATCTGCACTACTGCACCATCAGCAAGCATGTGTTGCAACACCCTAGCTATGTTCTTAGAGTCATCAAACCCAAGATGGTGACTTCCCAACAGTGGCATCTGAAGTTCCTTCATCATTGTCATCATTCCTGTGGCCTGTCATCCATAACAAAGCAAAAAAAAAAATATGTTTTGTTTGTAATTACAACTTGGAAAAAAAAAATCAATATGAAAAACTTAGTATTGGCCAGAAAATTATTTAGTGTAAACTGTTTAATGAGACTTCAGAATTTCATTATATTATCCATATGTAAAAAGGAAAGTCAAGTACTCAACAGGAAAAGAAAAGAGGATGCCATTGTTTATATCCACCCTCCTTTTTTGAATTCCAGTATTTGATGTAAAAAATTAAAACTAAGTAATCAAACATAAATCCCTCATCTTGTTTCAGTCATCCAAATGCAAGTATGCAACCGAAAACCATTCAACACAGGGATTCAAAGAAACATCCTAAAAAGCTGGAAACAGAGGTGTGTTCTGGTCTAGCCTAAAGAAGAACCTAACTTGGATGCTTGACATCAGGATTTCACAAAATGGAAACATGTTTTATGCATCATTAATGTACATAAATTCGTGGTTGAAAAAAAGATGTTTAAATGGAATTACTTGATCTAGGAGACTACTGGTCATGGCTGTGATCATGATATTCACCACGAACAATAATCAAAAGGGAATAGTTAACTAACTCAATACGCCGTATGTGGCCAAACTAGCACTAATCCACACACCAACCAAGTGAATATGGGCCACACTGGGTTGGTTCTATGAAATTTTCTTCATATTTAGAGTCACCAAAATACCAAACCAATAGTGAGCAAATAAAATAGAGTCACCTGCACCAGTACAAAGTATAAAAAATGCCATCGTTTAGTTAAAACTAGCCATTCTAATGTTCCATATTTACAAACAAAAGGCGGACGGCAATTTCTTGAATCAATAAAGAAAATACAAATTGAGTGATCATTACCCTTCTCTTGTAAAAATTTAGATAGACATCTTTGAGATTGATCCATTCCACAAAATATGACGGAAGCTTCACCTTTGCCACTTTGCATTGTTCAGGAATTTTTGTTTTTATATCCCAGTTTCCACTGAAGCAACAAAGTTATATCAGTAAAATCCAGATGTTTATGCTTCATCTCAGGTGAGTATAAGAAGACAATTTACTAACAGTTTTGCCAGAAATCATGGAGTAACTAAGCAACTTTTATATAAAGCTTCAAAGTAAAACACAACATGGTCTCATTATGAGATTTATTTGAAGACAATACTTCTGTCCTTCATACTCAATGACAGAGCACTACTAGCATTATCTAAAATTTGAAATGAAAGCAGAACGAGTAGTCTTAATGAAGTATTAGGCAAAGAATTATTCATTCAGGAATAGAGAGATTTACCAAGTTACGAATGCTGCTTGATTAAGACACCCGCCCACCTCTTCTGCCCACAGTTGATGCTGAGTTAACCATTCTTCAAATTGTTGAAGAACATCCTTAAATGGTATAGATGTGTCATGCCAAACACTGCAAGTCCATATAAGTGTTACATTGATGGTTGAGTGACAGCATATAAGAAAACAACAAATGTTGTTTTACCAACATTACTAAAATCTGAAGATGATATTGTAGTAATAAGGGTATTATATGAAACGGTTCTCAATCTAACAACGAAAATCTTGTTTGACCCTCTATGACAAAAAACAACTCTCGGCAATCACCACCACTAATTGATTACTGGCTCAGTTTCGACCTGGTTTTATCTGAAACTTATCCCCCCCTTCTCTTACCTATCGCTTCTAATACTTCTCGACCTAAAGCTATTTGGCTTCAAGTCATCCCCTGACTACAACCTTGTAGGCTTTTCTACCCAAACACTCATATCAACTACATGGTTTTATGTATCCTGTGTATTAAAGGGTTTGACTACCGATTTTCTTTTGGTCTGCATGTGATAAATGTGAAGAATAGGTATGGTCAAATGTGAGAGATCTGAAGTTCTGACATACCGGTCAACTCCAAATTTACCATACTTCCCTTCGATATATTCATTTATCCTTTTCTCGCTCATCTCCGTTGGCCTCACAAACCTGCAAAAGAATGATAAGATCTTCAGAACAAATTAGCCAGTTAGGGAAATCATGCCTTTCAGATGAAAAAAAAAAAAAAAAAAAAAAAGAAGAAGTTACTTTTGTGCATTTACATTACAGAAAGGTATGGACTGACATAACAAAGAAGAAAAAAAGAACCAAATATAGAACTCCTAGGTAAACTAAGGCACATTAACAGATCCTTCCCCACCCACTAAATAATGTACATCGACAAGATATATATTGTTAATCAAGCATGAAGAGCATAGAGTAGATATTTATAATTTACAAAATGTGAAGCAAGCAATTGATCATTTACAAGTTTACATCATTCTTCTGTAAAAAGAATACCAGTGATCGCCATCTGTATAGACCCGACACGGTCATCAGTAAAGTTGTTTACTCTGATTATGAGATGGCATATAGTAATTTATGGCTTTGAGAACTCTAACTTAACCATAAAAAGAAACCATGAAAGTGCAAAGGTTTTTTTTCCTTAAAATTTTTAGAAATAACATTAACTATTTATTATCTACAATATCGATAACAGTAATGCACTGGCCTTCGTATACAAAGTACATGTAGAGATGTGACCAAAATAGAATTAGTAGAGGAAAGGCGGACTAGTAACTGAGTTGCAGTAAAATGTCTTGAGGAAGTGTATCAAACCTGTGAAAGAAATCCACAACATTCAAGGTTTTTGCATCAATGATTAAAACCGGAAACTCAAGAATTTCAATTTTTCCCTCCAGATCAAGCACAAGAAAATAATCTAAGTGCTGAGAGCAAATGCGATTCAACATGGAAGTATTCACTTGAAGATCTCTGGAACAATCATGATTGAACTTCTCCATGTGGGCAGGATCCTCCATCTTCAAAACAAAGCAAGTCTAATAAGAATACAAGCATATGTGTACAAGAATAGAACCCATGACAAAAAGTACCAAGCCAAACGGACATAATGTCACATCAGGTCTAGTTTTAGCACTTCTATTTATAACATTATAAAATAAAATTTGACCATCAAACATGCATCCCTTTCCCCTTTAGTTCCTTCCATTCAAAACCAACAGACATCGAAGGAAACTGCAAGTTCCGCCCTTTCTATAATCCCAATATGCAATTACCCTGATCAATAAAAATTCAAATAACTAGCTAAAAAGTAGTGTATGTGTAACTACATTCTCCCCTCCGAATGCAACTCACGCCCTACTGGGCAGCTAGTGTGTAAAATGATGCCAATCGAAACAGTAAACATACGTGCTAAGAGCCAGCCAGAAAACGCAACAAACACAAACAGCATCATAAATCGAGACAGACTTTCTCTCAGGCATTTAATCAAACAGGTGGCATGCAACAACTTACATTACTAAAAACAACCCAAACACTCATCCAAACATCAAAACAACATGACAACTATCACATTCTCACTAAACCAATACTGGGCACAAATCTCAAGACTTCAATTTCATTTGGAGGAGGGTTAGAGCCCTACCATGGTGCACTTCCCTTGCGTGTAGTACAAGCACATGGGCCTCCACCGCTCGCCGGTCCTTCTCGGAGGCGGGAATGCCGGAGCGGACGGCTCGCCGAGTTCTTGGGAAGAAGGGAGAGAGGCGAAGGCGGTGAAGGGACGCATTGGGCGAGAGGTTTTGATCAAGGGTCTAGTAAGAGTGGTTGAGAAGAGTAAAGGGAGCAAAGGGCGAGCTGTCACTATGGCTCTTGGGAATGCCATTCCCATTTCCTACAATGTTTTTTATCTCTCCGGGAGTTTAGGGGGTTTAGAGGGAATGTGAGGTTTGGGTCGGTTAGAGATAAACCGCCTCTTTGGCGGGTAATCACGGAACCAGAATTGGTTCAAGTAGGATACCACGCCTACTTCTATACTGCTTCAACTCTAAATTGGCATGTACCTTTCTAAGGAAGAACAAAGTAAAAAAAACAGGTATAATTTGGAACAGTGATATAAATCTCGTTTTTGTAAGTTTGAAGCTGTGAGTTCAACGTATAAAAAACTAAACTAAGATACGAATCTTCATCTCCTTTAACAATAAAAAGAAATGAAGTTCTTAGAAATACGTATCTCTAGCTCAATTTTTAATTCAGAAACAGTGCATCAACTTTGTCCTCTATGATTGTTGAGCTTCTCTTTCCTGGTTCTTAAATTTTGCCAATGAGTTCAAAGTTGGAGCTAGATAGATTTTTTTTTTTTTCTCTCTAAATGAAAGCTAGTAGAATATAACTTCTGTGTGTGCATATGTGAACAATAAGCTTTTCCCTTGTTTCAGGTTTTTGTCAAGTTCCTTTTTGACAGGGTACAATGTGAGGATGCATATAAAATTTTACAAAACATTCTAGAATACAAGTATATACCACAAAGAAGGCCTAGAAGTTGGATAGGAAGCTAAAGCTACGTCTAGTCAATTTCCTTGTTGTTCCATTAAAGAACCGAACATACATAGGGTACCAAAAGTACATCCCAGTAGTACAAAAATTGAGTTGTACCATGCCAAACATAATATAGGAATACAAGGAAGTTCCTTGAAGTGCTTTATGCATATACTGAACTACTGGCAACTCCTAAACCAGGCCACTATACAAAAATCAGTTTAGGAAATGCACTTAAACATAGACAATTAGTTTTCTACGTTTCAAATCCATCAGTCTTCATCCAGCAAGGTGAAATCCTCTATGACGTTAGTATCAGAGGTTTGGTGCTTCATCATATCACGCAATTCTTGAATTTCAAGTGGTAGCAGTGGATCAGGAACAAATTTGTCCGCCTGCAACATCCTAGGACAACCTGACAGGAGGAGAAACATCCAATGATGACACTAATTCATCGAGCTAAACTGTAAAAAGTCTTTTGCAGGGGAATGAAAGAGTACCTGCAATAGGGCATGGTCCACGTCCCCCCTTTGCCCGCAAGTAGTGCATAATCTCCTTTTGCTGATATATATGCTTGCAGTCAATACTGCATTAGGCGCAGAGATACACCAACAAAAGAAATATTAAAATAAAAAGGGCTAAAAGCCTCCTCCATGTCAGGGCAATATAAAAGACTTTGACAAGTAGACAGTAAATTATTCAGCAAATGCTCTAAAAAACCATATGTTTTGTATTGTGAAAACAGAGAAAGAAGCATTTGAAGTGACTTGTACAACACCTGCGAACTGGATTTTCCAAATCGGTGACATGCTTTCCACTAACAGGGCACGTGGTGTTCCGGATATTGCTATCAGTACTAGTCATTACAATGTCATCCTGGTCATCACCTGGCATTGGCTGTCCTTCATGATGAACATTCTGCAGGAAAATAACATGAACACCAACCTTTTAGAGAGAATAATTACGGCTAGTAGTTGAGATACTAGGTTCTATCAATAATAAACAGAAACAGCATTGTGGTACTTGGTAAAATACTTGGGACATCTAACAAAACCTTGGTGGAGAGAAATGCCTAATCACCAGGCCAATTGCTAGTACTTGGTAGAGTAGAATAGGTTATATAAATGAAGTTCTTTTATGGTGCATCATATATGTATTTGTGTGTGTGTGTGTAGAGAGAGAGAGAGGATACTTCCAAGACAGCATAGCATACTACTAATAAGGACAGTATGTCAATATCACATACAATTGGAAATACAAAATTGGATTCCCTTTTAAAGAAGAAAACAATATATATATATACACAGTCCGGATCCAAAGAGGACGTCCGCACTGGGCTTAAAGTGCGGACGTCCCTCCGTTCTCCACGGGACGGCTCCGACGACGGCGCGCCTCCACCCAAGCGGACTCCAGGGGCATCCCCGACCACTTTCCCTTCCCGGCGAGATCGATTTGAAGGTCTGGGCAGCAACCTCCACCCAAAACTTCACACAAGATAGATCTCGCCGGAAAATTGGAATTCGGCGGACTCGCCGGGGAGGGAAAGTGGTCGGGGACGCCGCTGGAGTCCGCTCGGGTAGAGGCGCGCCGTCGTCGGAGCCGGACGGTGGAGAACGGAGGGACGTCCGCATTTTAAGGGCATGCGGACATCCTCTTTGGATCCTCTCCGGATCAGAGGCGGACGTCCGCACTTTAAGGGTTGTGCGGACGTCCTCTTTGGAACAGCTCCGTGTATATATATATATATATATATATAGACACACACACAGACCTTTTCAGATACAAACCTCCTTATTTATTCAAAAGGTACGGATTTCCTTAATTGACTCACTTTTCGATCATATTTTCTCATCTTAATATATATATCACAATTAGAGACAAGAATGTGTAGTGCTGTAAAAGGCTTCATATCCTCGACCACATTACAAACTTTCCTTCAATTTTGTGAGCAAGGAAGAAAAAGACAAGGTCTACCCATAATTCTACTTCTAGTCTTTATAGCAAACTTTAAAGATCATTTATATAAAAACTGGAATTAGTGTAATTTCAAAGGTATTGCCATATGAAATGAAGGTTTACAAACAAATAAAAGGGACAGATCAATATTTTCTAAATTTAAAGATAAACGAAGGAAAAAAGTAAAGCTATGGGTAGAGAATAATAAAGAAATGAAGCATGCAGAAGGATTTAAGATGAAATCACTGAAACCAGAAATTAAGTGGTAACCTTAAGAATAGCTCAGGATTAAGCATGACTGTAATTGTTGATAAATATCAGACCAGATAAAATTTGAAGATATTAATGATGAACTCATATTAGTATCTTCCAAGCAAAGCACAGAGGAACCATACAATGCACAAACAGACCCTATTCTAATAATTAGATATCTTCAATATACAATTAACACAGGGATTTCATCCCCAATCTGGAGAAGGCCTTTATTTGATCATATTGACTCTAGAAAACAATGCAACTCATTTTTATATCAAGGAAAGAAATAAAACCTGAAATGTCCAATGCATAACAAAACTGAGACTAGGTTATATTCTTATGTGCTTCTTGAAAACTTTGTATCAAATATTTTGACATGAGATTTCTGCAGTTTGCACCATTACCTCACTTGCAAACTATGCACTCCTCACAGTAACTGTCATCTCATTACATACGCATCACATGCGTGATCCATGTCATAATATATTAAGCTTTCCATCAACGCAAGAAAAAAAAAATTAGGCAAACTATTTCTAGGTGGAAAAGTTATTTTAACAAAGTTAGATTTTTTAGACTAGTTCGCATCATTCCGGATGAAATTGCATGGTATATACAAGTAAGAAAAAGTTATTACTTGAAGACATGCATTAACTTAACAAGAGTTACTAATTTATGATGGTTGCTTTAACAATAACCAACAACAGTGTAAAGTATTGACGAAAAACATATTGGTTTGCAAATTCAAAGAAGAAGAAAGAAAAAAACGGTCATACCCAGACAGCTTCCCGGAATTGACGTATCATAGACTGGTTTACTGTAGATGAAGATGATTTAGCCTTTTGCTTTGCAACCTCAGTCTTGAGCAACTTCTCAAAATCAGTAAGCTGACTGGGCTGATATTCAATTCAGATATACATCAGTTTGATGGATAAGAGATTAGGACATGAGAAGTAGAGTCACCGAAGCAACTGAACCAAAACTTTGCACAATGAATAAAGATGCAAGAACCTAACCTCTGGAGGAGGTTCGTAGTTATTTCCAACAGATTGAATTGCTGATGAGAGAAGCATACAATGATCACAAGTAGCCAGCAATTCAACAGCAGCATTTTCAATCTCCTTCACCTGTTCAAATTTCAGATTTTCATACAGTGAGAAACATTCATTTCCTGTCCCTGTGACATGTCAATTACATTTCTACCTAAACGTCGGTATCAAAGTCACCATCACAATAGATACAGTATCTTTAAAAACACCTTTGATCAAGCTAAAACCACTAATCAAAACAGATGAGGTAACTCGGGATCAATTGTGACTACAATAGATACATTAACTTCAACATTTCAGAATTTAGCAACACTCTATAAAGTCGAAACTAGTAACTATCCGCTACATTGAACACCTCGACGAACAAAAACTCAAAACAGCTACTGATGAGCTGGTTTTGCAAGGAAGCCTTATACTCATACACCATTAAATTCAACACCAAAGTAAGTTTCACTAGGAAATTGGGCAAGACTACAAAATAGCGTACCTCAGATGCAGGACCAAAATTACTTATCAACCAAACAGAGTTTAACCACTAACAAAATTGAAAATTAAAAAATTAAAAGAAAAAAATTTACCTTGTCAAATTGATTCGCTTTCTCCAAATCAACAGCAACATCCTTCAACAGATTGAAAGATTTCCGAATATCCTGAAACCAAGAGTTAACTCAGATTCGATGCCATAAAAATCCAATTTCTTTTTTTTTACTTTAATCTTTGCAGAGAGAAGTAATAGCTTACACCGAGAAGGGACTGGCTGTCGGAGTAAAGATTGGTAGCGGCGGTTCGGATCCGACCGGCGGTGGAGTGTGTCCGAGCGGAGGTCGAGGCCATGGAGAGATTTGGGGTTATAGGGTTTTGGCGGTTGGCGGGTGGAGTGAGTGAGGATATATACTTTTGGAGGGAGTTTGTGAGTCCAAAGTCCAAAGAAGACCGAGGGGAAAACCAAATGAAAATTTAGTACTCGACCCTTTTTCCTAAAATAAATTAAAATTCTTGTATGCACGAGTGCATGACGTGTATTTATATCATTTAATATTAATTATTTATAATAATTTATATGTTTATCATCACACGAAGTATACTAAATATGTTCTAAAAAAATATGATTGTTGTCCTTTAATAAAAATAAATAAAAAAAAGATGACTGTAAAAGGAAAAATAACAAACCAAATAAAGTAGTACCCCTCAATCATTGAGAGAGGAACAACAATGTTTACAATACAATGAAAACATTCATGCCTAATTAATGATCAAAACAAGTATCGATCCAATTCATCATGATCACCTCATCATCAATCGGAAAGATGAATGTATGTGTACTTTTTTGTTAATAGAATGTTAGGGCTCATTTCTAGGATAATCACTATGTAAGATGCTATTTTTTTTTTCTTTTTGTTATCAGAGTAAATTTCATTCACTGAAATGCAATTACAAATTGATATATTGTAATCATAGCACCCAACCAGGTAAAAGGATATGTGTTACAATCATAAGGACAATCATGAATAAGACTAAAGCAACAAAGCCTCCCTCGAAAAATGAAAGACTAACATGTTAAAGGAACCAACGACAATATCAAAACTATATAACTGAGTCAGTCATATTGACCAAAAACAGTAATAAAATGAGACAGATAACGATAATAGCTAGTGAGCTATTGGTTGGGTTGTCACATGATCTCTCCTAACCACATTAACGCATATTACAATTTAAACACAAGACTCTAAACTGGCAATTGGGTCCTTGTTGATAAAGGACCATGCCTAACTTTCAATAACTATAAGAATCAACAACCATTTTTTTTAGAGTAAAATTGGAATTATATTGTTTCATCAATAACAAAAAGGCACGTTCCATCATATGTCATATGTCTTCATACAAAGTACATTAAACAGAAGCATCAAGTGCCTTGACCGGTACCTTCATTGTTTACTAATAGGCTCATAATAGAGCCTTAGGCAGCTGGAAACATACGTCATGCGCGCACTACATAACTCCCTGATAAAGCAAACTATATGCGTAAGACCTCAATTGGTATACACCTAGCTAGTAAACTAAGAATCAAGTATACTGCGAGCTCAATCTTAATGCTTAGTCTGACAGATAAATTGTGCATTTGCTCTTAGCATGAGGCTAGCCCTTCTCATCACCTGCAGCAGGATATATAGGTGATACGCATACGAACGATTTGCATCTCAGAGCTAGCCCATGCCTAGAGCTATAACAATATATATACGGCATTCTAAAGGTTTGCCAGTTGGAAAAAAATTAATAAAAAAGGGCCGTGGATTGCAAATTTAGTAGTAATTTAATTAGTAGTGTGATTTCATTCTCTAAATATAGACATCGGATCGTAAGTTCGTACCAGTATCAAATAAGGGTAGTGCGAGAGGGCCTTATTAAGGCCTAGGATTTATGACCTTAATCCTAGGTGGCATGCCAAATCACTTATCCACATCATCAAATAAAAAAATCATGCTATGTCATTTTAAAGTAAAAATACAATTTTATCCTTTTAAATCTAATGGCTCTAGATTATTTTATTTTATTTCATGAAAAGATGTTTTTAAAGCCATTTTTTTCTAAAACTATTTGATTCACAAAGATATTTTTTTATTAATATCGTAATTGTAGCCCTAAATCTAATGAATTATTATAATATTGGACTCCATAAATAAATGCATTTAGTTTATTAGTTCATGTAAGGTAACTAAATCAACTACATAAAAATGGTAACTAAATCATCTTGATGAAAATAAACAATATTTGGTATAATTATTCGTTAATTTTTTGTGATTATTAATTAGATCGTTAATAAACTATATTTAGTATATGGTACCTATATAGGCATTTCTGTATTTATAAGAAGATATGCAAACATTTCATATTAGTATACGTATTGCCATCTATAGATAAATCCTCCTTATTAATCAGAAAAAATCAAACCTTAAATTAAATTTGCAAAATGGAAAGAAAATATATTATACACATTTATACCGGTACCTCACGAAATATTGTGATTCAAGAGGTAAGAAGTTTCCCACTAATAAATATATATTTTTTTGAATGTATACAATTTTCATTTATGATATTTTGATTTGAAAATGTTGATTTAGGTAACTCACCATATTCATGTATCCTTGTTTCTCTGAATAAATTTTTCTTGTTCCTTCAAACTGTAATAACTCTACGTCATGCATGAAATATAATGATTGAATAAGTAAGAAACTATAATTAATCAATGAATTGATGGTGTTTTGGATTTTATCATTTCAATTTATTTGATAATTTAGTATCTTTCTGAAACGCAGCTTTAGATAGATCATTATCAATAAATTATGGTATATAACTATTGTTTTGGCCACGATCCTCAGCGCGCGGAGCAGACGTAAATAGCGAGCAAAGAGAAGGGGGAGTGTTGCGGGCGTGCCACCTCGCGGACGAGGAAATGGTGATTGTGTATGCGCTTGACTTCTTGATCAGGCGGAAGGGGTTTCCATGTGGCACCTCAGAGGAGGAATTTACGAGCACAGGCGATCGATACTCACGGTGAGACGCGAGCAGAGCAACAATAGGGAGGTAAGAGAGAAATCGGGGTAGAGTCCGGAGGGCTCTGAAGAAAAACCTAGGCGGCGGCGCTTAGAGTTAGGGTTTTCAAGTAGCTCAAAGGATAACTGGGTTTCAGTTTGTATTGTGTTTTTTGTGTTTGTTTGAGAGTGTCCTGTTTCAGCAGGGAAGCGAAGGCAGAGCTCCGGGGAGCGTTGGAGGTTCGACTAGGTCGAAGGTTTGTATACTTCTGTTGAGTAGTTGATTGTTTTGTTGTATTGAGAGTTGTCCTTTTCTGTAAACCTTCGAGCCCTTTATATAGTGGTTCGACTTGCGGCAGAAGAAAGATAGCTTAGAATTCAAGTCGGACTCTGAAACCCTAATAGCACAAGGGCAACTGTTCCGTCCATGCGAACCAACCATCTTGTGACACATGTCCAGTTCGCACACTTCATTCCGCGCATAGGGCATTGCTTCCGCGCCGCAAACTGTAGAGTCCTATGCAGACTGAAATTCATCCCGCGGGCTGTCACAGGAGGCTATCTCGCGTGCTCCTGAAGCTCGCTTCCATTTCACGGGCTATTGCAGCTCGCGAGCCTTAAAAGGGCTTTTTATATTAAATGGGCCACAGGGATTGGCCCGAAGCATATCAAAGACTTGTAAAAGTCTTCAACGATTAGTGTGGTGCACGCGGACTCCGCATGTGGCTTCTTCGCGAAGTCTCCTACGCGAGCCAGTTCGCCAGCTCGCCTCGATGTATTCCGTCTCGCCTAGGACTTTTACGCGAAGTACATTTGCGGCTCGCCTACGCAAAGTGTCAATCTCGCCTCGCCTACGCGGACTGTCTCGCCTCGCCTATGCGGAGCGAGCTAGTCATTCCGCGCGAAGTCGTTTGTACGCGAACTGCGTAGTCCGCGCGAAGTCGTTTGTGCGCGCACTATGTAATCCATGTGAAGTCCATTCCGCATGCGAACTCTGTAATTCAGCTCGCGTGGTCTCACTGGCGGGTCATCACTTGTAAACTTAGAGAACAAGGCTCGCCGGTATGACATGGACCAAGAATTTAATTAATATTCACATAGACATTTACTGTCCAGTAAAATATTAATTTAGGCGTAAACAACTATATACGCAAGTATGTATTAAGATCATAACAAAAGATTCCATATTAGCAACCATTAATTGCCATAGATAATCTGCATCGAAGACAAAACTCAAACTTTAGAGTTTACATGTATCAACAGAAATAGAGAAAAGTAAAAAAGAAGACGTAAGGAGCGTACCAGCTAAAGCGTGGCCAACGACGACATACAAAACTTTGGAATGTATGTCATGCGTCTTTTTGTTTTCTCTTACATTGGGGTTTTCTCTTATTGTTGAAAATCTTTTTGTTCGTGGTTTTACATTGAACCAGATGGATGAAAATAATACTTCACAAGTACCATATGTGGAGGAAGATGACGACTTAATTGCATCCAATGAAGTAGAATTAGATGATGAAGATATTCCGAAAACATGAATGATATTCAGTTACTACGGTGTTATGTATGATTATTGCAAAGATTATGCTATGAAGGCAGGTTGGGCAATCAAAACAAGATCTAACTCAAAAAGAGATGGCGCAGTTAAGTATGTCCAGCTTGTATGTTCAAGAGCGTTCAGAGGTAAATCTCCTAAAGAAAGTGAGCTCAAATCTTCGCAGATAACTGGGTGTTCTACACGTATTCGAGTTGTGCTCAACTCAGATGGAGAGGACAAATTGACCACAATATGTCTAGAGCACAATCACATTTATGCCCAGAAGCAATCAGACGTATAAGGCAATATAGGGGGCTGAATCAACATTCAAAACATAGGTTTTCTTCTAATCAAGATGCTGGTGTTCGACCTTCCAAAAGCATTCAAGCTATACTGACTGAAAAAGGTGAATACACCAATTTGGGATACACAATGAAAGATGCACGAAACTTCATTAATAAGAGAACAACTTTGAAGCTTCAAAGTGGTGATGCAGATGCCCTTCATAGATACTTTATTATGATGCAAAAGAATAATCCTAAGTTTTTTTATTCTATTGATGTTGATGACGAAGGTCGACTAAAGAACGTCTTTTGGGCTGATGCTAGGAGTAGAGCAGCTTGTGAAGATTTTGGAGATGTTATCACTTTTGACACCACTTGTTTAACCAACAAATATGATATGTCATTTGTTCCTTTTGTTGGAGTAAATCATCATGGTCAATCTATCTTATTAGGTTGTGATTTACTATGTGATGAGACTACAATGTCATTTATATGACTATTTGAATAATGAAAAACATGCATGGAGGGAAAATCTTCAAATGCTATAATTACTGATCAGCGTGCAACAATGAAAAACGCTATTGTGGTCGTGTTTCTAGATGCTAAACATCGATGGTGCTTGTGGCATATTATGGAAAACATTTCAAAAAAACTCAGGCATTACAAAAAAAGCTATGAAGACGTAAAAAGTATTATGACTAACGCAGTGTATGAAGCATTAAGTATTCATGATTTTGAGAGAGAATGGACATCCATGCGTGAAAAATATTTTCCTGATGGAGATAACTTGTCACACCCCAGTCCTTAGGTTATTTTTACGGTTATTGACTTTGGTATTGTTTTAGTCTTTTACCGTATTAAGTAAGCGTTTACTGTTAAGGACCTTAAAGTTGACTTTTTCTTCCGTTTGGAATTTGGGAAAACTTTATTCATGAAAGTTGTAGAGGACGTGATTACGAGTTCGTAGACATGCTACGCGTTAAAATCGGAATTGGTATGGAAAAGTTATCCTCAAAAAGGGAAATTATTGTGTTGGTAAAATATGGGTAAAATTTGTAAGTTTATTTAGTTGGGTTTAAGTGATGGACCGGGTAGAGGGAAAGCAGCCCGAGCCCATCCCTTTCTTCCCTTTTCTTTTTCTTTCTCTTCCTTCTTTCTTCCCCGAGCTCCCCGAGCTCTCTCTCTCTCTCTCTCCCGTCGAAAAGCTTTGCCGCCAGCTGCTGCCATCCAGCCAACCACCGGCCGCCGCTCCAGCTCAGATCGGACCCCGGTCACCTCCTCTCTCTCCCCGGCCAAGTGTCCGAGCCGGTAGTGCCGCCGGAGAGGAGAGAAACTCGCCGGAAACGCCGACTATCTCTTCGCCAGAGCTCTGTCCTCCGGCCACCAAAGGCCGAGATTTTTGGCTCAACTTGTAGCCCTCATCAAGGTGAGTAATCCCTCAAAAGGAATCGGTCTAATTCGATCTCGTTAGGGTGGTTTGTATAATTGAAAGTTTTAGGGATTTAGGGATGTTTTGGTTCGATTACCCTAGATAGCCTTAGAATTAGATAAAGTGCTAGTTATGAAAGTTGTTGGGTATGATGAGAGGATTATGCTGTTTAAATTTGGTGGCCATAGGAAGTCGCCGGAAAATGGCTGCCGGCCGGCGGAGCAGGCGGCAGCGCCGCCCCTCAGGGGCTGTTTTTCATGTTTTTAAGATGGTATTAAGGAGAGGAGTTTAATGAAGTATAGTTTGGAATTTTTGGAGGAGTTTTGTTATTGTTGGGAATTTTTCAATGGTTAAGGATTTTGGCGGTGATTAGGATGGATTATCGGTAGTTTGGTTAACCGGTTTTAAAAGGCGTAAAGGGTTAATTTTTTGTTATCGGTGAAGGTGGTGAATTTTGAGTTATATTGGATTAAAGATGAAGAAAATGGGCAAGGAAGAATAATAATTTTAGACCCTTAATTTTATGAAATTATTTATTGAAGTTTTAAATATTGATTGAGAATTAATATTAATTATTGTTCAGGACGTGAGGAAAATCTTTTGGAGGAAGCTTCGGGTCGTCGGCAGGCATAGCCGAGCACTGTGAGTGGACCTTTGATTTAAATTCCATGCATGCACTAAAGTTATTTAATTTCAAAGCCATATTTGAGATTTAGTGTTTTCTTAAGATTAATGAGTTTCATCTGTTAATTGGGAACTCTCTTGCTCATATCATTTGACATGTGGGACATGTCAATTGATCTTTTATATTTGGTAATCTATTACACCCTAAAGGGGTCGTCTGATATTATTTATTGCTAGCTAACATTATTTAGCGGTCCTCATCATATGTGAGTAGAGCGCTCAGTGTGGAACGTTATTATAGTCCTACCGGCGATCCTTATCATATGAGAGTTGAGCGCTTAGCGTGGGACGCTACTATAGCCTGGGAGGCAACCGATCGGTATATATAATATATTATTGTTAGCTAGCCATTATTTAGCGGTCCTCATCATATAAGAGTTGAGCGCTTAGCGTGGGACGCTATTATAATCTATTTAGCGGTCCTCATCATATGTGAGTAGAGCGCTTGGCGTGGGACGCCATTATAGCCTGGGAGGCTCATTGTTATGGTGAAATATTTTTCCTTATTTGTTTTGTTTTATTGAGAACCAATGGGATTGGTTCATTGTTTTGATTTATTAGTATTTTCAGGAAGAGTTCCAAGAGTGGCATGCATAAATATTTTTCTAATGGAAATTATGGGAGAGCATGGTTTTGATTTCATTGCTCCATATTATTGATATTTATTTTTGTCCACTCACTCTAACGTTTTAAATGCTTCTCCCCTGGGCCTTTCGTTTTTAAATGCCCAGTCTGCAGAGTTCGGTTCGGCGAGGATAGGAGGCGTGTCAAAATCCCCACTTCACTCAGTTTTCCCATATAGGTTATTAGTTTAACCTATAGTGTTGTTTCTCTCATTTTCCTAGTAAATGCTCTGATAATTATGGGATGGTCTAAGTGTGTTAAGAGCTATTGAAAAGATTCATTTGTTTATGTTTATTTGAGAAATCATATTTATGGTTGTTGTTTGGGAATTATTGTGATTTGGGCTTGGTGATTTTTCTTTCAGGTAGGGTTACTCATTTCAAGGGAGGTTCTATCAAGAATTTTGGTAGAATTTTCCTTGAGGTGGGTCCCGCAGGGTTTATCCCGGATTTCGAGGGGAAATCCGGGGTAGGTCCTGACATAACTGGTTAGATGAGTTGTATAAAAAACGGCATCGATGGGTTCCTATATTTTTGAAATATATATTTTGAGCTGGAATGTCTACTATGCAACGGAGTGAAAGCATTAATGCATTCTTTGACAAATTTGTGAAGTCGACAACCAGTTTGAAAATATTTGTCGAGCAATATGGAGCAGCCATGACAGACAAGATTGAAAAGGAAGAGCAAGAAGAATTTAATACACTGTATAGAAGTATAGAACCATTCAGTGGTTTTAAGTTTGAGAAACAATTTCGAGATGCTTACACAAATGTCAAATTCAAAGAGTTTCAAGACGAGGAAGGGCAAATGTGTATTGTAACTCATGGCCTGCAAAAGAAGAAGGTGCACGTTGTACGTATAAAGTCATGGAGTCTCGCTTTAAAAAGAAAAGAAAAGAAAAGGAGGAAGAAAACAGAAACTATTCCTAAAAGCGTCATTGAAGAAGAAGCTGAAGTACAAAGGGCCTATATGTCAGTATGTTCTGTTTGATAAGTATTCTAATGACATCAAGTGTACATGTCGTTTGTTCGAGTTTAGAGAAATATTGTGCAGACACATAATCAGTGTATTGATTCAAAGAGAATTGGCTACAGTTTCATATAAGTATGTATTGACCCGATGGAAGAAAAGTCTGAACATAAAGTACAGTCTCATAAAAGGTTGTTATGATGACCCCAAATTTAAAGAAGTGAGGGCTCTTCAGAATAAAATGTTGGAAGCATTCCATGACCTCGTAAACTTTGTTGAAGGTAAGAAGCAAACCGACATTGTTCTTCAAGGTATTAAAGAACTAAAAGCTAAGGTGATTCAGTCCAAGCCAGTACCGAATTTGAAAGTTGATTCAAGCTCATTGGAAGAACCGGAAACTACTAAGAAAGTTCTTGATCCAAAAGTTGTGAAACGAGTAGGTCGTCCAACATTCAAGAGAAAGATTTCTAAAGCCGAAGAAGCAATTCAAAGAGCAAAGAAAAGAAGGTACAATAGGAAAGTCACGCAATCAACAATGACAAAAAAGGTACTTTGACTTTCATATATGTATAAGTTTAATGAACAGCTTTTAAATATGGTAAGTGTTTTGGCCACGATTCTCAGCGCGCGGAGCAGAGGTTTCTAGCGAACAAAGAGATGGGGGAAGTTGCAGACGTGCCACCTCGCGGACGAGGAAAGAGGTTGTAGGGGGTGCGCTTGACTTCTTGATCAGGCAACGGGGGTTACAGGTGCCACCTCGGAGGAGGATTTACAAGCACAAGCGAATCGATACTCACGGCGACGCGAGCAGAGCAACTATAGGGAGTTCAGAGAGAAGCGGGGATGCAGAGTCCGGAGAGCTCTGGAGAAGAAACCTAGGCGGCGACGCTTAGGGTTAGGGTTTCGAGGAAGGCTCGAAGGGTAACTGGGTTTCAGTTGTATTGTGTTTGTTGTTTGTATTGATTTTGAGAGAGACTCTGTTAGGGTTCGAGCCCCCTTATATAGTAGTTCGGCAGAAGAAAAGTGATTAGAATCCAAGTCGGACTCTGAAACTCTAATTCACAAGGACACTGCTTCGTCCATGCGAACAAACCAATTGGTGACACCTGCCCAGTTCGCACACTCCATTCCGCATAGGGCATTGCTTCCGCTCTGCCAACTGTAGACTCCTATGCGAACTGCAATTAGGAGCATCCTCATCTCGCGGGCTGCGACAGGGTGCTATCTCGCATGCTTCTGTAGCTCGCGTCCATTTCGCGGGCTGCATCCTTAAAAGGGCTTTTTATATTTAAAGGGCCACAGGGATTGGCCCGAAGCATGTCAAAGACTTGTAAAAGTCTTCAACGTTTGTCGCGGTGCGCGCGGACTCCGCATGTCGCTTCCTCGCGAAGTCTTCTACGCGAGGCAGTTCGCCAGCTCGCCTCGCTTCGCCTACGCGGAGAGTCAATCTCGCCTCGCCTATGCGGACTGGCAATCTCGCCTCGCCTCGCCTCGCGAAGTGCATTTCCGCCTCGCCTACGCGGAGAGTCCATCTCGCCTCGCCTATGCGGACTGGCAAATAGTAATTCCGCGTGAAGGCATTCCGTGCGCGAGCTAAGTGTTCCACACGAACTGCGTAGTCCGCCTATGTCCATTCCGCGCGTGAGCTAAGTGAAGTCCAGTTCGCCTCGAGCTAAGTGAAGTCTAACTTGGCTCGCGTGCGTTTATTGCCTACGCGGACTATCACTTGTACACTTAGAGAAACTCCACCTCGCCGGTATGACATGGTCCAAGAAATAATTAATATTTACATAGACATTTACTGTCCAGTAAAATATTAATTTAGGCGTAAACAGTAAGTTAAACTAACATTAAAAAGATCAATTATGTTTGCAGTAAATAGTCCAAAATCTAAGAATTTTTCATGTATATTGATTTTTTTGGTGTAAATAGGTGAGCTATGTTGGTAGTACTGTACCAAAGTCATCTATCGGCTATATGGACGTTGGAGAGCAATGTGGAACTAATGGAACGGTATTTATTACTTCTTCAATATGATTTAGTTTAAGGATGTTAACATAGGGATATAATCTAATAAGCGTTATATTTTCTTTATTGCTTTTGTATATTTACGAAGACAACAAGCATGAGTATACTCGAAAGACAAGTACTTGATTACATATTCAATAGGAGTCAACTGAAGCCGAAGAAGGGGGGGGGTGGAGGAAACACTTTCTCAAATCGATGGGTTTTCAATAAAACGTGATGAGATTATTGTACTTCAAGATCACAGTTGGTTGGGTGACCAGGTGCTTAACACGTATATTAAGCTGATCAATCTAAAGAGAGACTAATGATCGTTATGTGTTTCTCACATTCCTAGCGGTCAGTCTTACTTTTGTTCATATACGTATATACAAATATATATACATACAAATATATATATATATATATATATATATATATATACAGTCTTTCTCAGGTGCGGAGGTCCGCACCAATGGTTTTAGTGCGGATTTTCATTTTTGCACCACTTTTTGATCGAATTTCCTCATCTCCACAATGTAGTATCTAGATAATATTGTGTAAATCATCTCTGCAAAATTTCAGCCAATTTGGTAATCATTAAGGCCCTCAAACTCGAAAAACAAATTGACGGACTGAATTTTGTCAAACATGAACCGTTCATGTTTAAAACAGAAAAACACAATTTTGAGGGCCTTAACGATTACCAAATTGGCTAAAATTTTGCAGAGATGATCTACACAATATTATCTAGATACTAGACGGTGGAGATGGAGAAATTCGATCGAAAAGTGGTGCAAAAATGAAAATCCGCACCGAAACCATTGGTGCGGAACTCCGCAGCTGAGAAGACATGTATATATATATATATATAATGTCTATATATATCTTTTAATATTTATAGTATTATTTTACTTTTAGAGTCGGGGCAAGTATATCAAGGGACCTCCAAGGAACAACAATAAACCATCAAAGATGTTGTGTGGCGCGATGAAACTTTTTTCCCAACAATGTCATCCATCTAGATGTGGCTATAATATATTCAATTGCAAATGGGTATGACCATATGACTTGCATTATTTTTTCAATTTCAAGTTGTTTTCTTATATTAAACTAGGTTTTTTTGGTGTTTTTGTAGTTGATATTTCCTGTATGCTTACACTCGCATTGGGTGGCTTTCACGATTGATTTAATGGAGCACAAGATTGAGATATTGGATATTGACAGGACTCGATGAAATCATATATAGAGTGGTTGGTGTACTAATGTTGAGCATCTTTATCACTTTTTGTAATTTGAAGATAAAAGTGATTTGTTAATTAACCATTTCAATTTTATTATTTTGCAGTTGATAATATTAGAGGAACTATCTAAAGATTTTGGTGAGGTAATATTCAATCACAAGAATTACTCTACCGACACAATTCCTCTTGCAAAAATTGTAAGACAAGAAAATACGTAAGTTAATTTCATTCATCTTGCTAGACTCATATGTGACATGATTTGTACGTTTAAGCCTAGTGTGTTTAAGTTTTATTGATTTTCAGTTGGGATTGTAGAATACTGTTGATTAAGGTAATGGAGTCATGGTATGGTAAAATTACGACAGAGATCAATAAGGTAATAAAAGTATTATACTTTATGCTTCTAAATGATTGCTTATAACCATATATGTTTCTTCTTTTGAGAATCTTATAATATTCTAACTTGAATTTTTGATCATAAATTACAGGACATGGCTGACAAATATCGGCTTGATATAGCGACTTCAATTGTTTTAAGCCATCACAACGAGCTCAGGAATCAAATCATCGAAAAAGCAACAGAAAGATCTACAAATTTATGAATTTCATTAGCAACAAAAAAACTGTTAATTAAATGCATTTCCTTGATAAAGTTTTGGTATTTTGTTTAATACAAGTTTATGAGTTTTTTGTTTTGGTTTTTTTCTTTTAATAAAGTTTATGAGTTTCATTAGCGATATGGTTCTGATCCCCCATTTTATTTTTTCTGGTAAACATGAAGGTGAGACAGCTTAGTTATCTTATTAATAAAACCAAGTCATCGAATAGATAGATGAACACGTTTTCAGTTTTCTTTTAAAATGCAAAGGGGAGGAGTATAAAAATGGCCTAAACTTGCAAAGTAGTTAATACATGAGACTTTAAAATGATGAAATTAATACAGGAGACATTTAATACGTATAAAGTGTTATGTACATTTTAGTGCGAATATGTCATTAGGGAAAGTTCCCAGTAAACTTGTACTTAGCTCATTATTAACTACTTAATATATTTAATATTTAAACCCTAAACTTTAAACTCTTATCTCTAAACCCTAAACTTTAAACTCTTATCTCTAAACCCTAAACCCTAAACTCTTATTCCTAAACCCCCAAACTTATTTATTCTATTTAATTTAGTGTGAATACAACATTAAGCTAGGAAACGTCCTCAGTGAACTTGTAGGTAGCACATAATTAGCTACTTAGTACTTATTTATTTTATTTTATTGTGAATATCCCACTAAAGAAAGGTTTATAGTGAACTTTACTAGCTCACTGTCAGCTACTTATTACTTATTTGTTTAGTGATCATTATATTCTAGCTCATCATTGACTGCTTATAACTTATGCTTATCACTTTAAATCTCAATGTGAATAATGACTTCTATTTGAATATTTGAATATGAACTTTAATGTGTATAATGACTTCTATTTCAATTTGAATATGTCATTAGAGAAAGGTTCTAAGTGAAAATTACTAGCTTATTATCCGCTACTTATGACTTATTTGTTACTATAAGAGGCATGTTTATGACTTTAAATTTCAATGTGAACGTCGACTTCAAATTTTAATGTAAATAATGTCTTTTATTTCAATGTGAACATGCTATTTGGGAAATGTTCCAAGTGAACATTACTAGGTTATTATCAGTACTTGTAACTTATTTGTTACTATGTGACATGTTTATGACTTTGAATTTCAATGTGAATAATAACTAATTTTATTTCAATGTGAATATTCTATTAGAGAAAAGTTCCAAAGAAACATTATTAGTTCATTATTGACTACTTAGTATTTATTTGTTACTATAAAATATGTTCCTGACTTCAAATCGTTATATCAATGATGACTAGCTTCTTTTTTCAATGTTATTGAAATCATCATTGGATACCTAGTACGTATTTATTTGTGTAGAACAGTATATTAGTTTATGTTAATGTGGATGATGACTTCTATTTTAGACATTCGATTTCTTAAATGGAGTACACTTCACACTTAACATACTTATTCAATCACTATATCTCATACCTATTCAATGAAGTTCATCTCTTGACAAAAAAAATATCATGCTGAAGTCCATCACAATATTTCGTGAGGTCCCGGTATAAATGTGTATAATATATTTTCTTTTCATTTTGTAAATTTAATTTAAGGTTTGATTTTTCTAATTAGTAAGGAGGATTTATCTATAGATGGCAATACGTATACTAATATGGAATGTTTGCATATCCTCTTATAAATACGGACATGCCTATATAGATACCCTATACCAAATATAGTTTATTGATCTAATTAATAATCACACCATATTAATGAATAATTATACCAAATATTGTTTATTTTCATCAAGATGATTTAGTTACCATTTCCATGTAGTTGATTCAGTTACCTTACATGAACTAAACTAAATGCATTTATTTATGGAGTCAAATATTATCATAATTCATTAGATTTAGGGCTACAATTACGATATTAATAAAAAAAAATATCTTTGTGAATCAAATAGTATTAGACTTCTTAATTCACCATTATTTTTTCTTTTTACTTTATATATATATATATATATATATATATATATATATATTCTCCATTGAACTTTGAAAATGAAATAAAAAAAAAAGAAAATCTCTATCGAATTTATATTGGATGAACTATATATAAAGGTTTTTTGGACAAATATATAGATATATATATATATATATATAATTTTCTCTTTGGAAAAATTATGTGTGTGTGTATTCAAATGAGTTCATATTTTCGAACTGAGTATAATTTTATATATATATATATATTTATATATATTTCACATTTTAAATTTAAGAACGAGTAATGAAAAAATGGCTTCAAAAATATTTTTTCATGAAATAAAATTAAATAATCTAGAGTCATTGGATTTGAAAAGATAAGATTATATTTTTACTTTAAAATGACATAATATAGTTTTTTTATTTGATGATGTGAATTGGTGATTTGGCATGCCACCTACGATTAAAGCCAAAAACCTTAATAATGCCTAGAAACATTTTCCTACCAAATAATTAAGTCAATAACTTCACTTTTGGTAAAGGATCTAACCACATTCAACAATGGAACTGATATCAGGCTTCCCATATTGGAACCCTCCCATATGTTCATGAAAATTAACAAGTGTAGTGCTATACAAATCTGTTTCACTGTCTTTAATTTTATTATTTTTCCTATATATCAACATGGGTGTTATAATTGCAAACTTGCAATGTAAATTAGCAGCTGAGTACACTCACCCAGAAATATATAGAAAATACAGATTCTAAGATCAAACGCAAATTCATCTCTACTGCATGCCGATCAAACAAGCGTAGAGGTCCTCATACTCCTTAATCTCACGATTAACCACGTGATCCCCAAGCAAACTAGAGCTAGCAGCACCCTCTTGATCACAAGAAGACGAAAACACCGAGCAAACCACAGGATGATTATCTCCACTACTCACTTGTCTCTGGTTGTTCAAAGCCATACACAGTTCATGAGCCCTGTTTAACTCTCCTTTAAGCCTCTCAACATCTTTCTCCAGTCTCCGCTTTTCCGCTAATGCAGTGTCCAGCTTCATCTGGAGAGCATTGTATCCAACCTCGAGGCTCTGGGTCTTCCACCGGGCTCGCTTGTTCTGGTACCAAACAGCAACCTGTCTGGCCGGGATTCCCAGCTGTTTGGCCAGCAGGAGCTTCCGTTCTGGCTCGAGCTTGTTGTTGGAGCTGAAGCTTCTCTCCAGGAGCTTCACTTGGTCTTGGGTCAGCCTCTTCTTGTTGTGATGGATTCGGTTATTGTTGCTTGAAGTTTGGAAGAAATCCATTTTTAGTAATTTTCAGAGCTTGGTGATTCTGGGAGATGAAGATTAGTGATGAAGAGGGTGAGGCATGTTTCGACAAGAAGATGAGACTTGTGTCTACTTATAAGGGTTTTGAAGTTGAAGCATGAGAGTGACAGAGTTCATGCCCCAGTGGTTTTCACGTGGGAAAGGCCCTACTTCAACTTGACCTACCTGCATTTTGAAACATTTTAAAGACTTTTAGGTGTGAGTTGATATTATATAATATTCCTGATATAGAAGTGAGAAGTTGAAGCTGGAGCTAGTTCTCCCCGGCGGCCTTCTTCTGCGAGGGCCCTATGCCCTACACAGTTTCCCGCAGACGGTGGCGGTGATAGTGATCGTCAGCTTCTGGTAAGTTCTTTTCTGGTCAATGAAAACGATGGAGGAATAGATAGAATCTTGAAGAGCAAATTGTTTGCTATGGGATATGTACGAAGTCTGAGTATGCTAGGCTTTTGAGGAATGTAATTACACACTTGGGAAATCAATATGATTTATTGTTAAGATTAATTTACGTGTTCTGGTTTTTACATGTAAAATTATTCATGCCCTTACAATTGTTTTGAATCACATTTGCTCTTACTCTTCAATGAGGTAGTTAGTATTTTTGCACTAGCTTATTCTTATAGTACTTGAATTGAATGTTCTCGATCATGATAGAAATTCTCTTACATATAAACATACAGCTTCTCGATCGTTTATCAGTTTATGCAACAAATCCTATCAACAAGACTTTAACCTAATGGTGGCTTGATTGTTTTTCTTGGAATACAGGATACAAGAACAAAATGAATTACTTTGATTTGATCATGATCGAGTTTATTTGCATATACGACGTCATATATGTGCTCCATAATGTAAGGGTTAAAATTTCAATCTAAATTTCAATATATTCGATCTACTGAAATATCATCTTTTAATATTCATGAAAATCTCTAAAATTTCAAGAGTTTGAAATTTCGAGAACAAGCCGTCAAGAACGATTGAGATGAGAAAAAGCAGTGAAGTAATCATCCGCTCAGACAAACAACATGAAAAGAACAAGAACAATCTCAACCTGTCATTCTGAGGAAGGAAATATGTCATCAATCATTTCTATTTTCTGTTGTCATATATAACTGAGTTAACGTTCTTGAAACTGTTCTAGTCGGCATGCGGTCCAAGATGTCATATAATTCTTTTGTCATCAATGGTCAATCATTACTGTGGATATATACAATACCTTCCCGACACATCCATCTCTTCTTTACCTAATTTCAATTCCTACACAGTAAAAGAATCGAAATTCCACCGGCCCGTAATTAAGCAGTAGCTAGATGATTGTTTCTTTCTCCTATTCCTTCAAAAAATCGGCCACAGAATTAGGCAGCAGTTGGATTTGACCGTCAATATACCGATCTCAATTGTCAAGAAAGCTAGAAGTCGGCTTTCAGTAGTAGTCTTTAAGTGGTAATATGTCATGATTGAAAAAACGGATAAGAGCTTCTTCAAGGCTTATGTTTGAAGTTTTCAGTCGTCATGATGAAAGCAGAGAATTCGAAATGCGGTAGTTGCTTAAAGGCTTAAACACTAGCTGTACCTAAAGTCGAAAGATAATAGACAGTCTAGTAGTCGCCAGCGTTGATTTGGATCTGTAGACTTTGATCTTGGCTGTTTCTTATACGTAAATATCTTTAGGGTGACTTATTTATAAGTATAGTATAGCGGCTCCTCCACATATCTTGGGTCTATGCTTCTGGAGTTGTTTAGGGTCGTTTCCCGATCAAGACAGAAGCTTGACCACGTTTTTTTAAGCTGTAGCCCTCAGCTGGCTGCTGCTACTTGCATTTTGTGTAGTCTATTATCATAATATCATCACACCCCCAACTGTGAATTTATTGCTTTGGATGAATTTCTCTCGATACACTTGGTGCATCTCGTATCATTGTTAAGTGTTCACTGAAAAACCTAAAATTCTTTTGTGCACCGGTAGTTTCCATTGTTAAGTATTTACCGAGAAATCAAAGAACTAAAAATTCGTGTACGCACGACGTGTAAATAAATTGTGCAATCTTAACCATTTTTTGAGACCCCCTTATTGTAAAATAAAGTCTCTCTTAATCATCTATATGATGTCATGTATTTACTGTTTATATGTCAAAAGCAAAGAACGCAGCTGGGGAAAATGCTATGACCTCCCATTGGATTGTAGCTAGACGTACGCCGTCTAGTTAACTTTGACCAGCATTCCTGCATGTATGATGGATCAAATCTTGTTCTTGTTTTGTTTGCGTTTCGTTTTTCCGAATGGTGTCACTTCTCAGCTGCCATTGACTCTGAAGGTAATAATTTAAGCTCTCGATCATCTCTCTTTGTCAGCTTGACTTCATAATATCTGACAGACGGTATCATGATGATCATCCACTTGCACAGCCAAAAGAGTTGAACGCATGCAACGGAAGAATATTAACGTAGCTCAGCACGGAAGAGCTAGATTGATCACGTTTTTCTTCATTTTTCTTAAATTTGATCGAGACTGATCATGTTGAGATCCAAATTAAAGAAAGTGAAAGCGGACAGCCAATCGGGTTGGTCTAATGAAAGCATGTTATGTTACAAGTGGGTGAAACGGGTGCCGGAAGGATTCTCCTGGTCTTAAAAGGTCGACCTTGATTCACACCTCAGCTTGAGAAAACATCCCTTTGATAAGGAGTCATATCTAAATTGCTTCGGACCCCAGTTGTAGCTCACCCGGCTACTAAGTTTTTTAACAAAAAAGAAAAAAGAAATTAAAAAAAAAATCTCTTTTGGTTATACTATATTTGTAACAAATGTTTAAATATCTAGCACAAAATTCATGAGTCGGTGAAAAGAACGACAAATAGGTGGATCGTACGTCATCAAAGTTAAGTTAAAATAAAAAAAGTATTATCCTAACTTTGAGTGTCTCACTTCTTTTCAAAGGAAATAAGGGAGTGTCTATTTCAAGAAGATGATGAATTACTAGATATTTAGTAAGTTATTTATGATTTAATAGATATTGAGTCTGGGAGTTAATATATATATATCAGTTTTTTTAGAGTGGGACACCGCTTTAAAATTAAAGTGTGGTGTTTCTCATTTTGCTCACTTTCATGTCACATTTTCACATCTCCACCGTTCAGTGTTTTTTTTTTTTTAAGAGGACCACCATTCAGTGTCTAGAACATAATGTGTAAATCATTCTTGCAAAGTTTCATCCAATTTTGAGATCATTTGGGTACCAAATTAAATTAAATGAATCAATTGAATAAAATATGTTCAAACGAAACCATTCATGTAAATCACAATTACTGAAGCTCAAATGATCTCCAAATTGGATGAAACTTTGCAGGAATCATTTACACACTATGTTCTAGACACTGAATGATGAAGATGTGAAAATATGATCTAAATATAAGCGAAATGAAGAGCACCACACTTTAATTTCAAAGCGGTGTCCCGCTCTGGAAATGAACTATATATATATATATATATATATATATATATATATATATATTCCAGATCTAGAAATGACCTCCTCAAACTCATCACCGTCGAGTTTGCCGGCGAGAAGAAGCTCCAGATAAAGCTCTTGTTTGGAACCAGCAAGAACAACGAAGCAGTCGGTGGCATTAGAGTTGATTTGAGCCGGCGTGCACACATTAACATAGTTACGGACGTCCGCTTTACCTCCTTACCTTAAGAATTTGAAGATTTCTACTATTTTACATTATTAGATGACTTCATTTAACGATCTCAACCGTTGATCCTCTAGATTCATATGCAAGAAACATGTCTACAAAATTTCAACTAATTCCATAATCATTTGGTCATTCAAATTGACGTAAACAATTGTAGGCCGTTAGATAAAATTCAAACGAATATTGTGTTAATCAAGTGGTTGAACGTTTTTTAGTTTGGCTAATTTTTTGTAGGATTCATATGTGGGTAAGTAACTAGGGAATGAGTGACTTTGATTGTTAAAATACATACTAGAACTAAAAACATCTTCACTTTAAGAGTTTAAGGAGGTCCTCTCTAGATCCGGACTATATATCCCCTTATTTGACATTTATATGAGGGACGAGGTTTACACTAACTTTTCGATCACATTTTCCCATCTCCACCGTTCACTTTATAGGTCTATATGAGTAGATCAATTATGGAAATTTTCAACCAAAATGGTGATCATTAAGGTCTTGAACTAGCTCAAAGCAATGGACGGATCAAATCTGTCAAACCTGAACTGTTCATGCTTATAATTTTAAATCGCAGTTTTGAGTACCTTAACAATCACCATTTTTGCTGAAATTTTACAGAAGTGATCTACATATTAGTACTTAAAAATTGAACGGTTAAGATCGAAAAATGTGATCGAAAAGTTTGTTAAATTCTCAATTCCTCATATAGGTCACAATAATGAGAGATCCCTTAATGGAAGAGCCCTCTATATATTCTATATACTATAGCATTAGGAAACTAACACTATTCATTTCTCTGGTGAAATGATAGTGTTGTCTCTTAATGCAATTTATTTACAAATGTGTCATTGTTCTGATCAAAAAGACGTTTTTGTCCTTGAAAATTTTGTTATTTCTTTCATGTCATTTTCCATTTTGTGGGCATGGGGTCGGAGGTGTCCATGGTGGGTTTTGACAAGGGGAAGACCATGGTATGGTGGTGGAATTAAAAAAGGATGGTAGAGGCTATGGGGTTGATGGTGGATTTTGTGCAAGTGGCGGAATATGAGGTGGAAGAATTGGAGGTGAGCGGTGGATTTTGCAGGCATGGAGGCCATGATGTTGGTGGTGGATTTGGGGAAGATGGATGTGTTTGTGGAAAAATAGGGGAAGGCGGGGGAATCGGCGATGGATTTGAAAAAGGTGGTGGCATGGGAGGCGTGAGATGAGGATTGAATATTATTCATCATCAAGAAATCCTAGCGTGCAACAGCGTGCGGGTGGTATCTCTCATATATATATATATAAATGTAAGCTATGAAAATTGAGTAATGCTAGAGACACCAAATATTTATACCAAAATCATGTACCAAATGATGTTGCATGTGCCAACTCATCGATTTTATTTGGAAGGAATTGCTTAAATAAATTTTCTTTTGTTAATTTTTTTACTATAGAAATAAATCCAAAAATTTCTTAACTAATGTTTTTATTAAAAGATTTAAAATCAAGAAAATTCTAAATCTTTTGCACGGTCGTCGTCCTGATCAAGAGGGGATGATCATCTACCATTAACTTTATAGACACGATCTAGTGAATTTTGTTCTTTGTACTGCGATACCATTTTTTATCTCCATTAATTTGTTCGCAAAACTAAATAATAGCTTTCAATCAATCAAATGATCATTATCCTACAGATTGATCATTTGATTCAATCTTGCTGTTCAAATGTTAGAAGAGTAAATTGTGAAAGGAGAAGGGAGTATGTGAAAAGAACTTTTGGTAATTTTGGTGGCTTTTAATCAATTCATCTATTGAGCTAAGAACAAAAGTTTTAACTCTCTCCCATATTCCGATCAAAAACACCATGAAAATGAATGTGATATAGGTTAACTGCTTGAAGAAGAAATTTATGTTTATATATTTTTATTGTTTAATTTATTCCCTTTTAAGGTATAAAATTTGCATTATTTCCATATCACCACAATCTTAGCAGGACAATCAATGATATGGCAAGTGCCACATCATTTGGTATTAATATTTGGTATAATTTTTTAGTGTCTAAGAGCAACTTTAGCAGACTCTTTATTTTAGCTTTTAACTATTTTAGAGAGCGTGTTTAGTTTTTTTTTGATATTTTCTGAGCTTCAGCAGACTAGCCAAAGTTTACCTATTATGACTTTTAGCTATCTCGCTAGCTAAATATAGAGAGCGAGATGACTCAGATGAGACTATCTATAATTTAATACATTCCTTGTAAGATATTTTATGTGATATATATATATATATATATATATATTTAAACTATTTAATTTCTATTTGAAGAATAATGTTGATGTAATGCTAGCTAAAATAGAGAGCATTGATGCAGCCACATTTCTAAAGTGACTAGCTAAAATGACATTTTAGCTAATTTGTCTAAAATTTAACTTAAAAATGGCTAGAACTGCTAAAGATGATCTAAAACATTTTTCATGAAAATTTGAGTGGAATCTCGAACACATATATGAACAATTAAGTTGAGTACGTAGTTGACAACCCGCAAAGAATTTCATGTGAATTCCATTCAAACTGAACTAATTAATAAATTTACTCAAACCGATCGATTAGGAAAAGGACATCAAAATACGTAGTGTCAGCTGATGCTTACTATTGATTACGTTTGGTCAATGTGATTCTGTCGTTTGGATGGGTTACACTCTTCCCCACTGCTGTTATATAACGTTTGTATATTGGTATCAGCTTATATAATTTGGTGGGTGGAACTTTTATTCATGCGACGTACGACTTGAATCTAAATGTGATGTTAAGGTGTTGGTTGTGACTAGCTTGTGTGATAGATACAAGATCAAGAAGCTAGCTAGAATTAGGGCATATATATATATATATATATATATATATATATATATATATATATATATATATATATATATATATATATATGAATTAATGGAACATTGAATTCTAGCTATGTATTTTTAGCCACTGCGAATTACGTTGCTGATTCAATGTTCTGATGCTCGCTTCCCAGCTAATAAGTTCATCAACTTTGGCCACCCATCGCTGTACGACACTAAATGTTCTGACCCACAGTCCCACACTATCGATATCCATCACAACTCATCCACCACTTTCGACCTCAATCAAACACAGCTTCTATGATATATAGAGCTCTCGCATGCCCTTAAAATAGACAAGAAATGTTCTTTTTTTGGCGTTGTAGATCGGTCTAGCTTTTCCCATATTCATACAGTTTCCTATTTAGTTAAATAGTCATGGGTTTGAAATAGTGTATAGAACAAAAAAGTTATTTGAGAGTATAGGGTCATCAGCCTTTAGAATTTGGGAGTTAAAAGGCGAAGTAAACCTACGAGTTTACTTACGTTAACAATCATGAATCGGAGACAAGCTGAATGAGAGATGAAATGAACTGGTATCGATGATTTCAGATGATTAATTTATAAATTCATCTTCTCTATCCGTAATCAAATTCCTGAATATTCCGGAATCAATTCGTGATAAGGATGTGGGAAATATGTCAATTCCAAGTTATTCATGTGTTAGTAAACGCATGAATACATTTACGTGAAATCATTCTGATTCCTTTACATGTTGGTAATCGCAGGAATTTGATTACCCCGCAATCATTATTCAATATCATTCCAAGCACTAAGTAGTCCTATTTGCTATCAATATATTTAATAAATTGTTCAATGAATCTAAACCAAAGTTGCATAGTACAATAGACAAAATGTATTCCAATGTATTTAAGTTTTTTTTCCTTATCAATATATATTTTTTGAACAATATCAAATATTGATATATTACCGCAAACCATAAAATGTCATTACATACCCTCCCTCTATCGACAATGGGTAGATAAAGAGTTTGTGGTAGTACCCACAGTGACACATAGACTAGACCTAATCATTACAACATTAAAGATTTGTAGAGGTAGCGAAAACTCTCATTTGAAATATATTGAGAACAAATATCTGGTTACATATAATTTTGAAACTTTCTATAGGAAGCCTTTGCTGCGGAAAATTTCATCCTTCAATTTTCTTTTCCTAAAACGGTATGGGAGACTCAATTAGACAAGGGGCTTTTCCCTTTAGAGATAATTTTTTTTTAGTCGAGATACAACATTTCCTTCTCATTCTTTTTTTTTAAATTTAAAATTTATTAAAAGGGGGGAACTATATTAAAAAGAGCAAACTAGCCCAGCTTAATACAAACAAGCCCGCGAACGGGAAGTCCACAAGGGGTACAAACATACATAAAGTAAGATAATGGGTCCAAAACATGAGGCCCAATAAACGAAAACCTAACAACAGGGCCCAACCCAATTAACAGAGAAACATCGACATCTTCATGAGAAGAAGAGTCGTCGCCGTCAGGGGGAAATGCAGTGGTTCCGTCACCATCTTCTATCCTTTGCTCGTTACCATGAAGCTGCAGCCCTTCACTCCGGCACCAAGGGTGGAATCGCGAGGGATCTTTTCACTTCTTTGTCTTTGAAAAAGACGAGGTTATTCTAGCGTCCAAATCACCGTTCAGATCCGGTCTTAGGGACGTTACTCTAGCAGTATCAAAGGGGTAGGGCTTGATGTAATTTGCAGAGGAGAGAAGAGAGGTTTGGGGGTTGAGGTGAGGTGGGTTGAAGAAAGCAAAGAAGAGAATGGATGGGAGGAGAACTGAGATGAAAACTTTGGCTGCCATGGATCGAGGTATCTCTGCAGAAAGGGAGGGAAAGACAGACAACAGACAACAACAAGCAACAAACCGCAAAGGAAAAACGTGGGCACTAGGACTAGAAGCCCGAACAAGATCAGCCTCCCACTAATCTCAAGCCGAAGATCCGGATCCAGGAAGATCTAGATCAGGGCAGGAGAGAGGGGGGAGGACAAGGCTTAGATTTACTTTCTCTCTAGCTTTTAGAGAGAAGGCAAAGCAACGAGAGATGTCATCTATCGTATGCTTCTTCTCATTCTTCTTTAGTGGACTAGTCTATAAAGCTCCAAATAATTTAGCATATCTCAATATGGCTTCTTTTCATTTAGCATATCTCAATTGTTATCATTTAACATATTAATGGTACGTGTCTTACCTCTTGGAAGATTCAAGTTCTTGTCAAAGACATCATCTTCTTTGCCTCTCAATTTGGTCAAGTTTCTTTCACACATATTCATCGGGAAGCAAACTTTGTGATGGATGCTATTGCAAAGTTAGGACATCAACTTGGAACAGAAGTCTGGAACAAATCCCTTCTTCTTGCAGCTAGTCAGGCCTTCTATTTTGACTCTCTAGGTGTTGGTTGCAGTACGGGTTTTGTAATCTCAGGTTTCTTTATTTTATATATTATCGGAAAAAAAATACAGCTTTTTTTCTTAATCTTAGACCTGTTGGAAAAATGTGGCTTAGGTTAGAGCCTTTTGGAGTTCCACATCTGAAAGGTGAAAAGTTATTATTGGGTTATAAGGAATGATACCGCACACACTAACGCCAATCCCATTTGTGTTAAAACCTTATACCCGTTTCGCATCCGGGTGGCTAAACTGGGAAAAATATCGACATTATTAGACCCATGTGTGTGGGGCCTGTCGCCGCTTCCGCATAACAATTGATATCAGAGCCCATTTGACGCTTGAGACTTGGTGTCTCATACGATCGAGTTGCAATTTGGTGGAGCTCCCATTTAGATTGGGATCACAGGATTTGAAATTTGATGCTTGTGGTCATGGTTGAGCTATTGAAACTTGGATCGTGAAATTTGGAGATGACTCGAATCACAATTTGGTGGAGCTCTCGTTTGGATTGGGATAACAAGATTTGGAATTTGATGCTTGTGGTCACAATTGAGCTATTGAGACTTGGATAGTGAGATTTGAAGATGACTTGAATCACGTCAGGTGGAGATTGTTGGAAAAGTGTGGCTTAGATTAGAGTCCTTTAGAATCTCACAGCTGAAAGGTGAAACTAATACCGAGACCTTTTGTTTTAGGACCCATACCCGTTTCGCATCCGGGTGGTTAAACTGAGAAAAGTATCGGTATTATTAGACTTGTGTGTGTGAGACTTGTGAGGCCCGTCGGCCGCTTCCACATAACAAGACCACCTTGTTGTCCCTAGCTTAGCCCAAATGCTCTCCATATGATTTCTGCTACCCGCAGTTACACTAATGGCAGCTTATACGAACAAAACCTCAACAGCCTCCTCTCCTCCTTCTCTTCCAGCCCTACCCAAAACCAAACCACCTTCGGCTTTTACAACTCTTCTCGTGGACAAGACTCCAACCAAAGTATATATATGCAGTTGCATTCTGTAGAGGAGACGTCGTATGCACTCGGAGCCTGTGGTATGTAGCTGTCTGAAGAGCGGGACTAACAATCTGTTGGCTGTTGCAAACATGTTTGTATCAAAGGGAAGGAAACCTTATGGGCGCCCCATTGTATAGTACGTTACTCAAAACAACCTGATATTTGGTATTGATGAGAAAGATGAGCCTAGCGAGGGTGTGTCTGGTAAACCAAAAGAATGTCAAACGCACAAGAGTACGAGCATGGTGCCTAACCCCATGTTGCAATACTAAAGTGACAAAGCTGCCTCAGAGGATTCTGTTAAAAAATACGCAGCAGGGTACACAACAAGGAGGATGGACAAGACTACGAGATTTCATGAGATTAAGTAGTAAATGTTTCAACTCCGGTTACTCCTCCATTGGTTCCGTCCGAGAAAGGGTACATATGGCGGGCTTGCACCATTGAGTTCTAGCTATATGTGAGGGTGAAGAGTGAAGACAATGGAACATTGAGTTCTAGCTATTTTTTTAGCCCTATGATTTACCTGCTCAGTCAATATGTTCTGATTGTCGCTTCCCAGCTAATAAGTTCATCGACTTTGGCCAGCCATCGCTATACTACACTAGATGTTTTGACCCACCATCGATCCATCGTAATCAACTTCTACTATGATAGATGATAGCTCTGGCCCTTGTGACAAGAAATCTTTTCTTCTTTGGCGTTGTCAGTCGGTCAATTTTACCATCTTCATGCAGAGTTCCCTTTTTAGGTGGACAGTTTATGTCACTCAAGTAGCCAGTGACCCCAAAACCTCTAGGCGTTTTGTTTTTGGTCTTAATCGAGTTGCTTTTGAATGAGAGCGGGGGTCGACTTTTAGGAAAGTTGACAATAGTCAATGGCGGATCTAAGATTCAAAGTTCGGGTGGGTTTGAATTTTTTTTTTTTTTTTTTTTTTGACAAAAACGGTATGATAAAAATTTAACACAATGTCGCATGTTTATCTGAAATATAGGTAAGATGCGAAAATTAAGAACCCATCCAAAACTATTGTTTATGATCAAAAGAATTATATTTTTGAAACTATCTATAATTGAACCAAAATAAATAAAATAGGTTGTGGAAAGAATAATGGAACCAAAATTGACGAAACATCTTACAAAAGAAGTGTGATGCCTTGTAACCAAAAAAAAAAAAAAAAAAAAAAAAAAGAAAAAAAAGAGAGAAGTGTCATGCCCAAAAAAGTATGACCAATGAAGAAAAGATGGGGTATCGAACTTGGGTTGGCTTGATTGGTTGCCTTGATAATAGTTTAAATACTTAGCCAAGCCTACAAAACCTTCAGTCTTGCAAATTATACATATGTTAGTTTATTTATTCAAGAATTCTCAGATGGGCTTAAGCCCTACCAAGCTCTCATGTAGATCCGTGCCTGATAAGAGTGCGAGCGAGGAGGTGTCTGTGTTTGGAGCAACCCTGACCTTTTACATCCCATTGGCCAGACCGCCAGCTGAACTAGTGATCCGTTTAGATTGGGAACTCCAAACCTCACATTCGAATCACAAAGTTATCAGAGTGGTCAAGCATTGTGCCGCACAATTGGAACATTTCACATGCGAATAACTTGCATATTGTTTCAATTCAACGAGTCTACTTACCCATGGTTGATATTCAACGAGTCTACTTACCCATATGGGTGATAATTTTCACCACCAACAGGTGAGGTACATACCTTGATTCCTTGTTTTCTCAAATTCGAAGAGGCAAACTGGAAGTCACGTTAAGGGGCATTAAAGCATTACTTACTAGCATGGGGTATTCTTGTTGTTGCATTGGTTCACCTCGTTGAATGTACACAAAAATTCTCAACAGACCAGATAAGAGCGAACAACAATCTCGCTTCGAGTTGTTGCCTTAGCTATGCAACAAGACCCATTTTAAGTGATCACCAAAACTGCCTCCCTTGAGGCCATGTATATAAAAGAGGATGGCATTCCTTACCTTTAAGACCAGAACCAGGGAACCACCCACTGTTGAGGATATCCGAACCCTAAATTGGAGTTCTGAAAGTTTGAGATGCACGTAATAGACAAGTAGTGCAGCTTATAAGAAAAGAGCAAGTTAGGTGCTAAAGATGAGAAGAAAGAAGTGAAGCACTTTCTTAGTGATGAAAATCAAGTTACATTTCCACCTTAAGGCACAAGCAGTTCCTGCCTACATCCAACCAAAACCTACATCATAATTATATTAAAAATCACCAAGTCTTTTCTCATAAACAACTTCCAACCAATCCCAAAGTCAAACTAAGCATTTCACCAATACGACATAATCAAGCAGCAGTAACAGCATGTCACCAAGAAATGGGAACAAAACCAACCATCAAAACCTTATGAATTTTGATTCTTCTCTCAAAATATACTAGCAGCAAAGAGACCCTATTCATTCCTGCACAACACTCACCAGCTCATATTCAACTAAAGAGAGATTGTTGTTCTCCTTCACTACAAACTTTGCAGGCTCAGTCACCTCAATACGGCCCCATTTGTCAACTGCTAGCCTCATGGATCCCTTAAACATGTCGATCTTAGCATTGCGGAGAATAACAGTGGTATCAGGCTTCATCAAATCAACTGGAAAAAATGGCAAACAAAGCAATGTAAGATAGAGGACAGGGAAATTGAACTCAACAAGAGCACATACATCAAGAAATGCAGAAAGCTATATCTTATGTAGTATATCTCTTCCTCACCATTTGAGGAAAGTTTGCGACGCTCTTAAGAGACAAAACTTATGAGGATGAATTATCTGTTTCACCTTAAATATATTAGGTGAAAAAATCAAATCAACACAAACTTCCTCACCACTTCACCACATGATGTATATCAAGATGACCAACTGCCAGTCTCTGAGTAAATCAAAGATTACTACAAACAGATCAAGGAAAGAATTGTACAACTAGATGTAACTATAACTTCCTCAACTATCAAGCCAAGTATCACCAAGTACTTTGTAATATGAAAAAAAGAAACAATAAAAGAATAACATAACATTAAGAGCTGTAAAAAAAACCACCAAAATGCAATGCTAAGTACAATTGAACACTACTCAGCAGAATAAAAATATCATTCAGACTCACTTCATACGCCACAACAAGATGAGGTATAATATGTTCAAGACATCAGGGCTCTTAACTTTGAAGGCTATAATCAGCAAACCACTAAATTAATCTTCTTCATTAAAACTTTTGAAAAAAAAAAACACACACACACATCCTAAGGACCAAAGTCACACATTTCCTTCCTCAAGAGATGCAAAATTCAACATATGTTTTATTGCAATACATAAGCAGTTTGTAGATACAGGCCCGCTACATTTTCAACTTAAATACTACAAAGTACCAGACCACTGCTAGGATTTCAAATCTTGAATAAATTTGAAAAGGAATGATTTAGGAATAGTAGCTTTTAGCTGACAATATTAAAGGTTTAGGCTGCTAGAATTAATACATTTCTAACTTCATTTCACCTAACCTTTTTAAAACATTCCTGCTAGTTTTCTTTTACTTTAACGTTTAAAAGGCACCAGTTTAATCAGTGTTGTTGGTTGCCTGATCATGATCAAGGGCGTACACACTAATGAATAAAATAACTTAGAAAGTTTCCACACCATGCTAATTGCCTTAGTCATGTTCAGCTTTACCACACCCATAACAGCATCAGTTACAAATAGCCTATTTCAAGCACTCCAGAGTATTTTTCACAGTGAAAAGAAAACTTAACAGCAGCAGCACAACAAACAAATAGTACAGTAACAAAAGAGACCTGATTACTCCACTGAGGACAATAGCACTTCACAACACCAAGCCACTACAAGCAGAATATAAACCCCGAAATTTGTTTTTCTTTTTACCATTCACACAGCTTGTAATTCCATTCAATCCTTCAACAAACTTACTACTTCCACTAAATTTTTGGTTCTCCGAAACCCAAAAGTAGAGTATGCATAACAACATTCCCATCAAAGAAAATCCAACACCTAATAATTTGATAGCTTAATCGAGACATATACCGAGAAAACCAATCCAAACAAGAGAAATGTAATATACCGGCATAACACGAAAGGCCCACCGAAACCACTTGCTCTAATTTCCCCAAATTCCTCCCACCATTCAAATTACATGCTCAATTTATAAACAAAGCAAACCAATACGAAACGAGAAAAGGCTACCTTGCTCATTTCTAGCAGTGAAGAGAATGGTCCCGGTCTCATCCCCAATGAGGCACTCGGAGATTCTGGTCTGGCGGAGATGCTGCGACACCGATCGGCCCTTCTGCAACACGGTGGTGGCGTTGATGACCTTGACGACCAGAGTGTGGCCGCTCGTTCCGGGCTTGAGATCGCTCACCTTGACGAACACGGGCTTCCGGAGCCCCGGCTTCGCAATGCTCTGCTGGGCCGACGCCGCTCCCGCTTTGGTGGTGGTCGTCGACGACATGGCTTCTCAGTTCCACAAAACCTAAAATCCAAACCCTAGAAAAAGTGAAAATGATTCTCTCTATGAGACTCTGGTTCTCTTCTTCTTCTCCTTCTGTGTTGGGTTTGGTGCGCCCCTTCCCTTTTATTAGTAGTGCGGGTAATTCGACTATTTGATTACGACGCTTTGGTAATTTGGGCATTTACTATTTACAATGTCCATTGAGGTGCCCTTAATGGATCCAAGTCCGTCTGGTCTTTGGGCCTCATGGCATTCCTAATCACCCTCTCGTTTTCAGCAAATTAAGGACTGTTTAAGATGCTTTCTAAAGCTAGATGTTTTGCCGGTGCGATCTAATTTGGTCTAATGGTTTAGTCTCTCGTTCGTATGTGAAAGTTTATGAGATTTACTCATAAAAAAATTAGACTGATTAGTTGTTGTATTTGAGTTGTTTATACAACATATGTCTTAACGACACTAGAACAACACCTTCTGTGAACTACTGAATGAGGGCAAGAGTAGGGATATCACTCAGCAGTAGAGTGTCACCTTAACGTGGTGGAAGTCATCAGTTCAAGCCCGATTATCCCTAAACCTAATGTGAGTTTTTCTATTTTTATTTGTTTTCCCGCCGTTATCATGATAATGGATAAGAGGCTCGTGGGATTGACGTGAGGGGGTAGGAATGTCTATACTTCTGGGAGCGAACTTGAGCTTGACATACCAATTTTCATCATTCAATTTTCTTTTCCTTAAACGGTACGGGAGACTTAGGCAAGGGCTTCCCTTTTGAGATAATTTTTTTCAGTCGAGAGACAACATTTCCTTCTCATTCTTCTTTAGTCGACTAGTCTATAAAGCTCCAGATTGTTATCTTCATTTAGCATATCTCAATATGGTTGCTTCTTTTCTTAATCTTAGACCACCTTGTTGTTCCTAGGCTCCTAGCTTAGCCCAATGCTCTCCATATGATTTCTGCTATGCATGTACCAATACCCGCAGTTATACGAACAAAACCTCAACAGCCTGCACTCCTTCTCTTCCAGCCGTACCCAAAACCAAACCGGCTTCGGCTTTTACAACTCTTCTCGCGGACAAGACTCCAACAAAGTATATGCAATTACATTCTGCAGAGAAGACGTCGTAGGATTCTGTTAAAATGTACGCAGCAGGGTACAAAACATGTTTTTGGTCTAAACCGGCGTTTTGTTTTTGGTCTATATCGAGTGACTTACAGGAAAGCTAGTGTCTCTTAAATCTGTGATTGATTCTGTAAGGACAAGGAGTGCGAGCCAGGAGGTGTCTGTGTTTGGGGAAGGCCTGAACTTATAGCCAGACCGCCAGCTGATCTAGTTATTGAGCATTTAGATTGGTGACTTCAAACCCAGATTCAAATCACAGAGTCGTTAAAGGTCAAACATTATACTGCAAAATTGGAACATTTTACATGTGAAAAACTTATATTTTGTTTCAATTCAACGAGCCTACCAAAAATTACCCATGGCTAATAATTTTCACCACATCAGGTGAGGTACTTAATTCCTTGTTATTGAGAACAGAACCGGTTAACCACCCCCTGTTGAGCAATTTTGAACCCTGAATTGGAGTTCTGAAAGTTTGAGATGCACGTAAAAGACAAGAAGTGCAGCTTATAAGAAAGGAGTTAGTTAGGTGCTAAAGATGAGAAGAAAAAATTGAAGCACTCTCTTGGTGAGGAAAATCAAGTTAACATTTTCACCTTAAGTAAGACACAAGCTGTTCCTGCCCACATCCAACCAAACCCTACATTATAATTATATTAAAAATCACAAAGTCTTTTCTCATAAACATCTTCCAACCAATCCCAGAGTCAAACTAAGCATTTCGCCAATAGAACATAACCAAGCAGCAGTTACAGCATTAGGAATTTTGATTCTTCTCTCAAAATATACTAGCAGCAAAGAGACCTATTCATTCCTCCACAACACTCACCAGCTCATATTCAACTAAAGAGAGATTGTTGTTCTCCTTTACTACAAACTTTGCAGACTCAATCACCTCAATACGGCCCCATTTGTCCACTGCTAGCCTCATGGATCCCTTAAACATGTCTATCTTAGCATTGCGGATAATAACAGTGGTGTCAGGCTTCATCAAATCAACTGGAAAAAATGGCAAACAAAGCAATATAAGATATAGAACAGGGAAATTGAACTCAACAAAAGAACATACATAAAGAAATGCCAAAAGCTATATCTTATGTAGTATATATCTTCCCTGCCATGCTGAGAAAAGATTGTGAAGCTTTTAAGAGACAAGTGAAACTTATGAGGACTGATTATCTGTTTCACCTTAAATATATTAGGCGAAAAAATTTGAATCAACATAAACTTCCTCACCAATTTATCAAATGATGTTATATCCAGATGACAACTGTCTGTCTCCGAGTAAAGCAAAGATTACTACAAACAGATCAAGGAAATAATTGCACAACTAGATCTAACTATCATTTCCTCAACTATCATGACAAGTATCAGCGAACACTTTGTAATTTGAAAAAAAAATAATAGAATAACACAACATTAAGGGCTGCAAAAAACCACCAAAATGCTATGCTAAGTACAATTGGACACCACCCAGCAGAATAAAATGGTAATTCGGACTTGCTTCATACACCACATGTATGTGAAGTCATATTTGCACTACAACAAGTTGAACTATATCATGTTCAAGACATCAAGTCCCTTAACTTTGAATGCTATAATCAGCAAATCACTAAATTAATCTTCTTGAGTAAAACTTTGAAAAAAAAAAAAAAAAAAAACACGTCCTATGAACCAAAGTAACACATTTCCTTCCTCAAGAGATTAAAAATTCTGCAGATGTTTTATTGCAATACATAAGCAGCTTGTAGATACAGGCCCACTACATTTTCAACTTAAATTCTACAAAGTACTAGACTACTGCTAGTATTTCAAATCTTGAATAAATTTGAAAAGGAATGACTAAAGAATAGTAGCTTTTAGCTGACAATATTAAAGGTTTAGGCTGCTAGCATTAATACATTCCTCACTCCATTCGCCTAGCCTTTTTAAAACATTCTTGCTAGTTTTCGTTTACTTTAACGTTTAAAAGCACCATTTTAATCGGTGCTGTTGGTTGCCTGATATCTTTCGTGATCGAGGACGTAGACACTAAGGAATAAAACAACTTAGAAAGTTTCCACACCCCATGGCCCATGCTAATTGCCTTAGTCATCTCAGCTTTACCACCCCAATTTCCTTGTTAATTATACATAGCCTATTTCCATGCATTTCAGACTCTTTTTTCACAGTGAAAAGAAACTTAAACAGCAGCAGCACAGCTAACAAATAGTACAATAACAAAACACAACATGAGTAAACCATGAGGACAATAGCGCTTCACAACACCAAGCCACTACAAGCAGAATCTAGACCCAAAACTTTTTTTTTTTAATCATTCACACAGCTTGTAATTCCATTCAATCCCATTCAACAAACTTACTAATTCCACAAAAATTTTCATTCGCCATACCCAAAACAGTGTAGAACACATGGCCCGAAACCACTTGCTCTAATTTCTCTTTCTCATCAATCCAATTATCCAAACATAATAATCACAAACACTGTAACACACCATTAACCCCAAATTTCTGACACACTTCACATTTTGCCCTCAATTTTCGTAAAACAAAGCAAACCAATACAAAATGAGAAAAGGCTACCTTGCTCATTTCTAGCAGTGAAGAGAATGGTCCCGGTCTCATCCCCAATGAGGCACTCGGAGATTCGGCTCTGGCGGAGATGCTGCGACACCGATCGGCCCTTCTGCAACACGGTGGTGGCGTTGATGACCTTGACGACCAGAGTGTGGCCGCTCGTTCCGGGCTTGAGATCGCTCACCTTGACGAACACGGGCTTTCGGAGCCCTGGCTTCGCGTTGCTCTGCTGGGTTGACGCCGTTCCCGCTTTGTTGGTGGTCGTCGACGACATGGCTTCGCAGTTCCAGAAACCCTAGAAAAAGTTGGAACTTGATTCTCTCTCTGGCTCTGTTCTTCTATGTGGGGGACTTTTGGGGTGCCGTTGTTGGATCCAGAGTCGGTCCGCTCTTTGGGCCTCATGGCGTTCCAAACTACCCTCTCGTTTAGAGCCCAAAGGAGAAGACGACAAGAGATTGCTTCTAAAGTTGATGGATGTTTTGCCCGATACGATTTGGTACAGTGGCTCAGTCTCTCATTCATACGTGAAAGGTTTTGAGATTCACTTATAAAAGACTAGTTGTTACACTCTGAGTTGTTTATCTAACATTTTTTTTAACGACACTAGAGCAGTGTCTTATGTGTACTACTGAATGATAAGTTAAAAAAAGTGTGGGCGCTTGAGCTTGACATACCAAATAGTATCGGCTTTAAACACGTTGTAAAATTTGAAGTTTCAAACGAAGCTAAATCAATGAAAGAAGATTATTCTTTTTCGATGAGTCAATGAAAGAAGATTTTCAATGTTGTTTTCTTGTTTGATTATAAATAATGTATTATGATGGACAGGGTGTTATATGAATAATCTATGAATACACTTGGTTCATATGACATGTTACATGCATCCATTCGAATTCAACCTAATACATTATATATATAAAATATAGGCATGCCATATGGTGTTGTAGACTAGATATCACTCTCAAGCCTTCTCAAGCCTTCTCAAGTCTTCAGGAGATTGAGATGATGAAACATGGTGTTCTCCAGACTTGGTTGCTGGGCTGAACCAAGAGATAGAGGAAGCTTATCAGATGAAACAAAGTGTGGAGAAAATAGAGCACTTGCACTACTACAAATTGGAGCTAAGGCCACATGCACTTATATGTGTCTTTGACCCCAATAGCCACCGATAAACGTGCCAAATTTGCATTGCAACACTGCAGCAACATTAATTGGGTCCGTGAGCAATAGAGCCGTTGCAAAAGCCAGAATTGCCACATATGTTTAAGTTTGTGATTTGGTTTCTTTATCTGACTCAGTGGGTCCAGATAATTTATTATTATATGTTTAAGCCACATTTGTAGCTTCATCCATAAAAATTATAAAAAAATATATATTTGTTGAAACAATTACTAATAAATAATTCTCAAATTTGATAAATTAAAATACTACACAGTAGTCTCTTGATATTCAAATACAGTTGCATGCCTAACTAACAAGAATTTACTCTGTATCCTTCTATACTAAGTAAAATAAATCAGTACCTCTGTAGTGTCTAAATAAAACCTAACTTCAATTCCTTAGGACAAAACTTCACGTTCATGCTTAGCAACTCCAACTCCTGCAATCCTGGCTGCTGCTAAAAATTTGGGTGTGTCAAATGTGCTGGTAGCAGAAGCCTCTGCTCTTCGTGAAGGCCTTTCTCAACTTCATCAAATTTCAACACAAGCGCTAATCATTGAAGGAGACTCAAAGATTTTGATAGATGTCCTCCAACACCGCTCTCAATGTCCTTGGAGAATCAAAGTGCTAGCGCAGGATATTCGCTATCTGATTAGCAAGTTCGCAGCTGTGACCTTTAAGCATGTTTGGAGGGGAGCCAATTTTCTAGCAGATAGTTTAGCTTCTATGGGACACTCAGTGCCAAATTCTATATCTTTGATGTATCAGCTTCCCCCTCAAGTGCAGCCAGCGTTCTAGTTTGAAATGTTAGGAACAGGCTGTGCTAGAGGGTTTTTTCTTTGTAGCCTTTGTTTTTTTATATTCTCAATCAAAAAAAAAAAAAAAAAAACTCCAACTCCTGCAAAATCTGTCAACAAACATAAGGTACAAAGAGGATACATGAACAATAATGTACTATAACTTAATTATAAATTTACTAAAATTTGTAAGCAAAATACCATAGAGTTGCAAGTTTACTAAGTCATATGAATTGCTTTTACTTTTATAATATGAATATTTATAATGCATATAGTGCAAGAAAGCTCATGTGCCTGGTAAAATAGAAATAGATAGTCCTAAGAAAATATAGAACAAGCTCACAGTTGAAAGTTAAACACTTGGACAAAAACTAGTAGAATTGTTCACCTTCACTAGCTCAGGAAATTCTATATATAAATGGCTACTAGGCTCTAAATGGATATCATACTGGCAGAATTAAAAAGAAATCCGTAAAACCTTCTCACAACCAGTAGTAGCTCCACTGACCAAGTACAAGAACAATTGTTCTTTACAAGAATTAGAGAGAATAAAAAAGAGGCCATACAACCGCCAAAGCAATGCATTAACTGTCGCCGTAGGTAAAATTCTAAAGGATTACATGCTTTGAACATAAAAAATAAAAAATTGTCTGAAAGGATTAGAGCCATTTTAGGTTGATAAATACTCACCATTCTGTGTCATTCTACGTCTGAGATGGCAATTGTGAAATAGATAACAAAATCAAATGGATGTAGATCGATGAATGAGGATTTGCATAGGAGAAGAGAATCAAACTCACCCTTCTAGTAATGATCAGTTAGGAGGATACTAAAGTCACTGTAAGATTACTCATTATATAGGTACAAAACTAGAACAAACAAGTTACTACATAAACAACAATGATATATAAGATCTACAACAATGACAAAGGACATCCAAAAACTGGGAACCTGAGCACATAAACATCAACAATTGCACATACACAAGACAACAATACGAAATCGTGATAAAACAAAGTCGAGAAAATTGAAACCCACACTTGATCATAAGATGGACCAAACTTGAAAATGAGGCACGAGATAGTGCTTTTTCAACTCTCTCAAAATGGAATACCAAATTCAAAACATAACTGAACCTAATCAACCGATCAGATCCCGAATTGATACCTGCAAAATTAGATGGACTGAATCGCATTACTCTGCTTGGCCCCAAACAGAAACCCAAATTACTGCCTGGGAAATCAATGGGAATCCATATCAAATTAAAATTATTGATAAACAGAAACAGTAAAAAGAGGGAGAGATCGAGAGATTTACTGGAAGGTAGATGATGAAGGTGAGGAAGTGATTGATGGGTTGGATTGAGAAGAACAAGATGAACCAATTGGAATCAAATTATAAATCATAAACATTAAATCAAACCCGAAACCTAATCAGATGTGAGATAAAAATGAAGAAACTTCGACACTTCAAATTAAAATGCTCAATAGCAGCAAAAAGTAATATATTACAATCGAAATTACAATAATCTACAATAGGAGAAGAAAATCAGACCTCTACCTGTCTTCATGTAGCCGGGTGGGCGCTTCTTGATAATTGCAGAGAGAGAAGGCAAGAATTGAGAAGATGAGAGAGAGAGAGAGAGGGAGTTTAAAATTGAAGTGCAATACACAATAGTGGGTCACTATACAAGCAACTCATGTTAACAAAAAATGTTAGATCGATCCCGTTCACCTGGTTAGTAGGTGACCAGGGAACATTTGGTCAGTAAACCATTAGATTTGCTTCATCTTAATATGAGGGTTGAGATATTTAGCTAGTTTGAATTAAAATTTATTTCTTTTCTATTTATTCAATCATCCTTATCTCTTCTACGTCAATATTTTTTTTGCTCGATCTCTATCTTCTCCGCTTCTCTTTTTCTCCTCTTCTCACTGAATTTACTGAATTTTCTAGAAACCTATGAAGCTACGTCGGAGACGGAGACCTAACCCTCATAGTTCCCTTGTCTACTCCTCTTCTCCTCTTATCTGAAGTTCAGATAATTTGTTGAAAAAACCCAGGCTTATTTCTCTAGAGACAGAGGCCAGTCACGGCTAGAGAAAACCGATTCTTTTGAGTGCCAAGAAAAAACCCAGTGTTCTCTTGCCGGCAAGAAACCCAATCTTCTCATGTTTTCTTCTCGCTACCCAAAAATTTACAAAACCCAGTTCTAATACGGGGTTTTGATTGCCATTGAAACACCAGAAATTAGAACATAACATTGAAGATTTTGTGATGAAAGAAAGAATCGTCGAGTTTTAGAGAGTAAAAGGGGTACGTGAAGGTGAGAGGAAGGTCGTTTAAGGATTTGGGAACTCAGCAGCGAGACTCCAATTCGTGGGTTTTCGGATGAAGAAGAGATGATGATTCGCTAAATATAAAAATCGTAAATATCAATTGAAATTAGCTGAATATCTCATCCCTCAGATCAAGATGGAGCAAATCTAATGGTTTACTAACCAAATGTTATCTGATCACCTACTGACCAGGTGAACGGGACCGTATATTGGATAGACACCCATACAATTGGCTTCTCGAAAGATTTAGATAAAATATAGAAAAACTTAGTTAGGGTTAACTATGAAATATTACTTATATTAAGACTGCCCGTCACCATTAAGGAAACAACATCATAGCCAGTGATTTTCCTTTCTTCATCAATTACTTCCCCTGAAAGCTTCCCCTCACCATTACGTTTAGGATTCTTTCTATATAAATTTCTTCTAAACTACCATAATATTCATCTAACTTTATAATATTCAGAGTGAATTTTAAATAATAAAATATTTCAATTAACTAAAGTACAAGAATTTAGAATTTTCATCAAAAGCTTATGTTTTTTTTTAGAGGAAATGAAGTAATCTCATTCATTGAAATCATAAAACCGAAACGGTCAAGCAAGACCACTCAAACTAACAAAGTTAAGACATTTAATTCAAACCTACACTATGAATTGAAAAAATAACCTCAAGCTATATCCCAAACCAAAATCTTCAAGCTACATCCAAAAAAGTGGATATGAATAACTAGAAAGCAAATTAAACTTCCACGGTCCAACAACAAATCATCACTCCTCGATTATAGGCCTCAAGCCCCACACCCACGGGTGTAGTTTTCATCGACATGGGAGATAAAAAAAGTTGTTAAGGCACAAAGAGGGATCTCGTCATACAGTCTCGACAAATATCCTTCGGCCCAATCCAAACAGGCCCAAAGCATGTTGAGAGGATGACAAGTGGGCTAACAACAAAAGACCCGACCAGCTCACAAACACCCCCCTCAACACTACCAGACCTGATTGCACCAAGCTCTAGGACCTCTGGAGCTACTATCGTCGCCCAATCAATCTGGCGACTTCCCCTGCCAAACGGAGCATAACTTCTGACCTTTGTGTTGCCGCCTCTAGTAATTAAAATAAGCGCCGCTGCCTTGTCTTGAGACTTGCCACCGCCGCTTCTAATAAATTTCTGAAGCAAATCAAGTGCCCACTCTGCGCTTCGCTGCTGTACACGTCAGCAGGCAGCCCCGCTCTCATGCTTCAGTCACCGCTTCTCCCGATGACCACAACCCACCCCGCCAAATTGAAAAGGACCAACACAGTTCGATCTCACCTCAATTAAGATCGAAATGCCCCAAGAGTCGTGCCTCTCCGTTAGCAACCATGCTACTAATCGGTCAACCATGCACGTGAGACGTGCCTCTCCGTTAGCAGGCACAATGCCAAGACGTCGCCTTTGTGGTCAGGGCAAGGGATGAGCTTGCCGCTGTCATCTACTTGAAACCCTAGATTTTGTCTATATTTCTCTTAGCTCTCAGTAAAGCTTTATTTTAATTTTATATTGTAATGAACATGTAATATACACAACAATTAATATTAGAATGATAGAGAAATTAAACCGTCGTGGGTCACATCTAAACCCAAATACGAAGACTAAGGATTTAGAACAACAGTTACAGATATCATATAGCCGATAAAGGCTCATCAACTCTAACCACATGAATCACTCTCTTAACTGGGCTACTAAAAACCAATATATTTCAAAAATCTCGACACATCCTTATATCCAATCTCGAGAGGTGACAATCATCTTCCAACACCCTATACTAAAATTGCCAGTGTATGTATAAGGGAATCTCCCCGTTACATTGACAATAGAAAACGCCGAATTGAAAACACATAGTCTATGGAGGTGACACCATAAACATGGCCCAACCAAGCCACTATAACACCCGGGCTAAATTAGAGGAGAGACCTATTAAACATAACCAATAACCTAAAAACCCCTAAAAGATACCAAAAAATAAAATCATGTCAACTTTGGCCCATTGCCAACCTCTAAGCCCAAAACCATGTGCCATGTACCAAAACCCATCAAAGTGAGAAAGGTGTAGGACCCATAACTTCCCCTCTTAGCCCAAAAGCCACGATTGCACAATCATTGTCGTTCAGCTAGCTCCACCGACGTTGAAACCCCAATGTGTCTATGTCTAACCGCCTTCACACACCGTTATATATTTGTCCATCCACTAGGCTAATTTTACGATCAAACATGTTGAAACAACGTTGTCTGATGAGTTCTTTACTTATTTTACAGTTGTCCATTTAAAGATTGTCTGATACGCGACACGAAACCATTTTCTGATAAAGTTTAGGACAATTGTGGGCCTTAAATAACCATTGTTTGAATGAACTGAGACAACAGAGAATTAACTACTATTGTCTGAACGCTTTTGACAGATATGCTTATTTTTCTACCGTTTTTTAATTTTCTATAACAATGATTTTTATTTTTACTATTGTCTGATTGAGAAATTGGCCTAGTGATCAATATGAGAGAATTGAAGCGATAAGTGAAACCATAGTCACGTCGTCGTTGTTCTTGACCCAACCAAAAGGAGCCGCTTCTACCCATTGAAGATTCGACTATGCTCCAATCCTGAATCTTGTATGCCTTATAACCCCATACGCAGCCATCTCCTTACACCAAAAGAGGCTGAAACTTATGTCCTCCATCAAACATTCTGACCTTCTGAATCCAAACACCACTGTTGAAGAACCATAATAGCCCATCCAGCCACGCCCAAATTATATCCGTGACGTTGGAAGCCAATGACGACTCAAAGACGCGGCAACACAAGCGAAACAACCACATTTTTTATTTTATTTTTTCAATTCTAGGCCTCTTTTTACGGAACGTGACTACGTGAGTAAACGTATCAGCAGTTAAGATTACATACTTCTAAAAAGAGAAAGTTATAGTATACAATCTTGTATACCATGCATATTAAAATGTGTGGCTATTATTGATTGAAGAAGTTATATAATGACCATGTGTTGACCATTTACTCTCTCAAAAACCCCTCATGGACCACACATTTTGACACATAAAAAGTAGTATTACATAGGAATGGGTCCTAATGATGATCATTTGATTGAGGACTAGTTGATGACTTCTCCATTAATGGTTTATTACACCCACTTTTCAATTACATTTTTCTATCACACCCGTTCCGATTTTAGGTTTATTAGATCACTTATACAAAATTTCAGCCAAATTGATGATCGTTAAAGAATCAAACTAAATCAAATCAATGGACGATCCAAATCTGTCAAACATGAGTCGTTGAAGTTTATAATCAATAAATCACATTTATGAATGTCTTAACGATTTTCAATTTGGATGAAAACTTGTAGAGATGATCTATTTATATATATCTACAAACTAGACGGTCAAAATATGAATATGTGATCGAAAAGAGGGAGAAACAAAGAAATCCTCCTCTAGTCCTCAATCAAATGATCCTTATTAGAACCCCTCCTGTATTACGTATAGGTATTCATAGAAGAATTCAGAAAACAAAATGGTTTTGTTAGTGAAGTGCCTTGTCCAAAAGCCATGAGACATACGTAAATAATTGAGCTAACACTTACTGCACAGTAAATTAAATAGTCACAGTGAAAGAATCATCATCTCACTAGTGGTAAAAACAAAGGGTTGAGAAAGAAAACATGTGCCCACGTTATGTCATTGTTAGTCAGTCACTCCCTCCCCCGTATAAAAGCCTTTCCCCCATCTGTACCCTAGCTCATTTCTTGATTTCTTTCACGCCTCCAACCCTCACACAAACACTAGCCGCCGATCTTGCTTCACAAAACTCTTTGAAACCTTCTCTCCTTGACTGTATGTCTGAGATGGTCGAGCCATGGTCGGAATCTTTCTGCCGGGGTGATCCCCCATGGCAGATCAGGGAATTTGGGGTTTGTAAAGAGGGGTGGGAGTTGTTCTGCAAAATAGTTCCTAGTCACGACAGACGCTGAGTAGAGCTGGGAGTTGTTCTGCAACTAGCTTCTACTCATGTGTTCGATAAATTACTGAAATTACTGATTACTGTCCAGGCAGCATGACAAATGCTGTGTTCTTGACGCTGTATGTTCGTCTCCAACTCTGTTTTGTTCCGATTTCTACAGGGTTGAAGATGAACATACAACAGCAAGTGCATACAGCAGCACAAGATGGATGATTCGATGGTGTCATGGTATTCTCAGTTATGTTTAAGATTCGTTTCCAGTTGTTTCCTTTTATAGTATTTCCTTTTCCTTCCTATTTATGCTTTCTGGGTAATTGTTTGTAATAGATTTGCAGAGCAATGTGAAACATTTCTATAACTTTATATTTTTTATACAATAATGGCTGGTGTTGGACTATTTGTGGCTAAAACTTCAAAATTATATTGTAGATGTTGGTTTATCCTTTAGGAGAAACTAGCTCTTTTTGTTTGGTTTATAATTTCGAGCATCCAGATTTGAAAATGTTACCTGCATTGCAACATTATAATGACTTTGATGTGGCTGATCAAATGGTTTACCTCATCGTTACTAATATTAATTCAACGTTGTAATCAGTTTGGTTTGACATCTCATATTGCTTATAATGTTAAAGATTCTGTGTGGTTGAAAAGAATGGTGCCTAGTTTCAGGAAAATGTAATAAGGTGTAGAATTGAAATCCCTGTTTTATTGCTAGAAACAACAAACACAAATCTTGGATAGTGGCCGGAAAGTTGAAGTTCATGAACAAAATCAGCACAAGAAGATTGTGATTCTCGTGTTAGCTTGTCCGTGTGACGATTTAGAATTCTGTTTTCCTGGGTAGATGGAGCCATATAGGGAGTTAGGATTTCAGTTGGGATTGTACAATCTTTTTGGCAAAAAGAAAGTGAAATGGGTAAATTGTCACACTATAGAACAGTAACAAATAGTTGGTCATCAGGCAACAATCATCTCCATCTCTCCCGTTGTAAACAAAGTTGCAAATCTCTCCCATTGTTGTTGCAAAAATTGCATAGTATTTAGGCTCTTCAACGCTTTTACTTTTGCCAAATATTGTTCTGACTGCAAATCTCATATATGGCACAGACAACTACTCTCTCATTTTGATCACCATCAAATTCTTCATACAGGAAGGGAAATATGGTGGCCAACCTTCTCGCTAATAGACCTCCTGCTTTGGTTTTTTGAGGTTTCAAAAAGACAATGTTCCGGGTGTAGGCATAGGAAAGCTTCCCTAAAGCCATGGTGGCCAGTGGGAGATGCTTTGATTCCTCTTGAATGGTTGGCACAGCCGAAAGAAACAATACCTACAGTAATCTAGAGACACCGCAAAGACCTACAGCTATCAAACCAAGCACATCCAGACACAAGGGACCAATATATTAAAGTCTCTCGTGCTCCACCAAGAAAACAATGGCAGGCAAATGTCACTGCTCACTAGCGTGTCATGTGCTTATCTTCACTCCATAAAGCCCCCCTCTTCGTTTACCTCAAACGAATACCCTCATTCAAGATCTCAAAACCCTCTTCCTTCCTTGTTCTAGCTCTTTCCTTTGGCTGAGATAGTTTGAGTGTGTGTGTGTGAGATGATGGTAGCGGCTTGCTCATGTTCTTTCCCCCAGCTGCAGGGTGATCCGCCATGGCTGGTCATGACCCGTTTGGAGGAGGATGAAAATCATGACATGAAAGCCGGGAGCTGTTCTGCAAAAGTGTTGATCACAATTTCTGAGGAAGAGGAGAGCTGGAAGCAGTCCTGCAACTAGGACCTTCCGTTGTTTACTACACATGCTTCTTCAGTTTATTCCGGGATGGGGAGTGACTGAATAATCCAGCCACCTGAGCCAACGGTGGTTATTATCTAGTATAGGGCTATGGAAGCAGGACAATGTTAATGTTCTGCTAGGTCTATATATAGATTACCGCATACAAGAGTTCAGCTGGAAAAATGGTTAGGAATACTGGAAGTTCATTACTTAAGAGTTGGAGACGAACATACAGCAGGAATTCCATATGCCATCATTTTAGTTTAATTAGATTCATTTCCAGTTGCTTTTGATAACTGTATTTTGATTTCTTTCTGATGATCGTTGTGTAAGGCCGAGGAATTCAATGAATTTGTTTGCTATAGTTTAGCCTCTGTAACTGTGATCTAGGACTACTTGATCTTGTAAGTTCAGCTCATATGTGGATTGCAAGTGATGATGATTCTGGTTTAGCCTAGGATAAAAGAAGAAACTACGTTTTCCTTTTCTTTAGTATATAACTATATATTACAATGAAAATTTACAAAACATGTCACAACCTTCATAGTATCTAAGATTAATAAGTTGATTGTTGTTTGGATGCTATGTTTGGATCCAATGATCCCATTCTGAGTTATAATAGAGTTTTCGAGCTCTTGTTCTTATTGTAACCCTGCTTGAAAGTTGAAACACACACAGGCACACTCTCTCAATGGAATTTGATGGCTTGATTAATCAACAAAAGAAAAAAACTTTGAATACTCTATTTTTGAATACTTTAAAAATAAATAAACAACTGCATCTTAGCCTCTTGGTAGAAAACTAGAAAATCATGAATCATGTGAGCCAACAAGATTGAAGTGACTGACATTGTCCTTCTTACTCTTGTATTTCAAGGCAGCTGAAGATCATTGTAAATTGAATAAAGCTTTCTCTTCTGATTAGGTGATCAACTGATTATATGTGTGCATCTTTGTTAACATTCACCATGGTACTGGATGAGATAACAGAGCCTTTCTCCAGAAGTATTGTCCGAAAGTGATGAAACTACCCTTGGGTTGGGTGCATGAGACATAGGACTTACCACTTTCTGATGTCCAATATTTTGATATTTCAGTTTAGAATGGGAGGAATCGGTAGAGTTGTTCTCCATTATACAAAAGGTCATACCCACATCATTTCAACTGCAAATCCTCACTTCTTCCACAAACTCATAAGAGATCTTTGTTCTCCATCATACAAAAGGTCATACCCACATCATCTCAAATGCAAATGCTCACTTCTTTAACAAACTCATAAGAGATCATAGGAATAAAGGTGAGAGAATGACTATAATTTGCATAACGATCTTGCATGAGCGCTTGGTTGTGATGGATGAGGCTTAAGCATCTGATTGCTCCCATACTATATCACACGTAAGAGGGGAGATGATTGTAATATATTACATTGACTGGAAAGTTAGTTGTAATGAAAGGTTTTGTTTGAACAAAGAGAAGCAGGTGATTGTAAAACAATTGAAAATACATATTCATTCTGAAATGTTGTAACACAAAGTTATAATACAGTCTTTCAATCAGAAAAAACTAGCTACTTGCTTGCATATATGTAATCATTATGATTATGCTGATAAAATATTTGTAGAGTTTGGATTCAATAATCAAATTTATTTACCTTATAAACTGTGAAAATCTGGCTTAAAACAAACACATGGACTAGACATACCAGAAGAAATTTCAGATATATAGAGCCACTTAAGTTTGGCTTACCGGCATCACCCTTGTAGTACTGCTATGAAAATTGTTTGCTATTCAAAATCAGAGTATTGAAAATACGAATTCATACTTTGGTAGATGAATTGCAAAGCATTTGGGAAACAGGTTTCTAGCCATCCCTCTTCTATGATTTTTTATCAAATGATCTTTTCGTATCAAGAATTTTCATCTATTTGTTTCAAGTGTGTTCTTTTCGGTCTTGAATGATTTACAGTTGGCCTCACCAAGATTAACTATTAATTTGTGCACTCTCCTAATAAAGCCTCCTCCAGTTCTTCTATGCTTCTATAAAGGCACAGACAAATTACTTCAAGACTATATGAAACTATCTATCGATGCATACACTGAAACATTATACATATCTTTGGTAATAGCTTTAAGTAAATTCAGTTATCCTGTCTCATGCGAATGCAGTCATGTTCACCTGGTCAGTTATTGACCAAGGGATCTATGGTAACCACCGTTAATCTAAGGGTTGAAAACAAAACAAATTAACTTTAAAATAATACTTTCCACAATTAGATTTACATCCAAAGGTGATTGACCATGATTTCATTGGTATGTAACTGACCATGTGAACGCTACTGCATGCCGAATGACTGCATGCATGAAATGAAGTTTTCCTGTGTACTTTGACAACATTAATGAATCCAGTCCATAGTTAAACCTTGGAAGCCACTGTAGGCACATTTATCAAATAGTTTCAAGTGTATGGCGCTGAGTTAAGTAAAGCAGGTAAATTGACTGTTTTCTGTTCTTACTAATATGCTCTTGTCACTGCTAATAGACTTTCTTTCTGAGAAAGCTTTCTGAATTCTTTTATTCAAGATTTCATTGTTCACACAGGAAGAAAGGAAAAATGCAGCAGAATACAAAGCATTTGTAACACCAGGAACAATGGGCAGTGAGGCAGCTAAATGCAAGAAGAAGCATTCTTTTAGGCCCCTTGATGATTTGATCATTCTGTGAACCTTTAGACGTAGGGAACTGCTGTCCTCTGTGTTTCAGTAGATCCTGCTACCATATCATCCCACACCAGATCAGAGAGCGCCATTGTCAATTCTCCCACTTCTCCTGTTGTCACCAAGAAAAATAGAGTATGCTTTAAACTTGTAACATTATATATAGCAAAGCTGTCTATTCACTTTAGAAGGAAAATGAGTTTAATCATCAATAGAAAGACGTTACCATTGCCAATGGGCTTTTCGTCCCACTCGATAATTGGCAAGAGAGGCAGTGTGCTTCCTACAAACATCATTTCCGCAGAGCTTTTGGCTTCTTCCACAGTAATATCTCTAGTTGTCACAGCTTTCAAACAGCCTGACTCAACCAACTTGGGTGCCAATTCAACAAGCCTCAACACGGTACAACCACTAAGGATCTTGTCAAAGAGGGGTACAATAAGCTCCTTGTCATGTGTTATAAAAGCAACATTCACATTTGGACCTTCTGCTATGTAACCCTTCTCATCCACCCATATGGAAGCAAAGGCTCCTTTGTCTTCAGCTTCCATTTTCGCAAGGATATTCGGAAGGTAGTTCACATTCTTCATTGTTGCCATTTGTGGTGACTTCATGGGAATAGAGGATGTGATCACTTTAACCCCTTCTTTGCACTGATTAAAGTCCTCATCAATGACTACTGCATAGAATGCAGATGTTGGGCACCCTGTAGGTGAGAGCAAAAAGTCGCCAGGACCGGCACTCAACCAATATCTTAAAGTTCCTTTCTTGATCTGTGATGCTGCTGCAAGTTGCACAAGAATGCTTCGAAGGGTCGACCGATCAAAGGGAGAGGGGATCCTTGCTTTTGAAGCTGATCTGAGGAAGCGGTTTAGGTGGACATCCAGCTCATAGAGGTATCTGCAGGAATCGAAAATCAAATTTACAACTCAAGCTCATTCTCACTTGACCCAAAAGCTTAATCTTTTAGGAATGAAGCAACAATGTATGTCAAGCTAACAGACTCTAGCTAACAAAAGGTACTAAATCTGGAAACCTAAAAAATTGCATGGACTAACATGCAATAGAAATATTGCAAAGCATATATAAGCTATGAAACTGGAGATGTCTCATGAATCATGATACATTTATTGCAAAGAAAATTGTAAGCCTACCCATCTAAGAGAATGGCTGTGTCAAACACACCATGGCCTCGATGAACCATGTGATCGTCCATTGGAATCACCATCAGAGCTGGATCAAGAATAATTCCACCATAAGTGCTGGAATACATGGCCGGGTAAGGTTTCTTTTCTACTTTGCACCACTTCTCATGCAGCTTTTCTAGCAACTGCTCAATTCAGACACCACTGTGAACTTAGAGAACATATTGCTCCTACAGTCCCACTCATGTAAAATCTGAAATGAACAGTGAAAACATATGCTACTACAACCAGTACCTAATCACATGGTGAGTTGCTATTACAGAAACTGTCTGTGAGATTAAACTTAGGGGTTTCAAGTTCTCACCTCAGATGATGATTTGAACACACGAACCTTGAAATCCTCAACATTTCCAACCTCCAATGAATCTTCAGAAAAGCAACAAATAGAATACATCAACCACCAAAGCACCAATTATGTTTACAGATGAAGATAAACCAAGTTACAAATGGAGAAAACCATATACACAAAGACCAAAACTTTACCTGATTTTGGGTCAGAAGAGGAGCTGTAGCTAGCCATGGATCAGCAGAAGCAGAGATCAACAGAGTTGATACAAATGAGCAGTAGAGTAAGGAAGACGGGTTGGATAATGGATTGGTATGAGTTGGGTTTTATTGACACTACTTCAAAGTATAAATTAACTGAAAAAGAAGGGAATCCATTTCTGCTTCAACCCTTTCTTTGTCTTGCAGTGTTGTGGATAGTAGTGTTAGGTGAACTGACTTTTGTTCTTTCTGATGCACGTTATTGGTGGAAAGATTTGTTATAAAACAAAAGGAAAAGAGATTAAGAAAGGAGATAATCAATCAAGAGAACGAGAGAACGTGTATGTTTTATTGAGTTGAGAACTATTTCTTATACAGAAATAAGGTCATGATGTAAATTACAATAACAACCATAGTCGGCTAATTACAAGAATGCCCACTAACTAATGACTATTTACAACGCTCTCTTTGGGTATTCTCTGTCATTAGCTTCCCCTGATATGTGCTTCAGTGTTGCCTCGTCAAAACCTTGCCAGGTAATAAAAACCCTATGAGACAAAAATAATTCTGGTCGAAGGAGAAAAGAGTACAACACACACGTAGCGGTGGTAATCAGAACCCTTAATTTCAGTGAAACGGTTTAGTCTGGATCATAAGATGTGAGTCCGTGGGAGATAGATGCATAATAGTTGCTACACCAAAACCTTGCCTTGTAAACCCAGTGGAACAAACCCGTGGTCGAAGGAAAAAGATGAGCAAATGCATATATTTCAAATAAATGCATCTTCAAGATGAAGTGTGAGTAGGGTGACCAATTTAATGTGTGCCTCATTAAAACCTTGTCATGTAACAAAACTGAGTGGGACAAAATAACCCTAGACGAAGGACAAAAGAGTACATAATGGTCAAGAGTATGCTTCAAGATACTTCCCCTGAAAACTACACACTACGTAATTAAAACTGCTACATTGATCATGTTTCTTGAATAACTTAATAGTCAACATGACTTAAAGAGGTTTTTGTTTCATATACCTCTAAGATTATTGTATTCCCTATAGTAAAGACATAACTAGTCGGGAATAAGCCTTGTGTCGGTTTACATAATTCATGTCACCATATTTAACAAGGCAAACATCATTCCAAGAATCATAGGCAGTTGATCCATTCCATAATGCCTAGGGATAGAATGAGCCATTTTCCGTCATACATTTAAAGTAACGGAAAATTGTCTTTTATGCCATTTCCGGAGGCGGCGTGTTGGCGTAGAGCTATATCTAGCTAACAAATTCACATCGGGTGAGATGTCTGATCTACGACATTTAGCCAAGTACAATAATGCGCCTATTGTACTTAGATATGAGTCTTCTGGTCCCAATATCTCTTCGTTATCATCTGCACGATGATATGAGTCTCACTAGATTTCAGACGATTATGAGTGAGTTTGAAGACTTTGCTTTATCCTCATTAAAACATCTTAACATCTTCTAGATATAATTTGATTGATGGACCAAAATTCCATTTGCACTTTGCACGACTCTAGGTCGAGAAAATGATTTGGTCTCCGAAAGTCTTTCATCTCAAACTCCGACTTCAGGTGTTTTGTGGTTTTCTTGATCTCTTCAAGAGTATCAATCAAATTCATGCTATTGACGTAGATCACCACAAATTGCAAACCCGAAGTTTGTTTTCTTAATAAACATGCATGGACATAGTCCATTGTTCATATATCTCATCCCAAGAAAATACTCACTTAGATGGTTATACCAACTCCGTCTGGATTGTTTGAACCCCTAAAGTGAACTACTCTATCAAATGGAGAGCATGTTCTGTGGTCTAGAACTATTTGCATTGAGTAATAGAAGTCCTTCAGGAAACTTCATGTATATCTCTATATTCAGATCCCTATAGAGATAAGTTGTTACCACATTCATAGGCTGCTTATTCAGTTATTCGGAAACTACAAAACTGATAAGGTAGTGGAACTTTATGACGTCCATTACGGGAAAGTACGTCTCCTCGTAATCAATCACAAGGCGTTGAGAAAATCTTTGCGCCACTAAACAAGACTTATATCACAATCTCGTTTTTCTCATTACGCTTCCTTACAAATACCCATCTAAACAATATAGGTTTAACATGGGTAGGTGTGGGAACAACAGACCCATAACACCTTTCTCTTAGTTAAGGAATCTGATTTGACCTGGATTGTTTCTTTCCTAGCCAGTCGTCTCTTCGTTGAGATCTATCAACGAAGCAAGGTTCGACATCATCGCTTATTATAATTTCGATGGCCACCGCAAATATAAATATATCATCGATGAAATCTCATTTCGATTCAATATCTCACTAAATTTACCGAGATTTTCTATTCTCGAGAGTGGGTTTACATGTTGGAGCGTCCCCCAACTTCATCTCTTCTAGGACGAACCCATAATCTAGATTAATCTCGTGAGTTGAATTGGTTTGAGATTGCGATGGCAAGAAGATTCATTTGTGCCAAGTTTACCCTCTTTTAGGGATAAGAATCGTTCGAACCTAATGGTCTACCTCACTTCTGGGTAGGGACATAAGACTGGTTAGCCGCCATGGCCGTACCTCGTCCAACTAGGACGATACTTCCTACGGGGACGTTTATCCTTGCAAGTTTGCAGCAGGTATATATGATCTCGTTACTTTAACTAGATCTAATGAAGTGTCTGGCATATTATGGGCTACACTACGTAGATCTAGAATTCTTTGCACTTCAACTGGAAGTAGAATTCTTCGCACTACAATATCACATGTGCGGTTTGGGGATCAAGATGAGACATTCTACACGTCGTTCATCAGGAATGATGACGTTCTTATCTCCCCCTAACGGCGGGAAGACTGTCTCATCAAAGTGACAACTGCAAATCTAGCGGTATAGAGATCTCCTGTCAAGGGCTCTAAGGAGCACATAATGGATAGGGTTCATAATCGACATATATGTCCATCTTTTGTTGAGGACCCGATTTTGTATGTTGTGGCGGCACAATTGGCATGGGAGCTGCACACCCAAATCTGTGTAAGTGCAAAACACCAGGTTCGCAGCCAGTCACCAACTGTAACACAAAGTAAGGTGGGTAGCAGTGGGCCTCAACCGGACCGACATGGCTGCATGAGAGATTGCATAGCCCGACGCAAACACTAGAAGCTTGGTGCGCATTACCAAGGTTCTACCTGCGAGACCATCTTGGGTGTGTGAACATAGGAAACTATATGTTCAACAGATCCCAAGGGATATGCAATAATCATCGGAAGCCATCGATGTAAACTCTCCGGCATTATCAAGCCTTATAGACTTTATAAGATAATCCTAGTGGTGTACCCTAAATTTCATGGGTGAGAGTTTAGCAAACGCATCATTCTTTTCATGTGGACAGTGATGTGACATCTGATCACTTTTTTCGATGCATCAACCAAAACCATTAATATTTAAATGGTCTGTATGGTGGTTGGATAGGTCCACAAATTTTCCCTTGCATTCTGTGCATAAAGAGATAGTGTACATTCTAGTCTTTGCATATGATGGTCTAGTATTCAACATCCTTAACGAGCAACTTGACATAATATGTTATTAAAGACAAGACCCTTATTCGGAAGGGGATGCCTGTGTGATAATTGAGTTGAGGATACGGTGCATCATATATTTTTCCCGGGTGCATCAAACACCAATACTATAGCTAGTATTTGCTCGAATCATTTAGCTTCTAGCTAATAAATTTTAATATCTTCAATGTACGCTTTGGCCACACATTCGAAGGTTATGCAAAGATATTACACCATTTTTCTAGTGGTTTCAATGTTTTAAGCATTGATTTCAATGAACTTACCTTTCGATAACGTTCTTCTGAAACGTAGAGGTATTTTGCCTTGTCAGCCAGACGAGAACGCTCAGTTCCTTAATATTGATAACACATATCAATTTAGATTTAGATTCTAAGGCATCAAGCCTTTTCATTTCAATATTCTTTGATTATGATTTGCATCAGGCAAGGAAGATGTCTACTTCAAATAGTTTCTTCTGGAGACTACCAATTAACATGATAAAAGCTACCGATTTTATCATGTCTGGTGAATGTTGGAATGAAACTTCAAGTTTCTTAAGGGGGTTATTATCGAAATCACAAGTTCGATTTACCGGTTCATTTTTGAACTACCGATTCATTAGGTACATGTATTTTCAAATTATAATCATGTAGCAATTGATGATACTAATTCTACGCTACTAATTTAGCATAGTGAATATGTCACGTAACTATGTGTAAATGCTTCTGGCAATTAACTACACATTAAATATGGTAAATATATTAACAACAACCATTATGAGAAAGTATTTGGAGAGTCTTATAGACGTACATAATGACTAGGTACGAAAAACCAGTGTCATTAGATTATTTTCCTTTTGTTTGATTCTGCTGGACCAAATTGTTTTGGCCACGATCCTCAGCGCGCGGAACAGAGGTAAATAGTGAACAAAGAGAAGGGGGAGTGCTGCGGGCGTGCCACCTCGCGGACGAGGAAAGGGTTTGTGTGTATGCGCTTGACTTCTTAATCAGGCGGAAGGGGTTTCCAGGTGCCACCTCAGAGGAGGAATTTATGAGCACAAGGCGATCGATACTCACGGAGGACGCGAGCAGAGCAACAATAGGGAGGTAAGAGAGAAATCGGGGTAGAGTCCGGAGGGCTCTGACGAAAAACCTAGGCGGCGGTGCTTAGGGTTAGGATTTTCGAGTAGCTCGAAGGGTAACTGGGTTTCAGTTTGTATTGTGTTTTTTGTGTTTGTTTGAGAGTGAGTCTCTGTTAGGGTTCGAGCCCCCTTATATAGTAGTTCGACTTGCGGCAGAAGAAAAGTAATTAGAATCCAAGTCGGACACTGAAACCCTAATCGCATAAGGGCACTGTTCCGTCCACGCGAACCAACCAATCTTGTGACACATGTCCAATTCGCATACTTCATTCTGCATAGGGCATCGCTTCCGCGCTGCCAACTGTAGACTCCTATGCTAACTGGAATTAGGAATATCCTCATCCCGCGGGCTGTCACAGGATGCTATCTCGCGTGCTCCTGAAGCTCGCTTCCATTTCGTGGGCTATTGTAGCTCGCGAGCCTTAAAAGGGCTTTTTATATTAAATGGGCCACAGGGATTGGCTCGAAGCAAATCAAAGACTTGTAAAAGTCTTCAACGTTTATTGTGGTGCGCGCGGACTCCGCATGTGTCTTCCTCGCGAAGTCCCCTACGCGGACTAGCGAACCACCTCGCCTCGCCTACGCGGAGTGTCAATCTTGCCTCACTTAGCCTACGCGGACTGTCTCGCCTCGCCTACGCGGAGCGAGCTAGTCATTCCACGCGAAGTCGTTTGTACGCGAACTGTGTAGTCTGCATGAAGTCGTTTGCGCGCGCGTTATGTAATCCGTGTGAAGTCCATTCCGTATGCGAACTCTGTAATTCAGCTCGCGTGCTCTCACTGGCGGGCCATCACTTGTAAACTTAGAGAACTTGGGCTCGCCGGTATGACATGTACCAAGAATTTAATTAATATTCACATAGACATTTACTGTCCAGTAAAATATTAATTTAGGCGTAAACATTGCCCCCCAGCCTCGAAGTCATGAATGCCAAAAATGACTGAAGAGGTTTATGTTCATGTTGCTCCAAAGCCACTGGTATTGGCTTGGGTCATACATAAAATGAGTGTGAGTAGACAAGCCTGTGAATAGGCCTTGAAACCCAAGCACCCAACAAGGCATTGTAGCGAAGTTTATGTACAGCTCGCCTAGTGCCATATTAAACTGATAAACTTGACATAACTAGGCACCTTGGACTTGGACTTCAAATACATTCGCCTGCCCTACTTCTGCATTCGCTTGCTCTTTGCCTGCATTCGCTTGCTTTTTGCTTGCGTTCGCTTGCTTTGACTAGATTCCAAAAAATAGCCCTTCGCGATGGCGGACCAACGTTGTGATAAACATGGAATGACAATGGCTATGTACTTCGTTGCCCTCCAGTGCGAACCAATGAGAGACAAACAAAAGAGTTGGCGAACGGCCGAATAAAGCTGAAATTTTTTTAAGAGGCCATGCACTTCGCTGCCCCCAATATATACCTCGCTGCCCCCCAGTGCGAACCAATGAGAAGCAAACAAAGGAGTTGGCGAACGGTCGCGTAAAGATGGCGAACCAACCTTGGAGATTCGGAGGCCACAGGGATTGGCCTAAATAATGACTAAGACACTTGAAGAATGTCTAAAGTCTGAAATTTCTAGAACACGATCCTCCAATGTGCCCCCCAGTTTTGATGTCTGTTCGCTGAAGCTTCTTGAGAAGAATGAAGGAAGGACATCAAAACTTTAGCATGCTCCCCAGTGAGGAAAGCAGGCTACGAGGTCATGAAAACACATTGAAAATGCACATTGCAAATTCGCGCGTATCCTGACCACGATAAAGAGTCCATGGAGTAAAGGAGACTATGGCGAACTCCAACTCGTGGAATGCTGTTAGTTCGGTTGGCGGGTGATGAGCAAGGAAATCCGCTATGGCCTGTCCTTTAACTGCCTTTTGCGGAACATATGGCAAAGAGAATGCAGCCAAAGCCAATATCCATTTTCCTAAGCGTCCCCGTAGGATAAGGCGGGAAAACATGTATTTGACGAGATCGGACTGAGCGATCACCACTGTGGTAAAGGCTAACATGTAGTGGCGGAGCTTGCAACCCGCGAAGAAGAGGGCAAGACACAACTTTTCCATTAGAGAGTAGCGCGTCTCACAATCGGTTAACACCCTGCTAAGATAGTAAACGACATGTTCCACTCCGTTCTCATCATCTTGTGCCGAGAGTCCGCCGATAAACAAGTCAGCAACGGCGATGTAGAGCTTAAGCGGAAGCTGCCATAACTCGCCGTATCCTGACCTGTCTGCATTCAAGCTGCCATAACTCTCTATAGGAATGTTGGAATGACGAACCGTAAAATCCTCTGGAAAATAGACATCCAGGGCTTTTGGTCGGTATAAGGCACGCCGGCTAATGCTTCCTGGATCATTCCAATGGAGTCCGCGAAGTTGACTGTCTAGTAGTGGCTGTTGCAACGCTTCAGAATTGCAATCTAGTTGTATTGCCTCTCTGACTTGACTTTGCTGGCAGTAACTCGAAGGCATGTGGAATTCCTGTTGTCATCAAGCCTCAGGGATAGGCTCCTAAGTAAAGTTCAAGCCTTTCAGAGGCAAGAACGTTATCTTGCATTTCAGCAAGACCAAGGATCTCTTTTTGTTTTCTGCTATTTGATTTTTTTGTATTTTCTTTTTCAAGCGAAAAAGGAAATGAATTGAAAGAAGCGGAAGTAAAAACTGAATTAAAATGTAGGAGCAAAGAAAAGAAGGGATCATAGCTTGATTAGATTATCCCTCGTTAGGCCACGGGGGAGGCCACCAATGCTTCACTCCAAGCCTCGACGTCATCATGTTTCCAACGTGAGACTGTCGCTGTTGAAAATTTCCAAGTGTTGAGCAGAGTTGTTCCGCGTCAACAACTTGAAAATTTGAACAAGGTATTGCGTAGGGTACGTCTCGTTGCCCCCCACGTATCCTTGTTGTTTGACCAAGCATGATTCTCAACTGCATTCTTGTGGATCGTATGATGTTGAGATCTGCCTTGTTACCAACTATCATGTCATAACGCATGGTCTTAGCGGGAATAACCATGCATTGGTCAAGAAAGAGAACCACTTGCTGGTCTCTTTTCACCCTATCAAGAGTTTTACTGGGATTGAACTCTTGTGGCATATGATTATGAGACAGACGCACCAACATATAGTCTTCGTCGTATTCATCAAAAGTTGGCTCTGTGTCAAAATCACATGCAGAATCAACAAAGGTCGGTGGCTCGACCTTCTTTGCAACCATAGGCATATATGGGACATGTACGTACTTCGCACATAAGCCAAAGTCCCCTTTAGGCCTCTGAAATTGCATGCCGAGACTCCAAGTATATTGCAATGTGAAACCACGGATTGACCTAGGGATACCACCACGCCATGTATAGTTAAGCTTAATATGACCATGGTTTGGTGAAGCGGACTGAGGCATCGTGCTGGTGAATATAAGATTGGCGAGGCGAATCATTAAGAGAGGCGGACCTCGCCAGCCTTGACGCCCCGCGTGTACAGGATGAAAAGGAAACTCAAGAGGCTCTGGTCCAGCTTCATTTCGCTTGTCATGACTTGGTAAAGAAAGCAGGCGAACTCCGCCTTGCCCCCCACGCGGCTGACCTGTGTCCACATATATGTCTCGCATAGGAAAGCTGGCTCGTGGGTCACCTTTCATGCGAAGTTGTGATTCGCCACCAGTGTTTGACCCGCTCTCTTTTTCTAAGGTGGACTGTTTACCTTCAAGCTTATCTTCCTGGGGAACAATGTCAGTTTTTGAGATAAGATCATTATCCAAAGTCTCGCCTGCCTCGACCTCAGATACTTTGTCATTGATTGACAAAGCAATCTCTTCCTTGGACGTAAGTTCATCCAAAGGAAAATCTCTGCCAACCGTAGGCTTAACATTCTGGCGTTGTAAAGCCTTTTCATTTTCTTTAGCAGCCGCTTGCGCATCTAGTTGCTTGTGCAACTCGTCAAGTCTGCGCCAATCCATTATCACAGCTTCTTTTCGCTTGTCGTGACTTGGGGCAGCGTCTTGATCACGTCCAGTAATTGGACAAAGCTTGAGCTGATCATACATTTAATCATGGTGGTTAAATAAAGAAGGAAGGCGAGCTCCGCCTTGCCCCCCATGCATCTGAACCGCGTTCTGGTTCACGGTCTCTGTATTCTGGTCCAGCTCCTTATGGATCTGTTGGAGGGAACCGTTGACCAATCCCTTGTCTTCCCTTACTTCGCTGACAAATTGGTTGAAGTCTTCAGTGTGTATGGCAAGGTTGTGCTTGTCTGCTTCCCAAAGGATCTTGTCCCTTTTGGCCTGTTCAGCAAGGCCGTCGACCTTCACAATAAGGTCAGTGACGCTTTGTTGAATGGCGGAGCTCTGGGTCGTCAAACCCTGGATCTGCCTCGTGAGTTGTGCGAACATCTAGAAGACTTGCTCCATAGACGGAGCAGAGTCTGTATCTTGGGTCGGCTGAGAGCCTACCATGGCGGTCTTGCTGAAGTCTGGATCACCAAACTGAGCAAGGACCTGTTCTTGAGTGAGGGATCGGCAAGCCGCGCTGTCATGGGGCTTATACCGTAGTGATCTGTGCTTGAGGCAAGAAAGCTGAGGCTTTCGGTACGGCGCTTCCTCTGGTTTCCCTATGATGAATCGCTTGTACTCCCTGTCCCACTGGGCGTGCCAATGTTTTGGCCACGATCCTCAGTGTGCGAAGCAGAGGTAAATAGCGAGCAAAGAGAAGGGGGAGTGCTGCGGGCGTGCCACCTCGCGGACGAGGAAAGGGTTTGTGTGTATGCGCTTGACTTCTTAATCAGGCGGAAGGGGTTTCCAGGTGCCACCTTAGAGGAGGAATTTACGAGCACAAGGCGATCGATACTCACGGAGGACGCGAGCAGAGCAACAATAGGGAGGTAAGAGAGAAATCGGGGTAGAGTCCGGAGGGCTCTGAAGAAAAACCTAGGCGGCGGCGCTTAGGGTTAGGGTTTTCGAGTAGCTCGAAGGGTAACTGGGTTTCAGTTTGTATTGTGTTTTTTGTGTTTGTTTGAGAGTGTCTTTCTGCAAATCCTAAAGCCTTTTATATAGTGGAGCTCGACTTGCGGCAGAAGAAAGATAATCATAGTTCAAGTCGAACTCTGAAACCCTAATAGCACAAGGGCACTGTTCCGTCCACGCGAACCAACCAATCTTGTGACATATGTCCAGTTCGCATACTTCATTCCGCATAGGGCATTGCTTCCGCGCTGCCAACTGTAGACTCCTATGCGAACTGGAATTAGAAATATCCTCATCCCGCGGGCTGTCACAGGATGCTATCTCGCGTGCTCCTGAAGCTCGCTTCCATTTCGCAGGCCAGCTCGCCTTGATGTATTCCGCCTCGCCTACGCGAAGTGTCAATCTCGCCTCGCCTACGCGGACTGTCTCGCCTCGCCTACGCGAAGTATTAAATAGTAATTCCGCGCGCGAACTGTGTAGTCCGCCTATGTCCATTCCGCGCGCGAGCTGCGCGAAGTCTAGTTCGCATGCGAACTCTGTAACTCAGCTCATGTGGTCTTACTGGCAAGCCAACATTTGTAAACTTAAAGAACTTGGGCTCGCCGGTGTGATATGCACCAAGAATTTGATTAATGTTCACATAGACATTTACTGTCCAGTAAAATATTAATTTAGGCGTAAACAATATGATTTCTTATGAAGAAATATAAGAAAATAGAAATTCATACAAGGCTACTACGTTTGCGTCTAACGCTCACGTCACGCCATAATGGAATTTTACCTCATTATGCGGAAAAGACGGGTGTATTTATATACGTGCATACTCCCTATATGAATCATTATTATATTCATATAGGGCTAATACGATTGCGTCTAACGATCACGTCACACTATAATGGTATTTTACCTCATTATGGCAGAAAAGCACGTATAGCTAGCTAGCATTTATTTATATACATACTATCCTCATAAACATCTATATATAAATATATAATCACCGAAATTCTCAATTTCAGATATTCTCCAATAAAAGAAAATATTCATCAATAAATCTTTTTGCTGGCATAATATTTAAAACAAAGGTCCACTCACAAATTAGGCCTAGGCCTATTGTCGGTCCGAGGCCTCTTCTGCTCGAGCCTCCTCACGTCTTGTTCCAAATATATAATTAATTTCCCAACTTAAAAATCCAATATTTAATCAAAATAGGCAAAATTAACTGTGAGCCTTAACCACGCTCATCCTTGCCTAACTTCGCCATTTTTAACTCAATATTATCCAACCTCACTGGAAAAATAACGGCAGCCTTAACGCAACCTTCCACAGTTTAAACAACATCAAACCAATGGCCGGATTCTACTCTATTAATCCGTCAAAATTACCAAACTTTAACAATTTCGAAACCTATCCAAAACTCCTCCAAAAATTCCAAAATTCACATCATTAACCTCCCCTTAATATTCCACATCTAAAACCATAAAAATCCCCCTAACAGCGGCGGCCGACTCCGACGACCTCCAATAGCTACCAAATTTTTGACAGCATCTTCCTCTCAATCTCCTCTACAACTTTCCTAACTAGCATAAACACCAATTTCAAGCCTAACTATGTCAATCGAACGAAAACATCTAATAAGCTTTAGAATTTCAATTACCGATTTCCTCTTACCTAGCTCAAGAGGGAGCGAATCTTTTGGATGGATGAACGTACGGGAGGAGGGCTTCCTTTTGAGCCTAGCAGCTCCGGCTATGGCGGCCGGAGGAGGAAGTTCCGGTGAAGAGGCAGTCGGGTTCTCTGAGGAGATTTCTCCCAATCGGCGGCGCTACACGCTCGGTCGCCGGCCCAAGAAGAGAGAGGAGGCGACGGGGGTCCGAACGGGACTGGTCCGGCGGTCTGTGGTGGCCGGACGGCGGCCGACGGACGAGAAGAAAATCCGGCAGGGAGAGGGCTCGGGGAGAGCTCGGGAGGAAGAGAGAGAAGGAAGAGAGGAGAGAAATGGTTTGGGCCTCCCCAAACCGGTCCAACACTAATAAACCCAACTCCAAAATTAACACCACAAAATAATATACTCGAATAAAACTTACCTTTTACTAGCTAAAATTTACCATTTTTACTGTCGTCATAAATTTCTCCTACGAATAATTTCTCTGAAATATTCGTCCCTCAACACTCCTCTAGGGACCTTTGAACTATAATTTCATTTACAAAGACGGTAAAACTATTATTAACACCATGCTAATAAATAAGGTAAAAATTTAAGAGTCGGGACGTGACATAAATGCTACTGGCATAACGTTTATATAATAATTACGTAATTAAACCTAAAATTCATGCTTCTAGCATAATGAATTATAATGACAATTATTCAAATTGTCGTAACTGAATATTAAATTCATAACGTTTCTATCATAATTTGCACAATAATTTGGCCCATAATGCTTGTAGCATAATGTGGGTTGTAAATTGGTAAATGCTTCTGGCATTAATTACATACCCTTAAATGACATTGAATTTGACACAATTCAAATCAGTAGCTGACAAAACGTAGATGTTAATTTATACGTAAATAACATCATCAGTGCTATGCGTCATTATTCAAATGACGTTACATTTCTAAACGGATTTTATTCAAACTCTATTAAGAGCAATATTAATTCATTGGTATTATTAAATGCTTCAAGCATAAATATTCCATATATGTAACGTCTAGCATAAACAACCAAATTAATAGTTATGAGCGTTACTTCTGGAACGCATGCATATACTTGAATTTGACAGTGATCTTGAATTTGATACATGTACTTGTTGATCCATGCGCCTTTTGGTTTGCACTACTAGGCAGGTGGTTGTGGCTAATTACGAAGGCTACTAGGATACTGGCCGTTCAATGATTTTCAATGCCGATTTTTCTTTCCAAAATCGAAACATGAACAGAAATAGATCAATAATATGAATTTGGCGGTTCATGCATCAAATGAAATTTTATATATACTACACAAATTAATAAGCATATATATATATATATATATATACAAATTTCGAATGGATAAACGAAATATGGTTTATGCTTCATGGTGTAGCTTTTCATATAATCATGGCTTGAAGAAATGAATTAGAATTAAGATTTGGAAAACTTTACTCAATACGGAGCGAGAAGGATCTTCATCTCAGTTGAAGTGCAAAGCTTGTCAGCCAATTCAATTGCTTCTTTATGATGATCTTGAACCAGGTTGAATGATCGTCCTTTGCTTGGTTAATCAACAATTTCAGAGTTTTTCGTGCAACAGCAAATTAAACTCAACGTTAGAACTATTCGTGCTGATAACGTGTTGTAAAACAAAAGTAAAAGAGATTAAGAAATGAGAGAAACAACCAAGAGAAAACGTTAGAACTATTCGTGCTGATAACGTGTTGTAAAACAAAAGTAAAAGAGATTAAGAAATGAGAGAAACAACCAAGAGAATAAGAGAATGTGTATCTTTTATTGAGTTGAGAACTCTCTCTTATATAGAGATGAAGTCATGATGCAAATTACAATAACAATCCTAGACGGTTAATTACAAGAATACCCACTGACTAATAACTATTTACAACAAGATTCTGTATCTAGGTACACTGATGAATTATAATAATGATGAATCTTCTTGTATGCTATTGTTTTACAGATATACTGACAACAATGATTAAGTGTCACTAAGAGTAACACTAGTATACAAAAAGGTGCATTATCAAATCATACCTGCTCTGTCTTTATATATGGCAAAAGATGAGGAATAAGACAAGCAGGAGCGCCATTAACATTCGGACATTTAGAACTTCAATTTTTTTTACCACAAATGCTTATTTGTTCTGAACTGTATCCCTATCACTCTCAGTACATTGAAAAGTAACTACATTACTATCATTTCCATTCCATGGTCATTAATTCGGTGTCGGTTACATGAAATCCTGGTCTGACAAAAGAATTGGACACTGGAAATGCTCTGATCAACATACCTTAAGCAGCTGATTGTTTAAGCTTTTAAATTAGTTCGCTTCAATGCGCAAGGAACTATATCTTGGTTTTCTATACTCTAGCTGCAGCCGAAAAATGCATTTGATCGTAACCAAGTTCTGGTCAGTTGGGTGTGCGTATATGCTTGTAGTTCTCTGTTGTCACTTATACTCCACAAACAAATAGCCCCGCTGATGTAATGTTTTCAATTCATTGCCACAAGACTCATTTGGAAGAGTTTGAACTTCTAAGCAGGGTATTCATGTAATGCATCAACAGTTAGAAAACTCCATTTCAAATATATTGGATGTTGTCTAAAATATATATATACATACAGGCCGGATGTGGAGCGGACGTCCGCACTGTCCTTAAAGTACGGACGTCCCTTCGTTGCGTCCCCGCCTGAGCGGACTCCAGCAGCGTCCCCGACCACTTTCCCTTCCCGGCGAGTCCACCGAATTCCAGTTTTCCGGCGAGATCACCCAAAACTTCAAACAAGATCGATCTTGCCGGAAAACTAGAATTCGGCGGACCCACCGGGGAAGGAAAGTGGTCGGGGACGCTGCTGGAGTCCACTCGGGTGGAGGCGCGCCGTCGTCGGCTCCAGACGGTGGTGAACGGAGGGACGTCCGCACTTTAAGGACAGTGCGGACATCCGCTTCATATCGTTTTCGTGTATATATATATTGGATGTTTCTTTGTAAGTGGCATAAATATACACATATATCTATCTATGATTTTCTGGCATGCCTTTGATAGAAAGATTTTGTCCTTCTAAAAGCTTCTTCAAGAGAAGGTGGATCAGCAGCAAATGTAATTCGTATCCAGTTTTTCAGCCCAACTGCTGTTCCTGCAAAACGAATTAATTTAATTTAAAACCATTTGTTTCTCATCATGGAGATGATTATAAACCCCAGAAAAATTGTAACTACTTGCTTAGTGGAGCTTAGAGGAAATATTAAGTTGAAAATTGCTTCTGATATATTTGGATTCTATGATCAAAGTATAAGACTGAAATAACATTTAAGTCACATGTCTACACCAAATGTCCGAAATCATCTGCATCGGGTAATCTATACAATGAATGAAAGTGGGATTTTGAACTTGAAAGGTAAGATCTTAAACTGTAAGGGAATCAAGCTTTCGTTAAAGTATTGTGGAGGTTGGCCAGAGAATTGTGTAAAGGGATCCCAAGCTTGAGTTTTTGTTTAATCACCACCTCATCTCAAATCAGGGATGGGACCTGGGAGGTAGTGGAGTTTGCTGATAACTAAAATCTCTAACTTGATTAATAAATGTCTTGCAAATGATACTTTGGGGAGACTCTCCATAGAAGTTAGCATCTACATGTTTTTATCAATACTTGAACCCTAAAATACCTAATTGGGTAGAGATTGGGGTATGCAACTAAAAGCAAATCAAAAGTTGGTTGACAAGGCTTAAGATTTCCGACATGGGGATGCAATTTCAATATGCTTATTCCATGTGTGGCATGACTCAGTGCAGACAATGGCCTGCTCTGATATTGGCCATCCAATACTATAAGGAATGAGTGGAAGGAGGAAGACATTATATACCATAAATCTGTAATGCAAGGTTTGGCGTTCCTAATGAGGATGCATGTTATACAGCTAGTGGGTCTAGATTCAACTGTCTAAGATAATGGTGGCCTCTTGATGTTCTTTTACTACTTTCTGATGTCAACTAGTGCGCATCTTGTATACGAACATCACAACATGACTTGTAGTTGATGGTCCATTATGGGAAAAATAGCAATTTGCATTCTGGGCAACACTTCATGTTAAAGATCTTAAAAAGACCCACGATCTTGTAGAGAAAGAAAATACACAAGTGACCATGATCACATTTATGTTTCAACAGAACAAAGAAATTCATACTGCAATCTGACATACTGCAAAACTTGTGCTAAATAAATTTTTAATTGACAATTCCTTACCTGGAAGAAAGATAACAGATTCCTCTTTGGCCAGCTTGAAACAAAAATCAATGTCGTCACTAATATCTTCCAGTAGTGAAATGTCTAGTTTCGCCTACATAACACAAAGCAAAAAAAAGAAAGAAATCAGGCTTCTATGTCTACCCAAACAAGAATGCTAACTCCAAAGGAAGGAAAAAGTAAATTCTGCTATTGCTTACTCACCATTACAGCCATAGATCCCTCTGCTTTGCTTGGACAAATAATACAAGGGATGTCATTTATCCTATCAGAACAAATATCTGATGACTGCTTCAGTAAATAGATAGTTTTCTTGAAGAAGACCTCTTCAGTTTTCTGAAGGATGCTCGGAACTGCAGCCTAAAACTTGCCAATTATGTCATCAAGAAAATAGAGATTAGGAATAAGTTGACGATTTGACATGAAGATTTTAAGATTGCAAAATTCACAATGTGTTTGCATTTCATTTGGCTGAAGCAATACCCAAAACTTTTGGTCGCTGACAGACAAAGGACACAAGCGTGAAGCTAGATAGTAGTGGTGTTGAGATATCAATCCCACATCGGGAATATGGGACCTTACCTGTAGGTTTATAAGGGTTTGGGCTACTCCATCCATTGCCAATTGGTTTTGGATGTGAACCCCAGACTACTTTATCAAGTGGCAATACTAAAAAAAGGGAAAGTTTTATCTATCATATTGTACAGTGTACACCCTACTTATCTCATATTCCAACTAGTCAAGTCAGCACTGACTTGAGTAGTAACAGAGGAATGGAGTAGATATGTTAAATGTTTCCGGCCTTGACTGCAATCCAGAGGGCCTGCCCCCAATTTTTTCTTTATTTACTAGTTTAGAAATTGAAGCTCGAAGCTGCAAGTTGTAGGATCTGAAATTGAAGAGCTTTACTAGCAAGAAAACTAGTATTTGTCTTCAAGAAGTTTAATTCAAGCCTTGGAGATACCAACCTGAATGAAGGTTGCAGGACCACCCAAAATATCAAAATATTTCTTGATGCGCTCAACAATCTGAATACAAAAGAAATAGAGTGAGTTTATAGACAATGATAAGTGGAAAGTGACTGATTTTAAAGATATGAACAGGTTACTATTAACAACACAAATTTCAACTTTGGTATACGGACAGGAAAAGCACAAGTTTTTTGTGATTTAATTATGAATGCAAAATGTCCAGATTGGTCAGTTTATAACTGTATCTATATCTGGGAAGTTCTTCAAAAATGCTAAACCTGACGAAAAGTACAGACTGACAATAGTGTCATATAATGCAGTTAAATGGCAGTCTATTTATTGAAACTGCATCATGATTGTTTAAAGTAATTTAGAACGAGTATCATGAGATTACTGATAACAACCAAGTGGAGAAATAAGAAAATCAGCCAAAAAAACACTAAAGAGAGAGAACCTTAGGCTTTCTAAACATGCCACAGGGATCAGTTGTCACAAACCAACCAAGCCGCCATCCGGGTACTATCCATCTCTTTGATAGAGAGCCAAGAGTAAGAACAGGAACAGTTGATCCAAACACTCCCATAGGCACAAACGGTTTTTCCCCAAAAGCAAGGTGTCCATAAACTTCATCAGCAATTACAAGAATTCTGAGTTTCTTTGCAGTTTCAGCAATCTAATGCAATAGAAAAACAATATGTCACAATCATAACCAATAACATAAATTGAAGATGATTTATATTGTCTTCCAAAGCAGGATCACAGACCACGTACTAACCTTCTCCAAATGTTGGTAACTGTACACATTCCCACAAGGATTTCCGGGGTTTATAATTACCATTGCAACTGTGTTCTGATCGGCAAGAGCTTCAACAGCATCGAGATCAACCTCCCAGCCACAATCTTGCAAGAGATCAAAATGCCGAACCTCAAGATTTCTAAATGCAGAACAAAGTTCATAAATAGGGAAGCCTGGTCTTGGAAGCAAGATATTTGCACCCGGGCGAGCAAGCATTGCCAATGAGACATCAATTGCTTGTGTGCAACCGGATGTGATGAAAACATCATCCGATGTTAGATTGTATGGAAGATCCCTGGACAAATATTCAGCAATTGCTCTGCAATGAATTCAGAAAATAGAAAAAGAGTTAATTCAGATACCATATCATGAAACTACACCCTCAAGCACAGATCTCTTTGAGGCATTTCATCAAACATATTGCCTGCCAACTCCAAAGGAATTGAAACAAAAATTGATTTTCAAGGATTAATATTCTACAATATAGAAAAGGTCTCGCTATCCAATTAAACACTTCAGGTATAATAATTTCACCTCTTGAGGAATTCAGTCAATTCACTATTACTGCAACTTTGATCAAATCTGGAAAATGACTGTTTGAGGTCCTTGTATTTATGTGGGACTAACACGCAATTGGCAAGACTGATACTACAGGCTTGGTCTAAACTATACGCAGATACATAAAAGAGGACTGTAGTCCACAAAAATGAGGAAGAATTGCAAAGTAGCAAAGATTAGGTAGATGTTTGCAAACACTAAAAGACAGGCACACAAATGTTGTAAACTATAAAGAAGAACTTCCATTCTGACGTTTTTAACTCTAACACCTAGTTTCTTACATTGCAAGGCACAGCAAAGGTTACATAAAACAGACCACCTTTTATAATCCATATCATCTACTAAAAAAAGTTTTTCCCTTCATACTTTTCCAATTTCCTCTGTTCATCTTTTCTCTTTTCCTTTCAGCTGTTCAATTAAAAGCCTGATTATCCGGGAAGCTCAAAGAAAAACTGATCAGCTCATAAAGTGAACAAAACTACAAAGCCTCTCTTTTTTTCAAATAAGAACAAAAAACAAAAAATCACTAAAGAACCCAGAAACCCAATTTGGCAGGACTTGAATTCGATGAAAACAAGAAAGGCAATTTGACCATTAAATAAATAAACAGAGCAAGAATCAATTTTTACCTTCTGGTTTGAGGAAGACCCACAGTGGGAGCATAGCCATTGAACTTTTCAGATTGGATAGCATCAACAACAGCTTCTTGAGCAACATGGGTTGTGTGGAAGCAAGAAAAAGCAGTTGGGTCTCCCATACCCAATGAAATCAGCCTCTTCTTGCTCTCATCTTCATCAACATTTTGCAACAGCAAGCTCAGAATGCCTTTAATGGTGATTGTTGTAGCGGTCGTGTCCACTAGCCCTCCTCCTCCTCCTTGATGGTTCACATGGGTTCCATTCTCCATGGTTGGTTTTGGTATTGGGAACTGGGATTTGTGGGTTTTGAGAGTCAGAGGTATTGAAATAGGGAGAAGTTTGGAGAATGGACAGAGACAAATGGAGTGGTTTCAGCAGAACAAGCACCACACGTTGTTACTTCTCTGCGTATGCATGGAAACAAAAGCTGATTAATTGGCAAGTGCTGGTCGGAGATTTCTGTTCCAGAAAATTACAAACACTGCGTATTTGACTACTAGAATTATATGCGCGGTGTATACATTTACGGTGTGTTTAGATGCGGGGGATTTTTCGGGAATTTAATCAAAAATAAGGAATTCACAATTTCTTAGGACTTGAATTCCTCACAAAATAAGCGTCATTTGTCAATTCCCTTAACTAAAGTTAGTCTGAATACAAATTCTTGTCATTTTTAAACTCTACATCATGAAATCCAAACAATGGAATTCTCAATTAATGAGATTTAAATTCATGGAATTGTAATTCCCATTATTTTGAAATTTCTATAAACATTAAAATTACTTTATCCAAAAACAACGTTATGAAGCTGGTCAATGGGTTAATTGATTGATGGAAATGTTTCTGATATGTCTTTCATAGAATGTTATACATACAAATTATACTTAGCTGTTACACTGATTATATATCTAGGGTTAATGACAATATTGTGGTTTCTTAAAAATAACAGGAGTAAAATGGTCAGTATACTGTTCATATGCTTATGAACAGTTAACCAAGCTTTAGTATAGACAAAGAGACGGGAGAAATAAAAATAAAGGAGGTCTGAAGAGGTAATCGATCCAGAAGATTCAGGAGGCAAAAGAAAAGTCAAAAATAGAGGGCAAATTTTTTTTTTGTGAGAAAGAACCTATCTAGAAAAATCTAAATTACATGATTCATAAAAATAAAAATAAATAAAAAAAACGTTCACTGTTGTTAATGAATAGTGTTTTTACACTGTTTATAAGCACAATGCTTATGACCAGTAGACCATCCTTTATAAATTTGTAAGTTTTATTGTACTTTCATGGCATGACATGTTATTGTATGATGCTTATACAGTACCAAGATCATCAATGAGGAATTTGGCAGCTTCATGGATTTTCACCAACTGGTTTCCTGGATTTCACTCCCCAAAGTAAAAGGTTAAAGATTTAGCTTTTTAGGAAGGTTTTATAATAAGGGAATTATATGGAGTCTTTTTTAAGATTTGAGTCTGTTTACTTTATCCATTTTTTATTAATTTTGTGTCCGATTATATCTAATTTAGAGGATCATCTCTCTATTTGGATCAGGTCACATCTATCTCATGTGAGTATATCTCTATGCATACTAATTTGAGCATACATGTTTCGTCGAGACGTACATTTTCATGAGTAATTTTACTAGTGAACGGCATTATACGTGTCGAATCTAAGAACCGCACAACCATTCATCATAATAAGTTGTCTACGGATGATCAACTTTAGAAGAGGGATATTCCTATGGTGTCTGTTTGTCAAATGTGTAAATTTGGTCATATGGAGGATTCTGCTCACCTTTTTGTTAATTGCTCTTTCGCTCAAAACATCTAGCAACAGTTGGCTTGTTGTTTTGGCACATCATTACCATCATCAGGTTCTCTATTAGATCTCTGGAATGTTTTTCAAAGTAAGGTCTTCTCCCCTCAGCTTTCAAATTTATGGCTTGCATCTGGTTTATTTGTTCTTATGACTATTTAGAAAGCCCGTAACAAGCTCAGGTATGAAGATAAGAAACAATTTCTCCTGCGAGTTTTCCGGTCCACTAAAGCTTGGTTATTATTTTTGGCTCCTCATGTTCCAGGCTTTACTAGTGGTGTTTTGGATACTCAAATACTTATTGGTCTAGGTGTCTCTCTCCAAAAAAGAAAGTTTTGAAGGAGCCCCGACTCATTTAATGGCATCCTCTTCCTATTTTCTAGATCAAACTCAATACTGATGGTTTAGCTAAAGGCAATCCAGGTCTCGCTGCTTGTGGCGGAGTTTTTCGGGACTCTTTGGGTCGTTATATTGGTGGTTTTTGCAAAGGTTTGAGGTATCGTTCTGTTTTTTATTCTGAACTAATGGATGTTATTATTGGGATTGAATTTGTTTTTCGGCTAGGATGACATAATTTGTGGTTAGAGAGCGATTGTGCAAGCGTGCTTACATGTCTGTTGTCATCCAATTTTCTTCCTCTGTGGCCTTTTCGTATAGCATGGAGTAATTGCATGCACCATGTTTTGGCCACGATCCTCAGCAGGGGCAGAGAGACGGTAGCAGTCAATGCTTCTTGGGAATGCGGGGCGTGCCACCTCGCGGACGAGGAAAGGAAGTGGGGTGCATCAGGTCTTGACTTCTTGAACAAGCGGGGGGGTTACCGGTGCCACCTCGCGGACGAGGAATTTACAAGCACAAGGCGATTCGATACTCACGGTGTCGTGAGCAGAGCAACCAAAGAGAGCTCAGAGGTGATCGGATTAGAGTCCAAAAGGGCTCTGGGAAACCTAGGTGGCGGCGCGCTTAGGGTTAGAGTTTTTCGAGAAGCTCGAAGAAGTTCAACTAGGTTGAAAGTTTGTTTGTATTATTGTTTGTGTTTTTTTTAGAGAGAGCTTTCTGCAAGTCTTCGAGCCCCTTTATATAGTGGCTTGCCTTCGGCCCGAAGAAAGATATTCATAGTCGGACTCTGAAACCGAGTACCACAAGGACACTGCTTTATTAGCTTATACCAATCATCTGCATGACACGTATCCAGCCGCGTGATTGACCCCTCCTAGGCTACTGCTTTCGCGCTATCCAACTGTAGAGTCCTACGCGAACTCAACCACATACATCCTTATCTCGCGAGGTGCTACAGTCCTTGTCACATTCCGCCCCGCGCGCCTTCGAAGCTCGCGACTTTGAATGAGCTTTATATTAAAACGAGCCACAGGTATTGGCCCAGATGCTATCCAAAACTTATTGCGAGTCTTGGACCAAAATATCACCTCGCGTAGCACATCTACTCATGAATCCAGCTCGCATGCAACTCAAGTCACTGTTTTGATATGTGCGAACTCTGCTCGCATGATCTCGCTGGCGGGCCATCACTTGTAAATCCAATTATTTCGGGCTCGCCGGTGTAACGTGGACTATGAATTTAATTAATATTCACCTAGACATTTATTGTCCAGTAAAAATATTAATTTGGGTGTAAACACACCATATCATATCAATGACTTTTCGTTGTTCTCATGTTTTTGGGGAAGGAAATACTGTTGCTGATGGTTTTGCAAATTTGGGTTTGGGTTCTTCATTGCTTTGACATGTTTCTCCTCCTCCTATTGTATCTCTTTTCCTTTTGAGGGTTGCATTAGGGTATCCGAATTATCGAGCTAATTAGATGGCGGACTTTACAGTGGTATGGTGTTTGGCAGCCTCTTATTGTCTTCAGTAGCAGTTTGCATCCAAAATTGGTGTTCACATCTGCTTTGATGCTCCAAATTATATGGACTACTTATATGTTTTTTTGGTTTGTACAAGAGATGAGAATATCCTATTTTGTTTTTTTAGTTTCTATCTCGTATTGTTTCTTATTTGTAATTTTTCTTGTTTTTATTTAAAATAAAATCTGGGAGTAGGGCTGAGTATTCCAGCTAGGCTGAGTTTCAAACCCTTTAAAAAAAAATAAAAAATAAAAACAACTTTTGGTTTAGTTCATGCTTAACGGTGGCGAGATTTTTTTTGTTATCAAACAAATAGTAGGAATACGGGTCAATTGAACCGGTGACGTGAATCATCAAGATTCTATATCTTTCCAAACTTATACAAGGTGACAAAGCTGTCGCATAGAAGAACCTTTTTAGTGCCAAGGGAGTTGTTCTTGCTCTGAAAGCTTGTTGCACCCATTCACCCAAAAACCAGGTCCGGTATGATATGTTTGGTACCAATTGCAATCTACATGTTTGGCTTTCTGCCTAATAAGTTGACACGTCTACTAAGAGTCGAGAAGATGATGACTCCATTAGCGTACTCCACATGTAAACGTTGGCGAGTGAATGGAATACCCACCTCTCAGATTGGTCCGTCGTTTTATATTTACCAGTCATCTTCATCTTCCTTTTCATGACCTTAATATGTGGAGGTGAAGGTAACACCAACGTGGGCTTACTCTACTCTGGAATTCGAGTTCATTCCAAGAAAATGCTTCACGAAAATGGTGCACAAGTCATGTTTTTTGTTCTTTCTTCTTTCAGTTATCAGAATAAGTGAAAAAAAGAAAAGTACAAACTAATACATATAATTTGATAATAAAGTTCAAATTAACCCACTATTTTGGCTACGCTTTCAGCAGGAAAAAGAGTACGTTACACCAAAGTTTCTTTTGGTAGTTGCGGGCGTGCCAGCACGTGGATGTGCAAGTAGTAGTAATCTTCATAGCGAAGTACGCGTAACCTTTAGAGTTACTTCAAAGCGACTGAGGACTAAGAGAGCACTAAACTCGGACACCAGATTCTTCAGAGTTACCTTGCGGACAAGAATTTACGGTAACTTCAGGCGCCACCTATATCGATACTCGCTGCTTGAAGCGAGCAGAGCAACCAATTGAAAAGGCTTTGGGAAATTGGATTGTGTTAAGGCGAATGCTTTAGCGTCTAGGTTTCGACTAGGTCGAAGGGTTTGTTATTTGTGTTTGTATGAGAGATTGTGTGTGTAGACTGATCCTCGAACTCCCTTATATAGAGTCGAGTTCGCATAACTAGTTGGTAAGGATTCGGTCTTCGCAACCTAGTTGGTTTTTGCTACTTGAGTTGCACAAGGTTTTGTTTTGCTTGACAACCACGTAACTGGATGACGCAGTTCCAATCACGTAAGTAGACTTATTTTAGGGTCACATGTATTGGCCCTTAGCGAATCAAAGACTTATTACCCTCTAACGCGGAGACGATATTCATCTCCTATGCAAACACGACTTCGCCAAGAAATAAAATCATGCAGGACTCAAACTTCTTTACTTCATCATATATATGTTTGCGAGACTAAAGCATTTGGACTTATTTTTGTCCAATACTTTATTAACATTAGTATCAGACCCAATCCCTAATTGGGCACAAAATATATCGATACAGAAACGAAAAGATGGAGTATGCATGAGGTTAGGTTATACATTACCAGGAAAACTATAAGCAGAAACGACGCGAAAGGCGTAGGACGAATTGATGCTGCCTTGTGTGAACACCTGCGCGCTTCTTTGAGGAGTACTACTGAATACTGATGATGAAATGCTCTAGAGCTAGAAGGTCTTTGTCTAGCTCATCAAGTATTTATACAGACGAGGATACGTTAACGTTTCATATTATTTTCATTTTCAATGTTTAAGATAAGTTTGATGATGCATGGTTCATCGATCACATTGGTGGAGTAGACTACTTCTGGACGTCTATCCAACTGTGGGAAATAGTATTCAGATAAGCTCAAGCCCATGCTTTGCATTATGCATTGAAACTGACACAAAATTTCCATTACCTAAAAAAACAGACACAAAATCTCATTATCAATAAAATCTAGTTTTGTGCTTGTGTTCGACCTTATTCGTTTTAGTTTATTAGCGCTCTTGCTTGGTTGAATATACAAAATTGATAAGAAATTGGTCCCTCGTAGGTTAGCTTAGAGGTCATAAGATGAAAGAACAAGTCCTTGATGAGTGATGAGGAAGAAAAATAAAATATCATCAATATTAATTTAGTCTTTGGGGATTCTAGCAGGTGTGAAAACCAAGCTCAAGAATATGCATGAAATGTTTACTGACCAATTTTGAATATCAGACTAGTTTTGTATTTGGAAAATCATACCAAAACATCTACTTAAAACAAATGAGGCACGCCACTGGGACAATTGGTTTTGGTCAAGGCAAACAGGCGATTTTCAAACACTTGTAATCAAAGAATTTTCAAAGGAAAATGACTTATAATTTTAATCTCGAATCAACAAGCCATGGTTTCCATTTTTCCAACTAACTTCCTCTTTCACAAATGCCTTGAAACTGACACTAAATACGTATAAACAATATATATATATATATATATATATATATATATTATTATTTTTTTTTATGCTGAAAAAAATTTAACAAAAACTACAACACAGAACCTCTCAGAAGACTCCCTCTCAGCTGATTATTTTAGTTGATCTTGAATAATCCAGATTTGACAGAAAATATTGAAGTTTTTAAACTAAATCTCAACATCCATGATCATCAAAATATAGATGTAACGGCTGTGAGTTATCCTTTAGTTTCTCAAATTAGACATAAAACATGATCCCTTAATGAAAGAGTCCTCCCTCTATAAAATATATAATCTTACTAAATATTTGTCACATACCTGACCGTCGAGGCGTCGACCACATCATTATGTCAAATCTTTGATTACCAAGTTCTAAAATGATAGTACATTCAAAACTAAAACTAATCCTTCCTCATTACCTCTCCATTTCTCCCTGCACCCCGTTTCTCATCGAGGCACCCCGTTCTCATCGATTATATATATGATTAGGTACCGGGAAAGTATAATTATGGGAAAATTGGAGGCTGGAGGATATTCCAAGTCAACGTAAATTGGTCCTTCACTGAGAAAGCAAATTTATTTAGTGTTATATTTAGTGTTATATTTCAGATCGATAGGGTCATTGTCGGATTCTCTGCTTCAACGGGTAATGCAGTTGCTCTGCATAAGATCATGTCATGGAATTTTACTTCAACTCCTCTGCTTGATGATAATGCAGCATTGACCATAAAATCTAACAACAATAGAGACGGACTAATTGTTGGGTTGGGTGTTGGTGGATGTCTTACCTTGATCGGTGTGTTGGCTTTGGTTTGGTTCATCCTTTACAGGAAGAGGAGGGAAACAGCTCGGGAAAGTAGTGATGATGATATCAGTGAACTTAATGATATGATTCCTGAAGAATTTGAAAAGGGAACAGGCCCTAGGAAGTTTAAGTACAATGAATTGGCCCTTGCGACTAGTAATTTTGTACACGGAGAAAAGCTTGGGGAGGGAGGGTTTGGTGGGCTTCATCAAAGATATGAACTCGTATGTAGCTGTTAAGAAGATATCAAGCGGGTCTAAACAAGGGCTGAAGGAGTATGCAGCAGAAGTGAGCATCATTAGTCGGCTCAGGCATCGGAATCTGGTGCAACTCATCGGTTGGTGCCACGAAAAGAAACTCCTACTTGTCTACGAATTCATGCCCAACAGTAGCTTGGATTCTCATTTGTTCAATGAAAAAAGCTTGTTAACTTGGGAGGTAAGATACAAAATTGCACATGGATTGGCCTCGGGGTTGCTCTATCTACACCAAGGATGGGAACAATGTGTGCTGCACAGGGATATCAAATCCAGCAACGTTATGTTGGATTCGAATTTTCACACGAAACTTGGAGATTTCGGGTTAGCTCGACTTGTGGACCACGGGAAAATGTCACAAACAACCATTGTGGCTGGGACTAGGGGATACATGGCTCTAGAGTATGTTACAACAGGAAAGGCTAGCAAGCAATCAGACGTCTACAGCTTTGGAGTTGTTGCTCTAGAAATAGCATGCGGGAGAAAACCCATCGATCTCAATTTGGAAAACAGTCGAGTCGATATGGTGGAGTGGGTTTGGGGACTTTATGGTGAAGGGAAAGTCATTGAAGCAGCTGATCCGAAGCTGTGCGGATATTTTGATGCGAAACAAATGGAGTGTTTGATGATGGTTGGGTTGTGGTGTGCTCATCCGGATTACAATATGAGGCCTTCAATGTACTTAACTTCGAAGTTGCATGGCCTTTTCTCCCATTAGAGATGCCAATGGCTACCTTTCCTCAAACATCTCGACCAATCTCGTCTACTAACAGTACTGGTTTAGAAGCAAGCAAAACCGAGTCTAGCTATAATGGAGGTTATAGCAGCTATTCGTCAAGGTAGCTACATCTTTTGTAACAAATTCTCATTCCTCAAATTATGGAGTCTTAATCTGCTACTAGAAACAGTAAATAGCAAATTCTCAACCATCTTCTGGAATTTGTTTGATTATGCATGTTTTCATTTCTTATTTGGGTAGTGTTAGAGGACCTTATTAAGGCCTAAAATTTATAACCTTAATCCTAGGTAGCATGCCAAGTCACATATCCATATCATTAAATAAAAAAATCATGACATGTCATTTTTAGGTAAAAATACAATCTTATCCTTTCATATCCAATGGCTCTAGATTATTTTGTTTTTATTATATAAAAAGATGTTTTTAAAGAAATTTTTTTCATTATTCGTGCTTAAATTTAAATGTAAAATATACACACACACACACATACATATTTTTCCAAGGAGAAAATTATATATATAGAGTCTTTCTCAGGTGTGGAGGTCCGCACCAATGGTTTTGGTGCGGATTTCCATTTTTGCACCACTTTTTGATCGAATTTCCTCATCTCCACCGTGTAGTATCTAGATAATATTGTGTAGATCATCTCTGCAAAATTTCAGCCAATTTGGTAATCGTTAAGGCCCTCAAACTCGAAAAACAAATTTACGGACTGAATTTTGTCAAACATGAACCGTTCATGTTTGAAACAGAAAAACGCAATTTTGAGGGCCTTAACAATTACTAAATTTGCTGAAATTTTGCAGAGATGATCTACACAATATTATCTAGATACTAGACGGTGGAGATGGAGAAATTCGATCGAAAAGTGGTGCAAAAATGGAAATCCGCACCAAAACCATTGGTGCGGACCTCCGCAGCTGAGAAGCCCTGATATATATATATACACACACACACAGCAGGGATGTGAAGCGGACGTCCGCTATATAGCAAAAGCGCGGACTTTTTGTGCGACAGCCGTTGGATCGCGTTTAATGAAAATGGAGGGCTGGATTTGAAAGATAGGCGCGCGGGTCGCTAAAACGAGAAGGCTGGGCTCACTATTCAAATCGGTCTCGTCCCTCTCTCACTCTGTTGCGCTCTCTATCTCGTCCCTCTCTCACTCTGTCGCGCTCTCTCTCTCAGCTCGATCCTCTCTCTCTCTCTCTCTCTCTCTCTCAGCTTGATCCTCGATCACTTCTCCACCCCAAATCGATCTCGCACAGGAACACAATTCTGCCCAAGCCCAGCTTTCTCACTATTCAAATCGATCTCGTCCCTCTCTCACTCTGTCGCGCTCTCTCTCTCTCTCTCAGCTCGATCCTCTCTCACTTCTCCACCCCAAATTGATCTCGCACAGATCGTTTCTCGCTCGATCTCGCACAGGAACCACGATTCTGCCCAAGCCCAAATTTCTCCTCTTCCTTTCTCAACCCGATCTTGTGTCGAAATCATAGATGCTTGATCTTGCCCAGATTGCTCAATTAGTGAGAAGCCCAGCTTTCTCCTCTTCCTTTCTTTTACAGATTAAGTTTTCGTTTTTATCTAATTTTGATATGCTTGATCAGATATATAGTTGATTTGGATATGCTTGATCTTGTTTTTGATATGCTTGATTTCTAGGTAATTACAAGACAGGTTCTTTTTGTTCTGTGCATGTTAGTTTTGTTGAAATTGTTGATGATTCATTGTAGGACTTGCAACCTTTTATATATTTCTATTACTGTATATACATTAGCAAGTACATATTTTAAGTTATACTTCTTTCAGGGATTTAGATGATAAAATTTGCATGTCAAACTTAGTTCTGCATGTTATTAAAACTGTGATATTACCTACAACAAGAGTATATATGCCATTGTCATTTAGAAAATTCTGGACTTGCAGATTACAGAGATTTTCTTATGACTTGTGAAATTTTTTTTTTCTACTGGTTTTTAGTCCATAAATATATCTGCAAGTCTTATTGTGTCTATTGAATCGTTGACTAAATGAATTTGAAAAATAGGGAAGAGCCAATTTTACTGAATATGATGATGCATGTTTTGGTCTCAAAAGACACTAGCTGATCACTTTGATGGAAATAAAACAAAAATGGAGTTGTGCATTTCTATTGTTCTGATGTAATTATTTTTTCTATTCTCAATGTGGTGCTTCTATGGATGTCAGTGTTGGTTTGTAAAAGAGTGACTTGAGCCTTTTCAGCATAAATGAGTGTCTTGAGGCTTTTCAGCTTGTTTCTGCATTATGAATGTTGTAAATGTTACTACTCAGTTGCAGATTGATAGAAGAATGAGTAAAATAGTTAAATTATGTGGTAAAATTCTATATGGTTGGGACCAAATTTTGTTAATGTGTAGGACAATTTTCTCCAAAGGATTGAATTTATAAGCTTTCATTATTGTCTATAAAATGGAGTTGTGCATTTCTCTTGTTCTGTGTACACACATCTTTATTGTAATTGAGTTGTTGCCTATGTTTTAGCAGTGTATTGTAATTGAGAATGCAGTGGCTGGAGTTCAGGAATGGTGAAGCTACAAGAAAGTTGAATTCAGGATGCAGTTGCAACAGTTCCGGAATGGTGAAGCTACAAGAAAGTTGAATACAAGAAACTTGTGCTTGTAGGAAACTTAGTTGTGTATAGGAAAAACATATGTACAGTAGGAAACTTCAACTGTCTCTTGTTTTAGCATGAGTTGGAAATAAATACAAGAAGAGTTGGTTCTGATATACACTTGTGCTTTTACACTTGGTTGTGATCTGATATGAATAAACTTGTTACAAAATACAAAGTGATGCAAAATCAGATCTGAACAAAGATGTTCCTATATACAAACTTGCTACTCTGATATGAACAAACATGTCCCAAATTACCAACTTCATCTGAACTGAACAAACATGTTCCAAACAGCAAAATACATATGATCTGAACAAACTTGGTTCTACTACTTTGTACACAAAATTTGTACATCTTTACAGATTGATGATAAATTCACAGAAACAGCAACAATCAATAGTCCTTACATATTATCTGCAAAACAAAGCAAGCAATAGGCTGATCAGTTAAAAAAAAAAACATTTCCAGTTCCTACAACAACAGTATCTTAATCATCAAGCATACAAAAGGCTATTCTGGTAAAAAAAAAAAACAAAAAACACTAGAAAAACCAGTTGCAGTTGCAACAGTAACTTCATGATCTAGAAAACCAAAAACAGCATACCAGATTTCATAAGAGCAAGCAATAGGCTGATCTGGAAAGAAAAAAAAAAACAAACCAGTTGCAGTTGCAACAGTAACTTCATGATCAAGCAAACCAAACAGCATACCAGATTTCATAAGAGCAAGCAATAGTCTGAGCTAGAAAGAAAAAAAAAACCAGTTGCAGTTGCAACAGTAACTTCATCATCAAGCAAATCAAAACAGCAATAGCAGATTTCATAATAGCAAGGACTATTGGCTGATCTGGTAAAAATAAAAAAAATATAAAAAAAATAAAATATTCCAGTTACAGTAGCATAGCATATCTGCAAGAAAGCAAGCAATAGTGCTAACCAGTTAAAAAAAATTCCAGTTCCAGTGTAACATTAACTTAATCATGAAGCAAACAAAGATAAGCATAGCAGATCTGCAACACAAAACATATAATAGACATCAGTTAAAAAAAAATTAAATATGCTGATCAGATTTTAAAAAAAAATAACATTCCATTTGCAACAGATCTGCAAAACAAGCAACCATATACGGATCAGTTAAAAAAGCAAGCAATATAAAAAACTTACAAGCAATAAAACAACCAATCAGTCTACAAAAATAAGCATTGTATTCACTTGTAGATGAACAACTATCCTCATCCATATTACTCAAATTTGAATCCCCATCCTTACTAATAGCAGGTCTACATAAATAAGCATTGTAGAGATACATATCAATAAAAAAAAATTCCAGAAATATAAATATAATATCAATCACAATTATCTGAAAATTCTTACTTAGCAAGAAGTCTTGAACAATTTCTTTTGTCATGTGACTGACCATATAATCCACATCCATGACATTTCCTACCTTGACTCTCCTTTGCCTTACCTTTCCTCTTCTCTTTTCCTTTCCTCAACCTTTTACCACACCTTTTTGCTCTAACTTCATCGGGTTCATTAAAAACATGCTGAATAGTAGGAGTCTTGGTCTCTAAAACTGGTGCAAGATTACCATTTGACAATCTGTTAAACTTCTCCAAGAAAGCATCCAAGGACTCCATTAGGAGCTGGCTAGCCTCATCACTAACAATTGCCTTATCAATGGCATATGTAGCATGTTGTAACAATTTAGTCCTCCTTACAAATAAAGCTTTATTATCTTTAATCTCCACTCCATTAGAATCCAACACAACACTCTGTCTTGCAACTTTAGTCCATCTTTTCAAGATATACTGAACAGGCAGTTTATCAACATCTTGAAACTTAATCAAATAACACAAAATATGCCGACATGGGAGCCCTTCACTCTCCCACTTCCTACAGCTGCATGATGCAAAATCAGAACCTTTTTTGTAAATGACTTCACGAGACTTAGAAGTATCAATGTTCTTTCGGATGACCTTAAACATGGATTCAGTCTCATTTTCTCTTAGAAGTTCAAGTTTATATTTGAAGCTCTCTTTCAACTGTTCTTGAACTTCATAAAAGCACTTCCGTGTGTAGACCTTGGCCATATCATCTTCTATGTCAAGGGACATTGCAGTTTTTACCTTCTCTTCAATGTTAATATGATCCTCCCTTAACTCATGGTTGCGTTGGTGAAGAAGTCCCCTCCTAAACTGAACCATAAATTCCACCAACGTGTTCCACTGAGAAACATAATCCTTGAAAAAAGAATGTTGACTCTCTGCCCTTTGAGAACTTGACATTCCTGCTGAGAAACAATGATTTACATGTGCTGATATCCATGATGAACGGATTTCGTATATCGACTTCAGCCACTTGTTATCACTCAATCCACTCTTCTCAATAAGTTCATTCCACCTTGAATCAAACTCATCTCCACTACTTGAATTCCAAATGCAGCTATGAAAGTCTTGGTAGTGATCCCGATATTTAATCGCATCTAGCTTCTCTGAAAATTTATTTAGAATGTGTCAACTGCAATATCTATGAAATGTATGTGGGAGTGCTTCTGAAATGGCTTTAGTCATAGTAGGATCTTGGTCAGTTATGATCATTTTAGGGGCATTTTCTGGGGCATTTCCAGGCATAGCATTTAGAAACTCCTTGAATAAGCAAACAAAAGAATCGGTTGTCTCGTCATTCAAGAATCCACAAGCAAAGATGATAGTCTGGTCATGATTATTAACACCGGTTAATGGTGCAAAAATCATTCCATACCGATTTGTGTTGTATGTAGTGTCAAAAATAACAACATCCCCATAAAAGCTATAAGCTCTTCTTGACCTTGAGTCAGCCCAAAAACATCGTGTTACCTTCTTTTCCTCATCCGACTCCATTCTATAGACAAAAGAAGAATCTTTTTCTTTTTCATTCTCAAAATGCATGTACAATAGATCTCCATCATGCCCCTTCTTCTGTTCACGAATGCTGCTTCCATAATTATAAAGATCACGCTGTGTGAAACCAACATTTTCTATCCCACCAGCTTGAACACCAAAAAATTCAAACTGTTTATGTCTCTTCACATTTACCAAGCTCAACTGATCAGATAATACTTTGCTAACTTCTGAAACACCACGATGAGACCTTCAAAATTGTACTCTGCCTGGGCTTGTTAAAGGGTGGTTATGACTATCCACAAACACAGACACTGCATATTTTCCAGTTTTCTTTCTCACAACTGCAATCCTTGCTTTACAACCCACTTTTGGCAATCCTCTCTTACGTTTTTCTCCCTCAACCTTAGAATCTCCTTGCTTGGAACATACATACTCTTTCCTCGTAACTGTGGTGTTATCCTTCCCTAATTTACTAGTATGACTTCTAGTACTAAACCCTCCTTCTTTTGCATATCTATTGTAGAAACTAGCAACTTCATCAAGTGTTTCAAACTCTTGTTTTAATTTAGGAACCACCTCAGACTTCACTTGAGGAATATAAAGTTGATCATCCTCTGATTTAACTGAATGAGAATCAATGAATGACTTTTTTCAGGTCTTTAATCAATGAATGATATGAACAAAGAATGAAAATCAAACAGAGAAATAATAACAACAAAAGCCCCAAATATGATCAACTCTAGAATCTGTAATTGGAAAATCAAACAAATCAGAAAGGAGAGAAGTAATACTGATCTATATGAGTTTATATGCTTCAAAAGCTCCACTTTTGGCGCCAAAACTAAAAAAAACTAGCTCTCTGTACCACAAGGCTGCAACTTGTGATATAGAAAGGAATAAAAGGAATCTGTGCTTGGGCAGAATCGTGTTCCTGTGCGAGATCGATTTGGGGTGGAGAAGTGATCGAGGATCAAGCTGAGAGAGAGAGAGAGAGAGGATCGAGCTGAGAGAGAGAGCGCGACAGAGTGAGAGAGGGACGAGATAGAGAGCGCAACAGAGTGAGAGAGGGACGAGACCGATTTGAATAGTGAGCCCAGCCTTCTCGTTTTAGCGACCCGCGCGCCTATCTTTCAAATCCAGCCCTCCATTTTCATTAAACGCGATCCAACGGCTGTCGCACAAAAAGTCCGCGCTTTTGCTATATAGCGGACGTCCGCTTCACATCCCTGCTGTGTGTGTGTGTATATATATATATCAGGGCTTCTCAGCTGCGGAGATCCGCACCAATGGTTTTTACAACCTTTGATATAGTTGTTTAAAGAAATGCATTTAATTTAGTTCATGTAAGGTAACTAAATCAACTCGATTAAAAAAGTTAACTAAATGATCTTGATGAACTTGTACTTAGCTCATTATTAACTACTTAATATATTTAATTTTTAAACCCGAAACTCTAAACTCTTATCCCTAAACCCTAAACTCTGAACTCTGAACTCTTATCCCTAAACCTCAAACTTATTTATTCCATTTTAGTGTGAATACGACATCAAGCTAGGAAACGTCCTCAGTGAACTTGCAAGTAGCACATAGTTAGCTACTTAGTACATATTTCTTTTATTTTAGTGTGAATATTCCACTAAAGAAAGGTTTAAAATGAACTTTACTAGCTCACTGTCACTTACTTAGTACTTATTTGTTTCGTGATCATTACGTACTAGTTTATCATTGGTTGTTTATCACTTTAAATCTCAATGTGAATAATGACTTCTATTTGAATGTGAAATTCAATGTGTATAATGACTTCTATTTCAATGTGAATATGTCATTAGGGAAATGTTTCAAGTGAAAATTACTAGTTTATTATCCGTTACTTATAACTTATTTGTTACTATAAGACATGTTTAGGACTTTAAATTTCAATGTGAACGACGACTTCAAATTTTAATGTAAATAATGTCTTCTATTTCAATGTGAACATGTCATTTGGGAAAGGTTCCAAGTGAACATTACTAGGTTATTATCGGTACTTGTAACTTATTTGTTACTATGTGACATGTTTATGACTTTGAATTTCAATGTGAACAATGACTTTTATTTCAATGTGAATATTCTATTAGAGAAAATTTTTAAATGAACATTATTAGTTCATTATTGACTACTTAGTACTTGTATGTTACTATAAGATATATTCCTGACTTCAAATCGCTATATCAAAGATGGCTATCTTATTTTTCAATGTTATTGAAATCATCATTGGATACCTAGTACGTATTTAATCGTGTAGAACAGTATGTTAGTTTATGTTAATGTGGACGATGACTTCTATTTTAGACATTCCTTAAATGAAGTATCACTTCACACTTAACATAAATATTCAATCACTATATCTCATACCTATTCAATGAAGTTCATCTCTTGACCCAAAAAATCTTATGTCTGACGTAAAATTATTATAATTTGAACGATCAAGAAAAATAATTCAGAGTATGGTGATCAAGTTACCTAAATCAACATTTTTAAATCAATATCATAAATGAAAATTTTAAACCTTCATAAAAAGTCAATTTATTAGTGGAGAACTTCCTACCTCTTGAATCACAATATTTCATGAGATACCGAATATGAATGTTAAATTTTCTTTCTAATTTGCGAATTTAATTTAAGTTTTGATTTTTCTGATTACCTTATTATAAGGAGGATTAATTTATAAATGACAATACATATACTAATTTGAATGTTTGCATTATTGCATATCCTCTTAATACGGACATGCCAAATAGGTAGCCTATACCAAATATAGTTTATTAATAACGATCTAATTAATAATCACACCAAATTAACGAATAATTATACCAAATATTGTTTTTTGTTTTCATCAAGATCATTTAGTTAACTTTTTTAATCGAGTTGATTTAGTTACCTCACATGAACTAAATTAAATGCATCTTTTTATGGAGTCAAATATTATAATAATTCATTAGATTTAGGGCCACAATTACGATATTAATAAAAAAAATTATCTTTGTGAATCAAATAGTTTTAGACTTCTTAATTCACCATTATTTTTTCTTTTTACTTTATATACATGTATATATATATATATATATATACATCCCTTTTCAGCTGCGGACGTCCACACCAATGGTTTCGGTGCGGATTTTTATTTTTGCACCACTTTTCGATCGAATTTTCTCATCTTCACCATCTAGTATCTAAATAATATTATGTAGATCATCTCTGTAAAATTTCAGCCAATTTGGTAATCGTTAAGGCCCTCAAAATGGCGTCTTTCTGTTACAAACATGAACGGTTCATGTTTGACAGAATTCAGTCCGTCCATTGGTTTTTCGAGTTTGAGGGCCTTAACGATTACCAAATTGGTTGAAATTTTGCAGAGATGATCTACACAATATTATCTAGATACTAGACGGTGGAGATGAGGAAATTCGATCGAAAAGTGGTGCAAAAATGAAAATCCGCACCAAAACCATTGGTGCGGACATCCGCAGCTGAGAAAAATCCTATATATATATTTCACATTTTAAATTTAAGCACGAGTAATGAAAAAAATAGGTTTAAAAACATCTTCTCGAGTCATTGGATATGAAAGGATAAGATTGTATTTTTACCCAAAAATGACATAGCATGATTTTTTTATTTGATGATGTGAATAGGTGACTTGGCATGCCACCTAAGATTAAGGTCATAAATCCTAGGCCTATAAGGCCTAGAAACATTTTCCTTCTTATTTATGCATCCAAAAGTAGATATAAGGTCATCTCCAATAAGGAAGAGCTATATTGAGGCCGGGGCTAAAATTTGGCCCCTAGAATATTGTTTTTTATTCTTGAGCAAGTGAACCATCTTCAATAAGGAGGGGCTAAATTTTAGCCTTTTCAATATTTTACGATTTTAGATTTGTTCAACTTGGCTTGTTTGCATTCATTTGTAATAAATGAAAGTTTCCTTTAGTTCTACATAAATTTTTGAACAAATAAAATAATACATAAACCTCACTTATGTTTAGTTCTACATAAATTTTTGAAAGCAAATTTTTTTTTTGAATAGTTAAAACAAACTAATTAATATTAACCATGCATATATTCAATTAAACTTTCGAATACTATTGGATTACAAGCCTTATTTAACGAGAAATTTTTAAATGCTCCCGAAGGATCACGTGGCAGTCTGGCGTAGTCCTCCCTTGCCAATTAAATTTTGACACGTGGATTTATTAAAACTAAAATATAAAGTAAGATTTTCTATATTTTGTGAAATGACCGTCTTGGGTTTTTTATGAGTTTGACTTAGGGTTTAGGGGTTAGGGTATAGGATATATGGTTAGGGTATAAGTTTAGGGTTTAGGGGTTAGGATTTAAAAAATCAACAATAAACACAAAATGGTCTTTGACAAAATCGCTAAAATTGTTTTTCATCATGAAAATCCACATGTCAAAATTTAAATGGAATGGAGGACCACGTCAAACTGTCACGTAGTCCTTCAGGAGCACTGAAAAATTTCTCATTATTTAACATAGACCATTGAATAACCATTTCTATGCATGAGACACATGTATTTCATTAAAATAATGTTGTTGTTCTGTGGGTCCCACAAGAGCCAAAGGGTCACTTTGAGGGCTGAAAAACAGCTCTCTACACTCACCTTCAACCCTATTACCCTATTGACCTTTGTTGTTACAGCCCATTGTTTTTAGAAAAAGAATAAAAAGCATCTCATATTCTCATAATGGATGAAAAATTCCCAAAACCCAATTGGACATTCCTCCGGTGAAGAAGTCCAACAAAAACAATTATTGGGTAGTATTGAAATGCAGAATTAGCCCTTGATCCAAGAGTCCCGTAAACTAGCTGAGTAACGATTACAAACCTAAACCCATTTCGCATCATGCAAGAAACAGAAACAGCAGCATAAATGCACAATGCGACATGACTTCTATTCAGGCATTTTTACAAACACTTAGCGGGCAGAGCGGCTAGGTAACATACTAGTACGGCACAACCGTACAACACAATACCATAAACTTAGTTTGAAACCTACATATGTCGATTAATCATAATCAAATTGGTTATCAGTAGTAAAATTACTTGCTCACCAGAATCCAGAATCTAATCCTACTATATATCCCAACTGTAATAGGGGAACTTCAACCATGCAATGCAGTTGGGATTAGTTACTTAACTTACAACAAAATTGAATCGATTTATTGCATACCTGATTAAATCTTCCTGACTTTCCTGTTGTGGCCGGAAGTTGACACAGGACGATGGATATCCACTATGCCTCTTTGGTATCTTCGGGTTGGCCAAAGCAACCCTAAGTTTATGGGTTTTGATTCTGAACGTAAGAAATGGAAAATCATGACTATGGTTTTCATTTCGTCATGCCTTTTCATTTCTTTATATGCCCGTACCTACAACCAGCCACTAAGAGCAATGTCTATATAAACTATCAAGGCATCATATAGAAAAGAACAAAGGAATCTGAACTTGCTTAAATTCAAGATCAGGGATTCCAAGCTTGTCTACGTTCAAGCTTAAGTTCGAGATTAGGGAATTCGAACTTGTCTAAGGTATCCAAACTCATTCAAGCATTTGAAAGTTTCAGGAAGTCCAGGTTTTCATTTCCCTTTACCATAAACCCCCAAAACTTCGAATCCTGGCTCCGCCCCTGAGGACAGCCACATGTTCAAACTCTGTAATAATCTAGAGCAGGTACAAAACATGAACACCACCAAGTGGATTTATTTGCAATGAAAAGGAAAGAAAAATCATAATACAGTTGCCCTGACAGAGTGCTTCCTAAAAAGATGTCGATGGATAAGAGCTTGTTGTAGCAGATGCGGTAACCTGAGAGGAATATGTGGTATAACCACTGGTAAAAGGCACGCTTTGATCTGTACTATTATTGTCGGAAAACTTGGAGAACGATACTGCAGAAGCCAAATAGGTTGCCACAGGCAATTTTGATGGAAGAACTGGCACCGGAACTTCGAAGTTGAGTACTTGAATCGCTTGCTGTATCGAAGGCCTCATTATGTAGTCTGGGTGAGCGCACCACAACCCAACAATCATTAAACACTCTACTTGTTTCTCATCAAATTCACCGCAGAGTTTCGGATCGGCTGCTTCAATGACGCTCCCTTCTCCATAAAGCTTCCAAACCCATTCTACAATATTGATTTGATGTCTTTCCATGTTGAGATCAATCGGTGTTCTCCCACATGCTATCTCCAAAGCGACGATTCCAAAACTAAAGACATCTGTTTCCTTACTAGCTTTTCCAGTGGTAACACATTCAGGAGCCATGTATCCCATTGTTCCAGCCAAAACCGTTGTTTGTGATTGCTTGCCATGATCCACTAGCCGAGCTAATCCAAAATCCCCAAGTTTGGCGTTGAAATTGGAGTCTAACATGAGGTTGCTGGATTTGATGTCCCTGTGCAAAACGCATTGTTCCCATCCTTCATGTAGATAGAGCAACCCGGATGCCAATCCTTGAGCTATTTTGTACCTTGCCTCCCAAGTTAACAAACTCTTTTGTTTGAACAAATGTGAATCTAAACTCCAGTTGGGCATGAACTCGTATACAAGCAGGAGTTCTTTCTTTTTGTGGCACCAACCAAGGAGTTGAACCAGATTCCGATGCCTAAGTCGACTGATGATCCTTACTTCTGTAGCGTACTCCTTCATTCCTTGTTTAGATCCTTTGGATATCCTCTTCACAGCTACATATGAGTTCAAGTCCTTTATGAACCCCTTATAAACCCCTCCAAATCCTCCCTGGCCGAGCTTCTGTTCCTCTTCAAAGTTACCAGTTGCCCGGACTAATTCCTCGTACAAAAACTTTCTAGGGCCAGTCCCTTGTTCAAATTCATCGTCAATGGCATCACCAACCATAGGATCCTCATCACTGTCCATCGTTTCATTTTTCTTCAAAAAGATAAACCAGACCAGAGCCAGCCCACCAACTAGAATAATACTTGCTCCAATCCCTAACCCAACAACTAGTCCTTTATTGCCGGAGTTGGGATTAGAACTAGTTATAGAACTAGCTACAGGGCTAGGCGCAGGAACAGAGAGTAGACTTACCGGTGTCTTGTCCCTGGCATTCTCATCAACCAGAGGAGTTGAAGTGAAATTCCACGAGACGATCTTGTGTATAGCAGAAGCTGCACCTGTTGAAGCCGAGAACCCGACAATGACCCAATCGGGTAAGGTAAGCTTCAGATCAACTGTGTAAGATAAATAGCTCGTATTTTTTTTTCCGGCAGACACAAAAGTTGTGAAGGCAACACTCAGATTTTTTGTGCTGGAATTGTAACTGATCTGGACATCATTTTTTTCCCCATCGATGATACTACCATTCCAAGCCAGGGCTTTCAACGACTTGACAGAGTTGACGTCGATACCCACATGATCTCCATCGATATCCCGAAGTTCTTCAAATTGGTCATCCACGGTTTCATTTGTGTCGGAGGTGCGTTCGGCTGTGTTCATGTAGATATCAAATTCCACCGCAACAAATGGGTACTGCTGATAGAAGGGGAGGCCGAGAGCAACGCCCCCATCTGCTGAGCTATTGAGTTTGGATCCGTTTGGCGCTAAAAAGAAGGCTAGTCCATCACCGGCACCAAATTCTAATTCTGTATCATTTGGTGCATAAATGGAGAATGTGAAATTTGTGGTGAAATCGGCGAGTTTTCCGGTGGCATTTTCTCTGAGCAGGAAGGGTTCACTGTAGTAGGCTCGACCGGTTCCGCCCTGCTTCTCGTCTTGTGCGCTTCTGGTGAGGCGGAGAAAATCGTTGTCAATGAAAGCGTCTCCCTCGCGAGTTATTTTGGGAATAATTGTTTGATTAAAGCTCGGGAACTCAAAGCGCAATGGAGTTGCAGAAGGGCAGAAGAGAAAGATCACGAGATACAGTCCTTGTAGAACAAGGAATTGAAGGTTTCCTGACCGGATCGAGTGATTGACAACCATTTTGGGGAGAGTTGGCTAGCTGGTGAAACTTTTGGACGGCGAACTAAATTGTACGCATTGCTTTCCAATTATTGCCCATTCGTTTCTCTTTGGACGACTTCTGTGAAGACTTGGACATGGCTGGTATCGGAGGTCACCGACGGATCTTTAAACGTCGCGTGGCCCACGCGCTAACAGATTATATGCGTGAAAAAAAAAAAGCCATGTTCAGGCTGCAGTAGAAAAGGGGGTTTTACCAATGGGGCACGTGCATGACATGTGCATTGTTGATAGGGTTGAAATCAAAATACAGCCTCCAAAGGGCAACACAGGGGAACTGAATTGATATTTTATACAGTGTATAGATTCTGTGGAGCAAGAGCAAGTCTTCGTTCATACCGGAAACGCGTTTTCTCCCTTTACTCTCTCCTTGAGGAAAAACTAAACCCAGCCTCTGGTTTTCCTCCCCCTTTCTCCCTTTTCTCTCTCTCTAAGGCTTGCTTCCTGATAGATTTGGTTGTTGTTTAGTTTTGTTGTTGTATTTTAAGTGTATTTTAAGTTTCTGTGTTGATCCAAAACGGATCTTTGTGTCTGTAAGCTTTTGTTTATGAATGAAAGTACCTTTTCACTGCCTAAAAAAAAAAAATTAAAAAATAAACGGGCAACACATAAGTTCTCGCCAAGATATCGAATCTGGAGGTTGAGTTGTTTGACAATATATACAGGTCTTCTCTGCTACACACGTCCGCATTTATTTTTACGGTGCGAATTTCCACTTTAGACTCATTTTTCAATTAAATTTTCACATCTTCACTGTCTAGTCTTTAGATACTAATGTATAGATCATCTTTGTAAAATTTCAGCCAATTTGGTTATCATTAAGGCACTCAAACTCGATTAAACCAATTGATGAACATAATTCTGTCGAACTTGAACCGTTCATGTTTATAACAACAAAACGCAATTCGGAGGGCCTTAATGTTATCAAGGAGCTGTGTTTTCTATGGAGCTGTGTTTTTTCATTCTCCCAAAATAACCTCTTTTTGTTGGCCATGGGAGGCACGGATGAGAAATTAGAAGTGAGCAGTCATTTCATATCACAATACTTCCGAAATTAAACATGTTCGAGACCTATTTAAAAAATAAAAAAACATGTTCGAGACGAAGTTAAACCCTACAAGTCTTTCCCACAACCCGTCTTCTTCTTTTTTTATTTTTTTTTCAAAACGAAACGACACCGTTTCAATATTCATTGAACTGACTACTGCTATCTTTTTCAACTTAATAAATTTTAGTATATGGTAGTGTAGACATAGAAAATTTAACGATAATAATAGTCGTTGAAAAATCCAAGCAAATACGTGGCTCGTGAGTTAACAAAATTGGAAAGCCGTCCGAAATGACACATGGCAACGTGGGAATAGTTGGCCGACGACAAAATCTCAAATCCCGATTGAAATCAATTATCAAGTGTCGATTGATGATCAGAAATCAATTAAATTAAATTAATCGGACATCCCCAAAATAATTGGTAATGGTTCGCCATCGGTCAGACGAGCTAGATAGCTTGACTTCGCGAGATGAAATTGACTCCGCGAGGCGAAATGGACTTCGCGAGGTGAGCTAGGCTTGGCGAGGTGAAATTGACTTCGCGAGGCGAAATAGACTTCGCAAAGTGAACTTGACTTCGCGAGGCAAGCTTGACTTCGCGAGGCAAAATGGACTTCGCGAGGTGAGCTAGACTCCGCGAGGCGAAACGGACTTCGCGTAAAAGTAAATAGAGGCAAGGCGAGACGGCCCCGCGTAGGGGAATCTCACGAAGGAGCTAGACAACAGAGTTCGCATGCAAGATAAGTCGTCCGCGAACTGAGACCAGAAATCACTGGTTGCTTGGAAATCAAGGTGCCTCGCGAGATACCTTCCATATCCGCGGGATGGCTCGCCCCTTACTAAGGATCTTGATCAAAACGGGACATTTAATCCAAAGCGATCTGGGCATATCTAAATCTTAAGATTTGATTGATTTGATTATGTTGAAATCGGCAAGTAAATCAATCAGTCAAAATTCATTGATTCGATTAAGGAAATATCATTGATTCAGTATCTTCATTACTTGCTAAAAGCGAAGGCATGTTAACACTATAAATACCCCCTCTCATACCAAGAGGAGGGGGGCAGAAACAAAAGGAGCGGACTAAAGAGAGAGAGAGAGAGAGAGAGAGAGAGAGAGAGAGAGAGAGAGAGAAAAATCCCTCAAGAGCTCAGAAGCCTCCCCAAAATCTTTGAAGAACTATCAAGCTCCCCAAATAGCCAGTTCTTCACTAAACTCTTGAAGAGCCATCAAGCTGCCAAATAGCCGGTTCTTCATCAACCTCAAGCCTAGAAGTTGTCAAATCCCGAAGAGTCATCAAGCTGCCAAATAGCCGGTTCTTCATCAACCTCAAGTCTAGAAGTTGTCAAACCCTTGAAGAATTATCAAGCTACCAAATAGCCGATTCATCAACCTCAAGTCTAGAAGTTATCAAATCCCGAAGAGTCATCAAGCTGCCAAATAACCGACATCTTCACCAATTCCAAGACAAAGAACAAAGCACCACGTGACACTGCTCATGGCCTAAGTCCGATCATGAACAAGCCTCTACGGCCCTTGGTCAATCAACTTCTACAAATCGTCAACACGACAAGAAGTCCAAATCACAACAATTCGATTCAAGATTAAGTGCTTGTCACCCTTGGATCAAATCGACGTCGGAGATAGAATCAGAGGAGTTCACAAAGATTGTAACCCGCATTCGCATTTGATTAAATTAAATTATTCTTTGTACACGTGTTGTTCTGTTATTTGTTGCAGATATTTTCGTGTTTACAGGTAGTTTTGTAAGAGGAACACCATTGACACGTGTGAATGAGGAGAATCCAACCGTTGGATGAGATGGGAGTGATACGATAAACATTGGGTACAAAATTAATGAAATTCACTCATTTTTTGACTTTAATCTTTTCAGTCAAAGCGAAGAATGTTTATAAACTAATGAGTTGACCAAAATAGTATCCACTAGAACGAAACCCAAACAATGACAAAAACGGGTGAATTTTCTACCACAACTGTGTTTCAGTATACCGATCACATCATACGATGGATTTTAAAAAATATTGTTTTATCAATATAGTTGGTTTACAAAGATGTACATTTACATATAATTCACTAAACAAGTTATATCACATTAGTAAGCATATATGGTTCCAACAACTAAAATTCACAAAATTAAAATTCAACCGTCTGATGTGATCAATACACTTAAATATGTCTAAGAAAAAAAATTCACATGTTTTCGATAACGTTGGGGTCTCAATCGATACGGTCAACCCTAAATCAACGTCACTTATTGCACGGAAACGCTCTTACTTATCTCTCTATGACTTATTTGTTTCGATTCGTCCGCCCACACACTTTCACATAGATGAGATGTACCAAAACCTGTAAAAATACGGAAATGTTTACCTCCCGGTGATAGGGCTCCTCATAGGAAAACATAAAGGTAAATAGGGTTGACCGTGTGAATCAAGACCCAAATGTTACCAAAAACATGTGATTTTTTTTATCCTAACCGTATTTCACTAGACCGATCACATCCTACGGTGGATTTTTGAAAACGTGCTTCATAGGTATATGTTGTTCACAAAGATGCACACTTACGTAAACTTTTCAAGTTATACCACATTTGTATGTACGTTGTGATTCCAATGATTAAAAATCACAAAATCAAAACTCAACCGTCTGATCTGATCACTATGGTGAAATATGGCTATTTTACAAAATTTACTTATTTTCGATAATGTTTGGATCTTGATCCACACAGTCAACTCTAATTTATGGTAACTTATTACACGGAAATGCTCTTACCTATTTCTAGATGACTTATTTGGGTCGATTTGGCCGCCCACACACTCTTAGAAAGATGAGATGTATCAACACATGTAAAAATTTGGGGACATTTACCCCCGACGACGGGGCTCCCCATAGGAAGCTAAGCGTAAATAGAGTTGACCGTTTTGATCGGTGCCCAAATGTTACTAAAAATATGTAATTGTTCTACCCTGACCGTATTTCACTAGACCGCTCACATCATACGGTCAATTTTCAAAAATGTTTCTTTATAAGTATAGTTGGTTCATAAAGATGTAAACTTGTATAAACTTACCAAACAAGTTACACCATATTAGTATGCACGTTTTAACTCCAATAATTAAAATTCGACCGTCTGATGTGATTAGTATAATAAAATATTATTATTGTACAAAATTCACATATTTTCGATAATGTTTGGATTTCGATCCACGTGGTGAATTATATGTATCATTGTACCTACCTAAAAGCAGCCGTGCTGGAGATAAATTTATAAATTTTTTAATATAGGTGGATATAATACATCCTCACGATAGCATATCGACAATGTTTGTGAGCAACTTTGGTGATTTCTAAAGATTCTAAACTTTTAAAAATCATTTTAATGTTAAATATGACCCGCATAGATAATATGGTTCATTTATTTATTAAATTTATTAGATCTTTATTTCTGAAAGGAACTCTCAAATAATTTAACTTAACATCAATGTATCATTTTTGAAATCAAAATTTTCCAAAAAATTTTGGTTCGGAATACTGTATATAAAGAAATGTAAAAGAAAATGAAAAAAATCAAAATAATTGCATTTATCCGATAAAACTTTAAAGCCAAACCCAAACCCAAGCCTCATCCCAGCCTAAAATTAAAAACCCAAACTCATATGTTCCCTTTCTCCAAACCTAAACCCCGAGGCCATCCCCTCCGTTCTCTCCACCGCCGCCATAATAAAAAATAATGGTTTAGTTATTTCTGTTACAAAAATTAAACTATTTCAAACCAATATTCGTTTTCTTGGGTTCAACATTCACCAACTCCAAATTAGGCCCATCGATAGAGCAATACAATTTGCTGATAAATTTCTAGATGTCATTTTAGATAAAAATCAATTACAAAGATTCTTAGGATCCTTAAATTATGTAGCTGATTTTTACAAAAATCTTAGGAAACATTGCAAACCTCTATTTGATAGGCTACAAAAAAACCCTTCCCCCTGAACATCACTTCATACATCCTTAGTCAAAAAAATTAAGAGTCATGTTAAAACCGATGCCTCTGAAATTGGTCATGGAGGTATCCTCAAACAACAAATTTCTCCCAATCATCCAGAACAAATTGTTCGATACCATTCCGGGAATCTGGAACCCAGCTCAATCAAATTATAGTACTATTAAGAAAGAAATTTTAACGATTGTACTATGTATCAGTAAATTTTAAGATGATTTATTAAATCAAAAATTTTTGGTCAGAGTTGATTGTAAAAGTGCAAAAGATGTTTTGGAAAAAGATGTTCAAAACATTGCTAGTAAACAAATCTTTGCCCGTTGGCAAGCAATTCTAAGTATTTTTGATTTTGAAATTGCATTCATTAAAGGAAGTGACAATCACATCCCAGATTTCCTAACTCGTGAATTTCTACAAGGCACCACAACATGAAGCCCAGCTCATCCAAAGGGAGAAATCTCAAAAAATCAGTATCTAAGTCATCTCTCCCAGTTAAGAAAGAATCACCTGAATCAAACCCCAGCATAGTTCCCTATGCAGGCCATTCCCCCATTTCATTAGTCAATCAATATAGTGCTCTTGGTAGCACCCTCAGTCTGAATAAACCCAACTACCAGTCAGCTCTAGTAAACCAATATGACCCCTACAAGACAGATTCCTCATCAAACCCTCCAGTCAATTATAGAAAATCATCCCCTTACTTTAACAGGGCCGAACAGTTCATGTTTTATATTGAACCATCTATGAGTCATCTCAAAAATCCTATCTCTTTAGTAAAAAATTATTTTGGCCCAAATACTCACTACCTTCCCGGTAAACCATTAGCATTCTATAAAGAAATCCTATACAAATCTCAGTCATTATCTATTAAACTAATCCATGACCCAAAAGACCCATCCAAAATATTATACCATTCTCTTTACATAATTCGTATCATTTCATTATCCCAATGGGGTGATTCCCCCTCTACTCCTCACAAAATAGAATCCATTACATTTACTTATCATGAGTACATTGAAGCATGGAGTAAAATATTTCTCTACCAAACAGAAGATTTTTCCCATTCATGGTTTCTGAATTTTGATAGAAAGTTCAATCGCCAATTCCCCATATGGTTCGGTGATTGGTGGAATAATTATGGGTGCCCTTATGACCTTCTACCCTCAAATCTCTAAAATGTAGTCACTAAATTTGCTTCAGTCATGACCTTTTCAGAATACGAGAAAAGGTTTCCCCCTACTCTCCAATTCATGGCCAAATATAAAATTCCTTGGATCTTCAAATGGCAGTATAAAATTGAAAATGAAGATCATATGGTCTTACGACAACTCTTAGTCAAATGGTGGGATAAATTCAATTCCGACAGAGTTTTATCCCAATTTAGTGAAGAATTTTCAGTTATTCCATCCAGTTCAGGAGCTCCGGTCTCTATCCAGCCGGCATCTCCGATCTCTCAGTTAAAACTTCAGAATTCTCAGTTATCATCCCCTTCTAAAAATAAAGCCTCTAGTTCATCCTCATCCTCCAAAGCAGATGAATTAAAAGAATTAGCCAAGCAGTTATTACAACAAGCGGCCAGTTTATCCACAGAAGATGAAGAAGAACACTCTCCATCAGAATCATCATCATCACATAGTCATGAAAGTTCTTCCAGTCAACCAACCAAGTGGGCTGATTACGAAGATAGCCAAGACCCATATGGTGAATTCTAGTGAAGTCAAGTCCAGACAAATTTCTATTCAACAATAGTCAATCTACCATTCATCAACAGTCACTCGTTGCAGACAAGTTACTATTCATCTACAGTCACACTAATGGCAGACAAAATACTATTCATCTACAGTCACTTTTTACTATTCACTCGTAGCAGACAAGTTACTATTCATCTACAGTCACCTTTTATTATTCACTCGTGGCAGACAAGTTACTATTCATCCACAGTCACTTTGTAATTTCTATTTATAGAAGCTCCCAGCTTCATAGTGAGGCAGGCTTTCATTTTCCTCTCTTCCCTTTCTCTCTAGTCAGAACCTCTTCTTCTTAGATAGTTCATGTACCGAGCCTGATACTTACTTATTCATACATTGATTTAAATTAGTAAGTTGTAAACTTTTATTTGATATCAATAAATCAAATGCTACTTTATATATATATATATATATATATATATATATATATATATAAAGGGCCCTTCCACTAAGGGATTCCTTTTTTGACATATATGAGGGATGGGGGATTACACTCACTTTTCGATTATATTTTTGAATCTCTACCGTTCAGTTTGTTGGTCCTTATATATAGATCAATTCTGCAAATTTTCAGCCAATTTGGTGATCGTTAAGGTGTCGAACAAGATCAAAATCAATTAACAAACCAAATCTGTCAAACATGAACCGTTCATGCTTATAATTATAAATCGTAGTTTTGAATGCCTTAACGATCACCAAAATTTCTGAAAATTTGCAGAAGTGATCTACTCATATAGAACTACATATTGAACGGTGGAGATGTGATTTTGTGATCGAAAAGTTGGTGTAATCCTTCATCCCTCATATATGTCAAAAAAAAGGATCCCTTAGTGGAAGGGTCCTCTATATATATATATATATATATATATATGATATTAATTTGAGTTTGAAATGAAAAGATTCTGGCATGTAGATATCTCTCCGTATTAACTTATGGGATTTAGACAGAATTTCAACTAATGAGAGGGCTCTCTATGTACAGATCGATCTGTAATGGACTTGACGCAGATAATTTGCTTGATCCTTTAATTTCTCACCTTACTTTTACATAATATATAAAATCATCATTTTGGTACAAGGAGATCTGTGTCATTATTTATGAGATTGTATGAGTTGGATTACAATATATTGTTATGTTAAGTTTTCTTACCTAAAATGGGAATGGAAATGAACATGAAATTGAAGAGATAAGTTAAGAATGGAAATGACCTTTGGCTTTGCTGCTTCATCAGAAATACATTTTCTTAACTATGGTGCGGATTTCTTAGAGTGGTTACGACAACTAGAAGAACCTCTAGGCTATACAGTGGCGGCGGTAACTTTGCCGTGCATCAGTGCATGGATGGAAGAGAGACAAACGCTTTTGAGTTGGGTGCCCAAATCATTTCTGCGGCCCGGCATGAATTGATCAAGATAAAGTTACAAAAATGGTTGGGGAGCCTTGGCCCAATCCAATGTATGAATGTATCAAGCATGTTGTGCTTGTAAGTGCAACATTATAGGGAGGTCGTATGAGATGCTTTTAAATTATCATCTCGTGTTGAACTTATAAAAAATAATAATAATAATAAAAAATTATTAAATAACTCGCACACCTTATAAATATTAATGAGGTTTGAACCTACAATCTCAAAATTATCAGTGTGCTTAACTTAACTGGATTATATTCTTGCTTTCAATTTTACCTCATGTTAAGTTTACTTCCGTTTCATATGAGCGAGGCTTCGTCGGATTGCTCGCCTCATGATCCTTGAAAAACTTTAGGACCGGCCAACTAATTAAGATTTGTATTTGGAAGTTTTATTTGAAGACTGAGTGGTCTAACTTGTCTCATAGCATCTGGTATTGTTGCATGTAAGCTAATATAGAGTAATCCAAAAAAATGTAAAGCTAATTTAACTATATAACATTTGTTGGTTAATTGTTCATAAGAAAAGAAATAGTGTGCTGACTATTGTGCCCTTGTTGTGGTGTAGAAAATTATGTTTGTGCACGATATTACCATTCACCTTAGATATAATATATAATCAGTAGAACATAGTTATTTTGTTTGCTCGGTGTCATGAAGAATGGTTGTTTCCACACTCTAAAACACAAGCCATATGTGGCTAGAGTTTTGATGTAAAAAGAAAATAAAGGTCATCCGTATTTGTTTTTAATGAAATTTGGGTTTGTGTTAAATTGTAAGTATACTAATTTAAGTATCAATGACAATTGTGCAATCTAAAATCTTTGATGATATCAAGATATACCGTATAGAATTCCCTTGAATAAGATGTCTCCCTTTTATAACTTTAGTAATTTTCTTCTTGAATAAAATTGAGTTTACCTCGCTCTGGTATTCTTTGGCTTCATTGTGTCTGAATATTCGTTTGTAATTTTTTCTTATTTTTCAAAGTGATGTTTATCTGAATTTCAGGTTCCAATTGGAGGTGTTTTACAGGCTTATTGACATTCACCTTCACTAAAGCAATTATGTGATTATCATATGTTTTGTGATCACCGTGAATAACAGATTCAAGTTTACGTCCTTTTTGGCAAGTGCAAGTTTTTGATGTAAAATATAACTTTCATGCACTTATGATAGCGAAACCATTTACATTGTTAATTTGAACAGACTTGGATTTGATTATAATCCAAGAGCATACTATCTAAATTTGGAATACTTCCTTTATATGCTATAGAATCTAAAATGTAAAAAACAATAGGTTTCTGTAACATTTGAGATTTAATTCATTGTGATTTTGCTATATTAAATAGTTTTTTTTATTGATAAAAAACAAATTACAAAGAAAACCCTCGCGCACAGCCGCCCCCATAAAGATTAAGCTGGAAGGCGGGAGCCGAGGAAAGAGGAAGAGAAGAAATCCATAGCTGAGGACTAGTACAAGAGTGTCCTAATTTAGCTAGACTATCAGCTAGAAAGTTTGCCTCTCTCTAAACATGTTTAAAAGAAATAGACTGAAAATGAGATGATAAAGCTCAGATATCTCGAACCAGCACTTTAAAGCGACATGAAATCTAACAACGACCATTGAGCGCATGCTATGTTAAATAGATTGTACCTGATGTTATGACTTAGAATGTGATATCCAAGGTAAACTATCTAGTATGTGTACATGTGCTGGGCAGTATCATCACTCTAGAAGACTAGAAAGATTATGAAATTGATACTTGACGTTGACTCCTGATGAGTTGTTTGAAGCTTTTTCCGGGAACCGTACCCAACTCTCATATAATCGATTGTGGAGTGTTCAAAGAATCGTGTATAATAAATTAATAATAAGAGAAAATTCAAAGGTGAACTAGGTTTTGGACACTTGGAGCAGATTCCAAGTCGTCGTACGTAACTGGGTCTTACTTCGTTGAAAATAGAATAACTGGGTCTAAGTTAAGCTATATCTAACATCTTCACACACTGTTTCTTCCCAGAAAACCAGAAATGGCCGTCAGAAACACTCTCCGGTTGTCCTTAAAGCAGTTTCATTTGCTTCTTCTTCTCATATTACTGTTGCCCTTCTCTGCAACTCCACTGACCTTCAACTTCCCCAGCTTTCCCCCTGATGTTGCCACCAATATATCAATGGAGGGAGATGCTTCCGCCGATGGCTCCCTCCGCCTCACCAAGAGTGCTCTTGACCAGGTACTAAGTCTGAGCTTTGGTAGAGCCACCTACAGAAAAACTTTACTCCTCCGACAAAACTCCACCGGAAAACTCGCTGATTTCACATCAAGTTTCACGTTGGTCATTGACTCCGACGTTACCCCTGGTTCGGTGACGGGCTGGCTTTCTTCCTAGCGCCGGTAGGATCCGCTCTGAACACCACATCAGGACAAGGAAGAAGTCTTGGCCTCCCTGTCAACACTACGCTGTTAGACTATACCAAGTGGACTACTGAATACCCGTTTGTGGCGGTCGAGTTTGATATCTTCCCCAATCAGGTTGTTGATTTGGGTGTGAATTATACTCATGTAGGCATAGACATCAACACCGTCAGGTCTAACGTTACAGAGCCATGGACTGGTGGTATTATGGCAGGAAATGAAAATAATGCCACCATTACTTACAACTCCAACAAGAAAAATCTCAGTGTTGCGTTCACTACGTTTGAAAAAGGAGTCCAGGTGATCCGAAATATTCATTTCTCAGTTGATCTGCTCAAATACTTGCCCGATGTGGTGATAGTTGGGTTCTCCGCGGCAACAGGTACACAGACTGCTCTTCATAAGATCAATTCTTGGAGGTTTGATTCAACTTCATTGATAGATGAAATAAGCACATCCAAGTCAGGAAATGCCAATATTGGAGTAGTAGTTGGATTGGTTGTTGGGGGAATTGTTATCTTGGCTGTTGTGTTGGGTTTGGTTTGGTTCCTTTTCTGCAGGAAGAGGAGGGAAACAAATGGGGAAATTACGGATGATGATTCTATGGTACTTCAAGATTTGAATCCTGAAGATTTTGAAAAGGGGACAGGCCCTAGGAAATTCTCTTACAATGAATTGGCCCTTGCAACTAATAATTTTGCGCAGGAAGAAAAGCTTGGGGAGGGAGGATTTGGTGGAGTTTACAAAGGCTTCATCAAAGACATGAACGCGTATGTAGCTGTTAAGAAGATATCAAAGGGGTCTAAACAAGGGCTGAAGGAGTATGCAGCAGAAGTGAGTATCATTAGTCGGCTCAGGCATCGGAATCTTGTGCAACTCATCGGTTGGTGCCATGATAAGAAACTCCTACTTGTCTACGAATTCATGCCTAATGGTAGCTTGGATGCTCATTTGTTCAAACAAAAATGCTTGTTAACTTGGGAGGTAAGGTACAAATTGCACATGGATTGGCATCCGGGTTGCTCTATCTCCACGAAGGATGGGAACAATGTGTGCTGCACAGGGATATCAAATCTAGCAATGTTATGTTGGATGCAAATTATAACGTGAAACTTGGAGATTTTGGGTTAGCCAGACTTGTAGACCACGGAAAGCTATCGCAAACAACAGTTGTGGCGGGAACAATGGGCTACATGGCTACGGAATATGTGACAACGGGAAAGGCTAGCAAGGAAACGGACGTCTACAGCTTCGGAGTTGTTGCATTAGAAATAGCTTGTGGGAGAAAACCCATTGATACTAGGTATGAAGGAAAGCAAATGAATATGGTGGATTGGGTTTGGGAGCTCTATGGAGAAGGGAAAATTATTGAAGCAGCCGACCCAAAATTGTGTGGGGAGTTTGATGAGAAGCAAATGGAGTGCTTAATGATTGTTGGGTTATGGTGTGCTCATCCGGATCATAACTCAAGGCCTTTGATACAACAAGCAATCCAAGTGCTTGACTTCGAAATTCCATTGCCAAACCTCCCATTGAAGATGCCGGTGGCCTTTGCTCCTTAAGTTTCTCATCAAAGTGGAAGGGAAGGCTAAAATGTTTTTCTTCCTTCTCAGAGCACTTATCACTCTCGATGTCGTATAGAGATGGCACTAGTACCACTGGAGATCAAAGTGAGTCTTCAGGATTTGATTCTACCATCAACTCCTCACAGTTTAACACATCTTCTACCACAAATTCGAACCCCTCGGCAGCTTCTTAGTAAGCGGTTTAGCATTAGTCGAGTTCATCTTGTATGATATTTTAGTAAGATTGTATATTAGGCTTCACTATTCTTTTACAAGTACTTCTGTATTTATTTTTTGTCTCATCACATGACATTTCAGAATTGTTCTTGGTATTGTTAAATCTACTTAATAAAATTACTGTAGAATTCTATGTCAAACTAAGATTGTTCTATGAAAATATTGAAACCTGATTTATTGATGTTGTCCATTCCTTCTCCAAGATTCACACTCGACACTTCTTACATTGATGGGATCATGTGTTTATAGAAGTGTTTTATGCTCTTGCAGGGGAATCAACTGTTTGTATAGCAGTTATATAACTGCTGGTAACTGTCATGACAGTTCCTTCCATCAAGGAACTGCTCATAACCTCTTATCTATTCAGACAAGTATTTATCATAATCAGGGTATAAATTTGAATGTTTAAATTCAAATTGGATTGCATTAGCTAAGTGCATATCTTAGTTAATTCACTGATGTTTATATTCAAGTCCTAATAACCTGTTTCACTTAGTCTACTGTGCAACTCAGTCGCATATAGACTTCATATATCTAGTTCTAAGATCTTACAGGTTTTTCTAAAAAAGTCATTTTGCACTTGAGGAGTTAATTAACAGGTGAAGATCAAGATCGACCATATCCTGTTTCACTTTAATTTGATGTCAATATGTCAAATTAATCAAGAAACATCATCGTCGAAAATATGACAAGTATTGTCAATATTGTAACACAGATTCTGACCAAAGCTCCAAAGTGTCCGGCATGTCACTTTTGAGTTTCAACAACAGGTGTAAATGTCAGGACCCACCCCGAATTTCACCCTAAAACCCGAGGTAAGTCCTGCGGGGACCACCTCCAAGGAAAATTTACCGAAGGACTCGGCAAACCTCCCTTGAAAATGGACAACCCTAACCCGGAAAAATATAGAACACCCTCTTAACCAAAATATTAATCTTCACTTTAATCCAAATAACTGAATAAAATAATACACAATTATTTTTCCGAAAGTATTCAGAGCTACTACAAGAAAGACAACGGAAGCTGAAGAAAATCCTAGTGGGTTAAACAGATAACCTACTGGCGAACAGTAGTGGAAATGTGGGTGACTATGTCTCGTCTCCTCCTTCTAGACCCCACCCGAACTCTGCAGACTGGGTAATTAAAAATGAAGGAAAAGCCCAGGGGAAAATATTTAATCACGTCAGGGTGAGTGGACAAAATAATCTCGACAAGCAATAATATTTCCCCAAGAAACACTTTCAAGGACACGACTAGTTCTGGCTAGTCTCTAAATCTTAAACAAATACAGCCTCTCAGGCTAAAATTATATATTTATATCAGTATGTATTAACATCCGTCTACTCCATGTATAATATCTATGAATAAGCTTGAAAGTAGATAGTCATACCAGGCTACTACGCTCGCGTCTAACGCGCACGTCACCCCATAATGGCATTTTTCCTCAGTATGGGGGAAACGACCGGGTGGTATAAATACGTGCTTACTCCTTGTACGAATTCTATGAATGAATCTAAAAACATAGAATGAACTCGAAAAGTAGAAAGTCGTACAGGGCTACGACGCTTGCGTCTAACGCTCACGTCACCCCATAATGGCATTTTTCCTCATTATGGGGGGAAATCACGTATTGCTAGCTAGCGTTCTCTCATATACATACTATTCTCATAAACGTCAATAAATGAGTAAAGACACCGAAATTCTCAATTCAAGATAAATTCCAACAATAAAAGATTATTTAAAAACAAAGGTCCACTCACAACTTAGGCCTAAGCCTGACGTCGGTCGGAGGTCTCCTCTGCTCGAGCCTCCTCGCGTCCTGTTCCAAAACATAAATAATTCCTCAAATAAAATCCCAACGTTTTTAAAGAAAATAGACATAATTAAATATGAGTTTCCCGCGCTCAACCATGCCTATCGTCCTAAATCTTAACTTCACTGCCAACCATAAATCTCCATAAATACCGACATCCTCAAAATCACCTTCCAACGTCCTAATCATAAAAATAATCCAATGGCCGGATTTTAACTTATTAATCCGCCAAAAATACCAAACTTTACAAATTCCAAAACCTATCCAAAACTCCTCCAAAAATTCTAAAACTCATTCCATTAAACTCCTCATAAAAATCTCCACCAAAAACAAATTTTCGGCGGCGCCGGCGCCGGCGGCCGGCGGCCGGCGACCTCCAATGCCCACCAAAATTTGACAGCACCTTCCTCTCAACCTCCTCTACAACATTCCTAACTACCACAAACTCCAATTCTAAGCCTAACCATGTCAATCGAACACAAACACACAATAAAGCCCTAGAATTTCAAATACCGATTTCTCCTTACCTAGCTCGAGATGGAGGGATTGAAGCACGGAAGGAGAGCTTCCTTTTGAGCCAAGGCTCGCCGGCTATGGCGGCCGGAGGAAGGAGTTCCGGCGAAAAATAGCTTTCGGCAGTCGGGGCTTTCGGCGTTGATTCCTCCTTCACGGCGGCGCTAGGGAGGCTGCCACCAGTCTAGGACTGCAGCTGGGTCGGAGACCGATCGTTTGGGACCGGTGCGGCGGTCTGGGGCGGCCAGACGACGGCGGTCTGGGGCGGCCAGACGGCGGCGGTCGGGCGGTCGGAAAATCCGGCAGGTAGGAGCTCGGGTGCGGGAGCGGGAGAGAGAAAGGAAAGAGGGAAAAGAAAAATGTTGGGCTTGGCCCAACCGGTCCAACATCCCATATATCCAATCCAAATTTCAACACCCCCAAAATAATACCCCAATAAAAATTACCTTTTACTAGCTAAAATTTACCATTTTTACCGTCGTCACATTTTTCTCCTACGAATAATTCTTTCGAAATATTCGTCCCTCAACACACCTCTAGGGACTTTAGGACTATAAATTCAATGATGAATACGGTAAAATTCTTATTACCACAATGCTAGTAATTAAGGTAACATTTAAGAGTCGGGGCGTGACAGTAAAAGTGTTGGATCTATAGGCTATATAAATCAAGTAATGTTGATAACTTTGAACGGGTTTGCCGTCTCAAATTATTTGTTGATAAAGTAGCAGCTAGTGAGATACACATGGAAATGAGTTCATGGTTAAGCAGTCGTGTTCAAATTCCTTATTGCGTCTCTTAATAGAGTGATGTCTAGTATCTTTGGATGCTTTTGTTTGGAATAAGGGCTTTTGCATCTTTTGAACCAGTCAATTAAGACCGACTCATCTAAGTCTTGTAGGTCAAATAAAAAAAAAGAAGACGAAGCTCTGTTGATTCTCTTACAATTACCAATGTTTTTTTTTTTTTCGGAATACAAAAGAAGCACTACAATACAAGGTACAAACAAAACCCTCTCAAACAACCTAAGTTCATTTGATCAAAAAAAGAAAGTTTAAGCAGCTGGTAAACTTCTCATCCAAGATGACCTATTTTGGCTACGGCATCCGAAAGAAAATTTGCCTCACGTTTAATACGTCTTAATGAAACTCGATGAAAGCTAGACATCATCTTACAAATATCTTGCACAATATATTTGATATGCCATGGAATATTCCCCTGACCATTAACACAATCTATTAGCAATTACCAAGGTTGAGGAAGGTTTTGCGTCAAAAAAAAAAAAGTTGAGGAAGGTAACACAGTGAAAGCTATAGGTAGAAAGGTGAGATCGGTAGACAAGCGTCGAACCGAATTTGAAGGTGATAAGTGAGATAAATCTCTGAGTTTTCTGAAATATTATTGAATTGTTGAATGCCTAATACAACATAGAGGGTGTCTTATATAGGCTCTAACCTAAGACTAAATCTTATTTAGAATAGAACTAGGAAATAACAAAACCTATTGGAACTAGAAATCCTTAATGAATCATAAATCATAATCCTAAGAATAATAGGAAACTTAAACTTGCTTACGACGTTGATGTTCCAGCTGCTCCTCGAACTCTTCTACAAGTCGTTCTACATAAGAAGGTTATAGTGTTAAAGTACGTACTATATACTGAATAATGAGTCTTAGGTTTCTTCTGCAAGGAAGAAATATCAAGTGGAAGTCTCCTCCTACAGTATGTCATCAAAATCAATTTGGATGGTTCGGTTTGCCAAAATACTGATGCTGCAGCTGGTTTTATTTTGAGAGATCACTTTGGCAGGGGTGTCCTTTTTTTTTGCCACTCTACCAAGAGTATTGGAAATCTAATGTTCCTATACTAGAGACAATATATATAGTCTGGTCACTCTGGTGAAAGCCAAGGAGCCCAACGTGTCCAAACATCCTTGTTGAAGACTCCTCCCTCGTCATCAGTTGTGTTACATGAAAGTTCACTTTCCCTGCTTTCTCATATTCACTGTAAACCGATCAAGTCACTCTAGTTTTAGGTTCCATAGTTTCTCAAGGAAGACCTCCATTCAGTGAAAACCTAACCTTTAACAACCTCACATTTCACCATCATGGGAGTGGTTAGTGTGCAACGTCTAGAATAGTAGAATACCACCTTTTCTCAGACAAAAATGTGGACTTCGTATAACCACTCTACGCATGAAGCTTTGACCAGTGTTAATTCTTTATTTCATTAAGAGAATTCAAAGCTTCTCTAGGTCTTGCAGCATGCACCAAATCAACGTAAACTGGGTCTCGGTCATTGGTTTATATAGAAAATCATAATACAATAAGCGAAAACAATTATTGTAACATTAAGAAATTTTCTTTCGCTACATATATATATATATATATATATATATATATCTAACATCATACATAGTTATCCACAGAAAAAAGAAAAAAAAAATCAGAAATGGCTGTGATTAACAGGCTCCGGTTGTCCCTAAACCAGTTTCAATTGCTTCTTCTTCTCTCATTACTGTTGCCCTTGTTTGCAACTTCATTGACCTTCAATTTTCCCAGCTTTCCCCCTGACGTTGCCACCAATATATCAATGGAGGGAAATGCTTCAGCCGATGGCTCCCTCCGCCTCACCAAAAGTGCTCTTGACCAGGACCTAAGTGGCAGCACCGGTAGAGCCACCTACAAAAAGACCTTCCTCCTCAGACAAAACTCCACCGGAAAACTCGCTGATTTCACGTCAAGTTTCACGTTCGCCATTGACTCCAACAACAAAGCCAGCTACGCTGATGGGCTGGCATTCTTCCTAGCGCCGGCAGGGTCCTCACTGGACAGCATAATAGGGCAAGGTAGCAGTCTTGGCCTCCCTGTCAACAGCACGCTGGAAAACTATACCATGTCAAGTACTGAATACCCGTTTGTCGCCGTTGAATTTGATATCTTCAACAACTCAGATAGAAGATCGATTGATTGGGGTCTAAATTACACTCATGTGGGCATCGACATCAACTCCGTCAAGTCGAACGTCACCGCGCCGTGGATTGGTGGGATTACCACTGGAAAAGAAAATAATGCCACGATTAGTTACAACTCCACCTCCAAGAATCTTAGTGTTGCATTCACAACGATTCAAAACGGGGTCCAGGTTATCAGAAATATTGATTTCTCAGTTGATCTGCTCCAACACTTGCCCGATAGAGTCATCGTTGGTTTCTCGGCTTCAACGGGTCAACAAGTTGCTCTGCATAAGATCATTTCTTGGAGCTTTGATTCAACTTCATTGGCAGATGGAAACATCACATCAACTCTTCCTGCGCCAAAGTCAGGAAATGCCAATGTTGGACTAGTAGTTGGGTTGGCTGTTGGGGGAGGTGTTATCTTGGTTGGTGTGTTAGGTTTCGTTTGGTTCCTGTTCTGCAGGAAGAGGAGGGAAACAACTGGGGAAAGTACTGATGATGATACTAGGGTACTTAATGATTTGGATCCTGAAGAATTCGAAAAGGGGACAGGCCCTAGGAAATTCTCCTACAATGAATTGGCCCTTGCAACTAATAATTTTGCGCAGGGAGAAAAGCTTGGGGAGGGAGGCTTTGGTGGAGTTTACAAGGGCTTCATCAAAGACATGAACGCGTATGTGGCTGTTAAGAAGATATCAAGGGGGTCTAAACAAGGGTTGAAGGAGTATGCAGCAGAAGTGAGTATCATTAGTCGACTCAGGCATCGGAATCTGGTGCAACTCATCGGTTGGTGCCATGAAAAGAAACTCCTACTTGTCTACGAATTCATGCCCAATGGAAGCTTGGATTCTCATTTGTTCAAAGAAAAAAGCTTGTTAACTTGGGAGTTAAGATTCAAAATTGCACATGGATTGGCATCAGGGTTGCTCTATCTACACCAAGGATGGGAACAATGTGTGCTTCACAGAGATATCTGTTAATATATGCCTTGAACCATCCAATCTGTGCTGACGGGTTATACTAGGTTATGGTTACCTATTCGGGTTATACTAGGTTATGGTTACCTATTAGGACTAGTATATCGGATTTAGGGCTGTATATATACAACCTATTGTGTGTTGTGTACATGTCATTCTGTATTGTTGCTCAACATAATAAAACTGTTCTCCTTCTGTCCGTGGACGTAGCTAACACGTTGTTAGTGAACCACGTAAATCTGTGTTCTTTCTTGCACTCGTTATAACAAATTGGTATCAAGAGCAAGGTTTATCTGGCCTGGTTGTGATTTCCGCCAAGAAAGATGTCTGGTTTGAATGTGAAGATTGATAAATTCACAGGGAGGAACAGTTTCAGTTTATGGCAGATCAAGATGCGAGCCTTGTTAAAACAACAAGGGATGTGGGCGCCGCTGGTTAAGAAGTCAGGGGATCAAGAAATCGCTGAGATGGCCAGTCTGGAGGAGAAGGCACACTCGACAATTATGTTGTGCCTTGCAGATGATATAATCACCGAGGTCGCAGAGGAGGAAACTGCGGCTGGTCTGTGGTTGAAGCTTGAGAGTCTATACATGACGAAGTCTTTAACCAACAAGTTGCTTCTAAAGCGACGTCTGTTCGGTCTGCGTATGGAAGAAGGTACATCTCTAAGAGATCACTTAGATCAGTTAAACACTGTTCTATTAGAGTTGCGTAATATCGATGTTAAAATTGATGATGAGGATGCTGCTCTAATCCTGTTGGTATCTCTACCTTCGTCGTATGAGAATTTTGTGGATTCTTTTATTGGTGGGAGAGATACTCTGACTCTGGAGGATGTTAGATCATCTTTACATACTAGAGATATGCGCCATAAGGTGACCGGTACTAGTTCAGACAGTCAGGCTGCAGGGTTGGTAGCCAGTGGAAGTTTGGGACAAAAAGGCTCGGGGAAGAAGAAATACAAGAATCCAGTTTCAAAGGGTTCCAAATCCAATGATGTCTGTAACTACTGTAAAGAGAAGGGACATTGGAAAAACGAATGTCCAAAGAAGAAGAAGCAGTCTGAGAAAGCATCAGGTACTGCTGTTGTAGCAGAAGTTGACACCACTTCGGAAGAAGATCTGGCCTTGGTTGCAGATGCACACATACATCACAGGGATGTGTGGATTTTGGATACCGGGGCGTCTTATCATATATGTCCACGCAGAGAGTGGTTTTCAACCTATGAGCAGATAGATGGAGGCAATATTTCTATGGCAAACAGTTCTGCAAGTAAGGTGGTTGGAATTGGCTCAATAAAAATACGGACACATGATGGTAAATTCTGTACATTGAATGATGTTAGGCATGCTCCACACATGACGAAAAACCTGATTTCTTTGGGTCTTCTAGATAGCAAAGGTTTCAAGTACAAAGGCTCATGTGGAATTTTAAATGTCTACAAAGGTGTCAATGTGGTTCTGAAAGGTGTCAAGCGAGGTACTTTATATATTCTGCAAGGTTCAACGCTGTCAGGCTCGGCTGCTGTTGCATCATCAGAGGTTCACAAGGATGATATGACCAAGCTATGGCACATGAGGCTTGGTCATATAAGTGAAAGAGGGATGCAAATTCTGTCAAAGAATGATCTTCTTGGTGGTCACAAGGTCAAGGATTTTAGTTTCTGTGAACATTGTATCTTTGGGAAGCTACATCGCAGAAAATTTCCTAAAGTAATTCATAGAACTAAAGGCACGCTTGATTATATCCATTCTGATTGTTGGGGCCCCTCTCGCGTTGACTCTTTGGGAGGTCACAGATATTTTGTGTCTATGATTGATGACTACTCAAGAATGACTTGGGTGTTCATGATGAAGCATAAAAGTGACGCCTTCAAGAAATTCAAGCAGTGGAAGGCATTAGTTGAAAATCAAACAGGGAAGAAGATCAAGAGGCTGCGAACTGATAATGGTCTGGAATTCTGTTCTGCTGAATTTGATGATTTCTGCAAGACTGAAGGTATTGCAAGGCATCATACAGTCCGGAATACACCACAGCAAAATGGTGTAGCAGAACGTATGAATCAGACACTTCTGGAGAGAGCTAGATGCATGCTCTCTAATGCTGGATTAGAAAGAAGGTTCTGGGCAGAAGCGGTGAATATTGCTTGCTATTTGATAAATCGTGGACCACACACAGGTATACATCTCAAAACACCTTATGAGATGTGGTCTGGTAAGTCTGCTGATTACTCCAATCTGAGGGTTTTTGGGTGTTCTGCTTACTATCATGTAAGTGAGGGTAAGTTAGAACCAAGAGCTAAAAAAGGAGTGTTTGTAGGCTATGGAGATGGGGTTAAAGGTTTCAGAATCTGGTCTCCATCTGAAAGGAGGGTTATACTGAGTAGGAACGTAGTATTTGATGAAAACCCTATGTTTAACCCTACTGTGAAGTCTGTGGTTGTATCAGAAAATTGTAGTGTTGAGAAACAGGTGGAGCAACAAGTCACTGAAGATGTGAGTGAACCACAACAAGAAGATCAATACCTACATTCAGAATCAGAACAAATGGCTGCTAATCAGCATAGTTTGACTCATGAGCGATCTAGGAGATCAAACTTTGGGAAACCACCTACAAGGTATGGTTTTGAGGACATGGTGGCTTATGCACTACAGGTTGCTGAAGAGGTGGATCCTCATGAGCCGTCCACCTACAAGGAAGCAGTTACAAGTACAGAGTCAGCTCAATGGCTTGCTGCAATGGGAGATGAAATGGAATCACTTCAGAAAAATCAGACTTGGGAATTGACCAAACGACCTGATCAGGGGAGAAAGGTTATTACTTGCAAATGGGTTTTCAAGAAGAAAGAAGGGTTGTCACCTGCTGAGGGCATCAAGTATAAAGCTCGAGTAGTTGCAAGAGGGTTCCATCAGAAAGAGGGAGTTGACTACAATGAGATTTTCTCACCTGTGGTCAGACATACTTCTATCAGGGTGCTACTAGCCATAGTTGCACATCATAATCTGGAGCTTGAGCAACTAGATGTGAAGACAGCGTTCTTACATGGAGAATTGGAAGAAGAGATTTACATGACTCAGCCAGATGGTTTTCAAGTCCCTGGAAAGGAAGACTATGTTTGCAAGTTGAAGAAGTCCTTGTATGGACTAAAGCAGTCTCCTAGACAGTGGTACAAGAGGTTTGATAGCTATATGATAGAAATCGGCTACATCAGGAGTCCGTATGATTGTTGTGTCTACTACAACAAGTTAACAAATGATTCCCTCATTTATCTGGTCCTGTATGTAGATGATATGCTGATAGCTGCAAAAGACAAGTCTGATATTCAGAAGTTGAAGGGTCTTCTCAGTGCAGAGTTTGAGATGAAGGATTTGGGAGCAGCCCGGAAAATTTTGGGAATGGAGATTTACAGGGATAGAAGTCAGAAGAAGCTTTTCTTATCTCAGAAAGGCTACATCCAGAAAATATTATCCAGGTTTGGTATGTCTACATCTAGATCTTTAGATACTCCAAGTGCTGCAAATATTCATCTGTCTACTGCGTTTGCACCTAAATCTGCTGAGGAGAAGGAATACATGTCTCGAGTTCCTTATGCTAGTGCAGTAGGAAGCTTGATGTATGCTATGGTTTGCACTAGGCCTGATCTTGCACATGCTGTTAGTGTTGTCAGCAGATTTATGGGTGATCCCGGAAAGGAGCATTGGCAGGCTGTGAAGAGAATTTTTCGGTATCTCAAAGGTACGTCTGATGTTGGTCTCATTTATGGAGGTGATACAAACTGTTTGGTAACAGGCTATTCAGATAGCGATTATGCTGGAGATGTTGACACTAGGAGATCTATGACTGGTTATGTCTTTACTCTTGGTGGCTCTGTTGTTAGCTGGAAAGCTACTTTGCAGCCTACAGTGACTTTGTCTACTACTGAAGCAGAGTACATGGCTCTGACAGCCGCTGCAAAGGAAGGCATATGGTTGAGGGGACTGGTCAGTAGTCTTGGTTTGCATCATGATCAGGCTATAGTATATTGCGACAGTTTGAGTGCAATATGTTTAGCTAAGGATCAAGTTCATCATGAGAGGACTAAGCACATTGATGTCAGGTATCATTTTCTGAGAGATGAGAGCAGCATTAAGGTGAAGAAGGTGGGCACTGCTGACAATCCCGCTGATATGTTCACCAAGTCGGTTCCACACAGCAAGTTCCAACATTGTTTGGACTTGCTAAATGTTACAAGCTGTTAGTTGCCCTTTGGGGGCGACATCTGAGGCAGAAGGAGTTATCTGTACATCTGGCATCACTATGGTGCATCTGGTACATCTGTTATTTGTGAGAGGATTCAAGTCAAGGTGGAGATTTGTTAATATATGCCTTGAACCATCCAATCTGTGCTGACGGGTTATACTAGGTTATGGTTACCTATTCGGGTTATACTAGGTTATGGTTACCTATTAGGACTAGTATATCGGATTTAGGGCTGTATATATACAACCTATTGTGTGTTGTGTACATGTCATTCTGTATTGTTGCTCAACATAATAAAACTGTTCTCCTTCTGTCCGTGGACGTAGCTAACACGTTGTTAGTGAACCACGTAAATCTGTGTTCTTTCTTGCACTCGTTATAACAATATCAAATCCAGCAATGTCATGTTGGATGCAAATTATAACGCGAAACTTGGAGATTTTGGTTTAGCCAAACTTGTCGACCATGGAAAACTATCTCAAACAACAGTTGTGGCCGGAACCATGGGCTACATGGCTATGGAATATGTCACAACGGGAAAGGCTAGCAAGGAAACAGATGTCTACAGTTTCGGGGTAGTTGCTTTGGAAATAGCTTGTGGGAGAAAACCTATTGATACCAGGTATGAAGATAAGCAAATCAATATGGTGGAGTGGGTTTGGGAGCTCTATGGAGAAGGGAAAATCATTGAAGCAGCAGACCCAAAATTGTGTGGGGAGTTTGATGAGAAGCAAATGGAGTGCTTAATGATTGTAGGGTTATGGTGTGCTCATCCGGATCACAACTCTAGGCCATTGATACAACAAGCAATCCAAGTGCTTAACTTCGAAGTTCCGCTGCCTAATCTCCCCTTGAATATGCCGGTGGCCTTTGCTCCTCGGTTATCACTCTCGATTTTGTATAGAGGTGACACTACTAGTGGTCAAAGTGAGTCTTCAGGTTATGGTTCTACCATCAACTCCTCACAGTTCACCTCATCTTCGACCTCAAATTCGAATCCAACAGCAGCTTCTCAGTAAGGGATTTAGCATTGAGTTTATCTAGTATATAAGAATTAGTTAGTAAATATTTGTATATTACGATTCTTTTGTAAGTTCAGTATTTTGTTTACTGTCCAATCACAAGACATTTCAGAACCTGTTGTTGGTAGTCCTCAAAAAGTCATTTTTGCACAAGTCATTGGTTTTTAATTTTTCTAGATTTCAATTTGCTCTGTTGTCCCAATAATGTTTCTCATTTCATTTACACAAATTTATAAACTTAAATTCCATCTTGAGCTACATACTTTGGCCCTTGGACGTTAAAGTTGACATGTTAAATGTTTTAAACTGTTTCACTCAGAATTATGTAAGTATGACAGGAATGTCCAAATTTTTGTGTTTGTTTGAAAGAAACCAACATTGAGGACTTACAACAGGTGAAGAACTGAAGATCAATATAAAAGGATTCCTTCTTCACTTCAATTTGTTAGTTACTAAAGAAAAATCATGGTCGAAAATATGACAAGAACGTAATGTTGAGATATCAATCCCACATCGGGAATATGAGACACTGTCTATGGGTTTATAAGGGTTTGGGTCACTCCACTCATTGTTAATTGGTTTTGGATGTGAACCCCATACTACTTTATCATGGTATCAAAACGGGTTACCCACGTCCACGTGTGAAGCCCAATGGTACTCGCACCATCGAACTTTGAACGGGTCTGCCGACACAAACTATTTGTTGATAAAGTAGCGAGCAACAGATCAAATTCATGGTAAGGTTTAGAATAAAATTGGAATAAAATTCATAGTGAGCAGTCTTGTTCAACTAGTGATGTCTACTTTTTTTGGAGGCTTTTGTTTGGAATAAGGCTTTTGTTCTCAACCAGTCAATTAAGTCCGGCTCAGCTGGGTCTTCTAGTCAAAAATATTGAAGAAGGAGCTTTATAGATACCAAGATATATAGACGAAGCTTTAATTTAGTGTTAAAGTAAAGTCTTAGGTTTCTACTGCAAGGGAAAGAAGGTTTCTACTGCAAGGGAAAGAAGGCTTTGTTGGATCCCCTGCCACTCTGCCAGCAAGAAAAAGAACCCGTGGGTGATGAATGCCGCACGCCTTGAAGAAGGCTTTGTAATTGGATTGTCTGGATGAGCAAATTAATTTGCTCGAAGAAAAAAACTTGTTAACTTGGGACACAAGATACAAGATTGTTCAAGGCGTATTCCAAATGCAATTTTCAATTTCATTTTAGATTGTACAATTCTTAATTAGGGTTCCAGGTTGAGCTAGGATATGTAGTTATAATGCAAAATATTTTGACAGTAGATAATGATAACAGATCAGATTTCTATTCTTAATTGGAATTTGAGACCCCATCTTTATTTTGTAATTATCATCGATCAATATATGACAAACCCACCAAAAGAATCCAACGACTCACAATTATAGTTGTTTTTGCTCCGACTTTCAATCACGAATCCAAGTTCCCAACCATTATTGCTAAACTTACCAGTGAAAGCTTGCATGCATGCCCGACTTCAAAACAATACAAAAAGGAATACCTGAATAACATAAGTGACGATAGATTCCAAGGAGATTTATACAAGTGACAATGGATTCATATATAGTCCATAAAATGCAAGTCCCTTCTCCTTGGTTTATATATTAGAGGACGGCCGGCCAGCTACCACACTTAAACAAACAGCTGTTTCTCTCCCAGGTGTTATGAAACCCTGAAACTCTAAGTAAGCAAAGGGCTACTGATTATGATTTAGATGAGACTGATTTCTTCTCTTTGCTAACAGTCACAGCAGCTGGTCTCTATCTCCAGAAAAAATCGGAATGTTTCTCAAGAAGCTTCAGTTTCTTCTCTTATTACTGTTGCCCTTCTCTGTAACTCCACTCACCTTCAATTTCCCCAGCTTCCCTCCTTCTGTTACCAGCAACATATTTATGGAGGGAGATGCTTTCCCTGATGGCTTCCTCCGCCTCACCAAAAGCGCCGTAGACGTTGAAAAGAACCATAGCGTTGGACGAGCCACCTACCACCAGCCCTTCTTCCTCCGCCAAAACTCCACCGGGAAACTCTCCGACTTCACCTCAAACTTCACATTTGTCATCGACTCCCTCAGCAAAACATCCTATGGCGACGGTCTCGCCTTCTTCATCGCGCCAAACGGGTCCTTACTCAACTCCACAATCGGAAAAGGTGGCTCCCTCGGCCTACCTGTTATAAACACGATGAATACATTGTCCGGTTATGAGTTCCCGTTTGTGGCGGTGGAGTTTGACATCTTCCAGAATGTTGAGACATGGATCCTAGATCCCCCCGGCGACCACGTTGGCATTGATGTCGACTCGACGAAGTCTTTGGTCACAAAGGCTTGGAATGGGAATATTGTGAACGGGGCAATCAATAGTGCTACAGTTAGCTATGATTCTGTGTCCAAAAATATTAGTGTTCGCTACACTAGTTATGTGAGTGGCAGACAAGTGATGAGGAATGTTCGCTACACGGTGGATTTGGGCCAGTACTTGCCGGATTGCGTCATCGTAGGGTTTTCGGCCGCAACAGGTGCTCAGACTGCTCTGCATAAGATCAATTCTTGGAGCTTTCATTCTACTTCATTGCTAGATGAAAACAACGCATCAATAGTCCAACGCAAGAAGGGAAATCCCAATGTTGGACTAGAAGTTGGGTTGGTTGTTGGGGGAGTTGTTGTCTTGGCTGGTGTGATGGGTTTGGTTTGGTTTGTCTTTTGCAAGAAGAGGGGAGCTGGGGAGAGTGATGATGAAGATCCTGTGGTGTATGACTCCATCGACGATGAGTTTGAAAAGGGGACAGGCCCCCGGAAGTTTGCATACCGCAAATTAGTTCGTGCGACGAGTAATTTTGTGGAGACGGAGAAGCTCGGAGAGGGAGGATTTGGTGGGGTTTACAAGGGATTCATAAAAGAATTGGATTCACATGTTGCTGTTAAGAGGGTGTCTCGAGGATCAAAACAAGGGGTGAAGGAGTATGCAGCAGAAGTAAGGATCATCAGTCGACTTAGGCATCGAAACCTGGTGCAACTCATTGGTTGGTGCCATGAAAAAAGAGAACTACTACTTGTTTACGAATTCATGCCAAACGGAAGCCTAGATACCCATCTGTTAAAAGCCAAAAGCTTGTTACCTTGGGACGCAAGATACCGAATTGCTCAAGGCTTGTCGTCGGGGTTGTTTTATCTCCACGAAGAATGGGAACAATGTGTGCTACATAGGGATATCAAGTCAAGCAATGTCATGTTGGATTCAAATTTCAATGCCAAACTTGGAGATTTCGGGTTGGCTCGACTTGTGGACCATGGGAAACAATCCCAAACCACAGTTTTGGCCGGAACCTTGGGATACATGGCTCCAGAATGTGCAACCACAGGAAAATCTAGCAAGGAATCAGATGTCTATAGTTTCGGAATCGTAGCGTTGGAGATTGCTTGTGGGAGGAAACCCGTGGATGTCAAGTTCGGAAGACATCAGATCAACATGGTGGAGTGGGTTTGGGAGCTTTATGGAGAAGGAAAAGTAATTGAAGCAGCTGATCCAAAACTGTGTGGAGAATTTGATAAGAAACAAATGGAGTGCTTGTTGATTGTTGGGTTGTGGTGTGTTCACCCGGATTGCAATACCAGGCCTTCAATGCAACAAGCGATTCAAGTGCTCAACTCCGAAGTATCGTTGCCTATTCTCCCATCAAAAATGCCGGTGGCTAGCTACATTGCTGCTCCGGTGTCATTCTCAATCGTCTCAAGTAATACCAGTGATTTAGTAAGAGGTCAAACAAAGTTTTCAGGTTACAACACCAATGCTTCCCAGTTCACTACTACTTCTGCATCAAGTTCCTCTCCATCAACATCACTTCTACACAATTAACCGATTGTGCGTGGGATAATAGATAATTAGTTTTTGGATGAGCTACTTGATATTTTTGTATTGTACGAGTAACTCTAACATGCATGTTAAGTAGCTCTCTCAAGAAGTTTGATATATAGCGCACATTACTGCGTGACATGACAACCGCAAATATGAATTCTCATTTCATCCTCACATTTAGGCTGAAATGTTAATTTGACTGTACAACGTAGTTACTATCATATACACGTAGAGTCTAGATATAATAAGAGGATGGTTTCTAAAAATGACTGATTATCGATCATAGTTTACATAAAGAACTAAGATGTCAAACTACCTAAAACTTGGATCATTAATCTTTAATTCCTAAAAAAGAAAGATTACCCGCAAAACCATCTTGTTTTATTAATCAAGTCCACCAACTAAGGAATTTTCTTGTTTTAGTTTGAAAAGCAGGAATTTGTCTTTCACCGTTTAGGTTTTGGGATCAGAACATTGTTAATACCTTATTTTGCTCAATATATACGTACGTATGTACACACATGTTCGAAATGTATCAAGTCTCTTCACTCTGGTTGCAAAATCCTCCAAACAGTTCAGAATCATGGTTGTCCATAGACAACTACAATTCCTTCTTCTTCTCTTCCCTCTTCTTCTCTTCCCTTTGGTTACCCCTTTCGCAACAGCACTGACCTTCAATTTCTACACCTTCCCCAGTAACACCACCTCTTTATTTATAGAAGGAGAAGCTTATACGGATGGCGAACTCCTCCGACTCACCAAAGGTGCCAACGAAACATATGTGTCTGGGAACATTGGTCGAGCCACGTACAGCCAACCATTCCTCCTCCGGGGGAAGGTCTCCGGAAAACATAAACTTGCAGACTTCACCACGCACTTTACGTTTGCCATTGATTCTCAAGGCAAAAAATCCTATGGCGACGGGATGGCTTTCTTCCTAGCGCCAAATGGATCCGTACTCAACACTGCATTAGGAGGTGGCGCTACGCTTGGCCTCCCTGTCGTAGAGCTTCCGGGAGGGAATGAGTACCCGTTTGTGGCAGTGGAATTTGACATCTACCAGAATCCACCGCCAAGCTACCTCGACCCCCCATACGATCATGTGGGGATCGATGTCAACAATCTCACGTCTAATGTTACCATGGCTTGGTCCGGAGATATTCCGAATGCAAAAATCAACAGTGCTTCGATTAGTTACAACTCTAGCTCAAAAAATCTTAGTGTTTCATACACCTCTTTCGTGAATGATACAACTGGTGTCCAAAAGCATGTGATGAGATATCTTACTTACGTGGTTGATCTGAAACAGTACTTGCCCGATTGGGTAATTGTCGGGTTCTCTGCTTCAACTGGTTCTAGGTATGCTGTACACGAGATCATCTCATGGAATTTCACGTCGACTTCTATTGTTGATGCCACAGACACTACGCCAGTTACACCTAACTCTAATACAGTTGATATCAAGTCAAGAAATAACAAAACACCGAGAATTGCCGTGGGGCTAGGTGTTGGTTTAAGTATCATGGTGGCTGCGTTGGCTTTGGTTTGGTTCATCTTTCGGAGGAAGAGCGTTGCAGGGAGAAATGATGAAGACTCTATGATGGTACTCGATGATGAGTTCGAAAGGGGAACAGGCCCCATGAAGTTTTTGTACAGCGAGTTGGCTCGAGCTACGAATAATTTTGATGAAGGAGAGAAGCTTGGAGAGGGAGAATTTGGTGGAGTCTATAGAGGATTCATCAAAGACTTGAACACATATGTTGCTGTTAAGAGGGTCTCCAAGGGATCCAAACAAGGGATAAAGGAGTACGCAGCCGAAGTCAGGATCATCAGTCGACTTAGGCATCGGAACCTTGTGCAACTCATTGGTTGGTGTCACGAAAATGGAGATCTCCTTCTTGTGTATGAGCTCATGCCCCATGGCAGTTTAGATTCTTATTTGTTCAAAGCTGAAAGCTTCTTAAATTGGGAGGTAAGATACAAAATCGCTCCTGGCTTGGCCAGCGGTGTGCTTTATCTACATAAAGGATGTGAACAGTGTATACTGCACAGGGATATCAAAGCAAGCAATGTTATGTTGGATTTGAATTTCAAAGTAAAGCTTGGAGACTTCGGATTAGCTAGACTTGTAGAGCACGAAAAAGGGTCGCTAACGACGATTGTGGCTGGAACAAAGGGCTACATGGCTCTTGACTATGTTGTCACAGGCAAGGCTAGCAAGGAGTCGGATGCGTATAGCTTCGGAGTTGTTGCTTTGGAAATAGCTTGCGGGAGAAAATCCATGGATTTCGATTTGGAAAATAGTATGATCAGCTTAGTGGAGTGGGTGTGGGAACATTATGGAGAAGGAGAACTTATTGAAGCAGCTGACCCAAAATTGTGTGGAGATTTTGATGAAAGACAAATCGAGTGTTTGATGATTGTTGGGTTGGGGTGTGCTCACCCAGACTATAGTTTCAGACCTCCAATACTACAAGCGATTGAAGTGCTTAACTTCAAGAACCAATTACCAACTCTCCCAGCAATCATGCCGATGGTTCCTTCGTTTGCTCGTCCAGTTCTGGCATTTACAAGTGACACCATTAGTGGTTCTGAAACATGGCATACTAAGTCTTCAAACATTGAGAGCACTAATACCTCTAAGTTTGCTCTTCCTCTCCCAGTGCCTCCTTCAAATCAATTCTAGAACTTGAGAGAGCATCAGATGCATCTCTCTTCGGCCGGGAGCGCAAGATCATCTTCTGCAAATTATCAGTCATCGCCTCTTGGATCATATAAGCCTAGTGTAATGATCGATAGTGAAATTACTTTGATGAGAATTGTAAAATTAGTGAATCGAGCTGCTATTTTCCATCGTTATACTTGCAACTATTAAAAATTTAAAATTTCAGTTCTTGATTCATTTTACGATCCTACTTTCTAAAGAAAAAGAATTATGTGCGTGGATTTTAGATGATGTAATTTCGTTTGTCACATATCTTTAGACAATGCATGGAACCAAGTGATTGTTAGAATAAAATGGCAATCTGTTGAATTTAAAACACATTTAGTGTGTCTTCGTCAAAGTCGTAACTGATGAGAGTAAATTATGTAATTAGTGTAATTGTTCAATCGACAATTTCAATGCGATTGCTTGATTGTGATTATTTAAGAGTTCTAGGTCACATATTTTGTGACTTGCTAATCTTGGTTATAGGTAAAGACCTAAAGTACAAATGCTGGTCTCTTTTGAATTCTTTCTAGATCAAGATATAGTTAAGATGCTTGGGTAACATAATTAAGCCAATTGGTAACATATTTTGTGACAAAAGGCTTAATTAATGACTTAGATATCAAACTGCAATGCCGTCGTAAACCATAAACTGATTTGTTTACCGATCCAAATCAAAACTGGACGACTTGATCATACAACGCGGGAAAATCAACATCAGACAAACATAATCTACAGGTGAGGTGATTTAGACAGGATCCATATCTCTATGGACCCAGAAATATGGAACTCGCTAGATAATAACGTATTTGAAGCTTCATGGCCGGCCAAAAGTATACTATATGTATGATAATGTAATAAGAAATGATCAGAACATTTGTGTATGTTCTGGAAAGTTCTTGGACACGACTCAAGGTTTTTAATTACATTTAATTTTTTGGGTCAGATTAATTAGATTACTTTCGTTGCTTAGTGTTCGTGTGAACTGTCAATACAGCAGCGGGTTTATTTCTTTATGAAAACATTCCGGTTTGATTTCCTTGTGTAGCAAGAATGATCTTAAATTATTACATGAAATTGTTTCGATCCGTCTGATCCAAAATCAATTTTCGAAAGAAAAACGAAAATGGTCATGAGTCGACCAGCTGGTGATAGATTTCTATCAATTGAGTAGTTTATTTGTTTGTTGGACAAGGAGTGATTACTCAGTTTGATTTAACGTGACGGGTTAAATCAACCACACTGACCAGCCAAATCGATTTCAAATCAAACATCAAAAGGCATTTTGAATTTTTGATCGATGGAGAATACAGTTTATCTGATTTGCTATTTGATTTTACACGACATTAACTAGTTCTCCGACCGTCCGACATAATGGGATGTGCAGTTTATCTTCTCTAAGTGGGGGATCTCTTCTTGGTGATTAATCCCCTCGAATGGTTAATCGAAGAAACTCCGTTCACCGACGCGTCATTTTCCATGCTAAATATGGTGTTACCCGCTTGGGGTTACTTGTTTCCTCGCCTCTCAGCTACTCTCGACTTCGGACGGAGCCAGGTATTTGAAGTACTCTGGGTTAAGTTTATCACATTTTTTTTTTTTATTATTTCAACATAATACGCAGTGTTTTCTTCTTTCTTCAATAAAAAATTTAAATGTGTTAAAAAAACAATTTAGAAATTTTTTTTTGACAAATGTTATGGACATACAGTTGCATGATACAAATGGTCAACTATAGCTAGAGTATGATATAATTAAGGCATATGTATATAGACTTTTCTCTAATAGGATGGTAGATGTATAAATGATTTAGTACTTATTTGATATTGTAGAAGTTCGTCATGACTTTCAATCAATTCAAGTCCATAAATAAATAGAGGGTAGAAATGTTAGTTGAGAGAGAGAGATTGATTGGCCAGGCTATTTACTAATATTTTCTTTCATAAATATAATTACACATGTAGTAAGTTAATTGGGTAAGAATTTCTCTATGGGCTACAGCCCAGACAAGCTTCAAGTAAGATCCGTCCCTGCTCAACTTTTCTTCGTTGCATGAGTCGTGACATGTTTGTTAGCTATCCCAATTGATAACGTATAGTGTTATATCAGTCGAATATGTCATATATTCTAACCAATAATTAATGTATAAGCCGGTTATCGGACGTTTATATCTCACTGACATGTAAGAGTATCATTGAAAGTTATTGCTTTCTAATTAAATTATGAAAAAATAATCCATTATTAATTAATTTATCTATGTTCTTACTAGTTAATCTCAATATGGAAGAGAGCAAATATACAGGAGATGACAAAGTACGAACTTCCAAGCTAGATGAATCTCTTGTAGCTGCAACACTAGTGAAGATTCAAAATATAGGAATAACTCAAACTGGGTTCGATTTTTCTCAAGCGACTCGAGTGACAACGTTACGTGCATATGTCGTGGGGAGTTTACGGGCCGGGTCCCACTGCAAATCTAACCGGGCGGCCCAAGACCCACCAAATCGCGCACCCTATCCATCCAGCAATAAATAAAGGCAAGGCCGCACCGAAGGCAAAAGGACAGCTGCACGTACGGTGGGTCCCGCCCTGCGCGGGAGCGGTGATGTTGACGCGTCGAGCGCGTACGAATGACTAGCGTCGCATTATTGGGACTGCCACACGCGATTATTGTAATCAGGGTTTTCTTTCTTTATAGGAAGGAAGGAAGGAAGAAGAGGATCGGAGGAGGGGCGGTGGTGGTGGTGGGGGAGGAGGAGCCCCGAGGAGAGAGAGAGAGAGAGGTGCGTAAACGCCGTTGGGGGAGGGCGGCGGGGAAAGAAGGGGATGATTTCAGGGGTCGCGTCACGCTCTCGATGCACGCGCCCTGGTTTTTGTCTTTTGAGAAGAGGGTGAAAAAGGAGTGAGCTTGGCTTTAGGGTTTGCAAGACCCCAAAAATGTGAGCGACTGATAGATAGATAGATAGAAGTCATAGAACAAGTCATTTCTTTTGGTTTTGGGTTTCCCTTTCAAAAGTCTCCGGTTGGATTCCAATCGGGTCAGTTCGGTCCGATTCTGTCCTTTATGGAATGCATGATTATTGGTGATTTTGATTCCAAGTTTGTTTGCACTAATCCTGCAAACTCTCTCAAACCATAGCGGAAGATCTTCCCCTGGTTTGATACTTTTGGCGTTTGGCCTAGCTCCACTAGATGACAATCATGACATGATCCTCATATCTCTAAATCTTTCATTGCTGTTGATCGAGTTGATGATTTAATTAGTCCATTTGAAATTACTGGCCTCCCTAGTCCCTAATCATGATTTTGATATGTCAATCAATTGTATAAAAGCAAAACCCTTGAATCATGTTAGCAATGCGAATGCGTGCGCAGTAAAAATAGTTTCACGAAACTTGAGAATGCGATGGAGTCTAAATAGTTTCTAAACTAATTTTGAGACCAATGCGTTGATTTTTAAGTGATTGAGCCTTCCATATAAGATCATACATCACATGAGTTACAAAACTGAATATGCAAGCTTCATAAATCAACACTTAACACGAACAATGAACTTCTAATACCCAATGGCTTAAATCATTGTGGCTAAGCTACTCCTACTAGTCCCCAAATCACACTGTATAAACCCTTTCTATGGTATAGAGAGGTAATAGAGTTTTGGGTTTATGGTATGTTGCATATCATATAGATCGTCCAGTTAATAATTCAAAGCTCTCTCTCTCTCTCTCTCATAATGTGTGTGTGTATATATAGCAATTATAACATTTTATTTCCTTTTGGCCAAATAATTAAGTAATCTCAATACATGAACGTCTATTCTAAACCATGTCTTTATTCAGTATGTTTTCCCCTCTCACAATAGCATACTAGACAACACAATGTGGATATCGAAAAAGAAATGGGTATACATATGCTTAGCCCTAGAAACCTTGACGTATTGAACCTTCCTTCGGCCATAAGAAGGAAACTCTATTCTAGGAGAAATACCATGATCAAATCCGTTACCTAGGGCATCTAGCTAGTTGATCAGTAATTGCAAATCCAGTTATCCATACACGCAAACATTTCACCTGTTGTTCGACATTTCAAATCCGTGAAAATCCCGACTCCCCTAGCCAACCTTCAAAGCAAGCAAACCTCAAAAGCTAGCTGAAGATGAAGATCTGATCATCGAGGTGGCCAAAACCAAAATGGGAGAATATCGTCCTGGGATTTCATTGTTTTCTTCTGTTTAACCACTGCTGTGACAAGAAGAAGGGAATAGGAATAGCCTTGACAACTTCACCACCTTCAACACCACCTCTCTCAAATTAGCCGAACGCCATGTCCCATCTTCTGCTGTCAAATTGCATATAATATTTGTGTGCTGGAGACGACTTTTGCATGCAGATTGATGAGCAGATTTGATGTTAAGATATAAAGCCTGTTTAGGTTTTTGGGGTCTCTCAAAAGCGAGCACGATGTGTCAAAATCCAATTGTGTCAATCTCTTCCAAAACCCACCACACACCATTGAGATATGATGGATTGGATTGGATGGATGGGATTACTGAAGGGATTCATGCATGCTCTAATTCATCATTTCGTCTGTTAGAACTTTCCCAACCCCGTTTTCTAAATCGTCCCACAAGGGCCTATAGAGGCTTATTGCATAATCAATCACCACATGTCGATGAAGTTCTGCTAATCTTCTACTGTTTCGGAGTTTCGATGTGTTTGTGAAAATTATTTACAGAATCGTATCGAATGAATTTGTCTAACGAGTTTCGATATTGCGGCACTTGAGAGTGTTACGGGACATTCAAATTAAGGGGCGGACTTAGAATCCAAACTATGAGCTAGAATCCAACACCATATGAAATGCCAAGGCTCTGCTCGTTGTGTAAAATCAAAGTAATGAATGCACTGCAACAACCATTTGTAGCCCTTTTCAGTTTTCCCTTTACCCTCTCCACACTTTTTGATGGGGAAAAAGTCTACTACAAGCAAGATTTGCTTGGCTACACTGTAGGGCATCCAGCGTCAATATGGTAAAAAAGGTGAGGTCACAAGCTATCTCACCCCACTCTGATTATTACACACACACACACACAAAAAAAAAAAACAAATTCAAAAACATGGGATATTGATCAGATATGCAATCTCTTGTTTTTCTAATTTAGTTCTCTGAAAATGGACCAAATGATGGCAACAGTTTTGTTGGTTTTGTAATGAACAAAATGCTCCAACAGTGTAACTTAATGGAAGTTTTCACCTAACCATGCATTTTGTCTAATGGGTAAAAATAGTGGGCAATGTTACTTAATTAACTAGCATGTAAATGTGAAGTGAGATCGAGCAGAAAAAGGGTGATCCAGAAAGTGTTAAAATTTAATTTACAGCAGCAGTAGTTTACCTAAGAAACAAAGAGGAAGTGAATTACTAAGAAAGTAAATGAGTTGCAGAAACCCAAGAAGAAAACGCAGATCACCATGCATGCTTTCTCTGTAAGCTTTATTTAACCGGCTTTTTCTTGCTTTTAGGACACCATGACATGAAAAATTAAGAAACAGAGATTTGGATCATCAGCGAATCTCACAGAGAAAATTTGCAAAAAGTATGAGAATTTCTGGCAGAGAAAAAGCAAAAAAGAAAAAATGGAAGATAGCAGTTTGGTGCGTGGGTATTAAATTGGCTCCATTCGATTATTGATTACTTGTACTGTGCTGACATGAGGGATAGGCCACAGCTTTATCGATTCATGGTGAAAATCAACAATATATGAAAATCTCAAAGGGGCTCTCCTTCTCCCTCACAGAAACTACTTTCTGTTCCTACTCTTCATTTTCTTCACTGACAGAGGAATACCTGCACACTTTCTCACGCATACTCTAAACCAGAGTACCTCCCCAGAGCCCCACTCTCTCTCTCTCTCTCACTCTCTCTAGAGAGAAAGAGATAGAGAGAGATTGTGATGGATATGATAAGGGGGGTGGCAGGGAGGTTTCAGAGGAGAGAACAGAAGAGGACAGAGCAGAGAAAACACAGAGATTTTTCCAGCCATATTACCAATCTCTAATCTCATGCCCTATTATTATTATTATTATTATTATTATTATTATATCTCTCCCTCCTAGCCCCTTTCCCCTCTGTCACTCACATTCATCAACTCATCCCTATGAAAAACCCATCCCACACTCTTCCTCTTCCACTCTGAAAACCAAACCCCTCCGACCTGCTTCTCTACATATACACCCTCCCTCCCTGCCTCCCAAACCAGCCACAACTTTCATCCAACTTTATTCTGCATTCTTCTAGCTAGGTTTCTCTCTAAACCAAAAACCCTTTTGAGTCCCTTTTCTGATTTGCAAATAGACCTCATGAACCTCGGTCGCCATTTTGATCAGCTCGGCGGTGGTCATGTCCACGACAACCAACTGCCTCCAGGGTTTCGCTTCCACCCTTCCGACGAGGAACTCATCAGCTACTACCTCCTCAAGAAGGTCATGGACTCCAACTTCACCTGTCGCGCCATAGCCGAAGTTGACCTCAACAAGTGCGAGCCGTGGCAGCTCCCTGGTACTAACTCTTTACATTTAACCATGCATCTTATTCACTTTTTGATCTGACAATACATCTTCGTAAAACTTTGTGTTCTAACTCATCGATGTGTCCGGTTTAATTTATCAGAGAAAGCAAAATTGGGGGAGAAAGAGTGGTACTTCTTCAGCCTCCGTGATAGGAAATACCCTACCGGACTTCGCACCAACCGTGCCACTGAAGCCGGGTACTGGAAAGCCACCGGGAAAGACCGAGAGATTTACAGCTCCAGGACTTGTTCACTTCTTGGAATGAAGAAGACTTTGGTTTTTTACCGCGGCCGAGCTCCCAAGGGTGTGAAAAGTAACTGGGTCATGCACGAGTATCGCCTTGAAGGTCGATTTTCTTACAATTACCTCCCCAGGAACTCCCAGGTGATTATACAATGTTCAAAACCTCATGATCATGCACATAATTAATTAAATTATAGAACTATATACTATGCACATTGTTAGGTAAAATTAGTTGATGGTGGTTGATGAGAGTAGGTCCATATATCTCATAGTAGTATTCTTTCATATGATTCATCTATTTAATTCAAGTTTTCCTATGTACCAAGCATATATATAGTTCTCAGTTAATGTCTTGTACGTTATTGCTATTAAAAACCTGGAAACACACATTTTCAGTATACAAATAATGCATCCAACATATTTTCTGCCATGTCCACTCCATTATGTGACATTCTCTTTACCAACCTACTTCATTGCATGTAATTATACCTTGGTTAAAAATGTGCATCACATTTTTGGATAACCAAAGTACCTAAACATTGATAATTTGATCCCAAAAATTATGCATGCAGGAAGAGTGGGTCATTTCGAGGGTCTTCGAGAAGGCCAAGAAGAGCAACGGACCCGATTGCAAGAAGACCCGAATGATTGAGCCCAGCTCGCCTTCTTCCTCCTCGGTCTCACAGCTGCCACCACTCTTCGACTCCTCCCCTTACTACCCAACCGCTCCTTTCTCCAATGATGCTTCCCTCACCGACCGTGACAGCTGCTCCCATGACAACCGCACCCCTAGGGAGCACGTGTCCTGTTTCTCCACCGGCAGCGACCCCGCCAACACCGGCACCTTCAACCATCTCATGACTTCCTTGGACCTCGCTCCGCCGCCGCAGCCCGAGACTACTTCCCTCCACTTGTCTGGCGGCTTCGGCGGCCTCTCGGACTTTCCGAGCCTCAGGTCTCTCCAGGAGAATCTCCAGCTGCCCTTCTTCTTCCAGCAGGGAATGCAGCCTCATCAGCCGTACTCCAACACCGCTGGCTCCTTCGACCTCGGCGACTGGAGCTCGCTCGGAAATAACTGGCGTGCCGCTGCTGCAGAAGAGCCCAAGGCCTTTGCTCCGGCCGAGGCTGATTGCATGTGGACGTACTAAAAGGAGGGTGGTCCGAGCTGTCGTTCAAAACTGAGACCTGCCATTTGTGGTGGTCTCTGGTATCACTATCGGTATTTAGTTTCTATAAGTCACTGCTTAGAAAGTGACCAACCCAGTCTAGTGGACCTAAATTTCTATTTGAGTTCAAGTATGTAATGACTTTATGACGACTCTCTTTCCCTATGGTTTGTGTTTACGTATTTGGCAAGGTAATGATGATGGTTAATAATGTGCTTGTTTGCTGAAGTCGGTTTCTGGGAAAGGTTGAGAGGTATGTTTTTGTTTTGATGTTGCAGGAAGAACAGTGACTGGTTACTGAATCTGCCTGCAAAATCCAGCTTAATTATTAGCTATTATGCAGAAGATTTTTGTCATAATTTGGTGTTGCCTTAAATGGTATTGCACGTATGGTTCTGAGAAATCTGAGATATCATTGTTTAGCAACAGAAAGGGACTCATATGGACACTGTTCAATGTATTTTTCGGACCACCCTATATGGTTCCCTTATGCTTATGCTTATGGATTCTGGTTTCATCACAAGAAACTAAGTTGCTCTTATCTTCCATTGATTTCTGCATCGGGTTCACCAATTAACGTATCACAAGTGTAAATCTTATAAATTGAAAGGTAAGACATGTATTATAGTTTTTCATATTCTAAAAGTGATTTTCGGTTTATTCTTAATGCTAAGAAGTATATATATAAGAAATGTTTAGGTTATCTCACTTGTCTGTGAAATGATATAATGCAGCTCCTAAGCTATCAAATTGTTATAGTTTGTTTCATTCAGTTCCCTTCAGTTTCATGAAAGACTACCTCCTCCGAATCTGAATACTAATCACCAACAAAAAAGAATGCGTATCGAGGCTTCCTCACTCAAGAAACTAAAAGGGTGTCGGTAGAATTTTGGAAACGAGGGATCAGAGGACCAAGTAGGCAAAGTAGCAGCTTGACTTGAAACTCCATAAGGGTGTCATTGATCTTTCACTGTTATTGTAAAATGGGTACTCTGGAGAGGTCTTGTCCAGTTGTCCCTTCAAAATATTTTTTCTTCTTTTTTGATTTGGACCCTGCACACAAGACTCATATATACAAATCATTTATTGTATTGGTCGAATTAGGTAGAGAAATATATATATATGTAGAGTACTCAGTAGGTTTCAGACCTTGGGGGAGACTGTAGAGAGCTAGGGGAGTATTATTGGTCCTATAGTTCTCAAGGGAAGGGACATATTTAAGACTACTACCTGTGAAATCTGTAACGTTGTATTCTTTTCTTTGTCAGGTAGCTTAAACATTATGTACATGATACACATATATAAAAAGAGGGAGCATATGTAAGGTGTAGGCGAGGGACCATAATCACCATATAGGACATGGCCAAGACATGCATTATGCAACTCTAGCAATCAAGTCTCCCCCCCTGCTCAGACGGCTGCATTAAACCTCTCCCCTTTTGGATGTCTGTTTTTAACATTAAAGCTAGGCAAATCAAAACTTTAAATAGAAATGAAATAGGTATCATCGATCATCAAAAATGTTTGATTCGAAAGTAAACTAAACCGATCTACAAATCTTGACAAATTAACTGAGATTGAAATCCATTTCAAAATCCATCCTTGAACCTCTTCTTTGATCAACTCGTAAAACACCGAAACCAAATCCTCTTTGAACAGGCAGGATCATCAATGTTGGGTTTGCAAACCAAGATCGTCAATCAAATTCACGTCATCGATTGAAAGGATCTGAAATCGTCCTCAGCTAAACCGACCATGCCAATATTGTTATACTCTGCAGTTCCGAATTGAACTTCTAGACAACCAATTGCATTGGTAAAGTTTCCCTCAACTGGGGTGAAGACTAGTCATGATTTTCTTTCTTCTCTGCCAGGTTGAGGTAGGCCATCGATGAGGTCCCTTATGTGGTCACCATTTTTGTACACCAAGGTTCAAATCGTTGGGGGCCGATAGAGTTGGGGGTACAATGATATACACTATACAGGGATGAAATTGGTATGGCACGCGGGGTTGTACCATTTTGGTGAAAGTTTTGCAGAGTTTGCATGCAAAGTGGAATTTGAAGAGGGTGAAAGTGTGGGTTTGAAGCCAAACATAAGGAACCAAAACAACGAGAAGGTGCCAAAGACTAAAAGCCGGGGTTTGGAACTTGTGGAAGCACAAGTTAATAATCATGGCATGGATTCTGATTTAGGTTGTTACATTATCCAGGATGGATATTATTTGGATTATTACACATTGTCGTATTTGTGTTTGTTATGTACGTTAAACCTTAGGGTTGATGATGAGGTTAAACAAAAGCACAAATATCTCGTGCTTTTCAATCATGACTTGTGATGGTACATAACTTTTGGCTTCTACCATTGAATGAGTTATATGCTTGAGGTTGAGGATATAATGAATTTGGTCTTGGCCTTTCATTGTTCTAATGAATTTCAAGTAAGATTACGAGCTGTTGAACTAACCCTTACATTGTTACCATGAAATTCGAAGAAAACAAACAGATCAAAGAGTAGAAGCCGAATCAACCTCGTTAAGCTGTCAAGTGTCTTGACTTTTAACCTCAAACTGTTTTACCTCTATATAAATCTTAACCATATAGAGGATTGTAAGGTCTATATGCAAGCTTTTCAGTACATCGAACTCGGCACATCTTCAGAGAAGCAAATGGTGTAGCACATAGGTTAGCTCACCTTGCTAGTACGAGGTTACTTGATGATGTATGGTTAGATGAGACTCCTGCCTATTATTCAGGATGTTATTTACGAGGATATTAGTTATCTGTTTAATGTAGCTCGAGATTCAGGTTTTATGTCACCCCCGTAACAAAATATTATTTTCAATAAAATAAATAAAACCGGGCGTTGAGCTGGGCCTCCTAACTAGGCTGGGTTCCAATTATTTAAATTAACTATTCCCTTACCATGGAAGTAGGTTACAAGTTCAAGTCTCACCAACATCATGAAATGAGATTAGAAATCGTGTTGGGCCATCCGTGTACTACTTTGCTGGACTCCACCTCCCGGCCCAACCCACAATATGACCGACTCGTGTTCATTATTTACAGGTGTCTTGCTGCCTACTCTAACGCGTGTTAAAGCCCACTACACCTCCCCTCTCTCTTTCACTTTCCCACAGAAGAGACTCACTTGCAGAGTTCAGCTATGGCGGAAGAATACTCAGTCGACGATCCAACTCAGCTTCTCGAAGCTTCTTCCGAGTTCGCAAACCATCCCGGTAAACTATCTCCGTTTTCCGATCACCTCTATTTCGAATTTCATCAACTAACCGCCGCTCTTTTTCTTCTTCCAGGAGTTCAAAACGACGCTTCCGCCCACGAGTTTCTGGACCGCTTCCCCCTCCCCGTCATCCTCAAGTAACCTCCTCCTCCTCTTCAACTTCCTTCAATTTCAATCTCGTCAAGTTTTTTCGATTTCGATTTCAATTTTTGTTGCTTTTGCAGTGCTTTACAGACGAAAGCCGATGTGCCTGGCTTAGAAAACACCTTGGTTGATGTTTTGGAGAGCATTTTCAAAACAAGATATGGTGCTTCGCTCATTCCACAGTACATGGTATGCCCTCTGCACTTTCTCACGATTGTTCAGCTTGGTTTCTTGTCGAAAATGATTAAATGATGCATTACTTATCAGTGAACGTTATAAAGCTATACATATTGGAATGCTTCAGACTGTACCCTATTACTTCGTATTTTTGCACTTGTAAAGGCTTAATCTTCATTAACAAAGGAGAAACGTCTGTAAATAGAATGTTTTATGGGTTAAGATTCGGTTATTAGGCATTATTTATCTTTGCTATTTCTTTCAGCCTTTCATACAAGTTGGTCTGACGGCAAATTCTCAGAAGGTCAAAGCTTTAGCCTGTAAAACGGTATGTATCCTTATTTGTTATGAATTTTTGGTTTATGTTGAGATCTCTTTAAGTTTTCTATGCTGTCGCATATTGTATACATGTTTTCCATTTGTTTGTTGGGCTGTTTTGAAATTTTTACTGCCTGCAAATTACTGTAAAATTGTGGATTTTAGTCTGACATCTTAACTAGCATTCAGGTTACCCGCCTTCTCGAAAGTGTGAATGACTATGCTGTTTCTGCACATCTTATAATTGACAACAATATATATCCTCTATTGATTGATTGCCTCATCAATGGGTACGTTCAATATTTATTTTGAGATTAATACTTGGTTTTTTATTGTTTGCAAAGTATCTATTTGGATCAAATATTTATTACACTGATTTGCTTTTAATATGTAGAAATGAACAAGTTACAACTTTAGCAACTGAAGCAATAGCAAAGATAGCGGGTAGTCCAGCAGGCATAGTATGATTATAGCATTTTTTTCAGTTAAATGTCCTTACATTTAGTACCTGTTCCGTGATAACATATTGAATTACTTTGCTATCATGTGTAGGATATTGTTTTCCCAGCTGATGCCAATGAAGCTACACATCTTGGAAAATTAGCATCTCAGTGCTCATCACTGGTAGGTGCTTGGTACTTTGTGAGTTATACACAAGTAGAAATTCTAAAACTTTTTAGTTGAAGAACTGTAGATGTAGCTACACCTATGCTCTGTTGTTCCGGATTAATAAGAATTTAGGAACATTTTTCATTTCTTATACTCTTACATAGCTGTATAGTTGTGACAGTTACTGGAGTTGACATTTATTTTTACACATTTTGGGTCTTAGTATAAACTTCCATGATCTACTCTGATCTTAGTCATGTATCTACTCTGCTGAAATTTTCCTTATCCTAAATCATATTAATGTTTTTCAGGGACGAGTCCGAATTTTGGCTTTGATTGTGAAGCTATTCTCTGTCTCCCATCATGTGGCGTCGGTGGTTTCAAAGTCAAATCTACTTAGACTTTTCGAAGCGGAGATCAATTCGAATGATACCCTTGCAACCTTAAATGTTATGGAGCTTTTGTATGAGGTTGGTCATTGATTATCTTCAATTCATTCCCGCCCCACAGTGCCTTTCTTTGAAGCTGTTTGTATTTGATGTCACTCCTTTGTTGTCCATTCCATGTTCCACAATATTTTTGTACCCTGCATTCAAGATTTGTGTGTAAAATTCAGCAATCTCGTATGAAGAAAATTTGAACATACATACAGGAAATAGAGAGTCCACAAGAATGTTCTAGGACTAATATTTAGGACAAATATTGCTTTTATGTGATATTAGCTGATTAAATAATATTTTGATATTACCTATCTTTTGTTTTAGAATTGATAAACAATTTCAAACTTCAATAATCTTGTTTTTGTTTCCAGTCTCTTATCCTTGATAGTTATCTATATGGGATTTAAATGTTGATTTTACATGTTATCAAATGGTAAAGTTGTCAGAGATCAAGCATGGTAGAGTTTTCTTGTCAACAAGCACCCTCATGCAACTGCTTAGTTCTATAATAAGGTACTTAGTTATACCGAATATGCTCTTTTCAATTTCAATTTATATCCCTTTAACTTCTTAGAAGCTATTATACACTATTTTTAACTTCTTAAAAGCTATTATACACTATTACTACTCACTTGCATGTATTTCAGCAACCAGTCAATGGACTCGATTCTAAGATCAAGGGCGATGATAATCAGCGGAAGACTGCTGTCGAATGGAAATTACATATTGTCTGATGAATCTAGTAAGATTTACATTCATTATCTAGTGTTATAAATGCTTGGGGACTATTACTTTTAGAATTGCTACTTACATCACCTCTAGAGAAGTGATTTTCTTTTCTGAATACTAAAAAGTTTTTTATTCGCTTTGATATAGGATGCACTTAAGCCTTGAACTTTTAGCATTTTGTGATTCTTTAAAAGCTTGTGTACGTATTCTAAGAGAACAATTCATAATTACTTTTAAGGCACTTGTAATACCATATACTGGACAAGACAGGTAGATGCACAAATGCTCCATTAGTTGACACTCTTAAAGATGATTTAATGCTCATTTTGTAACTTCTGTTGGGAAAATTGTTCACTTTGTTAATTTTGTGCCTATTCATATGTGGGGATCACGGACTCGCGAGTGAAGATGCCTGAAATTCACTAGTTGCAATTTCCCCCAACTAGCCCTAGTAGGTTGAAAAGGTCACACTAACATAATCTTTTTATCCTACCCCAGAACGTGTTTACCATTCTGGATTGAAGTTAATGCATTCTACATGGTTGCTTTATTCTTCTGTATGAAAATTAAATTTTCTAATTTGGAACATGTTGAGAATATCAAATAAAGTGTAACTGCTGGTTAAATGTTAGGTTAAATGTTTGAGATCGGCTATTTCTGAATAATGATACAAGTGTTTCAGTTCTTAGATAAGCAGTAGTAAACGGTTGCTTGATTTTTCAGGTGCGAAGAATGTAGTATCAGCCATAGATAGAATACTTAGTTCATCAGAGAGTCATGATACAGATGAATGTGAAACTGCTCTGGAAGCTCTGGGTCAAATAGGGTCATGTAAGTATGCACTACTGGATGTACACTTGAAAAACAGATTCTTTAGTCTAGAACAAATTTGTGTGTTCTTTAAGAACATGATACTTATAGCTTTTGTTTCTGGGTGCTCTTAGCAACGGAAGGAGCACAATTGCTACTGTCAAGCTCACCACCAGCTGCAAGACATGTTGTATATTTTGCCTTTGATAGGCAGGGCCATGGTAGACAATTGGTCAGTGCATCTACTCCTTTACTAAATATACTTCTGTTTTTTTTTTTTTTCCTTCACTCTTTCTTTTTGGTTTCACTTTTTTTGACTTCATCTTTTCTCTCTACTTTTTTTTTTCCTGTACTAATTTGCCAATTCATTCAGTCTGAAATGTTGCTCCATGTGTGTACGCGACTATCTAGTGATTACTAGTGAATTTGTCTTCAGCTAACCTTGTAGTCTTGGACCCTTGATTAAAATACTCCCTCAGTAATAAATAATGTAGCCACTTATTAGTGTGTCTATATTTAATGCATAGAAGTAGGAAGGAGAGCAAGTAGTTTTCGAAAGAAGGTATTGGTCATGGTTTACACCTCTCCAAAAAATTAATACAGGGTTATGCACATATATGCTGTGATAACTGTCGGTTGATAATGAAAGAGCTGGTTACTAGTTATTGGCATGTTAGTTCTTGTAAAGCCCTTCACATAACGTTCTAGATAAATATGCAAACCCAAATTACAGGGCTTGGGCGGGGTTTATATGATTCATGTCGTTGAGAATAAAAACTGTTGCGAAAAACTTTGTAAATCCTGGAGCTTCAAAAGTCTTCGTATGGGGGAGTGTTATAGTTAAAGCTAAACGATCTGAATCATACCCAGTGTTTATGAGGGCCTTTTTGGACTCTAAAATACTTGCCGGGTCCGTAGGTACAGAGACTAGATCATTGTTGTTTCTGCTATACAGTCTTGTCACATACAGAGATATCTTTAAATCTTTGTGAGCTCGATTTCATTCATTGATGTATTCACTCTTCTGCTGACCTTTTTCATTTTCAAAATAAGACGAAAATTTGGATGTTAAAGAGGGGGATCTAAGATGTTTCCTAATAGTACAATGACAACAGTTTCATCTTTGTATTTATCTAATTAATTAATTTATTCTTCTTGTACTTTCTACAATTCTTGATGATGATCAGAGACATTACCTGTTGTACTTTACCTTCTGTGTGCATTTCTTTGATGTTTCATTTTTGTGGCCAACACAGGCTGCTTTGCATGCACTTGCAAACATCTCTGGAGAAACTCGATCTGAGAACAGCGTCATACTAACTAGTGATACTGAAGAAAACCTACGACGCTTGATTTATGAAACCGCATCCAAGAGCTCAAAGCTGACACCATCAGTGAGCAGTTCTTTTCGTCCTCCTTTACTTTTTAATGATAAGCACTCTTTGATATTATTATTCCAGTCAAGAAGCCCCGGGCACTTGAGTGCAGGTGGCCTGTGCAACAGTTGGTCCATTTGCTGAATTGAACAAATCACTTCAAGTTTAGTATATTATGATGCTTGGGTTTGTACTCATTTCTCAATTCAATTACAGGGTCTATTCCTATCAGTTATCCAACAGGATCCAGAGACTCGTTTGGCGGTGAGGTTTCTAAACTCATGAATTATGGTTTTTTCTTCCTATTCTATTATAAATGCATCAGCTAAGTTTTATGAACGGTGGAGTAGTTTCGCAGCTCCTGTTAGGCCACCAATTTTCCTTGAAAAAAAACTACATATTTGATATATTTTAATTGGAGGTATGTAGAACTACCTCTCATTTCTGTCATATAAATCATCTGAAACTATGATTTTTATTTTTACTGTGCTTCCAATTTTTTTTTTATGGCTTGTTATGCTAATTGCCCTTCACAACACAATATCTCTTGAAAATGTGGAAAGAACAAGGACAGGTTGATGCTACATATGTGGCATTGTAGATAAATTGTGGAAATAGAGCTATAACATAGAAGTTAACCTTGCTGAAGTATAAAGGTTTACTGTGTTGTGTTATTTATGGTGGATTAAACTCATAATTTCAGGTTTATAGAGTGCTGACTGGGTTGGGGGCTCGCCCATGGTGCCTCATAGAGATTTGCTCAAAGCAAGAGATAATAAATATAGTGACTGATGCTGCTTCTGAAACCACAAAAATAGGTCCTCATCTTTCATAGTCCCAATTTTTATGTATTTTTAAAATATTGTTTTGCTACTCTTTCATAGTCTTTTATACTTGTTGACTTTATCTCCCTTGTGTGCCGAATGTGTGTTAAGTTAGAATCTTATAATGAAATAGTAATTACATTAAACTGGCTTATCCTCGCATAAAATTCTGATAAGGTTCTTTACACTGTTTATTCGAAGTGAGTGTCTTCCTCTGAATTGCTGACTGTTCAGTGCTTCAGCTGATGGTAGATTGAATTATAGAAACAATACCTGTCTGGATAAGCTGAATTTAAAATTTGTGGTCACTGTACTGAATGTGCCCTCAAGTTTCAAGAGTGAAGTTGACAAGATACACAACCATTTTATGACCTCAGTGCCAGTATCTCTTTATTTTTATTTTTTTCCCTGTGTGTCAATTTAAAAGGTTCCTTTTCTTTCTTCAGTTAATTTGAGTTGTGTATTTGAGTATTTAAAAGTTTGCCAGATCATATATTTTCTGGTTCTCTTTTGAACTCAAATTAGTGCTGCTCTATTCTTTTTGGTTCTGGAAGCCGCTTTCTGTAATGATTTTCTTCAAACTAATATTATACATGAAATTTTTTTGGTCAGGCATGGAAGCAAGATATAATTGTTGCAAGACTATCCATACGGCTTTTAACATGTCCAGTAAACTTTCAAGTGACCCAGCGCTTGGTGGGATTGCAGCAAAGGTCAGCTCTATAATAATCATTTTTTCATTCCTTTTGCTTAAGAGCTGGACTAGTTTTCTGGATCGCAGACTAATTTACTTTGGCCAGTCGGACTCGGACCTAATGCATACAAGCAAGAGCATAAATCATCTAACTAATATATAAATTGAGCCGTATATTCTAGTCATGAGTCTTCTGTGGATTGGCTTATGTGGGTTAACAGTTACTAAGCTATCAAAAGAAAAGAAATGTTTTTTCTTTCTTCATAACCTATTAAGGAATCAGTCCTATTTTTCTGTAAACAACCAAATAATTGAATTGGTCTATGCTTCCTTTTGTGTTCTCTCCTATTCGTTCCTTTTATCTTTTCTTTTGCACCGACTTATTCATTCTTTTTGACATGCAGTTGCATGAATCTGTGAGACTGGGTCCCTACCTTGCGAGAAAGCATCGTGAAGCTCAACCCACAGTAGTTACTGCTGACAGATTCTAGATAAACATCAGCAACTTTGTGCAGCTTGTAGTTATTTTAACACATGTTGTATACAAAAGTTTGGTCAACCAGTTAGTCTGCGGTGACATGCACCTCTCTCATACTCGGAAGAGTTTCATGGATTTTGATTAAGAATGTGATGGCTTCACTTTGGTTTGATTCTCTTGGACGTGATTTGTTTTTAATGTCATCTTATCATTGGATTTTACCAGTTTTTGACTACTATCAGCAGATGATCGTTCTAAACGTCCGACTTATCTGTGATTGGAGTTTATCGTAGAGGAGGTTAGGTCTCTCTTGATTAGTTTCTCGAACATCAAACAGCAAGAGTGGCCTGGACTAATCAAGAGACCTAACTTCCTCTACAACAATCCTTTCCTCTGCTGTGCAAGGCTCTCATCATCTCATGAGTCAATACGAGAAACAGCGTCGCAATCTGACCTCGCAGAAAACATGAGCAAACTGGAGTCCTTTCTTCAATGCAAAAACAAAAATAAAAAATAAATGGCTAGTAGCAAACAAGTCTTTCATTTCCCCTCTGCACATAAGCAAAGCGTGAGATAAAATTTTGTGGTATTGCCCCCCAGTGGCTTAACGTCCAGGTAATGAACCTCTCAACCTGTGTACGAATCATTCGAATTACGAAATATGAAGCTGTCTAGGCATCGGAAATGAGCAAATCACAATTGGGTTTAGTTTGGCCAAAAGATTGATTCGTCTCAGTAAAAAAAATAGACAACTCCACGTCATCCAACTCCATGACCAGGGACAGAAGAGGAATTCCACACTCCAGTGGATAGAATCACAGCAAGCAACACACACTCATAGAGCTCCAATTGTTGAGAGGGAGAGAGACTCAAACTCAGAGAAATGGCAGCAGCACTTCATTGCCTATCATCTTCATGCTTAGCCCTTCCTTCCAAATTCGGCAACCTTTCCCTCAATGGCCCTTCTACTTCCTCAGCTTCTTCCACCCACTTCCCTTCTCTCAGTTTCTCCGCTAATCTCTCTCATGACTTCTTCTCCAAAGGTACCCAATTCTCTCACTTCCCTATTTTGATTTGTGACAAATTTTCAAAATGCCCAACAAAGTTTGAAACCTTTTCATTTGGGTTGGAGGGTTTTATTGTTTCTGGTCTAAAGTTTTGGTCTTTCCTGTCTGAGAAGTTGTAAATTGATATGTGGGTTTTTCAATTTGCAGGGTTTTTGAATTTGGGCCCAGTTCAGAGGTCAGTTCGTCGCTCTGTGGTTTGTGAGGCTGCTCCAACCAAGAAGCCTGACTCTGCTGAGAAGAGAGCTCGCCAGGCTGAGAAGAGGCGCATTTACAACAAGTCTAGAAAGTCTGAAATCAAAACCAGGATGAAGAAGGTAGTTTCTTATCGTATTTACATTCTCTGTGAAAGTGAATTCATTGCAATTATTTTTTCGATGAATGTGTGAAGATGTTATGATTTGTGAGCTTGATGAATTCTGATTAGTTGCTTGGATTGTATAATATAGCAATTCGAAAAGAAACGAATATGCTTACACCATTTACTTGACTGTTTTCTTTTTTTATATGTGAGTAACATTGGTGTGGTTATAGAGTCTATTCACCTTTTGATGTTCAGAGGAAGCATGTAAAGTCGCTTGGAGGTGTAATGTGGCGTGTACTTGTAGTTTACTTTTATGTTTTTCGTGCTCAAATACTGGGCATTTGTATTAAGTTCCCTCCATAGAGATGAGGCCAGTACCCGTTCCTTTCACCTTACGGACTGATTCATTTTTTGGTGGTAAGAAGGGGGAATTGGCCCAAAAATTGGATAGGGGTTATGAGATATTGCTGAGTTAGTATAGAAGAATTTCTGAAGCAGGAGAAGGGTGTTGTCCTGTCCCAAGTGGTGTTGTCCTTTCCTTTTGATGAATCTATCTGTGTTAGATAAGAATAGCTACAATTCGTTCAAAGATCTTTTTGTACTCTTTTGTTCCTGTAAGTTGGTAAGTCTTATTTGTTGGGCCTCATGTTCGTTCAATGATTTTTGTCACTGTTCGGTAATGTTTTGGGACAGTAATATTTTTTCTATTGTCTCTTGTATTGCCATGTCCCAACGTCTAGCTCTAGAGCTGTCACCATATGATCCCTTGGATTCTCATCCAAATGGAGCAACATATCTGTGTCTAAATTGATCTCATTACCATCTGGAGCACCCATATCTATATCTAGCTCAAGTACTTTTTGGTGCAGTGGTTCTTTATCTGCGATAGGATTTAAGTGGTTGCGCCACTTAAAACTGTTATCTGTTTGTTACTATTGCATGTTGTTTTCTAGTTTCTTTTGTGCTCAGATGTTATGCATGCTCAACTGTTTCAAATGTGTATATGGATATTGAGAGAGGATATGTCATCTGAATACATGGTTAGTAATAATTGTTAACAGTTCAGTTGGATAACATTACTGAAGTGCAAAATCATTTTATATTTCCACATAATTTATAGGGATATCTTTATTGATTTAACCAGCAAGGATGAATATAATCATTGTATTAGTATTGCATGAATTTATTTTTCTGAATTTATGATTCATGAACACCGATGATTGTTTTCTTGACTATATAATTCTAGGTTTTGGAAGCTTTAGACATGCTCAAGAAGAAACCAGATGCTCAGGCTGAAGAAGTTCTTTCAATTGAGAAGCTTATTGGCGAAGCATACTCCATCATTGACAAAGCAGTGAAGGTTGGGACTTTGCATAGGAATACTGGAGCACGAAGAAAGTCTCGATTGGCCAGAAGAAAGAAGGCAGTAGAGATCCAAAAAGGCTGGTACACCCCAGCTGATTCTGAGGTTACTGCCTGAGGAACCCGTTCATTGGGTCATATTGTTTTGTATCTGTTTCCTGTTAAATTTCATTTGTAATGTATGCTATGTTTCCTTTCAATCAATGTATCTCTCATATGTGGTGCAAGTGTAGTCTTCGCTCTTTTGGTGTTCGAAATGTTGATGAGCCAAATAGTGTATCGATTTTTGCAGAAAGCACATTTTGAATAGAAGGGAGATTACAGAAGAAAAAGGTATCAAGAGAGAAATAGCAAGGCAAGTAAATTTTGCACTGAATGCTAAGCATCTCCTAGCTTAATAGCTTGTATATATAACAGATGCATGTACCAAAGTGCATTGGATATCATGTTAACAAAGAAATCCATCAGGGTAACAAAGTTGGTTAATTGTAAAGGATAGCAAATTGACTATTTGGCCTTTTTTAAGTTTATAATGGTCGGCTGTAGGAGTAAATCACTAGGAGAAGATCGAGCTTTGATTCTTTCCGCGTTTCAGCATCTTGAATCTTTGAAGAACACGCACATTGTCATCTGCCAATGTTGCTAAAACTGAGAGTCTTGGAACAAAGAGATTCGGAGTCGAGTGAAGAGGGTGAACTGGTAGTGATCTTTGTTTCCTTAGAGTTGGAGGGAGGCTCATCAGCATATGAATCATCCGCTCCTTGCTTATCAGAACTCATACTATATAGTTCACAGTTGTCTGCGTGAAAGTGAGCACTAATTGATGTGTGTGTTTATAGATGCCAAGGTATTTGGGAGGATGGCGATTGTTCCTGAGAATCTCGATCTCTAAACTCTAAGGTCTATACACGGCTGCACGAGATAACTAAATAATTGTGAGCATCCAGGGGTCTATCTATAGAGAACACCTGTAAAGTAATATTGTTAGAGCCCGTGAGTTTTGATACACTAGCAAGTTAGCATTCGAGTATGAACAATGAAGAATTCATATTATACAGTGTTCTTTCACGTATTATTAATCTTTTTCAATGGAATACGAGTGAGGTAAGCATGCAGTAGCAATCGGCTCAAACAAACAGCAACGGTGAACATAAATAACTACGGGACCTCTGATTGTAAGGACTATTAATTTACTTAAATTGAGATCATAGAAAAGGAAATAACATCTACAAGGACCATAAGTGCAATCCAGGTCTGAATCCTACAGAAGAGAAGGAAAATCGAGACTTCTGTTTTTCAGGCTATTTAGTTGTTGCGACTTGCGAAGATGACTCTTGATCGATCGATCGATCTAGCTAATTCTTCACTTTAGTCGTAGTCATTGTTGTCATAGTCGTCACAGTATCCAGGTATAAATCTCTAGTCCTTTGGAATTATGTACATTGTTCTTGGATTATAAGCGTGCGCAGAATTGGATAGTCTTAATCTAAGTTCAACTTGTAAGTGTCAAGAAGTTCTCATTTGAGGAATTATTAGGTGGTATATATATGGACAATTAATGCACATTAAAAAGAATAGACAATTTATTTTGATGAGATAAAAAGATGCAAGTTTTTCTTGTCACTTACACTCGCTTATAACGTATGTATTTATTCACTTATATTTTCACTCGTCTATAATGAAAAACAAAACACAACACGAGAGAGAACCACAACCTATAAAACTATAACAAACTAATTCAGCAACACCAGAAGAAAAAAAAAACCTAAGAGGACTCGACAAAACAGAAGAGAGGTGATGGGAAAATGGACTGCCCCACCAAGTGGGAAGTTAAAGATCAATTCAGATGGAGCTTCCGTAAGTCAAAGATCAATTTATGAAACGGTCATTTAATTCATGTATCTTCCGTCATATTAATCGTGAAGCAAATAGTGTAGCTGATAGGTTAACGCATTTTGTTAGTAGAGATCATACTATTGATCTCTATCTATACGAGGAACCGGCTTTAATAAGAGATGTCCTCTTTGAAGATTTTCAATATGTAAGTTCTATGTAGGGTTCAGGTATTATGCTCCCTGCTGGGACGAAGTATTTTTAATAATAATTCAGACATTGGGATGAGTCTTCGGTTTAACTGGGTTTCAAACCCCACTTAAAAAAAAAAAAAAAACCGAAGAGTTGGACGATTCGTTCTACAGCTAGCTAGCTATCCTTAACTGTATAGAGACATTGTTAGAGACCGAGTCCTCTTCCAGGAAGATTCTGTAAGTCAATGCCCCAACTAGCCCCAGAGTTTTGACATTGATGTATTAAACTAACACAGGTCGTTAACTTGACTTAATCATCCTTAATCTTAATTAACTGACTTAATTGCCCCATTTGACCTAAACCACTGTGATTTCTTTAAGCTAGACTTAGACAATGTTGGTAGTACGAGATATACAACGTAAGTCATAACATGGTGGTTAAAATATTATGAAAGTCAGACTAGACCCTGTGTTTTTTTATCTAAAATCTCGAGAGTCTTGTATCAGTTGTATGTATATATTAAATATTAATAATTTGAATATGCAGCATTACAATATATTTCACTCTTTCTCATACTAATGAATATGCTTTTTGGGTCTTTTCTTTGAACAAATGCACTAAATTTTGTTATGCATAACGAGCGAATAAACATAATGAAGTTAAACTTAGAAGCAGTTACAAAATTTAATCAATAGAAATATTGAAATAACAATTTTATGATGAGATCAAAATTTCATGTTGAGGTTGCACATTGTGCTACTGTGAGTATTTCTTGAACCAGCTCACCTCATCGTCCAATGAGACTTTATTAGAAGGGAAATTCGTCTGAATGGTATATGAACTTTTGTTCCTTATAAACTTTGGTATATCAAGTTTTGAAAATATCATAACGGTATCTCATGTTTCTATCCCGACATAAGATTGGTATATATAGCCATTAATATGACCAATTTACCCTTAAGTTCTCTTTTTTTCTTAGTTTTTTTATTTGTTTTCATATTCAAGAAATATTAATTAGAAGAGGTTTTAGAATTTGATGATTTGAATTGGCCTTTATAAACTTGAAGAAGATTGAAGAGGGGAAACATACAGAAGTTTGATCCTTGTTGTTTCCGTTGACACTCAAGGATCTTGTTGTTGTCGTTGACATTCAAGGATGATTGAGATTAATTTTTTTCTACGTTCCTAAAAATATAAAAAGCCAAAAAAAGAAAATTGGAATATGAAAACAAAGAAGAAAAACGAAAAAAGAATTTAAGGGTAAATTTGTCATCTTTTTTTATCTGAGAGTAAACTAGTAATCTTAATATTTATATATACCAATCTTAGATCAGGATGGAAACATGAGATACCAATCTGATATTTTTAAAACTTGATGTACCAAAATTTATAAGGAACAAAAGTTCGTATATCATTCAAACGAATTTCTTTTATTAAAAACATGGTAAGAAATTGGGAGATCGACATTCACGATCCTCACTGCTAGCTAGGTGACTAGGTCATGCGCCAAGCGCTTTGGCATTGATTACTGATTATATATTAGAGATACAAACTACAAAACAATGCGTTTACTTCCTTATAATTGTCTTTATTTTTTGTTTAAGCTGACTTAATTGTCACATTTGACCTAAACCACCCTGATTAATACATTATTTTTCAGTGATGAAGGTCAGAGACCAAACCCTGGGTTAGAAAAAATCAAAGGTGTTGTATCTTACGTGTTATGTCTGAACATGAAGCATTAGCCTTGGACTTGAATGACTAAAATGTGCATATTTAACTGTATGACTAAGTTCTTTCATCCAAGAGAAAATGACCAAACAAATAAAGACAATAATAACAAAACAAAACGAAAATCACTTTCATACAAATGACCTAAACCCTAAAGAATTATAACATAATGATTGAATTCAGTTAATGAGCTTCTGGAATTGCATTCATCTTCCAAAAACATGCTAGCCATTAGAGTTCTCAAATGTCCTTCCATTTATACATTCATCTAAATCTGTTTCTCTTATGTTGTTAATTTACAAAAAAAAGAAAAAAGAATATGTCTTCAAGATTATATTTGCCTTTTTCGTTTTTGTTATCACACATTAGGTTGTGAGTTAGCCGAAAATCATGATCATGATGTGCTAACATCGCAAGCAATAAATGAAGTCTAAACTAAGCAAAACACTAATATCTTTCTTCAACTCTAACATATATCTACACAACCGTATGATTTATTCGCATATAAATTTATTTGTCTTTTGGAAATAATTTTGACTAATAAAATTAAATATAAATACATGTTCGTATCTTATCTTCACATTTAAAATAAATTGAACCCAGATTTCATGATCACCACGTAACACATCACACCTCCAAACCAAATTAAACCACCATCACCAACACAATCCACAACGATTGACCAAAAAACAAAAACACAATCCACAACGACCTCTTTGCTCTTTGGCGGTGGGTACATAACACCGACACCAACATTTGGGGATTAGATTTGGCAGAAAGCTTCCGTCACAGGGACACGTGGTAGCATCCGAAATCAAGATAAGATTAAGACCGTCGGATCTAAACGGCTGACCGTTTCAAAAGGGGGACAGAGGATTTCACTGACAATTACAGCGATCCTTATCACGCGGCGAGGAGCCGGGCCATGCCGACAATCTCATATATTCTCAAAACCCCCCAACGATACCCGAAAACTCTGCAGTAGTGCACCAAGGTTCAAATCAACCGGGTCGTAATATTTAATCTCAGCCCTTCATTTAATCTAACCTTTCACATCTACACTAACACCGTCAGAGAATGAAAAAAAAAAACTAATCGACATGGTAGAAACAGATGAGATCAGTAAAAACTTTAATTTCATATTCAAGGTGAAATCTGGAAATAGGAAAAGGGGGCGGAGCGACTCCAGCCATCTCCTCCGCCAACGCCGTTTGACACAAACAACGGTTTCTGGGTGTTTTTTTTTGGTCGAAAGGGTTTCTGGGTTTTGGGTACACAAGATTTACGTATACTTTTGCACAAACATGGGTTAGGACTACATTTTGGTATAAATATTATCGAATTTGATTGGGTTTGAATGGAACCGGGTTGTCTTTGTATTACATGATTCGAATTTGAGGCGGTTGTCGGAGATGAGTGGGTCGGCCATGATTCCATCGATCTGTTGGGTTTTGAGAAGCCATGGAAGAATGGAAACCCCAGAAATCAGTTGAAGGTCGAGAGAAAGAGGCAAATATGGAATTCTCAATTTCTGGGTATGTTTGAATAATAAAAGAATTAGAGATGAGGTTCCAGGTTTGTGATTTCCAGATTTTTTTTTTTTTTTAAAAAAAAAAAATCGAGGTAAAACTGAATGTTTACCGAGACTGGAGTTTTTTTTTATCTCTTTTGACTAACCACATATCTGTTAACTTTAACAGTGCACTTGACGTGCATATGACTGGTTCAAGCGCACCTTCGTGCACTGAATCCGCTCCAACAATACCCCTGTATAAACTAATTTTAAATTCAAAAATTATAATATTTCTGGTTAAAATTAAATAATAATTAAATGCCGCCAAGGATGGGAGTTCCGTCTGGAACAAAAGCAGCGGCAGCACGCAACACGAGAGCAGCGCCCTCATAACCGCCGTTAGATGACGCGCCGCTCTTCGGTCTAAGTCACGCCGCGTGGCGACAAGGCGACGCGCCCAGCTTGGAACGCCGCGCATTTGAAATCCCACCACGTGGGCCCCGAGGAGGAGGAGGAGTTTGAATCGGGTGTGGTGTGTGTGAATGATGGTACTGAGAGGAGCAGGGGTGGTTGGGGACTGGGGAGTGTATGCGGGTCAAAGGCCTAGTTGACCGAGCCGTATATTTTCTATTTTTGAAGTTTATTTTACGTTGCAGTGTGTGTTGGCATATTGGGCGCAGAGGCACGTGTGGGCGCGTGACTTTCAAGCGCTCCCCCTTCGGTGGCTGTAGCTGGCCTATGTCGGCGTTTCAGCTTTCAAATGCTGGGCATTCACAAAACACATGTTGTGGTGTTAGAGGGAGATTGTGGATAATCTTAACGATATTCTTTTTATCTATTATTTTTTAAAAGTGAAATACACACGTTCTAAATTGAAATCTACACATACACTTTTTGATTTTAATAACTTAAATTTTATTCTTAGTAACTTAAATTTTATTTTCATATAAAAATAATTACTAAAAATAAAAAATAAAAAATGGGTATGTGAATTACAATTTAAGGTGTGTGGATTTCACATCCCTTATTTTTTTGTAAATACATAATTGTTTTATTAACGACCAGATATTTATTTATATTTTAATCAAAACTAAAAGAACACAAAAACAAAACTACAACAAAAACCCTCTAATACCATTTAAACCATGAAAATTGAAACTGTAAGCATTAACTAAAGACATAAGGAGTCAATTCTCACATCTAACAACAGTAGTAGAATGACCAATATTACAATTGAATCTGCAAGAAAGATTGCTCACACCAACCAAATATGAGTAAAAGTTATAAAAGTAATCCAAATCTTTCTTGACTAATAGATTTGCACCAAAGTATTCTTATTTTGGTGGTTCCATTTCTAGTTTTCATATTATTGAGTGGCATTTGAAATCCTACTTCTTGATGATTCATGTTATCGAGTTTCTTTCTTTTTCAAATAATAGTTGCTGCCTAGCAGTAGGGTGAAGTTAAGTGTTGTTAAATCTAAATTATGTCAGCAATATATATGTAAAGCTGAATTATTAGACATTAAAATATGTAAGCGTGTTACATATCTGGTGATATTTCTTGTATGTCACTATTACATGAAAGCAGATAGAGTCATCGTTGAAGCAGTACTCTTTGCTAGTTGGTGCTTGGTTAAGTACATGTTTTGAGATTTTTGATATCATCTCAGGTCTTCGTAATCATGAGCTATGCTTAATGTCCCCCCTCTAGATTCATTAATTAAGGCTTGAGAGAAGCCGCACCAGCTATTATTTCAAAAACAAAAAATTACTTAAACTTTTTTTCAAAGCCATAATAATTAGTATTTCTCAAACAAAAATCCATACTTTATCTAAAAAAAAGATTGATATGAGTCATGACAATGAGTTATAGATTATACATTTCATTAGGGCTGCCACTTGGTTTGGTAAATACCAAACCGATCGAAAACCGACCGAAAATTTATGATTTGGTAAACCGAATTTTGGTAATCGAAATCAAAAAAACCGAAACCGAGAAATGCCGAAAAAGTTGGTTTGGTTTTTGGTAAATACCGAATTTACCGAAATTCTAATTATTTAAAGACTTATATTTCTAAAAACACACAGACTAATAATCTTATCTCATGTTTTCAATTGTATATACCATTTAGTAAAAAACAAGACAATGAATAGAAAAATTCAACTATACTTGGTAGCATTCGGGTCTCAATTAAAGCGATCAACTTTAATTCAATATTACTTGTTATATAAAAACGCTCTTACCTACCCGTCTTAGTCGATTCATCACACACACACATAGACAAACCCACTTAGATGACATGTAACCGCCCATGTAAAAATTTAGGAATGTTTTTACCTCTCTTGATGATAGGGCTCCCCATTGGAAGCACAAACGTAAATAGGGTTAGCCGCCTTGATCAAGGTCAAAACATTATCAAAAATACCTAATTTTTCTACCATAGTCGTATTTCACTATAATGATCACATCATAGTTCACAAGGTTTTTGAAAATTTTGCTTCCTCTTTGTAGTTGGTTCACAAAGATGTACATATGCATATAACTTACTAAATAAGTTATACCACATTACCAGACATGTTGTGGTTCCAATGATTACAATTCACAAAATTAAAATTCGACCGTCTGATGTGATCATTATAGTATAATACAATTATGATAGAAAATTCAATTGTACTCAATAATGCTCAGGTCTTGATCAAAGCGGTCAACCATAATTTAACGTCACTTATTACACGAAAAAACTTTTACTGCCCTTATGTGACTTATTTTGGTTGACTCTTCCACACACATACTTTCACATAGATGACACATAACTTGTTCATATAAAAATTTGGAAACATTTACATCCTGACTATTTCGGTAGAAAATTAAACCATACTCGATAATGTGTACTGAAATGATTATCTTTTGTATATGTATTATCAGACTCTAGAAACTCACGTGATATTTAAATTTTATAGTTTTGTATTGTTTTGTTATATTTTGAAAATATATTTGTTATGAAGTTTGGTAATACCGAAAAACCGACATCCGAAGTTGGTAAGATTTATCTCATACCGAAGTTTTTGGTTTGGTAATTCAAAGTCATATTTCATTACCGAAAGTTTTGGTTTTGAAGTTGTTAACGCCCATTACCGATTCGAACCGACCGAGTGGCAGCCCTACATTTCATGCATAATCTGGGGAGAACAGGAAACAATATTTGTTATTAATTAGGTTGAGTTTGGAACGGTGACAATAGATTACTTGTCTTGATCATCTAATTGAATTGAATGCGCACCGATTGTGACTTGTGGGGAAATGAATGCCTGTCATCCATTAAATCTCTGTTTCCTTTTCTCATGCATGTCGAAGCAATATAGCACTCAAATGAAATGGAGATCCATATTTGAGTAATTGGAAAGTAACCCGACGTAACGATTGTTTCCGTCTCATCCGTTACCATACCTTCATTCTACTCAATATTATTTTACCTCATGTAGGATAAACCCATTTCTTGCGTGTAAAAGTAAATGTCAAACCACATTTAACTGTCTTTACAAATTTAATTATATGTCTTTGTACCTAAATAGGTCTCAAAAGGCCAAGCACCACCTCACCAAATGAAAGACATCACCATAATAAATGAGATAAAGATTAGATCGACCCCAAAGTGGATTTATTTTTTAATTTTTTTTGTTACAAAAATAGTAGTCGAGTGAGTTACCATTCCGGGGTCGAGAGCAATTTGTAGGTATGACCCATCCCTAAGGGATGTTATTCACAAGCTACCAGGAGAATCCTTACAGCGTCCGCCTTACTTGCAGCCTAGCATGCTTCCACTAGACCAACCTTATTAGGTCCTAAAGTGGATTTATTCACTACAACCTAAAACCTCTAACACAATTGTAGAAGATAAAAGTAAAAGGCATGTGAAACATAAAGAAACAACTAATGTAAGACTCCATGCCTAGCAGAAATATTAAACGACGGAGTTTGGATTAAGCATAAGTCAGAAAATTAGCTTTGCAAAGAACATGTTAAAAGATAATAGACTAAAAAGAGGTCGGCATGTCGTCATTGTTTTTTTTATATTAAAAGGCCGGTGCGGCTGCCCTCAAACCTTCATTAATAAAACTGTCGAATACAAGACATGACGTGAAACCTATATCCCTGATTACAACAAGAATTTGGAAGAAATCTCGACATAATATCGAGAATCTCTACCAAGTGCATGTATTTTAACAAGCACCAACTAGTAAAGAATGCTACTCTAAAGGCGACTCTATTTGCTTTGTCACATTGATGACATAATGAAAAGATTACTAGATACGTAACACGATTACATATCTCAATATCCAATAAAGAAGCTTTCATACTATGTTGTTGCTAAAAAATTCTGACAACACTTAATTTCATCCTGACACTAGAAAATTGTGACCATCATGTAAGACACACAAAGTGCGTATACTAGCACAAGACCCTTCGCACCATATCAATCGAAAATAGGGTTGCCATTGCTAATTGGTAATATTTTAATGTTGGTTGAAAACATATAGGCGTTTAATAAAACAAAACTCAAATATATATATAATTGATTTGATATGCAGCATTCATATTTCGGTCGACGCTTATGGCTACCATGCAAACTGCACGCAGTAGCTAATACGTAGTGGGGCGCACGTCGACCGATCTTATTGCGTGTATGTCACGTGCGTCATAGAGCGTGATGACATTTGTTCCTCTTTTGCATGCCCTTTTTCTTATTGTGGACGTTTTTCATATTTTTGGCAAATGTGAATTTCATGCACTAATCACAGTCCGGTGCATGATCCACGGAGTCAGAGTGCCTTCGCCCTTCACTTCGGAACCAATTCAGTTCCTCATTTTCTACAACTCATATGAGATCTTGATCGTTATACGACGAAGATCACAAAAACAAAGAAGTGGCAAAATCGAGATTTAATTTCCCTATCGGAAATGCTAGCTCTTATAGACTTGCAACAATATAACTATGATAAGTAATCTACTATTTAGTGATTAGTGAAGATGTGAGTGTAGATAGAGCATATAGAAATGAATGCTTTATCTTGTGACACATTGGTCTCATTTCATTTAAAACATGCTCTAAGGTTAGGATTTGAGGGGCTAAGGTTGGTTTTTCAATCTCTTAGTCATTCGAGAGAGATTGAGAACAATAACGGATGTTCGATCATCCGGAAGTCGATTATGTGTGACTCTAAACTTTGTTAGAAACAAGATGTAACTACTAAAGTCTAAAATATGAAAACTAGTGATACTGAAAATGATATCTAAATGTGCAATCTGATTATCTTAACTTTCCTTGTTGTAACACTCTTTCTAATACATGACAATAGAAGGAGAATCAAGCTAATCAGAGTATTAGAGAGAGAGAGAGAGAGAGAGAGAGAGAGAGAGAGAGAGAGAGAGAGAGAGAGAGAGAGAGAGAGAGAGAGAGAGAGAGAGAGAGAGAGAGAGAGAGAGAGAGAGAGAGAGAGAGCACAGGTTTGTGGTTTGGTGGCCGAGGAGTAGAGGTTTTGGCTCATAGTCTTCTCTCGTGTCCGGCTGCATCAAGGAAGGTTTTTCAGGGAGATTGGTGCTGGGTTGACCCACCATGTCTGGGTTGGTTACTTTCAGGTCTGGTTTTTCAGATCTCGAATGCAGCTTTCTGGATTGAATTGTGGAGTGGGAGGTCGCTATCCTATGGTGGTCCGACGACGGCGACCTGGCGACGGTGGGGTGGGCTCAGCATCAGCGGGGAAGAGGTGGGGAGGATGCAGGCGCGACTTGGAGGGCGGCGGTTGGGATGGAGGCCCACCACCAAGGTTTATTCGGCCTAGGCTGATCCAGAATTGTATTTGGGCCTGAGTCTTGCTTCTGGGCCCAAATTATATTTTTATATGCTTTTATTAGTTTAGTCTATGGCCGCTTACGGGTTTAGAGCATTTTCTTAGTTATGAGCTTTAGCTTTAACTAGGTTTGTTGCTGCTCTAGAGTTGCCTCCTCTGCGTAAGATGGTCCCAGAAGTGTTCAATAAGATAGGTTGTACTTGTCCCTTCCTTCTTGTGTTCTCGGTGGGTGGTTACTTTTTCCGTTTGCTATCACAGAAAATTGATCATAGCGCTTCATCTCATGATCTTTAGCATAGAGATTGTTTAGTGTCTATTAAGTAGTTTCGCAAGATAGCCCCCGCGGGTGGATCATGTTCATGGTGTTGTATTTACTCTGAAGTTGTGATTAATAAAAATTAACGTCCTTGTATCAAAACAAAAAACTTTCCTTGTTGTAACAACTACATTAAATTTCTCACATTTGGTATCTCATTCCTACTCATGATTAAATTAGCAAGAAAACAAATTTCAATCTACCCTACATTTCGGTTTTTATTTTTATTTTTCCGGCGTGGAGACTTACATGTGTACCTTAAAAACCAGACTTCCGCCGAAAAACGTTGTCATCGTATGAGATCTCCGTCAAGAGTAAATAAATATATACCCATTAGGAAAGTAGGTGGCGCCTAATATAGCAATTAGTTCAGTCAAACAAGAATTACACACGGTAATAAATAAACATTAACTCTGTTCCCTCTCCTAGTAAATAACACCCAACTGAGAGTGTGTAATTAAATTTCAGAGAGGTGAAAGGGGGTTGGTTAGAAGACGGGGGGCTTAAAATAGAATCAAAAAGATTTCCACTTGGCACTCGATGAGTGGAAGTCCCTGAAGTAACCGGTGGTTCGTGCGAGAGAAGCCACATTACGATAGATTGTGCTCTCGACACAACGCACAAGCGCCCAAAAAGGAGCGTAGCTTTAACACTCGCCCCCCACCCTCTTTCCCCTATAAATCCAACCTCCACTCCTTCGCTTCTTTCCTCACCAAGCCTCTCTGTTTCTCTCTCTTTCGCCCTCTACAATCACTCTTAACAAAACCAACCTCATGGCTCCGAAAACGGCAGCGAAATCCGGCACCGGAGCGCAGACGAACCCTCTTGAGATCCGGTATCGTGGCGTCAGGAAGAGGCCGTGGGGACGCTACGCAGCCGAGATCAGGGATCCGGGGAAGAAGACGAGGGTGTGGCTCGGTACGTTTGATACGGCTGAGGAGGCGGCGCGTGCGTACGATAAGGCGGCGAGGGAGTACCGTGGAGGTAAGGCCAAGACAAACTTTCCAACGCCGGCCGAGCTTCACGCTAACAACAACCGGAATAGCAATAACAGCGGCAGACAGAATAATACCCATCAGGCCCCGCCGGTTGCTCCTCCGGCGCGCAGCCCTAGCCAGACCAGCACTGTGGACTCCTCGTCCCCACCGCCGCCGGCGCCCCCGGCTCTGGACCTCACCCTCACAGCTCCCCGTTTAGCGGTGGCCAACGCGGGATACTACACCGCCGCGAGTGCGTACCACGCGCTCCCCATGGGGCGTCCCATCTATTTCTTCGACGCGTTCGCGAGGGCCGACCAGAACGTGGTGACGATGACGAACACGAACACGAACAGTCTCCATCGCCCCACCGCCCGCGAGACGGGAAAGTTTGACAAAAGCGTCGCGGCCGCCGCCTCTCCCTCCGGCGGGTCCCACTCAGGCGTTAGCGACTCCGACTCCTCCACCGTCGTGGATTTCGCTCACTCCCCCGCCAAGAAAGGACCTTCGCTCGATCTCGACCTCAACCTCCCACCTCCACTGGAGAATGCCTGAATCCGGCGCCGGAAACTCCGCCTCCACATTTTTCCGTTCTTTCATGTTAAAATTAGAAAAGAAAAAACATGAACCCTCTTAGACCGAGAAAAGGCAAAGCTCAAAGCTGACATGTAATCATGAGTTTTGCATTTTAGCCTGTGTTGTTTATTAACTGCAGCCTTATGTATATATAGTACGGACTACGGAGAAAACAGAAGGTAGGAAACCCAGAAGAATTTCAGCTACTTTTGTTCTTCGCCAACACACCGAGAGATCGCCGATCTGGGTTTTTTCTTCTCGATGTTGTTAAGTTGGTGGTGTATGTTCAAAAAAATCTTCAAATGAAATCAAAACAGATTTCCGTTTCTGTGTCAAATCTATTTACGTTACGTTTCATATGTTTTCTTGAATGCAGACAAACGTAAACGAACATGATCCGGAATCTAAATCTTTCATATGTTTTCTTTATTTTCTCCGGCATCGAAAGTTCGAAACACAGCTTCGTCTCTTTTTGGATTTACGGCTGTATATCACTATTAAGGAACAAACATGTCGCCGGCAAAATTTCCCGGCTGTTTCTGTTAAAAAATCTGCCCACGTCACTTGTAGGACCCGAGCCCACAGAACGTTAGTCGGCAATATTTTATTTTTCATTATAATAAATTAGAGAGGAAAATGTAAAGACACGGAGCGGCGTCATGATTAGGATGCATGGGTGCTATTCTCGCTTTGTCTTTACCATCGGAGCGGTTGCGCCTCGTGATATGTGTCAGAGGATCTGGAGCTAAACACAGATCCGACGGATGAGGTTTGAGGGGATCAGGGTGGGTCCGTGAGGACTCGTTCCAGCTTAGTAGTTCTCGCGGTTTTAAATTTTCTTTTTCTTTTTTCTTTTTCGTTTGGTTTTTATTAAGAGGCGGCACCGACGGCGAAACCGCTGCGTATTTTAAGAGGACCGAATCAGAAGAAGAGATGGGGTCCAACAGGTGGGTCCCAGACGGACCGTGTTGACGAGGTACATGTCGGGATTCCGGATGTCGTCACGTGTACCCTACTTGCTCACCGCCCGTAATTACTAATTTTGCTTTTGGGTTTTATTTATTTTTGTTTGCAGGGTTTTATTTATTTTCCCCCTTTCCGAAACCATTTTTTTTCTTTTTTCTGTTAGGTAAATTAGAACCGGCTCGAACTCATAACGTTTCCTTTATTAAAAAGAATGGTAAAAGTTATAAATGGTCCCCGTGGTTTGGGGTCATGGCTATGTTGGTCCTCATGGTTTCAAAATGTTTAATGTTGGTCCTCGTGTTTTATATCTCAATTAATTTTGGCCTATTTTAACATTCTGTTTAACACCGTTAATGAGGTCCTCACATGCCTCTCACATGTTGAGTTAATTTCGTCTTTTACGTTTAAACCTACCTAGTACTTGCTAACCACTGCACCTCTCATCTTCTATCTTCTCAAAATTCTTTTAGAAATAAACAAGAGTCGACTTTCGTTGTTGTGTTCCTGTGAGATGACTCATGGAGGAGATAATCTTGATAAACTGCCTCATGACCCGGGTTAGATTATCGTAATCTATATTTGTGTTTATTTGTATTGGAAGAGAGTTAGCAAAACTAGCTATACTTTGGGATGAGATTCCTGATGACATGCTCTCACAAATCCCAGACGAGTTGTTCAATTCCAGTCACAATGAACATATAAGAGTGTCAAAGTCTCAAACTTCTTGCAATGTGGAACATGTATTGACCGAAAAAGAGAATTGTTCAATTGAAGAAGAGGAAGACATATATGTATTGTGGATGCTTGGGATGATTCTCAATTAAATAATTTAATTGCTGCAGTTCACTTGTTTCTTGCTCATATATTTCATTCTGTATCAGTCCAGTATATTGGATGACATAAACATGACTTAATGTAGTTAGCGACAACGTGAAAATGATGCAAGATGTTGTAGTTACCGAGTAATTAATACGTGTCTTAAGGTGTTTTTTTTTTGTTTTTTAACAAGATAAGTGTTTGAGGTTTAAACGCAAAAGACAAAATTAACCCAGCATATGAAGACCTCACTAACAGTGTTAGATGAAATGTTAAAATTGGATCAAAATTAATCGATATATAAAACACGAGGACCAACATTAGACATTTTGAAACCACGGGGACAAACATAGCCATAACCCCAAACCACGGAGACCATTTATAACTTTTACCCTAAAAAGAAGACTGTGTCACTAGACCAAATGATATGAAGTTTTTTTTTTTGAATGCCTATTTTTAACAGACCAACCAAAAAAAAAAGCCTGTTTTTCTTTATATTATTTTATGGTTTATCTTATTTTACGGTTTGGTTTGGTTTCCTCTGTTGTTTTTTTTTGTTTGGATGTGAAAATATATTTATTAAAGCCCAAGAGAACAGAGAAAAGGGAAATTCGTCTGAATGGTATACGAACTTTTGCTCCTTATAAACTTTGGTATATCAAGTTTTGAAAATATCATAACGGTATATCATGTTTTTATCCCGACCTAATATTGGTATATATATCCATTAAGATGACCAATTTACCCTTAAGTTCTCTTTTTTTCTTAGTTTTTTTTTATTTGTTTTCATATTTAAGAAATATTAATTAGAAGATGTTTTAGAATTTGATGATTTGAATTGGCCTTTATAAACTTGAAGAAGATTGAAAAGGGGAAACATACAAAAGTTTAATCCTTGTTGTTTCCGCTGACACTCAAGGATCTTGTTGTTGTCGTTGACATTCAAGGATGATCGAGATTAATTTTTTTCTACGTTCCTAAAAATATAAAAAGCCAAAAAAAGAAAATTGGAATATGAAAACAAAGAAGAAAATCGAAGAAAAAAAAAAGAATTTAAGGGTAAATTTGTCATCTTTTTTTATCTGAGGGTAAACTAGTAATCTTAATATTTATATATACCAATCTTAAATCAGGATGGAAACATGAGATACCAATCTGATATTTTTAAAACTTGATGTACCAAAATTTATAAGGAGCAAAAGTTTCTATACCATTCAAACGAATTTATCGAGAGGGAACAAACCAGGCACCGGGCCCAGCAAAAGGAACAAGCTAGCTTTCATAGTCACAAAAACCAATTAAAAGCACGACTAGATAGAGGAGGAAAAAAAACGACAACAGTAGAAAGACAAACAAAGAAAACAGCAGAAACCAACGACGCAAAAAAAAAAGAAGAAGAAGACCGCCATAAAACTACGGTCTTTGCTCTGCCATTGACGCCGGCGGTGGACACGGCAAGCCGTCACGAGAGAGAACATGGACCAGGGAAGACGGGGGCCTATCAATCCAGACATCCGGGCACGTCTTCCTCACACTAAGCGACGCAACGTGATGGGTTGCGCAGTTCGCTTTTCTGGGAATCCAAGACCAAGAAATTAGCCTGCATGGAGGGGGAGCTGCTCGAATCCGAGCAATCACAGGTGAGATTCTCCAATCCCTATCAGAGTTAATACCATTAATGTCTTTCACTAAATCTTCACAGTCCGATTCAATTTGAACAGGGAGGTGAATATACTTCTGGGCAAGAGAGAGAGCAACGAAGGTTTGAAGGAAGGTTGGCAGGGTTGGGATTAGTTAAGTTGTGGTTATGAATTTGAGATGTTTGGATTTGGTGGGATGGATTTGGGGTAGTGCAAGAGTGGGGAAGAGAATGGTTTGGGTCTTGCGGGGGGGGGGGGGGGGGGGGGGTTGTGATGATTGTTTCTGTTGGTGTGTGAGGCTGGATGCTCTGAGGCTTGTTGAACTTGAGTGTTGGTGGAGAGGGGAATTGGTGAGGGATGTAGTAGTTGTGAGAAGGAGAGTGAGAGATTGGTAACAGCTGGGTTTTGATAACTTGAATTATGAATGGGCAACGGGGAGGTAGGAGTAGGAAGAGGGGTGGAAAAAGAGTGTGTACAGTTAGAAGTAATACCTGGTTCATGATGATCACCATGATTGTTTGCTTTCAGGAACTCCATAGCGGTTTTTTCTGCTCGAGATGCAATCAATAAAGGATGGATAGTGGTGGCCTGGTACAAACCCTCTTGTTTGGTACATACATATATCTAAGATGAACCACGGTTGTGTTAAATGTTATTGTGTAAACACAGTTTTGAAGAGAATTTGCACCAACATTAAGTTCAGTTTCCAACTTACAAATATTTGCATTTTTTCTCACGTCTTTGAGATGGATGAGGTGACAAAAAGAGTAATAAACAAAAAGTATCTTTAATAGTTTTTAGCTTTCGAGACCGATGAGGCGACTATATACAATAAACAGTCTCTTTTGAAAACTTCGTATTTTTGGAAGTTCGACTAATCATACGAATATGTCGTTGCATTGTGCGTGCATGTTTAAGAAATTCATATCATCAAACATACTTTATGTCGTTACACAAATTATTGTCTTTTAAAAGTCAAGGGCAGCCAAGCGACAATATACGACAAATAGTATTTGATTTCAATATATATAACTATCATTTCTATGTTCTATTTTTGTTGGAATCCTCATCACCACACTCCACCTTGTACCTGCTAATCATCTACGTTATAACTACTATCGCGAAAACGCAAGGTGTGTGTCTAGTCAACGATTTAAGCCTTGAAAGTTTTAAGGCATTGAGACCAAGGCTTTCATACTTTAGAATATTTAAAAAATATATATATGTTCAACGGTATTCTGTATCTTTTTAGATATTATTTATGTGTGTTTTGGCTTTATGCTATTAGGATATGTAGTTTGACTAGATTTATGTATTCCTTATCATTACCATATTGATACTCTGTAATTCCCTATATAAATGGCTTTTATCAATGAATAAGATGATGATTATTTTGCTCTCTCTTTGTCTCTACACTTTATCCTTCATCACGTTATCATGCACTTTTTCTAACCCTAGAGCCAATAGCCCACCATTTGTTTTCCAAAACCCTAAAATCGGGCAGCCTTGTTTTTCCTGATTTCCGACCAAAATTCCTACTGCCCTCCGCCGGAATTTTATATCCCCAGAAAGCTCTCTCCGTCCCGGATCCAACGCCGCCGGCCTCACCCTGATAACCGGCCGGAAAGTCTCCGAACCGGCCGCCGGAAGATTCCAAACCGCCGCCACTACCGACCACCAGTTCACCACCTTCCCTTGCTCCGATCAACCTGAGTTTTTGACAGAAGCTTTCCCATCTAGAGCTGCTCCTCCTGTCAAATTTTGAGTCCCAAATTCGAAGCAGAACCAGGTGAAACGTTGTTTCTCCTCTTGGCAGCCTCTAGAAACCAAAGATTTCAAGATTGCTCGTCTTCCAAGGAAAGGCAGAAGTTCCCTCCCAACCCTCGGTCGAAGCCTGCAATCGACTCAAACTCATCAAAGCTCATATAAACGCAGTTTATTTGGTAAACTAGCAAGTAAGCTTTAATATTATAGCAAATCACATATACATCCTCTAAAAGGATTTGAAACACAAATAAATCCACTTGTGTAGTTGTTAAACAAATAATGACAGTTTTTAACAATTAAGGACAATCTTTTCTCTACATGCCATGTGTCATGATTTAATTTACCAAACTAACCCTACACTAATTAAATATACTTTTAGAAGAGAAAAGTCTCTCATTTTGAAATTTTTCAGTAGATGGAATACAATAGCAGATTTTCAATAATTTAGTGTAGTAGCAGTTAATTTCAGTAGAAGTAGTAGCAGAGGTTAACATTCCAGTATCACACACAGTAGCAACACATATCAACAACAACATGTAGTGGCAGCACACAACAACAACACACGCAGTAGCAACAACATGAATCAACAACATCAACGACAACATGCAGTGGCAGCACACAACAACAACACACACAGTAGCAGCACACAACAACACGTAGTAGCAGCACACAACAACACGCAGTAGCAGCATACAACAACACACAACATCAACACACGCAATAGCAGAACACAATAACACGCAGTAGCAGCACACAACAACACACGCAGTAGCAGCACACAACAACACACCAATATCACACGCAGCAGCACACAACAGCACGCAGTAGCAGCAGCAGCACACAGCAGTAACAGCACACAACAGCACGCAGTAGCAGCATACAACAACGCACAACATTAACACACGCAGTAGCAGAACACAATAGCACGCAGTAGAAGCACACAAAAACACACAACAACAACACACACAGTAGCAGCACACAACAACACGCAGTAGCAACATACAACAATACGCAGTAGCAGCACACAACAACACACACCAATATCACACGCAGCAGCAGCACACATCAGCACGCAGTAGCAGCACGAAGCATAAGCATAGATTAGCTACGAATGATCACTTTTTGCTGTCAAATTCAAAAGATATGGGTTTTAATTTCAAAGACTCTTTGAGTAAACCAAGTTGTAGAGGTCAAAGAATAATCAAATCAGATTTTGTTAGATTCGGCGAAGCCTTAGTCAACTTTCATCCTTTCATTATTCTGCTTCTCCTCCCTTCCTCGCCTCCTAACGATTTGGTCAGACCGGTGACCGGCAAAGAAGAAGAAGAAGAAGAAGAAGAAGAAGAAGAAGAAGAAGAGGAGGAGGAGGAGGAGGAGGAGGAGGAGAGAGAGAGAGAGAGAGAGAGAGAGAGAGAGAGAGAGAGAGAGAGAGAGAGGAATCGGTGTGTTTCCCAGATCTAAAAATGGTAGAAAAGTGGTATTTTGAGGCAGTGGCAGTTTTGTAGATATTTCAGAAAAGAATGGTTTTTTGGGTATTTTACGTAAAAAATTGTTGACAGGGCATGGTACTATGCACTGTGGGCCTGAGATTATGTCCTTATTTGTTTAAATATGTTGAAATGTGGTTTTTCTGTATTTTGCAACTGTTTATGGTAGTGAGATGTCATTTTCTCATAATATTACAGTTATTTACTTTGGAATAACTCGGGGGGATAAAATCATTTCTCCCATCTCCATCTCTATTCTATGTTTGAGATTTTTTTCGTGCAGGTACCAAAAATCCCGGAATTTTATTCGCGGGTCAAGAGTGTGTTTGATCACTCTTGTTTCCTTGTCCGGGTTGTGTATGATCAACCCTGATTTATCACCGGATTGTGTTTGATTAATCCGAGGTCTTTTTCCGAATTGTGTTTGATCAATTCGCGGCTTTTCCGGATTGTGTGTGATCAATCCGAAGGACAAACCATTAAAAGCATTGTTTATGACCTCGATGTACTCACATTAGCAATAATGAATGCCTTGAGAATTTTTTCGAAGTTATGAAACTATTCTCCTCTTATGGTTCGTATTGATTTACAAACAAGATGTACATTTTTACATCGTCCTTAGAAGCATGGCATATTTACAATCTACATGGTTAGATTGTGCCGTTTTGGTCTCTTACAAGTGAAGATGACGCACGGCCTTGCATCCTCAAGGAGGATCGCCAACGTGTTTCTGGTTAAGTCTTCTACCCTATAGCGGATTTTCCATCATCAATTGTTCAACTAGGCTCATCCAAGCTCAGTGTGATGTCTTAGAATTATTCGAAATTAAGGAGATAATGGTTTCAAGTGTGCCTCACACTACCGACCCTCCACGGACATGCCTGGTCATACTGACTTGGAGTTACCGAAAGCTTTTGATTTTGGATCCCCCTACGCTATTAAACCAATTGTCGTCTTGCAAAAGACGTTGAAGACTTATCAAAACCGGAAAATTATCATCATGATCGAATCCTCTAGGTCCTCTGAGTTAGTTTCTGTTCATGTCAGAGAGCTTTTGCTAACTAGTCATGGAGTTTACGACCTTAGAACGACCGAAAGGACTTGGTTTTGATCATACACACGTCACTTTTGGCTAAGGCAAAAGCCTACACGCCACCTGAAAGCTTCATAGCTTCGCACATGCTAATTCTGCGAAAAAAACAATCTGTCCCTTCTGGACAGTCAACTTCGTTTGAGCTTTGTGAACAACTCCTGACGAACCAGACAGTGAGATTTATACCATTGGAAAGCTCTACGAGTCTAGTTTTTAGAACATTTCACAGTTCGTCCATATCTATTTTAACGAAGAAGTTATGGCTATTTTAGTGTGCAAAGGTCATTCTACGCGGAAATTTTTATGCTCTCTCGAGATTGCAGCTTTTCGTAGCTTCTTTCAATCATTCTAAATGGTTCAAGTGGAACTATTAACTCGCCTATCTACTCCTTCTTGTAGATATGTCTCATCGAGACATTGAGTGCTTCGCAGATAGTGGAACTATCCACAACATTCTAAGGAACCGGCAACTATCTTTGGATTTTGTGCCTTTGTAAATCTTCTTTGACTACAATAATTGAATCATACCGGTCATTCAGGGATGCAGTTTAGCTTCAATCTTGATGCCTCATGGCACCATGATCAACGTCACAGATGCCCTCTATGCATTGAGAGGCAACCAAACCATGTTGAGCTTTAAAGACATTCATGCTAATAGTTTTCATTTGAAAACACATTGTGAGAATGAACAAGAATTCTTTTGTGTATATTTTCTCATGAATGAGGACTAAAGCGCATCTTGGAGAAGTTCATGAGTCAATCTAGTGGACTGTATGTCACTACGATTCGAATATCCAATCTCATATTGTCGCCAAACATGATATTTGGGACACCGACTCATATAGGCTTTAGTTTGACCAAATCGGTCATCCTGGAAGAGATGGTCCAAATTTTGAGAATTTCTCATGAACATCCATTCTTCCGCTCAAAACGAAGACATTCGAGATCTAGCATCACCATGAAGCATGGTGGTGACCCGGGGGATATTGACGTCACCCAAATACGACTCCAACTTCTTGGAGACCGTCCAGTCAATTCCTCAAGCAATTGAGGTGCACCGGCCTTCCCTCGATATCGCATTGGCCCCCTGCAATGCTCATTGCTCATTTTGAAAGCCTATTATTTAGCTCAATTAGGAGTGAGACCCTCCTATGCTAAATGACACAAAAGTGAACATTTCATTCTTACATCAAACTATGTAGATAAATACAACCAACTTGCGGACACCTTTTTATGCTTTATGGTGTTGGTTGAAGTTTTAACACACTTGTCACATGTTACACTATTATCTACTGCTTATGCTTCTACGGGCTCACTACCCATTCTTTAAAAAAGTTTATCGGGATGTAATTTGAAGTGTCATGTACCCCATGTTCACATGCAATACGGTCTCACCGAAGCTACGACTAAGCAACTTTAGCTTGTCGCTCGAACATTATTGATGTGCATCAATCTTTCTATTGCATATTGGGGCTATGCAATATTTACATGCAGCTTCACTATTCATCTACGACCCACCATCATTGAATATTGTTGTACTACAGCTCGTGACTGTGTACTAGGATTGACACGAAATTGCAATCCTTAGGCTCGGCAAGATTGAAAGGGATCTCCAATCCTTGAGCTCGGCTAGATGTTATTTCTAGGTACCAAATCGCAATGCCACTGTGCACAATGATGGGTTATTTGAGATGAATAAATTTCGGTTGTATATGAACCTCCACCTATAATCCGCATATGTAGAAACCTTGTCAGGCGATCTCATTCACCGCTAAATTGCGAATTGTTTGATGAGAAAATATTCCCGCCGTTAGGGGGAGATAAGAACACAAGTGTTCAAGTGGAACGACGTGAATTGTCATTGTTTGTCTCCACTAAGTCTCATCTTGATCCCAAATGCTTAAAGTGTTAAAGTGACAAGATCACATGCTGCAAATATGTCTGCAAGGATTGATGTCCTATAAAAGGACATGGCGCGACCAAAAGGTGAAATGGTGACGCCATATAGTGGCAAAATTGGTGTCACAAGGCTGTGTGGCTCCCCATAAGGAGGGAGGCCCTTAGGTTCGATACTTTCTCGCACTAGGAAGAATGCAAGCTTGGCACAACCTGATCCATTGATCAGTGTTACTCAAATCCGTCTTATAAAGTCTGAATTGTGATTATCGTTGGGGGACGCCTCAATGTCAAATTCAATCCATATAGAGATCTCTACAAGTATTACACTAGTGTACATGAGGACGTGGGATAATAAGTCTACTATCGAATTACCTTTCGTTAATGGATATCAACTTAGTTGATTGGCCTAATGGAAAGATGCGATCCAGCATTAACAAAGAGATAGGTCCTTGGGCAGGTGATGCCAACACCGCAAGCTAAACCCTATCAACTATGTCTTTGTTAGATAGCGTAGTGAGAACAAGAGTTTAGACTCACCTTATGGCGCAAGGTCTCTCACTAACACGCACTGAGATCGACTACGATGAGATATGTTCTCGTAATGGATGTCATTGAACTCCACTACTTTGTCAGTTTGGTAGTTTCCGAATAACTGAACATGCAGCCTATGAATGTGGTCATAATAGCATCTTTACGGGATCAAAGATATACATGAAGGTCTTAATCGGACTTCATTCATCCGAATCAAGTGGCTCCAGACCATAGGAGCATGTGTTTGCTAAATGCATTGGAACGCACATGGACTCTACTTGATTTGGAAGGGATATGGTGAATTATGCCTTTGCGTGTTTCATTCCGGATTTACATGGACTCTTGATGGATCAAGAGATGCCAATATGTATTAACATCTGAAGAAAAATACCTTGGGAAGACACGGTCTCGAAAAGGTACTCAATGACTGTATTGATGATGATTTTCCATCAATCGGCTTAGGCACTCTATAACTAGTGAGGCCTACATATACTCTCATGATTAGTCAAAGTATTTTCTCTAAAGAGAGATCCGTTGTTTTGTCTAAAACAAGATGACAAATATGTGTTAAGAGATGGAGTTCCTATCTAAGTACAATAAGACACATCAATGTACTCAACACAATACGAAAGACTTGACATCTCATTCGCTATGAAAAGTTGTAAAAGCTAAGTGTAGCTATGCGCCCACGCAATGCCAATGTAATGGCAGTAACTCATTTTTCAATACTTAATGGTATGAAATGTTGAGCCTTATTCTATCCCTACATAATAAAGACACATCAAAAGTGAAATCAGAATCTGCCAAGTTTCGTAGGTCTAATTCCACGGGACGTACAGGAAATCTCACTCACTGGAAAATGGTGAAATTTATATCATTGGAAAGGTCTATGTGTCTACTTTCCAGGGACACCAACCATTTTATCATACTTATCATATTGAGTGAGTTATGGCCGTTTTCGTAAAGTATGATGAATCTGTTCAAGAATCTGATTTTGTCAAAACAGTCAACTTCGACGGGACTTTGTGAACAGCTCCTGATGAATCTGAATATGTGTAATATACGGTTAGAAAGCTAAATGAGTCTAGTTTCCAAAACCGTTTACGGTTCGTTCATATGTATTTCCTAGAGGAAGTTACGCATGCTGCGCGGAAATCTGATTTCCTGCACGAACTTATGTTTTGAGTTCACAAGTGGCATTCCCCTCAAGATCTAAGTGAAAAAGATCATGCTTGAGGACAATACAGTATGATTTAGTTAATCATTACCCAATGCCACATTTGAAGACATGTTAAAGAGCATGGACATGCTAAGTTGTTGAAACTTCCGTGATTAGTAAGAATCAGGAAGAGCCCTATGATGGATATAAAGATCAGGGGGAGGTGTAAACTTCAGGGGGGGAGTCTAGCACATAGATACATGTCACTATCAAATGTGAAGGGTGCGTTGTACTCTTTTTCTCCTACGATCAAGGTTCAGTTTTTCTCCCACAGAGTTTTTTGACTTGACGAGGATTTTGACGAGGCAACAGATCAGCACCATCGGCATATCAGCGCGCGACACAAAGGGGAGTGTTCTAGGATATTCTGTATCTTTTTAGATATTTTTTATGTGTGCCTTGGCCTTATGCCATTAGGATATGTAGTTTGACTAGATCTATGTATTCCTTATGATTACCATATTGGTACTTTGTAATTCCCTATATAAAGGGCTCCTATCAATGAATAAGATGATGATTCTTTTGCTCTATATATATATATATATATAAAACTTAATAAGTACATTCTTACGTTTTAAATTATTTAAGTAGAGACATAAATCTCACTATATACTTTATTGGTAAACAATGACTACGATATTTTTATTAATAAAAATAGATAATTTCATTAATTATTCACAGTCATAAGACACTTTATATCAACTATCCCTCGTCGACCTAGTCGGATCGAAGCCGCCCCGCTACCTTGCTCAATCAGTCGCTTTCCTAGGGAAACCTTAGCAGAGAGAAAGCCGACTTTTACAATGTCTACGATTATTAATGAATAACAATTTAAAATGGTTAATTTATTTTTAGCCATCAAATTCGTTTGTCTACCACAGTCTCTTAAAAACTGTCTCTTAACTTAGCATGTCTCTTCTTAATTGTTTTCTTTCGTCTTTCATGACTCTAAAGACAATAACCATTAGATGTGGTAAGGTTAGTCTAGAAGCCTAACATAAAATTTCAATGTCTAACGTTCGATTCTTATTTTGGTTTTGCTAAAATATCCTTACAAGTTTGGGGGAATTTTGGTTTCATGCTCCTATTGCAGAATATTAGTTTGGTTTTGCTAAAATATCCTCGTATAATTTCAATATAGGTAGGTTTGTTACCAACTTGTTAACATATTATTGAGATTTTTTTTTTTTCGAGGTGAAATATCAAGAATTTTTTTTCATGGACTACAAAATAATGGGAACATCAGTGGTGGTTGAAGAATCTCCACCCGCTTCCTTACCATTACTACGCTGAGTTACGGATTTGTCACCATTAATGACATCTATAAATCAATCGAGCCAACCCTAACCACGAATATCGCCTTTCTGAACGGGCTATAAACATCAGACATTCATTTAGTAGGTCTTGATTGAGTCCTAATTTTAATCTAACAGTCAACATTAAGAAAAGAGATTTGAAAAAAAAAAAAAACAATGGTGAAGTCGGGGGTCTGTAAATGAAGGAGGTAGTGATTCTGGGCTATGGGTTTCTTATCTTTTTTATGGGGAAGGCAATCTCGTATACGGATGGCGACGCCGGAATCGAAGAGCGAGTTTGGGAGGGATCGAAGAGCAACTTGGACGGCGACGTCAGGAGATGGGGTTTCGATAGGGTTTTCAAGGAGACGAGGGGGTTGTCGAGGCCATCGGTGATGGGTAGGACTACCAGGAAAGGTCTGTTCGAATCGCCCGGGCTACCGGCGACTGCGTCTTCAACGCCATCCTCCTTTCAGGGCATCGGGCTGCGCCGCACTTGGAGAATCCGACGGCGACGAAGACCTTGTTGAGGTGATCGAGGTTGAGATCGGCGGTGGTGCAGTGGAGAAGGAAGCCGCGACAGTCAAGGTCCTGGTCGACGACGGATGGGTCTCTTTTTGTTGTTGTTGTCTCATCTAACTAAAACGGTCACACTAACGTCTGTTAATAAAAATAGGACCCACATGTGTGGTTGTAGTGCACCATAATGCACTGAATCCGCTCCGTTATAATCTCACGTATAAAGAAAAAAAAACTATAATCTCACTTGTTATTCATACTGTACTCCAACAAAAAGTTATCCTTGAGCATTTGAAGTTTAACTAGTTGGCCCTTTTGTTTTAGCTGCTTAATTTAGTTATCTGCCGGCTAAAACCCGCCGTCTGAAGCAACATATTGTAATCTAAAATCATATTCGTATCTTAGGCACATCATTATTAAGATCTTCTGTTTAAGGGTGACCTCAGAAACTCTAGGCCAGTAGTGACACCCTGAGACAACTCGAAATACCAAGTCTACCCCTCCCCACCCTAAAATCTATATCTCACGATCAATGTTCGAAGTAGGCAAGTCAGCGGAGCCCAAGTGTGAAACCAAAGGCTCCCTATTTAAAAGACTCGTGGCGCGGCGGCTCCCTAGGCGGTGGGCCCCCTTCCCTAACCCCTCGTTTCCTTCGTGTCGTCTGGAATCGGCAAGTCCCGCACCCCATGCAGGCTCGGCAAGGACGCTGACATTTACCCAATGAGATCCCGCCACGAGGGTCGTGTTCACGTGGGCCGGGGCCGTACGGATAGTCCGGGAAGCGCGACGTGTGTGGGGTGACGTGTCCGACAGCGACGGCACCCCACAGTTAAAGCCTGCGCGAGTCGGCGGTGCTCGGTGTTTGCGTGGAGGGAAGGTAGGGAGAGGGCGGGACCCACAGGGAGCGTTGCGGCCTGCCACGTGGTGACGCGGTCGAGGAAAATGACTAAACGCCGAAACGTTTATTTAAATGGAATTTAAAAAAAATTCAGGGGTGGTGGGGCCGGTGTGGAAATAGAAGAAAGAAAAGGAAATGGGTGTTGCTGATGTACCCGGCAAATGTCAAATAGACCCAACACAATTTTGTTCTCGTTATTCCAATTTTGCCCCCTATGTAAAAGAAGTTGAGAAAGAGTGAAACTTTCTGCCACAAATATCTATCTATCAAAAACATCCAGTTTCCTCCAAATTTCAATCGAGGTAGCACATGACAGTGATGATACTATCAATGAATTCATAGTAATTGATATCTCACTTGAAGTAGAAAGTACCTTCTTCATTCTTCTCCATGGCCTTGCATTAGAGTTTTTTCTTTGGCCAAAACTGGTTATTTGCAAGTTGTTTCCTTAAAATTTCAAGTTGCTAACTCTAAAAGTCGGATTCTATAATTGGCTAACTCCGGAAGTTAGATTGTATAATTGGGTTAGTTTTCTTCTTCTATGACAATCGGATCAGAGAAAAGAAGAAAGGAAGGGGACGCATGCCTGCAGTTTCCATCGGTTTTTTTTTATTAATGGCCAAAATCGGAAAATCAAGACAAAAAGTGTGTTGCTGGGTACATTTAGGAATTTGGGTTGTTCGGGTCTTTTGGGCGGCTGCCGCTTTGGGTTGTTGGGTTGTCACAGGCTAAACGGTACGGATATGGGCTCTGTTTGTTTGGTTCTTAATCGATTTTGATTAATTACTAATTAGTGTTTAAATAGTTAGTAGTGACTAATTATAACATAGTGGACCACACTATGTTGCCAACAAAGAAGGCTAATGAGATGGATTATCGTCTGTTGCATTCATGCAAATGTAAAGTTTAGGTTTGTTTTCCATTTTTGGATGAATGAATTGTCAATTATTAAAAGGGAAAATGACTGAAGGTGTTGGTTTGAAAGTGTCTGTGGTTCAAGTTGATGAGGATTCTTATTGATATTATCACTTGCAATTCTAGTACTCCTAGTTTGGTCATGACATTCGTGTGTTATGACGCAACATTTCACCTCTATTTCTTGAAGTATCTTTTGGGGGGAGGGGGGGGATGAAATTTCGTTAGCATATTGTTTGGCAAACTATGGACACCATCTGTGTAACTGTAGTTTTAGTTTGTAAAATTAAATAAAAACTCAAAATACTAAACCTCTTTTAAGATAAACTCTTTCATTTTACACTCATTCCACATAAGCAAATTTATCATATAGAACAAATGTCTATAATTAATAGTTTTATTCATTTTTCGGTTTCTCTGATTTACCCTTCAGACAGTAGAAATCTAAATTTGGTATCTTTCTCAATTTTAGCATCAATTTGAAACTCAAATACTGAGCTAAAATTTAGTTGGATTTAACTTTGTCATAATCAATTACATTCTTTAATTTCTTATCTTGTTATTACTAACTTGAGTGTGTGTGTGTATATATATATATATGTTATATATAGAAGTATGTCATTTGTAATAGAATGATTCTTTTCATTTTTAAGCTCACATTTGGTGTCTTTCTACATAGTCGAAAAATGTCTAATTGTAAGGTACACGTTCTTGTTCTTTGATTAATTTTCTTCTTTTTAGGTATATTATTATATAATTTCTCATCCTGATCGAGAGAACATTTACATTTCTAATGTACCTATTAAGTAGGACATGATATGATAATATACCTACAAAAAAGAAACTCAAAATTGGGTTTAGGGTATAGGGTTAAGGTATAGGGTTTAGGGCTTAGGGTTTAGGGTTTAGGGCTTACGGTAACACTATAAAATTTCTTCATTTAACTTTAATAATCATATATCTTATTTATATTATATTTTACCTGATGTATAGATCATAGAATGTATTTATTTCATCTAGATTTTTTTATAAAAATAAAGAAAACTGCATGATTCTTGCAATTTGATTGAAAAATGTTAGTGTTAGAAGAAAAACTCATAATCAAGGTATTTAAGACAACATCAATTAAGCTTATTTATTATAGTTGAACGGTGGCAATTGTGTAAAATTTAGAAAAAATAAGACCATAATATGTATCATAATTGATACATTTTAGATGTGTATCGGAAACAAATATTAGGTAGCCCCCGTACAGTACTATTGGCATAACAATGTGGCGCTGTGCAAATCCATTTCTCTTTCTCTCTCTCTCATATATCCAAGTTTAGCTCTGCCACTTTTGACAGTGGCTCCTTCACTTGTTTCGTCAGAAGGTCAGGAACTCTAAGAAGAAGAAGAATTACTGTACTGTGTTAGATGGGAAGGATATTCGTGGTAGAGCTAGAGGGAAGGTCTTACAGATGCAAGTTCTGCAAGACCCACTTGGCCCTCGCCTCCGACTGTGTTTCTCGGGTACTTTACTCTCACTTCACTCTTCTCTTATCTCACTTTCTGCTCTAAAATGTCTCTTTCACTCATAAGAAGTTAAGAACCATTAGTCATCACCAACCACTTGAAAAGTTCTCTTTCTTTGTTCCTCTGTACAATTAGTTTCCTGATATATGCATATAATCTATGTTCTTGAAGTTTTTTTTTTTCCACTGATTGACTATTGAGATAGGTCATAAGACCCAATATAGTTGATTCCAGTAATGGAATTAGTCAATAGTCAATGAGGTTGAAGTCTCTAGTTTCCGAGTGCATATGCTAACATCATTGTCTTAGCTTATTGGTTGATTTGCGAAGTAGGATGATGGAACTATGTCCATATGTAACTTCTTAAGCTATGATATATTTTCAATTTTTCTTTTATGCTTTAATGTGAGTAAAGGAGTTAGAAGAACTGTCCAGGTTGCTAAATTTTGGGTTGTAGAGAACTAGAGCGATCTCCCAGTTTCAGGAATATACAATTTGGTTTGTCTTAATTCGCAGCTGAGCTATAAACTGTAATATTCGCCTAAATGGTCACAGCTGAAGTGCTCATTTCGGGTCACTAGCTCTTATTTGTTTTGTCATGACCTGCATATGGACTTGAACTGCTCTGTTGGATTTTAAACTATTTCAGGTCTCATTCTTCCCTTGTTAATTTGGTCAGGCTTTTCATTGCCGCCGGGGAAAAGCCTACCTCTTCAACAATGCGTGAGTTCTCCATCTTTCCTGGAATATCTGGTTTTATTGTTATTCTTAGTAATTGGAAGCATAGCGCTTCAAAATATATACGAACCTATAACTGTAAGACTATGGATTTTACCCTGGCCAGATGGAAATGGAGCTAATTAGGAGGATTTATTACGGTCATAATACATATTATACTGAATAAATTATTTTGTAATTCCAAATTGCAAGGAGTAATAGTTCTTAGTCTCTTGCATCTATTTTGGTATATTGGGCATTTTTTATGGAGCGTTGGAATATTTCTCCTTATCCAAGGATACAAGAGTTTTCGTAGACAATAAGATAACAACATTGTACAAGTAAAGCCCAGTGCAGCACTGCATTATGTCAGTCGTCACTCCTCCCTTAGCAGCCGCCACCCCCTAGCATTAGTATTCTGCATTCTAGTTGAGAAAATCAAATATGGGAACTGGTTATGGGTTGAATTTCAGACTCATGAAGCTTGACCACTAACCTCTTTAACACTTATATATTAAAATAACAAACAAATTGTTACCAAATTCATCATAGTTTCTTTAAGGTAAGTTTTTGTTGGTTTATTGTATGCCTACTGCATCTTTCTGTGGTCCTGGTGTGACATACTTTTTGTAAGGCATGCAATAAGAACGATGCATGATTATGGATATGAACTTATGAAGTCGATGATTTGAAGGTTGAGACGCCTTTTGAGTTAAAAGACATGTGTATGCTCTAGACTATAGTGGCAAATGCATAACATCTCTTTCCCATCAAGGTTCATCTCAATTTGGTGAAACTTTATTTATTTTTACTCTCTCCTGATGCTTTCCTCTTAGATTATGGGGTTGGTTACATACATTGCTAAAAAGAAGAAAATGTCTCATACCATTCGACTCACTCTTCCCCCCTGCTTTTTTAGCTTTATGAGAATTCCTAGGCATAGTTACGTTTGTATGATAAATTGATAATGCAGGAAGCCCCAGAACTTTATTCTTGTTGTTTAAGTCTCTTTCTGAGTATTGTGGATCTTGTTTAGAAACTAGACCATAGGGTATGGGTGCAGAATGCTGATAGATTATATGCTTGTGGGTGATACACACACACACACATAAAGTATTGCAAAATGATTGAGTCAACCATTTATAGCATAATTTCTACAGTTTAAACTCGTCTAGGAACGAATGCAGTGCCATTTGTTATCCGCTTGACCATGATTTGTTTGTAGACTGATAGGCATTGTTGTTGTTCTTGGATTCAACATGTTATTATATGATTTAGTTGATTTGCCGCCTATAATGTAAAATGAAATTTCAGGCATAAGACAACTCTCATACTCTTCCAGCACAATGACTTTCCCAATAAAGAGGCAAGCCAAAATCAAACAAAAGCAGAATGGTAATGAATCAACCCCAAACCACATACCTAATGGAAGTGTCTTCACATTATATTCAGTGTGTAGAGTTTAAGACAATCAAAGCATTGTTGAAATTTTTAACTTATAAAAGATGGAGTTAGACATCTTAGAAGGTTGGCAACTGCAATGGTAACACTCTTAAGACATTCCTGATTAGATATTGGAGAAACGAAATCCATGAAGTGACTTCCAAATCTGTAGTTTAATCACTTCATATATATTATAGTGCTCACAGTACCTAGTCTGTAAACAGTTTATGTTCTACACTAGAAAACTAATGTTCATAGATAAATTAGGATGTCCTTCGATTTCCGTATTTTTCAAGGGAGATCTTCTATTAGAGATGAAAATTGTTGGCCTTGCTCTTGCTTTCCATCTACATCCATGATGTAAGAATAAACTTATATGTGATAGATACCAGATTCAAATATTAATAGGAACTGATATTTTGCCTTCCAGGGTGAATATTACAATTGGAGCATTAGAGGAGAGGATGATGCTCTCAGGTGTGCACACTGTTGCGGATACATTTTGCTGCTTTTGTGGACAAATTCTGGGCTGGAAATATGTACTCTCTCTCTCTCTCTCTCTCTCACACACACACACACACACGAATAAGCACAAACATATTACCTAGGTTTCTTTACTTCATTTTCAAATAAGTTTGTTTCCACAACCAGGAGACTGCACATGAGACGGTGCAGAAATATAAAGAGGGGAAGTTTGTCCTTGAAAGGTATAATGCCCTATCTCAAACTTTTCTGGTTTGGGTTGTTAGTCATTCTCAAATATTTTCCTCTTTTACCATCATATACAGGGGGAGGATCGTTGAGGAAGTAGATTTTTCTACAGAGTTCGATATTGATTCCGAAGATGGTCTGGATTTTTAATTTTCTCTCGAGTAGTTGTACCGGACGGAGCAGAACTGTTCTTAGGATTTGAATAATGTAGAGTGAAACTTACAAGTTTGTTAGTATGCAAGTAACTTCCTGAATCGATAAGGCAAGTAAAAGTGCACCAAGTGATCATACGTTTCGGTGTATGTTATCAAAGATAGTTTCATGCTACAGCAGTTGTACTGAGCATGAGCTTGGATTTTAAAGTTCTAAAGGGAATATTTTGCAGTTTGTTTTGTTTTTCCTTTCAATATTTTACAATGGAATACTGAATTAATTTCGTATCTCAGCAATTGAACTTGGAAAGAGCAATTAATCCAACGAACTGTATCTTTGTACACAATCATGAAAGATGTCCTAGCTTATAACAGTGAAATCCTTCAACTATGAGACGAATGGAAGTTTAGAAAAATGCAGGGAAGTCTAGAAACGAGAATGATTAAGAGGTCAAAGGTACTCAAATCTAAGCATATATCTTATGTAATAGCCAATAACTCAATTTTCATGAATCATAATTCAAAAAGCAATTTGACGTCAAATCAAAAATTGAACCGTATCACATTTTAATAAATAAGTTGAAATTGTTTCTGAACTAATTGAATTCGGTATTTTCTAAAAGTTGATTTAAATTTCAACTCAACCCGTCTGTTTATAAACTAATTGAATCATATAAAGTCGGTTTAGAAGGCAACCTAAGTCGACACTTTTGCAAACCCCATGTAACAACAACCTTCATATAGTCTCCGAATTTATACAAGAAAAAGATTTACTTTTTTACTTATTTAATTTTGGTAGAGTAGGAAAAGGATTTATAAAAGAAAAAGAAAAAGAAAAAGAGAAAAGAGAGGAGAGAAAGAAGGTAACAGTATTTATAAGGAGGAGCGGTTGGACGAAAGATCGAAATCTCGGTGCAAAAGCCTAACAAACAACTCTTCTTTGTTCGACCGCAGAAATTCCGATTACAAAACCCATTCGTTTCTGTTTCTCGTTGTATTCTTCTTCTAGTTTTGATTGTTGCAGGTGATGGCCAAGTCCTCCTCTTCCCATCGAAAGAAACGCGACAAGATTTCATCCAAGGTTCGTTCTCTTCTTCACTCATCCACTTTTAGGGTTTTTCATATCCCTCTTCACATGGGTTTTGCTTCTTTTTGTTTACAAGATTAATTTTTGTTCCTTGATAAGTTTTATTTATGAATGCTGAGAATTAATACGATATCTTCATATTAGGCAAGAAATTAATCTAGTTTTGCTTATATCTTCATTCCATTTGGATAATTTGGTTTATCTAGTAGTTTAAGCTCAATGCCGATTTTCTTACTTTTGTTTAGGCTCAAACAAAGAAGAGAAGCAAGAGTAAGACTAAGACTAAGAGTGAGAAATACAGATCCAGGAAGGTTCGTCGTCGCGATGATTCTCTTTCTCTCAAGGATGAGGATGATTCCAGGAGCTTGAGTTCATCGTTTAGCTCTGAGGATGACCGTAGAAGTAGGAGGGCTCGATCGCGCACTCAGAGAGATGGGAAAGGTAGTAAGAAGAGATCCTATAGCAGTGAGAAGAAGAGGAAAGCGTCGAAGAAGCATGAGGCGAAGAAGAGGAGTGAGTCTAGGAGCTGTTCGACTTGTCAGGGTGGGGGTATTAGTGGTGATGAGATTGAGTCTAAGAGACATAGGGGTAGGCCTGAGAAACGGAGGAGAGAGGGAACCGATAGAAACAAGGTTGAGAGTGGGACTGATAGGAGTAGATGTAGGTCTAGGAGTCGTTCTTTGCGCAGGAATTATAGCGAGAGTCAGGAAAGAGTTAGCAGTGAGGGCAATGGGAGGAGATTGCTGTCAGTTATTGCTGTATCCGAAGAAGACAATGAGGGGAGATGGTTAGATGAGGTTGGGCACAAGGAAGAGATTACATATGATCATGATGATTACCCTTCTTGTAGAAGTAATGACAGTAATGACGGAGGGAGCAAGAGGGAGTTAGATAATCATTTACAGGTTGCATCCGAGGTGAGAATGAGGGTAGAGAGTGCAAAAGAGGAAGAAGCTCTTGTTTCTGATGCTGAAATCATGCATCTTCCAAGTAGTGGCAATATATGTGACAGGGATGGTGGGGGCCAGGCTGAAGGGATTAATTCTAGCCGTGATCAAACAGGGATTACTGATCATGTTAATGAAATAAACATCTCTGGGGAAATTAGTAGTTTGAAAGACGAAGATCTGGAGACGGTCTTAAGACAGAAGGCTTTGGAAAATCTGAAAAGGTTCAGAGGAAAGCCTCAAAAGATTGCTGTAACTGGTGATAAGGAAGATAAGAAGCAACCACCTGGTGCAAAAGCTGAATCGGTTCAATTAGAATCCCCCAAGGTTGGTGGTGGGGCTAGGATGTTGGTTGTGAAGTCCCCCAAAGAGGATATCTCTGAAAATGATCAAACCCGATTAGTAGAAGGTACCAATGGGTCTCCACCTAGAGATTCCATTTGTTCGTCTGAAATATTTGAAAAGGAATTGATTAGGAAGAATGGTAGAGACGAAACTGTCTCTGCCAAGCAAGATGTTGTTTGTCCAACACATCAAGAGGCTGTTGCTGGTAGTTCCAAAATGGCTAGCACAACTCCTGATGTAGATAAACCAAACTTGGCTGCACCAAAATCAACGTCTAGTTCCCTAAAACCTCACTCGATTCTGAAACGTGCACTTGCTTCACTGCAACCCCCTCAGGATAGATTGCTGGTAACTAAGAGTAGTGTAGATAACACAGCTTTTGGGACTGCTCAAAGTGCGACCCAGAGTAGCAATAATGATGGTCTAGACATCAGCAATGGTTCTGGTTCTACTGGTCCTGAACCTTCTGGAGAGAATAGGTCTGATTTACAGCAAGATGAGGCTAAGGATGGTTCGCAGTTTGAGCAGAAGACCATGTCTGTGATGCGAGGTAGTGAAATGGTACAGGTGGGTGTTCTGATCTATTTTACATATTTGATGTTGTTTTTTTCTTTGGTACTAACCAACTTATGATAAACACTAAGAAGGGTTTTATAAATTGAAAGACGCAACTTGGACAAAAACTGGGTCAATTTACCACACCCCCTGTCCCCATAGGGCACACATGTTGTAGATTACCACTTATTAACTATTAAGTGACCTTAGATTTTAGATTTAGATAGTCTATTTTGTTATCGCTCTAACAATTTTGTTTATTGTTGACCAGGTGAGCTACAAGGTTTACATCCCGAAGAAAGCCCCTGCTTTGGCGAGGAGGCAACTTAAGCGATGATATTGGGGTGATGCTTCAAACAACATTTGCTTCAACTAACAGAGAGTGGGAATTTTTTTGGAGTTTGATGCTTGATTGACCTTATATGCATGCGATCTCAACCTCAAAAATATAAGAAATTGTGGTCAAGTAGTCACTGGTATGACCAAGAAAGGGAAGTAGTTGGTTTTGGTAGTTATATCATGTCACTATTTTTGCAACTGTTCATATCTGTATTACTGTTTTGATATTTTTTACTTCTGATACTCGCAGTTTATGTAACTTGCTTAGGATATGAGATGAACAAGAACAATAAAAGAATTTGTTAACTATATATTTGAGTGTTGATGCATCTTATTGTTAGTTGTAATCTGTACCAGTATGGAGATTCTCATAGCGCTTGGTTCTTTCATTGTGCATGTTTCTGAATTGTGAAGCTGCTATTTGGATCGATTTTATTTTTCCTTAAAAGATCAATTTTTGGTTCTCTGCTTGAAGAACTAAAATAACAAGATTATTTTACCTACTACCTCTTGCACCTTAAGTGGTCTAGCAGCGATGTAAAGGAAATAAACTTAAAACGAATATTTAACCAGAAGAATAAAATCTGCCTGCTATTTCATTTTGAAAACTGTTCAAGCAGTTGATTCATAACACAAACAAAATATACTGCACCCAAGTTTTCATGGGTGACCAATTCAAAGTTTGCAAATGAATTTCTCTGTACATATTCCTAGATCAGAAAGAACCCGTAAGCAGTAGTTGGCTATACGGAGGGATGCGTCTCATGTTGAACCACCCTCAGAGTTGGCTAAATCTCCATGCTCCTGTGTGGATTGTTAAGCCACCGAGCTCGAAGACTCAAAAGTGATTGGACCATTCAGCCTCAAATAGAATAGCATCTTTCTGGCGAAACTGTCTGGAACATTTTTGTCAGACACATTGTACTTCCACTGATGGAAATGGGATAGATTCCTCAGTTGCCAGGAACAATTTGCTTCTTTCTGCCATGGACACAGACCCAACCATCCATCTCTGTAGTCGATACGCCTTCCAAGAACTGCGAATATCGCTCTGTAATATATGGAAGCTACAGAAACACAAACACAACAAATCAGGCCCATGAACATAAGTCTGATCTGTACGGTTAACTTAGGTGCAAGTTTGAAATGCACGAATGATGGCTGATATCACCTCATAACCCCATTTTGATTTTACCTAGCTAAAGATGTATAAAAAAGAAAAGTAGAATTGGAAGAAATTCTTTAACTTTGGCTTATCTATCTGTCTTCCAGGACAGATGCTTATGAGGATGAAATTATAATTATTCCTTAAAACAAGAGGTTGTCTATATAAACTATCATGTATGCTGGAGTAAGCTGGGACAATACCTGCTCAGAGAGAATCCCGGAGAGACCAATGACTGCCCCAGGCTTTGCATAAGAGACAATCTGATCCGCCAAATCCATTAGAGGATTTAAAAGTATATTTGCAATTAGGACATCGTACTTGTCTGTTTCTGAGATGGCTTCCACTCCAGATGAGCTCCGTTCTTCCACATATCTACTTGGATCTGTCCAAACTGAGCAATTTTCGCTCGGAACTAGATATAATTGCATCTCTTCAGGTCCTATGTTGTTCAGAGTAGCATTCTGGTGTGCAGATGTAATTGCTTGCGGATCTATATCAATTCCGACTGATAAGGCAGCACCAAACTGTGGTTCCAGTCACAAGGCAATATTAATGTCTTGGTAAAAACAAGCATAAGCAGGCATGCATAACTAGCATCATCTGCAAGGAATTGCATTACTAAGAATAAGGTGGTACGCAGCTTAATGACAGACATCGGACTTGTGCAAATCAGCAACACGCTTTATTATATGCCATTACACAAGTTTGATTGGTACTATTGCAAGGTTTACTTTGTCTCAAGGTTCATTGACAATGAACTAAGTACCTTAACTGCAGCAATTGCAAGAATTCCAGAACCTGTGCCATAGTCCAAGAATTTTTCTCCCCCATTTATCAAACCATGAAGCAGCAATAGACATAACCTAGTAGTAGGATGCTCACCGGTTCCAAATGCTAATCCAGGATTCAGAATTATATTTGTTGCTTGGGCATTCTGTAGGAGTCAAGGAACAATAACTGTATTAGATTAATGCTAACGATCACATTCTTCTTTTGTGACTAAGATTTAGAACTACAGAATGTTAGGATCTGAATGAGCTTAGGTGTATGTTCTTAAAAAGTTTTAATTAATTTCAAAGGTTTGAGAAGAAGAATGCAGCACGAAATTTGGTATCAATATCAGGAAGGCCCAGAACCCTTAGTAAGCCACTTCAACAGCTGAGGGGTTGATATGCATTGTGACTCGGGAGCAAACACTGCCAACATAACCTTTATGATAATAATTGGGAAACCAGAAAAAGCAATCTCATAATAACTTACAGGGGGTGTTTTCCAGGAGGGCACAATCCAGAGTCCTTCAGTAATCTCAACAGGATGAAATGATTCCTGTACAAAATTGGAAAAGAAAATTTCAAAACATAATGTCTACAAATACACAACTGAGAGAACATCAGTAAAACACTAAAACTGAGCATACTGAATTTGTTCAGTACTACAGACTTATCTTTATTACAGTGTTATTTTCAGCCAATAATGGTTGGTATACATTCTTACTAAAAACTTATTTAAAAATACATTCTTACTAGAAATTTATCTAGCATTCAACACACATTAGCAAGAGAATTGCACCAAAGAGGCTGAAGTCAAAGAAACAACATGATCATCTAACCAGAAGTATATGCAAGACCCTAAAATTAGATACGAAGAAGCAAACGAACCTGAGTTTTCTTTATCCAGTCATACTGCTCACCTATTGTAACTTCATAACGAGGTATCTCTTTCAAGCTTATTGAATCAGCAGCATGTGAAATGCAAGTATCTACATCTTCACCTTCAGGAAATATGGAAGTAATGAAAATCTGCATATTGATGAGAAAATATACAGCTTATGATTTATTCATTACAAAATCTCCTTGCACAAAAAAGGTGGCAATATCGAAAAGCAATTGAAATGTATAAATCAAGAGGAAGCTTAGCCGACCTCATTGGAATCCTCATTGTCATCATCTTCATCAACACTAGTAGAAGTTGCTCCAAAGCATAATAGAGCATCTTGAAGCATATCCTGGCCAACAAAAAGAACCAAGTTAAACATTCTATCAAACTATGACTTACTAAAGTCCCAATTCCAAGTTTTCAACTCCATTTGTTTAGTAATTGGTGTATTCAGTTCCATATGGAGCATTTCTACCTCAAAGGTCTCAACTTTTCCGTTCATTTGCTGAATTGAGTGATTCTGACAAGTTCAACCTAAATAGCAGATTAACTTACCCATTTTCACACACATATCAACGTCACCAAAGTAATCATCTTTTTCTTCTCAACATCCCAAGATCAAATTTTTATCCTAAATCCAAGTTACTAACTTACATGAGCTTAAACCCGGTTCATATATTCAACTTAAAAGCGATAATTTAACCCAAAAAAAGAAAAGGAAAGGAAAAGGAGCTCACAGAGACATGTCTTTGGCAGCGAATGTTGACAGATTGGAAAGGCAAAGCAAAGGGCTGGGGCGCAGGAGTCTCTGAAGAAGAAGAAGTAGTAGAAGAAGTGGAGATATATGCAGCAGTGAAAGAATTGGGCCGCGAGAGGTTTCTGGGCTTGTGGGTTGTGAAGAAGCGAGATGGGGGACGAGAGAGAATGAAAGCTCGAGAGGTGAGAGTGGAGGCAAGGTGTTTGAGCCAAGGACCGCCTGACATTGGTGAAGTAGCGGGAACAAGCTCTTCGTGGTTGTCTTTGAGGCTCTGGCAAGACAAGACTAGTCATTTTTAGGCTTTTGTAAAATTTGACAGTGAAGTTAATATTTTAAGGGCAATTTACTTTTAATAACTAAAAGCTTCGAAAGCAAATTAAGAATTTTATTCTATTTATTCAAAAAATAAATAAATTCCATATTTGTTTTTTTTGTGTGTAGAAAATGGTTAGAATTTGGTTAAAATGAGTTTTCTAAACAATTTACAAGATTTTTCTAATAATATGAGATCTCAAGTTCGAGCCATAATTTATAAAAAACATCATCTAATAAGGACGATTTTAAATCCGAACACTTCCTTGAGATCCGAGTATTGTTCATAGTCATAGCCATTGATTATACACTCATCTTTGATCCAAAATTTGAAATTAGACTCAACAAATTGAGCCAAACAGCCTAATACAAGCGATTAACCATACTACTTCAATAACGATAGAAGAAAATATAATACAACTCGTCCAAGTGATGAAGAAGAGTAAATAATCGAGTTAGAAGAGTTCAAATCCCTCTAATCTAACAAAAAGTTATAAACCAGAGATTGTAAACTGCCCAAGTATACTTGGTTTTTTTTGTTTTGTACTTTTGTTTACCAAGAAAAGATATGCTTTGAAGGAAAGAACAAACCAAAGAGAAACACAATACTAAACAGACATGGTATTCTCAGCCAACCCACTATCCCTCAGCGTTTCCGACCCTTTCTTCGACTCATGGCTCCGTCAAAACGGCTACCCTGAAATTCTCGAGCACCGACCCACCTCAGCCGCCACATCCGCCGCCACACCCTCCACCTCATCCTCCACCGCCACCGCAAATGGCTTCTTCACCTCACTCTACTCCACCATCTGCATCCTCCTCTCTCTCTTCTCCACCAACCCCTTTGCCAAGCTCACCAACGACGACCTCGCCGCCCCTACGCCGCCGTGGCAGGCCGCGTTCATCGGCGACTACGAGTCCTACTCGTTCCCGGTGTCTGGTGCTCAGGCCCAGTTGAGGGTCCAGGAGAATGTCAAGCGCTATGCTCGCAACTATGCTTGGTTGTTGGTCGTCTTCTTCGCTTGTTCTCTGTAAGTTTTCGAGAATTGGGTTCTGCTTTTTGTTGAGATTGGCGTGGGTTTCTGAGTTAAAGATAGAATCTTGAGTGAGTTTTCAGAATTTGGTTCTTGCAAAAGCTTTATAAACTTTAGAAAGATGAAAACTTTGGATACGTTTCGTGTTGTTGGTTTGCTTTGCAATTCTGAATATGGAGTAATGATTCTAAATGACTGAGGATTTAGACTTGCTAGCTTATTTGTTTCGACAAGTTTCAGAATTTTGATAAGCTGTTGCTTTGCATAAAGTGGCTTTAGTACTGAGTTCCTGGTATTGGCTATGTTGAAATGTTTTCAGTTGTAGAGACTCAAGGGAATGGTCTGAGTAGTTTAGATTGTGAGTATGTATATGCAATAACTTTCGGTACACTTTGGTAGAGTTTGCTATTTCGCTAGTGAAGGGGAGATGAAGTGTGAAGCTATAGCTGCCTCTCCTTTGATCCATTTATTTAGTTTTATATGAAAGATTGAGGAAGGCTTACTGTGTGTATGATTGAGTGAGCGTCCTAAATGGTAGAAATGATTGTACTACCATTTCCTCTAATAATTCTTTTTTTATTTGTTAATTTGCTAATAGGTATCAGATGCCATGGGCTGCTGCTGGATTGATATTTTCTTTAGCACTGTGGGAAATCTTCAAACTCTGCAGTGCAATGTGGGGACTGGATCAATACCCAACAATTCAGCAAACCATAATTCGCGTTGCTCAATGCGGTGAGATGTCGCATCTTTCTGTTTAGGAAGCATTCTCTTGAGCATGTTTTTGAGACTTAGTTGTCTCTTTTGCACTGGAGATCTACTTGATCCTTCATTACATGCTTGAATTTTAGTGTATCCTAGCAACTATCAAAGATATCTTGGCATCTGTTAATGTTGGGAACTCGGGAAAAAAACAATTGCATATACTTGATCATGAATCTAGTGACACTGAGAGGTTTTCCTCTTTTATGGCTGACCCAATGAGGACTCTGCTACGAGTACATACAATACCAATTCTGGAGGGAGATTTAGTTTTTCTTGGTTGCATACTTGCATCCCTTTTCAACCTTTTCTTTAGATTAGTAAGGTACATTATGGTTGGAAGGGTGGTCTCCAGCTAGAACCTTTTGGTCATGTTAGCCAAGTAGTTGTCCAAGGATTGTGCTACCTTGTGAGAGACTTCATAATCCTTTGTCAATTATAGTTAAATTTGGGTGTACAATAGTGTTTTTTCAGTTAAGTTCCTTATTTGCCTTCTGACACCATGTGGTATCTTACGAAAACAAATGTTTGTAATATAAATTCGAATTTTTCTTTGCAGCGGCTTCTGTTATCCTGATATATTCGGGTGTTCAAATGGCTTTATTCTCCGCACTCAGTGTCAATTATGCAGGTGATTTTTAGTATTTCTTGCATATTAAAATATAGAAAAAACTATATTTCAAAGTAAAACTCATTTATTAAATAAAAAGCTTGATTTTCTCGTGTAATAATTGTGTAAAATTTTCTCAAAACTTTATGGCAAAAGTGTCGTATTCTCTTCTTGGAAAAAAAGCTTGATTTCGTTTCTTTTTTGTTTTTTTATTTACCAATAGACCTAACTGATAATAGGAATTTTATGGAAATCAAAAGACAAAACTTGGCCTAAATTTAGTCTATTTATTTATATGGGAGTGTCTGAACCATTGCAGGAATGATACTGCATGCTGGATTTCGGACACTGACTCGTGCAACGCAAGCTTCTCATGGTAGATCTAGATGATACGTTCTAAAGCTTCTTACTTTCGTAGCAATACAATCAAATACTTGAGCTATATTGATGGTCTCATCATCTGAGAAACAGAGAAAAAAAAAGGATGTAATCTCCTGATATTGTTGGTGTCACCAATGCTCATTTTGGTTCTTATTTTCAACCGGCAGGAACATAAAAGTCGAACAAATCTCAGTGTTTGTCTGATAGCATGCAACTGTTTGCTGATGAAAGTGTAAATTAATATACCAGGTAGTTATGTTTCATTATCTTTTGGCTAAATTTTGTGAATTTTCAAGTCCTAGGAAGCAGAATAAAAAAAAAATCTCCAATTTTCATTCACCAAAATTTTGAAATAGGTCCAAAAGTCCCAAAACTTGCAGAAGGCATACCACATTTCCCTTCCTAGTTGTAGTTGAATAATGAGCTTGCATGTGAGCTTGCTCTTGTCTGACCTAGCAATAGTTGGTTGTATGGTCTTTTCGGCCACTGGAATATATTCATTATGTTCAAAAAAAATGATGAACAACTCGTGCCGTTAAGACTTCAAATTCTCATCATATAATTGTATTAGTAAAGACTTCAAATTCTCATCATATAATTGTATTAGTAAAACCCAAGCTTCTAAACCCTAAAACCTAATTCTGGGCACAAGATCAAAATTTAGAAACAGAAACACATCAAGACAGCTTCTGGAATCAACAGCCTGCGAACATGGGACTATAAGCTTTTCATTGCTCTCTAAAACCTCAACAAAATTCCAACAGGCCACTTTCTAAGTCAGAACGTACATGAAGAATGGAATGATTTGCATGAGATGAATTGAGGATAAGTTTTTTTTTTTGAACATGAATTGAAGATAAGTTTTGTGTTGATCTAAGAAACTATACTATACCAAACAAGTAGGCCGAAGCAATGGCTCTTTCAATACCAAACCACCAGACTTAAGTAAATCAAAATTTTAAATGCAGCCGGGCACATAATATTGCAGGGAACAAATGATGCAAATTTGGTCCCCACCCATACTTTCCCACCCTCATCCCCACCCACCTAGTTGAACGTCACATGTCCTATCTTTTAATCACATTAACCATAGTTAACAACATCTATTTATAATAACAAATTATATTATCTCTTATATTTACTCTTTTTTTTGGGAATCATCTCCTAAATTTACTCTAATTACTCTTTTTTTCTAAACAATTTAACAAAGTCTAACAAATTTATTAGAACTCCTCCTAGTGTCGTTGTTATCGACACAAGTCACTGGGTTTCTTCCTTCTCCTTAAAAAAATTAATACATACCCAATTTTATTTTTTTAGCGTTTGAATGCTGCTCCTAATTTGTTGTTAGCATTAATGCTAGTGTCAATTTTTATTTATTAATTTTTTTTAGTGTTTGAATGCTACTGCAAATTTGGGTATGTATATGCAAAAACTTATTTATTTGAATCGATAATTCAATAGCAATCTATATATACAGGAGATGACTATTTGTAGTTCAATCACTTTTTTTCAAATGTGAGATTGTTCTATGATCTGAGAGGGTATTTTCAAATATGTCGACTTGGTAATTATTCTTTCAAAAAACACCCAGACGTTATATATCTTTGTTGATCGATCTTGAGGAGTCCTAAATTTGTTAGGCTTTGTTATTTTGTTTAGAAAAAGAAAAAGAAAAAAAAAGAGTGATTTAAAGTAAAAGATAATATATATATATATATATATATATATTGTTATTGTTATACATAAATGTTGTTAACCATGGTTAGAGTAATTAAAAGATATGACATGTGACATTTAACTAAGTGAGTGGGGATGAGGGTGGGGAAGTAAGGGTGGGGAGCAAATTTGCATGCGGGAACAGAAACGTTTAACCAATTGACTAACAATATGAAAAAGACATCAATTACTTATTAGGAAAAGTCACAAAAGTTCGAACTTAAACTGTCTAAAATCAATAACAATCAGAAAATAAAATCCCAAAAATCAAAATATGAGCTTCTTCTAAGTTTATTCTGATACGAGTTCAAATTCATTCAAACAAGTCGAATAGCGGCATGTCATCATCACTTCCTTCCTCTGGTTCTTCCTTCTTCTTCTTCTCCTCAACAGCCGGAGCAGCAGCACTTGCAGCAGCAGCAGGAGCAGCCATAGCTACCGGAGCTTGAGCCGAACCAACAGGATTCATAATAAGGTCCCCAATAACATCCCTCTTCTCAGCAAGCTTAGCAAAGAGGCTTGGCCAAAAGGAATCTACTTTCACGTTTGCAGATTTCAACAAGGTAGCAATCTTCTCTGCTGTGGTTGGGATGCCATCGTCGTGAAGAATCATGGCGGCATAGGAGCAAGCGACTTCAGCGGTCGACATTGTATTACAGATCGAGTTTGGATATCGGCTTAGATGGTTGTGGGATTCGTTCTTTCTGAAGAGGTATATTTATAGGGATATGTAAAGTATGAATCCCAAGTGTATCCGGTATCCTAAATGCATTCGGAATCTTCCTAGTCAGATACGTCCAAGGCATCTTTTTGACTACGGGAGAGCGAATATCATCGAATCCGATGACTTTAGTGACTAATCTTTTGTGACTTCATGCACGTCCTCAAGCTGTCACAAAGTTCTTTAATTGAGAATTTGGCAAGTTAATATAGATATTTCTTGGAGCGGAAGTATTTCTCTCCTTTTTTTTAGTAAGGAATGGTTCCTTATCTATCTAGGAATTGATCACAGCATCCTATAAGATGGTTATGATTAGGGTTACGTTTCTTCTGAATTGTGCAGAGAGCTATCGCCAAGTTGTCTGAAGAAGATGGCCGAGTTCAGGCTCTACAATTCCATGACCCAACAGAAGGAGGTTTTCAAGCCTCTTGTTCCCGGCCAGGTCAGCATGTACGTCTGTGGCGTCACCGCCTACGCTCTCAGCCACATCAGCCACGCCCGCGCCGTCGTTAATTTTGACGTCCTCTACCGATACTTGGAGGAGCTGGGTTATCACATATGTGAGGAACTTCACTGATGTTGATGACAAGATAATTCGTCAAGCAAATGAGCTTGGGGAAGATCCGATAAGTTTAAGTAATCGCTTTTGCCAAGAATATACCAATGACATGGAAGATCTCCAGTGCCGCACTCCAACCCATGAGCCACGTGTTTCTGATCATATGGAACAGATAATAGATATGATAGCACAGATCATCAACAATGACTATGCCTACGTAGTTGATGGGGATGTGTTCTTTGCTGTTGAGAAGTTTCCAAATTATGATTACGGGCAATTATCTAAACAAAAGCTGGAACATATTAGGGCAGGTGAACGAGTTTGTGTTGATTCAAGAAAACGCAATCCTACAGACTTCGCATTGTGGAAGTCTGCAAAGCCTGGAGAGCCAAGCTGGGACAGCCCTTGGGGGAGAGGAAGGCCGGGGTGGCACATTGAGTGCAGTGCCATGAGTGCTCATTATCTTACATTCAAGTTTGATATTCATGGTGGTGGTATTGACTTGATCTTCCCACATCATGAAAATGAGATTGCTCAAAGTTGTGTTGCATGGCAGGAGGGTTGTATCAGTTATTGGTTGCACAACGGTCATGTCACTAGTAACAATGAGAAGATGTCAAAATCAGTGGGAAACTTTTTCACAATTCGTGAGATTACTCAACGGTATCATCCACTGTCTTTGAGACACTTCCTTTTAAATGCTCACTACAGAACTCCTCTCAATTATAGCGTATCCTGGAGAGTGCATCAGATGCAGTTTATTACATATACAATGCTTTACAATGTGAGGATGCTCTATCTCCATTTCAAGAGAAGCAAGGTGCAGTATAACAAAATGGTAGAACAGTTAAAGAAGCGGAAGGATTGATCAGTAAGCTAAAGAATGAATTTGAGACTAAAATGTCTGATGATTTGAACACTGCAAGCATATTGACCGGTGCTGCTTTTAAAGATGCGTTAAGATATATATAAAATATACCACTCGAGAAGAAGAAGCATCCAAAGCAGCAGCAGCAGCAGCAATTATACAAGTCACTTGTTGAAACAAAGAAAGCTGTTGAAAAAGTTCTGGACAGTTTGGGTTTGCTGTCCTCCGATACATACTCTGAGGTAGTGCAACAATGGAAGGCCAAGGCGTTGATTAGGGCTGGACTTTTTGAAGATGATGTGCTGCGAACAATTGCAGAGAGGGCATTAGCAAGGAAGAACAAAGATTGTGCAAAAAGCGATCAAATCAGAGACGAAATGGAGGAAAAGGGGGTATTCAGATCGAGGATGTGGCCAATGAGAGTATCTGGAGACCTAAAGCTTTAAAAGAACAAGAACATTAGAAATTGTTTTTAAGATGTTATCAGACATAACTGATGTTGTAATATCTTTTGAGAATTTGAGTTGTCACCTTTCTGAACACAGCTTATGATTCTGCTATTTTCTTTATACTAATTTATTGACCAAGAAAATTTAACTGGAAATGAAAACGTAAAACTCCTACTTCTTGAATGTAGATAATGCCTCCGTTGAGTGATTCTCCCGAGTAAAGTATAAGGTATGTTTCAGTTTAATCCTATAACCTTTTTCGCTCACTCGACTTCTCTGCGCAATACCAACCACTTATTTCTCTCGAGTCAAAATTCCACTTTTCATTTAGAAACCAACAATGTACTCAAAACAAGCAGATCATAAACCTTGATAAATGGCCAAATGGGTACTAAAATGTTATCACCATTATAGTTGAGGGGGTCAAAATGCAGTTGGCTCTTAATAAAAAAAATTCGTAAACATTACAATTGTAATCTTATAATATAGCAAATTCCTAATTATTGGACAATGCAGCTACTAGGAAAAAAATGTAACACCAAAAAATCTAAATATTAAAGATAATGAGACAGTTTCTTACAATGTTATGTACATTGAATCGGAGAACAACCGCATAAGCATGAATCACACTACAAATCAAATATTCATTCACCACTCAAACCTCTTTTACACTGGATTTAGATCACGTGAAACTTGGCCTTGCCATCTGTATCACAAAATTATAATCAAGCATCAGATATTTGTGCACGAGAATACTAATTCTCCGGTTCTAAGAAGGGAGAAACATTTATCTGCAAGAAGACTTTTTAGCATTTCTCAGTCTAATTTATGTAAAGCTAACTTATTGCTCATTCTTCGCATTTTTCAACTTGCTCTCTTTTTACTTTTTACACTCTCTTGCCCTTGTGTTTTTCTCTCCAATTAGGCAATTACTTAGAGAATTATTTTACACACGGGGGAAAAGTGTTCGTATCTAAATGATTATTCTCTTTACACTACTATGAGTATCTTATAAGGTGAAAAAGAAATGACCTAGCTCAAATATTGCATGTGAAGAAAAAGGGCAAAAGAAAACGACCAAGGTTAAATCAATTTGGAAATAAAAGGAAAGATGTTTAGAAATAACTTATTTTTAGTAGGTGTAAAATAGTTGCCTGAAGTACTGATTTCTAAACCAACATGAGCTATTAAGGGAAAGAAACCACTTCACTAACCTCGAGAGCAAAAATCTGGCAAGTGGACTAATATTTGCACTTGACTGAAATTCCTTGTTTTGCTGACTTTTCTTGCTATCAGCTTCTGTAGGCGCGTTTCGCATTTCTCCAAAAGTTGTCTTACCCTTAGAGAAGATGCGAGCCGCCAGCTCATGTAGATCTTTCAAGGAAGTTTCTTTGGAACTATTTGAACTGCAAAGGTTTTCTTCTATGAGTCTCATAGACTACACGCCACCAAAATAAGTGGAGAGAGAGAGAGAGAGAGAGTTTGTTAAACCTTGCTAATCGCTGAAGCAATTTGCTGACAAAAACTTCACACACTCCAGGTCTCAAGCTCTCCAAATTCACCAATGACCTAGCAACCGACCGCACTTCCGACCCTTCTGAATCATCCGCAACCGCCTACATTATAGGCACCATGACCTCATTTCACATGTTTGCATATATGAAGATGTAACACAACAGGTAGGTTGATACCATATACACTAGGAATGAGTGTTTGCTGATACTAAATAGCTACAACTTGGAAACCACTTCGGTCATAAGCCTAAGCCTAGAATATGTGATCTCCTTCCCATAAAGCAACCTTCTTAGGGACATCAAATGTTCTTTTGCAGAAACCTACTATAAATAAGTGTCACGCGCTTTACTGCAGCAAGTATTTTTGATTGAAAGCACCTAGCCTGGGTGACTGCAAAGTACTTTGAAATGTGCAAGCCAATGCTACTTAGATTCTTACTTAAGGAACATCCAAACATCCTGACAACAATACTATCCTCAGCTGGAAAAAAAGAAGGGAAAGAAGATAAAGAATACTGCTTTATGTCTTTGACATCTAGTACGTGCAGTTCTTGAAGGTATTGTTTTAGACAAAGCCAAATTAGTACAAGCAAAATGAAAGTATAACTTAAGACCACACTCTTATCCCCAGACGCCATATGGAAGTAACTAATTGTACGTACATATTTTGGTGCTCACCTCTTTCAGAGAAGGGATAAGCAGCATTGATAATGCTGCAGATGATGATATAATTTTTTCACTTTCCTCATCATCGCTGGCTTGAGATGATCTTGAAGATGCTTTTGGTGCGTCAAAGTAGTCATGAGATTGTCTGAGGTGAGGACAGTTCCTCTATAAATTAGAAATTCTCAACCCTATTACATAAGTGAATACATATGTGGGTGGCAGTGTGGGTAAAGCTAGAATTCCAGGAAGAAAATTCCCAGAAAATGTACCTGGAAGAATCAGAGCTATTTGTCATCCGCCCTATCCTGCTATCTTGTGAATCATAGTTGACCTTCGTCAGTCCAGACTTTTCTCTAATATTTCCTTTCCTCCCTTGAATTGCTGCCTTTGCCTGCATAAATATTGTCAACTAAAAATTCAGCTTCAACAGGTAAACATCCTGAAAGACGCGAAAGAACTTCAGGATTTAGATTCTTTTTCCCAACATATTTAGAATTTCAACAGAAATATGAGGATGAAGAACAATACAGATTCAAACCCCAGAGGAGACTGGATGTGGGAAGATAGTCAATCTTATAATCAATAAACGATATGTGAAAAATACTTTACAGAAAATATAACTGCTGAGTACCTCATATGTTTAAGAATGTACCTGCTACTATTTAGTTATTTATTTAGTTTTACACTAGATTGATGTTTACTTAGTGACAAGGATGTCGTATTGTTAGATACCACCAACATTTTTGCAGATATTCTGACTCACATAGAACCTAATCACATTAACTGAACTAATTGATCTCATAGAGTAAAAATCACCTCTGCAAGATTCATGGCACTATCTTCAATTGAAGAACTTGAAGTTCTCTCTTGACTTCCCAACCTTGATTTCGGTGTTCGAGGAGAATCAAAATCATCGTGCTGGCCACGAAAGACAACAGTCCCACTGGAAGATGCGTCTTCATAAGAAGCATATGTGCTGCTGGTCTACAAAGCAAAAGGACTAATCTCAGTTCAAAAAATTAAAACTTCAATACTTGGTATTCTTTCCTAATAGTACAGATTATTACCAGAGAGTTTTGATCACGAAACTGAGAAGATGGCTGAGATCCTTTGGGCGTTCGTATAACAACAGTTTCAGTCCCACTTACACTCAAATCTTCCTGGAATTGGTGTAAACAATTATGACGCCAACTCGAGTCAATTAAAGAAATTTCATACAAATTGATACAAGCATAACTGTAGCTGCGCATCTTGGTTAACTTCAAGAGCAAAAGCAGAGGGGGCTCAAAAGTAAAAAAATTAAAAAAATTAAAAAAACGGGAACCAGCATTAACTAGCTTAACGATGACTAAAATCTATATCAATACTATCTCATTTATAAAATCATTTAACAGTTTAACGCCACAACAATTGCCGGTTAAGTTGTAGATAGTTTATCTGGATAATCTTGACTGGCCACAAATACAGAACTTCCTATGAGAACTATTCATAGGGCTGCAATACAACTATTATAGCACACACTGCATCTTCCCTTGGCATGATAAAACTGGCGAATGACTAGGCATGTTTCTACATCAAACCTTGACCAATTATTTAGAAGAAATGTGAGGATAGAGAGAGAGAGAGAGAGAGAGAGAGAGAGAGAGAGAGAGAGAGAGAGAGAGAGAGAGAGAGAGAGAGAGAGAGAGAGAGAGAGAGAGAGAGAGAGAGAGAGAGAGAGAGAGAGAGAGAGGAGTTACATCATCATCTTCAAGCAACTCATGTTTTGCACTCCCAGGTGATAAACGTTGGTTATTATTGTCAGGGAGCCTTTCAGGTGTAACCTGATTAAATCGACCTTCTAGCTTTCTTTCTCTTGCCTGAGGTGGTTTTACTGCTGCTACACTTCTAATAGTCCCTGTACCCTGTGATCCAATGCTGAAATCCCATCCAGCATTTTTCATGGTCTTACCCTGTTCACTGCAAATGAAGACATGTCAGCAAGTTAAACCATACAATCAGAAAGACACAAGTGATCAACGACTTCTGACCCACCTAGCTCGAACTGTTTCATCTCTTAAATTTCTTGTCACCTTCACGGTATCAGATGTCTCCCCTCTAGGTGTAGGACCATTTCTAGTGGTGTCATCATCTTCCTTTATTGGGTACTTTGGACGTTCTCTGTGAGATAACAAAAACCAAGCCAATTAAAACCACACTGATAGACGAATGTGCTCATATAGTAGTCGAAGTTGCATTCAGTTGTGTACAGCCAAAGATCAGGTGAGCATCCTTGTGACAAGCATATAAGAAAATGAAAAGCATATAGCAATATATGGCACCTTATTCTCTCAAGAAGTCTTGGGCTCTTTCTAGCAGTCCTAATAAAACGGTGCTTCAGTAGTTCCTTGGCACTTGCACGCTGAGAAGAAAGAAAATAAAAGAGTAATAATAAGAAAATTTGCAGAATTCATTAAACAAGGCATTAAACGGTCATACTGAAGAACAAGAGATAGACTCCCATCTTGTCTCATTGTTATTATTGGATACACATATTCTATAAGAACGACATACATGACAAGGATTATCTGGAGAGCATATTATAGAAGTGATCACTGTTCTGAATTGGACTCCAATAACCTCTATACAGTTATCAATTTTGCATCCCCAACAAGAAATATGTATTCGTTGGTCATGACTCACTTTCAAGTTCCTACGATATTATATCCTCATATTTCTGACAACTGCATTTAGTATAAATTATACATAGATCAATAATGTAGCGATTCTCCATTCAGATTCAAAATGACCAATTTCTGGCTGTTCCTACAAACTGTGATAGCCAGGATAATACTTCCTAGTCTCTTATAAATTTTCAAACAAAAATAAAAAATAAGGGCATTAAGTCAATATTCATGGAAGTTAAATTGGGAGAAAAGGGGGGCCAATATGAATATGGTGCCAGTCCTTTTCTAAATTTTTTGTTCTGTTTGAACTAACTCTGTTCTCTTTTGCGCTTATATTATCATCTTGCTTTCTCTCATAAATCTTTTAAAAGGGCAGTTAAGACTTAAACCATTTCAGTAGGATATGAATGAGAGAAAACGATAACAGTAACAAAAACTAGAGAGTGATCAAATTTTCTATTTCAGATTATTTTCCTCTTGAATTGTATTTTCATCCTCTTTGCCCAATCTTCATTTCTTTTAGAATGTTATGAAGAATGAACATACTAGGATTTAGAAAATTTATTGCAAGTGGTTCTTAATATATATATACGGAAAGGATATGGAGCGCACGAAGCTCCGTTCGCCACCCTCAGGCGCGCCTCCAGCAGCGTTCCCGATCACTTTCCCTCCCCGGCGAGGCCGCCGAATTCCAGTTTCCAGCGAGATCGACTATATATATATAGTCTTTCTCAGGTGCGGAGGTCCGCACCAATGGTTTTGGTGCGGATTTCCATTTTTGCACCACTTTTTGATCGAATTTCCTCGTCTCCACCGTCTAGTATCTAGATAATATTGTGTAGATCATCTCTGCAAAATTTCAGCCAATTTGGTAATCGTTAAGGCCCTCAAACTCGAAAAACAAATTGACGGACTGAATTTTGTCAAACATGAACCGTTCATGTTTAAAACAGAAAAACGCAATTTTGAGGGCCTTAACGATTACCAAATTGGCTGAAATTTTGCAGAGATGATCTACACAATATTATCTAGATACTAGACGGTGGAGATGGAGAAATTCGATCGAAAAGTGGTGCAAAAATGGAAATCCTCACCAAAACCATTGGTGCGGACCTCCGCACCTGAGAAGCCCTGTATATATATATATATATATAGAGGCCGGATGAGAGGCGGACGTCCGCACTCGGCTTAAAGTGCGGACGTCCCTCCGTTCTCCACCTTCCCGCGCCGGCGCGCCTCCACCCCAGAAGACTCCAGCAGCGTTCCCGACCACTTTCCCTCCCCGGCGAGTCCGTTCTTTTCCAGTTTTCCGGCGAGATCACCCAAAACTTCAAATAAAGTCGATCTCGCCGGAAAACTGGAAAAGAACGGACTCGCCGGTGAGGGAAAGTGGTCGAGGAGGCTGCTAGAGTCTTCTGGGGTGGAGGCGCACCGTCGCCGGCGCCGGACGGAGGAGAACGGAGGGACGTCCGCACTTTAAGCAGAGTGCCGGCGCCGGACGGAGGAGAACGGAGGGACGTCCGCACTTTAAGCAGAGTGCGGACGTCCGCTCTCTATCCTTTCTATATATATATATATATATATATGTATATCAGGAGCAGACGTCCGCACAGCCCTTAAAGTGCGGACGTCCCTCTGTTCTCCACCTGAGCGGACACCAAAGGCATCCCCGATGAAGATGAAGGCCATGGAGATCAATTTGAAGGTCTAGGCAGCAACCTCCACCCAAAACTTCAGACAAGATCGATCTCAGCTGCAAACTGGTATTCGGCGGCAAGAGAAAGTCATCACGGATGCCTTTGGTGTCCGCTCGGGTGGAGGCGCGCCGTCGTCGGAGCCGTCTGGTGGAGAACGGAGGGACGTCCGCACTTTAAGCCGAGTGCGGACGTCCGCTCTCGAACGGGGCTCTATATATATATATATATATATACAAGACCCTTCCACTAAGGGATCCCTTTTTTTGACATATATAAGGGATGGGGGATTACACCAACTTTTCGATCACAAAATCACATCTCCACCGTTCAATATGTAGTTCTATATGAGTAGATCATTTCTGTAAATTTTCAGAAATTTTGGTAATCGTTAAGGCATTCAAAACTACGATTTATAATTATAAGCATGAACGGTTCATGTTTGGCAGATTTGGTTCGTTAATTGATTTAATCTTGTTCGACACCTTAACGATCACCAAATTGGCTGAAAATTTGTAGAATTGATCTATATATCCAACAAACTGAACAGTGGAGATTCAAAAATATAATCGAAAAGTTGGTGTAATCCCCTATCCCTCATATATGTCAAAAAAATAGATCCCTTAGTGGAAGGGCCCTCTATATATATATATATATATAGAGCCCCGTTCGAGAGCGGACGTCTGCACTCGGCTTAAAGTGCAGACGTCCCTCCGTTCGCCACCATACGGCGCCGGCGCGCCTCCACCCCAGCGGACTCAGCAGCGTCCCCGACCTCTTTCCATCCCTGGCGAGTCCGCCAAATTCCAGTTTTCCGGCCAGATCGACTTTGTTTGAAGTTTTGGATGATCTGGCCGGAAAACTGGAATTCGGCGGACTCGCCGGTGAGGGAAAGTGGTCGGGGACGCTGCTGGAGTCCGTTGGGGTGGAGGCGCGCCCTCGCCGGCGCCGTACGGTGGCGAACGGAGGGACGTCCGCACTTTAAGCCGAGTGCGGACGTCCGCTTAGGAACCTTCCTGTATATATATATACACACACACACATATACATACATATATATATATAAAATACACACACACACACACACGTGTGTGTGTGGTTCTTAATTTATCGTAAGTGGTTCTTATATATATTAATAACAAAGGATGAAAATTTCAGTGGGATATAATGATGATACAAGTACTCACCTCAGCAGGTACCTTCTTCAAACATAGTGATACAAATTCTTTCATAGATCGAGAAAAATGCTCATCCAACTGCACAACAAACACAGAGAAAAACCTTGTATGGTGAATAATATACCAAATGAATAAGGGAATTTTATCTGAATACATTTTTTTTAGCAAGGATAAAGTGATTAGTGTGACAATAAAGTATACTGGAAGACCTGAGGTGGATTTTCTCGAGGTATAATGAAAAGAACTCTCATTGGGTGAAGATCAGCAAGTGGCGGCTCCCCTTTCGCCATCTCAATAGCAGTGATTCCGAGCGACCAGATATCTGCCTGCATAGAAGGTCCATGAGAGAGAGAGAGAGAGAGAGAGAGAGAGAGAGAGAGAGAGAGAGAGAGGTGTCTAAACACCAAAAGACAAATATACGAAAGAAAATAACTGGTCCAATAGATACCTTCTCATTGTATCCTTCAGAATTTTGAATTACTTCTGGAGCCATCCAGAATGGTGTTCCTACAAATGTCTGGGGTTGTTAAAAAAATTAGTGTTTTCTAGCTAGCATGCAACATTGTGATATTGCTTGTACATTGCAATCTAACATTCCATATCATGTGTGAGTGCTAGTGGTAGGAAATACAATTGTCACCCTCCCCCTCCTTCCCCAACAACCCAAAAGAACATTTCAGTCGGCAAACTCAAATTTAGAATCATTTACCACTGAGAAAATCGGCCAAAGACAAACCAGAAATGAACATAAAGTGGGGATACAAAAAAAGATAAGTTGAGATACGTAAAAATTTAAGCATATGCCTAACGGTCATTCAGTTGGTTTAACCAACAACAAATAAAATAAATTTAAGTTTGATATGGTATTACCTTTCTCCTTGATATTGTCCTTGTAAGTTGTGCGGAAACACCAAAGTCTGCCACCTGTTACAAGTCACAATCGTAACTAGGAAGACCAAATGCGGATAAACTTAACAACACCTTCAATACAGATAATTCTTCCACTTAGTTAATTCTCTATATGGATTATAGGTGTTTTGAGCAAGAAAAATTACCTTCACATCACCATTTTCTGTCAATAAAATGTTTGCCGCTGCAAGATTCATAAAATATAATCAAAACATGAGCCGGAACAAGAAAGGTGAAATGAATGAAATTCACATGACACTCTAGCGACAATAACAAGAGGCCCCAGATGGAATAGCTGGCAAGGGAAAGCCTAAACCTTACTCCGCCAAGCCCAAAGTGAAGCAGAGGATATCAAACATTTCAAATGATTCCGTGATAGTTGATAAACATGTATAATTAGTTAAAAAATTAGGGGGGGGGGGGGGAAAGTGAAAAACCTTTAATATCTCTGTGAATTTTTCCTTCATTATGTAAATATTCAATTGCATGCAGCAAGTCACGAAGAATGCAAGCCATTGATGTTTCATCCAGTGGAGGACCAGACTGGAGCTGCATAAACACAATTAAATAATTTATAAGTTTTTACATCAAGTTAACATAAACCACATATATGAATATGAAAAAATTAGCCTCAAGCGTTTTGTTTTTTCTAAAAAAATGTGTGAAAAGGTATACAAAAAATTAGAAAACAAAATAAATTGTAACTACCAAAAAACAATGAGTCTTCTGATAAAAAGGAAAAAGAAATTGGAAGTGGTTAATTTCCACTTTATATGACCAATGGAGATTTTTCCCATTTTAACCTCTTCTGATAGAATGTTTCTCTTCTGCAAATTAGGTAAATCAAGGGCAAAATAGGAGTTTCAAAATTTTAACCCCAATGACTGTTTGCTTAATGTATAATATATTACAACATCAAATGGACTAAAGGACTAATCTTGTATAACTCATTGTTAAGGAATTGCCATGTAGCATCATTATATAGAACATAAAAAGGGAAGTCTGATAGTCCTACTTTCTGCAGACTCAATCACCTAAACCAAATAATGTATCAAAGAACTCCGCATGATTATAGCAGGCAAACAATATCTTCCTAGATGGCAATTTACCTTACAAGAAAGCACTTAATCCAATGAGTATTACTGACAAATGATGACATAACACCCAAAAGATTGTTTTTAGAGGAAATATAATGCTGATAGATTGGCACTTTATAAAATAAAGGTTCCACAAGCCATTACATAAGAGCAACTTCATTTGAAAACAACGAGTATGCACAAACAACAGAAGTGACCTACTAGATCAGCAACAGAGCCACCAGCCATGTATTCCATAATTATCCATAGTTTTGTCTGGTTGAGATAGGAACCATAATACTCTGTAATATAAGGAGATCGACATTGTGACAAAACAGAAATTTCCTGGCACACATAAGAGCAGAATTAGCCACCAAATCTTCGTTTTTCATGAATGGCAATATACCAGCTATCAAACAATGAGTGAATTACCTTCTGAATGTCCTCAATTTCATCCTCTCTGCATACAACAATAAGACAACAATTAACATTGAAGCAAAGGTTGATGGAAATTGAGTACATGGGAGAAAAAAGCTTGACTGAGACTGATTAGTGATAGACAACAGTGCATAATGATGAATCAAGCCAAGGATGCATAGTAAAAACGTTTGTCATTAAAGGGCAATCAACATTCATAAGAACAGAATCACGTCTATTAATTAAGCAGCAAGTCCAGCAAACCATTGCAAAATACACAATGATGCAGGAAAATAGATCATTCAGAAAGTTGATGATGGTAGAATGATATTCATCTAAAGCTTTTTCTTACCAACAAATATCACGTTTTATTAATTCGACATCGACTTTCCTGTAGGCCATCATGGACCAACAATATCTAATAAAAGATAGATTAACTTCAATTAGCAGAATTGTGTCACAACGCAAAGGTGATTCAAGCTATCTATGATCCATCTGAGCCCCTCTAATATAATAACTATGTAGCTGAATCTCAGTCAGAAAAAATGTGTAGCTTAGCCAGTGGTGGATCCAGGATGAAAATGTCACATGGGCTAATTGTAGCACATGAAAAAAAAAAAAATTCAATGAAGCACGACAGTGCGAGAAATTTTCTAAGGATTAAGCACGGTGGCCGTTGTAATTTGACAGAATACATAGCAACAAATCCTCTAATATCCTAATCAAGGTAAGACGGCACGGGCAACAGACGAATTAGGAATTGAGAGGAAAATGTGAATGTGAGATTAAGAGGAACTAACTAGGGTAGACCAATAACTAAAATTTTGACCAATGAGGATATTTCGATGCTCCAAAAGATGGATATTTCAAAGAAAATATCAAGAAATTATTGATATCGGTAAAAAATTGTGAAAGGAATGGGCAAAAAATTGTGAAATATATAGCAGAATATTCCCCCTAATGCTTGAATGTCACCTTAGCAGGGTTGGTTGGGGAGGTAGGATATTGTTGTGGCAACTAAGGTTTGAAACCCCTCAACTGTGCCCTGATTTCTATTTTATATAAACATATGACGTGGTATTTTTTCTGAGCCTCAATATCTCACCTGGGCTCCAGCCCAGTCTTGGCTGCTGTCAGTGCTAGGTCACCACAGGTGGCATCAAAGGAAACTTACGAAAACCTCTAATCAATGCCAATACACTCACAATCCACAACTCAGTTACCAATTCCAAGTACTGGGATCCATAAATACATGGTCTTAGTGTAACAAACTTGTGATAATTATCAGTATGAACCATGGAAATTTGTTCATGTAACGATGTATACTATTGTTCAGCCTGCAGGAAAATATGCCCACTAGAAGAAGTAATAAAGTAATAGGATTAAAGCTGCTACTATGGCTAGTTACATGCAGTTGAAAGGAAGAACAAGCATATAACATAGAGAAGTATAGTATACTTACGACTCTTCCAAATCGATTACTTTGATTGCAACTTCTTTGTTAAGATCCCTATCAAACCTGTTAATCCAGAAAGGGATAAAGGGGTCACCACCTCAGTGCAATCAATCTCCAAAGTATGACGAAGAAAAAATGTAAACCTGGCATAACTTAAAACAGCTTTTCAACAAAATCAAACACATTGTACAGAAATAACAATGGTACACATGAGATAATTATGCGTGTATATGCACAGCCATCTGCTAGTATCTGACAAAGCCGTGCAGTATATTGAATAGTTGTGACACTAAATGGAATTGACATGTACGAACTATTAGGTGTAAAGCTTTGCTCAGGTACTATTTACAGAAGTTGTTCATTTGACATACAATAACACTAAGAATTCACCATAACTAGACAACGAGACAACAACATACGAGATTTACATTACAAATCTAGAACTTACCCTTTGTACACATCGCCAAACGATCCCCGTCCAATTAGCTCCAACTGACTAAATCTTGATCCTGCAGCTTCTACCAAACCTGCTGCATCGTCCATTTCAATCCACTAGTTGCTTCTCCCTCAACTCAGCGGTAAACAAAGGACACACTGCTAAGCTACACTGATATAAAGATTTCGCCTTTCCCAGCCAAAACTCCCAATTCACAACACCAAATTCACCAAGAACCAGTATTGGGTTCAAACACCAAATCTGAAACAGAAGCACCACACAGAAAACTAATCAAAACCCATGTCAACGAGACAAAGAAGTAATCTTTCAAGCCAAATCTACCAATTAAGGACCATGAAAACGTGAAGAACACAATTTGATAACACAAATAAATAAACAGAATGCAACAAAGCTCTTGGACTAAAAGCAAAGCATTTGGGGTATGTTATAAATTGGCCAACTCATGTTAGGTGAAGTGGGGATTGGCTAAAGTGACAGCCCAACATGAATTGGGGAAATTACAGGACACCCAGAACAGAATTCCAACAGATAAAAGCGAAATGAAAACAACCCAGAACAGAATTCTTGTCAAGATTAAGTTTTTTTATTGGTTTTTGGGACTAACATTGAGATTTGAGACTTTACCTGTAAACCCGAAATGCGATTTGATATGTACGGATTGGGGACATGGATCTCTTTGCGGGTTTCTTCTAATCTTTACCGCGCTGGCTTTGTCTCTCTCTCTCCCTCCCTCTATACAGAGGCTTTGGGAGCTTCAAATAATGGAAGAGAAGCTTTGGTTTTTTATGAAAGATAAATAATGGAGTTTCTCGTTTTGTCTAAAGTTGTTTCCATTTGTAATGTAGAGTTAAATGCGACTATAGTCCTTTAAAAAAAAAAAAAAAAAAAAGTGACTATAGTGAAAATGGAAATCTCGGTAATGTGGATAGTTGGGAACCGAAACAAACAAATTCGTAACGAGAGTTTGAGGGGAAACAAAAAAATGAAAAAGAGTAGGGAGCCAGTATTGTTTTTTTTTTTTTTTTTTTTTTTTTTTTGACAAAATACAAAATTTCATTGATAATCGGAGGCTCCAAGCCATAAACGACCATCTAGATACAGCTAACTCTCAATCTGTTAACTCAAAACCCTACTGAGACAGATAAACTGTCCCTATAGGTCTAGTGTTAGGATTTATTTATTTTTTTAGAGAAGGCTCATCAGCCCAATCTCATCTTTGTATCTGTTTGAAAGTGAGCTCAGCCCAAGGCCCACGACCCAAACCCACATCCACATCCAAAACATTGCATGTTGGTGCAGCCACTTTTTCCAGGTATGCACTGCTTCTTTTTTCGGCCAGCGTCCACGAGGCTTTGGCGGCCATGATTTCCAGTCTTAGAATGGTTTAATTGGTGCCATCGAACCCAAATGGAGCCTCACAATCACCACCTCGCTGCCAACCCATCCATTTATCGGATCAAAAAGCTCGCCGATCACAGGATCGATCAGACTCGTCACCTTTGCCGACACTCGTCGGCCTTCTTCCTCACCTAAATCACGCCAGATGCGCCTTACCAAAGCAGCCTCAACCTCTATAGTCCAAAGCCGCTAAACTTGGAGCCATTGATTCAACTTGATTGGGGTTCCGACGACGTTGCTCATGGAGCTGGCCATTGGAATTTCACCCTTTCTTGGTTGAGAGAGCACGCAACCCTCCACTCGTGGAAAACCTAGGTTTGCTTTCCGCAGTTGCTCCGCAATAGACGGAGCTTCTCTAGTCGTGAAATGAGCCAGTATTGTTTGTGCTTGCATGCATACCATTATAATAGGCAAAAATTAAAAATAAATTATATTTTACGCTTCGTTAGGTGTTATTTTTTATTTTAGAACGAAGACATGACTCTGGTAGAAAAACGATTATAAAACATGAGAATTATCGGTGATGGACAAAAAATTTCTCACTCTCTTCCCTACTACCAGAAATAGTTATGGGTTTATCATCGTAAATGACATCTATGAGCCAATGGGGACCCAAACCCTAACAAAGAAAAACACCCCTCCCACCAAGTTATAAACTTCGCTATTGTCTGATCTGCACAATTAGCCTCTCTTGGCACATAGACAGCACCTGAAAGACCAATAGTACAAAAAAGCAGTGACTTGATCCTTTCCATTAACACTCCCTCTTCAGCATAATTCGTTAGGTGTTAGTTTTAAGTTTTAATCGGAGAAAATCAGAATCCAATTGAGTGTGATCCATAGACTATTATATGTCACTTTTTTAATGTGAGATTTTTTTTCACAAACATCATTTAGGCTTTAGAAGAAATATGGAGGTTCATGTATTACATCCACAATATCCATCTAAGCGGTGGTGCAATTGCTAAGCTGAAATTCAGTCTAACCAAACCAATCAATCCACACAATATTCTCTAATTCATAAATCGCGTAGTTACATTGTGGTACTATAGGAAGTCATTTCATCCCTTCTATGTAGATGAGAAGTTAATTACAAGAGCTAGGGAAGAACCGGAGGTCACCATTGCGATTTGATCACAAAGAATGAAGGAGACCGAGTACCATCCCTTTGCAAGTTAACCACAAGAGAAGAATAATCATATTCGACAAGATATCATTAAAATTAATCATGGATGCCTTTATTTGATCTTGAGAAATTATGCCACTCAAGTTTTTTTTTTGAGAAAAAATATCTATATTATATATTCCAACGTTACAACCAGCGATTACAGTGGACAAGAACTGAAAAAGGTTCAACTGTAACCTAACCTAATCCAGAAGCCTCGATACATTCTCACAGTCAACCTCAAGAAGAAACAACATTTTCAAACATTACATGCCAAAAGTACTAGCATATATGCACATGTAACCTCCTCATTACATTAACAACAAGAACAAACCGACGTTAAAATAGTCCCTGGAAACGACACCATAACCATGACACACCTAACGACACGACCCCGACACCAACCTACCAAACTAAATCCTCGCTTAAAGAGAAGGGACGACCCAAACCATACGGAACCAAAACAACACCATGTACTAACCCTCGCTCAAAGAAGAGGGATGACCCAAATCCTACGAAAACAAATCTAACTAACTAAAAAAACCAAAAACCAAAGAAAAAAATAAAAATAAACCACCCAACCCGAGCCTAGCTCTCAGGCCCAAAATCGAGGCCCAAAACACCAAAGGTCAGATCAGGAAAATCTTAACCTGTCGTCTCCATATTGAAGCCGCCGCTGCATCGCACCACCACTTTGGCCACCGCTACAACCTTCGGCAACAACCCTTGCCACACTACCATCAACATATCCCGTACCACTGGAGAGCCATCACAAACCCTAGAACAGGGTTGAACCCAGAAAACCACCAAATCTTCTTTGTCCTCTTCTCCCACAACAGCATTCCACCGACATAACCCAGAAAGAAACCGGTCTGATCCATACCCAATCTGTGACCACGCAACAAACCTCGATGCATGCACCGCTTCATAATGAGATAAGCAGAGAACCATACCTCGTCCATCTGAAAACCTTCGAGCTCTAGCCTCGTCCATCAAGCAGAAAATCTTGTCCGACCACGTCAGACGTTGGCATGGTCAACGACCGGCACAAGCACCGCGAGGCAGCTGGACGAGATCAAATTTCTCTTTTGCGAAACCCTAGTTTTTTTAGAGGAGGTGGGGGGTTGAAAAGAGAGTTTAGGGCTTTCGCCACTCAAATTTGCAGCTAAACATCCATTAGCTATTTTCTAATCTAAAGCTCTCTTGATACTTGATGAAATATATTTTTTCAAATATCATTTTGCTCAACCATTCGTACATATACATACATCCATCCATTTCAATCTGGATAGAAACAATAAAGAGGTCTCAAAATTTGTAGATGTACATGAGATAGAGAAGATCGATGAAACTATGAACATGTTAGATGCAGGGGCGGTGTTAGCCTAGTCTTGACTAGGCTGGAGCCCAGGTGAGAATTTGAAGTCTAAAAAAAAAACCTACATCACATCTTAAAAAAGCGATAGGAAACCACTATTTTCTTCTGGGTGCCGCCTAGCATGGAAGAGACGACGATATGAGGGGCGAAAACTCTCTGTGAAAAGAGAAAAGAATGTGATGAGAGATAAGTGCGGTGCTTTTGATCAGTTTTTTTTTTTTTTTTTTTTTTTTTAAAGAAATAGATATAGAGGGGAGACTTAATGAATTACAAGCTCCATTTCCCTAAACTCGTACTTGAAGTTTCTGTTGAATTGTCTATTAATCCTATAAGTGAAGGAAGATGAGCGAACCTGGATCAGATATTGGCAGAGGTCAATTCAGAGAAACCCCAAACTGAATTGGGGATTTTATATAGAATACCAGAATTGGGGATTTGATTTAGAATACCAGTTTAGGGTTTCAGTGTTCCAGAAATCAGAGATTTCTTTCTTTAGAGTAGAGCGATACACGTGTGCATTCTTTCTTGATGATGGCTTTCAAATTTCTTGAGCCAATAACACTGAGAAGAAGAAGAAGATGAAGAAATTGAAGAAGAAGAAGAAGAGACACCTTTTGACGGGACGAACAGAGAAAAATGGGTCCATTTATATTGAAAACCCCATTTTTGGGTATTAAAGAGTCATATGATGATGTGGACAATAAAATGGCTATTGGATTTTAAGTGAACGGATGAGATTAGAAGTCAAGACAACTGAGGACAGAGACTAGTCAATGAGCCAATGAGAGGATCCTTATCCCAAACAAAAACAACCGATCTTTTACAATAATAACTTACTGTTATAGACCATTAATCAGTCCTGATAGTGAGAATTGTAGTAGACATTGTTTTGGCCACGATCCTCAGCGCGCGGAGCAGAGGTTTCTAGCGAACAAAGAGAGGGGAGAGTTGCGGGCGTGCCACCTCGCGGACGAGGAAAAGGTTGTAGGTGTAGCGGGGGTGCGAGATCTTGACTTCTGATCAGGCGACGGAGGTTTCAGGTGCCACCTCAGACGAGAATTTACGAGCACAAGCGATCGATAATCACGGCGGTGCGAGCAGAGCAACTATAGGGAGTTCAGAGAGAAGTCGGGGGGTAGAGTCCGGAGGGCTCTGAAGAAGAAACCTAGGCGACGGCGCTTAGGGTTAGGGTTTCGAGGAGCTCGAAGGGTAACTGGTTTGCAGTTTGTGTTTGTATTTGTTTGAGTGTTTTGAGTTGTATTTGTTTGAGTGTTGAGAGTTGTCCTTCTGTTAGGGTTCGAGCCCCCTTATATAGTAGTTCGACTTGTGGCGGAAGAAAAGTAATAAGAATCCAAGTCGGACTCTGAAACCTTATTAGCACAAGGGCACTACTCCGTCCATGCGAACCAAACACCTTGTGACATATGTCTAGTTCGCACACTTCATTCCGCATAGGGCATTGCTTCCACGCTGCCAACTGTAGACTCCTATGCGAACTGGAATTAGGAGTATCCTCATCCTGCGGGCTGTTATAGGATGCTATCTCGCGTGCTCCTGTAGCTCGCTTCCATTTCGCGGGCTATTGCAGCTCGCGAGCCTAAAAAGGGCTTTTTATATTAAATGGGCCACAGGAATTGGCCCGAAGCATATCAAAGACTTTGAAAAGTCTTCAACGACTTAAGTGGTGCAAGCGGACTCCACATGTGTCTTCCTCGCGAAGTCTCCTACGCGAGCCAATTCGTCAGCTCGCCTCGCCTCGCCTACGCAGAGAGTCAATCTCTAAGTGAATGTTTTACGCGGAGTCGTCCCGCGCGCGAGATACAGCCATTAAGCGTGCGCGAAGTATGTTAAGTGCGCGAAGTCCGTTCCGCGCGAACTGTGTAGTCCGCCTCTGTCCATTCCGCGCGCGAGCTAAGTGAAGTCCAGTTCGCATGTGAACTCTGTTCTCAGCTCGCGTGATCTTACTGGCGGGCCATCACTTGTAAACTTAAAGAAACTTGGGCTCGCCGGTATGACATGGACCAAGAAATAATTAATATTTACATAGACATTTATTGTCCAGTAAAATATTAATTTAGGCGTAAACAGACATTAAGGTGGTGATTAATGATTTTTAAGATTTGATGCTCGTAAAGTAAGTCTTATTAGTTAGTTTTTATTTATATGTTTCTTGTATTGTATTGTGTCTCATGTTGTATTTCAATTTATGCAAACGCATTTGAGAGTAAGGCTTGTTATGTCCTTATGTATGTATGTTTTTTTTTTTTTAATTAACCAAAAATTTCTCACAGCGTCAAGTTTTATTAAATTTTTTGTGTGTGCTACAATTAGCCCGGGTGACATTTTCATCCTGGTTCCGCCACTGGTTAGATGAGACCTGGATTGATGGAGCGAGTGTCACACCGTGGTTCTTAAGTTATTTTACGGTTATTTACTTTTGGTATTACTTTGGTCTTTTACCGTTTTGAGTAACCGTTTACCGTTAAGGACCCTGGAGTTGACTTTTGTAGGAAAATTATTTTGGGAAAATTTCTTAAAGGAGGTCGTAAAAGACGTTAATACGAATTCGTAGACATGCTATACGTTAAAATCGGAGTTAGCATGAAAAAGTTATCAAATAAAATGGTAAATTTTTAGTTGGTAAAAAAAAAGGGGGTAAAAATTTTATTAGGTTTTATTTTGGGTGTTTAAGTGTTGGACCGGGTGGGAGAATGCCCAACCCTTTCTTTTCTCTCTCTCTCTTCTCTCCTGAGTCCCCCGAGCACCTCTCTTCTTGCCAGAAACTCCCCGCCACCATCTGCCGTCATCCTGCTAGCTCCGACCACCGCACCAGCTACGTTCGGACCCCTGTCGCCTCCTCTCCCTTCCTAGGCCGGTGACCGGGTCTGTGACGCCGCCGAGCGGAAAGAAAATGCCTCTAGGAACCCGACTGTTCCTTCGCCGGAGCTCCCTCCTCCGACCGCCATAGCTAGTGATTCTTGGCTCATCTTGTAGCTCTCATCAAGGTTAGTAATCCCTCAAAAGGAATCGACTCAATTCGATCTTGGCAAGGAGAAATGTATATTTGAAGTTGTAGGGCTTATTTCACTATTTTGGTTCGATTACCTTAGCTAGGCTTAGAATTAGATTTTGTGCTAGTTAAGGAAGTTGTTTTGCGGGTTGATAGGATTATTGTGTTAAAATTTGGGAAGCATTGGAGGTCGCTGGAGTTTGGTTGCCGGCCGCCGCCTCTTAGGGGTAGTTTTTCATGTTTTTGAGTTTGTTTTCATGAGAGGAGTTTAATGAAGTAAAATTTGGAATTCTTGGAGGAGTTTTGATAAGGTTTGTGATTTTTCAATGATTAAGGATTGTGGCGGTTATTAGAATAGAAATTCGACAGTTGGTTGAGCAGGATTTAAACTCTAAAAATTAGAGCTTTAATAGTCTAGAAGTGGAGAAATTGGGCAAGGGAGGAGAATTTTTAGGCTCCTTTTTTATTTTGGAATTTTTATTAAAGCTTTAATCTAGTCTGGAGACTTAATATTATTTATTGTTCAGGACGTGAGGAGAATCGTGTGGAGGAGGCCTCAGACCGTCGGCAGGCATAGCCGAGCACTGTGCTGTGAGTGGACCTTTGATTTTAATATCATGCATGCGCTTAAGTTATTTGATTTCAAAGGCATATTGGAGATTTAATTATGTTTTTGGATTAACGAGTTCCATTTATTTTTCTGGAACTCTCTTGCTAATTTTAGTTGACATGTGGGACATGTCAAGTGATTTATATTGTTACCTAATATTTCTAGGTACAGTTGGGAATTGTACTGTGCGCTATGAATTTATTATAATTATTGGAGAAGTGTTGATCTTTTTATTTTAATATTTTACTTCACCATAAAAGGGTTGATATATATTGATTATTGCTAGCTAACCATTATTAGCGGCCCTCACCATAGGTGAGTAGAGCGCTTAGCGTGGGACGCTATTATAGCCTGGGAGGCAACCGATCAGTATTTATATTTATTTGTTAGCTAGCCATTATTAGCGGTCATCACCATAGGTGAGTAGAGCGCTTAGCGTGGGACGCTATTATAGTCTGGAAGGCTCCGACCCTAGCCTGGGAGGCTCATCGTTATGGTAAAACCTCTTTCCTATTTTTTATGATTTATTGATAACCAATGGGATTGGTTCATCATTCATATCCATAAATATTTTTGGAGAATTTCCAAGAGTGGCATGCATAAATATCTTTCTCAATGGAAAACTTGGGAGAGCATAACTTTGATTTCATTGCTCCATATTTAAGTTAATATTATTGTTATTTATTTTGGTCAACTCACGCTAACATTTTTAAATGATTCTCCCCTAGGCCTTTCGTTTTTAAATGCCCAGTCTGCAGAGTTTGGTTCGGCGAGTATAGGAGGCGAGTCATATTTTCCACCACTTCAAGTTTTCATTCGTAGGTTACTTGTTTAATCTACTTGTGTATTTTCTCGTTTCCTTCAAATTAGTAGCTCTGATAACCATGGGATGTTGTATTATTTTATGTTATGTGTGTTAAGAGTTATGACTAAATTTATGAGTGATTTGAAAGATTTATTTGGTGGGATTGTATGAGAAATTAAATTATGAAATTGTTTGAGATATTATGTTATGAGGTGGTGGATGATTATTTGGGGGAGCGGATGGCTCCAGGACATGTTGAAGATGTTGGTATAGAAGTGTATTGGGAGTTGATATTTTTCAGGTAGGGTTGCCCATTTTCAAGGGAGGTTATGCCAAAATATTGGTAGAATTTCCTTTGAGGTGAGTCTCGCAGGGTTTATTCCGGATTTCAAGGGGAAATTCAGGGTAGATCCTAACAGTGAGGGGATTCATAGACAAGCAATAAGGCAAAGCTCTCAAAGTCAAATTCTTTGGCCTTCTGTTCCCATTCAAATTCTTTGATTTCAGATCCAAAGGGTTGAAGCTTTTTGGTTGGACGACGGTACTGCAGAGAAGAATGTGATTTCGAGGTTGTAGAATTGATGAGTGTGACTAGTTTGGCAGGGAAAAGAGGACGAAGAGGCTAGGGGCGGAACCGATTCAACGTATGTGAACAAGGGATTGTTAATTTGGAAGAACAAATTAATTAGCAGCCACCGTTAATTTGCCATCGAAACTGAATTGACAGACTTAATTAGCTAGCTAAGGTTTTTTCTTTTCAGAAGATCGAGACATCGAGTGCATTGGCAAGTTCTGGACCTGGGGCGTGATCCAAGGGGCCAAGCAAGCTTGCCAAACTGCTGATTTTGGAAAACAACGTACAGTACATACATCCTTTTACCACACGTTTGGTACCTGGGATTGTGTACCCCCGTCTTAATTTCTTCAGCATGCCTTCCTTCTTGAAACCAGGCTTATGCTAAAGGAACACCTAACCCATGTTTGGTGCCAACATCGTCAACGTGCTCATACATCACCAACCTGCAAACCCCAAAAAAAATATCTTGGTTCTGATGTGGCTCCTCACATCTGCACCTTCAATTCCCTTGATAATTACTTAATTCCTATGCCTAATAATCAAATCAAGCTTTAGATTTGAGATGAAAGAGGAAACAGAAAAAGAATCAATTATTTGAGATGAAAGAGGAAACAGAAAGAGGAATCAAATCAAGCTCTAATCCCCTGTATAATTTCTTTTTGAAAACAGAAAGAAGGTGTGAGGGTCTTTTTTGAATTAAATTACGACTAGGCCAAAATCAACCTAATAATCTGATTATTGGGAAGACTTTTTACGTGATTCAGATCAAGTAGAAATCAGAGGGAGTTTGACAGCGTGAAAGCATGGTGTGGGAGCTAGAAACGGATTGCGGTGAGAAAATTTGGGGGTTTTCTAGGTAAGCGATGTCTGAGAGAAAAAGAGGTTAGAGGTGTCTGTTTGGGAATATGATTAAGGACTGGATTTGGTGCTTGGAGGCTTGAAGGCTCGAATGCTTGACTGCTTGGAGGTTGGTTCTAAGCTTATCTGGGTTTTGTTTGATGATGCTTCCTCCCCTTTTCTACTGCAGAGGCTCACCTTTTATAGGCTCAATGGATAAGGTTTTGATGCTCTAAAACATCTCATTATCCGGGTAAAACACTCCTTCTTTAATTCACGTGATTTTGCTCTAAAATCAGGAAAAGAGAAGCTTACTTCGAGGTGGTGGTTCTCAGAAGAAGAGGGTTGTTGCGATGACAGCAATCATGACAACACAAAACAAGGAGATGTAGACAAGAGAGATTGGGAAGTGTGATCATTGTTTGAGGGGAAGGAGGAAGCTTTTGACTGGTCTCATGGCTTCCTCTAACAGAATGAGACTATGATGCAGAGAGTTGTTTTGGACTGTATTCATGTGCTACGGGGAAGAAGAGATGAGGTATTTGGTAGCTGCAGGGAAGAGAAGACGTATTAGAAAGGAAGAAGAAGAAAGAAGGGTGTTAGGAAACTTTACCTTTTCTGTTCATTTTGGGAGAAGAGAGGTGCAGCTGTTTTGCACGTGCTTATCTGAGAACTCTAATTAGTCTCTTTATTATGGTTTAGTTTAATTAATTGGTCTGTTTTATTTTAAGGATTAGGCCAGTAAATGAGCGACACGTGTCACTCATGGTGAGGGCTTTATATCCACTCGTTGTAGCTAGTGCATCTTCATCTGATAATAGAATTGTGTTTTGCTTTCTTCGTCTTCATAGTGTAATCCAGTAGCAGTTAGGGTTAGTACCCTAACAAGTGGTATCACGAGCCTTTCGATCCATGGGGAAGGTCAAGGGAGCCTGAGGTTTCGAGTGAGCTTGCTCATCTCAAGATGGAGCTACAGATCCATCGAGAAGAGACTAGTAGCCGTCTCGATGCTATGCAACAATCCTTGCAATCCTCTTTGCATACTGATATGCAAGCTAACTTCTCTGATTTTTGATCTGTTCTTATGGAAGAGTTCCGGCAACAACTAAACTCGTTTGCCAGTACTTACATCACTGCTGCTAATCCCCAATCGGGTCCTCGGAGCTCTCAGGGATTCAATAACCAGAACTTTGTTCATTTTGGTTTAGTGGATTCACCTGTGTTGCAAGCTAGATCTGTGCTTGAGAGTTCTGCCTCATCGTCAACCGTGGCCAGATCTGAGGGATCCTTAACTAGGGTTCATCATCCAGGGGGTAATGATGCTCAAACCTTTCATAACTCTCTTAATGCATTACTTGAGAATGAGGTGGGGGTTAATGGGTCTAGTATTTTTGCTGGAGGGTTAAATGTGAATGTTGGTAATCCTGTTGGACCTCAGATGGATTTGCAAGAGAGGAATAGGAGGGGAAAGAATGTTGCAGGTGTTATGGGGTCAGGTGCTATGGGGTTAGACTATAATGTTATTCCATTTTCTCCGAGAGGTAACTCTCCACCTACCTTTGCTCAGAATGTTTGTTCACATAGCCATCAGTTTTTCACAACCTCTAAGGCAGTCCGATTCATTTCAGAATTTTTCTCTAGCAGAAGCTAAACCTACTATTGTTCACCCTACTTATACCACCACTACTACTGTTGAACGGCAGTAACACACTATACACCAACGAACTCAGTCTAAATTTCAATCTCAATTCCACCATCAACAACATTTTTCCCAAACCTTTCCCCTGCAACACCAGCAAACTTTTGGTCCTCCAGATCCAAATCACTTTCACTTGAACCAACACCAAATACCACCCCGTCATCCTAATGTTGATCCTAACCTCCCTACAATGAAGTAGATGCGGTTGGAATTAGTTTTTTTCAGTGATGGTGATCCTGTGGAATGGTTGAATAAGGCTGAACAGTACTTTGAGTTTTATCAAATTCCGGAAGAGAGGAAGTTAAGCCTAGCCACTATGCACTTAACTGAGAGAGCATCTGATAGGTGGTATACTTTCAAGCATGAGTTTCCACATACTTGGCAAGGCTTGACAGATTTGTTATTAAGAGAATTTAGCAGTTACAACAGGACTAATTATCAGGCTCTTTTGACAAGGATGAACCAGAATGGTAGAGTGGAGCAATACATGGAGGAATTCACAAGAATGTCAAGAAGAGCTCCATGGTTGTCAACTGAATTGTTGGTGTCCTTTTTCATAGAAGGGTTGCGAGAAGACCTCAGAGGTGATGTCAGAACTCAGAATCCTAGAACTTTGTATGAGACATATGATCTAGCTCGGAGCTATGAGCGGAGGAATGATGGTCATAGGAATTTTGCCAAACACTCAAATTAGCTGAAATTGGTTGGTTCAAATTCACATCAATTTTCTAGCAAAAGTAGTCCTTCACCAGCTTATAACACCAAGCAAGGCTCTCTTAGTAACATACTAGAATTGGTTGGTCATCATAAAGTTGCAGGGATTTCCACTGGGAGAAAAATACTTTCAGATTCAAAATTTGAGGCCAGAAGAGCTAGGAATCAATGTTACTGGTGTGATGCTCCTTACACTAAAAGTCACAACTGTAGGAAGAAGGGTCAGTTAATGGTAATGGAGGTTGTACCTGATGATGGGGAGCAAAGTGATAGCGATGACACTAGTGATGATGGGGTGAATAAACAGTTGGTTGAAGTTCCTCCCATTGTCAACAATGAAGAACCATTGATAAGATTGCAGGTTTTGGCAGATGGAAATTCCACCTCTAATACCATGCAGTTGAAAGGGACATTTGGTAAAAAAATGGTGCATGTACTCATCGATTCAGGTGCTACTCATAATTTTGTGCATCCTAATGTTCTGAAGGGAACAAAAACTCTCATACAGTACTTTGCACCACTCAATGTGTTGCTGGCAAGTGGAGCTAAAGTGCAAACTAGGGGTGAGGTAAGAGCATCTCTTAAGCTTCAACAGTTTGATTTTGTTCAAGATTATTATGTGTTACCAATCACTGGTTGTGAGATAGTGTTAGGGGCAGGATGGTTAAAGTCTCTGGGGGATATTTTATGGAATTTTGAGACAATGAGAATGAGATTTACAATAGGAGGGATTGAGTATTTGCTACAGGGTGCAACTACAACTGAGGCCACCATGATTGGATGTAAGGCAATGACTCGGTTGTTAAGAAAGGAAAAAGAAGCTATATAGGTTCAGGTTAGACCTACTCAAAGAATTCAGTCCATTGAAGTACAACAACCACAAATTCAGGCTCTCATTGATAAGTATGAGGACATCTTCAAACCGCCAACTTCCCTACCTCCTGTTAGAGACCATGATCACAAGATAGAATTGCTTCCAAACACAGCTCCAATCTCAGTTAGACCTTACAGATATCCTCATTTCCAAAAGACTGAAGTCGAGAAGATATTACAAGAGTTACTAGACAACTGTGTGATCAGGCCTAGCAGAAGCCCTTTCTCTTCACCTGTGTTGTTAGTAAAAAAGAAGGATGGCACATGGAGGATGTGTGTGGACTATAGAGCCCTTCATGCAGCTGCAGTCAAGGATAAATACCCTATCCCTGTGGTGGATGAGCTGTTAGATGAAGTGCAGGGTTTCGTAATTTTTACTAAGTTGGATTTAAGGTCTGGATACCATCAAATTAGGATGAGTTCGGATGATGTGAGTAAAACAGCTTTTAGAACACACAATGGTCATTATGAATTCCTTGTCATGCCATTTGGATTGACTAATGCTCCATCAACCTTCCAATCTAACATAAATGATGTATTGAGGGATTCGTTGAGGAGGGGTGTTCTGGTGTTTTTTGATGATATCTTGATATACAGCCCAAGCTTGTCTGAGCATTTAGTTCACCTGGAGAAAGTGTTCAGCAGATTGCAGGAGCATGCATTGAAGGTTAAGATGAGCAAGTGTAGTTTTGGGGTTAATCAGGTGGAGTATTTAGGTCATGTTATAAGTGATAAGGGTGTGGCAGTTGATCCCAAAAAGATTGAGTGCATACAAAATTTGGAAAGACCACAAACCCTCAAGGGTTTGAGGGGTTTTTTAGGCCTTGCTAGGTACTATAGGAAATATGTGCAGCATTTTGGAAGCATTGCAAAACCACTCACTGATATGTTGAAGTAAAGAGGATTCATATGGACTGATGAAGCTACTAAAGCATTTGAAGAACTGAAATTTGCTTTGATGAATACTCCAGTTCTAGCTTTACCAGATTTTGACAAAGAATTTACAGTTGAGTGTGATGCTTCTGGAGTGGGTATTGGAGCTGTGCTATCCCAAGAAGGTCATCCCATTGCATTCCTAAGTAAAGCCTTAGCTCCAAGACACATGGCACTGTCAGTCTATGACAAAGAGATGCTTGTTGTGGTGTTTGCAGTGCAACACTGGAGACCTTATCTCTTGGGTGCTCATTTTACAATCTGCACAGACCATAGAACCATCCAGTATTTTCTAGAGAAGAAAATTACTACCCCTACACAACAAAAATGGTTGTTGAAACTTTCTGGCAATGACTATTCCATAAAATTCAAGGCGGGTAGGAACAATGTTGGTCCAGATGCTTTGTCTAGAAGAGAGGAACTAAATGGGGTCAATGCTGATGTGGTCACAAAATATGGAACACTCCAGGCAGTTGTTGGTGTTTCTTCCCCAGTGAGTTCTTATGTACAGGAAATTTAGTGAGTTCTCTTACAAGATGATGAGGCCAAGGTAGTGCTACAGAAATTACAGCAAGGATTGTCAGAAGGTCCTCACTATACATTAGTGAATTCTCACCTGATGTATAAGGGTAAGGTGTTTGTGCCACGTTATGGAGAGTGGAGGAGCAAGGTTATTGTAGAATTTCACAATGGTTTCAATGGGGGACATGCATGAATTTATAGAACTGAAAAAAGAGTAAAAAGATCCTTTTATTGGCTTGGAGTGCATAAGGATGTGAAAGCTTATGTGGCATCTTGTCACATCTACCAACAGAATCATAGTGAAACCACTCATCTACCAGGCCTACTTCAACCTAACACCATTCCAAAAGGAACATGGAGGGATATTTCAATGGATTTTGTGGAAGGGTTGCCTACATCAGCTGGTAAATCAGTCATAATGGTGGTGATTGATAGGTTTACAAAATATGCTCATTTTGTTCCATTGGCTCATCCATACACGGCTGGTGTAATTGCTCAGCAGTTTGTTCATCAATCTTCAAGCTACATGGTATGCCACAGTCCATTATAACTGACAAAGATCATGTGTTCTTGAGTCATTTTTGGGATTCATTTTTCAAACTTCAAGGCATTGCTTTGCATAAAACTTTAGCATACCATCCACAGTCTAATGGTCATACTGAAAACCTCAACAAAACCTTGGAATAGTACTTGAGATGTGTCATTGGGGAGAAACCACATTCTTGGGTGGAGGCTCTTCCTTGGGCAAAACACTGGTATAATACAGCACACCATTCTGCTCTAGGTATGTCACCATTTAAAGCATTATATAGTTATGACCCTCCACAGATTCATACATACATTCCAGGCTCTACTGCTGTACACCCTGTGGATCAGCAGTTACAATCAAGGGATGCATTGATTGCTGTGTTGAAAAGGAATTTGAGTATTGCTCAAGCTCGAATGAAGCACTATTATGACAAGAAGCATGTTGAGAGGTCATTTGTTGTTGGAGATTGGTTCTACTTGAAATTGCAGCTTCACAAACAGCAATTTGTTAAGAAGAGGAATAATAACAAGCTTGCCCCCAGATATAATGGACCATACTTGGTGGAGGAGAAGATTGGTTTTGTTGCTTACAAACTAAAGTTGCCTGCTACTGCCAAAATCCATCCAGTTTTTCATGTGTCATTACTGAAGAAGAAAATTGGTGATGTAGCAGTGGTAGCCTCACATCTGCCACCAAATGTTGATCCACACAATCCAAGGTGGTATCCAGCTAAGGTCCTTGACAGAAGTGTGTTCAAGAAAGGCAATGCTCTAGTTACAAAGTGGTTGATTCAGTGGTTGGGAGCTGCAGTCGAGGAAGCAACGTGGGAGGAAGCAGCTGACATACAAAGCAGATTTCCAGAATTTCAAGCTTGAGGACAAGCTTGATCTCTAGAGGATGGATTGTTAGGAAATTTTATCTTTTCTGTTCATTTTGGGAGAAGAGAGATGCAGCTGTTTTGCAGGTGCTTATCTGAGAACTCTAATTAGTCTCTTAATTAGGGTTTAGTTTAATTAATTGGTCTGTTTTGTTTTAAAGATTAGGCCAGTAAATGAGCGACACGTGTCACTCATGGTGAGGGTTTTATATCCACTCGTTGTAGCTGTTGCATCTTCATCTGAGAATAGAATTGTGTTTACTTCGTCTTCATAGTGTAATCGAGTAGCAGTTAGGGTTAGTACCCTAACAAAGGGAAGTTGGGCTTTCTTATATGGGTATTGGGTTTCAAATGAAAGGCTAGCTAGCCCAATTCTCATGTTTACCATTTCATTGCCGATTTAAATCGTTGAGCTTGGATTTCGGGCCCAAGACCAAAATCATCAACGATATTAAATCGGTAAATGAGCATTATGCGTTCCCGTAACCTTTCACACCACACCCACGTCTGCAAGCCCCAATATTACGTGGATGTGGCTGGGGCCCACACCACATCTAGTGTATGCTTGCTTGGCGCGTTAAAATCGAAGGATAGGTATGAATATATAATTCTATAAAACTATAGAATTTCATACTAAATGCTTGTTTATGCATGTAATTGTTGTAACAGCATGCTAATGAATCGCGTGATTTTTCAGGTATCAACATTAGCCCCCCCTGATTATGTAGGCTACTTGAAGTATGAAGTAGGACGCATAATCAAAAAGAGTGAGAAAAATAAGCCTGGCCCAAATTATCTAGTGCATGTCAGCGTGGGAAAGTTCAATTTGACCAACTTCTCCTCTCAAGTTCTCAAAAGTTCTCAGATCTCAGCCACTTTGTTTGGCCTGTGACCAAAAATTGACCGCCCAAATAAACTGCGATGAAGGAGGTCTGACTCGGGTTTCTGGGTGTTTGTTCTCTCTCTCATTTTTTTCTCCAAGACTCCTGGATTCACCGAGCTTCGTGACTCCAGGTGCTTTTTCGCGCAATTCTTTTGGAGAGTTATCCTTTTAACTGCAAGATTGGATTGGTTCATTGGGCTTGGCATGCACATGAGTCCTTTCAAACACCGATTCCTTGAACAGAAGTTTCTTCAGTCACCACTCCTTAAGGTAGAATTTGGAATTGATTTTCCCCGATTGCTTTTCTTTTGACACCCTAAAACTCTTTCTTTCTACTGCGGGGATTTGTGATTTGATCTTCCATTGCAGGGAATTTCACGCACAAAGCTGCCTCGCCTACGTCTATTTTGTGGTACTGATTTTTCTTCATCTCAAGATAACATCAGATTCCTTGAATTAAGTATTCTTGCGTGTGGATAAAGATATTGTGTTTGTTGTTCTTCCTTTGAGTAGTTGTAACTCTTTGCCTTGGTTGAATTTGGTTTCCCCTTTCTATGATGATTAACAGGTTGGACAATGAGATTGTCTTTGTGGTGCTTGCGTTGTAATGAATGAACTCTAGCACATGATTGATTTTTGCTTGTGCTGCGATTTGGGTATTTGTCTGTAACTAATTTTTGTTGTGATTCGCATAGGGCTTAACTTTGACATTTTCTTGTAAGATTTAGGAACGACTGTTGTTTCAGCTTCACTTCTGCTTGGTTCCAATCGCTTGTTAAGGCATAGTGATTGGCTTCACCTTACCAATTACTGATGGTGATTGAGGCTTGTTTGTGTAGGGATTTGTGTCAATAAGGCTTGTGTAGGGAATGTTGAGGTTGAATAGACTAGAATAGATTCAGTAGAAATGATTTATGGTAAAATTGAAGGATGATCACTAGGGGCTAGCTAATCATAAAGAGATAGTTGGTAGGGGAATTCATATCCACAAAAAAAGGCTTATATGTGTTCACTGTTCAGTCTATGATAGAACATGGAGAAACCTAAATTTGGTTTAGCTGCATAGGTTTGGTACGGTTTGGTTTTGTTTGGAAAGGCTTGCCTTTGTTTGATTGATATGAAAATTGAAGGAATGAATTGGCATGTAGTGTAGGCATGAGGCAATATGTAAGAAAAACCATATTTGGTTGTCATTGGTTGATGATCACCATTGAATTAATACAATTGATATTATCAATTGGCTTGACTGCTCCTGTAGATCAAAAATGGAGTTTGCTTTCTGAAAATGGGTGAGTGACCTAATGATTGATACAATTAGCTAGCATGTCCTCTGAAACATTTTTTTGGGTTCCTGGTACTTATTGCCATGTATGCGAATTCCTTCCCAAGTGGTTGTAATTAAAGTCTCTGTGAGATGGATTATGTTTTTCTCGAATCACTGTAGCTAATTTCTTCTATAGGAAGATTTTTGGTTATGCGAATGATGACTGATTTTTTTTTTGGGTCAATCTTCACCGCAGCAAAATCTGCCTTTGTTTTTTGTGTATGAATTCATAGGTATATATTTGCGACAAAGTGGTTGCATGCGGTATATAGAGCTTTTTTGCATATGCCTTTGCTTGATTTTCCCTTTAAATGAATATACATATTGCAATTGCTTGACGTAAAGTAAGATTTAGCTTGTGGCAACCTTGCATAGGCATGTATTAAGCATGTGTTTTTATTGCTTTGGCTTGTGGTTACCTTTTGTATTTGAATGACCATGAAAGAGCATGCATGCATTGAAAAGTATTTGCATTAGAGATGGGCTTGGTGTGGCTCTCTCAAGGCTTTTAGAATGGATACATATGACTTTCAAAAGAGGGGCTTGGCATATGCATGTTGTATTAAGCTCATGTATGCTGCATGTTAGCTTTTAGATTGGCTTTTGATATGCTTTCTAAATGTACAGACTTATGTGCATGTTGATGTTGTTTATATACTTAGAGTAATCCTCTTAGTCATGATTCCGCTTGGCATAAGATTGTGCTTGGCGTGATTATAAGATTGAGATTGCATTAGCTTGTTGTATCTTAAGCATATGATCTTGGTATATGGGCATATGATCACATGTTCATCTTAAGCATATGTAGGAATTAGGAAAGAGCATGTAGCTTGATTTATAGTAGGAATTCGTAGTATAACACGAGACTAGTGGTGAGCTATTTCATTGTTAAGTTTGGACATGAATATAGGGGAAGTTAAGTTTATATGTGAAGCACGGTTATGATGATAAATGTCTCTGTTCACCACCGCGGTAAACCTGAGTTTGAGCTAATAGAGTCTGTTGATGGATATATGGTGGGTATAAGATTGAATTTGCGGATATCATATTTTGTTGTTGTTTGAGGTTGTGACTTCTCCATGGCAGAGGACACAAATTGAAGAAAATGAAATGCACAAAATGGACTATTGTTGTTACAGTATGGGGATTCAGCTTGCTGCAAGGGTAACACTTTAGATAGAGTACTGGTTTTGGTTTGGGAGAAATTTGTAATAATGATCTTGGTTTGACATTAGGCTTGGATGAGTAAAGAGTTCGGCATTGTGTATAGAGTAGAGTGTTGTGACTAAGTTCGATGAGTCTTGAGTAAAATAGTAAGTGCGGTGGAAGCTTTGCTGTTGCAGAGAGTTCTCCACTACAATAATGAAAATCTGAGATAAGAGAGTTGCAGGGAGAAATAATCTAGAAATCAAATTACTAGCATTGGTTCTTTGGCTTGGAAAAAGACTTGGAATTGAATTTCATCTTGACATTAGGAGCACTTGGCAATGAAGGCGAAATATTGACTATGAAAAGCACATGATTTTGGCTGGATAGAAGTTTGAGACAGATACTGGCTTGTATAGAGTTTATAACACAAAAGGAGACACTGATTTTGAGGTGTTGGTTTGAAAGGTATATGCTTTATACAAAATGGGATGATCACATGAATATGTTGGTTACTAAAATTTCATAGTAACCCCGAATAAGATCATCATCAATCAGCCCCCTAGTGTCCTAGCATACCATTTGAGGGGCTGACAATGAATATTGTTTTCTACTTAGAATTGGCTTGAGTAAATATGATTTTCTTGCACTAATGGTTTTGAGTAACATTGATTGCTCATTCCAATAGTTTTGGATTGATTGAGTATTGATTGCTGCTTGATTGAGTTTGTTTTGTATGTTACAAAGGTTTTGGCTTGATTGGAAAGTGCTTGCTTGCTTTAGTGGGCTTTGACATGATAGAGAAGTGTTTGCTAGCTTGCTTTAGTAGTTTTAGCATGGTGTATTGTTTGTTGCTTGACTGAACATTGATTGCCTCATTGCTTACTCTAATGATTTAGCTTGTTGCTTGATTGAGTAGTGATCACTTGTTCTGACTTTGGCTTGATAGTTAATGTTTGCATATTGTAATGGGTTTAGCCTGACCAAGTATTGTTTGCATGCTCTAATGGCTTCATTAGAATGTTTGGTATTTGAAATAAACATGGTTTTAGGAAAGAGCATGAACAGTTTTATTAGCTCTTTGTGTTTGCATTTTTTTTTTTGAAAGCTTGAACGGATAAACTTGTATCAGAATAGCTTAAGAAAAGTTTACTGTAACTAAAAAAGATGTGATATTGAAAAATATCAGCTTGATTTGGTGGATAGATTAATGATATACAAATGAGAAGTTGGGTCAAAGTATGGTGTTGGAATTTGTGTACTTGGCTAAAAACCTTGGTTTAAGCTTCTAGGGAAATAAAGCTTAGCATGATAGGATATATTTGGTTTGCTGAACAATTGCCTTTTTACTGCTGCGATGTTAGCTTTTTGGATTCATATATGTATGCATGCTATGTAATTGAGTACTTGCATATATATTATGTAAAAGTGGTGCTTGTACTTTTATCTTGCGTTGCTCACAGTAGCAACAACAAGAACATAACTTGGAGTGTTTGAATTGTTTGGTGTGAATCAAGACTTAAGTGTATGATGCGTGAATTTGAGGGATTTTTCTTTTTCTTTTTCTTTCAGCATTAATTTATGGAGCCAATATTACTCGCATAAATCATCATCCATAGAGCACGGATTTGACGGATCTCCGACATGAAATATGTAGCTTATTTGCTTGTGCAAAGCATCAAACAGAAATGTGAAGCTCTAAAAGGAATAGGGCTCAAGTAGAATTGTGACAAAGTTATTTGAAGCAAAAGACTGAAGTGAGCTATTTATTTGCGGATTGAATTGATGACAAAATATTTGGAATGCTTGGATAAAGCTTGAACTTCTTCTTTTTTCTCTCTTTTTTTTTTCCTCAAGGATGTTGTTTTTTTTGGTTCAAATATGGAAGAGTAGTAGAGTGATGGATGAGGAAAGTTTACACTTTGTTGGACTATAGACAAAAACATGTTTGGCGTGGAGCATGACTGAATTTGTTGGATATTATAGCATTCTATTGGCACCATGATACGAGAATAAAGAAAAGCTTTTGACAAAACTACATATAGGAGTTAGGTTACACTTTGGTGGATAGTTGGATACATATATAGAAATGAAAAGCCAGGTTAGAGAATGGTATTGGAATTTATGTGCTTGGCTAAAATTTCGGTTTTGCTTCTAGGACCAAAAAGCTTTAACGTGATTGGATAGAACAGGTTTGTTGAAAAACTGTCTTCATTGTCCTGCAGTTATTTTTTGGAGTACCGTTGTGTAAAAGAACACTTGCATGTTGTGTAAAAGTGTGCTTGTACCTTTTCTAGCAGTGCAATTTTTTTTTTGAATTGTGCATGTCAGGAGCAAGAACATAGCTTGAAATATTTGATTGCATAAAGCTTTAAGTGCATGATGTTGAAACCTGAGTTGTTCTTCTTTTTTCCTGCAGCAGTGATTTATGGAGCAAATATCAACTGCACATATCAGAGTCGACTCATAATCTCATAGCAACGTATAGATTGGTTGTCTTCGGCATAGAGATGCAGCTTCTTTGGTTGCAAGCGAGACATATGTGAAGTTTTTATGGATCAAGTTGCTGTCAAAGTACTGAATGCATGGATATAGCTTGACTATTGCTTGGTTTTTTTTTTTTCTTCTTCAAGAATGGTTTTAGACCAAATCACTTTGGCTTTAACAGTAGATATGTTGGCTTGCAGTAAGAATTTCGGTTGCACTTCATATGTATTTCACTCTTAAAACAAAGTATGTATATATATTTGGTCATTATAGTGAAAAATGAAAACCTGTATTATGCAGCAAAGCTGGTAAGAAAGATTTCAAATACTCAACAATCTAACTATTTAAAGTCAAGTTTTGGTTACTGCAGGAGAAATTTGACTTTGTTTTGGTTGATGTTTTAGCTTGATTTTGACAACAGAACTATATGGATAAGAAAATAGGATTTTGGTTGCTGCAATGAATGTGGCATAATCTATGTAGAAATAAGGAGGCTTGCAATGAGGATTTTTGATACTGCAGTGGAATGGCATGACTTTGGTATGGATAGTTGTGTATACTTCACGTTGGGAATTGTAGAAATGTAGTAAAGCATAAATAGATCTCTTTAGCCCCCAAGTTCATCAGCATGAATATAGACGTAGATTCAGGTATACTTGAATAAAATTCACATCATAATTCTTCTTATTATCATCACAAGAATTACAATCCCTGATCAAGCTTGTCTGCATGGCTTGAGTTAGTTGTTGTGAATTATAGTTGCGGCTGCTTTCTTATAGCTTTACAAATGCTTCACTTTTGAGATTTTTCTAGCATGGATACTTATGCAAGAGAAACAATACTTGCTTGTGTGTATAATAGATTCAAGGTCATCTTCATATGACATGAGTGTGAGGCTTGTTTGTATCCGCTTCATTTCAAACATCATATATTGTAGCGCAATGCTACCACAATAGAAGAATCATTAAGAATCATCAAGGTCTACCAAGTGGGTACTAGTTTTTTACTACAGTAAAGGATCTAGCTAGGAGAGTAATAACTTTGGCAAGGCATTGAAAGTCTTGGATTTCAAAAAAACAAGAAAAATGATTTCTGGTATGAACACTTTGATTATGGCAATGAAATTTGGTTGTTTTCATGGAGGCTCGTGCTTGGAAGGGAAAGATTGTAACTTAGAAAAGAGACATGAAATAAGAATCATCAACATCTTATGATCGCTTTATTTGGCTAAAACGTGTATTGAGGCCTTAGAACAGAGGGCTATGGCATGTTAACAGGGGAGCCCTAAACTGCTTGCATTCAACATTAGATGTGAAAAACACAATCATGCTTGAAGTAATGAGAGTAAGAGATGAACTAACTATCTGAACCACAACCTAGTCCCCAGCAGAGTCGCCAAAATGTGAGGGTCTTTTTTGAATAAAATTGCGACTAGGCCAAAATCAACCCAATAATCCGATTATTGGGAAGACTTTGTACGTGATTCAGATCAAGTAGAAATCAAATGGAGCTTGACAGCGTGAAAGCATGGTGTGGGAGCTAGAAATGCATTGCGGTGAGAGAATTTGGGGGTTTTCTGGGTAAGCGATGTCTGAGAGAAAAAGAGGTTAGAGGTGTCTGTTTGGGAAGATGATTAAGGACTGGATTTGGTGCTTGGAGGCTTGAAGGCTCGAATGCTTGACTGCTTGGAGGTTGGTTCTAAGCTTATCTGGATCTTGCTTGATAATGCTTCCTCCTCTTTTCTACTACAGGGACTCACCTTTTATAGGCTCAATGGATAAGGTTTTGATGCTCTAAAGCATCTCATTATCCGGGTAAAACACTCCCTCCTCAATTCACGTGATTTTGCCTTAAAACCAGGAAAAGAGAAGCTTACTTCGAGGTGGTGGTTCTCAGAAGAAGAGGGTTGTTGCGGTGACAGCAATCATAACAACACAAAACAAGGAGATGTAGACAAGAGAGATTGGAAAGTGTGATCATTGTTTGAGGGGAAGGAGGAAGCTTTTGACTTGTCTCATGGCTTCCTCTAACAGAATGAGACTATGATGCAGAGAGTTGTTTTGGACTGTATTCATGTGCTGCGGGAAAGAAGAGATGAGGTATTTGGTAGCTGCAGGGAAGAGAAGACGTGTTAGAAAGGAAAAAGAAGAAAGAAGGGAAGTTGGGCTTTCTTATATGGGTATTGGGTTTCAAATGAAAGGCTAGCTAGCCCAATTCTCATGTTTACCATTTCATTGCCGATTTAAATCATTGAGCTTGGATTTCGGGCCCAAGACCAAAATCATCAACGATATTAAATCGGTAAATGAGCATTATGTGTTCCCGTAACTTTTCACACCACACCCACATTTGCAAGCCCAAATATTGCGTGGATGTGACTGGGGCCCACATCTAGGGTATGCTTGCTTGGCGCGTTAAAAACGAATGATAGATATGAATATATATAATTTTATAAAACTATAGAATTTCATACTAAATGCTTGTTTATGAATGTAATTATTGTAACGGCATGCTAATGAATCGCGTGATTTTTCGGGTATCAACAGATGTAACCTGTGTCAAAACAAGATAAAAGATCGAATCATGAGATATCAATCTACAATAAAAAACTTACCTTTGATATTTATTGGGCTTCCTTTTGAAGTTGATTGAATTAATTCCAGGCATCGATTTCCCTCAGATCCCATTATATTTTCGATTTTCTTCGCCCACAAATCCCTCTATGAATTTCATGCCCAAACTCTCTCTATGAATCTCTGACCTTCTTCTCTCTGTTGAAGCTGATTGAACTCCAGACATCAATTCATCGATTTTCCTCTCCCATAGATCCCTCCCCGATTTGTGCTCTTGCTATTAAGAACGAACAGTATCAACTTGGAGAGAAATTGAGGGCTGATGAAAAGAAATCGAAGAGAGAGAGAGATTGATGAGTTTGAGGCGAGCAACAGCGGGGCTTCCATAAACCCACCAAATTCGGGGCCGCTCTGTAAGAAGGCGTTGACCCTATTTTGGGGACTCCAGTAGCTCATTAAACTTAGTCTTTATACTCGCCAAACGTGGGTTTCGTCTTGCTACAGTGAATAACTCAGTCCAAACCTGTCCAATCCGGTGTAACAAACGTCTCATTAGGGTTTGCAACACAAAATGCAGTCCTTTCCTGCTAGTACGTTGCCATGCACCCTGTATATTCCTAAGCTCCAGACTTTTCTCCTAGCTTTCTCTGATATAAGACCAAACTCAACTAGATTTTTTTGGACATGTAAATATGTAATTGCATGTTATTTATTATCAACAACAGTTTTTGTTTGCTAAATAACTTCATCTGGAGCAGATCAGCATAGCTCTGAGAGCTTCATCCGTGCGTGTGAGATTCTTTTGGTAATTGGTTCAATGGACGTACAATTATGTTTTGATATAGTCTAAAGTACATACACTAGAACTACATATACACTAGGACACTGGACACATCCATGCGCGCGCCTCAGTCCTCAGATACCAAAAAAGAAGAAGAAGAATTTATAGTGAATACGAAGCTGAATATCAAACCTGGGAAACTATATTCTAGCTACTCGATCAGAGGTTCACAGCAGGGATAGGGGTCGAACACAGCTCGAACCCTATTTCATCTGGTAAAAAGAAATTCAAAACATAGAAGAAAACGAAAAGATTGAACCTACGTACATTAATTCTCTAGCCGTCAGCTGAGAATAAAAGACAAGAGCCTAACATACAGAAGCCCTCTAAATATAGTGGCCTTGACTTGATTAGCTCATATCAGTCAAGCTAGCAAGCTCCGAGCTGCATGGGACAATGTATACACAATTGAAAGATCCCAACTAAAAATCTCGACTAAGCAACCGTAGGCTAGGTTGCTAGTCTCCAATTTCAATCATCGGTGACCAACTCAAAGACTTCGGGTGTATCGTATCGTATGCATATATATGCCAGCACGGAAAGTCTCATTTCAAATGAAGTTGCAGTACTTTCAGCTGATGATGAATTAACCATGAAATGTCATTCTAGGCATTATTTCAAACTTGTGTCCTCAGATTCATGCATTGCTATAGCTTAGCTAGACTAGCTAATACATATATAATGCATCGACTGGAGACATTGATTTTTTTTTTTTTTTTACTTACACTGTGTCTAGTGGGTGTGCATATATCAAACGCGAGATCGTTTCAATCACCACTCTTATATAAACAGCTTGGGAACTATATAATAATTTCAAAAGGAATATAGCTGACGATTGTATTTCATTAAGAAGTTTCCCATTAATTGGACACACATATATAGCAAAGAAATTAAATTGTAATCCGACCAAATCATCTAGATCTTCCTCTTGTTACAATCAAGAAGGTACTTACCAAATCAACGACTTTAGGTGATGCGGTGTATCGGTTCTCGTTGAGTCGTTTTGAGCGAGGTAGCTAGGAAAACAAAGGAAATGATTAGATGTTTCTATTTTGGGGTCCTAGGGTTTAAGGGTAGGGTACCTTCAAGCGAGAATTTAGTTGAGGGATTTAGCAGCGGATTCCCGAAAAAGATATGGGCATGGGTTTGGATCGATGTCTGGGCCGGTCAATGCGGAGGTGGGGGGGTCCAACGACTTAGATTGATGTCTCTATGTTGTTTTTCTTTCCGGCAAAGATAACTAAACGCCTCGGCCGTAAAACCACCAACGCACGAATTAGGTAGAATTCACCGTCGGCCTGATTGTATTATCTGTTAGATACAGCGCGTTGAAAAGGTGTTTGTGGCATGAAGAAGAAGAAGAAGATGAAGAAGGATGTCGTGTGTAGAGGACGCAATTCCCACAATTCTTAACCCGTGAGCTCAAGAGTGTGTCTAGCACGACTTCATCAATATGAACAAGTTAAGATTGTCATACTTTATTGTTACGATTAAATTAAGATTGTTATACTTTGTTGATCTGATATCAACAATCAATCATTCTGTAAAAACCAACGCTATTTCATACAACGTAACATGACTTTCTTTAACCAACATTAATCACTCTTGTTTTTTTTTTTTTCTCGCTCTCTTTTCTTTCCAATTCTCTACATAATTGGTTTAAGTTTCCATATACTTGAACTGGGTGGGAACTACACTATAATTAAGATCTTTCTTCGGACTATACAAAGAAACGATTTGAACAAGGGTTGCGGTGCTAATTGGACTGTTGGAGAGTTTTTATTTTTCTACTATTTGTGATGACAAATACGTACAAACCCGAAGTCCCAAATCCAAAACTGGAATGATGCATGCATGCATGAACGCCAAAACTCCCTAAATCCAGAAATCAAAAGGACAAAAACAATATGCAGCAGCAGCTAGCTAGGCCTTTACCATCAAAATTTAATAAGTAATTCTAGTGGGAAATGTCGAAGGAATGACTATAGTATCCCGCCCATGTGTGTGTCACATTCGTTCAAAGCTAGGTTCAATCAGCATGGTAATCTAGTATTTCAAGTTAAATACGTTGGAACTTGTGTGGTATTTATCCCACATTGAAGAAGCATTAAATATGTGAGTCTTTATATGAAAACACCCATGTGACTCATAAAATGGATGATATGCCTAATATGGGCTTGATGGGCTTTCTATTGGGTTTTCTATATATATATATATATATTTAATAAAAGTCAAAGATTGGGTCTTGGGCTCTGTTGATTAAATCCGAATTTAATTTTTGAAAATTAATATCATTTAATTTAAATTATTAATTCGGATAAATATCAAAAGACATAACTGTCCGAGCAGTTGTGTCTGTTCGAACAGTTATACCTGTTCGAATTGACTTTTATATAAGGACGACTTCTGTCGTTGTTTTATCATCGATTAATTCTTCTTCTTCCTCCCCAAAACTATTTCTTCTGAAGCATAAAGTAAATTCGTCAGCGTCAAGTTCTTGTGTAAGAACTTGAACCAGATAGTTGAATCCTCTAGATAGACGTCCGAATCTGCAGCACAAGTGGGGACGAATTTCTGTCTTAGGTCACTGCAAAGCAGGTCTCTATCTGATCAATCAAGTTAGTGTTATTCATTTTATTTTGTTGTATTTTTCAGTTTTATTTAATTTTTGTTGTTATATATATATACTGTTTGAACGGATATTGGATTGGTTCTAACAAAATATAAAGAGATGATCGACTTGGGACCTAAATTTACAAATTACAACCTAGCCTGAACAGGAGATAAAACTATATAAGCGAGCGAATTGTTAAAGCACGCGACTCATGATTGTGCAAAGTTACAAAACAATCTCTTCAATTTTTCTTGCATGCACAAGCATAGTATTATTCTGAACTAAGGGGGTGGTGGCTAGTTGGAGTAGAAGGGGTTTAGGGTTAAAGATTCAGTACGTACTGATGTACGTGTTTCTCCTACAAGTTGTTTGCTCAGCGGTTAAAGAGACGTCGTACGCTGCTGGACACGGTGGTCCTTGCGGAGGTCGAGTACAGAAGCCCCGGCCCTCAGATAACCACTCAACCAGTCCATCAGATAAGACTGGACTAAAACGTACGAACTGTGTGTTCTGGAATCTGGACGTACAAACTCGTATATAAGAAGCATTCATTGCTAATCTTTCTTGGTTCCGCTACTCAATCATGGTCGATCTATCCTTGGCGCTTAGGATTCTCTGATTCCAGCTGTTCTTTTATCCTCGTCGGTCTTCGTTTAGTTTGTTTGTTTATTTGCAGACGAGTCAGAGGTGGGGAATCAGTAGTTGCTCGCGGCAAGGTTGGATATGACCGGCCAGGGCGAGCTTATTACAAATAATATAAAGGGTGGCTTGTAAGTATAGGTTGCTTATGTAATATATACTGGAATGGGGGAAATAGAATATGAGAAACGTTATTGAACTACTAGGTCAACTTAGTTGGCTACTTACCTAAGTGATTCTGCGTCCTTCTTGCTTCCCCTCGAAGCAAAACCTAGCTTTCTGGTTTCTTTTTTCTTTTTTTTCTTTTTTTCTTCCTTGTCTGCAATCTTAAAAGTTAAGTCAAGATCCGAGCATGTCCTTTACAAGCTTAATTAGCTAATTAACAGAAACTTAGCGGTGTGAAGTAAGTCTTTGACTTATAAGAATGATACAAGTTGTACAATAATAACCACTTATGCAAGGTTTTGCGTATTAGCTCGTAAAGTTGTTCGTAATGTCATTATCCAAAAGGGAGGGTGGCCTTTCAATACGTTTGGTAAGAAATCACTTGATGGACTGATAGAGATATATAGCTATTCATCTTGATATTGCACAAGATAGAGCTTTGGCGTTCCCTCTTTCTTCCACTATTTTCTTCTAATAATATGGGTTTGAACTTTCTTCCACTATTTTCTTCTAATAACTAAGGATAACGAAGAATGTCAAATTGTATGAAAATTTCGTTAAAAGATTTTTCGTGCATTGAACATTTTTATGAGTTTTATCTTAATGATTATGGTGCTCAAGAACAATGCACTTGAAGTGAAAACTCATCTTATACAGCATGATTTTCACCAATTTATACGGAACAAAAAATAACAACACAAAACAAGTGAGACTTAAATCATTGGGAGATGAGGGTCTCGGGGGGGGGGGGGGGGGGGGGTTTAAGTTTTATTTGTTTTGCTTTCAATAAGTGAGCCTGGCTTACTCCTTGCCCAATCTCTGGTTCTGAGTGTTTCCATGTGTTGTTTTGATTTGTCGAAACATATACACCAATTGAGGTCTCAGGCGTATAGACATTCTTAACAACAGTCTCATTCTGGTTTGAGAGATTTCCTTGCTTTTCGTTTTTTTTTTTTTTTTTGGTTATTTTTGGCTAGTGAATAATCGATTGCTCTCATCAATTATTGGTAATATAAGTTTGTTTGCTTTGCAGATTCTTGAGCTTTATATTATAAGGTATCCAATCCCTAACTTATTATCCCTAACTTTAGGGAGTGACGTTGTATCTATTTGATCGGAGCTTGACTCCATTTCCGTAAACAAAAGAAAAAACAAAAACAAGAGAGACTAAGCAAGCCTCAAAATCACCATGCTTATAATCAGCTTGAAATTTTGAAAGCACATCAACAAAGATAGTGACCTTAATTGAAACAAGAAGAACCCTAAGCCAACACATGAAGGACACCGTAAGGATGTCCATGAACAGAATCATGCATGAAACTAATCAATGAATCCCGACAGGGAGTATAAAGGAGACTTGAACCTTGGGACAATGACACTGAAACAAAGACTTCAGTCTTGTAATTTTTTGGAGCTAGCTATTGTTGAGGCATGGATATTCTCGTCATTCTCTTTATATAATAAACATTTTAAGCAGTACTGATTTTCTTCTTGGAATAAAATAAATAAAAGAGAGAGGATTATTTGTTTTAATCAGACTCCGTGCGCACCCCGCAAAATTCGTGCGTATCGCTTTTCTTTATGAGAAACGACGCACCGACTCTCACTGCGATTGCACGTGCTCACGTGATACCTTAATCTCCCTTATTCTTTCTTCCTCTCGTCTTTGGTTTATTTTGCTATTTTATTCTGTCTTACAACTATAGACCACCCTCTTAACATTTCTAACCACAGGAGCACCATTCTTCACAGAAAATTAAAAACAGTAGGAGCACCGTATATATTGTGGTATGACTACTTTACACTGTTGCATTTTTTTTGTTAAAGTTGGCGAGCGAAATTACATATATAAACGTAACTCAAATTAATCATAACGAAATGGTTTGCACAAGAATAAATCTCTTGAATGATTTAATTTGTAATTGAATCAGCTACAAATAAGTTGATAAGAATATGCTCGAAGTTAATCTGTTCAAACATCAAACAGAAAACAAAAAAACAAAAATTAAAATAAAATTATAAGAATGCATTGAACACCGTTTTCACAATTTTGTGTCATACATAACTTAAATGTTCAAATGCTATAACCCTTAACTTATACATTTACATTTAGGTATCAAAGCATGGCAACAACAAGTTTCTCTATCTCTACATTTGTGTCCCAAAGCTGCTTCATGGTCAAAATTAGGGCAGATTATTTGAGTTGATCGGCTATATATGAATGGAAGGGCAAATATGAAGTTCTAATTAACTTGGTTATGAAGATAGGTAAGCAATTAACAATAGGGGAGTGCTCAAGTGATATGAACCTTTTCTATACTTAATTTGATCTTATAATATAACTGTGATTACTCTGATGTTTGTCCCTGCAAACTGACATAACAGAAGTATAAAATTGTCTTAAAATATTAATCCAAATCTAAACCATCAGTGTTCCACGTTATCAACTTTGACCGGTAAAGATTCTGTGCCATCCCAAATTGTTTTACTTATCTTTCATCATTGATATTTGAAAATTATTAAGGGGTGATTGGTAACTCTGGCAGCAAATAGATTTCGTTCTGGTGGCTTAATAGACACTGTTGACGTATTATCATCGATTCAAGTTTTTAGGTTGCCGTGGGTGTGATGAGCAATGCTGCAATGTAATATGTGATCGGCATCTCGCTCTTGTCTATAGATCAATTAGTGAAGTTGTTGGTGAGTCCTAATCTATTGATTAGCTAATGTAATTAGTATTGTCGGTGGAGTCAGTCTATCGTGGACTAACTAACATCGTAACAAAAGTTAAGAGTTTAAATCTCATAAGAGTATCTTTAACAATGCAGGCTATTTTTAAGTTAAATTTTAGTCAAATTAGCTAAAATGTCATTTTGCCTAATCTATTGATTAGCTAATGTAATTAGTATTGTCGGTGGAGTCAGTCTATCGTGGACTAACTAACATTGTAAAAAAAGTTAAGAGTTCAAATCTCATAAGAGCATCTTTAACGATGCTAGCTATTTTTAAGTTAAAGTTTAGTCAAATTAGTTAAAATGTCATTTTGGCTAGCCACTTTAGAAATGTTGTTGCATCAATACTCTCTATTTTAGCTAGTATTAAGTCAACATTATTCTTCAAATAAAAATTAAATAGTTTAAATATATTTATATATCACAAAAAATATCTTACAAAAAATGTAATAAATTATAGTTAGTCTCATTTGAGTTATCTCGCTAGCGAGAGCGAAATAGCTAAAAGTTATAATAACTTAAGTTTAACTAGTCTACTGGAGCTCTTAAAATATCTAAAATAGCTAAAATCTAAAATAAAAAGCACGTTAGACTCGCCGTAACTATCAATATTTACAAACGAATGATGTGCCGATGAATAATAAAAGAAAAGGAGAGATTCTTATGTGCGGCACACGCACCACGTCACCCATACGACGGACCACTGAGTAACATACACGTGTCATTTCTTTTCTGAGGTGGACATGGCTGGAAGGAAGAAGAACAAAGAGAAGTCGGAGGTGATCTCCGATCAAACAAAACTCAGGCCTCTCTCTATCCATCGAAAAAAGCCACTCTCCCTATCCCATCCTTCACCTTAATCCCACCCCTCAAAAAAATCCCTCACCCTCAAGCTCACCGTAACTAGGCCGGGGTCGGGGAGAAAGATCGGCTTCGGGCTGCGGCGAAGGGAAGGCGGGCGGCGGGTCGAGGGGCTTTCGCCGGTTGGTTCGAGGGCGGGAGTGAAGGGGCGGAGGTTGAAGGAGGAGAGGACCTTGAGAGAAAGATCGATGGTGGGGACGATGTCACGATGGTGGGAGGAGGGGAATTCAGACTGAAGTAGAGGAAGGTGAGAGAACGGAGCAAAGGAGATTCCGATTTGCTTTTTTTTTTTTTTTCAGTAGTGGTGATGTGGACAAAAATTGACACGTGTCCGTAAATGACTAGTCGGTCGTATAAGTGACGTGATGGGAGTGCCGCACTTAAGATTTTCTCAAAGATAAAATATCGATGAGATCATATGTACATGGTGAGCTATGTTAAATAGTTACAGTTGCCCGAACATTCATTCTAATTTCAAACATCTAATTTTGAAAATTTGACTTAAAAGTTTAATTTGAGTAGTTTGTAACGTTAACTTTCCGTAATGTTAGAACTCCAAAACACATAAATGAGATTGAGATTCAAACAACGTTTGAAACACGTTTGCTACCTTATCATCTTTTTTTTTTCTTTAAGAAAATGAGTAAAGTTCTGATCATATTAATAATGACGTCACTATTTTTTGAACTTCATACATACATTCTAGTCTAGTTGGAAACGACGTTTTTATTATTACTTTTAAATAATTGATCTTACAAAACAACTAGTCCTTGACTCATAGTGAAGACTCTTTTAAAACACTACTATTACTGAATTTATTGATATCTAGTCCAAAAATTCTTTAGCATCTAGGTTCGATGTGACAAAATTATATTTTGAAATGCAGCTAATTAGTACAGACCAGCTTCGAAGCACTTATAGGTCCCAATCATATCATTGTTGATGGGAGTAGAACATTTCCAATCAAAAAATCAATTCAACTGTTCACTATTCAAATCCACCGATATTTGCTGCTTAATCAGCGGCTGAAAGTGAAAATGCATTGCAGCAAAATCATTCATATTGCCTTTAGTTAATTGTCTTTTAAGGGCTAATTTTTCCATTCTGTTCTTTTTTTGTGTTCATGGTGCAGTTAGCCCATAGTTAATAGTGCAATGATAGACTTATAATTTTGTCATAAATACTAGAAAAGTTTGATATGATGCTCATCTATAGTTGGCTAATAGTAGCATCATGTAAAAAAGGTGGATATGATGCTCAAATGTAGTTGGTAATAGTAGCATCATGTAAAGTTTGATACATTATTGGAACTAAAGGCTAAGAGCCAAAGATAGATTACATGCAGAGGTATATCTAAAAAAAAGATGTCTCTCTCCCTAGCTCTGTTAGGGTTTTACTCGGCGGCGGCAGCTGTCGACAAAATTTCCAAACTAATCGGTAACGGTGATTATCTTTTGACGAGGAAGGAGATTTTTTCTCCAGTCTCTTCCTCTCTAATCAAAAGCAGTGATGGATGGTTCTATCGTGCCTTCTATGGGTGGCGGTGGATGTCGAGTCCAACATGTGGTGGTGATGGTGTTTTGGCCACGAGCAGAGGTTTCTAGCGAACAAAGAGGGAGGATGAGTGTTGCGGGCGTGCCACCTCGCGGACGAGGAAAAGGTTGATGGGGGTGCACTTGACTTCTTGATCAGGCAAAGAGGGTTACAGGTGCCACCTCGGAGGAGGATTTACAAGCACAAGCGAATCGATACTCACGGCGGCGCGAACAGAGCAATTACAGGGAGTTCAGAGAGAAGCGGGGATGCAGAGTCCGGAGAGCTCTGGAGAAGAAACCTAGGCGGCGACGCTTAGGGTTAGGGTTTCGAGGAAAGCTCGAAGGGTAACTGGGTTTCAGTTGTATTGTGTTTGTTGTTTGTATTGATTTTGAGAGTTGTTGTTTGTATTGATTTGAGAGAGAGAGCCTTCTGTTAGGGTTCGAGCCCCCTTATATAGTAGTTCAGCAGAGGAAAAGTGATTAGAATCCAAGTCGGACTCTGAAACCCTATTCGCACAAGGGTACTGCTCAGTCCATGCGAACCAACCAATTGGTGACACCTGCCCAATTCTCACACTCCATTCCGCATAGGGCATTGCTTCCGCGCTGCCAACTGTAGACACCTATGCGAACTGGAATTAGGAGCATCCTCATCTCGCGGGCTGCTACAGGGTGATATCTCGCGTGCTTCTGTAGCTTGCGTCCATTTCGCGGGCTATTGCAGGTCGCGAGCCTTAAAAGGGTTTTTTATATTTAATGGGCCACAGGGGTTGGCCCGAAGCATGTCAAAGACTTGTAAAAGTCTTCAACATTTGTCGCGGTGCGCGCGGACTCCGCCTGTTTGCTTCCTCGCGAAGTCTTCTACGCGAGCTAGTTCGCCAGCTCGCCTCGCTTCGCCTACGCGGAGAGTCAATCTCACCTCGCCTATGCAGACTGGCAATCTCGCCTCGCCTCGCCTCGCGAAGTACATTTCCTCCTCGCCTCGCGAAGAGTCCATCTCGCCTCGCCTACGCGGACTGGCAAATAGTAATTTCGCGCGAAGGCATTCCGCGCGCGAGCTAAGTGTAGTCCAGTTCGCCTTGAGCTAAGTGAAGTCTAACTTGGCTCGCGTGCGTTTATTGCCTACGCAGACTATCACTTGTAAACTTAGAGAAACTCCATCTCGCCGGTATGACATGGTCCAAGAAATAATTAATATTTACGTAGACATTTACTGTCCAGTAAAATATTAATTTAGGCGTAAACAGATGACAGCTTTGTTCATCAGAATCTCCTAAACAAAGGTCTTGGTTGTTCTCTTTTTGTTCTTGCCTTTGGGTTTGATACAAGGGAGGAAGCAATACAAACCGATCGAATTGTGGCTCGGGATGGAATGTTTCAGATCTCGGCAAGAGGCCATGCACCAGGTTTTCATCATATTTCCGATCTTGGGGATCTGAATCTGATTCCGGATTTGGCTCCGACGGCGCCGCTGCTATCCGATGGTGACGACGGCGGGGAAGAGATGAAGGCTGTTACGGTTTCTCTCAAGGCTTCTCTTGGAGTTGGGCTTGTTTGGGTTTGGGCTGGATCAACTAGGGCTTCATCTGATTGGGCTCTGGCAGATGAATTTGGGCTTGGGCCCCTTATTTAGAATGAGTTTTGGTCCAGATAACTAGTGATTTTTGCAGAGTCTTGATAGTTTTCTCTGAAACCTAGTTTTACCTGTAAAATAATTGTGCTTAATCGCTATAAAGTGGGTGTACTTAGGGTTTCAAAGCTTATGCTTTATCTAGTATAGGATTTGCAATTCTGCAAGACGATGTTTTCTGACTACCCTACAAGGGTACGTCGTCTTTGTACTGCTTACTCTGATTTAAATTGAATGACCTTTTGATAAAAAAGAAGAAGATTACATGCAGAGAATTAAACCATACTTCTTTAAAGACAAAAGGTTGTTTAGAGAACTGATATTAAAAAAGTTTAACAAAATTTATGTAAATCGTGATGATGTTTAATTAGGTTTCAATGTATTCTACTTAATCCACAACTTTTAAAAGACATAATTTTATGAGATGTCACGTTACATAAGTTCGTAAGTTGTAATTATGTTCTTTTATGTTATCAACTGTTCATAAAAATCATTAAAAACTATTTTTAAAAGACATAATTTTATGAGGTGTCAGGTCACATAAATTCATAATTCGTAATTATGTTATTTTTTTTAGAAAAAAGGAAAAAGCTTCATTGATCATAGATCATTACGACCAAAAGGTCAAACATGAATAGTCCGAGGATCATATAAATGCATAGCAAAGTTAAATCAAACTACATCTAAGAATTGAAAGATAACATCAATACTACATTAAAAAAGGTGAATATGACAACTAGAAAACATATAATCTTCTACATTCTAGCAACGATTCAACTTTCAATCGAATCAGGCTTAAGACCCAATGGTGTAGCTTTCATCGAATTGAAAGGAAAGAGAGAAATTATTAGAGCTTAGAAGGGATCTATCTCCTTTTTAAACCCAACATAGAATCCCAGCCCACATGGAGAAAAGAGGAGAAGGTCCAACAGGCCCAGCACAAACAAAAGAGCCCGACCCAGTGGCCCGCCTTGCTCCCTTACTCATGTAGTCCCGATCGCCACGAAAGTCTTCAGGGGACTCTGTTGCCGCGAGCTCAGTCCGGTGGCTTGCTTGGTCAAAGGGCCATGACGCCGCCGTGAAACGACCTCATAATCCGACTACCTTCTTCTCTAAAATCCGCTACCTCCACAAGGTTGTTGACTCAAACAAGCCTTAGACCCTTACCGCCGTCGAAAACGCTCACTGCTTCCTTAAGTCACCGTTGCAGCTAGTTCCACTACTATTCTAGGCCCACAATACACACAGTCACTCTGCAGCGCAGCAAAATCCGCCGCACACCACATTTGAGAACCAGATCGGTTGCCTTTGACTTGACGTCGACGACAGCCCCGCCGTTACACACTCCCGAGTCTCACGAAAGAGGAACCTAACGCCGTAAGATGCCTTCTGACAGGCAAGACTGGATCAGCCGCCGCCCTCTGCTGTACGAAACCTAGGGTTTCAGTATGCAGAACTCCGGAAAGAGAGGAGCTCTATAATAAGAGAGAACTGAATCAATTGTTTATAAACTCAGAAAATGAAAGAAACATTTCGTAATTATGTTATTTTATGTTATCAACTGTTCATAAAAATCATGAAAACTCATCATTGTGGTAGGTGAGTTTCTTGAAAATGAAGAACAAACTAGAAAACCACTACAATGTGAGCTCACAAGTCACAACTAAGAAGTCAAGATCATGTTATCTAAAGTTTATGAAATATCAATGAAATGAGGTTTAGGAAAAGGACGAAATGGTAAACTAGGCAAGTAATGGAGACAATAATTCACAAAACCTCTGTGCTTTTTACTTTTCCCCCACCACAGTAAAAGTCCTCTCATTTCACTGTGCTGCTTTGCAAGAGAGACAGAGGGGACTAGGATAAAAGCTGACCCCACTATGTTTCCTCAATGCTCTAAAAATAAACACAATGGCAAACAACACCACCAAAAAGACACCCCCAGAGCCCCCCACTTTCTACTCTCCCCTCCCCTCTGCTTTTTACCTCAAGAATACCAATTCAGACTTCTACTTGGGACAAACAAAACAGGGAGGAAGAAGTTATAAAATAAAACAAAAATCAAAGACACAGAGAGAGAGAGAGAGAGAGAGAGAGAGAGAGGGGGTGATGAAGAAAGTAAAGGGTGAGCTTTGTGGTGGTTAGGCAATGTGCAGATAAAAATAAAGATTGAAACTTTGAGCTCAGAAGAGGAGGGAGGAGGGAGAAGACTAGTAGTACTACTACTGTAGTGGGCTATAGTACTGAGAGTGTGTTCCAGATTAGAAGGTAAGAAAAAATAAAAAGGAAACGGTGGGTTTTCTAAATTGGCAAAAGAGCAAAAAAAGTTATAGAAAGAGAGAGAGAGAGATGGTGGGCTCAGGAGGATCAACAACAGATAGGAGCAAAGAAGCAATTGGGATGATGGCCCTTCACGAGGCCCTCAGAACCGTCTGTCTTAACTCAGACTGGACTTACTCTGTCTTCTGGACCATCCGTCCCCGCCCGTATGTTTCTCTTTATCTTCCCTCTCTGTTTCTTGTCTCTTTGATCTTGGTCTTGAGCTTTGGAGACTTTGATTTTGTTTTCGTTTTTGGGTCTGTGTTGATTGGTTTCATTCTTGGTGCAGGAGAGTCAGGGGTGGTAATGGCTGCAAGGTCGGGGATGATAACGGCAGCTTGTAAGTATTTTGGTTTGCTTTGTATTTGAGTTTTTGAGCAGAACTTGGTTGGAAACAGAGGAGCTGAGTATGAGTTTGGTTTAACATGAAAATGAGACTAATTTCAGTGTTGTTTGACTTTGTAAATGATACTGAGAGATGGTTATTTGGTAAATTTGTGATTTTTTTGCTTTAGGTGATGAAAAAGTTGTGTTTTATTGTTCCTTTTGTATATCAAATTTGGTGAAGGATGTTGATGTGGGAAGTGGGTTGAAACAGAGGAGCTGAGTATGAACTTCATGAAAATGAGTTTAAGTTCAGTGTTATTTGACTTGGAAAATGACACTCAAAACTGGGTATTTGGTGTTTGTGTTTGTTGTTTGAACTTTGAAGTTAAACTGTTTCTTCTGATCCTGGAAAATGACACTAAAATTATTTTATTTCTTATGATCCGATTTTCTAAACATTAAATTTGGTGAAGGATGTTGATGTGGGAAGATGGGTTTTGCCGAGGGAGAGTTGCAGATTGTCTTCCAGACATAGATGGAGAAGATCCTGTCAGAAAAGCCTTTAGCAAAATGTCCATTCAACTCTATAATTATGGAGAAGGGTAGGTATGTATGTGATTTTTAGAATGTGAAAACCTTGTAGGTCTTGAAATTACTATTATTATGAGAAACTAAATATTTTCAACTGGTGAATTTAAACAGGTTGATGGGGAAGGTTGCATCTGATAAGTGCCACAAATGGGTCTTCAAAGAACCAACAGAGTGTGAACCAAATATCTCCAACTACTGGCAAAGTTCATTTGATGCAGTATGTAATCAAAACCAGCATGTTTTTAATTTCTTCTCACTTTCATACTTTAATTATTGGTCAAAGTACACAAAGAGGAGTTAGCACAGGTCTGTGCTTAGATGTTATTTATTAGACACTGACAGTACCCTTCATATTTTTATGCTATTTATTGCAGCTTCCTCCTGAATGGACTGATCAGTTTGAGTCAGGAATTCAGGTCAGAAATAGAAAATAGTTAATGTTACTATTATTGCTTTGCTTCCATTTTTTGCAATTTTTTCCCTGGATGTTCTTAGTTTTTTCAAACAGTTGTTTTTCTGTTTCACCAGACAATTGCTGTTATTCAAGCTGGCCATGGACTTCTGCAACTGGGTTCCTGCAAAATTGTGAGAAAATACTCTCTTTTCGCTTTAGTATTTGCTTCTACGTTTGTTCCTACTTCCTAGAAAGAAAAATTGTATGCAAATTTGTACTAATTAGAATAAGAACATGACCAATATTACTATGTATCAGATACCAGAAGACCTTCATTTTGTGCTAAGAATGAGGCACACCTTTGAATCACTAGGCTACCAATCTGGTTTCTATCTCTCTCAGCTTTTTGCTTCAAACAGAAACAATTCAAATTCTTCTGTTCCAGTACTTCCTTCGAAGCAATCCCCCATTCCAATTCGACCTCCTCCTCCTTTGTTCAATTGGGCTCAAAGGCCACTCCCGCCTGCAACATCTATGCAGCTGCCTTCACCCAATTTTCAAAACTCTGCTGTCGCCAGACTTGGATATCCTCACCAATCCAACAAAGATGAAAGCACCCATATGTTTTTGCTGCCTCATTCGGCCGAAACCCAAATGGGAGATCACCACATGATGGGAGGAGGAGAACAGCATGAAAATGACATCAAGTGGCCAAATGGATTGTCTTTCTTTAGTGCTCTGACTGGACGTAGTGATGATGCAAAGCTTTTGTTTAACCCGGAGAACTTAGGAAACAAAGCAGCAGAGGAAGATCCAAATTCGGACGGTTCCAACAATCCGAATCACGAGTTCTTGAGCTTGGATTGCCATCCGGATGGTAGTAATGCAAGGAAGATGAACATGGAAAATAAGTACAAGAGGAGCTTTACTTTGCCTGCAAGAATGACTTCATCATCTTCAACTTCAGTTGATCATCACCACCAGCACCAGAACAGTTACAACCGGAATTCTGAAGGTGGTATGTACTCTGATGTCATGGAGACCTTCTTAGAGTGAAAACGGGAAGGATTGTATTATTGGGAGGGACAATGTGACTGAAGTAGTATCTAGGCAAAAGCTTTTGAGCTTCTTTGCTTAGTTTCATGTTCTTAGTTCTTTCATATCTTTGTGTTTCTCTTTTCCTAGTTAATGACTTAGTTATTGATCTCAGTTGTGCTTGTGGTTCATCTAAGAAGAAATTTCCCCCATTGTTTTTGTTCAAAATGTCACTAATCATCAAAGAAAATCATCATAAAAAATTTAAGGTGGTTCATCAACTGATCAATCTTTACATCCAATACAAGATCCATTATATCCAAAATGGATTCGTAGTTTTCGAAAACCTTACAAATACAAACACAACTTACAGTAACAGTGAGAAACACACTGCCTTCATCATCAAACCCAAACACAGCATGTGCAATACATTTTACAGAAAATCACACTGGCTAGAGAGTCCGAGTTTGCCACCACCAAAACAAGCATAGATGAATGTGTTGCACTCAAACTCACAGCCCTCTTTTCCAGGTGAGTTTGTAGGAACCATTAGTAACCAAGTACCAAGTGGTGTGGTCCTCAGTCTCTCCACTCTCTCACTCTCACGAAGGCTCTCCTCTCTGTTTCTCTCTTTGATATTAAGTTTCACTAATTGTCCTGGGCTTTCTGCTACTTGGTTGGTTTTGAAATATCAAGAACTTTTTCCTTGTTATGTCCCCAGAATAACTTTTGCTTTCTTCAAAGTTTAAAGAGAAAAGCCAAAGCTCAAAGCGCGCTACCCCAGTTCTACTTCGAAATAAACTCACAAAACCAAACTCCAAAATGCTAATTAACTTGACCTCATCATGCCCAAATAAACAAATTACATGAATTTGATACACAAAAAGTCATTGTAGCTTCACATGATTCCCATCTTTTACATGATCAACAACATCCCTTTTCTTGGATGGCTCCATTGCGTGACACTTTATACAGGCCGAAACCAGCCACCGGAAAAACCTCCGGCACAGCCTCCGGCGCCGGACAACCTTGACCTTCCTCTTCTTCTTTGCTTTGTTGGTTTTTCCTTTCCCAGCTGCAGCAATCTCCACTTTCTTCTTAACCGAAGTGTCACGGCTTAAAGTCGGCACAGGTGTTATGAATTGCCATCTCTGAGAAGAACCATAAAGTTGTGCACCACCTCCGGTTTTGTACCTGTCCGATGATCTAAGCGGTGTCGTTCTGCTGTAGTGATGATGATACATCAACTTTCTTTCAGAATTGTCACTTGAACTTGTCCTCGCGCTGCTGCTGCAACTGCTAGTGCTGCTTCTACTGTTAGTGCTGTTGCTTCTTGATGACATGAGAGAAAGCGAGTCCTTGCTGCTAATGCTGCTCGTTCGGCTTGTCCGACGAGAGTGATCAACGACAAGTAGCATGCCATTGTTGTTGGGTTGAAAAGGGAAGGCATGAGGTAGGAGTTTACCATTGAAGAACAAATGGTCAGCTGGGGAGTCCTTGCAGGGGTCACTCGAGGCCGAGTCGGGTGTGAAGCAGCCGAATTCGAAGTCTTCGGAGTCTTGTTCGTGGACCGGTGTGCTCGGGAAGGAAAATGTGTCGCCGGAGGAGCTCTTTTTCCGGCGGTTTTCCATGGATGGTTTTTGGTGTGGTGGCATGGGGGAGGTTGGTGTATTTATAAGAAGGTTTTAGTTAGTGGAGGGTTTGGGAGAAAGTGAGGGAATTAGGGAGCTCTTTTGAGGTGTGTGAGACACGTGGAGTGATCTGGACTCTCTCTTTGGTGGGTGTAAATCATGAAGTGCTTGTTGCCAACTCAATCTTAAAATTGTATACTTTGGTGGGGTTTTGGTAACACTCAGTCTCATAGTGAGGGATACTTGAGTCTCAAACAAGTGTGTCAAATCATAAACGATGTTTGGGGAGATTTAACACTTTCAGTCAAAAGAAAATCCCATATTCTAGCTCATCAAAAGCCAAGGCCAACCCCACTTATTGCTCATAATACCCAACAAAGTTCATGAGCAGGGTAAGATCTAATCTTAGGTGTTAGTTGGATGTAGTTCACACAAGAGTTTGCTTGTCTAAACCACTCTATCATTGTTTTTTACCAAAATTTCACCTGGGTAAACTTTCTAACAAACTCTTGCAGACGTTTCTCGTTTGCAATGTTCTAAAAATCTCCGTCTAGTGACGATTAATCCTCACCTAAGCGTTAAGCGGTGCTTCACAGTTTCATTTATGGTCCGTCTAGAGAGTTAGAAAACTAATTAATCCCTAATTAATTCTCTAGGTGCTAGTTACCAGTTGTCTGCTCGACTACCGCCTAACGGTTTTTAGAACATTGCTCACTTGGCGCCTAAAACGCATTGTGCTCCGATCCGCTTCAACAAATGAGAGAAAATGTGTAATGATAAACGGAAACGGCGAAGAAATGAGTTGATCCATCTTATTAGGCGAGGTAGGACCATTAGTGGAGCGGCCAATAGATTTAATCAGGAGGTTAGTGGATCAGAATTTGTTGATGATCCTGTAATATCTTTGGCACAAGATGGGAAATCGTAGGGGGAAATATACAAGGAAGTACTCCTAGTTTGTTTATATATTGCTCATTCAATGGATGATTCTCCTTTAATCTTTGTCCACTAGCCTTTGTCCATCTTCAATCACAGCTCCCCAAATATACTCCTACCATATTTAAACCAGAAAGGAGTTGTGATCGGGGAGGGGAGGAAGAAGACACATAATAGCAAGCATATTGGGTTGTCTGAGCTTTAACGAAACCAAGCAATGATGGAATGAGCATATGTAGCTTCCTTTGTGTTGTTTAAGCAAAGAGTGGGAAGCTTATAACAATTTGATCAAACACTAGGATTAGTCCCCGAGCTTGGAGACAATGTAGCTCTTACAAAATTCTCTGGTCTCCTATTTGGGTTTTCTTTGGAGAACCCATGGGTCCGTTTCCAGCTCATCATGTTTTAGGGACCACCCGGTCAGTCAGATTTAGTCTTCTTCTTCTTCTTCCCCACCACCAAACACACTTATACAAAGCAATGTTTGGTACACTTCCTTGGATGATACTCCAATTATGCAAATGGTAGGTCCAATTTCTTGCTTGATGACTGGTAGCTATGATGTATTTTAGCTCTTATCTTTAGGTTAGGTATCGAGTTATCGACTGATTTCACCGTGTTTGGATATCAAAACTTCTTGTCAAATGTATTTTACGACGTGTTGATCGTACTAAAATGACGTTCAATTTTGATACGCACCGATCATTCTGTGCATGTTTCGTTTGTTACTAAGTAGTACATTTTTGGTCGGTAGAAGTTCAAATCGATTAATTTACCAAAAACAAAGAGTAGGTACCAACAACACTGCTACATGTTGCTTTTGGACAATCCATGTTGTCGAGTTTGCTACATACCATCTCTTGGGACATCTGCATTCCCATATTGAGATTGACTTGATCTTTGGAGGGTCCTTATTTGATATTGCTAATCTCTTTTGACCATGTACTGTTCATTTGACAGGTAATTTGAATTCTAAAGACGAGGAAGAAACACATTTCAATTTCACCGTGACTTACCCCTTAACCGATCAGACTACTCTGATTGAGGAAGCTAGTTCTGAATTTGCTAAGCACTGGAAATCAATTAATTCAATTAATTGAGGGAGATCGAGAGAACAACATTTTACCTGCAGGTCTTTACCTCTAATGACGCACAACATGATCTGTGATCTTTCTCTTCTGTCATGATCTTTATGTCCAGTGCAAAACCGTTCCAATTAGATCAAACAGTCAGTTAAAGGAAAAATAATTTGTTAAACTAGGGTGTGGAGGTTGTTTTAGGGTTTGTTCAACCTCCACAAACCCCAAGAACCAAGAAAAAGAAAGAAGTAAAACCCTAAAATTGAACTCTGATCTCTTCTCTTCTTCTGTCACTCCCATAAGCTCTCTCACACCGTCCTTCTCTCTGTTCATCACATATACGAGTCGCATGCAGACGATCGATGAACATAGAGAGAAAGATAGCGAAAGAAAGCTGAGAGGCTAGGTCTCTTTTGCTTCCTAATCTTTTTGGGAAGACGAATGAAGAAAGAATACTTGCAGGAGGTAATTGAGGCACGCGGCTTATATATTAGCTAGACCTACTTGTACTCTTGTAGGGCATCGTGTTGGGTTTCTATTCGATCTAATGAAGGTGGGCTGGGCTTAGCTAGCTTAATATTAGGAAACAATTATTAGGAAAGATATTAGTTAAAGGGTGCGTCTGTTGCGACCCCATAAACCAGTTTGCTCACCTCACACACATTGTTGATTTATTGATCATATTCGATCTTTTTATGAAGTCTGAATAACACACTAGCATTCAACTGAAGATGAGGTGAATTGTTTGTATTTTTATTTTTTTTCTTTGTTGATGCTTTGTCTATCCCTTTACTCATTATTTCTCATATCGATTTTGCATGTAAATTTTCATGTCTAGTCGCTCACTTATATATATTTGATTTGTTTTTTTTCATCGGCGTCAGAGCTTTTTCCAAGTAGAGTTTATAGACATTGTGCATCTTGATATCGACGGATACCAATGAGTTGTTAAGTTTGAGAGTTTTTTCTTGTTGTTTAATTGAGATTTATACTTTAATGTGATTTTTATTGTTCAGTTTGTGATTTCATTTACCCAAATCAATTTCATTCGCAAATATAAGGTGAATAACGCAAATATGAAATTGAAAAAAATATATGTAGGGTGAAAAAAGAATTTAGGGTGAACATAGCAAAAATGAGAAAATGGTATTTTAGGCATTATAAATGGATGAACAAAGTAGACTTACAATTAAAAATACATACTGGGGTGTGAAAAGAACGTGGGGTAAACAAAGTGGTTTTTAGGGTGACAATAGACGCATCCTAGTTAAATGAGGCTTATGCTTTTGCTTTTTTGTGCGTTTTCTCCTCTCAATTAACTTCCGGATCCGGATTGATCCATTTATACTACCCAAGTGAACATTGCACAGGTTATGATCCTATTTGGTAGAACTCAAGAACAAGAATCAAATTGTAGCATTCTAATTGTATACTTTAATTTGTTACGCTCAATTTTACAGTATCTCAAATCGATCGTTCTTGGTATTGTCTAGACGGAATTGATCAAGAACTTAGAAAGTTCACTGAATTGTGATATCGTCTAGTTCCAAGAGTGAAACTAATGGTCGATTTGGGTGCTTTAGGATAATCCCTAAATTGTATTGCAGAGAAGATTGTGATTCTTCTCTTAGTTAGGCCCATTAATTGTTGTTTATGGATTGCTATTTATATTCTTGTTCTCATTGTACTTTGTATTACTTAAAGTTTGTATTACAATGATCAATTGATCATTCATTCATTGTTATGTCTTGGAATCTTGAGCTCTCGGGAATTCGCCAGAGTTTATTCAAGGAATGAGAACCAAGATATTGTTAGCTAGGTCATTACCAATTTGTTCAAGGAATGAGAACCAAGATATTGTTAGGTCATTACCCATTTGTTACTTGTAATGTACTATTTTGATATTTGTATACACCTATACATCAAGTTGAAGCTGCAGATAAATATCCTCATTAGTTTCTCTGTTAATGAGTACTGCATCAAGAGAAATCATCACTATGCAGCAGTGTGTAAGCTGCACTTTGGTTTCAGATAGCAGTCCTTGTACTGATAATGTAATAAGTTCTTCTGAGGAATGAAATACACTTTCTAATTGGTTGCTATCATCTTCTTTTACGATTTTGGTTAAAATTTTCTTGACTGTCTGGGTATCGAATTCTGTATATCATAACAGAATCATATGTGACTGCCGGAGGGAAGCTGATTTCTGTGGTTCATGGTGCTCTTGGAGCCAATATTCTTGTCTTCGGTGCCATTGTACTCTTGAAGGTAAATGCCTGTCTTGTTCTTTTACAATCGTCTTGCTTTGCTTCTTCCAAAACAGAGATCACATATTTTCGCAATGGATGCATACCATTGCTTCTCTAGAGCACGAGCAAGTTATGTCCGGAATCTTAATGTGCTTTGTGCACTTGCAGGATTAGCAATATTCAGGATGACTGTGGAGGACTGAATTCAAGATAAATGGCTTCCCGGCCAAAAACCATATCAAGAGGACCAAGCAATAGATCAAGTAATGAATCGTCTTTTAGGCATGGTATACGTATATTGCATTGATGCTATGCTCAAGCAATGTTAATGTTGAGCTTTCCGGTTTTAATTAAGTTTATATCTCAGTAAACTTTTGCTTAGTTGATGTACTTATGTGGGAATCCAGGGTCATCAAGTGTCAGAGATGCCAGTTCACCTAATTGGTACTAGTACTACATCCATAAGGGAGCTTGGTACCGCTACAGCTGATCGGAACTAGCATCTTGGGACTACTGCATTTCACTTTTTAGACTTGTAAGCCAGTAACTAGCATCTTTGGATTTTATGGGATCTCTGTTTGATTTAAATAGTGGCATGCTTTTCCGATTGGTGTTTCCTAGCAAGGCAGTGGAGTCCTGGAAACCTCAGCTTATTTCGTAGACATGTTTCTAATAACTTTAATTTGTTTATATAGTTTTTGTTCTTTTGGAGATATGGGAACACCTTACGGAAGCAATGCGGTTGATACAGGATACAGTCATACAGATGTGCTAGGGACGATTATTGCAGACAAATTGAGCTCCTAGTAAGTAATCAATTTTGCATATAAGGTGTCATATCCGCTCCTAGTAGTTAGAGGTAGACTCTTCTGCTGTACTTGATTATATCCCCTCTCTTTCGTTTGTGCCTTGACAACTTCGAGTTAGATGGTTGAATTGCCTGTATAGAATCTTTAAAATGACTTTTAAATCTTTTCACATATTTAGAGAAGGGTAGCAGATGCTCTAGCTAATCATAGAACATCTCTGTCGGAGTGAGTATGGTGGGATGTGCCTCCTCAATTTATCTTGTCCTATTATGAGAGTGATCTTTTGAGTCTTCCACAGTTTCGGTTTCGTTAATTCGTTTGTTTTGCTTATATTAGTATTTGTTTTAGAAGTTATTTGTACTATATGGCTGACATTAGCCTAGTCTTCCAGCTTCTTGTAACATTTTTATTTTATCAATAAATTTTCGTGTAAGGACTATGAGTTAGTCCGTCTACACTTAACAAAAAAACAAAAAAAAAGTGTTATACAAGGTGCCCTTGGTTTTCCATGTATATATTTGGAACTGTTTTCCATACAAGGTGTCGTTGTTGGCTAATCGGAACAAGTCCTTGAAAAAAAAAAAGAAGCTCTTTCAATGCTATTCTCATCAATCTCATGAGTCATGATGACCTACCAAAATATAAAAGTAACGGAAAAATTTCAGAAACCTGCCCTAGAATTTGTATTGCTCGATCAGTTCATAGAAATTGAAAACTAACAGCCTAAAGCTCGATCCAGAATTGGGTTGCAAAACGCGAAAGGATCACTGTCTAGTTCAACGATCACATCTTGTTCCGATCTCTCGTACTTTGGCACAACCACACTGAGCACCCCCTTCTCCACAATTGCCTTAACCTCATCCATCTTGCACATATTGGGCAGCTGAAGCACAGTATCCCTACTTTTGGTTCGGATTTGTAGATGTCTCTTCTCATGATTCACAGACACAAGGACCTCAAACTTGGGGCAGTCTTCCACATTATGTCGGACATAATATGCGTCGACCTTGTCATCCACCACCACCAGAGTATCCTCGGATTCGAAAAAGGCAAAGGGTCTGCGAGTGCGGGTGATAATTCAGGTGTTTGTTCTCAAGATCCACGAAGACATAAGCCTTCTCCTATCTTTCATATCTTTGAGGTTCGTAACGACCGTCAAAGACCGCGATTGGGCGAACTGAGAGTCGTGAAAGGGGCTTAGAGAAGATGGAGGGGCGACTGGAAATCGAAACAAACTTGGGGTTGAGTGCTAGTGAAGATGCCAATATTGATAACTCCATTGAGCTCGATCAAATTCGTACGAGAGCCAGAATGAAAGGCTTTTTCCTTTTTCTGTTCCAATGATAACATAATAAACGGGTTAGGGTTTTAGCCTAGCCAGCACAACTTGACCTATCTTTTTTTGAGGGATCCTATTTTGCTTATTTGAGAAGAGGCACTTCAAGTAAGAAAGCTCTTCAAAACACTAAGACTGCACACGCATTTCCTCTACAATCTATTTTTCAAGTGCGTGGCATGCTTTAAATTTAAAATTGCAAATACACGTTTAATTATATCAGTCACTCACTTAGGCCTCGTTTGGTTGCGGCGATGAGGGAGGGTTGATGGAGAAGTTATGGCAACACCAGAAGACATGGCACGATTCGAGTAGAGTTTAGGCTTAGGCTCACGTTTGGGCCCAGCCTGGGCTTGTAGTTTTATTGTTCTGTTTATTTACCTAGGTTTATTAAGGCTGCTTGCAGGCTTAGAGTATTTTATCCTAGTTTTTGGGTTTCAGCTTTAGTTAGGATTTTTAAGTGCTATTAGGGTAGGCAATTTTGCATTGGATGGTCCCGGTAGTGGTCAATAATTTAGCTGGATTTTCGGTACACCTCTTCTGATTGTGTCTTAATGATTACTTAGTTTGTTTACTGCCAAAACAATTTGAAGATTGATTATTACGCTTCAACTTAGGGTGTTGCAGCATAATGATTGCTTAGGTTCTCTTAGGTGATTTCACATGGTTCAAATGTTACGTAGTTCTTACGGGCAGATCATGTTTATGTTGTTATCTATTTTGTCAATTAATATAAATATTTTACGTATTTGTTAAAAAAAATAAAATAAAATGTTATGCGGAGCTTTTAAAACTTGTCCCCCTTATCTTTAGGTGCGTGTCACACATGCATTCGACCTTGTTGCGCGCAATTTACAGTTGGCCCAGCACACCATATCGCAATAATTCAATTCAACGAGGTAATTCATCCCAAAAAGAAAACCTTTTTTTTTATTCAAGAAGAAAAAAAAAAAAAAGTAAACAAGTCGCGGCGCCAACGCGTCTTTGATTAATGCAGAGAACGCGGCTTCGTCATCCAAAGACGAAGACGAAGAGAGAGCGTGTCAACACAACACAACCATCATCCTCATCATCATCGTCCTCGTCTCCTCCATTTCTCGGCCACCGTGCTCCAATTCCTCCCTCCAATCTTCCCCTCTGTTTTTGTTCTAGTATTATATAATATATATTAGCTTCACATCAGGACAGCCATGGCAGGCAAGGAATTACTCAACAAGATGAAGGTATGGTTGTTACAAAGTTGGACTCTGTCATCTCTGAGATATCACCCTTCATGGGTTTGAGCCCTTTTTCTGTTTTCTTGGATAATCTTCATTTGGGTGGTTTTTCTATTTCATCATGTCAATACCCCATATTGGCAAAGTTGTATGTGTTTGATTGACTTTATCCCAAATTGTATGTGTGTCTGTCCTTTTAATAGTTCTAATTTTAGATCTGAAAGTCCACTGATCCTCTTAGGGTTGTTGCTAGTTTGGGGTTTATGGAGGTTTTGTTCATGTCAAAAGTCAAAACCCCACTTTTGCTACTTTTGAGTTTATGAGATGTCTTCATTAGGCAAGTCAATTTCATAAGGAGTGTTTAGTGGAAGTTTGCTGTTTTGATCAATTATATGAAGAGTAGTGTAACATTGAGATTGGAAACCAGAGCCAAGACTAGACTAGTTAAAAAGAATTTGATGCATTTAGATTCTATTGTCTAGCTTTGATTAATTGCTGGAAGCCTGGAACGGGGTTGCAGGGTTTCAGTTCTGAACTTACAATCAAGTTGAATTGAAGTATTGGTTGCTTTGTCAGAAATGTGGTATTTCCCATTGAATTGGTTAAAACAAGTATTATTTTCTATCTAGTTCGGCTTTTGGATTTGTATTATTCATGTTTGTCATATGCTTTTCGGCAAGTGGGTCATTTGATGCCCTGCAATTTGAAACTTAGATTCCCAGAATATGAAGGGTTTGCTTTTCCTTGTTCATTTTGTTTTGTTGATGTTGTCTTTTCAGCATTATCACCTGTTTGTTCAATTTTTTATTAGTTTCAGATTGAGAAGCTCATTTTGAGTCTGTTTATTGCAGGAGAAAGTTTTAGGTCCATCGGACCCTGACTCTGGCAAAGGAAAGAGCAAGATGTCACATTGTATAACACATGGTTACCACTTGGTAAAGGGAAAATCTCATCATGCTATGGAAGACTATGTTGTTGCACAGTTTAAGCAAATTGAAGACCATGAGCTAGGACTATTTGCAATCTTTGATGGGCATTTGAGTCATGAAATTCCTGAATACTTACAGAATAATCTCTTCAACAATATCTTAAAAGAGGTAATATATCAGCATGAAACATTACCTTAAATTTCAGGTTGCTTCATGCTATGGTTCAAGATATGCTCTTGTAATAATTGATTAGGGGGATAAGACATTAACTTTTTTGTATTTTCACATATTTTGCATTTGTTTTTTCTTTTCCTCTAGCCTGAATTCTGGAAAGAAACGGAGGATGCAGTCAGGAGAGCTTATCGAATAACTGATTCTAACATTCTGGACAAAGCAGTCGATTTGGGCAAAGGGGGCTCAACTGCTGTCACAGCCATATTAATTGACTGCCGCAAGCTTGTGGTAGCCAATGTTGGGGATTCCCGTGCTATTATCTGCAAGAATGGTGTGGCTAAGCAGCTATCTGTTGATCATGAGCCGAGCACGGAGAGAGAGGAAATCGAGAACAGAGGTGGTTTTGTGTCAAATTTTCCAGGTAATACAAGTTCATTGGTCTGAGAACACATGAAAAAAATTTCTGTTGTTCGGAGTGCTTGCTTGTCCTTTTATATGATACGAAATTTGTTGACATCAACTTATTCTCTGTCGGTGGAATTGACCCTTACTTGGATCTGATCACTTATTAAGTAGACTAGCTTGGGTTTAGTGATGAAATATGAGTTATCTTGAGATTTGAGACCTCACTTCCTTCAGTATGGCTTCCATGCCTGAGATAGATTACCAAGCTTAATTGATTTATTCTCCAGTCCGCAGGGTTATCATAGCAATGGCAATGCTTTGTTTCAACTATTGTAGTAAATAGATTGTGACAATATGATTCTTATGGATTCAGGGGACGTACCACGTGTTGATGGGCAGTTGGCTGTAGCGCGGGCATTCGGTGATAAGAGCTTGAAGAAACATTTAAGTTCCGAACCTTTTGTGATGTCGGAGACGATAGATGATGAAACAGAGTTTGCTGTCTTAGCAAGTGATGGACTGTGGAAGGTTGGTTTATTTGAAGTCGATCATTACAAACACATACACACACTGCAAATGAACATATTGAAAGTTTGAAACCAGTATTTTTGTTTTTCTTTATTTGAGTATCTTTGTGCTGTGAATGAACTTCAAATTTGTTAACAACAATCTAATGCCAGGTGATGACAAACCAAGAAGTTGTAGATGCCATAAAAAATATAAAGGACGCCCGAGCAGCAGCAAAGCACCTTACTGAAGAGGCAGTCAATAGGAAGAGCTCGGACGATATCTCCTGTGTAGTTGTAAGATTTCGGTGAATGTATAATTTCTCTCTGGCATGTTTCTTCTCTGATTGAACTTGGTTTAACAATGTCTCAGATATGTTGTCTTTATAAAACACCTATGGCATTAAAGTGTGCTTCCTCGGTGTGGTGTTCCTTTTACATGTCGTACACTCTCTCATCAATCAAGAGATTTTTATTCTGCAAAAGTTTGCCTAAACTTAACCACTTAATAGTCACTCTTTTAGTTTCGTATTTTTCTCTATCAGTTCTCTGGACTTCAGGGAAGACATCCCCGTGTTTCAGAATTCGACTGGATTTTGTGTCCTAATCTTAATCTTTACTAAATTAGAACTCTAATGGCTACTTTGGACTAGAGAATAAAGCAGGATATACCATCTTCATCACTAGGGTATCCTAGTGGTGGTAATGTCCAAAATAAATCGAAATTTCAAAAGTATATGCTAGAGAAAAAATTCTGTGACATGCATGGAGACACAGAAAAAGTAGATAAGCCATCAATTGCAAAGCTAAACTTTGAGACAGAAGAACAGCTAATGAAGCTGACACTAGCAAGAGTAAAATAGAAAGCTAGGTTGTCGTGTGGTCAGTTGGTATTGAGATGAAATATCTCAAATCAAATACATGTCATTGTGGACCTTGGTATGACCCGCACGCAGCACATAATTGTGGAAGTCTAGCTCATAGTGGTTGCCATATCCATAAAGGTCTGCTTAACCAAGTCATGTTGTTATCAATATCACAGACGTACTTCAATCATGGAGAAGACCAAGTCCAAAATTTGAAATCATACACTTCTGTGTTCGAGGGCAAGTACTTTGATATGGAACAAGAACATTAATTTGCATGTACCAAGTTGTTGATGATACCTATTTCTTGGAATCAAATCGAGATGGTTAGAACGTTGTTATGTTGAGAAGACCAACTAATTGGTAAGTTTCCAATTCACGAGCTAAGTCTCGAATACCAGCTAAGTGTCTGAAGTACAAACGATGATGAAGTCTCTGAGCAATGAAATAATCCATGAATGCCTTGTTAGTATTAAGATTTGTCATATATTTTCATTGGAACTTGGGCTAGGGTCTCCTTGATGAGTCCTAATGTATTATTTGTCAGTTTTTTAATTTTTGTTTTAATTAGTAATTTGACTAGAACTGCTTGTGGGTCTAGAACATTTTCTTAATTAGGTTCTGTCCTTTAATTAGGTGTTTTGATACTCTGGGGTAGCCCATTCTACATAGGGTGGTCCCGTAGGTAGTCAAATAATGATAGGTTGAGGCTTTGTCCCTTTATCCTTGTGTTCTTGGTGGCTAGTTACTTGTCACGTTTGCTACCACGGAAGATTGATCATAGCGCTTCATCTCATGGTCTTCAACATAGATATTGCTTAGTGTCTACTAGGTAGTTTCACAGGAAAGCTCTTGCGGGCGGATTATGTTCATGCTGTTGTACTTACTCTCCAGTTGTGATTAATAAAATTTAACGTCATTGGATAAAAAAATAAAATAATTGTTATATATGTGTGTGTGTGTGCCCTCTTCTAGCTGATTGATCTTTGTTTTGGAAAGTTCTTATTAAGTTTTATTTCAACCTCCTCATTAGAGAGACTCCCTCTAAAACAGTCGAGTGTCTTATTGAAATCACTAAGTGTGTTCGATGCTCGAACTATTGATAACAACATGATAATTACTTGGCTAAGGAGGTTCTTATTTGTTCTTACGGTACGAATTTCTATTTTAGACTTACTTTTCGTTTGAATATTTACATCTCCACCGTCTAGTCATTAGGTACTAACGTATAGATTATCTCTGCAAAATTTCAGCCAATTTGGTCATCATTAAGGCACCCAAATTTGATTAAACCAATTGACGAACTGAATTCTGTCAAACTTGAACTGTTCATGTTTATAGCAGAAAAATGCATTTTTGAGTGCCTTAATGATTATCAAATAAACTGAAAATTTGCAGAGATGATCTATACATTAGTACCTAAAGACTAGACAGTGGAGATGTGAAAATTAGATTGAAAAACGAGTCTAAAGTGGAAATCCGCATCATAAGAATAAATAAAGACATCCTTAGCATAGAATGACTGTATATATATGGTATGTATGTATATATATGCAGCATATATCTGCGCTCTTCTAATTAATCTTTGTTTTGGAAAGTCTTTATACATTAGTACCTAAAGACTAGACGGTGGAGATGTTAAAATTTAATTGAAAAACGAGTCTAAAATAAAAATCCGCACCATAAGAATAAATAAAGATATCCTTAGCAGAGAATGACTGTGTGTATATATATATATATATATATATATATATATTCTTGACCCAGAAAGAAGGATAGTTGACTGTTCATTGCTGTGGACGTCCGCATCAATGGTTTTGGTGCGGTTTTTCATTTTTGCACAACTTTTTGATCGAATTTCTTCATCTCCACCATCTAGTATCTAGATAATATTGTGTAGATCATCTCTGCAAAATTTCAGCCAATTTGGTAATCGTTAAGGCCCTCAAACTCGAAAAACCAATGGACGGACTGAATTCTGTCAAACATGAACCATTCATGTTTGTAACAGAAAGATGCCATTTTGAGGGCCTTAACGATTACCAAATTGGCTGAAATTTTGCAGAGATGATCTACACAATATTATCTAGATACTAGACGGTGGAGATGAGGAAATTCGATTGAAAAGTGGTGCAAAAATGAAAATCTGCACCAAAACCATTGGTGCGAACGTTCGCAGCTGAGAAAAATCCTATATATATATATATATAGTCCGGATCAGAGGGGGACGTCCGCACGCCCTTAAAGTACGGACGTCCCTCCGTTCTGCACCTTCTGGCGCTGACGACGGCGGCGCGCCTCCACCCGAGCGGACACCAGAGGCGTCCCCGATCACTTTCTCTCACCAGCGAGTCCGCCAAATTCCAGTTTTCCAACGAGATCGATTTTGTCTGAAGTTTTGGGTGGAGGTTGCTGCCCAGACCTTCAAATTGATCTCGTCGGGAAGAGAAAGTGACCGGGGACACCGCTGGAGTTCGCTCGGGTGGAGGCGCGCTGTCGTCGGAGCCGTCCGGTGAAGAACGGAGGGACGTCCGCACTTTAAGGGTTGTGCGGACGTCTTCTTTGGAACGGCTCCGTGTGTGTGTATATATATATGTGTGTGTGTGTGTGTGTGTGTATATATATATATATATATATGCAGCATATATCTGCGCTCTTCTAAGTAATCTTTGTATTTGGAAAATTCTTATTAAGTTTTTAATTCTAAGCTCCTCATTAGAGACTCCCTCTAAAACAGTTGAGTGTCTTATTGAAATCACCAAGTGCTCGAACTATTAATAACAACATGATAATTACCTTATTATATGTAATAGAATTCTCTGAGCCTCATACATAACAAATCAACAACCATAAGTTATGTTTAGCTGTGAAAGCTTGCATAGTCCACATGTAATGGCCAATGCTGTTTGGCTCTGAAACAAAGCACAAACCTTAAACCAAGCAGTGAAGCACCAACCTAAGGATTGTACCTCTAGGTAGGCTAATTTATACATACGTACTTATATAATCCCCTCGAATAGGAACACTAGTCTCATTGTTAAGCATATATAAGAACAGTCATATGGTAGATCATAAAAACGAAGCCATGGATGACAGAAGAGAGGGAGCTAGAGAGCAGAGAGACAATTAGCGCAGACTCTAATTATCTGATCTGGAAATGCTTCGAATTAGCAGAGTTTCCTGGGGGCTGGGGTTGTCATATGATATTTAGTAGTAGCCGGTGTACTCTCTGATCGGTATTGATGACTGATACTCCTGCGGCTTGAGCCCTCTCCATAAGGTTCACCTGAACTCTTGCGGCGCCTCTCATTGTGACCTGCCAAGCGTCGGCGACAGCTTCTCTTTGTTTCATCAAACTCAGCTACCTCATGGAACCTGTGTAGTGCACAACATTGAAAATTTAAGTTCTAAAACAAGGTCACGCACTAAACACTGACTGGATACAATTTTTTCTTTGTGGATTCTGCTGAGTCCTAGTAAATTAGGGGATGTGAATTCCATAATCTTACATAAAGAACCAGTTATATATGCTTTCACTGCCGAGGATTAATTGTGTAAATTTTCCTTGTTTCCTTTATTTATGATATAAGCATAAGGGCAAGCCTCCTTGTTTAATTGACTGGGTTCTGATCTATGTTTCAAAATAAATATTTGCTTATTATATGATTCAGCAAACTAGCATGAGGGCTAACTGTTATTTTACCTCTGGTTAGAATACTGGTAAACCTTGATTTAATGAGAAAATTCAAGCATAAGAACACTATAGTACTATGACTACTATCTGAGCATATTTTTTGTTTCCAGGGAAAATGCCACTTCCAAGAGAATATTATCTGCTCAGGAAAGCAGTTAAATAGCTGTGAACCCTATGCTTTCTGTGACAAAATTTAGAAAGGAAAATATATTGTATATACTAATAATTGAACTCCCGTACGTGTTTCCATGGATAACATGATGCCAGAATCGTAGAAAATTTGTTTTCATCAAAGAATATTTGTGGTGAATCATATAGGAGGAGAAACAAGAAAGAAAGAAAAGAAAATGCATGAAAGTAATGGGGTGATAGATCAAATACCTACTGCATTGCTGACAAAACCTCTGTCGAGCACCGGAGACGACCACAACAGCTGCCTTGGAGTGAAACTCACAAACCTTATGGCGGCGATGGTAGATCTTTGCATCACCTAGATCAACACCACACCTATCAGCTTGACAACTCGGTGCCGACGACGCTCCACCTCCACCTCCACTACCGGATCCTGATTTTTTTCCAGTACTCCCAGCTGTCTTGACCTTGTGCTTCTCATTTTCTTCAAATTTTATGCTGATCAACCCACTACCATGGCCACAAGTCTCATCTTCGTCTGAGTCATCTTCAACTTCATCGGCATTCTGGTTGAGCATCTTTTCTTTCCAAGTTTGCCTCTCCATTGATGAAAGCTAAGATAGCTCTCTAGCTCTCACTCAGTATGTTGGGAAGTACTTGGAGTTATGAAGGTCCTGAAGAAGGTGTATTGAATAAATAGGGTGAAAAAAGGTGGAAGAGGACCACAACTACACCAACTCCATTTTCTGTGACAGCCCGAGTGTGTCAATATATCTTAAGGTGGTGAAAACTGGAATGGAACGGTGAATTAATACACATAACAAAGATAGTTCAAACTGAAAGACGACGAATTAATTTGTCTCAAACGTCGTATAAAGCTCTTCTTTTATGGAGGAGGGTTCTTTGGTTCGACATAATTAACTTATATATGTATCACTCATCTCTTATCATGTGGATCAAATAACCTGTCTAGGTCTTACAATTGTCGTTTTGGGAATTGCGGATCAAACAACCTGTCCTAAACCCTAATTTATATTATGCAAAACTCTTTAAACACCCCTAAATTAAGGTTCTTTAGATAAAACATCAAGTTTTAAAGGTGGTTAAGGAAGAACAATATTGTTATGAGGAAAAGAGGCCGAAGATTATCAGTCTCTAACTTTGAAAACACAACAATATTCTATACATGTCAAAACACGATCAGTTTGGTTAGTTTCCATGATTTTGTTTTCACACAGAGAAATTATTTGTGCTTAATTTCTCCAATTGATTAATTAGACGAGTCTAATTGATTATTAGACGAGTTGAAATCTTGAGTAGCAAGTGTGTAAATACATATATCACAAGCCTGTAGAGTACGTAGTATGTAGTAGTTCAGATCGTAATAAGCTTTATTAATTGAAAGAGACATGACGAGTTCCAAGTGAACAAGAAAGGAGCAGAGCTGAGCAGATATGCATGCTGCAATTAAATTTGCGTACTGGATCGGAGTAAATTAACATGCAGTACAACTGACTACTTCTGTTGCTCTATTCAATCAAACTGGCCATAGACGAAGGTTTAGGTCTTTAATCTACGGTGAATGCCTTCTCTCTTATATATCTTCGATCATCTACTTTACTCCCATGTCTTTATTGTATGTAGAATCTACAGTCTGCTATATATGCACATATAATTACATGATCACAGTTAATCATCTTAAAATACATCCATGATGATTGTTAGAACTTAGAACTAGAGCAACAAACCCCAATCAGTTGTCTAATTAAGGATAGAGAGATGTCGATTGGCTAAGGATTGAAAGATATCCAGTTCATCCTCGCAGCACACTCCTGCTCATTTACCAATTTAAAATTAGAGCATACACTTCATCAAAACCACCATGGTGTTGTATTATGCTAAGCACTTCCCGCTGGGAAAGCTCTAGGGCTGGAACCACTCCACGCTCCGCCTCCGGTGTTAAAGTCAAGAACTCAAGTCATGTGTCAATTTTCATATCAATACTTGCTCTGATATTGCATTAGAATTACAGCATCATGTACTGTGAATGAGAACTATACTAACACAACAAGACCCCTGCCCAAGTTTCTAACCTCAGTACGTATATGGATTTTTACTATACGGGTACGTTAGGGATGCGTTAACTTAATATACAGACTGTGTAGAGTTGCAATAGCTCAAGGCATATATACGTAATGGTGCAAGCTGACCCACGTACGGGACCTTATTGTGTTGGATGTGTTGTGTATCAGAAAAGGGTACCTATATAGGCAGACCTCTTAATGCGATAGGACCCTGAATTTCACATGGTCATAGTACTCAGATACCCAATGGTTGATGCATTTCATGGGGTTTTCTGTACCTTGTGGACCTCAACTTTAATCTAGTTGATCTCGAAGTTTTATTTCGTCTTAAAAGGAAGTGAAAGAATAAGAAGATAGCAACTAATTCTTCTTCCCAACTGGTATGCAATAAGCCAGATTTGCATTGTGGGTACCTTTGCATGTCAACATCGAGATAGAGTTTTATGTCTGCTTGCTGTCACTAAAATTACATATTTCTAAAGCTTTCATCATGTTATTTGGTTAGTGATTATATCTTTCAGAAGAGTGAGGATGTATATAAGTTAATTATTTCACAAATGTTCAGGGAACGTAGTTGGTTTGGAAGCAGATGTTTATATTTCATCATGTTTTCACTATTCAATTAACGGTTTGGAGCTTGAGCTTCGTTTCTGAAGTTCATCAATCTGGTTCTCTTTTATATATGCAGGTAGACTGATCACCAATTATGCCCCAAACCTTGTTTTTGATTTTCAGGATTCAGGCATAAAGACCATCACTGTGGTCCTCCGCAGCATCGATCATTGATCAAACATCGATGGATCACCTCACTGGCTTCCGCGTCTCCTTCGTATGTTATAGCTTATAAGATTCTTCTTACTATTGAGTGTCGCACCAAGTTATTTTCGCCATAACATTGTGCCCTATCACTCTCAGTACTCTTGAGTTGGGTTTTGGTCCCGACCTTAATTTTTAGATGCCTATCTAGCTTTCTTTGTCATGGAGTACGTACTTCCAAAGAGGGACGGACTTGTAGCATCAGAATTCAGAAAGCTGTATTTCAAGAAATATCATCATTCTTCAGTGATGTAACAAACCAAAAGAGAATCCATTTGTATGGATTTCAGATGATTGCGCTAGACTTCGATATATCGATCAGTGAAAGTGGATGGCATTGGATTCGACTAGATTAATTGGATAGGTATGTGAGTTGTTTACAGTCTAAAACCTAGCTAACCATTGGCTTCAAACCCTAAAACTGAACTTCTTTGCCCAACCTGCTGCTGTCAAACCTAATCGTCATAACCTGAAGTTCTAACCTCCTCATGTCCCCAAAGCCTACAGCCTCGACTTCCATGCCAAGATGTTCACATCGTACAGTTCTGTAAATTGGTTTTTGACATATAAGCTCTTTTTGTTATATATATCAGCTTCTTCTGTTCAGACAAAGTACTGATCGGGTAGCTTAATTAGTTTATCATGAGCCTGTTCTATCCCATAAGGCCGTAAACCAATTTACTGGGTCAAAACTAGTTTAACAAAATAAATAAAACAGAGAACATTTTATGGCTGGAAAGGGGGGTTTCCTTCTTCTACCTGTAAAAGAAATGAGACAACTGCGCGATGAAATGGAGGATCACTAGGTAGGTCATTCTCAACCTGGAATTAGTTGGTCCCAAGGTTTTGGCCAATTACATGTAAAAGCACATCCTGCACTCCATGTTTGCATATGATTCTCAATACACGATGATGAACTTGGTGATGATATTCAGTCTCTTTCTCACAACAGTAATTAAGTTGAAGCATTAATTGGCTCTTTCCTCAAACTGCTTTTCTATCGCATTCTCTTTTCCATCATCTTTCCTCCATCCACATTCCTTTTTTAGATCCATCAATGCGCAAGAAATAGACTGAGCATTGGATTCCAAAAAAACAATATTTCAGTTTTTTATTCACATGAAAATCCGACAACAAACTAAGATGATAAATTTTATTAACACATCCCTAATTATTAAATACACATCACATACTTAATACAACACCTATTAATTTTATTGTTATAAGATTTTACTAGATACATATACTCAAACTTCCTACAGTATCCTTATTTGAATACACAATTTATTCATTAAGTACACGACTAATTGACTAAATACACATATTTTTCTAGATTCGCTACTCAATTTATTAATAAAAAAAAAGTTGACATTAGTGAGATTTTTCTCAAAATGTTTCATCTTTCCTCGTACTGTTTCACTTCATTGACATCTTCCTCGAAAGTTTTTATTTTTCTCTAAATGATTTCACTTTGTTAAGATCTTCCTCGAGGGATTTGCTTTTATTAACACCATATTCCATCAGTTTTCCTCGACAAAATTTATTCTCAAAGAGCCTTTTACTCAAACTGATTTCAAAAATTATTGAGCTTAACGAATCAAAACAAAACAAGACAATACATCACTAGAGTCCTTAACATAACTTTTAGCATTAGAATGCTCAATCTTGTGTAAAACTAAATTAATCGATTCTTAGGAACCATTGCATAGTATTTATATGTGGTGTCAAAATATTGGTAATCGATTCAAGCTAAAAATTAAAAAGTGTTAGAAGTACAATAATTCATATGAATGTCTTAAGCGGGGTATTTTCTTTACTTTTAATATAAATGTCTCTTTTGGTAATTTTACAGATCCACAAAATCTTATATAATTTGTACAAAAAAAGAGATGTGTATCTAGCAATTAGGGATGTGTTAATAAAATTTCCCAACTAGGATACACCTTATTTCAAGAAAAAAATTGTCGAAGGTGAAGTGTGCACGAGGCTTTGACATGCCAAGGCATATAATCACTACTAGAATTACTGCACTCTCACGTCCCGACTCTTAAATTTTACCTTAATTACTAGCATTGTGGTAATAAGAGTTTTACCGTCTTCGTCATTAAGTGGATAATTTAATTGGTCCCTAGAGAGGTTGTGGGTACAGTTATTTTGTAGGATTTATTCGAAGGAAGAAATTGTGACGACAGTAAAAATGGTAATTTTAGCTAGTAAAAGGTAATTTTTATTGGGGTATTATTTAAGGGGTGTTGAATTTTAGAATGGGTATATGGTGGTGTTGTGGACCGGTTTGGGCCAAGCCTAATCTTTCCTCTCTCTCCTTTCTCTCTCTTCCCTCCCGATTCTCTCTCCCTCTCCCTCCGCCCGGAAAAGTTTCCCGAGCCCGATCACCGCCGTCCGGCCACCGATCGCCGCCGCACCGGTCCCAAACGGTCGGCCTCCGACCCAGCTCTCTTTTTAGACCGGTGGCAGCCTCCCTAGCGCCGCCGTGAGGGAGAGACGCCGCTCGGAAGTCCCGATTGCCCAAAGCTTCCCGTCGCCGGAACTTCCTCCTCCGGCCGCCATAGCGGAGCCCCTTGGCTCAAAAGGAAGCCCTCCTCCCGTGCTCCAATCCCTCCAAAGGATTCGCTCCCTCTTGAGCTAGGTAAGGAGAAATCGGTAAAGGAAATTCTAGGGCTTTTATTGTTGTTTTCGTTCGATTGACATGGTTAGACTTAGAATTGGAGTTTGTGCTAGTTAGGAATGTTGTAGAGGAGGTTGAGAGGAAGGTGCTGCCAATTTTTGGTGAGCATTGGAGGTCGCCGGAGCCGGCCGCCGGCCGCCGCTGAAAAATTGTTTTTAGTGGGGAATTTTATGAGGAGTTTAATGGAATGAGTTTTAGAATTTTTGGAGGAGTTTTGGATAGGTTTGGAAATTGTTAAAGTTTGGTATTTTTGGCGGATTATTAAGTTAAAATCCGGCCATTGGATTATTTATGATTAGGACGGTGGAAGGTGATGTTTTTGGGATGTCAGTTTTTATGGAGAATTATGGTTGGCAGTGAAGTTAAGATTTAGGGCGATAGGCATGGTTGAGCGCGAAAAACTCATATTTAATTATGCCTATTTTCTTTAAGCGTCGGTGTTTTATTTAAGGATTTATTTATGTTTTGGAACAGGACGTGAGGAGGCCCGAGCGGAGGAGACCTCCGACCGACATCAGGCTTAGGCCTAAGTTGCGAGTGGACCTTTGTTTTAAATAATGTTCTTGAAATGTTTTATGGTTGATTAATTTCTTTTGTGGAATTTAACCGGAAATTGAGAATTTCGGTGTTTATACTCATTTATTGACGTTTATGAGAATAATATGTATATAAATAAACGCTAGCTAGCTATACTTGATTTCCCCCCATAATGAGGAAAAATGCCATTATGGGGTGATGTGAGCGTTAGACGCAAGCGTTGTAGCCTTGTACGACTTTCTATTTTTCGTATTCATTCCTAGAATTCGTACAAGGAGTAAACACGTATATATATATCCACTCGTGTGGTTCCCCCATAATGAGGAAAAATGCCATTATGGGGTGACGTGAGCGTTAGACGCGAGCGTAGTAGCCTTGTATGAATTTATGTTTTTATTTCTTCAAAGAAATCATACAAGGAGTATGACGAGTGTATATACATACTGATATATTTATAATTTTAGCCTGAGAGGCCATTTTCTGAAGTTTAGGAGTTGAGACACCAGTCAAGAATTTTTGAGTTAAGCTTTTAAGCTGTCGCTTGTATAGCGCTTTCCTTTGAAGTTTTCTTGGGGAAATATTATTGTTTGTCAGAATTAATTTTGTCCACTCACTCTGACGTAATTAAATATTTTTCCCCTGGGCATTTCCTTCGTTTTTAAATGCCCAGTCTGCAAAGTTTCAGGTGGGGTCTAGAAGAAGGCGACGAGGCATAGTCACCCATCTTACCGCTACTGTTCGCCAGTAGGTTATCTGTTTAACTCACTAGAATTTTTATCAGCTTCCGTTGTCTTTCTTGTAGTAGCTCTTAATACTTTCGGAAAAATAATTGTGTATTATTTTATTCGGTTATTTGGATTGAGTTGAAGATTGATATTTTGGTTAAGAGGGTGTTCTATATTTTTCCGGGTTAGGATTGTCCATTTTCAAGGGAGGTTTGCCGAGTTCTTCGGTAAATTTTCCTTGGAGGTGGTCCCCGCAGGACTTACCTCGGGTTTCAGGGTGAAATTCGGAGTGGGTCTTGACACAGAGAATCACAGATAATGTGTGTGAAATCATAGTATTGATACAAAAATTAATGTGTGAATAAATTAATTCGCACGGTTTTTTTTTTGTTAAGAGTAGAGGGACTAGCTCATCGTCCCCCCACGAAAATTTATTGATAAAATAAAAAAGGTACAAGAAGCTGGAGGACTAGGCCAATACCAGTCATATAAAACAAATAACCTTTTTTGTTGCGGAACAATGAATCACATAAAAACATCAATGAACACATGACAAAGATATTAACAAATCCGAAAATTCAGGAGACCAAGTACATCTCACCAGCAATGATCAATGATGGAAGGAGATATATGCGCACGGTACAACGACGGTCTGTTAATATATGCTAGGGCTGGGCATATAAAACCGATCCCGAGATCCTGTCCCGATCCCGTTTGGAAAATAGACGGGACGAGACAGGTTTTAAGTTGAAAATGTTCAATTTCGTCCTGGCCCATCCCAATCTGAAAAAACTAGACGGGCTTCGGGATTAACATTTTGAATCCCGTAAGGGCCCGACCCGTCCCGAAGCCCATATTTTTTTTTTTTTTTTGTCGTTTATAATTATATAGATATGTTCTCTGACTTCTCTCTGCACCTCCCACGCCTCTTTTGTTGACTTCTTCTTATCTTTCTCTCTCGTTGGTCCCCTGCCTCCCACTCTCTCTCTCTCACTTCTATCATCTCTCTATCACTCTCTCCCGACCTCTATCACTCTTTCTTAGTCCCCTCTCTCACGGTCTCACTCTCACTGATCACTTGGTGGTCAGATGGCTTTTCTTTAATTGCAAATACCATGTGGGGGTTCAAGATGCCAATATCGGTCGTAAGCAATCTACGATATCACCACCACACTAGCATCCTCGGCCAACCACCAACCTCAGTCGACCGAGAGTCCGAGACAGTCTCCCTATTGTCGCACCACCCATAAGGAACGACGACCTAGATCTACCCTTTGATTCTTATTTTACTTTTGAATTTCAGGTGAATTTACATTTCAATTGTTTCTTGAGATGTATTGATCTGAGTTTGTAAATTATAATTGTTGGATGGAAAAACTGGATATTCTTCATATATATTTTGAGATTTACTTATCTAGATTGTTGGTTTTGCTTAATTTTTGTGGTGTTGGCTGTAAAGAACGGTATAGGCGAGAAGGAAGCCGATCTCGGCAGATGCTCGAGGCCTCGACGACCTTTATTTTTTTTAGCACGGTGATATCTCGGTCCTGTCCCGATCCCGACCGGGATTCGGGTCTGCCGGGATTACTTCTAAAAATCCCTCATCCCGTCTCGTCTCGTCCCTATTGATGATTCGGGATTGGGATCACGCTAATCCCGGCCCATCCCGGCCCGTGCCCAACCCTAATATATGCGCTAGATTGGAGTTGCTAATATTTTTTTTGAAGTAGAAGTTGATATTAAACTCAACAGCATAATAGGTTGTAGGTATGTAGAACTTACATAAGAGACCCGACAAGAATCCGGATTACCTACCTAAGCTAATACAAACTATTACATATCAATGATAAGCTCACAGTTAGGAGCCTGTACAAAAGTAAAAGAATCTTGCCTCCTACGTACTCTATCAACTAGACCTATACCTGCTTATCAAGCAATTGTGGTACAAGCAAGAGGCTAGAAGCGGCATAGAAGACTCATAGAAGTCACTCTACCCTCATACAAGCTTTAAACCCTAGTTATAAGGGCCCCAACGACCTTGACCTGTGTCCATAACATGCCAATTTCTACCCTCTCTGAACCCCTAAGATTGGACCCAGGCCAAACACGAGGTCCAGTTCCACCTGGATCTATCTCCAACCCAGCAACCAACCAAGCCACACTTTCCTCTAGATTCATCAACTTTCAAGCCCAAAATCCTCCACATCCGAACTCACCGCTAGAGGCCTAGCCACCGTCGACCAAAATGCTCGAGATCGGAGAAGTCGTCGCCACTCTCAATTAAAAGCCAACATCATGGTTTGAGATGTCTCCGGAGATCCACTTGCCACCAACACAATCAACATGGAGAGGACTCCCCACGCAGTCGCCATGAAATCTCGGTCACCGCCGCCTTGCCCGAAGGAAAAACGTCATCGCCGCCTATCGAAACCTAGGTTTAGAGTATTCGAATGTGTCAATGGGGATAATTTTATAGGTCCCACACAACTTTCATGCCATATGCAGTATTATAAGGATTCGTCCTAGTTGGGCTCGGCTCAAAGCGGATCCATGTTGGATAGGTGAGATATTATCAGGAGATCTTGGGATTGTGGGCATTCATATGTTCGGAATACAAAAAGAATCGACTTCCATTGCGATGTTCCTGGCCAAATGACTCATGGAGGATATAATCTTGATAGACGACCTCTTGACCCAGTTTAGAATATCATAATCTATATATGTGCTATTTTTCTTGAAAGAGAGTTAGCAACCTAACTATACTTTGAGGGTTCGAATTCTATTTGGGGTACTTTAGCGTAGGATTTGAGTATATATTCAAGTTCTATCTCTATAAAAAGTCTATGGAGTGAATTTCAATCTCAGATCTATTCAATATTGTTGTATGATTAGATGTAATAGCTAATACACTAATTTATGATTGTCGACAAAGGTAGAACACCTGAGTTTTGAATGTCATATATTATTACAAAAAGAACTTATATAAATGAACTGAATAATCACTTTCTTAGAAGTTTATGAACAACAACATCCTAATCTTCAATGTACAATAACAAAAATGTCATCTCTGCTTATAAGCCAACCACATTGGTAACAACAAAATATTGTGATATCATATATGGAAACATAAACAAGTAGAGAAGCGATGTTCATGGTTTGGCAGATCCTGCAATATATTCCTTTCTCTAAAGACCATAATTTCAGTTAGTCGAAGATCGTTTCATCTTCAAATCCATCTGCGCAGGTAATACTTGTCAATTTTTGTTGATAAACTAAATAAGAAATCCACAACGCCAACAAATAATCCCAAACTGAAACTCATCTCAACTCAAAAAGCCAAAAGAGTCTTGCTAAATCAGAAGATTAGAAACATGTAACGGGAAAGAGATATAATTTTTCTTGCACCATGACAATATAAAATCTTTGATGCTCAGAATTTAGTTTATACATTATTGTTTTTTAGTGATCTTGAGAGCAACACGAAAGGGATGCAGTTGAAACTCCAATATTGTGAAAAGGATACAAGATATTGTAGTTAAAAAGTAATAGGTGACTAAGATTTAAATGCAAAAGACGAAATTAACCCAGCATTTGACGGACATGTGAGAACCTCACTAACGGTGTTGGACGAAATATTATAATTGAGCCAAAATTAGTCGATACAGTATATTAATAATTGGGCCAAAACCTCGATGAATGAATGTTCGATAAATTAATAACCTCTCCGGTCCCAAGTCGGTCCCGACTTGTTACCAGTGTATTTTACTAGGTTTCTCGTTAAATACATAAAATAATACTTTTTTAGAATCCCTTTAGGTCTAAGCAAATATATAAAGTAGTAAATGAATAAATAAATATTTTAAAATATTACAAAAAATATTAATAATTCATAAGATACATAAAAGAAAACATAAATAATGTTCATAATTAAAAAGGTAAAATATTGTATAGTCCTTGTGGTTTAAAGTCGACATCTGTTTAGTCCTTTAGGTTTTATTTTAATCTGAATAGTCCTTAAAGTCACGATTTTTCATCCAAATAGTCCTTATGGTTTTATTTTAATCTGAATAGTCCTTAAAGTCATGATTTTTCATCTAAATAGTCCTTATGACCTTTAACAGAGAAAATTGTCGGAATGACTATTTGGATGAAAATTGTGACTTTAAGGATTATTCAAATTAAAATAAAATTATATGGACTAAACAGATATCGACTTCAAACCACAAGAACTAAACAAATTTCAATTCTAATTAAAATTAAGGAAACTCTTAAGAAATTTACTAAACAAATTTCAATTCTAATTAAAATTAAGGAAACTCTTAAGAAATTTAATTTCTCAATTTAGTTATTCTCAAAGTATCCATATATAGTCATTTGTTTTATGAGAAATTAAGGAAACTGTTAACAAATTTAGGAAACTCTAAACAACAAAACCTCCATAAAGTAATAAATATTTTTTTATCGATAAATGAATTATTTATTCATTTGTCGATAATATAATAACCCCCATAAAGTTATAATTTTCCATAGTCTCTGTCACACCCCGGTCCCGGCATCGGTGGGTTTTAATCACCGGACGCCAATTCTGAGGCGTGAACGAGTGTTACAAAGCGGATGAAAACAAAAACACTATTTTCTAGGCTCATCGGCTACCCTTTCCTGGCTCGATCAAATCTAAGTACTTCTCTGTAAAAAAATATTAGAGATGGGTTGGTGAGCATAACCACGCGGTCGCAGTAGGATCCACTGGGCGCCGAGTCAGAAGTTAGCCAAGGATAAATGATTGGGAGGACCAACGAACTGAGCCACCCCCAATCTTGCCGAAGTCCGGAGCAGTCCACCCGGTAGCCAATATTGCCAGTGATGCGGTGAAACTTGTTGTGACAACATTAATGAAAGCCATAGAGATTGTGAGATAGGAAGTCCTGATGGATGATAGAGATCTATGAAGGATTGATGTGTAACTGTGATCGCGGCGCTAGGGTTTTGAAAGAAAATGTAGGTGAGAAAAAACTCCAAGTTTCTCGGAGCAAAACCGAGACTCAAGCTTGCATGTATCCGATTACAAGTTTCTCTTGTTCATCATTTATTTAGTAGGAAAACTAAAACAAAGGCAGTGGTAACTCAACTTGTCCGAAATATGCACGCTGTAACTAACAGGTTGAGAGACAATGACAACATTTTCCTATCTGCACACTCAAGCGCCCTTAAGCCATCGGGTCGCCGATCCCTTCTGTAAGAAAGAGACCAAAGAATACTACGTTTTTATTGCAAGAGATGGCAACAACCATTCAGATCGAATTGTACCAATAATAAGAATAGCACTATGCAACATTGTTGGAAGCTAGTATACACCAAATATCCCACTTTTAGGACTATGATAAGGAAAATTCTGTTGTACTTGAGGGTATGCTATGCCTGCCCCCTGCTGGACCCCCCAGTGCTGAAACCCCTCCTCCTTTAGTAGACAAACCCATACGATAAAGTAGACAAATTTAAAGCAGACAAATTTAAAGCAGACAAACTCTTACGATAAAGTAAGAGTATGCTATGCCTGCCCCCTGCTGGACCCCCCAGTGCTGAAACCCCTCCTCCTTTAGTAGACAAACCCATACGATAAAGTAGACAAATTTAAAGCAGACAAACTCTTACGATAAAGTAGTTTGAAGTTCACATCCAAAACCATTTAGCAATAGATAGAGTGACCTAAACCCTTATAAACCCACATGCAAAATCTCATATTTTCGATGGGATTCATATCTCAACAGACTATGCATCAAAGCTTGCACTGTATACATTATGTTGATCAAAAGCTAAAAACAGAATTACACGAACAGCGTAAAAACATAAAGAGTTGCATTAGTGAATGACCAAGTCCTAGCTGCAAAATAAACAGTCTTCCAATATATATATCTAGTGATGCTTAGAAAGATCCTCAATACTCCTATACTCGCTCGTGTCAACAACATTCTCATCAGCCTCGGCAACTAATGTCTCCGAGACCTTTTTTGTCGTCTTCTTGGTATTATCATAAGCACTGTCCATCGTCTCTTTTGCCAAGTCTACCAGGTCCTCCGCCACCTCGGTTGTTTTCGCTGCACCATCTCTCACAGCATTTGCTACAAATCCTGTAACCCCACTCATGTTATCAATGGTGACATCTTGTTCGTGTTCTCGTGTCTCGAGTGGTGTCCTGTTTCCCGGATCCTGCCATTCAAAACCAAAAATTGAAGGTATCTGCATTTCATTCCTCGTGAAAAATGGATGTATATATAGTGCATATTACAGGAAGCTGCATGTCCAAATGTAAAAAGTAGACCCTTTTTGCAGGGATCCGAAATGAAAGTTGGATCATTTTATCGACAAAATCATACATATGTACCCTTGAAATAATAATAAATATAGATCACCCAAACTCAAATCAACGACTGTCAACTCGATCCATTTATCATAATATGTATCGTAGACAGGAAAAAATAATGTAGAATGGCACTTGACAACGAAACTTTTGGACCGAGTTGCACAGCATATATATCACGAATAATGCATGAAGATTTAGATTACAAAGGGAAGAAAGATGTAATAGAAAGAGAGGAGTAGAAATATTTACTTGGGCACGTTCATAAGAAGTCGAGGAGCAAGCCCTGGATAACAAAGACTGAACCGAATAAGAAGGATGCTCTTTGAGCAAAGACTTCGAGATGTTGAAGATAGATCTCTTAGACAAAGATGAACTTGCTGCCATAGTTACCTGTCTGAGATTTATTGTCCTTCCAAAGTTTTTCTGGACTATATATATCCTCAGTCTCCAGAAACGGATTAGATCAACATTTATTGATAAAACCTAGCAGATGGAGCGGCACATTCAGAAAGGAACACCTAGGCAGGTTTGACACGTATTGGGTGTCTCCTGCAGGTTCAGAAGTGACTCATTCTGATGCTACAGAGGATCAACATTGTTTACTTGGGGCATATATATTTTTTTTGCTGGAAAAAGGGGCAGCAGACCTAAAAATTTCATTTATAAACTCAGGCCAGAATTACATCAAAGCACCATTACATTGGACAATTAGCTCACTTATTCAAGTGAGCTTAACAGATGATTAAACTAGATACAAAATAAGATACCAAAGAAACATAAAAACTGAAGCCAAGACGCTCAATTGCGGTACTCCAAGCCTCATGAATCCATCTAGCTGCAGCTAGCTTGCTCAGTCTGCCAAGCTATCCAAAACACAGCGACTTAAGCCATAATCATATTGAAATTAGACCCATAGGCCCAATTCCAAAATTGACCTTTTTTGGGCTTGAAATCAAACCCAGGCCCAGGACCCTGAGTCCAATCCCAAACCCTAGCAGGTATGCTCCTCCCCTTGTCAACCGCCGTCATCAGCACTGACGGCGCCTATGATTGATCAACCGCTAACATCCAAGGCCACGCCGGCGTCTTCATCAGTTCGTCCGGCGGCTGCTAGACTTCTTTCGCCGGCACCTCAATCGCCGGCGTTGGCAGGTTGATCACCATCTCTTCAGCCCTTTGCCCATTACCATCACTCGCAGCGACCTTGTCAAATTGAGCGCCGTTCGGATTTGCTACCATATCTTGATCCCGGTCATCGGATTTCACTGTCGACGGAATAAGAACTATCGATTTTCTTCCATTGGAAATCTTCTCCCCCGCAAAGAGCAACCGTGGCTGGAGGTTTAGTACGGCTGGGATCTCGTGACCGCCGTCGCTAGAGAAGATCGCTCTCCTTCGAACTGCCGCCGTCGATATCTCGCCACTGGATGGCCGGAGAAACACGTCGTTTCTCACCGCCGCTAGCAGAGATCGGGTTTGAAACCCTAAAAAGCTCCCTGAAAGGCGGAGCATCTCTTCGCACTTGTGCGACTTCTGCGTGGTGTGGTTTGATTGATCAAAGAAGCCACTCGCATGTTTACTGGGCATATAGTAATCAACGAGGTGGTCTTTTTTTTATCCATAATCAATGAGGTGGTTTTTGATGAGTACAAATTAGATTTAGTAACCGCTGAGCCTGATAAGGTAGAGAGCTCAGATCATGGCTAGCTCGATAAGTCCAGATTAATATGGCCGTGTGTGTGTGTATCAGTTTTTATTCAAAGCGAAGCTTCACTTTGAAATTAAAGTGTGAATTTCTTATTTGACTCATTTTTCAGTCATATATATTTTGGATTACAATCATTACATAATTGGTCTTGTTACAGATCAAGTACATAACCAATCGGTCGAATATATAATTCTTAGGATAAAGATGGGTCATTGTTACTCAGTTTCAAACTTCATCGGCGAAGGCGGGAAAGAGATGGACTCTTTCGGCAACGGTTTGTGTCATTCGGTCATTCAGGATAACAGAGAAATATGAATTCAATTGAAGTGAGAAAGAATTTTTTTTTTTTTTTTTTAATAGTTCTTTTTCTTTGTTGTGAATGAAGAGAGAAAGAAAGTCGAGGAGGATAGAAGGAGGAGAAGTATACTGCTTAATGATGATATCATATTTAAAGATGATATGGAAACTTGCAGTTCACTTGGTCTAGGTTCTAGAAACAAGTATTTTCCTCATGTTAATAGGATGATGATCATATGGTGTTAGCTTAGGAGTTTGACATTCGTCACTCTTGTTGTTTGCATATCATAGCATGTCTTATACTGTAGCATTATTGCATATATGTTGATAGTTTTAACATATAGTGTTTGAAATAATTGTTTCTTCTTGAGGTTAATTGTGAGAATGTATGGAGGTTTCTGGATTAAGTTAGGTTACAGTTGAATCATTTTCAGTTCTTGTCTACTGTAATCGTTGGTTTAGGTAAAGAGGTGAGTGAGGACTTTATGTCCACGCACCACCGAAATCCCATATGGTTGTAAAGTTGGATTATATATAATATAGAATTATTTCTTAAAAAAAGATTGTACCATAGCCTGTCGAGCCTCTGGGCGGCTGCCTGCGCCCCTAGAGGGTCTCTACCATAGCCTGTCGAGCCCATGCTGGCGGCAGGCCCTTGCCGCGCTCCGGCCGCGCCCTTGCGCGCTGCTGCGCGTCGCTGAGCTCCGGCTACGCCCCGGCCGCGTTGCAGTGCACCGACCGCGCCCAGGACGAGTTCCTGCCACGCCCTTGCCCGCCACCTTGCACTCCCGCGCCCTTGCGCGTCTCCGCTTCCAGCGCCTTTTTTTTTTTTGATGCTACTGCCGAGCCTTTTGGCCGGCCAAATTGCTGTAACTTTATGAAATTAATTTTCATGCCGTCTAATTGCACTCATTCGGGATTCCAACTTGGTTCAATTCCCGATTAACCCCTCTATGTTTCATTAGAGTGTTCGCCTTGTCCTGATCCAAGACTAATTATTTTCACACCTTTATGTAGATGTCTCGTGGCGAAATTGAGTGTCTAGCTGACAGTGGGACTACCCACACTATTCTATGGAATAGGCTATTATTTACGGACTTTGTGCCTCACAAATCTTCAGTGACAACTATGATTGGTTCCTCGCCTGTAATTCAAGGAAGAGTCAACGCGCAGTTTTTATTGCCAAATGACATAATGATACATGTCACTGACGCGCTTTACGCGCCTAAGGCTAATCGAACCTTGATATCATTTGAGGACATTCGTGCCAACAGATTTCACCTGAAAACGTTCAATGAGAATGGACAAGAGTTTTTGTTTATCACCTCTAATGACTGCGACCGTAAACCCATCTTAGAAAAGCTCATGAGTCAAACTAGCGGTTTGTATCTTACAACCATCAGGATCATCGAATCCTATGCAGTTTCTCGCAACTTCTGTGACTCTGACTCATACAAGCTTTGACATGATCGTTTGGGACATCCCGGACGTGACATGATGATCCAAATTCTCAAGAATTCACATGAACATCCATTTTTCCGAGCACTGAAGCATTTTGGAGCTCCTCCTTCACTGAAATAGGTGATGCGGCCGTGCATGCTGCACCTGCCATAGGCTCGGCCTCGAAGACCATTGCCGAGACTCCAAATGCCTCTATGGCTATCTCTAATGCTCACCGCTCATTTTGCAAAGCTTGTTCACTAGCCAAATTGAATGCAAGACCATCTTTTGCTAGTGATACTAAACAAAACATTCCATTTCTACAAAAAATCCAAGGTGATATTTGTGGATCTATCAAACCAGAGTGCGGACCATTTCGATATTTTATGGTTCTAGTTGATGCATCAACTTGTTGGTCACACGTTGCTTTGCTATCCACAAGAAACACTGCATTTGCTAAACTCCTAGCTCAAATTATTAAGCTCCGGGCTCACCACCCTGATCATCCAATCAAGTCTATTCAATTGGACAATGCTGGAGAGTTTACGTCTAAGTCTTTTGACGACTATTGCATGTCTATTGGGATTGAAGTAGAGCATCCCGTACCCCATGTGCATTCACAAAACGATCTTGCAGAAGCTACAATTAAGCGCTTACAATTGATTGCACGGGCATTGGTGATGCGCACCAACTTGCCTGTTTCTGCCTGGGGTTATGCAATTTTGCATGCAACTGCACTTATTCGTTTTAGACCCACTGCAACCCAACAATTTAGTGCATACCAGTTGGTAACTGGATATGAGCCTGATATTTCACACTTGCGCATATTTGGTTGTGCGGTTTATGTGCCTATTACGCCTCCACTGCGTACTAAGATGGGTGCTCAAAGACGATTATGTATTTATGTTGGCTATCAACATCCTACGATTGTCCGCTATTTAGAACTTTTGACAGGAGGCTGCGAGATTCGCAGATTGTCGCTTTAATGAGATATTCTTCTCGCCGTTAGGGGGAGACATGACTGTTTCCGTTCCAATTGAACGTCGAGAATTAACGTGGTCTGACCCCACTATGTCTCATTATGATCCCTGAACTTCTAACAGTGATTTAGATGTTCAACGTATTCTCGATCTTGGAAGAGTTGCAGATTCGATGCCTGACTTTTTTACCGATATCGCGAAAGTGACGAGATCAATTATACCTGCTACAAATGTTCCTGCAAGGTTAGATGTCCCAAGTAAAGGGACATTACCGGCCGCACCGGGGCTCGGCAATGCCGTCATTGACGCACCATGTGCCCACGGTGGAGGTGTGGCCACGGCCACTGCTCCCACCAGGAAGAGGGGGATACTTGTTGGTTTAACAGATACTATGCCTAGAAAAATGCCTGACAGTAAGGCACTAAATGATCCACTCATCATCAACACTGTGAATCCTTCACATGAGATTGTCTCTGACTATAGTTATGTCAAAAAATCAATGTTAGCGTATCTGGGGGACGCCTCGGATCCAATATTGATGTTGGAGAACAAAGAAATCTCACTAAAGTATACCGATGCGCACGGTATGATGGAAAGAACTTCCACGACTATTGATGATGTTTTTGCTTATTCCGTCGCTCAAGGTATTATCGACGACGATGAGATTGAACTACGCTCCGTTGCAGAATGGCAAATTCGAGCAGATTGGCCGAAATGGAAGGATGTAATCCAGGCTGAACTAGACTCTCTAGCAAAAAGACAAGTTTTCGGTCCGGTAGTGTCATGCCCACCGAATGTTAAGCCTGTTGGACATAAATGGGTCTTTGTTCGAAAGCGAAACGAGAAACATGAAGTCATGCGCTATAAAACGCGACTCGTGGCACAAGAATTTTCTCAACACCCTGGAATTGACTACGAGGAGATATATTCTCCCGTTATGAACATCATTACATTTCGCTACTTAGTCAGTTTAGTAGTGTCCGAAAAACTGAGTATGCAGCTTATGGTTGTGGTTACTACATATCTCTATAGGGATCTTGATTCAGAGATATATATGATAGTGCCTGATGGACTTTCACTACCCAAGTCAAGTGACTCTAAGCCACAGAGTGCCTTTGCAATTAAATTACGGCGTTCACTATATGGATTGAAACAATCCGGACGAATGTGGTATAATCGTCTAAGTGACTACTTGATTGGGAAGGGATATAAGAATGACAATCTTTGCCCATGCGTGTTCATTAAAAGAACAAGTACCGGATTTGCTATAGTAGCCGTCTATGTTGATGACATGAACATCATCGGTAATCTCAAAGAATCTGATGAGACCGTGACCTACTTGAAATCCGAGTTTGAGATGAAAGATCTTGGGAAAACTCGATTTTGCCTAGGCCTAGAGCTAGAGCATCGAGAGACTGGAATATTAATTCATCAGTCTGCTTATGTCCAAAAGATGCTCAGGCGATTTAATATGGACAAAGCTCACCCTCTTGGTACTCCCATGGTCACTCCAAGTCTGGATATCAAGAAGGACCCATTCCGTCCTAAAGAGGACAATGAGGAAGTCCTTGGAGCAGAAATTCCGTACCTAAGTGCTATCGGAGCACTATTATACTTGGCTCAATGCACAAGACCAGACATTGCATTCTCAGTAAACTTGTTAGCTAGGTTTAGCTCTGTGCCTACGCAACGTCATTGGACTGGTGTTAAACACATCTTCAGGTACTTGAAGGGTTCAATTGATTTGGGTTTGTTTTTCCCTTACAAAACTAAAGTGGAAGACATGAATGTCGATGTCCCTGTTGATGGCAACACTGCCGGCACTTTGGCTGAGCCCCTAAGGGCCCCTGCCGCAATCTGCCTCGGCTGGCAGCATGCAGCGCCCCCTTGCCGCGCCCTGCCGAGCTTCAACGCGCCCCTGAGCGCTCATGCCGATGGTGCAGCGAAGCAGCCGTGCCCCTGCCGCGTCCCTACGCGTCCTCGAGAGCTTCTAATGCCGCAAACGAGCAGATTTTGTTCCCCAACCAAAATAAAGCTTCCGAAGCTCCTTCTAGCTCAAATTTGACGCAATGCGGTATTGTCTCCTATTCCGAAACACCGAATAATGTGTTAATCGGATTTGCTGATGCTGGCTATTTTTCTGATCCACACAAAGGACGTTCCCAAACTGGTTATGTGTTCACCATTGGGACTTCGGCGATTTCTTGGAGATCTACCAAGCAAACCCTTGTTGCTACTTCCTCAAATCATTCAGAGGTTATTGCACTACATGAAGCAGTCAAAGAAAGTGTTTGGCTTCGCTCTGTGGTATCTCATATTCGAGAGTCAAATGGGTTGACATCTACCACTGATGCACCAACTTGTATCTATGAAGACAATGCGGCATGCATTGAACAAATGAAGTTGGGATTCATCATGAGTGATAATACTAAGCATATCTCGCCTAAGTTCTTCTAAAATCAGCAACAACAACAGCTTTTGAATATCTAAGTGAACCAAGTGAGTTCCGAGGATAATGTAGCAGATTTGTTCACCAAGTCTCTACCCAAATCTACTCTTGAGAAGCATGTGCGAAGTATTGGTATGCATCGCTTATCTGAATTCCATAATTGATTTAATTATCAGGGGGAGTCTACGTCACATGTTTTACATTCAAGTTGTAGCTGGCGTGTTGTGCTCTTTTTCCTTTCGACTAAGTCTTTTGTTTTTACCTAAGAGATTTTTGTTTTACTTGGCAAGGTTTTTACCGAGGCAACGTTCATGCGCCATGTGATTTTGGTACGCGACACAAGAGGGAGTGTTGAAGGAATTTACATTCCTATCCTTAATGATGTGTCTTGACCGAATCTTCTTCTTATTAGACTAGAATATCTCTTAGATATTTATCCCTGATTTACAGGGATTTTCTATGTAATGCCTATATAAATGCCAATTTATCAATGAATGAGTAAACATTTTTCTCTCATATTCTCATACTCTACAACGATAATGTTTGATTTTTGTTTTTGAGTTATCGCACTCTCGAATTTGGATTTTTATTTATCCAAAATTCGAGGTGTGACATCCTTTGTCCGTGGTGTAACCCTAATCAAATCCAAGGAGGAAACTAATAAGAATCAAATCACCAAATATAAGTCATAAAACATTATCTAAATAAGGCATGAAAGAATATCCGAACATATTTAGGATTTCTTTCCTCAAACATATTTTCTGCGTTAAATACCATATAGATACAGCAATCACATCAGATCAAACATACGCAAGACTTCCATTCTGTAGTCATATATGCTTTGTAAATGAGATCCCAACCAAATTAGGACTCAATTACGTACAAGCATATCTCCTGTCAATAACTCATTCCAGATATACAAATACACCACAATCACGCATAAGGAAGAGTCATATTAAGCAACATATATATGTCTGCATATCAGAGTTAAGATCAACGACATAAGTCAGGATGTCAATGTCATGCACTTTACTGATATTGGTATAGGAATGCCAACATCAGATACCAATATGATCTATACTCTGTTAATAAGATGACTGAAAGATATGGAGGATTCAAAATCACCAGAAGATCGTTGCACCTGCTCAATAACTATATAAAATTGCTTCAAGCCCAAGCTACACCCCCCAGTCACCTCGTTTTATACAGTGTAATTAATTAGACTCCGTGAGAAGTAAGGAGATCCTAGTCTGGCCGGGAGACTATTAGATTTTTATTTAGACCAGTCCAGAGTCCAAAGCTCTAGTACTAGAGAAACCAGATGGTCATTATTTATAGTAGTCTACAGAATAGGATTAAGATATCAACTTATAAAAGGATTAAGACATCAACTTAGTTAACCATTACGTAATTACTAAATGTTGTCATCAGGTCCTTATAAACCAGCTGAAATGGACATTCATTAACAACTAGCTCTGCTATTATTACCACAGATGTATACATAATTGCTAGAAACGCAATACATAAAACTCTCTTCAACGATCCTTCTTATCATACCCTCCTGCCCTCCTCCTCAGATCCTCAATACTATCAGTATCATCCTCACTCAAGCTCTTCTTACTAGGCCCGACTTCCTCATCTTCCCCTAGCACCGCCTCTTTGACCTGTTTCGCTCCCTCCACCATGGTGCGCGTCGCGGTGTCTCCCACCGTCTCTTCCATCTCCGCCGCTTTCACCGGCCGACCACCACAAAATTCCGGCCAACACCTATGCTTACCAAAATTTAACACAAACATCAACTCAACGCGCTGATCAACTTTCATAACTAACACAAAGCCCAATTCCAAGTATAAACATGTTAATCGAAGCAAAACAGAAGAAACCCAGTTTGAAAACCCTAGAACTTCAAGTATTCGATTCTCCTTACCCAAGCCGAATTGGATCGAATCCTTTTGGCGTTTTGCTATACAAGATGAGACAATAATCTCCGGTTATGGCGGCCGGAGGAGGGAGTTCCGGCGAGAGGACAGTTGAGCTTGTAGAGAGGATTTCTCTCACATGATCGAGTTGGAGATCCGATTACCAACCCAAAAACGGAGAATAGAGGACGGCGGATCGTTTAGGACTGGCGCGGCGGTTTGAGCTGGTCGGACGGTGGAGCTCGGCGGCGACGAGTCACTGGCAGAGGGAGAGGGAGAGAGAAGCTCCGGGGGGGAGGGGGGGAAAAGAGAGTTTGGGCCTCTTTTTTTTTTCCCAACCAGTTTCCTGATCTAGAAGCTTCTAAAATGGAAGTTTCCCATTTTAATACCAAGCAAAAAAATAAAATTACCCCCTTTTAAATTTCCAGCTTTTTACCTACTTTCCAAAACACAAGTAACTCATGTCTGTTACTTCATTTTATCGTCCTTACGACTTTCTTTTAAGGAACAATCCCCGTAACAGTCGTCATATAAAAGTCGTCTCTGTTCTTTTGAACTATGAGACCCCTAACAAATGCAGTAAAAACTCAGGATAATACAACGTAAATAATTAGGGGGTAAAAAAAATTAAGGGTCGGGATGTGACAATCCTCCCCCCCTTATAAAAATTTCGTCCTCGAAATTTACATACATGTCAATCGAAAAGGTAGGGATATTATTGCCTCATTTGCTCCTCTGGTTCCCAAGTAGCTTATTCCACTTGATGACTCCTCCAAAGCATTTTTGCAAGTGGGATTGTCTTGTTCCAAAGCAGTTGCTCATTTCGGTCAAGAATCTGGACCGGTTCATTTTCATAGGTCAAATATTTCTTCAAACTAATCGGCTGCTCTTGCAATACCTGAGAGGGATCGGCAATATACTTGCGGACCATGGACACATGAAAAACATTATGTATCTTGGATAATTCTGGAGGCAAATCCAACTGATAAGCAAGTGAGCCAACCCGCTTTATTATCTCATAAGGACTAATATAACTTGGACTAAGTTTTCCTCGTTTTCCAAAATGTACTACACCTTTCCAAGGGGATAGTTTCAAGAACACCTAATCACCTACTTGAAACTCAAGGTCCTTCTTGCAGACATCTGCATTACTCTTCTGCCAAATTTGAGCTGCTTCGAGTTTATCTCTGACTATTTTAATCTTCTCATTTGTATCCTGAATTATTTTAATCTTCTCAAAGACTCTAAATCTTTGGTTGAACCATTAACGTCTACACGTAAGTGGGTTCAGTGATACCTGCTCTAGAGTACGAGTACTCGTAGGTATGCACACGCTTTCTTGTGCAATGAAAGTAGCTAACCCGAATAAAGAGCAAAATTCACTATCACCATCGGGCTCAAATCTCCTAACGTCATGCAACAAACTCATCATTACGCTGCTCACAAACTTGACGTCGAAGCCTACTTGTTAAGATGCTAAAGTTCACGCATTCACACATGCTCATAGCGATCTAAAGACCCGCTAATTTAACAGATTTAGGATTCGTACACTGTCAAAAACTGCAGCAATCACCTTTCCAATACCGTGGTACTCGCGGAGTCACAGCTCACCTAAGTCCACAAGACAACCCTGCTTCGCCTAAGCGATCCGCCCAACAAGAGTTTAACCTCAATTGTCAGAGTGAAATTATGTAATGATCAATAACTATGTCAATTAGGTCTCTCCATCAAAACTATGACATTACCATTTTGTGCATACAATTTGGCAACTTATCGGAATTCAAGTTCTCTCATGATTTTGTTATCCCCATTAATCTCTTCACCACAATCTAGGAGATAATCTGAATCATGACTATCAAGTGAAAACGAGATATTCCTCCTTCTTGCTTGCCATAAACAAAACTGACTAATAATGCCCATGAAAATTAGCACAGTTAATTCAGGTAGCCTTACTTAGCGTTGAAAAACATGGAAAAAGATCACCTTACTTAGTCATTGGCAGAATCCGTATCTCATCACCGTGACCATGACTTCAATTGTCAAAATTATACATCCCACTCGAGCCGTTCTACGAGATAGATTCTTAATACCGAAACCTCTAACCCGGAAAACACACTTTGCTTTCTGTCTCCATTAATAATTTATCTGACAACAGAATACGCTTCCGAAAATAATTTATGGTCAACTCTTGCACATGCTTGTTGCTTCGGCTACTAAGCCCCAAAAGCTTCTGACTAGCGTATCGGCAATAACGAACTTACATATGAGTTGACTATATTGATAGTCACAAGTGGTGACATCCAAAAACAAGATTTAATGGCTGCTTTAGTTTGATATCACTGTTAAGCTGAGCTCGCAAAGACACCAAGTTTACTAATGGATGTCAAATTAATTTCCACTCCAAAGCCACTACTTCAATTTGTGGTTCACCAACTGCCGAAAACTGTAAGAGCAAGAAGAAATCGAAACTCACAGTTGACCTCGACTCACACTCGAAAGGATATAACTTAGAATATGAAGGAAACAAGTCCACTTTGAACTCAAAAGTTCTACATATCTACATATCTTCGACCTCCCATAGTGGCTCAACCGTTCCCGAAACCGAAATCGTATCAAAAGGTTTCAGCCAAAACTACCGACACCAGAAAATGTACACCCGTCCAACCAACGATGACCTACCAGGTCATACTTGGATCAGTAAGTGATCCTACCATGCTACGATCCCTAGAAGGCGCGTCGTTCAACTTATCCACCTGACTCGTAGATTACCACATAGAGTTTACCGCTCCATGGTTCGTCGCTTAATCGAACTCCGGTTCACTAAGGATCATCACTTGATTTATCAATGATCCCTAAATGACACAACAACCAATTATTCATTCACCTCGAAAATTTGACAAACCAACCCAGAATCTCTCACCTTCAAACCATAGTTTCCACACTCCACATCTCAAGATCTGAGGATAGAACATTTAGACTACCCAAAGTTACATCGGAAACAACTTATGTTTCGCGAAAACATTTTACACCCAAAACTATGGTTAAATTTACCGAATTTGAAATGAGATGGGTAATTAGGTACATAACATGGCTATGTTAAAGTTAATCTCCAATTGCGAACGAAGTAAGTCAGCCAACAAACTTGGGTCACGCTTTACACCATGACCCAGTAGTTCCAAGACTTGTATCTATTAACCCAAAACAATTCCGCTTAAAATTACTATGGACACCCATCTACGATATCTAAACAACCTCTACAACTTTGGTTACGCCATACTCAAAATTATTTAGCAACTCTTTTCGCTTCCAACAACCACACAATTCCAAAACACTCAACAATTCAAAGTTTGCTGAAAATTCGCAACATTTAGTGACACCATTCAATTTCTCAAATTCTCCGACTGTGCAAAGCAACAAGGTTGTCACAACGCTCTGTCTAATAACTTTTTGTGAAGCCAACAACTCAAGGAAAAATAATCCTGGAGTCATTATGGTTAATGCTTTAACCAACTTCAGCTAACCCACATTATAGACAAAAAGTCACCATAAATTTTACTATTTGTCGACTACTATTAACCGTTTTCTCCAAAATATTCTGTCACATCCTGGTTTTTTTAAATTAAATTACGGTTATTTACTTTTGGTATCACTTTGGTTTTTACCATTTTGAGTAACCGTTTACTACTTAAGGATCCTAGAGTTGACTTTTTGTAGGAAAATTATTTTGGAAAAATTTCTTAAAGGAAGTCGTAGATGACGTTAATACGAATCCGTGGACATGCTATACGTTAAAATCGGAGTTCGTATGTGAAATTTATGGTGTAAAATGTAAAGTTATTGTTTCGGTTGGGGGTATAAAAATTGAAACGTACCAGATGGGGTAAGGTAAGAAATCAGTTTTCACTCTCCCTCTCTCTCTCTTCCCTCCCGTGTCTCTCTCCTTCGCCGGATTCCCGGCATCCATCCGCCGCCGTCCGGCCGAATTAGGTGGCGTGCTTGGTATCGATTTGAAGCTTGGAGCATCCTCTATAAGTCTAGGTAGGTGGCAGCCTGTGTCGCGCCGCCGTGAAGGAGAAATAATGCCGGAAAACCGCGGCTGTGCGTGGCGGGGTTTTCGTCGGAAAATCCCTTTTCCAGCCACCACAACCGGAGCTGTTGGTCTCAACTTGAAGTTCTCCTTCCCAGCAGCAAAACCCTAAAAAGATACATCCCAACACGAGCTAGGTAAGGAGAATCGAAGGTTTGAATTTCTAGGGTTCTTTATTGTGTTTTTGTTCGATTGACATGTTTAAGCTAGAAATTGGACTTAGTGATAGTTATGAAAGTTGTTTGGGATGTTGAGAGGAAGATGTTGTAAAAATTTGGTAGTCATAAGGGGTCGCCAGAGTCGGCCGCCGCTGTAAGGGGGCTTTTCAGGGTTTTAAATATGTTTTATTAAGGGGAGTCTAATGGTATGAAGTTTGGAATTTTTTAGAGGTGTTTTGGTTAGGTTTGGAATTTTTCGGAGATTGGAGAAATTGGCGGTTGATAGAATAAATCCGACCATTGGATTTTCTTGGTTATGGTCCTGAAGTGCTAGAATCGATGAAGTGAAGTTGTAGATGAAGTTTGGTAAAAATCTAATTAGCTTATTAGTGGTTAATTGGGAGGATTTCGATGATTAAGTTAAAGCATTTATTTTTCCTAAATCAAAGAGTGGTTCTAAGCATATTTATTGTGCCAGGATACGAAGGGAACTTCGCTTGAGTGGCGATACGGTTATCGTCGGGCTTATGCCTAAATTTGTGAGTGGACATTTTGGTTTTAATTAAATATGCATGCAAGATTTTATAATTTATTATTTTATTTTCCGAGCTTATATTATAACTTCGGCTTATAAAATGATCTTGAAAATTATTTGAGTTTGATGCATGGATTGATTGTTGGTCAAGATTTATGGATTTGAGCTCGGATTATTAATTTGATATTTGAGTTTGGATATTTTTATAAATTCCGGATTTCATTAAAATGGTTTTATTGGTGGACTTTGAGATTTATAAAACATTTCCGAAAATGAGATTTTCGGTTGTTTGCTATTTATAATTTTGGAAATTATTGGTGGAATATCGATCTTGACCTTGATAATGTTTTAGCGAGTATTTTGGATTGAGATATTAATTATGATTTTTACTTGTTAATTAAATCTCGCTTATAATATGGTTTTGAGAATATTTTGACGTGGGAGACACGTCATTGAGTTTATTATTATTTCTTATGATGATTTTCAAGTACGGTTGGGAACCGTACCATTCTATGATCTTGGGGAAGTTTCATGAATTTAAAGGATTTTGTATGATTTTAGTCACCATAATATAGGGTCACTTAAATTGATTATTGCTAGCTAGCCATTATTAGAGGCTACTCACCATATGTGAGTAGAGCGCTTAGCGTGAGACGCTATTATAGCCTGGGAGGCAACCGATCGGTATTTATATTTATTTGTTAGCTAGCCATTTTTAGCGGCTACTCACTATAGGTGAGTAAAGCGTTTAGCGTGAGACGCTATTATAGCATGGGAGGCATCGACCTGAGCCTAGGAGGCTCCTTTTACATGGTGATAACTCTTCCCCTTATTTTATTCTTCTCAGATATATATTTGATCAACCAGCGGGGCTGGTTTATCTCTTTTTACGAGATTTCTTTATTTGATTAACCAGCGGGGCTGGTTTGTCCATTCTTATGGGTTTATGGATTTAAGTTATATGATTTATCAAAATAATTACGTGCAGCTAAGTTTTTGAAGTTTGAAATGTCGGAAAGTATTTAATTTGAGTATTTGTTAAATTATTTAAATTATTTTGTCCACTCACTTTAACGTTTTTAAATTACTCTCCCCTGTGCCCTTTGGTTTTAAATGCCCAGTGTGCAGGCTAAGTTTAAATGAGGTCGAGCGTACATGGAGTCAAGGCATAGTCAAATAGTCAGAGGCTGCTTCCGCTTAATCTTTATTCATTGTAATTTTTTCATTATTAGATATGCTCTGATAACCAGTTAGTGAATTAATTTTGAGTATTGTTGATTGTGGGATTATTTTAGTTAAGTAAATTGATTTATTGGAAGATGTGATGAATTTGGGGAGTATGAAGGCTCCAGGTGTTGAGGATAGATGTTTGGTTATAGAAGTGTTAAGTTGGATTTTTCAGGTAAGGGTTGTCCATTTTCAAAGAAGGTTATGCCGAATTTTCGGTAAATTTTCTTTGAATGTGGACCCGCATGATTTACCTCGGGTTTCAGGGTGAAATTCAGGGTGGGTTCTGACATATTCTCACTACCTTCTTAATAGAACGCTCAAAGTATAAGAACATATCTATGATTAGAGTTGTAGGAACCAAAACATGTGTCGCCATAATGACCATTATCCAAGATGTTCCCAACTGACTTTCGTTGTGGATAAAGTAGTTGGTAATTTGACCGTCAATCAAGACTTATCTAAATTGACATTTAGCTTTTTATGTAGTAACATCCTGTAACCAAACACTAGCCACAAATCTCCCGTGACTAATTCGCTCAGGATTAGGGTCCTCAACCACTCATAAAGGTATCTCTTGAAATTACTATGGGTACCTCACTACACTACTTCAACTAACTTTTACATTAATTAAATACACAACTACTTCAAACTTTCCTTCCAACTCATCTCTCCCAAAAGTCACGTAACTTTCCTTCCAACTCATCTCTCCCAACTCATCCCAAGATCTTCCATCGGGTTATTACAACTCCATACTTGCCCACCATGATAGAAAACTCCAAGGCATGATTCAAACGTTTCATCCACTACAGATTCACGCAAGATGTCCAACCTAACATCTTAATCATAACCCAAACAATCGTTGGACAAAAAAAAGGAATGTTGTCAAGCTTGTGAGTTCCCAACTCGCAACTGAAATCTAACAATTTATGATATTAAAACAATAACCCTCGGAAAAGACGTAATCTAAACACCTTTTTCATTACTCAAAGCAGGATGATCACTTAGGAGGCCGGCGTACGGAGGCATAGTATTGAAGATGTAGACATTTATGGCACCATAAGACAAGAACAACTACCTCACAAACCTAATCAACACATAGCATCTAAATCATATAATGCTAATGGATCTGCCGCGGTCGGACCATCACTCTATAGACACTAAGTATGACCAAGTATATGAGATAGTAATACCAAGAGAAAGGAATCGAATAACATGATGCTCTGATACCAACTGTCACCCTGGAACCCGAAGTAAATTCTGTAGAGACCACCTCCAAGGAAAATTTACTGAAAATTCAGCATAACCTCCCTTGAAAATGGATAACCATTCCATATAAAACGCATGCAAACACTTCTAAAAAATCCAAATCCAACCTTATACTCCTGGAGCCTTCGTGCTCCCCAAAGTCACAACACCTCCTAATTTATTCTCTAATCTAAAAATACTCCCATAACCAATAATTCATAGGTTCAGAGCAACTCTAATAGGCAAGAAAGGAAACAGAATATATAAATAAACGGAAGTTATATCATGGACTATGCCTCGACTCCATGTACGCCCGATCTCAACTATGCTAACCTACAAACTGGGCATTTAAAACCCAAGGGCTCAGGGGAGAAGCATTTGAAAACGTTAGAGTGAGTGGGCAAAAATACAGTTTAAAAGAAACTAGTAAATAAAAAGTCTTTAAGCTTTCCCAAATTAATCTTTTCAGGAAAACTGCGCTGCATGCAACTGAAATACGCGACTAGCCCCGCTAGTCTCTAATACTTTATGATATTGAGCCTCCCAGGCTCTAGTATATAAGTATGTATTTACACATGTCCATACTCCCTATATGAATTTTTATGGATTAAGAGTTCATACAGGGCTACTACGTACGCTTGCGTCCCACACTCACGTCACACCATAATGGTGGCGGTTATTCGCTACACCATTAAGGCGGACAGACGGGTGTATATATGTGCCCATATCCCCTATATGAATTTATACATTCATATATGGCTATTACGCTTGCGTCCCACGCTCACGTCACACCATAATAGCGGCTAATCGCTACGTTATTATGACGGACATGCACATATGGCTAGCTAGCATTTATATACATACTTTCCTCATATATATATATATATCTATATATATCTCATTTTCGGTAACTCTCCAAATTAAAGAAAATTGCCAATTATAAAAGAAAGCAATATGTATACGACTTCATCGAAAATCTCATTTTCGGTAACTTTCCAAATAACGAAGTTAACAATTAAAATAAGAATATTTACTTCCGAAAATAACTTCGCATAATAAAACTCACGAGAGGAAAACCCAGTCCACATTAATAATTCAGTTTAATAAAATCATTCATTAAACGTGAAACCATTGCATGCATTTAATTTAAAATACACATTCACTCACAGATTTAGGCGTTAAGCCTGACGTCGTTCCGATGTCTATTCAGCTCGAGCCTCCTCACGTCATGTTCAAAGGATACTAATAAGTTCCGATCCTAATTTTAAATCATAAAATTAACAAATATGAATGTCAGCCTAAATCGCTCTCCCTAGCCCACTTCCTCAAATTCTAAAACAGTTCAGGCCGGACCCGTACAAAATCCTTGACATAATATTTTGATGGATTTAAGCTAATTCCAAAGCCACCCCAACAACCGGTTTCTCATCTATCAACCAACAAGTTAACCAATCCCCGATTAATTCCAAACCTTATCAAAAACTCCTCTAATACTCACAAACTTAACATTAATAAACTCATCCCTTCAAATACAACTTATAAAGCTCGGAAAAACACTTCAACATGGCGGCGCTGCCGTCTACACCGCCGGTAGCAGCGGCCGACCACCACAAAATTCCGGCCAACACCTATGCTTACCAAAATTTAACACAAACATCAACTCAACCCGCTGATCAACTTTCATAACTAACACAAATCCCAATTCCAAGTATAAACATGTTAATCGAAGCAAAACGGAAGAAACCCAGTTTGAAAACCCTAGAACTTCAAGTATTCGATTCTCCTTACCCAAGCCGAATTGGATCAAATCCTTTTGGGGTTTTGCTATACAATATGAGAGCTTGAAGATGAGACAAGAATCTCCGGTTATGACGGCCGGAGAAGGGAGTTTCGGCGAGAGGACAGTTGAGCTTCTAGAGAGGATTTCTCTCACATGATCGAGTTAGAGACCCGATTACCAACCCAAAAAGGGAGAAGAGACGACGGCGGATCGTTTGGGACCGGCACGGCGGTTTGAGCTGGTCAGACGGTGGAGCTCGGCGGCGACGAGTCACTGGGTAGAGGGAGAGGGAGAGAGTAGAGAAAAGAGAAAGTTTGGGACTTTTTTTTTTTTTTTCCCAACCAGTTTCCCGATCTGGAAGCTTCTAAAATGGAAGTTTCCTATTTTAAACCCAACCAAAAAAATAAAATTACCCCCTTTTAAATTTCCAGCTTTTTACCTACTTTCCAAAACACAAGTAACTCATGTCTGTTACTTCATTTTATCGTCCTTACGACTTTCCTTTAAGAAACAAACCCCGTAATAGTCGTCATATAAAAGTCGTCTCTGGTCCTTTGAACTATGAGACCCCTAAAAAAGGTAGTAAAAACTCAGGGTAATACAACGTAAATAATTAGGGTAAAAAAAAATTAAGGGTCAGGATGCCTTATCATACAAGCATCTATACTCCATACTGATGAATCTGTCTCCCATGGTTATCTGATAACTAACATCTACTGAAGCTGTCAATCACTTTATAACTTGAGATAAATATAAATAAATAAGTAAATGAAAAAAGCTCTCATTCACAAAGAACAAGGTAATGAAAAAAATAAAACAAATGATTTTCTTACCAGTATACTTACAGAAGGGATCTTCATATGCAAAGGGATGAAAACATTCCAAAATGTGATTGTACATTCGTACTCTATGCATCCAAGTCATGTATGTACAATGAAACAAAACCAATTTCTATGCAAATGAAATAAGAAGCCAACAGATTTAAACTGATACATGCCCTGGACTATGGCAAGTTCATCAGAGAAGAAAGTAAAGCATGTAATGCAGAAAAATGGAAAGGGGCAAACTCTGGAAATTTTGTAACACTTCATTTAGAATTTTAGATAGATTGTGTCAACATAGCTTTTGTATACATATTACATCTGTGAGTATATAGTACGGAAGTGTTTCTGCAAGAAACCAAAGTTGATCAGAGACTGCACACCATGGAATTTGCAACAGTAATGCTCGAGAGGTATACCTTTCCATTTTGGGATCCAAATCAAACCTCAGGTTGGTTCCATAAGGTGAAATGCAGCACGGATCTTCATTGTTTCTCACTCTCCAATTCAATACCATCAAGCCACGATACAACTTCTTCAATAAAGGGTCTCTGCCTGGGATTGGGATCTAGGCATTTACAGGCAACGTCAAGTACCTGCAAAAGTTGCTTCTCATGACCCTTGTTCCAGATTGATGAATCTATAATTTCCTCCTCTCTCTTCTCACGTCTCATCTGAAACATCCATGATACCAAATCTCTGCAGTTTTTCCCTTTGCACACTTCAACAGGTCTTCTGCCAGTTACAAGTTCAAGAAGAACAACACCAAAACTGTAAACATCGCCCCTGCAGGTTGCAGTTAACGTCTGACTGTACTCTGGAGGAATATAACCCAAAGTCCCAACCAAATCTGTCGTAACGTGAGTGTCGTAAGGACGAAGTAGCCTTGAAAGACCAAAATCAGCCAGATGAGCTTCAAATTTTTCATCGAGAAGAATGTTGCTTGTTTTTATATCTCGATGCACAATATTTGGCTGACAGCCCTTATGCAAGTAAGCCAATCCGTGAGCAGCACCTTGAGCTATCTTAAGTCTTACATCCCATTTCAGAGGTGAAATTCCGTTGACACTTTCATGCAGCCAATAATCCAAACTTCCATTCTCCATGTAAGAGTAAATTAACAACCTGTCATTACCATGCTTGCAGTAGCCTTGAAGAGAGACAAGGTTCTTGTGCTGAGCTCTTGAGAGGGCTTCCACTTCAGCTTGAAATTCTCGTTCCATCTGCCCACATTCTCCAGAAAGTCTCTTGATTGCAGCTTTTGTGCTATTAGGTAGGTTGGCTTTGTAAACCAGCCCATAACCACCACAACCAATAATGTTGGCCTGGTTGAAATTGTTTGTAGATTTTAACAACTCTGCAACTGTGAAATCCTTACAACCGGCATTCTGACAAAGCACCAATTTTGAAGATGCAAGTGCTTCAGATAACCTGTGAGGCCTACTGTGTTCCTCATCAAAATCATCAATTTGATTCTCAGCTTCCCTCCTTGACATTCTAAGTAGCCCAATCGCAAGAAGCAACGCAATCCCCACTCCTATGCTGAGTGTTACTAAGAGGATATTGTTACGACCAAATCTACTGCTTGAACTTGATGGCATTACAGGCTTGGAACCTGCATTCTTGGCATAACATGGAATAAATATTTCCCCACAAAGTCCTGGGTTGCCTTCAAAGCTTGAATTGGGAAAGCTCAAGAACTGTCCTTCATTGGGAATGACTCCATGCAAGTGATTATTTGCCACACTAAACTTTGACAAGAATGTGAGCTTGCTAAGTGATGGAGGAATGGAACCATACAGATTATTCCATGATAAATCCAATGTCTCCAAGTTCTCCATCTCTGAGATTGAGCTGGGAATGGTCCCAGTAATGTTGTTCCTGCTCCAATCCAAAACATGGAGCTGTTTCAGTCGTCCGACTTCAGGCCAGATTGATCCATTGATTCTATTATTGCTCAAGTATATTGAAGGTGGAAAACTTGATGCCTGGTTGTATTGCAGTCCATTAGCACTCTTATTTCGCTTCACAAATAGCGGGATGCCAGCAGAGGCAGTAAGATATGATCGGCTGCAATTTGTAGATATTAGACTCTTCAGCTCTGTTAGACTTTTTGGGAGTTCTCCAGATAGAGAATTATTTGACAAGTCCACATAAAACAAGTTCTCCATCTGACCAATCCACGAAGGGATACTACCATCCAAGTGATTCCATGACAAATCAAGGACTTGCAACTTCCTGCAGCTCAATAACCAAGCTGGAATTTGGCCTTTAAGAGCACAATTCCCAAGTGCTAAAACCATTAAACTTTCAAAGCCACTTGCATTTTTGGGAATTTCCTCGACAAGGAAATTTTTGGTAAGAATAAGAGTGGTGAGGTTTTTGCACTGCTGTAGCACAGATAGTGCCCCAGATAAGTTTACAAAGCTGTTATTTGACAATGAGAGAAAGAATAGGGATGTGAGTTTGGCAAAGTCTTCAGGGACTGAACCCCGTAACTCATTCTTAGCCAGGCTTAAGGTTTTCAACTCACGACAGTATGCAAGTGAATTTGGAAGGAAGCCAGAAAAACGATTAGTAGCAAGGTCAAGTGTGCAGAGTTTGGAAAGACCAGTGAAATTTAGATCAATAGAACCTGATAGAGAATTGTTTCGAAGATCAAGCACTCGAAGATTTGAGCAGAGTGCCAAAGTTGAAGGCAATGGCCCAGATAACAAATTTGAATGTGCAACTAACTGTTCTAGTCGACTAAGGTTCCCAAACACATTAGGAAGCTCACCAACAAATTGGTTTCCACAAACGAGTAATGTCTTGAGTCGAGAGAACTTACTTAGTCTGTTGCTTATTTGGCCAGAAAGAGAGTTCCCAGAGACTGAAAGCTGCTCCAAGGCCGAAAAAGAATACAAAGATTCAGGTAGCTGGCCTGCAAATGAATTGAAGTCCAAGTGCAATTGCTGGAGAGATGTGCTACAATTGCCTAAGCCTTCAAGACTGCCGGTGAAACGGTTCAAAGACATATCAAGAATACGAAGTGCATTGGAAGAGCTACAAATTTGAGGATTGAACTGACCAGTGAATGAATTATTGCTTATGTTGAATACCACAAGATTTGGTAAACCCACTAGCTCAGATAAGTCACCATTGATTGAATTGCTTGAAATGTTCAGCACTTTAATGGATTTCAAACTAACAAGCACACCTGAAACTGGTCCTGAAAGCCTGTTATAGCTCAAATCAAGAACTTCCAGCCGCTTCAAGTTTGATAGCTCTGCTGGCAATACACCTCGAAGATGATTCATTGAAAGATTAAGCAATTGCAGCTGATCCAATCCACCCAAGGAGCGCAAAATCGTTCCATTAAGATTCATGCTGGGAAGAAACAATTTGGTGACTCTGACTTTGCTTGCAGCTGTCCCATTATTCACAATCTCACAAACCACACCATCCCATTGGCAGCAATTTGAGTTCCTGGACCATGCTGTGATAATAACCCCACTTGTAAGGTTTCCTGCAAATCCCTTGAGTGCAAGAAGATCACTAGGATCACAGGATTGGATTGGGGCATCAAGACCCAAAGAAGAACCAAGAAAGCAAGCCAAGAAAACCCATTTGAGGAATGTCCTTGGAATAATCCCCAGCAACACCATCACTCAAACCAAAGCAGTTATCCACCTCAAGCTAATACCAACACTTCCATAACACTCAGATCATTCAAATACAATCAAGCACTGCTTTTTAGGGGGAAATTCCAAATGAAGAAGCTTCTACACCCAGAATCCCAGAAGATATTCACTTTAAAAACCAGCTAGCAACTTGCTGAAATCAAGCAAGTATTGGAATTTGAAACCCAGTTGGTGAAATCAGATCCCTAGACCACATATATGCAAGCAAGCAAGCTCAATTCAATCTCAAACAGTAAACCAAAAGCAGAAATTCAAATTTAAATACCCAAGAGGCCACATCCCAAAGCACCTCAAAAACCACAGAAAGGGCTATAACTAAACAACAACAACTTGTGAGTGAAGCAATTAGCACTGACCTCTTTAAAAAGTGGAGCAGTAATCAAACACCAGTCCCCACCCTCAACTCAAAAACCCTTGACCAAAACCCCTAATTTGCTCCACAAGCATAGTCCTCACAAAACCATCACAGAACACCAACCAGCAACACAAATCATGAAGAAAGCAGAAAGCTTTTCTGAACCCAAAAACCCCCCAACAGTGAACTTGATAAAGGGTCAAGGTTTCACAAGCATTGCCATCACTCACCAGAAAAGCAAGCCCCTTTATCAACATTACCTGACTTCAAACAGTGAGAGAGCACTTTTCCACAGATGGGTCTCCTCCATTTTCAAAATAATCCCGACTCTCTTTCTCTCCCCTAATTTTTCAAAGCACACAAAGAGATGAGTGGGAATATATTAAAGGAAGAAAAGGCAAAAAAAAAAAAAAAAAAGCAGGGGCAGATATTTCAAATCAGACAAACAGAAAGAGTAGGACAGAAACCCAACACTAATACTAGGGTTAGTGCAGTAGAGAGGAAAAAGGAAGCTTCTTTGTTTCTTGTGAATCTCTATTTTAATTGGACTAAATTAGAGGCGTGTCTGATTTAGTAGGTTTGATTTTGAAATGGGTACACAAAAGAGCTGACTTTCTGGGCAGAAAATTTCTTCTCTCTTGGATTTTATTCAGTGGCAAAAAGTCACACTGATAGTCAATGACAATGCTCTCTACATTTTGTCTCTTTGCATCATAATGAGGGGGGAGGTTTCTTTGCCTCACGCTTGCAAGGGCGCGTTGTGACACTAGGAAGGTATTAGGTCGTTTTAGGTGAAAGGAGGATGAGAGAGTGGTTTGCACGCGTGGTGTTTGCGAGGGGTGGATGAAGAGGGTGGAGGAGGAAGAATGAGAGGCGGTGGAGTAGGAGCGGCGGTCGGCGGACGTCACGGGGGTTAGGAGAGGCGTGATCCAATACTGGGGAAATGTTTCTGCGCCCAACCGGACTTTCGGGTCAACTACTCAACCTTCCCGCACGTGAATTCACCCAACCTCCTTCGTAATATTTCTATTTTTTTTTTTTGTTACATTTCTTTATCTTTATGGGATAAACATTGTTTTCGTATTTATATTTCATGTGATAAACACTCTTGAATTTTGTATTTATATTACGAGTGTTACACACAAACAATTATGAGTGATAACCAATGATTAAAATATTGGTATCAGTATATATATATGTATTTTGAAAAAAAAAAGATATCGGATATATCAGGGATATCCGGAAAAAACTATCGGGATTTTAAGAATAATTTTCTTTTTTTAAGAAGATTCGTTCCGGCAAATCCATTGTCGCATCTCTCTCTCTCTCTCTCTCTCTCTCTCTCTCTCTATCTCTATCTCTCTCTCTTCTATTTTCAAAGACTCACGGTCTCACCAATGCACCTTAGGCCAAATTTAGCAGACTCTATTTTAGTTTTTAGCTACTTTAGAAAGCGTGTTTAGTTTTTTTTTTATATTTTCGGAGCTCTAGCAGACTAGCCAAAGTTTAGCTATTATGACTTTTATCTATCTCGTTAGCTAAATATAGAGAGCGAGAAGACTGAGATGAGGCTAGCTATAATTTAATACATTCCTTATAAGATATTTTACGTGATATATAAATATATTTAAACTACTTAATCTTTATTTGAAGAATAATTTTGATCTAATGCTAGCTAAAATAGAGAGTTTTGATGCAGTCGCATTTCTAAAGTGGTTATCTCCAATTTTGATAATTGTGTAATAGATCGATTTGCATCTAGATATCCCTCGAAGGGAATTTTGCTCTCCTCGAGACTCCCACTCTTCATTGGGATACACCTCGAGGGAATTACTTCTCTTCCAAATATTATTTGAGACCCTCACTCTTCATTGAGATATACCTCAAAGGAATTACTTTTATCCCATATATCACTCGAGACCCTCACTCTTCATTGAGATATATCTTGAGGGAATTACTTCTCTTCCAGATATCACTCCAATTTTTTTTTACAGATATTTCTTTAATATATCAGAGATATATCTTAAATATTCTAAATATCAGAGATATTTGACGGTATCGGAGAAATATCAGAGATACGGTGCAAGATAAGATATTGACCCCTCTAGATATATCGGTCCTTTGAAAAAAAGAGATATCGGGGGATAAATCAGATATATCGCACAGATTTTAATCCATGGTGATAACATAAACAATATGTATAGTTTTAAGGGTTTCTACACAAGCCCTCAGCAAGGCCAAGAGGGGTTATGGTTTCTACGCAAGCTTGCAGGTCTTCGTCCGGCTGCTCCCGTGCCACGACAGGCTATCTGCCTTGTCGGTGTGTCGTGAGTGCAATCGAGCAGGGCAATTCTATTGGGCTATTCTTAGCTCTAGATGATCGTTGATATCCAAAACCCCCTGGATAGTTGCTTTGCTTGAGGGTTGCATGGTGTTGACAGCAGTTTCTGGTGGACGAGTCACAACATGGTTTTCCTGAGTTGGGTTTGGAAGCTTTGTTGTTGGCGTCGCAAGGCTGAAGTCAATGGCAAAGCTATGGGTGCTAGATCGAGCGGTGCGACGTCATGGCGATATGGGCGAGCTTCCTAGAGGCAAGAGGTCGTGAACGGTGGATCAGGTGGTAGGATTTGGGACGGCGTGAAGCTGGGCGGAAGTGCCTCAGCAAAGCACTATGGTGATGACGACGGTGCCCTACGTGCTGGCCAACAACCCTCTTGGGCTTGATGTTTTGGGCTTATAATAGGTGGGCTTTGGCTTATTTAGTTAGAGTTGGGGTAATTAACTTTCTTACCTTAGGTTAAGTTTTTTTAGGCATTTTCATTCAATAATCTCTTTTGTTTTTCGGTTGGTTGTAGTGGGTCTTGGCCGTGTATTCCTTGGTCTTTAGTTAACATAAGGTTTAACCCAATTTCACCAGTATTGATTTACACCATAAATGTCTCTAGGCGGATATACTGATGGGTTAAGTTTTGTGCTTTCTTCGTTCAAGGTGTAGGAATCTTTAGGAGTCATTGTTAAATGTGCATTCGATGCACTTGCACTAGCTACCTCAATAGTGGATGTAACATGTGATTTTCAGATCCCTTAGATTGAGCGAGAGAGCTCATTGAGTTGTATGATCTTTTCGATCAATGAAGTTATTCATTCCCCTAAAAAAAAAAATATGAGTGATAACATTGTCGTATTAATGTGCAGCTAAAATTACAATCTAAACACTACTACAACTCTAGTCCGAGAGGATTTTGTATCCAACGACGAAGATAGTGTACAACATTGTTTTCATTGATCCATCATCAAATCATTTTTCACTATCTTCTCCTCTCAGACTGAGGTTACAAACTTATAATCGTGTTTATACCATCATGTGCACATTCTCACAACATAGTTAGTATGATACGGAACATGTATATAGCATGTTCCCAACATATTATTTTCGACAATCTCTAGCTAAAAAGTTAGTCCTTTTAACTTTTATTGTCGACTGCCGGTAAATGATTGAAATTCCAACATCACTGATGAAATGAAGTATGTAAAGCTTTTTTTTTTTTTTAGAGAGAAATGAATAATTCATTAATCATAAGACAAGCCCAACTACAACACCCGCAAACGTGAGGCCGGAAATTACTAAAAACAAAGAGCATGAGTCTCCAACTCGATCAAGCTAGAAAGAGTGAAAGGAAACCAATAGCTCACTAATCTATGGACTGAAGGTCCTACAAGCAAATAAGAAAAAGCAACAATACCAACTGTTTCTGCACAATCACGGAGGGGGCTTGTAGAAGCTGATGGTGGGTTATCCTCCTCTGAGGGCCTGCAATAACAAAGGCGACCGGGATGTTCCGGTCTTTCCTCCTCTGAAGCTTTGGTCAGTATCTTGGTGAGTATATTTGATGAGGGTAGTTAATCATACCTGACAAGCTGGTGGCTGGGCCATATTTATGGCCCAGGGTGGGTTCTCTTCTCTACTTGGAAACCGATGTGGGACAATTGCCTATGCTGTTACTTCGAATGCCCAACTCCCTTATGCCTTCTGGAACCGTTCCCGGCCCAATGCCACCAACGAGGTCAGGCCCAGCCCATACACACGGATGGGAACCCCAAGGTGGGCTCGGCTGTCTTGACCGTGGGGTGCTGGTGCTTGCTCGTTTACGGGCTTGGGAGGTTGTTTTATGCACAACCGACTACAAGTCCCCCCAAGTTCCCGTTCAAGACACATCTTGAGTGGGGACTTGCTAAAATAAGCTCGTAGACCAGTATATGATTTTGGATGGGTCCCGCCCATAGTCCCCCAAGCCCGGACTCATGACGTGAGTTTGAACGGGTGTTGCGAATTCGGAGTCTACTTTTCTTGTTTTCTCCGCTCAGGACTGAAATTTACCGGGCGAGTTGTGGAGTGCAAGAATTGGTATTGTCACGCGGGTTGAGAAGTTCGCTCAGCGCACAAGGACTATAATTGTCTCGCGAGCTGAGAAGTTCTCTCCTCGGGCATGGACGATCTCGGTGACATATGCGAGATGGGTCTTGTACCTGGGTGTTACATGCGAGGTGGATCTTGTACCTGGCCAACTGTGTTATGATCTTGGTGACACGCTAGATGGGTCTCTAACCTCGGTGCCCCGCCAATTGAAACATCCTTTTACGACCATCCGGGTGTTACATTTTTCATGGACAAAGGTAGCGAGCCCTTTCCATACCCTGTGTTACTACTCGAGTGACGGGGTGTTGACGCCGGTTGTGGGTTATCAAGCCACTTGCTCCGTTTTTAAAGGGAAGATGTAAAATTCGTCTTACGGTTGATTACTTATGCCGATTGGTGGAGTTCAGCCAAGGTTTTTTTTTATTTACTTCGTACGATCTCGGTGGCTCTCACCCGAGATGCATCTTACACTTGGTCTATGGTCTCAGTGATATTCACCCGAGATAGGTCTGACACTTGTGATCTCGGTGACTCGCACCCGAGATGGGTCTGACTTTTGGTCTTATGGTCTCGATGGCATTCACCCGAGACGGGTCTTGCACTTGTGATCTCGATGACTCTCATCCGAGATGGGTCTTACTCTTGGTCTTATGGTCTCGGTGGCATGCACCCGAGATGGGTCTTACTCTGGGTCTTATGGTCTCGGTGGCATTCACCCGAGACGGGTCTTGCACTTGTGATCTCGGTGACTCTCACCCGAGATGGGTCTTACTCTTGGTCTTATGGTCTTGGTGGCATTCACCCGAGATGGGTCTTACTCTGGGTCTTATGGTCTCAGTGGCATTCACCCGAGATGAGTCTTACTCTGGGTCTTATGGTCTCAGTGGCATTCACCTGAGATGAGTCTTACTCTGGGTCTTATGGTCTCAGTGGCATTCACCCGAGACGGGTCTTGCACTGGTGACTCTCACCTGAGAGGGGTCTTACTCTTGGGGTTTGTGCGTTGCTGTGGTAGGGGCATTAAATGCATGTTCGCCAGATGTCGCGATATTCCTGGTGATGACTGCCAAGCAATTAATGCACGTCGCTTCATTCTTTCCTTCTTCAAGAAGCTACGGTGGTGTAAGCCATGTGGCATCATCCTGCAGTTTGATCGAATGGCTAGGGGTGACTCTTTTTCGTTTACTGTGTTTTTTAATACGTCGGTTCGTGGATCGAGGCGACTGCTCACTAGATCGATATAAACTCTCCTCCCCTTTTCATCTTCACTTATTCTCACTCTCTCACTCTCTGTTCACTCGGTTTCTCTCTGCTTTCTCTCTGTGTTTCTCTGCTTTTTTTTTTTTGCTTCTCTTTCGGTTCTCTGCCTTCGCCGCGTCCTATCGCTCTGTCGCCACCGATCCTACGATTGAGAGGTGTTACCAGACCTCTGAGCTTCCGGCGTTGCTACTGTGTCGACAATCTGGTAAGTTTCTGCTCTACGTTTGCTTCGTTCAGCTGTACTTTGTCTAGGCCTCTGCGCTGTGTTGTTTGTGTGTTTTGGGTAGAACTGGGGATGTTAGCGTTCCATGGATTTCTGGGTGGAACCTGTGTTAACTTTGAATTAATGCGTACTCTCGGCGACGCGTACTGATAGATCTTAGGGTTTGTTATGCTAGGGTAGATGGACTCCCGAAGTTCAACCGATCTAAGCGGGGCAAGTACATCCTCTCGGCCGATAGTGGACAACGACGAGAGGATGGAAGAGTACACTAGTCGACCATCTCGCCCGGGTGAATCATCTTCGACGAGGACTGTAGAAGTACCCAAAGGTATACCCGCCTAAGATGTCAATTGGTCCGCCGGGGTTTTCCATGGCGTCCCGATTACCAACGTCACAAGCTCGGTAAGGCGATATATCTTGGAGGATGGCACCATGTGAGACGAGCCCGGGGGTAGCATGTCTCCGGCCGAGATAGAACAATTCCGTGAAGACTGGGGGATCCCGCCCACGGTTACCTTGCGCGGCTTGTATGAGGGCGAGCTGGCGTGCTGTCCGAGAGACGGTTTCGTGGTGGTGCATGAGCACACATTTAGGAACGGTTTCTCCCTCCCGCTTCCTCAGTGCGTGCAGTACCTGCTGAGCATGCTTCAGCTTGCTCCCGGGCAGATTCCCCCCAACCAATGGCGCCAGTTGTTGTCTCTATGTTGTCTGTATTACTTGTCCGAGATGGGTTGGCCGACCATTAATGAATTCCACGCCATGTACCGCCTCTTGTACTCGAAAAAGCGGAACTGTTGAAGGTGTGTTTCGTTTGCTGCCCGGGATTACTTGTCTCCCGTCACTGATCTCCAGATGTCCATAAATAAGCACTGGCGTGGAAATGTCGTGCTTGTCGGCGGTCGATGGCAAAGAAACTGTCCGATGTAAGTTGTGCCCAACCGGTTTAGATATATTCGGGAGCAGTCCTTATCGCTGTCAGAGATCGAGAAGCGACGTATCGGGCGGATATATGCGGCCTGGCCCTCGGATGATGAGGATTGAAGCTCGTACGACCTGGCCCGGTGGGCTGTCCTGGTTCACTGTGAACTCGGCCGTATGCCTGGTGGGGTTTCAAATTAGCGTTGCTTGTTTTCTGTTCTCGCTTTTCGTTGGCCTTTTATTCTTGGTACCCGTGATATTGATTGTTGGTTTTATTTTCAGCGACAATACCCCGGCGAAAACACCGTGAGTCACACCCGAGCGATATGGAGTCCGACATGGATTTGCTGAGCAAACTCTTGGAGGTCGGGAAAAAGGCCTCCCGCACTGTGGTGGATCTTGCAGATGACACTGCTCGTGTCTCGGATGAAGCTGTGCTGCTGGAGATACCCGACGAGGGATATGGGAAACCGCCTTTGGACAAAGAGGGGCCCGCCCCGACCGATGACGTGGTCAACGTCCATTTGGGCGAGAAGAGAAAGAAATCGTCATCCAAGAAATCGAAGTCCCAGCGGGATGAAGGCGTGACTTTGACGGGATTGAGTGTCTCAGGTGCCTCGCCTTCTCGGAAGAAGCAGAAGGGTGCCAGTTCCTCAGCCGGGAACCCGATTTCAATGAGCGCTCTCGCTCCGGCATTTCCTCAAATGCGAAAGGCCCTCATCCGGCAAATCCTGGACGAGTATGGGTGTGCGGATGAAAAATTTGTCCGTGCCATGGTGGGCGACTTGAAGGGTATTGAGTTGGACCAGATCAAGGTCGGGTCCAGCACTCCTCAAGAGAACCGACAGTATGTCCGGGAGGCAATGATGAAGGTAATCTTCTCCCGATTATTGTTGTTGTTCTGTCACTGTGCGGGATGTTGAACTTTATTTGCTTGCAGGCTCTCTTTGTTGTCTATGCTATTGACGCCAGCGAGGATTCCAACGAGATGAAAGAACGTCTGGCCAGTCTGAACGGCCAGATCAGCTATCTCAGGGCGGAGCGCCAGAAAATAGAGAAGGACTTAGAGGCCGAGAGGAAGGAGAAATGCTTGTTGGCTGACAAGTTGGCCAAACTTAGCCTCCACACCAAAGAGCTGGAGGGAAAGGCTGAAAGGGTGATCGCTTTGGAGTGCGACATAGACGCGCTTCAGCGGGAGAACACGAAGCTGCGGTCGGGCCTGAAGGAGAGGGACGACCAGATAGCGGATCTGCAGAGCCAGATCCCCGCTCAAGGCGAGCTTGTCGTTGCCCGATTCAAAGAGTCAGAGGAGCTGAAGGCTATGCTCAAATCCGCCCGGGAGAGTGGCATTACCGAGAAATTCGGTGTCTGGAGCCCCTTTGGGTACCTGGACAAGGCCAAGATGACGGCCGACTTGCTCGCTGCCCGAGAGGCCAAAGAGAGGGAGGCCAACTCCAGTGCCGCGGCCGTGAAAGAACTTGAGACAGGTGAGCCATCCGGGGGAGTTGCTGAGGAAGGAATTGGCGGAGAGGATGACTTGGCTGAATAGTCCGGGGACGAGGGAGAGGATCCCGGCCAGTCATAGGCTGTAATTTATTTTGGTCGCCCTTGCTTTTGTAAAACAATGGCCTCGTGCCGTATCCCGGTGATCACACATCCCGGTTGTTTTTGTAAATATCCATTGGTGGTATACCCCCGGCATCCTGGGTTTTAATTTATTATGCCTTGGCTAACCTTATTGCTTGTGTCGCCGTGTTATATACAATTTGTATTATGCCTGTCCCGCTTGGTGTTACTGTGGGAATTCAATAATTTTGCCTTGAGGATGATTACTTATCCCCTTCACGTTACTCGGGATAGTATTGACTTATGCCTCCCGGTGGATTACCTATCATTAGAGTTTGAATTGAACTTTCCATTCGTAGATTCATTCAAAATGAATGGAGGCATCCTCTGGGATTGGGTGTTTCTTTTCTTCTCCCGGGGACAGTAACACTTACAACTGTACGTATTACAAAAATGGAATGCACCTCGGTCCTTCATACGGGGTAGAGTTTGAGGTGCTCCGTGTTCCAAGGCCGCCCGGTGACTACCCCATCCTTGTCCCGGAGAAAGAAAGTTGATGGGCTGACCTCTTCAATGATCTCGTACGGTCCTTCCCAAGTTGGGTCCAGGGCCGGCGTCTTTGTAATGAATGTCTTCATTACCCAGTCCCCCAATCCCAATATCCGGGTTCTGATCTTCCTATTGTAATGGCGTACCATTCGCTGCTTATAGACCTGGTTGTGCAAATCTGCTCTCTCCCTTCTTTCCTCGATGAGATCGATGTTTAACCGGAGGCCCTCCTCGTTGGTGGCGGCATCAAAGTTCTCCACCCTTCCCGATAGTATCAATGTCTCGATTGGCAAAACAGCCTCCGTGCCAAAAGCCATACTAAAAGGTGTTTCTCCCGTTGCTTCAGTTGCCGTGGTCCTGATTGCCCACAACACCTCCGGCAGCTTCTGCTCCCACAGACCCTTTGCGTCATCCAACTTCTTCTTCAGTAGTTTTTTAATGATTTTGTTAACTGCCTCCACCTGGCTGTTGGTCTGAGGGTGCGCCACCGAGGCGAAGACCATCTTAGTGCCCATATCCTTCGCGAACTTGATGAGATGGTGATTGTTGAATTGGCTGCCATTGTCCGTGACAATTGTCTCCGGGACCCCGAATCGGCAATATATGTTTCTCATCAGGAAATTCTTCACACACTCGGTGGTTATTTTTCCCAAGGGCTCTGCCTCCGCCCACTTGGTGTAGTAGTCAACGACCACTATCATGTATTTGAACTGTCCGGGTCCTGTGGGCAGAATCCCGATGAGGTCAAGGCCCCACTGTGCGAAAGGCCAAGGTGACAACAATATGGATAGAGCGATAGGAGGGGAGTGTATCCTGTTGGCATGTAGATGGCATTTTCTGCATCTCGCCGACATCTTATCTGCCATGGCGCCCATGTTGGGCCAGAAGAAACCTGTTCGTAGTGCCTTGTGCGCTAACGACCGGGATCTAGAATGATTCCCGCACACCCCTTCATGTATTTCTCTCATGATCGTTTCTCCTTCCTCCTCAATCACGCATTTGAGGTTTGGGAAACTGTAACCTCTTCGGTACAGCTTCCCGTTCATGAGCGTGTACCTCGCACATCTTGATTAGAGTTTTTGTGCTTCATGCCTGCCTTCCGGGCGTACCCCTACCTTCATGAATTCGATTATGGGGTCCATCCATGTAGGCTCTCCGAGATTGTCTTACTGATACTCGGAGATATTCCCTGAGAGCCTGCCTCAACCATGAATATCTCCGAGATTGTCTTACTGATACTCGGTTTTTCAAGAACGTCGATCCTTGCCTTCTTCTTTCCTTTACCTGGCCCTCCGGTGGCTAGTGAGCAAGGGCATCCGCATGACGATTTTCCTTCCGGGGGATGTGGGAGAGAGTGGCCGACGTGAACCGTTGTATGAATGCTTTCGAAAGTGCTTGGTAGGAGCTCAGCTGGGGCTCCTTTGCTTCAAAGCTACCGCTGACTTAATTCACAACCAGCTGTGAATCACTGAACACTGCCACTCTATCTACGCCAATGTCTTGGGCGAGTTGCAGTCCTCCAATCAAGGCTTCGTACTCTGCTGCGTTGTTGGATGCCTGGAATTGAAATTCCAGTGTGTACTCGTGCTTGAACCCATCGGGGGTTTCCAATATTATTCCCGCCCCGCTTTTATTTCTTGTCACCGAGCCGTCGACAAAGAGTTTCCAGAATGGTGCCGATGATTCGTCTTGGAGTCCGTTTCCTCCCGGCCGGGTTCAGATGACTCCCCCACCACTTTTGTCAGGACCCACCTCGGATTTCACCCTGAAACCCGTGGTAAATCCTGCGGGGTCCACCTCCAAGGAAAATTTACCGAAAATTCGGCTAAACCTTCCTTGAAAATGGACAACCCTTACCTGACCTGAAAATCCAACTTAACACTTCTAAACTAAACAACAAAGTCAGCATTAGATCACTAGCTGGTTATCAGAGCATATCTAATAAAGAAAGAATAACCATGAATAAAGATGAAGCGGAAACATCTTCTGACTATTGGATTAAGCCTCGACCTCAAATTAACCTAGCCTGCAAACTGGGCATTTGAAAACAAATGGCCCAGGGGAAAGTAATTTAAAACGTTAGAGTGAGTGAACAAAGTAAATAAATTCATTTAACAAAACGTAATTTTCACTACTTTCCCACATTTAAACTTTAAAACCTTGATGCACGCAACTTTGATAAACATTTAACTTTAGATCCGGAATCTCATAAATAAATGGACGAACCAGCCCCGCTGGTTAATCAAATACGAAACTGAGAAGATTAAAAATAAAGGGGAAAGTTATCACCATGTAAAAAGAAGCCTCCCAGGCTCGGGTCGGTGCCTCCCAGGCTATAATAGCTTCTCACGCTAAGCGCTCAACTCTCATATGATGAGGACCGCTGGTAAGACTATAATAACGTCCCACGCTAAGAGCTCTACTCACATATGATGAGGACCGCTATATAATGGCTAGCTAGCAATAAATATATATATATATATATATATATATATATATATATATATATATATATATATATACCGATCGGTTGCCGCCCAGGCGATAATAGCGTCCCACGCTAAGCGCTCAACTCTCATATGATAAGGACCGCCGGTAGGACTATAATAACGTCCACACTAAGCGCTCTACTCACATATGATGAGGACCGCTAAATAAAGTAATATATATATACCGATCGGTTGCCTCCCAGGCTACAGTAGCGTCCCACGCTAAGCGCTCAACTCTCATATGATAAGGACCGCCGGTAGGACTATAATTGTTTACGCCTAGATTAATATTTCACTGGACAGTAAATGTCTATGTAAATATTAGTTATCTCTTGGACCATGTTATACCGGCGAGATGGAGTTTCTCTAAGTTTACAAGTGATAGCCCACCAGTGAGACCACGCGAGCCGAGTTAGACTTCGCGCGGAACGAACTGCATGCGAACTGGACTTCACTTAGCTTGCGCGCGGAATGGACATAGGCGGACTACGCAGTTCGCGTGGAACACTTAGCTCGCGCGCGGAATGACTTCACGCGGAATTACTATTTGCCAGTCCGCGTAGGCGAGACGCAAATGTACTTCGCATAGGCGAGATTGACTCTCCGCTTAGGCGAAGCGAGGCAAGGCGAGGCGAGCTGGCGAACTGGCTCGCGTAGAAGACTTCGCGAGGAAGCGACATGCGGAGTCCGCGCGCACCACGACAAACGTTGAAGACTTTTACAAGTCTTTGACATGCTTCGGACCAATCCCTGTGGCCCATTAAATATAAAAAATGCCTTTTAAGGCTCGCGAGCTGCAATAGCCCGCGAAATGGAAGCGAGCTTCAGTAGCACGCGAGATAGCTTCCTGTGACAGCCCGCGGGATGAATTCCAGTTCGCATAGGAGTCTACAGCTGGCAGCGCGGAAGCAATGCCCTATGAGGAATGAAGTGTGCGAACTGGACATGTGTCACAAGATGGTTGGTTCGCATGGACGGAGCAGTGTCCTTGTGCTAATAGGGTTTCCGAATCCAACTTGAAGTATGATTATCTCTCTCTTCTGCCGCAAGTCGAGCTCCACTATATAAAGGGTTCGAAGGACAACTCAAAAATCAATACACAACTCAAAAATCAATACAAACACAAACTAATACAAACTGAATCCCAGTTCCCTTCGAGCCACTCGAAACCCTAACCCTAAGCGCCGCCGCCTAGGTTTTTCTCCAGAGCTCTCCGGACTCTACCCCTTTCAGCTTCTCTCTGAACTCCCTATGGTTGCTCTGCTCGCGCCGCCGTGAGTATCGATCGCTTGTGCTCGTAAATCCTCCTCCGAGGTGGCACCTGTAACCCCCCTTTGCCTGATCAAGAAGTCAAGCGCACCCCCATCAAACTTTTCCTCGTCCGCGAGGTGGCACGCCCACAACTCCCCCTTTCTCTTTGCTATCTAGAAACCTCTGCTCTGCGCGCTGAGGATCGTGGCCAAAACAATAATAACGTCCCACACTAAGCGCTATACTCACATATGATGAGGACCACTAAATAATGTTAGCTAGCGATAAATAATATCAGACAACCCCTTTAGGGTGTAATAGATTACCAAATATAAAATATCAATTGATATGTCCCACGTGTCAAATGATATGAGCAAGAGAGTTCCCAATTAACAGATAGAACTCATTAATCCCAAGAAAACACTAAATTTCAAATATGCATTTAAAATTAAATAATTTTAGTGCATGCATGGAATTTAAATCAAAGGTCTACTCACAGTGCTCGGCTATGCCTGTCGACGACCCGAGGCTTCCTCCAAATGATCCTCCTCACGTCCTGAACAATAATTAATATTAATTCTCATTCAACAATAAACTTCAATATATAATTCCATAAAATTAATGGTCTAAAATCAATCCTCTTCCTTGCCCATTTTCTCCATCCTTAACGCATTATATCTCAAGATTCACCACCATCACCGATAACAAAAAATTCACCTTATACGCAAATTTAAACCGGCTAACCAAACTACCGATATTCCATTCTAAACACCGCCAAAATCCTTAACCATCGAAAAATCCCCAACATTATCAAAACTCCTCCAAAAATTCCAAACTATACTTCATTAAACTCCTCTCCATAATACCATCTTAAAAAACATGAAAAACAGCCCCTAAGGGGCGGCGCCGCCGCCTGCTCCGGCGACTTCCTATGGCCACCAAATTTAAACAGGATAATCCTCTCATCATACCCAACAACTTTCATAACTAGCACTTTGTCCAATTCTAATGCTATCTAGGGTAATCGAACCAAAACATCCCTAAATCCCTAAAACTTTCAATTATACAAACCACCATAACGAGATCGAATTAGACCGATTCCTTTTGAGGGATTACTCACCTTGACGAGGGCTACAAGTTGAGCCAAAAATCTCGGCCTATGGTGGCCGGAGGAAGGAGCTCCGGCGAAGGGACAGTCGGCGTTCCAGAGGCTTTTTCTCCTCTCCGGCGGCACTACCGGCTCGGACACTAGGCCGGGGAGAGAGAGGAGGTGGCGGGGGTCCGAACCGGGCTGGAGCGGCGACCGGTTGCTGGCTGGACGGCAGCAGCTGGTAGCTTAAGTTTCCGGCGAGAGAAGGCTCGAGGAGCTCGGGAGGAAAAGGAGAAGAAAAGAAAGAAAAGAAAAGAGAAGAGAGGAAATGGGCTCGGGCTGCTTCCCCTCTACCCGGTCCATCACTTATACCCCAAACCAAAATACCCACTAAAATATCACCCCTTTTTACCCACTCAAAAACTTTACCATTTAATTGATAACTTTTCCATGCTAACTCCGATTTTAACGCATAGCATGTCTACGAACTCGTAATCACGTCCTCTACAACTTTCATTAAGAAAGTTTTCTCAAATTCCAAACGGAAGAAAAAGTCAACTTTAAGGTCCTTAACAGTAAACGGTTACTTAATACGGTAAAAGACTAAAACAATACCAAAGTAAATAACCGTAAAAATAACTTAAGAACCGGAGTGTGACAACTTTCATGGGCCTGAAATATGCCCGCTCCCCCATTACTGCCATGGGCGTGAGCTCGGATATAAAATGAGCCGTTGCTTGGCCCTTGATAGCTATTCTCGGCCGGTAATGGATATCGAACTCTCCCAATTCAATGGCCCATTTAACCAGCCTCCCACTGATTTCCGGCTTTTTCATGATCTGCCTCAGGGGGTGGTTGGTATAAAGGGTTATTGAGTGGGCCTGGAAATAATGCCTGAGCCTTCTGGCAGTTACTATAAGGGCCAAAGCAAGCTTCTCGACGTCCGGGTACCTGCTCTCGGCCGGTGTGAATCCTTTCCTAGTGTAAAATACTACATGCTCGACGTCGGACTCTTTTCGGATGAGCACCGAGTTGATCGCCGACTGCGATGCGGTGAGGTACAAGTAAAGCATCTCACTCGGGATTGGCTTGGACAAAACCGGTGCGGATGTGAGGTACGCCTTTATCTGCTTGAAAGCCTCTTCCTGTTCGGACCCCCACACTATCTTCTTACATCTCTGGTCTCGTAATAGCCGGAAGAAAGGGGCACACTTATCCGTGAGCCGTGACACAAACCTAGCCAGCGCGACAACCTTCTCGACCAACGACTGCACCTGGTTCCTTAGCGTGGGTCTTTCCATATCTAAGATGGCCCTGATTTTCTCTGCGTTGGCTTCGATTCCTCGCCGACTGATTATATAACCCAAGAACTTTCCTTTAACGACCCCGAAGATGCATTTTTGAGGGTTCAACCACATCCCGAACCTCATAATGACTTCGAAGACCATCTCAAGATGCCCTACATGCTCCTCGGCCTTTAGACTTTTGACCAGCATGTCATTGATATATACTTCCATTATGTTCCCGAGGTACTAGGCGAACATGGCATTCATCAGCCGTTGGTAAGTTGCTCCCACATTCTTCAGCCCGAAAGCCATTACCTTGTAGCAATACAAGCCCTTGTCGGTCGTGAAAGCCGTGTGTTCCTCATCCCTTGGATCCATCTGGATCTGATTATAGCAGGCGTAGGCGTCCATGAAGCCCATGAGGTCAAACCCGGACGTGGAGTCCACTAGCCGATCGATGCACGGGAGCGGGAAGCTATCCTTCGGGCATGCCCTGTTGAGATTCGAGTAGTCCACGCACATCCTCCATTGCCCAGTTGACTTCTTTGGAGCCATGACCACGTTGGCCAGCCACTGGGGGTATCTGACCTCCCTGACGAACCCGATGTCTATTAGCTTTTGCACTTCCCCCTTCATTGCTTCATACTTTTCTGGCTTAAACGTCCTCCGCTTTTGCCGCACGGGTGGGAAGCCATCCTGGATTCCTAGCCTATGTGTTACGATGCCGCTTGCTATCCTGGGCATGTCTCTGTAAGTCTAGGCAAACGCCCCGCTGTTTCTCTTTAAGAAGTCGATCAAGGCCGCCCGCACCCCGGGTGATTGCCCCGTCCCGATTGTCAACTTGCCATCCGGGAACTCTTCTGAGATTGATACCGCTTCTGTTTCGTCTACTGATCCCGGAAGCTCCTCATCTGAGTCGGCATCATCTCTGGGGTCCATGTAAGGATCTGAGGGTGATGCCATGGGCTGGCTGGCCGACAGGACCTCTGACTTTCTCCTCTCGTTGTCTATCGCATAGCAGCTCCTTGCCGCCCCCTTGTCGCCCCGGATCGTAATGATTCCTGTTGGGGTCGGAAGCTTCATCATCAGCATATGGCCGGCAACAAATGACTTCAACTTCCACAAAGCCGGTCTTCACAAGATCCCGTTGTAGGACGATTCACAATCAACTACGATAAACTCGACTATTGCTCGGGCGACCCCCTCCCGTCCTTCCAAGCTTACTCCAAAGCTGTCCGAACCGAGAGGTTGAACAACATCTCCCGAGAAGTTGATCAGCGGATCATGATCTTGGAGCAACTTATTGCTTCCTCGATGAAGTCCTTTCCAAGCACTCCTGAACAATACGTTGACTGAGGCTCCCATATCAATGAGGATCTTCTTTGTGATATAGTGATCGAGCTGTAACGTTATCAGGAACGGGTCCTCGTGCTGCCTGATTCCCTCCTCTTCCTCTTCCAGGAAGGTTACGGACTTCCAACCAGTAGTTACCCGCTGATTGTTACTACCAAAGGCGTAGACTTCCCTGCCATCCCGTTGTCCCGTACATTGCTTTTTTGCCTTGTTGCTCCTGTGATCTATATGAGACCCGCCAAGGATGGTGTTGATTGTTCCATATACCTCGATTGCCCTCGCGTTCCTCGGCCCGAATACATACAGCTGCAGCTTTCCTTCTTTTACTCGGCGCTCTACCGCTCTCTTCAACTCTATACAACTGTTAATGTTATGGCTCGCCTCTCCGTGGTATCCATAAAATTTTCCGGTGTCTTCCTTGGTGAGCCGAGACGGTGGAAACTTCCGGGCCAGGGGAGGCGGAATGGCGGTCTTATTCTCTTTCCATATCACCTCGTAAGTGGCGTTGAGCGCCGAGAAATGTTCTGTGTCTGCCGACGTCGTTCTCGCATACCCGGTATCTTGGTAGGATCCTTTGGCTTCCCTTGCGCGTTAGGCTGCTCCCCTGCTTTCCCCCAGTTTCTTTCCCTGTGCCTCTTTCCAACTGGGCCCGCGTCCGGTTCTCGCTCTCCCTTCCATGCTTTAACCTCTCAGATCACCTGCACCGGGGACCCACCGTCTCTCCCTTCGTCTTTTCTTTTCCCGGTCGAGGTTCCCCCATAAGTATCATGGTCCGCTTGTGCATGCCGGATTGCCATGTCCATAAGCTCGTCGTAGCCTTGTGGATTTTCGATTTTTACCGCATATAAAAACTTCCTGGGCAGCAATCCTTGAATGAATGCCTCTTCCGCAACCTTCTTGTCGAAGCTCCGGACCCTGGCTGTGGCTCCTTGCCATCGGTTCACGAAAGCTTTCAAGCCTTCTCCCCTATCTTGTTTTACGTTGAACAGTTGGGCCGTGTTTTGCCCGTTCGTCCGTAAAATGAATCTATTGACGAACTTGTCTGCCAGCTCTCGGAAGCAGCCGACCGAGTTCGACGGGAGTTCGTACAATCAGCTTAGCGCTTCCCCTGCTAACGTTTCCTGGAACATATTGCAGCATACTGCATCCGAGTATCCTCTAGCGTCCGTGTGAGACTTGAAACTATCGAGGAAGAGGTGGGGGTCACGATCCCTATTGTAGCTGAGTTTCAGTGGCTTGGCAGCATTCGGCCGGACGGATCGGGTGACCGCTCTTGTGAATGGTCCCCCTCTTTCCTCGAAACTCACACGGGTCGGGTTACGCATTCCCCTTCCCTCGGTGTCCGAGATTCAGTCTGCTAGACTCACCACACTGTCCCTAATGGGCTCTTAAGGTTTCTTCTAATTCTCCCTGCCTTCCAGTTTGGACTTCCGGGATTGGCTCGGGAAGGGGCGGCGGTCCCTCGTTCCATATCTCGTCCGGGAACAGGTTCGTCCCTATGTGCACTGTCCCAAGGTTAGTTCCCACCGGGGTGCCTGTCTACCGGGACATGGCCGCCCGATCCAACTCACCCGCCCTATCCAATGCCTCCCGGTGCTCAACCCCTCTGGCTAGCTCTCTCATGAGCGTGGCATTATCTCGTTCCAACCTGCGCTCCCACTCGGAGGCCTCTCCCCGATCCCTAGCACTTTGCTGCTCTAGACGGGTGATTTGGGTCCTCATGTGTTCCAACATTTTCGCCACCTCCTAGGGATTGAGATCCCGCGACACATATTCTGGTGTCCCATCCCGTAGGTCTCTCCCCGTAATTCCTGAACTCCCCCTCCTGACTCCGGGGTCCGTCCATACGTCACCTCCTTTCGACCTTCCTGTCCCGCTTCCTGGTCTTGCTGCTCGGTTAACTCAGCCATCGAGTCACGTTGGCACTTTTAGTAAGACTTCCCACAGTCGGCGCCAAATGTTTCTGCACAATCCCAGAGGGGGCTTGCAGAAGCTGATGGTGGGTTATCCTCCTCTGGGGGCCTGCAATAACAAAGGCGACCGGGATGTTCCGGTCTTTCCTCCTCCGAAGCTTTAGTCAGTATCTTGGTGAGTATATTTGTTGAGGGTAGTTAATCATACCTAACAAGCTAGTGGCTGGGCCATATTTATGGCCCATGTTGGGTTCTCTTCTCTACTTGGAAACCGATGTGGGACAATTGCCTCTGCTGTTACTTCGAATGCCCAATTCCCTTATGCCTTCTGGAACCGTTCTAGGCCCAATGACGCCAACGAGGTCGAGCCCGGCCCATACACACGGACGGGAACCCCAAGGTGGGCTCGGCTGTCTTGACTGTGGGGTGCTGGTGCTTGCTGGTTTACGGGCTTGGGAGGTTGTTTTATGCACAACCGACTACACCAACTAATCTACCACATTCACCACCCAATCATGTTAGTATTGTCGTTGTCATCGCCGCTAGCAGTCGAGAGATAATGAAGAGTGCTAAATCGGAGCACTAATGCTCGAGTAACTGATGTCAATCAAATCCCAATATACAAATAGTATGAAAATCCACTAACATAAGAACACCATACAATTCACCATCGACACCCAAGTCATGGAGGCGAAAAGGCTGACGAGAGAGGACCGAGAACCACATCCAAGAGGCGTAACCAACGAAAATGAGGGTGATAAACCCATGCGTGAGAACCCATAATCTAATAGGTAAATGTGAAATCGTACATTAAGCGTGCAGCCGCACAAGTTCACATGAAGGTACATAATGGTAGTTGATGGGTTGTTTTGGTGTTGGGTGACCAAATATCTGGAAAGAGTTGGGACCGACCGACACCATGAGGAACTGAGTCCTCCAATGCTGGATCAAGCTAGAATAATCATAATCAACATATGGATAAAAATATACCACATGGGTGACATGGGCCCAATAACTGAAGCCCGAAATAACATGAAAACGTAAAGTACAGTGAAATCTAAGATAGATACCTCTTGTGGGTTGAAAACCCAGACACATGCCAAAGCCCAGGCCTAGGCACAAGCACTTCGATCATGAGGCGAAGGTCCGATACCCAGCAGATCACCAAACCCAAGCCCATGAAGCCTTTTGTGTGAGACCCTATGCATTGCCCACCCAGACTAGAACCTCTGTTGCGAGGGAGACTCCGCACCACCGCCATACTCACTGCTCCGCCAGGATCGGACCAGCGCGACACCGCCACGCCAAAGGTGAGCCTTCCTATCGAACCACTGACTCTAGCATGCCCTCTGAAATCCTATTGTACCGAGCACCTTCTCCAAAGCAGCAAGCTCACAAATCTGAGATGAACAAGCACAAAATCCACTTGATTCCCTCCTCCGAGCAACAAACCCAGGTAATCCTTCATCACCTGTGCTCGCCGGTGATTCGAGAGGGACAGATCTAGGTCGATCTGGACCTCGTTTCTGCCGTGTAGCCATTCCACTCTTATGGACAGACATCCCTTCCCGAGCCGGAACGCATAGGCGGGAGAGTCGGCGGCGTTCGGCCGGGAGAGAACAAATCTTAGAAATGTTTTCTCGCATGCGTGGGGCGTGTTTTATTCTAAAACCTCCTTTTGTTTCTTGGATGAGTCTGTAAATCTTAAACCCTCCGATTTCACTTGAAAACCTAATTATTATTATTTGTAATGTGAGGCTTATTTATTTATTTATTTATTAACTAACTTATTGCCTGTGCATTTGCATGGGATCACGATAAAAAAAAAAATTGAATGATTAATTTTGTTTTAGTTTTCCTTAATCATCTCTAAGTTTTATTTTATTTTATTTATTTATTTGTTGTTGATTGTAATAACATTTGTTTTTATTTGTTGCTGTTGGCTCATTAAAAGTAATCATGACAGTTCATAATTTTGTGAATTTCTTGATTGCTGGCTTTATTATAGTAGAGATATATATGGGAGTTTGATCAGTCCACATAGAGTGAGGGAGTGAATATATTACTTACCATGTCAAGACTCTTTGGACCCAAGACTCATTTTTTGATTCATTATGATGAGGAGGTTTTAGTTGTGTCGAATACTCGAATGTACGGATGGAGTTTGGACATGTGACCTTGGTAGAAGTATTCACTCGAGGTGAGTTAGTTCATAGACGAAGTACGATCTCCTCGAGATGGATTTGGTTGCGGCCGAGATGCAATCTTGTCCAAGGTGAAACGGAAGTAGGCCGGTTCACGTTCACCTCGATCCAAGGTAATCGGAGGCATTTTCCCGCATTGTCCAGAAATTAACGTCATGGCTCTACTCACACATTTGCTGATCAAGCTCACATTAATCAAAAGCACTCGGGCTCATCTATAAATAACATGAATCAAACCTTTGGCTCTTTGAGATAAGCAACAAATCTCAAATAATTAGTCCAAATAAATTTGGTTGATGTTATTAACCCCTATTTGTTACCCTTATTTGTTAATAACATCACCCATAATTTTACGTAATGATGTAAACGGCTCAGTAAAAGTAGTAACAGGATGAATAAAAAGTTAAAAACGTCATTATGGCAGGTCACCATTCTTAGTGTTACAACTTTTGGCACGTCTCATGATTAAGTCTCAAAACTAACAAGTAAAGCATACACAAATCAAGCATCTATTCATCCTTAAATTGATGACAGATCCCACAATAGAGAACATCATTGATAATTTGTTGAGTTGTTGATAACTTTTGATATGCTAAAAGTACTAGTATCTAAAAAGAAAGTACACTAACTTTAAACATTTAGATTATGTTATAAACTAAAGAAATAAGAGAGAGATGATAGAGACAATATGTGGAATGAGGAAGAAGTGTATTATTCATTATCATTAGACTCATTTATATAGGAGTAATGTTTACATCATAAGAACATAAGTAATGAGTATTTACGTGGACATCCACATAATTATAATATTTACAACATATTAGAGTTAAAAACTTTTCCAGGTAATAAAAACTTTGCGGGAAAAAAAACCTTGGTCGAAGGAGAAAAAAAGTGCAATTCGCATATATCTTAGGTAGCATAATTTTAAATGCCCCAATCTCCTTTTGATTAATTGATACAAGATCCAATATCATGTATGTGATGGAATACACGTATCTTATATAGTAGATATGGTGTGTCGATTACAGAAGTGAGACTGTGTAAGCTTTGCATGAAGGAGACTCATTATGAATATTCAATCCTGCAAAGGTTAGGAAAATACCAGCAAAACTATAATTTTATGACTAAATTTTACCTCACATGGTAAAATTTCATATAGTGATATCAATTCACTAAAATTTCACCCTTATGTTATTTAGGGATTGTGAAGTCCAAATATTTCATCACGTTTCCATTAATCATTTCTTTGGAATTGCTTTTTTCCAATTTTATCTTGGCAGCACTTTTAAAACTAATATTTATCAAACACAAAACTGTTTTAATTTACAGCTAATTATTTTCACAGCACAGCAATAACAGGTTTTTTTAAAGTCACAACAATATCAAACTAGCTCTAAGTGACAATATAAATTGACAAGAACTTGTCATGCCAAAATATTATTATATTTGGCTATATGAAACAAATAGTTCATATATAGTATCCTGTGTTTGATTAATATAACCGAATAAGGTGGAAATTATCTTCACCAAAATATTCCCTATCGGTAACAAGATATGAGCTCAATTTTGGCCATCAATCAAGATTTTGCATCTATTGAGATGATTGTTACCTTAACTTTTGTACATATTAATTGCAAAATATCAGCAATTGTAACAGATCATGTCCTTAATTAGTTAATTAGACTATATATAAAAATAATTTGGGCATGATTCGTGATCATGAATATAGAGCAAATCTAAGCCTTCTTTTTATTAAGGTCTTAGGCGAAGTTTATGAACAATAAACATTCATTTGAAATTTTGGCCAAAATAATATACTCGAATTTTGAGTTTGGGACAGTAGTCCACATAGGTATATAGCTATATACATATACTTCATATTAATATTACAATGTCAAGGAGGATCATCCGATTATAACCTTATCAAATTTTATATTACACTCAATTAATGAGTCATAGTTGGTGGGATGGTTGTATACGTAACCCGACCCAAATGATAGAGCAACCAATTTTTGCAATCAACACTCTTAGCGTACTTATTGAAAATCATCCAAAAATATTCCACATCAGGACATTATGGTAACAAAAATGGTAGTAATCCCATTATTAGAGCAATTAAGCTTGATAATGAAAATGGGAATAAACACATTCATGACAGTAAGAATGATAATGAAATTATCATTTATAACAATGACTACCGTTCATGGTAATAAAACGTCATTACGTTTAATTGATGTCAAAATATAGGCTTACAATTAATCGGTGTTAAAAACACTTTGTTGATCATTACAACAATATGTTTTTCATTCTCCAGTACCAAATTGTCGATTTCCGATAGAGTGATCTCTAATGGCTCAAATCAATCCCAAGATGAACGTATATAATTGATTTCAACCTGATTTATTGTATTTTGGGAGGGCTTGGTAAGGTGCCTCTAAATGTCAGGGTTTGCGTATAAAACGCTAAAAAATGGTTACCATAGCCATATCTGGGTCCATATTAGAACTGATATGTTCTTTAGAAATGATAAGATATCATATTTCAAACATATCGAGTTTCAAAGTGTTCATGATATGAACAATGGATCATAGAAAAAACACGAGAAAAAATTCATGTGATATCTATAGAGCCATAGGCCTAAGACTACTCGGTCAACAGGCTCGAGTTTTGACTTTGAGATATGTAGTTCTCAAAGTCGTATCATATATATATATATATATAAAGATAAAGGACCCTTCCAATGAGAGATTTTTTTTTTGGGTCTTTTCTATGGATAGGGTCATAGCCGTCAGATTTGTTTTAACATTGTTGGAGAAGCTGAGATTAAAACAGAGTTTTCATCGTTACCAATGACGCGTTCTCGTCTTCTACCTCTGAAATGTTCAAAGGCCTCATCGTCTTCCGGCTCTAAGAGAGATCGAGAGGCAGCTGCACCAAGTTTCCGAGCTCTGGCAAGCGAGTTTGAGCGGAGTTTGAGGTTCAGAGCTGGGTTAGGTCACAAAGTTGAACTGAAAATCAGCCACGAAGGAGGTTGGAAGAGAAGACGAGGACGACAAGGTTAGAACAGAGAAGAGACAAGGAGGCCTAAATTGGGAATAGAGAGTGTCAGAGTGATCGAGTTTACTGGGCACGCCATGGCAATTACAGATGGCAAATTGGGTCTGGGTCTTGTGTTGAAGTTGTCCATGATTCGATCAATACCAGCAATTACAGATTAAATGTTGTGTTTCTTCTTTGATCAATACCCATAATTTCATAAACCATCTCAGCCCAAGTTAGCACCAAATCGAAATAAAGAATCATATCTTGATCTGAAACTGTGAGAAGGAAAGAATCGAATGAGCTTGGTAATTTTGGTTCTTCAGTAAGAGAATTGGGTTTTTTTTTTCTGAAATGATTTGGGAATTAAGAGTCTAAATATTAAAAAGGGATGATTCTATCTTTGACTAAAAACCAAAAGGGATTGAGAATTGGTGGTTTACGAATCTGGGTAGTTATTAATTCTTGAAGATTTGTAAATCTGGACAAGTTCAAATTAAGGGCCCTTCTTGAGCTAAGACGGCAGCCTTGAATTTTCAAAGGAAGACAAACTAAACCTTTTATTTTTTATTTTTCTTTTTTTTGTGGCTGAAAACTCAGGTTTAATCTCAGCCCTCTAACAATGTTAAAAGGAGAAAATACTGGTCACTCCATTAAGTTTTATGCACTCGACAATTTACTTCACTATCTTTCAATTTCAATTGATCACTTCGTCAACTATCCAATGTCACACTATTAGGTCAATCTGTTAAATGGACATCCAATCGTGCCGTCAACTTGCTGACTGGACTTATTTTTCAATGCTAACTCAACTGGATGAAAGGAGAAATTCCATTTAACACCCTGAAAGCCACAGTGCAAAGAGAGAGAGAGAGAGAGAGAGAGAGAGCAACATCCACACATATAAGCTTATCAAGAGCACCGGCAAGGCCGCTTGGATCTTCAGCCTGAAACCACCAAGGCCACCTCGAACACTCCACCTCCGGTTCATCTCCGGTTCTCTCCAAGCCTCTCATTCTCTGTCGTATCGCCGCCGTGAACTTTCTCGTCGATCCCACCACCGACGAGGCCTTCGCCAAGCTCCTCCTCCACCCCGGCCTCTCCCCTCACCACCACGAACTCAGCGCTGCCGCGCAGGAGAAGGCGGAGGTGGAGAGCGAAAACAACAATAGAAACAGAGAGAGAGAGAGAGATAGAGAGAGAGTAGAGACATCGAATCGATGAAGCTCGCTGGCCTGAAATCAATCAAGGACGCTCACGATGAGTTGGTATGGGCGGTCACCTGGGACCCGCCATCGATGCCCGACCCGCTTTGCTGTTAACTGGGTCACTCGACGAGTCTGTTCGCCTCTGACAACCCGACGAGCTCGTCAACCGGGGAAAGATCACCAGTCACTGCCTCGGCGTCGCTTCTGTCGCCGCTCGCCCTTCCGGTTACAACGCCGCCTCGGCTTCGCTCGATAGCTTCGTCAGGATCTTCGACGTTGATTCCAACTCTACCATCGCCAGCTACAAGGTGCCGCCGTCAGAAGTCTGGCAATTACGATTCAATCCCCAGGTACGTTCGGTGATAGTGTAGGTCGGTTGGTTTGAATTTGTGGAGGCCATTGGAGAATTAAAGACTGGAAATTTGAGTAGGAAAAATGATGGCTCTTGGTTAGAACCAACTGATCGAAATGAGTGGATGTGGTATTGTGTTTATGACCTTGGTCTATCCGTCCTGTTGGTTTGGGACATTTACAAGGAAATTTTGCCCGCGACGAGGTGGGTTTTAGGTCTGAGTTTAAGCAGAGGACCAAGGATATTCATGCTCGGCATCTATGCTGAAGAAGGAAATCCTCATAGATGATATTCAAGGTCCCAAAAGAAAAAAATTAAAGTTGGACGGTGGTAGAGGAGAGAGCTGAGATTCTGATTTAGGGGTGTTAAATAGAATTTCTCCAGCTGAGTTGGTATTGAAAAATATGTCCAGTCAATAAGTTGACGACACGATTGGATGTCCACTTAACGGATTGACCTAATTGTGTGACATTGGATAGTTGATGGAGTGATTAATTGAAATTGAAAGATAGTGGAGTAAACTGTCGAGTGCATAAAAGTTAATGGAGTGACCAGTATTTTCTCCTATGTTAAAACAAATCTGACGGCTATGACCCTATCCCTAGAAAAGACCCAAAAAAAGGGATCCCTCATTGGAAGGGCCATGTATATATATATATATATATATGAGGGCCCTTCCACTAAGAGATCTTTTTTTTTGACATATATGAGGGATGGAGGATTACACCAATTTTTCGATTATATTTTTAAATCTCCACAGTTTAGTTTGTTGGTCCTTATATATAGATCAATTCTAGAAATTTTTAGCCAATTTGGTGATCGTTAAGGTGTCGAACAAGATTAAATCAATGAACGAATCAAATTAGCCAAACCTGAACCGTTCATGCTTTTAATTATAAATCGTAGATTTGAATGCCGTAACGATCACCAAAATTTCTGAAAATTTGCATAAGTGATCTACTCATATAGAACTACATATTGAATGGTGGAGATGTGATTTTGTGATCAAAAAGTTGGTGTAATCCTCCATCCCTCTTATATGTAAAAAAAAAAAGATCCCTTAGTGGAAGGGCCCTGATACATATATAAAATGAACACATAAATAAAATTGATGCTCATAAGAAAAGAAAAACTCATATATCATTAGCCTTGGTCATAAGAAATCTTGTTACACCATAGGCATGTGAATCATCATGGAGTTCATAGAAAAAGAAGAAGAAAAAGAAAGATAAGAGAAAATTCGTGCTGATAACGTGTTATAAACTAAATAAATAGGAGAGAGATGATAGAGAGACAATATGTGGGAGGAGGAAGAAGTGTATCATTCATTCTCATTGGACTCATTTATATATGAGTAATGTTTACATCATAAAGATATAAGTAATGAGTATTTACGTGGACATCCACATAATTATAATATTTATAACAGATTAAAGTTTTTTTTTTTTAGACTAATTTTAGTTTACCCTCATCAACTTTAGGTCGATCATCATGTTAGTCCATTTTCTTTCAATTTCATCAAAAACACCCCCAACTTCTAATTTTCATCAGTCATGTCCAAACATCTGTTTTTCATCCAATTCCCCCGTCATGTAATGACTTACATTAAGAAGAAAACTAAATTTGAAGTCAATGGGTCTACTGAAAAAGGGCAAAATAGACAAATTTGATTCAATCCCACCAAAATCACTAAAGTTAGAGGGTTGTGATGAGAACGGAGATATGTATCGATATAGGGGAAAAATGGTTAGAAAGAATTTTTTTTTTTTTTTCAGAATTTGACTTTCTTCTTGATGTCACGTCATCACTTGACGAAGGAATTGGATGGAAAACAGAGGTTTGGACACGGCTGATGAAAATTGGGATATATATATATATATATATATATATATATATATATATATATATATATATATATAAGAACTAATTTCAGTTTACCCCCATCAACTTCAGGTCGATTATCATTTTAGTCATTTTTCTTTCAATTTCATCAAAAACACCCATCAACTCCCAATTTTCATCAGCCGTGTCCAATATACAGTCTTTCTCAGGTGCGGAGGTCCGCACCAATGGTTTTGGTGCGGATTTCCATTTTTGCATCACTTTTTGATCGAATTTCCTCATCTCCACAGTGTAGTATCTAGATAATATTGTGTAGATCATCTCTGCAAAATTTCAGCCAATTTGGTAATCGTTAAGGCCCTCAAACTCGAAAAACAAATTGACGGACTGAATTTTGTGAAACATGAACCGTTCATGTTTAAAACAGAAAAACGCAATTTTGAGGGCCTTAACAATTACTAAATTGGCTGAAATTTTGCAGAGATGATCTACACAATATTATCTAGACGGTGGAGATGGAGAAATTCGATCGAAAAGTGGTGCAAAAATGGAAATCCGCACCAAAACCATTGGTGCGGACCTCCGCAGCTGAGAAGGCCTGTATATGTGTGTATATATATATATATATATTTTTATAGTATCAACGAAGGTATCTTCCCTCCTAGGCTTAGAGACACAGAGCTCATAGACTAATCTGCGTCAAGGAGTCATGTCAGAACACTTTCTCCCTCTTGGTCACCAAGAATAAATTGAGATTTAACTCAAATTAGCGTAAGCAAAATTCGAACATGGGAATGAGGTTCCACACCAATGCTCTTACCAACTCGACTGCCTGTGGTGGTTAACATTTAGATTAGAGTTGGTTTTCCTTTTTCGATTTTTTTTTGCCACACAAGCAATAACAAACTAGAAGTTCTTAATGAACAATCTAGTTAAAACTTGACAAATTAATGGCTAATTGTGGGTAGTTAATAGTGAATAACCTAAACTCTAACTCGATCCATTCAAGCCTTGAGTTTAGTTTATACGTAGTCTAATTTATTTTAAAAATATTGGTTTCAATTACCTTACCATTTCACTGCATATAATTTTGCACATATTTACCGTGAGCTATGACTTCTTCCTTTGTGAACCCAAATTTTTTTTTTTTTTTTTTGAGGGGTAAGTTTTTGTTTATTTCTTCTACCGTCCTCTGGTTTAATCAAAACTTGGAAATAGATTTCTAAACCCTTTACGACAACTCTTATATCTTAATCACAACTGTTAGGAACTCACGTATTCTAGCGGTTTTGGATATGGTGTTGGAAGGAGATTACTTTTTTATGAGGTTGTCTGTAAAAAAATAATGAAATTTCTAAGACAATTTAGTTGCTTGTAGCCATATAAAAGAACGATTTATGTGGTTAATGGTTAAACACTTAGAGTTGGGCCTCAATCGGCTCATGGTAGAGTAGATGACATATGCATCCTCATCATCCTCATCTTTTTGTATTCCTTCGAATTAATGAAAGAGATAATTTCACTTTACTACCCTGAACTTTAGGTCTAAAATCAGTTTGATACCTCATCTTTTTTTTTAATCAGTTTCATACCTAAACTTTCAAAATGACATCAATCTCGACCAAAATGACTAAAATAGCCCTGGTTAATCTTTTTACCCTCTCAGAGTTAAGAATGGCAGCGGCGACGACCGGGGGAGGAGGAGGGGCTGCCGCCGGGGCCCATTGCTGGTGGTAGGGGTGGATGCCGGCGCCGGCCATGTGGTGGATTTGGAGGCAGGGAGAGAGAGAGAGAGAGAGAGAGAGAGAGAGAGAGAGAGAGAGAGAGGGTAAAAAGATTAACCAGGGCTATTTTAGTCATTTTGGTAGAGATTGATGTCATTTTGAAAGTTTAGGTATGAAACTGATTAAAAAAAAAGATGAGGTATCAAACTGATTTTAGACCTAAAGTTCAGGGTAGTAAACTGAATTTTTTTCTTAATGAAATTTCTTAGCTTCTAAAAATATAAAAGATAATAAACTCCTATTGTAAAGTAAAAAAAAGATAGAATAGAAGACGCAGAGAGAATAGTTGGGAGGAGATAAAAGTCTACTCATTCATTCTCATTAGTCTCTTTATATATTAGAGGTAGGGTTTACATCAGCGTACATAACTAATGAGTAATTACGTGGACAACCACATAGATTATAATATTTATAACACTTTCTCTTGGATGTCCATCAATGAATGATGAAATTAGACGTGCTTAATGTTGTCTCGTTAAAAACATTGCAAGGTAAGAAAAACCCAGTGGGAGAAAAATAACCCTGGTCGATGGAGAAAAAGAGTACAACGCGTATATGTCTTAAGTAGCATACTTCTGGATGCTACCCCTGATGAGAATCTCCTCCTGAACGTTGCAAGCTTCATGTGCCATAAATAACGTTTTGATTTGTCCATCACTAAAGTGAGACCATGTGTGCTTTGCATATAGGGGCTCATCATGAAATTGTGTACCTGCAAAGTTAAAACAATACCAACAAATCTAAATGATTATAAATAGGTCTTACTTCATTGAGTCATATGACCAAATTCATACACTAAGTAATAGCTAAACAAGATAAGCAAATTGGCATTAAAACATTGAAATATCTCATGGTGTATCTAGCCATACACATTAATATCTTTGTGTAGTGATACGTCTCGTATAAGCTCTTCAAGAGCTCTGAGTAATTCATAACTTCCCAAGACTTAGAATATGTTGCGACATAATAATCATAATTCGAATTCGATTGTGTAGTCCGATCATAGTACTCATTGAGGCAATTTCGATCACGTTAGCTATAATGGAATGAGTATATATAAGCTAACTTTAGACTATTTGATTCCATGAAGTAGCTTCAGGCTCTCTCAAGTATTCATGGATCGAATTACATTAGAATCATTCATATACTTGAATCCTTTAAGGATTTGACAAGCGATACGTTTGTAATGACACTTCATTTTTGGGAATTTGCTTCTAGCAACTTGTCTTTTACGATCCTCATAATATACAATGACAAATGTCGTAAGTCTCTCATCAATAACAACTATATTTATTACGTAAAACTGTTCTTACAGAAAATTGTCACGTATAAGGAAAGATATTCATAATCCCCATGTCTCTTGTAGACATTATGTCATAGTGATTTATTTTCACTATAATTAATACCCTTTTGTATCATGTAGGGTTAAAGGTTAAAGTATCTCATCACGTTTCAAATATTTAATATCATTGGAGTTGCTTATTTCCAATGTGGCCAATAATAAGCTTTGTCGACATGCATAATGAAACGTGGAATAACATCGATTAATACAGTTCTTAATGGTCTTTGGTAGCTACTATTTGTAAATTGTCAGATGATCATCATTCATAGATCCCACACATTCTTATATGCATACATTTTTTATACTGGGTACCCAGGCCACTTTTGGGGCAAATATTGTCACTTCTAGGACAAATAGTATCTAGCGAATGTGGATCTTTTACTTATAATATCATGTAGACCATTATAGGACCTGTATAATCTTCAATTTTCAGGAGCTTAAAACTTTAGACCTAGTGGATACATTCCACTCAAATTCACGCCGTTATTCAAATGATAGTAGTCTTATTCTCCCCCTAATGGCGGGAAGACTGTCTTATTTTGACCATGAGCATATATTGCGTCTAAAGATCTATCACTTTCTTTCGAGTGAGATGTTTATTGGCTGGTGGCGAACCTAAACCAAGTATGAGGTCAAAAACATTATATTCATTAATATCAACCAAGATATCATTATCTAATGGCGTACATACAACCTTTGTATGTGTAGCCGTATTAGGAACTCTAACATTGTATCATGACATTCTCTTCAGGAAACCATTGTATTAAATAAAATGGGGTATAAAGTATTTGAGTTAATATTGATGGTCTCATAAACTTTAATCCAGCTGATGCCTATGCTTTTAGCATATACGTTTGTCAAGATCTTTTATCAAATCACTAGCTGAGACATTTCTCAAAATCAAAATGAGAAAGTGGATAAACAACTCTCACCACTCTACATCATGCTTCAGGAACAATCTCTCTCCCCCTCATGACGAGAGGATTGTCTCATTAAAGTGACAACTCAAAAATATGCGACAAATAAACAATCGGCTATGAGTAAGGCTAGTGGTTATCAAAATTTGTTATTGATTCCAGGCAGCACTATAAGTAAAATATGACATAACTTGCCATGCCAAATAATGTATTTGGTTCAATGAACTTTTGGTTCATGATATTATGTGCCTTAGTTCACTGTAAAATTTGGCACAATCTATATCATATATTAATCGATTTTGAACCGCATTGGAGACACTTAATTCAAAGATGATGCTCTCCTAGAGCCATCAATCATGTGTGAAATTGAAGCTTCAGGTTCAAATTTATAATGTTAGAATGATAGGTTCTTAGATTTCGTATGTCAAACTTCGGGTTCAAATAATTCAAGTGCTCGAAACTTCAGGCTCGAGTAACCCGAGTGAAACTTCATACGTTTGAGATATAAGACTGCTGGCCTGTTTGAATAACAATAAAATTTAAACAATAAGTACAATAATGAAATTGCAAGTTAATGAACATAGTTAGGTATGGTATCAAACACCCACCATCCTAATTGTTATTGTTAACAGTAAAAAAAAAAAAAAAATTGATGATCATATGTTCGAATTGCTGCCAATTATATTTCGTAATTGAACTAACAGAAATTGAGAAAACTGAGAATTGATTTATAACAATTGAGACTCATAGATCAAGAGTACCCGGTCGATGAAAAACAACGAAGTTGTGCCCAGGCTTTCTGATCATCATCGAGTTAGAGATAAGGAGAGAAAAAAAATGTTCGTTATCAATTCAAAGGTAGAGTCGTGCTGATAACGTATTGTAAAGTAAAAAAAAGATAGAATAGAAGACACAGAGAGAATAGTTAAGAGGAGATAAAAGTCTACTCATTCATTCTCACTAGCCTCTTTATATAGAGGTCGAGTTTACATCAGAATACATAACTAATGAGTAATTACGTGAACATCCACGTAGTAATTAATGGACCCGGCCCAATCCAGTCCTACCCAAAAACAGAGTACAGTTTGTTAGGATTCGTACCTGTCCTCGTTCTACCTTACCATTTGCTTTCCCGAAGTACAGTTTGTTAGGATTCGTACCTGTCCTCGTTCTACCTTACCATTTGCTTTCCCGAAGCAAAAACAGAGCACAGTTTATTAGGATTTGGTGGGACACCAGATGATGTCGGAGATGAAGACGATTGCGGTGGTGGGTGGCGGCCAAATGGGTTCAGGAATAGCCCAACTCGCCGCCATGCACGGATGTGATGCTTGGCTCCTGGATACCGACCCAAGTGCTCTGACCAGAGCCTCCAAGTCCATCTCCAGCTCCATCCAGCGCCTCGTTTCCAAAGGACAACTCACCCAGGTCAATAACTATCTTTCTCTCATTCTTTATATTCTGAATTTGATGAACTCAAAACTCCGTCAGTTTGTTATAGAAATTGTGATGGGTCAACTTTGGGTGGTTAGTATAAGAATTGGTCTTTGGTTCTGATTATGTGGTGAGGCTTGTAAACATAAAGTAGAAAACAGAAGTTGAAATCGTGATAATTGGCAGGAATTGATACTGCAAAATATGGTTTTAATTTTCAAGGAAAAATCAATCTCATCAGTAAATCCCTGCAATACAATCCCTCATCACAAGTTCCTTCAGCTTGAAATTATAAACTAACTTAAAAACAAGAGGCTTCGATAGAGAAATTTGGTCAATTCTAAAATGGTTCAAACAAGTGAAGAACCAAAAGCTTCGCAGAATATAACGCCAATCGACTCAAGACTACTCCAGACATCCAATTTCTACTCTAGAGGCACAAATATAGCCAGAGCAGTAATGTAAAGCCTAGTTCTGAGTTTAGTTAAGCTCTCAGTTTCTTTCTACTTTTACCAAACAACACTCTTTTGCCATGGATCAAAGTGACAACTCCCAACAAACTAATAGTCTCACTGGAAAAGTTTTGCACTTGTGGCATAGTGTGCTTTTGTTAACAGTTCGCATAAGTAACTTTTGAGAAACAGAGCCAATAGAACATTTCCCTATTGTATTAGGTGTATCATCCATATACACTAGTGTGATGTTCTCCTTGTGATTTATCAACACATTGTTGAATTTCTTTTTAACAGGCTGTTGGTAAAGATGCTTTGGGCCGTCTGCGGTATACCTCAAACTTGCAAGAACTTTCTTCAGCAGATGTTATTATTGAAGCCATTGTGGAGTCTGAAGATGTGAAGAAAAAGTTATTTATTGAAATAGATAAGATCACAAAAAGTTCAGCCATACTGGCATCTAATACAAGTTCCATCTCCATTACTCGTCTGGCATCAGCAACTAGCAGACCAAAGCAGGTTAAGCTCTGAAAATGCTTTCTACTTTTGGTCCTGAGATTATGCTTTTCAGATTCTGTAGAGCTTGTGAAACTTAAACAAGATACAAGATTTATTATTTAGAGCGATTTAAGCATACATTTTTTTTTGTCTTCTCTCTCTAAATCCCCCAATTTTCCAGATCTCACCAGCATCCTTTTCTCACCTTCTCTCCTTTGTTTCTCTGTTTCCCCTCACCCATGGTGGTGATCCCTCATCCTTCGTGTTGATTCCTCACCCTCTGTGGTGATTCCTCACCCCAAGTGGTGATTTTTCTTTGCTTTTTCTCTTCTTTTGCATCTGATTTTGGTCCCCATAGATCAAATCCGTTTCTAGTCCTTAGATCTAAATCCCTAAGGTCTATTCTCAGATTTGTTCTCATGTTGACTTGTCCTGCTATGGAAGATTCCGTCATCCTTTGCAACCACCTCTTTAGATTGCAATCTTGGTGATTGAGATCTATTTTGGCTTGGTTGTTGTCACTCTTTTATACGAGTTTTTCTCGTAATTGGTCGACATGAGAATGTACGGAGGTTCTCTCCTCCTCACCTCTGCAGACCACATCTGGGATACCAATATTTGCTCGCGATTTTCATCGGAGCTCCGGTGACGACATTCCATGGCGGCTGCACGTTAGAAATGAAGAAGAAATTTTGTTTAGGGTTTGAATGTTTTGGGTTTTTGGGCCTTTAGTTTGCTTTGTTTTTGTAATGTCCTTCTCATGTCTTAATCTTCTTAGAGATGACTTTGAGAGGCTTGTTTGCTTGCCCTTGGTTTTGTTTGGGCCTTGCCTTTCGGCTTCTATGATATTGTTTCATGACCAAAAAAAAAAAATAATACAAGATTTATTTTTTATATTTTTGTCAACACCTGTGTAGTCAGAAATCAAATTACTATTGTGATTTTCAGGTGATTGGCATGCACTTTATGAACCCTCCTCCTATAATGAAACTTGTTGAGATTGTGCGAGGAGCAGACACATCAGATGAGACTTTTAATGCTACAAAAACATTGGCAGAAAGGTTATTCACTTGGATACTTTGCATTGCATAAAAGTGAAAACTTTATCTTCCCATTTGTGGGATAGGCTTTAACTCTTCAGTTCTACTGGCAGGTTTGGGAAGACAGTAATATGCTCTCGAGATTATGCCGGCTTTGTTGTGAACAGGATCCTGATGCCGATGATAAATGAAGCATTTTTTACACTGTATACTGGTGTGGCAACAAAGGAAGATATCGATGTGGGAATGAAGTTGGGAACAAATCATCCAATGGGTCCTTTAGAGCTTGCAGATTTCATTGGATTAGATGTCTGCTTATCAATTATGAAAATTCTCCATGCTGGCCTTGGCGACAATAAATATGCTCCCTGCCCACTTCTTGTACAGTATGTTGATGCAGGTCGGCTCGGAAGAAAACGAGGTATTGGGGTATACGATTATCGTCAAATGCCCAAGGCAATAAAACCTTCTCCCAAGCTTTGAATTCTGGGCTTACTCGGAATAGCAAACTGGTTCTCTATATGGTCCTGGCAGTTCCCTTGGAATAACGATGCAACAAATGTTGGCTGCCAAGCAGCTTACCATGTGTTGTTTACTGTCTTGAGCAGCACATCAACGTTAAGTGGGATATCAATCATGGGTGGTAAACATTAGGTATACATTATAGAGAGAGAGAACTTGATAGAAGAATGTTTTCAAAGCCTGTAAACTGATTGTATAGCTTGTATTGCCTTTCTTTTCATAAAAGTTTCACATGCCTGTAAACTGATGCAATGACATTCTTGATATGGCTAGGGAGTATTCTTATACATCTTTGTGGTACGGCTAAAATAGCCTCACAATTTAACCCTGCAAAAGATTGTCAATTGTAGTATAAAGAAGCAAGGATCGTTCATTGCCAAAGATTGAGGGTATTTAATTTCACACACAAAAACAATGTCACAAAAGTGTCTACTGTTCCTAACTAACAGCAGACGAAAATATACTTAACTACCTAACCTAGACTACTAAGAAGAAGATGAAAATTTATAGACCTAAACTAGACACAGAGAAGAACATGCACATAAAATTTCAGAGGATTTGAAGTTCGTTTACTATATTAAATAAATCACGAAAAACAGAAGATAGAAGAATAAGAAAACTGGATTGATTTTTGTAGTTTGGGAAATAAGACAGAGAAGAGGTTAGGGATTTAGGAAATTCACCACCGAATATGCTTCAAAACAAAGTCCACACAACCAAGATTCCAATTACCAAGTTATGAAAAAGTTCAATCAAGAATAAACCGTGAACGCACTACATAAATTCTTACTACTTCTTTTAACTACTTAAGCAAGATGAACACACCGTTACTAAGCATTTAGAATAACCAATCAAGGTATATACGCTATCCTATCAACAAATTATTCTAAGCATTAAGATCAATGGAAGTGATTGAACAAGTATGCAAAACTAGTGTGGAATGCCTACCTAGCATGCAAGTCTCTCTATTTGGTTTCACCTATTGTCCTATAGGTTTTACTACCTTGAATTAAGCCGTATTAACCATTTAGGAGATTAAACAACCTAATTCTAGCCCCACTTACAAGTTCATAATGTTCTATGTATGCATCCATGAACATAAACAAGCAAGAGTTCCCTATAAACCAAAACCAAATAGACAATCCATAACTAAGTAATTACGAAATTAAGGTTGTAAAACAAAATTTATTGCATAATTCGGGGCTTCAAACCTCCACCCCTAACTAAGATAAACTAGCCACACATCGTTGTAGAAATCACACAGAGAAAATAAATTCGAAAGTTAAAGATTACAAAAGGGAAGAAGAAAATTGTGAATGGAAGGAATGACGATGATCTTGGCGACTTCCCCTTGATGGATTCTTGTGCGATGCAGCAACGTGAAGGCTCTCTTGTAGTATGATGGCTTCCCCCTGTTCTGGTATTAGGGTTTTGCTTTAAGTAGTCTCCAAGTCTTCAAAACTTTCTTTTCAGAATATGTTTCATTCTTTGACTAGAATCAATGTTTGGGTTATCTTTTGAATGTCTTCAACATATAATCTGGGCTTGGCTTTTGGGAAAATTATATTAATGATGTCACTCTTCAAAATCGTGCAAAAACCCCCAAGAAAACTTCTCAGAATCCAGTCCAAACACTGCCTCGAACTTGACTGCTGCACAGCTTTCCCGGAACTGCTGATTTTCTGTCCAACTTCGACGCTTCATAAATCCTAGATGCCATCACCGATTTGGATGATTCTTGACTCCAAATTGATCTACAAACGCACCTTTACAAATCTGGGCAGTAATCTCGGTGAAACCATTCTCGGAACCTCATGGAAATAGGCCTTGAAAACCGGAGAAAATAAGCATAAACCAGTTTTCAGCTTTTTGTGTTTACAGCTTCTGTTTTGGTGAAGTGGTTCCATCGCCTTTCCTTGATATCTCTACTTCATATTAGAAGCCTTGCTTGCATCACTTGAGCACATATTTGCATTATCTTGCTCCACGAAGTACTTAAGAAGATAACAAAATTAAAATGATATTTTTAAAAAAAAATAGTCAAGTTAAATGTAAAGAAAAATAGTCAAGTTAAAATGATATTTTATGCTCCTATCACCTTATTGATACAGAGTCATATGACAAAGGAGTTCTGACCCCATGGAGCCAAAACATGGTTGCAGATAGGTGGCCATCAGGTAGTGATAATGACAACTGAATTGATCAATCAAATGCATTCTCTCCTCTAGTGATTCACAATCACATGGCTCCCTCACCTTTACTCGAAGGCAATGGAGGCATAATGGACCCAAAGTCAAACTCTAACGTAAAATCACCATGGGGTTCGCATTATGTGTTTGCCAAACTTTTCCCAGGGTTGAATAAGTTAAAGGTAACATAATGGTGATAGAATATTTCAACTTATACTTTATTCTTGTTTCTTCATTCTGGGAATAAATTTAGACCCATACTTGAGGTGTTTTGATCATTCAACTAATTGATTCAGCTGTGTATATACCAGTACCCAAGTTTTGAAGATTTTTAAACAATCAAATTCATGGATTCACAAAACTCAGTATCATATCCACTAATGTCAGTTTGATCAACCTAGCATGAGACCATGAGACACTGAAATATATTGTGCTTTTATTTCCTAACAGGGGTCATGAATCTGTGGAGTTAGAAAAAGCAATCAAGAACAGTTCCTATTAGTATTAGACTGTTAGCTGCATTATGTAACTTATGTTGATCATGGATCCATGGCTAACCCCACAGACCCTAGTCCCACTGCTAGCTCTGGCATTATTAGGCAGGCATCTTCCTTGTTGATAGTGATTGAAGTGGAATCCAGTGTGTATCGTTATATATATATATATATATATATATATATATATAGGCTTTCTCTGCTACACACGTCTGCATTTATTCTTACGATGTGAATTTCCACTTTACACTCATTTTTCAATCGAATTTTCACATCTCCACCGTTTAGTCTTTAGATACTAATGTATAGATCATCTCTACAAAATTTCAGCCAATTTGGTTATCATTAAGGCACTCAAAAATGCGTTTTTCTGTTATAAACATGAACGGTTCAAGTTCGACAGAATTATGTTCATCTATTGGTTTAATCGAGTTTGAGTGCCTTAATGATAACCAAATTTGCTGAAATTTTGCAGAGATGATCTATACATTAGTATCTAAAGACTAGACGGTGGAGATATGAAAATTCGATTGAAAAGTGAGTGTAAAGTGGAAATCCGCACAGTAAGAATAAATGCGGACGTGTGTGTGTATATATATATATATATTTTTTTTTTTTGATAAAGCACACAACATAAATAGTTAGATAAGGAAGTAGATAGAAAAGGAAGGTGAAGTTCAATATTTGCTATACATAAGAAATAATTCTCAGGAGTAGCTACTTGAGAGCAAAGAAGGTGAAGCTATGAAGTTCTTATTTCAGTGTCCTTGCTGCTCTTGCTTCTGCTTCATGAAGCCAAAGAAGGGCAAAGGCAAGGTGCAGGCTACAGCCAAGGAAGCAGCAAAGGAAGAGAAGAAGGTTGAAGCTCCCAAGGAAGAGAAGAAAGAGTGACAATGCAGTTGAGCTATCTTCATATATCAGATTCAGAGCACATGAAAGCATGTATTTTGAATCTTGAGCCTTCTTTCTTACTTATGTGTTCATCCTATTAGTAATGTATAACCAATTGTAGTTGGCATTTGCATCCCAGTTAATACTAATGCTTACTTGATATTTATGGTAATAAACTGGGCTGTGTTTCCATCATGTTATGCTAAATATGATCTATAATTCTTAATGCCCTTCTATAATATAATTTTTTGTCTAACCTTAATTTCAAGAACTCAAGATGAAGCATTTGTTGTACTGCTTTCACTGATATATTTTGCATTGTTGCCTGGATCTGACATATATTACTGAACATGTAGCTTTGGAAGGATTATAATGAATCTGAACTTTGTTTGAAGAAACTTTTTGATAGATGATAATGTACATAAACAAATTCTACCTGCTTTAATTTGTTGAAAGCAAATTTATGTGTATGTTAGTTAATCTACAAGAAAAAAAATTATTTGATGATAGAAGCTACAATGATGCAGTTCTTGTGTCTGAGTTTGAGGTTGACTGACATCTTAATAGACTGAAGAACTGAATTACATTCAAAGAATACCTCTTGGAAAATGAAAATTCTTTGCTGATATGAGTAAGAGATTAATGAAATATACTTATTCAGCATAGGAAGAAAACTTAGTTTAACAAAAAATCCTTGAGCTTTTTTATATCAAAGATTACATCTACTGTCAATTGAATGATTGATGAAAGAGAGTTTTTTGTTTATGAGAGTAGATTTTGAATCTATTCACTACATGATTCCTCACTAGTGTTGGGAATGGAGGACCATCAAGGCATCAAACATACTGGAAAGCCTGAAATTATTGAACCTGTTGTGTTTTATAGGGACCCATGAAGGGTAAAAGGAAATAAATACGAGCAAAAGAAAATAGTGATTTCAAAAGGACTAGAAAGATCATTATAGTAGCACTTCCAACAACCTCTTGATTCATACCTTTCAAAGTTTCAACTCCTTTTGATTATGATTGTAAGAAAACACGAACTAATCCGGTAATGGTCTCTCTAATACATGTTTTTCCTAGTAGGAAGAATAATTTTACCTCACACCTCATGATATTGGTGAACACGCGACGTTCACGTTGCCGGTTATTCCAAATCACCAATAACAATGGTTCACTGACTCTAATTCATGTTTAACTTTTAGGCTTTTGTATTATTGCAAAGAAGAGAGAAAGTGGCCTTAAGCTAAATCTTTCAATATTCATGTTTTACTTTTGATTGCCATCTGTTATGAACTCTAATCAAAGTTTTGAGTTTCAATCATTTCATTCTGGGGGAGATCAGATTGATCGCAAGTTCATAACTCAGAGTATTAACCTGATATTCTTTACAATCGATCTAATTTTGATGTTACATGAAACTAAAGAACAAATTATCTGTAGTGGAATGAAGGAAAAATCATTTGTAGTAGAAAGAAATTAGAGTTGTAAATATGAAATGGATTAAATTCAGTATGCTATCCTGAATTTTAGGTCACTCATCAGGTGTGTCCCTGTTCTTTTTTTTTTTCAATCACGTGTACCCTTATACTCTGGAAATCTATCAAACTCGGACAAAATTCAAAATTACACCCAAAAGTGACGTCATGATCTGACGTGAAAGAGACCAGAATGACCCACTTATCAGTTTATAACTCCTCCCTCCCCAAAAGGATAGAAATGTCATTTTGCTCAATTTACTGTTTTTTCCTTTTTAACTGAAACTGATTTTATTTACTTTACCGTCCTTTTTTTTTTCTTCTGTTTTCTTCTCCTCTCCTTCCTCTCTCGATCTCTCTCTGCAACTTTCATCTTCCACAACCACCACGACCCGAACCAAATGACGACGTAGAAGAAGTAGACCTCCGCCACACACAGCCCCAAACCGGATCCGGGTCCGGGTCCGGCTCAGTCCGACCCGTCCGAGTCCCTCTCCCAGCTCCTGGAGCCTTGCTCCAAAGGAGCAGCTCATCTCCCTCATAACCTCCGCCGCGCCGCCGACGCCGACGTCTCCCACCGCAGGATCTTCGTCCACGGCCTCGGCTGGGACACCACTCGCGAAGTCTTCGTCTCCGCCTTCGAGCCTTTCGGCGAGGTCGAGGACTCCAATCTCGTCATGGACAAATTCATTGGCCTAAACAAAGTTTACATTCTTTTCCAACTATGTTCAGTAGGATTTTCAACATCCCATTTGCATTTGCTGATGCATATTTGTTGATATATAAGTTAAACTGTTGGATAAATTATTTCAAAGAATGACTTTTTTGCAAGTCAATTCAAGTGTGCATTTTTGCCCAAAGGATGCCCATATTTGTTCAAGCTGATCCAGCAGTCAAAAGAATGATCATATCAAAATATCGAATTATTTTAAATTTTACGTCTCCGTTTAGCTTGAAGTGTTGCGAAGTTAGTTTTTCTCTAAAAATGTTCGACAAAATGCCTCGTAGAGTCATTTACTCAGCTTGACCTGCCTCATTCTCATAGCTGACATGCGACAGAACACCTAACCACAAAGACAGAGTCTTGGATCTTTATTGTGATACTAGTTACTTCGTACTCCCAGTAACTTGCTTTCCATGCTTTGTATAAATCAGTATATTTTATGCAATCTTGTTGATCATCAAATTCATGCACACACATTTGCCCTGTACTTCATAAATATAATACCTAATACTGGAATCATGTGTTCCAAAGTTGCTTATCAGTCTTTGTTATTCCGAGTGTTCTCTAACTTTTAAACCCAGTGGACGTGATTGGGGACCATTGGGGTTCGTTTTCAGCTTTAGTTTTACTTAAACAATGGAGTGGCTCATACTATATTGCAAGGTTTCTGTTCAAAGGGAAACTGACAGGAAACACCGAAGAGTCACAACACAAAATATATAAAACCATTGAGAGTTTTAAGACCATCAACCTGGCCGGCAAATCTTAGATGGGAAAATCTCTATATATATAGATATGTAGATAGATACATGTCCTCTTACGTAGAAAGAGAATATATTGGAAACCACATATACCAGACATATAGAAAGACAAGAAATAGAAGAAAGACCAGGAAATAATAGACATGCCAGAAAACACAGCAAGTTCAGATACTAATGCTGCAGTGCCCTTATTGGAGTCGGGAGTTGATGGAGGTGAAGGAGTCAGGTGGTGGAACAAGCTTTTGGATGTGGAGGAGGCCAAGAACCAGGTCTTGTTTTCGTTGCCGATGATTCTGACCAATGTTTTCTATTACTTGATCACTTTGGTTTCGGTTATGTTTGCTGGTCACCTTGGTGAGCTTGAGCTTGCTGGGGCAACACTGGCCAATTCATGGGCCGTTGTCACTGGATTTGCTTTCATGGTAAGGTAACTCTCTCTGTACTCACTCTTTCATGTTGCTTTCCATTAATCTGTATTCACTATCAAATTTATTATGTAGGAAATTGAATAGAACAGTGTTGGAGTATTATTCCCTTATTCATATCGCAGATGGAAGTGTTGGTTATTAGCTACGCTTTAGCATCATTTTTGGGGTATTTCATTTCAAATTATGTTTTCTCTCTTTAGCATTTTCTTTGTCTTTTGGCATCTGAGAGTGACATCATTCCTTCTGTGAGAAGAACAGTGACGCTATTTCTAGATTTTGATGTGCTGTTGCTTATAATTAAACATTCAGAGGACAAGGGTGGCTTCCCATTTTCCCAAATGTAGTTTATGTGTTTCTTTGCTTTCATTATGTTTATGTTAAATGTTTTGTTTATGTTGATCACTCATATATGTACATGTATGGAAGAGTAATATGATAGTGATGAATTGATGATAATAATTGGGGGAAGAGGAAAATGATTTGGATATCAATCATAGCATTAGTACTAGAAGGTGTTCCCCATGAACTTATATATATTCCTTATCAATACTGCTGATAGTGAACTGTATGGTAAAGGAAAATAAAGACTATGTATGAACAGACAAATCAAAAGGGAAAATGAAATTACATTATCAATTGGGTGTTGGAGAATAGAGATTCTGCTACTGCTAGCATCTCATTGTTTCCTTTTGTTCAGGTTGGGTTGAGTGGAGCACTTGAGACCCTGTGTGGGCAAGGATTTGGTGCAAAGTCATACAGAATGTTGGGAATTTATCTGCAAGCCTCTTCCATCATATCATTCCTCTTCTCTATCATCATATCTGCAGTCTGGTTCTACACCGAGCCCATACTTATCTTACTCCAGCAAGACCCTCAAATTTCGATGTCTGCTGCGGTTTATATTAAGTATCTGATTCCAGGATTATTTGCATATGGATTCTTGAATAACATATTGAGATTTCTTCAGACACAATCTGTAGTCATGCCATTGGTTTTTCTCTCAGCGATTCCATTGGTTTTTCATATTGGCATTGCATACGGTTTGGTACATTGGACAGCTCTTGGTTTCATGGGAGCTCCACTAGCAGCTTCAATTTCATTATGTATATCGGTTCTCATGCTGGCTACGTATGTTGTTTGTGCTAAGAAATTTGAGCACACATGGGAAGGATTTTCATTAGAATCAATCCACTATGTCCTGACTGACTTGAAACTTGCTCTCCCCTCTGCAGCGATGGTTTGGTAAGTGTTTTTTTGTATTTGTAATGTTTAAAACCCCTATTAGCGGCATGTACACTCATTCAGCTATATACTAGACTAAAGAACTGCAAATGCTCATCAACTCATCAAGTGTAAAATGAGAAACTGACTTCAGCTTAGTTGAGTGAGCTATGTACATGAAGTTCATTTGGTAAAATTGTTAGCAGTTATATTCATGACTTGGAAAAAATGGCATAGTCATCTTGGGTGCACTATGGAAGTCCAATCTGATCAAACACATGGTATGAACTGAGTACCTACAGTTCTGCTAGGATGAAATATAAGTTTCAGTATTGAACTTTGCACATTTTCATATTCCAGCTTGGAGTACTGGGCTTTTGAGATTCTTGTGCTATTGGCAGGATTAATGCCAAACTCGGAACAAACCACTTCACTAATTGCAATGTGGTAAGCTACACTGTTTTTTTTTCCCTGCATGAACCTGTTATTGCTACCTGACTGAAGAAGTTTTTACATGAATACAGAAACAATTGCTACCTGACTGAAGAAGTTTTTACTTGAAGAAGTTTTTACAGAAACACTTCACTAATTTCTTTTTGTTGTGATTTCTTCAGTGTGAATACAGAAACAATTGCTTACATGCTTACATATGGCCTCAGTGCTGCAGCAAGGTTGGTCCCTAGGTCATTCTGATTCGTTACAATTTGTTGGATATCTGGATTCTGTTTCATGCATTCAAGCAAATTAAGATTACTTATATTGTAGCACAAGGGTGTCAAATGAATTGGGAGAAGGCAATCCAGACCGAGCTAAGAATGCGATGGCTGTGACTCTGAAGCTCTCTGTGCTTCTTGGTGTCTTAGTTGTTCTGGCACTAGCACTTGGTCACAATATCTGGGCTGGCTTCTTCAGTGACAGCACTTCAATAATTAAGCAATTTGCTTACATGACACCATTTCTTGCAATTTCAATAATGCTTGATTCGGTGCAAGGTGTCTTATCAGGTTGGTAAATCTATCTGCTGCTTTGCCTTTGGACTTTGTTCACTTAACAGGTTTTTCTTGGGTGCCTGTGAAAGTGAGTTTTCATAATTTTAGGTGTGGCTAGAGGTTCCGGTTGGCAGCACTTGGCTGTCTATGTGAACTTGGGCACATTCTATTTGATTGGTGTGACAATCGCATGTCTTCTTGCGTTTAAGCTGAAACTATATGCCAAGGTGATGCAACCTTTCAGTTCAGCTCTCAAAGAGCCAAAATACACACACGTTCATATCAATTCCAAGTATATAGCAGCTGCTTAAAAGCATTTGAAGTGAGGAAGAAGCAACAAAGCTAATGTGCTGATCTGTTGTTGTGTATTAACATGTTTGATTTCTGATGGTACAGGGTTTGTGGATTGGTTTAATATGTGGTCTTTCCTGTCAAGCTGGGACACTTTTATTGATTACATTGCGCACAAAATGGACTCAATTGGATTTAGCTCATCATGCAGCATCTGTTTAAGTGAAAAGCAGTCAAAGATTCCGACCAGAAAAAAAAAAAAAAACAGTCAAAGATAATAAACAAATAAGGTAACCCTTTGGCTGGATGTTGTAGTTCCATTCTCTAAACTTCAAGAATCTAAGATACTTGGAGAGAAGCAAAGTTTCTAGCGGATGCTGTTGCAAATCTAGGATATTCTACTGCTATTGCAAGCTTGAGCCACAGTCTACCTCTTTTAGTTTTTTCTACCTTTCATTTTGATTTCCATAGTTTGGGTTGTGTTAGGAGTTTTTTATTGTAATTTTGTTTACTGTATCCGAAAAAGAAAAACTTTAAGAATCTAAATCAGCCTCTCTAGCTTGATGTGAATATGGAAGTATCTAGGAGAAATAGCTGAAAATGGTATGTATGTTCCTTGGGGCGATTTATATTTTGCACCCTTCATTGAATGAGTTCAGAAGTGCTAACGATCGGAGACTCACAAACACTCTCTTTATTGTCTCGCTCAGCTCTTTTTGGTGGAGTGGGGAAGCAGAGTGGTTGTGACTTAAACCTTATCCTTTTATGGAGAGTAGTCAATCACCACACGTTGCTGCGGGCTAGGGAAGATCTATTGACAATCATTGGTTCAATGTTTGTAGAAAATTTCATTGATTGTATGTTATGATATTGACCGGATTTTCCATAATTGGTGTAAAGAATAGTGACACTGGCGGAACTACATGCCCACAATCATTTTGAAAAATGGTGGGATGTAATTGGTTCATTGTAATAATTAAGAGATTTTTAGGGAAAATTAAGTTTTTCCCCTCTCCCACCCCTCCTCGCCAATAAGAAGTGTCAAGTTCTGCCATTAAATAGTGATATAATTTTCAAACTATTTTAGGAGAATCCTAGTGGAAAAGGTGAAAAAGATGTGCGATTCCGTGTGTTGAAAATGCCATGTAAAATTTCGAAAGATATAGATGTCACCCGCCGACACTAAGGACACGTGTTTCGTCATCCAAGCTTGACACAAGTCACAACGGGAAGCACCACGGCAATTAAACAAAATGCAGACAATGAAGCACCACGGAAGGTTAATCTGAGCGTGATTATGAATCTTTATGGAAGTATGTGTTTTATGGCCCAAATCGCACCGTGAATCCCACGAACGAGTTTGTACTTCAAGTTCTCATTTATTATAACAGTGTTGCGCTGATGATGAAGAATTAGATGAGGTGGCGTACTTCCATTAGTCCTACATATGAAGTAAACTTAAATCAAGAAGGATTAGTTGAAGGAAGTAATATAAAAGGCCTACGCTATCATCTATTATCCTCTCTCTCTCTCTCTCTCTCTCTCTCTCTCTCTCTCTCTCTCTCTCTCTCTCTCTCTCTCTCTCTCTCGTTTTTCTTTTTACCATGTTTAATTAGGTTTCTCTTAGTTAGGGGGCTGAATAAAACCCTAAGACATGATCTACAAGATGATTTGGCTTTTGATTTTAGTTTCTTTTAATACAAGATGTGTAACAGCCCGGCCCAGTCCATTGAGATATTGTCCGCTTTGGGCCCAACGACCCTCACGGTTTTGCTTTCGAGGTTTCACCCCAAAACGCGTCTCAATGTAAGGTGCTAGCTCTGCACATATAAGCATAGCAACTTGTCTCCCCCGGGCGATGTGGGACGGATGCACCTACTAGCTTGCTTGCCTAGTCAGGTCATCACAATCCACCCTCCTTAGGGCCCGACGTCCGCGTCGGCACACTTCCGGCCGGGGACAGGCTCTGATACCAAATGTAACAGCCCGGCCCAGTCCATTGAGATATTGTCCGCTTTGGGCCCAACGACCCTCACGGTTTTGCTTTCGAGGTTTCACCCCGAAACGCGTCTCAATGTAAGGTGCTAGCTCTGCACATATAAGCATAGCAACTTGTCTCCCCCGGGCGATGTGGGACGGATGCACCTACTAGCTTGCTTGCCTAGTCAGGTCATCACAATACAATCCACCCTCCTTAGGGCCCGACGTCCGCGTCGGCACACTTCCGGCCGGGGACAGGCTCTGATACTTAATGTAACAGCCCGGCCCAGTCCATTGAGATATTGTCCGCTTTGGGCCCAACGATCCTCACGGTTTTGCTTTCGAGGTTTCACCCCAAAACGCGTCTCAATGTAAGGTGCTAGCTCTACACATATAAGCATAGCAACTTGTCTCCCCCGGGCGATGTGGGACGGATGCACCTACTAGCTTGCTTGCCTAGTCAGGTCATCACAATACAATCCACCCTCCTTAGGGCCCGACGTCCGCGTCGGCACACTTCCGGCCGGGGACAGGCTCTGATACCAAATGTAACAGCCCGGCCCAGTCCATTGAGATATTGTCCGCTTTGGGCCCAACGACCCTCACGGTTTTGCTTTCGAGGTTTCACCCCAAAACGCGTCTTAATGTAAGGTGCTAACGCTGCACATATAAGCATAGCAACTTGTCTCCCCCGGGCGATGTGGGACGGATGCACCTACTAGCTTGCCTGCCTAGTCAGGTCATCACAAGATGAGACTTTTTTTTACTACTTTTTCATTGATGAATGTTTGCTTGTATTTGTGTTTGCGATTGTGTGTGTACAACTTAAAAAGTGAGGAATCAAATGGTTGATGTACATCATGTGAAAGTGCCCGTCCCTCAAGTCTTTTTTTCTACTCACATGTGAAAGTTGTGTTTCTTTCAAATTCCTACATATCCAGATTTCTCCATATTCATGATTAATGAGTCATTACAGCAAATTCAATTTCCTCTAAAGTATCGTTTCAATGATTTCGAAAATCTTTTAATTTGGGATGAAGGGGTATATTAGATTATAATGTGCTGGAGGCATTGGTTCAACACAACCATAATGGAACTTCCAAAACAGTGAAATTTTGATAGGGGGGGAATTAACGTTTTCTCACCTAATACAGTTGAAAATACTGGTAAAATAAATCAGAAAAATAAGTAATTCCAACCCTTGTTTGTTTCTTGGATAGAATTCTTTGCGCTTGATTGCCATTTTGGAGAACTCAAGGCTAGTTTAAGGGAGTAGTGTTCACATGGTCAGTCTGTCAAGACACACCCCGAATTTCTCCCTGAAACCCGAAGTAAGTCTTGCGGGGTCCACCTCCAAGGAAAATTTATTGAAAAACTCGGCAAACCTCCCTTAAAAATGGACAACCCTAACCCGGAAAATTCAAGAATTACCCTCCTATAACAAATCAACCAACCACCAATTCATCTCATAAATATCCAAATAATATAACAAACTTCAACCTTCGAGAATTCGAAAAATATAACATAAGTCTTAGCACACCACCGAAAAAGTATACGCTAACCCCAAGGGTACTCAGAGCTACTAAAAACTAGAGAAAGCAAGAAAATACACTGGTAGGTTAAACATGTAACCTACTGGTGAAAAGTGGTGGATAAGTGGGTAACTATGCCTCGCCTCCTACTAGTGCCAACCCGAACTCTACAGACTGTGCATTTTTAAAACAAAGGGCCCAGGGGAAAACATTCGCAAACGTTAGAGTGAGTGGACAAAAATAAAAGAATAAATAAATAAAATAATTAACAAGATTTATGCTTTCCCAATTTAATTTCCAAAGAAATCGAATGCATGCCTCAAGCGATAAATCTTTTATCTCATAAATATCGAGCCTCTTCAGCTCAAAAATATATACCAATATATATATATATCAAAATATGTATGTATTTACACACGTCCATACTCCCTATATAATTATTTTATAGATTTAAAATAATTTATATAGGGTTACTACGCTCGCGTCTAACGCTCACGTCACGCCTTAATGCGGTGATACACTACGCCATTAAGATGGACGAACGAGTGTATAGATATATGCCCATACCCCTTATATGAATTAAACACTCATATAGGGCTACTACGTTTGTGTCTAACGTTCACGTCACACCATAATGCGGTTATATACTACGCCATTAAGGTGGACAGACACATATGGCTAGCTAGCATTTATATACATACTCTTCTCATAAATATATTTATAATTTACCGAAAATCTCATTTTCGGTAACCCTCCAAAATAAATAAAATCGACAAATAAAAATGACGTCAAATGCTCCAACAAAATAAATTACTCAACAATAAACAATTGCATGCATATAATTTAAAACAAAAGTCCACTCAATAATTAGGCCTAAGCCTGATGTCGGTTCGAGGCCTCTTCAGCTCGAGCCTCCGCACGTCCTGTTTCAAAAACATAAATTAATTTCCAACTATATACCAACCCTTATACAAAAATTGGCAAAATTAAATGTGAGCCTTATCCATGCTCATCCTTGCCTAACTTCGCCATTCTTAAATCGATACAGTCCAAACTTCACCACAAATACCGGCAGCCTTAAACCAACCTTCTACAGCCTAAACAACATTAATCTAACGGCCGGATTCTATCCAAATTAACTGCCAAAATACCAAACTTTGAAAAATCCCAAACTTATCCAAAACTCCTTCAAAAATTCTGAACTTCATACCATTAAACTCCCTTTAATATTACACATCTAAAACCATGAAAATCTCCCTAACAGCGGCGGCCGGCGGCCGACTCCGGCAACCTCCAATGTTTACCAAAATTTAGCACAACCTTCCTCTCAACACGCACAACAACTTCCCTAACTAGCACAAACACTAATTTCAAGCCTAGATAGTGTAATCGAACCAAAACAGTGAATTGAGCCCTAGAGTTTCAATCAATGATTTCTCCTTACCAAGCACGAATCGCATCAAAACCTTTCGAGAGATTGAAGCACGGGAGGAGGGCTTCCTATTGAGCCCAGCAGCTCCGGCTATGGCAGCCGGAGGAGGGAGTTCCGGCGACGGAGAACTACCAGCAGTCAGACCTTTTGGGCGTTGTTTCTCTCTCACAGCGGCGCTAGGGAGGCTGCCACCGGTCCAGGAAGGAAGAGGGAACAAGGGCCGACAGATTGGGACAGGTGCGGCAGTCTGTGGTGGCCAGACGACGGCGGACGGGCGTGGGAGACGTCCATCAGGGAGAAAGAGAGTGAGAGAGTCGGGAGGGAGGAGAGAGAAGAGAGAGAGATGTTTTGGGCTTCTCTCCCCAACCCGGTCCAACACCACCAAATAAAATCCAATTCCAAAAATTAACACCAAAAAAATAATACCCTAAAAAAACTTACCTTTTTACTAGCTAAAATTTACTATTTTTACCGTCGTCACATTTTTCTCCTACGAATAATTTCTCTAAAATAATCGTCCCTCAACACCCCTCTAGGGACCTTTCAAACTATAAACTCATTTACGAAGATGATAACATTTTTATTAATACCAAGTTAGTAAATAGGGTAAAAATTAAGAGTTGGGATGTGACACAGTCACTGACCAAAATATTCATGATCAGTCACCATTAGATTAATATACAAGGGTTGAAAACAAAACAACTCTACTCTCCCCACCCTTGGATTTAAATCTAATAGTGACTGACCACGAATCTCTTGGTCAGTCACTGACTAGGTGAACATTACTGAGTTTAAGGTTTACCAAGATTTCTTTTTCTTTTTTTCTTTTTTTAAATTTGCTGCTTGTTTTTTCTTTATTTTACAAACACAATAAAATAATAAAAACTGATTTTTTTTTTCATCTCTATCTCTACTGCTATAAAGCGTGGCGTTCATAAAATTCACCAAATTGTGAACCGTCATGATTACTCTTAATGAGTCAACTAACACAAATAAAAAAAATGGTCATTACAGTAAAAAACAAAATTAAAAACAAAACAAATTAAATATGCAAAATTAAAATATATAGATAATTATGAAGAACTACATGTTAACTACTTTTGCTATTTGCAGTGGCGGAGCCAGGATTAAAGTATCACCTAGGCTAATAATAACATCCATAAATTTTTTTTGACATAATCAGTAAGTTCATGATATACTAAGAGCAAGTCCACCTCAAGGGGTTTTAAAGACCCATGTCATGGGCCACATCAGATTGAAGACCCAACCTCAAAAACCATGCTTCCACCCATGAAAATAAATCACCACCATTGAGTATTGGGTCATGACCTGGGTCAGACCCATGACCTAGATCACCACTTTCTATTACTCGGGTCTTCCCATCCACGTCAGTCCGAGCTTACATACTTTGATGACGTAGCCATGTGCAAGTGGGTTTGAACATTAGTTTAAATTCAAATAGCAATCTGACGGCTTAATATTAATAGCTGTCAGTTAATTATTTTTTTTCAAAAGAACTACTACAAAAATTAGAGTATTAATTAATCAAGATGAATAATATAAAACGAAATTTTCTAATAATCGTAAATTTGCACCATAAACTTTTATAAACAATATAAATAAAGATAATATAAATTGCAATACCAACGGTAACTCACCCAATTTAAAAAATAAAAGAATTCCTACATACCACCATTTTTTTTTATGTTATGTTTGTGTTATTTTTAAATAATTGTATTTTATTTTTTATTAGGCTTGGCCTGTCAATTTAAGTCATGAAATAAATATTTTAATTTCAATATGTCATTTTGTTTATTTAATCATAATTTTATTAACATATAAAATCATTATTCACACTCAAAATACCTATTATAAAACTCAATAAACAATCACTGCCACGTGGCGACTCAGAAACAGAAACCGTGGGTGGAAACTGTAACCCAAAATCATTGCCATGTGGCGACCCAGATCTCACCCATGACCCAGGCCTTTCCAACGAAGACCCAGACGTGGACTTGCTCTAATTTAAAAGAACATTTAAAAACACATGTTCAATAGTTTCTTTTAACCTTTAAATTTCACGAAAAGGTAAATTGATCTAGTGAATGTATTTTATAGATGCAAAGCGACAAATAATATGCAAATAAGAAAAATAACTGTAATCACTACCAAAAACATTAAGCAAAACCTTGTGTGCGAGAACGTTGATGAGACTCTAAACTTGAAATAACCAATATCTAGAGAAATCATTCAAATAGAGGTCAGTTAGAAGAGTTCTTCCACACCGATCCCCACTACCCATCTCTTATTCTCCTATTAAAGGACAAAACCAAAATAAAAGGAAATGGAAAAGACGATAAAAAAGAGTTTCATGTAGTTTTTTTTTTTTTTTTTTTTTTTTTTTTTTTCTGGGTATCAGATTTTCACAACGACAACATCATCCTCAATGGCGCCATCGAGCGAGATTGCTAAGGTCATGAAGAAAACCAAATTCGTTCTTGGGGAGTTCTGGGTTTAGTGGATATAGATGGACGAAGATGTGAGATCTGCTGGAGTGTTGTTGAAGAACCCAGATTCTTCTGCGAAAACATTTCAATGAAAACCCAGATTCTGGAGTCTTTGATTTCTGGAGGTTGAAGAAGACCCAGCAACAGCCTTTGTTTTTACCATGTTAATTGTGTTTCTTTGTCTCAATTTTGTTTAACATTGTGTTTCTTTGTCTCAATTTTGTTTAACGGTGTTAACAATCGAAGAAGTGTAACGTAGTTAACTGGATTAATTATCAGTAACTATTGATTTATTTTAACCACGGTGCACTGAATAAAGCATTAACTCAAACTGGCTAAAGCATTAACTCCATAATTTATTAATGAATCGATGTCGCACCACACGGCAGTCAAACCAAGCTGAATTTGTAATTCCCAAACTAGATGACTTTATAATTAATGTTCTCTTGCTGTAGTCAAATGAAGTCAGACAAATTCATTTTTCGCTAAGCTTACCTGGAATTGTAAGTTCTTGCATGTAATACAGATGGAAGCATTCAACTGAAAAAAGTAGAAAGTCTGGCATTGAAATCTATTCATTGTTCAACTTTGGACATCTTTTCAAGCTAAGCTGAAGGCTGAAATGGGTAGGAAACCAACTAAGCAACCATCCTTTTTCAAGGTCCTGCTTGATGACTTCGCTAATCATCTGGTAACCTTTGATCATCGTTTAAGATCTTAGATTTCTGCCTCTCAATCTATAATTGAAGTTCTATAGTTGATCTCACTTGAGGGTTCTGCAATTCATCGTTCATGCATGCATGTTTGAATACTTAAGGTTTTGATTTGTTGTACTTTGGCAACTGCTTTGATTCATTTAGTTTCGAACTTCAAGTGATGGATTGATATGTTTTCTGCAAATTGATATATTATGATGCATGCATGTTAAACAAGCTAAATTCTGTATGTTGAATACTTCATTTTTGTAGCGTGTACCACATAAGTTTACCAGGAACCATATTCGACCATCACTTGGCAACTGTGTTCTTAGAGGCCCTTGTGGAAAAAGAAGTGTGGAGCTGGAAAGGAGAAAGAATGGCTTATTCTTCCACAGTCATGGTTGGCATAGCTTTGTGAAGGATCATCTTTTACAATTTGGCGACTTTCTGGTTTTCCAATATGATGGTAAATCAAAGTTTAAGGTTAAAGTATATGATCGAACATGTTGTGAGATAGATGTCGAAGTGCCCAAGAGGAGAAATGGCCTTCCTACTGCTCCCTCAGCGAATGAAGGCTACCAATTAGCTTGGGTAAAAGATGAAATTCTTGATGGCCTGGAAACCGAAAACTGCAATAGTGACACTGAAAATGCTGACAAGAGAAGGCGTAAGTAGTGCTCGATTTTTGGTTGTTTAGTTGTTTCTTCTTATATAATGTATCATCTATTTGGCAATGTGTAGGAAATAAGAATAGAAAGACGCCAAAGGTTGAGGATGGTAAAGAAACATCGACTAGATCCATCATCTTCAAATCGGAGTATTCATGTTTTCAAGCAACTTTGAAGGGAAGGTGTTCACGATATAGGATGGTAACTGAGTACTTGCTTATACAGTAGTTAATGAAGCCAATTATGACATGCATTCGATTAGACACCTTCAGATGACTAAAAATTATGGGAATCAAATCAATTAATTTGAATGTGTTACGCTTTAAAAGAAATGTAATCAGTCTTCTGAATCCTAATAATCATATATAGATGTCTTTTTAATTAAAACTTTCGTCAGTTTTTGCTCGATCTCTTGATAAAGTTGATGCATGTTCCAAACTGCAGGCTATTCCAAAGGATCTAGTGGTGACCAAAGGGCTTAAGAGTAAGAAGACTGTAGAAATTGAAGACTCAACTGGGAGATTGTGGCCTGCGAAGCTTGTTAAAGGGAACTATGTGTCCATGTCAACAGGTTGGGGAGAATGTTCTAAAGCCAACAACATTGTTGTTGGGGACACCGTTGTTTTTGAGTTTGTTCAGCAAACTGTAATGAGACTTCATGTTTTTAAAAAAGGTCTGGGAACAAGAGGAGGAAAGAATAGGTCTATTTCTGTGGTACTTGATGCCCCCAACATTAAGAAGTAAAGCTAGCCAGGCGGTTCCATGCGGATTTTGAGAGTCGATCTAACTACAGCAAGGCGTTCTGTAGTGGCATTCGTATCTTCTTGAAGATGTTTTGAGTTCTCTTTCAAAATGGTAGTCGAGTGAGCTACCACTCCGGAATTTTGAGTTCTCTTTCATTTTGTGTAAATATACTTTCATCTTCTTGTGTAAATGTGTAATATAACCCATGGTACTTTTCAGTCTCCTGCAGGCACTCTTGTATGGCTGGTGAGTACTTCACTTTTGAAACCAACTGATTACCTATTACGAAGTCTTCCCCTGTTGAACGAAATGCTGATCTTTTTAAAATACGTTTAGAGGATTCCAGAAAATCTAGTCATGGTTAAAGGACTTACGAGTAAGAAGAATCTGAAGATTCAATTAAGATCCCACTACAAGATCATGGCTCCCTAGACTAGCTCTAGAAACATTTGAATCCAAAGGCTACAGATCTAATTGTGAACGCTATCACATTGCAAGAGGTTGGAAAAAATTTCACAAAGCCAAACCAGATTTTGCATGGGGATTACACCCTCATTTTTGGTAACAAATAGGCATTCTTTGATACTTGATGCACCAAGCTTCAAAGCCAAAAGTGAACTAGGACACCCTCATTTTTTGAGTTCAGATTTCACTGCTTTGTGAAGATGCTTTGACGTACTGGAAATCAGATGTCCATTTCTTGAGCTGTGTAATTAACAATAGTGCTTGCTTGGAAGAAGAGACCACAGATTAAACCAGTCCACAAGCCCTACACCCAAATCAAAGCCCCCAAAAAGAAAATGAGTTGAACTGTGAAGCCAAAAAAGAATGAACTTACTAATTTGATTACCTTGGCATAAAGTTTCAACACAAATCCAAGAAGACCAGCAATTGTCATGCCAATAATATAAAATGTGCCCAAGTTCACATACAAAGCCTAGTGTTGCCACCCACATCCTCTTGCCACACCTGAATATCATTACGCCAAAAATGAGCTTTTACGGCCACAATGCACGCTGTAAAAGTAAGCAGTAAAAGCTCGGGTCGTAAAAGATCAATATCTTTTACGGCGTGCAAAAATACGTCATAAAAAAACAATTAACCCGTCATAAATGTCATTTAGGCCATTTACGACCCTCTTTTGCTCGCCGTAAGAATCTTTAACGGCGTACAACATGCCGTGAAAGAGTGACTAAACTCCTAATTAAGGCACACACTGCAGGCCGTAAATAAGGTATGTTCAAATAAAAAAAAATCTTCTTACTCAAATTACCATCAATATAACTAATGTCATTTACAAAGTAACAATTCAGAATGTATTAATATAACTCATTACATCAAATGAGTGTGAATGACTCTAAAATTTAGCATGTATAAGAGGTACTGTATATGTATAACATAGCTTCTTGACTACTAACAAATTGGTTCTCAGTAAACTACACAACCTTCTTCACAACATAGCTTCTTGACTTCACAATAACAAAAGCAAGAGTTACTCCATAATACCATTCACTTCACTTGTTGATTTGACCAATTTGGCAATAAGAGCTTGGAGTAGACTAACACACAGCGAATCAATGTCTTCATTATCAGGCTTCATTGCTGGTTTAGAACTCTATGAACCATTATGTATAACTAGCTGATCAATGTCTTCCCCTAGTAAAATACATTATCAATTTATTGATCATCCTCACATCAATAAATACATTGCAGAGTTCCATAACAAACCTACTACTAACAACATAACGCAATTCCTTTATCAGTTCGTGCCAACAACAATATCAATTCATGGAACAACAACATCAATTCTCTAATGCCAGCGAACAATGATATCAATTCATGGCAAGAATTGTTCTACTCTAATGTAATTATCCAGACTGATGATTTTCTGTCATGGTAGAACCGCACTGATTTAATCCACACCATTTTAATTAACTAGTAACAAACAAAACCAGAAGCTAGCATTTCATACAAACAAGTACTTTCTTTCTTCATAGACAGTAAGAACATTGAGAAGGAGTAAAACAACATTGTTGGCTTCAGTCAAAACATTCATCTACCATCCCAATTGTGTGTCAGCATTGTAGCAATTTACCTAAAAGGTGAACGGAAGTGTTACAGTAGTTTACGACAATAGTTTGTTCTCTACTATCTGGACTCTGCCTGACATGAGTAAATTTTTGGGTTTTCATATTCTTTCCTTGACAAGCTAAACAATAATAAAGATATTAATCTGTTAACTATAAAATCAGTAGTAAAGGCCTCAAGGATAAAACAATTTGATGGACAGTTCTTTATTAATAAAGATTGTAGAGAAATGGACTACTCACTCATATCTGCTGCATTATGGAAAAACAGTTGCAGCTGCAGATATCCCTAAAACAGATATCTCACTAACAGCTAGGCAGACATTTATATATACAGAATTATCCCAAGCCCAACACTCAACATTGTTCTCAGATATCCGCAAATTGAATTGTTGTTAATAACTTCATATACTATTTCTACTCATCATCCCAGTCAAATTTGTACATGATCAAACCTCCAAACTGCTAAACAAAGCTATTGAAGTTTTAACAAAACAAGACAAATTGAAAACAAAAAATTAGTGGAGAGAGAAGAGAGAAAAAGTAAGACCATAACCTATAATGTAACACCCATGTAGGAATTCTGTTTTGGCGGATGAAAGATCAAATTTTTTTCCTATCACCCTAGAATTAAAACTCATTTTTATGTTTACGGAAAAAGTAATACCTGCTTTACGGTAATCATAAGACTTTCAAGTACAAAGTCATCAACCACAAGATGGACATGAATCACCTACAACACCCAAACTAGCAAAATTAAGATTATTCAGCAAAGCAAATATCAAACTAAAATGTGTTGGGTTTCCAGCCCATGTGTTTTTCCTAAGATGTTTCGTCTTAGAGTATGGTGTTCCAATAAGGAAAGTAAATCTTTATTAATGATGATGTACCTGTAATCTTATTGATTACAGAGAAGGAAGGAGGCATTATTGCCTACCACTAATAGGAATAGGATTTCCTGTTTGGTGAAGATCCTTATGGCTATATAAGGAGAGGTTCAGCTCTTAGGTTTTGTATGGCAGAGACAAAAAGCAAAGTGTGTTCCATTCTCGATTAGAGGGTGAGAGAGGACAGAGAGGAGAGAGATAGGAAGAGAAGGGAGTGTCCTTGTTTTCTTATACTTTCTGGTGTACCCATTATTAATATAGTGGAGAGTGTTTTCTACCGGTGGACGTAGGGAAAAGTTTTGCTGAACCACCTTAAATCTGTGTTCTTTGTGTCTTATCTCTATGGTTGTTTCTCTTGGTTTGCTATGTTCTTTTGGGGTTCCTTGACATACATAATTGGCCGATATCACAACAAAATGAACACAAACAATTACAGGAAGCACGGATACAAATTGCTCAATAAGGCACCAACTTGAACTTGGGAATACAAATTGGTACGTAATACACAATCAGAAAGCACAAGCAACCGAATCAAAACACAAAGAAACAGAACGAGCTACAATAGAATTTCATGAACTTGGAAATATAGGACCCATTGGAGATTTGATCTTGACTCTCAAAATCTGCAACGAGACCAAGCCCTTTGTTTGCCTGCATTCATTCATTCATTAAAATAACAGAGAATATTGACATGAGAGAAAAACAACCAGATATGCAGCATCTCAACACAGAGAAAATAAAAACGAAGCTTTGAAACTTTATAAAATTACTGCTATTCACAAACAAAACCAAATATTTCCACATGCATTGGTCTATCAACTACTAGACGGCCGATCCAATATCCAAACCAATTCTATCTCCACAAAAGAAATACTATATGGCACGGGGAACAACAACTCCAAAATAACCAAAGAAGGAACATAATGAATCACACCAGTCCAAAATCGAAATCCTCAAATCCGAATACACCCTAAAACAACGATATTATCTTCTTCTTTCACCATTCCATACCCTATAACACTCTACATGCACCTCTACCATTAATGACCAATGCAACCTACATGCATTACCACTAACTCCATAATCTTGATGCTTCAAATGATCAATGTATCCAAATACAACAGTCATCGACAATTATACCCCAGAAAATCCATATTAGATTCCATAAAGCCATTCAATACAGAAGTCAATTCATCACAAACAAACAAACAAAAAATGAAAACAAACCCTAGAAATTTCCACAAACAAAACGCACAGAAACACTTAGAGATTCTCAAAACACACAGCGAAACACTTAGAGATTCTCACTTGGCGACCATTCTGGCGATGAAGTCTTCGTATTTGATCTTGCCATCTTTGCCCACATCGACCTCGCGACAAGGTGGTGACATAGCGGTCCTCAGCCGAGAACCCAAACTCCACCTTCCTCCCTAACCACCATTGCTGCTTCCAAAGGCGTCACCAAAACGCTTTTGGGCTCCACCTGAACTTGACAAGGTCGCCAGAAGCTCAAGAACACTGTCGACGGGAACCCAGAAATATGCAGAAAAATAGAGAAATAGGATTAGGGCTCTAATCTGGAAATTGAAGCTCAAGGAAGAGTGAAAACGAGAGGGAAGTGATGGGGTTTACCTTCACGAAGCACGAGCTCGCCGGAGAGAAAGAGATTCGGCCAGAAATCGGATTTGGGGGTTAGGGTTTGGACTTCAATCTGAAAAGTCTATGGTTCTAAGTCGAATTGGTGGGTAAGGGAAGGTGGAGAAGAGGAAGACGAACATTTTGGTGGTGGTCTTGCTGCATGCGGTGGCCGGAATCAGCTACGCCATGCCGGAGATGGCGGAGGCAGGCGGAGGCAGGCGGAGAGGGAGAGAGAGCGGTCTGGGCTCGAGTTTGGGTTTTGACCAAAATCAACCCGTCTCTTCCATTTTATAGCTGATGGATCTTTAATAATTTTCTTTAAAGAAATTTTATTAACACATTCTTAAATGCTAGATACACATCTCTTTATTTATACAAATTATATAAGACTTTTGGGTATGTAAAATTACTAAAAAATACATTCATATCAAAAGAAAAAAACTTAATTGAAATAAAATATCTCGTTTAAGACATTCATATTAACTATTTTACTTCTAACACTTTTTCTTTATTTTTAGCTAGAATCAAGTATCAATATTTTAACACCACATATGATTATTATGTAATGGTTCCCAAAAATCGATTAATTTAGTTTTACACAGGATTGTACATTCTAATGTTGAAAGTTTCGTTCAAGGCTTTCGTGTTGTATTGTTTTTATTCGGTAGGTTTAAGAATTCTTGAAATCAGTTTGAGTAAGAGGCTATTTGAGAAGAAATTTTATCGAGGAAAACTGATGGGAGAAGATGTTAATAAAGGGAAATCCCTCAAGGAAGAACTTAACAAGGTGAAACCTTTTAGAGAAAAATAAAAAATTTCAAGGAAGATTTCGATAAGGTGAAACATTACGAGAAAAGATAAAACTTTTTTAGAAAAATCTCACCAATGTAAACTTTTTTTATTTTTTGAATAAATTGAGTATTAGATTTAGAAAAGTATGAGTATTTAGCAAATGAGTAGTGTATTTAGTGAATAAGTTGTGTATTTTAAATGAGGGTATTGTAGGAAGTTCGGATATGTGTATCTAATAAAATGTTAAAACAATAAGGTTAATAGGTGGTGTATGAAGTATGAGATGTGTATCTAGTAATTAGAAATGTATTAATAAAATTTCTCTTTTCTTTCACTACAAAAAAGTGTGGGAAGTTTATGTTTTGGTGAAAAAATTGAGCGGGAGCTGAAAAGAAAAATTCGAGTTTGAGGTGTAGTCGGCTCATACCAATTACGGCATGCAACTATTGCACGCAGTAAATACCTTATACTTATTAACGGCGCGCAATGAATGAATGTCATAAATACCTTTTCATTTACGACGTGCTTTTATTGCAAGTCGTAAATAACTCGAGACACAATCTCATTTACGGCGCACTTCCGAAGTACGTCTTAAATAACTCTACATAACATTATATTTACGGCATGCTATAAATGCCCGTCATAAATGACTCATTTTTACTGCACGCATCGATGCACGCCGTAAATTTTAGACGGTAAAAACCCTGAATTCTTGTAGTGTATAACCAAAACCACTAAATTTACACCAAGAATTAACCAGAAAACTGAAGACAAGAAAGCTCAAATAGAATATATGGAATGTTGATCTTGACCTGAAAAGACACCTTGCAAGGAATCAAGAACTATTGAAATTGCAAGAAGTGGTGTCATAGAAGCAAAGTCCTCTAGAAGTACTACATAATTTGAAGAACTGTCAATGAAGAAGCCTGCCCAGGTATTGTGACCAAATGTCAAAGCCAGAACAATTGTGAAAGAAAGAATCAGCGAGAGCTTAAGAGTCACAAGCATCGCATTCTTTGCTTGATCCGAGTTGCCTGCCCCCAATTCATTTGACACCCTTGTACTGCAACAACAATATGTGAACTCTGTGTCGATCTATGAAAAAGTAAACAATGTACTTACCTAGCAACAGCGCTGAGGCCATATCATATGATATGGTTCACACTGATATGTAACCATGTAACCAATTTCTTGTGTGTTCACACTGATAATATAATAAAAAAGAAGCTATATGAGGTAGACAGAATAACATGCTGGAGCAAATAAAAACTTGCAAAAATGTTATTGAAGCTCACCACATTGCAAGAACTGAAGTGGTTCTTGTTGAGTTTGGCATCAATCCTCCCATAAACACAATGATCTCGAAAGCCCCCTCCTCCAAACTAAAGAGATTGAAGAACATAAAGTGTACTGTTATTGAAACGTCAAGCATAAGTAACAGATCAATAGGCTTTACTGATGATCATGTAACATCTTGTTTGCATTTGCAACTTTGAATCCCAAATTCTCAATAGATGTCAGATATACTGTGAGATCGAGTTTACTGCGTACTCGTATCAAGATAAAGTTAAGAAATATCTATATATGTACGTACACTTACCATTCCATTGTTGCGGAGGGAAGAGCAAGGTCCAAACCAGTCATGATATATTTGAATGATTCTAATGAAAATCCTTCCCACGTATGCTCAAAATTCTTTGCACGGCTAACATAGAAGGCCAACATAAGAACCGATATCCAAAGCGAAACTGACGCAGCTAGTGGAGCTCCCTTAAAACCAAGAGATGTCCAATGTACCAAACCATAAGTTATTGCAATATGAAGTACAATGGAGATCATGGAGAAGACCATTGACATGACATATACGGATTGAGTCTGAAGAAATCTCTAGATATATTTTGCAAGAGGCCATATGCAAATAATCCGGGAATCAGATATTTCAATAAAAGAGCTGCGGATTTTGCAATTTCAGGATCTTGATGGAGTAGAATAAGTATTGGTTCTGTATACAACCATATTACAGATATGATGGAGCAGAACGGGAGAGATATGATACAAGAAGCTTGCAGATAAATCCCCAACGTTCTATATGACTTTGAACCAAACCCTTGCCCACAAAGTGTCTCAAGAGCTCCACTTAATCCAACCTGCATACACCAAGAAGTAATACACAAATAAAAATAGGTATGTCTCTCTTGCTAAACGTTGTGTCATATTAAAATGTCAAAACTGTCTCTTTTAAAAAAAAAAGGATTTTCATATACACCCAATTTTGAAGAGTGGTTTTAAATAAAACCCACATAATATTTCTTTCTGATAGACATCTAACATGTATCAAGTATGATACATATTATGTCCTATTTTTTCTAAATTTTACACAATTGTCACCATTCAACTATAACATATAAACATAATAAATAAGCTTAATTGATGTTGTCTTAAATACCTTGATTATGAGTTTTTCTTCTAATACTAACATTTTTCAATCAATTTGCAAGAATCATGCAGTTTTCTTTATTTTTATGAAAAAAATCTAGGTGAAATAAATACATTCTATGATCTATACATCAGGTAAAATATAATATAAATAAGATATCTGATTATTAAAGTAAAAGGAAGAAATTTTATAGTGTTACCGTAAGCTCTAAACCCTAAACCCTAAACCCTAAGCCCTAAACCCTATACCCTAAACCCTAAACCCTATACCCTAAACCCTATACCTTAACCCTATACCCTAAACCCAATTTTGATTTTCTTCTTTGTAAGTATATTATCATATCAAGTCATACTTAATATGTACATTAGAAATGTAAATGTTCTCTCGATCAGGATGAGAAATGATATAATAATATACCTAAAAAGAAGAAAATTAATCAAAGAACAAAAACGTGTACGTTACAATTAGACATTTTTCGACTATGTAGAAAGACACCAAATGTGAGCTTAAAAATGAAAAGAATCATTCTATTACAAATGACATACTTCTATAGATAACATATATATATACACTCAAGTTAGTAACAATAAGGTAAGAAATTAAAGAATGTAATTGATTATGATAAAGTTAAATTCAGTTAAATTTTAGCTCAGTATTTGAGTTTCAAATTGATGCTAAAATGGAGAAAGATATCAAATTTAGCTTTATATCACCTGAAGGGCAAATCAGAGAAACTAAAAAATGAAAAAAACTATTAATTATAGACATATGCTCTATATAGTAAGTTTGCTTATGTGGAGTGTGTGTAAAATGAAAGAAAAATATGTATAGGTTTATCTTAAAATAGGTCTAGTATTTTGGGTTTTTATCTAATTTTCTCAAAAAAAAAATGTCAAACTGTCTAGCAAGTGATCATTTCGACTGAGAATTTACCATAAATGCAAAACCTGTAACAATTCCCCACGAATTAGCCGAGGCTGCACCAGCTAACTGAAGCTCACCAAGATGGCCAGCAAACATGACAGACACCAATGTGATCAAGGAGAAGAATAAATTGGTGAGAATTGCTGGCAACGAAAACAATATCTGTATCTTGGCCTCCTCAATGTCTAATAGGTTCTTACAACATGTTCCTGGTAAACTTTCTTCTCCTTCTTCTTTGCCACCTGCCTATAGTACAGCTGCATTAGTAAGGTCTTCAAATCAAAACTTATGTGAAAGTTTTGCATACGAAACAAAAGTTTTGCATACGAGTTCCCATAATACAAAACCAGAAAGCCATATTTTGTTCAATTTAATCCGCAAAATGAACTTTTCATTTTCCGAACCGTTTTCAGAATGCATTTAAAGATTACTTAAGGACACAAGATCGATCAGTAGTTAAGCCAACATTCTGTACATCTTCAACATCAATCTGTCTTCCAATGTTGTTTTCGTTCTCATTATTTTCTTCCCCCATTTCCACAACAAGCATAAAAAAACAATCATAAACCGATGACAAACTAAAATCTACAAATCATCGTTTTCTTTTCTTTCCAAATCTTTATCAACTGCGTACACAAAGAATTAAAGATAGTATTTAAACCTCCCTAATTCCACCATTTCGTCCAATTCACACAAAGGAACACATTGATGGAAAGGGTCAACGTCACCCTCCCCTTCAGAACCCTCACCGTCTGTGCATGATGTTTCCATGCAAATGACACGTTGATAAACGTCTCTCTCTCCGTCGCAGCTCTTACCTTCTTGGCATAGAGTTTCGATGCGATTGATACGTTTTGCTAGTAGTTGAATCATTAACTTGAATTCCTCCATGTTGCTATAAGGACCCTCCATTTTAGAACCTGCCCGATCAAGCCTGCTTTGAGCCATGGAGACTACCAGGCTCTCACCAGAGAATGATGGGGGACGGCCGATTCTAAACACAGGCCTACAAGTAAGTAAGAGCACACGATCACCAGAAATAAGAACACAACTCATTATAGGCTGGAACGCGTCTCTATCGCTTTGCTAGGTTAGGGTTTGAGTTTCAGAGTCAACTCTTTATTGCTAGGACAGACGTGGTAAATAGGTGTCATAACCAGATTAAGCATTGGGACACCGGGATCGGACACCCTCATTTTTGAGCTTGTCATGAGCAGCGTACGTAGTACGTGCACCAAAGAATTAAAAATTTAAAATATCAGTATCGGTATCGCTATATCTATCGACACCTAAAAAAATGATATATTGGGATATGGAAAAAATATTGGAAATTAGAGATGAAAACTTTTCTAAAATTTATTAGATTTACATATAAATAATACAAAACTACAAACATCAACTTCATCTACATCTAGAAAGAGACTATTGGAGGTTGAAAAGACGCACGTTGTTTCTTCACTCCACATCTAGATATCCCTCGAGGGGAATATATACTCATCCCCCAGAAATCACTCGAGACCCTCACGTACTCTTTATTGGAATATACCTCAATGGAATTACTTCTCTCTCGAATATTTTAGGAGGTGATTTTTCTTTATGTATGGCCAAAAATTTTACAAATTTCTCTTTGTTCTAAGATATTCTGTATCTTTTTAGATATTCTTTATGTGTGCTTTGGCCTTATGCCAATAGGATATGTAGTTTGACTAGATCTATGTATTCATTTTTCTTACCTAATTGGTATTGTCTAATTCCCTATATAAATGGCTCCTATCAATGAATAATACACATCATCTTTCACAATTCTCTATTCTCAGATCTCTTTCACTTAATCACGTTATTAGCTCTTGGCTCAACCCTTAAGCTAATAGTTTTCCCAAACCCTAAAAACTAAAACTGAAGGTTCTCGGCCCTGCCTCGGCCGCCGCAATTGCCGCCGTCGTCGCTCCTCGACTGCCGCTTCCCGGCCGTCCGCTCCGCTGTTTTCTTTTCATCCGATCAAGCATCCAAAATTTTTACAGTATGTTTACTTTACAACCCTAAAACTCTTCCAAATTCAATAACCTCGGGGGAGATAAAGTGCTTTCTCCCCTTCTTCTACTCCATTCTATGCTTGGGTCGGTGTATTTGCAGGTTTAAAATCCCGGTTTTCCTCCCCGGGTCCAAAGTTGTGTTTGATCAACTTTGGTTATTTCTTTTTGAAGGTGTGTTTGATCACCTTCACACAAGTTTTCCGGGTCGTGTTTGATCGACCCAGGACACTTAGGGTTGTGTATGATCAACCCTAGAGAGACAAACCAAAAATATCACGCCCCGATTCTTAAATTTTTACCTTATTTACTAGCATGGTGTTAATAAGAATTTTACTGTCTTCGTCATTAAGCTTATAGTCCTAAGGTCCCTAGAGGTGTGTTGAGGGACGAATATTTCGAAAGAATTATTCGTAAGAGAAAAATGTGACGACGGTAAAAATGGTAAATTTTAGCTAGTAAAAGGTAATTTTTATTGGGGTATTATTTTTGGGGTGTTGAATTTTGGATTGGGTATATGGTGGTGTTGGACCGGCTAGGCCGAGCCCAACCCATTTCCCTCTCTCCTTTCTCCCTCTTCCTCCTGATTCCCTCTCCCCGAGCCACTCCCTGCCGGAACTTTCGGCCGCCCGTCCGCCGCCGTCCGGCCGCCCCAGACCGCCGCATCGGTCCCAATCGATCGGTCTCCAACCCAGCTTCCTTTCTAGACCGGTGACAGCCTCCCTAGCGCCGCCGTGAGGGAGAGACGCCGCCCGAAAGCTCCGACTGCCGGATTGGTTTTCTCGCCGGAACTCCCTCCTCCGGCCGCCATAGCCGGAGCCCCTTGGCTCAAAAGGAAGCCCTCCTCTCGTGCTCCAATCCCTCCAAAGGTTTCTTTCCGATTCGGCTTGGGTAAGGAGAAATCGGTGTTTGAATTTTCTAGGGCTTTTATTGTTGTTTTCGTTCGATTGACATGGTGAGGCTTAGAATTGGAGTTTGTGCTAGTTAGGAATGTTGTAGAGGAGGTTGAGAGGAAGGTGTTGTCAAATTTTGGTGGGCATTGGAGGTCGCCGGAGCTGGCCGCCGGCCGCCGCCGGCGCCGCCGCTGAAAAATTGTTTTTAGTGGAGAATTTTATGAGGAATTTAATGGATTGAGTTTTAGAATTTTTGGAGGAGTTTTGGATAGGTTTGGAAATTGTTAAAGTTTGGTATTTTTTTGGCGGATTATTAAGTTAAAATCCGGCCATTGGATTATTTATGATTAGGACGGTGGAAGGTGATGTTTTTGGGATGTAGGTTTTTATGGAGAATTATGGTTGGCCGTGAAATTAAGATTTAGGGCGATAGGCATGGTTGAGCGCGAAAAGCTCATATTTAATTATGCCTATTTTCTTTAAGCGTCGGTGTTTTATTTAAGGATTTATTTATGTTTTGGAACAGGACGTGAGGAGGCCCGAGCGGAGGAGACCTCCGACCGATATCAGGCTTAGGCCTAAGTTGTGAGTAGACCTTTGTTTTTAAATAATGTTTTATTCTTGAATAATTCATTTTGTTGGAATTTAATTGGAAATTGAGAATTTCGGTGTTTATCCTCATTTATTGACGTTTATGAGAATAGTATGTATATAAGTAAACGCTAGCTAGCAATACGTGATTTCCCCCCATAATGAGAAAAAATGCCATTATGGGGTGACGTGAGTGTTAGACGCAAGCGTCGTAGCCTTGTACGACTTTCTATTTTTTTTTGTATTCATTCCTAGAATTCGTACAAGGAGTAAGCACGTATATATATATATATATATCCACTTGGGCGTTTCCCCCATAATGAGGAAAAATGCCATTATGGGGTGACATAAGCGTTAGACGCGAGGGTAGTAGTCTTGTATGAATTTCTATTTTTCTTTTATCTCTTCAAAGAAATCATACAAGGAGTAGACGAGTGTATATACATACTAATATATTTATAATTTAGCCCAAGAGGCTGTATTTATTTAAGTTTTGGAGACTAGCCGGAACTAGTCGTGTCCTTGCCAGTTTTTGAGCTGTCACTTGCATAGCGCTTTCCTTGAAAGTTTTCTTAGGGAAATATTATTGTTTGTCGAGATTACTTTTGCCCACTCACTCTGACGTAATTAAATATGTTTCCCCTGGGCCTTTCCTTCGTTTTTAAATGCCCAGTCTGCAGAGTTCGGGTGGGGTCTAGAAGAAGGCGACGAGGCATAGTCACCCATCTTTTCGCTACTGTTCGCCAGTAGGTTATCTGTTTAACTCATTAGGATTTTTATCAGCTTCCGTTGTCTTTCTTGTAGTAGCTCTGAATACTTTAGGAAAAATAATTGTGTAATTATTTTATTCGGTTATTTAGATTGATTTGAAGAACAACATTTTGGTTAAGAGGGTGTTCTATATTTTTCCGGGTTAGGGTTGTCAATTTTCAAGGGAGGTTTGCCGAGTTCTTCGGTAAATTTTCCTTGGAGGTGGTCCCCGCAGGACATACCTCGGGTTTCAGGATGAAATTCGGGGTGGGTCTTGACAGTTGGTATCAGAGCTCTAGGTTTCATTTCCTGCCTCCTTATTACTATCATATTTGCCTAAGAAGCACATAGTTCCTATAGAGTGGTGGTCCGACCGCGGCGGATTCACTAGCATTTTATGCTTTGGATGCTATGTGTTATTAGGTATGTGTGAAAGTTCTGTTAGTCTTGTGTATAGACTACTAAATATCTCATTCCTCAAGTACTATGCCTCCTAGACGCCAACCCCGGGTAGCTACCTCGACCAACGCGAATGAGGGTGATGAGGTTAGAGGATTAGTTGATTCCATTGGGAATATGATGAGGGGTGTATTAGACAGGGTTCAGCACCCAAGGTCTGTGAGGAAGAAAGATGTCTTTGATGCTGGGGCAATTGAGTTCAAGGGTGCCAAGGGACCCCTTGATGCATACACGTGGGTAGACAAGATGGAAAAGGCTTTTGAGAGCACTGATGGCAGTGACTTTTCTGGATGACTCAGCGCATCATTGGTGGACTCTCACTAGCAGAAATAATGGTGGTGCTCAGGACATGACTTGAGAGCAGTTTAAGACGCTCTTCTTAGGTCAGTATTTCAGTCATGCTCATCGTATCAGGATCCAGTCGGATTTTCTGAACATGAAGAAGAGGGTTGATGAGGGTGTCATCGAGTTTGAGCAGAGATTCACTACCTTGAGCTACCATGTGCCATATTTGGTTCCTGATGAGAGGACCAGGATTGACATGTTCATTGGAGCACTTGGCGGAGTGTACGCCGATAAGATGATCGGTGTTATCTACCCGACCTTTCTTGATGCGGTTACTGCAGCCATGGCCATCGAGACCAGGTGAACTTATAGTGCACGGCCCCGAGATTTCAGTGGTCCCAGCCAGGGTCCATCGAAGAAAGCCGCATCATCATCCGCTACGGGATCTTCAGCGGGTAGTGGCAGTAGTGGAGGATCGGGTTATGGTCCTCGGAGTGGAACTAGAGGACATTACAGGAGACCTTTCAGGAGCCAGTTGGGTAGGCAGCAGACCGGTCAGTATAGTGCTGGTGGTAGTTCCCAAGGGGGCTCATCTGGTGGTCAGACTTTTTCCTTTGGTCAGCAGCAGTCATCTGGGTGCTTTGAGTGTGGTGGTCTTGATCATTTCAGGAGAGATTGTCCCTTATTGGCTCAGAGGACCACCCCTACTCAGCCAGCCGGTCAGTCTTCAGCCAGAGGCTCCAGTGGTGGTTCTCAGGGCAGTTCAGCAGCCAGGAGTGGTTCTCAACCAGGTGGTGGTCAGTGTGGACGTCCCATGACTCGCGCTAGACTTCATGCTATGATCCAGCAGGAGGGTCGTACTTCTCCAGATGTCATTATTGGTACGTTATTAATTTTTGGTCAGCCAGCATTTACTTTAATTGACCCTGGAGCTACGCATTCATTTATGTCTAGTAGATTCGCACTCCATGCCAATGTGCCATCATCGTCTCTTCCGGGCAAGTGGCAGGGATTTAATTTCAAGGCCGATTTAATTCCTCTAAACATTGTGGAGTTTGATGTGATCTTGGGGATGGACTTTTTGGAGACTTACAGAGCTTTGGTGCATTGTTTCCGAAAAGAAGTGGTACTTCGGAGTCCAGATGGATTTGAGGTTGTTTTTCAGGGGGAAAGATATGTGATTTCGAGTTGCCTGATATCAGCTGTGGCCGCCAGGAAATTGTTAAACAAAGGCTGTCAGGCATTCCTAGCTCATGTTGTGGATACAAGAATATGAGTGTTGGAAGTAGGGGATATTCCTGTAGTAAGAGAGTTTCCGGATATGTTTCCCGAGGAGTTGCCTGGAGTTACTTCCTGGAACTAGACCTATCTCTCAGACACCTTACAGAATGGCTCCAGCGGAATTAAAGGAGTTGAAGACTCAACTGCAGGAGTTGGTAGACAAGGGTTTTATTCGGCCTAGCATGTCTCCATGGGGTGCCCCGATGTTGTTTGTTAAGAAGAAAGATGGCACCATGAGACTATGCATTAATTATAGGAAGCTTAATCAAGTCACAGTGAAGAATAAGTATCTGTTGCCTCGCATTGATGATTTGTTTGATCAGTTGAGGGGTGCTTTTGTTTTCTCAAAGATTTATTTGAGATCCGGTTATCATCAGTTGCGGATTCGGGAGAGTGACATAGCCAAGACTGCCTTTCGATCACGCTATGGTCATTATGAGTTTGTGATGATGCCTTTTGGACTTACTAATGCACCCGCGGCGTTCATGGATCTCATGAATAGGGTGTTTAGTCCATATCTTGACCGTTTCGTGATCGTTTTCATAGATGATATTTTGGTATACTCAAAAAGTGAGAAGGAGCATGCCAAACATCTAAGATTGATATTGCGGACTTTGAGAAATGCTCAGTTGTTTGCCAAGTTCAGCAAGTGTGAATTTTGGCTGGATAAAGTGGGATTCTTGGGTCATGTAGTTTCAGCGGAAGGTGTTAGTGTGGATCCCCAGAAGGTGGAAGCAGTGTCCAGTTGGAGAAAACCCGCCTCTGTGACGGAGATTCGTAGTTTCTTGGGGTTAGCAGGTTATTATCGGCGATTTGTGCAAGACTTTTCAAAGATTGCAGCTCCACTAACAAGATTGACCAGGAAGGGAGTCAAGTTTGAATGGTCAGATTAGTGTGAGCAAAGTTTTCAAGAATTAAAGAATCGTTTGACTACTGCTTCTATATTGGCACTTCCGGATGATAGTGGGGAGCTCTTCAAGCAGCTTTAGGTACCCGACTACACTTCAGCACTGCTTTTCATCCTCATACTGATGGGCAATCAGAGAGGACTATCCAGACTTTGGAGGATATGTTGAGATCATATGCCTTGCAGTTCAGGGGAAGTTGGGATAAGAACCTATCCTTGATGGAGTTTGCTTATAACAACAGCTTCCATTCAAGTATTGGTATGGCACCTTTTGAGGCACTGTATGGGAAGCAGTGTCGTACACCTCTATGTTGGAATGAAGTCGGAGAAAGAGAGCTTTGTGGTCCTGAGATTATCCATGACACAAATGAGAAGATTAAGGTGGTCAGAGATAGACTCAAGGCCGCTCAGAGTAGACAAAAGAGTTATGCAGATGTCCGCAGGAAGGACCTTGAGCTTCAAGTGGGTGATTGGGTGTTCTTAAAACTATCTCCTTGGAAAGGGGTCGTTTACGCCTAAATTAATATTTTACTGGATAGTAAATGTCTATGTAAATATTAATTATTTCTTGGTCTATGTTATACCGGCGAGCCCAAGTTTCTCTAAGTTTACAAGTGATAGCCCGCCAGTGAGACCACGCGAGCCGAGTTAGACTTCGCGCGGTACGAACTGCATGCGAACTGGACTTCACTTAGCTCGCTCGCGGAATGGACATAGGCGGACTACGCAGTTCGCGTGGAACATTTAGCTCGCGCGCAGAACGCCTTCGCGCGGAATTACTATTTGCCTCTCCGCGTAGGCGAGGCGAGATGGACTCTCCGCGTAGGCGAGGCGAGGCGAGCTGGCGAACTGGCTCGCGTAGAAGACTTCGCGAGGAAGCGACATGCGGAGTCCGCGCGCACCACGACAAACGTTGAAGACTTTTACAAGTCTTTGACATGCTTCGGGCCAATCCCTGTGGCCCATTAAATATAAAAAGCCCTTTTAAGGCTCGCGAGCTGCAATAGCCCGCGAAGTGGACGCGAGCTACAGAAGCACGCGAGATAGCACCCTGTAGCAGCCCGCGAGATGAGGATACTCCTAATTCCAGTTCGCATAGGAGTCTACAGTTGGCAGCGCGGAAGCAATGCCCTATGCGGAATGAAGTGTGCGAACTAGGCAGATGTTACCAATTGGTTGGTTCGCATGGACGAAACAGTGTCCTTGTGCGAATTGGATTCTAATTATACTCTTATTCTGCCGCAAGACGAACCACTATATAAAGGGCTCGAATGCTAGCAGAGAAGATCTCTCAAAAACAATACACAAAAACAATACAAACTGCAAACCAGTTACCTTTCGAGCTCCTTGAAACCCTAACCCTAAGCGCCGCCGCCTAGGTTCCCCTCTTCAGAGCCCTCTGGACTCTACACCCCAGCTTCTCTCTGAACTCCCTATAGTTGCTCTGCTCGCGCCGCCGTGAGTATCGATCGCTTGTGCTCGTAAATCCTCGTCTGAGGTGGCACCTGAAACCCCCGTCGCCTGATCAGAAGTCAAGATCTCGCACATCTGCAACCTTTTCCTCGTCCGCGAGGTGGCACGCCCGCAACTCCCCCTTTCTCTTTGTTCGCTAAAAACCTCTGCTCCGCGTGCTGAGGATCGTGGCCAAAACATTGGCACGCCCAGTGGGACCGGGAGTGCAAGCAGATATATCATAGGGAAACCAGGAGAAGCGCCGTACCGAAAGCCCCAGCTTTCTTGTCTCAAGCACAGATCACTACGGTATAAGCCCCATAACAGCGCGGCTTGCCGATCCCTCACTCAAGAACAAGTCCTTGCTCGGTTTGGTAACCCAGACTACAGCGAGACCGCCATGGTAGGCTCTTAGCCGACCCAAGACACATGTTCTGCTCTATCTACGGAGCAAATCTTTCAGATGTTCGAGCAGTTGACGAGCCAGGGGTTGGCTACTCAACAAAGCATCACTAACCTTGCTGGTAAGGTTGACGGCCTTGCTGAACAGGTCAAAAGGGACAAAACCCTTTGGGAAGCGGACCAGCACAACCTTACCGTACTCACTGAAGACTTCAACCAGTTTGTCGGCGAAACAAGGGAAACCAAGGGCTTGGTCGAAGGAAGTCTTCAACAGATCCGCTCGGATCTGGACCAGAACACGGAGACCGCGAAACAACATGCAGAGGTCCTGTCGCTCACTCGCGCGACAGTAGACGAGCAGACTCGCCGCCTGGACGAGCACGATACCAAGCTGCATGACCAGCAGAATGCTTCCTTCTTTGGAAGTAAGAACAGTCTAGAGAAGCTAGACGAATTCAAGGACAAACAGGACCGGCTGAACCAACGGGTCCTAGAAGTTGAAGACTGGTTGAGGGCGCAGGCACCAAAGAACCCTGCTCTAAACCCTACTAGCCCAAGCGCGAATGAAGGGACACCCAAGTACATCCCTCCTAATGAACGCACCAGGGGAAACCCTAAGGTCGGGACTCCGAAGGCCCCGCAGTTCGTTCCAGGAGCAGGAACGTCAAAGAGTCCGCTCCCGCATGGCTTGTTTGCTCCCTCTAAGGGACTGCATAATTCTTTACGCCAGGGAGCAGGGACACCAGATGACCCGCTTCTAGTTTATTCTAACCTTACTCCCAGGAACGGCGGATTGGCCGTCAATCTCTCTGCATGGCCAAACCATGGGGAAGGGGCAGAATCCGTGCCTGTGACAACAGCCGACTGGCGCCAGCTTATCTCCTCCATTGTCAAGGAGCAAACCGGACACGGTGATGCTAACTTGCGGTATCGCGACCCCTATCCAGATAGCGTGGCGCAATACCCCTTCCCGCATGGATTCAAGAACGTAGTGTTCACTACCTTCTCTGGCGAAACAAGGGAGGACGCAGCAACCCACATGGCCCGCTTCAAAGTCCAGTGCGGCCAATACGGGAACAATGACATCCTCAAGCTCAAGCTCTTCGGGACCTCTCTGTCCGGAGCTGTATTTACTTGGTCCTCCAGGTTGAAGCCAGGATCCATTGCGGACTGGCCTACCATGGAGAAACTGTTCCGGGAAACCTACGGTACCATTGAACCAGAGGTCGGCCTTGACTCCCTCACCCAAATGAGCCAGCAAAGCATGGAGTCGGGAGTCTCCTTCCTCCAGCGGTTCAAGATCCAACAAGCCAAGTGCGACTTCCTCCTACCTGAACAGGAAGCCATTAAGTTGGCTGTCCGTGGCCTCGAACACCGCCAGCGGTTGAAGCACCATGAGGAACGCTTCGCGTCTTTGGGCGACCTCATCAACAAGGTCGGCAGTTATGAGCTGATCCTTAATGAAATGGATGAGAAGGCGAATGCTTCCAAAGGAACATACGTACCTGGAAGAAACAGGATAGTAGGGGCATTAAACCTCCAATCCCCCGCGTTCGACCCTTACTACCAAAGGCAGGAGGAGAATGAGGCCGCGCAGGGGTATGTTGACGACGTCGGAGCAGTCGAACTGACCGGGAAGCCTTTAGCTCACAAGCTGAAGAATCTCAAGATGACCCGTGAGCCAATCACCATTCAGTCCTTTGCATGGACTAAGCCCGAATATGAGGCGTACACGTATGACGCGAAAAATGCCCATCTTGTCTTTAATGACTTGATTGAGGCGAAATGCGTGCGCTTGGATCACAGGATCCCATCCAAGGAAGAGTTAAAGGACAAGAAGTATTGCAGTTTCCACAACGCTTACAATCACGACACCAAGGACTGTGTCAAACTCCGCGACCAACTGCAAACTTGGTTGAATTCGGGCGCCCTGAAAATGAAGACGCCAGGAAGCACCGCTTCTCTAGTGGATGTTGATCCATTCCTAGCCGTTGTCGGTATGGTCGAGGTGAACTGGGCCGACCAGCCAAAGGAGAAAAGCCGTCGCTGCGCACCAAAGCCAGGCGAGCGGAGAATTACCTTAGACCTGGCCGAACATCCAGAGGATGATAATCCACGCCGGGCACTTAAGCGAGACCGAGAGGATGGTAATGATAACACACGTCAGCCATCTCGCCGGTACACTTACAACGTCAACCTCGCGCACGAGGTCTTAGACAATCTTATTGACGGCGGACTCGTCACTGTGTCAAGGGCCTTGCCCTATGTTGAATACAAGGAGGGCCGCGTCCACTACAAGCTCCATGACAGTTGGGGGCACAGAACTCGCGACTGTTACCAGCTCCGCGAGCAAGTCCAAGATTGGCTAGACCTCAAGTATATTCGCTTCGAGGACAAAGGTGGCTTCATGATCACAGTTGCTGACATCGCCTGGCCTCACGTCGGCCAGCGCGCGATAACTTTGGACCTATCTCCAAACGCGGGCCAACACGAACCGCCAGGTCGAAACCGTAAGAGGCCGGCGAATGACTACACCGTTCTGGCGAACCAAAATGGGAACCACTACCCAGCAAGGGACTTAGCCGTCAGACTACAGCCCGATCGCCTTTCAAGAAAGGAGAAAGGCAAAGCTACCATGCTGGACGATACACCGTCTCCAGCTGACAACTATCAACCCATGAGTCCCAGAACTCGCGAAGAGCTGGAACAGATGATCAAGCGCCTCGAAACCTTCGCCCAATCACACTAGACTAAAGATGTACCTTCATCTCCAGCTTCAAGCGAGATGGACATCTCCGACTCCGGCAGCGAACGCCAAGATAGCGAGGCTTCAAGCCCCAGGCGAGGTATCTTGACTGACCCCTACATTCCTCCGACATCCAAATCAACAATCAAGGAAGGGATTTGGTACACACAGCAAGGGGGAAAGCCGGTTACCATCAGCAGATCCAAGAAGCGAAAGCTACCAAAGAAGTATGGCAGCATACTGCGCGCTTTGCGAGCGGCTGATGATGGCATCATCCGACCCTCACAGCTCGCGCAGACACCCGAGAGAATGTGGAGAGAAGCTGAGGGCTTGCGCGCTCTACTCCAAAGGCCACCTGTCACGCCTCCACGTGTCTGTGCGCAGGCAGCAGACGACCCCACTCCAAGGGCGAATGTCTTCTGTCGCCTCACCGTACCACCAAGACAGGATCCGCGCCCCGCTAGGCACAGATCATCTCCGGAGCCAGAAAGGAGAAGGGAGCCACAGTTCTCCCGGCACAAGCTTTCATCAGAACCTGAGAGAAGAAGGAACCCGCCACCTCCACCAAGGCGAAGGCAGTCGCCAGAGGCTGAGAGAAGACGAGAACCGTCTTCCCCAGCGAAGCGAAGACTGTTCGCCGCATCGAGGCCAGAGCCAAGGCGCGAGCTGCCTCGGTCATCACATCCCCAGAAACCTATTCGCCAGGAACCCGCGGCTAAAAAGGAACTATCACGACCGGGTCTGCCCCAACCTCAACCCACACAGGAGCCTCAAGTCTTAGTCCTTCCTCCACCTAAGGCAGAGGACAATGCCAGAACCCCACTAGCCGTGGATAACCCTTCAGCTGAGGACAAACAGCCCTCGACCAAACTCGTGTGGCGACCACGGCAGCCAGAGGGTAACGTCTCGCCAAGGGTCGAAAGTAGCACCTCCAGCCCTAACCTCGCGGAGCTCATGGCCCAATGCTTCCGCGAAAATTCATTGAACGAGGAGACTCATTCCGAGCCTCACATCGACTTGGGCGACGACCAAGCAGAAGGGCAGGGTAAATCATTCGAGTGCAACATGCTTGAGATCTCTGCATGGCCCGAGATCGAAGAGGTCAATCCGGCGGAGGGCGCATTCGCCGTGCTCGACGGAGAACACTGGAGCGTTGAGACACCACTTGTTCCAGTCCGCGAACAGTTCTCTTTTCAGGTCGGAATGGTGTTTTTCATATCTGAGAGATACGCTCTCCCACCAAATACAACATGCACCGCGGCGGATATTCCAAACAATAGCGAAAGTGTCTGTGACATATCCCCCCTTGCAGCAGTGAGATGGGTCCAGTCCTGACGGAGCCCACACAGGTTGCACCGTTGAAAGCCACAAGCAGCATCACAAGCATGCCGACTCTGACCTTCTCCACTCCAACCCTGGACATGGCCACTCACATGAGGCCATTGTATATCACGGCTGAAGTTGAAGGGATTATGGTCAACAAAATCATGGTCGACACGGGGGCGGCAGTGAATGTCGTCACCACCCGCACTATGGGACTCCTTGGTATCCCACGCTCGATGATCCAAACTACGTCCTTGACAGTCAAGAACTTCACCGGACAAGTTTCCAGGACTCTAGGTTTGTTGTTCTTATGGGTCAAGGTGGGACCGGCTTCAAGGGTCTACACATTCTTCGTCGCCGAGTGTGCTTCGTCCTACAGCATGATCCTAGGCCGCGACTGGATCCATAGAAGTTTTTGTATACCTTCATCCATGCACCAGGAGCTTTTGATCTGGGATACTGAGAAATGCGAGGCGGTCCTCATCCAAGCGGATCCGCGTCCTTTCTCCATTTCCGCAAACTTCAATGACGCCCGCTATTACAATACTGACTTGGGCCCATTGGACGTCCAAGGCGTCGATTCTAAAGGCCGCCCATATGGGGTCACGACCTCCAACTTAACGCGATGGGGACTCACTCAGGCGAGGGATGATTTACAACGTCCCCACACCATCGCGGATCCCCTACAACCATCTTATGATTAGTACATCTTCGAAAGAAGCACGCGAGGCTAGCGAGTCCTTGTGTGAGAGACTCCTCTCATACTGGGCGGAACGCGAAGCCTACGACAGGGTTGCCACTATGGAGTATGTAGACGAGATAGTGGACTATACCGATACCAAGGAGGAAGTTATTCAGTTAGCTCCCGCTGCCTTGGACGACACGCCGCCTCAAGTCCGCGATCCCACCTTACAAGTCGACGTGGGGACTACAGAGAAACCTTTACTACTCTCCATTAGTGCCAAGTTGGCGGGACAAGAAAAGGAAGACCTTCTCGCCTTACTACATGAGTATAGGGATTGTTTCGCCGAGCAGTACGAAGACATGCCTGGCCTATCCCCAGATTTAGTCTGTCACTGTCTGCCTACTCATCTTGACAGACGTCCAGTCTGCCAAGACGGCAGATTCATGCGAACTGAGACCCAGATCATGGTCAAGGAAGAAATTGAGAACATGCACAGATCAGGTATCATTCGCGTGGCCAAATACAATGAACGGCTATCCAACATTGTTCCGGTTCGCAAGAAGAACGGTGAAACGCGGGTCTGTGTTGACTACCGTGACCTCAACAACGCAACGCCTAAAGATATATATCCCATGCCTGTTGCTGATCTCCTCATTGACGCGGCCGCGGGGCATGAAGTGCTATCCTTTATGGATGGAACTGCTGGTTACCATCAGATCCCTGTCGCTGAAGAAGATCGCCACAAGACGGTTTTTCGCTGTCCGGGGTTTGCAGGTGCATTCGAATATGTTGTCATGCCATTCGGGCTCAAGAACGCGGGGGTAACATATCAACGCGCCATGAACCTTATCTTTCACGATATCCTAGGCAAGTTGATTGAAGTCTACATCGACGACGTAGTGGTTAAAACCAAGACGCGGGCGACACACGTTGAAGACCTCCGACAGGTTTTCACGCGGATGCGGAAACACCACCTGAAGATGAACCCCGCCAAATGTGTTTTCTTCGCGGAGGCAGACGACTTCCTTGGTTTTCTAATCCATCAAAGGGGTATCGAGATCCCAAAAGACAAGGCGCAGGCGGTAATCAATGCCTCGCCTCCTAGAACCAAAAAGGAGCTCCAACAATTGATCGGACGAATCAACTTCCTCCGCCGTTTCATTTCAAACGCGGCAGGGAAAGTTCATCCCTTTTCGCCTCTTCTAAAGCTCTAGGGGGCAACTGAGTTCGTATGGGAGTCACAACACCAGGAGGCCTTCAATCGTACCAAGGACTATCTTGCGAATCCACCTGTTTTGGTTCCCCCTCACCTTGGCGTTCCGCTTAAGCTCTACATCGCCGCTGCTGATTTGTCTATCGGCGGACTCTTGGCACAAGACGACGAGAACGGAGTGGAGCACGCCGTTTACTATCTTAGCAGGGTGTTGACCGATTGCGAGACGCGCTACTCCCCAATGGAAAAGTTGTGTCTCGCCCTTTTCTTTGCAGGTTGCAAGGTCCGCCACTACATGTTGGCTTTTACCACGGTGGTGATCGCTCAGTCCGACTTAGTCAAATATATGCTTTCCCGCCCTATCCTACGGGGCCGCATAGGTAAATGGATATTGGCTTTGTCTGAATTCTCTTTGCAATATGTTCCCCAAAAGGCGGTTAAAGGGCAGGCCATAGCAGACTTCCTCGCTCATCACCCGCCGTCTGAGCTGACAGCATTCCGCGAGTTGGAGGTTGTCGTAGTCTCCTTTACTCCATGGACTCTCTACTTTGATGGCTCGCGTACTGAACTTGCTGCAGGGGCCGGGATCGCCATCGAGAACCCTGCAAGAGATCGGTTTTCTTATTCTTTCCAGCTGGACTTTAAATGTACAAATAATCAGGCGGAATACGAGGCGCTCATCATCAGACTGGAAATCTTGCTGGACTTAGGAGTCCGTGAGGTTCAAGTCTTTGGCGACTCCTTATTGGTCGTCAACCAACTTGTGGCGAAGTTCAAGTGTTTAAGTTCGTCCATTGAACCTTACTTGCGGAAAGCTTTTGATGTCTTGGACCGCTTCGACGATGTTCACATTGAACACATCCCGCGCGAATTCAACTTCGCAACAAATGAGCTCACGCAGATCGCATCCAGTCTTAGCTTACGCGATGGAGTGCGCGAACGAGTCCTCAAAGTCAAACGCAGTACACTTCCCTCGTTTCTTGCTAGGGGGCAATATGAGGCAGACCCTCTTAACGTCGCGGCCTTAGGGGGCATACCATTTGCGTGACCTTGACGGTACACTCCATTCTAATCCTATTAATGGTCGTTTCTTAAAGCGCCACATCGCTAGTGTTTGGGAGCGCGTAGATCCTCCCCCTCCTCTTGATCCCGCGACCACTATCATTAGTGTCATGCGCCGTCGCGCTTACGCTCCATCCCCTCACACTAGGGGGCAACACCAGGGAGAAGCATGGAATTAGTTTTTCATAAAACGTGCGTGGTCTAACTAACAGACCGGTACAAGATTGGGGCCTATTCCAGAGACACTAAATATATAGAGAATTGTCATTCAAGTGTTTCTCAGTTATCAGTTTTCTCTTTGTAAACGTGCGTGGTCTAATTAACAGACCAGTATAAGATTGGGGCCTATCTCAGAGGCCCTAAATAAAAAACAACTTCATTCAAGTATTTCTCAGTTCGCCGACTCTGTTTGTTTATCTCTCACTGGTTCGCACTGGGGGGCAGCGAAGTATATAGCCATTGTTATTCCATGTTGGTCCGCCATCGCAAGAGCTCGCGAAGGGCTAATTTTTGGAATCTACTCAAGTCACATGCGTCTGTTCAAGTTACATCCATGCGAGCTACATTCGCTAGCGGTACGTACCATGTACTATGTCTTCTGAGTTGAGCAGGCGAATGCGGGTTAGAAGCACGCGAATGCAAAAGTGGGGTAGGCGAATACGAGCTAAGAGTAGGCGAATGCATTTGAAGTTCCAAGGTGCCGAGGCGAGCTATAGAGAAGTTCGCTACAATGCCTAGTTAAATGCGCTGGTTACGCGACCTATTCACAGGCTTGTTTCTTCACACTCCTTTTATGTATGACCCGAGCTAATACCAGTGGCTTTGGAGCAACATGAACATAAACCTCTTCAGTCATTCTCGACATTTCAAAACTTCGAGGCTAGGGGGCAATGTTTACGCCTAATTTAATATTTTACTGGACAGTAAATGTCTATGTAAATATTAATTATTTCTTGGTCTATGTTATACCGGCGAGCCCAAGTTTCTCTAAGTTTACAAGTGATAGCCCGCCAGTGAGACCATGCGAGCCGAGTTAGACTTCGCTCGGAACGAACTGCATGCGAACTGGACTTCACTTAGCTCGTTCGCGGAATGGACATAGGCGGACTACGCAGTTCGCGTGGAACATTTAGCTCGCGCGCGGAACGCCTTCGCGCGGAATTACTATTTGCCTCTTCGCGTAGGCGAGGCGAGATGGACTCTCCGCGTAGGCGAGACGAGATGGACTATCCGCGTAGACGAGGCGAGCTGGCGAATTGGCGAGCGACATGCGGAGTCCGCGCGCACCACGACAAACGTTGAAGACTTTTAGAAGTCTTTGACATGCTTCGGGCCAATCCCTGTGGCCCATTAAATATAAAAAGCTCTTTTAAGGCTCGCGAGCTGCAATAGCCCGCGAAGTGGACGCGAGCTACAGAAGCACGCGAGATAGCACCATGTAGTAGCCCGCGAGATGAGGATACTCCTAATTCCAGTTCGCATAGGAGTCTACAGTTGGCAGCGCGGAAGCAATGCCCTATGCAGAATGAAGTCTGCGAACTAGGCAGATGTTACCAATTGGTTGGTTCGCATAGACAAAACAGTGTCCTTGTGCGAATAGAGTTTCAGAGTCCGCCTTGGATTCTAATTATACTCTTATTCTGCCGCAAGGCGAACCACTATATAAAGGGCTCGAATGATAGCAGAGAAGCTCTCTCAAAAACAATACACAAAAACAATACAAACTGCAAACTAGTTACCTTTCGAGCTCCTTGAAACCCTAACCCTAAGCGCCGCCGCCTAGGTTCCCCTCTTCAGAGCCCTCCAGACTCTACACCCCAGCTTCTCTCCGAACTCCCTATAGTTGTTCTCCTCGCGCCGCCGTGAGTATCGATCGCTTGTGCTCGTAAATCCTCGTCTGAGGTGGCACCTGAAACCCCCGTCGCCTGATCAGAAGTCAAGATCTCGCACACCTGCAACCTTTTCCTCGTCCGCGAGGTGGCACGCCCGCAACTCCCCCTTTCTCTTTGTTCGCTAGAAACCTCTGCTCCGCACGCTGAAGATCGTGGCCAAAACAGGGGTAGTACGTTTCAGTAAGCGTCGGAAGCTTAGTCCGAGGTACATCGGGCCTTATGAGATATTAGAGCGAGTTGGCCCTCTTGCCTATCGGTTAGTGTTGCCTCCGGAGTTGTCCAGAATACATAATGTGTTTCATGTATCCATGCTTCGCAAGTATATTGCCGATCCTTCTCATGTGCTTGAAGAGCAGCCGATTAGTTTGCAGAAGGATTTGTCCTATGAAGAGGAGTCGGTTCAGATTCTTGACCAAAAGGAGCAAGTGCTTAGGAACAAAACAATCCCGCTTGTCAAAGTGCTTTGGAGAAGCCATCAAGTAGAGGAAGCTACTTGGGAATCAGAGGAGCAAATGAGACAACAGTATCCCTACCTCTTTGATTGACGTGTTTGTAAATTTCAAGGACAAAATTTTTATAAGGAGGAGAGAATTGTCACGCCCCGACTCTTAAATTTTTACCTTATTTACTAGTATGGTGTTAATAAGAATTTTACTGTCTTCGTCATTGAGCTTATAGTCCTAAGGTCCCTAGAGGTGTGTTGAGGGACGAATATTTCGAAAGAATTATTCGTAAGAGAAAAATGTGGCGACGGTAAAAATGGTAAATTTTAGCTAGTAAAAGGTAATTTTTATTGGGGTATTATTTTTGGGGTGTTGAATTTTGGATTGGGTATATGGTGGTGTTGGACCGGCTGGGCCGAGCCCAACCCATTTCCCTCTCTCCTTTCTCCCTCTTCCTCCCGATTCCCTCTCCCCGAGCCACTCCCTGCCGGAACTTAAGCCGCCCGTCCGCCGCCGTCCGGCCGCCCCAGACCGCCGCACCGGTCCCAATCGATCGGTCTCCAACCCAGCTTCCTTTCTAGACCGGTGACAGCCTCCCTAGCGCCGCCGTGAGGGAGAGACGCCGCCCGAAAGCTCCGACTGCCGGATTGGTTTTCTCACCGGAACTCCCTCCTCCGGCCGCCATAGCCGGAGCCCCTTAGCTCAAAAGGAAGCCCTCCCCCCGTGCTCCAATCCCTCCGAAGGTTTCTTTCCGATTCGGCTTGGGTAAGGAGAAATCGGTGTTTGAATTTTCTAGGGCTTTTATTGTTGTTTTCGTTCGATTGACATGGTTAGGCTTAGAATTGGAGTTTGTGCTAGTTAGGAATGTTGTAGAGGAGGTTGAGAGGAAGGTGCTGTCAAATTTTGGTGGGCATTGGAGGTCACCGGAGCTGGCCGCCGCTGAAAAATTGTTTTTAGTGGAGAATTTTATGAGGAATTTAATGAATTGAGTTTTAGAATTTTTGGAGGAGTTTTGGATAGGTTTGGAAATTGTTAAAGTTTGGTATTTTTTTGACGGATTATTAAGTTAAAATCCGGCCATTGGATTATTTATGATTAGGACGGTGGAAGGTGATGTTTTTGGGATGTAGGTTTTTATGGAGAATTATGGTTGGCAGTGAAATTAAGATTTATGACGATAGGCATGGTTGAGCGCGAAAAACTCATATTTAATTATGCCTATTTTCTTTAAGCGTCAGTGTTTTATTTAAGGATTTATTTATGTTTTGGAACAGGACGTGAGGAGGCCCGAGCGAAGGAGACCTCCGACCGACATCAGGCTTAGGCCTAAGTTGTGAGTGGACCTTTGTTTTTAAATAATGTTTTATTGTTGAATAATTCATTTTGTTGGAATTTAACTGGAAATTGAGAATTTCGGTGTTTATCCTCATTTATTGACGTTTATGAGAATAGTATGTATATAAGTAAACGCTAGCTAGCAATACATGATTTCCCCCCATAATGAGGAAAAATGCCATTATGGGGTGACGTGAGCGTTAGACGCAAGCGTCGTAGCCTTGTACGACTTTTTTTTTTTTTTGTATTCATTCCTAGAATTCGTACAAGAAGTAAGCACGTATATATATATATATATATATATATATATATATATATATATATATATCCACTCGGGCGTTTCCCCCATAATGAGGAAAGATGCCATTATGGGGTGACGTGAGCGTAGTAGCCTTGTATGAATTTCTGTTTTTCTTTTATCTCTTCAAAGAAATCATACAAGGAGTAGACGAGTGTATATACATACTGATATATTTATAATTTAGCCCGAGAGGCTGTATTTGTTTAAGTTTTGGAGACTAGCCGGAACTAGTCGTGTCCTTGCCAGTTTTTGAGCTGTCGCTTGCATAGCGCTTTCCTTGAAAGTTTTCTTGGGGAAATATTATTGTTTGTCGAGATTACTTTTGCCCACTCACTCTGACATAATTAAATATGTTTCCCCTGGGCCTTTCCTTCGTTTTTAAATGTCCAGTCTGCAGAGTTCGGGTGGGGTCTAGAAGAAGGCGACGAGGCATAGTCACCCATCTTTCCGCTCCTGTTCGCCAGTAGGTTATCTGTTTAACTCACTAGGATTTTTATCAGCTTTCATTGTCTTTCTTGTAGTAGCTCTGAATCCTTTCGGAAAAATAATTGTGTAATTATTTTATTCGGTTATTTGGATTGAGTTGAAGAATGATATTTTGGTTAAGAGGGTGTTCTATATTTTTCCGGGTTAGGGTTGTCCATTTTCAAGGGAGGTTTGCCGAGTTCTTCGGTAAATTTTCCTTGGAGGTGGTCCCCGCAGGACTTATCTCAGGTTTCAGGGTGAAATTCGGGGTGGGTCTTGACAAAAAATAAAAGCATCGTATTTGAATATCCTTTGGGTATCTAACAGAAAACTAATACGACTTGTTCTCTCTTGTATGCAGATGGACAGAGGCATCGAATTCGACGTCCTCGACGCCCATGGTACTGTGTGCCATCGTTGGGTCTCGGATATAGAGCAGACCTTCATTGCTAAGGATTTGACCGAGATCATATTCCCCGATCCAACTCAGGAACCACCTCACAAGAGAACAAAATCTCAGGCGCTCATGTTCCTTCGTAAGCATATCGATCCCACACTGTGCAGGTAGTATCAATCAAAGCATGATCCAAAATATCTATGGGATGCACTTGCCGAACGTTTCGGCAATATTCATTCAACGTTTCGGCAATATTCATTCAACTTTGGATTACAAAAAGGTTGATGACTTCAACATGGATATGCTTTGCCTACAAGCTCAACTAAGCTCATGTGGAGTCGAGAAAAGTAATGTAGACATGATTGAAAAAACTTTCTCGACCTTCCCTTCTGCTGCTAAGATCCTAATGAACCAGTATCGACTTGAGTTCCAAAATAAGAGGATTACAACATTTAGCGGCTTAATGACGCAACTCCTTATGGAAGAAAAGAACAACATGATCAATGATCAGCATAATTTGCATCTTGTAGGCATCCAGAAAATTCCGGAATCTAATTACAACAACAAACAGAGTAAGAAAGCTCCAAAACGCAAGGATTACCATCGGAATAAACCTTATGCATGTGGGAATCAGCACCGCCGTGCCTCTGGTTCTCGGGGACAAGGTAGTGGCTTTAGTGGCCGTACCAACACATGGCGCCGAGACACCGATGCCGTCGGCCCCAAGGGCGGCGCCGCTCCTCCTCGGAAGTAGCAGACGCAGCATGTTCGCTTTTCTTCTGCCTTTGATGGACAATGCAACAGATGTGGGTCCAAGGATCACTGGTTCAAAAGCTGTTGCGCTTCTGCAAATGTTGTTGCCGCATACAAGAAATACAAGGAATTGATGGAAGTCAATTCCACTGAAAACAATGGAGTTGAACATAATGTTACCTTCATGGTCGAAGACCCCAATGGACAATGTTCTGACTTAGATGCTCCTGACTTTGACGTCACCGGCTAGATTCTTTTCCCTTTTTACAAGTCATGATGTAATAAGGCATCATTAGAATGACATACTTAGGTTTCTTCTCATTTTTTTTTTGAGACCCTTATGTACTCTTTTCAGCGCATTAATAAAAGTTCTTTTTGGTTCTTCTTGTCTCTACATGGTTCGAATTGATTTACATCTCCTTTAGAAAACATGGCATCAATGCCGTCTTTGGTCTCTCCCTTAGAGGAGGTGACGAACGGCACCGTGACTCTCAAGGAGGGTTACCAATGTGTCTTTCGGTTTAAGTCTTTTACCCTATAGCGGATTTTCCTTCATCAATTGTTCAACTAGGCTCATCCAAGTTAGTATGATGTCTTAGAATTGTCCGAAATTAAGGAGATAGTGGTTTTAAGTGTGCCTCACACTACCGACCCTCCACGGACATGTATGGTCATACTTAATTTGGAGTTACCGAAAGCTTTTGATTTTGGATTCCTCTTACGCTATTACTCAAATTGCCGTCTTGTAAAAGACGTTAAAGACTTGGAAAAACCGGATCACCATCGAATCCTCTAGGTTCTCTAGCCTTGGATTTGATCATCTACACGTCCCTGTGGCTGAGCATATGCCTCCATGCCACCAGCAAGCTTCAAAAGCTTCGCTAATGCCAAATCTGCGAAAAACAGTAATCTGTCCTCCCTGGATAGTTGACTTTGTTTGATCTTTTTGAACAGCTCCGGACGAACCAGACGGTTAGTTTTATATCATTGGAAAGCTCTACGAGTCTAGTTTTCAGAACATTTTACGGTTCATACATACCTATTTTAACGAAGGAGTTTTGACTATTTTAGTGCACAAAGGTCATTCTACGCGAGAATTTTTCAGCACTCTCGGGATTGTTGCTACTTTTAGCTCTTTCAATCCTTCTAAATGGCTATATATCGACCTATTTACTCATATATCTACTCTCTTTTGTAGGTATGTCTCTTAGAGAGATCAAGTGCCTCGTGGGTAGTGGATCAACCCACACCATTCTAAGGAACCGGCAACTATTCCTTGAGTTAGTGCCATGTGAATCATCTGTGACGACAATGATTGGATCTTCTCCTGTGATCCTCGGGCGTGGAACTGCTCGCTTTTTTCTACCTCATGGCACTGTGATCCATGTCACTGATGCTCTTTATGCCCCAAAAGGGCACCGAACCTTGTTGAGCTTTAAGGACATCACTACTACAGATTTGTCAACACAACGGTGGAACACCGTTGTGTGACTATAGGTTTTCCGTCGTATATCTCGGGCTTGTCTGATTGAATCTTCATACAAGTGTGAAAATCACCGTTGTGTGATCACATTTTGCTCAACAGTTCAATACTTTCGTTGTATAAGTCGCTACGCAGATCGATGCCATGTGCGGCATGCGCGGCATCGACAAGTCCCCTCAGACAACAAACAATAAAACATTTTCGTTGTATTTTTACCCTTTCAGACAACTGTTGGTTTTCATTTCTACCGTTGTGTGTTTTTCAGTAAGCTACAACAGTTTATTCCCTATTTTTACTGTTGTGTGATGTTGAATAACCTACAACTGAAATATTTGGACCGTTGTATCACACAATAGATATAGCATTCTGCTTTCTTGTTTGATGAGAATCATACAACAGTTGCATTTTCATGTGGACAGACTTTGTTGTCCAAGTTTTACACACACAAGCATCATAAAAGAAACTGCTGCACAAATTGACTGATACCATAAAACATTGCATTTCAGCTTTGATATATATCATTCAAGTTTCCACAAACAACATTACAGCTGAATAATAAACTGAAAACAAGCAACTAGTTAAGCTCCTAGATAGCCTTACATGTACAAAAGCATTCCAACATGAGAAATGCACAAAGTACGTCCTACCATATAGCTGTTCCGAATATATAGAAACACCAAGTTCAAAAGCAAAGTACTACCACATACATATAGAAAGCACCAAGTTCACCAAAACAGACCAGATCATGCACCCTACAGGTATTTGCTGATGATGAACTTTGCCCACTCATTCCTTAACACATCCAAATCAACTTGGGTGTAGACAAGTTTGTTTCTCCTGTCCCACTGAAAAACATAATGTTAAAGTTAGACATGATTATGACATTATCCCGAAAATCTGATTCCTAACATAAACATAAATAGTAGTTGATTGTACCTTTGTCACAAAAGAGTGATCCTGATCATGTATGATATCTAGCATGAACCGCATGACATAAAAGCTGCACTGAATGTGGTCGGATTGGTGAGGAACACCCTAGAAGCAGAAAATCATCAATTTATATTCATACATGAACAGTTAGCCTGATACCAGGTGGTGGAACTATTTTGTATATAAACTACATCTTTTGGCTATGTATATCATGAAACAGATTCAACATTTTTATCTTATCAAATTCAGCAGGTGTTTCTTTAGTTTTGACTAAAACTGATTTTGAAACTATGCTCAAGTTTCCTAAATATTCAATTTGATAGTATCAAGCTCTTGAAAGCAACCAGAGTGTTTATGAAAATGTTTATCTTATACAGATACACACCTTTAGCAAATACAGTACAAGTGTTCAGTTTTACTTTCTATCTCAATATCTTGGGCTCACTATACATGCTACCCTTCAATTAGATAAGAGCTTTGTGGCTTTTCTCTTGCGTCTAAGATCAGCTGTTCTCGAGTTTGAAATATTTCTTTCAGTTTTTCAGGTTCTTAAAAAAAAAAAAAATTCCTATAACTGATTTTCAATTTTCAAATTCCACCACCATTGTCATACCCGAATCCAAATACGTACACTTGATAAGAAACAATCTAGAAATCCAACAAATTAAAGCAATATTTACATACCCCAAGGTTCTTCCAAGCAACTGCATTTAGGCTTGGCCTGCCCTTTTCTGTATTATATTTGGCTATTGCACTAAAACAAAAACCAACCACAATGAGACTGCATCATGAAAAGCTGAACCAGAAAAAACATTATTCCATAAATCTCGGTGCATGCATATATAGTTTTGTTACAAGTTACCTATTGATAACAGACTTCCATTCTGCCGAGGCTATAGGTATCCGCCTCCTCAGGGGATCCATGTAATACACATTTTCTTTTTCCAGCTCCACAACAGTAAGCACCCAATGCTGACTGTATGACAAAGTTACCAAATTTTGATCAAATAAGGCTCATGAATAAAATAAAATAAACAATATAAAAAATACTCTGAGTTATAGCCACTTACTCTGAGTTATATGGCACCATGAAAAGCTATCCCGGTTTTGAGGTTATGAACCTAGCACATAAGTGTTCAGACTTACTCCTTACTGTTCCACACCCTTCTCCAACCATAGCAGGGTCAACAAATGCAATCATATCCAGCATTATGGTGTTTTTCAGGACATCATACAGGTACCTCAAAACCCAATATAACATCCAGATTCTAATCAGCAACCAAATTCACATGGATACACCAAGAATAGTCCATTTGACATCAAATATTACCTTTGATATGCCACTATGCAGTTCCCAGTGATCTCTGTCATGCTTGCTATTCTGTGCAAATCTAAATCAAATATCCATGATTTTCGAGTGTATCCAAACACCTTAGGCTCAATAAAAAACTCAAGACTCTTATCATTTTTGAGCTCATCTGCACCCCACATGCACAACATCTTCAACTGGATTGGTGCATTTGCCTTCAGGTCAATAATCTCAACATGTACCCCTCTCTTTTCCCTCTTCTTCTAAGGTTGCTACACATAAACAAACAATATATATATAAGGTTTTCTAATCTTACAATGACATAAACTTGTACCCTTTTTCAACCTACCTTATGAAATACTACATGGATTACAATTCTAATAATACTTACCTCCTATGGTGAGATAGGTGTATAGATAACAAGATTTTCCGGCCATGCTATCCAACTCCCCATGGCTTGTTTAACAGTTTTTATATCATCACCCACAGGAAATGGAACTTTGGCGTACTCCTGCTTTGCTATCTCTATCGAGACACGTACAGTTTTTATATCATCGCCCACATTCATTGTTGTGCCTATAGCTACAATGTTATCAAGCGAACCTAATGCCAACATTACCGGAACTTCCTCACAAGTTACCTAAGAGATGTAGTAATAACAGAATTTACATGTTAAACAGTAATGCTTTGCTATATATCTTACTTAAGGAATAAAAAAGTTTAGGCAACAATATTTGATACCTTTGGTAGTTTAATTTGCGTATCAGCATCACTGGTTTTCGGAAGTACATCTTCCTCAGCTGCCTTGCAATCAGTCTCTGCTATCTCCTGACCAAACACTTCTTCAGGTTGCGTAGACTTGGGTTTGCATAGCCTCCTCTTGGTTGAAATTTTCTTTTTAGCAACTTTGTTCACCTCCATTGCTTCAAGACAAATAAAAATTAAGGTTGACTTCACCCCAGGTTCGTCATTCCCTTCCACTTGGCCATTCACTTCAACTTGGCCTTTGATATTCTTCTCAGTGACTTCTTCAATTTCAGCTTGTGCATTGGGGGCTTGCACATGGTCATGCATATCATTTTCAAAGAGATCAGCGGTGTTTGAACAGCTAGCTTGCCCAGAAACAGGTGGGATGGGCTTTTCTAGTCCAGCTGGACTACTACCTACTTGTCCCCCATTACCATTGCCTGGAATAAACTGTGACTTGTAAGTTTCAAACTTCATGACCCAAAATGCATTGTTTTCTTCAATTGTTTTCTTCCTTGTCTCTTCTATGATCTTTGCCGTTTGCTCAGCCAGTACTTTTTCCAGGCTGATATTAATTGTTTCTTCTATGCTTTGTCTGCTGTTAAGTCTAGGGAGGTGAACGTAGGTTGTTGGGTTGACAAAGCCGGCAACCCCTGGCACTCATCCACCATGCTCCTTCCCCAAAGCCTTCTCCAAGACATCATTATACCCACTTAGGCTAGTTTCTCCAGTAGAAACCTTCTCCTTCAACTCAATCTGTCCACAAAATTAAAATTTAGCATATCACAATTTAGCATCACAATTAAAATGTGTTGATGCAGATTTCATTAAAATTTAGCATCACATTTAAAATCTGTTGCTGCAGACTTCATTAAAATTTAGCATGACAATTGAAATCTGTCCACAATGAACTTTAGTAAAATGCATGCACTCACTATCTCTTCAGCCTTCTTCTGTGTTTCTTCATCTGCAAATTTGCCCTCCTTTGTAACACGTGCAGCAACCCATGTCTCACACCTGTTGTACAGCTCATCTTCATCCGATATTGTTGAAGCCTCTTCCTGGCATTTATAAGCACTTGTTACCAAAACATCATAATTAAATCTGCTGCTAGCATTCAGATCAACCATTTCATTTTACATAATATAAACAAATATGTTGGACTTACCGGCTCAGCTTTTGCCTTCAACTCTGCCACCAGCCCAACGTAGCCTTTGCGGGACAGTCGGTGGGGATACTTGTTCATCCTGCGGCATGCCTGTTGAGTCTTACGCAATTCCTGATCAAGTAAACATATGCACTGATGAGGGACCCTGGTAATGAAACACTTAATTAGTAAGTAATAACGCTGTTCGCTTAACTACTTACAAGAAATGCCGGCTTAGTCCGCTCAGTCACAAATTGCATCCAATGATCTGCATTAATGAACTTGTAGTCTTGTGGAGGATACTTTAGCATTTCTGGCTGATCCAAGTAAGGCACAATGTATACCTTTGTCAGACGAGACTTGAATTCTCTCCATCTTGCAGCAGCTGATTGCATTACAACTCTTTTGCTTTCTGTTTACGCCCAAATTAATATTTTTTACTGGACAGTAAATGTCTAGGTGAATATTAATTAAATTCATAGTCCATATCACAACGGCGAGCCCGAAATAATTGGATTCACAAGTGATGACCCGCCAGCGAGATCATGCGAGCTGGATAGCAGAGTTCGCACATATCAAAACAGTGACTTAAGTTGCATGTGAGCTGGATGCATGAGTAGATGTACTACGCAATAAGTTTTGGATAGCATCTGGGCCAATACCTGTGGTCCGTTTTAATGTAAAGCCCATTCAAAGTCGCGAGCTTCGGGGGCGCGCGGGGCGGAATGTGATAAGAACTGTAGCACTTCGCGAGATAAGGATGTCCGTGGTTGAGTTCGCGTAGGACTCTACAGTTGGATAGCGCGAAAGCAGTAGCCCAGGCGGAGTCAATCACGTGGCTGGACACGTGTCATGCATATGATTGGTATAAGCGAATAAAGTAGTGTCCTTGTGGTACTCAGTTTCAGAGTCCGAATTGGACTATGAATATCTTTCTTCGGGCCGAAGGCAAGCTATTATATAAAGGGGCTCGAAGGCTTACAGAAAGTCTTACTCTCAAAATACATACAAAAAAAATACAAACAAACTTTCAACCTAGTTAATACTTTCGAGCCTCTCGAAAAACCCTAACCCTAAGCGCCGCCACCTAGGTTTTTCTCAGAGCCCTTCCGGACTCTATTTCCGATCATCTCTGATCTCTCCTTGGTTGCTCTGCTTGCGACACCGTGAGTATCGAATTGCCTTGTGCTCGTAATTCCTCATCTATGTGGCACCGGTAACCCCCCCGCTTGTTCAAGAAGTCAAGACCCGACGCACCCCACTCCCTTTCCTCGTCCGCGAGGTGGCACGCCCCGCATTCCTAAGAAGCATTGACTGCTACCGTCTCTCAAAGCCCCTGCTGAGGATCGTGGCCAAAACACTTTCATTTCCAATAACACATGCTCCATGTGTTCGTAAAAACATATCATTTATGTGTAGGAAGACAAAAAAAAGTTCAAAAGCCTATAACGTTTATCTAAAGAATTCAAATACCTGCACACGTTCCCAGATTTTTTTCTTTTTCCTCAGCAGTAACCCCTCCAGGCACTTTTTTGCTGGCAATTGTCCAAGTAGTCCTGTCACACCCCAATTTTCGAATGAAATTTTCAAAAATTTTGGCATGATATAACTTAAAATAATAACATCCCAACATGTTTCAACAACAACAACAACAACAACAATAACAAAAACTCAATTACAGAATAGAAATTTCCACAAAATCTATCACTGAATTAACATTACACTTCCTTATTTACATAACGTGAAAAACAACAACGACAATAACAACAACAACAACAACAACAAAAACTCAATTATAGAATAGAAATTTCCACAAAATCTATCACTGAATTAAGATTACACTTCCTTGTTTACATAACGTGAAAAACAAGAACATGAGAGCAATCTCATGATTTTTAAAACTGTCTACTCAAATTCTAGAACTATACAGAGTCTGACAAAAATAAGGAGAACCCTGCTACTACGCCTCCGTCTCAACCCTGCTGATCCTCACCTGCAGGTCTAACCCCTACACCAAGAATTGGTGCACCGGGATTGTAGAATAACAAACCCGGTAAGCTAAAAAGCCCGTATGAGTAAATTCAAAAATAACTCCACATTTAACACATCCAACATTCCACAAGTGAAATTTGATCAATAATTAAAAACCACACATTAACAAGAAATGTACCCATGAGTCCCAGATATTTAATAAATACCCCTCATGACTTACAATAACAATATGTGTACCCATGAATCCCAGATACCATCAAGTATCTCCCATGAGCTACACCGATAAACGGACTAGAGCTCTAATTTCTAACCGCAACCAATCACCCGACCAAAGGCTTGGAACCCGGTTTGACTGTCCAATATCAAACTCAAAATGGTAAATAGCATCTGAACCGTGACCAATCACCTGATAACAGGCTTGGAACCCGGTTTGGCTATTTATCCAACAATCAAAATATCACAGCATTATTATCAACAACACAAGGTCCATATCATAAGATTATATCCTTCACAAGGATATAATTATATGAATAAATATAAATTATTCCACAAGTATAGCTTATCACAATTCAATTCCATTATGATCATACGCACCTTCAAATACACATAAGGAAAACTTGTTTTATCTTACCTATGAGCCGTTGTCGATCAAGCTCATATATTTTAAAACCAATAATAGCAGAACATTAAAATCACCTCATAATCACTATCGTATTCAAATGACCATAATTAAACTTGGTTCAAAAGTGAACCTTGGTGAGATTTACTCACCTAAAAATACTCCTGCTGCGTCTTCACAACCACACAAGAGACAAGCTAACCACAACCTCACAAACCACCTAAAATTACACAATTAAAACCTTAGAAAATTCTCAACAAGGATTAAAGTACCCTTAACCTAAAGATCCTTCCTCCAAGACCTCCCAAGGTCATCGGACACTTAACAACAACCACTACTACCTCCAAGAATCAAACTTTCTAAGTTTCCGGCCTAATGAACACCAAGAATCAACTTAGCACCTACAATGCAAAAACCTAATCAACACTCATTCTTCACACACCAACAACACACTAACATCAACAAGGACTAGCTAACACAGCAAACAAGGCCTCTACCCTGCCCGGAAGTGCTCCCACGCGCCGCCACAAGCGGCGAGTGAGTCCCATGCGCCTCCACTAACTTCAAAATTTGGGGAAACTCACAACATCTAACTTGACGGTCACAGCATAAGGAACACTTTTTGTACCTGAGATTAAGCTTGGTTCGGCCTTGAACTGCCCCAAACAGCCCCCACAAAGCTTGAGCCTCAAACTGAAAATCAAGCTTCCAAACACTCAAAATCTAGTTGTATGACAAGCAAAATCATACTTAGAATGGATGAGAGCTTGACAGCCTACCTCTCAATGCCTACAGCCGCCACCGGAAATACAACTTCCGGCCAACTCAGCTCCACCTACCTCTTGCTGCTACAGCTCAAGGTGAGACCACCCACTTGCCTAGGAAGCTTTGCACGGAGGAGACAAGCCTAACTAGGCTAGCTGCGTCGTCGGAGGTCACCGGATTAGGGTCCGGTGAGAGGCCACTTCGGAAGTGGCTGTCGGGCCTAGTTGCGCCTAGTCCGCCGGTCGCCAGCGTCACGGGTCGGCGCAGTTAGGTTGGTGAGGATGATACCGAGCTAACGGGACCAGTGGCAGCCAAAGCGGTGGTCGGACGTCCGACTTCTTCTCCGGTGAAAATGGCGACTCGGGGAGGAAGAGAGAGAGCAGAAAAAGTGTTTTTAGAAATTAGGTTTCTACCCCCAAAACTTTTCTATTTAACCCAAAAACCCAAAAAGTTACCAACTTCCGCTGACCATAACTTCTTCATACGACGTCCGTTTCACGCATGCCGTATGTCTACGAACTTGTATTGACAAGCTCTACAACTTTCATGAAGGAAGTTTTCAAAGATAACTTACGAAAAAATAAAGTCAACTGTTTGGTCCCTTAAACGTCAAAGCACCTTAAATAAACTCCCGAACTTCAACTTCGCACAAACTAAAGAGTTTCCATAAATAATTCTTCATTAAACATGGGAATAATACAAGAAAAATAATACAAAAATCTAGGGTATTACAAGTCCTCACTATGGGAATCTTCCGGCGGGCTAAGACACCAATATATGAATTCATCTCTGTCGCCGCCTTCCCATATGGAGTCCCTGTTCGGTTGAACTGAACCATTCTCTTCTGTTTTAAGCTTCTGCTTCTTGAAATCCTCTTCATTGCCACACAGTTACGCTTCAATAGCTTCAGGCCCTTTTCTGATTCCTCCTCAAGATTTTCAGATTTCTTCCTTTTCAATGCAGTGGATATGGTAGCTGAAGCTCAACCAACTGTCTTGTTTGATGCAACCTTCTTTGTCTTCCTTGGTGTAGACTTCTTGGATGGCGCCATTACCCTATAAAACAAACAATGTACAAATAGACATCATTAAAAGTCATTTATATATACAAACAAAGTAACAACAATGAAATCATCATTTAAATCCACAAAAAAAAAAAAAGGAAATCATCATTTAAATCCACATAAAAGTGCAAGGCATATATATATCACTGCACAATGATAGCACATGAAATAACATTTGCAATACCAATTAAACTACAAAAAATAAAAAATAGAGAAACCACTTGATCTAGGCAATCATTTGCTACTCTCCCTCGACGACTATATCCTCCTCTCCAGCTCGCATGTATCCCAATTCTTCCTCATCAGATAAGCTACCACTTAACTCAATAGACGACATCAACACTGTGATAGGCTGGTGAATAATTCTATTGTCTGTAACCACATCTTCAACCTCAAAATCACTGTAGTCTCTTTTTGGGAGCCTTACAACTACTGACCATTGTGGATCAGCAGGGTCTTGAATATAGAAGATCTTCTCAACGCACTTTCCCAACCCAAATTTGTCATTAAAATGACATTTCTTATTCAAGTTCGCCAATGTGAACCCAAACTCATCTACTACAACACCCCTTCCATTATTGACCCAATCACACTTAAAGATTGGGATCCTAAACTTCTCATAGTCAAGCTCCCATATTTCAGTAATTACGCCATAGAAACTCATCTCATCTCTGATCATCCTTTTATCCCTAGCACTAGCTACTTGTGGCGTATCAGCAACCAAGTACACACCACTGTTTTGTGTTGATCATACATCATCTTTCCCCTTTGTGGTATATAGAGTTCCGCTTATTTTATAGCCACTGTAACTGAGAACTTCATTGTTTGGCTAATTTCAGGGATGTCAGCAGCTAATTCAATCAATGGTCAGCAACCTACAATATCAGGGATGTCAGCAGCTAATTCAATCATTTGGTCAGCAACCTACAATATCATAACACATTAACAATTAATTAAGATACAACTTCAAATTACCAGCTATTTATGTCACGCCCCGGTTCTTAAGTTATTTTACGGTTACTTACTTTAGTATTATTTTAGTCTTTTACTGTTTTAAGTAACCGTTTACTATTTAAGACTCCAAAGTTGACTTTTTCTTCCGTATGGAATTTGGGAAAACTTTCTTCATGAAAGTCGTAGATGATGTTATTACGAGTTCGTAGACATGCTATGCGTTAAAATCAGAGTTAGCATGAAAACTTTATCAATTAAAAATGTAAGTTTTATTAGGGTATTATTTTGGGGTGTTAAATTTTGGAGTTGGGTTTTGTTTATTAAGTTAGACCGGGTCATTGTTTGGTCAAAGCCCAAAAATCTCTCTTCCTCCCGTTTCTCTCTCTCTCTCTCCCGTGAGCTTCCTGACCCACCGGCTTCACCACCGCCGTCCGCCGCCGTCCAGCCACCACCGACCGCCAGACCGGTTCCGTTCGAACCCCCGCCACCTCCTCTCTCTTCCTGGGCCGGTGACCGGTCGTGTAACGCCACCGTTCGCGAGGAAATTCGCCGGAGACGCTGGTTGCACTTTCGCCGGAACTCCCTCCTCCGACCACCATAGCCGGAGCTGCTTAGCTCGTTGGAAAACTCTCCTCCCGTGCGTTCATCCCTCCAAAGGACTCCCTCCCTCTTGAGCTAGGTAAGGAGAAATCGGCAAAGGAAATTCTAGGGCTTATTAGGTGTTTTCGTTCGATTGACATAGTTAGGCTTGGCATTGATGTTTGTGCTAGTTAGGAAAGTTGTAGAGGAGATTGAGAGGAAGATGCTGTTAAAATTTGGTAGCTTTTGCAGGTCGCCGGAGTCGGCCGCCGGCCGCCGCTGTTTTGGGAAATTTTGTAGTTTTTGATGTGGAATATTAAGGGGATGTTTTTGATGTGAATTTAAGAATTTTTGGAGGAATTTTGGATAGGTTTGGGATTTTTCGAAGATTGGTATTTTGGCAGTTAATTTGGATAGAATCCGGCCGTTAGATCATTGTTGTTTCGGCTGTAGAAGGTGGATTTAAGGCCGCCGATATTTATGGTGAAGTTTGGACGATATCAATTTTAAGATTTACAAGTTGTGCAAGAATGAGAGTAGATAAGGCCACATTTTATTTTATCTCTTTTTATTTAAGCGTTGGTATATAGTTGAAGATTTAATTATGTTCTTGGATTAGGACGTGAGGAAGCTCGAGCAGAAGAGGCTTCAGACCGACTTCAGGCTTAGGCCTAATCTAGGAGTAGACTTTTGGTTTAAATAATGTGCATGCAATTGTTTATTTGGTTGGACCATTTGACGTCATTTTTATTTGATGATTTTACTCATTGTGGTGAGTTACCGAAAATCCCATTTTCGGTAAATTATAATATACTTTTAAGGAGAGTATGTATATAAAAGCTAGCTAGCGATATGTGTATGTCCACCTTAATGACATAGCATATAAGTGCATTATGGTGTGACGTGAGCGTTGGACGCAAGCGTAGTAGCCTTATATGAGTGTTTAATTCATATAAGGGGTATGGGCACATATTTATACACTCGTCTGTCCACCTTAATGGCGTAGTGTATCATCGCATTAAGGCGTGACGTGAGCGTTGGACGTGAGCGTAGTAGCCCTATGTAGATTATTATTAATTTATATAGGGAGTATGGGCGAGTGTAAATATATATATGTATATATTTTAGCCTGGGAGGCTGTATTTTGTTATATATAGTTTTGAGCAGTAAAGGTTCGATATTTATAACGATAAGAGAATTATCGTTTCAGACATGCATTCGTTTTCTTGGAAATTAAATTGGAAAAACATAAATGTTAATAAATATTTTCTTTATTTATTTTTGTCCACTCGCTCTAATTATTACGAATGTTTTTCTCCTGGGCTCTTCGTTTTAAAATGCCCAGTCTGCAGAGTTCGGGTTAGTACGAGTAGGAGACAACGAGGCATAGTTTCCCATTTCTCAGCCGTATTTCACCAGTAGGTTACCTGTTTAACCTATTAGAGTATTTTCTTGCTCCTCTAGTGTATAGTAGCTCTGAATACTCTTTGAGATTTTTCGTTTAATATTTCTGGTGGTGTGCTTAGACTTTTGTTGTATTTTAGAATATACGAAGTTTGTAATTATTTTCTCACTTTCGTATAATTGTGGGTTGTTTTGGAGGATGCTCATTATTATTTAAGAAAGTAACACTTTAGTTTTCTATGTTAGGGTTGTCCATTTTCAAGGGAGGTTTGCTTATCGGTAAATTTTCCTTGGAGGTGGTCCCCGCAGGACTTACCTCGGGTTTCGGGGTGAAATTCGGGGTGGGTCCTGACAGTTGGTATCAGAGCTTTAGGTTTCATTTCCTACATCCTTGGTACTACCATATTTGCCTAAGAAGCACGTAGTTCCTATAGAGTGGTGATCCGACCGCGGTGGATTCACTAGCATTTTATGCTTTGGATGCTATGTGTTATTGGGTATGTGTGATAGATCTGTTAGTCTTTTGTACAGACTACTAAATATCTTTTTCTTCAGGTAATTATGCCTCCTAGACGTCGACCCCGTGAGGCTACCTCGACCAACGCAAATGAGGGTGATGAGATTAGAGGATTAGTTGGTTCCCTTGGGAACATGCTGAGAGGTGTCTTGGAGACAGTTCGCCACCCTCGATCTGTGAAAAAGAAAGATGTTTTTGATGCAGGAGCAATTGAGTTTAAAGGTGCCAAGGGACCCCTTGATGCATACACTTGGGTAGATAAGATGGAAAAAGCTTTCGAGAGCATTGATCTGCCGGAAGAAAAGAAAGTGAAGATGGCAGTGACTTTTCTGGATGATTCAGCTCATCATTGGTGGACTCTCGCTAGTAGAAATATTGGTGGTGCTCAGAATATGATTTGGGAGCAGTTTAAGACGCTCTTCTTGGGTCAATATTTCAGTCATGCTCATCGTATCAAGATTCAGTCGGATTTTCTGAACATGAAGAAGAGGGATGATGAGGGTGTCATAGAGTTTGAGCAGAGGTTCACTACTTTGAGTTATCATGTGTCATATTTGGTTCCTGATGAGAGGACCAGGATTGACATGTTCATTGGGGCACTTGGTGGAGTGTATGCAGATAAGATGATAGGTGTTATCTACCTGACCTTTCTTGATGCGGTTAGTGCAGCCATGGCCATTGAGACCATAAGGACGCATGGTGTATGATCCCGTGATTATAGTGGCCCTAGTCAGGGTCCATTCAAGAAGGCTACTTCATCATCCGCTTCAGGGTCTTCAACTGGTAGTGGCAGTAGTGGTGGATCGAGTTCTAGTTCTCAGTTCAGGGCTAGAGGACATAACAGGAGACCTTCCCGGAGCCAATTGGGTAGGCAACAGACTGGTCAGTTTGGTTCTGGTGGCAGTTTCCAGGGTGGAACATCGGGTGGTCAGACTTTTTCTTTTGGTCGGCAGCAGCAGTTTTCTGGGTGCTTTGAGTGTGGTAGCCTAGACCATTTCAAGAGAGATTGTCTGTCACACCCCGGTTCTTAAGTTATTTTACGGTTATTCACTTTGGTATTGTTTTAGTCTTTTACCGTATTAAGTAACCGTTTACTGTTAAGGACCTTAAAGTTGACTTTTTCTTCCGTTTGGAATTTGGGAAAACTTTCTTCATGAAAGTTGTAGAGGACGTGATTATGAATTCGTAGACATGCTACGCGTTAAAATCGGAATTGGCATGGAAAAGTTATCCTCAAAAAGGGAAATTGTTGTGTTGGTAAAATATGGGTAAAATTTGAAGTGGGTTTATTTAGTTGGGTTTAAGTGATGGACCGGGTAGAGGGAAAGCAGCCCCAGCCCATCCCTTTCTTCCCTTTCTTTTTCTTTCTCTTCCTTCTTTCTTCCCTGAGCTCCTCGAGCTCCCTGAGCTCTCTCTCTCTCTCCAGTCGGAAAGCTTTGTCGCCAGCTGCCGCCGTCCAACCAACCACCGGCCGCCGCTCCAGCCTAGATCGGACCCCCGTCACCTCCTCTCTCTCCCCGGACAAGTGTCCGAGCCGGTAGTGCCGCCGGAGAGGAGAAAAACTCGCCGAAAACGCCGACTGTCTCTTCGCCGGAGCTCCGTCCTCCGGCCACCATAGGCCAAGATTTTTGGCTCAACTTGTAGCCCTCGTCAAGGTGAGTAATCCCTCAAAAGGAATCGGTCTAATTCGATCTCGTTAGGGTGGTTTGTATAATTGAAAATCTAGGGATTTTATGGATGTTTCGGTTCGATTACCCTAGATAGCCTCAGAATTGGACTAAGTGCTAGTTAAGGAAATTGTTGTGGTTAATGAGAGGATTATGCTGTTTAAATTTGGTGGCCATAGGAAGTCGCCGGAAAACGGCTGCCAGCCGCCGCTGCCGGTGGAGCAAGCGGCGGCGCCGCCCCTCAGGGGCTGTTTTTCATGTTTTTAAGATGGTATTAAGGAGATGAGTTTAATGAAGTATAGTTTGGAATTTTTGGAGGAGTTTTGATATTGTTGGGAATTTTTCAATGGTTAAGGATTTTGGCGGTGATTAGGATGGATTATCGGTAGTTTGGTTAACCGGTTTTAAAAGGCGTAAAGGATTAATTTTTGGTTATCGGTGAAGGTGGTGAATTTTGAGTTATATTGGATTAAAGATGAAGAAAATGGGCAAGGTAGAATAATAATTTTAGACCCTTAATTTTATGGAATTATTTATTGAAGTTTTAAATATTGATTGGGAATTAATATTAATTATTGTTCAGGATGTGAGGAAAATCTTTTGGAGGAAGCTTCGGGTCGTCGGCAGGCATAGCCGAGCACTGTGAGTGGACCTTTGATTTGAATGCCTTGCATGCAATAAAGTTTATTTAATTTTCAAAGGCATATTGAAGATTTTATAATTTCTTGGAGTAAAGAGTTCCATTTATTTTTGGGAACTCTCTTGAGCATTTTATTTGACATGTGGGACATGTCAAGTGACTTTATGTTAATTTTTGGGGAAGTGACATCCTGGATATTTGTTATTTCTTTTATTTCATCATAAAGGGTTGATATATAATCTTTATTGCTAGCTAACCATTATTAGCGGCTACTCACCATAGGTGAGTAGTGCGCTTAGCGTGAGACGCTATTATAGCCTGGGAGGCAACCGATCGGTATTTATATATGTTAGCTAGCCATTATTAGCGGCTACTCACTATAAGTGAGTAGTGCGCTTAGCGTGGGAAGCTATTATAGCCTGGGAGGCTCCGACCCTAGCCTGGAAGGCTCATCGTTATGGTGAAACCTCTTCCCCATTTTTATTAATTAATGAGAACCAATGGGATTGGTTCATCATTTTTATTTGTATATATTCATGGAGAATTTTCCATAAATGGCATGAAAAAAAATATTTTTCTAATGGAAATTATGGGAGAGCATGGTTTTGATTTCATTGCTTCATATTATTGATATTTATTTTTGTCCATTCACTCTAACGTTTTAAATGCTTCTCCCCTGGGCCTTTCGTTTTTAAATGCCCAGTCTGCAGAGTTTGGTTCGGCGAGGATAGGAGGCGTGTCAAAATCCCCACTTCACTTAGTTTTCCCATATAGGTTATTAGTTTAACCTATAGTGTTGTTTCTCTCATTTTCCTAGTAAATGCTCTGATAATTATGGGATGGTCTAAGTGTGTTAAGAGCTATTGAAAAGATTCATTTGTTTATGTTTATTTGAGAGATCATATTTATAGTTGTTGTTTGGGAATTATTGTGAGTTGGGCTTGGTGATTTTTCTTTCAGGTAGGGTTACTCATTTTCAAGAGAGGTTCTATCAAGAATTCTGGTAGAATTTTCCTTAAGGTGGGTCCCGCAGGGTTTATCCCGGATTTCGAGGGGAAATCCGGGGTAGGTCCTGACATTGTCCCTTATTGGCTCAGAGGACCACCCCCACTCCTACTCAGCCAGCCGGTCAGTCTGCAGCCAGAGGCTCCAGTATTGGTACTCGTGGCAGTTCAGCAGCTAGAGGTGGCTCCCAGCAGGGTAGTGGTCAACGTGGACGTCCCATGACTCGTGTCAGACTTCATGCTATGACACAGCAGGAGAGTTGTACTTCTCCAGATGTCATCATTGGTACGTCTTTAATTTTTGGTCAGCCAGCTTTTACTTTAATTGATCCCGGAGCCACGTATTCATTTATGTCTAGTAGATTTGCCCTCCATGCCAATGTGCCATCATCGTCTCTTCTAGGCGAGTGGCAGTGTCTCTACCATCCGGTGAGGTGATGAGAATAAATTGGGTGTTTAGTGGTTGTGAAGTATTGGTCGAAGGGTCTAAGTTTAAGGCGGATTTAATCCCTTTAGATATTGTGGAGTTTGATGTGATCTTGGGAATGGACTTTTTAGAGGTTTATAGAGCTATAGTAGATTGTTTCCGAAAAGAAGTGGTGCTTCAAAGTCTAGATGGATTTGAAGTTGCATTTCAAAGAGAAAGAGATGTTATTTCGAGTTGCTTGATATCAGCTATTACTGCTAGGAAATTGTTAAATAAAGGCTGTCAGGCATATTTAGCTCACATTGTGGATACAAGTATGAGAGTGTTGGGAGTAGAGAATATTCCTGTAGTAAGGGAGTTTCCAGATGTTTTTCCCGAGGAGTTGCCTGGTTTGCCTCCTGTAAGGGAGATAGATTTTTCTATCGAGTTACTTCCCGAAACTATGCATATCTCACAGGCACCTTACAGAATGGCTCTAGCGGAATTGAAGGAGTTGAAGACTCAACTGCAGGAGTTGGTAGATAAGGGTTTTATTCGGCCTAGCAGGTCTCCATGGGGTGCTCCGGTGTTGTTTGTTAAGAAGAAAGATGGCACCATGAGACTATGCCTTGATTATAAGAAGCTAAATCAAGTCACGGTGAAGAATAAATATTTGTTACCCGTATTGATGATTTATTTGATCAGTTAAAGGGTGCTTCTGTTTTCTCAAAAATTGACTTGAGATCTGGTTATCATCAGTTGCGGATCCGAGAGAATGACATAGCCAAGACTGTTTTTCGATCACGCTATGGTCATTATGAGTTTATGGTGATGCCTTTTGGACTTATTAATGCACCAGCTGCGTTCATGGATCTCATGAATAGGGTGTTTAGTCCATATCTTGACCGCTTCGGGATCGTATTCATAGATGACGTTTTGGTTTACTCAAGAAGTAAAAAGGAGCATGCCAAACATCTAAGAATGATATTGCGGACTTTGAGAAATGCTTAGTTGTATGCCAAGTTCAGCAAGTGTCAATTTTGGCTGGATAAAGTGGGGTTCTTGGGTCATGTAGTTTCGGCTGAAGGTATTAGTGTGGATCCCCAAAAGGTGGAAGCAGTGTCAAATTGGAGAAGACCCACCACTGTGACGAAGATTCGTAGTTTCTTGGGATTAGCAGGTTATTATCGACGCTTTGTGCAAGATTTTTCAAAGATTGTTGTTCCACTTACAAGATTGACCAAAAAGGGAGTTAAGTTCGAATAGTCAGATCAGTGTGAGCAAAGTTTTCAAGAATTAAATAATCGTTTGACTAGTGCTCATGTTTTAGCACTTCCGGATGATAGTGGGGAATATGTGGTTTATTGTGATGCTTCTAAACGAGGTTTAGGCGGAGTATTGATGCAGCATGATCGAGTTATTGCCTACGCTTCTAGGCAATTGAAGCAGCATGAGGTGAATTATCTCACTCATGATTTAGAGCTTGCAGCAGTAGTTTTTACTCTCAAGTTGTGGAGACACTATCTTTATGGAGCCAAGTGTCAGATTTTTACCGATCACAAGAGTCTTCGGTATGTGTTCACTCAAAAAGAGTTAAATATGAGGCAGAGAAGGTGGATGGAATTAATCAATGATTATGATTGCACTATTGAGTATCATCCTGGAAAAGCTAATGTGGTAGCTGACGCACTTAGTCGAAATCCCACCATATCTTTGTCTCACCTGAGGATGGTTAGAGTTCCACTTCTTTTTGAGTTGCGAGCTACTGGGGTGGATTTAGCGGTGGATGAAGTGGGTGCCTTAGTAGCTAGTTTCCATGTGAGGCCAGTTTTGGTTGATAAAGTGCGGGAAGCGCAGTATCATGATCCTTCCATTGTTCGGTTGATTGAAAGAGCAGCGAATGGAACCGCCGTGGATTTTTCGGTAAAAAGAGATGGAACTTTATTGTTCAAAAATAGACTTTGTGTTCCAAAGAGAAATGAAGAGTTAAAGATAGAGATAATGGAGGAAGCTCATAGTTCTGCATATGCTGCTCATCCGGGTAGTACAAAAATGTATCGGACTTTGAAAGATTATTATTGGTGGCCAAACATGAAGAGGGAAATGGCAGCTTTTGTAAGTAGGTGTTTGATCTGTCAACAAGTGAAAGCTGAAAGGCAGAAACCTTCAGGATTGCTTGAGCCGTTGCCTATTCCAGTGTGGAAGTGGGACCACATCACCATGGATTTTGTTTTCAGTTTACCTCGTACCCGTGAGGGGCATGACGGTATTTGGGTGATTGTGGATAGACTCACTAAATCTGCACATTTCTTACCGATGGGAAAGAAGTATGCACTAGATAAATTGGCGGAGCTTTATGTGAATGAGACCGTGAGACTTCATGGTGTACTTGAATCGATAGTGTCGGATTGGGATCCTAGATTTGCTTCTAAATTCTGGAAAGCTCTTCAGGCAGCTTTAGGTACCCGATTACACTTCAGCACTGCTTTTCATCCTCAGACTAATGGGCAATCAGAGAGGACTATTCAGACTTTGGAGGATATGTTGAGATCTTGTGCCTTGCAGTTCAGGGGGAGTTGGGATAAGAACCTATCTTTGATGGAGTTTGCTTATAATAACAACTACCATTCTAGTATTGGTATGGCTCCCTTTCAGGCACTTTATGGGAAACAGTGTCGTACACCTTTATGTTGGAATGAAGTAGGAGAAAAAGAACTTTGTGGTCCTGAGTTAATCCATGATACTAATGAGAAGATTAAAGTGGTCAGAGATAGACTCAAGGCCGCTCAAAGTAGGCAGAAGAGTTATGCAGATATTCGCAGGAAAGACCTTGAGTTTCAAGTTGGTGATTGGGTGTTTTTGAAATTATCTCCTTGGAAAGGGATAGTACGTTTTGGTAAGCATGGGAAGCTTAGTCCGAGGTATATTGGGCCTTATGAGATAATAGAGCGAGTTGGCTCACTTGCTTATCGATTACTTTTGCCTCCAGAATTGTCCAGGATACATAATGTGTTTCATGTATCCATGCTTCGCAAGTATCTTGCCGATCCCTCTCATGTGTTGCAAGAGCAGCCAATTAGTTTGACGAGAGATTTGACCTATGAAGAGGAACCGGTACAGATTCTTGACCGAAAGGAGCAAGTGTTGAGGAACAAGACAATTCCACTTGTTAAGGTGCTTTGGAGAAGTCATCAAGTAGAGGAAGCTACTTGGGAATCAGAGGAACAAATGAGGCAGCAGTATCCCTACCTTTTTGTTTGACAGTTATGTTAATTTCGAGGACGAAATTTTTATAAGGAGGGGAGAATTGTCACGCCCCGGTTCTTAAGTTATTTTACGGTTATTTACTTTGGTATTATTTTGGTCTTTTACAGTTTTAAGTAACCGTTTACTATTTAAGACTCCAAAGTTGACTTTTTCTTCCGTATGGAATTTGGGAAAAACTTTCTTCATGAAAGTCGTAGAGGATGTTGTTACGAGTTCGTAGACATGCTATGCGTTAAAATCGGAGTTAGCATGGAAAAGTTATCAATTAAAAATGTAAGTTTTATTGGGGTTTTATTTTTGGGGTGTTAAATTTTGGAGTTGGGTTTTGTTTATTAAGTTGGACCGGACCTTGTTTTTGGTCAAAGGCCCAAAACTTTCTCACTCTCTCTCCCCGCACCCGCACCCTCTCCCGATTTTCTTCTCCCTCCGCTCGGAAACTTCACCACCGTCGTCTGCGCTGTCGGGCAACCACCGACCTCCAGACCGGTCCCGTTCGAACCCCCGCCATCTCCTCTTCATTTCTGGGTAGGTGGCCGAGCCTTTAACGCCGCCGTGAAGGAGCAGCCGAGCCCGAAAGCCCCGGCTGCTGTGGTGGTTTTCTCACCGGAGCTCCCTCCTTCGGCCACCATAGCCGGAGCTGCTTAGCTCGTTGGAAAGCTCTCCTCCCGTGCGTTCATCCCTCCAAAGGACTCCCTCCCTCTTGAGCTAGGTAAGGAGAAATCGGAGAATGAAATTCTAAGGCTTATTAGGTGTTTTCGTTCGATTGAGATAGTTAGGCTTGGAATTGGTGTTTGTGCTAGTTAGGAAAGTTGTAGAGGAGATTGAGAGGAAGATTCTGTTAAAATTTGGTAGCTATTGCAGGTCGCCGGCCGCCGCTGTTTTGGGGAATTTTGTAGTTTTTGATGTAGAATATTAAGGGGATGTTAATGATGTGAATTTAGGAATTTTTGGAGGATTTTTTGGATAGGTTTAGGATTTTTCGAAGTTTGATATTTTAGCCTTTAATTTGGATAGAATCCGGCCGTTAGATTATTGTTGTTTCGGCCGTAGAAGGTGGATTTAAGGCCGCCGATAATTATGGTGAAGTTTGGACGATATCAATTTTTAAGATTTGCAAAGTTGGGCAAGAATGAGAGTAGATAAGGCCACATTTAATTTTACCTATTTTTATTTAAGCGTTGGTTTATAGTTGAGGATTTAATTATGTTTTTGTATCAGGACGTGAGGAAGCTCTAGCAGAAGAGGCTTCAGACCGACTTCAGGCTTAGGCCTAACTTGTGAGTGGACTTTTGATTTTAAATAATGTGCATGCAATTGTTTATTTGGTTGGACCATTTGACGTCATTTCTATTTGACGATTTTACTCATTGTGGTGAGTTACCGAAAATGGGATTTTCGATAAATTATAATATATTTTTTAAGGAGAGTATGTATATAAATGCTAGCTAGCGATATGTGTCTGTCCACCTTAATGACATAGTATATAACTGCATTATGGTGTGACGTGAGCGTTGGACGCAAGCGTAGTAGCCTTATATGAGTGTTTAATTGATATAAGGGGTATGGGCACATATTTATACACCCGTTTGTCCACCTTAATGGCGTAGTGTATCACCGCATTAAGGCGTGACGTGAGCGTTGGACGCGAGCGTAGTAGCCCTATATAGATTATTATTAATTTATATAGGGAGTATGGGCGAGTGTAAATATATACATGTATATTTTTTTAGCCTGAGAGGCTCTATTTGGATATATATATATATATATATATAGTTTTGAGCAGTAGAGGCTCGATATTTATAACGATAAGAGAATTATCGTTTAAGACATGCATTCGTTTTCTTGGAAATTAAATTGGGAAAACATAAATATTTTCTTTATTTATTTTTGTCCACTCACTCTAATTATTGCGAATGTTTTCCCCTGGGCTCTTCGTTTTAAAAAGGCCCAGTCTGCAGAGTTCGGGTTAATACGAGTCGGAGACGACGAGACATAGTTACCCATTTCTCAGCCACCTTTCACCAGTAGGTTACCTGTTTAACCTACTAGAGTATTTTTCCTACTCCTCTAGTGTATAGTAGCTCTGAATACTCTTTGGGATTTATTGTAATGTTTCTGGTGGTGTGCTAAGACTTTTGTTGTATTTTTGAATATACAAAGTTTGTATTTATGTACTCACTTTCGTATAATTGTGGGTTGATTTGGAGGATGCTCATTTTTATTTAAGAAAGTAACACTTTAGTTTTCTAGGTTAGGGTTGTCCATTTTCAAGGGAGGTTTGCTTATCAGTAAATTTTCCTTGGAGGTGGTCCCCGCAGGACTTACCTCGGGTTTCGGGGTGAAATTAGGGGTGGGTCTTGACAACGTCACTATTCATTTCTATCTCCATATTACCCTACACAGATTCATCTGAATCTGTGTCCATCCCATGATCACTATGATCACTATTTGAAACCAATGTAGCCTCCCCATGCTCACTCCAAATAACATAAGACGGATCAATCCCGTTAACAAATAAATGATCCTTAACTACCCGAATAGGATAGCTATCATCATTTCCACACAACATGCAAGGGCAGTTGATCTGCTTGGGATCTCTTGCATTTCTCAAAGCAAATTCAAGAAAATCTTCAGCACCAAACTTATTTTCAGAAGATCTCCTATCAGCAACTAGCCACGACCTATCCATCTATATATATATATATATATATATATATATATATATATATATATATATATATATATCCAAACATGCAATTTCAGAAAAACAAACAACAACATGTAACTTCTCAGCAACAATTAGCAATAACATGAATATTTCACCAGCATTAACAATCAGCAATAAACCAAATAATTTAAAAATCAAAACCAATAATCAGCAATACAACATGACATTCTGGGGAAATCGAAGCAAGCAGAACACAGTTCACAAGCAAGCAAGCATCAATTACTCAAAGCAAGCAGCATGGTATTCTGGGGAAATCGAAGAGAAGAGAAGAGAGGAGAGGACATACCTCCAGTTGAATCCACCAGCAAGAAACCTCCACCAGCAACAAACCTCCACCAGAAACAAACCTCCTGCATGCAAAATCAAAAGATTGAATCATTGAACCGAACTGAGCCCTAGCCGCCGCGACCAGCCTCGCCTCGCCGTGCACAGTTATAAAAGAGAGAAGAGAGATTGAATCATTTGAGAGATTCAATCGATTTGAGAGAAGAGTGAGAGAGCTGAGAGAGCGACAGAGTTGAGAGAGAGGGCATGAGAGTGAGAGTTGAGACAACATTGAGAGAGAGAGGGCTTACCGTTGAGAGTGAGAAGGCGACAGTCTCGATCTGTTTGAGAGTGAGAGTTGAGAGTCGATCTGTTTGGTGGGTTTAGGGTGAATGAATGCGAGAGAGAGAGAGACATCGATATGAATGCGAGAGAGTGAGAGTGTGAGACAGCTAGCGTTTATGATCTGTTATTAAATTTGTCAACTTTTTCACACAACAGAATATATACTCGGAGGGAAACTTTGGAGCCAAAACTATTTTGGCATAGCACACCAAATCAATGGAGGCAAACTTTGGAGCCAAAACGACTTTGGCATGCCACCAGATTTTCTAGTCACACAACATAATGTTTTAAACTGTTGTATATATTTTCTAAACTTGCACTAGGTATTGCCTAGTATAAATTGTAACAACATCATACAACAAAGAAATAAAAGTCTATTGTCCAAACATTTTGCATCTTGCACGACTTTCAATTTGGTGATGGGGGGAATCCTTCCGCCAAAATTTTCATAAATCATAGAACAGAAAATTAGCATCATTGTTGTGTTTTGAACTCTTGAAATATAACCTGACAATTTCGTGTCATCAGACAACAAAACTTTGTAACTTTGCGTTGTATATAACAATTCACTTCATCAGACAAGTAGGGAACCCTAAAAGGTTGTCTAATGAGTGTTGTCTGATAACGTTTTTGTAGTAGTGCATTCGCGCTAATGGCGTTCACTTGGAGACTCATTGTGAAGATGGAACTGATTTCTTGTGTATCACTTCTCATAATTACGGACGTAAATGTATATTGGAGAAACGTATATTATTGAATCCCATATAGTCGCCAAACAGGATCTTTCAGACTCTGACTTATACAAGCTTTGGCATGATCGACTTGGTCATCCCGGAAGGGACATGATGATCTGAATTCTGCGTAATTCTCATGGACATCCCTTCTTCAGATCAAAACAAAAATATTTGGGAACTGATGTCACTTTTAATCATGGTGGTGACGCCACAATAGGTCATCACGGCCCAAAGGGGACTTTGACGTCTTCCGGGGTCGGCACCAACTTCCTGGCTGCCGCTCGGCCGACCCCTCAAGCAATTGAGGCGCGCCGTCCTTTCCTTGATGTGTCGTTGACTCTTTCAAACACTCATCATTCGTTTTGCAAAGCTTGCTCTTTAACGAAAGTAGTATCTAGACCGTCTTATGCTAAAGATAACACAGAGAACATTCAATTTCTACATCGTATCCAAGGTAATATTTATGGACCCATCCATCCTGAATGTGGACCATTTCGATACTTTATGGTCTTGATGGATGCTTCAATGCGTTGGACTCATGTTGCGCTCTTGTCCACACGTAATGTTGCATTTCCAAAACTCCTAGCACAAATTATTAAACTTCGGGCTCACCACCCAGATTATCCAATTAAGTCAATTCGACTGGATAACGCTGGAGAATTTACATCAAAGACTTTTGATGACTATTGCATGTCTACCGGGATTGAAGTTGAGCATCCCGTACCCCATGTTCACACGCAAAACGGTCTCGCCGAAGCTACGAATAAGCGACTTCAGCTTATTGCTTGAGCGTTGGTAATGCGCACGAACCTTCCAATTGCGTCATGGGGCTATGCAATATTGCACGCAGCCTTACTTATTCGTTTCCGACCCACTGCCAAACAACCATTTAGTGCTTACCAGTTGGTTACTAGATATGAGCCTGACATTTCGTATCTACGCATTTTCGGTTGTTCGGTTTATGTGCCAATTACGCCTCCACTGCGTTCTAAGATGGGTCCTCAGAGATGATTAGATATCTACGTTGGTTATGAATCTCCAACGATTATCAGATACCTTGAGCCATTAACAGGTGATCTCTTTACCGCAAGGTTTGCGGATTGTCATTTTGATGAGACGTTCTTCCCGTCGTTAGGGGGATATACGAATAAACGTGTTCATGTGGAACGACATGAATTGTCGTGGTTTGTCCCCACTCTGTCTCACTATGATCCCCGCACCTCACAGACTGAAAGTGAAGTTAAACGTATTCTCGAACTTCAGAAAGTAGCAGATATGATGCCTAACTCTTTCTCCGAGATTGCGAAAGTGACAAGATCAGATATACCAGTTGCAAATGTTCCTGCTAGGCTCGAAGTCCCTAAAAAAGGCATGGCCATCCCCGGGCACGGGACTGCCGCCCACGGTGGGGGGATGGAGGCCGTGGCTCCCCAAAGGAAAAGGGAGAGGCCATTTGGTTCGGTTGACACGCGTCCGAGAAAGAAACGGACCGACAAGGCACAAGTCAATCCTTTGATCATCGATATTGAGAATCCTTCTCACGAGATCATCTCTGATTACAGTTATGTCCATGAATTGATGTTAGAATCCACAGGGGACGTCTCAGGGTCAATGTCAACATCAGAGAACATAGAGATCTCCATGTGTTATGATAACACTTATGAATTGATGAACCGGTCATCAACCCATGTCGATGATATATTTGCTTATTCCGTGGCTCATGAAATCATTGAGCACGATGACATCGACCCACGCTCTATTGCAGAATGCCAAAACAGAGCAGATTGGCCTAAATGGAAAGATGCAATCCAGGCAGAATTAGACTCTCTAACAAAGAGACAGGTCTTCGGCCCAGTAGTGCTAACTCTGCCTAGTGTAAAGCCTGTTGGACATAAATGAGTCTTTGTTAGAAAGCGTAATGAGAAGAATGAGGTACTTCGGTATAAGGCTCGCCTTGTGGTGCAAGGTTTCTCACAACACCCTGGGATTGATTACGAAGAGACTTACTCTATGGTCATGGACGTCATAACTTTCCGCTACTTAGTCAGTTTGGTAGTGTCCGAAAAACTTAACAGGCAACTCATGGATGTGGTTACGGCATATCTCTATGGGGATCTAGATTCAGAGATATATGTGAAAGTGCCCGATGACATTATGTTACCTAAATCAAGTGACTCTAAATCACAGAGTGCGTATGCTATAAGGTTGCAACGCTCACTTTACGGATTAAAACAATCCGGACGAATGTGGTATACTCATCTAAGTGACTACCTGATTAGGGAGGGATATAAGAACGATGAACTATGCCCGTGTGTGTTCATAAAGAAGAAAAGTTCCGGATTGGCAATAGTGGTCGTCTATGTTTATCGGTACTCTTGATGAAATCAAAGAGACCGTGACTTATCTAAAATCCGAGTTTGAGATGAAAGATCTTGGAAAGACTCGATTTTGCCTAGGTCTTGAACTAGAGCACCGAATCTGTGGAATTCTTATCCACCAGTCTGCATATGTCCAAAAGATGCTCAGACGATTTAATATGGACAAGATGCACCCTGTTAGCACTCCCATGATTGGTCAAAGTCTGGATATAACTAAAGATCCATTTCGTCCGAAAGAGGACGGCGAAGAAGTCTTAGGCGCAAAGGTTCCATACCTTAGTGCAATAGGCACATTATTGTACTTAGCTTAATGCACTCGACCAGACATTGCATTCTCAGTCAACTTGTTAGCTAGATTTAGCTCAGCGCCAACCCAACGTCATTGGACCGGAGTCAAGAACATCTTTCGATATCTTAAGGGAACCATTGACTTGGGACTGTTCTTTCCCTACATTGATTCAAGAGGACAGAAGATGATCCTGTGGCTCAGGGCAGAGACGGCATCGATCCACCAAGGGACAGGACCGCCGCCATGGACGCCGCCGGTACGGCTGCTGGACACGGGTCCAATGCCGAGCACGCCACCACCGCCTTGTCCTATGCCGAGACACCTAACAATACATTGGTGGGTTTTGCCGACGCTGGATATTTATCTGATCCTCATAAAGGACGTTCTCAAACTGGTTATGTGTTCACCATTGGGAATACGGTGATATCTTGGAGGTCTACAAAGCAGACTCTAGTGGCGACAGCTTCAAATCATGCAGAGATTATAGCTTTGCATGAAGCTGTTCGGGAATGTGTTTGGTTGAGGTCAATCATTAAACACATTAGAGAGACTAGTGGGTTAAATTCTACAACTGATAGACCTACATGCATTTATGAGGACAATGCAGCTTGTATTGAGCAAATGAAGTTAGGTTACATCAAGGGTGATAATACAAAGCACATTTCACCTAAGTTCTTCTACAACCAACAACAACAGGCGTTTCTTAACATTCAAGTGAACCAAGTTAGTTCCGAAGGAAATGCAGCAGACTTATTTACTAAGTCCTTACCTAAGACTACTTTTGAGAAACATGTGAAAAGTATAGGCTTGCGTCGGCTATCAAGTCTCTCTGAATAATGTTCACATAAGGGGGAGCATCATCTTAATGAAGTAGATTTGTGCGTTGTACTCTTTTTCTCCTACGATCAAGGTTCAGTTTTTCTCCCACAAGATTTTTGTAACTTGACGAGGTTTTTGACGAGGTAACAAATCAGCACCATCAACATATCAGCGTGCGACACAAGGGGGAGTGTTCTAGGATATTCTGTATCTTTCTAGATATTCTTTATGTGTGCCTTGGCCTTATGCCAATAGGATATGTAGTTTGACTAGATCTATGTATTCATTTTCCTTACCTAATTGGTATTGTGTAATTCCCTATATAAAGGGCTCCTATCAATGAGTAATACACATACGGTGGAAGATAAAATATTTACTCTTTTAAATATATTGATCCTTTACTCTTTTAAAAAAAGGAGATATCGGATGATATATCGGATATATTGAAGACATTTCAATCCTTGCGTGTACCTTCATATCTTCAAGTTTTGAGTTCATATCTTTGGGACACCATCAGTTTTGGGTTCTGACTGCATTGCTTCGTGAAAATGTTTTCAAATATTCGATTTGCTTCATGAACTTGTGTGATCTTACTTTGTAGTCTCTAGATCCACTCTTGTACAAATAGTTGTTTTTACTTCCATCGATCTAACATTTGACCTTTTCTCTTTATAATTACATTGTTCTTGATTCTTTCATAATATGTTTTACAATTTGATGAAGGCTCTATATTTGAGTAAACTATTAAGGTATAATATCCCAACAATCAACAATTTGATGAATGCTCTACAATATTTGAAGGATTTTTGTTTTTAAATGGTCTCTCATGGTATTGCTACTATTGCATCCTTTCATGAAACAATAAGGGGTTTAGGGAATTGGGAGGACAATTGGAAATAGAGGTGGCAAACGGGCTAATAAGCACGAGCACGACACGTTAAAAATGGGCACGGCATGACCCAAGCCCGTTAACGAACCAAACACGTTATACTAATGGGCCGGGTCGGCAAGAAAAATTGGCCCATAGGCCCGGTACGGCACGAGCCCATATTTGGCCCGGCACGCTGGTCGGCCCGTTAGAAACACAATAGTTGTTTAATTTTTGAAAAAAATTAAAAAAATTAATCACTTTTTTTTGGCGTGGTGTTGACTCCAACTATTTTATTGATCTAAAAAAAAAATTAATCATGAGATTTAAAATTTAGACATTTTATCCAATTCCACCTATATTTATGACATTAATATTTTTTCGAACCAAAGATAACATGTAATAAAGACTAATCAATTTCACAATAATATAACAATTAAGATCATGTAAAATGTTATATCTTTCTTCTTTTGTATTTTATTTACTACTCAATTTTTAAAATAAAAAATCAAAATCATGTCTTATAATAGGATGTCCCGAGCACAGCCTATTTATTGATACGGCACGAGCACGACCCATCACGATATGGGCTCGGGTCATGAGTTAGGCCAGGCTTAATATTTAAGTCAATGGGCCGGCACGAGCTCGACACGATAATAAACAGGCCGGTACGAAGCACGTTTAGGCACGCTTAAATCGGAGCGGGCCGGACCATTTGCCACCTTTAATTGGAAATCACTAAAAATTTAAAAGGGGTGCAGATTGTGAAAGTTGAGTGTAAATGTGAGACCGTAACCAAAACCAGGGTAAAATCACTAAAATGCGATGTATTACTGGCATTCTTTTTTTTTTTTTTTTTTTTTTTTTTTTGTTGGGTAAAATTTTATTCTTAACCTGGATTACGAGCTCAGTGTGGTAAACTGACTAACTGGTGCTCTTCTATGGAGAAACTGAGAAAAGCCGTGAATGAAATAGCGTATACTCAACACCACGCTAAGCTCTCTCATCTCCAACTCTCTCTAATTCCCATTCTCTTCTTCGCATCCTCCCTCTACTCCGCTGCTCTCTCTCTCCGCGGCGCTCTCTACCGTTCCGGCCTCATAACAGTGCACCGGTAACACCTCTCCTCTAATCTCCACCTCATTCCTTACCCTGTATTTGCTTCTCTGTTTTTGGGTGCTTGGGAAATTAGATCAAGATCAAAACTTTAACCTTGGAGTCTTTGATTGGATATAGACATTTCTGAGCTCAAAGTTGGAATCTTTATAGTTTTAGGTGTATGTTTGGTCTTTGGTTTAATGCAAAAGCATGATTGGATTGAAGGTTGCCGGTGCCGGTGATCAGTGTTGGGAATTTGACATGGGGAGGCAATGGGAAGACTCCAATGGTGGAGTTCATTGCCAACTACTTAGCTGATTCTGGGATTTCGCCTCTCATTCTTACAAGGGTACTTTTATGTGTGTGTGTGTGTGTGTTTTTTTTTTTTTGATTTTGTTTTCGAATGTGTGAATGGTTTTCATGTTGAATTGCAAATGTCAATGGAGGTTGAGCTTTTGAGTGATGGTTATGTTGGTTGATTGGTGTGATGTCTTTGGCAGGGTTATGCTGGTGGGGATGAGGCCAAGATGCTTCATAGGCATTTTCTTGGAAGGCCTGTGAAGATTGGTGTGGGTGCAAAACGAGCAGCTGTTGCTGCTCATTTTTTCGAAAGATATGGTTATGTTGATCCTTGCTCAAGTAAACACTCTGAGGGACTCTGCCATGGTGAGAAAGTGGGGAGTCGTCTTAGCTCAGAAAAGATTGGCACCGTAATTCTTGATGATGGAACGCAGGTAGAATTATATGCTTTCAACATTTTTGTTTTCCTTTTCCTTCTATGGTTGTGAAATGGGATGTGTTTTCTGTCAGCTCTATGTTTATCAATAGTGGCATCAGCTTTGAATATTACATTGTCTTTGTGCTATATCATTAATGTGGGACGGCAACAGAAAGGTTCTTATAGAGTTATTCATTTCAAAGTTTAGGGAACATGCCAGTTTAGGTTAAATTCAGACAGGTGGGCTTGTATTTGTTTAGCTCCTTCTCTGCCACTCTTTTTATCTTGAGAGGCTAACCTAGAGAAGGTGTGATCCGATTCCTGATTGCTATTTGGCTTATATTCTTATGATTGTCTGATTAAGGTGATGTGCTCTAATCTTATGTTACTAATAAATGTATGGAAGGTAGCACTGGAGCTTGCAGCGAAATATGGAGATTGTTATGATTAATGCATTAACATTATGGGGCAACTGTCACTTAATCCCACGTGGACCATTGAGGGAACCTCTCGATGCGCTTAGACGGGCAGATGTTGTTGTACTCCATCATGCAGATTTGGTATATAATTTACCTTATCCTTTTTAGTTGAAAAAGTGGTTTAAAGACTTCTGCATCAGTGAACTCAATTGAAGTCTTCAACTGACACACAAGTTTGTGTTGCCTCGCAGGTTTCAAAACAAAATCTTGAAGAAACTGACTTAATGCTAAGAGAAGTTAACAAGTCTGTTCCTGTTTTCTTCACGAAAATGGATCCCTGTTATTTGTTCAACGTGGGATATGCCACCTCCAGAAAACCTGTAGAAGATTTGTCTAACACTATTGTATTATGTGTTTCTGCCATTGGTTCTGCAAATGCATTTGCAAAGGGAATAGAGAAGGTATCATTCTCGACCTTAGTTGTGGGCAAATATGTATGTAAACATATTTGTGTGTGTATCATTTGTTCAATTAAATTAAAACTGTATTTTTATTTTTGGAGGTGTCTATAAAGCTTCATACATATCCTTTTCTGCTGAGAATCTCATTTCCAAATGGTAATTATTGTCTGCAGATTGGAGCTTTTTATGTTGATCGACTTGAATTCAGTGACCACCACAAATTTCTGGCAAAGGTAGAGTTTCTTTAACATGTGATTGTTGTCATGTGCAGTTTGTCATGTGTTAAACCAAATCCTTGTGCATGCACCTTTTATGCCCTATATGTTATCTACTTAATGCAAAAAAAAAAAAACATGTAAATTGCAAATGTCCTTTGTCATTGCCGTCCATTATCATCAATATAGTATTATTTGAGTCTGCCAATAGAAGAAATGTGTTGAGATATGAATTCCACATTGGGAATATGGGACATTACCTGTGGGTTTATAAGGGTTTGGGCCACTCCATCCATTGCCAATGTGGGATTCATATCTCAACAAAATGCCTGGACAAAATTTGCTTTAGATGCTAATTGTGACATGTCAAGCTTCTCATTTTCTTGTTGTCATGAACATAGGATATTGAGATGATCAAAAGGAGGCTACGAGAACTGGAGGACAGGTTTAGTTCCAAGCCGGTTGTTATAGTAACAGAAAAGGTGAGATAATGAACATGATATTCACAGTTGAATCATTCTTTAACTTGTAAGTTTAAGTTACGAGAGTGTTGATGATGATTATATCTCTTTCTGTTTATGAAATCATATGTCACAGAATTCAGATATATGAGTTGTTCATATCTCAACCGATGTGGGGCAACTGAGTGTTGAAAATATGGATTGTTGTGGCTACATTGTTTTATTTTTCTAATTCAACTATGATGCATCAGGATTATGATCGAGACCCAAATATTTTCAAGCAGTTGGATCCTTATGAAGTTCTGTCACTCTGTTCCAAATTGAAGATCATACCTAACAGAGGATGCACTGAAGATAGCTTCAAAAAGATGTTGGAGGTTTGCAGGTGAATTACAACATGTGAACTCAAGTTAAGGGCGTCCAAGTCATACTGGCAAAACTAACAAGAATGCAGAGAAATTTGATTGGTCATGTAAGTAAATCAGGTATTAAATTGATATTCCTATCAGTTCTTGACCTTGTTGTTAATAGTCTAAATTGTTCTATAGTGGTGCAATATCTTTCTAAAATATTTGAAACTTAGAACTTGGATGATTTAATATTCAGTGGAGGCTTACTTTAGGATTGATGAAAGTCAGAAAGGGATATACATTTCTTTTATTCAAACAGATAAGTCGATGCATTTTTGTACAGGACTTCATTTTGTTATTTGTAACAGGACACTTCTTTGTGGAATCACCAAAATTGGCACCCAAAGATGTGGCATAAAAATGCCATATTTGGTAAACATATAAGCATCAGCCCAGATGAATTCTAGGCATTTCGCTTCGTCACTCGTCCTTCGATTTTCTGTTGAAGTCAGCATAGTCTTGATTGTCCACCAATACCTACAGAGATTAATTACCAAGAAATAGTTATAAAGAGTGTAATACACATAAGTTTGGTTGGATTGACTAGAACCCTTAAACAGTAACTGATTAACAGAATGTCCGAGATGTTTGTAACCAAAACAAGATACTAATTTTAATAACTGAAAAACTCTTTACGGTTGTGTAAAACATGTCCTATACAGTTGTGTAATTCTTTTCCGGAATTCTTACCCTTTTTTTTTTATTATTTGGGAAGGACCGGAATTCTTACGTTAGCTGTGATGTGTTGAATATAATGACAGAAACCAAAAAGAAAGAAAAGAGAAGGGTTTATTACCGTTTCAAAGCCATCAGAATCAAGGAAGCAAGTGATTTTGGTGTTGGTTTTGGGATTTACAGCCGGGGGTCGAATTGTTTGCCCTCCAAGTTCCTTGTTAACCAGTTCAACATCTGCACCGCTCTTGTAGACATCATCAGTGCCGATAGCAAGCTAGAAAATTCAATAGAATTTAGATAATAGAAATCAATGGACAAATAATCGATTTGATTTATTCAACATTATCCCAGGAAAATAAAAATTGAGTCGAGTCAACAGAATATTTGCTGCTTTTAATTTTATAATTTCTGCTGAATTGATCAAAAGTTGAAAAACGAAACTCACCATTGCATATCCATTTCCTTTGGCATACTCTGTCACATTGTAGTTATATTTCAACTCGATAATCGTCGTCTGAGTAAAATCGTCACCGTAACCCACCATAGCTATAGTATACTGTAGGCAGCAGAGGATTAAAGATCAACACCAAGTTTCAGGGTTGGAGAGTTACTATTAGTTTTACATGCTAGACAATATTAGCTAGTCCAATTAGTTCTTAATTACCTGGAACTGGGGAGCGTCGTACTTTTGCAATAGTAGGTTCATTCCCAATGCCTGCATGGTTTTGAAGGAAAAAGAAGTAGGTCGAGTTATATAGGCAATAACGTATTGTGCGTCAAGCTTAATGTGATAGGTGTGTAAAACGAATCGGAGACTATAACTGCATGGTTTTGAAGGAAAAAGAAGTAGGTCGAGTTATATAGGCGATAACGTATTGTGCGTCAAGCTTAATGTGATAGGTGTGTAAAACGAATCGCAGACTATAAGAAAACTATGCTACCTTTTGGTAGAATTCAATTGACCGATCAATATCAGTCACATTAAGGCATATTTGGCACAGTGGCTCTGGAGTTGGTGGCCGGAGGATGAGCTCGAAACTGTAGCCGTCGGGATCGTTGACGAAGGCAAAGATAGTCCTCCCGCCCTCTGCAATTGGCCCTGGTTCACGTGTGATCACTCCTGCTGCTGCTCGGATTTTTTCAACCGTTCCATAAACCTGAACGCAAATTACCAGCCTAATTAGAAACCTTGACATTGCTACATATATAGCACAAAAGTTCATCGGACAGAGAGAGGACTAATGATACGCACATCTTGGGTTGCAAGTCCAAAATGATCGAAGGCTGTTCCGATGTCTAACTTCTCCGCTGCATCGTCTGTCAAGCAAGTCGAAAGCACAAGAAAAAAGATGGAACAATTAGCGCAGAACTGTAGGGTTTTCTTTTAGCTAGGTTTAACTTTACAACACATATTAAGAGATATATAGCTGTATCATACGGTGGTGTGTGAGCCCTAGAACAAAATGACTCTCTTCAGGTCCATACGCAACGACTGCAGTTGAGTACTTTTGGTCTGGGAAATCTTGCCAGCTCAACACTTTCATCCCAAAAAATTCTGTGTAGAACCTGACCATATAAATATAAGATCAAATGAATTAACTCCCTTAGGATCGATATAGACCTAAATAAGGCAAACTTGAACCAAAATTGTGCGCAAATTACTTACTTAATGGTTCGATCAAGATTACCAACTCGGATATTGGCACGCAGGAAAGGACGATTATCTTTCTGCACCCGTTGCAACACATCTTCATGGAGATTATCTGGAGCTGCCATGCCTATCCGATCTGAATATCGAGCTTTTGAGGTTAGGGATGATATGATATATAGCAGTCAGTAATCAACGATATTTGTCTTGGAGAATAAGCCTGCAATATGCATGGCCGCATGCATGCATGTATATATCTAAATTCTAACGATCGAGTAGTACTAGTAGATTCTAGAATAACAATCACAACTAATTTAAGGAATGTGTTGTTCATAAGTACATCGAGTCTATGACTATATATCGGTCAAAAATTGAAACACGTTTTCAGTTTTCACCAAGGCATACGCCTAGTGGGATTTGAAGACTTAAACTGATCGAAAAGAAATAAGTCTAGAAGATCATACCAAACTAATTTATATTCGAATAATTAACTAGAGCAAACACTGAAACACACATGCAAAAAGGGGTTAAAACAAATTAGTTCCTATTAATATAAGAAGTTGGGGGAGTTGATAGAGGTTTTGTTCTTTAGTTGATTCTTTCGGTAATCGAAAAATTATAAGAAGTTGGTTATGAATCTTGTGGGTGTATATTAAAACATGGAAGAATAGTGCGTAGATGATCCTAATAACATGTAACTAAACACACCCGCCTACTTATTTGTATATATACAAATCGCTGGTTATAAACCACGAAGAGCTTACCAGAGAGAGTTGCACAAAATTAAGCAATATACAATAAACCAAGTAGTACTGCTGGGTGCTGGTACTTCGATGATCACCAAACTTTATAGGCTTGGATTTTCGTCTTTTATAATTGATGCTGAGCAAAGATAAGGAAGAAAATCACTTGTAAAACAGTATTAACAATTCTATCATTTGCGAGAAATGATAAGCTTAATTCCATGGTCGAACTCTTGACTAATAAGCTTCATATATCCAAGTTCAATTCCTTGGTTCAACGTTAGACTAACTGATATATTTTTTTTTTTGGATTTGAAAACTAAACGTTGGACATTAACTTGGTCGTGTTATTCGTGTGCCTCTTTTCTCTGAAGTAACTTGCTGATGATGAGGGATGATGTCTATTTTGATCTAGAGGATGATCGGTTTTCTTTTCTTTGGAAGAATAAATTGTACACAAGGAATAGTGCATGGCAAATGATACCAGACAATTCTACAAATTAAAGCATGCATCGTCGATTTGCTGGGAATAATCTACGTTGTACAATTCTACGCCCCAGAAATTAAAACTGTTATGATTGCCAAGGAAGATGAAGATGTGACAGCACTGTGATTCATAGAATTCTAGCAATGAGTCAAATTATGTTCAAAAATTGAAGCGCGTGGTCTGGATGGTAATTCGAGGAGAAATTCTTTCAGCGTTAAAAAGTCATCTATAATCTGGAGAAAAGTAGAAAACGAGATAGCCTCGCAAGAAGAAGTCAGAATATTGCTGAAAAAGAACGAACAGTTTCTTCTTTTCTTAATAAGTTTAGATCTCTGAATACTAAGGTTATTCCTTTCTCTTCTTATTTCTACTTTTTTGTTTTCGTTCATTCCATTTTGAGAATTGAACATATAATATATACATGCCATGCCATTATCCATTTAATTTGTTGCTCATGACAATGGAGGATATAATTTGCTTGTGTAGAAAACTGTAAACACATACCGTAGTTATCGTCACGAATCGAGACTTCTGAGTTCTGATCTAGCTTTATCTCAGCCGGCGCCGGAGTGCTGCGCAGATGACGAAACTAGCTTGCTTGCTGTTTCTTCAAGGTCGTGTCCAGTGTGCCTCAGAATACTGTTATTTATACCAGGTTTTCTGGATCATTTTGGTCTGAAAGTACTTTGCAGCCTTTCATGATATCACCCATTACCCATAGACAAAGATCTAGACTCAGTGGGTTGCTTACACTTGTCCCATTTTATCACTCGCCAGCAACATGAAAAGTTGGTGTTCCAGTTTTTATATGTCGCCTTCTTTTGCTTCATGTCAATTGATCTTATAAATCCTCGTCAATCAACATGATCGAGTAAACTTGAGCTGAACATTTCATCTTTCTTGATTCATAGCTATAGCTCAACGTGTTATGAAGTTATCACACTCACAAAGATAAATGGCAAGACATATTTAACTAGATATTATGCGGCCTCGCGCCGCCTTACTGTTCCTCTGAATTGGGCTTGGGCCGTTTTTTTTTCTTCCTCTCTCTTGATCTCTAAACCCACCACCCACCTGAGTTTCCATCAGTTTCTATCAGTTTCCAGAGCTCTCTCTCGATCTCTCTATACTCCACCTCTCTTAACCTCTCCTTCCCTTTCTTTTGTCGCTTCCTTCATCAGTCTCTGCACTCCTTCTCCTTTTTTTCCAGACAGAAGCAGAGAGAGGGAAAGACTACAATTGGCTGATAGATCGAAGATCAAAGAGTACACTGATCGATCCAACTTTAGATTCGTTGCCGTCAGTCTTGCACACCTCTGCAAGAATCTGGGCTCCTTCTCCTTTTTTTTCCAAACAAAAGCAGATAGAGGGAGAGACTACAGTTCATTGATCGATCGAAGATCAAAGAGTTGACTCATCGATCCAAGATCAAATTTGTTACCCTGTAAGCCTCCCTGTAACCCTAAAGCCCCAAAACTGTCATGGTTTTGTTAATGAGTATGTATTTCAAGTTTACTATGCATTTGAGACAATTTGATTTGATCTCGGTTTGATTCTTTTCTGGGTTTTCATCTGCATGTAAGCTTCTATCCTTCTCCCTGTGCTTGCTCTTTTTAGTTTATTTTGATTTCCATCGATTTGTTCTCGAGGACACCCAATTTGTCGTGTCTATTGGTTTGGTAAGGATGTAAATCAGAGATATAAAAATTATGTTTTCTGGTATTGGTTTATGAATGTTTGATTGTGTTTTCTGTTTCCCTTGATCTTGAGTTGATTCAAATTTTGTTCTGAACTATGATAGTATAGTGGAAGAGGTTTTCAATGTTGTTCTGAGTTTAACAAAAGGTATCATCAATTGCATCTCTTCCTGCAGCAATATAGTCCAAATATAAATGGCCTTACATTCCATCTTGGGGTGAGTTTGAGGTTTTTACTGTTTGCTTCTCTTATTCCTTGATCTTTCTGTAGTCATGATGTTCTGGGTTCTATTTGTTTCTTGAGAAAGCTGACGAGAATAGAGAAGAAAAAACTTCAAAGCTTGATTTATTGTTGTTGATTTTCATTCGTGCTATAAATGTTTAGAATAGCAAAACCTGTTTTCTGTTTGTGGATTGATAACAATGAAGTTATGTGTTTTCGCAGTGATAGATCTCATGACAGAACCTGTGATGATGGTATTTCTGTATTTGTGTGGCATTATACTCCTCTTCATCTAATGCTGGAACATAGTCTTTAATAAGTGCACACTTTATGACCATGGAAAGTTCAGACAGACTAGGAGCACCCTTTTGTGTAGGGAATCAGGAGTTTAGGCTTCAAAGATTGCTGGCTACATTCCCCAAGACAAGATGGCCCTCAGGTACTCTTCATGTTGTATGGAAATTTTCAGATAAATAAAAAATGAAATGTATGTATGTTCAGTGATCTACATGTATGTATGGAATTCCTTATGTAGCAGAACATGACCTTATGTTACAAAGAATTATCATTTTATTTTCTTTTGATTCAGGTTATAGTCAACTCTAACTAATGTATCTGTTGCAAACAAGAAAATAGCACCAACAATATGTATAGCTAACATTGAGCCTTCATTTAGAACAGTTTTGGTAAAGCTGATCGAGTGTTGCTGGTAAGCTCTCTATTTATAACCTGAAGTTTGTAGTTTATGGGTGTATGTACCACATGTATGTCTATCTGTGAGACTATGAGACTGAGCTAAGAATTGCATATTTCTCTAAATTTTATGGTTAAGTGTATGGCTTATAATCTAAAAATGTTGCTTCTTTGATTGAGTTTGCAGACTCCCTTTGCGTGTAATTAATAGTGTGTTAAATGTGTAGAAATGTTGGTGTGTCATGAAGAATGCAGAAAAGAGAATTAGGCACCCTTACATTGACACTGAGAGTTTGGTTTCATGGATTGCTAATGTTGGTCACCTTATGCTGCGGGTGTAGTATGGCATTCTTTCAATATATTAAGTTCTGCTGGTAATTTATTATATGATATGTCAATTTGTAAAAAAATATTGGTGATGGGGTTTGAAATAAAAAAGAATGATGCAAATTTGATAGACATTTATGTTGCCACCATGTGGAAGATAGTAATTGGGAGACATTTTAATATAAGTAAAGTGGTACATAACATCATCCATTCGTGTGGGACAGGTTGTGATATGATTGCAAAGACTCACCGGAGAAATTTAGATTAGGTTATGGCATAGATATTCACGTCAGAAATATGAAACTTTAATTAATTCTGTCATTATTACGGATTGTTTGTTGACCTTATTGATTCATTATAGTATGGATCAATAGATGGTTCAAGTTCCTGCTAAAGGAAGATAAATTTTATTAGTAAGTAAAAGGGGGACATATTAACTCGGTATAACTTTGCTCCATTATTGTCATTGCAGGGAATGCCTTGAGGAATGTAAGGAAGCTGTTGCGTCATTGATGGTTGCTGCAGCAAGATTTTCTAATTTACCAGAGTTGCATGACATGATGCAACTATTTCAAGAGAGATATATGAATTTCTCTAGATTACTGTGTGGATAAATAAGGTAAGTGTTTCTGCATAATCCCGACCCGGGAGACATGGCTACGGAGGACATATAGTGGTTCACCATGTCATCGGAGGACATGGCTACGTCCACTTAAGATTTCACTATCATGGCCAATAGGCCTTTGGTGTTACAAGAGCATTCATCCTTTCAAACATATGGGAAGCCTTCCTTTTATAGCTAAGGAAGGTTCTCTCACATATTATGTTTCCGATATGGGACTAACTACACATATATCTTATCAAGTTTAGTAACATCAAACTGTCATGGTCTTTACCTTAGCTTTATAATTGGTCTTCCAGTTATATAATTTCTTTCATGTTTACGTCAACTGAAATTTGTTTTGGTGCTCTTCCTTACAGGTTTTACATACCGTTATTGTTCCTGGCTGGACTGATTTTTTTCTTACAGCATCTATCTTCTAGGTATGTGTTTTTTTCTTTCTTTCCCTTTTTTCGATCTCCTTCTTTTTGTTGGCTATTATTGATGTATTATAGCTTTTTTCCGTTTTTAATTGTAATAATGTGGCAGTATATGACTATGTTCTATATCAAAACTTCTATATAGGCATTTCATCAAACAATAAACCTTCAAAAACATTTATTTAAAAAAAAACCTTCAAAGACATTGTTACTGTCATTGCTTGGTGCATGTCAAATTTCTCCTATTACCCTAAAGCTAGGCTAAACTAAACCGACATCCATCTAAGTGCTATCCGAAGCTGTTTGAGGCCATATCAATAGAGTGACACTGAATAAATAATCCAGAGTGATTACAGAATTGTTTATTTCTATTTGTGCACATTTCATGTGTTTGAATCCTAAACATCGCTTATATGTTGTTTATTAGTATTTCATATTCTGCATGAGTTCACAAAACATGCCTTCAATTGACCGTTGTGTACAATTGTTGCTCAATGTAGTGTAAATTATGTTTATAACCTAGGTAACGCATACCAACTCATGAACCCGAAAATTGAAGAGTAGAGGAGGAAGATTGGGTTTCGGTGGAGGGAGAGGGAGAGGGAAAGAAGGAGATTGGCATTCTATTTTTGTCACGCCCCGACTCTTAAATTTTACCTTAATTACTAGCATTGTGGTAATAAGAATTTTACCGTCTTCGTCATTGATTTTATAGTCCTAAAGTCCCTAGAGGTGTTTTGAGGGACGAATATTTCGAAAGAATTATTCGTAGGAAGAAAATGTGACGACGGTAAAAATGGTAAATTTTAGCTAGTAAAAGGTAATTTTTATTGGGGTATTATTTTGGGGTGTTGAATTTTTGGAGTTTGGGTTAAATGTGGTGTTGGATCGGTTGGGCCGAGCCCAACCCATTTCTTCCTCTCTTTTCCTCCCGGTTTTCTCTTCCCCGAGCCCTCCCGATTTCTCTTTTCCCTGCCGGATTTTCCGACCGCCCGACCGCCGCCGTCCGGCTGCCTCAGACCGCCGCACCGGTCCCAAACGATCGGTCTCCAACCCAGCTACAGTTCTAGACCGGTGGCAGCCTCCCTAGCGCCGCCGTGAAGGAGGAATCGACGCCGAAAGCTCCGACTGCGGAAACTTCTTTTCGCCGGAACTCCTTCCTCCGGCCGCCATATCCGGCGAGCCTTGTCTCAAAAGGAAGCCCTCCTCCCGTGATTCAATCCCTCCAAAGGGCTCATTCCATCTCGAGTTAGGTAAGGAGAAATCGGTATTTGAAATTCTAGGGTTTTTTGTGTGTTTGTGTTCGATTGACATGGTTAGGCTTAGAATTTGAGTTTGTGGTAGTTAGGAATGTTGTAGAGGAGGTTGAGAGGAAGGTGCTGGCAAATTTTGGTAGCATTTGCAGGTCGCCGGAGTTGGTCGCTGGCCGCCGCTGCAGGCGGAGCCGCCGCCGAAAAAAATGTTTTTGGTGGAGAATATTATGAAGAGTTTAATGGAATGAGTTTTAGAATTTTTGGAGGAGTTTTGGATAGGTTTTGGAATTTGTTAAGTTTGGTATTTTTGGCGGATTAATAAGTTAAAATCCGGCCATTGGATTATTTTTGTGATTAGGACGTTGGAAAGTGATTTTGAGGATGTCGGTATTTATGGAAATTTATGGTTGACAGTGAAGTTAAGATTTAGGACGATAGGCATGGTTGAGCGCGGGAAGCTCATATTTAATTATGCCTATTTTCTTTGAACGTTGGGATTTTATTTGAGGAATTATTTATGTATTGGAACAGGACACGAGGAGGCTCGAGCAGAGGAGACCTCCGACCGACGTCAGGCTTAGGCCTAAGTTGTGAGTGGACCTTTGTTTTTAAATAATGTTTTATTGTTGAATAATTTCCTTTGTTGGAATTTATCCTGAATTGATAATTTCAGTGATTTTACTCATTTTATTTAACGTTTATGAGTATAGTATGTATATGAGAGAACGCTAGCTAGCAATACGTGCTCCCCTCATAATGAGGAAAAATGTCATTATGAGGTGACGTGAGCGTTAGACGCCAGCATCCTAGCCCTGTACGACTTTCTACTTTCCGAGTTCATTCTATGTTTTTAGATTCATTCATAGAATTCGTACAGGGAGTGAACACGTATAAATACCACCCGGTCCCACCCCCATACTGAGGGAAAATGCCACTATGGGGTGACGTGCGCGTTAGACGCGAGCGTCCTAGCCTGGTATGACTATCTACCTTCAAGCTTATTCATAGATAGCATACATGAAGTAGACGGGTGTGAATACATACTGATATAATTATATAATTTAGCCTCTCCGGGTGTGAATACATACTGATATAATTATATAATTTAGCCTGAGAGGCTGTATTGTTTAAGATTTGGAGACTAGCCAGAACTAGTCGTGTCCTTGATAGTTTTTCTTGGGGAAATATTATTGCTTGTCGGAATTATTTTGTCCACTCACCCTGACGTGATTAAATATTTTCCCCTGGGCTTTTCCTTCGTTTTAATCGCCCAGTCTGCAGAGTTCGGGTGGGGTCTAGAAGGAGGCGCCGAGGCATAGTCACCCACATTTCCACTACTGTTTGTCAGTAGGTCATTTGTTTAAACCCACTAGGATTTTTATCAGCTTCCGTTGTCTTTCCTGTAGTAGCTCTGAATATTTCGGAAAAATAATTGTGTATTATTTATTTCAGTTATTTGGATTAAAGTGAAGTTTAATATTTTGGGTTAAGAGGGTGTTCTATATTTTTCCGGGTTAGGGTTGTCCATTTTCAAGGGAGGTTTGCCGAGTCCTTCGGTAAATTTTCCTTGAAGGTGGTCCCCGCAGGACTTACCTCGGGTTTCAGGGTGAAATTCGGGGTGGGTCTTGACAATTTTAATCATTAATTAGGCACTTAACTGTCCTTTATCTGTGTTGTTAGTGTTCTTTTTCAAATTTGGGTTTAAAATTCGTTTATTAGCTATGTCCTTAGCTGTTGACTGGTTGGTATTGTCATTGAATACAGTGGTTGGGTGACCTAGAAAGATTATATATGATCAATCATTTTGATTTTGATTTTGATTTTTTGATTTTTTGATATTTTATTTTTTGCAGGTTTCATGTGTAAATTTGTTGATTGTCATCTTCTACTGCTGTTCTTCCATTTGCTGTTCTGTTGTTTCACTATTCTTCCTCCATTTTCAGGTTTGTATTTTGTATTTACAGTTTACTTTCCTAGATATTCAGGTTTGTATTTTAGATGGATTATGTCCTGTAATTATTTATGTGTTGTCCTTAACTCATGTTGACTTTTCATTCAAAGAAGTGTAAATAAATAAGAAAGATTGATGCAAGGATATTAGACTCATAACATTGACAACCAAAGTTGAGGTTATTAACGTTTAGTGAGGATAGATGGATATAGTATGAAAACTATAATATAATTATATTTTACTGTTAATCGGCTTTTTTCTCCTCTTTTTCTATAGGTTTTGGTGAAAATAAAGCACTTCATTCCATAACTGATTTAGAACCCTACAGACCACATTTTGGTAACTGCAAGTAGTGGTTCATTAGAATTCTTTTGTATCCAAGTGTAGTTCATTGCATTATTGTTGTGGTTTATTGTGACAACTTTTATTTTTACTTCATTTTTTTAAACTTAACACCTTTATTTTTGTGTTCAACTGTAGTTTTAGTCTTTCTTTTTAATTTTAACTGAATTATACGTTTTATTCTGAAAGTATTTTTTTACTAGGTATGGCGTCTGGAAAGGGACGATCTTTAAGAATGAAATTTTTCGAAGAACACACTTTTGGAAATGAACATGCTGATCTCTTAGAAGTTGACAAGATGAGAGTGTGTGAGTCACCAGAACAAGATAATAACCACTAAAATCAGTGAAATTCATCTGTTTCAACTGAAAATCACACCAACTGAAAAGGTCGTGTACAATATACTCTCAGACCCCAATATTGTTCAAGCAATATAGCATCAAACTGGAACCAGTGCAAAAGAAGCATGCATAATCTCATCAACTCCTGAAAAAACCTCAAAAAGAAAGAGAGGAGCAGATAAGCTAGAGAAACCTTTTTCCATCTCAGAACAAGATAAAAAATCAAAGAGGTAATTACATTATACCTAATTATTCACTTTGTTTTATCTCAATTTTCACTCCATTTTCCACTACAAAATAACATAATTCTTTCATTTCAAAGTAATAGCGAGGGCAAAGAAACAATGTTATATTCATAAAAAAAAAGCCCAAAACCAGAAGCAGAAGGAGGAATGAATTTCACTGATTAGTTTGTGTATATACCTTTTGTTAGACTGATGCTACACATAACTGCAACTATACTTTTGAACTTTAGCAATGAACAAAGGAAGCAAGCTTCATTTTGTGCAAGATTCCAGCTACCTTACCTACTCCACTGTACCCCTGACTATGTGAAGCACTTTGTACAAAACTAGATGGAGTCAACTACTTTTTTGAATGAACTTCATACTAAGCTTCACTTCTAACTGCACCTGCAACCACACCTGCAACCACTGCTGAACAATAGCATCAGCTTTTGGACAATGTTGCACTTACTGTGTGTATAAACATCTACTGTATGTGTAAACATATACTATATGTATAATCTCAGCTTTTGAACAATGTTGCACTTACTATATGTATAAACATCTACTGTATGTTTATACACTTACTGTATCTATAAACATCTGATTTACAAACTTTAGTTCAGCTTTTTTTTACTTGATTAGCTTTTTTTGAAGTAAGGAACAACCTATACAACCATAATCCCGCAGCAAAGCGCGGGCACAAAAACTAGTGATTTACAATGGGATACTTGAAGAATAGTAGTATTTTTTTTTTGAAAGAAGAACATTAGTATTATCATTCCCCATTTATCAATATAACTCTGGAAAGTTAGGCCTAATGTCAATTATTTGGTCTAGCTAGCTAGGTAGCTAGTGACATTAGTCTCTTTCATATAAATGGTCGGCAGGTTATTTTTTTCCGACTCATGAAAAATTAACTGTTGTAATTTAACTTCGATGATATAACAAATAAAAAAAATCTTTAAAACATCTCTAATTAACTGATCATATCTACGTCATATGTGAAAAAGACAAGAAAACTCCATCAAAATATCTTCAATTCACGATTGCCATGCCAATGTTCAAATGAAATTAATTTGACGATTTTCCTTGGATATGATAATTGCCAATATAAAATTAAACGTGACCTAATTAAGATTGCTACAACTCGCACAAAGTTCAACATAAGGTAAGCCGATTATTTGGGACTGTGAACGTTCATCAACCATGTCACCTAGCTACTCCACACACAGGAAAGAATTCTAGAGACTCGAACATTACTGAAGAAAAGAGTTAGCCAAAAGAACATTGGCCTCTAACCCAACGAAGAAGTGGATGGATGGATGGATGGTATATGGAACAAAGCAGGTTCAAGACGTCGGAGATCGGTCCTAGTCAAGCTGATGCTGGCTTTGGTTTTAGGGCATGCATGCACTAGAATAAGACCACTAAGCAGAAGGCTAAAACCAAAGAAGCTAGTGGTGGAGATGCTAAAGACAAAGTGGTCGATCGCCATCGCAAGGCCTCTGTGTGAAGAGTTTTCTCATCAAATAGAAGGGGTTGGTGGACGTCAGAGACAATTTAGGACAAGAAACAAGACCTCTAATCAAACATGCAGTTCAACAAGGAGCCAGACGTACTGGAGGCTTGAAGACAATTTAGCAGTCAGTCGAGAGCACGGACGACACTGGTGAGGTGAGGACCGAGGAGGTGACAATTGCATTTGCCATGACTAGCTAGGTGGGCATTGGCCAACTTTTATTTTTGGTACGTTGTTGCCAGAAATCAAGAAAGAAGAGCATCAACTCCCTATCACTGCAAATATGCAAAGACAAGGAAAATAGCAATTTGGAAAGGAGACTAAAACCACATCTTCAATCAAAGCAAATGAAAAAGCATAAGTTATCAAAAACGAAATTGATCATGACTTATTTTTGGTAACTTTTTGATACAAAATAGAGTGTTGCACTATTTATATATAGTATAAAAGAAATTTTTATCCTAATCTGTTAAAGTGTTGGCTACATTATTTCATTCGAAAAAAATAAAATAAATAAATATGTGAAACGCATACGGTATTTGAGAAATTCAATACAAGTAATTTTATTTTATTTTTTGATACATTTTTTTTGGTAAATGGTATTTGGATTGGTAGGAGGCACCCACCAAATATGTAACTTTATAAACTACATGTCGTTGGCAAGAACCCAACTAATATGTTGGTCCAAAACTGATTTCCACATGAGAGCAGTAAGACTTCACTAACCCGATTTAAGGTTTTCCAGCTTAAAAGCCAGCAAGCATCAACAATATCAGGCATCGTGATCATCTAAAGAGTAATCGTGATCACCCAGACTCTTTAGATGATGACACTTTGCCATATGGGTCTTGCAGGTCCCAATACTCATCAACCTACCTATTAAGGACTTGTGAGCGTTTGGCTCTGAACTCCAGTAGGGTTTCCACTCAAACAAGTGCCGTGCCATGCCAAACTTTTTGGAAACGATTCAATACAAGTAATTAAGCAAAGGGCTCTGCTATAGGGCCTTAATTAAGCAAACTACAAGTCAGGACGAAAATCAACATGTAGCTGCCAAACCTCCTCGGCGCTCCATAAGATTTATCTGAACTCAACCAATTAATGGACGGAGCCAATTAAGCTCTCTCAATATAGCATGACCATTAGACCATTAGTACGTAAAGCTTATGAATCTTATGATTTATATGGAAGGATGTCATTTTATTATATTTAGGGTCGTTTGTTTACGATTGCTTCTATATATGAGGGCCAGATCTAGAGCGCTAGCTTTTGAATGAATTTACCGGTAAGCCTTCTAGCTCCCTCGATCTTTAATTGTCTGTACGTTGCTATGAATAGAAGGGAGAGAATTCACCTATCTTTTGATATTGATATCGACATTATGGTGTTTACCATTTAAGCTAGCTGCAGGTTAAAGTGAATAGAGTAATGATTCATGTTTTTTTTTTCTTTCTGATGCTTCAGGTAACAATTCAATTCTTGTTATTCTTTCACTGTTAATTCTTAACAACTTGAGCTGCATGCAACGAATGCAAAAGCAAATCCCTATCTAACGAGATCAATAAACATATGGGATGCCATGCACAATCGTACCATGATAACGTTACCAGCTAGAATGACAATAAATTTCGTAACAACTAACAACTGCATCTGCAACTTATTATTATGCAGCCCCGGAGGATGACCAATCGTCGGGTCAAATTCTACTGTCTTTTCACACAGAAAAGTGCACAGTGTGCACACACATCTTATTTACTATCCTCTTTATGCATAAACCAAACTCCACACCGCCTCACAGAGGCTGCAAATAGAAATAGCATTCTGTTTGCTGTGAGTGAGATCACAAACTTCATCCATACAATGGCCTTCAGTTCTTTCCTTCCGACTGTCTTCGTCTTCTTGATCTTCTTGCTCTGCGGGGTCTCGCGTACAGTTACGGAGGCTCGTGAGATTCCGGCCATGTATGTTTTCGGAGACTCCCTAGTAGATGTGGGCAACAACAACTACCTCAAGTATTCATTTGCCAAGGCAAACTTCCCTCACAACGGAATCGACTTTCCCACCAAAAAACCAACTGGCAGGTTCGGCAATGGCAAGAATGCTGCAGATCTTATTGGTAAGTAAGTCCTCACTATCAGTCTTTCTAATTAGGATCGTGGCTAATTTCTATCTCCCTAGCTAGTTTAAACTATAGTAATGTTAATAATTAGTTGTTAATTGTCAGAAGATTTCGTTTTTATGGGCTATTTAATTAGCACTGCTAGCAATTGCATGCCGACCTTCATGAATTAATTCATTCCAAACTCAGAATTGAATTTACCCAGTTAATTGGAGGGAATACGCTAGCTACTAGCTAGTCTCAGAAGCAAAATCCAACTTGAACAATACTAGTTAGAATCAAAATAGTCCCCCGACTGGTTGGCTAAGCAATCTAACATAGTAAAGGCTTCAACTTGGAACAAGAGTTGCTAGAGATTTTGTGTTTTTGTGTTGTAGTTTTTTGTTCGTTACTTTGTTCATAAAAAATAAAATAAAATCTGACATAAGATATTTTTTCTCGTACACAGAGTAAAAAACTTACAATCAAATTTTCAGTAATACATTGGGACCCCAAAATAGGGAAATGCCGTATCCAAATTGGCAGTTGGTCGTATAATATAAGTAACTTGTGCATTTGGTTAATTAGGTGTTAAGCAGTTGGTGGATAAGGAGCTTATTTACTTAAGTGTTCTAGTCTAATTAATTAGTTAATTACGTACTCTTCTTTGAGTTTTGGGCAGCTGAGAAAATGGGGTTGCCGACAATACCACCATACCTCTCCATGTCATCCAAATCAAAAAAGAGCAGAACACAGTTCCTCAACGGCGTTAACTTTGCATCTGGAGCTTCCAAAATCTTGAACGACATAGATCCACAATACGTAAGTGAAAGAACAACGTACTATGCACTAGCTAACGATTATTTCTAAGTTGTGTGCACTAGCTAACGATCAATTTTTCTCTGCTTGATTTTTTGTTTGGTCTTTGCTAGCCCTTTTCCATACCATTGGAAAAACAAGTAGACTACTACTTGGCAGTGCATAAAGACCTTGTGCAAGCGCTAGGAGCCTCTAGAGCACATATTCATCGATCAAAATCTCTCTTCCTCGTTATCACGGGAAGCAATGACATCTACAACTACTTTGACTCCTTAAGTAACAGCACACAACAGCAGTATGTGAACTCCCTTGTTTTCATCTTCAAAGAACAAGTCAAGGTAACAAAATTATCCTAGTGTACGTGTTCTCTAGTTAACACAATGTCATGACTCATATATATGTATGAGTAATATACTTCCAATATTAAGTCAGTGCTCGTGTTTGCAGCGGTTATATGATTACGGCGGACGAAAATTTTCGATTATTGGGGTTGGGGTTATCGGATGCACACCGTCAGAAAGGAATGAGCAGGCGCACGGAAAATGCAATGAAGATGTAAATCGATTGTCACTCAAGTATAATCAAGCACTTGTGTCCATGTTGAAGAATTTGTCATCAGAGCTCAGAGGCATAAACTACTCCTACTTTGATGGTTACAGCGTCATGCAGAACTTCATCCAGAAGCCAACAGCTCATGGTAACATCTATCCCTTTTCGAAAAGAAATTGATTTAGATGACAGCAAGAGATTTATAGCTAATTATACGAGTGATAATATATACATATGTAATTCAGGATTTGCTGAGGTAAAAGCTGCTTGCTGCGGTTTAGGGAAGCTGAATGCGGATGCTCCTTGCCTGCCAATTGCGACTTACTGCAGCAACAGAAGCAACCATTTGTTCTGGGACAGAACGCATCCTACTGAGGCAGCTCATCGCAAGCTTGTGGATTATATTCTTTATGGTCCTTTACAATACACGTTTCCGGTCAATGTGAAAAAGCTAGTTGCCATATAGTTAAGAATATAAATCTTAATATGAACACCTTATTGAGGATGTGAAAGAGCTAGTTTTCAGTGATTCTCTTCAACTTAGTCTTTTCTCGATTATATTTTTATAAGGAAAACGATTTTTGGCCTTAATAAGGCCTAAGATTTGTGGCCTTAATCCTAGATGGCATGCAATGTCACCTAAGCACATCACCAATTAAAAAAATTATGTCATGTCATTCTTAAACAAAAAGACAATCTTATCATTTTAATCTAATGACTCTAAATTATTGTCTTTTTATTAAGAGAAAAAATTGAATTGTTTTGTCTTTGTTTTATATAAAACTATATATTTCTAACCTTTTCTTTCTCTTTTTTCCTTTTCATCACTATCGTCATTAAAATATAATGTGAAAATACATACAAACGCGTGCCCCTGTGGTCTGGAGCCACTTGATTCGGATGAATGAAGTCCATTTAAGACTTTCATGTATATCTCTGATCCTATAGAGATGTTATTATGACCACATTCATAGGCTGCATGTTCAGTTATTCGGAAACTACCAAACTGACAAAGTAGTGGAGTTCAATGACATCCATTACGAGAGCATATCTCATCGTAGTCGATCTCAGTGCGTGTTAGTGAGAGACCTTGTGCCATAAGGTGAGTCTAAGCTCTTGTTCTCACTACGCTATCTAACAAAGACATAGTTGATAGGGTTTAGCTTGCGGTGTCGGCATCAGCTGCCCAAGGACTTATCTCTTTGTTAATGCTAGATCGCATCTTTCTATTAGGCCAATCAACTAAGTTGATATCCATCAACGAAAAGTGATTCGATAGTAGACTCATTATCACACGTCCTCATGTATACTAGTGTAATACTTGTAGAGATCTCTATATGGATTGGATTTGACATTGAGGCGTCCCCCAACAATAATCACAATTCAGACTTCATGAGACGAATTTGAGTATCACTGATTAATGGATCAAGTTGTGCCAAGCTCGCTTTCTTCCTAGTGCGAGAAAGTATCGAACCTAAGGGCCTCCCTCCTTTTGGGGAGCCACACGGCCTTGTAACACCAATTTTGCCACTATATGGCGTCACTATATCACCATCCATGTTGATGGCGTCAAGACCAACACCTTTTGGTCGCGCCATGTCCTTTTGTAGGACATCAATCCTTGCAGACATATTTGCAGCATGTGATCTCGTCACTTTAACACTTTAAGCATTTGGGATCAAGATGAGACTTAGTGGGGACAAACCACGACAATTCACGTCGTTCCACTTGAACATTTGTGTTCTTATCTCCCCCTAACGGCGGCAATATTGTCTCATCAAAGTGACAATCCGCAATTTAGCGGTGAATGAGATCACCTGACAAGGTTTCTACATATGCGGATTGTAGGTGGAGGTTCATATCCAACCTAAGTACTTATTCATCTCAAATGACCCATCATTATGCCCAGTAGCAGTGAGATTTGACACCTAGAATAAACATCTAGCTGAGCTCAAAGATTGGAGATCCGTTTCAATCTTGATTGAGCACAAGGATTGCAATTTCGTGTCAATCCTGGTACACAGTCACGAGCTGTAGTACAACAATATTCAATGATTGTGGGTCGGAGATGAATGGTAAAGTTGCATGCAAATATTGCATAGCCCCAAAACGCAATAGAAAGATTGGTGCGCATCAATAATGATCGAGCGACAAGCTAAAGTTGCTTGGTCGTAGCCTCGGTGAGACCGTATTGCGTGTGAACATGGGGTACAAGACACTTTAAATTACATCCCGATAAACTTCTTGAAAGAATGGGTAGTGAGCCCGTAGAAGTATAAGCAACATAAGCAGTAGATAATAGTGTAATATGTGACATGTGTGTTAACACTTCAACCAACATCATAAAGCATAAAAAGGTGTCCGCAAGTTGGTTGTATCTATCTACATAGTTTGATATAAGAATGAAATGTTCACTTTTGTGTCATTTAGCATAGGAGGGTCTCGCTCCTAATTTAGCTAAAGAATAGGCTCTCAAAACGAGAAATGAGCATTGCAGGGGGCCAATGCGATATCGAGGGAAGGCCAGTGCACCTCACTTGCTTGAGGAATTGACCAGACGGTCTCCAAGAAGTTGGAGTCGTATTCGGGTGACGTCAATGTCCCCCGGGTCACCACCATGCTTCATGGTGATGCTAGATCTCGAATGTCTTCGTTTTGAACGGAAGAATGGATGTCCATGAGAAAATCTCAAAATTTGGACAATCTCTTCCAGGATGACCGATTTGGTCAAACCAAAGACTATATGAGTCGGTGTCCCAAATATCATGTTTGGCGACAATATGAGATTCGATATTCGAATCGTAGTGACATACAATCCACTAGATTGACTCATGAACTTCTCCAAGATGCGCTTTAGTCCGCATTCATAAGAAGGTATACACAAAAGAATTCTTGTTTATTCTCACAATGTGTTTTCAAATAAAAACTATTAGCACGAATGTCTTTAAAGCTCAACATGGTTTGGTTGCCTCTTAATGCATAGAGGGCATCTATGACGTTGATCATGGTGCCATGAGGCATCAAGATTTAAGCTAAACCGCATCCCTGAATGACCAGTATGATTCAATTATTGTAGTCACGGAAGATTTACAAAGGCACAAAATCCAAAGATAGTTGCCGGTTCCTTAGAATGTTGTGGATAGTTCCACTATCTGCGAAACACTCAATGTCTCGATGAGACATATCTACAAGAAGGAGTAGATAGGCGAGTTAATAGTTCCACTTGAACCATTTAGAAGGATTGAAAGAAGCTACGAAAAGCTGCAATCCCGAGAGTGCATAAAAATTTCTGCACAGAATGACCTTTGCACACTAAAACAGCTATAACTTCTTCGTTAAAATAGATATGGACGAACCGCGAAAAGTTTTGAAAACTAGACTCGTAGAACTTTCCAATGATATAAAGCTCACTGTCTGGTTCGTCCGGAGCTGTTCACAAAGCTCAAACGAAGTTGACTGTCTAGAAGAGACAGATTGCTGTTTTTCGCAGAATTGGCATGTGCGAAGCTATAAAGCTTGCAGGTGGCGTGTAGGCTTTTGCCTTAGCCAAAAGTGACATGTGTATGATCAAAATCAAGTCCTTTCGGTCGTTCTAAGGTCGTAAACTCCATGACTAGTTAGCAAAAGCTCCCTGACATGAACATAAACTAACTCAGAGGACCTAGAGGATTCGATCATGATGATGATTGTCCGGTTTTGATAAGTCTTCAACGTCTTTTGCAAGACGGCAATTGGTTTAATAGCGTAGGGGGATCCAAAATCAAAAGTTTTCGGTAACTCCAAGTCAGTATGACCAGGCATGTCTGTGGAGGGTCGGTAGTGTGAGGCATACCTGAAACCACTATCTCCTTAATTTCGGACGGAAAATCCGCTATAGGGTAGAAGACTTAACCAGAAACAAGTTGGCGATCTTCCTTGAGGATGCAAGGCCGTGCGTCATCTTCACTAAGAAGAGACCAAAACGGCACAATCTAACTATGTAGATTGTAAATATGTCATGCTTCTAAGGACGATGTAAAAATGTACATCTTGTTTGTAAATCAATACGAACCATAAGAGGAGAATAGTTTCATAACTTCGAAAAAATTCTCAAGGCATTCATTATTACTAATGTGAGTTCATCAAGGTCACAAACAATGTTTTTAATGATTTGTCATTCGGATTGATCACACACAATCCAGAAAAGCCGTGAATTGATCAAACACAATTCGGAAAAATGCCTCGGATTGATCAAACACAATCCGGTGATAGGTCGGGGTTGATCATACACAACCGGGACAAGGAATCAAGAGTGATCAAACACACTCTTTACCCGCGAATAAAATTCCAGGATTTTTGGTACCTGCACGTACAAAATCTCAAGCATAGAATGGAGATGGAGAAGGGAGAAAGGATTTTATCCCCCCGAGTTATTCCAAAGTAAATAACTGTAATATTAAAGCTTACTTGCTAGTTTACCAAATAAACTGCGTTTATAGGAGCTATGATGAGTTTGAGTCGATTGCAGGCTTCGACCGAGGGTTGGGAACCTTTCTGGCTTTCCTTAGAAGACGAGCAATTTTGAATTCTTTGGTTTCTAGAGGCTGCCGAGAGGAGAAACAATGTTTCGCCTACTTTTACTTCGAATTTAGGGCTGAAAATTTGACAGGAGGAGCAGCTCTGGATGGGGAAGCTGCTGTCAAAAATTCAGGTTGATCGGAGCAAGAGAAGGTGGTGAACTGGTAGTCGATAGCAGTGTCGGTCTGAAATCTTCTGACAGCCGGTTCGGAGACTTTCCGGCCGGTTCTCAGGGTGAGGCCGGCGGCGTTGGATCCGGAACGGAGAGAGATTTCTGGGGATATAAAATTCCGACGGAGGGCAGTTGGAATTTTGGTCGGAAATCGGGAAAAACAAGGCTGCCCGATTTTAGGGTTTTGGAAAACAAATGGTGGGCTATTGGCTCTAGGGTTATAACAAAGTGCATAATAACGTGATAAAAGATAAAGTGTATAGACAAGAGATAGCAAGAGAATCATCATTTTATTCACTGATAGGAGCCCTTTATGTCAGGACCCACCCCGAATTTCACCCTGAAACCCGAGGTAAGTCCTGCGGGGTCCACCTCCAAGGAAAATTTACCGAAGGACTCGGTAAACCTCCCTTGAAAATGGACAACCCTAAACCGGAGAATCCATGAATTACCCATAAAAATAATTCAATAATATAACATGAATCTTAGCACACTCCATTAAAATATTATATAATAAATCCCAAGAGTATTCAGAGTTACTAAAGACAACGGAAGCAGGAAAAATACCCTAGTAAGTTAAGCAGGTAACCTACTGGTGAAAGGTGGCTGAAAGATTGGTGACTATGCCTCGTCTCCTCCTACTAGTACGCACCCGCACTCTGCAGACTGGGCATTTTAAAAACGAAGAGCCCAGGGGAAAACATTTGAAAACGTTAGAGTGAGTGGACAAAAATGAATTTAAAGAAAATATTTATGCTTCCCCAATTTTATTTCTATAGAAATTATGCTGCATGCGACAGCTCAAAAACTGGCAAGTGTCTGACTAGCTCCGGCTAGTCTCCAAAACTTAATAAAATACAGCCTCTCAGGCTAGAATATATATATATATATATATATATATATATATATATATATATATATATATATATATATATATATTTTTACACTCGTCATACCCCTTGTATGATTTCTTATGAAGAAATATAAGAAAATAGAAATTCATACAAAGCTACTCTACTTGCGTCTAACGCTCACGTCACGCCATAATGAAATTTTACCTCATTACGCGGAAAAGACAGGTGTATTTATATACGTGCATACTCCCTATATGAATAATTATTATATTCATATAGGGCTACTACGATTGCGTCTAACGCTCACGTCACACCATAATAGCATTTTACCTCATTATGGCGGAAAAACACGTATAGCTAGCTAGCATTTATTTATATACATACTATTCCCATACTCAACCATATATAACATATGTACTCACCGAAATTCTCAATTTCTGTTATTCTCCAACAAAAGTAAAATATTCAACAATAAATCTTTTGCAGGCATAATATTTAAAACAAATGTCCACTCACAGTATTAGGTCTAAGCCTTCCAAGTGCTCGGAATACTCCTCGAGCGATGCCCCAAGATATCCCAATCCTCAAGTCAACTCCAAGTCTGACAATACACTATAGAAAGAATCGATCATGATGGACTCAAGGAATAGTGGACTCGACCCCTCTTACTTGACCAAGGTTTTCCTAGGTTGACCAGGAATTGACCAAGTTTGACCTACGTTTGACTAAAAGATAAAAAAAATCATTTTCGACTAGCTTCACAACTATAACTCATTCGGTTCCAAACCAACCCTTAACCTGTAATCGAAGTCACAAATAATTTCCATACCTTCAACGCATCAACCAATTTACTAAGGGCACCCAAAAAGGGGTTTCCAATAATGGAAAGTTTCCAAATATAGAAACTTTCTAAATATGGCAGATTTTTCCTAAACTGAAACTACAACTCAAACGAAAAAGGAAAGTCGACAAACTACCTTCACGGATTCTGCCGGAACTGTTGCTTCGCCAGAATCGATCGCCGGGTTCCAGTGACTTGCCGGAATATTCTGCCGGATTCTAGCCACTCGCCAGAAAACGGCCATAGCCTCCCCGTAAACTCCAAATCACCAAGTTCTCGACATGCAACAACCACAACAACAAAAACAGTCATTAACCATTTCCGGATAACACCGAGCAACAATTCCAAATCAGCTAACTAGCACCCAAACCTCAATACAACTCAATACATTAGCCGGAAACACCAAACTTACCTTCAATCTGCTCTACCTCGCAAACCAGAAGCTCCTCCTTGCCAAACTCAACATGAAAGACCCCCTAACATTCCCAGCGGCTGCCTTAGCCGCCACCTTCACCGAATCAGCTCCATACCACCTCAGTTCCCCACAAGCCAACTCACCAAGCCTCTGCCTTGACAAAAACAGAGAACCAACAGAAGAACAAGGGACCTCCCTTCGCCGGAAAGCCTCTGCCTCGGTTCAAAACCACCGTCGCTTCCTCCAATCCTTCCCAAAACGCGTCTGGGCTCCATTCAACCGATTCTAGACTCACTAGAGCTCGGTAGTCCCGCCGGAGCTCCAAGAATGAACTCGCCGGAAAAACTCGACGAAAACATAAAAACACAGAGAAAGGGGGATTTCGAATTAGGGCACGATTCGAACGGTTGAAAGCATGAAATTAGAGAAGGAGGAAGAAGGAGAAGAACCCTACCAATCGTTGTCGTCTGAGCTTGCCGGAATCCGACGAACACAGTCGTGTTCGACAGCTTCGATCTCCTCTGATCCAGTTTGCTTGCGTGATCCACGGGTTGGCTAGAAAGGAGAGGAGGAGAGGAAGAGAACGGAGGTAGTCTCGTCGCCAGGGGTGGCCGGAGACGGCGGCGCTGCGCTAGAGAAGGGCAGCGGCAGAGGGAGACGAGAGAGTAGAGAGAGAGACTCGGTTGGGCTCGATCAAACCCGACTTGGGTTCTTTGACCGGGTCTGACCAGTCTTCCTCTATTTAACAACAACAATAAAAAAAAATGGACAACAACCGATCCATGATTAGAGATCAACGACCTAGATTTTTCGACAAATCAGCGAAAATAGTCCGAAACTTCTAAAAAAAATAATCCGAATACACTGGTGAACTAGTGTCGACTTGCACTTCGACATTGGAGTCTTAACAGAAGAATTTGACATTTGAAGAAAAACTCGAAAATAACTCAAACGTTAACTTACTAAGTTACCGAGCACGGTTAAAATCTCTAGTAACTCGCAGAATACCCAGTAAATAGGTAAAATTGGGTACGGGGCGTTACACTTTATATAGAAAATTACAAAGTACCAATATGGTAATGATAAGGAATACATAGATCTAGTCAAACTACATATCCTAATGACATAAAGTCAAGACACACATAAAGAATATCTAGAAAGATACAGAATATCCTAGAACAGTCATGTCATTCTTAAACAAAAAGACAATCTTATCATTTTAATCTAATGACTCTAAATTATTAGATTTTTACTAAGAGAAAAAATTGAATTGTTTTGTCTTTGTTTTATATAAAAATATATATTTCTAACCTTTTCTTTCTCTTTTTTACTTTTCATCACTATCGTCATTAAAATATAATGTGAAAATACATATAATTTTGAGAATATACTAGTTCAAAAATGTGAATTCTTATGGATATATATATATATATATATATATACATATATAATTTTTGTTTATGGAAAAACAATTTCATCCAAGAACAAAACTTTACACGTACATATAATTCGTTCAAAATAAAGTTTATATCATCCAAAAGAAATTGATAGAGATTTTTTTTTATTTTAAAATTCGATATAGAATATATAGAACTAAATTTAGATATATAGAATGTTTGAGCCAATGGACATTTTGGTCCAAGTCTGCATATTATGTTTACATCCAAAGTAATACTTTACTGGGCGGTAAAATGTCCAAGTGAATATTAATTACATTCTTGGTACACATCATACCGGCGAGCCCTAATTCTTTGGGTTTACAAGTGATGACCCCCCAGTGAGATCGTGCGAGCTGGATGACAGAATTCACAGGCGGAGTCCACATGCGCCACATTTATCGTTGAAAACTGCTACAAGTCTTTGACATGCTTTGAGCCAACTCTTGTGGCCCTTTAATTGAAAAGAGCATTTTTAAAGCTCGCGAACTTCAAGGGCCCGCTAGATGGAAGTAAGCTTCAGGAGCTCGCGGGATGGTTTGAGTTCGCGGCCCGCGCGAGATAGGTTTCCACAAGGACTGTGACACCTCGCGGGATAAGGACGTTCCTAATTTGAGTCCGCATAAGACTCTACAGTTGGGCAGCGCGGAGGTAGTGACCTATGCGAAATGTGTTGTGCGAAATGGACACGCGTCACGCAGATGGTTGGTTCACGCGGGTGAAGCAGTGTCCTTGTGGTATTCTGTTTCAGAGTCCGACTTGGATAGTGATTACTTCTGGCAAAAGGCGAGCTACTATATAAAGGGGCTCGAAGGCTTACATAAACACAACAACTCAACAACAACTAAAACACAAGAACTCAAACAACAATATAACAAAACCTTCAACCCAGTTGAACTTCCAGACGCTCCCCGGAGCTTTGCTTTCGCTTCCCTGTTGAAGCTCTCTCTCTCTACAATCTCCCTTCGAGCCTTTCGAAAATGAATCCTAAGCGCGTCTTCGCCTTATCTCAGAGCCCTGTCGGACTTTCCCCTGATCCATATTATTGCTCTACTCGCGACACACCGTGAGTATCGAATCGCTTAGTGCTTGTAATTCCTCGTCCGCGAGGTGGTACCTGAAGCCCTCCGTTTGATCAAGAAGTCAAGATCTCGCGCATCTTCTTTTCTCGTCCGCGAGGTGGCACGCCCGCATCCCTTCTCTATTTACTTTGGTAGCTGGTTACCTCTTAATTCCTTACTGAGGATTGTGGCCAAAATATTGACACACCCGGTGGGACAGGGAGTACAAGCGATTCACCATAAGGAAACCAGGATAATCACCACACAGGAAACCTCATATTTCTTGTCTCAAGCACAGATCACTATGGTACAAGCCCCATAACAGCGCGACTTGCCAATCTCTCACTACGGAACAAGTTCTTGCTCAGTTTGGTAACCCAGACTTCAGCGAGACCACAATGGCAGGCTCACAGCCATCCCAAGACTCAGGAGCTACTATGCCTATGAAGCAAATCCTCCAGATGCTCGAAGAGCTCAAAGGTCAGGGTTTGGCCACTCAACAAAGCATCACTGACCTAACTGAACAGGTCAAAAAAGACAAAGCCCTCTTGGAGGCCAGCCATAACAAACTCACCATGCTCAGTGAGGATTATGGCCACCTCGAAGGCAAATTCACAGAAACTAAGGACCTAGTTGAAGGTTCCCTCCAACGGATCCAAAAGGATTTGGATCAGAATGCGGAAACCGTGAAGCAGACCGCGGAGACCCTGTCGCTCACTCGCACGACAGTGAACGAGCAAACTCGTCCCTTGGACGAACACGATACCAAGTTGCACAACCAGCAGAACGCGGCTTTCTTCGGAAACAAGTATAACCTAGAAAAGCTCAATGAATTCAAAGAAAAACACGATAGGTTGAGCTTGAGGGTCCTTGAGGTGGAAGACTGGATGAGGTCTCATGCACCAAAGAATCATGCCCTCGACCTGACTAGCACGAGCGTGAACGAGGGATCATCCAAGTACATCCCGCCTAATGAACGCCCTAGGGGTAATCCGAAAGTCGGGCCTCAAAAGGCCCCACAGTTCGCGTTAGGGGTTGGAACTCCAAAGACACCGCCCCAACGTAACTCTGGTGCTGCATTTAAGAGGTTTAACGGTTCGCCACGCCAGGGAGCCGGGACACCAGATGACCCGGTTATAGCACATTCCAGCCCAGCTCCTAAGATTGTTGGACAAGTTGTAACAGTCCGGCCCAGTCCATTGAGATATTGTCCGCTTTGGCCCCAACGACCCTCACGGTTTTGCTCTTGAGGTTTCACCCCAAAACGCGTCTCGATGTAAGGTGCTAGCTCTGCACATATAAGCATAGCAACTTGTCTCCCCCGGGCGATGTGGGACGGATGCACCTACTAGCTTGCTTGCCTAGTCAGGTCATCACAATCCACCCCCCTTAGGGCCCGACGTCCGCGTCGGCACACTTCCGGCCGGGGACAGGCTCTGATACCAAATGTAACAGCCCGGCCCAGTCCATTGAGATATTGTCCGCTTTGGGCCCAACGACCCTCACGGTTTTTCTCTTGAGGTTTCACCCCAAAACGCGTCTCGATGTAAGGTGCTAGCTCTGCACATATAAGCATAGCAACTTGTCTCCCCCGGGCGATGTGGGACGGATGCACCTACTAGCTTACTTGTAGGTGAAACCTACAAGCTTGCTTGCCTAGTCAGGTCATCACAATCCACCCCCCTTTAGGGCCCGACGTCCGCGTCGGCACACTTCCGGCCGGGGACAGGCTTTGATACCAAATGTAACAGTCCGGCCCAGTCCATTGAGATATTGTCCGCTTTGGGCCCAACGACCCTCACGGTTTTGCTCTTGAGGTTTCACCCCAAAACGCGTCTCGATGTAAGGTGCTAGCTCTGCACATATAAGCATAGCAACTTGTCTCCCCCGGGCGATGTGGGACGGATGCACCTACTAACTTACTTGTAGGTGAAACCTACTAGCTTGCTTGCCTAGCCGCCGTAACACGATATTGTCCGCTTTGGGCCCACCGGCCCTCACGGTTTTGCTTTCGAGGTTTCACCCCAAAACGCGTCTCGATGTAAGGTGCTAGCTCTGCACATATAAGCATAGCAACTTGTCTCCCCCGGGCGATGTGGGGTTATGTGCTGTATATGTACATGCCCACCTCCAATCTAACACGAGGCCTTTTGGTGGCTCAGCGGCTTCGGAGGGGATGGGTACTCCGAGGTTAAGCATGTTGATGCTAGAGCAATCCCAGGATGGGTGACCTACTGGGAAGCTGCTCCTGAGCTGCCGGAAACAAAACCGTGAGGGCCGGTGGGCCCAAAGCGGACAATATCGTGTTACGGCGGAATGGGTCATGGGATGTGAAAAGGTCATCACAATCCACCCCCCTTTAGGGCCCGACGTCCGCGTCGGCACACTTCCGGCCGGGGACAGGCTCTGATACCAAATGTAACAGTCCGGCCCAGTCCATTGAGATATTGTCCGCTTTGGGCCCAACGACCCTCACGGTTTTGCTTTCGAGGTTTCACCCCAAAACGCGTCTCAATGTAAGGTGCTAGCTCTGCACATATAAGCATAGCAACTTGTCTCCCCCGGGCGATGTGGGACGGATGCACCTACTAGCTTACTTGCCTAGTCAGGTCATCACAATCCACCCCCCTTAGGGCCCGACGTCCGCGTCGGCACACTTCCGGCCGGGGACAGGCTCTGATACCAAATGTAACAGTCCGGCCCGGTCCATTGAGATATTGTCCGCTTTGGGCCCAACGACCCTCACGGTTTTGCTTTCGAGGTTTCACCCCAAAACGCGTCTCAATGTAAGGTGCTAGCTCTGCACATATAAGCATAGCAACTTGTCTCCCCCGGGCGATGTGGGACGGATGCACCTACTAGCTTACTTGCCTAGTCAGGTCATCACACAAGTCGCCAGTTTCCCTGCATGGCCAAACCATGAGGAGGGAGCAGAGTCCACACCTGTGACGGCAGCCGACTGGCGCCAACTTATCTCCAACATAGTCAAGGAGCAAACCGGAAAAGGTGATGCTGACTTGCAATATCGCGACCCCTACCCTGATAGTGTGACGCAGTACCCTTTCCCCCACGGGTTTAAGAACATTGTCTTCACAACATTCTCTAGGGAGACAAGGGAAGATGCAGCAACCCATATGGCCCGCTTCAAAGTCCAATGCGGCCAATATGGGAATAATGATATTCTCAAACTCAAGCTCTTTGGGACTTCTCTGTCCGGAGCTGCTTTCAGCTGGTACTCCAGGTTGAAGTCTGGATCAATTGCGGACTGGCCTAAGATGGAGAAACTATTCTGGGAGACTTATGGCACTATCGAGCCAGAGGTTGGCCTCGACACCCAAATGAGCCAGCAAAGCATGGACTCTGGAGTCTCATTCCTCCAACGCTTCAAGATCCAGCAAGCCAAGTGCGATTACCTGCTACTTGAGCAGGAAGCCATCAAGTTGGCCATTCGAGGTCTCGAGCATCGCCAGCGGCTGAAGCACCATGGGGAATGCTTCACATCCATTGGCGACCTAATTAACAAGGTCGAAAGCTACGAACTGATTCTCAATGAAATGGAGGAGAAAACGAATGCCTCTAAGGGGACATACATGCCAGGGAGAAACAGGACGGTGGGGGCACTAAGCCTCCAAACCCCCACATTTGATCCTTACTATCAGAGGCAGGAGGAAACTGAGGCCGCGCCGAATTATAATGATGTTGGAGCAGTAGAACTGACTGGGAAACCATTGGCTCACAAACTGAAGAATCTTAAAATGACCCGTGAACCAATCACCATCCAGTCTTTTGCATGGACCAAGCCCGAATACGAGTCATACACGTATGACGCGAAAAACAGCCATCTGGTCTTTAATGACTTGATCGAGGCGAAGTACATGCGCTTGGATCACAAGATCCTATCCAAGGAGGAGCTGAAGGACAAAAAGTACTGTACCTTCCACAACGTCTATAATCACGACATTAAAGATTGTGTCAAGCTCCGAGACCAACTGCAGACTTGGCTAAACTCTAGCGCCCTGAAACTGAAGACGTCGGGGAGCACAGCCTCGCTGGTGGATGTGGACCCTTTTCCGCCCGTGGTCGGCATGGTCGAAGTGAACTGGGCCGACCAGCAAGAGGAGAACAACCGCCGCCAGGTGCCGAAGCCAGGCCAACATAGAGTCACATTGGACCTGTCTAAACACCCGGAGGACGAAAACCCACGCCGGGCACCTAAGAGAGGCCGCAACGAAGGCAATGACGACGCATTTCGGCCATCTCGCCAGTAGACGACCTTATTGATGACGGACTCGTCACAGTGGTGAGGGCCTTACCCTACATCGAATATAAGGAAGGCCGCGTACACTGCAGGTTCCATGATAGCTGGGGACACAGAACTCGCGATTGCTACCAGCTTCGCGAGCAAGTCAAGGACTGGCTCGACCTCAAGTACATTCGCTTTGAGGATAAAGGTGGTTTCATGATCGTGACTGCTGATATCGCTTGGCCTCGCATCGGCCAGGGCACGATAACATTGGACATATCTCCAAACGCGGGTCCGCGAGAACCGCCAGGACGAAACCGCAAGAGACCGGCGAATGACTATACCGTGCAAAGCAGTTAGTCGCCAGACTGCAGCCCGATCGCCCTTCAAGGAAAGATAAGGGTAACGCTATCATGCGGGACGATGCACCGTCCCCCTCTGAAAACTACCAACCCGTGAGCCCCAGGACTCGCGAAGAGCTGGAACAGAGGGTCAAACGCCTCGAGACGTTCGTCCAATCACACTAGACGGACGAAGTACCTTCGTCTCCAGCCTCAAGCGAGATGGACCTATCCGACTACGACAGCGGGTATCAGGAAAACGAGGTTTCAAGCCCTCGTCAAAGTATCTTGACCGACCCCTACATTCCTCTGACATCCAAATTAGCGATCAAGGAGGGGATATGGTACACGCAGCGAGGGGGCAGGCCAGTTACCATTACCAGATCCAAGAAGTGGAAGCTACAGAAGAAGTATGGCAGCATCCTGCGTGCCTTGCGAGCTGTCAATGATGGCATCATAGGACCCTCGTAACTCGCACAGACACCTGAGCGAATGTGGAGAGAAGCAGAAGTCCTACGCGCAATACTCCAAAGGCTACCTGTAACGCCTCCAAGGGTGTGTGCATAGGTAGCAGGATCCTGCTCCAAAGGCAAACGTCTTCTGTCACCTCGCCGTACCACCAAGATAGGATCAGCAACCTTCCAGGCACAGGCCATCTCTAGAGCCGGAAAGAAAGGATCCACAGCCTTCCCGGCGCAGACCCTCACCGGAGCCTGACCGAAGAAGGGGACCGCTTCCTCAACCAAGGTGCCGGCAATCGCCGGAGGCTGAACGAAGAAGGGAACCACCACGACCACATCAGCCCCAGCCACAAACTAGCCCGGAGCCGGAGGCCAAGAAGGAGCCTCGAATCTCAGGGCTTCCTCCGTCGAGGGCAAATGACAATGCCAAGGTTCCTCTAGCCGCGGATAAGCAGCCGGCTGAGGACAAACAGCCCTCGACCAAACTCGTGTGGCGACCACGGCGGACGGAGACTGACGCATCACCAGGTGCCGAAAGTACTACCTCCAGCCCCGAAAGTACTACTTCCAGCCCCAACTTTTCCTAGCAGATGGCCCAACGTTTTCATGAAAATTCGTTGGATAACACGCCACACTCCGAGCCCTGAATCAACCTAGATGGAGACCAAGAAGAAGAGCAAGGGGAATCATTCACCTGTAATATGGTAGAAGTCTCAAGATGGGATAAGGAGAAAAGGGTCAACCACGAAGAAGAAACCTTCGCGGTGCTCGAAGGGGAGCATAGGGTCATTGACACTCCACTGATCCCAGTTCGCAAACAATTTTCTTTCCAGGTTGGGATGGTGTTCTTCATATCAGAGAGATATGCTCCGCCGCCAAACACAACCTGTAGCGCAAAAGATATTCCAGTCAACAGTGCGAGCGTCAGCGACATACCCCTGCCTTGCAGCAGCGAAATGGGTCCAGCGCCGGCACAGGACGAGGCAGCTCCACACGTAGAAATAACAAGCAGCATCAAGCATAAGCAGACATTGACCTTTTCAACACCAACCTTAGACATGGCCTCTCACATGCGGCCACTGTACATCACAGCCAAAGTCGAAGGGAAGATGATCAACAAAATCATGGTCAAAACAGGTGCCGCAGTCAACGTCGTTACAACCTACACCATGGTCCTTTTGGACATCCTGCACTCGATGATCCAAACCACGTCCTTGACAGTCAAGAACTTCACCAAGCAGGTGTCCAGGACCCTTGGCCTTTTGTTTCTACAAGTCAAAGTAGGACCAACGTCGCAGGTTTACACTTTCTTCGTGGCCGAATGCTCTTCCTCTTACAGGATGATTCTCGGCCGTGATTGGATCCACAAAAGTTTTTGCGTGCCTTCCTCTATGCACCAAGAACTCATGATCTGGGATACTGAGAAACGCGAGGCGGTCCTCATCAAAGCGGATCCGCGTCCTTTCTACATCTCCGCCAACTTCAATGAATCCCGCTATTACAATACTGACTTGGGCCCATTGGACGTCAAGGACGTCGATTCCAAAGGCCGCCCCTATGGGGTCACAGCCTCCAATTTAACACGATGGGGGCTCACCCAGGCGAGGGATGACTTACAACGTCCTCACACCATCGCGGATCCCCTACAACCCTCTGATGGATAATGCCTCCTCAGAAGAGGCACGCGAGGCTGGCGAGTCCTTGTGTGAGAGACTCCTCTCATATTGGGCGGAACGCGAAGCCTACAACAAGGTCGCGACTATGGAATACGTAGACGAAATAGTGGATTATACCAATACCAAAGAGGAAGTTATTCAGTTAGCTCCCGCTGCCTTGGACGATACGCCACCTCAATTGCGTGACCCCATTTCGCAAGTTGACGTGGGGACTGCAGAGAAGCCCTTGCTCATTTCCATTAGTGCTAAGCTGGCGGCGGACAAACGGGAAGCTCTTTTAACCCTCCTACACGAATATAGGGATTGCTTCGTCGAGAAGTACAAAGACATGCCTGGTTTGTCTCCGGACTTAGTTTGTCACCGGCTGCCCACTTATCCTGATCGACGTCGAGTCCGCCAAGATGGCCGATTCATGCGAACTGAGACCCAGATCGTAGTTAAGGAAGAAATTGAAAACATGCATCGATCAGGTATCATTCGCGTGGCCAAGTACAACGAATGGCTATCTAATGTAGTTCCCGTCCGCAAGAAGAACGGCAAAATGCACGTCTGTGTTGACTATTGAGACCTCAACAACGCAACGCCCAAGGATATATACCCCATGCCTGTCGCCGACCTCGTCATTGATGCAGCTGCGGGGCATGAAGCGCTATCCTTTATGGACGGAACTGCCGGATACCACCAGATTCCTGTTGCTGAAGACGATTGTCACAAGACCGCCTTCCGCTGCCCAGGGTTTACAGGTGCGTTTGAATATATTGTCATGCCTTTCGGGCTCAAGAACACGGGGGCAACGTATCAGCGCGCCATGAACCTTATCTTTCACGATATCTTGGGGAAGCTGATTGAAGTTTATATCGATGACGTGGTGGTTAAAACCAAAACGTGAGTGACACACGTTGAAGACCTCCGACAGGTTTTCACCCGGATGCGACGACATAACCTGAAGATGAACCCCGCCAAATGTGTGTTCTTCGCAGAGGCAAGCGACTTCCTAGGATTTCTGGTCCCCCAAAGGGATATCGTGATCCCCAAAGACAATGCGCAGGCGGTAATAACCGCCTCGCCTCCTACAACTAAGAAGGAGCTCCAACAATTGATCGGGCGAATCAACTTCCTCCGCCGTTTCATTTCAAACGCGGCAGGGAAGGTTCAGCCCTTTTCACCCTTCCTCAAGCTCCAGGGGGCAACCGAGTCCGAGTTCGTATGGGAGCCACAACACCAAGAAGCCTTCGATCGTATCAAGGACTACCTTACGAACCCTCATGTTTTGGTTCCACCTCGCCCAGGCGTTCCGCTTAAGCTCTACATCGCCGCTGCCGATCTGTCTATTGGCGGACTCTTGGCACAAGACGATGACAACGGGGTGGAACACGTCATTTATTACCTTATCAGGGTGTTAACCGATTGCGAAACGCGCTACTCTCCAATGGAGAAGTTGTGTCTCGCCCTATTCTTTACAGGTTACAAGCTCGGCCACTACATGTTAGCCTTTACCACGGTGGTGATCGCTCAGTCTGATCTCGTCAAATACATGCTTTCCCTCCCTATACTACGGGGACACATAGGCAAATGTATATTGGCTTTGTTTGAGTTCTCCCTACAATATGTTCCCCAAAAAGCAGTAAAAGAACAGGCCATAACGGACTTTCTCGCTCATCACCCACCAACCGAACTAACAACGTTCCACGAGTTGGAGTTCGCCGCTGTTTCACTCACCCCATGGACTCTATACTTTGATGGATCGCGTACTGAACTCGCTGCAGGTGCTAGGATCGCCATCGAGAACCCTGCAGGAGACCGGTTTTCTTATTCTTTCCAGCTGGATTTTAAATGTACAAATAATCAGGCGGAATACGAGGCGCTCATCATCGGACTGGAAATTTTGCTAGACTTAGGGGTCCGCGAGGTTCAAGTCTTCGGCGACTCCTTATTGGTCGTCTACCAGTTGGTGGCGAAGTTTAAATGCTTGAGTTCGTCCATCGAGCCCTACTTGTGCAAAGTGTTTGACGTATTGGACCGGTTCGATGACATTCACATCGAGCACATTCCACGCGAGTTCAACTTCGCGGCGAATGAGCTCACCTAGATTACCTCTGGCCTTAGCTTGCAAGACGAAGTGCGCGAACGACTACTCAAGGTCGAACGACGCACTCTTCCTTCTTTTATTGCTAGGGACAATATAAGGCAGACTCTCTTGACGTCGCTGCCTTAGACCCTATCGACGAGGACTGGCGGCTACCATTCATCGCCTACCTCAAGAACCCTCATGACGCCACTCATTCACGGCAAATGAGGTTTCTTGCCCTCAACTTCGTGCTCCACAATGGTGAGCTTCGCCGGCGAGGCAAAGACGGTAATGACTTCCGCTGCGTGTGTGGCAACGAGGCTAAGCTGCTTATGCGCGAGTTTCATTGCGAGGTTTGTGGTTGACACTAGGCAGGGCCCAAAATGCAGTGGTTAATCCGTCGCCATGGCTATTACTGGCCTACCATTCTCAGGGACTGTATTGCTTTCGCCAAAGGTTATTAGGATTGCCAGGCTCACGGACCAGTGCAACACATCCCCAACATTCCGTTGCAGCCGATTATTAAACCATGGCGAGGTCGAGGATAGGCGATAGACTTCGTCGGCCTTATTCACCCCCATTCCTCCGAGCAGCACAAGTTCATTATCGTGGCCACCGATTTCTTTACCAAGTGGGTTGAAGCCGAACCACTCAAAGTCGCCTCGGCGACCTCGATCCGCAACTTTATCTTCTGCAACATTATCTCCCGCTTTGGTCTTCCGGACTGCATCTTGACGGACCGGGGGGCAGCTTTCATGGCCGATTCTGTGGTCACATTCCTCACCGGCTATGGTATCAAGCTCCTGCATTCGTCCCCCTATTATGCACAGTCCAATGGTCAGGCAGAGGCGAGCAATAAGGTTATCCTCAGTATCTTGCGCAAGATGCTAGAATTAAACCCCCGCGTTTGGCATCTAGAGCTTTACCATACTTTGTGGGCTTACCGTACCTCCAAGCACGGTCCGACAGATACCACCCCCATATACTCTCATGTTTGGTCATGACACCGTCCTACCCCTTGAGATTCATGTCGCCACGCTTCGCGTCCAGGAACAGCACCAATTACTTGGTGACAATTACGTTCAGGCAATGTGGCAGGAGCTCGAAGACCTCGATGAACACCGTATCACTACTTTCAACACTCTCATCCTCAAGAAGCAGCGCGTTGCGCGGTCCTATGATAGAGTTACCCACGGACGGAGTTATCCAGAGGGCCAAACAGTATGGCGCGCTGTGCTCCCCCTTAGGGAGAAAACCGAGGGCCGGGGAAAGTGGTCCGCTCGGTGGGAATGACCCTTTATCATTTATCGCATCTTACCCAAGGGGGCATACCACTTGCGCAACCTTGATGACACCATCCACCGCAATCCTATTAATGGTCGTTTCTTAAAGCGCCATATCGCTGGTGTTTGGGAGCGTGAGGATCTTCCACCTCCTCTTGATCCCGCGACCACTGTTAATAGTGCTACGCGCCATCGCGCAAGCGCTCCACCGCCTCACACTAGGGGGCAACCCGAGAGAGAAGCATGTAATTAGATCATTTCTTTGGAAACATACTGTTTACGCCTAAATTAATATTTTACTGGACAGTAAATGTCTGTGTAAATATTAATTATTTCTTGGACCATGTCATACCGGCGAGATGGAGTTTCTCTAAGTTTACAAGTGATAGCCCGCCAGTGAGACCACGCGAGCCAAATTAGACTTCGCGCGGAACAAACTGCATGCGAACTTGACTTCACTTAGCTCGCACGCGAAATGGACATAGGCGGACTACGCAGTTCGCGTGGAACACCTAGCTCGTGCGCGGAATGCCTTCGCGCGGAATTACTATTTGCCAATCCGCATAGGCGAGGCGAGATGGACTCTCCGCATAGGCGAGGCGGAAATGCACTTCGCGAGGCGAGGCGAGGCGAGATTGCCAGTCCGCATAGGCGAGGCGAGATTGACTTTCCGTGTAGGCGAGGCGAGGCGAACTGGCTCGCGTAGAGGACTTCGCGAGGAAGCAAACAGGCGAAGTCCGCGCGCACCACGACAAACGTTGAAGACTTTGACAAGTCTTTGACATGCTTCGGGCCAACCCCTGTGGCCCATTAAATATAAAAAGCTCTTCTAAGGCTCGCGAGCTGCAATAGCCCGCGAAATAGACGCGACCTACAGAAGCACGCGAGATAGCACCCTGTAGCAGCCCGCGAGATGAGGATGCTCCTAATTCCAGTTCGCATAGGAGTCTACAGTTGGCAGCGCGGAAGCAATGCCCTATGCGCGGAATGAAGTGTGCGAACTGGGCAGGTGTCACCAATGGGTTGGTTCGCATGGACGAAGCAGTGTCCTTGTGAATTAGTGTTTCAGAGTCCGACTTGGATTCTAATCACTTTGCTTCTGCCGAACTACTATATAAGGGGGCTCGAACCCTAACAGAAGGTCTCTCTCTCAAAAAATCAATACAAACAACAAACACAATACAACTGAAACCCAGTTACCCTTTGAGCCTTCCTCGAAACCCTAACCCTAAGCGCCGCCGCCTAGGTTTCTTTCTCCAGAGCTCTCCGGACTATGCATCCCCGCTTCTCTCTGAACTCCCTGTAATTGCTCTGCTCCCGCCGCCTTGAGTATCGATTCGCTTGTGCTCGTAAATCCTCCTCGGAAGTGGCACCTGTAACCCCCATTTGCCTGATCAAGAAGTCAAGCGCACCCCCATCAACCTCTTTCCTCGTCCGCGAGGTGGCACGCCCGCAACACTCATCCTCCCTCTTTGTTCGCTAGAAACCTCTGCTCCGCGCGCTGAGGATCGTGGCCAAAACACATACAAAGTCTAACCAACAGACCAATACAAGATTGTGGCCTATTTCAGAGGCCCTAAATAATGATTTACATGCAATTAGTTGTGCTCATCTCTTCATTTCTCTCTTTATTTTCTGTGTAAACGTGCGAAGTCTAAACAAAAGACAAGTACATGATTGGGGCCTTTTCCAGAGGCCCTAAATAATAACATCACATATTTGGCCCAGAAAAAGCACCGGAAGGCTAGAGGTTCACTGGAACAGGGTCCCTTATGCTACCGCCCAAGTTTCGGGGGGTTGCTTTAAGGACATTGGCAGGTTCCCGAAGCACGAATGGACAAAGGGCCTCCGAAACCTCACACGTGGATAGAACAGCAGGCACAAGGCAAAAGGTGCCCAGACCGTTTGTTCTTTCAAGCGGAGGTTTGGCCTAAGAGTAGATTTCGAAACTCATGAGAGCAAACGATGAGCATGAGAAATGGTGGTTTTGCTTTAAGCAAGGACAGAAGGATGAACAGAAAGGAAGAATGATCTATGGCGAGGGGGCAGAAAGACTTGATTGATGTTCCAAACCCGGCCAACGGATTCTCTTATAGAAAGAAGGGACTGACTCCCTTTGACATGTGTCCTGCATACAGAGCTTTGCTCCGAGATATGGGCCTTAGAGATAAGGTGAATGCGTGAATCTATAGTGACTTTCTACTTTCCAAGCAAACAGTCACGTAGAGACCTTTACCTAATCTCAATGGAAGACTGGTTTTGAACCGTAGCAGTTTTTGTTGCTTAGTGAAAAGGTTCATACATGGGGGCAACATAAAAAGCGAAGTGGAGCTGGACGAGAGCCTCTTGAGTTTCCTCTACAGCCTGTACGCGAGGGGTGTCAAGTTTGGCGCGGTTCGTGTCTCCCAATGGTTCGCTTCGCCAATCTGATGTTTACCGACGAGATGACTCAGTTCGTTTCGCCAATCTTATGTCAGGATACATACATGCTCGCTACGCAGTGAGTAAGGAACCCCTTGGACAAAACCAAGCTGTCTCACGAGGTGGTAGGGAGCACGCACCTCAAAACTTTGGTCCTCCTCAGCGAGATGAAGGTCGCGATGGCGCCAAAACGTCAGCATCTTTCAAATTTCGAATTACTGTGACTTGTTCAATAAGGCCTTTTCGCTTAGACAATCCAAAGCTCAAGGCTTAGGGGGCAATGTTTGAGCCAGTGGGCATTTTGGTCCAAGTCTGCATATTATGTTTACATCCAAAGTAATACTTTAATGGGCGGTAAAATGTCCAAGTGAATATTAATTACATTTTTGGTCCACGTCATACCGGCGAGCCCAAATTCTTTAGGTTTACAAGTGATGACCCGCCGGTGAAATCGTGCGAGCTGGATGGCAGAATTCACAGGCGGAGTCCGCATGCGCCACATTTATCGTTGAAGACTCCTACAAGTCTTTGACATGATTTGGGCCAACTCTTGTGGCCCTTTTATTGAAAAAAAACATTTTTAAAACTCGCGAGCTTCAAGGGCCCACTAGATGGAAGCAAGCTTCAGGAGCTCGCGAAATGGTTTGAGTTCGCGGCCCGTGCGAGATAGGTTTCCACAAGGACTGTGACACCTCGCGGGATAAGGACGTTCCTAATTTGAGTCCGCATAGGACTCTACAGTTAGGCAGTGAGGAGGCAGTGACCTATGTGAAATGTGTTGTGCGAAATGGACACGTGTCACGCAGATGGTTGGTTCACGCGGGTAAAGCAGTGTCCTTGTGTTATTCTGTTTCAGAGTCCGACTTGGATAGTGATTACTTCTGGCAAAAGGCGAGCTACTATATAAAGGGGCTCGAAGGCTTACATAAACACAACAACTCAACAAAAACTAAAACACAAGAACTCAAACAACAATACAACAAAACCTTCAACCCAGTTGAACTTTCAGACGCTCCTCGGAGCTTTGCTTTCGCTTCCCTGTTGAAGCTCTCTCTCTACAATCTCCCTTCGAGCCTTTCAAAAACGAATCATAAGAATCATAAGAACGTCCTCGCCTTAGCTCAGAGCCCTGTCGGACTCTCCCCTGATCCCTATTATTGCTCTGCTCGCGACACACCGTGAGTATCGAATCGCTTAGTACTTGTAATTCCTCGTCCGCGAGGTGGCACCTGAAGCCCTCCGTTTGATCAAGAAGTCAAGATCTCGCGCATCTTCTTTCCTCGTCCGCGAGGTGGCACGCCCGCATCCCTTCTCTATTTACTTTGGTAGCTAGTTACCTCTTTATTCCTTATTGAGGATCGTGGCCAAAACATAGATAACCCGTAAAATAAATATTAAAATTGATAAGTTAAAAGTCTAGAACTAAATTTAGATTCACAAAGATGGAAGGAAATTTTAATAAATTTATGGTATAAAGTCTAATTTGGTATGATTATTAACTTGGTCATTATTGATAAATTAAATTTGGTATATGCATCCATGTTATGAGGGTGAGAATATATTCCATATTAGTATGTAGCAGTCATTAATTGTTTGGGTTAATATTGTATTTTTACAGAAGAATAACATGACATGACTTATCGAATTGATGATGTGTATAGATGACATAACATGCCACACAGGATTAAAGCCATATATCTTAGGCCTTATTAAGACCCCCTAGCACTACCCTTTTTATAATCATACAATTAACCTGCATGGTTTCCCCTGTTATAGTTAAGTATGTGGTACAACCACGTAGAATAAGGTAAAGGTAAATTAACCATTAATCTAAGTAAACTAATGAATTTCATCCTACTAAATTAATACTAAAACAAAACAAAGTATATATCAATGGATCTTCAAAATTTACAAATAGAGACCTGGCGAACCTAAAAAGCATTTTAAAATTGTAGGCAAAGTTGACGATGATAGACCTAATAATCAAACTTTATAATTGATTTATCGTTCTAATCCTAATACTAAGAGACTTGTACACTAACAAGAGTTTTTACACGTGCTTCGCATCGGGCCCGGGGGTGTATTGTTTTAGAAAATTTTGCCTTAATATTAAGCAGGCGGCATCTTAGGCAGGTCTGTAGAGCAAAATTTTCCAATACTAAGAAGAAGAAAAATATAATATCGATTCAGAAGAAATGTCATATCACTCAATATATAGAAGGGGAAAAAATTTGCAATCCAAAATTGGCTTCTCACTAAGTGGCCCAAAATGGTTGGACGTTTATACCGACGTGTGTTACAAGATTGACTTGCTCCACAATTTTTTTAATTTTTTTTGTCAATTGATTCACTATAACTGCCTGGAATTTTTTGTCGGAGTTGCATTTTCTTGTTCTCATACGTTCATATCGTTATCATTGATGTTCCAGAGCACCAAAAAAATAGTAAACCCATTACCACTTGCTTTCATTCCGACGGAACCAGAAGAAGTGACACTCACCAATCGGGCTCTTAATGGTGCTCAATGCCTCAAACTCGGAAGAACTTAAATCACTCACCGACCCTTGATCATTGGTAGGTCTACCCATGAGAAATTTTTAAATACTACAAAAAGACCATGTGGCAGTATGATGTGGTCCTACATTGCAATCAAACATTGACACGTGAATTTATTACAACTAAAATATAAACTAAGGTTTTCTATTTTTTTATGAAAAGACCTTTATGGATCTTTGTTGAGTTTGGACTACGGTTTAGGGTTGAGGGTTTGGGGTTTGGGGTTTGGGTTTAGGGTTTAGGTTTAGGGTTTAGGGGTTAGGGTTTAGGGTTTAGGGGTTAGGGTTTAGGGTTTTGGGTCTAGGGTTTAGAGTTTATAGTTTAGGGTATAAAAAGCAACAACAAACCAAAAATTGTCTTTGACAAAATAGCTGATGTAATTTTTCCTTAGTAAAATCCAAGTGTTAATATTTGATTGGAATGTAGGACCACGTCAGACTGTCATGTGGTCCTCCTATAACGTTGAAAAATTTCTCGTCTACCCATGTTGCCCATTCTTTCAAGGCGCGCGGATTTTTCTCAGAAGCATAATTTGAAGAACATGTTAAATTAACTTTTTTAAAATGATAATACAAATAAATATTAGTTAGATACGTCGTTAAAATTGTTACATACTATGTATGATTGTCATAAAAATCTACGAAAAACGTCATGAAATTAAGCAGAAAATTTAAATTTACGACGTTTGCTTCTAAGAACGTCATAGAAAGATCATACAATGACGTTTGTCTTTGTTGTCATTCAAACTTTTTTTAGGTAGTACTAGTAGTGAGAGTAACTCACACAATTATAAACATGGATTGCATAGTTAGGTGCAAATGGAATCAAAATGGTAACTTTCGAGTTTATCTACTTTAACATAGCACATGAAGCTACTTCTTTTATGGGTTAATCATTCCAATAACATTATGTGAGTGAGCACATGATCACATGGTCACACTTCCAAATTCTATAAGAATATCGTTTACGTTTTGATATCAAAAATATGAATCCAGTACTAGTGTTTATCCACGAACCACAGAATGTGTTTGTCACCAGAGGAATATTCCCTTAAACAATGGAAAATTATGCCGTGTCGAAGGGCATAGCATGCCTACTGGAAACACAAGCAAAACAACCCCCTCCTGGACCCCCTGCTGAACTTCCCCCTCCTTAGTGATAGGCAAAACCAAACCCTTAAACAATATGAAACGAAATAGATTAGTTGTCCAAGAACACTTTGCTTACTGGCAAAAGTACAAAACTAATTTCGTTATTCCAAAATAAGAGCTTTCAGGAGTAGTAGTGCTTGAGCCCACACGGCTAAAACGTCTTCGGTCTATTCACACACGACAATATACAGTACTTCATCAACTTATCTCCCACTATAAGAGTTGCCTATTGATCCACTTATTCATCACCACTACCCACAAGCATATCTCAGTATCTCAAACCAAATCCCAGAACCATGGCCATGGAAGCTTGCAGTGTTTCTTCTACGAGTTTCTTCACCATCTTCTCCATTATCGTTTCTGTGTTCATCGCTTTCTCAAATGCTCAGTCGACGGTTCCGGCCATTTACATCTTCGGAGACTCCTTATTGGATGTTGGTAACAACAATTACCTTACCATCTCTGTGGCCAAGGCAAATTTTCCTCACAACGGTATCGATTTTCCGACCAAGAAAGCAACCGGGAGGTTTTCCAATGGCAAGAATTCTGCAGATTTCTTGGGTAGGTTTTGTTCATGATACTAAACAAGTATATATGCATGTAAATGTTGATTGATGCATTCTATATATATATATGCTTATATTCACACCATGTATCATGCATGTTGTGTCATCAAAATGAACGCTAGCTCATAAGTTACTGGAACTTCTTTCCATCTATTATATATGCGAGTACTTTTTGAGTGGAAGTTTCACTTTCCTTGAGTGTCGATATGTAACGGTTCTCTGCTATATAACTGATATATATATATATATATATATATTCGAACATATATATAACAACACTTCCTTTTGATGAGCAGCTGAGAAAGTAGGGTTGCCAACTTCCCCACCATATCTGTCACTTGTATCAAAATCCAACAAGCAAAAGGGGTCCTTCGTAGCCGGAGTTAGCTTCGCCTCTGGAGGGGCTGGAATCTTCAACGGCACCGATGATGAATATGTAAGTAACTACTGAAATAAAAGATAACTTCCATAGTTCAAAACCAATATATGGGTGTGAAATTCAGTTATTAGAATAAGTGATGTTCTAAATTACTTTTATCTGTATATATATTGTTACAGCGTCAGTCACTACCTTTGACAAAACAAGTAGGCTACTATGCACAAGTGTGTGCAGAGCTTCAGCAACAATTAGGAACTCAAGCTGCCCAAGCTCATCTAGCGAAATCTCTACATGTTGTTCTTATTGGAAGCAACGACGTATTCGGCTACTTAGATTCATCTAGCACCCAAAAGCAATATACACCGGACCAGTATGTCAGTTTGATGCTGTCTACTCTTAAACAACACTTGCAGGTAAAAAAAAAAAAAGAAGAAGAAGAAGTTAGCTTGATTAGCTCCATATGTGCATAGTTGATGTTCTTATACTTGATTTCAGTGCTCAACGTTGTCCACTCTTCTTTTGTTGGCAGAGAATACATAGTCTTGGTGCTCGGAAATTCGTAATTCTCGGCACTGGACCTGTTGGATGTTGTCCGGAACGAAGGAATAAAGCAGGAGACTGCAATGAGTTAGGAAACTCCATCTCGTTAAAGTATAGTGATGGCCTCAAGTCAATGATGCAGCAATTGAAACCAGCATTGGGCATCAACTACTCCTTCTTCGAGACTTATAGCATTTTCCGTAACATCGTCCAAACTCCTTCTTCTTACGGTACTCCTATCACGATCCCTTATGATTTTCTATATTAGTGAAAATGAAGTACTACTTTCAAACAGTGTATCATGTTATATTACCAAACTGTCAATTTCCATGTGCATGATTCGTCGATTTACTCGATTAGATGATCAAACTTTGCTTTATGTTCTTGTTTTTATTACCTGTTGGATAACCTAACATGCTAGATGTTTCGTAACAGAATGTGACCCTCGATCGAACGAAGGCTAATCGCATTTGGTGCTTTTGTTTCAGGATTCAATGAGACTAAAGCTGCATGCTGTGGCCTCGGCTATCTTAACGCAAAGGTTCCTTGTCTACCAGTCGCATCCTACTGCTCCAATAGAAGGGATCATATGTTCTGGGATCTTTTCCATCCTACAGAGGCAACTCACAAAATCTTAGTGGAACATCTTTTTGAGGGTTCCGCATACTCATTTCCAATGAATGTGAAGAAGTTAGTTTCTCTCTGAAAGCTCAAAAATATATAGAGGGAGAGTGTACGTAAAGTTCACTATGTAATTAGAACAGAAGAAAGATATATCATATATGTGATTCGGAAAACACCTTATCTAATTACAGAGACGGACATATATATTTAACCAACTACGTACGTTAGTTGATCGGTACGTTGTAAAACATGCACAACGTGGTTAAGGTTACTAAGCAATATTCCTAAGTAACTCAGGACTCGGGATGTTGAGTAGTTCATGACTGTGTTCAAGCATGATTCCATAGCATAAGTTGAGCAAAAGGGACCATGGTTGAGATATCAATCCCACATCGGGAATATGAGACATTGCATGTGAGTTTATAAGGGTTTGGGCCACTTTACCCATTGTTAATTGGTTTTGCATATAAACCCAGACTAAAATATCGACATAACGAAGCTGCATGTAGCACGTATTGGCCTTGAAATAAATCAAATAACCACAAAGAAGAAGAAAAAAACTAGCTAGCGAAGTTAATTAGGCTACTCACTGGATTGCTTTTGTTGGCTTCGATCTGTACAAAAACCCCAGAAGGCCACAAGTCTTGACTTGTTAAAGCACGTCGTACTTTTCCTCAATATAGACTTGTCTAGTAGTTTATTTTCTACTTCTAATAGTTGCCATGCGAACATGCGACTTATGTATGAGATTTGTTGAGTAGATTTGCGTTAGTTCAGTGATCAAAACTTAGTTTGGATCAATGATTTATTGGTTCAAAACTTGAAGTTATGGAATGAAGTTGTTGGCATCTTATACGTTAATACGTACCATATCATCAAGACAATTAGCGATAAGCAATAGGGAAAATGACCTTTTACTACTAATTTATCCTTCCCTTAGCCCATTTGAATGAATCTAATATTAGAGATCCCATTCCAATACAAGGTCTTTCTCTTTTTGCCCAAATCATCAAATCTTATGTGTCTGGCCCACAGTGTATTATTTTCAAAACCAAAATGTCCTTGTAGCTGAAATTATAACAGATTCTCCAAGCAGATTTCAAATTTTGGTTTCGAAGAGAGAGAAAGCTACAGAGCGAGAGAGAGAGAGAGAGAGATCAAGCGAGCGAGCGTGCGAGAGCGTGACTATCGTCGATGTTTTCCGACGAATATCCGGCGATAAGTCTCATCAGAATCGCTTAGTTGATGGAGCGAGATCAATCTTTAGTTTGCTCGTCACTTCCTTCCCGGTTTGTTTCTCCTTTCTTCTTCTTTCGTTTTGTTTGTTTTGAATTTAGTTCGATTTAGAATTATTTTTGTGTTTATCTGTTTATGAATCGTATAGTTTTGTAAATGTTGTTTTGAATCCTTTTTGTTCTATCTGCTAGGTTGTAGTCTGTTGTTAGGTTTTACTAGTTGTCAATAATTGTTGATTATTTGTGTTTGCTAAACTTTGATGATCTTTCCTTTTGCTCAGAGACTGTTTTGGAATACTTCTGGAAATTGTGATATGGTTACTAGGGGTCGATAACTAGTTCGGGTGGTCAATAATTATGTTTGAACTGTGTTTAGGTGTGAGTAATTGTTGTTTTGTTGTGCTTTTATTTGTTTTTCAAGCATCATGTTTCAGTTTTCAAGCTGTCTAGTAGTTGTGACCTAAGTTATTGGGGGTTAATAACTGGTCTATTTTGTTTGTTTATATGTAAGAATGTTGGTGATTCTTTGATTGCTCAGTTTATTTATTTTGGAAACGGATTTTATCTTCAACTGAATGATCTTATGTAAGGGTGGGTTCGGTTTTTTTCGGTTTCGGTTTTCACCTAAAACCGAAAACCAAAACGAATAAAAAATTCGGTTCGGTTTGGTTCAGTTTGGCATTTTTTGAGACCTTAAACCGGAAACCAAACCAAACCGTGGTTCGGTTCGGTTTCGGTATTTTTTCAGTTTTTCTTCTTCTTTTTTAAAATAATGTTTCTTAAAATTTGTATGCTTTTGGATTAGTAAACAATTATCGTATTTTAGGTCTTTTTTCTTTCTTCCATTACTTGTTTTTATAAGCACATATAATATATCAATAAATTTTTTGACAAGGATTCTTCAACAAACCAACAATTTATAAACTAAATAGATACTTTGAAAGTTTAATATTGAATAATTTTGAAAGTATTGGGAATTGACCACACTCCACACTAGCACACCATGAAACCATAATTTTAAAACTTCTAAGTTCATCTTGAACAGAAAATATAGACTCCATTGTTTAAAGTCCATCCAAATAAATTCCGAATTTTAAAGTTTAAAAATCATAAATTTGAATAAAGAAGAGAAAAATAAATTAAATATTAGAGTCTATCATCTAAAGTTCACAAGAATAAGGTCTTCGATTTTAGAGGTAACATATCACTCTCTATACTTCGCATACACGACACCTAAAACATTTATATATGTACATAAAACGAAAATAAAAAGAAAAATATTAGAAAAAACAAACATATAATTATATAGAACATAAAACCTAAAATCATATTGTTCAAATCAAATATTTAATACGAAAATAAAGACAAAAAACGACGTTGTTTTAGAGAGATTCGGTTTTTCGGTTCGGTTCGGTTTTTCAAGGGCCAAAACCAAAAACCAAACCAAACTAATTTGGTTCGGTTCGGTTTTTCTTAATTCGGTTTGGTTTTTTTCGATTTGGTTTTTTCCGGTTTCGGTTTGGTTTTCGGCTCGGTTTTTTTCGGTTTTCGGTTTCAAAATTCCACCCCTAATCTTATGAGCTTCTCTGACTTGATCGACACCATTCGTCAACGATTTAGGTTTTCTTCCAGTGATGTTTTTCATTTGTAATACTCATCTCCTGCTTGTCCTGTCATCTATTTATACAGTGACCTTGATTTTAAAATGCTATTTTGCTGTGCAAAAATATATAAATTGGATCATGTAGATGTGAATGTTGTTAAGGATGTTGGCGGTAGTTGTTCATCTAAGAGTGTTTTATTTGATGAAAGCTTTTCTGAAATCATTGATGAGAATGATTATTTAGATGATGGATTTAATGATGGACTTACAAAGTCATATTTGTCAGATGATTGGGGTTCTTACCTTTTACACAATGGGCAGAAGTTTGAAAATGTTCAGGATTTTCGAGATAAACTTAGGAAGTATGCGGTTCAAACTGGTTTTTGTTATGTGCTACCTAGGAATGATGCACTCTATGTCAAAGTTGTTTGTGAAAATCATGGAACTGAAAAAAGTGGCTGGGAAGTAATTGGATCTGTGGCTCCTATAAATAATTGTTTTTATATTAAGGAGTTTAATAACATACGTACCTGTAAAGGTGTGCTTAGGAATCAAACTCATCGGCAGTTAGGGTCCAAAATAGTTAGGACATGCATTGAGTCCAATGTGATCCTTAACCTTGGTTTGAAGCCTGCTGATATTATGAGTAATTTCAAGTCTACTTATGGTTTTGAAATTAGTTATAAGGTTGCTTTAAGAGCAAAGAAAAGGTGTGTGGAAAAGATGTATGGCTCTGATTCTGATTCCTTTTCGATGTTAAGTTGGTATAAGGATGTTGTTTTGGAGACTAATCCAGGGTCTTCCTTTGTCCTTGAAGTTGAGGAGAATACTAATAGGTTCTAAAGGGTTTTTGTAGCTTATGGAGGCCAAGTTGAGGGTTTCAATTTCAGTCTTCCTGTTTTATATGTGGATGGTACATTTGGAAAGAGCATCTACAAAGGTCAGATTCTTTCTGCCACTGGAAGAGATGGAGACAAAGGTACCCCCAATCCCTAATTGTTTTACCCCTTGAATTTTTTTCTCATGCTTTATATTTGTGTTGCATTTGTTTCATTTTATTATTTTGTTTGTTTATATTCACATTTGGAGCGGAACGCTCCCGAAAGCGGTGCAGCGGCACGCTGCTTTAAAAGTTACTGACCCCTTGTAAATGTTTTTTTTTTTTTTTGCAGGTTTCTTTCCTCTAGCCTTCCGTATCTGTGACTCAGAGATTGAAGAAAATTGGTTTTTTTTTCTTCAATCACTTGAAGGCTTTGCTGGAACCGCAGGGAAGGGTAATCACCTAATCACCTTTATCAGTGATCGTGGTGGTGGGTTGTTGAAGGCTTTTAATCAAGTGTTTCCTGGTAATCCTCATCTTTTTTGTTACCATCATTTGAGATATAATCTTACTCAAAAGTGCAGGAAGAAAAGGAATGTGGTTGTGCTTGCTCAAATATTGAAAAAGTTTTTTAAGGTGGCTTATGCATCGACCGAGAGGGCTTATTACCATCACTTACAAGCTCTGAGAGATGAGGGCGATGCTGAAGTAATTAATGAGTTTATAGCTGAGATCCCTTTGGAGAATTGGTGTCGTGCTTTCTTTAAGGGCTGCCGGTATTGGATCATGCCAAATAGTATTGCTGAGTCTTTTATAAATGGATTGGTGCTGAGCGTTCAATGCCTCCGCTTGCAATGATAGACTAGACTAGGATGAAAGAAATGAACTTGATGTCTAAAAGGAGGGTTGACTCCAAATCTTGGACTACTCAGCTTACACCTGAAATGGAGAAGAAGCTGATTGAGCGGATGCATAAGGCATGTAGTTTCAGGGTTATTGCCTCACAAGAAAGTGTTTACAAGGTTAGAGATGATGAGTACTCATATTCTGTGAACCTTTCTACTCGTACTTACTCTTGTGTGAAGTGGCAGATCAATTGCTTCCCATGCCCTCATGCCCTTTCTGTTATACAAGTTGCAAGATTGAATGTTTATGATTTTATTGACTCATACTTTAGTGCCGAATATTTTAGGATGAGTTATAGCTTCCCTATTCATCCAGTGAGTAATGTTGATGCTTCTTCTTCTGCTTGCACTGAGGAGTCCATACTACCTCCTATTACGAAGAGGCCGGTTGGGAGGCCTAAGGTGAAGAGGATTAAATCTTCTGGTGAGAAGAAGCCTATTCGGTGTGGTTGATGTCTTAAGTTGGGACATCATAATAGGAAGAGTTGTACTAAACCTTTAAATAGGCAGCAGTAGTTTCTTTTGTGTTGCAGTTTCTACTTTGAGGAGTTACAGGGTGTCAGTAACTGTGATATCTGGGCTTTGTAATGTCTTTTTTCCATGTGATTTGAATTATACCATCTTAATTTGATACTGTAATGACAATTATTTTGTATTCCTCTTTTTTTTTATCACTAAATAGTATGTACTTGAGATTGAATATGTATTGAATCATAGTTTGGTTTGTATTTTGACAAGTCTGGTTTATGTTATGTTATGCTGTAAACTGTAATGAATTATCATGTGTCAATACCAATCAGTGGCCAGTTACTAGGGTCAGTAACCAGTTACTAACAGGGTCATTAATAACCAGTTACTGGGTGTCACCCGAGTGATTGACCAGTTACTGGGTGTCACCCGAGTGATTGGCCAGTTACTGACACCCATTAACTGAAGTGATTGACCAGTTACTGGTTGTCACCCGAGTGAAAGACCAGTTACTAGGTGTCAGTAACTAAAGTGATTGACCAGTTACTGGGTGTCAGTAACTGCATGACTGATGCCTTAGAGCAATCATCAATAATAGTTCAATGTACCTGTAACTAACTATTAAGTTTTAGTTCTGCAACAAAAACCATCATGACTAACAGAAACCATATCATAAACATTTATATTTGTTTGCATCATCATTCTAAAAGATGTTCTTGAAACGAAAAAAGGATCCTACTTTTTACATAAATGGATGATATCAATTTGTACACAACAGCATAAAAGAAACCCAGAAGTTCAATAAGGAGCAAAATTCTAATTGCTCGACATTGATTTTGCATCTACTGGTTTAAGGAATTCATCTGGTGCAAAACTCTCTTCTATGTCAATCTTCATGAATTGTCGCAGCAACTGCTTTCTCATGTTATCTCCGCCTTTTTTTGTCAGCTTTAGGTTATATATTAGGCTCTCAATGTTGTGGAGCATGTAAGGCCCACAATCCGACCTACATTCAAGTGACCAGTAAACTTGAGTTTCCTTTCACACCACACCTAATACAACTAGTTACTGACCCCTAAGAATTAACATATTGCTTTCTATAAGAAAAAATAATCTATGGTACTTACGAAATTTTTTTCTGTTGCAGGCAAGTGAAGTCTTCTTTCAGCTCATACTGTTCTTCATTGACATTGTTTGAGAGGACCCATTGTCTTGTTTCCTTCTCCTCATCAGTCATTTTTACTTTGGTTTCTATCAATCCATGTTCATTCTCGCCAGTATTTTTATCTCTGAATTCTTCTGGGTCTTAGCTCTCAGGGTATGTCGATCCAGCTAGACGCATAAATCTCCTGATGTGCTTGACCTGTGAGAGTAATATTGCAAAAAATTAACATCTACTAAGGGTGACTAACCGGTTACTCAATCAATAGTAATCGGTAACCGGTTAATCAATCAATTGTATTGCATCGCATTGCATTTATGTTCAACTTCAACCAATTGTACATGAATTATTCACTTACTACATTCATTGCATTCAGGAAGTATATATCATCCGAGGTGTTCATATGCAAGAAACATTTTGAACGGTTCTCAATGACCAACAATGTGTAGTGTCTGTTACGGACATGATGTATTGGTATAAACACTTTGTCATTGCTGAATATTGACCACATCAGTTGTCACGCCCCAACTCTTAAATTTTACCTTAATTACTAGCATTGTGGTAATAAGAATTTTACCGTCTTCGTCATTGAATTTATAGTCCTAAAGTCCCTAGAGGTGTATTGAGGGACGAATATTTCGAATGAATTATTCGAAGGAAGAAAATGTGACGACGGTAAAAATGGTAAATTTTAGCTAGTAAAAGGTAATTTTTATTGGGGTATTATTTTGGGGTGTTGAATTTTGGATTGGGTATAAGTGGTGTTGGACCGGGTGGGCTTTGGCTCATTTTCAGTTTTTCCCTCTCCTTTCTCTCTCCTCCCTCCCGTTTTTCTCCCTCCCGTTTCCTCCTCCCTACCGGATCTTCCGACCGCCGCACCGGTCCCAAACGATCGGTCTCTAACCCAACTACAGTTCTAGACCGGTGGCAGCCTCCCTAGCGCCGCCGTGAAGGAGGAATCGACGCCGAAAGCTCCGACTGCCGGAAACTTCTTTTCGCCGGAACTCCTTCCTCCGGCGGCCATATCCGGCGAGCCTTGGCTCAAAAGGAAGCCCTCCTCCCGTGCTTCAATCCCTCCAAAGGGCTCTTTCCATCTCGAGCTAGGTAAGGAGAAATCGGTATTTGAAATTCTAGGGCTTATTGTGTGTTTGTGTTCGATTGACATGGTTAGGCTTAGAATTTGAGTTTGTGGTAGTTAGGAATGTTGTAGAGGAGGTTGAGAGGAAGGTGCTGGCAAATTTTGGTAGCATTTGCAGGTCGCCGGAGTTGGTCGCCGGCCGCCGCCGCCGAAAAAAATGTTTTTGGTGGAGAATATTATGAAGAGTTTAATGGAATGAGTTTTAGAATTTTTGGAGGAGTTTTGGATAGGTTTTGGAATTTGTTAAGTTTGGTATTTTTGGCGGATTAATAAGTTAAAATCCGGCCATTGGATTATTTTTTTGTGATTAGGACGTTGGAAGGTGATTTTGAGGATGTCGGTATTTTTGGAGATTTATGGTTGGCAGTGAAGTTAAGATTTAGGACGATAGGCATGGTGAGCGCGGGAAGCTCATATTTAATTATGCCTATTTTCTTTGAACGTTGGGATTTTATTTAAGGAATTATTTATGTATTGGAACAGGACGCGAGGAGGCTCGAGCAGAGGAGACCTCTGACCGACGTCAGGCTTAGGCCTAAGTTGTGAGTGGACCTTTGTTTTTAAATAATGTTTTATTGTTGAATAATTTCTTTTGTTAGAATTTATCCTGAATTGAGAATTTCAGTGATTTTACTCATTTTATTTAACGTTTATGAGTATAGTATGTATATGAGAGAACGCTAGCTAGCAATACGTGCTCCCCTCATAATGAGGAAAAATGCCATTATGAGGTGACGTGAGCGTTAGACGCCAGCGTCCTAGCCCTGTACGACTTTCTACTTTCCGAGTTCATTCTATGTTTTTAGATTCATTCATAGAATTCGTACAGGGAGTGAACACGTATAAATACCACCCGGTCCCACCCCCATACTGAGGAAAAATGCCACTATGGGGTGACGTGCGCGTTAGACGCGAGCGTCCTAGCCTGGTATGACTATCTACCTTCAAGCTTATTCATAGATAGCATACATGGAGTAGACGGGTGTGAATACATACTGATATAATTATATAACTTTAGCCTGAGAGGCTGTATTGTTTTAGATTTGGAGACTAGCCAGAACTAGTCGTGTCCTTGATAGTTTTTCTTGGGGAAATATTATTGCTTGTCGGAATTATTTTGTTCACTCACCCTGACGTGATTAAATATTTTTCCCCTGGGCTTTTCCTTCGTTTTAATCGCCCAGTCTGTAGAGTTCGGGTGGGGTCTAGAAGGAGGCACCGAGGCATAGTCACCCACATTTCCACTACTGTTCGTCAGTAGGTCATTTGTTTAAACCCACTAGGATTTTTATCAGCTTCCGTTGTCTTTCTTGTAGTAGCTCTGAAAACTTTCGGAAAAATAATTGTGTACTATTTTATTCAGTTATTTGGATTAAAGTGAAGATTAATATTTTGGTTAAGAGGGTGTTCTATATTTTTCCGGGTTAGGGTTGTCCATTTTCAAGGGAGATTTACCGAGTCCTTCGGTAAATTTTCCTTGGAGGTGGTCCCCACAGGACTTACCTCGGGTTTCAGGGTGAAATTCGGGGTGGGTCTTGACATCAGTTCAATGATTTTGTCTTCAATCTGCAATTCGTAGCCGTTAAAATCACCTTTCTCCCCTGCTTCCTTGTATTTTTCCTTCTCTTGCTCATGTTTTATTCGCAAACTGTATTTTTTTTTTTTTTTGCAAAAATAAAGTTTTGTTAGCATTAACTCAATAAATGAAGGGAATTACAAGGGTGTGGTAGTATTACTTACAGCTGCCTCCACACCAAGGAATCCCACTCGGATGCCCGACCTTTTTGCTTTTTCCTTTAACATTTGAATATAAATCTTGAGAACCTGCATTCAATTCTATATTTTCAGAAAATCACACATGAAATTTAAGGACAGAGACTTTTTTGCCAAAAATAATTGCACCTAATTTTGATTATTGGGTATCAGTAAGTGGTTATCCTTACATCAGTTGTAAGCTCTCCTTCCTCTATTATTGCCTTCAAGTCCTTTGTGATCTGAACTATTAAAGAAGGATCTTGCCAATATACATAACTGTTCAATCCAAAACAATTGAAATAAGAAATAAAATAAGATTTTTTTTTACTCAAATCTTTATAAAGACGTAAAAACAACATATATACTTACTCTTTGTTTTCATCTTGATTTGTTTTGAACCAGCTCTCATAATGCATTGCCATGTCCTTCTCTAGAGTTGTCCATGTTGGCTTTGTGCATTGGACTTTGTCAATAACTATGTTGTGATTTTTGGATATGTTCTTTCAGGCTGGTTGGTTCTTCTTGGGCTTAAGGTCTTCAAGTGTGCCATACTCCCATTCTTCTTGTTGTTGTTTTTTTGTTGCATCCCTTTTGTTAACCTTCACATTTCTCTCTATCGAAAGGGGCTGAACAACTTTCTTCTTTGCTCGTGCTTCTTCTTTCTCAACAACAGCAACAAAATCATCCATGGAAGAATTGATTTCTTCTTCAGTCTGTTCAATGTAGATTCGTGGCTTCTTCTTATATGTCCTCAGACCTTCATTTTCCTTCTCCTTTTGTTGTTGTTGCTGTTGCTTCACTATGTCCATGACCACTGTCTGAATTATTTCTTGACACACATTCGAATCTTCTTGTTCTGCACCATATCCCATCACAATCGCTTGGATTGGTATTGCAGGTGTTGCTCCACAGGACTGCACATATGAAAACAAAAAAATGGAATTACTATGGGTCAGTTATTAGGTTCTTACATCTTCAAGTGTTGAATTCTGACGAGCTTGAGAATGTGCGTCAACTGTATTTGGTTCATTTTCCTCAAGGTCTACCATCTCTTCTTGGTCTTTTGGTGTTGCGACAACCATTTGCATCTTCAATGGAATATTTTTCTTCTTGGTCTTTTTGGCTTTCGCTTCTTTTAAAGACTCTTGAAGCTCCTTGTTTTCCTTCTGTAGCTGCTCTATGTGGATGTCAGCAGCTTTCACCTTATTCAACAGTTGTGAATTCTTTTCCAGTAGCTCTTCATTTGCTTTTGTAAGTTTTTCAAGCTTCTCCTTCAAGGTTTTTTCAGGTTGCTTCCTATCCAAATCCCTCATTAGAGCTATCAAATTCCCAGACATTAATATCATTTGTTCTTCTTCCTGCTGGCTTGATTGAGGCACCTGCAATCATAATAACAAATAGCATCAGATAACTGGTTACTGACACCTAGTAACTGGTTACTAATCCCTAGTAACTGGTTACTGACCTCTAACAAACAGTTTCTAACCCCTAGTAACTGATTACTGACCTCTAGCAAACAGTTTCTAACACCTAGTAACTGGTTACTGACCTCTAGCAAACAGTTTCTAACACCTAATAACTAATTACTGACCCATAGCAAACAGTTTCTAACACCTAGTAATCAATCAAATATATGAAAAATTCTAAGTTACACATTCGTTGAAGCTTCGTGTATAGTCTTGTTCATCGAGAGTTAGATATAAAACTTTACCTCGAGAAAAGTAGGCTTCTTCTGTACATCCTTGCGGTCAAATATTTCTTTGATGTTCCATCTGACAAACCTTGGTGTGCCCGTCTCATTTCCAGTGATCCGGTTTCTGACCCTTGTCTTCTCGAGAAACCAATATACAATCAGAAGAATGCATCCATTGTATACTTGAGCCTTGTCCTTTTTGTATTTGTAAATGTCATCCTTCAAGAAATCAAGCACCATCTTTGACCAGTTGTACTTATTAATTTCTTCAAGGTTTTCACAAATTATTATCAACTCCCAGTTAAGATGTGTTCATGATCTGCTGAAGAAGAACACTGCAAGCAGATACATTAGGATCAGGGATGCTATTTTTTCTGCATCTTGATTCTTCTCGGGCTCATTAAGCTCAGCACTCAACTCAATCTCAAGCTGTCGCCTCTTGATGTTGTCTTTGGATATCCTACCCTTTTCAAAATATTTAGAGTCTGGCCATTTGTTCCTTGGAGGCTTGTTTTTTAAATCCACCACCTCCCCTTCTGTAGAGATGTGGAATAGGGAATAGAAGTCATTTACTGTGATCAGATGAACTTATTTTTTTCTTTGTTGTAATGCCTCATTATAAGTTCAAAATCCAACTCATTCTTCTTCACTTGACTCTCAGTCAGCTTCTCATTCTTGAACACATCAATTGTATCCCAAAATGTTGTTTGGGCCAACAAATCCCACGTTCTTTGAGGAATTTTCTCCCTGTATCTGTGCATCAATACGTGGAACGAATGAAGCGCACACTTCTGCTGTTGGACCTTTATCTTCAACTCATCTTCATCATCTTCTTCTTCTTCTGAATCTTCTTGAGGAACAGACTTTGTTGCAGTATTTTGCTTCTTGTTCCCCTTGTTCTTTTTTGGTCCCTCATTCTGTGATTTCCTCTTCTTGCCAGCTGCTCTTTCCTCAAGGTAGTATTGTTCAGTTGTTTCTTCATCATCACTGCTTTCCTCAATGACCATTTTCCGGCAACTTTTTCTCTGCTTCTTTATTTGTTTAATTTTTTTTCTCCTATGACTTATTCTGAGAAGATTGAAGGTTGTTCAGAACCACTACTCCCTTCAGCATCTTCCTCAGAGTTGGAACTAACAACTTTCTTCCCCATTCTGCATATATAGATGTTAAATTGTTAGTTACTAAGCACTCACCTACATTACAGTCCCCTAATAAATTGATTACTGACCCCTAGTAAGCAGATACATAACCCTAGTAAGTGATTACTACCCCCTGGTAATTGATTATTGGGGGTTAGTAATCAACACAACAATCCCCTTTTCTGCATTTTTACACTCTATACACAAAATTGAACAACAAAAGAACATTATACACAAAATTGAACAACAAAATAACATTAATCTCAATCTCTAACATTTTCCAATTCTGAAAGAAACCCTAGATTTTCGCTTTCATTTTTTCTCTTAAATCTCTATATCAAGCTTCTAAATCATCATCATTCGTGTCTTAAATAGTCGAATTACAAGCATAATAATGAAATGTAATTCAGAATTGGAGATTTGTTACGGATTTTACCTGTTCGTCTTCGTAGTTCTTGCCTTTGAATTTCGTCTGACGAGAACGAGCGACTGTCCCAACGAAAGCCCGACGATTCGAAGCTTGATTTTGGTGAAGCTGGGCTTGTGCGAGAGCGATAGCAGCTGTGGTTTAGAGAGAGAGAGAGAGAGAGAGAGATTGCAGTTGTGGAGAGAGAGAGTGATAGCCGTTGGGGTTTAGAGAGAGGGAGGCAGACATGCAGGCAGTTGTGAATTAATAATAGGTAGTATCGTCCTTTTGGTAACGATCATTGGAATGGGCTAAGGGATAAGACTTTAATTGGAATGGGCTTTAGTTTTCAAATATTTGGGCATTAGGGCATTTTCCCTAAGCAATATTGCTCTCAGATTAATTAAGTAAGCCTAAATTTCATGATTATGGATCAGGATTACTCAAGGACTCGAGACCTAGAAAAAGTATAAGCTCCAAACAACAGTATAACGTACTCTGTCTATAAGGCAATCTACATAATTAGATCCTTTGTCGTACGCTTCACATTGTGCTCTAGAACGTATTAGCCTAGGTGTGGAGTTATTCATGAATCTCACTTATTATACGAGAGCATCTTCAGTACGCGACGTGTATCTGCACATACATATGTGAATAGTCAAGATTAGAGGAGATAATATAGAAACATGGTGATCAAACATATAAATTATTATGAACAGTTAAGATTGCACTGTGTATTTACACATCGTGCATACAAGAATTTTCCCTTACTATATATGTACGGATTTAAGACCAATAGACCATGAATGAATAAAATGCACTCATATCTATGTGTAGCTTATTTTCGCCGGACACGAAGGTGGAGAAATCGTGCCGCAATACAAACAGTCTCTTCTGTTTGCTTTAATATTTTTCCAATCGTATCATCATTTGCTTTTCGTTTTGACTCTTTATCTTGTGGATGTAATCGTGGTTTTAGTTTGTAGTTGTTTTAATTTTCAAAGATTGTACATCATATCTAAGAGGTATTCTGCATTGCGCCACTCCCAACTTGCGCCAGTAACAGACGTTAACAGAATGGCAATTCTATAATTTCCTCAAACACAAACGACAAACTGCAAGAGACTGGTAGAAAATTCTTACTCTGATGCCATTCTTTAGAAAGAGAAGGGCAAATGAGTCTTTGTCTAAAGGCTGTCCAATGTGTTTGACCCAGAAATGGTATCCCAAATTGAGTGAAAAACCCTGGCTTGAGTGGTGTTTTGAGAACATTGAGTTTTTAGGGTAAGCAAACGAAAACCTCCTCCAACTCGAGTCTTTGAAGGAATTTCACGAGGCGCGCAAAACCTAACTCAGACCCTAAACCAGAAATCAGAAATCGAAGATTACATCCCGACGGAGTTTGCAGCGGACGCGGGTTTTTGCTCCGTAAAGGGGTAGACGGCTCGACACACACCACCAGTTAGATCCAGAAGTCGGTAGCCGAGAAAGGTACTTTTTCTTTACATAAGTCACAGTTATTCAAGATCATAGCGGTCGGGTGAACCCCTAACAGTATTGGGTGAAACAATTGTCAAGTACTTTCTGTTGAGATATGTCTGATTTTGTATGAATACATATGTCTAATTACCCTGGGCACAGCTAGTAAGTGTGCTTGAAGCATTTTTAAACATACACTGTGTGCTAGTTTGATCGAAAATTTATGTAGAATGGCTATCGATTTCAGGAACAGAAGGGAAAGGAAAAATGGTGACTGGAGAGAAGAGGAACAGGGATCTTTTTCTCACCGGTGACGACATTGGATGCACTGACAAGGGTGTTGCGATTGAACCTTGCCATAATGAGGAAGCCAACGTTTAGGTTACAGTCAAGGCATCTTGCCTGGCAGAACACTTCGCCATGACTATGTCATTCCTAGCAGCAGAAAAGGCGGGTGCGGGAGATGGAATTGGCCTCAGTTCACTGAACTCTCTTCGTTGTACATAAGTGAATCTCCAGCTATGTCGAATACTGGTTCAAAACTTTGACGTGCCGCACCGTTGCATCAACATACATGGAAGGAACCTGAGAATCACAGAAGAGGACCTTGGGCACATTATTCACATTACCAACGGAGATCTAGATGTGGAACTCGAAGGAAACACCGAGGACCCCTAGATACTGGACTTGAAGAGAAGGATTTCTGGGAATACGGACATATCCATACACGGGCTGAGGAGGGTGCTGATCGAGTCTGAACACGTCAACGATACGTTTAGGAGCTGCCTCGCTCTGTATGCCATGGCAAGTGTGCTGTCCCCGGTAATAGGTATGGACGTGGACCCAAGATACCTTATACCAGTTATGGATTCAAAGTACCTGTGTACACAAATCTGGGCCAAAATTGCATACGACAAGCTGGTTGAAGGGGTGTTGTCGTTTCAGCGGACGGAGGTTGGGTTGGAAGTTGTACCACTCTTGTTCCTCTAATTGTTCTAACTTGACGTTGTCAAAAACGAGATGATATTTGAAAAGAAAATGCTTAAGCCAGTAATGACCTGGGAGGTAACCGACATCAAGAGAGTTGTTGACATGGTGGAGGGTTTGGGTGGATGGGAAAGTACAAAGGTTTCCGTATCAAAGAGGCATATGTGGGATGAAGAAAGTGAGAATATCGGATCCTTTGATAAGAGCACAAGAATGAAGACAAGTGTGGTTGAAGACCTGTCCGACGTGAGGTCCAAGTTCAGTGTCGTCAAGTGGGAGGTCTGTTTAGTCAAGTCTGCCGTAGGGCGATTGGAACCAGACATTGGCCATCTGTGGGGCACGGTTACGACGTTAGAAACCTCACTTAATCGACTGCAGGATGGAGGACTATCTCGGATTGTATCCGACGCCGTGATGAGAGTTTTGGAGTTTAGGGAGAATAGTTCATCAGGGAGGACCAACAATCACTTTGACTAGGATTGTATGGAACAATGGGCCGAGGAAGTAGAATATGGCGACAAACACACTTTTCTTGGAGTGAAGTCAGATGGCAACGGGTCGCCCAACAACGAACCAGGAGTCGAGGCATACGGTGATGGGATGCCTAACAGCCTTACCGAAATTGTAGGTTGAACATATCTTTTTGTTAAACAAAATAGAACAAAATATAACTTCGCTGACATTTGTTGTAATTTTGACAGCGGACGCCGGTTGAGGTGGTGGCATCACCATGTCATACCAATGCGGTGGACAGCACCGAAAGCTCTCGCTTCGGAGCCGTGGCTGATATTTCGTAGAGGGAGTCATACTTACTGACCTATCTATTCAACAAGAATGTATCAGCGGACAATGCTCTTGGGAGGTAAGCAGGAACCGAACTTTAGATTTCCTTCACATGACTGTTGCATTTTTGTTGGGTGGTATCACCAACTAGAGTTTTTACTCATGACAATGCTGCCTTTTATTTTGTGTCGTGGCAGCAATGAAGTGGCTAGGTTCGGTGGGTGGGCTGTGTCTCGATGGGACTTGAGCTGCTTGTCCCCAAGGCAGCATGTTACCGCTGAGGTAGTGAACATGTCAGCCGCTTACCTGTCTGACGGCCAATGCGAGAACTGGTTCAGGCCAGTCACAGTATCAGTACGTCAATTTGAAGATTATTGGTCTCAGTGTGCAATGACTACATAGCCTCCATACTATTTATCGTTTTCTTAATTGACTGTGTGGTAACCATACCTCCACTACTGCAGGAACGTGCCAAGGAGATTTCCGCGGGAGTTCAACTGGATGTTGTGGTGCCTTCTACCATCTCAACTTGCAGGCTGGAAAGATTCGTCGGCCGATTGTCTTTGTGTAATAAGGTAAGGACACCTTTGTTCTCACTGTCACCCTAGGCAACGGTTGAAAAAGTTTGATTCTTACACTGAAAACATTGGTGCAGATTTTTGTCCCCATATATGACGGGATATCGAATCATTGGTTTTTGGCCATTGCGGACATGTTGAAGGGCGTGTGTGAAATATGGGACAGCGCCCCCGAGGATTCAGCGAAGACACGCAGGCATGATTTTGCATTCGCAGCGGTGAGTTGTTCCTTTTTAATAACGTCTCGTATGTCTAAATCACATAATAACTAGTTGTGGATTATTTGTTGGTGCCAGTGAATAACGCAAGCTGTTAAATCTGTCTCACTTGACAACAAATAGCTTTGATTGAGAAGGTGTTTGGCAACGAAATGCGAACATCACTTGCCGCGCCCGGTCAGTTCCGCATTAGTTAGCCGGCCGGAAGTCCTCGGCATTGCAGAAACGAAGACTCTGGAGTTTATTCGATGAGAAACATGAAGTTCTACCGACAGCGTTGGTATGAAGGGGTAAGTGGTTTGATACATAATCACAAACACTTGAATACCGGCTCTCACGTGTCATTTATGCCTAACTGTGTTTCTTTGTCTATTTTTTCGAATCAGTATAATTCCGGCGACGAGCGGGTACGCCTGGCACTTGAGATTGTGAACGACCCCAGGAATGAAATATTTGAACAAGTGTGTAGTGCTGCGGCAGAAGAAGCCAGGGACAACATGCCTGCTACTGAGGTCCCAACGTTGTGTCGTGGGGAAGATGGATCACTCGCAACAGCTGGTATCAAGTTCAACGCACGTCGGTCCAGGTGCTAATGGATTGTGTGTTAAGACTGGCTACAACTTGTCCAATCACAAGATGTATGCTGCTCATGTGTTTAACGGCCTTAATGTTGTGGTGTATGTTTCAGTTAGGTGTTTCTGTGTTTAACGACTGAAAACGGCCCTAATGTTGTGTTTAAATACTGTGGAACATATCTGTACGATAAATTTGCCTATCGACTGAAGATAGATTCATTAGCGCCTAGAGTAATGTCCTCAGAGGAGGAATGGAATGGAATGGAATGCTACTTTTTTTCATTCATAATCTACGAGTCTTATCTACGATCCTCGGGTATCCCCTGCTGTCGCCAACCATCTCACCGAATAACGGGAGTGGGGGAGAGAGTTCGAAAAGGTTCTCCCCTCCTTGCAAAACAGTCAGCTGAATGTCTATTAACTCAATATAAAGAAGGTTGGCAAGGTTAGGTCGTGTTAGGTGGAATGTTATGGTTGGAGTCGTTCGTTAGAAGCAAGTTGCTTTGACTAGTGGAACAAAATCAATGGCACTCCAAACAGAACAGTATTGATTCCAAATACATGGGCCTTTTACGGTGGCCAGGACCAAAACATAGTGTAAGTGACGGCATTACGGTCTAGTTTCGTCTAGTTAGTACAAGCCACCCAAAAGAAAGACCACGATACACAATGAGGCGCTAACACACCTAACTACCGGTGATCGGATACACAACCCACAACGCAATTCTGGTGATCCCTGCACCAAAACCATCCAATTCAAATGTTAGAGGTTAGCTCTGCATACCCTGAGTATCAAACATTAAAACAAAAAGGGAGAGTGACTAGGACATTTGTTTGACAGCACTCCCAATAAGGCCTATCTTCGCGGGTGTCATGCACAAAATGAATCCGCACTCTCGTGTTCCCTCCACACAATGGGCACCTCGGACTGTCATCTGCTGTCTCCGGACATGGTTTGCACCTCGGAGTGTCATCAGCTGTCTCCGGACTATGCGGGATCTGCCCGCCGTAAGGGTGAAGACGCTTCTGAGGAGGGGCCAGTTCATATTCTTCCCGCCAGGAGACTATTTCCTCTACGAAAGGCTTTTTCTGCATCCAAGGGCCATAGTAGTTATACCAGCACGCTTTGTCATCATCCTTTTCGACTGGGTTAGGCAGTAAGAAGCTGATACATTCTTCCTTCACATGACCTAGTCCGCCACACCTACAGCAAAAATCACCCAGACCTTCATACCCGTACTCAACTCGGGTGGAGGTGTACTCACCGAGCGGTAGCCAGAAGCCAGTGGGCAGAGGGTTTCTAGAATCAAGAAGGACCTTAACCCGGAGAAACCCTCTACGGCAGACTTCTATCTCATATTTTTCTAAATCTAGAACCGTGCCAATTTCATGTCCAATCCTCTCTGCTTTCGTACGGTTCATCCTCTCGTATGTCAAACCAGAGATTTGCACCCAGTACCAGACCTTGTGAAGGTGCTCATCCCCAACGGCTAGGTTCAGTAGCCACTCTCACATCCCGAGTCTTAAATTTTTACCTTATTTACTGGCTTGGAATTAATAATAGTTTTACCGTCTTCATAAATGAGTTTATAGTTCAAAGGTCCCTAGAGGAGTGTTGACGGTAAAAATGGTAAATTTTAGCTAGTAAAAAGGTAAGTTTTATTAGGGTATTATTTTTTGGGGTGTTAATTTTGGATTTGGGTTATATTGAGGTGTTGGACCGGGTTGGGCAGAAAAAGCCCAAACCCCTCTCTCTCTCTCTCTCTCTCTCTCTCTCTCTCTCTCTCTCTCTCTCTCTCTCTCTCTCTCTCTCTCTCTCTCTCTCTCTCTCTCTCTCCCTGCCGGAGCTTTCCGCCGCCCGTCCGCCCACCGCAAACCGCCGCACCAATCCCAATCAGTCGGCATTCAACCCAGCTCTCTTCCTGGACCGGTGGGAGCCACCCTAGTGCCGCCATGAGGAAGAAGAGCCGCTCGAAAGCCCCGACTACCGTGGAGGTCCGGTCGCCGGAACTCGCTCCTCCGGCAACCATAGCTAGAGCCACTTGGCTCGTTTGAAAGCCCTCCTCCTGTGTAGCAATCCCTCTAAAGGATTCGCTCCCTCTTGAGCTTGGTAAGGAGAATCGGTGAGTTGAAATTCTATGGCTCAATTTTATGTTTTGGTTCGATTACCCTATCTAGGCTTGGAATTAGTGTTTGTGCTAGTTAAGGAAGTTGTTGTGCGTGTTGAGAGAAAGGTTGTGCTAATTTTTGGTAGGCATTGGAGGTCACCGGAAGGTGCGCTGTTATGGTTTTATATTTGTATTATTAAGGGGAGTTTAATGATGTGAATTTTGGAATTTTTGGAGGAATTTTGGATAGGTTTGAGATTTTTCAAAGGTTTGTATTTTGGCCGTTAATTTGGATAGAATCCGGCCGTTGGATTATTGTTGTTTTGGCCGTATAAGGTTGGTTTAAGGCCGCCAGTAATTGTGGTGAAATTTAGATCGCATCGATTTTAAGATTGGCAAAGTTTGGCAAAGAAGAAAGTAGATAAGGCCACATTTAATTTTGCCTATTTTTATATAAGCGTTGGTATATAGTTGGGGATTAATTTATGTGTTTGAAACAGGACGTAAGGAGGCTCGAGCTGAGGAGGCCTCAGACCGACATCAAGCTTAGGCCTAATTTATGAGTGGACGTTTATTTTAAATTAAATGCATGCTATGGTTCTGGGTCGAACAATTTCTTTTGTTGGGGCATTGGAGGTCATTTTATTTTGTTGATTTTATTTATTTTGAAGAATTACCGAAAAAGGGATTTTTCGGTAAATTATAAATATTTATATGAGGAGAGTATGTATATAAATGCTAGCTATGTGTCTGTCCACCTTAATGGCGTAGTATATAACCGCATTATGGTGTGACGTGAGCGTTAGACGCAAGCGTAGTAGCCCTATATGAGTGTTTAATTCATATAGGGGGTATGGGCACATATTTATACACCCGTCCACCTTAATGGCGTAGTGTAGCACCGCATTAAGGCGTGACGTGAGCGTTCGACGCGAGCGTAGTAGCCCTATATAAATTATTTTAAATCTATAAAATAATTATATAGGGAGTATGGACGTGTGTAAATACATACATATATTGGTATATATTTTTTGAGATAAAAGATTTATCGCTTGAGGCATGCATTTGATTTTATTTGAAATTTAAATTGGGAAAGCATAAATTTTGTTATTGTTTTTGCAAGAACTCGTAGGCTATGTAGAAGCACGGTAGAACATAAACATACGCATAAAAACACAATATTTATAGTGGTTCACCATGCCATCGGAGGGCATGGCTACGTCCACTTGGATCTACTATCATGAGGCCTCAATGCCTTGGGTTGTTACAAGAGTTCTCCGGGATGGAGTGGTTACCATTCACCGGGAGAGAGAGATGGGGAAGTCAGGGATCCCTTTCTACATATGGGAAGCCTTCCTTTTATAGCTAAGGAAGGTTCCCTCACATTATATGTTTCCGATGTGGGACTGATTTACACATATATATTCTCCTGGTGTCTTCTTGTGGAGCTTGGAGAAGCATCTTCCCGTTGCTGCATTGATGATCCTTCACCACGGCGAGGTAGCCTGGATGTCGGTCTACAAGTTTCATGACTGGTCTATGGGCAGGGAAGGTAGTTTACTGACTACCGACTACAAGTCCCCCCAAGTTCCCGTTCAAGACACATCTTGAGTGGGGACTTAATATACAAAATGCCCATAGACCAGTCATTTATCAACGGGACCCGTCCCAGTCCCCCTAAGTCTGTACTCAAGACTTATGGAGAACGGATCTCTGCCTCACACAGAAGGGCTGACACTCGGGCGAGCTGAGTACTGTGCGAAGTGCAAGGACATAAATTGTCATGCGAGCTGAGGAGTTTGTTCCGCGCGAGCTGAGGATCTCGCATGTACAAGGAACACCTGCGAGCTGAGAAGTTCACTCCGCGCACAAGGACTGCGCGCGAGCTAAGGAGTCCGCCTCGCCCAGGAGGGCTGACACTCGGGCGAGCGGAGTCTGCTCGCGCGAACTGAGGAGTCCGCTCCGCGTACAATGCTTTCACGCGAGCTGTGGAAGTCCGCTCCGCTTATAATGACTATCTCAGTGATACACGCGAGGTGCATCTTGTTCCACGTGAGATGGGTCTCGGTGACACATGCGAAGTGGATCTCGGTGACACAGGCGAGATGGGTCTCGGTGATACGGGCGAGATGGGTCTCGGTGGATCTTGGTGTTATACTTTCACGGACAAGGGTAGCTGAAGAGTCCGCCTCACCCAGGAGGGCTGACACATGCGCGAGCTGAGGAGTTCGCCTCGCGGACATTGCCTACAGGTGAGCTGTGGAGTCCGCGTGCGATGCTTTCATGCGAGCTGTGTTCGCTCCGCGCCATAAAGAATTAACAAATCACGCGAGCTGACAAGTGTGTTCCGCATGCCAGGACTACCCCGCGAGCTGTGGAGTTCGCCTTTAAGATAAAAAAATGTTTTTGACTCGGCAGGGCGAGGATTGTTGTACCTTCACAATGAACAAATGATCGACACAATTATGGGGTTAACCAAGTATGGATATGGCAAAATAATTATCGAAAAGCAAAATGGTTCATGCAAGTGTAATACTGGACGTCCAATGCCACTCTCTTAGTGGAATGCCAATCCTGGTCGAATGCCTATCTCTCTTCCCAATGTGGGACGAAGGTAGCGAACCTTTACATATCATGTGTTTCTGCTCGAGCGCGGGGTATTATCCCCGCGTGGGTTATCATGCCACTATTCTCCTTATGAAGGGAATGATATGAACTGCCCAACCCCCACCCTCCAGGAGCTGTGCAAGGGACTTGCAGTTTTCATGGCGTTAGTTGTTTCGCGCATGCTTCCCGGTGCTACATTGTCATGGTATGTTCATGCATTTTAGTTCGTGTATGCTTCCCGCTGGTTCTTGCTCGGGTATAAGAATCTCATGAAACGGTTGTTGTATGTTTCTTCCTGTTAGTTCTTATCCGGGAATCGATATTTTCCTCAATCCTGGTGACACTTATCCGAGACTTATAATGTTCCTGCTATCTTTTCCCACATCTATCCGGGACTTACTACTATCATAAAGACTTGGAACTCCCTATTCAATGTCCGGGAAGCAGGAGTATCTATGTACATTTGCCTCACAAATTTGAATGGACAATAGTAATCATGGACTGCATGTTATATAGTTCGTACTTGGTTACAACAATGCATGGTGAGCCAACCGTACCATGATATAATTGTACGTGAAGCATGCTTTGTACTTTCATAAGAGGCAATTAAATGAAGGACTTATCTGTGGAAAGAGCTGCCGAATGGGTGCACATAGGAGGTGTTGATTCATGCCCGTACTACTCCCTGACAATGAATCCTTGTTGCCAGCACGGTCGGGGGCTGCCTACAAGATTTGGTGACTTTTTCCAGATAAATAGCTCCGGGTGTCCATAGTGTGTGTGTGTTTTTTTAGTCCCGGTGTTTGCAGATACAAGACCACTTTTTGAACCTCAATCCCCTTCGGATGGCTTCTCCACTCAGACTTATCTTTCACTTTCAACCGGACTTAATTGTCCATGCTACTGAATTCATCTTTCTTGCTATTCATACCAGGCTCTCCGGGTGGCCAGAGTACGAAGACGGGTGTCAAGACCGAAACCACTTTCGGATAGAATTCCCGTATCATCTTGAGTCGGAAGCGGGGATTAAACTAAGACATGGATGCTTGATGGAGGCTCCCGGAGATGATTACCCATAGGGAAGCTGCCATCGGACGGCCAAGACTTTCAAGAAACTTCTCCCACGTTCCTTTTTTCACTATCCGAGCTCCCTTGCCCTCGATTTCTCTGCTACTTCCGGTGGAATAAATGCCTTGATTCTAAGAAACACCCGTGTGCTTGAAGCAAATATGTATGTTGGCTGATACACGAGAGGTAGCCCCGGGTGTCCATAGCAATTTTTCAGTGGGTACCATACTGAACACAGTTTCTCCGGCAGATCGAGTGACCCACTCCTAGGCAGGAGTTTGGAGTTGACAAGATATGGATGTCGGATGGTGCTTGCAGGAGATAACCGCTGGTAGATGAGGCTTCCCGATAGGTGCAAAGGGTAGATTCCCGGTGGGTAAATGGAGTTGTCCATGCATTGGTTCTCATGCCACATAAGAAGGTGTCCCGTTGATCTGGAATTCGGATATCCTTCTGCCCTTAGGAGCGAACCCAACAGCAGGAGGGAGATGAAGCTTTGATCAGAGACTACTTGAACATTTGAAACACACATGGGACCGAGTTTCACCGGGAGATTAAATTGCTTCCGGGAAGGACTTCTTCTGGACATAATGAGATGGGTGTCCATAGCAGCTGGGCAGTAGTTGAGGTGCCGAGATACGTACCGTTTGAGAGCAGATGAGTGTCATGTTGCTCTCATCGATAGGACTATGTGATCATCACCAAATAAGTTCATGCCATTCCTATTCCCAGACCCTAACCATCGGGAGCCGACGATTCCTTCCTGGCAGTTGTTGCCTGTCAGGAGGATGACGCGACCTCATGTAATGTTGTGCTCCCGATAGAGATGTATCGTTGTGCTCCCGATAGCGGGCTCCCGATACACTAGCAGATTTCATCTTTATACCGGAGGGGTGTTTTCGGGTTCCGGACCAAGATAGATGTTGATGTCATGATTTGATTCGACAACGAAACATGCTCAACATAGATGTGTTTATAAGTGATGGCCCACCAACGAGATCGTATAGTAGAGTTCGCACGAGGACTTCACATGGAATCAAGAAGTGGCTTCCTGTAGTAGTTCGCAAGGCAAGATGGCTTCGCACAAGAGGCGGAGTCCGCATGCACGTGGAGGCGAGGCGAGATGGCTTCGGGGTGATCGTTCAAGAAAGGAGACACGTTCTCCTGGTGATATCTACCAACAAGATAACAAAGCTGTCGGGCATGCTGACCAAGACGAGAAACTCAAAGCTAGATTTCGTGTTCTAGCTCCCGCTCGTTGATGAAACCGACAGGTGACAGTTGTTTCTTGCTTGAACTCCGGTCGTCGGATCTGTGAACTGTCCCAACCTGGCCACCTGTCAAATCAGCGGGTTGTCAAATTCATAGAGGCCTGATGAGTAACTAATTCAGGAGTAGGAGGTTGGAGGCCTGTCCGGATGATCCCGGTGGCTTGTGCTCTACGGCATGGTGTACAAATCAACTTCTCGGTGCCTATAGCAACTCTCTGAGGGCCTATATTTTCCTCTTCTTCTGCCTCATACGTGTTCCCGGGCATGACTTCATTTAGAGCTGCATTCTCGACTCCCAGGCACCGTAAGCAAAGTGGGTGCCATCGGTAGGATTACAGATAAGGATATCATCCAGAAGCTTTCTGAAGGCGTCTTACGGGTGGCCAGAGTAGGGTGTTGGGTGTACAGAGTGAACTCCCCAAGATTGGTTTCCGGTGAGCTCCGGCGTCGTGATCCCGATTAGTCTCACCGATCCATGATAGATTATCGATTATCGATTACACGTCCCCCGTGGCATCACCAGGCGAGCTGAGTTCGCTTCGCGCGGACAGTGGCATCACCAGGCGAGCTGGTTCGCTTCGCGTAGAGAGTGGCATCATCAGGCAAACTGGTTCGCTTCGCGCGGAGAGTGGCATCACCAGGCGAGCTGGTTCGCTTCGCGCGGAGAGTGGCATCACCTAGCGAACTGGTTCGCTTCGCGCGGAGAGTGGCATCACCTGGCAAACTGGTTCTCTTCGCGCGCAATGTATGACATCACCAGGTAGACCCTGATAACCCTTCTTCCAGAGACCAGCGGATTCTGATGATTCACTCTGCCCTTCAAGCCGAGGGATGCTCCCGGATACCGAACTCAACAAATGGATACAAAGATCTGTAGACCGCTGAAGCCTGCCAGAGCCCGGCGAATTGTTTCTGGTTGGTGATTTGATGAACAAGACCCGGGAGAGATAATCGGGTCCCACCCCGAAGCTTCTCTGGGGGAGTTGCCCAGTTGATCGGGTGCCGGTTTGTATCGAGAATGATCATGATGAAGGTGCTACTGGTAGGAAGCCTACCGATACGGTGCATGCATTCTGAAGATGACATAATCCCGGACAATACCGGCGGAGCGGAGCTACCGACAAGATCAGACAAATAAGATGCAGCGGGACACCAAGACACCGATGATGCTGGGTGGCGTGAGAATTTGAAGGCGATGAATTGGAAATAGATTTCTGTAAAGTTGCCAACGGGACACCGATGATGCATGGCTGATCCCCTCACATGAACGATTTCTCCAGGATCCCGATTAATTATATCCGAGTGCTGCTTGAAGCCGTTGTAGTCGGGCTCTTAGTGAGGACCCGGTGGTAAAGAGAACCCGGGCGGGTCATGCACTGCCACCCTATGGCTTGGGCCTGCCTACTGGATACCTTGGCCTGCATACTAGTTACTTTAGGTTGACCTCCCTACATTAACCCGATGGTAGAGCAATAAGACTTTTTGTAATGGTTCCCACAGACGGCGCCAATTGGATATGCAAGAACCCATAGGCTATGTAGAAGCATGGTAGAACATAAACATACGCATAAAAACACAATATTTATAGTGGTTCACCATGCCATCGAAGGGCATGGCTACGTCCACTTGAATCTACTATCATGAGGCCTCAATGCCTTGGGTTGTTACAAGAGTTCTCCGGGATGGAGTGGTTACCATTCACCGGGAGAGAGAGATGGGGAAGTCAGGGATCCCATTCTACATATGGGAAGCCTTCCTTTTATAGCTAAGGAAGGTTCCCTCACATTATATGTTTCCGATGTGGGACTGATTTACACATATATATTCTCCTGGTGTCTTCTTGTGGAGCTTGGAGAAGCATCTTCCCGTTGCTGCATTGATGATTCTTCACCACGGTGAGGTAGCCTGGATGTCGGTCTACAAGTTTCATGACTGGTCTATGGGCGGGGAAGGTAGTTTACTGACTACCGACTACAGTTATTACTTTCTTTATTTTTCTTCTTTTATTTTGCCCACTCACTCTAACGTTTTTCGAATGTTTTCTCCTGGGCCATTCGTTTTAAAAATGCCCAGTCTGCAGAGTTCGGGTTGGCACTAGTAGAAGGCGAGGCATAGTTACCCACTTCTCTACCACTCTTCACCAGTAGGTTACCTGTTAAATCTACTAATGTATTTTTCTGTTTCCTCTAGTTTTCTTTAGTAGCTCTGACTACCCTTGGGGTTAGCGAATATTTTAATGGTGGTGTGCTAAGATTTATGTTATATTATTTGGATATTTATGGGTTGAATTGGAAGTTTGTTGATTCGTCTAGGAGGGTAAATTCTTTGATTTTCCGGGTTAGGGTTGTCCATTTTTAAGGGAGGTTTACCGAGTGCTTCAGTAAATTTTCCTTGGAGGTAGACCCCGCAAGACTTACTTCGTGTTTCAGGGTGAAATTCGGGGTGGGTCTTGACAGCCATTCCACAACACTAAACCGCATTTTTTCAACATGCCAAGGACCTTCCTCCAGTAATGTCTTGGCTCCAATAGCCGAGACCTTGATGGAGAACACATTTTGATGGATATGAGCTATGTCGAGAACACCAATGTCCATCCAAGATCTGCCTAGAGAATCTATGATTTCACCGACATCCAAAACCACATCAGCTATAATAGCACCAAGTAAAGAGACCTCATGATCAACATCCTCAAGGTCGGATGAGTACGGCCCTGTGGAGATAATACGGTCATGCAAAGCCATTAAAGAACCGAGGAAAGCAACCTTGTTTGACGATAGATAGTCTTGAAACAAATGGTTAAGAAGAAAGACAAATTGACAATCATCGTTTTTGTTATGGGTGGGGGGGGTGGCAAGCGATCGACGTTTCGAAATCAACCGTTAGTTGCACAGACATAAAGAAAGGGACTACCTAGGCCTCCTGACAGTACTTGACGACCCACTAGGTCGTATGAATGTTTTAGAAGGCCCAACGACCATCTTGAGGAGAGTACAACCATTTGGGTCACCTAACCGGATACCGTCATCAGAAAAGCTAGTCCACTTTTCCGACCGGATTTGGTCCTTAATGTATTGTAAGACGCCACAGAAGTCCGAAAGTTGAATATGTGATGCCGGTAACGAAAAGGAGAGTGCGCCTTTCCGTCAGTTTAACCTGCAACCAGGAGAGACCAGTATAAGTCATGTATATTATAGACCAGAATATCACACTCGCATTTGCAAACAAAATAGATAAAGAATGACCGGAACCGGAAAAGATAAGGAACCAACCGATCCGTTAGGCTATCGACGCCAGGACAACGAAGCAATCGATGCGGCAGCCGTCCCTTGTCCTTTACTAGAAAGGTCCGAACATCGAGCCTCAGATTAATCTCAGTAGTGAAAAGGGCAAGAAGGATGCTGCGTTTTTGTTGCGATTGATTTGTACATCGAGTTTGCTCGGCGGTGTCGTCAAGGATGCAAAATCAAATGGGAGCAAATGGTAGTTCTGCGTCGGCGGAAACACGTCAGTACTGTTCGGTGAGATTTATGAGGCGAGATTTATACTACGGTTTCTAAATTGTCTGGGCCCCATTTAGATATAGGCTCTGTGTCTGAAAATACCCGACCCTTCTAAGCATTAAGAATGACATGACACGTGTCGATACTTGTAGACTAACATGACACGTGTGGGAATTTCTGATGACCGAAAAGACCGTAACGATTAGAAAGATGACTATGGCGCATTCAAGGTCGCCGGTATGGCACCCATATGAAAGTCATAACGCAATCCTGCCTCAAGTTCTATGTCCAAGTTGAGCGCAGCACAATCAAGACAGAAGTTATACCCACACAATCCTTAGTAACATAACAACGGATATTGAGTACCACTCTCGTCCAACCATGGTTAAAGTGGATAGGGTTAGAGAACAATAGGGACGTTAGTGAATGTTGGGTCCTCATATTTGTGCCAACTTTAAAGCGATTTAAGGTTTGGGTTCACAAAATGAGTTAAGGTTTGGGTTACCGGTTTTTGTCTTCGACCAGCGTTTATGGTTTAGGGTCTAGGGTTTATGGGTTTAGGGTTAATTAGGATTTATGGTTTAGGTTTTAGGGTTAACTAGGATTTATAGTTTAGGTTTTAGGTTTAATTAGGGTTTAGACACGTGTCGATCCCCGTGTTTTACCAACCAGGCACTTGGATATTCAGTGACATTTGCATCTGGGTGCATTAAAAGTTGTGCTTTGCCTTTTTCCGCAAACCCTCCGGGCCCTAATCATTACATAGCCGCCACATCCTACCTTCCTAATTTGTCATGGTTATGATTACAAGGCCCGGTATAATTAATTTTATGTGGACACTGAAGGGTTTTTTTTTTACACTTCTTATTTTACTTTTTCACACTCCCACCTTTTTTTTTTTGGTAAAGTTTTCACAAAAAAAGAAAACATATTTCACTAAAAACAAAAGGAAGGATGGGAGTCTGAATTGTAAAATTGAGTGTAAATTTCAGTTCCCGATTATAAAATGCGTGCCAACGAACAACCTCCGGTGCGAGTGTTATTTGATTTAAATCCGGCCGTTCACGATTCCCAATCGTCATTATGAGACGTCATACCCTACCGTTTCAGGTAAAAGTCATTAACCGGGGTGGTCTTTGTTCTTTCTGTCACCACCCCCACTGCACACTCTTGATGTGTTCAGGAACCTCATTACTGCATACCCAGGAACCTCACTTGTTCACTTCCGCCACTTCCGAAACATGAGCCGGTCTTTGTCTCCCTGCTTCCTAAGGGTGATCAAACGAAGTCACAATGATCGGGAAAGCCTGGTGAGTCTTGCAGTTGTTCAAGTAAATTGTTATTCAGCATGGATGTAATCGAGTCTAAGTTGTTTGATTCATACTTCCATTATTTTTTTTCCCCAGCAAATTCCGCCTGAGTTCGTAGAGAGACATGCTTGGCGATAAAAGGCGCGTGGCCGAACTTAAACTTTCCGGCGTACATGAGGTTGGTTGGAGCATCCTGGTTCAGGTGAATACGAAAAATGAGATGCAGCTGACAACAAATTGGAGCAAGTTTCTAGATGACGTGTGCAATGGAGAGGGGTAACTGATTTTGGTGTTCAAGTACTGTGGTGACATGAGTTTCAAAGTGAAACGATTCAATGACCATAGGGCATTTATGCGGGGAATCCCAAGTCTTCGCATAATTGACCCAAATGGCAAGATCGCGCTTCGGAAATTCAGATTCATATGCATGGACCTCAAACCTGAGGTATCACAGTTCCATACACCTTCGGAATTTCAGCTTACTTCATATATACTCACTGTCGTAGGGGCCAGTTGCACTAACTTACCCTTCTTATCTTCCTGTTTTGCAGCCTGTGCTTACTATGGACGGTGATACCGATCCATACCAGATTTCAGTGAAGGGAAGTTCGCTCGAGCCATGGGAAGTCAGTGTAGTGCGGTTGTTGGTAAGCTTGACTTTTAGACATGGTTGGGAAAGTTTCGCAAAGACTTACAATATCGGAACAGACAATTGTGCCCTGTTCGTATACCAGGGTTCAATGCGTTTTACGGTCATTCCATTCAACAAAACCAGCGGGATAGTCGATGTGGCAGAGGCCCAGACAATTGTGTCCTGTTCGTATACCAGGGTTCAATGGTCATTCCATTCAACAAGACCAGCGGGATAGTCGGAGAAATTTTTCAGTCCTCCCGGAGGACCACGTGGCGTTGCCTAATGGTCCTCCTCATCTATAAAATGTTGACATGTGGCACTTTTTTGACAACTCAGAAGAAGGTGAAAAACGCTAGAGTAAAACCAGTCAAAGTCAAGAAAAAAAGAAAAGAAATCAAACTCCCGTAAGTACAGCCGTCTCTCGTTAAAGAATAACAGCGTTCTCTCATCAAAGAATAACAGCGTTCTCTCATCAGAAGATAAACCCTAAAACAAATATTGTTGCTGCCCTTATCGTTGCTATCTCATTAGTCATCAATCTTGTCAGTTTCTACAAAAACTGCAACTTGTCTCCAACAAGACGTGCGCAATATGGCAGACCTTGATTGTAATCAAGGTAAACAAACATCTTCCTCTCTTCTTTTTTTTTTTTTCTTTTTGCGAATCTGGTTGATTTTTTATTGAACTTGAATAACTGATATATTAAGTGACAGATAAGTTACAATATTCTACAATCTGCACTACTAGTAATCATTAGTTATATATACGATATGTGGTTGAGTAGTTACTTTATTTTATGACACAGTATATATATTTCTTTATGTATACGTTATATATATACACAGTGATTGACATAGAGGACGATGAGGAAGATATCATGACATCTGATTTGGAGAAACATCCGATGATTGTGAATCGTCAAGCTAGTAATGATGAAAATTTGTTTGGAGTAACGGTGAATAGCGAGGAAGAAGCATACAACCTCTACTGTGAGTATGGTGTCAGAATAGGGTTTAGTGTTCGGATAGACAAGAGGAGGAAAACCAACAATGTTGTCAGGCAAGTGAATTATTGTTGTTCCAAAGAAGGTTTTAAACTAGACAGTGACCCTTCAGAAGTGAACAAGACTCACAGGCTTGAAACTAGAACCGGTTGCCCAGCGAAAATTCGATTCGGATTGCAAGAGAATAATTTATGGAAAGTGACTCTTTTTGTTCCTGAACACAACCACAGACTTGCAGACCCAGAAGAAAGACAGTATTTGCGCTCTAATCGAAAACTATTAGTAGCTCATAAGGGGGTGATTAGATCAATGAAAAACGCAGGCATGAGTACTGTCACTACTTATTCATATTTAGCAGAAGAAGTCGGGGGATCTCAAAATGTTGGATTTACAAAGACCGACTGCTATAATTTTGTAAGCAGAGAGAGAATGGAGATGCTTGAAGCAGGGGACGCTCAGAGCTTGATAAACTTATTCAAGAAAAAGCAAATTGAAGATCCCATGTTTTTCTACACCGTGCAAGTTGATCAAGAGAATCGGATGACAAACTTTTTTTGGAGAGATGGAAAGTCGAAAACCGACTTTGAATGCTTTGGCGACGTAGTAGTATTTGATACTACTTACAGAACCAATAAATATAACATGATTTGTGCACCTTTCGTTGGCGTTAACCAACATTGGAAAAATGTTTTGTTTGGTTGTGCCTTCTTGCTAGATGAAACAACTTCTTCATTTATTTGGTTATTTGAGACATTCTTAGAAGCGATGGATGGTAAAAGACCGAAGACTATTTTCACTGATCGATGTCAGGCAATGGCAAATGCCATCGAGAAGGTTTTTCCACAGTCACGTCACCGGTTATGTTTGTGGCACATAACGAAGAATGTAGCACATAACTTGAATTGTCTTTATAAGAACCCTGATTTTGGTGAGCTTTTCAAGAAGTTTCTTTTCGGACGTGTGACAGAATATGAATTCGAGTCTACTTGGACTGAAATAATGGAGAAGTTCGTCTTTACAGAGAAAGAGAAGACGTGGCTCGAGACACTTTATGATCTTCGTGAAAAATGGTGTGCACTATTTAGTAAGGATACATTCTCTGCAGGAATATTATCTACACAGAGAAGTGAGAGCACAAATAATGTGTTCACCTATATGTCTACTAAGACAATGAGTCTTACTGAATTCGTGCATCATTATGACAAACAGACAGAACAAATGCGTTCAGCTGAATTGGAAGAGACTTTTCGATGCAATAACGGAATACCTTCAAGTTCTGCAAAGAGTAGTGGAATTAAGAAGCAAGCTGGTATGGTCTACACCCGAAAAATTTTCAATTTATTTGAGTCCGAGTTTATTGCTAGCTTGGCAGTGAAGATGGAGGAAGTTGGATGTGATGGGACATTGCGGAAATTTGAACTTAATGAGGAGGGCCACAAAAGAGTGTACATTGTCCAATTCGATTCTTCGAATCTGACCATTACTTGTAGTTGTCAGATGTATGAATCTATGGGTTGGTTATGTCGTCATGCTTTGAGGGTGTTAAATGTGAAAAATGTTACTCAAATCCCAGCACAGTATATACTGAAGAGATGGACAAAAGATGCAAAAAAAGGAGTAGATGCAAACAATGTAGAACTACAAGTCAAGGAGAAATCTACTGTGACATTGCGTAGGAATTCTTTAATGCGGAAAGCTTATGGTATAATCAGTAAGGGAGCAGAGTCCACTACTGGTAGCGAAATTGCATTACAGAAGTTGATAGAAGCAGAAGAGTTAATTGAAAAGAATATGAAGAAGCTATCTATGAGGGATTCAGGTGTCAATACTTCTAGTTCTGGTGGTAACAAGAATCAACCCCTATCTGATGAACCACCAGTACTAAATCCAGCAGGAGTGTGGCCGAAAGGCATGAGTAATAAAAGAATGAAATTTGAAATGGAGAAGAAACAAAACAAAAAAGCACCGAAAGGTCGAGGTTCTGGTAAGGACTAGCATTGTAACTTTGTAGGCATGTATGGTAATACTTGTTGATTATATCATTATTTCTTTTGTACTTATAGTATATGTTGTTATTTACTTGTGAAGGAAAAATGAAGCCACCAAGCAGTGAAGGACCCTCACATGCGTCAGTACCTGTAGTCGATAACTCTAGCTTGCTTAACTCATTTGTTGCAACGAGTGCTACATATCCAACTAACCAGGTACAACTTTCTTTAAATGGTTATTTTAATACAATTATTTTCAAGCAATTGGGTTATGAAATAGTTGTTAATAATTTGCAGCAATTTCCAACTATGAGCTTCCCAGTATCTGATGTCTATGCTCCATACACTCTATATAATCAGGTAACTTAGATTATAGTCAACATCAAATTGAATGTTATCTGTTTTAATCTATTTCACTTCTTTTGAATCTAACCTTATACAGATTGTTTATTTAATGTATATTTAGAATCCTGCTTCTGTGTTGCCATTTTCTCAACTCAATTTACCATATGCAAATATGCATCAAGGGGGCAACTATATCACACAATTGAATCAGGTATAGGTCATACATTTGCTGTTAAAGAGAGTGTTATATATTCATATTCGTTGTTTCCCCCTTTATTTTTATTTTTTTTTGGTAACAGAATACATCCATAAGGAGTACTACCAATTTATTTAGTCACATTCCTCAAGAGAGCCAGGTTTGAATGATATATTTCTTTTTTCTTTGAAAGGAGATGATATATTTCTTAGTACATACTGTAGTTATTTATTAATAACAAATGTACTCTTTGTGATGCAGGATCCTCTATCTGATAGATGAAAGGAAGATTTATGGATATGATATGCCTATGAAACTAAAGGGAGAATATGCTTTATCTGAGAAAGCAACCAACTAGCTTGGGAAATACTCTATTTGAATAATGAATACATTTTGGAATGTTATGTTATACATAATCAGAGTTTTGTTATGTCAAAGACACATATGTTTGATGCCTGAATGACTTGAAGACTTTAGAATGAGTGTTTGGAATTCTGGTATCGTTATTACTGAAATGTTAAAGATGCATATGTTGTTGGTGTTTCAATGACTTTGGAATAGTTGGAATTGGTGATGACCATTACATGGTCAAGTGAAGAAGCCAATGTAAGAGATCATTTCCGACATATAAAAAATTTACTGGATTCAGGACACAAATTTGAAAAGATTTTTATCATAAATCGAAAATAGATACAAAGAGGGGGACATAAAACCTTACCTCTTGATATAATACAAGCCTCGAAAGAGAACTATATGCAGACCAAATACAACTAACAAGAGTTTTGGTAAAATGAAACTTATGAACCTAAAGACCAAAATGTAGCACTACCTCATCTGTAAACTCAGCAAACACTAGACGCAGTGTCATAATCAAATGACAACCAATTTGAATGTAGCACCAAACTTCCATGCATCCTGCAAACCAACTATATAGTTGTTTCCAGAAGGATCATCCAAATATTTGTTGTTTAGTTACTTGCCATCCTGGTATTTCTCAACAGAACCCATATTTGACAAAATGGCCAAGTAAATGACTAATCCAAAATGAAGTATTATGTGTGACCTTGCTGGTCAAGGGCTGATAACAGTGTGGTATGTTTACTTTCTAATGGCACCCCCTCCATTGGAGACATTGGCACATGTTCTAACTACCCGAAGCAAATCTTACATGTTAAATCATACATTGGACTTTGACATGAAAAGGATAACAAAACAACATCAACAAACAGTAAAATCTCACAAACTGCAAAATTCAAATCCAACAAAGCTTTTACTGGAATTCACATCAACAAACACTAAAACCTCAAACTTCAAATTCTAAATCCACAAAGCTTTTACTGGAATTCACACTATTGTGCGGATTTCGTTTCCCAAATTCTCTTTCTTTGAACTCAGTTGTTCCATTCTCAATTTAGTTTTCTTTTCAGGATCTAATCGCTCATAAAAGTGAGTCTCATCACAATCATTCAATTCTCTAACCAAAATCAACAAAAACTAGCAACATCCAAAGAACAAGAAAAACAATTGGGAAATGAGAAGAGAGAAGAAACCTGAGAGCCCAAGAAGATGATTCTCTGACGGATAAGCATGTTGGTGGTGTCGAGCTCTTCGAATCTGGGGGACGCGTGGAGGAGATGGGGTAATAGCTGCGGGGAACTGAAAATCCCAATTGGTAGACAAAATGGGTCTTGTAGGCGACGACGAGGCTTCAATTGAACCCACTAGATTCTTGTGCTTCTGCTACAAATCTACAAATTTCATTCTGAAAAGAACACAAAGAGAAGGGCAGACAAAGAGAGAGGATGAATACATTTCAGGGTTTACAGTTTTTTTGATAGTATGTATCACTTAACGGCAATAGTTAACGGGATTGTTTTACTGCAGTTGAAAACATAATGAATTCACCTTCTTCTGAGTTGTCAAAAAAGTGTCACGTGTCAACATTTTATAGGTGAGGAGAACCATTAGGCAACGCCACGTGGTCCTCCGGGAGGACTGAAAAATTTCTCGGATAGTCGATGTGGCAGAGGATAACGACCGCGCTTTACGTGGGCAGATTTCTGCTAGAGGAGAGGGTTCCACCGGATTGGACAGAAATGGAGTCACTGTCGGAGGCGACCCGAGCGGTGGGGGTCAGAGGAGTTCTAGGGTTCCACGTGGCCCTTATCGGAAGCCATTAGATCCCAATTGGAAAACATACAGAGTGGTTACATGCACAGTCAGCCGAGGCCAAGGAGTAAGTTTCACCTTCCAAACACGGGTTCTGCGTAAGTTGTTTTATGAATACAGTGATCTGTTTAAATATGTACGAGGGGTCCTCATGTACGAGTTCTTTTGTGATTTTTGTTATGCAGAGATTTGTGACCGCTGAAGCACGGGATCTGTTTCCCGATGACTTCCCTAAGGATTATGTGGTATGTGTGCAAAAGTCAGATGGTCGGGCATGGGATACAAGGGTCATAAAAAACTACAGCACCAAAGCACTAAGCTCTGGGTTCTCCAACCTTGTCAAATCCCTGCGTTTAAATCAAAAGCAGAAGCTGCAGTTGCTCATCGTCAGCAATCGTCATTTTGTGCTCGATTGATTTTTGTTGCGTGCAAGACTTATCCTCCCTTTTTGTGGCCAGTAAATTAAACTATACTGTAAGACCGGTACTTTTTGCTTTTGGTTTCGGGGGTATGATGTGTTGGACTGGTAGTGTCTGTTTGGTATGTATATGGCTTGTAGTCCGTATTTTGCCGTATGGGACGTACGTTTTTCAGAACGTTTGTGTATAACCCTTATGAATTCAACTCTTCATCCTTTTCGTAGTTTTTGTACATAATCTGTAGTAAATCCATAACAATTACTTAGACTACTCACAAGTCACAACACAGTATAACTACCTAGAGTACAAAACAACACAGTATGACTATCCGCAAACCCTTACATTACATAACATAATTGACAATTAGGATTGTTTCCCTTGCTAGACATACAGTTATAACCGGAAATGCCGAAAAGTTATACTACATAGAGTTTGTGCCAACATGCGCGCACCAACATACAAAACAACCAGACTTCTTCACCAAAACGCCATTTACCATCCATCAGGTCTGTCTAACAACCCGGAGATCCTTAATAGTGAATCTAACAACGTCGCGTCCACCGGCCTGGTCTACCAACTTCTCGAAAGCCCTGCTTGTGTGGACTTGTGCTCCACGGAGCCACTGCACCTGAGCGACATCTATTTCCTCAACGTTTCGGTATGACCGCAAGAAGTGAACCTCGTTGGGCTGTGCGAGTTTGTGACTATGCTTGTGAACAAAATGTCTCACGCGGTACATTCCTTTCTCGCTGCAGTATCTCACGGCGAACTCAACAGGGCAGCCCACTCTTGTGTACCTCACTCCCCTAGATATAAGGCCCCTCCTCTATCTCTTCTACCCAGCCTTCGCTTGGAGGTTCACATTCTGACCCTTCTTTTTTCCGGTCTGACCAAGAGATTTTCCTTTTTTAGAACAAACTCAGCGCCTCATAATCACCCAACCATTCTCATCCATCTCCCTTCCGCTCCTCCTTACGCTGAACTCAACGATTCTTGAGTACAAATAGTAGAACCGTTCTGCCTCTAAAATAGTTGGGAAGTATACATCCTTCAAATCATCCAGACATAATTTTGAAAATTCCTTCCCGTTAAACAGACCGGTCCCTATTTGGTGAAAGTACTGCTACTGTAGAGATTCATCATTGTAATCAGGCATTTCCTCATCCTCTTGTGTTGTGCCCCGTGGTCTCCTCAAATCAACCGATTCAGAAGGTGGTGTCCCATCGGTTCCCTCATCCGTGCGCAACGTCACCTCCAGGCACCTACCAACCATGCTCGACATTTCCACTTCGGGCTCATCGTCATCCGAAGTTACAATGTCAAAATAAAGGTGGTCATTGTAGCGTAGTCCCCCCTCATTCGTGTCCATGTTCTCTGTATCCACATCGGCCTGTTATTTGCATGTCAATCACAACAACGTCAATACCAATCCGCAAATCCGCATAGTAACATCACAGATCACATTATCACTCAATCCCCTACTATGAACTTTGAAATTACCGACTCGCGCTCATTCAACATAAACCGTTCAACAGCAAGAGCATAAAGAACTATAACATACAAGAGGATATTTATATATGCAAATTCACCCTACTTGCTTACCATATCTTTTGAACTTGAGCCAAGCGGAGAGAATTCCTACGACAACGGAACTCAAAAGTCTGAAACTTTGACACAAATCAATTCCAAGCGCTTGGTAGGGGAGCGCGGAAAAATGGGGAATGGAGAATGGGGAAGACAAGACAACAGATAGAAGGCGAGTTCCTTCTTCGCCGACCACGGGTTAGAAATCCCGCGCGACTTCGCTTCGCTCTGTGTTTTGAAACAACCTCTCCTTGCAGTTTGGGGCTAGCGGCTCGAAGGACCCTCAAAACCCACATAAACACCTTCCACAAACCCTATCCCTTTAGCGACATGGCTGCATCTCATCCGTTGAATGACTTTAACCTGATTTACCCACTTGGCCGTAAAGACCATAACACCATCCGATCAATTACCTAATGGCTGAAATGTTACCACTAACATCAGTTAACCCCGTAATTACATTTGTGCCCTTAAAACTCAAAAGCTGTGGACGAGCTTGTGCCACGTCAGCATGGCCCACCGCGGCTCAACTTAAAACCGGCGCAATGCAGAATCACCCCATATCTAATAGCTAATTAAAGTTAATAGTGTATGAATGACTAGATTATACATAGATTACCCGAGAGATGCATTTGTTTGAATGTAAATGTATTGCGGATGGGCTTCGATTCTGGGGGTGGTTCATTCGCACTTCTTATCTTCGCCCATGCTAGTGATGACAGTGATGATTATCAGGCAACATAATTTATCGTACCACTGTTATGTACCTTTATGAGTGCTATGTGAATACCGGGACCAGATGTAGGAATGTTTACTTAGGAGTTTCTTGTGTTTTCCATCTTTTATTGTTATGTTGTCATAAGTGTATAACATACATATTTTATTGATTTGTTAGGGATTCTCGACCGTTCAAGCTAAACATGCGTGACAATTTGTAACTTCGGAAATTTAGACCATGATATATGTAATTTCCTCATAATGACTGTGTGCAATCGTTTAATGTATAATGTAGTGATTTGTTGTTATTCATAAATATCCCACCTCAACGGCTCAACCAATACCATATGTCATTTGTTTTTTCGACAAAAATGATTTGGGTCTGAGAGTCTTCACAAAGGCACATCACAATTTTCCCTAAAGTTGTAACAAATCATAGTCATCTCACAGTAGTTATCATTTCAACAACTGAAACTTGGCTACAAGGAATCAAACAAGAATATATATATATATATATATATATATATATATATATATATATTTACACAGCCATTCTCAGCTGCGGACGTCCGCACTAATGGTTTTGGTGCGGATTTTCATTTTTGCACCACTTTTCAATCTAATTTCCTCATCTCCACCGTCTAGTATCTAGATAATATTGTGTAGATCATCTCTGCAAAATTTCAGCCAATTTGGTAATCGTTAAGGCCCTCAAACTCGAAAAACTAATGGACGGACTGAATTCTGTCAAACATGAACCGTTCATGTTTGAAACAGAAAGACGTCATTTTGAGGGCCTTAACGATTACCAAATTGGCTGAAATTTTGCAGAGATGATCTACACAATATTATTTAGATACTAGACGGTGGAGATGAGGAAATTCGATTGAAAAGTGGTGCAAAAATGAAAATCCGCACCAAAACTATTGGTGCGGACGTCCGCAACTGAGAAAAATCATATATACAAAATCAAAATGAATGGAATATATATATATATATATATATGGTCTTCCGTTTCCTTTTGATCTCCAACCCCAGGTGGCGGACTACCGTCTAGGAGTGGTTCTGGAGTTCATCTTTAGTGAATTAAATAAACCTACCCTAAAAACCTTTTGGTATCAGAGCCGAAAGGCCTGATATAGTTACACTTTAAAGGATCTCCAACCCCAGGTGGCGGACTACCGCCTAGGAGTGGTTCTGGAGTTCATCTTTAGTTATTCTGTTTAAAACACCTCAATCCCCAGGTGGCGGACTACCGCCTAGGAGTGGATCTTGAGTTGATCTATCTGCTTTACTCATTTTATGAAATGTTTTGATAATTGTTCCTTAATTTTAAGATTTTGGGTTCTTCTTTCCTTTCCTTATCTTCTTTTAAGCCTATTATTCTCTCCAAACCAAACATTAAGTCCAGGTCCAAACACTAAGTCCCAGGTGAGGCATGAGCGGATGCGGCATGAGCGGTGTAGAGTGAGTCTTAGCCTTTAAGTTTTTAAGCCTAGGTTCTTAAAACCTCCTATCTTTTTCTTACGGTCCAGTTTTCTTTTCCTTTCCCAAAATGAGTCGACTTTTTAGATCCAACTCAGTCACTTCTAGTTCGTCTAGGTCCTCACTCAATAGGATTCCATATATAGTTAACGAGGAACAAATAGAGTAGCAGTCAAACGATAACATAGATATAAATGACTGGAATATTCCCAGAGTTCCTAGTCATGAAATTTATAAGAAAAAATGGAGCCTAGCTTCATTCAAAAGTGAACATCATATTAAATCAGTAGAACAAGTTTATGCCCTTAGTAAACAACATGAAACCTGCCAACTTTTTAGTCCAGAATCAATTAAAAAACATAAAAAAGATGGTCATAATTTCCTACATATTGGGTTAGTTCAAATTGGTGTCAAGCCTTTAACTAGAAAAGGTCTTAATGCCTCCATTCTTTTATGTTTAAGAGATGCAAGATTTACTGATTTTAATGATAGTACCCTTGGCTTAATCGAGTCAAGTCTGTTTAATGGTCCAGTTCATTTTAATTGCTACCCAGATTTTACTATTAGCCTCAGTGATCCTCATATCTTAAAAGCTTTAACTCTCAACATTAAAACTTCGGGATACCATGTTCTTGAAGGAACCCAACCTTTAGCCTTAATTTATAGGATCCATTATAAAGTCACCGGCACAAACATGAATTTCCAAGCCATTAGTAAAAGTCCCAAAAACCATACTCTCTTGATTCAAAGTAGTCAAGAAAACGCCAATATTACTGTCCCTCACACTATCAGATGGTCAGATGTCCATCTTCCCTCTGAATGGTCTCTCACTAGTGAGAATCAACCATCTAATGCACAACATAGTCTTTCTGATTTAGACTGTATTCAACAGTTTAATGATGGCACAGTAAGAATTAATTTTCAAAACTCTCGAATAAAACAAAACCCAAGAATTCAAGAGGTAGGAAACTCCTCGCGACATTCTTTTGCTACTGCTAGACATTCATTTGCTGGTTCCACTACAGCTGAAACAATGTCTAGACGAGATTCTGATCTCGATAAAGAAATTAAAAATATCAGGATCAGAGAATTAGAAGAAGAATTGCAAAAGCTTAAAATTAAAAACATCAAAACTACTTCTCAAGTTACTTACCCAAATTATACAGAAAATGAACTTCAAAACAATTCAGTAACAGATGAAGATCAAACTTCTCCTACTGCTTCTGATTTTTTAGTTACTCCCCCACTAAATCCGCAATTAAGCACACTTAACCAACCTTTCGTAATCAACTATTCTAAATTAGATAAACATCTTGAATCAAACGAAAATCTCCTTAGGAGAAACCTTTACAGGATGAAATTTCCTTTTATGGATCAACGAAAGCAATTATTTCGTGATTGGCAAGCATTTATGCTTGAAACTAGATCTGAAATATTCTTTCTTGATTTTATCGATCAACTAAACACCCAAAAAATTCAAACATTAACAAAAGCATGTTGGAAAACTTCCACTAGCTCAGTCCTTTCCAGTCATCCCCCTGTTGAAACAATAATAATTGATCATCTAAACAGTCCAATCACAGCTTCACTTTTTAAAATTGTCATAGAAGATCCAGACACTAAGAAAATTAACCCAGATACTAAAAAAATTATTGAACAAAATAATTATTCAAACCAAAGCCTAGTAACCATAGGAGCCCAGTTAGATAAAATAGAAATAAAGATTGACAACATATCCTCTAAAACTAATATCCTACCACAACCGAAACCAGAAACTCCTTTAGTTCATTTTAGTGAATTAAATAAACCTACCCTAAATCCTACTTCTTCGATTCAAAAGATTGAACGAATGTTAGAAAAATTAAAAACTGAAACACCTGAACCCAGTAGAATTGCTGTAATTCATACCCAAGAAAACTCTTTTTCCGATAGCGATTCTAGTAACACTAGCCAAATTAAAGAGTTAAACCAAATGTTCCAAACTTTCAATCTAGATAGGATAATCCATCCAAAGAAGCATCCTTTTAAAACTTGGACAGAACGTCCTCTCCCTTTAGATATACAACCCACTAATCATCTTAATAATCAATTCTCAGTTTATTCTGATAAAACTTATGAATGGAACATTGATAATTTATCAGAACAAGAAATCCTAAATAAATTACATCATATGTCTATGGCAGCTAATAGCTATGTCACAAATCATAATTTCACCCAGCCTGAAATCATTGACATACTTTCCACAGGATTTACAGGAATGCTTCATTCCTGGTGGGAAAAACATCTCACCCCTGATTCTAGATCATCCATTAAACATGTCATTAAACGAGATGAAGATGGGACTACCATCTTCGACGAACGCACAGGAATGGGAATTTCTGATGCTGTTAATACCTTATTTTACACAATTATTCAACATTTCATAGGAACCCCTAGCCACATCACATCCAGAATTCATGATCAACTCAGTAACCTTAGGTGTCCTACCCTAAGTGATTTCAAATGGTACAAAGATGTTTTCATTTCTCGAGTTATGCTTAGAGACGATAGTAACCAACCATTTTGGAAAGAAAAATTCATAAATGGTCTTCCAAAATTATTTGCTCATAAAATCAGACAAGTTCTTAGTAATGAAACAGGTCACATAAACTATGATTCTTTAACTTATGGAAACATAATTACAGTTATCCAAAAAGAAGGATTAAGAATGTGTATAGATATGAAATTGAATGCTCAGATGAAATCAGATAAGAAAACAGCTAAATACGAATTAGGAAATTTTTGTGAACAATATGGCCTACCTCCCTTACCTCCTTCAAGAAGAAAAAAGGCAAGCAATAGATTTATTCCTTACCATTCAAAAAGAAAATTCACACCTTACAAAAATAACTTTGAGCCAAACAAATTTTATTCCAAAAACAGATTTCGCAAAAATTGGTCTAAAAAATCAAATCCCCAACTAAAAAGTAAACCTTTCGATAAAAGTAAAACTAAATGTTTTAAATGTAATAAGACTGGTCACTTTGCAAACAATTGTCCAGTTAAAAGTACTATTAATCAACTCAAAATTAGTCAAGAAGAAAAAGAAAAACTTATACAAACTTTAGAATTACGAAACACTGATTCAGAAAATGAATTGAGTGAAGATGACATCACAATGATGGAATCTTCTTCCTCTGAATCCAATGAACATTCTTCCCCAGATATTACTTTTGGGTGTAAGGATGCTTGTAATTGTAAAACAATAAATGTTCTTTCCAAACAGGAAGAACAAGAAGAACTCTTAATTGATTTAATAGGTAAAATAGACAACCCTGAACTTAAAGCAGAATACCTCAAAAAATTAAAAAAATTAATTACCCAAGAAAATATAGTTAATCCTCCCTCACAAAAAATTAGCCTTACTACAACTTTCGATAAATTCTCCACTAGTAAAAAAGAGATAACAATCCAAGATCTCCAACATGAAGTAAAAACAATCAAGAGCCAAATACATGCTTTACAACAAACACACCTAGAACTTACGAATGACAATAAAGAGATTAAACAGGAATTAAACTTACTAAAAATAAATAACCAATTTCTTAAATTACAGGATCCACTTGAAAATCCTTTCCCAGAAAATAATGAAGCTGAAAACTCTAAAAATAATACTATTAGTACCATACGCCAGATCCAACTTAAAAAATGGTACACTACTGTCCAACTCAAAATAAAAGATTTCCAAATAACAATAACAGCCCTTATTGACTCTGGTGCGGATCTTAATTGTATCCAAGAAGGCTTAATACCCTCCAAATATTTTGAAAAAACGAAAGAATCTTTACGATCAGCTAATGGAACAAAAATGGATATTAAATACGAAATCCCAAAGGCCCATATCTGCCAAAACAATGTTTGTTTCAAAACTTCGTTTGTCTTGGTAAAAAATCTAACTGATAAAGTAATTTTAGGATTACCTTTCATAACTTTAATTTACCCTTTCAAAACTGAATATGACGGTATTATTACCTACCCTTTTGATGAGCCAATTAAATTTACTTTTCTTTCAAACCCCGAAATCCATACTTTAAAAGCATTTCAAGAAAATAATATTTCAAAAACTCTCGGTTGCATTCAAGCAAAAATCAAACAAATAACCTTTCTCCAAGAAGAAATTAATTTCAAAAGAATTGAAAATCAACTCCAAAACTCTTTTCTTCAGCAGAAGATCAAAACTTTTGAAGAAAAGATAATCAAAGAAATATGTTCTGATATCCCTACTACCTTTTGGCACAGGAAAAAACATATTGTCTCACTACCCTACATCAAAGAATTCAATGAGAAAAACATCTCCACTAAAGCTCGTCCAATTCAAATGAGTCACGAGATCATGGATTTTTGTAAAAACGAAATTAATGATTTACTCAACAAAAATATTATTCGCCCTAGTAAATCCCCTTGGTCTTGCCCAGCGTTCTATGTTCAGAAAAATGCTGAACTCGAACGAGGGACCCCCCGTCTGGTTATAAATTACAAACCTCTTAACACAGTTTTAGAATGGATCAGGTATCTCATTCCCAATAAACGAGATCTCATTAACAGATAAAACAAATCTGTTATCTTTAGTAAATTTGATATGAAATCAGGATTTTGGCAAATTCAAATTAGTGAAGCCGACAAATACAAAACTGCATTTGTCACGCCTTTTGGACATTATGAATGGAATGTCATGCCCTTCGGATTAAAAAATGCACCTAGCGAATTCCAAAACATAATGAACGATATATTCAATCCCTATAGTCACTTCTCCATTGTCTACATTGACGATGTTCTAATTTTTTCTCAATCAATTGACCAACATTGGAAACATCTTCACCAATTCTTTTCCATAATAAAGAATAATGGTCTAGTTATTTCTGCCTCAAAAATCAAATTATTCCAAACCAACATTCGTTTTCTTGGATTAAACATTCACCAACTCCAAATTAAACCTATTGATAGAGCAATACAATTCGCTGACAAATTTCCAGATGTCATTTTAGATAAAAATCAATTACAAAGATTCCTAGGATCTTTAAATTATGTGGCAGATTTTTACAAAAACCTTAGGAAACATTGTAAACCTCTGTTCGATAGATTACAAAAAAATCCTTCTCCTTGGACTTCCGTACATACATCCTTAGTCAAAGAAATTAAGAGTCATGTCAAAACCTTACCATGCTTAGGAATCCCTCTTCCCGATTCCTATAAAATAGTAGAAATTGATGTCTCTGAAATAGGTTATGGAGGTATTCTCAAACAACAACTTTCTCCTAATCATCCTGAGCAAATTGTTCGTTTTCATTCTGGAATTTGGAATCCAGCCCAAGCAAATTATAGTACTATTAAAAAAGAAATTTTATCAATTGTTTTATGTATCAGTAAATTTCAAGATGATTTATTAAATCAAAAATTTTTAGTCCGCGTCGATTGTAAAAGTGCTAAAGATGTTTTAGAAAAAGATGTTCAAAACATTGCTAGTAAACAGATCTTTGCCCGTTGGCAAGCAATTTTAAGTATCTTTGATTTTGAAATTGCATTCATTAAAGGCAGTGACAATCATATCCCCGACTTCCTAACTCGTGAATTTCTACAGGGCGCAACAACATAATGTCTAGCTCATCCAAAGGGAGAAATCCCGGGAAAACAAAAGTCACAGCATCCTCTCCAGTCAAGCCAGAATTACCTGAGTCAAAATCAAACATAGTTCCTTTTACAGGTTATTCTCCTGTTTCATTAGTCAACCATTATAGTCCACTTGGTAGTACTCTCAGTCCAAGTATGCCCAGTTACCAATCAGCTTTAGTCAACCAGTTCGACCCTTACAAATCAAGCTCCTCATCTAACCGTCCAATTACTTATAAAAAATCCTCCCCTTACATTATCAGGGTCGCCCATGACCTATTTTACATTGAACCTAACTTGAGTCATCTAAAAAACCCTATTTCTTTAGTAAAAAGTCATTTTGGTCCAACCTCTCATTATCCTCCAGGAAAACCCCCATTGTCATTTTATAAAGACATTCTGTATAAAACCGAGTCAATTTTCATTAAACCAATCCTTGATCCAAAAGACTAATCTAAGATATTATATCATTCCCTTTATATAATCCGAATCATGTCACTAGCCCAATGGGGTGATCCCCCCTTTACTCCCCACACATTAGACACAATCACATTCACCTATCATGACTACATGGAAGCATGGGATAAAATATTCCTCCATCAAACCGAGGATTTTAGTCATTCATGGTTCCTCAACTTCGACAGAAGATTCAATCGCCAGTTCCCTATGTGGTTTTGCAATTGGTGGGATGACCATGGTTGCTCTTATGATCTTCTCCCTCCACAACTCCAGAATGCAGTCACAAAATTTACTACAGTCATGACCTTTTCAGAATATGAGAAGAGATTTTCTCCCACTCTTCAATTTATGGCCAAGTATAAAATTCCTTGGATTCTGAAATGGCAATACAAAATTGAACCTGAAGAACACATGGTTACAAGACAATTCCTAGTAAAATGGTGGGATAAATTCGACCCCGAGAGAGTTTTAACTCAATTCAGTGAAGAATTCACAGTTATTCCCTCAAGTTCAAAAGCTCTGGTTTCCGTTCAGCCGGCCCCTCCAATCTCGCAGTTAACATCTCCAACTCCTCAGTCACCATCTTCTTCCAAGAAGACAAAGCAGTCACCATCCTCTTCCCAGAAGAAAAAGGCCTCCAGTTCATCTTCATTTTCTAAAGCAGAAGAGTTAAAAGAATTAGCAAAGCAGTTACTACAAGAAGCAACAATTTTATCTACAGATGATGACGAAGAACATTCTCCATCAGATTCATCATCTCACAGTCATCAAAGTCCCCCCAATCAACCAAAAAGATGGGCAGATTATGAAGATAGTCAAGACCCTTATGCCGATTTTGATTAATTCCAGTCAAGACCGTCTCAGTCATCTTTTCCACCGAAATCATCAATTATCCGCGTGACAGACAATACACTATTCATCAACAGTAATTCACATGACCAACAGTTACTCAGTGGCAGACAAGTTACTATTCACCAACAGTAACTTTTTACTGTTCATTACTTTTGTAATCTCTATTTATAGAGGCCCCCGGCTTCATTTCTAGGGGCTTCAATTTTTCCTCTTCTTCTCCTCTCCTCTCTTCCCATTCTCTCTCCAGTAAAATACTTGTGTAACCAGAGCCCTTGCTCTTACATATGCATTAAACATTTATTTGTAAGTTTGTAATTCTATCAATTAAATGTTTTGAATCAATTAAATGTTTTGAATCTTTAATCAAGTTATATATATTATGCTTATATATATATATATATATATGCAAAGAAAAGAAAAAAAAAAAAAAAGAAAAAAAAAAAAAAACTGAAGCACGAACTTGTTATTTTGTATGTGAATTTTAGAAAATTTTATCTATTCTTTTCAATTTTTGCTTTTCCTATATTTCTCTGGGTAAAAGCTCGGAGAGAAAAAGAGCAATAAACAGAACAGATACACTATGATCTCATTGTAGATACACACAACCATGAGGAACAACAGCAACGACAACAAGAGCAATCAAAGCTCTGGTGGAGAAGACCATCACTCCCAAGAAAGTTCCATCTCAACCCCGGAATCAAGATTCAACCAGACCCTCAGAAATGTTCAAGGGTACCCCAATTTTCATCTCACTTCTCATTCTTACTCATTTTGGCTTTGCTCTTCATCAGATTTGAATACCCCATTTCGAAATAAAGCTTCTGTCTTTTGTATTATTAGAATGTCCAACACCCCAAAGCATAGATTTTGATTTCGAAATTCCAATAGGATGAGACATTGAATATTGGCTTTGTTGATTTGGAATGCATTAGATAGCAATCAGTGGGAAAAGTTATTTGATTTGTGAAATCTCTGTAAATTGGAGAAATTGGGTGCTCTCCTTTTCTGGTTTGGTGGGAACATGTGGCAGAACAGAAGCAATCTGGCAATGTAAATCTAGAGTTGGATGTGAGAGTTTGGTTTTATTGTACTTAGTTTCCTGCCATCGATTTTGTTAGTGCAATGTAAAGTTGATTTCATATAGCCGAAATTTGGTGATGGTAGATACGATTTGATGATGGTAGTTTTTACTTTTACTGGATTGTAGCTATCAAATTAGCTATTCTGAACAAGATCAAATGTGTTGTTTGTAATTAGTTTAATATTTATTTGTTTGTCTAGGTTGCTCAAAGGTCGCAGTATGCCTGGTAAAGTATTGCTGACGAGGAGATCAGAGCTGGTAGATCAATCAAACACACAAGAACCCGCGCTAAATTATGCAAGGAGCTTCTCATACAATGATGCTGAAACAAGTGTTAGCATATCAAAGGCATTGGAGGTTTGATTTGATATGCCTTTTGTCTTATAAATTTTGGAAACCTAGGAATTCGACGAGCGTGGAAAAACTGATTCTTTATTTCTGAACTAGGAAGCATTTGAGAGCCCAAGTGAGCCGAACGCCAATGAAAGTGTAAATAAGTTAAAAATATCAACCTCGAATGTTGAGAATACTTCCAAAGGTCCTCAGAAATCCGTTATTGGTGCTAGGGCAACTGATTCTGCTCGAGTTATGAAGTTCACTAAGGTCCTTTCTGGGACCACAGTGATATTAGGTACAATAACATGTTCTTTACATTTTTCTCTCAGTTCTTTCTCCCTGATATCTATTGATGAAGTTATATTGATATTGCTGGGCATCTTCCAGGTGTTGCTTTAGTAGTTGCTATGAGATATTGAAGTATATTTCTTTTATAAGTTTAAAGTATAGATGAATCACATGTCAGTTGGAACTTCATAAGATATCACTAAAGAATCTGAACAACCAGCTGCTGCTTCCATAAAGGTAGTTTTTCAAACTTTAAAACAATGGAAAAGATGATGATCAATATTATCCCTTGTTTCATGTAGTCTAACATTCACCCTCATAATCTTCCTACATGTATTACTCTACCATAATCCATAATCCAAACAAATATCCTCACACATATTTTAGCCTTCCAGATCAGGTGGTATAGGTTCAAATTTTGGAGGGAGTTGAACGATTCACCAGTTTACCACTTATAATAAGACTTGCACGCAACAGCCCAGAACCTGAAGTTTCCAATACTATTTGCTTTGCAGCTATTAATTGTCCACTCTCAATCAAAAAGAGTAAAGTGAAGTCTCCCCTTTGTCCTAGTCATTCACATTTGGATAGATATAATTTTTTTTTTTCTTTTGAAATGCTTGGATAGATATAAAAGCTCCTGTTTTTGGAAAAAATAAATGGAGACTTGAGAATTATTGACAGTTGATATATTATTGATACTTTATGAGAGCTAGATAATCTATAAACACATGCAAAATCCCCTTTCTCCACTAGACCTCTAATGTGCTCCCTATCTCCCACCACTAGACAAATATAAGCAGAGATACAAGTGATGCCCTGGGTTCTGGGGTTTTGTTATTTTGCATTTTAGACCAGTTCTGTATTTACTTATTGCTGTGATTCATGGGATCATTAACTGAAATCTCAATTTGTTCAGTTGTTAATATTATTCTGGTATATTGAAGCATTTGATTTTGGTTTCCTAGATTACTCTGTTGATAGATCTATTTCTTCAACAAATTTTCTTTTACTTCAAATGGAACTGTAATGTTCATATCTTTCCTTTTTTTTAATTATTTTTTATTTTTTTATTTTTTTTATTTGTGTAGAGAAGTTGCGTGAGTTGGCTTGGAGTGGCATACCACCATATATGCGACCTGATGTGTGGAGGCTTCTTTTGGTAAGCTCAATGGTTTGAAACTCCTAGAAGCAATATGAAAAGATTTGGATATGTTATGGAACTTCGATCAGATATTTAAGCTACATATTTAGCTTTTTGAAGGCGACAAAAATATAGAAGTATTGACTACGATATACATGAATATATGTGGGTCAGCAATATACGTGAATACTGAATAGTATTATACACTTTCTATGGCTTCCATTTGGTATACTAGGCTTATGAAAGGCCTAAGAGGCCAGTCAAACTCCCTAATTTGGAATTTGACAAAAGAAATTGGTTCCCTAACCAGGCGATAGGGAGCATTAGTGATATAGAACCTGCAAGGTTGTCCTTGTGCCCCCATTAGAATTGCTGGTTTTCGTGGTTTTTTTAAAAGTTTATATGTTACAAACATCTAAGCAGAACGGGGAAGTAGGTGTTTAGTTTCATGCAGTTGTATCCATTGTTCAGCCATGTGTTGAACCTGAGGTTCATGTATATGTGACTTCTTTCCTTCGCTATTCTATTAATTTTTTCTTGTTTTCTTATAACAATTGTTTTGGTAATCGGAATTAGTATTAAAATTAGCTTCTGCTCTTAGGAAGAGGCTAATTTTATTTCTCCTATTTTTAACCTGGGTTAGCTTTATCTAGTCGATGTTTTTGCTTTGTTTGAAATTAAAAGATTAACTTACAACAGGGATATGCACCATCTAATTCAGATAGAAGGGAGGGAGTTCTAAGAAGGAAGCGCCTCGAGTATCTTGACTGTGTTTCTCAATACTATGACATTCCAGATACTGAGCGTTCAGATGATGAGATAAACATGCTTCGTCAGGTACTTATTTAATATATAATTATTAATCTAGGTTGACGCAAATACTCTCTTTTTGATGATTTTGACAAATACAGTTTTTTTCCTTGTTAGATTTCTGTTGATTGCCCAAGAACCGTGCCAGATGTGTCTTTTTTTCAGCAAGAGCAAGTCCAGAAATCCTTGGAGCGCATCCTTTACACATGGTACCTAATTCTTATTACATACTTTCTTATTTTCATTCAACTATTTGAATTTTACAAATTCAATGTTGTATGCTATGCTTTCATCTATTTGGTCTGCTGATTCCTTAAAGTGAAGTGTAAATGCTGCTACTGTATAAACAGGATGGGTTATGTAGAAATTCCAGACCAATTCTCATATTTGTAGGGTTAATCCAGACAGCTTTATTAAAATAGAATATGAGACACATTTTCTTCCTGCATCATTGACCATTTTAGTGCCTTGCATCAGCCTGAAAACCATGACAATAATGCTTTAACAGCTCTGTTCTTCAGATGCTTTTAATTACTTGTCAAATGTCAAGGACATTCTCTTTCTGTGCCCTATAGGTACCAAAGTAGTTCTAGCCTGAATCTGTCTCTGCCTGTGCTAGTAGTGCTAAGTTGGAAATGACTTGTTTGGGTTTACATGTACCACGAACTCTACACCCTATATACTGGGAGGTTTAATGTTGGTTGACAATGTGCATTAAGAGGACTGGTAAGGGGTATGATTCTCATACTATAATTCTCACTTATGCCAACATATTTCTCGATGCCAAAAATTGGACCAACTAGGGATTTTATGGAGAATGAAGAACACTCACAAAGTCACAGAGCTAGTTAATAACATGGTTCACCCTTGATTGGGCTCCACTGGATGGTCTAGCATTGTTACTATATTTCTATATGTTCTGTGTTACAATGGGTGTGGCCGGTTGTAGATGTGAACCATGCATGCATGAATTGTGAGTAGTAACAGGCCTCTTATGCTCCAATGACTAGCCTCAGTTAAGTCGAGATCTTTTTTGGCCCTCATTTCCCCTATTGAGAACCTTAGCAGCCTATAAATCCTGGTCCTTGATAAGGAGTCTGTTCTAGACTTCTAGTTCTCTATAATTTAGAATCGCTCTAGGACAACAACGAGATCATGTGTGTTAAAATATGCAATGCAATGCTAATATTATATAAGTAAACTGTATGTGGCAAAGTGAATATTTTCGGCACTTATTGGATTCCACTGATGATTTCGATGTGGAATATGGTTTCTAGAGGCAATCGTTTTTATGCTTTTTTCTTTTGTATATTTAATTAATTGTTAGGATTATGGGATATGTTTTCAAACTTACTTCTCCTGATGTCTTTCAGGGCAATTCGACATCCTGCAAGTGGATATGTTCAGGGAATAAATGATCTTGTTACTCCCTTTCTTGTGGTTTTCTTGTCAGAATACTTGGACGGTAGTGTGGATAGTTGGTCAATCTCTGATCTGTCTTCCGATCAAATATCTACAGTAGAAGCTGATTGCTATTGGTGCCTATCAAAGCTACTTGATGGTATGCAAGACCATTACACATTTGCTCAGCCAGGGATCCAGAGGCTTGTGTTCAAGCTAAAGGAATTGGTCAGGCGAATTGATGGTAAACCTTCTTCTTTTTTCCTGATTCTTTCTCCCTTTTTCTTGCATGAATATTTTAGGAAGCTGGTTTTGTTAAAGGACAGACCAACTTTTGCTTATATAATAAAGACTTTTGTGTGTAATACCTTCAAGAAATAGCAATTCCTCAAACGCTGGGATGCAAGAAGCATATCAAAATATCATCTTTCATGTGTTTACTCGTTATCTTTTCCCTTGTTGCACTAGAACCTGTATCTAGACATGTGGAGGACCAAGGGCTGGAATTTCTTCAGTTTGCTTTCCGGTGGTTCAACTGTCTTTTAATACGTGAGGTTTGTTATTAGAGATTTATTCTCTAGTTTTCTCTATCTTATATTCATATGCTGTGTACAAAGTGATCTTAATTTTGGTTATTTTTGAAATCCAAATTTTAACAGGACCATGTCTTTTTTTCCTTTATCCTGTGCTAATGGCAGTTTCTGTTTATTGCCCTGTTTAGATTCCCTTCCAACTTATTTCCCGCCTGTGGGATACATATCTTGCTGAAGGAGATGCATTGCCAGATTTCCTTGTGTATATTTTTGCCAGTTTTCTTTTAACGGTAAGATCAAACTTTGCTTGTGTACACTTTCCTTGCGCACACATTTATATATGTTGTAAGGTTTTGACATAAGGAAATCTGTCTATTTATCAGACTTTGATTGGAATGTGTCTATTGTTAGGCTTTAATAAGAAAGAGTGTGTGGATTTATTTGTTTATTAACAATGTGTTTTCTTTGCCTATTTGATGAAGTTTTCAAGTTTTGAACATGGAAAAGAAATTAATGAAAATTTCGCACCATATATGATAAAAACAATCTCATTGTTAAGTCCTTGTATAGAAGGTTTTGAAGAATTCTTTTATATGCAGTCATTGCATGCAGCATGTTCCACACTTGTTTTTCTCTTCACACAAACAGCGGATATCTTTTCTTTCTTCTCAATTAAACCTGCCGAATTTACCCTCTCATATCTTTTCGGTGGTTGTATTTATACACTCCATGACTTGCTCAGTTAGTCTCACTTATTTATTTCTCTCCAGCAAATCAAATTTATCCCTTTGAAAAACAATATTTCTACTATTTTCCTCTGCGACACCTTGAATTCTTTGACTGCCATAGCCAAGTACCTATGCTGGTTTTTCTCAATGCCATCCAGCATATTATTCTGATCCACAGAATGTTGATGGCTAGAAATGCCATCTATGGAACTGAAGAAAGTTGATGGACCTGAGGAGTTTGTGTCCTCTAATAACGAGATGACCTAGTTTCCGGATGGTAAAGTTGCCATCTAAGCTAGGATACTAAACTGTAATATTTGGCCATATACCCTATTTTCTGTTACTGCCATAAATCCATGGTCTGCTTAGTTTGCATCAGATTTTGATTTGGCAATGAAATGGATGTCAAGAACTTAATTTTAATTCTCTGATTTGATTCAGTGGTCAGAGGAGCTCAAGAAGCTTGATTTCCAAGAGTTGGTCATGTTTCTTCAACACCTACCAACTCATAACTGGACTGACCAGGAACTTGAGATGGTGCTTTCAAGAGCTTTCATGTGGCACAGTATGTTTAACAGCTCTCCCAGACATTTAGCCACCGGCTGAAAAGCAACTCATAATTCTCTCATCTATCATCAGTTTTCTAATTCTTTTTACTCTTCCGGTTTCTGTTATTTTTTCTTCACAACAATCGTTTTCTGTTCCCATTATATTGTGATATCAGGTGTCTGTAATATTTGTATTTTGAGCATTTCTTGTAGAATCCTTTGAAAAATGGTGAAACAGAAATATGAATTGATGAGGGAATTTGTAGTTTGTAATCTGTAATCCAGTATTTGGCATCATTTGTTTATAAATGTTTCCCCGAGTCCATTGATATAGCAAACTGAAATATCGCAGCAACAATTTCGAGCCATCAATACGTGCAGGTTCCTTGATGCGGTAGCTAATCTGATCATGTCAAAGTTTATTTGAATGTAAAGAAAGAACTATAATCAAGCAGTGTTAAAGGTTCAATAAAAAAAAAAAAAACAAAGTGTTAAGAGGAATAAAGATGAGTCATTTGTAGTTTAGTAGTGGTACGTGGAAATGGTCGAGTACAGCTACACTTCTTTACCCAACTCCTAACTCTATCTCTGTGGAACTTTTTGGTCAAGGTCATCTGCTTTGTGTGGCTTTCCTAACTCTAGCTGGTTTTAAGGTTCTGTACATTTTGCAAACTTAATATACCTTCTATATTCTCACAAAACTTGAGGTGCTTAAACCAGATAATCTGATTTGCTCGATAATGTAGATTTCTCTTTTTCTCATGCTCTTTTGTTGCAATTTGTCCGTTTTTTTTGTTGTAATTTGTCCGTTGAGAATCATAACTCGCAAAGAGTATTGTTCAGGGATTAGGGTTCGAATCTCAACTTATTCAAAGGCATATATTGGATAATAGATCATACTTTTACCACAACAAGAAACGAGAAACATGCAATTAAAGAAAACGGTAACATATAGTAAATCCTCTTGCAATCAAACTCGACCCTTCCCTCGTCACCTCAACAACTCATACACAAGTAACACAACACACCACAATTATGTTTCCAATACATCCGTTTTTTCTTAAAAATTGAAAATTAAACAAAATACGACCGTTAAGTGGCCATGATCACGCCACGTGTAAGGTTTCTACAGCATGCAATCAAACCATACCTGAAATTTAAACGTACGTTCCTTCCTTACCATGTTCACACAAGCTTATAGCAACGGTAAAAAACTTTGCGCCTAAGTCTTTATAACCCAAGCCACCCCTAGCTTCAGTTTCCATTCTCTATTTTCTCTTTCTCTGTGAGTCTGTATCAAATTCTATCATTTTCACTGCAGATATACATCATATTCTGTTATATAAAGTATTGGTGACGGCCTTTGCTCGCACTAGTCCTGTGATCTAGCTCGGTTCCGATTTCGGATTTCGGATTTTCTCTCATGGAGTTTGGGAGATTTCTGTGCCTCTTGTTCTCGGTTTGCTTGACGTGTTTTCTCCCTGCAACAGAAGGTTACAAGTTTTACGTTGGTGGGAGAGATGGGTGGGTTCTGAAACCATCTGAGAGTTACAATCACTGGGCTGAGAGGAATAGGTTCCAAGTCAATGACACTCTCTGTAAGATATATATGCTCATCTCTCTTTTTCATTTCTTCTTTGCGATATACGAGCGAGTCCGATCATGTATTAATTTTGTTTGTTCAATTTGATTGGTAATAATTGTTTTGATGAATGGAAATATATGTGACAGATTTCAAGTACAACAAAGGATCGGACTCGGTTCTGGTTGTGAACAAGGACAACTTCTTCAACTGCAACACAAGCAGCCCCATTCAGAAACTAGACGAGGGCAACTCCGAGTTCAAGTTTGATAGGTCTGGACCGTTCTACTTCATCAGTGGCCAAGATGGTAACTGCCCCAATGGTCAGAAGCTGATCATCATCGTTCTCGCCGTCAGGCACAGTCAAACTCCTCCTTCGGCTGCGCCACCACAAGGCTCAGCCCCAGCTCCAGCTCCAGCAACTGCACCATCTTCATCATCATCACCCTCACATGCCCCAAGTACTAACCCAGTAACATCTCCAGTCCCAGCTCCGGCAGCCACTACTACTCCAACCTCGTCTCCTCCTAGCTCTGTCGGGACCGCACCAACACCGTCCGGAGATACTCCGTCCGAGGACGTGACGTCACCACCACCGGGGTCGAACCAGAACTCAACAGCACCGAAAGGAAACGGAGCGTATGGTGTAACGGCATCGAGTGTGTTGGTGTCTTCGGTTGTTGTTTTGGTCAGTTTGGCTTTTGTGAGCAGCTTTTATTAGGTCAAATTTAGTTTCATAAATTTTATTGGCATTTATATTCATTCCATTTAGATTTTTTTTGTTGTTGTTGCTGGGATCATCATATGTGTATGTTGAGAGTTGAGAGAGAGATAGAGAGGATTCATTTGGGTCCATTATTGTTTGTTTATTGTATTACAATTATCAATGGAGAGGCTGATTTGGTTTGGTTATAAATATGTGTACATCTTTCCAGAATTTTGTGTTTTCATTCTCACATTGATATAATCAACTTTGAGAAGGACTAGAAAGGGAGGCATAGTCCTTCAAGTGTTCACATAATTTGTGATGAGGCATAGTTCCTCTTCCACATCATAAACAGTTAGAATATAGAAGATAACATATATAATTAAGACATTCGCCATTACATTTGTAACAAACAGATTAGATTTTGCATTATATGATGCCATGATGGGGAGGGATGGTGAAAAGAATTCATTTCTAAGTTTTTAGCATATATGCTCCAAGATAAATTGCATCTTAAATTCTTAATTAGTAAAATAATTAACATATTGAATGAATTCATTTGATCGTTGGCGAGGTCTACTTTACATGATCATTATTCTAGTTTATATCATTGATTCAAAATTTAATTAGTGGCCGGTGTTGGTGAGTTTAGGTTGATAATGCTTTTAGCATGAGTTTCTTACTCAGTTTTATTAATTTATAACTGATGATGGCCTTAATTGTTCTCTTCTTCTTGCTATATATTAGGAGCAAAAACTGAAAGTGTGCGAGTTGAATGATCGAATTAAGTACGATATTTAGGTGTTGATTCTTTTAACCAGTAGAAATAGGGATCCCAAACATGAAACATAAGAGCAGCAAATGGAGATAAAAGGTGGATTTGCGGTGGGGCATTATTGAAGAGAGACAGGGTCAGTAAATATTATCATGGCTGCCTAGGAATATATGGATGCATGGATAGATGCCCCTCAAACAGTGGCACTTGATCGAAGATCATCAGCCATATTGGACTGAAAGCTTTGCCTATCTCTCGGTCTTGAACCGATGCACGCATTTTTGCCATTTTACAATGAGTTTCCGATCATACAAAACTATGGTGTGTGGCACATACTTAGTCATCAGGCCATATCGATCGTGTAATGCCTTTCAACTTCATGCAGGAGAAGACTAACTTTACAAGTCTCCGGAGAATATATCCTTTGTTAATCAAAAGGTTCTTGGCCGACAACACGTACTTGACAAGAACTTTATTTTTCAAAAGATCGATCGCGAAGTTGATTCAAACTTGAGTGATGGACTTGGATCATCAGGAAGCTCTTTAATAGGCAGTGACACTTGTTACTTTTCGATCAGATAACACTGAGAGAAACATTATCCTAACAGTCTAACTAGGATTTCATTATAATGCAACTGTGGTAGCAATCCTGACTATCTAGCTAGGCTTTCGTTTTCGAAGAGTTTATACGTGCTAGGGTGTGATTCATTTGCTATATATGAGGTCGGCAAGAACTAGCCAAATTATGAGCATACATGTGGTTCATATAATGCTTTGATTAAATGCTTTTCTATTATCAGTCTCTATGGTTTAAAGAGAGGTGGGCTAAATCTAGAGAGATCATTCTAAGTTTCCAACCAATTACTCGTCTTCCATCTTTGTGTGTGATGAGCTTTTTAATGTTAATCTGAGCTTTTCCGGAATAGTATACAAGTTTATGAGCTGTGTGTAAATCCAATATCTTGTCATCAATTCAAATTATCCTGAACACCTTGACATAATGTTAGGAAAGTTCCTGATTTGTTTCCAGTTGCTTCTTCCTCAAGGAAAGCCCTGTTCGACAAGACAATAGTACAATTCATCAAATAAACAATCTCGTAGAAAGTTTAAACAATTTTAAGTTCCGTAGAAAAACAGATAGAGCCTTTCAAAATACAGAAGACCATATACCTAAAAGGCATGTGTACACTCACCCGGTATGCTCTCTGAGTCTCAACTTTTGTGATTGCTGAACCTCAAGGCATTTCACTTGATTGACTATGTGATCCTCTCAGTTTCAAGAGAAAGTTTCAGATCCAATGGTACTGTTGTGCCATGTTGACAAGGCATTGGACTAGAGTTTCATATTTGAATTTGACTATTCGAAGATTTTCTTTCTTATAAATTCCGAGATGCACAAGATAGGCATTTGCTTCTCATTTACATCAATCAATGTCCCAGTATATCCTACTAGCCTCAAAATTGGAACAGAATAAGAATAGCAGCATGGCGGGAAATACACTAAACAATACACAATAAAAAAATCATACATCATTATAACAAAGAGCCGATCCATGTTTTTCCGGTACAAAAGTAGCCTGGAAGATCATTAAAAGAACCACCATCTCCGTTGTCGGTTCCTCTGCAAGAATCGTAGGCATGAAACAGGTTAGCAGTGCAGGATAAATGTACATATTCATAGTTCCATTAGTTGAGTTGGTATGCAATTTGTTAACTATTCTCACACATTAAGACCTGGATCTTACGCTCAGCATTCTTCAACAAAATATACAAAGGCTAATCATCAGTATTCGAAAAGACGCAGACCATAATATTCTAGAATATTTGACCAAAAGAAAAATTCTAGAATAGAGCTCTCAGTTGGACGTTCAGACATAGAGAATTCTTAGTGGAGCGCTGGAATGCAATGAAAGGAGGTCCAGAACATAACATGATTAGAAGTACAAGGCTTTCTTAAACATGGATTAAACTTTCATTGTTACATGTCAAGTCAAATTCACCCTATTAGTAAAGTGCAAAGTCCAAGAGAGCTGGATTTTTCAGGGAAGAAGAATGAGAAAAGAAACTTAAAACAAGCAAGCGATCCTTAAACTGATTGACATAAGAAGGCAGGGTCATAGAAGACAAATAGCTTAAAGATGATGAGCCGAGCCATAGCAAAATGAGCAAGCAGTTGAACGCCAAAAGAAATGATAAATAGATAAAATTTTATTAATTTACATTTTATGCAAAGGTTTACATATTGTGCAAAGGTATCCTATTACTATAAGTAATAACCACAATATTATATACAAGGCCCTTCCACTAAGGGATCCCTTTTTTTGACATATATGAGGGATGGGGGATTACACCAACTTTTCGATCACAAAATCACATCTCCACCGTTCAATATGTAGTTCTATATGAATAGATCATTTCTGTAAATTTTCAGAAATTTTGGTAATCGTTAAGGCATTCAAAACTACGATTTATAATTATAAGCATGAACGGTTCATGTTTGGCAGATTTGGTTCGTTCATTGATTTAATCTTGTTTGACACCTTAACGATCACCAAATTGGCTGAAAATTTGCAGAATTGATCTATATATAAGGACCAACAAACTGAACGGTGAAGATTCAAAAATATAATCGAAAAGTTGGTGTAATCCCCCATCCCTCATATAAACCAAAATAAGGGATCCCTTGGTGGAAGGGCCCTCATATTATATATATATATATATATATATATATATATATATATATATATATATATATATACAGAGCTTCTCAGCTGCGGAGGTCCGCACCAATGGTTTTGGTGCGGATTTCCATTTTTGCACCACTTTTCGATCGAATTTCTCCATCTCCACCGTCTAGTATCTAGATAATATTGTGTAGATCATCTCTGCAAAATTTCAGCCAATTTGGTAATCGTTAGGGCCCTCAAAATTGCGTTTTTCTGTTTTAAACATGAACGGTTCATGTTTGACAAAATTCAGTCCGTCAATTTGTTTTTCGAGTTTGAGGGCCTTAACGATTACGAAATTGGCTGAAATTTTGCAGAGATGATCTACACAATATTATCTAGATACTACACGGTGAAGATGAGGAAATTCGATCAAAAAGTGGTGCAAAAATGGAAATCCGCACCAAAACCATTGGTGCGGACCTCCGCACCTGAGAAAGACTCTATATATATATATATATATATATATATATATATATATATATATATATATATATATATATATATATATATATTCAAAGATACCCAAGTAATATAATATTCTTTCCTTAGTTCATTCTACATTAGCAGAGTTCTTTATATAAGCTTTTTTGCAATGTATATTCAGAATAAATTAATGCTTGCCAGGATCAACAAGAATGACAGGAAAAAGTGGTAAAACCTTCTGATTTTGATCTTGTTGTGGTAGTATGATACGCTGAGAGAGGGTCCCATTGTCGATCTTCTGCATGTATGGCCGTAACTTCTCCGCCAACATCTCATTCAACTGACCATCAAAATGGATAGGTAAGGTCATTTTACTGAAAAACAACAGCTAACAAATAAATTATAACAAGAGAAAATTCGGAGTTTTCAAGGAAATTAAGGACAGTGTTTGGAAATCAGGCATGTGTAATGTACATAGTTGGTGTGATTCTGATCCACTAGATTTCTTTGACCTATAGTTTCATTCTTTCAATACTTCCAGGTAATGATCTATTACAAAATATTTTTCTTATATAAATATTATAAACTCTACAAGCCAGAAGTGCATTGGTCATTGGTTGGCACTTGCATTTTCCACCCAGATCATTGATGCTAGGGTAAAGAGAACAAAAAAGGAACTTGATGTAAGATAATTTTTCTGCATTTGCATGACCAAAACATTCTGGTAGTGCATACCTCATTCCAAATTTTGGCATTAGATATATTTTCTTCAATTCCTATGTATCTCATAAGCTGATTAAGGAAGAGGAAAAGGGGAAAGCAAGTCCATAAACTTCAACATGTACACAAGACTAGAAGTTACCAACCTTTTCTTGATGCCATTTAGTCTCCCATTGAGCATCCAAAATTTTGTCAGCGATTTCTCGCTGAGCATTAAGAAGAACAGTCATTTCATAAAACTTTTCAGGATCTTTGAGATCCTCCTTGCTCCAGGAAGATGCATTCAATGGAAGGTCCAGTTCCTGCTGATGCTCTAACAGTTAGTTCATTATTATCACATTAACGAGTGCATATTTCTTTCTACCTGATAGACACAAAGAATAAATTTTCATCCGTAGATCATAGATTAGGTTACGTACACCCCAGTTTTGTGGCCTTGCTGGAGGATTCAGTTTCATGACTTCTGCTTCAAGAGCTTTCTTCGCTTTATAGAAAGGGACATTTTTTACAATAACAGGATCATCCCTTGCACGAGCAGGATCTATGGAGATCAACGCCTATCAAGTAATTTCATATCATGGACCTTTCTCAAATGAAAACTAAAGAACAAAAAGTTACAGGAAACTGCAGAAACTATGTTTTTTTTTAACATTTATGACATTTATGAATTCTATCATCAAGGTATCCAATTTTTGACTAAAAACTACAACCAGATGACTATAAGATATTAGCTCAGGTAGACCAAATTATGGACGAGATCTATAAAGGACATTAGAGCTGTATCTTAGAGTGACAAATTTTTTATAAAATTTAGAAAAGATCCAAGGCCAATAAGAAAATTTTTGCGGGGTTTTCTTTTTGATGTTAACAGAATGCTATCAAGTTGTGTTCGTGAATTTCCACCAATTATATGTCAGCCGTATTAACTTGATGTATATCCAATGAATTGTTTAATCGGACCATGGATTGCATTTCAGTGACCTCAGTATACTAAATTATGCTAAATAAGGTAACCTTAAAGGATGCAGAAAGATCAAGCTCACATTCAAAAACAATTTCCAACTAAAAGTTCCCTTATACACAAAATTCCGTACCTCCTGCACGTGCTCCCAGCCAGGTTTTCGCTTAGCCACCACATCACGAAGTTGATCGTACCGCATAGATTCCTAACCGAAACAAGTTAATAGAGTAAGGCAATATCACAATCTTGTTTTAATTGACTACTGAAACAGTGACAAATGCCAGGGGAAAACAGTATATTGAGTGGTAAGCTCACAAAAATTCGTTTAAGAAAATAGGCAAGTTTAAACAAAGCTTACAATTTTCTTATTTCTTTCTATATTATCAATTATCTTTATATTACAAGGCAAGTGAAATACCCATTACAATATGATAAGAAACAAGATAATAGTCATAATACTATGTGGTGTATCAAAAATTATTTAGATATACAACTCTTATAAATCTCAAACCTTGTATTGCCACCAAAGTTTTTGCTTGACATCATCATCATACTCATAACCACCCACAACCCGAGGCAAGGTAAACAACCAAAATGCAGCGATGCTGGGATCTTTCATGCTGTCCACAATATGCTGAAACAGATCAATAACAAAATATCAGAAAAGATTATTATGTCAAAGTTGATTTTTCGTTGCAGCATCATACTAACACTTATTCTAATCCTTTGCATGCATTCAGAAAAACAGAAATTAAAAGAAGTTTCACTTACATGGCTTATAGTCTTATACAAAGAACTTATAATTTATATAGCTATAGCCTAGAAAAGAAAGCCAACAGTAGTAACTGGAGGAATACAAAAACATCAATCTTCAAACATAGGGGTTTGTCCATTGGAAAAAAACATATATGTCCTTGATATTTCTAAGACCGCTAGAAGCTAACAACCATAACGGCAACAAAAATTATACCACACTTTAAGACTATTATAATCACCTTTGATGACATGGAGCAAGCACTTAAACAATATAAGGCAAGACGACACAGGCAAGGGCGAATTTCCTTCCTAGATAGCAAATTTGCGATGCCACTAAATATTTCTAGCTAGTAATTATACACAACAAAACAGAAACACTTCTCACAAAAAATAAGAACATATGATATGATACTAACCTCATAAGGGTAGTCCATCTTCTTCATAACATTGTAGGCTTTCCAGGGAGGCTCCATTATCTGCAAGTATTAAGACAAACAACAAACAAGGGTATAAGGATGGAAGCATTACTGAAGATTTATGGATGAAACAAAAGAACATGATATATAAATTTTACCCCAAATGAATTCAGACTTCAATTTCCATAAAACATAGTTTTGTTAGATCAAATTCAAAAATACATATGGAATGATACGTCCACAAAGGGGTGCAGGGCCTCTGCATACTACATATCTTTTACTCAAGGCTAGTCATAATCAGCTGCCAAAGAAATTGCTTTAGTATAACAATTTGGAATTATGTGATTGAACAAGTGTGATGTCGTACCCTTTTGGAAACCCTAGAATAAGCAAAAGCGGTAACTTAAGAGTCTTAGTCAGCAAAAGTAGAGTTCCAGGATTTGAAGTTTCGAGTCAGTATTTATTCAACTCTAGTGTTTTTACAAAAATCTAAGAAGTCTTAATGTCTTTCAGCTCCCAGGTCCATAATCATTGAATGAGTCTGTCTAAGATGTATTTGAAGCCTCCACTCCTGCAGATGAAACGGAAAAAACAGGATGTTGTTGAAGGTCCTCCTACCTTGTTCTCTCTGACCTCCATTTTTTTTTTTCTCTATATCCCTTAGTTCTCTGACACTACAGCAAAACCTTTTTTGACTTTTTATTTGTTAAATTTTCTACCTTTCTAAGCCCTGCATGAGCATCCTCAAAGCCACCCGTTCACTTACCCTAAACCAAATTGACAGAGGTTTACTTGAAAATAACACATTGCCCTTCTATTACATATGAAATCAAGCTCCAAATAGACAGCAGACACTATAAATTTTAAATGTAAATTAATCATTGTAGACAACTGTAGTAATCGATAACCGAAGAATCTTTTTCCTTGTTCAAGACTCGTAAAAAATAAGTGAATACACACAAAGTACTGTTGAAATATGCACAGAACTGAAAGTGCAGATGAAGTTGGCACATTCAGAATTTCAGACCGACCAAATAAAACCAATTTAAGCCACAATGCTTTTGAATCCCAAATTAACTCACATCATCTGCAGAGATTCGAACTTGTAGTTTGTTTTTGCACTCAGGACAGCTCATTACACCCTGTAACGTAATAAATATCTCATGTCATGTCTAAATCCAGCATTCAGAAGCTGAAAGAGTGGAAGAGAGAGTACGAAATTATACAGAGAGAAACATATTGTCTTGTGCCTAGATTACAACAAGCAATTCTAAAAACAAATTGTAATCTTTATAGAAGGTTTGGTTTTCCACTTTTAAATCACATACGAAGTGTTACAAGTTAGAAGTGTTTATCTCTGTTACACATGACCCACATTAATAGTAAGAGAGTATACCAAGCTACCTCTCGTTAACTATAGCGCATTACATCACCCTAAATTACATAGGAGGCATATTACTGAGTGCAGCCTCTGCAGTTTCTGAGATGATAGCCCTCATGGTTTGGATAAAATTCTGATTAGAAGTACAGAATAGTGGGAAAATATGTGTAACCTAATCAACTGTAACTGAGCAAACATTTACCGTGCCATCACAGGTCAGGCAGTCTTTAGATGGCAATGGTGTATGAAGATCTATGGCAGATGGAAGATGAACCAATTCAGCGCGATTGTCAGCAATAGCAGCTGCAACACATTCAGCCGTTTCCCTCTCCCCACTGCATGAGTATTCATCAGAGAAATAAGATGCTGGGAGATTATCAGAGCTATAGTGAAACACTAGCAATTTTTGCTCATTTGTCTGCTAGATATTTAAACATTTGACCAGAAATTATGATCTTTCCCTCATATATCTTGGCTAGTTAGACTTCAAAATTATCATAAAATACTATTGGAAGTTTATCATGTAGCCTTAACTTATTGGGGCAAGAATTCAGGTTTAGACTTTTATCTCCACATGTTCTGGGTAAGGGGGAATGCCACATACACTAATACACTATAAACAAAACTCCTAAAGATATTACTACGCCATATGAGACTATTTACACAGCTGCAGATTCGAAGACATCATTTATTATAATACATTAGTAGACAACTTCTATCACAGGCAGAGCTTATTAGCCATATTCCCTGTCTACATAAAATTAAGAAATGTCCATAAATTTAAGTGCAAACCTTTTCAAGGTTCAGCATACATGTGAAGCCAAAGGCTACATATCTGGAAAAACTATCCACAGCTTTAAAATCTTTTCAGTTTCTGATAAGTATGAAGATGTTATAACTCATAGCCCATGGTTTCAACTTTGGAACTAAATTGAAGATAACCTTACCTTTTCAAGGTGTAATTTTTCACTTGGTAGTGCACCCTCCCTGATCCTTTGCACATGGTACACCGCAATGCCTGCCAACCATTGCAGGTTTCACAGTTCCTACACTTCAAGATCGTACTTGAGAAATCATTGAACATCAAATGAATTCTAAAAGTCCCCAATTAAACACGGGACAATATTCACTGCTAAGACCATTTTAAGTCTGATTCAGCCATTTTGAATACAAACATGGTTTTCCACATTCATGCCTAAAACACTATATATTGTTGTGTCAAATTACTTCTGAATTATAAAATCGCATGGTGGTGACTAGTACCTAAGAATACAAAACGACAGAAAAGCGCAAAAACTTATAATTATATGCACTTTAATGTTGCTTTCTTTACCATATATTTTAGATGTTATCTTTACATCATTGATCATTTTAATATAGTCTGAATCTGCAGTTATCAACAGTCTGGCACTCTATCATTATGATATATGTGATGAAAATAGATATAGGGTACAACAATAGGCTATATAGTGTTCCATATCGTAATGTCAAGCTGTGAATATAACCATACTGAAAGACAAGACAACCATTGAAAATTGAAAGACACTGAAATATACCTCTGGCATATCACCTTCTTTCCCATCTCCATCGCTATGTCATAAGTCCCTAGAGTAGCTACAACCTGAAATCAACCATTCCAACCATTACGAAAACCGAAACAGAGTTCACAACTCAATAATAGACAACATTCCAAAGGCAGTAACAGACTGAAACCCACTTGACTGACTTACAAATACATTTCAACTATCCCATAAACATACATATACACCAATTCAATATCCAATGACAAAAAAGCAGCAAAAGTTTCAGAATTCAATACCAAAAATCCATTCTTTCATCCCAAACTCACAAACCCATAAACCCATTTCCACTCAGAAGTGAAAAACCACTGTAAATTCTCAAACTTGTGACACAAAACAAAACCCCCACATGAAAAAGCTCAAAACTTTACAAGAACTCACAAAGATTGAGGCGCAGGAGAGCTTGGAAATCAACTCGGGGACGCCAAAGCCACGTTGGGCGGAGCCGGCGACGTCAAAGGCGATAGTGAAAGGAGAGAGCACAAGCTTAATAGGGAACTCGAAAATGTCGATGAGCTGCTGACCATAGCGTTTGGTGAAGAGCTTGTATTGGACATCAGCGAACTTCGTGACGCTCTTTACAAGGCGGTCTTTTGACATTGTTGGAAGAAGAACGAATGAGAAAGAAAGACTCTCTGGCTTTCTCTAATTTGCAGAGGTGAGTGAGAGAGAGATTGAATTGGATAATGTATTGTGGAAATTGGGCCGAGTGGAGAATTTCTCATGTTGGGCAATCAAGTAAGAGTAGACATCATTCCAGCCCACGTTTTTGGTTCTCTAGCTAAAACGTCACTTGTATTGATCGACAAAACGTTACACATTATACTAGATGGTTCAAAGTTGTGCAAAGGCAATGCTACGTCTAACCAAGTACCATGTCGACTGTCCCGCCCGAAATTTGTACCAATTGAGCTCAATTCACCCTGAAGGGTTTCCGAGTGGATCACTAGGAAACCACTATGGACTTGCTGTCTCCCTTTTCAAGCAAAGAAGGGTAACAAGAAAGACGATGACAAGAGTGCTAGAGAGAACACTACTGCTGGTACTACAACAAACACAACCGAGGAGAACACTAGTACTAGCACTACAACAAACACAAATGAGGAGCCGCACCACTTTTATTGTGAGCAGAACATGGAATTGTTGGAACAAGAACTTCAAAAGAGAGGGACTTACGAAAGAAGCACAATGAACGGCGCGCGTACTCATTACCAAAAGAAATTCCAGAACAAAAGATAAAAATCATCGGTTCCGTCGAGTATGTTGCAGACAAGGTCTTAAATATCGATATCAATATCGGTGATAATTTTGTTTTTTTCACTCAGCGATATTAATCTTAATTACCATGATAATATCGCGATATTTTGGTTAAACCATGATATTTTAGCCCAATTCTCCATTTCCTACCCAGTTTTGAAAAATTAGAAGAAAAATCAAGGGTTTGCCCACGTGAATCGAATCTCGGTTGTTCCGTCATCCAAACACTTTATCTAATCCTGCAAAGTTAACATTTGAGTAATATTTAGAACATTTTTATATATAACCTATCTATATATTTTCACAATCCTTTTATCTTTCTTTTCAAAATATCGATACTTCAGAAATATCCATTTTTTAAACCTTCGAAATTTCTTTAGAAGCCAAAATTTTAGTCCTTAGTACTTGCAGAGGCATGGTACATGCTTCTTCCACAAATGCCGTACGTTCATGGTTCATGAGTCATGACCATCTTGTAGTCCTTCTTTTGCCAAAAAAATACGGAGTTTCACTGGGGGTAAAACGTAATTTCACGAAATATTCCATTTGAACAAATTTTGGAACACAAATCCTCTGCCCAAACAAAATCCACATTTTCATCGTACACTCCAAGAGCTTTGAGCTCTTGTTTCTTTGAAGGTAGCCTAGTATTGAAGCACAGTCTGAGATGGCAGCAGTGGCACTTAACGGAGTCAACCTCGGAACGACGTCGCAGGCATACTTGGAAAGCAAACCAGTCAACGACACAAAGGTTCTGATATCCGACCTGTGCCGTCAGTTCTACAGCCTCGGATGGGTGTCTGGGACCGGTGGTAGTATCACAATCAAAGTCCACGATGAATCTGTTCCTAAGCCTCAGCAACTCGTCATCATGTCCCCTTCTGGTAGTTCCGGTTTCTGGGTATTCATGGTTTTGTTCTCAGTTTGTCGTACATGAGTTAAAGTTTGTGTCTTGTGTCTTGTGTCTTGCTTTGGTTGTTTGGTTTTTGGGCATTTGTGGTTTTTGCTAAAGGTTAAGGCTTTAGGGATCATTGGGTTTTAGATCATTTTTTGTGTTGATTAGTATCTGGGTTTTGGTTATATGAGCTCAATCTTCAATCTTTCTTTGTTTTAGATTGTTTGGAGTTGTTAAGCATATGTGAGCTTTTTAATGATTGAGACGTTATTGCTACTATGATTCTTTATTAGTTTGATGTTGTTGGAGTTACATCTATCAAGCTTGAATGTGAAATGCTTTGTTTTTATGGTTTCTGTGTTCTTTCATGTTATGTGTGAACTGGCAGTATGTTCCGATGTGTGTTCTATATTGTTTCTAGGGTACTGAACATTTGGGATCGGTTTTTCTTTCTTGTGTTTGTGATGTGGTTAGGGGTACAGAAGGAGAGAATGTTACCAGAGGACATGTATGTGTTGTCTCCAACTGGGACTATGTTGAGTTCTCCATCTCCAAAGCCCTATCCGAACAAGCCTCCCAAGTGTTCTGACTGTGGTCCTCTCTTTATGAAGGTACCAGTGGTTATACTTTACATAAATCGGTGCAAAATCAGCTACTATTATTTTTGATTTGATAAACCACTCAGAATACCCTACAGTTCTGAAATGGTGTATCTACAAATTTACTATTGAAGCGCATCTGAGATGATTTGACAACATTTGTTCTGACAATATGGTAATACCCTTGCTACAAGAATGGGAGTGATACTCTTAATTCATTTAGTTTTAGTGGATATTGTATGCTCTTCACATGTTTAGACCCCTTGTCCTTGGTTACTATGAAGAAATGATGTAAAAGATATAAATTTATGGGTTTGCTAAGAAAATAGTTGTGGTAGACTAAGCTAGGTGGACCTTGTACCTCCCTACTCCCCAAATATATTGCAAGAAAAAGAAACTCGACATTATCAATTCCTATATTCCATTGGCAACCAAAATATTCACTCTTGAAGATTTTGATTGCTTATGACTATTGGATCCATATCAGAATGTAGGCAAGAGGCGATTGATTTCGCGGGGAAAAAGGTCATGGAATCTCAATTACAAGGTACAATGCAGCCCAACTAGAAATTTAGATGACTTTGGATTTAAGGATCATGAGAACCCATCTGAGATGTTTCAATTGTATTGATCTATGAAAGTTAGTCATCAGTTGAAATTTGAAAGCTTCTTATCCAAAAAGATAAGTAAAAAATAGGTCATTGTTTCACGAGTTACATTGACAACCAAGGACGTCATACATTTCTATTAGCAATTTTCTCTTTGTGTACGTTAACAAATTTTACTATCACTGCACATAATAATGCCGTTAGTGGGTTAGTGTGTTTCCTGTGTTCCATGTTGGATCCTGATGCTGTTCCTTTTGCTTGTTAGTTTGGTTAAATGTCCAAAGTAATATTGAACTACTACTATTTTGCAAACTTCTTTAGGCATATCAATAGCTCCACAGAGTCTGACTAAAACATGGTTTTAACTGTGCAATGTGATTGTCAAAGCCCATGGTTTGCTACCATGTGGTCTGGGATTTCAAGCTACTTGCTTGAGTTTTTTTTTGTCTCTTGAAGATATAGGGCCTTGGCAGGTGGCCCCAGTTTGGAGCCAAAATTACCAAGTGTGTTTCTTTTTTTCTTGATATTCAAGAAAAAAAATTGTTCACGTGTTTTCGCATTCCAGGTTATGGCATGTCCTGTATGTGGATCTTGGGGTTCATGGAGTACTTACAAACAATTAACTCTTTGTGGAAAGGTGGCCTCTCTTCGGAAAGCTAAAGTTAACATTTATTTCCCCTTCTTTTCCAGGCATATGAGATGTGCAATGCGGGAGCTGTTATTCATAGTCATGGCATAGAATCATGTCTTGTAACCATGATCAACCCATCATCCAAAGAATTTCGAGTAAGTTCATTTCTGGCATCCATTATTGAGGATGCAAAGACTAATAAATTCTGATATGCTCACACATGCACACAGAGACCTGTGTTGCTGATTTATTTCTTCTCCCATTTTGTTATGTTTGCATCACCTGAGACTCCCTCTTTCAAGATCCTTTGGAAAAATTATGAGATTCCTTTTGTTCAGTAGACATATGGACCTTTTTAGTAACATGACAGTAACCGTTTGCCCACAAAACTTTCTATCATAAAGATATATGACTATATGTCTGTACAATACTACAAAATCATGATTTAAATTTCAGCTTATTCGTTCTAATTCCATGGTCAGATGAATATGTTAGCATAAGGTTTAAATGTGATTTTACTGCTTTTGAAACAAATCAAGGAATTTCTAAAGATTTCTAAATGATTTTCAGCTCTCAGATCGCCCACCGATATGTTTGCATCACCTTAGCATACATACCTATTTCAATAATATCGTTGTTTTGTTTCCAGATTCAGATATCTTTAAGATCAGATACTCTGCAAACAGTATGCTCCTGCTTGTGTAAAATGATAGTGTAGTACACAATATAAAAGGGATCATAGTATTAGATTGCCAAGTGATAAATCAATTATTATGCTATGATATAAACATACAGTCCATTTGATCTCCAAAGCCAAAAATCTATTTAATTGTGGCCAGTAGGATTGTTGCTCTTTCTGTGTCTCCTCACTCTCCTGCCTGCTGTTGGTGGTTTTTCTTAGATATTTCTCTTTTAACTGTGGTGTAAAAATATGCAGATTACTCACATGGAGATGATCAAAGGAATCAAAGGGCATGGTTATTATGATGAACTTGTGGTCCCGATAATAGAGAATACTGCCTATGAGTATGAGCTCACAGAGTCCCTTGCCAAAGCTGTATGTCCATATTATATAAACTTAATCTCTAGCAATTCTATCGACTTTATTTTACTTCTTTTATTAGATTTTCTGTAAATAAAATACTGCATCTTGCCATGGATCTTGGATTGCATAAAACACTGTAAGAGAAAGCATTTTAATATCCCCATTAACAGTATGATTACTTAAGTTTCTCTATATTGTGAGAGGTTTTGATATGTACTAATTTCCACGTGTCACACTGTCTAATGTAATTTCTTGCCTCTTGTGTCTGTAACTGCTTAATAAGGGGTAATGGTTTCAAAAAAAAATATAAGGGGGAATTTCTCAATAGTATGTCCCCCTCTATGGAAAACCCAAGATAGTTTTTGAGACCATAAGAATGCTTCTCTAGAACTAGGTTCAGAACTCCAGATTTAACATACGTTTTCATGTTATTTAGATTGCGGCATACCCTAAAGCAACAGCTGTGCTTGTTCGTAATCATGGCATCTATATATGGGGAGACTCATGGATAAGTGCTAAGACTCAGGTGCGTTTCATGAGGGGTAACTGTTGATTTATATTTTTGATAATTATACTTAATCCTTTGTTCTGGTTACTTAAAGTGGCAAGCTTATGTTGACTTTTGCTATAAGTGGTATTTCTGTTAAGTAGCAAGTTAGCAACCGTATGAATATCAGGTGATAAAACAGAAAACTACAATGCACATTGTTTATTTTGTAAAGAATAAAGAACAAAAAAGAAAGGAAAATGGGGGAAAAAGGAAAAGGAAAATTGTGGCCAATTGAATACTAAACTTTCTGCCAGGATATATCAATTTCCAAATCTGGAGTTCTGTAGCCTTTATATGTCTGAAGGGTTTCAAATTCCAAGTTCAGTTCTGATGACTTTTGTTCTATCCAGGCCGAATGTTATCACTATCTCTTTGATGCTGCTATCAAACTTTACCAGTTGGGTTTGGATTGGTCTACTCCACCTCACGGTCCTCTACATGTAGGAAGTTGTAAGCATAGAGATGTATCTGTGAAGGCAGGGACTGCAGATCCAGATAACAAATCTAAGCCACGGGTGAGTTTAAATTCTTTATTTCTCAGGGTGCTGAACTTTGTCTAAATTTCTTTGCCTTCGGTTTCTGTGGTTGAAAATTTTGAAATTGTCAGCATTACATTATTGCTTCTATTATAAATATTACATTTATTCTTCCTTTCCTTTATATATATTTGGTTTTACTGCAGCGTTGCATTGTTCTTGACATTGAGGGGACTACTACTCCCATATCATTTGTGACTGATGTTCTCTTTCCATATGCTCGTGATAATGTAGAGAGGCATTTGTCTGAAACATATGACAGTGCAGAGACAAAGGATGACATAAAATTGTTGCGGTCCCAGGTGAGAGTTTTGTTTAGTACTGCTCATATGTTGACAGTAGGGGTGCAATATCCTGTCTGTTTATTGATCTTGATGCGTGAATATAACATCAAGATGTGCCATGTTAAAGAAACTCATTGACATGAAATCGTCGGCGGCTTTTTTCCTTAAATCATATTTTGCCAAACTGTTGGTTGGCCACTCTTTTTTGTTTAGCTACGAGCATTTAGGTAACTAGAATCTAAAGTGGACCTGTTGGGGGCATTTTACGTGCTTTGTAAAGAGCAAGGAATTTCACTTTTTCAGTACACATGTTTGAGAAAACTGACAAGTGTCTGCACATTAGAATTCAAGTTTCAAGATCATAACAGTGGCAGTGACAGCACCATTTGATCATACATGATGTACTACTTTATGGACGTCGTTGGAAGTCATTATGTAAGTTGCTTGAAACTGGTAGTTAAAAAGTTCTACATCCTATTTCTAGGTTCAAGATGACCTGGAAAAAGGCGTTGGTGCTGTTCCCATCCCCTCTGACGAAGCTGGGAAAGAGGAGGTTGTTGGAGCTTTGGTTGCTAATGTTGAATCTATGATAAAAGCTGATAGAAAGATCACAGCGTTGAAACAATTGCAAGTAAGCAGTTCTGAATATTTAGAAGGAATTGCTTGTTAATGTTATGCTAGGGGTGGAGCTGACTTTCAGCTGTGCAGGGTCATATATGGCGAACTGGATTTGAAAAGAACGAATTGAAGGGTGTAGTCTTTGAGGATGTACCAGAAGCTCTCATGAAATGGCATGATCAGGGCATAAAGGTAATGATCCGAACTTTAATTTGTTACCCTAATTTTAATCACCTTAGATGGTATCTCTAGGTTTAGCTGGTATAGTGATTATGATTAGTTTCTTTTGTATACTGCTATTATCTTCTCTATTGACATATATTCATATATTGTGTGGCAGGTGTACATATACTCCAGTGGTAGTAGGTTGGCCCAAAGGCTCTTATTTGGCTACTCGAACTATGGGGATCTGAGAAAATATTTGTCTGGATTTTTTGATACCACAGTCGGGTACTTTTGAAAGTTGTTCTCTATTTTGTTTAATTTTTACATGCATAATGTTTATCTGTTTCATGCTCTCCCAGTTCATTTGAAGCTAGCTAGAATTTCATCATCTCTCTTTATCAGGAACAAAAGAGAAACCAAAAGCTATGCTGAAATTGCAGAGTCTGTTGGAGTTGATAGACCATCAGAGGTTTTGTTTCTGACAGACGTCTTTCAAGAAGCTGTAGCTGCAAAAGCGGCAGGTAATGAGATGCCCATGGTTTACCCAACTGCTCATCTGACTCTAGACTCTAGTCATTGACAATCCTCTCCTCTACCTTAACCATGATTAGGACTTTCTACCTTTAGCCTCTGATTTTATTAAGGTTTGAGGAACTAACAAGTATTCACTAGACGAGCTCTGGGAAATGAGTATATGTGCAAAATGATGGTACCACACCACCATCTTAATCTAGCAGCGATATTTTGATATTAGAAATGCTTCTATCCTTGAGAGCAACCAAACTGTCCCAGCATTTATACATCTGATAAAGCGCCATGAAGATATTACATTAGGCCTTGAAACACTTTAAGAAAGAAAAATTATCACATATATTTAGATTTTCTTTGACACTGATGTTTAGCAACCTTTTTCATGTTTCAGGATTGGACGTGATTGTTTCTATCAGACCAGGAAATGGGCCTCTTCCAGACTCTCATGGATTCAAGACAATCACTTCTTTCTCAGAGATCTGAATGTGCTGATGTAACCATGTAAAATTCACATATATACCCTGAACAAGTACATGACTAAGATATCCAGCTATCCAGTTTTGGAGCATATGATATGGTGTAATCAGTTTGTTTTTTGGTTTCACTTTCCCACAATCATTTAAAAATTAGTGCTTATATCCTATGCACATTGGTTTCTAGCTGTCTGAGAATGTGCAAATGGTCCATGTTGCCTAGTGTTATCAGATTCTAATTGGCACCGAACATTACCTAGTTGACCCAGTCTATTCAACTGGGTGGCAGACAAAGTCACCCACAGATATAGAATTAGGCATATGATTATTTCAGTGAAACGTACCAATGACATTGAATTTTGGGATCGAATCTCACTTTCATTAGTGCAAGGATTTTATATGATTATGCCTTTTCTTTCTTTTACCTGTTTTATGTATGTTTGTTTAATTAAAACTAGAATTAGGCGAGATTAGTTACAGCAGCCAAGTACCATTTGATATTTTGGTCTAATGGGCATAACTCTCCTATCTCCTATTCGTAACTAGGAATAGGCATAAAAAATAGTTGTTGTATTTGGGTTGTTTATTTTTTCTTTTTTTTTTCATTTTACATTTGGCCAGTATATAGTCCAAAAATTTCCAAAATCTCCTCAAGTTTAAGCAAACCTTTTGATGAACATTCAGATTCACAAATTTCAAAGACTGATTGAACACTTCAATGGAAGTAGGAAATCTTTGACAAGCTATAATTGGCACTAAAAGATAACCAAGTTGCAGAAAATAGCAAAAATATCTTGGTGGAATTTTTCAGTTCAACTCACCAACTGTTGGAGACAGTCCAGATGCAAGCAATGACAGATATTGCAAAGAGAGTTGGAAAAGAAAAGGTCTTCACAGTTTATCTGCTTTTGTTAATTCAACTGTACAATTTTTCTCCTTTCGTTCCTCTTTGTCATAACAAAGTCCCACTTTCTTGTTTCTTCTTTCCCTTTTCCTCGTGTCCACCACACATTGAGAAAGATGCTATTCGATCTCTCAGAGTCAAAAGAGTCTACATCACAATGAAACTGAATATAGGGGAGACATTACAAAACTGGAGTCTGGAGAAAGAATGTTTTGAGTGTGATGAATCCCTTTGAGCCCAGAAGATTTCCCCGCAGTTACATACTTCTATTTTCGTGTAAATTGACATGAAATTTGAGGTCTTCATATGCAAAGTACCATCAGGGAATGCAACTCTAGGATATCTCTATCCAAAAGTTTCAGTGTAAATTTTTTGCTCACACCATTAGTTTCAATGCAACTCTAGGATATCTCTATCCAAAAGAAAACACAGACGTTAACACCAATAGTCCCTAGACATGACACCAACCATGGCCCTACCAAAACCACCAACGACGCCAACCTACAAACACCCTAAACCCTCACCCAAAAGGGAGGGACGACAAAACAAACAAACCAAAACAACCAACACCAACACCAAAAAGCATACGATAAAAAAAACTAGAAAAACTAAAACCCTTACCTAGGCCCAATAAGAGCCCAAGACTAACCCATCCCCACTGGACCTCTAAAAGTGGGCCACCATAGACTCGGTCCAAAGACAGCCATTGCAGTCTGGATGCAGCAACCGCCGCCGTGCCGCATCCTTCAATCACCGCCCGAAGGATCAACACCATCCACGACTCGCCGTGGAGAGGCAGCACACCACCATTATTCAAGATCCGTAACAAAACAGGGCATGAAGACCAAAACCAAGGTTAATCGGGCTAGCCGTCACAGCCGTGTTTTCCCCATCACATTGCACCACCACTGCAATTCACCTCAACACAGACAGACTCGGATCGCCGCCCTTGACCAACGACAAAAGCCTCCCCGTCACCGCAACACCGTTTTGCAAACAGACCCAAAGACTAATCTCGTGATTGCACCCATGAAATCTCCTCCTCCTATCAATCCACCGCCACCAACCAACAAGGCTAGACCACCAACTGGCCGCCATCATCTCCCGTCAGACAACAACGTCATCGGACTAGCCATCAGATGGACGTAGAGATTTTTATTTTTTTTTATTTTTATTTTTTTTTGAGATACCTTAGATGCACCTAGTTTTACAGAGAGGTATGAGATGGATTGATCCTACTTTAGGACATGTTTGTTTGTTGGGATTAAGTGAAATTGTGCTAAATAAGGAGTTCAATTTGGTTAATACCATGTTTAGTGTCACTGGGTAAAAAAATAAATGGGTCTATGTAATACCTTGTTTTCATTATGGCCTTCTTAGATGGTGTTACGGTGGGTACTCAAATTAGTGATATATAACATCATTCTTCTAAACCATAAACCAAGCAAACTACTTTATAATCTCGTACGATACCAAACATGGGTTACCATTAGTACAACTAAATGCAACCTACATGAGTAAAGTATTGAAAAATAAGGTGTAATGTAGTACTGAGTACCAAAAGTGCATTTATGGTAATAGTACTACTACTACTATTCATTTACTACCCACCCACCGGTCAAAAAAATTAAAAATCAACTCCGGAAGGTCTTTCTTCTCAATAAAAGAAAAAAAAAGATAAAATCTTCTTACCGTAGAGAGATATATTGAAACAACTTACAAAGATATAGGAGCACAGTACATTAGCTGAACAAGTGCATCAACAGCTCACACAGTGCATCATGATTAGGTTAACCTTTCACACTTGCCCATATATAGCACTACTGAATGCGAAATGTGGTCCTCAACTGAGGGGACCTCATGAGAACCCTTCAAAACTAGTTGAATTCCTCTCTCAAATTCGAGTAAATATATATACAAGAATATATGTTCTTAAGCAATTTGGTTTATTACCAGTAAAAACTTGAAGCAAAAGGTTTCTCATTGCTGATTCTCTCCACCCTCATCTTCTGGAAAGTCCTCTCCCACCACACAAACCCAAACCCAAGTTGAAGAAAACATGGCATTTTTGTTTTGGCATAGAAATGTTAAACTAATGCAAGTTGGTAAAAATGAAAAATTCATATTCCCAATTTCACAGCCCTGCAGATTTTCTACCTAGAAGCGAGGGACGGAGCACCTGATCACAGTACAAAAATGAAAAACAATAACTGCAGCTGGAAATTTGATTCTCAAGTTTCCTTTTGTGGCTATAGAGGAGAAGAAGAAAAACAAGAACGAAGGCCTACCATTTTATGGAAGAGATCGATATGAAAATTGTACAATTGAAACAAAAAAGATCAGTACCTGTTTGAGAATTGAAAACCATTTTTCCCTTATAATTGAACACTCAATAAGTTTACACCTCTCTCTGTCTCTTGGATAGGATCAAGAAGTAGACGTCGACCCCGAAACTCTCGGCGAAGTGACCGGAAACAATGGCAGAAGCCGGGGCTCGGGCTCTCTGGGAGTGGTGCTCGTTCTCGGAGAAGGGTGCAAGTAAAACCCCTTCTCGGCTATAGCCCGATCCTCCTCCGACGACGAGTTCCCCATCGGCGACGACGACGACTTGTCGAAATGTTCGTCGTTCAATGGGGTCACCGGACTGAGAGTCAGCGACGGAAAATCAAGCAGACTCGGAGATAAGATCTCTGCCGGGTGACGTGGCGAGAACCCAGAAGAGGTGCGGTGGTGGGCGAAATTGGGCATCAGGGTATTGATCATGAGGCTGTTCTTGAGGTTCTGGCTCCTCCTCTCGTAGAGCTTGAAGCCCTGCTGCTTCTTCGGGGCGGTCTTCACCGGCGGGATGGTGAAGTTCTTGGACGATGAGAGTGGTGATGAGGATGAGGAGTCTTTGTTGGTTTGCTGCTTGGTTGTGGTCTCCGATGAGCCGGTGAGCATTTGGACGACGTGTTTGAAGTTGGAGGAGTCAGCCTGGACGAAGGTGGTGGCGTAAGGGTTGGAGTCAGATCTGGGGGTCATGAGCTTGGGGGTCGTCGGAGTTTGAACTCCGGAATTGTTGTTGTTGTTGTTGTTGTTGCTGCTGCTGCCATTGCTGGTGGGGGAGTTTAGAGGAGAATAGGACGGAGGCGGCTTCTGATGATGGTGGTGGTGGTGATCTCTGATTTGTTCCTGAGGCCTTGATGTGTACTCCATACTAAAGGAGAGATCTTTCTCAGTTTCTCCTCTGGAGAAAACCAGACCTGCCTGGAGAAACAGATCAGAGAGAGAGAGGAGAAGAGTGAGAAACAAGGGTTTGAGATGGGAGAGGGAAAAAGGGTTGGTGTTGCTTCTTATTTGCTACTTTGCTCCATGTTTTGTTTGCTTGTGTCTAGTTTTCCTTATTTTTATGTCATTATACTAAAAAGGAGGAAGCAAAGGCTTTGGGGACTCAATTGAGGACTCTTTTTGAGTTTTTGGGTGGTGGTGGGGTTGGGAGGGGAGGAGGGAGGAGGAGGAGGAGGAGGAGGAGGCCAGCTAGGGGGTGATTGGGTGAGAGAGAGAGAGAGAGAGAGAGTTGTTTTTGGGATTTATGAAAGGTAGGAGGTGATTGGTGGATTTAGGAATTATGGGGGGTTGAATGGGGATGTGTGCAACCCTAGGTGAGGCTAAAATGGGAGAGAGAGTGAAAGAGAGAAAGAGGAGGGCATTGACTTCAGAGCCCTCTCTGAGACTGCGAGACTGCAGAAGAGAGACTCTTGTGTTGTGTCTTGTGTCATTTTGTGTGTGCGATGCGATTGCGATGGGATTGGGGGGAAGATGATGATGGAAGCATTTGATCAGAACACCCATGCTTTCATATGCTTTGTTTAGACATCTCTCTCTCTCTCTCTCTCTCTCTCTCTCTCTCACTTGCTGCTACATTGTATGGCGCGTTTTGTTGCACGCTCTTTGAAGCCACCCAGAAAATTAAAATGTCTCACCATCATCATCTTCAAGTTGAAACTTGAAAGTTTGAAACTGTATTTTGTAATTTGGAGACGATTTTTGACAAAACTGAAAGATATTTTCTTAACCCTTTTTTTTACAAAGAAAAAAGATATTTTCTTAACCAATATTGACATACTAGTAACAAAAGATTAGAGACATGTTTTTTTAATGTGGATAAGAAATTATTATAAACGACGACAACTAAGCTAAAAATGCTAAAAATATATTTTTTAAACTTAACTTGGATTCTTATATAAGACCGATATCACAAACTTAGTTCTTAATCAACTATAAATCTCAAATCAAATGACACACTAAACGTAAAAACATCACAACAGTTTACCATCACGACTATATAAAGACCAGAACCACCACTTTTGCTCAGCCATCAATTAGAATCGATCAAGTGTGTTTGTTCTCTTCTTAACGTAACTATGTCGGTCTATATATATATATATATATATATATATATCCCCAATGTGACGTTGAGGAAATGAAGGTAGAGGAATATAGGGATGTAATTTCTTTTCTCACTTATTTAAGAAGAATATAAGGCTTTAAGTCAATTTACTATTTTAGCATTTTATTTATGATGTCAAAAGCAAGATTTCCACAATTGTTAGAAAAGGAGTGATTCCATTGTACACAAATCATATAAGATATTTTAAACATGATAAGAAAAAATTATCGTCACTTCACTACATTCGGCAACAACACATAGGCAAGAGAGGTCGACTATGTGTCTTTGACAATGATACTAGTTATTCCCATTGTAGTAGCTGTAATCTCAGTGTTTAGGCCTCGTTTGGTTCACGAAAATAAGCATCATGAAAAGAAAGTTGTTCTTTTTCTGCCTTTGGCCTGGGCAAGTAAGAGGAAAGAAAACACTTTCCTGATTGAAGGGAAAATAAAGGGGGAAATGGTGTCTTCTAAAATCCAAGTGAATCATTTTCCTCCCGTGTTTCTATGTTTATTACTCACAACACAATATTTTATCATATAAATTATCAACTTTTTAACAACTTTCCCGATGTCTTTCTTTGTGTTACTAAACAACGGAATTGAAAGTTCTTAAAAAATTTCATTTCTCTTCCCATGGGAAAGACGTGTTAGGTACACTTTTCGCCAGGCTTGTACGATATTGGATCACAATGGCAAGATCTCGCCCCTTCGTCTGAGTAAGCGGAGACTATGCCCAATATTTCGAAGGATTGAGAATCTTAGAAATTTACTGTTGTGTTCTTCCCAGCAACTCCTTCCATATTCACAGTAGTGAATTGGACATTCTAAAAGAGATTTAGCAAGATGCAAAGATGTGAGGGTGTGTTTTTTCTTGTGGACTTTAAATAACATAACCCACTTGATTAAGTGAGACTAAATGATGCCTTAGTATAAAGAAAATTTTTAGGGCTCTTTTATTAGGTCTTCTTTAGTTTGAGCAAGTCAGAGTACAAATTAGAGCATTTTCTAAACCACCACAGGTGGTCGAGTTGGTAAAAGCCTATATATGAGACCCCCATATCCAGATTTGATTCCTACCAACGCTAATAAGAGTATTAATTCTAATTTATTTTTAGTGACATGATATCCGCGGATTAATCTTCTTTTTTTTTCTTCCTGAAATTGAGATTTAAAACTCATTCTGTATGGGAGCAGGCTGAGTCTCATGCCCATCATTTACATTAATAAAAGATTGTGACTCTGAGAGAGACATAAAACCTCTACCTCGAATGACACTAAGAGCAATATTACACTTATCCTCAAAGAGGATATCTTAGACAAAGTCAGGAGCCTCAACTAAGCGCAACTCGATCCACAACTCTATATATACTAGCAAAGTGTGCCAATCTATGCGCTACACTCTTTGCTTCGCGATAAATATGTAGAACAACAATAACTTGAGGTTACTTAGATAATTAAGACTACTCTTTATGCTTCGAAAAAGAAGAATATATGACTCTTTGTGACATAAATTATGAATAGTATATAATTATGTATTTATGTTACATTCATGAGAAATTTTATTCACACATCCTTAATCACTTAATACACATCCTAATTTTTTTGGTATTTATCTTTTCTCATAAACTGCTTAATCTACTTTTATCTCATTGCAAGCCAATAGTCATCTTTCCTGAGTCTCCAGACACAGTTCATCGCCATATATAGTCATCTCACATCATATTATGTATAATCATATTTTCTATAATTGAAAGCAAGCAAAGGCATCAAAAAAGTCTATATATACACATATATATGTTAATTTGAATGAGAGATTTCAACCTCCTAGTACCAACAAAAGATTTTCACCAAGCCATTGTAAGTAAATCCACACATCAAACAACAAGGCAACCGACCTCATATCAGCAAGAGGTTTTGAGACTACCTAAATAATTGACCTTTATGGCTTCATTTTAGTTTCTTATTACATAGTATCCAAATTATCCAATATTACTATGGCAATGTTTTATATATTCACCGTCATATGTACATAAACTTTTAGAAATAGGATATGTTGGACGTATAATGAGAATAGAAAAAGCAAAGAAAGCTTTATCTACTGGGTTTTTTTTTTTTTTTTTGGTCAAGAATAGAGCTTTATCTACTGGGTTTGATGTTTACGAATTGAACAATTTGTTTTTTTTATTGGAACAATTTGTTTTTCTTTATCAGACATTAATTATTAGGGTAAAAGAGGAATTAAAAAAAATTCAAAAATAGAGATATATGTATTAAGTGATTAGATATGTGTAAATAAAATTTCTCTACATTCATCTCCTTTTTCCGCTCCCATCCCAATTTATCGAGAAAAAAGAAAAAGAAAAAAATGTTACATCCTTAGAGTGTTGTTATTTTAAATAATTCTTTCCCAGTAGTGAATCAGTTCGGTTCCACGATGAGAGCAACGGGTTAGATTCTAATTTTAAAATTCTCCAATCGAATTCGTAGTATGTTGTTCCCATACCCACATTAGCTTGTGGCTCTTATTTAGTGTACACACTAAAGTAACTCCAAAGGAAACAGAATCAAATTCTACTTTCATGGATTGGATTGAGGAGGGAAGCTTAAGCTTAGTGCAAGGAAAGTGGAGCTAGGGACCAAAAGTCCATTATATACACTCAGTTCGGATCTTCAGCTCCAAAAAATAGACATATGTAAAAAGAAAACTGCTTCACAATGACAATCATTGTTGTTTGGATTGTGGACTAACTTTTCTATTTGCATCTTAAATATATAAATCCGCCATTTTAACATTCAACTTATTAGCTTAACTTGTACGATTTGTTTAGGCACAATAGTATAATCGATTAATAAACTGACATAGGAGAGGTGCTTATATGGGTATTATTTTCTGATCTTGTTAGAGTAGGACATGGGAAAAACCCCATGTGTCCGCATTGAAGGACTAAATATGTATCTCCAACGGGTCCAAATACACTGATCAGTAGGTTAAAAAAAACAGTTTAGCTACATCTATTAGGATTTTAGAAACTGTTTGCATTATGCAGTTGCCCCTGCATATATGCTGGCGGTTTTTATGTATAGTGTTTGGTGAAGTTATTTTTTTTAGGTTGGTTGTGAGAAGGTATCGAGACTTCTAGATTAGGTTAGGTATGTTACATTTGGACCATTTTCGGTTCATACTCATTGTAATCGTTGGTGTTGGTAGGGAGGAGTGTGTGGTCTTGATGTCCACCACCGATATCTCTCATAGTTGTAATGTTAGTAGTTATTATATAAAGTTTTACCTTTCTAAAAAAACAAAAAAACTGAAAACTCATCATTTTGAGTCATTTTCCATATAGATATATCTTTCAAAGAAAGTCTGTGGAGTTCGAATCATTGTGATTAACTTGACTCAATGACGTCGTTACTTAAAGAAAGGAGCTTGACTCCACTTCCCTAAAACGAAAGCAAAAAAGTCTTTAGGGTTAGCCGTTAGCCAAAGTAGTGATGGATGATTGGAATATTAGGTTGAGAATTATGGGCTAAATCACATAATCGATCTTTAACAAAAGAAAAACTAGAAACTAATTTTTGTTTCTAGAGCGTATATATGTAGCTGCAAAAATGGCTCAAATGATGGGCAGGGCCAGTAATTGAGCACATAAAATGGATTAAGTGACCTTTCACTGTATAACACAAACATGAAGGACCATGAGTGTCTGGCTTTTCTTTTACTAATTTTCTCCTCCTTTTCTTCCTCCCTAGACTTTATAAATCCAGTGTCAAAAGCTCCATGATGAATGCATAGATCGAGGAATCAAACAAGAAAGAGACAAAGCAGAAGCTCATGTTGAAAATATACAAGGGAAAGGGGCCATCCATCGATCACTATGAGGGAAAGGAACACGGTCTTTGTTCACTGAGATTGACCCATGAGCAAATTCGACAGAGAGGGTAAATTATAAACTGTACCGGAACAGCACCTCGCATTTGCTCATTTCTAATACTATTGGTCAAAGTGGTTTTATCTTATTTCTGATCGGTCTATTTATTTACCTCTTCTTTTTTTTCACCTCTCTGTTGGTCCCCACAAGAAATTGAGTTATATGATTGGCCGGGTACACCACATGACAGTGCCACGTGATGTTCCGGGTACAGAGAATAATTACTCTCGATATAGAATTGTTTGATGAGAAAGACTGTATATAAGAATATTACTACCTATATGTAAAAAGCCACTATATAGCAAATCTATAGCTAGAATATTATTTATCGTGTTTTTTTTAATTCAAGATGGTATAATCACGATATACTCAGAGTTTTATAGACTCGTAAACTAATCCATGCTCTAAGAGGTAATGTCAAAACGCTTCATTCAGCCAATTAAAACATTAAGAATAACTTGAGATTTAAATCCAATTAGGTAGCATCGACAATATTCAAACCTATTACCTATATATGAGGGTTTCATTTCTTGTAACTAACTTACGAAAGCATGTACGTGTGTGTGTTCTTTTTTTCTTTTCTTTTCTTTTTAGCATTCTTGAGTCTGGGACCTGTAATGAATGTATACGTGAATATGTATATGTAGCTGGAAGATAAAAACAGTAACAGTGAGCAGGTCTTCTTCTTTATTTCAGTTTGTATTTCGTCCTTGATTCAACTGCATGCATGCATGGAGATGGTTGTTTATGGCAAATAATTGATCCGAAGTAGTTAACTGTGGAATTCACCGTGATCATTGACTCGATGCATTTAGATTATTCACTCTCGTTAATTTGGTTGGAGTTTAATTACTGTTAAACTTTTATGTGTCAATGTCTGGCAACAAACTTGGGGTTCAGTCACTTGCTTAATTGTTCTGCATTTAACTCGACTCAACAAGTAGATCGAGAGCTGTAAAAATGAAGTAATGCTGCTGAAATGTCAAGTTTCGTGACGCATCACCTAGCTCCTTGTGGTCTTTGGATTTGGATTTGGATTTGTTAGCTCCTTAAGGTTTTCATTTTCACATTCTGATCTAATCAACCGGATTATAACCCTAGTCTTCTTGTTCAAGTTCGAGATTATTTGACTCCTAATCGGAACAGGAAACAATTACGGTCGAATGGTAGAACATGGTACTGTACGTAGTTTGCGTCCTATATGTGTACATTGTGTTAGAATGGTATATATTATAGTCTGCAACCTATATATTGTACAACGTATGCAACAAGTTTAGGGCTAGCTACAAGATTGATGATGGGATACCCAAATTTTCAAAAGTCTAAAAGAAGCCAAGAGTGAAATCAACCTATTCTGCATCGTTGTTTGATACAAATGATCTTAATTTCTTAGTTATCTACAGCTCACAGCTGCTATAATTATACCCCTACAAAAACTAAATTGTCTCCCGCATTTTCACAGCATGATGAACTCTTCCATTATGGGGGCACACTATTCACTTATATTTACATTATTGGAAGCCCTAGCTAGCTGAGATGGTCAGATGGATCCCTAATCTGACTACAAATTAAAGCGCGCGCGCGCGCGCACACTATTATATGCCTAGGTAACAATAATTAATATATATTTAGGGTTTAATCAGTTAAATATGGGGATGGCCGGCTTGACTAAGTGTATAAATTTAACAATGTGAACATTATTAGGTGGCATGGCATGAATATATATAGTTTTTTTGGAGCTTCTTATGTATGTATGCTGTTTGGAAGGTGACAATTTTGTGGTGAATGCAGAGAGAGAGCTTGATATTGCTGACTTTGTAAGCTTCGCCAACCTCGCTCCCTCAGTGCTGCTGCTGCTGCTGCTTGCAGGTCGGTCTCTCTTGCTTGTTGCCTCACCGTCCTGTGTTATTCTTAATTCATCACCCTGGCTACTATATATAAGCCCTACCTACGCACATGTTTCTTAATTTCTTTTCTGTCTTCTCTGTTTCTGGCTACCATAGTCCATGTATTAAGCACAGATGTATTAACACTTTTGGCGTGGAAATTTTTAACCAAATGTGACGCAGGAGTTCACCGATGAGAGTTTTGACTATTGAGATCACAAGACTTAGAGTTTCTCGAATCCACGAGTAGTAGTTATGAAGTTCATCAAAATTGAGAAATCCAGAATTTATTGATATGAAAGATAGATGTTGGGCGGCCACAAGAGGACTGAAACAAAACCTTAAGGCGCTAACAAAAGGTCTAATCAAGCCTATAGGTTATAATAAAATCAAGTCCAAAATGAACTCGGAAAACACCAAAAAACACCGTTCTCATGGGTGTATATACCGATGACTTCCGTTTCCGGACCGTTTCCCTTCTCAGAAAGGTAAAATTCGCCTCATTCTGAGCTTACAACCCGTACATGAATAGTGCTAACCTTTCCTTTCTTACCAGTCCATCTGCTATTTAATTCTTGTCGCCATATGTTCTACATCTGACCAAAATATGAGCCTAACTATGTAACTCGATCGGCCACAAACTCGATCAATTACGGGTCAATTTCATTGTAACTCTTGACCTGTATATTGTTGAGTAAAAGTGTACACACACACAAAATACAAAGTAGAACCCTTTTGTACGTCTGTAATATCTGTTGCATGAACAAATATATTGATAAATCAGATTTTTTTTGTTCAATGATTATTTTGAAAGCTCACATCAATTTCAACTTATTGGAATGGATTGGCCTGTGCCCTGTGGAGACAATATGAGATTAAGAGTCATGAGAGACTGGGGTTAGACAAAGAAGTTGTCTACATTGAATTGGTTCAAATTGGAGACAGTCAATGGACATTATAAATTAGCCAGGAGACTATTATTGTTTGAACTTTGAACTGCAGTCTACCTGACGATTATTCAAGCTTAAATGGATTTATTCTTTTTAAATTGGATTGATCAACCTCTCGCTCTCTCGCTTTTTTTTTTTTTATATTTTATTTTATTAAATAAACAACTAACAAGTTATTACAAGTCAAACTCTATGTCACTTACACGACATCTTATGCCACTTATAAAGAGAGACTTATGTTACTAAACCAAACGTTACCTGACGTCTCTCACGATGTGCTAATTATCTTGTTTATTTTACTTTACTCAGTACTCAATTTGGCTATCGATCAGTTTAATTCTTTTTCATTGATCAATGGCAAAAGGTCCTTAGATATGTTGCAAAGATTGGTGAATCAAGTCAACATGACATAATATAATGAACTCTAGCTAGCTGTCCAATTTAAGCAAAGACCCGACGGAAAGCCTTTCGGGGCTGTTTGCCTACTGGTTTTGAAATAAGAACAAATTAGCATATGACTAAGAACACAACTTTAACTCGTAAGTATGCTAAAAACGAAATATGTTTGGTATGTTATGGTGGCACTTTCACTTTATCACGAATAAAAGATCGATTGTCTTAAGCTTAAAAAGAAAGTAAAGTATTGACTGATGATCGAGTTTGGTTGATCGAAGTGATAACAAACATTACATTTGGTACAATGTTTGGCAAGAAAATATGATTACATGGGAAAAACCTACTTGTGTACCTACTGCCCTAACCCCAAACCGCACAAAGGAAGGTTGATGATCTCTCCAAAGCTAGAAGAGAATGGGATTGATAGAGAAGTTGAAGATAGCACGTAGGAAGTGCATGTCGTGGTTGTTGAGTGTTTTGGTTGGACTAGGAACATTTAGATTGGAAAAATGAGGGAAGACTTGACTTGAAATCGTATATTCTTTACTTATCTTTGGTATGGATATTCTATTAAGCAATGCAATGATACTGTATAATAGAAAGCCGTAGTTCTTGTGCAATGGTATTAGAAATTTCAACATTGAGTGACTGAGTTCTATTCAGGACATCGATAGCTATTGAGTGAGTGAGTGCTACTGATCGAAGACATCCCATGTTTAAGATGGGATAAGAATGTGGTACTCACCAGAAGACGAAGAGCTAGCCTTTACGTCGTTTTTTTTTTTTCACTTAAATTACGTATTTCTTGAATCTCATGCGATCAACATTTTTCTAATTACGTAGAAGAATAGACAATATTAGCTCCTTTAAAACAACCAATTTAAGGATCGAGTAAATTTATTGGCAAACCGTTGTAGAGGTGAATACAACTAAAGCACGTCTTACTTTGGTGCTGATGAATTGATCAAAAGGTCACTCTCATAGTCTCATATGAACCGAGTCAAAATTTGGACCAAAATGCTTTGAAGTATAAATGCATTGATAAATACAAGTCATTTTCAGTAATTGTATTTTGCTGACTATTGCAATTTGTAGTTGTCCTCCTCTTGAGGTCGAAATCCGATCTACCTAGTCAAAGGTAGGACGAAAATGCTTCAGATGTACGTACACCAAAAACAAATATTCAACCTAACCAAATGTATAAATATCTTCCTCATTTGATATAAAATATGAAAGGAAGAATCTAGCAGTAAAAATCATGTTTGAATAGAAGGAAAATAATATTTTTTTTTTGTGCAAATAATATGGATTTTGTTTCATAGTTTGCATTTCATTGTGTTTTCGATTTCGGTGTGAGAAAATTTCGGCAGCATACTATACGTAATATACACTCGAGAGTAGGAGACCCAGAAAATATATACCCACGACCGAAAATGAAAACACAATGAATTGCAAAATTGCGAAACAAAATATTGTTCTCCCAAACTGTCTAAGAATGGACAATTCAAGAATCATTTTGTCAAACAGTCATGACAAGATGATTCTCGAACGAGATTTATAAGTCTATCTAAACATCGGTGAATGATAAAATCTAATCATTCTTACATTCATCGAGGTAATAATCATTTAAATACACAAACGATTTGAACAAAAATCAACAATTAATTAAGTCTATAGACAATGGCTCATGGAATCTTCCTCCATTACTACAGTTGCACTACCCAGCCTTATGTGATATCATCAATCAAGTCCCTGTGTCAGAAGATCCTTCAGTTAATGATAAACTTATATGGACATCTTCAGCCTCAGGTGAGTTAACCGCAAAACAAGTCTATACTTTTATGCGGCATTCTTCTACTCCAGTAATTTGGGGTAAGAGATTATGGGCTAAATATATTCTGCCAAGAATGTCTTTCCCGGCATGGAAAGTGTTAAGAGGTAGAGTTATTTCTGACGATTTACTTCAGCGTCGAGGTATAGCTTGGGTTTCTAAATGTGAGCTTTGTGGTATTTGCTCTGAGACTTTGATTCATACTTTCCTCTCTTGCTCGTTCACTGCATCAATTTGGAGTTACTTTGGCTCCCTTTTTGAGTTGGGTATGATTCATTCTTCTATTTTGGAGCTTTATGGGTGGGGTTTGCACAATGGAAGAAGTCCTCAATTAATGGAATTGTGGCTTATTTGCTTTACCTCCATTTTGTGGTTTGTTTGGCATGTGAGAAATAAAACCAGATTTGATGGTTGTCGCTTTTCAGTTGAAGCTGTTTGCAGGCTAATATCAGGTCATATAAGAGCCATTAGTTATTTTACAACGGGTCATATGCATAATAGTGTCCAGGAGCTAAGAATTTTGAAATGTTTTGGAGCCACATGTCGACCTCGTGCCACTCCTAGAGTGGTTGAAGTTAATTGGCTTCCTCATTCTCTTGTTTAGGTGACGATAAATTCTGATGGCTCTTGGAAGCATGATGAGGGAGTGGGTGGTTATGGTGCTAGTTTTAAAGATTACAAGGGCCACTTTCTTGGTGTTTTTGCCTCGAATCTTAACATTCCTAGTTCATTTTCAGCGGAGATAATGACTGTTATTAAAGCTATTGATCTTGATTGAGTTCGAGATTGGAAACATATTTGGTTGGAAGTTGATTATATTCGCAGACTTTCTCTTGTTCCTTGGCCTCTTCGAAATCGATGGTTGAATTGCTTATATCGAATCTCTCAGATGAATTTCAAAGCTACTCATATTTTTCGTGAAGGAAATAAAGTAGCTAATGCTCTGGTAAATCAAGGTACGTCATGTTCTGAATTGATGTGGTGGGATAAGCCTCCACCTTTCATATTATTGTCTTATAATAACGATGTTAGAGATATGCCTCAATTTTGTTTCAGTTAGTCTGTCATTTGTTTAGGGAGATTTTGGTTTTGATCTCCCTCCTTTATTTCTTTTTTCCTTTCATTAATAGAGTGATAGGCGATTTATTCGCCTTTCCTTGATCATTCAGCGTAAAAAAATAAAATTAAATTAATTAAGTATATATAGAAACACAAATAGAAAACTTCTGTTTAATTTATAATCATTTAATTAAGTTTTTTTTAGAAAGAGTCTTTTTTTTCTTTCTTTCAGTTTTTCTCTTTTGTTTTCGATTTGGAAACAGTTTCATATCTTATAAATGTAACTTCAATTGTTTGGCCTAAGTAGAAAGGTTTCGGGCCTAATTGTCTATTTATTTGGTAAAAGGTAAGGCTACAAAAAGAACTTCCGTTGCCTAAGTAAGGATAAACTAAAACAGCGAAATAACTCTGACGAGTCGAATTGGCTTTATGTGGTCGAATTAGTTTTAATTTAGGCTACGAAACTTTTCTTAGAGGCTATAAAATAGGTTTCGTAGCCTTAGTTGGACTTAGGCCACGAAACCAAAATCGTTTCGTGGCCTAAGTTGTTATTTATAGTAGTGACATCTTTTGGTTCGCTTTAGTTTAGCTCTTAGATGACGTTGGTTTTGGCCTTTGGATGTTATCTCTTAAACGGTTTCAATAGAAAAACTCGTTAGATTTTTCATCTAATAAAAATATAAAATAACAAATTAAGAACAGTCCAAAAATTATCAATTTACCCTACCCATTTAAGTATAAAACTGACTAGTATGTTTCATAGTATAACTTGTTCAACAAATTATCTTAATGAAATTAAGACCGAGATAATTATACAAAATGAAATAAACCAGTGTACGAACTTCTATATTTTGCCTTTAGAAAGAAAAAAGAGTATTTAGCACGCTCATTAGCTGAAAAAACCACTTAAGTAGTAATCGGGATAACATCGATCAAAACCTAATTTCCGATGAACCGATTATCAAGAATTAAAGTTCAAATCTGTTCTCATTTTTTCTTGAAGACATCAAACTCTATCTAATGTCTTCTCATTGTTTCTCAAAGGAAAGGCATACATAACCACTCGGCAATTCCTACTAACTTTGATCATCAAAACTGAAACGTGATAACGTGGTGATGGTGAGTAGTCATCAACACCTACAATGAGGCTGTGGTGAGAAAATGGTGGGCAGTAGTGACAGTGATGAGAGTGATTACAACAAAACCCCATTGATTGATTATTGTAATAATAATAGTAAAATTCATAATGTCGGACTAGGTCCCCTGAGATTAGGGACACTTGACCTTCGGGGGGGAATGGAACATGCAAGGTTGCAGGAAGGGGACCAGTCATGTCCTCTTCCTGTGTGTCACAGGTTCATGAAGAGTGCTCCATTTTCAGTCAGTCCACCACATATCATTGTAGCTGTCTTCCCCCTTTTCGTTTCAGACTTTTATGGTCAAATTCTTCAATTATATTGTCTTCTGTTAAGAAAAATAACAAAACCCAGCTACTGCTCCGTTGGATTCATCCCCCACATTCAAACCATTTCTTTAACAGCAACTGCAGTTCCATCACGTTCGAAGTTGAATTTTGAGCGAACTTCAACTTCATATTGGTATTATGTAGAATATCATTACATTTCTCTCCATATTTCTATGACGGTCTGAAAGTTATAGATGGTTTTCTTGGTCTGATTTAGTGTATAACAGCTTATTTCTTTCAAAAAGATCAGAACTTGTTCTTTCATCATCGGAAAAGGATTGTATCCCAACCATTCCCAGCCCACATAATTCTTATGTGACACATTTAAAAACTCAAGAAAATGCTTTGGCTATATACACACGAATCAATAGTATCAGTACTTCCAGCTACAACCTAAGTGAACAACATGGCCATACATCAACCACAACAACATGGCCGTACAGAGAACTCAATCATTCATGCTACTCAATCATTCGTGCAGTAGCAAGGAATTAACAACAAATTCTACCAGGCACCCGAGTGAAAACTTCAAATGATCACTAGATGTGAATGAAATACTAGGGATACCTTTCAAAACCTTGTTTCCACCATCAAAGAGCTCGAGCAAGAGTTTTGAACTCAGTCAAGCAAGACTGGAGTGTCTTTTGACGCTTCTGGAGTGACTGCCGCTCATTTTGTAGTAGATCAATTGCACCAGGGACAACAAACATGTCCATGAATTTCTCATCATTCACAGCAAACAAATCCAAACCAAGTGCCAGAACAAGCCGATCTCGACTGCAGGAATAAGAAGTAACAACTCATTATAACCCTTAAATACCAATACTAGTAAGAAATATCCCAATGAAAAAGCAGGTATTGATTTAATTTGGCACAAGGAATCTGGGAGCTAGGCTACTTGGTGCACTCTCTAAGACACCAATTTTAAGCTTAAAACCTGAATATAAGTAGAAGAATTATCAAAATATAAGTGAATTAGGATTATAATAAAGATCTGGGGTCATTCTCCACTCTCTAGTATATACAAAAGGCCTCTGCAGAAAATTTAAAGATTCTAGCCTTGTGAAAGCAGACAAACCATAATCTTTAACAAAAGAATGCTAGTAGTTTGGTACAAAAAGTAAAATATTAAAACTAAAACAAGAAAAACAACTTGATAACAGATCTGCAAATGCTGAAGTATCTAACTAGCGGAATTTTTTTCTTCACTATTTTGGGAAACCACATATAAGCATGCTGACAATTTCTGACTTGCAAATATAGAGACCATAACAAAATGAAATGGGAATTTCAAGATCAGCAAGCGGAGTTAAGAACATTTGACATTCTAAGAAAGTGAAAGAAAGGAAATCAAACTTTAAGGGTTCCCCAGTAAGACAAAAGTCATAACAGTTGACTCTACTGGTGATCTTAATTTTAACAGGGTCTCATACTTGAGAAAAATTAGCAAAAGCAAACAACAAATCACCCTATAACCTCAATATGTTGGTTACTATGACACATGGAAAGTAAAGACTGAGGGGAAGACGATAAGATGGGCTTAAAAGTATGTATCAAAAAGCAACTCACCAAGGGGTTAGGAACCCAGAATTCAGAGCTGATGCCACATTTCTCTCAACAAGAACTTCACGTATGCGTGCAAAGTGCTGTGCAGCAGATGAACAAATTTCTGTGTAAGGTGAGCCTGATCTTAAAGCATCATCCCCATTTCCAAAGAGAAGGGAGCCCCCATTTTGTGCTCTTACATTGTCAAAGTATTTGTTATTGCCTGTCATTCTTGATACCCGCTTTCTGGGTCCAATATCAATGCCATTTCCAAGATCCTTCTTTGCACCATCATCACGGGGCTGATCAGGTGATGGGGTCTCAGGCACAGTCATTTGGCATTCTCGAAGAGGATCTCTAGCCTCTGCACCTTTTCCTGGAGTTGTTTGCTGTACATTTTTTTCTGGAGGGTTATTCTCCTGATCTATCATTGAGACGTCAGACAACTCAAGTAAAAATGAATTGACTGAGGACTGGTTAGATCTGACAAAAGAGGTTGCACTGGAGCCATAACTTCCCTGGAAATCAGTCTCATAACCAACCAATGAGTATGGACTTGTAACCGAGTCCAGGTGGTGGCGGACTAGTTGCTTGCACTGTTTAGATAGATCTTTTACAAAGCGATTGTAAGCCTGCCTTAGAGCAGCATGAAAACCAACACACCCATCCATATTTCCTGATTTCCTCCCATCTAGCACAATGAACAAAAAGCCATAGTTTTGGTATCAAAATACATAAATTGAACACTGCTGACAAGGGAAATTTTGCTTGTATATAATCAATCATATGTAGTAACTTAAGAAAAAAGGATAAGGAGGGGAAAATCAAGACAGCAATATAATTATTGCTAATGCCGGAAACCAAAATTACGGTGCAAACTGAAATTCTTAACTAGTTTGACAACATACCATACCCTAATGTGTATTTCAGATTCCAAATAACCTATTAACTTCCCTAAGCTGAGAAGGTAGAGAGCTCAAAAAAAGAAGAAGGAAGAAGACAAACAAGTAAAAGGAAAAAAGAGTAGCACATATAGCTACTTACTTTCAGAATCACGGTAGCGGGTCCGTTCTAGAGCAAGCTCAAAGAGATTTCCCAAAACAAAAGAAAGCCGGTCGCATGCAGTGTCAAGAAGAGGAGCAAGCCATGATCGGGCAGCAGCTCGGGCAATCTCTGCAGCTGCCTCTGTCACTCCTCTACCCCCGCCTCTGCTAGCATGAGCAAGTAGTATATTTGCTACCTGTTTGAAAAAGGCTTTAGAACTAATCTGTCTACAAATAATCAAAATCGAAATCTCCAAGCTAAATTGCTTTAGCAGCAAGAGCATACCTTCTCCCTTGACACTGGAGGGCATTCAATTGAATATGCAGCACAATGAAATTCATGCATGACCCTTTCAAATGCAGCTCCTCCATACAGTCGAAGAGTAGCATTGGGAGGCCTTATCTCTGCTGTAACACCAGGCCAACCCCCAATACCACTTTCTGAACGCTCATCAAAAGTTGTTTTCCCCCATTGCTCGGGGGCAGGATCTGCTGCTCCATCAATCAAAGCCCCCTTCAACATTTATCAATAACAAAAACCAAAATAAACATTTATCAATATTAGGGAACTTTCCTATATTTTACTTAAATATAAGTTTAAACTTGTGCTCAAGTCATTCAAGTTAAAGAAGAAGCATCCATTACAAGATGATCGGGAAGAGATATAAGATCTTACATAAGCATAATGGATTATCCAAAACAATACGAAAAAGTCTCGTACGCCAAAAAGATAAATAAAGTAACAACCAAGTAAAAATCTCGATTTAAAATTGTGTGTTAAATTTTAGAAGTTTTGACAAAGATTACTCACCACATGATTGCTTATAGAAGCGGTGTACAACATTGCAGATCTTCTAAGCTGAGAAACATCGGAAGTAGCCTGTATTTTTGAATCCATTGTGGCTAGTTCGGTGGTGACTTGACTGCAGCGCTCCTCAAGCAAAGCAAGAGTAGCTGGGGCAGCTTCTTTATACCTTTTTTGTAGTTCAGACTCCAAGTATTCTCTCAAAGAGCCAAAGCCAATGTAAGGCCTAAACTTTTCTTCATCAAATCCTCCCTTCACACCTTCACGCAGATGTCGTAGAACTTCTGAGTCTACCTGAGATATTTGCTTGCGGAACTCGTCATTTGAAATGGTATTCCTATCCTTTGGCAAGGCAACAAAATATGGGTGAGTGTTATCTCCAAGGTAACCACTTGCACTCAGATAGCGGTCCACTTCCCACCGGTCAGAAAATTCCTGCATATGTTACTTTAGAATCAAAATCAATGTTTCAAACAATATAAAATCTACTTCTGCACTTGATACGAGGCAACTAAAATAAATTTCATCAGTGAAATACTCGATGTTTCCAATTTTTACCAACATCATGTGCAATACAGTAGATATGCTTAACAGTGATACCTTTAGACGATTATCAAACTTCGAGACAACAATTATAGTCCTTTTGAATGTTGGATCAATTTCACGAATGGAATCCAACCACAAGGATGAGCACCACTCTACACTACTTTGTTGAAGGAACAGGAGAATGCGGTGGGGAGGACTAGCCAATGCCTTTACCATTGAAAGAATTTCTTCAGGTGTCCTTTCAGGTTCTCCTTTCTTTGCCTGCCAACAATATTTCAAACCCTCAACCCAAATATAAATATCTCACGTTTAAGTTACAGTGTTTCAAACTGAAAACTCACCTTAAGAACAAACCCTGGAGTATCAATAATTGTTAAATTTGGACAATGAGCATATTCTGCTCTCAGCACAATTGGCTTGGAAGAAACTGCGGTTTTCGTCTTCTTCAAAAGTGCATCTGTTCTGGACTTTATAAGATCCGCAATCGCAGATGGCAACACAACAGGACTTCCATATTCTTCAGAATCCTCCTCCTGTTTTCAAGAAAGAAGCGACTTGTAAGAATAAACCATCATCTACAGCAGAAGCATGAAATACTTTAGTGGAGGACAACCACGATACTACACAAACATAACAGAATTTACCAAAACAGCCAGACACCCCTAAAATGTCAAATCTGAAGTTATGTGCAGTGCAAGAACAAGTTTCTCTTTTCTCTTTTAGGTCTTACTTCGCCGCGGAGACGAATGAAAAGATCAAATCAAGCACATTTTGAAACAATCCTGCCTAACATTCTATTCTTCGCACATTAACATCCTAAAATTCAATCCTTCAGTCATTCCGTAGTTGCGAAAATATCAAAGACCACACTAAAACCCTAAATTAGTTCTCAAAGTGCAATAATTATCACTTCTTCCAAATTTCCGAAACATTAAGACCTTAAACTTCAACTTGTCCTCACGAATTCTCTGCAATTTCAAACCCTAGAGCACAAAATGTTGGGGCAAAACCATGAAATTGCAGAGGGAAAAGAGAGAAATGACCTGGAATCGGCACCGGGGCTCGAGAGCGGTGGGGTCATGGATCATCTGAAGAATGAGAGGCCTGCGAGTGCCCATCTCAACCTCGCGGACATTGAACCGAAACCCTAGGAGAGCTTCGAGGAGGGAGCTTTTGCCGTCGGATTGGCCGCCGAGGGCGACGATCTCGGGGATGGGGAGCTTCTCGCCGAAGGCCACGGTGGCGGCTTGGAGGCGGTTGTAGGCCTCGAAGCGGGACTTGGAGTTGGAGTTGAAGACGGAGGAAAAGGAGGACGACATGTCGTTTGCGGCGGAGGAATTGGGGTGGGGGTGTTTGCGGGAGTGGGATGGGGTTTTGGTTGGTGTGGTGAGGTAGGCGTTGGTGGTGGGGATGGTGGCCATCGGAGAGAGAGAGAGAGAGAGAGAGCGGGAGGGGTTTTGAATTTGAATTTTGAGAAACGAGGCTGTTGAGCGTTAGGGATGATCTTGCTGGGTTTGAGTGGGTCTGGGTTAGTGGTATTAGAATGGGTCTGGTGAAAAAACCATAGAGTTTTAACAGTTTGGATGATACCCATAGATATAGTGATTTTCTATATACGGCACCAAAATAGATAACTAGTCGTAATTTCAAGTTGAATTAATATACAACAGGAGAAGATACATATGATGTTTACTGCTTCAACAATCTTTGCTCTTTTGTGGTCTCCAAAGAAAAGAATTATGCATTGCTATCAACCGCTCAAGTGTGCAACTATTCTCTTGCTCTGACTCTTGAACTTCACCAACAATCACAAGTACGTTCTTCCATCCAGTATATATAATCTAAAGAACCTCAAGTTATGCTCAAGTACGTTCACTTAAGCCTTGTAGAAAACCAATCGAGTTCGTCATTGTTAGCTCGATTGATACTTGTAGAGAAATGAAACCTTTGGGTATAACAACTTGGTATTCTCTCAACTCTACAAAACTAAAATTAAACTCCCCTCATCAACTTGATTTGTATATTTTATGGTTCTCGTGCAAGGTGATCCATTGAGCTGGCATAAGACTTTAGTTCTTTCCTTTTGAGCAATTGTTTGATTGCCAGACGAATGACTGCAAGCCTTGGATTCGTATGAGAAGAAGAAAGAGGAGCTGCATATTCCGATACTTCTGAGAATTGAGATAGACCTATTCTTGGTTGATGATTACACAGAATTTTAACAAGGGGCGGCTAATATATGTTGCTGTCATATGTAATTGTTGAACACTTGAACTATTATAAAATCAAGGTTAAAATTCAACTTAAGAGTCTAAAATAGGTCATTTATATATCCTACTTCTCTATAATTAACCCCATTTATTTGTACTGTTTTTACTACTAATCACCATCCATTAATTAACCCAATAACCACGTACACCAACTGAAAGCATGAGTAAAATACTTTGATGTACTATGTCTCTTGAGTTTCTTCATCTCTTTGATATGTGGAAAAAAGGATATCCTGCACTGCTCCAGAATTAACCTCAAGGAACCAGCTAGGTAATTCTAATGCTATAACATGAATCCGATATATTGTTTGACAATCGACATACTCTCTTCTAGAGTTCTAGTTTAGCAAATAATTAAAAATCAACTGCTCATATATGATGATACAGCTACTTCATGCATGTTCCTCCATTGTTTCTCTTGCTGAAATACTTTCTTTCTCTGTCCAACTGATTTTACTGCAAATAATATAGAAAACGAGAACTTCCAGATCGAGTAACAGGAATGTTGTAATTTTGGCATGTAACTTCCAACATCAAAAGAAGATACATGCATGGAGTCCTATCAAAGTGATCTATCACCTTATAAAATTGATATATACCAGAAAAAAGAATCATCTCAAAATCTGGAACCATATTTGTCTGACCGATGTCGATCTCTTTCGAGACTCTTTATACCTTTTGCAACTTACAGACGCCATGCCACTGTCCTTTGTATTCTCCAAGTCTTCCAGAAGGCTACTCAGAAGCGATGACATAATTTCTTTCTTTCATGACAAGTAACAGTCTGTGGTTTCCTGTAGATGATGACTATATAATAATTTACCCTAGCTAGAAAACGATACGCAGATGCAGTAATCACGAAGCAACAGTAGTCTCGTCATAGGTGATGGCATGATGTGCAATTGTTCTTGTTAACTGATGATAATGATAGTCGAATTTGTTAGAGTTGAGGAGAAATTACGACAACTGTTCAAGGGTTTCAACGTATGTTTGATTCTCTTGCAGCTATATATGGAGACTAGCTTCTTACATCCTATGGATCCAAGAATGCCAATTTCATTTTGTATAGGCTATACTAGTTCAGGGTTCTTATTGCATCAGTTAACATTCTCAGTACTTTAAAATAGTCTTCCATTTACACATGTATAATTGCTGTAGACCTAACGACATTTTGCAATCTAACTACCTCGTTGGAGACTATGCTATGTTATGTAAAAGTCTCATTTTGGTATTACGAATTAAGTATATGCAACTCGGCCATAATCTTGGTATAACTTAAACATAGAAACAAAAGGTCATTACCTCTACAAAGTATTCTATATATGACATAGTATGGTAGGTGAGTGCTATCCACCTAAGCTTAAAGTGCAGACGTCCCTCCGTTCTCCTCCGTCCGGCGCCGACGACGGCGCGTCTCTACCCGAGCGGACACTAGAGGCGTCCCGGATCACTTTCCCTTCCCGGCGAGTCCGCCGAATTCCAGTTTGCTAGCGAGATCGATCTTGTTTGAAATTTTGGGTGGAGGTTGCTGCCCAAACCTTCAAATCGATCTCACCGGGAAGGGAAAGTGATTGGGGACGCCGCTGGTGTCCGCTCGGGTGGAGGCGCGCCGTCATCGGAGCCAGATGGAGGAGAACGGAGGGACGTCCGCACTTTAAGCCCAGTGCAGACGTCCGCTTCATATATATATGACATATATGACAGTTTGTAGCACACTAGCTAGCAGCTCGATCAATTAGTCGGTGAAGACAAGTAATCTGGGTTTGATTTGGTCAGAAAACTAGGGCATGTAAAGGCTGTGCCCTCTAGTACAGCGGTCCTGATTTGTTTATTCGTCTTCACGAAACCTCCATCAACCTATCAGAACTGGAGTCGTCATTGACAACGGGATCTGTAACGTGATCCACTTGTGACTTGAACGCAGTTTCCGCCGAAGTAGAAGATCCCCCTACACGAGTGGATCTGTCACTTTGCGTCCATCAACAAGCTAGCAGAGATCCATTTATAAGCTCCTCTAATATTAATCCTTCCACCAAATTGATATGGTATTCTTTTGTTTTTCTGCTAATTCTGACTTCATATCGATATATAATTTATTGGTATTTCGAAAGTCGCTACTACTCACCCTTCACGGGTGTGGAAGTGAATGTTTCCGAAGCGCTACTATGTGTGATCAAAAATTGTATTGGCTATGACAAACAAGTTGGATAATTCGATTAATTAGAACAATTCATACGATAAACTTACCTTTCATACATTTAGATATGGGTAATCTTCAGGTTAAACACATCTTACTCAAATACATGGTTTTTCTATATATCTTAGTAAGATCATGCTCTTGGATCAAAGAGTTTGAACAAAGAATAGCTAGCTTAATTACATAAGGTGCCAAACTATATATATTACACTCTTGTAGCAGAAGCACATGCAGATCGATCTAAAAGCATTTGCTGTTAAACAAGTATACACTTAAATTCTTAGCAGAATATCTAGCCATGGAGTAACAATATTACATTAATCAAACCCTGCAAACCCTAATTTGAGGGGTGGGCATTGAGACAACAAATCTAAGGCTCTTCCCATGGCGGAGAATTTGGAAGCCACCCCTCTTTAGTCAAGTATGGCTCATGTGCTTCATCGAATCCCTTGCACTAAATTATTAATGCTCAACTCGGCCTAAAATGGGATTATTCTTACAGCTTAATAAACTAACATTTCTCCACCCTAGCTAAACAGAGTTGATAAAATGTACTCAATTAACATGATATTTTATGAGAAGCTTGCCCCTTAAAATACCCACCTCTTCCCTCCTTTACACTCTTGTAGCCAATACTCAAATTGGAGAGAATGGCCAACTTCCTCAAGCTGACCACCATTCTCTCCCTCATGGTTTCGGCTTTGCTCCTAGCCTCCCAATACCCTATGGCCTTCTCATCCGAGTTCGAGGGCGATGACGACGACGAGTTGGAGGAGTACGTGATCGATGCCCCGAATCCGAACTTCAGATTAAGAGGCAGGTTCTTGGCCAGCATTATCAAGAAAGGTGCACACTGTGACGCTGTCAAGCACAACATCTGCAATGGGATTTCGGCAAACAACGGGACGAGCATTCTCAACTGCTGCAAGACCCATTGCCGTAACATTCTCGGAGACCGGAATAACTGCGGCAAGTGCGGGCACAAGTGCGAGTTTTCACAGCGTTGCTGTAATGGAAAGTGTACCTATGTTGCTTACAATCCCAACCACTGTGGCAAGTGTACTAGGAAGTGCTCGGCTGGGGTTAAATGTGAGTATGGATACTGTGGGTATGCTTAAACTATGAATTCGTTAATAAATATTGATCAATTACGTACCGTGGTGTTTGTGGTTATACTCACACGAGGAGCAGATTAGAGTGGACAGAACCAAACTCTTACCATGCTTGTATAGAGGAAGATGAATAAGTGGATTAGCTAGAGGATAGCTCCCAAGTTTTGTATTTCTTTTACTGCGCGTGTATACGTAATTAGCTATTTGTGTCACAATATATTGATAAGAATTCACGTAAGGTGTTTTTGAGTGTTTAGTTAATTAGTCTTATTTTGATCATCTATAATAACATCGACCTCACGCATGGTTTGGTCTGGCATGCATATATTTGTACTTTTTAAGATGGGTTTTCTTCAGTTTAGATTTTTCTTCGTCATTTAGTGAATTTACCTTTCAAATCTCACAGCTCCTTTATCGATCAGATATACAATTTGCTCAGACCAGAATGAGAAGAGCATGATACAGTAATTATATTTTAAGAAGTTTAGTATACCAATTAATTAAAACAAGAGAAAATACCTGAATGCACAAAAATAGAGTATTAATAGCCCAACTCAATAAAAAATATTTTCCTTATTCTATTCCTATGTTTCTTAACAAAAATACATTTTTATCCCTGACCTTATTATCTATCTCCTCTCCCTCATCTCTCTCTCTCTCTCTCTCCTTCCTTCACCATCCTAGCCTCCGCCGCGCCGCACCAGATCCCAGATCTCCTCTGCCTGCGACACTAGAAACACTATGCAGATCCAAAACTTCGGCGTTTGATTCCTTCCCGGAGACCTCGTCGCTCTTCGCTCGGCGGTCGTCGCTCTGGCGCTCATTGCTCTGTGCTCGTCAGTCGTTGCTCGGCGCTCGGCCTAACTGAAGCAGATTTGGTCCTAAGCCTCCTCCCAAGCGTCGGCGACGAATGTAGCAGTGATTTTGTGTTATTAAACTACTCTCTCTCTCTCTCTGGAAACTACTCTCTCCCATCAAGCATTGCCGATGATGACGTCAGTCGAGATCGAGGACACATCTCGGCAATGACGCACCACCGCTACGGTCGTAGTCGAGCCTATTCATGATCTTGTGGTCGTCCATGATTTTTACGGCGAAGATAGAGACAAGGTGAGTGGACTTGAGGAAGCAGGTGTGAGGTTTCTAGGTTGCAGCGTCGCTAGCCTCTGGCAAATTTTTGATATTTCCTCTTACTGGTCAGTAAACTGTTTATTAGACCCTACTAGAAGTTTACTGTCCTCAGTAAAATCTCAGTAGAAGTTTACTGCTCCCATTAAAATATTTTTTATCATTATTGCCCCTCAATAAGGTTTTATTGACCTTAGTAAAAGTATATACTGCCCCCCAGTAAAATCTCAGTAGAAATTTACTGCCCCCCAGTAAAACATTTTTCATCATTACTACCCCTTAATTAAACTTTAACGATGGTGCGGTATATTTCCGACAAGGTCCGGTGACATTTTAAAAAAAAAATCCGGTGAGATTCTGGTGATATTTAAAAAAATCTGACGAAATTCCGGCGACCGGAGTCAGAAGTCCGGTGAGGTTCCGGTCTCTCTCTTCCATTTTCTCTCTCTATGCATGTTTAAGGGGTGAGGGCAAAATAGTCCTAAAATAATATTGTTTGTTAAGACTTTAAGTAAAGATTTGTTCATTTAGGCACAAATATAGATACTTTATATTGGAATGAGCTTTTAAAAAAGATTATCATTGAAATGGTCTAAGAGAGGACAAAATTAGTATCAAATAGGCATTTTTCCTTAAAACAAAGCCAGTGTTAGCTGTTCCATTTAATCCTTCAATCAACCACAAGTGTCTTTGAGTTCATCACTTGACACATTTTAAATTGCATAATAACAAAATGACATTGTCTATGAGTTCAAAGATCAAAAAGAGTGTCTCTGAAATTCCGTTTTTGATTTCAAATCAAGAAGCAGATTCTTTGTTATTCTATTTAAGAAAGGTATGAACTGTCTGCGTTTGTGCTCGAATTAAAGAAAACAATTAAATTTCGAAATTGGAAAAAAAAATTACCTTCCTTCTCTCACTTTTTGGTTAACGGTAGTTTTTCTTGTTTTATCCTATCTTCTTGGAATAACAAACTCAATTTATCAAGACAAAACAAGAAAAACTAGATGAATACAACATGCACATTCTAATTCGAAACTACTCTTTTCTTTTTTAGAGAATCTGTTTTTTCTTTTTGTTATAACTCATTGTTAATTTACTATTACACATCTGGATCACTAAAAATAAAATGTCAAACAGCATGCAGAAGTGCATGTTAAGAAAGCTATTAATGGAAATTATGAATTTTCTTCCATCTATATAAACCCGAGCTCGATCCGAAGTGGGATTCAAGCTACATCTCTATCACAGATTATTCACAGTCAATCAAGAAAATTTAGAAAAATGAATTCTCATTGCTTCCTCATGGTCCTTGTTCTCTTTGTTCCTCTCGTACTCGTCGCCACTGGTCAGCCCACATCCTTCAATTGGAAGCCTATCAACCCTAGCAGCGAAGTAGCAAGAAAAATGGCAGTAGCAGTAGTAAACCAGTACAATAACGACAATGCTGGTTATGCTGCAAATACGTTACTTTTTAAGGGCGTGGTTTCGGGAAGGAGTAGAGAAGATTCTTTACCTCCCAAGAGCACCATATATGAGCTCACTCTTGCAGCCAAGAATGTTTCATCAAGCAGCAGTGACTTGCCGCCTTCAAATTATTGGGCAACTGTAGCAGCGACTTCTGAAACTAGTGTTAGACTCGTGAAGTTCACCAAAGCTTGAGATGTGATATTCTGTGGCTTCTTTGTTGGCATGATACGGTTGTAAACTTGTAATATTATAGATATGAAGTTAATTTGATTGCTACTTCAGGTTTCATTCTGGTTATTATTTCTTAATAACTTGCTTTCAGAATAACAGCATGTTAGCGCGGGGCTGCTGGCTACCAAAACGTTATATTTACCTAGTCTTTTGTGTTCATTTGGAATAATAGTTGTCTTTGCTTTCTTGCCAAACATTTGATATATTCTGCAAACCTATTCCAATATTTAAGAATAATAGGTAGCCAACAACCAACGATCCATTTCTCTGGAGCGTATATTTACACTATATGAGCATTTTAAGGTGTCAACTAGAGAATATTTAACAAACAATAACACATCTCCTTAATCGATGTTTTTTGTACGTTGTTGAATAAATAGTTTTATCGCTCACCAATAGCTAGGAAACATTTAAATCATATGTCGCCTTCTACGAAGTAAGTTATATATAGTAGAAACTTACGAGCACCATGACCTGCCCTCATTGATAACACTTGAGCTCAAGAAGAGCCTTGGGCATAGGATACTAAGTCATCCTACCTAAATTCCGGATAAAAGTAAACTGATTGTCTAGAGACCTCAATTGGTGTATACCTAGTAAACTAAAAAGATCAAGCTTGTACCACGTAAGTTCCTCACTGCAAAGTTCACCACGTAACACGTACATTATGCAATTAGAGAATTCTCTGCGTTGATCATTAGACTGGAAATCCCAACTCTCCTCCCATCCCAAAAAGGTTCTAAGTAAAGATTGCAACACAAAATGCAATCAATAAGGTGCCCTAACTAGCCTGTAAGGAACGTCAAAAAGGACACCGGCAGTCACACAATCAATCTCCCCGCTTCACTATCACCATATCGACGCCTCCCATCGAACCAGCAGAAGAAAGCAGACCAATTTACGCCTTCACCACCGAGAGGTTGAACCGCAAGAGATCCTGAGAGCCACCACCTCCAAGTATCAATTGTACCATAAATACTCCTGGTAGAAACCGATATCATATTCTCTCACACCTCCACCATCACAGCAACTAACAATGAAGAAGTTGGAAAACTACGAAGAAACGAGCGCCAAAACTCCCCCGGTCGACATATAAAGTACGCCGGAGAAGAACAATCTTACGATCCCATTTGTGGCAATAGCTCCATAGATATGTTCGATTTCAAAAACCTAGCAGGCGGCTAGGGAGAACACAATAGTTTGTGTTCAATAAAAGAGCGACACCATGCCACCAAAGAAGAAGAAAACTAGTGAGGACAAAGTCGGATGATCAGTCGAGCGGTCTAACAGAAAGTGTGGCGATGTGAGTAGAGACGACAAGAGCAGAAGACTATTGATTTGAGCAGCGCGCCTACGTTTTTGTAAGTGCATGGACTCCCCGGGTGTGGGGATACCGGTGGGCACCGGATACTTCCTTGTCAGACTGTTCTGGTCCGGTTTCATGTCACTGTAATCCTGACCAAAAATTCATAATAGACACAAACTCGGCTCTCATATAAGTTTGATTATCCTGTTATCAATATCAACATAGTTCCTAACATTGTGGAAGTGTTGAACATGAATACTACAACGAAGAATGTATTATATTACTTTTATGTGCATCTTTGAACTTCCAAATAAACCCAAATTTCAATGCAAAGACATGTTTATTCTTTATCTTTAGAAGAGGCCTCTGGCTTTTAAGTTAGCTCCCATCTTAGACCTAAAAATCCAAGAATAGAAATGTTCCGTCAATACCCGTTTTAAAACTTACAAATAACGAATGAGCTCTATTGCAAACTTCCCCTTCCGTGTAGTGTTAATTTCTCCTATCTGAAACAGATCAAAATAAAACATCAGAAATGCCAGGTTGAAGACATATTTAGAGTACGGAAACATGAGTGCAGATGCTACATATGTCATTTTAACTTGAAACGTATAAGACTCTCACACTGTGTGACCAATAAGAAAGCATGCAAACTGTTATGCTGTACCTCCAATAAAAAGATTAAAGATACTTCGATCAATATAGTGAATACAATGACAAAAACGTCTCCGAGTTATATGGAGACTATCATGTGTACCAAACTACCAAATATCAGTAGGAGCAAGTGTTAAATTTGTCTTTTTAAAAAAAGAAAAAATATTCATGAAAGTAGTACCCTTGTGCAGTGTACCCTCACCAGTGTAGTGTCATACTGACTTGAGTATGACAATTGACAAGGTAGAGGGAACCCGTAAAGACAGGATTTTCCAATCCATATGTGTTACAGAATACTGGTATATCATGAACTAACCAAGAAAGTATCCATATCCAATAACAAGGTGAAGTGTTATAGCTGAAGAGACCTTTAAGAAAATAATGTTTTTTATAGTATCTAAAACTCACCTTCAGTCTTCCTTTTCCTCTTACGGATACAATATCACCAGCCTTCAGTGTAGCTCCATTTTTAGTAACAGGGGTCCAATTGAGGCGCACATCCCCATCACTGTACAAAGGAGAAAGAGTTGTAATGTCATCTTTCACACTTTTCAAAACTCATTAGGCCATATGATTGAATCAGATTATGAAAATGAGGTATGCACATGACAAGTGATCAGATTTGGAGTAAGGTTTTTAAAGCAATAACATAAATAAAAGAAAAACCCAAGATGTTAAGCTTTTACTGATGTAAGTAATAAAACACTTGCAAAGCATATTTATTTGAATGAGGGACTGTTATAATCCTGGATTTAATGGTTTTTTATCTTTGTTCTGAGTTACCATATACAGGCACAGACTGGTTTTATTACCAGAACTATGGCCTACAACTTTCTCTAAAAAAAATTCAAGGTGAGAAATACCTCTGTGCGTCAAAATGTTCGACGGTTTAGTGAATTTTAATAGAGCATTCCCATAAGACATTCTAGGAGGCTATATTCATGTTATGTGAAACAAAGAACAGACAGTAATGCAGCTATGTAACCAAAAGAGTTCTAGTGAAAAGTGCTAGACTTGGAGAAGAATAACAAGGTATTAGCCAATCACATAGGCAATATAAACTTTCTAAGCATGCATGTTTATTGAATCACCATCAAACTATGCAGTCATCAACATCACATGATTAACGAACTGAAACAAACATAGTCAAAAGAAGGGATAGATTAGTATGACAATAAAAGGCTGTACTGGATCAGGTCAACTAGCTTCGACCGTGAAATCTTAAATCCCGCACTAGCTATAGCATCGATCCTCGCTGATGCTTCTATAGTTTTGAACGACTTAGTACTGCAAAGAGAAACATGCGTATGTTACTAACAGATGCTAGAGCATCAGTAGTTCAGTACTACACAGAATCAAGAAAGGATAACAACAAAATGATAATTTCAAACCTTGGTGGTTCATAATCAATGGAGATCAATGGTATCTTAGTAACAGATACTGGAACATTACCAACCTGCAAGAGAAAAAACTTCTTTACAAACATGAAATGCATGCGCTAAATTATGTCAATCACAATGCTCTTGACCTAAGAAACAAAAGTGCATCTCTTTTAATGCTAACTGTTGTTGTACCATTCTCTTGTTAAGTTTGTCCAATGGTTATAGCTTTTCTTTATCTCCCAACGAACATTTGCAATGACCACTGGAAGTATAAGAAATGCCATAAAATAGTTCTCTCATGTTGCTGCTATTCAGCAACGAGCAAAATGTAACTTATTCAAATAAAGATATTTGCACCAGAGATAGTTTTATATCACCATAGGATTATATAGAGTGCAAACAGAAAAACTGGCAGCTAACCCTTTCATTGATGTTGAAAAGGAACATAAAATGTATCAAGAGAGAAATCGACTCAATATACCTTGTCAAGTGATGTCATAAGAAACTCAATGAGTTCTGGAACAATAATGACTTGAGCACCCTTCTCCCCCTGGCAGCAAAAGAAACTAAGAAATTGAAAAATTAATTATAAACACTGACCCAACTGAGCCATAGCCCACTGTATGCCCTTCCACTGAAAATCTATGTCTACACTTGCGATAAGAAATCAAGCATGGGTAGCAAATAAGTTGGAAGCAGAAAAGGCTCAATCAGCATAATGGTACTCCAATTAACAACTCTAAATGACTGGTATCACTGGATGATATTTCAATAAACACCTCTCTCTATGCACACTCCGAACACACCAAACCCTGTTATATATGAAAGGTTAATAGGAGCATCATACACTATGTGTTGGTGTTTTCAGACCTGTATACAGGAAAGTCCTATCTTGCCAATTCTACATAAAACTCCAGGCCAAGTTGACATGTGACGAAGACAGAAAAGTACAGTGTATTTTTCAACTGATTTATAAGGTCTGAACATCGCATTGAAAATGAGATACAAAAGTTATAACTTCTTCGCATTGAAGTTATATTTGAGATTGGCAGTCTTCAATTAGTAACCTCGTCTAAAAGAATTCAAACAGCACCATAGCACTAGCAGCTACTAGAATAAGAATATGCATGATACCTGTAAGATGACATCTCCAACCTTCTCCCTAGCAATCCCTGTACCAAGAATCGCTCCTAGGAAGTCTCCATGAGAACAAGGTTGGAACCCAAAGTTTCCTGTGATACTGAGAAAATTAACCATCAAAGGAGACATAAGAAAAGGTTCCACATTGTTAAACATGGTTGCTTCTTCAATATGAAAATGGTAGAGATACACTTACCTCAATGCTGCAATAATATCAGGATTAGTTGTCAATACTTCTGGATGTCCAACAGAAATCCGGCAACGCTCAGCCTAGACAATTTAAGAAGCAAAAAACTACATCCAATGGAAATGTCTATGATATGGAACCACATGAAATACAGCAGAATATATTCATCTCAACCTGCGGGTATCCACCCTGAGAAGCTGCTTTCAAATCAGCTAGCTTCGTCAATGCTAGCATTGACTCCTTTATCACCGGAGGGGTGAGAAAGTTTGTATGGAGAACTTCTCTTCTTGATGATGCACGTCTAGCCTACAGTAAAAAACAAAATTAACAAACATGAAGATACCAGAAACAAGCATACTTCCATCTTCATTTCACAAATACAGCGTAACTACATTGCGCAATCACCCAACTGTCAATTTTAAAATAACCAAACATGCTGTACTCCTATTTGGAAATGTCCGAAAATCTAAACTTCATTACTTCTCCCCTAAACGAGATAAGATTAACAAACAAAATATGGTCTTGATAAGAAACTATAGCTAGCAGCTATATTTCAGAGAAGGTAATACAAGTACCATCTCAAGAATACGCTTCACTTCTTCAATAACAGTCTTGTCTGCAACACTTTTAAGTAACTCAGCAACATCACCCTTTACAGCTTGTGCCAAATGGCATAATCCTGAAGCTGTATCATTGAGAAACGTAATATTAGATTTACACAACCAAATCCCATAATCAAACTTGAAGCTAAAGTATTGTTCTTTGTCTTCTTTATCTTCTAATTCCATAACCAAATCACTATTCAGAAAAATGGGTAATCAAAATTACAAAGACAATGAGTGGAATGCGCATGGTTTTAGAATCAAGTATGAAAAGGCAAGTTCGCACCTGAAGAAGTCAAACGAGGAGTGAGAAGAGGAGTGAGGAGGGTGGTGTGGTGAGAGAGGTTGTTGGTTTTGAGAGGATGAGAGAGAGCAAAACCCAGAGGCAGAGCTGCCCTTCTGAGAAGTGACGCTGCTATGAAACTGGTGGCAGCCATGGCCCCTACGCAACTCTGGCTTGCTTAATATTCCTACAAATAAAACGAGCTTTTTGAGGCCGTTTGGATTGGTGGGCTGTCCATAAAAACATTGTACGACAACTATTGAAGCAGCCAAATTTGGAAACTTAAGCCCATAGAGTTTTTTTTTTTTTTTTTTTTTTTTTTAAGGGGAACGGAAAATTTCCATTGATTTCAATCTTACAAACGTATTAGGTCAAGATAGAAGAATATCCGATGACAACTCCATATACAAGACGATGTCCAAATTAATGTCTACAAGTCAAAAAAGAAAAACTACAAAATTACTACTCAAAAGACTAATGTTCAAGTAAACTTATTGAATCCTAAAAAGCATATAACCTACATTATTAAACCAAAGTACCCCAGCTTTAAACATCAAGGCCTACAGACCATTTCAGTGTGCCGTTCCAACAAAAAAAGGGGGGGGGGTGCCGCAATAGCCACCACAACTCTAATCTGCCCACCTGGATCTGTTGTAGTCTCTAGGGTTCTAGGGCAAGCTTGCCCGCCATGATTCAACATCATATAGTCCCTGCAACGGCCAACAACGCGCTCATACTTGTATTGCACATTGATCACATCCTCCGGAGAAACCCTAAGCCGTCTAGACAGACGCATGGGGTTATGCAGCGGAAGTGTGATGCACACTCGAGCCGTACCACTCCGCAGTCTCGCCCGGTCCACTTGAAGCATTGTTCCGATCATCTCTCCCACCAACCGCACAGTAGCGTATGAGAGCCGCCGGCAGGTCTCTGATCTCGACCTATATCTAGAAAAAGTCAAGCGACACCGTCATGATGTCCGACAAATCATCGTAATCGTTCAACAAAATCATCGCCCTCTGATAACTCTAAGGGTCGCCTTTCTTCATGCGAAGAAGATCATGTTCACTGTTGAAAGTAAAGAGGAATCGATCACCCTGTTGTTGCACCTCAACTGGGACGAACAACCTCCACATCACACGTGTTGCGCTTCGAAAAGAATTGAATTGCACAACACGGGTAGAATTCAGTTTGCCAACTAGGTAAAATCTTGGCGCGATGACGAAGAGAAAGTTTGGAAATCAAGCTAGTAGTCATGAAAGCCATTGTCGCTGCCATTGAAAGAGAGAGACTCGCCGCACAACTGTTTCAGAAACCCTAACCCTAGATGCATGGAGGCTAGAGAGAGTTAAAAAAGGAGTTGTGGTATTTTTTTTGTTTTAGCCTAGAGATCTTGGGTTGGTAGGTTGTTCAGAAACTGTGGTTCTCCAATGACTTTTTTACTTCAAAACAAAAATGATCGAGAAACACAATTTTGGGTTATCTCGTCAATGTTGAAGCAGAGCATTCAATTTTTCAGAATGTAAAACTAGAAACGATATAAGACCAGGTAAAACTAGAAATGATATCATAACACGACACAGACGTTAATAAAATTATAAGATTTCATTTCAAGATTTATTAGTTTGATTCCATGTAGGGTCAACAATAAGAACATGGATTTTGATGGTTTAGTTTAGTATTAAGGAAGATGATCATTGAGTATCAATTTGTCGGTAAGTCATGGTCTGGTTGGTTAAGTAGCTTAACTAACAATTTTGAGGTTATGAGTTCAAACCTCACTGGCATATGTAATTGTCAGGACCCACCCTGAATTTCACCCTGAAACCCGAAGTAAATCATGCGGGGACCACCTCTAAAAAAAATTACCGAAAATTCGGCATAACTTTCCTTATAGATGGACAACCCTTCCTTAAAATATCTGCATACACTCCAAAAGAATCCATCAATAACCCTCTACTCCTAGAGCCTTAGTGCTCCCCAAATCACATGCAACATCTCCCAATTTATTTACAAACTTTAATAAGAAAATCTCACAACCAACGATCACAGGTTCAGAGCAACTCTATTAGAGAATAAATGAATTAGACATATATAGATGAGCGGAAGCTAAAATATTGACTATGCCTCGTCTGCATGTACGTCCGACCTCAACTATGCTAACTTGCAAACTGGGCATTTAAAACCGAAAGGTCCAGGGGAAAACATTTGAAAAACGTTAGAGTGAGTGGACCAAAGTAAATTTAAAAGAAACGAGCAATAAATATCTTTATGCTTTCCCAATTTAATTTCCGAAGAAAAACGAATGCATGCCTCAAGCGATAAAACTTTTAACTCATAAAATATCAAGTCTCTCAAACTCTAATAAAAATCAGTATGTATTTACACACGCTCATACTCCCTATATAAATTTTACGGATTTAAAGAAATTTATATAGGGCTACTACGCTCGCGTCTAACGCTCACGTTACACCATAATGGGGTTCTTCGCTGCACCATTAAGGTGGACAGACGAGTGTATATATACGTGCTCATACCCCCTAAATGAATTAAACACTCATATAGAATTACTACGCTGCGTCTCACGCTCACGTTACACCATAATGTCGGCTAATTGCTACACCATTAAGGCGGACAGACACGTATAGGTAGCTAGCATTTATATAGATACTCTCCTCATAAATATACATACATATATATATATATACGCCGAAATCTCATTTTCGGTAATTCTCCAAAAATCATGAAAATTGCCAATTATCAGAAAAAGCAATAAATCCCGGCAAACGAAATAATTGATCATCAAAAATTAATGCAACGCATGGTTTTAAATTAAAACAAAAGTCCACTCACAACTTTAGACTTAAGCCTGACGTCGATCCGAGGTCTCTTCTGCTCGAGCCTCCTCACGTCATGTTTTAAATATATAATTAAATCCCCAACTAAAATTTAACACTTATATAACAATAAACAAAATTAAAAGTGAGCCTTAACACGCTCCTCTTTGCCTAACTTCGTTATTCTTAAATCAATACGGTCCGAACTTCACCACAAACACAGACATCCTTATTATAACATTCTACAGTCTTAACAACATTAATCCAACGGCCTGATTCTATCCTATTAACCACCAAATTCTCTAATCTTTGAAAAATCTCAAACCTATCCAAAACTCCTCTAAAAATTCCAAACTTCACATCATTATACTCCTCTCAATAAACAAATTCAAAACCCTAAAAAAACTACTTAATAGCGGCGGCCGACAGCCTACTCCGACGACCTCCAATGCCTACCAAAATTTAACACAATCTTCCTCTCAACCCGCTCTACAACTTCTTTGACTAGCACAAAGTCCAATTTCAAGCCTAACTAGGTCAATCGAACCAAAACACAAAATGGAACCCTAGAATTTCAACTTACCGATTCTCCTTACCTAGACCAAGAGGGAGTGAAACCTTTGGAGGTTTTGAAGCACGGGAGGAGAGCTTCCAAAAGAGCCAAGCAGCTCCGGCTATGGCGGCCGGAGGAGGGAATTCCGGCGAGAGGGCAGCCGAGCTCCTAGGAGGAGATTTCTCCTGATCGGCGGCGCTAGGAAGGCTTTCACCGGTGTAGGAAGGAAGAGGAAGCGGCGGTGGTTCGAACAGGACCAGAGCGGCGGCCTGTGCTGGCCAGACGGTGGCGATCAGAGGTGGAGAGTCCGGCAGGGAGAGAGGAGCTCGGGGAGAGGAGAGAGAGAGAAGGAAATGTTTGGGCTTTTTGTCCCAACCCATCACCTTAAAACCCAACTCCAATACCTTAATAAAAATTACCTTTTTACTAACTAAAATTTACCTTTTTTTACCGTTTTCAACAAATCCTCCTACATAAAAATTCCTCCGAAATAATCGTCCCTCAAAACATCTTCAGGAACCTTTGAAACTATAAACTCATTTACGGAGACGGTAAAAATTCTTGCTAACACTATGCTAGTAATTAGAGTAAAAATTTAAGAGTCGGGCTGTGACAGTAATGATGTGTGGGTTGATTAGAAAACCCTTTAAAAAAAAAAACCATCGAGTATTAGATCATTTTTGTTGCCTAGTTGGACGAACATCTTCCAATAGTGTCCATCTACACATAATTACTGTTAGGGACTGTGACTAAATGCACAAAATTGGGCTTTCATCTCCTAGTTACTCCTTACTCATTATCACATGCAAATTTGATATATACATATAGAGGGTTGATTCGAGTAATAAGTAATAACAACAACATATGTTACATGTTCTAACACATGCTAGATAGACCATTTCTTCATGTACCAAACTACAATATTTTATATTTCAGTATTAGGAAATAGCCGAAATACAAGTTAAAATAGGAGCGTGAAATTTGCACTCTCCATTTGATAATCTACACTCCTCATTGCCTTTTTAGGTTCAATCAAGAGGCGAAATGGGAGGGTTTTCAGAATTTTACAGAACTTATACATGGACAATAAGAATTTGTTAGTGCTATGTAGAAAAATGCGTAGATATTGATATGTTAGACGTAGATTAATATTGAGTTGTCCAAAAATAAACCAAAAATTTGTGTTCTTAATAGTAGAGAAGGTTTGTCGTGTCCACAACAATATCATTCATATATATATTCACCTCTTTTGTTATGAGTCTCATCATGACTAGCTATAACATGAAGTGCAGTCTACCTAACATAGTAACATTCACATAATCACATCTATTCTACCAGCTTTAATTTGGTAATGCGTTTTGTATCTAAATTGTATTCTAAAGTGTGTATCAAATATGAAGATGTACGTTATAGAAACCTGCATCTAACTGTTCATTTTCATATCTTTTACTTTTTTTTTGTCTCGTTCAACCATTCAAAGAGCTTAAAACGAAAGAGAAAATACCTTTAATTTATTCCTTAGGTTCTTCATGTTCACCACTTGTTGACATGCTTTTATTTATAACATGACCATATATGTTGATTACTAGCAACAGTTGTTTTGGGTATTCTATTGAGGTCATTCTATCACTGCAACAATTTTCCAACAGCATTAGCAAGGTACAGGTTAAATATTGGAGGCAATTAAAATGATTTGGAAAAGGTAATCACCAAATATCGATCATCGTGAAGGATAAGAAGAAGATAAACAATCATATGTCAAAGATAGATGATTTTGTGTATTTTTCATAAATCCACTAGGATCAGTGGCAGATTCATGTAGAGCCTAGATTAGGCAATTGAGTAGACTAGTTTTTGGATTTTAACATAAATTATGTTGGTTCTATATGAAAATGATAGAAATAGGTAAACTGAGTGAATTGGGCAAGAAAATGAGTTGCTACTCGTGCTCTCTTTTTTTATTTTATTTTTTATTTTTTATGAAACAGAAATTTCATTAATTAAAGAAAGGCAAAAGCCATAAAGTGCAACACAAAAATTAAAAAGAACAAGAACAAACTGATAGAGCAAACTAGAGAGAAAATAAAAATAAAGGTTTAACATTTCAATACATGAGCTCTACTGAGCAACCATACACAAAATATGAAGCTAATTGATGCTCTAATGAGGCTTCATTCTAGGTCACTTATGTTGGCGCATGCAAAAGCATTACACAAGTAACTATTCACGCCATGATATTGGCCTGAAGTCTCCACAATTGTTGAGAGAATTGGATCTATGGTGTTTAAATAGGTTTGGATCGAAACTTTAATCCATTAATTCGTTAATGATATGGATCTGTTAAACGAATTGAGTACGGATTTAGGTAGATCCGATCCTTTAATGATTTGGTTTGTTAACAGGGCAACACTGAGATTCAAAATGCATATATATTATTTTATTTATAAAAAACAGAAAAAGAAAAAAGAAAACAACAAAAAATAAAAAAAGGAATAAATAAATAAACGGTTCCAAAAAATAAAAAATTTGGCAGCACCAGTACCCAAACTTTTATGGCATGATCAAAGTGATACTCACACTTACAAAACTATTAATGTAGTACCCAAACTTAATTTTTGCTACTAATGAAAGGCCGGAGGTCATTTTCCGTCACCGCGCTGTCTATTTGCTGACGTGTTACGCATGTTATCACCCTAACCAAGGGCAAAAATGTCTTTCTCGTTAAGTAAATAAAAAATTCAATTTTCTAAAAAAATTCTGTGTATTTCAAACACCTTTTTTTTTTTTTTCTTTTAAGTTGGGTTTATTGAACCCAGCTCACCGGGAACTTCCTCCCCCTCTCAATGCCGCCGTTCCTTCTACCAATCCTCCGCCGGAAATTTCGTCGTCGGCTTCGACGCGCCTCCTGTGGCTTCCTGACCTCATAAATCTCCAGGCTTCCTCCCCCCTCTCTCACCGTTGTTTCTCCCCTCGCCGAAATTGACCAGATCTCTTAGTCCTCAACCTGCCAAGTCAATAGGTTGTACTGCCAACAACAGAGGTGCTACTACCGACGAGAGATGTGCTTTTGTCGACTGAATTGTACGGATTCCTCCAAATCCTCCCAAATCACCATCTACATACCAAGCTACCTCATGGGCTTCGAACGTGCCTATCAGTCCCAGTCAAGCTCAGCAAAGCCCATTTCAAACCCAAATAACCCACGGCCCATATAACACCTCATCGTCGCCACATATAAAAGCCACACACCCATTAGGTTTTCAGAGAGTGCCGCCCCCCCTGATACTCTTTCACTACGGAGAGAACGAAACCCTAGCTCTTCCGCCACCAATGGGACGCGTCATCAGAGCTCAACGTAAGGGTGCGGGTTCCGTCTTCAAGTCCCACACCCACCACCGCAAGGGCCCCGCCCGCTTCCGCTCCCTCGACTTCGGCGAGCGCAACGGCTACCTCAAGGGCGTCGTCACCGACATCATCCACGACCCCGGACGCGGTGCGCCGCTCGCTCGCGTCAGCTTCCGTCATCCTTTCCGCTACAAGAAGCAGAACGAGCTCTTCGTCGCCGCCGAGGGGATTTACACCGGCCAGTTTATTTACTGCGGTAAGAAGGCCAATTTGGTCGTCGGAAATGTGCTGCCGATCAGATCTATTCCCGAGGGAGCTGTGGTGTGTAACGTGGAGCATCATGTTGGGGACCGTGGAACCCTAGCTAGGGCGTCTGGGGATTATGCTGTGGTTATCAGTCACAACCCTGATAATGATACCTCGAGGTTTGTTTCTGATTCTATTGAAATTTTGTTGGATTGATTTGGTCTGTTTGAATGTTATTTGATAATTTCCGATTATATGATCATGGTGATGCATCAGATTTTGGATTTGGTGTGATTTGATAGGTGCGGTGCGGTTCTATTTCGTTCACACTTTTAGTGTTAAAGATTACATTTTGCGATTTTCAAAGTCTGTCGCAGAGTTCACAATCTCACTATTTGGATGATTTTAGAAATTACTAGTAAAGAATAAATTTTTTATATGCTTTGTCAAAAGAATGTAGAGTTCACAATCTCACTGTATGTATAAGCTTTTGGATTGTTATTGGTGTTTAGTTAGTAATCTGCTTTCTAGATGAGTTGTTTTTGGTATAGCATTTTAATTGCACACTTGCCAGTAAAGGTCAGAATTTTCTGTAATGAGATTCTTTCTTGGTTTTTAATCACTGCTTGGATGATCTTGGTTGGCTGTTTATAAATTTAGGGTCTTTATAAGGACTTTCTTTTCAACTGGCTGATGATCGAAAAGGCTTTTGTATTGTGATGAATCTGTATGATGATAGTGTCACATGTCGTATGAAGTATGTTGTGTGATATGCTTGCTGCTTATCTGAGCTCATCTACCGTGCTTTGAGTTTAAACATCCTAGCTTTGTTTGTATATTAATATGATGTTTCCAAACGTAGTAGTTAATTGTTTTTTGTTTGTATTTTTTCTTGTAGAATCAAGCTTCCTTCTGGTGCCAAGAAGATTGTTCCAAGTGGTTGCCGTGCTATGATTGGTCAAGTTGCAGGTGGAGGCAGAACTGAGAAGCCTATGCTCAAGGCTGGTAATGCTTACCACAAGTTCAGAGTGAAGAGGAACTGCTGGCCTAAGGTGCGTGGTGTGGCTATGAATCCTGTGGAGCATCCTCATGGAGGAGGTAACCACCAGCATATTGGTCATGCTAGCACAGTCAGGCGTGATGCTCCTCCTGGGCAGAAGGTTGGTCTGATTGCTGCCAGGAGAACTGGTCGTCTCAGAGGACAAGCTGCCGCAACAGCCTCCAAGGAGAAGTAGAGTTGATTTTTACATTTTAGATGTTCTGTTTATTTGGTTCTGTTTTGGTACCGGATATTTTGCGCAATATATTTTTATCATGTTCTATCTTGTGCTTTCTGTTGGAGAAATTTTGTTTATCAAGATTCAGGATTCCTATAATTTCACTACTATTGTTTATTTTCTCTTAAGTAATACTGTATTAGATTTTATTGCATTCTGTGTGAGGTTCTTTCCGGGATGCTCCTAGATTTTGAAAGACAGGAAAAGCCTTTTCTCTTAGTACAAAGTTATTTCTAACTCCGCACTTGTTGGTCTGGATCTATGATATTTGGAAGTAAATTGGAAGTGCGATAATTCCTGGCATTTTTCAAGGGCTACATGAATTACAAAAACCGTCCATATTGTAGTCAAGTACATGACATATTAATTAACTAATGGAAAATTTTGCAAATGGTACCTCAAATAAGACTATGAATTAGCAAGCTCTAAAACAATCACTTTGGTAGACCAAGTGCACGTTTGGTACATGGTTTGGATTGGATTGAACTAACATAAGAAAATATAAGAGCAGTATCCTCTCCACACCGTGTTACATAACGGCCCTAAAATTGGGGTGACTCTCGCTATTCAACACAGACGGGGACGACTCAATTGCTCAAGTGCAAAATTCCTCGCCTCTCTTACTCCTTAACTGGGAGCGAAGTTATTCTGTTGTGTGTTAATTGACAGAGGATATAATAGTCCAGACCAAGCTAAAAGATGTAACCTATAAAATTCTTTTCTTTGGTCAAAGCCTATCTAATTCTACTCCTTATAGGAATAGAACAAAATCTTATGGTATTTCCTTGTAGCACCCGGTTACCTTGAATCCCACGTAGTACCTTAAGATACCATAAGAAGTACAGACTCTATATAATCACCACTTGAATTTCCATAAAGCATTAGGATTCCTTTTCCATATATAACTCGGTCTCCACGTTTCTCAAACTCTATATAAACCACCCCGCCCTTACAATAATCCCCAACTTAATTTGCCCTAATGCCCCTGTTGAAGAAGCCCTCTACCATTGTTAATTAGAAGACATGAATTGCTGCTTATATGCTGGCTGTTCTGGGAGGGAACACCAGTCCTACTGCTGATGATGTGAAGAAGATTCTCGGGTCTGTCGTAGCCGAAGCCGATAATGATAGGATCGAGTTGCTGTTGTCCCAAATGAAAGATAAAGATATCAACGAGGTAGTTGCCTCCGGGAGAGAGAAGTTGGCATCTGTTGTTCCTTCTGGCGGCGCAGTTGCTGGTGTCGCACCCGCAGCCAGTAATGCAGGTGCTGCTGATACTGCTTCAGCCGAGCAGAAGAAGGAAGAGAAGGTTGAAGATGAAGAGGAAGAGGATGGAGATCTTGGTGATATCTTTGGCGAAGGTGGTCTCTTTGGCTCCGACGACTGAAGGATTTGCATGAGGACTAAAAGATGGAACTTCTCGACGATCTCGTTGAGGTTTCGCATGTGCAATTACTACGTTAATTTGATTGCTCTATTTCTTAGATTGTTTGTTTTTCTTTTCTTCTACATCAAATCTAAAATTGTTTGTATTTTTTGTTTTCAAGTGGATTGTTTGCTTAGATTTACGGAACTGTGAAAGTGGTTGTGAGACATTATTATTGTTGTAACTTTCTGGATTTTGGTTATTTGAGTTTTATATTTCAATTTAATCGATCTCAGTATTCTCTCCATATGAATAGGTTGCAATTCAATATTTATCAAACATAATGCATAAGATAACCATCAACTCTATTCAGGAGCGGAACCAGGATTCTAAGGTAGGGGGTCTAATGTTTTTTTGTGTTAAACAATTAACTTGTTTTTTCTCTATAGTGAGAATTGAGAACATATATGAAATATCATTTGATGATATAAACGTCAACCAAGAATTTTTTTTCTAAAATAAGAACCTCTTAAATAACATTAGTTTAAATTTTACGGACATATATGTTAGGGAAACTAAGAAAAACAATATAAAAAAACTATAGGTAAACATCAAAATTAATCATTTGTAACCATAACTCTGCTGAAATCATTACAGACCCTTCTCTTATTTTGATGGAAGCAACTTAGTAAAGCTCACTTAAACAAATATGGTGGTGATCTCCAAAAAGTAATTAAATTTGACTACTTGTTCCCTAGCGTGGATATGGATCGGTAATATTTGAAACTACATTTTTTGACACATATATAGAGCTTTCCGATGTACCAGACGTCTCTGTGTCTGATTTAGAGTTGTATTGCCAATAATATGCAGGTTTTGAGGGTACTGAGAGTGTGAGGGACTGACTGTTCAGCATGGAAACAATTGAAGCCATGGTTGGTCTGTCATTCACATTTTCTTGGACACATAGTAAACCAATGTGGATGCATTTGATCATTTCATTTCTTGAGCCTGTTGTCAACTTGGGATCTATGATATTTGGAATTGTGTCGTCCCTCCAATTTTTCCAGACCTACAAAGATTACAAAAATATATAAGACATTACGCAACCAATAAAACATTACCTATTACGTTTTTCATTTGGAGAAATAACAGAGAAATATATGAACATTTAATTATAGATTTGTACTCACATAGCTTAGAAGGTCCTCTTCATTTTCACCATTCCGAAAGGTACCAATTTTCTTACCACTAACTATCTCAACAACTATCACGCCGAAACTAAAGACATCCGATTTGACAGAAAAGCGCCCGTGCATTGCATATTCTGGCGCCATATATCCACTGCATGATTACATCAGATTACATATACAATTATTTTGGTTCTAAGACGAGCAAAACAAAAGTTAGAGTGCCATGTTTACTTACTAGGTCCCCACAATAGTCTTTGTATCTCCTTGAGTTTGATCCATAACAAACAATCTTGCCATACCAAAATCTGCAACTTTAGGATTCATATCCTCACCTAGCAGAATGTTGCTAGGTTTGAGATCGCGATGAATAATTCGAAGTCGAGAATCTTCATGGAGGTAAAGAAGACCACGAACAATTCCCCCTATGATCTTGTAACGTGTTTCCCAATCCAAATATCCATAATTGATGGGATCTAAAAGCAATTTAATTTGTTAGACAAATTAATGTAGTATGCTCTGGTGTTGTACTGTAAAATCTATAAGAAATAACTATGAAATATACTGAGAAGAGGTTACCATACCAAAAAGGAAGTGATTCAGACTTGTGTTAGGTATATATTCGTAAATGAGGAGCCTTTCTTCTCCTTTTAAGCAAAAGCCTAACAGCCTTACTAAGTTCCGGTGTTGCAGTTGAGCAAGCAGCATGGCTTCATTTTTAAATTCACGATCACCCTGTTCAGAACTCTTGGAGAGCCTTTTCACGGCAATATATTCTCCGTTCAACAGCATTCCCTGGAAGTAAGTTTAATGAAACAAAAAACTGTGTTATAAGACAAAAGGAAAGAATCTTATTATGGTAAACAGCTCCAAAGCAATTGCATAAGAATTAACGTTGTACACTGTTTTTTTTTTTTACCTTGTAAACAGCTCCAAATCCACCTTGTCCAAGCTTATTTTCATCAGAAAAATCATCTGTTGCAGCTCTTATAATTTCAAAATCATATTGCAATGATTCCACGAAACTAACTTCTTGAGAAGAATCATGATCTGAAAAAGGTACAACTTAAATATAACTTTGTATGAAAATATTAAAGTTATATACACATACATTTCCAAAATTATAGACGACTTAACTTAATTAATTACCTTCAAGTGGTACCCTTTTTCCAAGTTTTACCCTTTGTTGCTTGACTCGTAAGAAAATGCATCTGCCACCGAGAAGCATAGCAAGAACAGCCACAACAGCCACAACAACAATGATGACAGTTTTTTTCGTGTTACTCTTCTGTCCTGAATAAAACAAGAACATAGACTTTTAGAGACTGTTAGAATTTGAGCATCTATTTTGTATTTTGAACAAATGTAGCAAATGAGGCAGAAGAAAACACAGATGAAATTGAAGCAAAACTTTTGTAGCTTCTATTTTTACTTCTGGAATTCTTAGAGATTATACAACAAACATAACCTTTATATAGGGTGCAAAGTAACCTACAAAATATCTTAGAAGCAACCTAATTAACTAGATTATAATTGTACTTTAGATACAAAATATCTAGCTAAGATTGAGTGAAGTAAACAGTAAACCAAGTGGGAGAAATATCTCACTGCAGTACTTCAGCTTCCCTGCAGCTAAGTATTTCCTGCTGCTTTCTAGTACGTTGACTAGAGAAAGCATTAACTTCAACACTCCCTCTTAATGCTTTGCTTTTGCACTCCTAGCAGGCCTCTGAGGTATTCAAACCTCTCTCTTGATAGAGCTTTGGTGAAGATGTCTGCAACTTGGTCATCTGTATTACAGTAGACCAGATCAATCTCATTCTCCTCAACTGCAGCTTTGGTGAAGATGTCTGCAATTGCAGACTTGTTATCACTGAGAATGGTTGTTGCAGATGCTTGCTTCTCACCAAAGTCTTCAATGACTCTTCTGAGTCAAATTGTTTGTGAAGTGGCTATTGATGCAGATACATACTCTGCTTCAGCTGTAAACAATGCTACTGATTTTTGCTTCTTTGAAGCCCAAGAGAATACACCAGTTCCAAGTGTAAAAGTATATCCAGATGTGTTTTTTAAATCATCAACACTTCCTCCCCAATCACTATCACAAAAGCCAAAGAGTTTTGGTTCCACATTCCTCTCATACAGTATTCCAAAGTCCATTGTACCTTGAATATATCTAAGGATTCTCCTTGCAGCTCCATAGTGAATCTTGGTAGGATTGTGCATAAATTTGGACATCAAACTTGCAGCATACATGATATCAAGTCTTGTTGTTGTCAAGTAAAGTAAACTTCCCACTAAAATTCTGTATACACTCTCATCAGCATTACCACTTTCATCTTCTTTTGAAAAATTTTCATTGACAACTAGGGGTGTTGCAACAGCATTGCAACCAAGCATTTTGAACTTCTCTAGAATTGTCTTTGCATATTTCTTATGAGTAATGAAGATTCCCTCCACTGCTTGAACAATTTCAATTCCCAAAAAATAATGCAAGATTCCCAAATCACTCATTTCATATTTCCTCATCATATCAGACTTGAAATTTGAAATCATCTTTTCACAACTTCCAGTAAACATCAAATCATCAATATATAAGGAGACAATAAGTATGCTTATTTACCTTCAGTTTTAGTGTAGAGAGTAGGTTCATTTTCACTCATTTGAAACCCTTTTTCTGAAGCTCTTGGGGCTTGTTTCAAACCATAAAAAACCTTCTTTAGCTTGTAAACTTTTTGCTCTTTACCCTTGATGATGAAACCTTATGGTTGCTCCACAAATACTTCTTCTTTCAACACTCCATTTAGAAACGCCGATTTGACATCTAGCTGGGGCAAAAACCAGCCTTTTTGTGCTACAATGGAAATCAGACCTTTGATTGTCTCATGCCTTGCAACTGGTGCAAAAGTTTCATTGAAATCAACTCCAGGTATCTGTGAATACCCTTTTGCCACCAATCTTGCTTTGTTTCTTTGCACAGAACCATCCGCATTTAACTTGGTTTTGTAAATCCACTTCAAACCAATGACATCCTTGTTGTCTGGTTTATCAACAAGCTCCCATGTGTTGTTTTTCACAATCACATCAATTTCCTCTTTCATCACAGTTCGCCAGTCATCTTCTTTCACAACTTCTTCAAATCTTTCAGGCTCAAATAAGCATGCATTGCAGCTTTAATACACTTCATTCAAGCTTCTCATCCTTATTGGTGTTGAGCTCGGTGTAGATTGAGCATTTGAATGTGCTGGTGAGGGTTGTTCAGGACTGTGAGGTGGAGTTTGTTGCGGTAGATTAAGTTCCAACTCTTATGGAACATCTTCATCTTGAACAGCATGATCTGGCACACATTGTTGCAGGACTAAACCTTGATTCCAATCCCAAGATGAATTCTCATTGAAGAGAATATCTTTGCATATAACAATTTTCTTCTTTTTCAGATTATAAAGCCTATAGCCCTTTGTGTGCAAGCTGTATCCCATGAACACAGACTTCTCACTTGATTCATCAAGCACCTTTGGGATATGTGCATAACAGATTGAACCAAATACCCTCAAGTGATTAACACTTGGCTTCCTTCCACTCCATGCTTCAAATGGTGTCATTCCTTGCACTGCAGTTGTCACGCCCCGACTCATAAATTTTACCTTAATTACTAGCATTGTGGTAATAAGAATTTTACCGTCTTCGTCATTGAATTTATAGTCCTAACGTCCCTAGAGGTGTGTTGAGGGACGAATACTTCGAAAGAATTATTCGAAGGAAGAAAATGTGACGACGGTAAAAATGGTAAATTTTAGCTAGTAAAGGGTAATTTTTATTGGGGTATTATTTTTGGGGTGTTGAATTTTTGGATTGGGTTTTTGGTTTAAGTTGGACCGGGCTTTGTTTTTAGTCAAAGCCCGTGTATACCTCTCTCTCTTCTCTCCCATTTTTCTCCCGCACCCGAGTTCCTCCTCCCTGCCGATTTTCCGACCGCCACCGTCCGGCCGCTCCAGACCGCCGCACCGGTCCCAAACGATCGGTCTCCAACCCAGCTACATTTCTAGACCGGTGGCAGCCTCCCTAGCGCCGCCGTGAAGGAGGAATCGACGCCGAAAGCTCCGACTGCCGGAAACTTCTTTTCGCAGGAACTCCTTCCTCCGGCCGCCATATCCGGCGAGCCTTGGCTCAAAAGGAAGCCCTCCTCCCGTGCTTCAATCCCTCCAAAGGGCTCCTTCCATCTCGAGCTAGGTAAGGAGAAATCGGTATTTGAAATTCTAGGGCTTTATTGTGTGTTTGTGTTCGATTGACATGGTTAGGCTTAGAATTTGAGTTTGTGGTAGTTAGGAATGTTGTAGAGGAGGTTGAGAGGAAGGTGCTGGTAAATTTTGGTAGCATTTGCAGGTCGCCGGAGTTGGTCGCCGGCCGCCGCTGCCGGCGGAGCCGCCGCCAGCGCCGCCGCCGAGAAAATGTTTTTGGTGGAGAAAATTATGAGGAATTTAATGGAATGAGTTTTAGAATTTTTGGAGGAGTTTTGGATAATTTTTGGAATTTGTTAAGTTTGGTATTTTTGGCGGATTAATAAGTTAAAATCCGGCCATTGGATTATTTTTGTGATTAGGACGTTGGAAGGTGATTTTGAGGATGTCGGTATTTATGGAGATTAGTGGTGGGCAGTGAAGTTAAGATTTAGGACGATAGGCATGGTTGAGCGCGGGAAGCTCATATTTAATTATGCCTATTTTCTTTGAACGTTGGGATTTTATTTAAGGAATTATTTATGTATTGGAACAGGACACGAGGAGGCTCGAGCAGAGGAGACCTCCGACCGACGTCAGGCTTAGGCCTAAGTTGTGAGTGGACTTTGTTTTTAAATAATGTTTTATTGTTGAATATTTTCTTTTGTTGGAATTTATCCTGAGTTGAGGATTTCAGTGATTTTACTCACTTTATTTAACGTTTATGAATATAGTATGTATATGAGAGAATGCTAGCTAGCAATACGTGCTCCCCTCATAATGAGGAAAAATGTCATTATGAGGTGACGTGAGCGTTAGACGCGAGCGTCCCAGCCTGGTATGACTATCTACCTTCAAGCTTATTCATAGATAGCATACATGGAGTAGACGGGTGTGAATACATACTGATATAATTATATAATTTAGCCTGAGAGGCTGTATTGTTTAAGATTTGGAGACTAGCCAGAACTAGTCGTGTCCTTGATGGTTTTTCTTGGGGAAATATTATTGCTTGTCGGAATTATTTTGTCCACTCACCCTGACGTGATTAAATATTTTCCCCTGGGCTTTTCCTTCGTTTTAATCGCTCAGTCTGCAGAGTTCGGGTGGGGTCTAGAAGGAGGCGCCAAGGCATAGTCACCCACATTTCCACTACTGTTCGCCAGTAGGTCATCTGTGTAACCCACTAGGATTTTCTTCAGCTTCCGTTGTCTTTCTTGTAGTAGCTCTGAATATTTTTTCGGAAAAATAATTGTGTAATATTTTATTCAGTTATTTGGATTAAAGTGAAGATTAATATTTTGGGTTAAGAGGGTGTTCTATATTTTTCCGGGTTAAGGTTGTCCACTTTCAAGGGAGGTTTGCCGAGTCCTTCGGTAAATTTTCCTTGGAGGTGGTCCCCGCAGGACTTACCTCGAGTTTCAGGGTGAAATTCGGGGTGGGTCTTGACAGCAGTAGTTAGATGTCTGTTCATCAAATACACAGTAGTAGTAACTACTTCTCCCCAGTATTCTAGAGGCACTTTCTTGGCATGCAGCATAGACTTCGCCATTTCGACAATTGTTCTATTTCTCCTTTCAACTACCCCATTTTGCTGCGGTGTGTAGCTTACTGTAAGTTTTTCTCCAAACCAATATCTGCACAAAAATCTCCAAACTCATTTGATGTGTATTCACAACCTCTATCTGATCTAAGCTTCTTGATTTTAAGATCAGATTGTCTCTCTAGCATAGATTGAAACTTCTTGAACACAATGAACACATCAGATTTTTGCCTCAGGAAATAAACCCAAGTCATTCTTGAACAATCATCAATGAATGTATCAATGAATGTAAGGAAATATATGTTACCTCCCCCAGTAATTGTTTTCATAGGACCATAGACATCAGAATGGACTAACTCTAGTGGTGTTTTTACTCTCCATGCCTTCCCTTTTGGAAATGAGATAATGTGCTGCTTTCCAAGTGCACATCTTTCACACACTTCAGTAACTTCTTTAATTTTTGGCAATCCCTGCACCATTTCATTCTGATGCAGCAGCTTCAGACTTTGAAAATTCAAATGTCCAAGTCTTTGATGCCAGAGCCAAGGATCTTCCTGCAACTCCATTTTTCTTGCACTCTCAGTTGCATACTTGAGAGTCAGAGGAAAACTTATGTTCCTCTTCATTTCAACTTCCATCATCAGCCTCTTACTACTCCCTCTCTCAAAGATTTTGCAAGTGTCATCACCAAAATGGAGGTGATATTTGTGCTCAACGAGTTGTCCAACACTCAGCAAATTCGAATCAAGATTTGGAACAAGCATTACATCTTTGATGAACATTTTTCCATTTTTGCTTTCGACAGCAACACTTCCTTTGCCTTTTGTATCCACCAACATTTCATTTGCCATTTTCACCTTTGTAATGTTGTTGTAGTCAATGTCATAGAGAAGGTTGACATTTGCAGTCATATAATTACTGCAAGCACTGTCAACAAGTCACACATTCTCATTCACCGCAGTGGTTGCAGCATAAGTGACACAGAACATACTAGCATCACTTTGTTCTTCACTGCATCTAGCTAGTTGATTTCCCTTGTAGTCACAATCCGTCTTGACATGACCGAACTTGTTACAAATTGAACATTTTGGTTTCCCCTTAAACCAACATTCACATATATGAATCCTATCACAGATTGAACACTTCGAATAATTTGAACTACTGCCTCCTTCATTTTTTTCTTTTTCCTGACTGATCTGATCTACCCTCTCACTTCTTACCTTTGCCTTTCCAATTCTTTTTCTTTTTGGAATTTGAACTAGATGGCTCACTATTTGTGTTTAGGCTTAGTGTTTGAAAGGCTTTTTCTGTTGGTTCATCATGACTCATCAACCTTTGATCAAAAGCCTTAAGTGTCCCCATTAAATTATGCATTCCAAGAGTGTCTATATCCCTAGTCTTCTCTATAATACTTGTTATAACATCATACTTCCTATTCAAACTCATAAGGATCTTCTGTACTACTCTCTTTTCAGGTATAGGTTCAGCATAGGTTTTCATCTGGTTAACTAAATCAGTCAATCTAGTGCAATAATCACTTAGCAGCTCAGTTTCACTCATTCTAGTATACTCAAAATCTCTCCTTAAAGATTGAACTTTAACAGCTCTCACCTTATCTGAGCCTTTAAACTCCACCTTCAGAACATCCCAAGCTCCTTTGGTTGTTCTTTCATTTGCAATTCTTGGAAAGATTGCATCTGTGACTGCGGTTTGCAAAATACCAAGAGCTTTTGCATCTTTCTTGATATTTGCCTTCAGCTCAGTTCTTTGAGCATTTGTCATCCCTTCAGCTGCTGGAACTGCATACCCTTCATTCACATAGCTCAGTAGATCACGTGATATGAACATGGTTTCCATCTTAATAATCCAGAAATCAAAGTTCTCTCTTGAGAAGATAGGAACTCTAACCTTTAAACTATTTTCTGGTGTAGTCATCACAGTAGCAGAAAACTAAAGAAAAGTTTTTTTTTTTTTTTTGATCCAACAGATGGTACACCCTAGTTGATATTGATCAACCGGACTCTGATACCATGTTAGAATTTGAGCCTCTGTTTTGAATTTTGAACAAAATATGATCAAGATCAATTTGCTGTAGCAAATGAGGCAGAAGAAAACTCAGTTGAACTTTGAAGCAAACATTTGCAGCTTCTATTCTTACTTCTGAAATTCTTAGAGATTATACAGCAAACATAACCCTTATATAGGGTGCAAAGTAACCTACAAAATTCCTTAGAAGCAACCTAATTAACTAGATTATAATTGTACTTTAGATACAAAATATCTAGCTAAGATTGAATGAAGTAAACAGTAAACCAAGTGAGAGAAATATCTTACTGCAGTACTTCAACTTCCCTGCAGCTAAGCTTCCTAGTACGTTGACTAGAGAAAGCATTAACTTCACCAGAGATGACTCACGGTCCACACAAATCTAGGCAATTTCTAGCTTAGTTTAATTGAATTCATGTAGCATAGATGATATAACAGATACTGTGAGTGTACGAGAGCATGCTTGGGGTAACATACCTTGATTTGGAACTGGAGCTGGAGTTTCCGGAGTTGCTGGAGTAACCTGAGCTGAAACATCTACTATTAATGTATCAGCTGTAGACTCATAGAATTGAGTGGCCTCATACCTCAAATTACAGCTTGGTCTAAGAATTCTAGCTCCTTGCCTTCTACCGCAACATGTTGGAATAGCATAGATGCATTTCTTAAGGCAAGTACTGCAATTTCCTTTGTCTATATCCGGAGTACACTGCACAAGTGCATATATCGTTTCATTACCTCCCGGAACAGTTGCATGTCCCGCTGCATATTTTTTACCAGAATTAACTAAATTAGCAGCCCTCTCAGTTAAATTATCCAAAACGGAGTTCAGCACCAGGTTGAATGCTTCCGCGTTTGATACGTAGTGTGGGCTAGGTACAGGCTTGACAGGGTCCTCTTCCTCAATACCAAATATTAACCTTTGCGAGTAACGTAACATGCAATCCTCGGACCATAAGATTGCCTCCTTTTCCTGCGAGCAATTTCGCATGATAATCTTAGCAGAGTCGCTGACACAGGTACCACATCTGTCAGGTCCGAGATCCCCTCTGCATAATGCAATTGCATACACTTTGTTGGAGTCTTCTCCGAAAGAAGAGTTGTAAAAGCCAGAGTCGGGCAGGTTGGAGGAGAAGTTGGAGAGGAGGGTGTTGAGGTTTTGTTGGTAGATGCTGCCATTAGCATAGTTTCCGATATCGGAACATTTCCAGCAGAATTCAGCTGCCCCAGTGCATATACCGTCATCTTGGGCTGTGGTGGGAGCAACAAGCTGGTCTAAGACTATAGGAACGATAAAGAAAAGAAGAAGGAGCCATATTGAGGAAGCCATGCTATTTTGCTCAAGTAAAAATTAAACTCAAACTGAATCTTCAGATTTTCATGAACTGTTCTTGAGCTTTAAAGATTAGGTTAGCTAGCAATGCACTCATCATCAACTGACAAGTCTACATTGAAACTTCTCTCTATCTTAATCCTTCATGTGGCCCTAGTTACACGTCGTTTCCTGATTTGGGTTGAAGAGTTGTATGTGGTTTGTGGTACAATATTGACCAATTCTATCACTAAAATCAAATAAAATGACTATGCACAGTGTGAAGGGTCTTATTTTCCTTCCTGAAAATGATTGAAATGGTAGAATGTTATGAAAGCTTCCAAGAAACGCAGAACCAGACCAGTTATATGCTACATTTTGTACGTTTACCTACAGTCTACACAAGACCAGGTGATCATGGAGTCATGAGTGAATGTGGTTGTGGATATTACTAAGAAATAAGTATAGGATTCACTTTGAAGCGATATTTCTGCTCTGATTGGTTTTTGATGTTTCAATGGAATTTAATTTTACTGGCTCTAGCTAGTCAATAGATTCAGAAGAGCTAGAGTATACAAAGGGCAGCAAAAAGAAAAAGACAAAAACAGAGACAAGCTGTACATGCAAAGATAAAACATCGATGGAACTAGAAGGCAGTACAACATATAAAATGACCTAGTTACCAAATAACCAGTAACTAGAAAAAATAAAAAATCAAATTGGTCGTTTGTTCAATAGTAGAGAAAACCACATAAGATATAAACGGACATCGTCCTTAACTATCTGACCTCAACCTCAGTTGATACATATACACAGAAAACTTGGGCACTAGCGTGGATATGTTTCAGTAATATCTGAAACCACGCTTCTTGACACAAACACAGAACTTTCAGATCTTTCAGAAGTCTCAGTGAGTTTGAACTCCGACCCGGATGTGTCTGAATTAGTGTTATAATGCCAATACTTTCCAGGTCGTGGAGGTACTGGGAGTGAGAGGGAATGACTACTCAGCATGGAAGCAACTGAAGTCATGCTTGGTCTGTCATTCACATTTTCTTGGATACATAACAAACCAATGTGGATGCATCTGATTATTTCAGATCTTGAGCCTGTTGTTAACATGGGATCTATGATATTTGAAATTGTATCATCCCTCCAATTTCTCCATACCTACGAAAATTCACAAAATATTTAGGAAAAAGCTAGAAACTTATGCAACAAGTAATGTAACAAGTTGATTATATATTCTTACTCACATAGCTTACAAGGTCATCTTCATCCTCACCATTCTGGAAATTAGAACTCTTCTTGCCAATAATCATTTCGAGAAGTAACACACCAAAACTGAACACATCTGACTTGACAGAAAACCGCCCTTGACTTGCATATTCCGGTGCCATGTACCCGCTGTATGATTACATCCAAATGAGAAATGAAAGTATTTTGGTTGTTACAAGCGGAAACTACAATTTAGAGTTGCAAGGTTACTTACAAGGTCCCAACGATGGTCTTTGTATCTCCTTGGGTTTGATCCATGACAAACAACCTTGCCATCCCAAAATCTGCAATTTTGGAATTCATATTTTCATCCAACAAAATGTTGCTAGCTTTGAGATCGCGGTGAATAATTCGAAGTCGAGAATCTTCATGAAGGTAAAGAAGACCACGAACAATTCCCCCTATGATCTTGTAACGTGTTTCCCAATCCAAATATCCATAATTGATTGGATCTAACAGAAATTTTGACCATATGGATGTAATTAATGTGCGCAATTGTTTTGTGTTATGCATATCAAATCAAGAAGAAATTATAAGTACTATGAAATATATTGAGGAGGCAGAGGTTACCATACCAAAAATGAAGTGATCGAGACTTGTATTAGGTATATATTCGTAAATGAGGAGCCTTTCTTCTCCTTTTAAGCAAAAGCCTAACAGCCTTACTAGGTTCCGGTGTTGCAGTTGAGCAACCAACATTACCTCATTTTTAAATTCACGATCACCCTGTTCAGAACTCTTAGACAATCTTTTTACAGCTATATATTGTCCATTATATAGCCTACCCTGAAAAACAAGTTATGAAATAAAAATAAAATGATTAAAGAAGACAATTATCTTGTTGAAAATTGAAATAGTTTCATATCATATAGTGTACAACAGAAAACATAGTTTCTACCCCTTCAAAAGTTAACAAATTTGCTCAAGAACAATTGCAATTGAAAAAGAAAATAGCTGAGTTTTGTTACTTTGTAAACAGCTCCAAATCCACCTTGTCCAAGCTTATTTTCATCAGAGAAGTCATTCGTTGCAGATCTTATGTCTTCAAAGTCATATTGTAACGATTCCACCAAGCTAATATCTTCCAAACTATCATCTGAAGGTACAACTTGAAAAAAAAAGAAAAAGAAGAAAAAGAAGTCGTTTGAAAGCACCGGACTATATATGCACAGATGAATCATCCAACACTAGAGACAGTTCAACTTACTTACCGTCAAGTTTTACCCTTGGCTTCTTGTCTCTTTTGAAAAAGCACAAGCCACCAAGAAGCAAAGACACAAAAGCAATCACAACCACAACTATAATGATGATATGATTTTTTGTGTTATTCTTATTTCCTGCAGAAAATCAGAAGGGGGGATAGGGGTCATTCCACTATTCACGTCAAAAAAATTTGAGGCACCTTGTGTACTTATGATTACTGGATCGATCGAGTGAGGATGAATGTACTTTTTCTAAGATAAGATGGCCTCCTCACATAAACACAGCATAATAAGAACGTAATGTTATGTGTTTTCGTGTGTGTACCTTGCTTAGGTGGAAGTGGAGCAGGAGTTTCTGAAGTTGTTGTAGCCGGAGCTGGAGCCGCAGCTGAAATATCTACTTCTTTATCGGCCGTAGACTTGTAGAAAAAATTGTACTCAAACCTAATATTGCAACTTGGTTTAAGAACTCTTGTTCCTGACTTTCCATTGCAGCATGATGGAAGAGCAGAGGTGCAATTCTTAAGGCAATCGCTGCAAATGACTTTGTCTAAGTCTGGAGTGCACTGCGCATGTGCATATATCGTTTCGTATCCCGGAACAGTTTTATGTCCTGCTGCATATTTTTGATTAGAATCCCCTGAAGCTGCTTTTTCAATTAAGATTTCCAACAAGGGGTTAAGCACCAGCCCGTACGCTTCCGGGTTTAATGCGCTGTTCGGGCTGGGCAGATATATATGAGGCTCCTCATCCTCTATACCAAATATCAAGTCTTGCGAGTACCGTACCATGCAAGGCTCTGCCCAAAAGATTGCTTCCCTTTTATATGAACAGTTTCGCAGGAGAGACTGTGTGGACTCGCTGAGGCAGGTGCTACACTCTTCGAGTCCGAGGTCTCCCCTGCACAACGCAATGGCATTCACTTTGTTGGAGCCTTGTCCCCGAGAGAAGAGTTGTGAAAGCCATAGTTGGCTTGGTTTTGGGAAAAGGAGGAGAGAAGGCTGATGAGGTTTTGTTGGTAGATGCTGCCATTAGTGTAGTTACTCGTACCGGCACAGCTCCAACAAAATTCAGCTGCGGAAGTGCATGAGACGTCACCTTTGACTATAAGTTCAGCAACAAGGTGGTGTAAGGTCATGGAAATGAAGAAGTAGAACAGAAGCAGCCATATTGAGGATCCCATTTCTTTTCTAAACTCGAAAATAGTTTGCAAATATTCTATAAATTAATGTTCTTAAGCTTTAAAGACTAGTTAGCTAGCATGATCAACCCGCTCTCTGTTCTATAGAAACGAAAAGTCTATCTTATCTCTTATCTCAAGTGAGTCAAGTCTCAACCCTATCTTTAGTCCCACGTCGATATTTCCTGAACCGTATGATTGTCTATACAACTATGAGCAGTACTTTCCAATGGTAAGGGTGTTATCAAAGCTCAAAGAAATATGGAACCAGGCTTTGTCTACCATTATAACAAGTCTTTGTGGAGCTGTCAAAAAGAATCACAGCAAAATTTACCATATTGCCTGTATAATAGTTACAGTCTTAACAAACATTTCTGTGTATACCAAACACAATTTCATTCTAAACTAACTTCATTCACTGATAGACAGGTGCAGATATCTTCAAGGGTCGAGGTTGGCCGCGCAGTTGCTTTGTTACGTGAACTTCTCTATGTTATAACACCGATTTTGACAAACTGAGCTGCACAATGTCAGCATGTCTCCACCGATCTTGTCATAGTTTTCCATACTACTACTTCAATATCTTGACTTTGTTGTCCTTAAGTTGACTGGTGTATCTCTTTGCTTGTAGGGTTTTGCAAATTTGCAGGATTATTTTCTGGAAGGAGAGGGCGCCAGGTTAGAGACGACACCCTCCGCGTTCTTGATTTCTCATACAGAAGATACAAATGACATGTTCCCACAGCTTATTGAATCTATAAATTTGTATTTCCATTTAATAAAAAGGGACAAATTTGGTGCTTCAATTCATCTTCTTCAAAGATTGGTTTGTTTACTAAATGGTAATATAATGATAAAATATAGAAAAACAATGTGAAGTTCTATAAGATCGCAGTAGGGTTTTGAGATCAACCTTAACGGAAACGGACAGTCAAAATTTGAAATTACATAAACCATACAAAAAGCATGTCTCCTCCACTGAAAGATACTTTGGACTGAGCTACCAGCCTACCATCAACGTTATGAGTTCCGGGTCAATCCTTGCACACAGGATGTAAGGAACAGGAAAACTTAACTAAAAGATTGGGACTTTTTTCGCTTGCAAACTTACCAAGTAGAAAGCTTTAATTCTCAACACTTGCTCTACCTCAGTTCCTGTTTTACCTTCCTCACAGAAGATAGAAGTAACCGAGTGCTAGAAACACCAGAACTAACAAAGCTGCAGGAGCAGCCCAAACCCAATAATTATTACTCTTCTTCCGCTTCAGGATAACTTTCGGAAGTGAGTCAGGACCTCTGGGACGACCCCTATTCCTGATAGTTTTATCTTTTTGCACCTTCTCCTTGGCAGGGACTGGAACTTCAGCATTTTCAGTTGCCTTTTCTGGCTCCGCAACTTCAGCAATTGGCTCCGTTGCCTCGTCAGGATTGCTTTCAGTTGTTGATGTAGCCTTCTTCTTTGCCTTCTTTTCACGGTCCTGAGTTCAAAATGCAAGTGTCACTAACTTGGTAACAAATAAGCAAAACCAACGCAAGAAAAAACAAAACCAAAAGACAAAACAAATAAATAGCTACCTTGAGCTTCTTTTCAGCTTCTTTTTGAGCTCTAATTTCTGCTTTAGCTGCAGCTTTCTCTGCCTTCTTCTTTTTCCTTTCCATGGCCTGCTTAGCTTTAGCAATTTCCTCTTCTCGTTTCATCTCCTTCAACTTCGCTTCATCAACTTTACTTTCTTTCGGCTTCTCAAGCCCATATATCTCCTCGTCTTCATCTACAGTAGATTTTGGAAGCACTGCTTTACTTTTGGCTTCTTTCTGAACCTTCTGCACAGGCAAACTATCTAATGGAGCAGACGTGCCATCTTCCTTGACTTGTTTTGCATTAGCTTTTGTTGCCGACTCTACTACTAGGGGTGCAGACACTTCATGAACCACCAATGGCTTCTCATCTGGGTTTCTTATGCGTCCATCCCTACTCAGTTGCCGACTATCAAGAGACGACAAAATTCTTTTCTCATAATCATCCCTAAAATCTTTTTTACTATTCCACTGGGACATAAATTTCTCAACCTGTCAAATATATCAAACCTTTAGAATAGCCTACTACATTTAACAACGAGTGCTGATATGTACAGAGTGCTTGTTAAAAACCTCTGCATGAGAAAGCTCTTCAAGCGCTTTAACATCACTATTGATAGCCAAACCTCTCGCTTTGTTCAAGATATTACGGCTGAGGTAAAAAGACGCATTCTGCAAATCAGTAAAAATCAGTTGTGAGAGCGAATATTACTTTTTGAATAAAATATAGCCATTTAATTCCACCCTTCATATCAGATGTTTAAATTTGAGAGCATTCGATAAAAGAATAGGTTAAGGTACAAACTACCATGTGTCCAAACAAATTAACTCACTACGATAAACTTTACTGATTGTTATAATAAATTTATACATGGTATACAAAAACCGGCAACTTCAGACGTGAAGGGAGAGAGAGAAAAAAAACATTAAGAGAGAAAAGTTAGAGGATCCCAATTCGTCCATTTTCGGGTTGTAAAATTTCACATTGCAAGATGGTCTACATCAGAAGTTATATACCACCAGACCTATATTTTCATTAATTTCAAGGAGTACTACAGGAGACCGGAGTGAATAAAAATTCAATTGGACCAAAAGGTACTTCCAAGTTCATAAAATGTATATATATTCAAGGAGAAGCAATGAGAGATGGTCTACATCAGAAGTTATATACCACCAGACCTATATTTTCATTAATTTCAAGGAGTACTACAGGAGACCGGAGTGAATAAAAATTCAATTGGACCAAAAGGTACTTCCAAGTTCATAAAATGTATATATATATTCAAGGAGAAGCAATGAGAAGACAAGTTGCAAAATGAGAAACTAGGAAGCAGTGCTTAAAGTAAGCAACTAAGAAGTCTAGAGATTATACAAACTACATGCAACCCAAACTACGATATTAATCTGGTGGTGGACATCTCTTGTGAAGATGTATGTATTTAAAATACTGAGGAAATGGATTAAGGACACAGCCAGTGAACCGAGAGGAGCTTGTTTTTAGGAGACAGGTAATGTAAAATTATAAAGAATTTTGTTTTAATTTCTCTTAACAGAGTCAAAACATACTTGTAGCAGTACAATGTCCAACTGTCCAACTGATTAACTATATATAAGTAACTAGTCCTGTTGGAATAATACTATGTTAACAGTGGAATCTTTGTTTCTCAATGGAATATGCATCATGCAGGGAAACCTTTTTGAGATTTGGATTAAACTATGGTGAAGCAATTACGATTTTCTGAGACAAGAATAATATACAGTTCTCCATAGGACAACAACAGAAGTCCTTAAAAGAAAAGGTAAATGAAAGTACCGACTCTAGAGTACAGTAGAGAAAGGATGAAAATGAGATGTGAGAGAGAAAGAGATGTTGCAACACAATCATGTTCACTTACTTGCTGATCAAGCTGCTGCCTAAATGTATAAATGCTCTGTTGTGCTTGATCCCTCTTATCAGTTACCATCTTCAGCTCATCCCGTATTGATGAAATTTGCTTATCTACGGCCTTAATTGCATCATCAAGTTGCTGAATTTTGGACCTAACTGCTTGTTGCTCTTTCTTTACTCCATTCAAATCATCACCAACAAGCTACAGTCAGATAATTGTGGAAGTTATTAGCATACTATACATAATAAAGAAAGTATGCAAAGGAATCAAGAGATGGTTCAAAAATATACAAATGTTAAAAGTCTGTTTACCTTAAACTGCACTTCAAGGGCATCTTCATTTATATGAACCACTGAATCCTGAATCTTGGCTCGTACAACAGCATTAGCAATGACTTCTCCACGTGTGTTTTCAAGTTGTTTGATCTCTTTCAGGATTTTCTTCTCCTCTGACAACGGAATGCTCTCATGTTGTATGATATACTGCAAGCCTTTGATCTGTTCCAACAATATAAACATTAGAGTGTAATATATAAGACAAGTGATTCACAGGAGAACAATTAGGAGATGAATTTGCAGATAACAAAGCTTAGTAATAAAACATACCCGAGCATCAAGCTCTTCCTCAGATGAACACAAACCACCATTGTGGTTAGCATGTGCAGAACGGACCTTTTTCAGATCCTGACGTAGGGGCGCAATCTCCTTAAACTTCTCACCCACAATTTTACTAATTTCATAGTTGTCAGTTCTCAGAGCCTTAATCTGCTCTATTAACTCAGATCTCTCAGACTGAAGAAAGAAGATAGAGAGAAAAGAGAGGAGTGAATTAGAGGTTTGCGCTTCTACATTCTAAAATAATAGTGCTCGATTTATAACCAAACAATGATATAAAACGACAAACTTCATCGTACCAATAAACATCAAAAGGAGCCTTCTTTTATCTCATTGCATTACTTGTTATTATCAGGGATAATAATCATTATCATGGAGGCAATCGTTTTCCAGAACAATAATAAACATTATAATCAGCAAGAACATTACTGTAAAGGTGTAACAATGTAACCTATCCCTGCCTTGAAAAAAAAAAAATTAATAACAAAAATGTGTAAGCTATTTTACTATTAAAAAAAATCGAACTCATTGGCAAAAAAATTATTTATGTATAAGTGGAAGAATTCAAAGACGCAAGTAATCAGATGGCTTCACTATATAGGTATCATAGATATGTATGTGATGCTACTTCATATACAATGTTTATACATATATGCATGTGTACATGCACAGGCATTCATAATCAAGTGATATTTTTACAACAGCTGATAATCAAGTTCCAGTTCCTGAAGCTCATACTTAGATAACCATGTATCTATGACCTTTGCCAACCCGTTTACAACATGGGCTGAAAGAAAAACTTACGACTGCAGTGTCAATAACTTACAAAAAATCTTGTTATGACTTATGAAGACCAATTGGAATAACCATAAAATCTATCCTATATGTTTCTGATTTTCTAGGTAGTTAGATCTGCTAGCTTCTACAGCTTTGATAATTACTAGCAACTTGTTTACATAATGATTGGTTTCGTCTCTCTTGGGGTACTTAAATGGTCTTCCATTAAAAAAAACTAGTTCAACTAGTGATTACGCGTGCAATCATACTGTTTCAATCCTTCTTTTCCTTAACATTTTCAGATTAATTAGTAGAATATTAGCATAAAGTAGAATATATATATATATAGGCTTTCTTGGCTAAGGAGGTCCTTATTTATTCTTATGGTGCGGATTTCCACTTTAGACTCATTTTTCAATCGAATTTTCGCATTTCCACCGTCTAGTCTTTAGATACTAATGTATAGATCATCTCTGCAAAATTTCAGTCAATTTGGTTATCATTAAGGCACTCAAATTCAATTAAACCAATGGATGAACATAATTCTGTCGAACTTGAACCGTTCATGTTTATAACAGAAAAACGCAGTTTTGAGTGCCTTAATGATAACCAAATTGGCTGAAATTTTGCAGAGATGATCTATACATTAGTATCTAAAGACTAGACGGTGGAGATATGAAAATTCGATTGAAAAGTGAGTCTAAAGTGGAAATCCGCACCGTAAGAATAAATAAGGACATCCTTACCTGAGAAAGACTGTGTGTGTTTAGCATAGCAATGAATTCCAGTAAAATATTTCAGTAGCAATGATGAGGACCTCTGTTTCAGGTTATTATTAGCATAAAGTAGTAAACATAGGATAAGCACAGCCCAAAAATCTATTCTAGTTCTTGCAAAATAATCATACTTCAGTAACAGCAAATTAGAGCCTATGTTTCAATGTTCTAATGCCATATATCCACATGTAATACTGTAAGGAATCAATGATGTCAAAACAAATAGACATGAGTATGTTACGTTCAAAACAGCACTCTCAATAATAAGGGAAATGGATTTGAACTCACCCTCTTTGCATTCAGTGCTTCAAGGACTCGAGATCGAGCCTGATTCTTCTTCTGAACTTCTACATTAGCCTGCTCAATTTTGGCTTTTAACTTAGGATCATCATATGTCCGGTGCCTGACAAAATAAAAGGAATGGATCTGCCTAGGGGCAGGCCACTCATCAACTGCATCTTTAGGGAAGTTTGGTGCCACAACCCCATTCCCTTCCTTTTTAACCATTTCATCACCATGTGAGCCAAATTTTATGGGCTCTTTATGACCCGGCCCTTCTCCCAGTTTCCCATTTTCCCTGGCGGAATTCTCTCCTTCACTAGCAGTACCCAATGGTCCTTGGACCTTCTCAAATCCCAAATCTTCAATCCCCATATCTTCCACCAAAGAACAGCCTTACAAACCGAAGTCCTGAAAACATAAAAAGGTAAAATCATGTCATGTGAAGGAAAAACAATGAAAATGATACTATAGAGAAATGCCAGAGCAATCCAACATGGACTCTAACCAAGGATCCCAGGGTTAATCTGGGAAGGCCATATTAATTGATCATAAATGTACATCAAAGAATAGAAGAAAACACATAAATCTAGAACTCATGAATTTGCAAAAGACTAAAACTTTGAATCAAAACCCAAAAGCTATCTGCAGTTTAGAACTCTAAATGCTTCATACATCATTCAAACACCAAAACAAGATAAACACAGATTGCAAAAATCCAAACAGATACACATAGCTGCAGCCATTCACACCATTCTACCAACTCAATATGAACACACACAATCTAAATCTGACAATCAAAAACCAACGATCACATTACTATTCAACAAATCCAATCAAACAAACCAAACCAAACGCCAAAGATTTGATCTTTGACACAATTAAATTACCAAAAAACGATCTTGATCAACCAGATCAACCCACCAACCAAAACAACATCCAAAACTGAAAAATAAAACAACAATGGTAAAGCAGATAGCGGATTATTACCAGGAACAGAAACAAACGGCAGCAGTGAAAGAGAGAGAAACCGCGAGAGACAGAGAATATCCCTTTTTATCAGAAAGAGAAAAAGGGCCCCAAATCCGAGTTTAGCAAAAACCCAGAATTATGGTCGAGATCTCGTTTCCTTTTATTATATGTATCAACAAAACCAATAAAAAATAATAATTCCTTTCTCTCAAAAACAGAGAGACCTCTTCCTACCCTGTTTCAAAGTCTCTCTCTTTCTTCTTCTTCTTGTTCCTGTTCCTATTTCCAAGAGAGAGGAAATGAGTGACCGGCTAAATTTACTATGTGGGTTTTATTTAGAGGGAGTGAGATGGAGACATTTCAGGTGAAGCAGAGAAGTTTAGTTTGGTTTCTACATTCAGTAAATATTCTTGGACTGTTTGGAGGACGTTTTTATTGTCCCCCACTGTTACAGAAGTTCTATCAATAAATGGAAATTTGCAATTTTAAAAATGTGCTTCTCTTTTTCTTTTTTTTTTCTTTTCTCTTTTCAATAATGAAATATTTATGGGTATTTTCCTTGTCTATAATGTCATTAAGGGTCTTGGATTTTATTCTGTTTGAAGGATCGGGGATAGAGATGCTTCCTTTTTATAGATTCAACATTCAAGTCAAACCTATGATTTAGGATATTGTCATTTTTGGAGGTAAAAAACACCATGTTTCAGGATTCAAATCTTAATTAAGGAGTATATATTTCAAATATGTTTCACCAAATTTGAGTGGCATAAAGTTATGACATTTTTGTAATACATTAGATGTCAAGCCTAAAGTTAAGATGATCTTACATAATGTTCGAGGAAATTATAGGATTTGTTAAAGATTGAACTCGAGATTTGTACTGAAGTTTGAAAAAGAATCTAAGATATTCTATTGTTTTAAGAAAAGATTTGTCTTTAGTAGCTTGATTTAGTTTTTTTTTTTTTCTGCATCTTAATCATAATCACCATGTAGCTAAGTTCAATGGCTAAACCTTGTTTTTTTTTTTAATTTATGAGGTTAAGACATAAAATAAAATGTGAAAGAAATAAATAAGTGTGATGGCTTATTTTCTAGGAAACTAATGGAACATTATCCTATTGTTTCAAACAAGAATGGAGTGATCTCTCAATGTGTAGTGTATATATATTCATATTTCATATATTGTTTGGAAGGAAATATGGAAACACATTTTGATAGATGAACAATATCAAGCTCATTTTGGAATCTCTATATCCGGGTCAAATAAATCAAAACCATTTTCTAATGTGTTTATCCTCTTAGTTCGATTAAAAGGGTATTTTATTTATGCAAAAAATCAACAATTTAATTAAATATAAGCATAAAAAGTGTCTCAATTGTAAAAGGAATATGGTGAGACATCAGTCAACGTACATGCTTCTTCTTTTTAGAAGAAAATGATTTCTTTTGAAAATGAGGAATTGATTTCTTTAGATAACAGAACCATGAAAATTGAAACACACTTGAAGAAATGTGGTTATCCAGACAACAATATTAAAACTCATTATAGTTCGATAATAAGCTAGGTTAGCTAGGTTATTAAGATGCCAAAGTTTGGCAGCCAAACACGGCTTGAATTTTACCCTCGGCGGTGAATTTCGATACGTACAACAAAGCCCCAAAACGACGTAGCATAGGAGGCTCGTGAGTTAGATGTGGCGTGAGCGAAAAGTCCACGCGGTTAAGGCTACGTTTGGCGAAGCCAGTTCGACGACCTATAAACACGTGTTTTGGGACGCGCTCTAGTCCCGCCACGTTTGGTCGATGTTCACGAGAAAACGAGAAGCTAATCTAGATCGGAATATGAGGGGAAGGAAGGAGTTGAAAGTACGGAACTGCCCCTTCTTCTTCAGACATCTGCCAGATTTACACGTGTGGGGTGTGGAAGTCTGACTTTTCTGTTGGAGATAATGATGATGATGATGAGGTCTGGTACGTTGTTTCGACACAGATAAATTTTTAAATGTTTCCGAAAGATGATGTATTTAGTTTTTTTTTAAATTAAATTTTAACACGTGAATTTATTATAATTAAAATATAAACTAAAGTTTTTAATATTTTATGAAACCGTTATGGGTCTTTTATGAATTTGGTCTAAGGTTTAGGATATGGGGTTTAGGGGTTAGTGTATATAGTTAGGGTATAGGTTTAGGGTTTAGGATTTAAAAAATCAACAAGAAACTTAAAATAGTCTTTGATAAAATCGCCAAAATAGTTTTTCATCATGAAAATAATAAAATCGCCAAAATAATTTTTCATCATGAAAATCTACATGTCAAAATTTAAATACACCTCTACCTAATTTTGATTTATCATGATAACAACCTATCCGTGTCAAGTCTCTTCCCATTAAGCACTGAAACTACGAACCACTCATCGTTGCTATCATAACCAGGCCACATCTACAACTAATAGTTTGTAGCTTGAACCATAACAACATACCATGGTTCTTACTTCTAAGCATAGTATCATCTCTGTTAGCAGCAGACCAATCAGTAGCAACTTCCAAAATTTATTTAGTGTTTAACTATCTATTATAGGCGCTGGCGCCGCCTTACTGTTCGCATTCCGAACAGTGATGGGCCTGGTGTTGGGGGATTTGCGGTGCATGCTGCTTTGGTCTGCTGAAAATGATATTCATCAGTTTCCTTCATATATTTTTTTTTTTGTTTGAAGAATCCGGCTTGCTAATTTGAGCTTTATGTGTTCAGAATTACAACTCTTTCCAGTTCCTACCAAATTTCTTGATCGAGGCTTCGCATGGGGTTTAGGTTTCTGACATTGAGTTTGTCATCATTTAGTAGAAGGGAGGAAAGAAGATCGGTCTGAGGCAGGAGAAGTGAAAATGAACAGCAGTTCAGAAACAATGGGGTGTAAGATGACCAGGTTTTTTCTTTCATCTGAGTTCTCTCTAAATGTTTTCCAAAGTGCCATGCTTCATTGAAACATAATTATAAGAACTTAGGGCACTGGTAGTTTAGGTCTCTAATGATTAGGTAGTCGACTGGTATGATTTGGTGGTCTAGGATTTTGTTCTTATTGTGTGACTGACTTTGATATATACTTGGTCTCCTTGGCTGAAATGGATTATGTTATGGCTGACAAGAATAGCTGTATTTGTAAAATATAGGGAGTTAGAGATCCTGGCACTGAGAAGCAGTTGGAAGAGATTGAGGCTGCTGATGCCAACAAGGAGGTTGTGTCAATGAGCCGTAGAGGAGGAGTTTTTCAATGTGAGTACTTAAATCATAAGACATGTAAGCTTTGTTATTTCATGCAATTCTGTTTTGTAATTTTTTTCCGTACAGAGACATGATGACCGTGTGATAGTGATATTGAGAATGCACTACAGTAGTAGTTCATAAGCAATTCGGTATAAGACGATTTGTAATTACAACTATTTTCTTCGCAATTTTACTGATCTTCATCTACCAAATTAATTGTCTTTGCAATTCTTCTTCTTCCTTTGTTTCTCTCGAAACAAAATGATGATGGTCATGGTGGATTGGATTTACAGGTGCTTTTCCTTGGTCTTTTGTTGATAGAGGTCTCAGTTGTTCCCTGAAAGTGACCAGGTATTTTCTTTCATTTGAGTTCTCTCAGTTCTTCCTTTGTTTCTCTCGAAACAAAATGATGATGGTCATGGTGGATTGGATTTACAGGTGCTTTTCCTTGGTCTTTTATTGATAGAGGTCTCAGTTGTTCCCTGAAAATGACCAGGTATTTTCTTTCATTTGAGTTCTCTCTAAAACTTTCCAAAATGTCATGCTTTCATTGATAGGTCTCTAACTTCTGAATTGAAGTTTGGCTTCAATGTAGTTGAGTAGTCTGCTGCTGTTTGGGCCATGAGAATTCAGTACATATGATAATCTATTATTCGATTAGTTATTGATATAAAGCCCATTGGTTCATAAAAGATGAAAAAACCGGATAACATTTTTTAAACTTCCTATATATGTTAGTTCTTTAACACTTATAGAATGCAGTGAGTTTATTTTCCAATTTGTTTGTTCAGCTTAGCCAAGTTGAGATTGTAGCAAATAACATTGTTTAGTTGTCACTGTCTTTCGTCAATGACTTTGTTGCCTTGAATACTGTCTTTCGCAGTGTTTCACATTACTGATCCAAGGTTAGCACGAGGGATCCTAGGTATGCCCCTTTTGTTGTATCAGCTGAAATTAAAGTGGCATTCATAGAGAAAAGTAATAAGGAACTTGCTTTTATCAGTTTGATACAAAATGACATTCCATTTTGCATTCTAGAGTGTATGTTGAGAGTGTTGTGGATTTGCAAAAAGAAAAGTATCATCCAATACAGACACAAGCATTATCTTACTCTTGATAAACGTGCATCACATTAACTTATAGATTCTAATTAAACCTGTCATTATTCCATGTTTAAGCATGAGACATAACCTTCAATGAAAACCTATCACTGCTCTTTGCTTCAAAACTTCATCGGTTTGCTTTAAGTAGTATATGTATATGAACATATCAGTACACACCATAAGCATTTGTGATTTAGTTTCAGAGCACCTGCAGTTTCAAGGTTTGTATAATATGAGCTAACTACTTGCAGATGCTTCACATAAGGAATTAATATTAACATCATAACAGCTAATGTAGGTTCTCAACTTTCAGGATACAAGCTTACAGTTTAAGTTCTGCAAGCATTAGAATATTTTACTTATTTGATTATGTGTTAGAATAATAGTGTGCCTATTTCGAATTGCTTACATTCAATTTAAGATGACTTAATGTTGATAATAATTTTTAGTTTTGATTGTTTTTGCAGGTTGTATGCAAAATACTCGGACGCGTATTGTTCTGCTGTTGTTTCTGTGTATTGCTCTGGATCCTTTCTATTACTTATTGCTGTTCAGGTATGGGCATTTGTCATCATACATCTTTGTTGTCTTATTTTCACTCTCCTTTTCTTTGTTTAGTAACTGAACAACCATGAAATATAGTGAAAGCTATGCTACATGTTAAAATTGTTTTCCCCGAATTGCAACCCCTTTGAAACACACAAACTGTATATGCTACGAAGTTGTGTTTTGTAAAATTCTGTAAATAGGGTCATCAAATTTCAAAGTTATTCATAAACCGGTTTCTTTTTGGTATTGCATTCTTTCTTATTTTTTACTCATTGTTATACAGTCTGCATAAATGTGTTGTGGGTTCTCAAAATTGTTTTCTCTAAACTGGTAATTTTTTTTGTCTTATTTTTCTTAGACTGGTATTCTCTACATTCAGATTGTTAGATTGTATCGTTTTTTAGTTTTCACTTTTGAAAAGTCTCTTGCATATACCTTAGCAGTATTGCATATGAAGTATGGTATGTGACCTTTTGATGCCTTCTGTGTTTTGACATGTAGATGAGAAGGTTGTAGATTGTTCCAAATTGGTCAGCATAATGTTAATAACCTTATGCTATGATTGAATGTGATGTACAGGAAACAAAGAGGAAGAAGCAGCCAACGTCGATGGTCTTTTTCTTGAAGGGACTTGCAGCAACCAATTCAAAGGAGGAGGATTTGGAAGTGTTTACAGGGGATCAGTTTTGGGATGGAAAACAAGTAGTTATCAGTACTTTTAGTTTCTTTGTTCCATTCCAATATGAAATTTGTTGGTTACTGGGTTAATTTTAACAGTATATTTGACGTAATGAATATACAGGAGCTTATGATGACGAAGAGTTTGCAGCAACATCGTATCATTTTGCTACTGGAAAGATCAGCTTTTATTATGAGAATGAATATGATCTAATGAATGCTGTAACAAAAGAAGAATACGTAGCCTCCCTATAAAGGTATTTATTCATCTCTAATTAATGAGCATTGATTTCGCTCTTTGCAACATTTTTCATTTCAAGCAAGGGGCAATGTTTCTTTTACTGCGAAATAGTCATTTGTTACATTTGAAGCTTGGGAAGAAAAGAGGAACGAACCGCAGCAACGCGCGGGCAATTTTCCTAGTTATTTTTTATGGTCAAAGACTATACGATTCTACTCCTTATAGGAATAGAAAACAAAATTGGTATTTCCTTGTAGCACCCTGTTACCTTGAATCCCACGTAGTACCCTAAGATACTACTTACCATAAGAAGTACAGACCTACCATAATCACGCTTGAATTTCCATAAAGCACTAGGATTCCTTTTCCATATATATATAACTCGGTCTCCACGTCCTCGGATACCCGACTAAACCTTTCTCAAACTCTATATAAACCACCCCGCCCTTACAATAATCCCCAACTTAATTTTCCCTAATCCCCCTGTTGAAGAAGCCCTCTGCCATTGTTAATTAGAAGACATGAATTGCTGCTTATATGCTGGCTGTTCTGGGAGGGAACACCAGTCCTACTGCTGATGATGTGAAGAAGATTCTCGGGTCTGTCGTAGCCGAAGCCGATAATGATAGGATCGAGTTGCTGTTGTCCCAAATGAAAGATAAAGATATCAACGAAGTAGTTGCCTCCGGGAGAGAGAAGTTGGCATCTGTTGTTCCTTTTGGCGGCGCAGTTGCTAGTGTCGCACCCGCAGCCGGTAATGCAGGTGCTGCTGATACTGCTTCAGCCGAGCAGAAGAAGGAAGAGAAGGTTGAAGATGAAGAGGAAGAGGATGGAGATCTTGGTGATATCTTTGGCGAAGGTGGTCTCTTTGGCTCCGACGACTGAAGGATTTGCATGAGGACTAAAAGCTAGAACTTCTCGACGATCTCATTGAGGTTTCGCGGTGCAAGTACTACGTTTATTAATTTCATCTATTTCTTAAATTGTCTGTTTGTTTGCCTTTTCTTTTACATCAAATCTAGAATTGTTTGTATTTTTTTTCTTTCAAGGAGATTGTTTGCTTAGATCTATGGAAGTGTTGTCAGACATTATTATAGTTATAAAGTTTTGGATTTTGGTTATTTGAGTTTATATTTCAAATTGATCGATCTCAGTCTTGTACTCTTGCTCTCCATATGCAATATTATCAACTTTGTTGCTTTAATTGTGTGTTGCCATTGAGGGATCGAGTAGTCTGTCGTGACATAGAACTCTTAACAACAGAAGTGCGCAATGACCGTTGCAATTTTGATTTCAGAAAAGGTCTTATTCTCCATTACTAGAGAAGATCTTCAACTTGTTTCTACTGCCATCCTTTCTCATATTTTTAAGTTTGATTTTAGTATACAAAATTAAAGACCTTCCATTCGATTATGGTTATGCAAAGTTTTTCATACACATGCATATTTTTTGAAGCGAAATTACATGTAACTTGAGTTTTTACATCAATCCAACAACGGTTGATGTTGTCCCAATGATGTGTCAATGTCATATATCTTTGATCTAATATGCTCTTTGTCACGTTTCGTGGTCGACATGATGTCATCGATCATATTGTTTAAACATAGCTGGCTTCAGCCTAAACACTACACAGTGGTCCGATCCCTTTGGTTCCTTTGCCTGCGTGCTTGGTGGTGGTATAAACACTACACAATTAAAGGCAGCGCTCGAGTCTTTGGTCTTACAGGTTGAAACTTGCGGTGGTAAATGTTTTGGAACCCCATTTTGGGTGCTAGGTTGGTCATTGCCTCATTGGTGATCAAGTGGGTGACTGTTTTATTTATGTTAGCGATCCTCACCTTTGGGCCTCATATTTTTTTTCTTTTTAAAAAGGCCGGTGGGCGAATGCCTTCACGTTTTATTAATAAGAATTCCGAGATGGGAAGGGGAGGGGACATTGAACCTACATCTACGTATTTAGAGTTTTTTATACTGGGTAAGTATTCTATCAAACACCAACTAGAAAAAAGTATTACTCTACTGCTCTATTAACAATAACATTTTTTTTTTACACACCGACGACATACTGGAAAAATCACTAGATATATGACACGTTTACACGTCCTAATGTCCAATAATTCAACCTTCCAACTATGTCGTCACTGAAAGATAGATTCAAAAACACCTAGTTTCACCATACTATTAGGCGACAACGATCATTTGACACATCAAGGAAGTCGTCACCTACCTAAAGTAGACAATGCACAATGAGCGCACACATTGGTACGAAGCCGAGTAGGTCCTACCAAACTATGTAGTCTTATTCCTCGCTAAAGGCACAAATAAAGTAAACAACATAAGTATTATAACTAAATTAAAAATAATGCAGAGCCTAAAAAATGAGTCCAAACCCAACCTCCGTCCAAGGTGATCAAGGACCAAAAATTCAAGCCACCTTGTCCTTGATGTCCATCTCTCTTAGTCCATGGTTAAGGCTTGATCAAGCTGCTGTCAAGCTTGATATCCGACCACCGGAGTTGGGCCCCAACTGTCATCCCGTTCTTGTTGTTGTCAAAACTGATCTGCGTTGTATCCGTTCCCACCCCCCACAACCCGGCAACGCGATTCGGAAATCCTTAAAAGCATACGATCCACTCCACACAACCTTGTCACCTTCACCAATTTCAATCACTAAAAAAATATGACAATATAGTGACAAATACACAAAGTATTGCAATGTCTCCAAGCAACGTTGTCTAAGTGGATCTTGCTAAATGTTGAGCTTTGAGTATCCCGTTATCCACTTAATTTTAAATTATTTTGATGAAAGTTTCACCATCTATCTACGTATCATAAAATTGGATATTAAAACTACTTCATAATGAGTTATTAACTTATTAAGTAACACACATAATTAAGATGAATATAGAACTACTCATAAGCTCTAACTTAAGCCTATATTAAAGTACTCCAAGATGAAGAGGATGCACAGATACGCTGAGTAACTAGAAATCCCCACACTCTATGTGTAGTTTGACAACAGTGATAAGTAATAATAGTTTGCAAGACAAAGCAAAGGATTTTGGAGTTGGGAGCAGACCGGAAGTCATCGCACTACCTGGAAGATTAGATCAGATACCCTATTCTTATCGACATGAATAATTTGGTAGCTAACTCGACCATTATATTAGTGTTCCACTATCTATCACGAAGCCGCAATTCAATCATTCTACATGAAAAAACAAAAATATCTTCCAGAACTAGCAATTCAATCATATCAATACATGAATTCATTTCACATTCAACATTTTGTTTCCAGATGCGTCAGAAAGTCTTTGGCCGATCGAATCTCTTTGGTCTGCACAAAACGAAGAATGTACGTTGCCTCAAATCTGGTGCAAATATTGGCGGGCTTGAGGTTGATTTATATACCTAATTAATACAGTTAAATTTTTATGAATTAATTACGTTAAGACGGATAAAAAATATTATTTAATTAAAGTTATTAATTTATTAAAGTTAAAGTCAATAATGCAGTTTCGTCCAAGTTGATTAATGTAGTGTCATGTCAAATTATCAAGTTGAGAGACTATTTTTTCGATTATTGAAATAAGCTAATACAAAACCTCTAGTAACGCTCATTCCCAGCTGATCTAAATAGAACGTTAGAGACAAAAAAGGGGAAGACAATTAAACTAGACTAGTGGAGTAGAAACATTACGACCTAAGGAAATGATCTTCTCTGCTGCAAAGTTAACTTTTCTATGAACATGTCTGAAAGTGCAACACTGCAGTTGAAAAGCAAGGCAAGATATATCCTGAACCAAAGATTTGATACACCATGGATCAACATTGGCTTGGCCAGACAAGCTTTCAATTAAAACCTTGTTATCACCTTAAACAAGGACTTTAGGAAACCGTTGAATATAAGCTGAATGTAAATCTTCTCGTAAAGCTGTTGCTTCAGCCACCAAAACATTGGTATCTCCAATATGTTTAGAAGCAACCATATGAGGGTTACTAAAATGATCTCGGATTACAAAGTCCATAGAAGCTTTCCCATGATGAACTGAAGCATCAAAGTTAAGAAAACAAAGGTAAGTTAAGGAGTCAATATGATTCTCAATTTTGAAGTGGGTAATTGAGAGATATATCATATATCTGGAGAGTAATTGCGATAGTAATGAATCAAGTTTGAGAGTAAGAATTATGGATACATTTTGTTAAGTTAGACATATTTAAACTTAATATTCACAAATCATTTTATGAATGATTTGTGATGTTAGGTTTGATAGCGAGATCTAATCTAAAACCAGACACCCGCTCAAGCCTTGACATAACAGGGGAATCTCATACACTAAACTTGCTAGATCATTCATCTTAACAATTCATATTACGCGTCATCTTTACTTAAATTCTGACCTCATCTAATAGAAGATGAAAAATGTCACCGGACAAACTAAGCTCGTTTAATAATCTACGAGCAGATTTTATGCACCTAGGTACAGTTGCATCAGCTAACTGTTAAATAACGCCGTTTCGTGAGCCAAACCCAGTTCTCAGAGTCTTCAATCCTATTTCGCAGTCCAAAGGATCGCAGCAGCAACCCAGCATCCTATTTCGTCAACCCATCAATCCTATTTCAGTATTTCGTCAACCCAGAATCAATCTAAAATTTACTACGAATTCCAGAAAAACCAATAACATTGATGAACCTCTGATTGCTGCTAAGGAAATCCCAAAAAGACCCAGACTTCAGAACACCTAAACCTAAAGCTTCACAATCCCAATTTCATGCCTGCAAAATCAGAACAAGCAGAATAAAAGAGCTTGATTCAATTCCACAATTTCATTTCCAATCAATACCCTCTCCTTCAAAAGAGCAAGCTTCAAATAACCCAAACAACCATATCGAAAATCTGATACCTCCATTCACATACCATATTATAAATTAAACCCAGAAAAGTGATATGCCCGTAACCCCAGAGCCACTATCTCCTCGGCTCCTCCATTCATAGACCCCGACTTTGTGTGCTGTTTTGTTTTTTCTCCGTTCTTCCTAGTTACTAGTTACGATGACTGTTAGCAAAAACAGCCTTAATTGTTCGCTCGATCAAATGAATGCTTCAGACTCTTTCACTTGTACCTTGGTGCATAGACAAATTTTCGCCTTCTAACGTCGATGCATTACATAACTTGCGTACCTAGAACTCATCACCTAGTCACCAAAGTTTGTTAGCTCATTTATTCAAAAAAGAAAAAAGAAAAAGTTTGTTAGCTCATAAATTTCCAAGTTGTGCGCTAGGAGATAGAATTGCCTTTAATTCTAATCAATGTTCCCAATGCAGAACGCAACCCTAATACAAATTACGTTAATCCCACAGATCGAGTCATTGAAGCTCATCTAACAAAGTTTGGTTTCTGTTAGAATCAACGTCGCATTCATGGAAGACAATGCATTGATGGTTCATATCCCAAATGTAAACGAAAACGATGTTCCGAAAATGTAAAATTTTGTTTTTATTCCAAAATATTGAAATTTGCTAAAACAGTATATACGAACAAAATTTTGGTGTTTGGAGATATTCACAATTTTAATTCATGAATATTATGTGGTCCTAATTTGCATGACTCCACAAGCCGTTTGTAATGATAGATTTGTTCTTTTTTACATAATGACGGCAAGTTGTATGAGATCAGTCCACGAAATAGGAAATTGATCCTTACGGAAACAATGAAATTTTTTTTACGCATCAAGGTGCAAGTGAACCGAGTAATTAATATGTAATATTTTAATCCGGTATTTCACGTTGCATTATCATACATGTATTCTAATACCGTTAACAAAATTAAAACCTAAAAAAATAATCATAAGTGTTTCCAACACATGAGGTGAGGACCTGAGGTCGAATAAGAGGTATTGTTATACAAGGTTCTAAAAAACGATAGGCGCTAGTCAGGCGGACAACACCCAAAAGATTAATCGGATTTGTATTTTTCAGATCATTTTATAATAAAAATGATAAAATTAATAAATAATAATTATTAACACCCAATTTAATAATGTTTTTATTTTCTTTTTTTGATACAATATATTATTTTCTCCTTTAATCTCCCTTAATCTTTTCAATTGTTTTGTAAATGTGCACGTTTAAATGTGTCAAGAGCCATCAATCTCCTCTCTCCATCTTATCTCTTTAGCTTCTCACTTATCTGATCCATCTTTTTACTTTGTTTTTCTCTCTTCAACTTGTTCGTCTCTCGCTTCCTCCCTCATCTTCTACAATGAATCTATTTCCGACTCAGTATTCTCTCTTCTCTAACTAGTTTCAAATTCTCAAGGGGTCCGTCAAGAAGAGGGCCTGATGGAATTCAGATTCTAATCAAGAAAAGATATTGAGAGCAGATCCATATGCCTCCGACTCACAGGGCTCTACCGTCGCCCATCGTCGTCCACCGAGAAGGTTAGTAGAGAGTATCATAGTCTGGGTTTGGTACGAATTGCAAATTCCGATTAATCCCCGCCCACCCACCTAGCCCGATTAGTCCCCGCCTAGTCCGATTAATCGGCCCAAAATCGGCAGCCGCCCAGACCTCACGACTAGCTTAAAATCGGGACGGGCGGCCGTCCAAACCGATTTTTAGAACCTTGTTGTTATATGGGTGCTTAATTTGATCGGATCAAAAATAAAAATGAAATGAAAGAATTTAGAGTCACCAGTCTTCATTCGATCTTCGCATACGACGATTTGAGGACTTGCACATTAATGGTGTGTAGAATCCGCTATGCGGAAACAAAACTGAATAGCACAAAGTCACAAACAATATGGCTCTAATTTCCGCAAGAACTAAACCCTGAACCCGTAGGGGTGGGTTTTGCTAGGTCATTAAAGACTAACGGTTGCATTTTGAGACCAAATCAAGGGCAAATTTTGAAGTTAAACAACCTTGCGACCTATCTATCACTCGCTTCTAGGTATTAGGAAACGGCGTGGTAGGCTCCGAGTGTGAAGAACAAACACAAAATAGTTTATTATTATTATTGTAATATACACTCTCACTTTTCATTTTTGATAGCTTAAATTTTGTCTTTAGTGACTTAACTTTTGTATTCTTATGAAAATGATGACATAAAATGAAAAGTGGGAATGTTGATTACAATATAGGGAGTGAATTTTTTTTTTGGTAAAAAAAAAACAAGTATGTTGTGGATTTCACTTTTTTTGTTTTTATCAGTTAATCAAACTCACGACATTCCACACGACCTTTCACTTACAAAGAGAGACTTATGTCATTAGACCAAATAGTACTAGCTCAAAATAGTTTATATTTACTATTATTTATTATTATTTTGTTTAGATTTTAATTTACAACAGTCGCCAGACTTAGAGCAAGTCCAACAGATTCTCTAAATTCTTTGATTTTCTCTATTTTGGAGAATATGAAGTCATTTTCCACTCTAACAGCTTCCCTATCTCATTCTCTAAAATAAGGAAATAGATGAAAGAGAAGCTTTGCTTCCCTATATTTACAGATTCTCTAAAAATATTTAGGAAAGAAGAATTGAATGTTGCACATTCTTCAAGGCTCAAAGATAAGAAAGAAAACATAATTTATTCTAAAAAATAAACTTTGAAATTTTTATACTTATTATTATATTGTAATAAATGAGGATTGTTGTTGTAATAAATATTTGAATCTTTAAAATAGGGAAACTGTTGGATTTGGTATACAAAATTTTTAGAGATTTTAAGTTTTGTTTCCTTATTATGTAGAAAATATAAGGAAACTGTTGGACTTGCTCTTATATGTGCACTCTGCTAGTTGTACGCTAATCTCTACTATTATAAAGCAAGCGCTCAGACTTCACTAAATTGTGAATTGTTTTAAAATACCATCTTCTTTATAATAAAGAATCATTTATAATTATCGGTAAAAAAAAGAAGAACGGTGTCATAGGGTTTTGAAAATTGTTTTTATCATCCATTCCATGTTCGTTGACGTTGTCGTCGAATGATCAAGACTTGAGGTGGCCATATGGTGGTTGCGCTTCTTAGGTTGTTGGTAGTGGAACGAGATAGGGAGGCCATCGAAAGAGCAAATAGGGAGGTTGTTTGGTGGTTTGAGATGCATTTTAGTTTTGCTCTGACATGGTTGTTTTGTCGTCGAACAATGGTAAGGGCAATAGTCATGTCGGCAGCGAGGTGAATTGGAGCAGGTGTGATGTGAAGGGGAGAACGTGGCGGCACACCATCTTGGATCGATTTCCCGATCTGGGTCGGGTCTTCCTCACCATGTTATGTTGCAGTTTTTGGAGGGTTGTGTGTTGCTCTTGTTTGGTATGGGTATGGGTTTTTGTGTTATTAGGTTTTTTATTGTTTGTTTTTGGTGTGTTTTGTCATCCCTCCTCTTTGAACGAGGGTTTAAGGTTTTGGTAAGGTGGTGAACTTGGTCGTATAGTTGGGTGTGCCATGATTAGGTGTCGTTTTCAGGTACGATGTATATTTTAATGTCATTTAATTTTTGTTGTCAATGTAATGAAAAGTGACATCTACATATATGCTAACGGTTTTGGTATATGATGTTAGAATGGATTGTTTATTCTTGAACTTAACTATAAGGTTGTAACGAGACTTTTGAAATATGTAGACTATAGTTGAACGCATATTGGTTACTGTCCATTATAATCATTGGTTTTTTAGGTAGGGAGATGAGTGTGAAAATTCATGTCCACCACCGTTAACTCCCATATAGTTTTTAATTTTGGTCAAAAATAATAAACATAAGTTGGTAACAAAGAAACTATCATATTTTTCTTTCATTCGCAATTATCCGCACGTGCATCTCATAAGTATGAGACTATCAAATAATATGTGACATTATTTGGATTATGAGTTTATGACTCATCTAATCGTCACATACTAAACAGATAAGTTGTAATCTATGAGTCAGAATTCATTGTAGAGTAACATCGACTTTTTTTCCAAGTTGGATTACATTCAGATTCAAAAATCTTTTTGACTTCTACTTGCATATGTTCACACATAGTACAGAATTTATGCATGTAATTTTTATGTTCAATCTCAAAAGTCAAAACCATAACATCTGCAGGAATCCGATCATATCCAACAATGACCATCAAAGTTACCCTCTTTTCCCTTCTCACCATAAATGAAAATTCCAATTAAATTTATGTCACCCTTTGAATGCATCCAATCACGCCACCAAAATGCACCTAACATTTAACAACAAAACAAAAACAGAAAAAAGAATGATGTACCTGCAACGCAAAGGCAGAAGATGTAGAAAAATAAAAGAGTTTTGCATAACCAAAAAAAAAAAAAAGGAACGAAATTAGCAACAAAAACAAAAAAGGGCAAGGTTCAGAACTTCAGATTGAGACACAAAGGGCTCAAGACATATGAATTTAGACACAACAATTTAACAGTTTGCAGTTGTTGCTGGGGTGTTGGTGAATCCCAGAAGAGACCAATATAAAGGAGAAAGTCCAAGTGAGACAGAGAGAGATAGATTCCTCTCTTTCATTGGTTTGTGATATTATTAAAGAAACCCACTTCTCCTCTCACGAACACACGTCGTCTCCTTTTGGTACAAAACCCTCTCTTCCTTCTCTCACTTTTGTTTCGATTTTTTTATATGTTTCTGATTATTTGTGTGATTCTCTCTCTCCAAATCTTGTTTCTTTTTATTGCTCAACGTGCCACAGACCCCTCTCTTTGCTCTCTTCTTCTTCGTCTTTAGAATTTAGGTTCTTACTCTGTCCATCAAAGTTTCAATCTTTCTGGGCTATTTGTGTTCGATTGCATTGTAACGTTTCTGGGTTTTGTTCAATATGTGTGTTTGAGCTTCAACTCAGCTGCCCTGGTATGTGATACATGTTTGTCATATAATCTCAGTTATATGAATTCTTGTGACTCTTATTTTGGTTTGTGTTGATGGATTAGTATGAAGTTTCCAACTTTGTGGTATGGACTGAATCATTGTGGTTTTATTAACATGGTTGCTCTGTTATACTCTGCATAAGTTTGATCAGGAATTTTATCTGGGATTGAAGAATGAAAGTTTGATTCTTTTTTTTTGTTACTAATTGTGTCATTATCAATGTAAACATCTGGTATTATTTATATCAACTCATATTGGGTCACAAGGTCACAGGGTATTGTGAATTATGTAATTTTATATTTTTTGTTGAATCCATTGTGGTATCCAATGTCGATTTTCTTGATGCCAAACTTCTGTCTCTTGTGATATCTTTCTAGGCTGCTCTTCCTCTGTCACTATTGTTTACCGGCTTTCATTGAGTATAAAAAGATAGAGAACCAATTTTTGAGCTAAATGTTTACGGCAAGTTCCAATATTCTTTGTTTGCTGCTTATGCAATCCAACAAGTTAACAATCATTGTATTCGTTTTAATATTTGGTCTTTGATTCAACAGCTGTTTTAAAAGTCTGAATTGTGGAATACTTGTCAGGAGTTGCAGTCTGTATTCTGAGGGCGGTATATAAATTCTGATTGTTTGAGGATGATGAGTATGTGACTGTCGTTGGTTGTAGCCCATCATAAGGTTTGGTAATGGGGTCTGCAAACATGGAGAAGAAATGGCTATTCCCTCTTGTCATAAGCTCTTGTGTATGCTTATTCCTTCTAGCCACTTCCTTGAACTTGGGTCTTGTCGATTCACCACAGAAACTCTTATCCTCAATGTTACAATCTCGAGTAGCAACAAACCAAACCAGTGCAGCGTTTGCCGAGACAAAAGTTTCACAAGCTCCACCCCCTCCTGCAGTACCAGCTATTCCGCGTTTTGCTTATCTAATTTCAGGGTCAAAAGGGGATATGGAAAAGCTTTGGAGAACCCTTAAGGCTTTATACCATCCTTTGAATCACTATGTTCTTCATTTAGACCTTGAGGCACCAGTAGCAGAAAGATTGGAGCTTGCTTCACGTGTGCAGAACGAAACGATATTTAATCAAGTTGGGAATGTATTTATGATAAAAAAGGCTAATATGGTCACTTATAGAGGACCAACGATGGTTGCTAATACTCTTCATGCCTGTGCCATTCTCCTCAAGAGGAGTAAGGATTGGGATTGGTTTATCAACCTCAGCGCCTCAGATTATCCGCTCGTTACTCAAGATGGTTAGTCGATATCAAATAATGTATAGTTTTCTGAATTATTGTTTTACGGTGGTTGAAGGATGTATGGTTTTGTGCTAATTGTAAGTTTGATGTGTTTCCTATGCAGATCTTCTTGACACCTTTTCAGGTCTAAATCGAGAACTGAATTTCATTGAGCATACAAGCCAGCTTGGTTGGAAGGAGTAAGTGCTCTCTCTCTCTTCCCTGCACTAAAAATAAGTTAAAGTCTTAATCATATGTAGTACTGTCCTGTCAGATATTATGGTCATAACTGATCTTCGTATTCAATGGCTATTTTCAGGGAAAAAAGAGCAATGCCTTTAATTTTAGACCCTGGTCTCTACTCATCAAATAAACAAGATGTGTTTTGGGTTACACCCAGGCGAGCATTGCCGACTTCCTTTCAGTTATTTACTGGTGAGTAATGACTGTTCTTCTATAGTTGTTTTGAATTCTGGTAACTCATGGAACATTTAACTGTACAAAAAGAATGAAACATTTTTATCCTGAGAAGACTAACTGGTGACAATGTGAACATTAAAAATTCAGTCAAATGTATGTGTTATAATTATATCTTTATTGTTCACTTTGCTGTTACTTAGTTCTCATTTGCTAGGTTTCCAGAATTCTTTTAACTGAGCTTTTAGGCGGAGTTATCACTACAACTTGGGTGTCAAAATCTTGTGATGAAAGTTTTTACAAAAAGATTTAGAAGTCACTTTTGCAGATAGAGATTTCTAATAGCTTTGTACAGTATGAAAATAACTGTTTCTTTGAAGAATTGGTTACAGATTAGTTGCATGGGTTGGATCACTAGCTCATAAATTGATGAATTTCTGTTTCTTTGCTCTCCCTAGCAAAAGCATGGGGTTGTCTGTAACACAGGCCTGTACATACATTGTTAATCTTTTCTTTTTTACGTTTCGCTGTTCATTTGATTTCTTTAATTTAGTCTGCACAGTTATTGAATGCCAAATTTTGTCGCAGGTTCGGCATGGATGGTCCTGTCACGATGGTTTGTTGAGTACTGCGTTTGGGGTTGGGACAATCTACCAAGGACCCTTCTCATGTACTACACAAACTTTGTCTCCTCGCCGGAAGGCTACTTTCACACTGTTATATGCAATGTGCCGGAGTTTGCTAAAACTGCAGTCAACCATGATTTGCATTATATTTCTTGGGATATTCCTCCCAAACAGCATCCCCACACTCTTAATATTAATGACACAAGCAAGATGATTGGAAGTGGTGCTGCTTTTGCCCGGAAATTCAAACACAATGACCCTGCCCTAGATAAGATTGATAAGGAGTTCCTTCACAGAAAAAAAGATGGCTTCACTCCTGGTGGTTGGTGCGCTGGAAAACCGAAATGCTCTAGGGTTGGGAACCCGAACAAGATCAAACCAGGTCCAGGGGCTGCAAGGCTTCACACCCTTGTGGGTAGGCTGACATTGACAGCTAAGTTTGGTCAAAACCAGTGTAAATAGATTCTCTGGAAATTCTTTGGATCAGGTGCAAAGAGAATTAGGGAAAGGAACTGAAACTGTAAAAGAAGAACACCCATAGAAGTATCTAAGCTGGACAAGAGTTCTGTTGTTATTTATGGGATTAAATTTGGTGTCCAGCTTGTTAGATTTGAGACAGATTAACATCCTTTCGAGCAGAAACCATGAATTGTCACATTCTTGGAACCAATATGGTGTTTGATCATCAGTGATTTGGTAGGTTATAAATGTTGAACTTTTACAATCATATACTTTATCAGTACTTCAGTAGTATACTTTTTCTCTCCCACCTTGCTGCTGTTCAAATCCTTGTGCAATTTTTAGTCTCTCTAGTTCTTGGAATTATGTTCTTAATAAGTTCCCAACTTTGACTACATCGAGGTGATGTTACAAGTGTCTAGAACTGCACTACACCCGGGTTGAACTAGAGAGCAAGTCCATGTACATAACATTGCCATTAAAATCCTTGCATTCAGTTTCTTCAAGCCATGTTTTCCAAAATACCACGTCTCATTTATGCATTCGATTCTGGCATTTTGTTTTCTAGTAAAGTGAAGTATGAATGCGAATAAACTGTTTAAGGTATGAGAAACAATTAGCTACTTGCCCACATGACATTGAATCTATGAAGAAATGGGAGAACATACTTTTTGATGGAGAGCTTGCTTGCATCTGTAGTGTTTTCAAAAGCATAGACAATCTGTATAAATTCCTTTCATTTCCCTCTTATTTTAAGTAAGCAAGCATGTTCATTGTTCTAGGATACAAGTCATAACATCACACTGCTTCTATTACCCACGGAGCCTTGGAGGGTTTAGGGTTTATCACCATTCAAAACAAAATATTCTGCTTCTACTACCTCTTTGGGTTAAAGGTTTATGACCACTCAAAACCAAAGAGGCAAAGACCATTGTTGACCAGCCTCACAAAGAAATAGTGTTTCTGTTTCAGAACTTGAAACTTATAAGACTGATTTTGAATTACAGAAATACCAATTTTTACCTATTCTTTTCCTTTAAATTTTTATATCTACACATAGCATTGGAACATCAAGTCTCACTTTTGACATTAACCACATCCCGCTATGATCTAATACCAAAATTTGTTATGTTGCTTGCAACCATTGAATTCCTATAACCTTCTAAAGCCTATGAGCTACACAAGCTTCTCTGGCATAAGATTTCCTTTACCCCATTCTCAATATCCATCCAGCCAGAATGGAGAATTACCATGAACAAAAGGTTCAAATCAAATCAAACCATCTCCAGGATTTTGATATTCCCTGTCGAATTTGCAGCAATTAAGGTGTTGGATTGGCCACGCCAACAAACAGATGAGATAAATTGTGCAGCATCATCTGTATCCTGGCCAGAAAGTGGGTCTGTGGCCTGAAACTTGTATGACAATGCTGGCATTGGGAACACCTTGTGGTAGACGAAAACCTGTTCAACCAAAAACACAAACCAATAAGAACAGTAAGATTGCATTGGTATGATTTATGTGGGTGTTCATAAACATAAACACCAACAACAATTAGTAAGAACATTAACAATGCATTGGTATGATTTCTGTGGCTGTGAGAGAGAGAGAGAAACATTGTTTTTCAGATCAAACAAAACATTATATATATATATATATATATATATATATATATATACATAGAGGCCGGATATGAAGTGCACGTGCGCACGGAGTTCCGTTCGCCACCGTCCGGCGCCAACGTCGGCGCGCCTCCACCCCAGCGGACTCCAGCAGCGTCCCCGATCACTTTCCCTCCCCGGCAAGTCCGCCAAATTCCAGTTTTCCGACAAGATCACCCAAAACTTCAAATAAAGTCGATCTCGCCGGAAATTGGAATTCGGCGGCCTTGCCGGGGAGGAAAAGTGAGCGGGGACGCTGCTGGAGTCCCCTGGGGTGGAGGCGCGCCGTCGGTGCCGGACGATGGCGAACGAAATCCGTGTGCACGTGCGCTCCATATCCTTTCCGTATGTATATATATATATATATATATACAGCCCTTCTCAGCTGTGGACGTCCGCACCAATGGTTTTGGTGCGGATTTTCATTTGTACACCACTTTTCGATCGAATTTCTTCATCTCTACCGTCTAGTATCTAGATAATATTGTATAGATCATCTCTGCAAAATTTCAGCCAATTTGGTAATCGTTAAGGCCCTCAAAATGACGTCTTTCTGTTACAAACATGAACGGTTCATGTTTGACAGAATTCAGTCCGTCCATTGGTTTTTCGAGTTTGAGGGCCTTAACGATTACCAAATTGGCTAAAATTTTGCAGAGATGATCTACACTATTATCTAGATACTAGACGGTGGAGATGAGGAAATTCGATCGAAAAATGGTGCAAAAATGAAAATCCGAACCAAAACCATTGGTGCGGACGTCAGCAGCTGAGAAAAATCCTATATATATATACAGGAAGGTTCCAAAGCGGACGTTCGCACTCCGCTTAAAGTGCGGACGTCCCTCCGTTCGCCACAGTACGGCACCGGCAAGCCTCCACCCAACGGACTCCAGCAGTGTTTCCGATCACTTTCCCTCACCGACGAGTCCGCCGAATTTCAGTTTTCCAGCCAGATCACCCAAAACTTCAAACAAAATCGATCTGGCCGGAAAACTGGGATTTGGCGGGGACGCTGCTGGAGTCCGCTGGGGTGGAGGCGCGCCCTCGCCGGCGCCGTACGGAGGAACGTCCGCACTTTAAGCCGAGTGCGGACGTCCACTCTCGAACGGCTCCGTGCGGATGTCCGCATTTATATATACAGATTTTCTCAGGTGCGGATGTCCGCATTTATTCTTATGGTGCGGATTTCCACTCACTTTTCAATCGAATTTTCACATCTCCACTGTCTAGTCTTTAGATACTAATGTATAGATCATCTCTGTAAAATTTCAGCCAATTTCGTTATCATTAAGACACTCAAACTCGATTAAAACAATGGATGAACATAATTCTGTCAAACTTGAACCGTTCATGTTTATAACAGAAAAACGCAGTGTTGAGTGCCTTAATGATAATCAAATTGGCTGAAATTTTACAGAGATAATCTATACATTAGTATCTAAGTACTAGACGATGGAGATGTGAAAATTCGATTGAAAGTGAGTGTAAAGTGGAAATTCGTACCGTAAGAATAAATACGGACGTCCGCAGCTGAGAAGCTCTGTATATATATATAGAGAGAGAGATATTATCAGGTCCAAATATCCTTATTTATTCAAAAGGTACGGATTTTTCCAATAGAACCATTTTTCGATCATAGCCAACTAGTATCTAGATATATATAACATGATCATCTCTGCAAAATTTCAGCTAAATTGGTGATCGTTAAGGTATCGAAACTATATGATTACAATGAGCAAACCAAATCTGTTCAACATGAACCGTTCGTGTAATTCACAATTTTGAATACCTTAATGATTATCAATTTAGCTAAAATTTTGTAGAGATGATCTACTAATATATAGCTAAAATATGAATGGTTGAGATGAGAAAATATGATCGAAAAGTATGTCAATTAAAGAAATTTGTACCTTTTGAATAAATAAGGAGGTCTGTATCTGAAAAGGCCTATATATATATATACACACACACGAAAACGATATGAAGCGGACGTCCGCACTGGGCTTAAAGTGCGGATGTCCCTCCGTTCTCCGTCCGGCGCGCCTCCACCTGAGCGGACACCAGAGACGTCCCCAACCACTTTCCCTCCCCGACGAGATCGATTTGAAGGTCTGGGGAGCAACCTCCACCCAAAACTTCAGACATGATCGATCTCGCCTGAAAACTGGAATTCGGCGGACTCACCGGGAAGGGAAAGTGGTCGGGGACGCCTCTGATGTCCGCTAGGGTGGAGGCGCGCCGGACGGAGGAGAACGTAGGGATGTCCGCACTTTAAGCCCAGTGCAGACGTCCGCTTCATAGCGGGCCTGTATATATATATATACACGGAGCCGTTCGAGAGCGGACGTCCGCACTCGGCTTAAAGTGCAGACGTCTCTCCGTTCGCCACCGTACGGCGCCAACGAGGGCGCGTCTCCACCCCAGCGGACTCCAGCAGCGTCCCCGACCACTTTCCATCCCCGGCGAGTCCACCGAATTCCAGTTTTCCGGCCATATCGACTTTGTTTGAAGTTTTGAGTGATCTGGCCGGAAAACTGGAATTCGGCGGACTTGCCGGGGATGAAAAGTGGTCGGGGACGCTGCTGGAGTCCGCTGGGGTGGAGGCGCGCCCTCGCCGGCGCCGTACGGTGACGAACGGAGGGACGTCCGCACTTTAAGCCGAGTGCAGACGTCCGCTTTGGAACCTTCCTGTATATATATATATATTTATCAGGAACCTTGTTCTTCTTTAGTCTCCTAAAAGAGAAAATCTTTAGTCTCCTAAAAGAGAAAAGGATAGCGCAAAAGGTCTCTTCCACAGAATCCTAGAGAGTTCACTCTCTTCCCAGGTTTTAGGTTTCCTTTTAAAGCCAAAAAGGGACAATGTCCTACTGGAAAATCTGAATTTATTCAGAACTTTTCTCTATCATGATATCTCTTCCTGGTATAGCAATTATAGATGCAAGGAGAAGTACCCATTTTCAAGTAATATATAAATTACCTCATTAGTCTCTGAACCGGTAGCAATATAACCATCAGAAACTGACAAACCCACAAAGTTCTGAAACAAGGGAAACATACAAAAACTATGAATTGTAAGCTTATATGACTTGCATCAAGTGAATGAGTTTAATACATCCAAACTCAGAATTAGTTATCCATTGTGGATAAAATAATTTGAACTACCAAGGAGGGTAAAAAGAATTGAACTTAACAAATTGGCCAATAAGACGAAAGTTCATCATCAGAACATGGAGGTACTGACAACATTACTCAAATACAAATACCATCTCTAACATTGTCAACTTCATATCACAAAACTTGGTATATATGATTCACAAAAGAAAATATTCAGCATTCATTTCGGCTTCTAACTACTTGGTATAGAAGATCATTGATGTCTAAGAACACACAAACTATTATATACTGCTTTCTATTCGTCTCATTAAGTGATCATAAACAAAATTTGATCTTCTTGAGCACAGCAGATGAAAATAGCAATAAAAGGAACACAAAACTTTAGAATGCTTGCTTCCTAGAATTGCTAGTACAATAAATGAGTGAAATTACCTTCACATTCATGTGACCAGTGAATGACATGACCGGAGTGTCTATGACTCGAGATGTGCACGTTGACAAATCCCAAAGCTTCAGAGTGTTGTCGGTGGATGCAGAAACAAGATTTGTCCTATCTATGAACTTGACATAACTCACAGTTTTGTTGTGTCCAATCAATGTACAAAGAGGAACCTTCGAGTTACGAAGATCATAGTAATAAATTTTATGATCCGCTGAACCGAATGCAAGTGAGCGACAAGACTCCAAAGGAAACTGTACACAGCAAACATTGGCCTTTGTTTTTATTGTACCAATACTTTCTCCCTGTAGAAGCAACCACAGAAGAAATCAACTTATCATACATCCAGAATTAAGTATTTGCAGCGTGCAAATAAATGACTGCAGTACGTTTAATTTCAAAGCTGACATCCACCAAGTGCAAGAATAAAATTGCCTGATTGATACTCCATAGTTTAACAGATCCATCGTCGCTCCCGCTGGCCAGCATTGTCGGGTCTGCTGATGAAAAGTCAATGGACCATACACGCTTCTCATGTTCTTTCATCTCCATTAGTACTTGACTTCTTGTAACATCCCACACCTTGACAGGTTAAGCAATCTAGTTAATAAAAAGTAACAGTGAGCTGACAAGGTGAATCACAAATACGGCTTGACCTACCTGCACCACACCTTCAAAGTTACTTGAAGCAATCTGGCTTTTGATATAACTGTTCCAACAAATATTGCTTAGCTTTGATCTGGTAGCTATTTCAACCACAGGATAGTGGATGTCACGATCCTCATTTATGATTGAGTCACTCTCAAATATTTTGATTTTCTTATTAACACCAGCTGTAGCAAAAAATTCTCCATCGCGATCAAAACTAAGTGAGCATACTAAATTTGAGGAATTTAGAAGATCAGCCTGCTTTAAATCCGCCTTAACTTTTAATTTTGAGAAAGATAGATACTTGCATAATCCCTCAAGGAATGGTTCTATCCAACCACTTCGTCTACCTTCACTAAGTTGTTCTTTTGATGTCAAATTATCCACAGAACTTCTTTCAGTTGCAATAATAGAACCTCTACCATCACTACTGATTGATGAATGCCTAGTCAGCGCTCTGGCTGGGTACTTGACTGGCCTCCATCTTGTCAAAAAATATGCCGACTCTAGCTTTTTAAAATTGTTCATCAATCTGGAACTTCTCAAAAGAATACTTTCTTGGTTATCAGTTTCTGACTTCTGACCATCCAAATTGTCATCACACTCCTCCCCATTCTGAATCTGGACACCTGGTCTGAACCGTTTTCGGGATCCACTAGCCGAATCATCATCATCAGTAATATTCATAGATGGGAAACTTGATGTTGAATGATCTTCCTTTACCAAATCTGGGCATGAACCACCTTTTCCCTTGGAACTTGTTTTGTGCTTCACAACTTCTTCAATATCGGAACACAGAAATGAAACAGTGTTTTGTAACTTATCTGCTGCTTCCTGCTTCCTTTGTTTTACAAGCATGAGAAATTCCAGCAATAACTCCTGCTCTTCTATTTTCTCTCTAAGCTCTATTGCTGCTTCACGTTCTTCTAAATCATCTCTTGGTTCATTAAGAAATTCACTCTGTAGCAACTCACTGCCACAGATAGGAAAGTTGATTTAGAAATCTGACCTCACCTAAGCCATCATACTAAACACTTAATCTAGTACAAATTTTGTTACATGTCAACGCAAGATGCAAAATATTGAAGATTCATGGAAATCCCTAAAATCGTTCCAAATTATTGTAGTGATTATCTTGTATTTGCAAACACTTTAAAGTCGAAAACAAAAGATTAGACTCGATCAATTTGAAAAATGTAAGCAGTTTACATATTCACCAAATGCAATCAATAAATATCTTATTTGCCATGAAAAAAATCTTTTAACACCAAATCAATCCTAGAACAACAGAATACAACTCAAAACTGTAGTTCCATTATAGACAACAATAAGCTAGTGGCTTCTTCTCATATCTTCTTCTTTCCCCCTTTTTTTTTTTTTTTTTTTTTTTCCAATATACTGAAATATATCAATTTCCAAGGTCATGAATCGATAGCAAACCTTGAAACTAACCTATTCTAAATTTTCACTCCGACTTATTTTTTGACAGTCCACAGGAGTCGCATCATGCTTACTAGATAAAACACGTGAAGTAACATCTCGTTTTTCAATATAAAAAATTTCCAGGTGCAGCCAGAATTTTAGATGTATTACTACTACAATCTTAGACTTTGAGATATATTGATCCTGGCCAATTAACTATATGGCTTCGGAAAAAAAAGAAAAAAAAGAAAAGGAAGTTATTCTGTAAGAAGTAATTTACCCCATTTTAGGCCGACTATTTGGCTCAGGGTGTAGTAGCCATAAGCAAAATGAAGCTTCTTTCGGCCATCTCAGCAGTAACTGTGGAGGTAGAACTCGATGTCTCAGACTAGACATAGTCCTACTTTTTTCTTCTCTTGAGCTGAATGGGCAGAATAACTGGTCACATGAAGTACCTCGTGTTAGTACAGAATCAATTTTTATCAATAATTGATGCACCTTAAGATCTTACATTACTCATAATGCAGACACAGAAAAGTGAGAATACTTACAATGGAAACAGAGAACAGGAAGCTATTATTTACAAACCTCAAAAAGAAGAACTCCTAATCGGTAAATGTCTGAAGCACAGGGACTTGGACCACCAGCAACCTCTTCAGGACTAGTATACCAATTGCTCTCCATGAGCAATATTTGTTTCATTGGAAATGGCTGTCTCTTATCCTCTAGTTGAGCACTTCTCTCTCTGGTTCTATGCTCTTCACTCTCTTGCATTAAAGATTCACGTGCTACATATATTGAGCTTGATTGCATGCAACTTGTATCTGACAAAGCATTTGCTGGAGCCTTCATGAATCGAAAATTCCCACTTGCTACGTTGCTTCGTTTCTGATGCAAGGCAGAGGTCAACTTCTTAGCTTCCAGGGCTGGGCTATTTAACCCATCTTCAGGAGAATCAGTGCCAGAATCTGAGCAAGATGCAGACTCGATGAAAGAGACACGATTAAAAGAGGACATAACAAAGCAGGAAGGCCGCACATTATGAACAACGATTCCTTCTGAATGTGCTACATTAACAATTTCTACTATTTGCCTAAATATATGCAAGCATTCAAATGCATCAACAGCTCGATCCGGTCTATCCAACCATTGCCTCAAGCTAACATCCCCCCATTCAATAGCTCGGACAAAAGATTCAACTGGCACCTCATCCTCACACACCCCAGACAATCCACCTTGGTTTCCTAGGTCATCAGTGTGTGCCACCACAACCCTATCTCTATCATTCCTTAAATCTGAATCCTGCGATGAACCACCCAAGAAGCCGAATCTTCTAGCATAATTATGCCTTGGATTCCGGTTTGAGACTCTGGAAGCATTCAAATTTCTAGAACTATTAGACCTCTGACAAGCATTCTCAGATGAGCCTTCCATTGTTATCCTCCTATAGAAGCATGAAGGCAAGAACACACACATCCAAGAAAGTCCCTAACTTCAACCGCCATCTTGAATCAAAACCTCATCTCTGATAAAACCCAGTTTCTCAGCAAGCAGAGCACATCAACAACTTCTCAAACAAAGACAGGTTTCCTGCTGGGCAAAAAAAGTAACTTCATGAACATTCACTAACAAAAATTCAGCACAGAAGAAAAACAGACACAAAGCAGAGACCACCACCATCACACTAAGAATGATCCCAAAAACTAAAAAAACAGTAGAATCAAATCACAAAACCCAATTCATAATTCTTCTCACAGTCACAAGAAATGCAAAACCAATCAATCTAAAGCAAGTAAACAAAAAACCCATGAAGAAAAAACATGTCTTTGGCACATACATGAAGAAAAGACCATGAATTGCATGTGGGAGAGAGAGTTACCAGTTGCACCATGAAAGGGTATTCAGTTTTCTGCGTAGCCTATCAGAACTTACAGTAGAACTCTACCCAAAAAATGAAAAAGCTCTAGTTTCTCCAAAAAGAAGAAGGAAGCTCTCTCCAGCCTCATAAATTCCCCAATATTTTCTCCAACAATAAAACAAACAAAATCTCCCCGCATAAAGCACACAAAACCCTTTGTGAAATTAGAAAAAATAAATAAATATGGAAATTTGATTTTATAAAAATGAATCTGTAGTTTCAAACTTTCAATCTTCTTGTATCCTTATAGGGTCTACCGTCAATCAGAAATATGATTACTTTTATGGCTTGCTTGGCAGCCAGAGAGTTGAGCAAGACCACTTCTTTCAACTCTCTTCTTTATCTTCCCGCTTTATTCCAAAACTACCAACGTGGTTCAACAATGGCCTCTAACTAATATGAGATCAGAGGCAATAACAGTATCTTCACCATAAAACCCACGTGGGACTTCCATGAAAAACATAACTACCCAACAAAACAAACTCCAGGGTATATATAAATTTTAGACCACTCTCATGTTATACATTTTGGTTTTGATTTTTGAATTGAAACATTTTGATAACTGCAGTAAATTTGCGTAACTCTTGTCACGTTTTAGGTAACAGAACTGTACCAGAAGTAACCAGAGGTTATTAATAACATTTACATGTTTTACACGTGGTGCAAAAGTTTCAATGCCAGCATTCCCAGCAAGTAGTCAATCTCCTGCTTCCTTTTTACCTTCATGTTAGTGAAGAATGATGATGCTTCCTAAGTCGGTTTTACTGTTTTAGTATAAAATGGGTAAGTTTAGTTACTTCAGTAAAAAGAGGTGAGCGCTAGATCCAATCATTATTCATTCGTTATTCATTAGCAAGTTGATCATGAGATAACAATGTTTATTACTGTAATTTCCCAAAGAAGACGGTCTTCAATCTAATTAGGTTCAAAAGCAAGATGACAAGCTATTGGGTCTAAATAGTGTTTATTATTGTCATTTGGGAGTGGAGAATATAACCGTCCCAAAGAAGAAAGACTTCAATCTGATTACGTTCAAAAGCAATGTTTTAGTGTTTATTATTGTCATTTCGAAAATGGAGAAAGTTATGACCTTTCCAAAGAAGAATGTTCTAAATTTGGTCAGTTAAAAAGTAAAGTAATAAACTATTTACGTTTTTAAAAAATGAGTATCATACACTTGTGCCATAGCTAGAAGAGCAAGGGGCAACTCCGATTTAAAATTGGGAAGAAGTGGCACAAGTATTGGATGTAATGGAAATATGTAATCACTTAATTAGGCATCATAAACCTCCTCCTGTCACGCACAAGGTTTGCCCATTGAAAATCCAAGTTATTCACCTAATTCAAAGCAATCCCGTCGTTAACGTGTTCGTCAAGAGAAACGTTTGTTCCATTCGAGCAAGCGAACAATGATATGGTGTCAGTTTTACAATGTGCTCAGGCTCCCAATCAAACACCAACTCATGCATTAAAAGGTCAGTGTAGTTCTCGTATCCTTCATCCTCTGGTCGAACAAGCTTTCATAAATTAAGATCCAAGAACCTCTCGAATCCGACACCAATGCATTACCCACTTCCTTGATCGTTTCCTGATTTCCACCTCAAGCTGGAGGGCAATCGGGTGGTATCAAATTGGCATTGTGACCAGGTCACGGGCCGACTTTCTACGTAGCGGAACTTGACTCGTGCGACACTAAGGTCAGCCTCTCTAGTTTCTTTTCTTATGCGCCTCCCGTGTCAATCTGACCTTTCACACTTCATCCCCACACCTATGGGGTTTCACCAGCGAAAGCTACACTCACATGAATCTCACATCTTGTGACTAACCGATCGCTTCCTTGTGTCATTGTCCTTTAGACACTTGCCCAACTGATAGGCTTCTTTGTCAACCCGGCTTGTGCCAACCCGTTGCTGACCAACGTGCATCTCGCATCTTGTAGCAAGCGGCATGACAATACATCGAGGCCTAGTTGGCCTGCATCTTCACTCATCGGGTCATCCCTTAGAGATTGCATGCTTTTCTTACCTCGAGGGCTTGTCAGCTAGGTTCGCCACCATCGCTCACCTCTAGCATCTTAACCTCGCACTTGTCTCGCTTGCCAGCATACTGCTTGAGTAAGCAGCACCTTCTCAATGCCCACCTTTGAATTTCCATTTGTCTAGCATGGTGTCATGGTCACCCTTTCGTGCTTGCCGGCAGCACTTCACTTAGGGGCAAGGTCAAACTCAAACTCATGCCCGCGTCCCTTGCTTCATGGCCAATGAGCACCACGAGGTCCCGATATATCTTTCTTTAGCCCACATACGTTTGTCCATGCCGATGGCATATGAATTGCCCACATATGAACCCCAACATAGGACCGCAATATCGGCCTACTAGCCGATACTGTCCATAAGATTTCCTAACTCATGGAGACGTATGTCGTCATTTCTTGATGATATTCGCCCTGCTCCTAGGTCCCGGAAAGACGCTTAGTGCCCCATGAAGGCCAGCACCGAGGGTGGTGGAGAGTCTGACACTAGGTACCTCTCTATAGAGCATATCAGACAAATTCTCACTTGGCAGAAGGAAACATCAAAAGGCCGAGGAGTACCAACTCTCATAACTAATTCATGCAACCTCATAAAAAATATTTCGTCATGTGTGTTTGGCTAGACTACTTTCGACGTTCCTGACAACTTCCATGTTCAGACATTTCCCAAACTCCCGACGGAAGCACCTCGAACTAGAAGTTCTACTTGATAACAACATTGCCACTCGACATCTTGTCTGCCCCCACGCTTGCCATTGACATGCCCCTCTGGACATCATTTCCATGGAGTGTCACGATGGATACACTGTCAGGACCCACCCCGAATTTCACCCTGAAACCCGAGGTAAGTCCTGCGGGGACCACCTCCAAGGAAAATTTACCGAAGGACTCGGCAAACCTCCCTTAAAAATGGACAACCCTAACCCGGAAAAATATATAACATCCTCTTAACAAAAATATTAATCTTCAACTCAATCCAAATAACCGAATAAAATAATACACAATTATTTTTCCGAAAATATTCAGAGCTACAACAAGAAAGACAACGGAAGCTGACAAAAATCCTAGTGGGTTTAAACAGATAACCTACTGGCGGACAGTAGTGGAAATGTGGGTGACTATGCCTCGTCGCCTCCTTCTAGACCCCACCCGAACTCTGCAGACTGGGCAATTAAAAATGAAGGAAAAACCCAGGGGAAAATATTTAATTACGTCAGGGTGAGTGGACAAAATAATATCGACAAGCAATAATATTTTCCCAAGAAAATTGTCCAGAAAAACGCTATACAAGCGACAGCTCAAAAACTGGCAAGGACACAACTAGTTCTGGCTAGTCTCCAAATCTTAAACAAATACAGCCTCTCAGGCTAAAATTATATAATTATATCAGTATGTATTAACACCCGTCTACTTCATGTATGTTATCTATGAATAAGCTTGAAAGTAGATAGTCATACCAGGCTAATACGCTCGCGTCTAACGCGCACGTCACCCCATAATGGCATTTTTCTTCAGTATGGGGGAAACGACCGAGTGGTATAAATACGTGCTTACTCCTTGTACGAATTCTATGAATGAATCTAAAAACATAGAATAAACTCGGAAAGTAGAAAGTCGTACAGGACTACGACGCTTGCGTCTAACGCTCACGTCACCCCATAATGGCATTTTTCCTCATTATGGGGGGAAATCACATATTGCTAGCTAGCGTTCTCTCATATACATACTATACTCATAAACGTTAAATAAAATGAGTGTAAACACCGAAATTCTCAATTCAGGATAAATTCCAACAAAGGAAATTATTCAACAATAAAACATTATTTAAAAACAAAGGTCCACTCACAACTTAGGCCTAAGCCTGACGTCGGTCGGAGGTCTCCTCTGCTCGAGCCTCCTCGCGTCCTGTTCCAAAACATAAATAATTCCTCAAATAAAATCCCAACGTTTTTAAAGAAAATAGGCATAATTAAATATGAGCTTCCCGCGCTCAACCATGCCTATCGTCCTAAATCTTAACTTCACTGCCAACCATAAATCTCCATAAATACCGACATCCTCAAAATCCTCTTCCAACGTCTTAATCATAAAAATAATCCAATGGCCGGATTTTAACTTATTAATCCGCCAAAAATACCAAACTTAACAAATTCCAAAACCTATCCAAAACTCCTCCAAAAATTCTAAAACTCATCCCATTAAACTCCTCATAAAAATCTCCACCAAAAACAATTTTTCGGCGCCGGCGCCGGCGGCGGCCGGCGACCAGCTCCGGCGACCTCCAATGTCCACCAAAATTTGACAGCACCTTCCTCTCAACCTCCTCTACAACATTCCTAACTACCACAAACTCCAATTCTAAGCCTAACCATGTTAATCGAACGCAAACACACAATAAAGCCCTAGACATTCAAATACCGATTTCTCCTTACCTAGCTCAAGATGGAGGGAGCCCTTTGGAGGGATTGGAGCACGGGAGGAGGGCTTCCTTTTGAGCCAAGGATCGCCAGCTATGGCGGCCGGAGGAAGGAGTTCCGGCGAGAAAACCGATTCGGCAGTCGGGACTTCCGGGCGGCGTTTCTCCCTCACGACGGCGCTAGAGAGGCTGCCACCGGTCTAGAACGGTAGCTGGGTTGGAGACCGAACGATTGGGACTGGTGCGGTGGTCTGGGGCGGCCGGACAGCGGCGGTCGGGCGGTCGGAAATCCGGCAGGGAGAGGCTCGGGTGCGGGAGCGGGAGAGGAGAGAGAGAAAAGAAAGGGGAAACTGATTTGGGCCAAAGCCCGCCCGGTCCAACAACTCCATATACCCATTCCAAAATTCAACACCCCAAAATAATACCCCAATAAAAATTACCTTTTACTAGCTAAAATTTACCATTTTTACCGTCGTCACATTTTCTTCCTTCGAATAATTCTTTCAAAATATTCGTCCCTCAACACACCTCTAAGGACTTTAGGACTATAAATTCAATGACGAAGACGGTAAAATTCTTATTACCACAATGCTAGTAATTAAGGTAACATTTAAGAGTCGGGGCGTGACATACACGGCCAACAACTTGGGTGCCCAACTTCTTGGGTGCCTTAAGCAGTTAGGTCTGGGCTCTTTTGGGCTTGGGTTTATGGGTTTAAGGCTCTTACTTCTAGGGTGGGGCCTAGCCTGTTTCTAGTTTATTCGGGTCAGGCGGGCTAGGTTGATAGTCTAGGGGGTCTCATATTTGCTTCAAATAAGTCGGATGATTCTGACAGTTACTAATTATTGATTATGATGTCGATCTAAGGGTTTGCAATTTTAAGATAGCCTAGGCTTCTGTTTTTAGGTTGCTTGGCATAATTCGATGTTACAGTGGCTCGTGAGGGTAGATTGTGTTGAAGTTGTACTCTTATATTTCATGTGATCAATAAAAGACTTTATGTCCTCTCTTCAAAAAAGAAAAAAATAAAACAAACAAACTCAGGGAGCATTTCTAATGAGGACCAAAAAATATAAATTAGTTGATGGCTTTCTAATCAATGGTTTAGAAGACCCACTTTTCGTTCACATATCCTTAAATCCACCGTTAAATTTTTATGTATGCATGAGTAAATGATAATCATTAAGGTGCCGAACTATATTAAATTAATAGACAAACCAAATTTGTGAAATATGAACTGTTCATTTTATTTTGATAAATCCCGATCATGAATCTCTTAACGATTTTCAGTTTAATTGGTTGAAAAATAAAATATGTATAAATAATCTATGTACATGTAAACATATAACAGTTCATTCATGAAATATGACCAAAAAGTGAATGAAACATAAAGTAGAAGTGATCCATGCAAACTCACCTTGTTTTTCCATCTTAAACAATTCTCACACCGAAATGAAGGTCATCATCTTAAGTCAAGACTGCTAACTCTCTGTTTCTCAAAACAGAAAAAAGAATTAAGAGGCACACCTAAGAACAATTCTTATATTAATTCTCTATTATAGAGGAGGAAATCACAAAATCTCTATAAAAAAAAAAAAAAAGAGCTCAACTTTATTATAACCAAAATATTACATAGAGACGGTGTAACAATACATCGAGAAAAACGAAAACATTTGAAAGTAAAAATACGAAAGTAAAATTGCAATAATGAGTGTCAGCGCTAAAACAGTAACGCCTAGACTCGGTGTTACGCTCACGAATTGCAGCCGTTAAGCGAAATGAGTAGTCGGTGATTTAACTACCCATACAAATCCAATGCCCAAAATGATAAAAATCACTTCGGCACGGGGTGTGGGTAATCTTCCACCTGAAGAATCGAAGCCGGCCAAGGGTGATTCCAGACATGGCCGTGATGGCAACCGATCCTTAACGAACAAATACCATAGTTGTAGGTCCGTCAACCAATAGCAATACCAGTGTAGAGGCCAAAACCAAAGACACTAGCAGTATTTCCAAGAGCAAAAAGAAGTTGGATTCCAGTACCAAAGCCCACAAGGCCCACCTGGATCCCAGACCCAGACCCAGACCCTACTCCAGGCCCGAAACCATATCTAACCCAGATCACAACTCCAAGACCGACGCTGCCACGCCCTTGAAACCAGCCATTGCGACGCCATCTCTTGCCGGAAAAAGCTCATCCACAATTGATCACTACGTCGCATCCCGGCCTCAAAAGGCCTGTCACCTCCATAGATCTGAGCTTCTTGTACCTTCCTCCATCGTGAATTGCCACCTCTGAATTTAGGGACAACACCCACACCTGTATGCCGCCAACAACCGCCAACAACAGATCGGGTCACCACCAACGAATGACCGATCTCTTGCTTCAATGCCAAACCGATATCCCAAGTATGATTCGGGTCCTCTAGAGAGACGCATCGCAGTCCATCATTCCTGTCATTGGAAGTGAATGCTAGGGAAGAGATCCAACACTGAAACGAAGAGGTGTAGCAACCCAGGGATTGCCATGGAAGGATTCGCGAGGTCAAGAGGCTCGTCAACCAAGAACCATAAACGAGAACGTCGCCGGTCAAGGGGTTTGGACGGGGAAACCCTACGGTCAGCCGCCGCCGTAGTGATGAGAGAGCGAGAGCTCTCATAGGGGTTTTTTTTTTTTTCAATAGAGATTTATGAATATACAAATTGTGAGAATTCAATAGATATAGAGGATCACATTCTCTCTCTTCACACTTTATGTATTACAAACGATGGTTTACATAAGCTATTGGAGCCAAAAAATGGTGTTTTCCTTCAAAATACAGATAATGCTAGTTTTACATGAGCTGTTAGAGATGTCTTAACTCTCACATCAAACTCGTTTAAAAAAAAAACAAAAAACTCACACATCAAATTAACTACCGTTTATACCTAGTTAACCACACCAATAGAAAAATAACAAGTCTTGATACATCAACCTCCTAAAGAGCGAGAGCGGCTGCAAGCAAAGCCCCCATCTAGTCCGGCGGCGAGCCCTTTCACTGTCGTCGGACGGGTGCTAATCAACTCCTCTGTGGGTCTGACATCGACGAGGCTCTTCGGTAGTTTCGAGGAGTCACGAATGGCAAGGTAGGAGAAGAAGGAGAGGGAGACTAGTACGATGGCTGGATTTCGGGAATTTCCTCTCTTGTTGGTCGACGGAGTGGGCTATGGATGAGATCGTGGAAGCGGCTGGGAGGGGATGTTGTGGTGTCGCCAGCGGGTCTGATCTATCATCGTGGTTTTTGGTCCGGATCTAGGGCAGAGCTTCTAGGTCCGAGATGGGGCAAATCTGTGGTGGTGGTGAGGACTAGACATGGGGTGGTGCGGCCATGGAGGCAGAAGATGGGTGGTGGTCTGTTGAAACAGGAGCAGCGGAGCAGGTGGTGGTGGTGGCTGTCGACGATGGTGGAGATGGTTTGAGCCGGGTCGGGCTAGAGGTTGGGTCTCTCTCTTGCTGGGTTGAGTCTTGGGCTCTGTTTGGGCCCAATTATGTGGGTCCACTCTAGGCTTGGGTCTTGGGCCTGGACTTCTTTTTCTTTTTGTTTCTATTTTCTAGTTTTATTCTTGTTTTCTAAGCCCATTCTTTTGGGCCTCTAAGGTTTTAAATTAGTGTTTGCTAGTTTATTTCCAATTTGTCAGCCTGCAAATTACAAATGTTTCCTTACATCTAGATAGTGAAAACTTCTGATGCACCGCAATTGAGCGCCTTGGCAACAGAAGTTTTCATGCAAAATTATCTCTATGTAGGGGTAAGATTATAGTTTGCTAGACTCATTTTCGATAAGCGAAATTGTTTCAATGTAATGGTATGTGAACCACCTTTGGGGTCTGTATCGGTGTCATTCAGGCTTGCGATTATTAATACAACGGGTTTTAAACCCACCTTGTTTCAAAAAAAAAAAAACCACACCAATACAAGTAAATTATAAAGCGTCTTCAATATATATATGATTCCAAGACTCCAAGTTCAATAAACAATGTCTTTATGCTAGCTTGACTTAGTTTACACAAATAACAAGTTTCTCATTTGCTAGACGCAGACCACAAGATGTTCTAATAAGTAGATATTTTCAGTTCAAAGTGTTTCTGTTTATAGACCAATGGACTCATTCTAAAATATGAAATGATCATTGTCGACGACCATCTAGAAGCAGAACTAGAAGATATAGACTGTGTGGTGGTAGCAACCAATTAAGTTGCTACTTCTCATTACTATTTTTTGTTTTCTAGGCTCCCCTGGCCTAAATTACGAGATATTTGAATTGCTTTTGAACCGACTCGTTACATATCATGACAAATTAGAAAAAGCACCTGAATGTGAAGTGTTTGTTGCTTGTAACTTATAAACCATGTATGGTTGAGAAATTGAGATGATAGTGGCCTTCCGCATTAACCAGAGGTCGCATCAGTCGAGCAATGCATATCAAAATTTGTGATCAAAAATATGATTTTGTTAGATATTGATCTTTGTTTCGATCTAAGTTTTGATGACAAATAACAATAGAGCTTTATTACAGGCATGTTTTATGGAGCCACATGAGACATACAATGTATTTTCTTTTTTCAAAGGATGAGAGATATGATATTGGATACCTCAACTCTAAAGGGATCGAGTCCACACAATTTACTTCCATTACTTTAACTCACATTTAGCCTGAAACAAATTTTCTTGCAAATATCGATCACTCTATTTCTATTGCTATGGCAGAATAGACTCTTTCTAGCCTCAGTCACTGCTTTTAATTTCAAAATTCATAGATTAGGCTGTATTAGAGTTTTTCGTTGTAATTGTTTTTGTTTTCTCTTGCTTTGTTTTAGTCATTAAAAAAAACAAAAAACATAAAAACTCTGAAGGGAACATGAATACGTGACATAGGTGAGACAGAATTGGCATCGGCATGCCTAGGGTTTTCTAACCAGTAGGGTAAGATTATACGTGGTTAAGCAACATATATTCCATACTCGATCTGTACTCCAAACAACATTATCTAACAAACAAAGATAATCTAAAGTGGAACTTTATTTGATCATAGCCATCAAGTACAAGAACATACATCGAGTTATCATTAATTTTTGTCCCTCTATTTTACATATAAATATTTCGAAAAGACCAACCATATGTATTTGGTACATGTTCTTGTTCTCAAATTCCCCCCAAAATGAAAGATAATGTAGTACAAGTACACTGGATAGTGATCGGCAAAAGCTTTTGTTTATTGAATTAACAATTCGATTGATTGGTTGCTTAGTATCAGATGAAGGGTTATGTACTTACGTTTAACTATCAGGCTCCCACTTCTGGCGGAACACAAACGTACAGTACTACTAATCCCCAGCCAGCACACAGTATTTGATATAAACAAAGATCAATATATCGACTAATAGGGTTTTTCTTATGTTCGAGGGAACTAATCAAATCAATATAGGTTGTAGAGATCCCAGGTACATGCATAATTTGATGAGCTTGGAATTTTGTATTTCTAGCTTGTACCCAAATGGCCAAATCACAGCAGGGATGTGTGCTCTTGATGCAGCCAATAATCAACGGAATCACCACTAGAAACAAGAACAACGTCTAAGTACTGGCGGAAAAAATCCATGCCACTTGAATTCTGCTTGTATTAAAATCTAGGTCCGAATTTTCTGAATTGATTTAAGAGTAAAGACTACTACAACTCCTAATAATTAATAAATATTATCGAGTTCGTCCTACGTACTCCACCACCGCCGCTAGCTAGGCGGAGGCGGTGGCTCTTGCATGTTACAGATCGAGGCTCGGTGGTCATGGCATGGCTTACCCCATTGTGGACGTTCTCTCGCTCCTCGTTGATTGTGGGAGGCGATCGGTTTGGCTCTCTCCCTCTGGTTTCATCCTGTTGGACCTTAGCTTGTACCAGTCGGTTAATTTGGATGGCTAGCTACTTCAGTACTTCTCGGTTGCTGCCGTGTACGTTAGCATGCACACGTTGCATGAATATTAATCTTATACTCAATTTGGTCAAGTCATGCACTTGGCTCGAATGGAAAGCTATATGTGACCGTGGATATATGTTACATTACCTGATGAGAAACAAGACAATGAGTTTTAAGTTAGTTGATTTATTCAGCACAAGCAAATATTAAACTTCATAGGAATTAGGAAGGACTATTCGAATAAGCCATAAAACGAGAAAGACAATGAACAAGGAAATTAGCCTCCTAATTCGAAACAAGCTAGCTGACAACAATGAAGTGGATCCCCTTGCTGCTAGAGCTTCCATCAATGTTCCATACTTCGATAAAGGAGTTGTCCACGGTATTATAGGGTGTACGTCAGACACTCATTTTACCATGAACAAAAATTACAAGTTAATTAAGTAAAATATAAAACATTGACAACAAAATTACTACATTTGTTTTACACATTTACATATAATTGAACTAAGTTACTACAACAACAACAAATTTTCATAGACTTATAAATTGTCTTAAGTTGAGTAATTACGTCTGATAGAAACAAAGATTACTCAAGTAATGACTATTTTTATCAAAACGACAACAAATTTATTGTCGTATTAGTAAATGTACGTAGGTATCACAAACAAGTAGGTACCTAAGAAATTTCTCTTCGATAAGGATGGAACTAGTCTCTCAAAACTTCAAAAGATTATATGCCTCCGGTTTACTTTACCATTGAGTACGTATACAAGTGAAATACTTGTTACTTAATTAAACCAAATTTTAGAAGCAAATACTTGTAGTAGTACTATTAATATAAAAACATTCCTTTGCTTCATAGGCCCTTAAAATTTTCGGTCTTCCTAGTAGAAATTAGAACATAACTATTGAGTTCTTTTATGTGTGGTAGATAATTACGTGTATTTTTGCACACGTAATTAGTACTCAAACAAGTGAATTAAGCTAGATCTCATGTCAATTATTTCGTAATTAATATATTTTTATTTATTTTATAGAAAATAAGCAGAGTTGCGGAATTGAGAAGAAAAAACGCTGAAGTTGAGCAAATTGGAGTTTTAAGAAAAAAGACGTAACTGTGGAAATCTCAATTATGCAAATTAAGTTTAATTAGTTGATTATGCAATTAAGCTTAATTGCTTAATTAAGCTCAAAAACGTGCAGACCAGCCATGTTCTTCATCGCACGTGCAGCCACAACTTGAGCCAATTATGGCTTGACACGTCACCATCATCTCATCTCTCCTCTCTCTGTGGAGACCAGCCGAACCACTCGCCCTTGAGCTATATATATATATTCCTTTTAGGGGAGAGACCGGGCTGCATACCACCGTTTCACAAAAGGGGAGGGGCTTTGCCCTCTCGCATCTCATCCTTCCTCTTCTTTCCTTCAATTTCTCTTAGTCTAGTGTAATTTCTTTCGGCCATTTCATGGATTACTCACCCAAAGCTTCAAGGATTCTACTCTACAAGATTCAAGACTTGGGGTAATTGTGGAGGTTGTAAATCAAGACTAGTCATTACTGTGGTGTGTCAAGTAGTTGCTTAATCGGGAATTAATGATTGCTAAAGTTTCTATTCTCTTGTACTCTTCGCCTTTAGTCCTATTGTTGTGGCCCTAACACGGCGTGATAATTGTGATTAGAGAGTTCATTTTTACCTTGATCGGAAGAGTGGATACCAAATAGAAGAAATTAACTTAGTGGCCTTAACCGGCATTAGGTACGGAACTATGTAATCATGATATTCTAGGTTGTAACTATTGCATGCTTAAATTCCTAACTTCTAGAACTCTTCGCCTTTGGTTCATGTTTTAGTAGCCCTTGATAAGGTACTAGTTCATGACCCAGAGAGTTTATGTTTGCCTTAATCGGAAATGTGATTACCCTTTAGGAAGTTCGACTTAGTGGCCTTTACCGACATTAAGTACGGGATTTGGTACTCATGAATATATGTTTATTTGCTTGAAATTTGTTCGTTGCATTGAAATTGCTAGAGCGATCCCTATTTACCCAAATCCCTCTATTTTATTTTCCTTCATTTTTATTTGTCATTGTTAATTTAGTTTTTAGTATTTTTCACTCAAAAGTTAAAATCACAATTTCGAAATTTCTACTCATTGTAAATAGTCATCACTAGACATTAGTATTGATTGAGAACCGAGACCGAGCATTGCTAAGGCTTGGTGCCTTAGAGTAGCATTTTTCTTTATTTTATTTTCTTTCTTTGTTTGCATTAGTGACTTAGGCCTTCAATCCCCGTGGTACGATACTTGGGGTCTAAATACTTTCTTTTTTCGTTAATGACTGTGCTACATCGCGCATTAGTTGCACATTTAAAAGCATCAAATTAGTAGACATATATTCGTATCCTAGCCCAAGCACATTCACATGTCTGTATTGTGACCACTGGGCCAAGCAACAAATGATGCCCTCCAAAAAGCAAACATAAACCCACCCAGAATTGTCATGAACAGAAGAGGAGTGCCACAGATGTAACTCATATTTTTGATTTTTGTACGTAGTTTCAATACCAAATTACCATGAATCATAAAGAACCTAATTGAAATTCTGAACCAAAAAGTATTAGAATTCTAGTGTAAAATAACCAACATACATGTAGCTCCATGAAGGCAGCTTACTTATTACAGATATTCCAACCCAAATTCATGACAAGTATTTTCTTAAGAACCACAAAATGAGTACTGTGAGCTTCAATTGCTGAAGCTCCAACTCAAAATATTGTGGTTTTGAATGTTCGCTCCAGTTGATGCAGTGAACCCCACGTACATTTCATCAAGGAAAACATCAGAGAGATCAAGAGGAACCTTAATCAAAGGTCTCCCTGGCTTTTTTATGTTTTCTGGAGCCAATGTGATGCTCAGCTGGTTGTTCCAGTACTCAATCCATGCTTGGTAATTGGCTCCATCGTTCAGCTCTACTTCCTTGAAAGACCAAGTAGTGTTGTTACTGTCCTCCTTTGTGTCGTCACCAATCCAATATCCGGCTTTGTAAGAAGCCAGAGAAGTAAGAGAATTGACATCAATACCAACATGATTGTTGTCGATATCGCTGTATTCTTCGTCTTTGAATACATCAAACTCGATACCAAAAGCATGGTTGCCAGGATTACCATCATTTGTATTATTCAAGAAGCCGAGATACTGTGCTGCAGAGGCACCTTGGATGCCGGAAGCAGGAACAAAAATGAGGACGAATCCATGACCCCCTAGAGGATCCTTGTATGGAGCTATAGAAAAGGTAAAAGAGGTTGTGAAAGGCAGAAGGTTCAAGGAGTTTGGATACCTTGTGGGTACCTTAGCATTGTAGAGAGCTCTACCAATAGAATAAGTGCTATTGTCAGTAAGAGAAAGAACACCAGAATCTATTGTTGCATTGCCATAGAGCAAGATATCAGAAGAATTGAAACCATTGAAGGCAAAATCAATTGCAAAAGCAGATTGGAGCAAGAAAAGTTGGGATAGGAATAGCACAAGTAATTGAAGAGATTGCATTGTTTAGAAATCTTAAGGCAGTAGGAGCATACTGTGAGTTTCAACAGCAGCATCAGCAGTCAATATATACAGCATGAGATTGACTCCAAATTCAAGTTCTCAATAGTTGTCTGCACCACTTTTTCAATATGACAGGTCTAATTCACAACCAACATAGATTTTCAACCTTATAGTGCCTATCACCCCAACCCAATTTACACAAGTCTCAGTTATATTGAAAATTCAAGGTTAAAAGAAATCTGCAGCATCTTTCATTGGTGCATATACCATTAGTCAAGCTGTAAGAAACAGGGTAATCATAACTAGATGTGAAAGTGAGAAAAGAAATGTGAAATGAAAACAGTGAATAGATTCCTACCCAATCACCCTCTTTTTTTCCTGGAATGAATAAATTAAGATTGACTGATCACTGCGTAAGAGTGTAAGACATATCTGGGCAACTTACTTTTAATCCCGAAATACATTTCATATTTCCCACATACTCTACAGCTTATGGCTTGTAAAAAGCTGTACAAGAATGGGCCATATTTAAGTAGCAAAGTGGAAAAAAAGATACAGGAGAGTTCTAAGCTATCAACTCAATTTTGTATGGAGATTGGCTATTCTTCCGCTGAGTGTGCCCCCCCCTATACAAAAGAAAAAACACCCCACCAATAAATAACTATGTCACAAGAGAACCAGCAATTATTCTGCAGTGAATTTCCTGATGCTCGGATTTTGGGGTCTACTAAAACCTGGCTCATCGACCAGAAACAAATAACGAATTGGTGGATATTTGGTTGCTTTCCGCCTGATATTTTCGGACTTTTGCCTTGTCAATTCGTGCTCGTCTAACAGCTTCTTGGACCTGTAAATCATGGTCTTTCAGCATCTGATCCATGTTGCCAGAAGGGACTAACAACGGACCTGAGTAGTGAATTTTGTGACCCTTTGATCCATAACCAACCTGAAATAAAGCGGGAAAAAAAATAATAGATAAAAACATTGATCAACCAATAAGAATATTGAATAAAAGTCACAATAGAGTAAGCAATCAAACGCTGAACAAGAGTAAAGAGACAATAAACATAGGGAAAAGAGCACGAGCACAAGCACTCACGATAACTGGATCTTTGTTGCTTCTGACATCATCCTTTTTATTAGAAGGTACAATAGGTTTTTGGTCGTGTGGTAAAGGATCTGTGGCCTCCTTGAATGAACCTGGAAACCGCCCTATTGCTTTTGGAACATCCATTTGGGAAGAATTAGACCTTTTTCTGCGTTCCTCAGTCAACATACTTCTCCTTGCTGCCACTAAACCTGACATGCCTGACAAGTCAGCCCCATTTGAAATCTTTGGGGCGTCATCTGGGTTCTTCATAGACTTTGCCCATGCCGCGCGATGCGACAATGGCCCTGAATGGGAAGCTCTCTTAGGATTATGACCATGAGATTCTATACTCAGTTCCACAGCATGTGATGGCCTAGGAGGATCAATAGGAAAGCCAGAAGCAACTTCTTCTGGATGAGGGTTAAACTTCTCACTTCGACTTTTAGAGTTAGACTGATCTTTTCTTTTCTGTAACAAGAAAGCCATTGTATTATTCCCATACGAAGTAAGATTTAAATAATACCGTATAAATTACAATATGAATTATAGCTTCTGATAAACTGAAAGAAGGCAGTCGAAAGAACTTCGAGTCCAGCTGTCCAATGTCCTCAATAGTCGCATGCAATAAGGATCAGCCAAAAAAATTTATGAAATCGCAATGACCGAAAATGCAAAGACTAGGTTTAATCGTTGACAAGCACACAAGTTTGTTGCTAACAAGACGTCAATGTTATGTGAGTATAGTATTGTCCGGGAACAGTAAGAAATACAAAATGAACCCACAACAAGGATTAAACTTAAACATGAAAAGTCTCTTCATAAACATCAGGGAGCCTATGTGCAGAGAAAACCAAGAGCAAATTAAGAGATAGAACTTCCTAAATGGATATAGTTATGGTTGGATTATTGTCATGCATGGAGACAACTGATTTATTATACTCCAAGTTTCCCATCAGCTTCCCAACAATAAAATGAAATTAAAAAAACATATAGAAATGCAAAATCATATAAAGGAAAAGAAGCTCTCAAACAAGTATCAAACACGAGACACATACGAGTTACAAAATGAGTATTGAAGATAGGTAATTACTCTTACTAGAATATCATCAAATTTACCTGCATTGACATTACTAATTCGGCATTGGCATCAGGTGCCGGTATGGCTCGAGACTCTCTTGTTCCTCTCCTTTCAGGGTCAAGTCTTTGGCCCTTGCCTGCTGCTCCTTGTCTACCAATGCACATGAAAACAGATTATAAAGGTGATCGTCGCTAAAAAGTGTTTAGGAGTAAAAGAAATGCACCACAATAGATTATAGGACAACTATGGATATTATAATTGAAAAAAAAAAAAAAACAATCCCAAAATAAATGTTTACAGGAGTTTGGCAGAAGTTGACGATTGAAGCACATAACTTTAAAATGACACAAGCCTAATCCCAAGAACATGCTATCATGAGGTTAAGACCATGGCATAATGTATCACTTTTACCCTTATGGGACCGCTGAATTATAGCCCTATTAATTTCTAATAGCTATAAATTATCTAGGATGTATTCAAACTTTAAGCAAACTTCAGAGTCCACTCTTTAACTTTTCAAAAGGGTCCTGGATAACCAATGCAATGATATACATTTAGCACAGTAATCATCAAATGTCAATATTTTCCCATATATGGAGAGGCCAATTTATTACCCGGAAGCATGAATCCGACACAGTAAGCATGCATCAAATGATCCCATGAGGCCAAGACCATTAGGTTGACAATGCATGAACCAATAGGTCCCAATAATTCCGCAAATATAAGTAAACACGTGTGTACGTGTAAACACATTATACAGCGCAATGCTTTGAAGAAAAATTGAGAATAAAAAAAACTAAACTTGTTGCAAAGAGTAAACTACTGATTTATGTAACAGTACTAACCTTTTAGCTTCCTCATCGCGTACTTTAACGTCAAACTCTTTGCTAGGAGGATACTTTGGCAAACTTGACGGATCACAAGGAAAAGGTTTTGTGGTAAAGAACTGTTAAACAAAAATACCATTACGGTCAGAAACTTAGTCAAAACAGACAACTTCTAGCCAAAGTATAGTGATACTCAAAATTCAAATAGTTGCACAGCGAAGAGTATCAACCGTCAAACTACTTTTTCAACTTAAAAAGTCAAGAATAGAAAACAAAGAACTTGCTGCAACCTAGATGGTGCAACTTAACATGATATCCAGAGCTGATAACCCCTAGTGATGGAAGATAATAACTTAAGTGCATTATTTTCTTGTCACGAGTATATCCAATAGGTGTTCATATCTTCCATACCTTGAGAAACAATTAACCATAGTAAAGTTGTACTTCTCAAAGCACCAGGCAACAGACTTAAACCTCAAAAACAGGCTACTACACATGTGAGCATGCACAGGCACACAGAGAGCTCTAAAATTGTGTCAAAGTAACTTTCAACATAACACAAAAACTCCAAAGGTATATGACTAAATTTAGAATCCAAACCTCGCTCTTGAGAGCAGAAGATGCAGACCCACGATCTGCAGGGTCTATGGAAAGAAGGGTGTCCATAAGTGCTAACGCCGGTACAGGGAAATCCTTAAATGTTTCTGCCACACAACGTCTATAAGGCTGTTGAGGCTTAAATATGGTTGCATGAGGCAATTTTGATTTTCTCCAATATTCCTCAGAAGGTGAGCCGCAAAGCTTGAAAATCTTATGCAACTGCTCCACCTACAAGCAAAAGAGACCACAAAGTAAGATCATTGGCAGACATTACTCAGTTACACTTGCATTTGAGAGAAACACAAGACACCGTAAAGGAAAAAACCCAAAAGAGGCATCAGAAAATAAGAGAACCCAGACAGCTATAGGGGATATACCCTACCAGCCAATATCTTCACAATCAGATAAAGTAACAAAAACCATATCCTAAGGAACCGTTCTTTTCCATCTCATATTCTGTATTATGCCATTTAGGATAGAGAAAGAAAAACTTTACATACTACAGTCAGACTATTTCTGACTCTATATCGTACTTCAAAAAATAAAAAAAAGGCTGATTCAAAAGCCCAGAAGACAGACCAGTTCCACCACTTTGGATATCTTGTAAAGTCACATAAAACAGATCAAAAGGATGAAAGATTAGTTATGGCATTCATATTTAACAAGGTCCACCAAAAAAAAAAATGAAAATTCCATAGAACACCCCCGTTTATGCAGTGGCAAGGAAATATTGGAATAACATCATATATTAGACTAATAATTTGCAAATCCAAATATTACTTGGGCTGTCAAGAGCAAAAACTACTGGGAATTGTACAACTCTGTATCGCCTATGCGTTTGTACCACAATAATTCCAAACGATATAAAGTAGTTAAGAGCATCATTTCAACACACACAGAGGGAAAAAAAAACTATATGTACCTCGGTTCTTCCCGGCATTATAGGTTTGCCAGCATAGAGTTCAGCGAGTATGCAACCTGTACTCCACAGATCAACGGCAGTTCCATAGTAAGTAGCACCGAGTAAAAGCTCTGGTGGTCGGTACCAGAGAGTTACAACCCGGCTAGTTAGAGGCTGATTTTGATGGGGATCAAAAATACTCGCCAAACCAAAGTCAGCAATTTTTAACATGCCACTGTTGTCAATTAAAAGGTTGGACCCTTTAATGTCACGATGCAGAACCCCACGACTGTGACAGTGATCAAGTCCACATAATAGTTGCTGCATGTAACATTTGACCTGCCAAGAACTGAATGAGATCTCAATGCTTCCATAACAGTTTAAATAATCCTACACTGAGATGAACTTGAATTACAATATACTATCTAGATAAGTATATACGTCATACAGTAAACAAAATACACCAGTAGCAGTAACTGTTACTGATGATGTGGGAAAGGTCATAGTGTTATTTCTAGTAACCAAAGTTGAAGAGGAAAAACAGAGCTATATATATATATATTCAGCCTACGATGCAAATAACTACTATTACATACCTGTGCTTCTGTAAATTTCAGGCCAGGGTGTAAAGCAAGCCCCGCCAAATCATGCTCCATGTACTCAAAAACAAGGTACAAGCTGCAAGACATCCTTGACGTAACTAAACCTTCTAGTTTTATCACATTTTGATGATCAAGCCTCCGTAAAATGAGAATTTCCCTTGCCATAAAACGAACACTCTCGGGCTCTGAGTTATCAAACCTCACTTTCTTCAACGCTACAATTTTCTTTTGATCAAGATCACGAGCCCTATAGACGTTACTATATGTTCCCTGGCCAATCTGCATAAAATAAATGTAAGTAACCAAATCCAGCAGAAATATATAGAGGACCGTACTATTTGGGAATAGGAATGGCCAACACCATAATCCGTATTAAATAATGAATATGATAAATCTATTGGTTGAAACCAGACTTTAAAGATCTAAAAGCTAGACAAAGGAATACTGTATAAACAGAATATAACCTAACTTTCATCCAATAGAACACCCAAAACATAACTGTAGAAGAGTAGGGATAAGAAAGACCAATCTCCTTATTTGCAAATCAACTAAATTTTAGTAGTGTATGCAATCTCTTATACAACTTCCGCACTCAACTCAAATAATCACAAAAGTCGTAGGACTCACAACAAGAAAATGTTACGCTTAAAAACCATCTCAAGGCATCCAACCAAAATAAAATAAAATTCTCCATTTTAACTGACTTCACTCCTTACCAGAAAAGATAGGTTGCAAACATAACTCGTGTTCTTTGCTCAAGTCCAGCAGAGGTGATTTCTAAGAGTCGATAGTAATTTCACAGTATGAAAGTCCAGAAATGCATGATCAACCCTAGACTTTTTCTATTTATCATGTGCTGCAGACAAAAGGTTTCTCAAGGAACTAAACTCTGGCCTACATTTGATCCGCTATTAGTTAATCACCAGCCAACCGCAAATCCAGGATGCCATCAAACCAGTAACAAATCAGAAGGAGATCCAACATCTTCTCTTCATGTATTTTAGTTAAGAAGCACATCAATCAATACATGCTTTGACACACGACGATGTAGGTAAGACAAAGATAACGGCAATCATGGTTTCAATCACAACATTCTTTGGGACAACTTTTCAAATCAGTGAGAAAACAAAAATAGAACAAATTTTCAAATATCTGCAATCGATTAATAAGATGTGAACTAGGCCACTCACTTGAGAGGGACTAAAGGATGTCTCAAGCATATAATACCAATCTTAAAGAAAAGACAAATGACCATCAACATTGTTTTTTATTTTTAATTCAACTCCTATTATATAAGATTCTCTCAGCCTAAGAGTATGATAACGATAAGTGCAAGTTTTTGCAATGGCTTTACTTGTATATATTTTTTTATTATTTAGACCCTATAAGAAAAGCACCACATTGATGTTGCACGGTCGCACTTTAATATGAAATTTTAATGCCCAATCACAAATATACTTAAAGCAACACTATCAATTAAGATGACTGAAACAAATGTACTTTACTCACTCCCTGAAATCACTCTCCAATCAGAGCAATAACATTAACACTGAACTAAGACTAATAATACAAACCAAATTTTTACTAGATGAAACAAAACTGTTCGATGAGCTTTGAAACAGAAGAAAAGAGATTTCAAAGGTTAGCTATACCAAAATTCAATCTCAATCAGCAAAAGAAGACAACCTAAATGGATTAATAAATAAAAACAAATATCTGCCTGGTGAACATAATCCTAACTTCAGCACCAATAAAGAAACTTACTTTGTCGAGCTTCTCAAATGAATCTGCACGGCGTGGTATCCACCCCTTAATGGCCTCTCCAGCCACTCCAGCTAGCCAGGACGGCCACCCTGCTGCAACCTGTTCTCCTTCTGCAGCTTTCGGAATGCTGCCCATCCCGGGATGTAGAGCAGTAACATACTCCATCTTCTCCCTCTTCCTCTCATAATTCTCACCATGTGATCGAGCAGCCCCATTTGAGTGTTTATCAATCAACATTGCTCTCCCATCATTGCTATCATACCTATCTTTTGCTCGATAAGCTTCCTCCCTCCTTGAGGAAGCCACCCTCGCCGCCCGCGAGTCTGATGCCGCCTTGTTAGACAATCTCTCCCTGGGGCTCTCCTTGCTATCCTCAATTGCAGAGGGCTTGCAATACATGCAACCCATTGTGCCCCAAACCACCCACAACAAGGCCCCTCCTTCACAACCAAATCCACACTCAAAAACCTTGCATTCTTACAACACAATTCTCCTCCTTTATTCCAATAATGACCAATTCACCATACTCAAAATCCAACTAAACCCCAGAATTCAACTCATCCAACATACAAAACCATCTTTCACCAAATGCAAACACCAAATCCAACCTTCACAAACACAAAGTTCCAGTCTTCGCCCAAAATTGCAAAGACCCAACAACAAGAATCTCCAAAGTTTCAATCTTTCACCAAAATAACCTCAAACCCACCACAAAGTTTCAACCTTGCACACTAAAAACACCTACTCTCAATGTATCAATAAACCCCACTAAATCCACAATAACAAAATCCCAAAATTCTGAAACCCAACACAAAATCAGCCTACCTTGAGCAAAGAGCACCTCCAAAATGGTCCTCAGAGAGGAAGAGAATGGAGCCCTAGAGAGGAGGCATTTAGGGGTTTGGGGAATAAGGACATGGATCAGAAGGGCACACAGGGATTTGAGAGAGACACGTAGAGAGAAAGAGATTCAGGGAATAAAAAGAAAGGAAAAATCAGATGAAGGTTTTGTTGTTTTGAGAAAAGAAAGAGAGAGAAAAAGTAAAATAACATCAAGATTGAGAGTGTCTCCAAGTAGTAACAGAAGCAGTGGCAGCTTTGAGTGAGGAGAAGGGAAAAGTAGAGGCTCTCTGTTTACTAAACTAGAGAGAGAGTAGTCACATTCTTCACCTTCCCACGCGCCGGCTCTTTAATTGACCCTGGAATTTATGAGTTGGTAATAATATGGATTTAGGAGTTGGAAATGTGGTAAGAGAGAATTGGGTGACTGAATGATTTGGTCTGGAAAAGAAGGTGATGTTTTATTGGCATGGAAGAGTGGAACATGGACACTCTGCAGGAAATCTGACATTTCTAATTGTGTACCTAATATCCATTTAACGTATTTTAGAAAGTGTGTATATTTTAGTTTGTTATTACATGTTTTCTTACTAAAAATGTAGAACGAATGAATAATATGTGGACATATTGAAAGAGACGAAAATATAATTTTAGAACCCCAAAATTAATAAACATCAAGAACTATGTAATTAGAATTTAAATTAGACATGTAATGAATCTTTTTAATTTAATAAACATCAATAACTCAAAAACTATAAGAAATAAGAAATTATGTTCGCATCATGATTTCAAGTAAATAAACATATCATCATTGTATCGCTAACGCACTTCACTTAAATTGTTTCATCATCTTATTACCTTGACATGAAATGAGAATACAAAAGTAACATTCCAAAATTTTTTCCAAGAAATTAAGACCGTTAAATGCAAGATAAAGAGTTATCTGTGTATATATATGTTGGTTGTTTTGACATATAATGTTTGAAATGATTGTTTATTCTTGAAGTTAACCATAAGGATGGATCGAGACTTCTGAAATAGGTTTAGGTTACGGTTAAACCATTTTCGGTTCTTGTCTACTGTAATCGCTAGTGTTTTAAGGTAGGGAGACGTGTGGAAAATTTATTTTCACGACCGATATCTCTCATGTAATTTTGGATTTTAATATTTAAAGTTTACCTTTCTCAACCAAAAATAGAAGAGAAAATGATAATAAACTTTGAATTGAACCCTAATTTCCAGTGCTCGGCAGATGCTTCCAAGAGCGCGTGCAGATAGTCTGACGTACAAACATCCCTCCGTAATCCGTAGAGAAAAGTTGGGCTGCTGTTTCGTTTCGTTTCGTTTGCTCCCCCAATCATTTCAAGTCGTTGGCTTTTCCACTGCTCTTCCACTTTTTGTTTCCCTTGATGAAATTATTTACCTAACAAAATTACTCTCCTACTCCCTCATACAGTAAATTCCTACAAACACAACCAAATACAATATGGTTCACCTCATCACACAAGATTAATATAAGATTGTTTTTATCAATAAGAAAAGCTCTAATCCTTTCAAATTCTTGTATTGTGAGCTATGCTAGTGAGAGAGGTAGAGGAATCCTTTGAAACTTTAGGTATACGATTTCTTTGCCTAGTCGCTATGGGTATGGGTTGCTCTAGTTCTTGATGTGCTTGAAGGACAACCTCTTATTGCTTTTGTGTACCGGTACAATAGCATCTAAGAGCTGCTTCAGTTTTCATACAAGGGAGCTTCCTCTTTCCTATTCTTGGGACAAAAGGGAGCTTCCTCACTTGTATAGTTGTATATAGGTGTGAAATGCGATTCTTCCTCATGAGCACTCATCTATATATTACCTTAAAAATTATGATGAGCACAAGTGACATAGCTCTTGGGATTCTCATGATTGTGAGGGGTTTCAAAATAAATCTTTTTTTATATGATGAGTAATATACATGACACACTATATTTAAAAAAAATTTAAGATCCACACATTACAAACATGTTTACTTATGTACGAGCTTCAAAAAATAGTGAAAATTTGTCCAAGGCACAGGTTACTCCTCCAACATTTCAATCCATTTCATCCTCATCTAGTGACTCACAAGCTAAGTCTTTATCACTCGTCAAGCTAGGCTCCAACATACGATCCACCACTATGGCTGCATAAGATTGGTCTATCTTTAGCCTCTTAATCCTCTCTATCTTCTTTTTCGTTAAAATCAGACTCTCAATCTTTTACTTCAGCTCTCTTTACTCTTGAACCCTCTTTCGTTGGTTGAATTCATACTCGAGCATCTCAGTTCAGATGAGTTAATTGGCATTGAAACAGTAGATCATAATGTTAATAAGACGGCTGACTGGGCAGCCTTATTATCTTTACACAAAGTGTGTCCGGTGAATTGGTGTGTCAACCCTCCCTCTCCCTAATGTGTATCCTTCTGTTTGATGACGATATCCCATCCCTCCTCCCTAAGAGTTAAATCAGCATGTGAGGATATCATTTAATGAAGTACATTGTCTTTGAGGTTAGAGTCACAAAAACTACAATCATAGCTTTTTACCTTTTTATGTGCATGAAATTCTGGAGTCGATAGACAGTAATAATGTGTACAAACAGAAGCTAGGTTAAAAATGCATGCTGGTCATGATATTAACACATTAGGGCGGTCCACAAAAGTTGCCATAAAAATTAAAGATTAGTAATGAAATGGCATGAATATGAATAATAACAAACAATAATGGACTGACCCAACAAGAGGCGAAGTCCTGTCCATGTCTAATTAAATTGTGTCAACAGTTTTCCATGAAAATCAATGGATACATGTAACTTATGACTCGGCTCTGTCTTCTCCACCCACGACAAACATACAACTCCTCCGGACCTACTCGTTTAATGTATTTTGTGTGTCTCCCTCCCATCTCTATCTCCAATTCTCCATGCGGCAGTCATGAGTCCTCACTCCTCACCGAGCTAGGCCTACCTACGACTCGGTATTCGGTAGAGCGATCTTGTTACACGACATGTCCGACTTAGTTGATATCAACAACATGAATAGTTCATATATAAATTGAGGATATAAAGTGTTGTATGTATTATCACTTATTCAGAAGTTCATATGTACATCTTTGAATTGTTTAAAACTTTTGTCTAAATTTCTAAAGGGAAGTGAAATTTACACTCTTCAAAGTGCACTTTCCATTTTTAGTAATCATTCTCATATGAAAACAAAATTTAAGTAATTTAAGGACAAATTCAAGTTACCAAAAAAGAAAACATAAAATGTGGATTACAATTTAGAGAGTGTGAATTTCACTCCCCTTTCTAAATTTGCACATTATCAATTTTAAGTGATATCTAAATATATTTCTAGTTCATTTTGAATTAGTAGCCCTACTCACTAATACCTTACGTGACACTCCGAACTTTTAACAATTATCTTTATAAATACATGTAATTACAAACACATATATTCAAAATCTTACTCGCGACACATGATATATATATATATATATATATATATATATATATATATATGAACTCGAGTGAATACTTATAATTTTCACATTGTAATTACTTTGAAATTTTATAAGTAAAATATTATAATCGATGAATCAGACGTTATCACGTGATATGATATACGATGCAATGGCGGATACATCTCTCATCATATTGTGTATGGCGAGACTTCTCTCGCAACCTGGCTTGGATTTTGTGGTTCGTATTATAGTTACCAACTCTTCAAGTTTAGCTTGAACAAATAGAAAGCTTTGGCATGTGAAATTTGTGGTTATAAAAAGAAGAAAGGCCATGGACGGACGTCAATTTGAAGCAGATTAGAGAGAGGAGGCTAAGGGTGTGGGGAGAGGGGGCCGGGTGTGGCCTGCAGCATCGGGCGACCTTAGTAATGAAAATTTAACATGGCTTGGAAATTGGTTGTTAGAATACAGTTTCTTCTTTGGTTTGATCGATGGAAGCTATCAATCTAACCATTTATTTATAAGTTTTGGTAGCTCCAATTATTGGATGAGTAATTCGATCAGCAGTGGAAGTTTCACTAGATGAACCAAGCAACTCGATTGTTCTAAATTTGATATACATTTGGAAAACGACCTCGACAGTAAGGACTTGTGTGGCTTCATTGTTGTCGTTGAAGACTTGTGGTAACTACACCTAACCTAACCATACTCTTGTAACTTTCGGTCAATCATGTTCCCTGCAGACAGAAGATCAGGAACTTGTTTTTCTTACCAGAACAACTACTTCTTTCATTGCAAGTTCAGTTATAACCAATAGCCAGCAAGGAGATGGTAAAAGAAAGTTATTAGAACATGTAGCTCCTGCGCTATCCTTCACTTGGGCAAAAGAGGAATACACTTCTGGTAAAGAACATTACAAGAAGGTATAGAACCAAGCTAGCCTCAGCTTGAGAGTTCAAACTTCCATCCCCTAGATGTATACATAGTAGCACGGTTGGCCGGACTCCGGAGGAATTGCTCATTGAAAAATTTGCATATAGAAATCGATATTATAGCTTGAGAAACTCAGGTGGCCGGACGGCCGGACCTAAGCAAATGCCATCCTTTTCAATTTTCCTACCATTACAGATTACATACCAGACGGAATGACGGATCAGCATGTCTAACTCATGTACACGAAACCACTAATTAACATGCAACGTTTGCTGGGCCTGTTCGTCCACCCTTCACTGGCTCATCCATTGGGCTAAATCAAAATAACAAAAACCAAGGTGCATTCTTATATATGTAGTTAAGCACGAAAAAATGATTGTCCTAGCGAACTGTGTATATCTATTTCCCACAAAGTCACCAAAAGTATCAAATATCAATTTGGCATAGCCAGAAAGTAATATACCCGGCCTTAATGAGCTATTCCATAGTTTGTTTCTCCTACAGGTTGGTTTTCAACACTTCACCTGAGATATATATGAAGACAAAATGTGGAGAAATGACCTCAACGGTTGCGCCGCCACCCCGGCGCGGCGAGAAACGGAATGTGGAAGGAACTTAAACTGATCAGGTGTTGCCTTCCGACGAGTTTGGCATTTGCGGGCACTAGCTTGGATTGGATTCATGTAAATAATGCTTAGCAGGGTACGTAACAATGTCAAATGCATGCAAGAAGTGTATCCGAAAATGAGTTTCGAATGGTTGTTTCTTCGTGGACGAGCGACGATAGTATTAGGTGTACGTGCAATATCAAACTTCATGGATTCCTGCTTCACCAAATTTTAAGGTGAGATTAAGACCATCGATCTATGTTAATTAGTCGGTGATTACTAATTGATTCTGTCTACTTGGTTATGCTATACATATATATATATATATATATATATATATATATATATATATCCGAGAATGGCATGAGTCATGGGTCATGGTGACTTATTAAATAAAGAACGTGTTGCCATGATCTCAAAAATACCTTCTTCTTTTTTTGGCTTTGATAGTCCAATAATGAACACCCATACCAATAATGCAGTATCTTCATACATTGTATAAACTCGATTAACATGTAGCAATCTGATGATGATGTTAGAGATGAGACACCCCTGTCATCAACATGACGATCGCAATATTTTTAGCTAACTTGTGTGTCAAGTTAGTAATTAGTGAGAGTTAGAGATTATTAGCCAAGGAAAACAAGAAGCTAGAAGATAGAATTTGATAGTGATCTGAACTTTTACAGACATATCACTGCAACATATATAGTCCACCAACTATATATATACAAGCCTTTTCAGATACGGACCTTCTTATTTATTCAAAAGGTACGGATTTCCTTAATTGACATACTTTTCGATCATATTTTCTCATCTCAACCATTCATCTTTTAGGTATGTATGAGTAGATCATCTCTACAAAATTTTAGTCAAATTGATAATCATTAAGGTATTCAAAATTGTGAATTACACGAACGGTTCTTGTTGAATAGATTTAGTTCGTTCATTATAATCATATAGTTTCGATACCTTAACGATTATCAATTTGGCTGAAATTTTGTAGAGATGATCTACTCATATATACCTACAATGTGAACGGTTAAGATGAGAAAATATGATCTAAAAGTGGGTCAATTAAGAAAATCCGTACATTTTGAATAAATAAGGATATTTGGACCTGATAATATATATATAGAGGCCGGATATGAAGCGCACGTGCGTAAGTGCGCACGGAGCTCCGTTCGCCACCGTTCGGCACCGACGACGGCGCGCCTCCACCCCAGTAGACTCCAGCAGCGTCCTCGATCACTTTCCCTCTCCGGCGAGTCCGCCGAATTCCAGTTTTCCGGTGAGATCACCCAAAACTTCAAATAAAGTCGATCTCGCCGGAAACTGGAATTCGGCGGCCTCGCCGGGGAGGGAAAGTGATCGGGGACGCTGCTGGAGTTTGCTGGGGTGGAGGCGCGCCGTCGTCGACGCCGGAGGGAGGCGAACGGAGCTTCGTGCGCACTGCGGACGTGCGCTCCATATCCTTTCTGTATATATATATATATATGGCTAAGACAATGATGGCATTCTTTCTATAGACATTCGGTACATTATATCCACAATTCCACATACATCATTATAGTTGTCCACTCAACTCAATGTGAGAGATCAAGTTACTTTCAATCACTTGAGAATAACAGCTGCTAGATTCATTAGTTGCTCGTAAGGTTGGGCATAAAAACCCGATTCTTTCACATTTGGTACATCATATCGACATACAAAATTCTAATGGTTCACTCAACTCAATGTGAGAGACCAAGTTACTTTCGATCACTTGAGAATAATAGCTGCTAGACTTATTAGTTGCTCATAAGGATGGGCATAATGCCCGAAGTTTGCAAAAAAAAAAAAAAAAAAAATAGGGCAAAATCCGGTCTGTCCGGACCGGGCTTTTTGTTTGATTATTTCATATTTTGTCCGGGCCGATCCTTCAAATGTGCCGGGTCGGGCCCAGTCCCTTATATTTAAAAATTTTCACAACCTGAAAGCCCGAGTGCACATAGATGTAGCCACTTCCAACCCATTAAGCCAATCTCAAACCCTGATTGATATAAACTCTCTTTCGTTTCAACTAAAAGTTTAAAATGCAGTTGAGCAGCCTCAATCCCTAATCCTAAAACCTAAACGCAGTCGAGCAGCCTCTATCGAAGACTCGAAATCGTCAACCATATGTGAGAGTGACACTTTGTTTCTGGCTTTTTGAGTTTGTTTCTCGTCTTTTCAGTCTTTAAGTTTGAATTTCAGCCTCGATGCAGATAGGGCGAGATGGAGTAGTTGGTCAAGACTAGTGAAATTGAGGTGATCGAGGAGGCGAGCCGACTTTGAGGTGTTGAAGAATACGGTGAGCCCTAGAATTTTTTGGTGGAACTTCCTCTAACAAATGACAATTAAGGGTGTATAGAGTATATGGGAAGTGTGAGTTTTTTGGGATTTGATTTAAGGTGACCTTGATCATGTGCTTTGAATCCAAGGGCACCAAATAGAATGATGAACTTTAGAGCGAGCTTCAATGGTGGTGGCGGGGCCATTTCGAGCGAGATCAGATTTGGTTGACCATCAATTCAAACAAGACTAAAGGCCCAAAGAACCGGCTGGTTTTTGGTCAATCTGATCTTATACCGATCCTAGCTTTTTTAAAGTGGAGGTGGCACCCACTCCCACCCAGTTACAACACAACCGGTCCGGTCTAGTCCTAGTGTCCCTCCAAAAGTATTCTAGGTCTAGGCTTGAGCCCACCCCTCGAATCAAAAGTTGATGGACTCGCAAATTATTTTTCTAAAGTGAGTATTAATTAGTTGGTAAGGTTTTGACATTCTTAGAGCGAGGTCTCAACCTTAGCCTGATGAAGCTTAGGTTTCAGGACAACTATTGACATCGGATACGTCGTATGACAGAACTTGATTGGATCTCGCTCGCTCTAGTGTACGAAGTAACTTGCAAATGGATTAATCGCTTCTAAGACTAATATACTTCATCATCTCGATCAAAAGGGTTATGGGGGATAGGTTTATAAATTTTATCCCAAAAACTAAGAATCAATAAGAAAAAATATACAAACTCGTGCGGAAGCGGCAAACAAGTCATACACACGCAAGTCCAATACCGATTCCCCCCTAATTTTAGTCGCCTATAGTAGAAAAGGGATTCGTGTTAGTGTTCATGGTGTCGTTCCTTATGACTAAAGGTTTACTCATTAATTTTTATTATGTGGGAATCTAAATGACTGTGATCTAATTCCAATATATGAAGAGTTGCGAACCCAAAAACCGTCGTTGTTGCTTCCATACACCAATAAACAGCCCCTACTGGTGAAATAAGCACCACTCTCAACCCCTTAACCAATAACCACAATTCCACATGTAACTTTGTCAATCGTTATTCCATCAAATACTAGAGAATCTCTATTAGAGATGTTGAATGAATATGTCAAATTTGAATATAACAACGTATATCGCACATGATGTCTCTACTAAACTCAACTCCAAACTTTATACCAAATGAGTACTATTTTATACTATATATTCATTTGTACATACACTTTACAACACCCACTTAACTTATCCAAAAATAAACCCCCAAAACAATTTAGTTTTTGATCAGTTGAACAACTCAAATGTTACAACAAGTTTGTTATGAATTGAACACACGACATTCCAGTTATAAATAATAAACTATGCCGTTAGACCAAATGATATTGGGCCAAAACAATTCATTTTATTTATCAGGTAAACAACTTAAATATTACAACTTCGTGAGGCGAATTTATAACTTCCCACTTATTAAAGAGAAAATATATCGCTGGACTAAATGGTACAAAGCCAAAACAATTCATTTTAAGAAACAGAAAAAAAAGTCTATAACTTTCTTCAAAATAAGAAAGATACTAAGTCTATAAAATCAAAAAAGAAAAAGAAAAAAACAATATGATATAAATCAGCATTTAGTGGATGATCATTTGGGTCCAAACTCCATGATTAGATAGAGAACCAATTACCACAGTCCAAATAATAGTTAAAAGTAAATACAAATATTAATAAGACAACCGCGCAAAATGGCAATCCCCAAACACATTGGCCACTGAAACCCTAGAATACACACAGAGATTTGATTTGAATTGAGCTCTACCTCCATTTTTAATTCACTCCCAATTTGGAGCGCTCGTCCATACAGGTACGTGTTGCAACTTTGTTTATCTATCTAAAAAACTCCACTTGCCATTGGTTCCTGTGCTGGCATTGATCTGGGTCACACTTCAGGTGGGCTCTGAATCCCCAATTTGATTTTTGGGTAAAAGATTTGATTTTTCCGAATGAAAAAGTGTTTTTAGGAAGTGGGTTTTGCGATTCATGTGGGTTTTCTGGGTTTGGTTCAGAGAATTTGAGCACATTGGGATCTAAAGATCGTAGCTTTGTGGATTTGAGTAAAGTTTTGGCTTTTGAATTTGAGATTTGTTGGAATAGAGATTGATTCTGTGTTGGTTTTTGCAGAGGGATTCTGGGTTTTATTGAATTTGGAAGTGTGGGAAGTTTGGTTGAGTTGGGTTTTCTATTTGTGAATGAGAGATTTGATTAGAAGAAGAAGAAGGAGATGAAAGTTGAACAACAATTTGTGGATTTGAAGATACAATGACTGGAGGGTCATTAGGTCTACGTACTGGAAGCTATGGATCACTACAACTACAGCAGGTACAGAATGGTTTTCCACCTAATCTGCAGCCAAGCCCTCTTCCCATTACGCGAAAGCCTTCCAAGTTGTTACTTGCAAGTAGGGAGAAGGAAAGGGTGCTGCCGTGTATCTGGAGAGTTTTGGGCCGAAAGAAGGTCATAATGCTTCTTTTGGTTGTGCTTGGTCTTTTGGTTTTCGTATCCAATTCCTTCAATGTAAATAAAGGTTAGTTTTGTTTATCAATCCTTATACATTCGTTGTTGGGTCAACGCTTTAGTACAGTGTCTATGCGAGAGTTTCGTGGAGTGTCCTTGTGTTTGTTAACTTTGAAGAACTTGCATTGATTAGATTGTGAAGTACTTGAGGCGTACAAGGTCTAAACTGAAATTGTCTATGGTTAATAGGATTGAGATAAACATGGCCATTAGATATACTTTAGTCCTTATATGAGATATCATTTGGTTGAGTTTACCTTGAACATCTTGTCACTGTCGCTAATTGAGTCATGCTTGTCAATTTTTTAACTTTGCAGAGTGTTCTGTGAACTATTTCCTGTACAATGTAAATGTAAAAGTATTAATTTAAAGCAGTTATGTATTGTTACTCAACATAGTGGAATTGTCGATCTTACTGCATGGAGATATCAAGTAGTTCCGTAACTTTCGCAGGAATGGGAGATAAACATGACATTAAAATTACTTCTACACAGAATACCATGAAAGGAAAAGATGCAGATAGAGCTTTACTTTCTCCTCCTCCTCCTCCTCCTCCTCCCCATCTCCATACTGAGTCATTTACTGTTGTTCATGGAAAATCCTCTCTGTTGGCCCATCAATGTGAAAATTTTGCATTTCCTCCTCCTCCTCCTCCATCTGGTCGAAGACGAAGTGGACCTCGCCGTAAGTTGTTTTCGTTTGCTTCATTCTTTCAGTGATCACTCTGTGATATTTAGCATCTGGACTCCAAGTTGATTCATGTCTTGTTGCTGTACCATTGATTGTTGTTGTTGTTGGTTTTTTTTTTTTTTTTTTTTTTTTTTTTTCCAGCATGCCCAGTATGTTATCTCCCTGTGGAGCAGGCTATAGCTAATATGCCAACTTCTCCTTCAGAATCACCTGTACTACATAATTTGACATATGTTTATGATGAAAATCCGACTAGAATTGAACCACATGGAGGTTCTGAATTTGGTGGATTCCCAACTCTGAGGGAGAGAAATGAATCATATGATATAAAAGATTCCATGACGGTTCACTGTGGGTATGTTTACACAAATGAATTTTATTTATTAATTGTGGTGCATTGTACTTATTGCCAATTCCATTATCCTTCTTGGCTAAAGCAGTCTTCCTTTCTTTTATTCTCTGGTGCCTTCTTGTCAGATTTGTTAAAGGCAATAAACCTGGTGACCAGTCTGGATTTGATGTTGATGAAGTGGACCTTATGGAGTTGGAGACGTCCCATCAGATAATTGTTGCCTCAGCTGTCTTTGGTATTTCCACTTCTAACAAATAGTGTGATATATTTTTAATTGCAGGCTTTGGTTTTGCCTTTTCTAATTGTTGCATCTTTGTTAGGAAACTATGACATAATACAACAGCCAACAAACATTAGTGAGTTTTCGAGGGAAAGTGTACCGTTCTACATGTTTATTGATGAAGAGACGGAAGCTTATATGAAGAATTCCAGTGTCCTGGGAAACAATAGGAAAGTAGGATTATGGAGAGTTATTGTTGTCCGTAACATTCCTTACACTGACGCAAGACGCAATGGGAAGGTCAGTTTTTTTTTTTTTTTTTCCCGAGTGATTTGGTTCATCCTGCACACACACACGTGTGCATATATGAATTATATTATATTTACTTATGGACTCTAGAGAGTAGTGATGCTCTCAGATGTTAGTTTAGTCTCTTCAACAGCATTTGGAGATAGAAGATTGGTAATTATAAACTTAGTTGTAAGATTTGCTCAAATTGAGGCAAGTATTCCTTACGCTAACAATCTTCACAATTTTCCATATTCCCCAAATTTCTGAAGATACTGACAGAATGCACATGTAAGTAGGTGATATGTTGATTGCTATAATCTGAGCATAAACTTGACCCCAACCATACCAGCCCATTAAACACCAAAGCAAAGGTTGAGTGGCCAGTTATTGATCTGGCTGCAGCATTCAGTTCAATTCAACTTCCAGTCTTGGTTCTGTTCCAAGTTTGGTTTGGAAGGTTGTAGTATAAGCGAAGATGTTGGTCAACAGGAGTTCGGTCAATTGTTAAAGTGACACTCCTAAACTTGGTTTTAGTGATGCCTTTATCTAGTTGTATAGACCTTTTTGGGTGATGTAATGTCAAATGTCATAACAAGTGATGCTCTTTTTATTTAGTTTAATGTAATTCTACGTATGCTATCCAGAATTTGCAATGAAATTCTGATCAAGATGGATGTTGGGAAACCATTCAAAGAATATTTACACACCATGTTTCTTTTGGCAGATTCCAAAGCTTCTATTGCATAGGCTTTTCCCCAATGTCAGATATTCTATATGGATTGATGGAAAGCTTCGGCTTGTTGTGGATCCTTATCAGATCCTTGAGAGGTACAGTTATTTTCAGATTCTGTATATTTACATCTTGTGGTATTGGTATAGCTGTAGTAATTTAGAGCTTGAAGGAAGTGTCTGAAAGGCTGTTTTTATAATGTTCAGTAAGTTAGTGGCACAATGAAAGATAGTTTTTGTTTGTTTTTGCTTTTGGATAAAAGTTTTGACATTGTCTCACAATGCTCAGGCTGTGCTTAGCCGTTAGTAAATTTTAATTGAGAGTCTGTTGCCCATAACTTAAATGCTGTTACGGTATTTGGACTAGAGACTGAAGGTTCTGCTTGCTTCTCATTGTCTACATCTCATTGCTATTCACTGGAATTCTAATTCGTTGTGGAGAGTGGACTGTAATGAAATACTTGCAAAATGTAACTTTGCTCTCTCAAGGAATTTGTATGGTTAGTTGCCTTAGGCCAATTCTGTTTACAAATTGCAGTTATATAAAAAATTGGGTTAGATTTGGAGCAGCGTTCTGGTTGCATTGGTCATGAGTATTGACATGATTCTCTCCAGTGAAAACTGAGCTGTTATCAACCCCTTTTAACATTTCTCTTAAATGTTATTTGTTGGATAATAAAACAACAGGTGTCAGAAACTTTTGATTTCTCTGTGGTTATGTTTCTTGTATGTGGTACTTCCCTTGGTGGCTGAAACGATTGATCTGTATTGTAAAAATAACTATTGATATCTTTTGGGTGGGTGGGTGGCGGTTGGGTGAGTGTATATCTTTGTTCACTTTTCTCTTTTTGTTCAAAGTATGCCAAGCTATACTCTTCGATATACTTCTGTAGTCCGATGATGAGAAAGAGGGGAGTTGAGACTAGTGGTCATGAAATGAATGACGCTGGTTGTATTTTTCTGAGAAAAGTTTATCACTGCCCCGCCTCACATAAAAACTCGGTGTTTGCGTAACTATCATCCTGATCCAGTTATTTAGGCATCTTCAGTGGTCCTGCTGTGAAATGCATTGTTTTGGAACACTGTTAGTATATGTCTAATCTTATATAAATAATTCTGGCATATTGATATGCATTCATGAATCATGTGTTTTCGGGCAGGAACTAGATTAGCTTTACATACTCCTTGATATTTTTAGACTTAATATTGTTCAGGTTCTTGTGGCGTCAGAATGCAAATTTTGCAATCTCAAAGCACTATAGACGGTTTGATGTTTTTGAAGAGGCTGAAGCTAACAGAGCTGCTGGGAAGTACGATAATTCCTCCATTAATGAGCAGGTTGACTTCTATATCAAGGAGGGTTTACAACCTTATTCTGAGGCTAAGCTTCCAATAACAAGTGGTAGGTCTATTCATGTACAGGCATCTATGTGTAAGCTTATGTGTACACATGGTTGTATTACTTGTATGTGCCTTTTTCTCGATTGTTTGCATGTTATAGCTTTATTTTAATCAGCAATTTGATGTGTGCACTACCACTTTTTGCAGATGTTCCTGAAGGTTGTGTGATCATAAAGGAACACATTCCCATCACAAATTTATTCACCTGTAATTGGTTCAATGAAGTTGATCGTTTTACCTCCAGGGATCAGTTAAGCTTTTCCACAGTGAGGGATAAAATCATGGCAAAAGTTGACTGGAGCGTTAATATGTTTTTGGATTGTGAAAGGCGCAACTTTGTCATTCAGGTATGACTATTTTCTGATAATATCTATGGGTTTAAAAGATTATTCAGAGCATGTTCTTCGAATATCTTGTTGTTTATTTTTCTCTTAGACCTGTAAGGCTTGTTTGTGAGTCAAAGGTTTAGTTAAACATGAACATCTGAGCCACTAGGTCTGTTTGGTACAAATGGTTTCCGCAAAAGCTTGCATCTGAAGATTTTATAAATGGATGGTTCCTGTAAATTGAAGGTTTCTGCTGATAGACCGGGAGTTTTGTGTCAAATAGCCAAGTAGCAATTTTATTACTGTCTGAACTGTTGTAAAATTTGGCTACAAATGATAGTTGTAAGTTGATTAGGAGGTCAAGTTAACAACTTGCTCATACGCCTAACTACGTTGTGATATCCTGTCTCTCTTTCTTTTCCTGCTTCCATATATATAAAATAAAAATAAAAGCTCATAGGGATTGCATTGTACAGGCATACCACAGAGAGTTGCTGGAGCAGATGCCTCCTCCCCCTCCTCCGAGGGTTGTGATTCATCGTCCACCTACTTTGCCTCATGGTATCGCATCTGTAAAGACTCCACCTGGGAAGAAGCGTGGACGTGGAGATAAAAAGCGTCATCGGAAGGTTGTTACTGTTAGTAGAGACAACAGGCAATTCTAATTGTTCTTTCTTCATTTATTAATAACCCCTTTTGACTATAAGAAAATGTAATCTCCCCCTCCCCCCCTTTGTTACAAAATTATACATCACGGGGTAGGAAGATCTGATTAGATCTGTGTAGGATAGGAAAGGATAGATACAACTGTAATTCTTGTTTGGAAATTGTTGATATCTATTCAATCATCTTTTTCCCTTGCAAATACACATTCCAATGTGTACTTCTACCTTAAACAACAAATATCCGGACTTGTCTAGCAAGGAAAAAGTACCATCTTATTCGATCTACTTCTATTGCCAAAACTAAGCAAGTTTCATTAACAATTCCATCATTTACTTTTCAATTCACATAGGTGATACTGATGCTTGAAGTTGAAGTGGGACAGCGCTTGCTTTTGTAAGAAGATTCAAGATCCTAACATTGGTTCAACTTCAGATAAGCTAGTAATCATTCCAGGACAGGCAGACTCTGATCCCCACGTGATTTTATATTTGCCATTAGTTGTCTGCATTGGTAAACGTGCCGATCCCCCTCATGAATGATGAATCCGAGTGATTGATCAATCTAAGGCAAATGCCAAAGGCCTTTTGAATTGAATATGAGATATGAAGGAAAAGAAAGGTAGTTGTCATTGTGTTAATATATGAAACAACGAACAAAGCTTAATACAGCTATTGCCTTGCAACCATTGCAGGCTCATAGCTTTTTGACCAATGTTTCAAGTATCTGGCTTTAGTTTTAAGACGTGAAAGCACTATTTGTTGAGCTTTGTTTTTGTTCCAAATTAATTCTTGTAGCTACCAAAGAAATCGACAAGTTCAATGGTCATGAGTCATGACCAACGACTAGTTCAAATCGACTGTACTTGAATCTGATCCAAGGACAGGTAATAAACATGGTGGCCCTAAATGATTCCAAAGACCAAAAATCTGATTAAAATGAACTGAAAATGAAAATAATTCAATGCTTCATGACCCACAAAAATGCTCAAATTGCTTTGCAAAACAAAGGAAGCAGGAAAAGGATGGCACTGTTTGCATGAGGTATGGGACTTGGACTTTGGGAGAAGGAAGCAATCTGTATTTATCTTTATATTCTATGCCATTTATAGCATACCAATAATCATAGACAGCTCATCAAAATCAAATCCAAAGAGTTCACATATATAGAAAAAAGCTCTCCAGTCAGATCAGAACAAGAGAAACCCTTCCCACTAGAATAAGCAAAGCATAGGCTTTGTCTGTTCCTCCTAGTCTCTGACCATAAATATCTTTCTTTTCAATTCCATTTCTTGGGGCTTTCAACTTTTTTATGGGTTTTCTTCTTTGAAGTTTGATTCTTGATTTCAAGAGACAATCTTGAATCCTTGATCAGTGGGTTTATATGGGTTCCTTGAATTGTGGAGTGAAAGCTAAGTAAAGTTGGATTCTGGTCAGTTCACTTGTTCTGGTTTCTAGGATTTCCACAAATTTAGAAAAAGAAAGAAGGAAATTGGGGGTTTTCGGGGGGCTTTTGGTACATGATGTTCATCTTTCTTTAGCATGTTAGGCTTTACAGCCCAAGCATAAGCCTAGATAGATTTGAAGAAAGATTAGGGTGATACTTGGGGTTTTAATCAATGGGGTTATCTGGGTTCTTCTTGATTAGTATGCTCCACTCTGGTATATGTCTCGTAAGTGGAGCTTTCATGATGTTCTACTCCAATGAATTCTCTGTGTTCAATCATGGCCTCGAGACAGCAAGTAAGCTTCAAGGGTCAACACCTCATGATCAACTCTTGATCCAAACCTCAAGTTCCTTCTCGGGTTGGCTTCTGTTTGCCATTGGGTTTCTTCTGTTCATGGTGGCTTTTGTCAAGGACGCTAAATTCCAGAGCTTCTTTGCTAAAGGGTGTGTGTTGCTTCACATTTTCATGGCTATTTGGAGAGTTTACTTTGTGAGGGAAGTTGAAGACCTTGCCAGAGATTGGCCTAAGCAGGTCCTCGGAGACATCACGTTGGCGCTTTCCTGGGTTTTTCTTCTCATGTATTCATGGAGGGAGAAGTATGATTAGTCATGAACTGCTGTAAATTTACTAGGGAAAGAAGTGCATAGGAGCAAACACATTTTTGGATGACAAATTGTGGTTTGCTTTTCTCAGTTTCTAGATCATAATTTGCTGAATGAAGTGTTGTATACATGGTATCAAATTCTGGTTCAAAGTAGAGGCTAGCTCTTGCAAATCAAAAATTTGAGATCAGTTCATTCCTTGTCAGTATAGTTGCCTTGAACCCTCGTGTTCATTTCTTGTTGGCTTCATATACCTTCATGTAGTGACCTTGGTTGTAAATTTCTATACATGATATGAAAAGGTGGTGCAAATTGTGTGTTAGTTTGTAGCTAATTTCATTTGAGTTTAGGACATAGATGATGGATTATTTTGTTTGTCATGAATCATGATAGACATGGTTTTGCATAAAAGTGAGACAGGAGAGCGGTTTTGTTTGATTCTTATCCTTGAGTTGGTGCTAACCAGCATTACTAGAAGAGTCATCATCACATTTTCTTTGTCATTTACAGAGGTTGAGGCTTTTGAAGACCAGAAGAGGCTTCAATTCTCAAGTATCGTAAACCCCAAACAAAAATGAAGAGCTTCTTCAGCATCTCCTCCAAAACCCTCCTCCACCGCCTCACCTCGACCCGCCCCATCTCCAAATCCACCTCCATCCCGAAGAAAATGGACCGCGTCCGCGACCACGCCTACGACAACTACATGGAAATCGAGAAAAAAACCCGCAAAGTCCTCAAATTCCAGACCCTCATTCTCTCCCAACCCAACCAAATCATCCAAGCCTCCCGCCTCGACCTCCTCGCCCGCCGCCTCGGCTTCAAACCCCACGAGGCCGCCGCCTTCGTCCTCAAGTTCCCTCACGTTTTCGAGATTTACGAGCACCCGGTCCAGCGCATCCTCTACATCCGCTTAACCCGGAAAGCCCATCTCCAAATCGAGCAGGAGAATCGGGCCCTCCAGGCCCAGGTCCCCGACGCCGTGACCCGCCTCCGGAAGCTGGTCATGATGTCCAATACGGGTCGCCTCAGGCTGGAACATGTTCGGATCGCGAGGTATGAGTTTGGGCTATCCGATGATTTCGAGTACTCTGTTGTGCTTAAGTACCCTGAGTACTTTAGATTGTTTGATGCTGATGAGACTAGGAACAAGTACATTGAGTTAGTTGAGAGGGACGCTAGTTTAGGTGTGTGTGCTATAGAGAGGCTTAGGGAGATCGAGTATAGGGACAAGGGGATTGATGCCGAGGATATAAGGTTTTCGTTTATTGTGAATTTTCCACCCGGGTTTAAGATTGGCAAGTATTATAGGATTGCGGTGTGGAAATGGCAGAGGGTGCCGTATTGGAGTCCTTATGAGGATGTAAGCGGGTATGACATGAGGTCGCTTGAGGCGCATAAGAGGATGGAGAAGAGGGCCGTGGCGGTCATTCACGAGCTGTTGAATTTGACTGTCGAGAAGAAGATTACGTTGGAGAGGATTGCGCATTTTAGGACGGCGATGGATTTGCCAAAGAAGTTGAAGGACTTTCTTCTTCAGCATCAGGGGATTTTCTACATTTCGACCAGGGGGAATCATGGGAAGCTGCATACGGTGTTTCTTAGGGAGGCGTATAGGAAGGGAGAGTTGATCGAGCCGAATGATTTGTATTTGGCCAGAAGGAAGTTGGCTGAGTTGGTGTTGATGAGCCCGAGGAAGGCAAAAATGGATAGTGAGTTGGTTAGTTACCATAGAGATTGGGGAGATGATGAGAGGGGGTTCATTGGAAGAGACCATGTTCAGAATGCTTTTGATGATTTTGGGGGTTCCAATGATGATAGGCAGGAGAGGGACTCGCATATAGGTGGTGATTATGACTCCGATACTGACGATGGTTGTGACAGAACTCTGGATGAAAAGGATGTCCCTGCAACAGATTGATTCATACACCTTTTGTATTTGCACTTCGAAGAATCACAATCATGGGAGCTGCAATGTGTTAATGGTACTAGGAGATTGGAGTCGGTGAGACTTTGATCACCGTTTTGGCAGGCTGAGTTTTTGGGATTGAAGGCTATAGTCAGAAAAAAAAGCCGCCAAAGAGAGGTTGTTTTGAGTTTTCTTTTCTGGGTTTGATTCTTCTTTCTCTAAATGTATCAATGATTGTTTGCATTTCTGATTTGGGATCTTTTATGGGTTTGATTTAGATTGTTTTGCTGCTTCTGGAGATGGCGCTGATGCGAATTCTAGAAACTACTGTGCGCAGGTAGATACTTGGTAGTTTTCCAATTGAAGTTTGTTTATTTGATTATGTATTTGTGCATTTCAATCTCTGTTGGAGTAAATCTGGCTCGTAGGTAGTTAGAAAGATTCTCACTTTGTATCTTACTATCTTTTAATGCATATATCGGGACCTGGAATTGAGAAATTGTAGCTCATGATGGCTTCAGTTAGCTTCATGTTTAGAATTCCATTAAATTGGTTTTATACTGCTTTGTAGGGATAACCGTCGTTTTCTTTCACCATTGAAGTTCTAGAAAATATACAGCTCTGAACTTTTGCATTATATGCAGACACTATCTTATACAGCTCTAAAATTTCAGTGTCTTGATGCAATAACAACAATAACATATTGATGTTCCAAGCGAGTAGGATGGACGCTTCAGGGTCAGTAGTTGTGTATTACTTAAGTAGAACTCTTACCATTTGACTATGCCGAAGGCGAAGGAAATGGATCTGATGACGGTGGATGTCTGCTGACAGTTGGATTTCATATTGTGTGTGATGCTCGCCAACTGACGTCCAAGCTCGCTACACAATGAAGTCCAAACTCATTACACAATGAAGACCGCTAGTGATCACATGTACTTCATCCCTTCAAATAAATGAGAGCCCTTGAAGCAAGTGATGTTCATTACCGGCTTAGTTTAGTTTACCTTGTTCATTGTCTTTTGTGTTTTGAGAGAAGCTTCTTTTGAGGTTAGTAATGGACAATAGATGCAAGACCCTTGCATTCAAAGGTTTCGAGTCAAGAACAAACCGCATTTGAAGTACTGTTTTGTGGTGATACTGCTGCTATTGCTTAAAAGAAGAATGGTTCGGGTACTGACTCAGTGGACCTTGTTGGTTAATACCATACATAACCATGGAGCTGGATTAGTAACCAACTTGTTCTTGCTAAATGTTATTATTCTACACTTTTGTTTGGTTTGGTCTGCCTCTGGTTTTCTGTATTGGCTAGGAAATTGTCTTGGTGGGAATGCTGGAAGCTAATACTATTGTATTAACTAAGGAACCTTTTCTTTTGATTGAAGACGCAGCTCATTCTTACCTCACAGTCGACGTAAGAATGGAGCAGGAAAGTCACAAGAATACTTGGAGAAATGATTTGTATGTTAAACATCTAGCAAATAAGATGAAGAAATGATTTGTATGATGACATCTAACAGAAAAAAAAAAAAAAAGATGAAGAAGAAACTAAAATACATATCAGACAGCTAATCGCTTTTGCCATGGTGAATAAGCAATTAGCACTCTGCAAATTGATACAAATTTCCAGAAGCTAAACAGAAAAGCGAGTGTTGGTTCCAAGTTTTAACAACAAGGCAGGCTCATAGGCCCACCAAACTTGACCCTAAAAAAACTCGTACGCGGCCCAGTTTTTAGCCTAGAGAATTTTAGCGGCTACTTTACGCTTCCAGAAAACACACCTTTGAACCTTCTTCTTCTTGTTCCTCAGAACACAGCAGCTCAAGCTCAGGTTGATCTTTACCTTTCTTATTTCATCGGTAAGTTATGTCTTCTTGTTAGTATTCTTCTTTAAATTTCGTATAGATTGATATTATTTCTATTAGTTTTTGTATCAAGAGCATCGTATGTCCACAATCGCGGTTTTCTAGTTTTGGCTGAAAGGGTTTCCTTTACTTGTGGTTTTAGGTTTAGGGTTTTGGGTTTGCATTTATATATTTGGGGTTTACTCTGGTTTGCATGTATGGTTTGTATGTGGGGGAGTATAACTAAACGCCCACCATGTGTTTGATCAAATGCCCCAATGGGTGTTTGACCAAAATGAATCTTGATTCAACTACTGTGAAAGAGTTTGTTGTCTCATCTGGGTTTTCTGTTTCTTGGGTTGTTGTTGATTATTGCATGTTTAGACAAGTATCCAATTCATTAGCCGAAAAAGGAACAGGGGAAGTGCTAAGTCAGATAGTGAGAGGAAAACAAGATTACATTTTGGATTGAAATTGCTGAGGAAGATAGGCGCCGAAGCGTTATAGTATTAGTTTTGGGTGTGCAGGACTAGTTATGATGCAGGATGTATCTTTTAGCAGCAGAAAACTGCTAGGCAATTGACCCCCCTGTCATTCATATATTCATCAGTTTAGACTTTTTTATTATACGGGACGGTTGTTTCTGAAATTTTTTGATTTTAGATTTTCTAAGGCCTCAGTTTTGATGGTAATGGATTTACTGATTTAGAGATGAGGTTTAGCTGTTTAGAACATCTGAGCTCATCGTTAGTTAAACAACAGTTTGCACTTGTTCTGGAGTGCACATCTTTTCATGATCTAGGCTCATCATTAGATGAACAAATTCAAGACTTTGATGAACTATTATGTTACCCTTCCATTCTTTGTGAGCTGAATAATCTGATTATTTTTTTCTTTAATTTTTTTTCTTGCTTTTCTGCATCTAGTAGGTACAGTTTATTCATCGAGGTGCTTTGAGAAATGGGTGGGCTGGTGACCGAAAATACTTCCTCTGCGTTGGCTCTGCCAGCCGTGCAGCCAAATCAAGGGTCGGCCGTCACAAACTCCAGCTTGGACACTAAGCCAAAGAAGAAGATCTGCTGTGCTTGCCCTGATACAAAGAAGCTGAGAGATGAATGCATTGTGCAGCATGGTGAAGATGCTTGCTCAAAATGGATTGAGGCTCACAAGACGTGCCTCCGTGCAGAGGGCTTCAACATTTGAGATTGCTGGACATGATTAGGATAATAAATTGAGCATTAAACATTTTTGAAATGAAACCATTAGTTTATGGGGGTTTACACATACATGATATCTGAAAGTTCAAGAATAATGTGAGGAAGTGGAACTTTTGTTAACTGTTACTTGTATTCTTTCTTGATCTATACCCTTATGTCCGGGTAAACATTGATTGATGCTTTACATTCAAATGAATTTACTATCAACTTGCAGTGCAAAATCTAATTAAACAGTTGCTCTCTTGTCCTCACAGAATTTGGTCTATTGCTGCAGGATATTCAAATATCAAAACACAATCAAAAGTCTCCAACATGTCAATATATGTTTGCTCCACGCTCTTGTAACAGAATAACAGATAGCCAAGCTAGCTTAGCTTTTGACTCTGGCAAAGTACAAGTTGGCTGCACACTACTTGGTTTTCTTCGCCCAGATTGTTCTTGCTGCGGAGTATGTAGTCTTGCACATCATTGTTCTGCCTTTTTCATGACATTTCTGATTTTCACCAAGTTGATGTGTGCATATGGATATCACTCCCCACTATTGTTAACAATGCTATAGAAAATCTACATTATCAACTTCAGGTCACGCTTATTTACTTGGATTCTTTCGTGAACATGAGTTCTTTCCCAGCCACCAGGACTTAATTTCGCAAGTTCAAATGAAAACACGTTTTATAAGGTTCTATAGATACACTAATATATCTGTATTACCAAACTATATTTTCGAATGATTCCCAAAGAGTTGCAGGATACACAATACCTTAGACATGACTAATCATAATTTGCTCATGAGGCTATGTTCTATTTATTCAACTAGAGACATCCCCACATAGCCGATTGATGTGAAACTTTAATGGTTGCAACTTTATGACAATCATGAGGTTTCTGAAACAGAAACATGGTTTCTTTAAGCAATCCCATTCGTAATGGCATTAAAGAAAACCCTTTGAAAACATATAGACGCATGGAACTGCAACTGCTATGAAATTTCTAGTGCCTCTTGAAGCAGCATAAATTACTTTCATATTGTTGTCAGTTCACAAACCTACCAAGGGAACATCAAAATATGAAATTTACCTATCCGTCCTATTCTGGATAGGAAACCTGTTGGTCCTATGGTCCTAATCGCTAAGAAGGTTCAGGGAGGGGATGCCAAAGAGTCGAAGTTTTATAAGAAATGACAAAAGTCAGCACCTCTCAGACTGATGAGGTGTTCCATTAGTTGTCAAATCATTTATGTTTTTTTTTTTCAACAAGAAACCATTGATGTTGCAGCCTGAGGCATACTACCAATCTCCTCGTTCCCATTTACAGCTGGTGACAAATATTTTCCGCAATCCTTGACACCTATCTGCATAAACTCTTTGACAAGCATCGGCATGTGCCCTGCTAAAGAATCCTTAAACCGCTGAGAACAACTCTTATCTCCCTCATCAACATCCTGAACCCCACCTTTGACCAGACATCCCACTTGAGCGCCATCCATGTATGCTTTACATGCCACCAAAATGTCATGAGCACGATCCCGGAAATGCCCCACAACAAAATCCTCAAAATGCTGCACTCAAACAAACTTATATTAGGGCTCAAATTTTAAGCCTGATATCTACAATACTATGTAGCCAGATGAACCACACAGCATGTTTGGACTGCCATGATGTGTCATAATGATCAACAAAGACAATTTGAATAAACCCTATATAAACTGGTCAAAACAGAGAGGAAAGAGCTCCTCAATTTATATATGTTCAAAAACAGTATATTTTATGTAGTTAACAACATTAACCATTTATTTCAATTCTCCAAACATTAAATTGCTTATTTCATTTATCTAAATACTATTCTATAGGTATATATATAGAGATAATATAACTTTCTTATGAAAAACCCATTCGTAAACGTCCTGCACACTTATGATAAGGTGATGAGGATCTTCGTTCAGAAGATATGAGTCTAAAATGATGTCTCTTTATTTAGCACATGACCATCGAAATTTTTTTGATTCCTTTGCAAATTACCAAAATGAGTAATATAGTAAAGCACATGACCATCGGATTTTTTTTGATTCCTTTGCAAATTACCAAAATTATCATGAATTTGGAATGATTAGAAACTTTAGTGTTAAAACAATTCATTTACAAAATATGTGTGTGTATGTGTTAGCATTTTGAGAAACTAAAGCCGAAAAGTGTTTTGATTAGAACTCCAAACAAGTTACAAAATCAATATAGTAATACACTTGGACCATGTTAACAAATCTTACCTTGGGAGGCCTCCTCATCATGTATACCATAGTTGTTAAAGATAGGAGGAAAGTATCCTCATTATACTGCAGTGACCTCGTTTCACCAGCTGCTGAACCATTCATAGATGCATATCCAGGCTCATTAAAGTAGGGTTTTGTATTCAAGATCAGCCCTTGTATTGACACTAAAACTTGTAGAATGGTGGAAACACCCGGGATCCACATCTCTTTAGAGCTCCCAGACCAGGTGTTGAGAAGGCTGAGGCATACTTTCCCACAAGCATACAAATTAGGATTTAGTCGAAGGCCACCAGAGTGGTAGTAGACATGCTAGCATTACCAAGGCCCAAGTCAGACCCATGATGTAAGTATATTTAATATAATGCCAAAAAAAAAAAAACAATTACATACCGGCGGCACACTGGGGTAACCAATGGGGAAGGAAACATCAAAGAAAAAGAGACCATCATGGTAAGGAGTACCCTCAGCTCCAACAATTACAGCTCTCAATAGATCCATCCTTGTCTCATAAACTCTAACAAATACTGTTTCTGTAAATTTGAAAAAGGAGGAGGTTCAGAGTTTAAATATATTCACTTCACACAATGCATGCTTAGCAGGTAGGCTACATAATTAACAACAGTCCAACATCTATATTCTAGATATTACAAATTCCCAATAGTCAATATTTACAAAAGAAATTTTTCAAAAGTTTACGCATAAAAGCAAATAGGCAGTGAATGGAATCTTACTACCACTACCATGACATGAAAATAATGCAAAAGGCTCACCTGGCAGATCTTTCTCCAGGCTCTTCCACTCTTCCTGAATTCTCTTTGCCCAGTTCTTTGGTGGCTTCAGAAAGAGTAAAAGCAAACAAGTGTAAGATACAAAATTGAAAATGTACCAAAAGAAACTAAAACATGCTAGACATTGTCTTAACTCACCTGAGTCATGGAATTACCATTGAGTGTACCAGCAAGAGTATAATGATGGTCAGAATAATCTTCGACTGTATCAAATTGTTTAAAACCCTTGTACTTCTGCATAATCACATCTATTTCCTGGGTAGTCAATTGTCTAGCAGGGGTAGTTGAAATACTTGCAGCAGTGACATTTTGATGAGCTTGGGAAACACCCTTAACCCAAGGGACACCTGCTAATCCTCCAGGAGGAGGATATATGGAACCAGTTGGACTGTAGAAACTTGAATGATGTGGTTTAGCACTAGTTGGGAACAAAGAATCTGACAACCAGGCAGTGGGTGACTGTATTCCAAAAGGATCAATTGCAATGTTGGGTAAATGTCCGAACAAAGATGTCTCAGCTCCAGTATTGAACTTCATTGCATCATATTTAGCTGAACTACTCGAAGAAAATAGCTTTTTTTTACGTTGCAAAGCTCCTAAGAACCTTCGAGATTTTGATGGTTCTGCTCCAACTGGGAGACTAGGAGCACTACCTTGGGGATGTGGAGCAGAGTGTTTCTTTCTGCTTCTAGCAGCTTTTGGAAGTTTCCACGATGACTGATACCATCCCTTTGGGTGACTGATTCCATCTGCTGGGGTCTTCAAGCTTGAACTGCCCATAGCAGCTGGCTTAAAGTCAAAACTAAAAGGATCCCAAGGATACAGCTCATGTCCATGGCTGCCAACATAATCTGATTTCATTTGACACCTTGTATCAACAGAACTACTTCCAGAAACCGAACTTACATTAGTTTTAGGAGGATTTAACAACCAAGGAATATGTGGGACAGGCGCCTCTATTCCAGGAGGGATACCCACATTATCGAAATGGGATTGCAAGAAAGCATAGTCAAACTCTTCAAAACTAGTATCAGTATAGCCATCAACATCATCAGCAGATGCATCAGAATTGGGACCATCTAAGTCAATAAAGTGATTTGATGCTGGGGCGACATCCTTAGTAATTTCGATCCCATTGACTGATCCAAAGGTTTGCATACCGGAGGAACCAAGAGAAGTATGGAGGACAGCTTCCTGTAAGTAATAGCATATAAAGTAAATAAACTTGAGAATGATATAGCTGCACAACATATCTATCGGATAGAGAAAAGTTAGCAGTCAACAACAAGAATGTCAATTCCAGTTAATCATAACCTCTGATTGATAAATATGGTGACCGTCTGAAGAGCTTTTCACTGCCTTTCCTTTGATAGTTCTGTCAATTTTCTCATGAATAAATATTGCAGCAGCAGAATCATCTTTGTCAATTTCAATCACATCCGGCAAAATCACCTGAGAAAAGAAAATAATTAATCTATACTGTTCAATTGATTAGAGAAAACATTCCAAAAGAGCAAGAAAAAAGAATGAAAGAAAACATATCGATAAACGGAGGCAGCCTGTAAGAGAATGAATAACATGTTCAGGATTATAAACCTAGGCAAAGGTCAACAAGTTAGTAAAACAACAGACCTAGAGGATATAAATAGGACATGTCGCTATTTAGGAGGGAATGAACCTCCTTGCTATCTAATGAAAATCCTACTTATCTGAAACAAAAGCATAAAATAAATGCTTGTGCATTATTTCCTTAGCCCTTAGCAAGTTTGAAAAAAAAAAAATTTGACAGTTAGTCATTCTTCCGGATCCAAATACAATTATGGTTTTCTATGCGGAAAGATGGTAAGGTATATATATATATATTTTTTTTTTTTTTGAGAAAGGGAAAGATAGTAAGGTTTGTTATACTAAATAACAAAAGAGACCCATCAGTCTCTTGCTAAAAGCTGATACAACAAAAAAAACAACTGCTGAAAAGATGCCAAACATCAGGGATATGTCAATTATTGGATTATATTATATTACAGGGTGTTCATGACATTACAGAATCTCACATTGGAAATTGTAAGCTTTAAATACAATATATGAAATTTTGGGTCTCTCCACACATTGTCAGTTGGTTTTGGATTGGAGACTCTAAATCTAACATATATAACCAAACAATTTGGCATTCACCTTAAAACAGAAAGTGCTAGTACATGTCAAGTACCATCCAACCAAAAGCTACAATTATGTGAGAACAGATTGATAGACAGTTTAGAAAGGATGTCATTATGCATACAGCCATACAGGACAGTTCAAACTCATTCTTATAACATGAAAAGAAATTCAGCAACACAACTTACTTTGCTGTATAACATACAGATTGATAAGAAGTATGGAGGTTCAATGCCTCTAAGAGGGGAAAACTATACATATGGGAAATTGTCCGACAATATTATTGGGTGTAGGAAATATGTTTGAGATATTGTTTTACTGATAGCCAAAACAGTCTGAAAATGGGAAGATACTGCGTTCATAGTAATGAAATAATGATTCTACAGAAAACAGGGCAACCATGTTTCAGCCCTCCTCTCAAAACGTCACTTTACATTTGACACATTCTAACTCATTTGCCACTTTAGAATTCATTTCTCTACAGAAAACCAAGAAACTGATAAATTCATAGACAACACCATGCTCACAATTCGAAGCACAGTTGCAGTTTCCCACGAAATCACTCACTGGGTCCGCAATCAACCTATCTATTCTAACAAAACACAAATCACAGAAGGAGAGAACCAACAATACAATCACTCTTCATAATTAATACTCCAATTCAACACTTCATCTATACATAAGCAAAACAAAAATTCACTATAATCTCACCACATTGCACAACACAATCCACTATGTATACCAAGCACACAAAAACCAAAGACCAATTCTTTCTGCTCGAAATCCCAAACCAAGTTTGATCAAAACCAAAACTAAAAACCCATATCACCATTTACCCAATCAAAAAACAGTAACTTGATCATTCGAACACTGATTTCACCACCACCACGTGATCGGGTCCGATCAGAAATTCCAAATTCAACCAAAAAGATTGAAACTTTCCAAAAAGATCGAAACTTTGATCCCACAAAATTCGAAAAGAAAGAAAGACAAGAAGAAGAGAAACATCGTACGACCGAACCTCACCTGTTTGTTCTTCCGCAGTTTCCGAGAGCAAGCGACCGGAGCAGCAACCTCGACAACATCGTCGGTATCCATGTCGGGATGAGCTCGCTTGTTACTGTTTTGGAAAGCAAGAAAAGTGAAATGAAAAGTCAGGCGAAACCAAACAAAACAAAAGACGAAGACGAAAAGAGAGTCTCTTGTAGTTTTTGAAACTGCGATTAAAATAAACAAAAGCTAGAGAGAGAGAAAGAGAGAGAGAGACTTGGGATTCTCGGGTTCGTTTAGCCGCGGCTCCATTACTGAACCGGCTTCGACCGCTTCGTCTTCTTCTTTGTTTCTCACAGAGAGAGAGAGAGCTGAGCCGATCAGTGGTGAGAAAAAACCGGGTTTTTTTTTGGGTTGGTGAGGGGGATTGGAAATGGGGATGGATTTTTTTTTTTTTTCGACAAAGATTTTTTTGATTATAATGACGACAGCCAAGGGAGTGTTCGTTTTCTTAAATAAATAGAAAGTGCCGTGGCCTTTTGTCTTTTATTTAGAATTTACTGTTGTGCCACTGCCTGTTCGGAGAGAAGAGTGTACTACTCTGATTCAACAGACGAAGTCGAAGAGAATGCACAATCTGGGAATGTCTCCTGTGAAACTGGTGTGGGGGAGTTGGGGAGATCTGGGATAAGGTGTTTGTTGCTTGTTTGGGCAAATTTAATGATGTTGTTGGATTTTTCTGTACAGTGCAGTCCTTTGTGGATTAATGAAGGATGGAGATCGAGTTACCCGAGTACTAAATTTGGGTGCACATAAAGGCAATGGAAAGTTCTGAATTTGGAAACACGAGAGTGAAATCCGTACTCGATCGTTTTTTAGTTGAAATATTTATAAAGAGACAAACATAGGTTGCGGAGAACAAAATTTAAATTACTAAAAAGATGAAATAATCAGTGTTGATTACAAAATTAATAGTGCGACTATATTTTCTCTCTGCTCTCTTTTCTAGCGTCGTCTAGGGTTGGGGTTTCTTTAGGTCATGTGGTGCTTCTCTCCATGGCTTCTTCGATTGCTACCAACAATGACAGCACGCCTTGCTTCCAAGATTTCTCTTGGTAATCAAGAAGAAACGGTAGATCTCGGGGATTTTTGGTGTCCTAATAAGGGTTTTGTACGTGGCTCCATGATTTTATCTGGTCGACCAGCTAATACCGCAAGGACAATAGTCTTTGATTCTTTTTGGATTGCAGTACGCTCCATGTGGAAGCTCTGAATGCGGGTAGAAGTGTAGGCACGGGGAGATCATATTTTGTTTACGAACGAAATGGATATGAATCAGGTGAAGAAATAGGTACATGGGGATTCCAGTGTGCTATGATCTTTGTTTATACATGGGCCATTTCTAGACCCAAACATCGATATCACATGCCAAACGACTTCTAAAGAAGGCTTTAATTGTGACCCAACTTATGTTATAACTTATAACCCATGATCTCCATTTTGATGAGTCACATTAGAGGTATTATGATAATTGAAGGGTAACATGCCCAACCTTATCTCTATAAATATTGGCATCTCCACATATTAATGGTAAGCCACCACTACACCATCTTCTTCCTTCTTCCATCTCTCTCCTATTTACTGACTTGGGCGTCAGAGAGTGAAAGGACGGGCAACCCCGGTCTTCCCCTCTAACGACGATTTTGTGATTGCATGTGAGATTTTGGTGATGTGACTTTCCCGCATTCTGGCGACTCTCGACAAAAACAATCTTGTTCAACGATCATAATGGATTCTTAGCTATCATGGTTGTCCCTCTGGAGTTTGCTACTTGTTGACAGCTTTAATGACGACGACCACTGCTTGGTTGGTCTTTGAGTTGCTCAGGTTCGCCAAACCCTACCTCTTAATGATCCGGTCAAACTCGAGAGACGCATTAGGGTTTCTCCTGTAAATGTCATGTCGGTGGAATACCAACATGAAAGGTTGTTAGGGGGCTACTTGGATGGCATGATGATCAATCATAGTGGACTTCCTTGTCTTAGTGAACAGGAAGAAGAAGCAGCGCAAATGGTTTTTAGGGAAAACACTTAGCATGTCCTTGTTTATCCGTCTCTTCTATGCTATATATATAGGATTTTTCTCAGCTGCGGATGTCCGCACCAATGGTTTTGGTGTGGATTTTCATTTTTGCACCACTTTTCGATTGAATTTCCTCATCTCCACCATCTAGTATATAGATAATATTGTGTAGATCATCTCTGCAAAATTTCAACCAATTTGGTAATCGTTAAGACCCTCAAACTCGAAAAACCAATGGACGGACTGAATTCTGTCAAACATGAACCGTTCATGTTTGTAACAGAAAAATGCCATTTTGAGGGCCTTAACGATTACCAAATTGGCTGAAATTTTGCAGAGATGATCTACACAATATTATCTAGATACTAGACAGTGAAGATGAGGAAATTCGATCAAAAAGTGGTGCAAAAATGAAAATCCGCACCAAAACCATTGGTGCGGACGTCCGCAGCTGAGAAGGGCTGTGTGTGTGTGTGTGTGTGTGTGTGTGTGTGTGTGTGTGTGTGTGTGTGTGTGTGTGTGTGTGTGTGTGTGTGTGTGTGTGTGTGTGTGTGCTTTCTACCTTTCTTTGAGATCAAGGAGGTTTTGGAATCACCTTTCATGGTGAAAATTATTGGTGTGTGTCGTCAATAAGAGAATAGACCAGATGATGTAAGACGGTCCAAACACAGTAAGTTGCTTTAGAGAATGGGTCATATTTTTTCATGGCTTTTGGGTCTTGGATTTTGGAGATGGGAGCTGCTTTAAAATTGTTAGGGATCAGTCCCTCATGGTTGAGGGAAAAGATCTCTACAAAATGTTAACATGATACATGTTGTGATATCGGTCAATTATGTATGTCAAGGAACCCCAAAAGAACACAGCAAACCAAGAGAAACAACCACAGAGATAAGACACAAAAAACACAGATTTAAGGTGGTTCAGTAAAACTTTTGCCTACGTCCACGGGCAGAAAACACTCTCCACTATATTAATAATGGGTACACCAGAAAGTATAAGAAAACAAGGATTCTCTCTTCTCTTCCTATCTCTCTCCTCTCTGCCCTCTCTCACCCTCTAACCGAGAATGGAACACACTTTGCTCTTTGTCTCTGCGATACAAAACCTAGAACTGAACCTCTCCTTATATAGCCATAAGGATATTAGATCTCTTCACCAAACAGGAAATCCTATTCCTATTAGTGGTAGGCAATAATGACTCCTTCCTTCTCTGTAATCAACAAGATTACAGGTACACCATCATCAATAAGGATTTACTTTCCTTATTGGAACACCATACTCTAAGACGAAACATCTTAGGAAAAAACACATGGGCTGGAAACCTAATAATCTCCCCCTCCAGACCATGAGGGAGGAACATCGGCGCGACTCCATTACCAGGAGTCCGCCCAAGCTGATTTGATGCAGAATTACATGGTTGGAGCGTGCAGCTCCCCCTGATCGAATAACTCATCACCATGTCCCCAGTGGTGGAACAACTCTTGACCATCTTCTTCCTGGTCAGAACAACCATTGGAAAAGGAAATTTGGGACATCTTTTCCAGAACGCCTTTCTTCCTTATATGGCCATCACTCTGGTGCCATACGCCCGAAGAAGTATCACCCATTGCACTCAAGTCATCTTTGTACACCAAGCTATGTGTATTATACAAGGAACAACACAGACCTCCTCTAGCAACCTCCAACGACCCATTAATAAGCTTAATGGGTCAAGAGCACTTTCCATCACCAATATACTGGTGAAAACCTTGTCTGTCAAGAGCACTTGCAGACAGTATGTTGACACGCAAATCAAAAACGTGCCTCACATCCTTCAATGTCATATGGTAACCAAGATCAATCTCAATGCAAATGTCTCCCATTCCCGAAATCTTAGACCAGCCTCTATTACCCATCTTCAATATCCCAAAGTCGCTTGCTTCGTATGTAGTAAAGAGCTCCAAGTTGGAAGTAACATGACAACTTGCACCGGTATCCACGAACCAATCATGACCCTTGTCACCAACATACAGACATTCTTGAACAGTGAGAAGCTCCCCCGAGACAGTAGCAGTGTTTCTACCTGTCCCGAGGTCACGGGACGGAAGGTCGAATTCTTGAAACCGAGTCTTGCACCTGCACAAGTAGCGATGCGTCAGGAGTCGGGACTGGGGTGGCCCAGTCTTCGACTTTCTGATGCTTAAGTTAACGCTTAGTTGCTACTTGCCGAGTACGGGAGTTTTTAGAAGGAGTTTTGTGTACTTACTTCTTTTGGGAGTTTGTGCCTGTTTTATAGGCCAATGTTAGGCGCTGCGGCCTCAGTCCTCGATGTGGGACTGTCTGTGGTCCTTTGCGGCACCTCCCCTTTGGAGGGTGTTTTGCCGCTGGAGAGCGGATCTGGCAAGTGGATTGCTGCCGGACCTTCACCCTCTGGGTACCCGTGAAGGGCTCGCCGGTGCTGTCTTACCCGGAATGATCTCCGGCGACCGGGTAATTGTGTCATATTTTCGGCTTGGCCAAGTATTTTGGCTATGTACTAACAAGTCCCCAAGTCCCCGGTCCGAGAGAACTCTTGGGTGGGGAGTTATTCTTTAGGTGCCGAGAATATGTTTTACTTGGTCGCTGGAGGCATGGTGTCGAGTCCCCAAGTCCCCACGCGAGGGTCGCGAGGTGACGGGGGAAGGTTCTGAGAATCTGAAGCGGACCATCTCGCCATGTCGCACGTGTGTCATAAATGACCAGTTTATGAGAGGCACGTGGTCATTCACACCGAGTGTTAAGGTCGTAACGGTTCACGGTGGTGGGCTGAATGGTTCACGCTGGTGGCGTAACTGTCCGTGCTGGTGGCGTAACTGTCTGCACTAGTGGCGTGACCGTTCGCGCTGGTGGCGTAACAGTTCGCACTGGTGGCGTGACGGTTCGCGCTAGTGGCTTAACAGTTCGCGTCTGTGCGTTTCGTCTTCGCCCCACGAGCGCGGGGGAGTTGATGAGTCGTAAATGTATTTATGATCGTGGTCCACTTGGCTGTGCCCTGGCTGTATAGTGGTAGGGTCTGGTTGGGATGTCTATAAATAGACTTGGGGTAGACTGGAGGGGGGTTATTCGCGATTTTCTGCAGAGGTTTTTGGGTTGTGTTTTGAAATCAAAGCTGGGGAACGTCCAATTTCACCCTCGATCGATTGGGTACGAGCGCTTGGCTGTTTGCAACCAGCTTTATTGCCACTACGCCTATCCCCCGTTTCAAGGTATGAACTTGTCGAGTTTTGTTTTGTTGCTGTGTTTGTGTTTTTTGTTATCTGGAGTTGATAGGGATTGTTCATATTTTTGTGATGTTGGTAGGAGTTCTAGAGTAAGGGATTGACTGGTTTGTTTTCGGGTTGGTTAGGGTTAAGGTAGTGAGTGTAACTTGTGAGGGTGTAGGGTATGACAGATCCTGTGTGGGTGTCCAGCGAAGAGACTGTGGCTGTCTCTAGTTCACCTGATTCTGATTCGGACACCTTGCACCGGTGGGAGGAGGAGTTAGATGAGCTTATGGCGGAAGTTGCCCTTGATTTAGGGGAAGACATCCCTGTTACGGATGTCGGGTCTCACGTGTCCTCGTCTGACCCTCTCTTGCAGGAGGTAGAGGATTTTAGCATGGCGAGATCTCGGGAGGAGGATGATTCGTTTTGGGAACCTCCTGGCGAGAGTATGACCGTGTCGGAACTTAAAGTGCTTCGACAGAATTGGAGTATTCTGGACGAGGTCTTGCTGCGACCGCTTGGCAAGGGTGTGAAATTTTGGGACCCGCCGGGCAATTTCACGTTGGTATACGAGTACCAAATTAGATGCGGGCTGACATTCCCGCTGCCCCCGTTCGTGCAGTACATACTAGCGTGTTTGTATGTCGCCCCGGGGCAAGTTACCCCCAATATGTTAAGGCAGATATTGGGGACGGGGGTGCTTTTTCGCCTCCTGAAGCAGGAGTTCCCCAACTTTGAGGAGTTTAATGCCTGCTGGCATATGGGGTGGTATGCAAAGAAGGGCAGCCGGGGCTGCGTGACGATGAAGTCCCAGGGGAAGTTCAAAGTCTTGGTGGAAGACTTGCCTACGTCGACAAATGAGAATTGGCGGCGAAAGTGTTTTCTAGTTGGGGGGTAGTGGCAGGAGTGGCATGGACATTCCTTCCGGGTGCCCGGGGCTTTCCAGAAAATAGGTATCGTGTTCTCGTATCTTTGTGGTTCTTTACTTTGTTCTGTTCTGCCCTTGTTGACTGTTGGCTTTGTGTAGTGCCCCAAGAATATAATCTAACCGAGCTGATGGAGCGTCGGATACGCCGGGTGACATGGGTGTTCGAGTGTAGGAGCTCTTACCGGATATGCCGCCTTGGCATATACAGCCATTTCGGTTATGCCCGGGTTCCGGGTCTGTATTGTGGTTGTTGTGGTCTCTTTTTGTGCTTGTTGGTCTCTTTCTGACCTTCCCCCCCTCCCTTTTTTTTTTTTTTTTTTTTTTTTTTTTTTTTGAAGTCACGATGCCACGGGACGGCGGATCGCGGAAGAAGGAAGGTCCATACGACAAGGTGTCGGATAAGGACATGCTGGAGGGGTTGCGTGCAGAGGCTGACCACGCCAAGAGGTACGACTTTGACTTGGAGACCGGTGAGGGGAAAGAGGTGGAGCTGGGTGATTGTGAAGATTTTTTGAGGTTGAATCTAGCGGATGAGGATTACGCCTATGTGCCTCCCTTGGTGGCGGAAGCAATGGGTTTGGGCGTCCAAGAAGTGGATGTCGAGAAGACGCAGACAGAGGGTGGTGATCGCGAGGACGGACAAAGTCAGTCCCCATTTGAGGAACCTGTCGCGGAGCCAGAGGGTGTGGAGGACTTGGTGGTGGAGGATGTGGGCTGGCCTCGCTCAGGTGGCGAAGACGTGCTGGAGGAGTTAGCGGATCCTGTCGAAGAGATTGGCGTGGCAAAGTCGCGGAAGAGGAGGGAGAGTGTCGGGCCAACTTGCGGGGGCCAATCTAAGAAGCCGCAGAGGGAAGGGCGTTCTGGGAGTTCGAGTAGCTTAGTTGGGATCACCCAAGCTTTAGAAGGGACGGGGGAGGCGCAGCCGTACTTAGCCCAAATGGCATACGACATGCAGCATTGCTCCCGCGATATGCATGCTTTGGAGGAGGTGGATCCGCTGGCTAGCATTGCACTCGCCAAGGAGAAACTGACGCGGGTAGGTATTTGCAACTCCCTTTTTTTTTTCTTTTTCTTTTTTTGCTTAGACATGTTGTCGTGTACGTGTAGGCGACGTTGTTGATGTATGCTGCGAGTGAGAGGGCGGCCACTCACTTGCGGGATGATGCCGAGGCGAAGTTTCAGCGGTTGAGGGAGGCAAAGGAGAATAACCGCGCTCTCGCGGAGCGTCTAGAGCAGGTGGAGCAGGATGCTGCTGTCTTCCGAGACCAGGCTGCCGCCGCGGAGAAAGTTGTGGCGGAGCTGAAGGGGGCGATGCAGAAGAAGGATGAGCAGGTGGAGGCTGGGGAGTTGGCGATAGCCAAGGCAGCGTCCTTGGAGACTGAGGTGGCGAGGCTGACTTAGGCGCTGGCGGAGCTGGAGATGTCTTGGAAGGCTAAGTGTGGGCGAGTTGCCGGGGTAGGGGAGAGGTTGTTTTGCGAGAGTGAGGCCTACAAGCAGCAGCTGAGGGGTGCCTACAATAAAGGCCAGGATGGGCTGAGTCGGACTGGTTGCCAGGCGGGCTGGATTAATGAGGCGGCCATGCGTAAGTGGTATGCCGATAGAGATGCTGCCAAGAAGGCATGGGAACAGATGACGCCTGAACAAAGGAAGCAAGCCGAGATCTCGTGGTGTTTGGCGAAGCAGCATGAGGCTTGGCGTTTGACGTCTTCTGCTGGGCGGCAGGAGGTTTCGGCTGTGGGTGCGTCGCGGCCTCCGGCCCCTTTGGCTGCGTCACCCGCGAGGGTTGCTGGTCCCGAGGGGTCCTTATCCACGCAAGTGGTGGTGTCCCAAGTGTCATCTGAGTCTCTAGCTGTGGGGCCTCTGGCACCTGCTCGCCTCGATATGCAGAGATCCCCAGTGAAGAAGTCTCCTGTTCCTGAGGTGGCACAAGTGAGTTCGCTTGTGCGCCCCAATGTTCCTATGAGGCCTCCACTTGTGTCACGGGATTGCGCGAAGCACCCGTTAGGGAAGAGGGTTTCAGTGAATGTCAACAAGTCTCGCGGCCGTGGTAGCAGGTCAAAGGGTGGGGGGAGTGTGGACATCTCTGGCGGCTCATCTTCTGGGGGGAAATGATTGATGTAATTATTATTTTTTGTTTTGGTAGGTGTAGGGAAAGAGATTTTTGTGCTTGGCCCATATGTCCGCGTATGTGGTGGTTAGAGTAGTGTGGACCTCGTAACGAGGTGGCGGGGAGGAACAACGCTGTTGTTGCGGAGGGCTCTGGTCTTGTGACCGGTAAGGGTGGTCGCGGTTCCGCTGTCCCCCGTGACGACGGTCGGAACCGCGTCCCTGGTCCCGGGAGGAGCCATGCTGTTTACTTTTATCTGGCCCTCTGTCAAATTGCTCATACTTCTGCTGAGGTTTCTGCTTTGGGGGAGGAGCGGGGAGTGTTAATGTGGCTGGGGCTGAATGCCCAAAGTTGGCAAATTCAGCGCGTGCCCACCAGACAGCCAGGTCCAACAAGGCATCATAGGAAGCTGGAGGGTTCCTGTTGATCTCCATTAAGAAATTGCCAGGGAGCAGGGCCTGGCGGAAAGCTTGCTCGGCAACCCGAGGCTCCAAGTTGTGGCATCGCGCGGTGGCGGATTGCCACCTAGACAGTAACTCATGGAGGCCTTCGCCGTTCTTCTACTTGATGTGGAACAGGGCGTCCACGCTGCGATAAATGCTGGCATGAAGTATAAAGCGGTTAAGGAAGCGTTCCGAGAGTTGGTCAAAGTTGTCAATGGAGTTGGGTGGTAGGTTGAGGAACCAGCTGAGTGCTTCGTCAGAGAGGGTCTCTTGGAAGGCGTGGCAGGCCATGGCGTCTGTGTAGCGAGTGGAGCTACATAGCGAGAGAAATGTCTCGAGATGGAGATGAGGGTCCCCAGTGCCCTTATACTTGTCCACCTTGAAGGGCTTGGCCTCGGGGGGGGGCACTTCTCCACTTGTATACGTGGCGTGAAGGGACTTGGGCGATGTCCATAGCCAGAGAATAAAGGTCGCGGGTTCCCACGACTCTCGACCCCTTCAATCCGCGAAGCCAACTGAGTGACAGATTGGCTAAGCTGGAGCAGCAGGCGGGTTTGCATGTCGAGAGGTGGGTTAGAGGCGTTGGCAGAGGTAGGAGTGGGGGCAGGCGGAGCAGATGGGTCCAGTTGATTTAGCAAGAGGGTGGGTTCGTTGGGGATTGTAGATGGTTGAGGGGCTGGTAGTGGAAAAGATGGATTTGTAAGTGGGTGGGTGACGTGGACGATCTGGTTAGGGCTTCCCGGGATCACGAAACTGCTTGGGCCTTGGTTAGGGAAAGACGTAGTGGTGGGATTTGGGGTACCAGCGACCCGTGCGCGCGGTCCAAGCTGTCATTGTACACGTTACGATTGTCTAACGTGGCGCGGAGCAAGAATTATTCCTTCTCCAACTCGGCAATGCGTACTCGGTGTCTCGGTATGCTTCAGCCTCCGCCCTCTCTCTGGCCGCTTGCTCGCGAAACGAATGGAAGTCTCGCTTTAGAATTTCGAGGGTGGTGGCGTGGTCGGGATGTCTAATGGAGGTTGCATTGCTGGTTTGGGGAAGGGATGCATCTCCAGATTGGAAAAGTTCTTTCTCTATCTGAGTGCCAGGGTCATTGGGGTCATCTGCGGTGTCCACCATTGTTTCGAGCTAAACGCGAGTTCCACAAGGTCGAGCTAAACGCAAGTTCCACAAGGTCGGAGGTTCGAGCCCCCCTCCTTCTAACACCAATTGTTTCTACCTGTCCCGAGGTCACGGGACGGGAGGTCGAATTCTTGAAACCGAGTCTTGCACCTGCACAAGTAGCGATGCGTCAGGAGTCGGGACTGGGGTGGCCCAGTCTTCGACTCTCTGATGCTTAAGTTAGCGCTTAGTTGCTACTTGCCGAGTATGGGAGTTTTTAGAAGGAGTTTTGTGGACTTACTTCTTTTAGGAGTTTGTGCCTGTTTTATAGGCCAATGTTAGGCGCTGCGGCCTCAGTCCTCGATGTGGGACTGTCTGTGGTTCTCTGCGGCACCTCCCCTTTGGGGGGTGTTTTGCCGCTGGAGAGCGGATCTGGCAGGTGGATTGCTGCCGGACTTTCGCCCTCTGGGTACCCGTGAAGGGCTCGCCGGTGCTGTTTTGCCCGGAATGATCTCCGGCGACCGGGTAATTGTGTCATATTCTCGGCTTGGCCAAGTATTTTGGCTATGTACTAACAAGCAGTAAAGCCATTATCTTGATCATCTTGGTAGTTGCCCTTCTTTTTGTCTTGTTTCCACTTTCGACACATCTGCTTAATGTGGCCCTTCTCGCCACAGTAGTGACATGTGTCACTAAACCTTAGACCTGGATTCTTGTCTCTACCCTTTACAAAAAGGGCTCTTCCGTGCCCATCGTCTATGCCAACAGCTTTTCTCCTTGTTTCTTCGTTAAGCATGTTGTTCTTAACGGTATCCATAGACAATACACCGTCAGACGCAAAATTAGTCAAGGTTACCACGAAAGTCTCCCAACTGTCCGGCAAAGTCCCTAGCAAGAAAAATGCTAGTATCTCATCGCCAATCTTCATACCCATTGTCGCCAACTGATTGGTCACATTCTGGAAATCATTCAAGTGTACAACAACACTTTTATCCTCATTGAACTTCATGTTGATCATCTCTTTGAAAAGGAAAGCTTTCTTCGCAGCGGTCTTCTTCTCAAAGAGGGATTCCAATTTCTTCCAGAGTTCTTCCGCATCATCTACCCATTGTCTTATCATGCCAACAGTTTTCCGATGCAACTTTCGCCACTTGTTATCCGTCATATCTGCAGGCTTGCCAACCACACCTTCAATAGGCTCATGCATATCCTTACAATAAAGGATATCCTCCATTCTTGTCTTCCACATCACCCAATTTGTGTGGGTGAGTTTGATCATTGTGCTTCTGTCTTCACTCATCTTGACAACACCAAACCTGCCGAATCAAACCTTGGATCTACATACTAACCCTGCTCTTGATACCACTGTTGTGATATCGGCCAATTATGTATGTCAAGGAACCCCAAAAGAACACAACAAACCAAAAGAAACAACTACAGAGATAAGACACAAATAACACAAATTTAAGGTGGTTCAGCAAAACTTTTGCCTACGTCCACCGGCAGAAAACACTCTCCACTATATTAATAATGGGTACACCAGAAAGTATAAGAAAACAAGGACTCTCTCTTCTCTTCCTATCTCTCTCCTCTCTGCTCTCTCTCACCCTCTAAACGAGAATGGAACACACTTTGCTCTTTGTCTCTGCGATACAAAACCTAGAACTGAACGTCTCTTTATATAGCCATAAGGATATCAAATCTCTTCACCAAACAGAAAATCCTATCCCTATTAGTGGTAGGCAATAATGCCTCCTTCCTTCTCTGTAATCAACAAGATTACAGGTACACCATCATCAATAAGGATTTACTTTCCTTATTGGAACACCATACTCTAAGACGAAACATCTTAGGAAAAAACACATGGGCTGGAAACCCAACAGTACATACCCTATACATTGGTGGAAATCAATATAGAAAATGACATCCCACTTGTCACGCCCCGACTCTTAAATTTTACCTTAATTACTAGCATTGTGGTAATAAGAATTTTACTGTCTTCGTCATTGAATTTATAGTCCTAAAGTCCCTAGAGGTGTGTTGAGGGACGAATATTTTGAAAGAATTATTCGTAGGAGAAAAATGTGACGACGGTAAAAATGGTAAATTTTTGCTAGTAAAAGGTAATTTTTATTGGGGTATTATTTTGGGGTGTTGAATTTTAGAATGGGTTATTTTTGGTTGGATTTAAGTTTTGGACCGGGTGGGGAGCAGCCCCAGCCCAAATCCCTTATCTTCCTTTTTCTTTCTTTTTCTTCTTCCTTCCTCCCGAGCCCCCGAGCTCTCTCTCACTCGCCGGAAACTGCAGCCACCAGCTGCCGCCGTCCAGCCAACCACCAGCCACCGCTCCAGCCCAGCTCGGACCCCCGTCACCTCCTCTCTCTCCCCGGCCTAGTGTCCGAGCCGGTAGTGCCGCCGGAGAGGAGAAAAACTCGCCGGAAACGCCGACTGTCTCTTCGCCGGAGCTCCGTCCTCCGGCCACCATAGCTCGTGATTTTTGGCTCAACTTGTAGCCCTCATCAAGGTTAGTAATCCCTCAAAAGGAATCGGTCTATTTCGATCTCGTTAGGGTGGTTTGTATAATTGAAAGTTTTAGGGATTTATTGATGTTTTGATTCGTTTACCCTAGTTAGTCTTAGAATTGGACTAAGTGCTAGTTATGAAAGTTGTTGGGTATGATGAGAGGATTATGCTGTTTAAATTTGGTGGCCATAGGAAGTCGCCGGAAAACGGCTGCCGGCCGCCGCTGCCCGCGGAGCCGCTGAAAAATGGTTTTTGGTGGAGATTTTTTGAGGAGTTTAATGAAATGAGTTTTAGAATTTTTGGAGGAGTTTTAGAATTTTTGGAGGAGTTTTGGATAGGTTTTGGAAGTTGTTAAGTTTGGTATTTTTTGCGGATTAATAAGTTAAAATCCGGCCATTGGATTATTTTTATGATTAGGAAGTTGGAAGGTGATTTTGAGGATGTCGGTATTTATGGAGATTTTTGGTTGGCGGTGAAGTTAATATTTAGGACGATAGGCATGGTTGAGCGCGGGAAGCTCATTTTTAATTATGCCTATTTTCTTTAAAAACGTTGGGATTTTATTTGAGGAATTATTTATGTTTTGGAACAGGACGCGAGGAGGCTTGAGTAGAGGAGACTTCCGACCGACGTCAGGCTTAGGCCTAAGTTGTGAGTGGATCTTTGTTTTTAAATAATGTTTTATTGTTGAATAATTTCTTTTGTTGGAATTTATCCTAAATTGAGAATTTCGGTGTTTATACTCATTTTATTTAACGTTTATGAGTATAGTATGTATATGAGAGAACGCTAGCTAGCAATACGTGATTTCCCCCCATAATGAGGAAAAATGGCATTATGGGGTGACGTGAGCGTTAGATGCAAGCGTCGTAGCCCTGTACGACTTTCTACTTTCCGAGTTTATTCTATGTTTTTAGATTCATTCATAGAATTCGTACAAGGAGTAAGCACGTATTTATACCACCCGGTCGTTTCCCCCATACTGAGGAAAAATGCCATTATGGGGTAACGTGCGCGTTAGACGCGAGCGTAGTAGCCTGGTATGACTATCTACTTTCAAGCTTATTCATAGATAGCATACATGGAGTAGACGGGTGTTAATACATACTGATATAATTATATAATTTTAGCCTGAGAGGCTGTATTTGTTTAAGATTTGGAGACTAGCCAGAACTAGTTGTGTCCTTGAAAGTTTTTCTTGGGGAAATATTATTGCTTGTCGAGATTATTTTGTCCACTCACCCTGACGTGATTAAATATTTTCCCCTGGGCTTTTCCTTCGTTTTTAATTGCCCAGTCTGCAGAGTTCGGGTGGGGTCTACAGGAGGCAACGAGGCATAGTCACCCACATTTCCACTACTGTCCGCCAGTAGGTTATCTGTTTAAACCCACTAGGATTTTCTATCAGCTTCCGTTGTCTTTCTTGTAGTAGCGCTGAATATTTTCGGAAAAATAATTGTGTATTATTTTATTCGGTTATTTGGATTGAGTTGAAGATTAATATTTTGGTTAAGAGAATGTTCTATATTTTTCCGGGTTAGGGTTGTCCATTTTCAAGGGAGGTTTGCCGAGTTCTTCGGTAAATTTTCCTTGGAGGTGGTCCCCGCAGGACTTACCTCGGGTTTCAGGATGAAATTCTGGGTGGGTCTTGACACACTACTATAAACAGTTGCAAAACACAGAAAACCCACTTTTCAAAAGATTTATACAAATAAGGACGGAAGACCAAATTCAAAACAATACAATATTAAGCCTAATCCAAATTCTAAATGCATAATGACCATAATACCTAAAATTTTAACAAAATTACAGACCATGCCACTCACTCTCTTCTCTCTCCCTTGATCTGATTCTCTCTCTCTCTGACGACCATGTTCAACAAGACTCAGACTCCTGGCCTCGCCGGTCACCGCTCCGATCAGATCTGTTGGCGTCGAAATTGCAAGGAGGTGAGGAAAGGAGGAGAAGCTGAAGAATGAAAGGATGAATGGTGATCAAGGCTTCAATGAATCAGACCAGATTTGATTTGGTTCTTCTTCTTATTCACCAGATCTGTCGGCGCCGAAATCGCAAGGAGGCGAGGAATATAGGAGGAGATGAAGAATGAAAGAAGTTTCACCGAATCCGACTTTAATTCTTCTTCGATCTCTACAACTTGGTTTACTCAAAGAGTCATTAGAATTAAAACTCATAGCTTTGAATTTGACAACAAAAATTGATCCTTTGTAGCTAATTCGTGCTCATGCTTCGTGCTGCTATTACTTGTTGCTGCTACTGCATTCTGCTATGTGCTGCTACTGCGTGCTGCTGTGTGTTGCCACTGTGTGTGTTGTTGTTGTGTGCTGCTACTACGTGGGATGTTAGTGTGTGATGTTGTGTGCTGCTACTGCTTGTTGTTGTGTGCTGCTAATGCATGTGTTGTTGTTGTGTGCTGCTACTGCGTGCTGCTCTGTGCTACTACGTGTTGTTATGTGCTGTTACTGTTGTGTGTTGTTGTGTGATGCTACTGCGTGTGTTGTTAATGTGTGTTGGTATTGTGTGTGTTGTTGATGTGTGCTGCTATTGCGTGTGCTGTTGCTGTGTGCTGTTACTGCAAGTTGTTGATTCATGTTGCTGCTACTGCGTGTGCTATTGTTGTGCGCTGCCACTGCGTGTGCTGTTGTTGTGTGCTGCTACTGTAAGGTGTTGATTCATGTTGATGTTGTTGTGTGCTATTACTACCTGTTGTTGAACTTCCGTATCAACAAAAATAACAGAAAGTAGCAGTAGCAAATCTTTCGCCCCCTCCTATGACTCCTTCATTGTCTTAGTCTTCAAGCAGTAGCAGAACTAGAGGATTGCCCAAGCATACTTGTGCTACTACTGGGTTGTTAACCCATGCTACTACTTCTATTAGGATGTTAACCCCTGCTACTACTTCTATTGGAATGTTAACCTCTGCTACTACTTCTACTAAAATTAACTGCTACTACACGAAGTTATTGAAAACATGCTACTGTATTACATTTACTGAAAAATCTCAAAAGGAGAGACTTTTCTCTTCTAAAAACATATTTAATTAGTATAGGATTACTTTGGTAAATTAAACCATGACACATGACATGCAGAAAAAATATTGTTCTTAATTGTTAAAAACTGTCCTTATTTGTTTAACAACAACACAAGGGGATTTATTTGTGTTTCAAATCCTTTTGGAAGATGTATATGTGATTTGCTAAAATCAATACGTAATGAAATCTATCTGATAGTGAATACATGAACTTGAGCGACAACACCAATCCTTACTAGAATTTACATATTTAATACATAGTAAAACTTACACGAAGAACTTGAGTAATCCATTGTGATTTTTTTCTATCTTGGAGTATCGTATAATCTTCTGTTGACACACTTGACTTTTGAAATCTTGCTACGAGAACTTAAGTTGTTTATTATGATATTCTCCTGATTCCACCCTTATGTTTCTCTAAGTTTATGAGACTTTCGATGATAAAACACTTGTGTAACAGCAGAGACCAAATCTGACATATATATAGTTCAGTTATACAAACTATCATGTCCTTTTTACTGCTTTTTCAAAACTCAAATCACATTTACCTTAATTGGATTCAATGAATTTAAATTTCTAACAGATTATGAGTTTGACCAATATGATTATGTTCAATTTATCCAATCAATTCAATGCTTGAATTCAAACCACCAGTTATATATATATATATATATATATATATATATATGTTTGTATTAATTCTTATCTCTACTATAATAAAGTCAGCTATCAAGAAATTCATCAAATTGTGAACTGCCTAATGAGCCAACTGAAACAAATTAAAAAAAAGCCAATATAGTAAACAACAAAATAGATAAACAAAAGAAAATAAAACATATTCTTTGAAAGAAGAAATAAAACATAGAATTAGTCAAAAAATACATAATAAATAAAACATAAAGATGATTGTGGAGAGCTAAACCAAAATCAGCCGCTCAAATGTCTTTTTAGGTGATCGTCATCCCGTGCAAATGCACGGGTAAAAGGCTAGTTTTTAGAATGTCTAGTTCATCAAGATATCTAACAGTTTAGGTTATTTCGTTTTCTAGTGTAGTTGTCCTCTTTTTTTGACGTAGTTTTTTTTTGGATTTCAGTTTCTTAAGATTTTATTTTTGAATAAGTACGTGAACTCGTTTGAGTTTGTCATGAAATTATTGCTCCAGTCTGACCTAGTATAATTTGGTCGTATGACGCTATCAATGAAATTTAACTGTGAGATTAAAAAAGAAGTGTGGATTAGAAATGGTGAGAGTGGATTTCAAACCCATGATATAATATTTTTTTTCTTTTAGTCCTAATTGTATAAGTGAGAATTTAGATATTAAATTATTTGAAAATCAAGTTTTTTTTTTTTTTTTTTTTTTGAATCAAAGACGGGCATATAACCCATAGTATTAATAGTCTCAAGTCAGAATGGCACTGAGACAGACCGTAAAATTTTTATTGGGGTGATTCACATACCATAACATTGTAAATTTTCACTCATCTAAGATGAGCCTAGCAAACACTGGAAACACAAAATTTCTAGAGAGAGAGGGTCTACCTTCTCTCTAGAAGTTTTCTCAACCCATCACCATTTTGAGAGTCTCACGAGCCCAGCCGTCTCCTCCACCACCATCATCCCCACCTCCGCTACTATTTCCTCCACCTCCCCCATGTCCACCTAGCCTTTTCCCAGACCAGCTCTGCCCTTTCCTTCAATCCTTTTCTTCATCTTCCCCTTCCCTCTACCTCATCTATTTTTTCCATCTACCCACCTTACTTCCCTGCCTTACTGAGTCTTCTCATGACGGTTTGAACTCAGATCCATGTCGTTCTCATCACCTCTCCATCTCCTCACTTCTTCACCATAACCCAATTCCAATCTCGACTTCACATATCTTCCATCATTTCGCTAGATCTTCTGGTTCTACTATTGTTGCTTCTCATATGATGTCTTCTTCCTCTCTAGCATTCAGATCTGCTAGTGCCTTCACCACTAAGCAAATTTTCGTCCGTCGGCGAACTTTTGTTCAACTGAAAGAAGGTGTTTCGATTACCTTGGTATTCACTCCTTCTATGGTTACTTGGTTTCTCTTGGGGGCTTTTGTGCCCAGCTTTCTCAACCGGTGGAGGAAGTGGTTTGTTTTGGTGCTCCAGCGGCGGACTGACGACAAATGGGGATTGGAATGTAGTGGCAGTAGCTCTGTGCGGCTGATGTTGAAGTGATGGAGGCTGTCAGATTTAGGGTTTCTTTTAGTTTTGGGCTTATGTGTTGTGTTGTGGCTAAGCTCTTTATGGGCTTTATTTTTTTTATGCTGGGCCTAAGTGCCTCTATTGCTGGACCTATGTGTCTTTTTACGCTGGGACCAATGTGTCTCTTTATGCTGAGACTTATGTGTCTCTTGTGTTAGGGTTTTTTGTACCTCTGGTTAGTGTTATATTAGGTTGTATTCTTTAGATCATCTAATACATTGCTTCCATTGACCAAAAAAAAAAGAAAAAAGATGAGCCTAGCAAACTTTAACCTTACTCTACAAAGTGATAATTTTACCCGAAAACTTGTGTTGCCAAAACGCTCAATAACCTATCAAGGAATCCTACAAAATTAGGAAATTATTGTAATTAGACAAAGCTAAAAGCATAGAGGTTGAGTCTAGAGATAGAACCTTAGCTCAACTTAGAAAGGGCAGATCAAAGATAGCTCAACTCACAGCCCACCACAGTTATTCTGGTGTATTCCACCTAGAGGTGGCAAACGGGCCGCTAAGCATGAGCATGACATGTTTAAAAGCGGCCCGGCACGGCCTAAGCCTGTTAATGGCCCGGCCCGGCCCGGCCCAAACACGTTATTTTAATAGGTCAGGTTGGGCCTAGGAAAATGAGCCCATGACCCGGCCTGGCCTGGCGCAGCCTAAGCACAATAATTTGTGGCCCACAGCCCGGCTCGCTATAATATATATATATATATATATATATGTTTTTTTTCTTCCATTTTTAATATGAAGATAACATATTTATAAATAATAAACTTACTTTTGAGTGTGAACAATAAACTTATATACTAATAATTATTTATTTGAGTATGAATTTGGATTCCCTTAGACCTATAAGAAGTTTTTCCTAAAAATTTATTAATTGTGAACAATGAGTATTTATCAGTTATTTCTTTAGTTTGTTGACAAAGAAAAAATTAATCGATAGATTGTGTGAATTAGTTTTGGTTTGTAATCATATCATGTATAATTAAAAGTTAAGATTATGAGAGTAGAAGCGGTGGTATAGGACATTCACCTCGACTATTTTTAATTTTCGGCACGAAAAGTGCCCGGCCGAGCATGGCCCACAACGTTATGGGCTTGGGCCTTGGGCCGGGTCGGGCCTTACATTTGAGTAAATGGGCCAGCCCAAGCCTGAGCCCGTTAAGAAGTGGCCCGTCGTGGGCCAGCCCAATCACGGCCCGAAGCCCGATTAGGCTGGCTGGGCCGGTCCGTTTGCCACCTCTAATTCCACCTCACTTGTTTTCCTCTGTCGTGCTCCTTAGCCTTCCATGCATTGCACGCTGCAACAAACATTGTCCGATTGATCTGCTCCGCACCATTATTCTCTGGCGACACAAACCACATCCTAGTCCATTTTGTCACAACCCGCATCGCAGTGGAACTAACAAAACAACCTGATCCAATTCGATTATCAAACCTCGCCATTGATGAAACATTTATAGCGGATGATCAAACAAGCCTGGAAGATTGATTTGCAACACACTGTGAAGCACAACTACTACCTTGCTTCAACCCAGCCAAAACAAGGCGACGAACCCCGAGCTAAGACCTTCCATGACCAAACCTATGGCTAGAAGACTCAATTCCTTACCTGGCAGCAAACCTTGAGACAACGACTACGGTCCGGAGACCTGCGCATGCGTTCGGGCGCCACCGGACAAGGTTGAGAGTGAAATTTAGGAGGGTTTTAATTAGGGTGAAAATTAGGTTAATTGTCAAGTTTTCAACTAGTAAAATAAGTATAAATATCATTATTGACAAGGTCAGACAATTTGTCTACATCCCCAGGTTGGTAGGGTTGCACAATGTGTCTCTCGATCAAATGTCACTCACATATTCAGAACTGACTCCCTTTGCGATGGTTAGATAAAATAGATTTGTGAAGCGAAACCAACTATCTGATTTCCACAACATAACATCATTCAGAATCCCAAAGCAAACACCTAGTTAGGATCAAAGTCTCGACTGATATATTAATGAATCAGAACAAATTGAACAACAAAAGAGGAACAATATCAACAAATCTCCTTCCCTTTCTCGAATTTCATAGTCTGAGAATCTATAGGAGCGCTTAAGACAATTAAATTATTTGCATAAATTGATTACTTGGATAAATTTATTATTTGACTAGTTTGTTGAGGATTTCTACAACCATGATTTTCTATCTGTTTGAATCTCAATTTGATTCCAGTTCCATTAATTTACCCCAAGCATTTGAATTTGTGATTCGTATAGAGGCATTTTCAAAATTCTAAGTGATGAAATCCCAACAAAATAATTATAATAGAATTCAAATTCATGAAATCATAATTCTCATAATTTAAGAATATATTTGAAAATCGAAACAACTTCACCCAAGCACATTGTGAAATTAAAAGGAGAAAATACTGGTCACTCCATCAACTTTCATGCACTCGACAGTTTACTCCATTATCTTTCAATTTCAATCGATCACTCCTCGAACTATCCAATGTCACACAATTAAGTCCATCCGTTAAGTGGTTATCCAAATCAGTGGTTAAATTGCTTACGTGGCAAGTTGATACGCGATGACATGACAAGCTGATTAGACACGTGATCCACAGAGGATTGTAAAATGGGATCAATGCCCCTAGCCTATTTAGCTCGTGTCTTGACCCCCGTACTCAAATCCAAAACACTAGAAACCCTAAATTTTGAAATCGAAAGAGGATCACTGTGCTCTCCATCGATCAATACCCATAACCCATCCGCACAGGAGCAAGCTCTAGCCTCCTAATGCCTATAACCCATCAATTTCAACCCTTATAAAACCTTAATCCCCATCTGAAATAAAATCTTCATCTACTATCTATCATAAAATAGAGGAGTACGCATTGACATGGTGATGAACCCAGATTTGTGGGTTCCCAGAGGCGAAGAAGGGTTGAACGATGGCATACCTGATTATAGTGAGTTCTAGACTTTGGGAATATGCTCTTTGACATGGATTGCTTTAAAATCGCAGATTTATAGGGTTTTCGATTTTGGGAGAAAATAAGGATTTTTGAATTTGCTATGGTTTTGGGGTTGATTTAAACAATAGAAAAGATTCAACTTACAGTTGTCTCAACTTAATTCTTTGAGTTTCATAGAAAAGACTGATACAGGTGTATCCTAGTTTTTTAGGGATTAGCCGGTTCCTTCTCCAAGTTAGTTAAGGAAATAGCTTTTCTAGCTTGTTAGGGGAATAGTTTTCCAACTTAGTTTGAGATTAGTTGTTTAACTTAGTTAGGGAGTACTCTCCAAGTTAGATAAGGATTTATAGAGATTTAGACTCTATAAATAGAGGTGTCTAGCTTAGTTTTAGACACCAGAGCGAAACAGAGAGATAGACCTGTTTAGAGTTATTGTGAGAGAAGGATTCAGACAATAAACATTGTACCTTTGCACAATAATAAAAGAAGATATATTTCTTCGAACCTACATTCCTTGTGTGTTTCAGTACTATTAATAATTCCTCTTTTAGTAGTATCCGCCTAGTAATTTGTATCAAGTTGGTATAAGAGCTAATCAATTCCGCGAGGGGGGTCTTGTGGTGTATGGTCCTTACTCGATCGCTATACAGAAAGTTAGGCAAAGTTCTGGTGTCTTTGGAAACTACCAAAAGACCAAAAGGAAAGAAGATGGATGATGTTTCCAGATATATTCGCGGTTGCAAATTGTGTTGTACTTCCAAACCAGCGAATAGGAAAAGAGGGTTGTATCTACCTTTGCCGGTACCATCTCGTCCCTGGGAGAGTATTTCCATGGATTTCTTAGGTGGACTACCACGAGCCAGGTCCGGATGTGACTACTTGTACGTTGTGGTTGATCGGTTCAGTAAGATGGTGATATTGATTCCTTGCAAGAAGACAGTCACAGGAGCAGGAGCCGCTAAGTTATTCTATGTTTGGAAGCATTTTGGATTGCCGAGTTCGATTATCTCGGATCGTGACAGCAGGTTCCTTGGTCATTTTTGAGATTCTTTGTGGGGTATGATGGATACACGATTGAAGAGAAGCATTGCTTTTCATCCGCAAACCAACAGACAGACATATGTGGTTAACAAGACTATGGTACATATGCTAAGGGGTTACAATGCCAAGCATCCCAAGACGTGGGATGAAAGTCTTCCTTATTTGCAGTTTGCTTTCAACATGGTTGTTCATAGTTCTTCAAGGACATCTCCATTTGAGACGTGCTATGGGTATTTGCCTCCAAGTCCCTTCGATATGACATTTACCGTTGGTGAAGGTCAACATGTGAAAGGAGAGAGTGATAGGCTTCGGGCACAATGTTTTCTGGAGAAGATAAGTCAGATTCATGCAACTGTTGAAGCACAATTGCGGAAATCACAAGCAAACTACAAGGCTAAGCATGACAAGCATCAGGTACCTTGTAATTTTGGGGTTGGTGACTTAGTTTGGTTAAAGCTAAGTAAGGAGCGTCTTAAGGGTGAAGGTAAGAAGTTGAAGCTGCTTCGGTATGGTCCTTTCCGTATTCTGGAGCAGATTGGTGACAACGCCTTCAAGCTTGATTTGCCACCGTACTTAGGTATGTATTCGGTTATCAATGCCGAGTACCTGAAGTTGTTTGAACCTCCATTACTTGATGATGATGGCGACGACAAGACGGTCTTACCATTAGTTGAAGACTTATGGTTTGACCGAGAGCATCCATTAGTTGACGATTGTATTTTGGAGCGTAAAGTGACTACGACACGTCAAGGAGAGCGAACAACGTTTCATATCGGGCGTGCCGGGCAAGTTCCAAGCAAGGCTAAATGGTTCAGCAAAGAGAAGAGAACTCTTGAGTTTCCTAATCTCCAGTTTTAACTTAAACGGGAGTTTAAGTTCCTAAAAGGGGGAGCCATGATACGGGTGTATCCTAGTCTTTTCGGGATTAGCCGATTCCTTCTCCAAGTTAGTTAAGGAAATAACTTTTCTAGCTTGTTAGGGGAATAGTTTTCCAAATTAGTTTGGGATTAGTTGTTTAACTTAGTTAGGGAGTACTCTCCAAGTTAGATAAAGATTTATAGAGATTTAGACTCTATAAATAGAGGTGTCTAGCTTAGTTTTAGACACCAGAGTGAAACAGAGAGATAGACCTGTTTAGAGTTATTGTGAGGGACGGATTCAGACAATAAATATTGTACCTTTGCACAATAATAAGAGAAGGTATATTTCTTTGAAGCTACGTTCCTTGTGTGTTTCAGTACTATTAATAATTCTGCTATTAGTAGTATCCGCTTAGTAATTTGTATCAAAGATTCAACTACTATTTATTTATGGTTTTTTGGGTTTCGGAGGACTCCTGCTATTTGTATATGGTTTTGGTTTATGGCTTAAAGGTTGGGTATTTGTGTGTTAGCTTTTAATATCGTTCAAATTGTTGTTGGAGACTTGGTTTTGGCTTTTAATATCGTTGAAATGTTGTTGAAGAATTTGGTTTGGCTTTTAATATAGTACCTTTTGTATAGTGTTTGGTTGTGGTCCTAGTATGCAGTAAACAAAGAGTTTTTCATGTGTCACATGGTCTTTGTTTTGTGTTTGGCCTGTAGCTCTTTATGTCGCTAAGCATTTGTTGGTTGAGACTGTTATTTTAGTTGTTTGTAACCCTAATGGTTTTTGTTTGCTTATTATAGCTCGCCCATAATATTTCACAGTGAAGGTGTATCATGCAGGGTGTTTACAGGCTGGTTCATATATGGGGGAGGGAGGTATGATTTCTACGACAACTGCGACAAAAATATAATGTCGCTTGTGGAGGTAAGGAACATGGTGAAATAGCTGAGTCTTTTCTATGAAACTCAGAGGATTGAGTATTGGTATAGGGTTGGCGTTGAAGATGGTGAGTTAGTGAAGCTGCAAACAGATGAAGATGTTGTGCATATGTGTTCTTTTGTACCTCATTGGATGTTGTTAATATTGTATTGTGACTAGTTGGAGCTGCACCCTGACTTTAGACAAGAAGATGATGATGAGGCCTTCTTACAAGACATCTTGTTTAGCCAAGCTGCTAGTTGTGGTGTATTTCCTGAAGATTTTATACTTGGTAGAAGCAAATGAGTTGTGATTAGAGATGTTGAGAAGACTGTGCCTACTCAAGTAAGCACTATTGGTGAGGTTGGTCCAAAAGATAAGGGAAAACAGAAGGTTGTTAAGCAAGAAAATTCCAAAAAAAGAAGAAGTTTGTGGACTTAAATATAAGCCCAAATCATACTTCTAGTGGAGGAATTGGATGTTCAAGTGTGCAAACAAATGAAAGGGATGATCTTCTAGATGTACAAATTGATTTTATGGATCAACTTCAATCATATGGTGGGTGTGAATTAGAAAGTGAGAATGAAAGAAGTGATGAGGAAGATGAGAAGGATGAGGACATGAGGTATGATCCAGCAAGGGAAGATTATGAGTATTACCAGTATGGGCGAGATGATGATGATGATGAAGGGGAAGGTGAAGATAATGCTAAAGAGAATGCAAAACAAAAGGAAGCTGAAGGTTTTGTGCATGATGAAGAGTCTGTTGATGATGAAACACATTTTAGTATTGTGTATGATGATGAGAAGGTGCTTACATGTACTTTCAATTCTGATGGTGAGAAGGTTGACAGGGGGATTGAATTCAACCCCAAAACTGATATGAAGAATCCAACTTTCATGGAAGATCAGATGTTCGACAATGCACAGATACTTAGGGAAGCTTTGTTGGAGCATGCTATTCAACATGGACATGAATATTCATTCGCTAGGAATGAGACACGAAGAATACAAGCGATTTGTAAGGAGGACGACTGCTCATTTGAATTGTATGCCACCAAAATAACTGATGAAGATACATTGATTGTTAAAAGGTATAATCCAGAACACAGATGCACTAGGAAGTTCAACAATTGCATGGTTGGCAAGAGGTACTTAACCAAAAAGTTTAAGGATATGATTGCCCTAAATGAGAACTGGAAACCACGTAAGTGCTACTGTGTTTTCAAAGTTAATTTTGCTATTTAACACCATATTTTTACTTAATTAATATGCTTATCAAGTTTGAATTTTGTTGGTGATGCGGACAGTCTAGCTAGGGCAATGACAAAAGATATTAGAGCAAAGGTTCATAAGTGGACAGCTTATAGAAGGTGGCTGCACTTGAAGAAGTGGAAGGAACAATAAGGGAGCAATATGCAAGAATTCAGGATTATGGAAGAGAGCTTCAAAGAGTTGATCCAACCACTACAATTGACATCAAGTGTTCTTTCCCTAATGGTAGCAGCCTTCCAGTTTTCAAACGCATGTATATTTGCTTGGGAGCTCTCAAGGTTGTTTTCAAGTCTGGTTGCAGAAGTGTAATTGGTTTGGATGGTACTCATCTTAAGAGCTATTTTGGGGCCAACTTTTGATAGCTGTTGGTATGGATGCTGATAATGGTTCATATGTGTTAGCACGAGCAATGGTTGAGGCTGAGAGCAAGGATTCATGGATTTGGTTGTTGGAGTTATTAGCAAAGGATCTCAACATTGAGCATGAAGGAAGATGATTGATACTTATCAGTGACAAACAAAAGGGTCTGATACCTGCACTTGGACTGATTGTCAGCAGAGCTGAAATCAGATTTTGTGTTAGGCACTTATGGACCAATTTTACAAAGCTATTTCCTGGAATGGTGTTGAAAGATCAGATGTGGGCTTGTGCAAAGTCAACTACTCTGCCTTATTTTCAGAAGGAGATGGCAACTATGAAGGAACTTGAACCTAATGCTGATAAGTGGCTTACAGGTACTTGCAGATTTCTTTATCTTGTTCATATGGTATATGTTGATCTAAATTAACAGGTTTTTAATTAGTAAAGTTGGTTTGTGTTTGCAGCAAAGGAAAGGCCTGCTAAACATTGGTGCAGAGCATATTTCGACATAGTTGTGGATTGTGATATCATGATTAACAACATATGTGAGAGCTTTAATGGCTGGATATTAGAGGCAAGGGATAAGCCACTAGTCACCATGTTTGAAGAGTTGAAGGTGAAGTTGATGAAGAGAATCGCAAACAGAAAGCAAAAAATGGAAGATTTGTCCAAAGATAAGGGAGATTGTAGAGAAGATTAAGTTGAAGGCTGCAACAGACTGCACCCCGACATTTAATGGTGGTGACATTGTTGAGGTTGAAAACATTGAGGGAACAAAGAATGTGGTTAATCTTGCAAGGAGGACATGCACTTGCAAGAGGTGGGACTTGTCTGGAATTCCATGTAAGCATGCTATCTCGGCCATTTACCTAAAGATAGAAGATCCAGATGATTAAGTGTCAAGACGCTATATGAAGACAACTTATATGAGCATCTACAATAATCTCATCCAGCCGGTAAATAGCATGGATTTGTGGTCTAGAGGTGAAGATCCCCCTATTCAGCCTCCTCAATACTCAAGACAGCCTGGTAGGCCCAAAAAAACAAGAGATAAGGCTACTTATGAAACATTATGTAACACCCTGTACCTCACTTTACTAATTTACGAGTCACCAAGACGGTAAATGATGACTTGATTTAGTTTTCATGTAGTGTTGACACATTGGAACACATCGGAAGACTCAAATAGGTTGACTTTTGACCATGTTTACTGGTTGGGTAATCTCTCTTTACGAACTTTGTGGAACACGTTAAGCTGAGTCTTAATGTTACGAAAAAAACAAGTTTAGAAATTGAGTTCGAAACTGTATGAAATTTTTAGTTAAGTCTTGAAATTTTGGTCGCAAGGTTAAAATAGACATTTCATGTATGTGAATATAAATAATTAAGTGAAACCCTAAAACCCTCATTTTTTCTCTCCCCCTCTCGAACTCTCTTTCTCTCTCTCCCTTTGACAGTAATGGAGAAGGCAGCTCCAACCACCTATCGACAACACACCGCCACCATCAATCGAAACTATAGCTTGTCCCGATTGAAACCCAACCCGAATCGACGATTCGCACCGCCACCAGCCACCGCATGCAATCCACATCAGCGATGCCGGCTTGCCTAGCCTAAACCTTCTCTTCCGACAACCTCTCTAGCTCACTGTCATCGCTGACCCATAAACCTAATTCAGTCGAAAGCCAGCCGGGGCTTTCCACTCTAGCTGCGTCTCGCTTATCCATTTTTACCTGGTAAGCTAGACTTTGATTTCTCCCTCATTCCTCAAGTTCTTGTTGTGAGTAATTAAGAAATCAAATTCATGATAATTCGTGTTTTGGTTTGTGAGGGATTTGGGCAATCTGCGTTTTGGATTTGGAGATGAGGAAGCTAACGCAGCAACAATTACGGTTTATTCGACCAACAATTGAGTAACAGGGGGTAAGACTTTGGTGTTGGGTTGTGTGTTCTTCGGAATAATTGTTCAGTGTATGAGTTGTATTGTGTGTTAAGATAGTGTGGTATTGTTGTAGCTAGGGAGGTTTCACAGAAGGCGAGCTTGGTGTGGACAACAGTACGAAGCCCAAAAAAAATCATAATTTTGGAAAAAGATAGTGGTAAGCATGGACCTTGCAAGTTACGGGCTTCGATGTGATGTTGGTATTTATGCTTTAGATTATTATTGGTTAGAATTGAAGTATGGTTTTGCTGTGTGATTTGTTAATGCTACTTAGGGGATTAATTAGGTTGGGCTAATTAACAATCAATGTTGTTTTGATATATAAGATTGACTTTTACAAGTGACGTTTGGTTTTGTTAAATTAGGGTATCTGTATTAGTAATGAAAGGGATGTCACTGGGTAATCTCTGGAAGTGGTTCTAATAAGGAAATTGGGTAACAACCATATTAAGTGTGAATTGGTGTTAGCAAAAGGTGGTGATTATATGTGGTGAACTTTGCTTCCAGTATGTTAAAATGGGTCACTTGTCAAGAGTGATGAAATAATAAGTAAAAAGGTTAATTTCAGTGGCTCGGTTTACAATGGGACCATGTTCCCTAGGTGCAAACATTTGAGTAAGGGATTTTATATTCGTTTACTTATACGTGTTAGCTTCTTATCAAGGTCTCAATTGTGTATAGCAACCAAACAAGTTAGACCGAGAAAGGATCGTTGAAGGAAATTGTGGAGTCCTTTGACCGGGGAATCTCGGCTTGGCAACTAGCAAAACCTAATTACTGTGAGTGGACACTTTGTTTTTAAATAAATATGCATGCATTGTTTCTTTTCGAAATTATCGTTCTATTTTCCGAGCTTATATTATAATTTCAGTTTATGATATGGTCTTGAGATTTATTTGAGTTTATTACATCGATTAAGTTTTGGTCATGATTTATGGATTTGAGCTCGGGTTATTAATTTGGTATTTGAGTTTTGATATTCTTTATGATTTCCGGATTTAAGATTACATATAGATTTCCATATTGTCTGGTTTTCGAAAGATGATAATTATTTGAGTTATTTATTTCGTTGAATTTAATTAATTTCTTTGCTCTTTGAATTCTTCGAGTACGGTTGGGAATCGTACTTATGCTTTAGTTATGAGTTTCGGGGAAAGTCACATGGATTTATATTTTCTTTTCTTATGTCATACTTGTTGGATTGATATTATTCATGCTAGCATGTTGTTCCGCCTTTCGAGGCGATGTGGCTACCACGTTCCGAGTGGAGTCACGCAAGCCCTTTCCGCCCTAGTGGTGATGTGATGTTGCCGGCGGCATCACGCAAGCCCTTTACCCTCTCCGTCAACTCGACGTGAAGGTACAGGGAGTATGGGAGTACTTTTGCCTAGGAGGCACCCGAGCCTGGGAGGCACCCGAGCCTGGGAGGCTCACTTGTATGGCTATATTTGCTTATTTATTATTGTTGTCTTGACTAGCGGGGCTAGTCTATCTTTTTGATATTCCTTTTACGAAGGTCTTTATGAATCCTCGTTGTTTTGACTAGCGGGGCTAGTCCATTGTTTTGATACCTTCTTCTACGAAGGTTATTTATTAATCTTTGTCGATATTTTGACTAGCGGGGCTAGTCCGTTTTCTTGGGATTTTCTTTATGAAGGTTTTATCAATACTTGCATGCAACGGATTTCTTGCTTATTGAAAAGTGGGAAAGTATTAAAGTTTTGGTTCCTTATTCTACGTTCATTTACTAAATTATTTTTGGTCTACTCACGCTAACGTTTTTTTTTTAAATATACTTTTCCTTGGGCTCTTCGTTTTCAAATGCCCAGTTTACAGGACAGATTACTTGAGATCAAGCGTATCCAGAGTCAAGGCATAGTCAACATCATTGCTTCCGCATGTTAATTTGTTTTGTTTTCTTATGTGTTTTAGAATTAGACATGCTCTGAATGCTTGTGGGATAGATGTTGTCAATTAGTTGGACATGTTTGAATTGAGAGAACTTGTGATTATTGGGAGCAGGGTGGCACCAAGAGAGTAAGGATGGTTTCTTTAGAAGTGAAATTTTGTTTTCTACAGGTTGGGTAGTCCACTTTTAAGGGTGGCTATGCCGAAATTTTCGGTAGAGTCTTCGGATTTCAGGGTGAAATCCGGGGTAGGTCTTGTCACATTATGTCACGTCCCGGATTTTGGGCTAGATTTTTTTTTTCTTTCCCGAAAACTCGAGGAGTGAGCTAAAAATGAAAATAAGCTAAAAGAATAGAAATGACTAAGGGTACTCTCTTCCTAAATGATGGTCTTACACATTGGTAACTCCAACTATGTCTTGATCACTAATTGTGGTAGTTCTTTCTCTTAACAACCTGCAAGACTGTAAATGGGTGAGCTCAACTTGCGGCTCAGTAGGGAGCTATTCCTCTCCAAACAAAAGAAAACCAAACAGTCATCATAAGGTATGCATGGATGAATGTTCTACACCAGTTAATCCACATAGCTTAACAAACAAAGCCTACATGTCTCATACAAAGTATTTTAACAAGAAGGTGACTCAGAATACTCAACTACTTCACCAAAATCAACCTTTAGCCCTCTTTTGCTAGTCATCTTGTCCATTCCCCTTTCTCCAATCCCGAATTACTCTTATCATTTCTATACTAATTGCGCAATAACCACGGGCATACCTGAGACATGGTTCCTGCTGAGGTTTGGACTCAACTATGTAAAAGATCAATTTCATATTACCTTCACCACCCTTATCCTTTAAATGACTTTAATGAATGATGCACTGATTGATAACATATACTTCAAACATGTAATTCCATCAAATACACAATTATTCCAAAACAAACATACAAACATATCAACCAGCATATATGCACACAATACAATGAGTAGAGGTTCTCCATATCTCCCTACCTTGATTCCAAGCTATTGGCAATATACACGTCCCTGCATAAAAATAGATATATGAGTACAATTCATAATCCTATCCATAAGCACACATTTAATTTTAAACACAAAGCTATCATATGGCTTAAGAACATACTTTACTTTAAAGCATAAGTCTTAAAAACATAGTACCTAAAATCTCAGGCCATTAAGACAACATTTGATATGCTAGATAACTAAGCAAAATGTGATGCAGATTTATTTTGAAGAGAAGCTGTTGCACATAGCTGATTTAAAAATGGCATAAATTTGGAAAATAATGTCACAAGCTTTGTTTGAAAGTTGAGAATGTGTGTGTTCAGTTTGTGATGAATCTAAACAAGTTGGAATGAAAGAAACCGTCAAAATCAAAAGGAACAAACAGTAAAATAATAAGGCAGTATTTCCTGATGCAGACTCTCAACTTTGGAAAATCATAACTTAATCTACAAAACTCCTTTTTAAGAGATTTAAATTCAGGAATGATGTTTAACATGTGTGCTATAACTTTTATGAAGACAAAAACTTCAAATACTCAACTGAAATGCACAGATTTTAGTAAAAATGCAGCTGGGTCAAAAACACAGAAAACTGATCTGCATAATTTCTTACTGCAGATCCTCAACTTTGAAAAATCATATCTTAATCTAAACAAATCCTTTTGAAGTGATTCAAATTCTGGAACAATATTTAAGATATCTGCTACAACTTTTATGAAGAAACCAACTTCAAATAACCAACCTAAATGTACGGTTTTTAGCAACAAGGTGACTGACTCCAAAATACAAGAAAGCGGATTTGCAGAATGTTCAGCTATGTTTTCAGCTTCAAACTTGACTAACGAATTCTAAATGAACTTGCATGAAACTACCCAGATATCAAGCGAAGAATATGAACTTTCAATACATGCAAATGATTTCTAAAATTCATGATTAATTCAAAAGATATGGCTGCTCAAAGTTAACTAAATGAACAAATTCAAATGTTACTTCAGTTCATGCAAAGTCTAAGGTTCCTAATCAGTTCTATGGATGCTTAAATGCTCATATAGGTTTCTTAGTCACTCTAAACTCTTCCTGTGTAAGAGAAAACAAGAACCTCTGATTCAAACAACAACATTGTAATTACTCAGGACACCCAAATTTGCAGAACTAAAGTTCTATAATCATCTTCATCAGTTTCTATTCTGTTTGGAAAAGAATAAAGCTACTACATGAACAGAATCTGAAGCTAATTTAAACAACAACAACATCTACTTGATTCCAACATCATATACTTGATTCTCTAGCTGTTAATAACATATAAGAACTAATTTGGCTAACAAAGAATTTAAATCTAAGATAACCAAACCAAAAGAATTCAGCAATCCTACTTACCACAGAATTCAACAACAACAAAACCAATTCTTAATAGCAACTATCAAATAAATAATCATACAAAGATTCCAAAGTGATGTCAAATTCTAAATTCACAAACTAAGAGCATATAAACACAATCAATTGGTCTGAACATAAAAAGAACCTAACCTGAGTTCTACCAATTTCCTACAACATCAATCTCTCTCTCTCTCTCTCTCTCTCTCTCTCTCTCTCTCTATATATATATATATATATATATCTATCTATCTATTTATCTATCTATCAATGAACTCAAGGAAACCATATGGAAAACTCCGAATACTAACCTCTATTTAAAGGGTCTGGAAAGAGGGAAGAACATGGAGTCCAAGATAGACTAAAAGAAGTCAAATTGAGCACTTCAACCCAATTCTTATCCATCTGGAAACTTAGTCCCCAAGAATTTTGACACCTCTTGCATAATGAAGTCGGCTGCTATTGTTTAGGAGTTTCAAGGACGGTTTTTGGGTTTCATGGCGGCAAGGTTTCGGATTGGGAAACATTTGGTCGGAAGAAAGAAGAAGAAGAGGACGACGTCGTTCTGCTATCTCACGACAACAGTTTTTTTCCTAGCTACATCAAGTTTGGGCTTGAGTTTGGGTTAACAGGTATTGGATCAAAAGTTTGAATATGGGCTTAAAACTCTTCCAAACCGATTTAAGCTAAAACATAACAAGAAGAAAAGACAAACTATATATATATAAACAAATTTGTAAAATATGTATATATATATATATTAAAATTCCGGGTTATCACATATTATGAAAATTTTGATTTTGTTTATTATAGGAAACTTGTAAAATATGTATATATATATATATATATTAAAATTCTGGGTTATCACATATTATGAAAATTTTGATTTTGTTTATTATAGGAAACGTTATTGGAATTTCTCATATAATATTTCAATATAGGTATCGAAGGTGGCCAGCTTAACCAGCCGTAACAATTTAAATTATGGGCATCAAAGTTGTGCATGCATGATTGCATGGGCCATCTGGGGTAATAATCCACGAGAAGTTTTTACACTTATCTCTTTCGGATTTGTTTTTTATTTCCTTGGTACTCAATATTCTGGTGAACATCAGTTCTCCAACCAAATTTGTAGGTGAATATTGTACCTTTGAAAAAATAAATTTGAAAACTAAAATCAAAGAAGGCGTGAAGGGGGAGGGTGTGGACACCAAGATCATCATCTTTGGACCAACAATGAGCTTAGAGAACCAAGTCCACCCAACTCATTAGCAATTGTTACATGAACTTTTGCAAATTACCTGCCGCCAGAAGTTAAGAACAAAAAAAGCAGCGCTGCAAGTAAATTGATGTATATGCAAGAAGCCATGACTATTTGAAGGGCACTACTTTTCTCTACACAGTGGATTTCACTCATATATCTCTTTTTATAGTGCCTCAAATTTAATGTATTGCTAGGATCAAGCAGACCCTTGGAAGGATTTTTCTAGAAAGTTAATTTAGGTTCATGTTTATCACTCTTTATTCATTTTAAGTTGGTATCAAATTCGATTACTAAAATGAATGCTTTCTGCTGAATAATTTAATATAAATTCAAATAGTGTACCAAATTTGATTAGGTTTGTAGGACAGATTTTGCTGGATTTTCCAAATGATTTTTCAAGCCATATAAGATATGTATTTCAATTCAGAAGATTCTTACATAGGGCAGGAGCGTCACGTGGCCGTGGGGCAGATCAATAGAATGACAAGTAGGGGGTGTTATGTGTATTATGTATTTAAAAAAAAAGGATAATTTTGGTATTTAAGTAAAGGTTGTTGCATTCTTATTGGGTTGCCCCGTGACCATGTGGTAGGGAAAGCCATACATAAGAATTTTTCTTTAACTTCAATAGTTTCAATAGACTTCATACTCTTAAAACATTTTAAGAGATTCTCCATATTTATTTTTATCTATTTTATTAGAGACCACGTTTAATTCTTTAACCTTGTAAGAGTATCTTTAGCAATACTAGCCATTTTTAAGTTAAATTTTAGTAAATGAGGTAAAATGTCATTTTGGCTAGCCACTTTAAAAGTACGTTTACATTAATGCTCTCTATTTTAGCTAGTTTTAGATTAATAGTATTATTATTTTTTATCAGGTAAATTACAACTGTGTGAGTCGAACTCACAACCTCTCACTTACTAAAGAATAGACTATGTCACTAAACCAAATGATACTGGGAGAGATTAATAGCATTCTTTAAAGGAAGATTAAATAGTTTAAATGTATTTATGTATCACATAAAATATCTTAAACTAAATGTATTAAATTATAAAAAGCCTCTTCTAAGTCATCTCACTTTCTATATTTAGAGAGCGAGATAACTATAAGTCATAATAGTTAAACTTTGGCTAGTTTGCTAGAGTTCCTTAAATATCCAAAATAGCTCAAAAAAGTTATACACACTCTTTAAAATAGTTAAAGAGCCAAAATAAAGAGTCTGCTAAAGATGCTCTAAATATATATCAGCACCTCTATCAGCTTCTTAAATGACTTTATATATTAACACCTCTAAATATATATGACTTTTCTTTATCAAATATGATGTGTCAGTCCATTAAGCTGTAGAAACAAGAATAATCACACAATAATCCACTATGTGAACAAAACAACAAGATAGAGCTATTGCGGAAGTACCTGACCTAGGACTCTACATAATAATGTCTTTCACACTCCAAAACAAGAATTAGAAAGAAAAAAAATGACAATATCTGGGAGGGATCCGAACCCAGCTCAAGCTCCATTCCCAATTTATTTGAAATACCTCTAGAATCGCTCTAGACCGAGGGGGTCTCCCCATTGGTAGAAACATAAGTAGATGCAGAGTCTTCTTGTCCAAAGGCTTCATAAAACTTCACTAACCGGAACAATATCAATACCAGCTTGCTAAACCTTATTCATACTACATTTCGGTCGCCGGCCATTTTTCTTCTTCACTGGAGACACAATTATCCCACCGTCATGAGAAGCAAGAGCTAGAGAGGATTCAAGATCCAGAGCCATCACATCTGGAGCAACCGCCTTAGAGAGGTTTAAGTATGTCATGATCAACCTTAGTGGAAGACGGCATTTTGAATCCAAATGTCATCTCATGCCTAATGAAATTAACATACCAACAGTTAGTTTCTTTAAAATGTCAGACATTGTTTAAAACATTTTTTTCATTAAGTGTGTCATTACACGTTTACGGTTAGTATTTATACCCATTGAGCATTGCTAAATAGGTAAATTCATTACCCACCCATTTACCCACGTTATACTTTATTATCAAACCCTCAAGCTGTGACCAGACAGGGAGAATCGAAGAGAAGAGTCCATCGACCTTTTCTACAAATACAGCGAGGTTCCGACGATCTCGAGCCCTTTTTCAGCTTGCATGTGGTAACCCCTCAATCCATTATTCATTCTCAACTTTTCCTAGTGTAATTTCTCGATTTGAAGCCTTACTAACCAACCAACTAACTAACTAACCCCTCTTTTCAAGGATTCTGCTCCGCCGCACCTACCAACAGCGGCGACATCTCTAGCGGTATTGGTCTCCATCCTAGCGTTTTAGGAGATGTTATTGGAATTTATCATATAACATTTCAAACTATAGGCATCGAAGGTGGCCAACTTAACCAGCCCTAACAATTCAAACTATGAGCATCGAAGTTGTGCATGCATGGCCCATCTGGGGTAACAATCCACGAGCAGTTTTTGCACTTATCTCTTTCGGAATTGTATATATTTCCTTGGTGCTCGATATTTTGGTGACCATCAGTTTTCCAACCAAATCTGCAGACTGCAGGTGAATATTGTACCGTGGAGAATACCAATTCGAAAACCAAAATTAAAGGAGGCATGAAGGGGGAGGATGTGGACACCAAGATCATCATCTTTGGACCATCAATGAGCTTGGATCAAGTCTCCACCCAACTCATTAGCAATTGTTACATGAACTTTTCCAAATGACCCGCCGTCAGATGCCGCACGTGTAGTTAGGAACAAAAAAAGCAGAGCTGCAAGTAAATTGATGTATATGCAAGAAGCCATGACTATTTGAGGGGCACTACTATTTTCCACACAGTTGATTTCACTCATTTATCTCTTTTTACAGTGCCTCAAATTTAATGTATTACTTGGATTATATCTCAGGTTCGCAGAATCCATACTTGGGTGGATTTTGCTGGGTTTAGGTTTATGTTTATCACTCTTAATTTATTCATTTTAAGTTGGTAGTAAATTCGATTACTAAAATGGGTGGTGGTTTTTGCTATGTAAATTCAAGAATTGTTCCAAATTTGATTAGCAATCGTTTTGCATTTGTCAATATAAATCATTATATTCTTACAGTGTATGAACATTCTGATTTCTTTACAAAAAAAAAAAGATAACAATTTTTATTTTTTCCAGATGAGGTTTGTAGGATGGATTTTGCTGGATTTTCCAGATGATTATTATGTCCTTGTAGGATATCTACTTTATTTTAACTTCAATAGTTTTTGCTGGGAATTTTAATATATAATGTGGACTAGTTGAAGACTTATTCGTTTTAGCCATTTTTCGATCTCATATCCACATCTCGACCGTTTAGTATGTAGATATATATGAGTAGATCATCTCTACAAATTTTCATCCAAATTGAAAATCGTTAAGGCATTCATAAATGTGATTTACCAATTATAAACTTGAACGGCTCATGTTTGACAGATTTGGATCGTCCATTGATTTGATTTATTTCGATCCCTTAATGATCACCAATTTGGCTGAAAATTTGTATAAGTGATCTATTAATACAGACCTAAAAAATGAACGTTTAAGATGGAAAAATGTAATTAAAAAGTTGGTGTAATTAAACGATTAATGAGAAAGTCTTCAACTTAGTGGTTCTCATTAGAATCTCCTCCCTACTTTGGATTCATACTCTTTAAACATTTTTTTAGAGATTCTCCATATTGTTTTAGGATATTCCATATGTGTGCCTTGACCTTATGCCATCAGGATATGTAGTTAGAATATGACTATGTATTCCTTATGATTACCATATTAGTACTGTGTAATTCCCTATATAAAGGGCTCCTATCAATGAATAAGATAATGATTCCCTTACTATCTCTCTCATTCTCTACAATTTATTCTTGATCACGTTATCATGCACTTTGTTCTAACCTTAGAGCTAATAGCCCACCATTTATTTTCCGAAACCCTAAAAAGTGTTTTTCGGCTCCTCTGTCTGACCGCCGCCGCCGCCTGTTTTCCCGGTCGCCGTCTGACATCTCTGGCCGCCAATCTCCCGGCTGCCGCCCGCAGTCGATTTTGGGCTTGATTCAGCTTAATTTTTCAGCTTTTTCTTTCAAGTTTTGATGTTTTGAAAGTTTTATGGTTTATATATATGGTGAATATGACTAACCATATATTTTGTTTTCCATGACATAATTGCGCGACGAATCACAACGGAATATTACGCGAGCAACTTCACAGCAGACACGTGGAATTAGACATGAAAAATTGCAAAGTAGTTCTTATAAATGCAGTTTATTTGGCAAACTAACAAGTAAGCTTTTATATTCAAGTTCTTTATTTTTGAATAACTCGGGGGGATAAAATATTTTCCCTCTTTTCCATCTCCATTCTATGCTTGAGATTTTGTGCGTGCAAGTATCAAAATTCCGGAATTTTATTTGCGGGTCAAGAGTGTGTTTGATCACTCTTGTTTCCTTGTCCGGGTTGTGTGTGATCAACCCCGACCTTTCTCCGGATTGTGTTTGATTAATCCGAGGCCTTTTTCTGAATTGTGTTTGATCAATTCGTGGCTTTTCCGGATTGTGTGTGATCAATCTGTAGGACAAACCATTAAATAACATCATTTATGACATCTATCGAGTCTCATAACTGCTTGGTTTTGTATGTAAGTGTCATGCCCCGACCTTTAATTTTTACCTTAATTACTAGCATAGTGGTAATAAGAGTTTTACCGTCTTCGTCGTTAAGTGTATAATTGAATTGGTCCCCAGCGTGGTTGTGGAGGACGATAAATTCGAAGGAATTATTCGTAGGAGAAAATGTGACGACGGTAAAAATGGTAAATTCTAGTTAGTAAAAGGTAATTTTTATTAGGGTATTATTTTTGGGGTGTTGAATTTTGGAATGGGTTAAAGGGAGTTTGGACCGGCTGGGCCGAGCCCAACCCTTTTCTCTCTCTTTTCTCTCTCTCTCTCTCTCTCTCTCTCTCTCTCTCTCTCTCTCTCTCTCTCTCTCTCTCTCTCTCTCTCTCTCTCTCTCCTCCCGCTCGCGCTCCCTCTCCTTCTCGAGTCTCCCTCCGCCCGGAAACTTCCGGCCGCCCGTTCGACCCACCATCCTCTCCTCTTCATTTCTGGGTAAGTGACCGAGCCCCTAGCGCCGTCGAGAAGCCGCAGCCGAGCCCGGAAGTTCCGACTGCCCGGAACTTCTCGTCGCCGGAACTCTCTCCTCCGGCCGCCATAACTAGCGATCCTTGGCTCAAAAGGAAGCTCTCCTCCCGTGCGTTCATCCTTCCAAAGGATTCGCTCCCTCTTGAGCTAGGTAAGGAGAAATTGGTGTTTGAAATTCTAGGGCTTTATTGTGGTTTTCGTTCGATTGGCATAGTTAGGCTTGGAATTTGTATTTGTGCTAGTTAGGAAAGTTGTAGAGGAGGTTGAGAGGAAGATGCTGTCAAAATTTGGTAGGCATTGGAAGTCGCCGGAGTCGGCCGCCAGCCGCCGCTGCCCGCGGAGCCGCTGAAAAAGTGGTTTTAGTAGGAAATTTTATGAGGAGTTTAATGGAATGAGTTTTAGAATTTTTGGAGGAGTTTTAGATAGGTTTGAGAATTTTTAAAGTTTGGTATTTATGGCGGATTAATAAGTTAAAATCCGGCCACGTGTTTATTTATGGTTAGGAAGGTGGAAGGTGTTTTTGAGGATGTCGGTTAAAATTGTGGAGTTTTATGATTGGCAGTGAAGTTAAGATTTAGGGCGATAGGTATGGTTGAGCGCGCGAAGCTCATTTTTAATTATGCCTATTTTCTTTAAGCGTCGGTGTTTTATTTAAGGATTTATTTATTTTTTAAAACAGGACGTGAGGAGGCCTGAGCAGAAGAAACCTCCGACCGACATCAGGCTTAGGCCTAATTTGTGAGTGGACCTTTGTCTTAAATATTATGCAAGTAAAAATATTTATTGATGAATATTTCTTTTTATTGGAGATTAATCGAAATTGAGAATTTCGGTGATGATATATTTATATATGGACGTTTATGAGAATATTATGTATATAAATAAATGCTAGCTAGTTATACGTGTTTTTCCGCCATAATGAGGTAAAATACCATTATGGTGTGACGTGAGCGTTAGACGCAATCGTAGTAGCTCTATATGAATATAATAATGATTCATATAGGGAGTATGTCCGTATATAAATACACCCGTATTTTCCGCATAATGAGGTAAAATCCCATTATAGCGTGACGTGAGCGTTAGACGCAAGCGTAGTAGCCTTGTATGAATTTCTATTTTCTTATATTTCTTTATAAGAAATCATACAAGGAGTATGACGAGTGTAAATACATACATATATATATTTTAGCCTGAGAGACTGTATTTTTTTTAAGTTTTGGAGACTTGCCAGTTTTTGAGCTATGGAAATTTAAATTGGGAAAACATAAATATTTTCATTAAATTCATTTTTGTCCACTCACTCTAACGTTTCCAAATGTTTTCCCCTGGGCTCTTAGTTTTTTTTTTAAAATGCCCAGTCTACAGAGTACGGGTTGGTACTAGTAGGAGTAGACGAGGCATAGTCACCCACCTTTCAGCCACTTTTCACCAGTAGGTTACCTGCTTAACCTACTAGGGTAGTTTCCTGCTTCCGTTGTCTTTAGTAGCTTTGAATACTCTTGGGATTATTGTATAATATTTTAATAGAGTGTGCTAAGATTCATGTTATATTATTTGGAATATTTTTATGGGAAATACATGGATTGTCCGGATTAGGGTTGTCCATTTTCAAGGGAGGTTTGCCGAGTTCTTCGGTAAATTTTCCTTGGAGGTGGACCCCGCAGGACTTACCTCGGGTTTCAGGGTGAAATTCGGGGTGGGTCCTGACAATAAGAGCAATGTAACATTTTGCTTCTTTGAGTTTTGACGTACTCGATGTCTAAGGCAAATCTTCGCTAGGTATTTGTGGAACCTTTCTTTGGGAAGGATTAAACCATATCTTTTGACCCAAGGCTATCAAGCCTAGATGCCGAGATTATACATCTCTCGCGCTCAAAGTTTTGAGGCGCCGCATCGACAACAGCCTTCAACGGCAATTTGTGTAAAAAGTAATGACCACAAAGTACTGTGAAATGCACTTATGGAGTGTTTCTTGAAACATCCACCTAACTCAACTTGTTAAGTCATTAAGTCAAGTGGATTACTTACCACCTTATTTGACTACATATCGTCGATGATATTCCGTGGCATCTTGATCCATAATCTTTAGCGAAATTGCATAAACGCTAATGAGATAAACGTATTAGCGTGTGCATATAGGATTAACCCCTAGTGTGGTAAAGGCAATGTGGGTCACGACAACGGTAAAGAAGTCGCGCCGAAGTCTAGAAAAGAGGGGGAGGTGCCGCATAATGGCGACACTCCCGGTCTAAATACCGATCTGTCAAAACTACTCACGCTCGCTTAGGACAATGCAACCGTATGGATCTCCGGATCACTGGTTTAAGATTGTCAAGCTCATCATCAAATTGTGAATGCATAGAAAAAGGTACGGAAAATCAATGAGGACAAGAACGTCATCCTCATGATCGCGGATTTCAAAGATTCGGATCCAGCTCTAGATGCCCTTGACTTCGACGTCATCGGCTAGACTCTGATTTTCTTTCCAAGCTATATGTAATAAGGCGTCGTATCGACGTCCTTCGTCTATTCTGGACAGCCAACTTCGTTTGAGCTTTGTCAACAGCTCTGGACGAACCAGACATGGGGCTTTATATCATTGGAAAGCTCTACGAGTCTTGTTTTCAGAACTTTTCGTGGTTTATCCATATCTATTTTAACGAAGAAGTTATGGTTATTTTAGTCCGCAAAGGTCATTCTGCGTGGAAATTTTTATACACTATTGGGATTGCAGCTTTTTGTTGCTTCTTTCAATCCTTCTAAATGGTTCAAGTGGAACTATTTACTCGCCTATCTACCCCTTTTTGTAGATATGTCTCATAGAGACAATGAGTGCCTCGCAGATAGTGGAACTACCCACAACATTCTAAGGAACCGGTAACTATCTCTGGATTTTGTGCCTTGTAAATCTTCCGTGACTACAATGATTGAATCATACTGGTCATTCAGGGACACGGTTTAGCTTGAATCTTGATGCCTCATGGTACCATGATCAACGTTATATATGCTCTCTATGCATTGAAAGGCAACCGAACCATGTTGAGCTTTAAAGACATTCATGCTAATAGTTTTCATTTGAAAACAGATTGTGAGAATGAACAAGAATTCTTTTGTGTATACCTTCTCATGAATGCAGTCTAAAGCGCATCTTGGAGAAGTTCATAAGTCAATCTAGGGGACTGTATGTCACTACGATTTGAATATCGAATCTCATGTTGTCGCCAAAAAAGATATTTGGGACACTGACTCATATAGGCTTTGGTTTTGACCAATTCAGGTCATCCTGGAAAAGATATAATAGTCTGAATTTTTTAGAAGTTCTCATGGACATCTACTCTTCCACTCAAAACGAAAAGATTCGGGATCTAGCTTCTCCATGAAGTATGATGGTGATGCCATGGTTATAAATGGTGGCACCCAGGGACATTGACGTCACCCAAACATGACTTCAACTTCCCGGAGGCCGTCCGGTCAATTCCTCAAGTAATTGAGGTGCATCAGCCTTTCCTCGATGTCTCATTGACCCCATACAATGCTCATTGCTCGTTTTGAACGCTTATTCTTTAGCGAAATTAGGAGCGATACCCTCCTACGCTAAATGACACAAAAGATAATATTCCATCCTTACATCAAATTATGTAGATCGATACAACTAACTTGTGGACACCTTTTTATGCTTTATGATGTTGGTTGAAGTGTCAACACACCGCTCACGTGTTACACCATCGTCTACTTATGTTGCTTATACTTCTACGGGCTCACTACTCATTCTTTAAAGAAGTTTATCGGGAAATAAGTTGAAGTGTTTTGTACCTCATGTTCACACCCGATACGGTCTCACCGAGTCTACGACCAAACAACTTTAGCATGTCGCTCGAACATTATTGATGCGCACCAATCTTTCTATTACGTCTTGGGGCTATGCAATATTTGCATGCAGCTTTACTATTCATCTACGACCCACCATCATTGAATATTTTTGTACTACAGCTCGTGACTGTGTACGAGGATTGACACAAAATTGCAATCCTTGAGCTCAAACAAGATTGAAACGGATCTCCAATCCTTGAGCTCGGCTAGATGTTATTTCTAGGTGTCAAATCGCAATGTCACTACGCACAATTATGGGTCATTTGAGATGAATAAGTATTTAGGTTGGATATGAACCTCCACCTATAATCTGCATATGTAGAAACCTTGACAGACGATCTCATTCACCGCTAAATTGCAGATTGTCACTTTAATGAGACAATATTCCCGCCGTTAGGAGAAGATAAGAACACAAGTGTTCAAGTGCAATGACGTGAATTGTCGTGGTTTATCCCCACTAAATCTCCTCTTGATCCCAAAATGCTTAAAGTGTTAAAGTGACGAGATCACATGCTGCAAATATGTCTGTAAGGATTGATGTCCTATCAAAAGGACATGGCACCAAGACCAAATTGGTGTCACAATGCCGTATGGCTCCCCAAAAGGAGGGAGACCCTTAGGTTTGATACTTTCTCGCACTGGGAAGAAAGCGAGCTTGGCACAACCTGATCCATTGATCAGTGATACTCAAATCCGTCTCATGAAGTCTGATTTATGATTATCGTTGGGGGACGCCTCAATATAAAATCAAATCCATATAGAGATCTCTACAAGTATTACACTAGTGTGCATAAGGACGTGGGATAATGAGTCTACTATCGAACCACCCTTTTGTTGATGGATATCAACTTAGTTGATTGGCCTAATGGAAAGATGTGATCCAGTATTAACAAAGAGATAGGTCCTTGGGTAGGTGATGCTGACACCACAAGCTAAACCTGGTCAACTATGTCTTTATTAGATAGCGTAGTGAGAACAAAAGTTTAGACTCACCTTATGGCTCAAGGTCTCTCACTAACACGCACTGGGATCGACTACGATGAGATATGCTCTCATAATAGATGTCATTGCACTCCACTACTTTGTCAATTTGGTAGTTTCCGAATAACTGAACATGCAGCCTATGAATGTGGTCATAATAACATCTCTATGGGATCAAAGATATACATGAAGATCTTAAACGGACTTCATTCATCCGAATCAAGTGGCTCCAGACCACATGAGCACGCGTTTGCAAAAGGAACTTTGAAACGCACACTAAGTAACTACTTGATTTGGAAGGAGTATGGTGAATTATGTATTTGCGTGTTCATTCCGGATTTACATGGACTCTTGATGGATTAAGAGATGCTAATATGTATCAACATCTGAAGTTAGAATGAAAAAGATCTTGGGAAGACACAGTCTCAAAAAGGCACTCGATAACTGTATTGATGATGATTTTCCATCAATCGGCTTAGGCGCTCTAACGAAAGTGAGGCCTACATATACCCCATGATTAGTCAAAGTCTTTACTCTAAAGAGAGATCCATTGTTTTGTCTAAAGAAAGATGACAAATGTCACATCCCGACCCTTAATTTTTATCCTAATTATTTACGTTGTATTACTCTGAGTTTTACTGTCTATATTTACGGTCTTTTAGTTAAATGATCGTAGAGAAGACTTTTATTTGACGTTTTTTACGGGGTTTTTCCTTAAAGAAAAGTCATTAAGGACGATAAAATGAAGTTGCAGACATGAGTTACGAGTGTTTTGAGTTGTAGGTTTTAAGCCGGTAATAAAAAGGGGTAAATTTTAAGTTGCAGTAGTTGGGTTAAAGAGGAAAAGGAAACTTCCGGTTTTAAGAAGTTTCCCGTTTGGGAAACTAGTCAAAACAACCACATTTTTTTTTTCTTCTCTCTTCCCTGACCTTTTTCTTTCTCCCTCTGCTGGCGAGTTAGCCCGCCACCGTCTGCCGCCGTCCGAACAGCTCCGACCGCCACGCCGGTCCCAAACGATCCGCCATCATCTCTTCTATCTTCCTGGGTTGGTTGCAGCGCCCCTCTCGCCGTTCCTGGGTTGGTTGCAGCGCCCCTCTCACCGTCGATTGGAGGAAATCACGCTCGGAAGCTTGACTGCACAGTCAGGTATGTTTGCCGGAATCCTCCCCCTCCGGTCACCAATCAGAGAACTTCTTATATGGTTTTGAAGGTCTTCACTTGCGTATCAATTCCTTAGAAGAAATCAATCCAATTCAATATAGGTAAGGAGATTCGAAGGTTTGAAGTTCTAGGGTTCAATTTGGGATTTTTACTATTTTGGTTCGATTAACCTATGTAGGCTTGGAATTGGTGTTTGTGTTAGTTAAGGATGTTGTTGAGCGTGTTGAGAGGATGTTTGTGTTAAATTTTGGTGAGCATTGGAGGTGGTCGGAGAATGGCTGGCCGGCCACCGCTGCCGGCAGAGAAGACGGCGACGCCGCTGCTTTTGGATATTTTTTCATGTTAATTAATTTGTTATATTGAGAGGAGTCCAATGGTGTGAAATTTAAGAATTATGGTGAAGTTTTTAATAGTTTTGGGATTATTCGAAATTTGGTTTTATTGGTGTGCTACTCGGGAAGATCCTACAGTTGGATTTCCCTTATTTCTGTTTTAGAATTTTGAAATAAATGAAATGAGGTTGCGGGTGGATTTTTGCATGAATCCGATAAGTTTAACCCTAATAAGGGTAGTGAGTTAAGCGGAAGAGTTTTGATGTTTATATTTAAGTATGCAATTTTTCTGAAATTGAAGTTTAGTCCTAAGCATGGTTGTTGTGCCAGGATATGAGGAGACCTCGCTTGGGTGACGATTCGGGTTTCGTCAGGCTTAGGCCTAAATATGTGAGTGGACATTTTGGTTTTTAATTAATATGCATACATGATTTTATAAGTTGTCTATTATATTTCCCAAGCTTAAATTATAATGTCAGCTTTTGAATTGGTTATGGAATTTAATTGAGATTTACAGAATGATTATGTTTTCAATAATGAACTTATGGATTTGAGCTTGGGTAAGAGTTTTCGTATTTGAATTATGATATGAGTTATTTATTCTCTTAAGCAATTTAGCGTGTGGGACACGTCATTAAATTTTACTAAATTATTTTCTCTTGGGATTTTCTAAGTACGGTTAGGAATCGTACTTATGCTTGATTTTGAGTTTCGGGGAAACTCATGATTTATATATTTTCCTGTCTTACGCCATACTTGTCTTATCGTATATTACTAATGCTAGCATGTTGTTCCACCTTTCGAGGCGATGTGGCTACCACGTTCCGAGTGGAGTCACGCAAGCCATTTCCACCCTAGTGGTGATGTGATGTTGCCGGCGGCATCACGCAAGCCCTGTACCTTCTCCGTCAACTCAACGTGAAGGTATAGGGAGTATGGAAGTACTTTTGCCTAGGAGGCACCTGAGCCTGGGAGGCTCACTTGTATGGCTATATCTGCTTATTTATTGTTGTTGTCTTGACTAGCGGGCCTAATCCATCTTTTTTATATTCCATTTTACGAAGGTCTTTATGATTTTTTTTGTTTTACTAGCGGGGCTAGTCCATTATTTTAGTACTTTTTTTTCTAAAGGTTAATACGTTTCTTTATTGTTATTTTGACTAGCGGGGCTAGTCCGTTTTCATGGGATTTTCTTTATGAAGGTTTTATCAACACTTGCATGCAATTGATTTCTTGATTACTGGAGAGTGGGAAAGTAATAAAGTTTTGGTTACTTATTTTACGTTCAATTATTTGTTTATTTTCTCGTCCACTCACGCTAACGTTTTTCAAATACTTTCCCCTGGGCCCTTCGGTTTCAAATGCCCAGATTGCAGGTTAGCTTAGAAGAGGTCGGGTATACACGGAGTTGAGGCATATTCAATAGCACAGTTTTCGCTGGCTCTCTTATCTATGTTTTCCTTCCTTATTAGAATTACTTTGATAACCTTTGAGATTGTTGTTAGTTAACTAGGGCATGTTGTGTTCTGGGTATTGATGTAGAGCTTAGAGCAGGGTTGGCTCCAGGAGTTTGAGGATGGTTTGTTTTAATTATAGAAGTGTATGTTTGGATTTTGACAGGTAGGGTTGTCCATTTTCAAATGAGGTTATGCCAAAATTTTTGGTAAAAGCTCTCTTGAGGTGGACCCCGCAGGTTTACTTCGGATTTCAAGGTGAAATCCGGGGTGGGTCTTGTCAACAAATATGTGTTAAGAGATGGAGTTCACATCTAAGTACAATAAGACGCATCATTGTACTCAACACAATAAGAAAGACTTGAGATCTCATTCGCTATGAAAAGTTGTAAAGCTAAGTGTACCTATGCGCCCATGCAATGCCAATGTAACGGCAGTAACTCTTTTTTCAATACTTAATGGTATGAAAGATTGAGGCTTATTATATCCCTATATAAGAAAGACACATCAAAAATGAAATCAGAATATGCAAGTTTTCGTAGGTTAAATTTCACGGGACCTACAAGAAATCTCACTCACTGGAAAATGGTGAAATTGGTACCATTGGAAAGGTCTATGTGTCTACTTTCCAGGGACACGAACCATTTGATCATTCCAATCATATTGAGTGAGTTATGGCCGTTTTCGTAAAATAGGACGAATCTGTCCGAGAATCTGATTTTGCCAAAACAGTCAACTTCGACGGGACTTTGTGAACAGCTCCTGACGAACCAGAATATGTGTAATATACGGTTGGAAAGCTAAATGAGTCTATTTTCCAAAGGAGACAATAACGAAAATAAGGTGTTACGTAAGCTCATTTATTTTTGTACCCAGGAACACCAAACATGGGACTAACCGAACCAAACTGGACTCCTTATTTTGCACAATCATATTTAGTCCCAACAAATGCACCGAGCCTAAGCTTGTTGTTTATGATGACTTTCTTAGAATCCGGGTCTTGAATTCCAAGTAGTAGAACAAGCGCAAAACAACACAAAAGGGGATTCTTGACAGAAGAGTAGTATAAGAACTCCTAGGGTTTGTATGCAACTCGCTCCTAGGGTTTGGGCATCCTAAAAGCATTATCGAAATATAAAAGCCCAAACAATCGCTACTCAAGTTGATATAAGAATCCCCAAACCGAAAACCTAATCAAAATTGCTGCAATCCCCAATCGAATATTAATCAAATCAGTAACATGACATGAGCTAAAACTGATTTCGTTACAAGTAATATGATCGAAATTCAACAACAACAAAAAAACTGATGATATCGAGTTCGTGATCGAGTTAAGATAATAGTTATAGCAACTGTATATATGAACGCACCTCTTTGCCTTTGCGCGGTTTCCGAGTCAGAGTAACCGGAGGGTCGATCACGACGACGTCGTCCTCGTCCATGCTCCTAGAACTGCTCACAGTCTCCAAAAACATTCGCTTCCTGAAAGTGATAGAGGGTCGTCAGAGGAGGAAGAAAAGGAAGACAGAGTCTTGTTATTAACCCAAGTAAAGAATGAGAGAGACAGAGAGAGGGAGACGTGGGATTCTAGGGTGACGGCAGCGACTCTAGACCGGCTTTTCGTACTTTCGCCGGAGATGACGAAAAGGGTCAATAGGCGAAACGCTCGTTCAGACGAAAAGCTAAAGCTTATAGAGGAAGAAACACGAGCCCATTTTCAAAAGAAAAAATAAATAAAAAATAAGCAAAGTGCCCTAGTAGTAGACGGTCACCTGAGGACTGACGTTTTATTGTTTGACAAGAAAGACTCTCGTAAATTACAATTATGTCATTAGACCAAATAGTACTTGGTCAGAACCAAAGATGCACCCATCCGGGTGTCCAAATGAAGAGACAAGCATTTTGGGCTTTCTGTTTCAACCCTGAGCCTGGCCTGGTGCTTATGGTTTTGGAACTGGGCTCTTTGGACCAAACTGATAGGCTATGGCTCTGATCTTTAGGGTTTTGGTTTTCGAATCCTTATTGAGGATCGATGTAGCAAATTACTTTTTAAGTCATTTATTTTTATCGTGAGTCTGTGTATTATGTTTACTTTTCATAGTCGAATAGGCTTTCTCGTGAGTCTATGTAATATGTTTACTTTTTAGGAAAGTTCTGCTATACAACGCTGCATGCTATGCAGTCTGTATTCCAACGACAACTTTTCAATACCACCTCCCCGTGCAATTATTCCTTATTAGTGTATGTATGCTATGCAGCACTGCACATCAGACAATCCCTACTTTACATGGTTCAATAGGTTTGCTAAGAATAAATGGGCATCGAATTTCAATGAGTGAATCTAGTATCACCATGGTACCATCACAACTTCTTAACTCTCTATAGAGTACAATACAAAGGGTATGAATGACTATTTTGGCTTCAGATTCATGATAAAATCGTTGTGATTTCAATTTGAGGGGAAAACAAAAAAACAAAAATCAAAACTTGGCTAGCTATATATTAATTCATTCAAAACCGCAAAATTATTGTCCACAAAGACAATGTGTGTCAATCTCCGAGCGAGAGTCTTGAAGGAAAGGCTAGGTTATAGTCTCAAAGCTACATACATATATACATCGCCTATATTGAAGGATCTCGGAAGGAAGGACCCTCCAAATTGTGGTAAACTCAAGTCGGAAAGATTCGTAAAATCTCATTTGTGGACATTCTCTCAAATATTTATAGGACTTTGACAGTTTTGAATAATGGAAACGAAAGTGGAGATCGAAGCAATACTGAGGAAGACAGCTGCCAATTAGATTTCTCTAGCTTGCTAGTAGTGGATAAAAATAAGATCAATAAGAATGTAAGGCTATGCTTCCTTTGGACAATGTTTCAAAGAAAATTATGACAAGCTAGCTAATTGGGGGAAGGTATTGCTTTGACAATGACCAAGAAAGATACTTGGATTCTTTATCTTTAACCCTAAACTCCTTACAACTTCAAGAGATTTCCTTTAATTGTAGACTTTAGTATTTATATTGTAAAATGTGGTCGATTCTTTTCAATAAAGTAGGTAGAGCAATGGTGCATGAGAATGAGAACCTCTAGTACTGATCAATCGATCAAGCACTTACCACTACCTATCTATGGTCTCTATAATATCATACTTGTATCGATCAGATATATTGTGACCCTTTAAAAAGTTCCTTAATTAATCAAAGTTGTAACTAAGAAAATTATACAAGTTGTTGTACGTAGAACTTTGGCCTAGATATATAGCTCTGCAAGATCATGCCATTTCAGTTCAACAAGATGAAGATTACTTGATAACATCCATATAGCTCATAATATATAATTCAGTCCAGCTCTCTGAAACTTCAACATACTCGAAATATTAGATATGACCATTCTCTAATCGATCAAACTTGATGCTGTCGTCTTTACAATACAGACCCAAATTTATGCATTAACAATTCCTTAGTTGAAAATATATTATATGGAAAATAAGCATTTCGATCTCATTAATTGGAATATGTTCATGTGAATGGCAAATGCAGCAAATGGGTATTTTTATCCGTCTGTTTTTCTTTCCGTCCAATCAATCATTCGAGATTTAAAGATATCATATACGTGGAATCTGAATATGTACTGCTAGCTGCTGGTTTTCGAAATTAACCAGAAAGAAAGGTAAATGGCAAAACTGCAGAAGGAAAAATGATCGAGGAGTACGTATAGGTGACAGGAATATTAAGAAAAGTAATCCATGCTTTGTGACAGAATAATTTGTTCATGGTTCTATATCATGGCGCAGTTGTAGAGATAACACTAAGATATCAGATCAACTTATGCTGTTTTTTTTTTTTTTTTTTGATAGAGATCGACTTATGCTGTTGTCCATAACATAATGTTCATGATCTTTTCGTTTTATATATCTAACTTGAATTGCATGCATACATATAAATATATATAACCACTTTGAGAACGTAGTATCCTAGAAAAAGGTTCTCAAGTGACGAAATAATTATAATTCGTCACCTAAGAGAACACTTTAATGACGAAACCAGTCTCGTCACCTCAGTACAGGTTTTCGTCATCTAAGTCAGCTAAGGTGACGAAATATTATTTCGTGACTACGTTCGTCACCTTAGAGCTAACTTAGGTGACGAAAATATCTTTCGTCATGTAAGTTAGCTCTAAGGTGACGAAATACATTTTTGTCACAAAAATGTTCTCTCTTAGGTGACGAAATGTATTGTCGTCACCAAAGTGTTTAGCACTTAGGTGACGAACTTCTTTTCGTCATTTAAGTGGTAGGGTACGTGACGAATTAAATTTTCGTCACCAAAGCTTGTAGCACTTAGGTGACGAAGATAAATTTCGTCATGTAAGTGATAGGTTAGGTGACGAAACATTTTTTCGTCACAAAATGTTTCTCTCTTAGGTGACGAAAATCTATTTCATCGTGTAACAGGTTACTCTGGTGAGGAAAATATTTTATTCGTCACCTTACTGGACTTACTTTTATAACACCCTGCTGCGATTCCAGATCTGCATCTCTCATTTCAAAACACTCCATTATCTCTCTCTCAAAATTTGCTGGATATTTTCAATACCCGGTGTGAAGCCCTTCAAATCCGTTCTCTGAAACCTTAATTTGTCTACCTATATATGCATTGATTTATAGTTTGGTATAATCTCTTTCTCTCTCTTTCTCCACCATATTTTTTTCATGTTTTCCGATGAGTTTTCCGGTGAAGATTCCGGTCACAAGCATGTTGTTAATATTGTTGGGTGATGATTAATAATGCTGATTGATATATATATATATATATATATATATATATATATATACAGCCTTTCTCAGGTGCGGAGGTTCGCACCAATGGTTTTGGTGCGGATTTCCATTTTTGCACCACTTTTTTATCGAATTTCCTCATCTCCACCGTCTAGTATCTAGATAATATTATGTAGATCATCTCTGCAAAATTTCAGCCAATTTGGTAATCGTTAAGACCCTCAAACTCGAAAAACAAATTGACGGACTGAATTTTGTCAAACATGAACCGTTCATGTTTAAAACAGAAAAACGCAATTTTGAGGGCCTTAACGATTACCAAATTGGCTGAAATTTTGCAGAGATGATCTACACAATATTATCTAGATACTAGACGGTGGAGATGGAGAAATTCGATCGAAAAGTGGTGCAAAAATGAAAATCCGCACCAAAACCATTGGTGCGGACCTCCACAGCTGAGAAGCCCTGTATATATATATATATATATATATATATATATATATATATATATGTTGATTCTTAAGTTAGTTATTTTAATTTGTGTATTGATTAGAGTTAATTAGTTTAATTTGTTGATTATATATATGTATGCTTTACTATTATGTTAGGGATATATGTAAATATACTTAACTGTTTGGTTTTGTGAAAATTATTTGTGCATTCAAATGATTATATATGTTGTGTTTATTTTGTGATAATCAAATGTAAGAATATAAGATTATATTCTTTCATTCACCTAAATTTGAACCTTAGAAATCCCGTTTGAGAATCATCTTGTCACAACTGTGTTTGACAAAATGATTCTTGAATTGTCCCATTTTTGGACAGTTTAGGAGAACATGATTTTGTTATGTAGTTTGTTGTTCTTGTCTTTTCGTTTTCGGTTGTGGGTATATGTTTCGACAATGTCTCTCGTTACCGTTCCTCAAGTGTATACTAGGTATAGTTATTTATGCACTAGAAGGACTGTAGGGAGATGCTGCCGAAATTTTCCTACATCGAAATCGAAAAGACAAGAATTACAAACTTAGAAACAAAATCGTGTTCTCCTGAATGGGATTAGGACCCCGACCGGAGGCATTAGATGAAGATCAAGCGATCGAATACAAGTTTTTGCTGTGTTTTTTGAACTACTGTACTATTGCTTATTTGTTGTTTATATGACAGGACATGGACAAGAGATGGATGCATTACGACCGGGGGAACCCTGAATACCAACAAGGAATTCTAGATTTTTTGTTATTTATACTTGAACATGCTGATGGCAGAACTATACACAGGTGTCCGTGTGTTGAATGTCATAATACTAAGTGGAAGATGATCTACGCATTTTATGCTTGATTATTAATGTCTTTCTCTCTACATTTTGCTTTGTTATGAGCTTAGTAAATATGTTTCTAACTTGTTTTATGTTTTTAGGTAGAAAATAAAGGAGGCGATTTGGACCAAAATATGTGCAATTACATGGTATTCTCGGCCAAAGAAGAATTGGAGTCAAAAAGGAAGCTTGTATTGACTAGGAAACAATTTCCTATGTTGACTAGGATATGGAGCAAGTAGTGATGCATGGACATTGATGAAGTCTAGACGGGGAGCTAATATGCATGGCAGTTTTCGAAAAGGAGCTTAATTGCCATGGATGTAACGGTGGTGAGTAAATTGGGTGAAACGGATGTATAATTGAAACGGTTTTGAACGGCTACTTAAATAGCTTAATTGACAATTGCATGGATGGTGTTATGCATGGCTGGATTTGAAACTGTTTTGCATGACTGTCTTTCATGGCTTAATGGCATGGATGAATGGATATGCTTAATTGCATGATGTAATGGTGGGAGCTTAATAGCTAATGGCTGTAACGGTTTTGTATTGAATGGAGCATAATTGTGCATGGTTGTATTTGAAATGAGGTGAACGGCACCATCATCATCCCCTATATAAAGAGCTTTGGAGGAGGAAGAAAGGAAGACACACTCATCGAGCCGAAGCCTTGTCTAAACACTAACCCCTCTCATACTTAGCCAAAATCAGCCTCTCTTAGTCGAAATACCATCTCCACCACCTCATAGACACCCTTCCTCCATCCGTGAGTGTTCTCTCGCTAGATTTGGCTTTGAACACTTGCGTAGCCATCCTCCACCAAAGGGACGTGCGCTCGGAGCTTGCAGAGAGACGAATTCCTCGGAGCAAAAAGTGTAACATGGCCTCTTTGTATTTATTTCGACTTTGTATTGTTTATTTTTTTTTTCAAGGCTTTGTATAGAAAGACTAATGTTTTGGTGTAAAGATGATTATTTCTAATTTGTTTTGAATTCTTCCATGTGTTTATAGGTTGATTGGGACGTGTCTGTATGCTTGCCATGTTCTTAATGCTCTGGAATTTGCTTAGGATGACACTAGATGATTTGGTTCACCCTATGCATGTTCCACCGATCTGATCAAGATAAAATTGGGTTAGGGAGTTTGCTAGATGATTTGGCTGCCCTCTAATTCGATGCAAGTGTGTGTATATGTTCTAATTAACATGTGAATTTCGTAGGATTCAGCCAAGGAGGGAGTAATCGGCCTAAGCAACATGATGTGATGATCACTTGTAAATAATAGACTTAGGAACTTATTTTCGGCTAGATGCATGTTAGGATTATGTGCTCTTGATTGTTTGCTTGTCTATGATTTTAAACATGTTAGAACTTGTGATTTCTTGATATGTATCTACCCATCTTCTTGTTTTATTTCGTAGGAACTTAGAACAAACAATCTTGCACCCCCCTAAACAACCTTAGCATAGTTATGCAATCACCCTCAATCCCCGGTTAAGAACGATCCCTACTTACCAATGCTACATCTACAAAGAAGGGTTTTAATTGTATTTGTGTTTGATTGAGTGTTTAAATAAGTGCTTGAAAATACGCGAATCAATTTTGGCGCCGTTGCCGGGGACTGAAAAGAATTGTGTAATTATGCTTGTACATTATGTTAATAGTTTTCTGTTTTTCGGAACTGTGCACTTCCCGGTTTTGTGCAAATTATTTGACATAGCTAGAGGACTCACAAAAATCTGAAATTTTGCAGGAATGTTTGGTTATGTGTCTAGTTGGTGCCTGAAAAATTTCAGCCCAGTCGACCGAGCCAATAATTCTACAAAATTCGAAAAGCTGCTGTGCTCATGTTTGGCAGAATCTGGAATTGCATGTGTTCTTTGTAAAGTTGTGAAATTTTGTGCATATATACTTGTAAATTTTCGAGATTTATACTAACACTTGTTCATAATGTTGTTTTTGCAGCCATTTAAATGTTAAAGGAAGCTTGGATTTGCATTGAGTACATGAGCTTGGTTGATTAAGTCGCACTCATTGTTGAATAGATGGCGCCTCTTTTCCATGTTTATCTCCTAAACCCCTTGTGCTGTATGGATTTCATCATCATACACCATAACCTAAGTGAAGTTATGGACATGAGGTTGAGGGCGGAGTCTACATTGGACTATGAGGGAGTTGTACATTTTAGAGAGATTGGTTGAATGTCGGACATGGTGTCTAGAAACGGGTTATGACTGGTGACAGGTTTTGGATCTAAGAAAGACTTACACCATTGGAGTATATACCATTGGCCCGGTTAGCCTCGGGGTGTATTGTCGAAATTAGTCCTACCTCTTGCGTTATCTCTATCCCTAACTGGCCATGTTTTTCGATTGAACCAAGACCATTCGATTGAAAGTGTACACTTTATCGCGCGGGTCGCACGTCCTTTGAACGACCTAAAGATCAAGCGAATGTACTCTCTCCAAATCTAAAGCGCAACACAATGAACCCTACTTGTGCATAAAACCAACGTGTTGTATGTAACCAACGTGTAAAGGACTTAACCACTTGCATTTGTAGCTTGCATAACCCTCTGGCGGCTTTGTGATGCTCGGACTTCACCACCGGGTACCCTAACCTAAGTGAAGTTAGGGACATGAGGCCAAGAGAGTGGTCACGTTGCATCATTTGATTTAGCATATAACTCTTGTGTTTTCTACAGGTTCTAACGTTTTCTCTTATGCATTCACTCCATCTTTCACTTAGGTTCTTGCTTGATGCACTTTGAATGAAAGTTTGAATGAATTCTTGCATGAATTTCATGAACTATGAAATGTTTGCATCGTTTGAGTAACAACTTGTATTTTTGACGTTTTACTTAGTGTATATACAACTGACCCCTGCAGGATACATATACAAATGTACATAACTTGTCTGTAGTAACTTGCATTCATTTTAGGATGACCTAGAGCCTTTGCATTTCATCTAGTGTACAAAACGTAACATGTGTGTCAAACCACTAATCCAAACGTCACTTGTATGTGTGTATGTAAGTATGGTGTGTTTTAAATTTGTGTGATTTGTTTTTGTGTGTTTTTGGGAAGTCCTTGTGATTTCCAACGGTTTGGCTAGTATCATGCATTCCTTGTGTATTCTTTTGATACTAACACTTGATCTTGGTTGATTTTCAGATCGTAAATGACCAAACCTTCTCCACGTGAAGTACAACTCCGTAACCGCACAGTGATCATTTCTACCAACGCAGTGGAAGACCTTGACCGACCTATTGTTGAGGACGAAGTTGAGTCACCAAGATCCCATCATTCCGAGCAATATCAAGAAGAGGAATCTAGGATGAATAACAACAACAACAACGTGAACAACAATGTACTTCCTAACAATGGTGGGGGTAACAACGTTGTTAGGCGTACTCTTCACCAACAAACTTGCTCAACAGACTGGAGTGCTGGCCCTTCATGCATTCGATTTCCTGAACCTCAAGAAGACAAGCAGGACATTGAGCTCAAGAGTGGATTTCTCCATCGCCTTCCAATCTTTCAAGGGATGGCGCATGAAGATCCTAACATGCATTTGAGGCAGTTTCAGTTTGTATGCTCAAGTATGAAGCCCACTGATGCAGATGATGAGCTTTTGAAGCTGAAGGCATTTCCATTCACTCTGAAGGATAGAGCTCAGACTTGGCTCATGGAACTTCCACCAAATCACATCACTACATGGAAGCAACTTACGGATGCTTTCTTGAGCAAGTACTTTCCAGCCTCAAAGATCACTGTTTTGAGGAAAAAGATCACTGGAATCACGCAAGCATCAGATGAGTCATTTGGGCAATACTATGATCGTTTCAAGGTTCTATGCGCCACTTGTCCTTCTCATGGATTCTCCAAGACAAATCTTATGAACTACTTCTATGATGGACTCAAGCCAATTGATAGAGAGCTTCTCGACGCTGCTGCGAATGGGGCCTTCATGGATTTAGATGAAGTTGGAGCTCGTGCACTCTTGGAGAATAGAGCAAACAATGATGCTCAATATGGGATGGTACCTCGAAAATCAGTGGTGTCCGAGGTGAGTACCAAGCATGCTACGGATGAGAAGTACGACAAACTTTCAGATTTGATAGAGCAAATGCTTGAACTAGAAGTGAAACGAGCCAAGGTTTCTTTGGGACAACTTTGTGGCGTTTGCCACTCTCACGATCATCATGGAAGTCAATGTCCTACCTTGGTGGAGCAAACAAGTGAAGAACAAGTGAATGCCATTGGAGGATATCAAGGAGGTCAGCGGTACAACAATTACAACAACAACTATGTCAACCGTGATCATCCCGGATTCAAGTGGAGTAGTAATGAGGGCTGTTTGAACCCTCCACCTCAACAACAACAAGGCTATCAACGTCCCCAACAACAATATCAAGCAAGGCCACCTTTGCCAACGCCACAAGCACCTTTGCCTCCTCTGGTTCAACAATTCACCAATCCGGATTATGACAAAATGTTTGCTCAACTCTCCACCTCAACGCAAGCCCTTATTGATGGCCAAAATCAGCAAAAGGCGTTGTTGGAGACTCATGGCAATGACATTTCCGAGATAAAGAAGCAAATGGGGCAACTTGTGGATTTTATGGGACATATCAGAACTACCGGACAGCTTCCATCTCAACCAACGCCACCTATTAGGAATGCGAGTGCGGTTACTACAAGGAGTGGGAAGGTTTTGGAGCTACCAAAGCAGAAGGCAACGTCATCACCAGATGAAGTCATTGTGGAGGAAATTTTTGAAGAAGATCCAGCTATTGAAGAGCTCAAAAGAAAGAAGAAGGTGGCGCCACTTTTGCCACTACCAACACCATCACCATCACACCCTACCCCAACAAAAGGTATTAACTCTATCCCTTCAAGTTCTGTTAATACTAATGCTTCGTTTGCTCGTGCACCATTTCCACATAGGTTATCTAAATCAAAGAAAGATGATCAATATGATGAGATCCTAGACATCCTTCAGAAGGTGCAAGTGAATCTGCCCTTGATTGAGTGCATAAAGCAAGTTCCTATTTATGCCAAGTTTCTCAAAGAGCTATGCACCCAAAGGAGGCAAACGAGAGCGAAGGAGGTTGTGAAGGTGAATGCAACCGTTTCAGCGGTGTTGCAACGTCGGCTACCTCCCAAATTGAAGGACCCTGGGAGCTTTAGTGTTCCTTGCGTGATTGGTGACACTAGATTCGAAGATGTCATGCTTGACTTGGGTGCATCCATCAACGTTATGCCCTACTATCTATATGCATCCATGGAGCTTGGTGAGCTTAAGCACGACAATGTCATCATTCAGTTAGCCGACCGTTCTCACAAGTATCCAAGAGGGTACGTAGAAGATGTTCTTGTGCAAGTCAACAACTTGATATTCCCAGCTGATTTCTACATTGTTGACATGGAGGAGAGTTCATTAAACACCACGCCACTCTTGCTTGGACGTCCCTTCATGAGAACCGCAAGAACAAAGATCGATGTGTTTGAAGGAAAATTCTCCATGGAGATTGATGGAGAGAAGATCGAGTTCAACATCCTTGATGCAATGAAGGTCCCTAATGCTTGTGCCAACGCATGCATTGCTATTGATTCCGTTGAAGACATGGCACAACAACATTTGGACACACTCATCGAGCCGAAACCTTGTCTAAACACTAACCCCTCTCATACTTAGCCAAAATCAGCCTCTCTTAGTCGAAATACCATCTCCACCACCTCATAGACACCCTTCCTCCATCTGTGAGTGTTCTCTCGCTAGATTTGGCTTTGAACACTTGCGTAGCCATCCTCCACCAAAGGGACGTGCGCTCGGAGCTTGCAGAGAGACGAATTCCTCGGAGCAAAAAGTGTAACATGGCCTCTTTGTATTTATTTCGACTTTGTATTGTTTATTTTTTTTTTCAAGGCTTTGTATAGAAAGACTAATGTTTTGGTGTAAAGATGATTATTTCTAATTTGTTTTGAATTCTTCCATGTGTTTATAGGTTGATTGGGACGTGTATGTATGCTTGCCATGTTCTTAATGCTCTGGAATTTGCTTAGGATGACACTAGATGATTTGGTTCACCCTATGCATGTTCCACCGATCTGATCAAGATAAAATTGGGTTAGGGAGTTTGCTAGATGATTTGGCTGCCCTCTAATTCGATGCAAGTGTGTGTATATGTTCTAATTAACATGTGAATTTCGTAGGATTCAGCCAAGGAGGGAGTAATCGGCCTAAGCAACATGATGTGATGATCACTTGTAAATAATAGACTTAGGAACTTATTTTCGGCTAGATGCATGTTAGGATTATGTGCTCTTGATTGTTTGCTTGTCTATGATTTTAAACATGTTAGAACTTGTGATTTCTTGATATGTATCTACCCATCTTCTTGTTTTATTTCGTAGGAACTTAGAACAAACAATCTTGCACCCCCCTAAACAACCTTAGCATAGTTATGCAATCACCCTCAATCCCCGGTTAAGAACGATCCCTACTTACCAATGCTACATCTACAAAGAAGGGTTTTAATTGTATTTGTGTTTGATTGAGTGTTTAAATAAGTGCTTGAAAATACGCGAATCAATTTTGGCGCCGTTGCCGGGGATCCGGAATACAAAGTCAACAACTTGAGGAGATCCGGAATGAAGCATTTGACAACGCATGGATCTACAAGGAGAAGACAAAGTGCATTCATGACAAGATGATCCGTACAAAGAGTTTTGAACCCGGACAGAAAGTGTTGCTCTTCCATTCGAGACTTAGACTCTTTCTGGGCAAGCTACGCTCTAGATGGGTTGGTCCTTACATTGTGGTACAAGTTTATCCCCATGGAGCTGTGGACATCATGACTTTGGACACCGGCAAGTTATACAAGGTGAATGGCCAACGTTTGAAGCACTATTACGATACCTTTGTGGAGCATCACGTTGAAGAAGAGAAGCTCGTGGATCCACCTACTTCAAACACATGAAGATGCATCACGTCTAGGCTGTAAGACGTTAAAAAACAAGCGCTTGTTGGGAGGCAACCCAATGGAGGAGTCTTCAACAGATTTGCATTCTCTTCCCTTACTCTTTTAATTTTCGTTGCTTCTATTTATTTAGTTAGTTTTCGTAAGTCCTAGCTTCCATGCTTGAATTCTATGACTTTACTTTGGTACATTGAGGACAATGTAGAGTTTAAATGTGGGGGAGGGGTTTACAATTTTTTTGAGTCATAAATCATAAAAACTTGGGCGGATAAGAGTCTAACTCGAGGATGATGCCCTAAAAAAACAATGTTTGAGTCTTTTTGTTTAACTTAGTGTTTTAAAGAGTCTTAGGATGCCCTTAGTTAGTCGATGATGAAAATGGACCGAAAGAACATACATATGGCGTTGGAAATCATTAAGAATGAATTCATGTGCTAATTGAGACATCTTTGAGTGTTATGACATGTAGTAGATATGGTTTGCAAAACTTGGTACAGAAATTCGCATGTTAGAATAAGTTTTGAATCATATAAGCCTTAAAAGTGAGATTTTGAGCCTAAACACTACTTCTTTGAGAGTGAATTTTGTGCATTACATATGATAGGTCTCAGAATCATTCATACACTCACTTGCCATAGATCTTAATGAACTAGAGAATACTAGAACTTACTCATGTCAACTTGCAAAGCTTATAATTGTTACATACCCTGATTTTGGATATGATTAAAGGCACTTAGGTTTTCCACCACTTTGCTAAATTGCCATGTATCCCATATGTGCGCATGAGTTGCGACACCCCTAGATGAGCCCATTTGAGCCTACATTAAGCCTTTCTTTCATTGCCATATGAATCTAAACACTTAAACTTAGTGTAGATTATCCATACCCTTGTTCTAAAGACTTGGTGGGATTTTTGAAGCTAAAACAAAGAAAATGGCGTGAGAATCATGTAAGGGAATGTATGTATGGGGATAGACTTGTTCAAACAGCTTGTTAAAAAAGATGATTGCCGAAAAACAAAAGAAAATTTCGAGAGCAAGAACAAAAGAAAGATCAAAAAGCTCTCCGGCAATAGGTTCTAAGTGTCTAAAGTTTGGATTAATGTCCCCCGTACTTGTGAGTTTGGAGTTTGTTTCGAATAGAAGGCCCAATAATGCAAAATACGGCCTTTGTCCTGTTCACAGAGCTCAAGGGAAGTTTAGAATGAAGATAGGGCCCAACATGATGAAATCCGGCCCTTGTACTTCAAAGTCATACATGGTGACGTTTTTGGCGAGATGGGAGCTTAAATTTGATCAAGTTTTGGTACTTTGGCTAAGTCTTTAGAATGTTCTTAATCACCACATATCTAAATTTCGAATGCCTTAACCTCAGCCCCATTACAACCCTTAAAAGTCCTTTTTGATCCTTAAGATGAGTAGCCTTCAATCTGTGGAGTAAGTTGCATGAGTAAGCATATGGTTTTGGTTCATTTGAGCAAGTAATTCATTCCATTCATTGATTTAAACACTTTGAGTGAACCCTTTGCATGAGTGGAAATATGATGAGAGCATCCATGTGAGTTGATTTGAACTTCATTCGAAGCATGCACAGACTTAAACTCACCATTGTTTTCTCTATGTCTTACTTGTTCATAGCGTGATCCTGTCTCTATTATCTATTGAATTCAAAGGTCATTCATGCTTGACACATTGTGATTCCATTGCCATATACATTAAGAGATTTCTGAGACAAATTTTGACTAAGGGCTTAGTGTTGTTTTACTTAGTATCTCTTACGTTTTCAAGCATGATAACATGAAAATTTGCGGCTTTGAAACGTTGAGACTTCTAAGTGTTTTTGTGACGTTTTTTTTCCCCATTGTTATTTTTCCCTTTATTGTTTTTCTTTGTTTTTGAGCCCTTGTTTTGTTTTGTATTTGCTAGGGACTAGCAAAGTCTAAGTGTGGGGGAATTTGATCTACGCATTTTATGCTTGATTATTAATGTCTTTCTCTCTACATTTTGCTTTGTTATGAGCTTAGTAAATATGTTTCTAACTTGTTTTATGTTTTTAGGTAGAAAATAAAGGAGAAATAATAAAGGAGGCGATTTGGACCAAAATATGTGCAATTACATGGTATTCTCGGCCAAAGAAGAATTGGAGTCAAAAAGGAAGCTTGTATTGACTAGGAAACAATTTCCTATGTTGACTAGGATATGGAGCAAGTAGTGATGCATGGACATTGATGAAGTCTAGACGGGGAGCTAATATGCATGGCAGTTTTCGAAAAGGAGCTTAATTGCCATGGATGTAACGGTGGTGAGTAAATTGGGTGAAACGGATGTATAATTGAAACGGTTTTGAACGGCTACTTAAATAGCTTAATTGACAATTGCATGGATGGTGTTATGCATGGCTGGATTTGAAACTGTTTTGCATGACTGTCTTTCATGGCTTAATGGCATGGATGAATGGATATGCTTAATTGCATGATGTAATGGTGGGAGCTTAATAGCTAATGGCTGTAACGGTTTTGTATTGAATGGAGCATAATTGTGCATGGTTGTATTTGAAATGAGGTGAACGGCACCATCATCATCCCCTATATAAAGAGCTTTGGAGGAGGAAGAAAGGAAGACACACTCATCGAGCCGAAGCCTTGTCTAAACACTAACCCCTCTCATACTTAGCCAAAATCAGCCTCTCTTAGTCGAAATACCATCTCCACCACCTCATAGACACCCTTCCTCCATCCGTGAGTGTTCTCTCGCTAGATTTGGCTTTGAACACTTGCGTAGCCATCCTCCACCAAAGGGACGTGCGCTCGGAGCTTGCAGAGAGACGAATTCCTCGGAGCAAAAAGTGTAACATGGCCTCTTTGTATTTATTTCGACTTTGTATTGTTTATTTTTTTTTTCAAGGCTTTGTATAGAAAGACTAATGTTTTGGTGTAAAGATGATTATTTCTAATTTGTTTTGAATTCTTCCATGTGTTTATAGGTTGATTGGGACGTGTATGTATGCTTGCCATGTTCTTAATGCTCTGGAATTTGCTTAGGATGACACTAGATGATTTGGTTCACCCTATGCATGTTCCACCGATCTGATCAAGATAAAATTGGGTTAGGGAGTTTGCTAGATGATTTGGCTGCCCTCTAATTCGATGCAAGTGTGTGTATATGTTCTAATTAACATGTGAATTTCGTAGGATTCAGCCAAGGAGGGAGTAATCGGCCTAAGCAACATGATGTGATGATCACTTGTAAATAATAGACTTAGGAACTTATTTTCGGCTAGATGCATGTTAGGATTATGTGCTCTTGATTGTTTGCTTGTCTATGATTTTAAACATGTTAGAACTTGTGATTTCTTGATATGTATCTACCCATCTTCTTGTTTTATTTCGTAGGAACTTAGAACAAACAATCTTGCACCCCCCTAAACAACCTTAGCATAGTTATGCAATCACCCTCAATCCCCGGTTAAGAACGATCCCTACTTACCAATGCTACATCTACAAAGAAGGGTTTTAATTGTATTTGTGTTTGATTGAGTGTTTAAATAAGTGCTTGAAAATACGCGAATCAATTTTGGCGCCGTTGCCGGGGATCCGGAATACAAAGTCAACAACTTGAGGAGATCCGGAATGAAGCATTTGACAACGCATGGATCTACAAGGAGAAGACAAAGTGCATTCATGACAAGATGATCCGTACAAAGAGTTTTGAACCCGGACAGAAAGTGTTGCTCTTCCATTCGAGACTTAGACTCTTTCTGGGCAAGCTACGCTCTAGATGGGTTGGTCCTTACATTGTGGTACAAGTTTATCCCCATGGAGCTGTGGACATCATGACTTTGGACACCGGCAAGTTATACAAGGTGAATGGCCAACGTTTGAAGCACTATTACGATACCTTTGTGGAGCATCACGTTGAAGAAGAGAAGCTCGTGGATCCACCTACTTCAAACACATGAAGATGCATCACGTCTAGGCTGTAAGACGTTAAAAAACAAGCGCTTGTTGGGAGGCAACCCAATGGAGGAGTCTTCAACAGATTTGCATTCTCTTCCCTTACTCTTTTAATTTTCGTTGCTTCTATTTATTTAGTTAGTTTTCGTAAGTCCTAGCTTCCATGCTTGAATTCTATGACTTTACTTTGGTACATTGAGGACAATGTAGAGTTTAAATGTGGGGGAGGGGTTTACAATTTTTTTGAGTCATAAATCATAAAAACTTGGGCGGATAAGAGTCTAACTCGAGGATGATGCCCTAAAAAAACAATGTTTGAGTCTTTTTGTTTAACTTAGTGTTTTAAAGAGTCTTAGGATGCCCTTAGTTAGTCGATGATGAAAATGGACCGAAAGAACATACATATGGCGTTGGAAATCATTAAGAATGAATTCATGTGCTAATTGAGACATCTTTGAGTGTTATGACATGTAGTAGATATGGTTTGCAAAACTTGGTACAGAAATTCGCATGTTAGAATAAGTTTTGAATCATATAAGCCTTAAAAGTGAGATTTTGAGCCTAAACACTACTTCTTTGAGAGTGAATTTTGTGCATTACATATGATAGGTCTCAGAATCATTCATACACTCACTTGCCATAGATCTTAATGAACTAGAGAATACTAGAACTTACTCATGTCAACTTGCAAAGCTTATAATTGTTACATACCCTGATTTTGGATATGATTAAAGGCACTTAGGTTTTCCACCACTTTGCTAAATTGCCATGTATCCCATATGTGCGCATGAGTTGCGACACCCCTAGATGAGCCCATTTGAGCCTACATTAAGCCTTTCTTTCATTGCCATATGAATCTAAACACTTAAACTTAGTGTAGATTATCCATACCCTTGTTCTAAAGACTTGGTGGGATTTTTGAAGCTAAAACAAAGAAAATGGCGTGAGAATCATGTAAGGGAATGTATGTATGGGGATAGACTTGTTCAAACAGCTTGTTAAAAAAGATGATTGCCGAAAAACAAAAGAAAATTTCGAGAGCAAGAACAAAAGAAAGATCAAAAAGCTCTCCGGCAATAGGTTCTAAGTGTCTAAAGTTTGGATTAATGTCCCCCGTACTTGTGAGTTTGGAGTTTGTTTCGAATAGAAGGCCCAATAATGCAAAATACGGCCTTTGTCCTGTTCACAGAGCTCAAGGGAAGTTTAGAATGAAGATAGGGCCCAACATGATGAAATCCGGCCCTTGTACTTCAAAGTCATACATGGTGACGTTTTTGGCGAGATGGGAGCTTAAATTTGATCAAGTTTTGGTACTTTGGCTAAGTCTTTAGAATGTTCTTAATCACCACATATCTAAATTTCGAATGCCTTAACCTCAGCCCCATTACAACCCTTAAAAGTCCTTTTTGATCCTTAAGATGAGTAGCCTTCAATCTGTGGAGTAAGTTGCATGAGTAAGCATATGGTTTTGGTTCATTTGAGCAAGTAATTCATTCCATTCATTGATTTAAACACTTTGAGTGAACCCTTTGCATGAGTGGAAATATGATGAGAGCATCCATGTGAGTTGATTTGAACTTCATTCGAAGCATGCACAGACTTAAACTCACCATTGTTTTCTCTATGTCTTACTTGTTCATAGCGTGATCCTGTCTCTATTATCTATTGAATTCAAAGGTCATTCATGCTTGACACATTGTGATTCCATTGCCATATACATTAAGAGATTTCTGAGACAAATTTTGACTAAGGGCTTAGTGTTGTTTTACTTAGTATCTCTTACGTTTTCAAGCATGATAACATGAAAATTTGCGGCTTTGAAACGTTGAGACTTCTAAGTGTTTTTGTGACGTTTTTTTTCCCCATTGTTATTTTTCCCTTTATTGTTTTTCTTTGTTTTTGAGCCCTTGTTTTGTTTTGTATTTGCTAGGGACTAGCAAAGTCTAAGTGTGGGGGAATTTGATCTACGCATTTTATGCTTGATTATTAATGTCTTTCTCTCTACATTTTGCTTTGTTATGAGCTTAGTAAATATGTTTCTAACTTGTTTTATGTTTTTAGGTAGAAAATAAAGGAGAAATAATAAAGGAGGCGATTTGGACCAAAATATGTGCAATTACATGGTATTCTCGGCCAAAGAAGAATTGGAGTCAAAAAGGAAGCTTGTATTGACTAGGAAACAATTTCCTATGTTGACTAGGATATGGAGCAAGTAGTGATGCATGGACATTGATGAAGTCTAGACGGGGAGCTAATATGCATGGCAGTTTTCGAAAAGGAGCTTAATTGCCATGGATGTAACGGTGGTGAGTAAATTGGGTGAAACGGATGTATAATTGAAACGGTTTTGAACGGCTACTTAAATAGCTTAATTGACAATTGCATGGATGGTGTTATGCATGGCTGGATTTGAAACTGTTTTGCATGACTGTCTTTCATGGCTTAATGGCATGGATGAATGGATATGCTTAATTGCATGATGTAATGGTGGGAGCTTAATAGCTAATGGCTGTAACGGTTTTGTATTGAATGGAGCATAATTGTGCATGGTTGTATTTGAAATGAGGTGAACGGCACCATCATCATCCCCTATATAAAGAGCTTTGGAGGAGGAAGAAAGGAAGACACACTCATCGAGCCGAAGCCTTGTCTAAACACTAACCCCTCTCATACTTAGCCAAAATCAGCCTCTCTTAGTCGAAATACCATCTCCACCACCTCATAGACACCCTTCCTCCATCCGTGAGTGTTCTCTCGCTAGATTTGGCTTTGAACACTTGCGTAGCCATCCTCCACCAAAGGGACGTGCGCTCGGAGCTTGCAGAGAGACGAATTCCTCGGAGCAAAAAGTGTAACATGGCCTCTTTGTATTTATTTCGACTTTGTATTGTTTATTTTTTTTTTCAAGGCTTTGTATAGAAAGACTAATGTTTTGGTGTAAAGATGATTATTTCTAATTTGTTTTGAATTCTTCCATGTGTTTATAGGTTGATTGGGACGTGTATGTATGCTTGCCATGTTCTTAATGCTCTGGAATTTGCTTAGGATGACACTAGATGATTTGGTTCACCCTATGCATGTTCCACCGATCTGATCAAGATAAAATTGGGTTAGGGAGTTTGCTAGATGATTTGGCTGCCCTCTAATTCGATGCAAGTGTGTGTATATGTTCTAATTAACATGTGAATTTCGTAGGATTCAGCCAAGGAGGGAGTAATCGGCCTAAGCAACATGATGTGATGATCACTTGTAAATAATAGACTTAGGAACTTATTTTCGGCTAGATGCATGTTAGGATTATGTGCTCTTGATTGTTTGCTTGTCTATGATTTTAAACATGTTAGAACTTGTGATTTCTTGATATGTATCTACCCATCTTCTTGTTTTATTTCGTAGGAACTTAGAACAAACAATCTTGCACCCCCCTAAACAACCTTAGCATAGTTATGCAATCACCCTCAATCCCCAGTTAAGAACGATCCCTACTTACCAATGCTACATCTACAAAGAAGGGTTTTAATTGTATTTGTGTTTGATTGAGTGTTTAAATAAGCGCTTGAAAATACGCGAATCAGAAGACGATTTATGAAATCCACGAACACCTGAATACAAGACGTATTATGCGTAGTTATATTGCATGGAGTCTACACGGTGAAACATTAGATAATGTACCTACCTTGGAAGAAATCCGAGCGGGACACTTTCAGCATGCTAGCTCATCCAGCAATAGTTTCGACCCTTATGTGGATCCTTTTATGAACATTATACATGATGCTTTTCCTTCATTTGCTATAAGACACGAGGAAGAGGTTGTTTACGATACCACTAATGCAGACCATGCTTTTTCAAATGTTGACAATGATGATTACGATAAGTATAACAGGCTGCTTGCTAAAGCACAGACCCCATTGTACCCTGGGTGTAATGTAACTGTCTTGGGTGCCATCATCAAACAGATTAAAACCAAAGTTGACAGCAATTGGTCGAATGTGTCATTTAACCGTAACTTGGTGAATATCAAGAAATTGCTTCCTCCAGAAAACAACTTTCCCCACAGCTTTGATAAGGTACAAAGTATGTTGAAAGATCTTGGCCTCGGTTATGAGAATATCGACGCATGCAAGAATAACTGTGTTTTGTTTTATGGAGTCGTCAACAAAGACCTGGATTACTGTCCAGTGTGCAAAGCGTCGAGGTGGAAGTCATCATCTTCTTCATCTAAGAAGAAAAGGATTCCAAAGAAGGTGCTTCGTTCTTTCCCATTGATTCCTAGGTTGAAGCGTATGTACATGTCTTCACACACTTCAGAAAAGATGAGATGGCACGGGGTAATGAGGAAAAATGATGACACTCTCAGACACCCCGCAGACGGGGAGGCTTGGAAATCATTTGACAGATCATTTCCTGATTTTGCAACAGACATTCGAAATGTAAGACTTGGACTTGCAACAGATGGGTTTAATCCTACCGGAAACATGAATTTGTCTTATAGTATTTGGCATGTTATTGTTGTGGTGTACAACCTACCTCCATGGATGTGTATGAAGAAGGAATTTAGTATGCTGGCTTTGTTAATTCCAGGTCGTTCTTCTCTAGAAAAATGTCTTGATGTGTACATGAGATCATTGATTGACGAGTTAAAAGAATTATGGGAAAATGACGTCCCTACTTTTGACTGGTATAGTCAAACTTCATTCAGGATGAAAGCAGCAGTGGTTTGGACCATTAGTGATTTTCCTGGATACGGGATGTTGTCGTCTCAAACCACTAAAGGTTACAAGGCTTGTCTAATCTGCTTAGGAGACCTAAATGCTAGTTAGCACGCTGGAAAGGTTTGTTACTTGGGGAGTCGTACAGGACTTCCGGAAGATCATCCGTGGCGATTTGATGCGGCTTCATTCGATGGGAAGCAAGAGTTTGGTTTAAAACCTAAAGAGCGGTCTGGTGAGTGGATTTTGGACATGTTAAACTCTTTTAATTTCGGACGTCTTAGCAGTGATCCTGACGTGTTAGCTCGGAATCCAAAATGTCCTTCTAGATTGGAGAACTGGATGCACAAGAGTATATTTTTTGAATTGCCTTACTGGAAGAAATTGAGAATAAGGCACTGCCTTGATGTCATGCATATAGAGAAGAATGTTTGTGACAGCATTGTGGGAACAGTTTTCGGGTTTAAAGATAAGACTAAGGACACTGTGAAGGCGCATAAAGATCTTCAATTCATGAACATACGCCCTCACTTGTGGCTAACAGTGTCGGGGTCAATGCCTCTTGCACATTACAGGATTAATCCGGCTAATGAGAAGAAAGTTTTCAAATGGTTTGAAGCTATTAAGTATCCTCATGGTTATGCAGGAAATATATCTCGATGTGTAAAAGTGGGGGAGAATAAGCTATTTGGATTAAAGACTCATGACTGTTATATCATACTACAACGTCTTTTTCCAGTGGTAATTCGATCATATTTGCGTCCTGATGTGGTAGAGCCATTAGTAGCAGTGTCTAGATTCTTTCAGAAGTTATGTGCTAGAGAGCTAAAGAAGTCAGATGTCCTTGGATTAAAAGAGGACATTGTCTACATCATGTGCAAGTTGGAGCGGATTTTCCCGCCTGTTTTCTTCGACATCATGATTCACCTCATGATCCACCTACCTAAACAAGCGCTGCTTACTGGTCCAGTACACTATACCTGGATGTTCCCACAAGAAAGGTACATTGCACACTTTTATCGCCAGTTTACATTTACATTTTATTGTTTGCATAATAATAACAGTGTAATTTTTAGACAACTTGGGGAGTACAAAAAATATGTCGGCAACAAAGGAAAATCAGAAGGGTCAATAGCGAACGCATACCTCTTAAATGAGTGTGTAACTTACTGTGACTTATATCATAGTAACACAACCGAGGCGGAGTCATCCACAAGCGTCTTCAATCTTTCAGTTGTTTCAGAAGTTGTACGTTCATTTGGTAACTTACCAAATTCGTACAAGTTAACAAAAGCTGAGCTCCGTGAAGCTCATTGGTGCGTGCTTGACCACTGCTCTGAGGTTGACTACTACAAAAAGAAACATTTGGAAAAAATCACAGCAAGACAACCATATAGAGCTAAAGAGATGCACAAGAGAACTTTTCCTGATTACTTTCTTAATTAGGTAAGTTCAATCTCCATTTTATTATGTATTGGCGATATTGTTTACATAGTCCCATCACTTATGAGTTATTCATTATTTCTTTTTCAGATGGAAGAACTCCTACGAGAGAACAACACTGATTACTCACAGGAGTTGCACAATTTGGCATGTAAGCCGCAACATCACAGTGTACATGGGGTGTGTTTTGTTAACGGTGTTAAGTTTGTGACGTTCTACCGGGATGAAGACCGGGTCACTCAAAACTATGGGGTCATGGTAGAGGGGGATGAAATTTGCTACTACGGGATCATACTCTCTGTTGTCGAATTATTATATGGAGTTGGTATGCCAGTTGTGTTGTTCAAGTGTAAATGGTTCAACACTGACCTAAGTTTACCGAGGAGTACGAAGATGGATCATGGATTTTTATCAGTGAATACATCCACATACAGGGAAAGGAGTTCTTGCTTCCTGTGGGTCTTATTTTAAAGGTGTTGTTGAGGCTACGAGTTTAATATTTATATCTATATATATAAACACACACATGTGTATAATATGTATAATTTTGTACTTCTGCTGGATCACTGCTTAATCATATTTATTTCATTCTAATTTTCATAGTGCATTATTAAATTTGCAATAGACTAGAGTATTTTAGTCATGATCAAGTGTCTATGTTTAAAGTGAGCCGTTTATTCTTGTCACCATGGCAAAACAAGTGTTTTATCTTGATGATCCGAAAGAGGGTGGGGATTGGAAAGTGGTAAATGTGATGTCTCACCGAAACATATGGAGTGCATCTACGCTTGAAGGGGATGCAGAAGGAGCATGTGATGAAGAAGAGGCTCCAAAACCATATCAAGAAGAGTTAAGCGGTTATATTCCAGATACACAGACTATTCGCATCAACAATGACCCCCAACTACGTACACGGGAATGCTTTCATTACAATTCCTGGATCTCAAGTCCCACATGTTGGCAATGAGGAGGATGAAGATGAGAACGAAGATGAGGAGCTGCATTATGAGGAGGATGAAGAGGAAGACGAAGAAGACAATGATACGGAGGATGATGATTATGATGTCAACGACGTCTGACTTATATATGTTAACTTCCTAGTTATGTTAATTTCCTAGTTGAATTCAAACTTCAATTTCTTTTAATATATGACTGGTACAGTATTTTTAATATGACATAAACTGTAAATTATGAGTGTGTAATACTTTAAATTTCTCTTTAATTTATAATTTCTTTAACGACATTTATATTGTCACATGTATTTTTTAGGAAAAAAAAGAAAAAACCTTGTATCAAAACTATTTCTTTTTAGGAAATGTAATTATTTCCAAAACTTCTATGAAAACCTTTTTTTTTTTAGGTTTTCGTCAACTAAGTCCCAAAATTTAAAAATGGTAGAAAGAAATTTGGTTCACTTAGATGACGAAAATTCATGGTTTCGTCACCTAACTGCTTAATATTTGGCGGGTCGAACTTTCGCCAATTTTTTGGGCCAAATTTTATATCTGACTTAAGTGACGAAATAGTCACATTCGTGGGCTTAGTTTGTATTAGTAAACCCAAATCAAGTCCTATACTCGATCAGTCTTGCTCTGAATCCCTAAATCGACCTCGCCTCCCATGATTCACCTCGCCGTCTCCTCCCTAAATCGACGTCGCCTCCACGGTACCGTCTCCTCCCTTGCTCCGTAACTTACCAATCGGCCTCTCCCGCGCCCGCATCGCCGTCTCCTCCCCCACATCGCCTTCTCTAGTGAATACATCGACATCGCCTCCACATCATCGTCTCCCATTTTGACGCCGCCTCCACATCGTCGTCTCCTTTCCTGCGCCCACATATAAAGTATCATCTCCCGCGCCCACATTGTCGTCTTCCACCGTGACCGCAATCTCCATCCGCATCCACTATGCCGCCGACCAGTGGGAAGAGGAAGAGACAAGAGGAACAGTCTCAGCGACTGATGCAGGAGGTAGCCCAGCAATATCGTCGCCCCACAGAGGTCCCCTCGCGGCCTATGGCGCCCCCGTCAAGTTCGGCACCTCCTCTCCCTCCACCACTACTCGTCGTCGACGAACATTCCCCAACATCGGGTCATCGGACAAAGATCAGCGTTCGGCGCAAACCGCTTCTTGAAGGAGATAATTTTCCTTTCCGTACTCATCTGTCTCTTAACAATTTGATTTGAGATGGTGCGTATAGGAACTTTCATAATGTTCTTTTCTTCTTTTGGAACTAGTGTTTTAGCAGATTCTATAATGTTCTCCTGTAATGTTGAGGGTCATGTTCTAATTTGTGATGATCAGCAGATTTGTGTATGTTGGACTGAACGAAAATTGCATTCTCTTTGGACTGAATGTATGTTGTTTCTCCTGCTTCTGTAAACGTATGTACGTTTCTTCCAAGTACTTGTGTATAGTGACCAAAAGGTAGTCCTGCTTCTGCTTCGTTATTGTGATTGATGAGTGTTATATGATTAGTTTAGTTTGGCGTTCTCTTTGGACTAAATGTATGTTGTTTCTCCTGCTTCTGTACACGTATGTACGTTTCTTCCAAGTACTTGTGTATAGTGACCAAAAGGTAGTCCTGCTTCTGCTTCGTTATTGTGATACTTGTGTATACTTGTTTCTCCTGCTTCTGCTTCGTTATTATGATTGATGCGTGTTATATGATTAGTTTAGTTTGATCCTTTATTATTCATCGATCTGGCTCTTACCCTAGTCTCGTAATTGACCGGCATAGGTAGTCCGATCATTGAGGTTGATCTCTTAGATGGCTTACTGAATATATCAAAACTGTTTCACTTCACCAATTCCTAACTTACTTGATGTTTTGCTTTTGACTGGTGCTTGTGTTTGGCCATCCTTTTTATTTGGTTATTTTGACATGTGGTAATGGGCTTCTTTCTTATATCAAAACTGTTTCACTTCACCAATTCTTAAAATTTCTGCAGATTGCAACTTTGTTTGTCCCCATATGGCTTTGGATGCATTTGTTAAATAAATTTTGGGTATAGTAAATTTTGGGTGATGAGTAGTTTCAATATGAAACGTATTTTAACTCTGTGTGTTGCTGCTACTGACCCTCCTATTGCCCTAATATGAATGATTATGTGTTGCTAGTATGGTATGTCTCATCCAAGTTGATTAATTTTATCTTTTTTGTTTTTTCGCAGCACCTCCCCCTAAAACCAAGACAGGGGTGGTGAAAGGCTTAAAAGTGGAGGAGATAGTCAAGAGGACTGGACAAAAGATTAAAGTACTTGGGACGATTTCTGCCATGGTCCGAAGAGTAAAGAGTTAAGCAGCATGTTGACACACGATGTCGGCCACATTATACGAGACGATATTTCCATGGTGGCTCCAACTTGGGGTGAGACTACCGATGATGAGCAAAAGAAGCTGCCCACTAAACTCTTTGTAAGGAATTTTTTTGCTGTTCATATGTTCACTTAGTGCTTAATTAGTTGCAGAATTATGAGATAAATAATGTTGTTTATTTTTTAACAGATCTTTTATGAGTTTGATGTTGATGATAAGCTCATATGGAAGTGGTTGGAAGACAAGGCTAAAAATGTATACAAAAACTGGAAATGCACTATAAATACAATTAGGAAGGAAAACCCGGGGAAGATCCCAGAAGAGTTTGAACACAGGCTGGACGAGTGGAACTGGCTCGTCAAACACTTTGAGTCTGAGGAATTCATGGTATATTACTTGCTAGTATGTTTCCTCAAGTCTTTAATTTTATGAATGACTGGTATATTACTTGCTAGTATGAATGATTCTGTGTTGCTAGTATGTTTCCTCAAGTCTTTAATTTTATAGTAACATATGAGCTTTTATGTTTTGTCAAGTCTTAATATGATGAAATTGCAGAGAAGATCAACTGCAAACAAGAGTAACCGGGATAAGAAGACGTTGCACCACCACACAGGGTCTAGGGCTTTCATCTACAATGCGAAGGAATTGAAGGACAAGGGTGAACACCTCTATTTCATTAAAACTTACTCACATGCGTATGACGCAGCTCACAACCTCAAAGCAGCTGAAAATGAAGTAAGTGGTTTAGTTAAAGTCATAAGGACATTCATATATATCTTTGTTAATAATGTTCATACACTTTCAAATGCTTTATCTGTCACGCCCCGACTCTTAAATTTTTACCTTATTTACTAGCATGGTGTTAATAAGAATTTTACCGTCTTCGTCATTGGATTTTTAGTCCTAAGGTCCCTAAAGGTGTGTTGAGGAACGAATATTTCGAAAGAATTATTCGTAAGAGAAAAATGTGACGACGGTAAAAATGGTAAATTTTAGCTAGTAAAAGGTAATTTTTATTGGGGTATTATTTTGGAGTGTTGAAATTTTGGAATGGGTTTATATTTGGTGATGTTGGACCGGTTGGGCCGAGCCCAACCCATTTCCCTCTCTCCTTTCTCTCTCTTCCTCCCGTTTTCCTCTCTCTCTCCCCGAGCCTTCACTGTCAGAAATTCTGGCCGCCCCAGACCGCCGCACCGGTCCCAATCGATCGGTCTCCAACCCAGCTTCCTTTCTAGACCGGTGGCAGCCTCCCTAGCGCCGCCGTGAGGGAGAGACGCCGCCCGAAAGGTCCGACTGCCGGAAGTGTTTTCTCGCCGGAACTCCCTCCTCCGGCCGCCATAGTTAGAGCCCCTTAGCTCAAAAGGAAGCCCTCCTCCCGTGCTCCAATCCCTCTAAAGGATTCGCTCCCTCTTGAGCTAGGTAAGGAGAAATCGGTAAAGGAAATTCTAGGGCTTTTATTGTTGTTTTCGTTCGATTGACATGGTTAGGCTTAGAATTGGAGTTTGTGCTAGTTAGGAATGTTGTAGAGGAGGTTGAGAGGAAGGTGCTGCCAAATTTTGGTGAGCATTGGAGGTCGCAGGAGCTGGCCGCCGGCCGCCACTGAAAAATTATTTTTAGTGGAGAATTTTATGAGGAGTTTAATGGAATGAGTTTTAGAATTTTTGGAGGAGTTTTGGATAGGTTTGGAAATTGTTAAAGTTTGGTATTTTTGGCGGATTATTAAGTTAAAATCCGGCCATTGGATTAGTTATGAATAGGACGGTGGAAGGTGATGTTTTTGGGATGTCGGTTTTTATGGAGAATTATGGTTGGCAGTGAAGTTAAGATTTAGGGCGATAGGCATGGTTGAGCGCGAAAATCTCATATTTAATTATGCCTATTTTCTTTAAGCGTCAGTGTTTTAATTAAGGATTTATTTATGTTTTGGAACAGGACGTGAGGAGGCTCGAGCAGAGCAGACCTCCGACCGACATCAGGCTTAGGCCTAAGTTGTGAGTGGACCTTTTTTTTTAAATAATATTTTATCGTTGAATAATTTCTTTTGTTGGAATTTAACCGGAAATTGAGAATTTCGGTGTTTATACTCATTTATTGACGTTTATGAGAATAGTATGTATATAAGTAAACGCTAGCTAGCAATACGTGATTTCCCCCCATAATGAGGAAAAATGTCATTATGGGGTGACGTGAGCGTTAGACGCAAGCGTCGTAGCCTTGTACGACTTTCTATTTTTTTTGTATTCATTCTTAGAATTCGTACAAGGAGTAAGCACGTATATATATATATATATATATATATATATATATATATATATATATATATATATATATCCACTCGGGCGATTCCCCCATAATGAGGAAAAATGTTATTATGGGGTGACGTGAGCGTTAGACGCAAGCGTAGTAGCCTTGTATGAATTTCTGTTTTTCTTTTATCTCTTCAAAGAAATCATACAAGGAGTAGACGAGTGTATATACATACTGATATATTTATAATTTAGCCCGAGAGGCTGTATTTGTTTAAGTTTTGGAGACTAGCCGGAACTAGTCGTGTCCTTGCCAGATTTTGAGTTGTCGCTTGCATAGCGCTTTCCTTGAAAGTTTTCTTGGGAAAATATTATTGTTTGTCGAGATTACTTTTGTCCACTCACTCTGACGCAATTAAATATGTTTCTCCTGGGCCTTTCCTTCGTTTTTAAATGCCCAGTCTGCAGAGTTCGGGTGGGGTCTAGAAGAAGGCGACGAGGCATAGTCACCCATCTTTCCGCTACTGTTCGCCAGTAGGTTATCTGTTTAACCCAATAGGATGTTTATCAGCTTCCGTTGTCTTTCTTGTAGTAGCTCTGAATACTTTCGGAAAAATAATTGTGTATTATTTTTATTCGGTTATTTGGATTGAGTTGAAGATTGATATATTGGTTAAGAGGGTGTTCTATATTTTTCCGGGTTAGGGTTGTCCATTTTCAAGGGAGGTTTGCCGAGTTCTTCGGTAAATTTTCCTTGGAGGTGGTCCCCGCAGGACTTACCTCGGGTTTCAGGGTGAAATTCGGGGTGGGTCTTGACATTATCAATGTTTAGTATCTAGGTCCCTGCCTTTGCATTTTTCTTGGTCTCTTTGCTGCCTTTGCATTTTTCTGGGTCCCTGCCTTTGCTTTATCACTTTCAAATACATATACAAAAGTAATACTTTAATTATAGAAAGAATAATATATGGGTCATAATTCACTTAACATAGGATAGAATATTGTTTCCTTCATTTGCTCCATGTCTTTGCATTTTTCTTGGTCTCTTTGCTGGAAGCCAACTTATTCTAGATGGGTTAATAATGCTATGAGAGATGGGTTAATATGATTAAAGACTTTCAACAATTCTATATAACATATACTTCTTTTCTTAAGCCTTACTGATGATAAAGGTTGATGAGATCCGTGACAATGTGAGGAAGGAAAACCCAGGCATTCCGGAAGAAGATATTGATGTTCATTTTGACGAACAAACTCCGGCAATCGTGTTTGAAAAAACATTTGGACATAGAAACATGAAGGAGATTCGGGGTATGGGACTAGTAGGCAGTTATGGTTTGAGCCAAGGGCTCGATAGGAGCTGCACTTGTTGATATTGCTATGGAGGAAGCCCGAAAGGCCAAGGAGGAAGCCCGGAAAGCCAATGAGGAAGCCCGAAAAGCCAAGGAAGAGAACATACAAATTATGGCACGTCTTCAACAATGTGAGCAGTTTCTCTTCACCAAATTCGGCGTATGCCAGCCAGCAGTCCCACCCCAGGAGCAGCCCAATGAAGATGATCATGATGATGGAGGCATTGATTCAATTGACATTGCTTCATAGTCATTAGCTAGTTCATTTTCTAGTATATATTTTGTGTGAACAAGTCTATATTGATCAAGTACTACTCTTTATGAGTTTGTATATGAACTTGATTATATATATATATATATATTTGCTACTGCCCAGGTACTTTGGCTAATAGTGGGTTTTTGAAATATTGAGTCTTTTTTTTTAATTTATTGATTATTAAATGTGATATTAATAATTTTTAATGAGTAAATTTAATAAAAATAAATAGCACTAAAGTTACGAAAGTTAAACTTGGCAACGAAACAATTTTCGTCATCTAAGTACCTTGGCGACGAAACAATTGTCGTCATCTAGGTACCTTGGCGACGAAACAATTGTCGTCATCTAAGTACCTTGGCGACGAAACAGTTTTCGTCATCTAAGTCATTACTAAGATGACGAAATACATATTTTCGTCACCTAAGTGCTCTGACCACCGCCCTTACATGACGAACCTTAGGTGACGAAATTTTCGTCGTTTTAGTGTTTACATGACGACAGAAGCTCTTAGGTGACGAAATTTTTTCGTCACGTAAGAACTTTTTTCTAGTAGTACGTACTACTTGAGGATTTAAAATTAATTATTCCCGATTGAGTGCCATCTTCACTAATTAGTTACATGACAACTAAATTAATGAGAACTTTTTATGACGCTAATCTAGTCCAATCCAATTGAGAGAGTTTGAGAGCGAGAGGAGGGGGAAGAGATAGATATGTCAATTGTGATATGATCGATATGGAGTGTGTTTGTAGGGATCGATTTGGTCGTCGTCGTCGTCTTGTTCTTCCACAAAAGAGAAACGAAGTTGACATGAGAGGAGGAAATGAGGCCAACGGCCAGCCCCTCTCCTCGATCACCTCCATTATTAAGATTCCTTCGGACCTTTCCCCGGAGACGTGTGCTTCTCTCATGCCTGCGCAGGCCCCCCCATACTCCTCAACCTGCGTGGGAAGTCGAAATTGCCCTCCTTCTCCTCCCCTCCATGCATCTATAAATTGAGGAGCCAAAGCAGGGCTTGAAGATATAGCAAGCAAAGCATTTTCATTAGTCAGAAACAAAAACCCAGTTTCAGTAAATCAATTCCGATCAACACCATGTCTGGAAAGTGCGACAGCTGTGACTGCTCTGACGTTTCCCAGTGCACGTAAGTAGCTTCTCCATCTTCTTAATACATGCATGTTTGTTAGCTAGTAATTAAGTTCTTCATTTATCAGATTAGGATTTCTTTTCTTTTGCTGATCTAAGAGCGATTGCTATGAGAGGGTTAGGGTTCAACTACTCTCGACCGTGTTTGTGCATATGTTTATATGTCATATATACTCGAGTACTCGACGACTAAAACAAAGTAGCTCGTATGTTTTGCTCTTAATATAAATTAAGCAAGAAAAGTACTTGTATTCGGTCGGATTGGCTCATAGATCACCTTGAGCAAGATATACTCATGTACCTAAAATTTATATATGATGATCATTTTCTTTCAACCGTAATCGGAGAAAAGGAAAAGCTAGGTTAATTTATACACACAAATATGTACATGTTTTTGTGTAAAGCCTGCCCATAAACATCATTTGAAGTGTTTGATTTTATTCTGGATATGTTCTTAATTTAAGGGATCACAATAAACTTTGTTCTCTCTGAAACTGCAGGAAGAAGGGAAACAGCTTGGTCATTGTTGAGACTGAGAAGAGGTAAGCACTCAATTAATTCTCCAAGTTATATATAATGAAAACAATCTAAGAATTATTAGATGTTTCTTATATATCTTTCTTTTACTTCATTCCTGTTGGAGGAGGAAGAGCAACTTAAAATAAATCTGATTCTTCTTGCAGCTACGACACTGTTGTCATGGATGCACCAGCCGCCGAGAACGGCGGAAAGTGCAAATGCGGCACCACCTGCTCTTGCATCGACTGCAAGTGTGGACATTAAGTCCCCTATTCGACAACCAATGGCTGCCATATAATTATTACCTAGTGATAAGGAAAAAAGAAAGGAGTCTCGTCAATAAAGGATTTGTGAGAATCAAATAACGTACTCTGTTTATTAATTTGTGATAGTACTTTGATCGAGTCTGTGAGTAAGTGATCGAGTAAGAGATGTACTCTACTGTGTGTGTGTCAATCATGTTCGTGTTCTTTGGTAGCCATGTAATGTTCTCCATCTGGTCATTATCTGTGGCCTTGTGATCATGTTTAATCAATGAAACTACTATTAGTATACATGCTCCATCTTCACTACTCTTCATCAGCTAGCTTTCATATTTCCTTTGTTATGTATATAGATATAGACTGTGTATATATCACTCTAGCTAATTACTTGAACTTTTCATATATTGGATACTAGCCTTGGCATAGAACTCAATCAGTATCTTGTATATTGACAAGGTGATCTTTGATGGATTTATGGTCTAGTTCGTTTTCTTTGTAGTGTAGAAAAAGCTTATAGATTAATATAAACGAAAACTTGATCGAATAATATATTGCCGGCTGGTCATAAAATACCGAAGTCTTTGCAATTGCAATAGTATGCGGTAAACTCCTGATCGCAGTTTAGTAAGAGCACATACAGTCATACACCCATGACCAATTGGGTGATTGATTGGGTAAAATGTAAAGAAAGATGAATGCATTGGTTAAAAATTAGTTGGACTAATTAGTGGGCCACACCCGCCTCACCAATTCAATAACCAATTTTTGGTCATTCAATCGGCCTAACCAATTAGTGGGCTCCATACCCATCCACACCCATGTGCAGCTCCCTCCAACCATTATATACTAGGGGTGGGTTCGATTTTGTTTGGTTCGGTTCGGTTCGGTTTGACATTTTTTGAGACCTTGAACCGGAAACCAAACCAAACCGTGGTTCGATCGGTTTCGGTTTATCTTCTTCTTTTTTAAAATAATTTTTCTAGTAAAAAATTATTGTATTTTAGATCTTTTTTTTTCTTCCATTACTTGTTTTTATAAACACATATAATATATCAATAAAAAATTTGACAATAATTCTTCAATAAACAAACAATTTATAAACCAAATAAATACTTTGAAAGTTTAATACTCAATAATTTCGAAAGTATTGAAAATTGATCACACTAGCACACCATAATTTTAAAACTTCTAAGTTTATCTTGAACAGAAAATATATACTCCATAGTTTAAAGTCCATCTAAATAAATTCCGAATTTTTAAAGTTTAAAAATTATAAATTTGAATAAAAAAGAGAAAAATAAATTAAATATTATAGTCTATCATCTAAAGCTCGCAAGAATAAGGTCTTCGATTTTAGAGGTAACATATCACTCTCTATACTTCACATACACGACATCTAAAACATTTATATATGTACATAAAACAAAAATAAAAAGTAAAATATTAGAAAAGACAAACATATAATTATATAGAACATAAAACGTAAAATCATATTGTTCAAATCAAATATTTAATACAAAAATAAAGACAAAAAACGACGTTGTTTTAGAGAGATTCGGTTTTTCGGTTTGGTTCGGTTTTTCAAAGGCCGAAACCAAAAACCAAACCAAACTAATTTGGTTCGGTTCGGTTTTTCTTAATTCGGTTTGGTTTTTTCCGGTTTCAGTTTGGTTTTCGGCTCGGTTTTTTTCGGTTTTCGGTTTCAAAAATTGACTTAAAGCCTTATATTCTTCTTAAATAAGTGAGAAGAAATTACATCCCTATATCCCTCTACCTTCATTTCCTCAACGTCACATAGGGGAGAAACATTATAAACTAAATATATATATATATATATATATATATATATATATATATATATATATATATATATTAAGTATATATAGAGTTGTGGATCGAGTTGCGCTTAGTCGAGGCTCCTGACTTTGTGTAAGATATCCTCTCTGAGGATAAGTGTAATATTGCTCTTATTGTCATTCAAGGTAGAAATTTTATGTCTCCCTCATAGTCACAATCTTTTATTAATGTAAATGATGGGCATGGGACTGAGGCTGCTCCCATACAGAATGAGTTTTAAATCTCAATTTCAGGAAAAAAAAAATGAAGATTAATCCGCGGCCATGTCACTAAAAGTAAATTAGGATTAATACTCTTATTAGCATTGGCAGGAATCAAACCTGGATATGGGGGTCCCATACCTAGGCTCTTACCAACTCAACCATCTTTAGTGATTTAGAAAATGCTTTAATTTATGCTCTGACTTGCTCAAACTAAAGAAGACCTAATAAAATAGCCCTAAAAATTTTCTCTATAATAAGGCATCATTTAGTCTCGCTTAATCAAGTGGGTTCTGTTATTTAAAGTCCACAAGAAAAAACACACCCTCACATCTTTGCATCTTGCCAAATCTCTTTTAGAATGTCCAATTCACTGCTGTGAATATGGAAGGAGTTGTTGGGAAGAACACAACAGTAAATTTCTAAGATTCTCAATCATTCGAAATATTGGGCATAGTCTTCCTTACTCAGACGAAGGGGCGAGATCCTGCCATTGTGATTCAATATCGTACAAGCCTGGCGAAAAGTGTACCTAACACGTCTTTCCCATGGGAAGGGAAATGAAATTTTTTAAGAACTTTCAATTTCGTTGTTTAGTAACACAAAGAAAGACATCGGGAAAGTTGTTAAAAAGTTGATAATTTATATGATAAAATATTGTGTTGTGAGTAATAAACATAGAAACACGAGAGGAAAATGATTCACTTGGATTTTAGAAGACACCATTTCCCCCTCTATTTTCCCTTCAATCAGGAAAGTGTTTTCTTTCCTCTTACTTCCCCATGCCAAAGGTAGAAAAAGAACAACTTTCTTTTCGTGATGCTTACTTTCGTGAACCAAACGAGGCCTAAACACTAAGATTACAGCTACTACAATGGGAATAACAAGTATCATTGTCAATGACACAGAGTCGACCTCCTTTGCTTATGTGTTGTCGCCGAATGTAGTGAAGTGACCATAATTTTTTCTTATCATGTTTAAAATATCTTATATGATTTGTGTACAATGGAATCACTCCTTTTCTATACAACGTCCGGCGGCTCATCCTCGTGACGTGGTCGTCGGACGGGATGATAAAAGAGCCTCTCTTGGTTGGTGATGTGAACGATGGTGTAAGATCCATGATGAGATCGGGAGAAGGGGAGTACGTTGCGGGTCTCGAAGGTATATATGCAATGGCAGAAGGATAGTGGAGGGAAGATCATATCCATGCCTTGGAGTGACCGATCGGATCTCAGTCGATCGGGGATGACAAAACCCTGGTAGATCTTGTATCTGGTTCATGATGGTCGTCATCATGGGTCCGACGAGAGACATGGTTTGAATGGCGGTGTTGCACATATGGTACAGGCGCAACGGGCAGACGGGCAAGGTGGTGCAACGGTGGTTATGCAACCGACACTCTTCTGGGCCGGGTGGGCCTTTCCCAAAGTCTCAAACGGATCTTGGGCCTGGTTTCGTGTGTTGGGCCCAATATGGGCTGGTTTGCTTCTAGTTCTCTCTTACTTTTGTTTTTTTATTGGTAGTTTATTTTATGCTTTCAATAAATCTTGACCATTGTTTGGTCTCGAGATGTGGGTGTTGTCCTGGTTTGCGCATCTTGCGTGCCATGTTTGTCCGAGGTAGACGGCGAGTTTCTTGCTTTGTCAAATGGTCGCAACCTCCTAGTGATAGGATGAAATTCATTGTCACTTGTAATATTTTCCAGTGGCAACATAGTAGGAAAACTGATAGACATAGTAAAGTAAATGGAGTAGCCAATGATGGATTCCTTGTTAAATGGTGTTTGTTAGAATGCATAGGATTGTTAACTTCTGATATTATTTCGAGATGTTTATGCAATATGAGGTTTAGGCTTTATGTCCCTCTTTGTATTTTACGGTTTCATTAATGGTTAATGCATGAGAGACACCCTGTTCAGGAAAAAAAAAAAAAACGGGAGCGGACACACATAACCCAATCACAGGGGCGGATACAAGCCTAAGGGTGTATAAGCTAAAGCCCATAGAGAAATTTGAGCCAAAAAACCTCAAGTATGGGTGTATACATATATATTAGCCCATTACACTTGAAAAAAAAAATATACTAATTAAATCAATCTATACTAATTAAACCTCCTTCTATATACAGAAGGTTTAATTAGTATAGATTGATTTGTCTTGTGCTGACTAGAGATAGAATTACTATAGATTGATTTGTCTTGTGCTAACTTTGCCACTTCCACAGCAACAGCAAAGAGAAGTTTCTCTTCTATGAGTATCATAAAAAGCAAACTTCAAAACAAGATGGAAGATGAATTTTTTGATGATTCGATGGTTCTTTACGTTGAAAGAGAATATGCTGAAAGCATTGATAATGATTATGTGATTTCTGAGTTTGAAGTGAGCGGGTCTCACAGGGTACGATTTAGATAGTTTATTGTTGCTTAAAACAGGTTTATGTTTGTTGTTGTTGATTCACAGGGTTTGGTTTTATGTCGTCCCCCCTTTCTCCCAATGTATGTTATGGTTGAAAATTATAAAGACGCGAGGATTGGTTCTAAACCTAAAAAAAAAAAAATATATTGTGCACATAGAATATCAGTGTAGGTAACTTTTGGATTCTGGATCCGCCGTTGCCCAATCACTAACGAACAATGTTGAGTCCCTTATTTTTGTAAGGGTATAATCGTCTTTGCAGCATCTGTCTTCAACCTCTTTCTCACTCTCAGACCTTTCTCGGCTGCAATGCCCATATCTGGTTTCTGGAGAGCAAAGGTAGGAATTCTTTCCGCTTGTAACAATTTCTTCTTTATGAATGAAATGCCTTCGTTGGATTAAAAGAATAATTCCTATCTCTGGTACTTGGGCCCAACTTCACATCTGAGTTGGGGCTTTCTACTCAAGTTTTGTCTTTGTAATCCACCTCCCATTGCGTGTAGAGGAACGGAGAGCTCTTGTAGTTCAGGCACTTTGGCTTTTGTAGATTCTCAGTTTGCATTGCTAATAGCCTCCATGTCTTAAAGCAGCAGCAGAGACCAAAGTGTTAAAGCCATCACAAAAGCAAAGACCAACAGTGTGCACGCCTCCCAGATTTTCAGGTTCCGATCTCTGTTCCCTAATTTCATTATGTCACATTACCCCAGGGTTGGATTTCTGTCCTGACTTGTTTTACATACATAGCTAGGTGAATTAAGATATTACTCATATTAGGAGCTTAGATAATAACTCACTTCAACTTCAAGATTACAACTTTGATCTTACACAAGGGAAAATTAACACACTTTTAGATCTTACATTTTGTTATTCAAACCCACAAGGCTAATTGTTCAAAACATGAAAGAAAGACAAGATTACAGTGTGTAGAAACTCTATGACTACCAGAAATGGAAGATCATTTTGGCAATTCGACTTCACTAGTTGTAGGGACCTTCTCATATGAACCCAGCTCTCTCAACTTCTTAGGAAGAAAGCAACGACCCCCAAACTTCTGTTGCAAGAAGATTATCACAGCAAACAGTAGACATCCAATTGGAATGGTGACATCCCAAGAAGTAGAGTAAAAGTCTGCGACAGGACTTGCATAAATGTATGGGATACCATGTTCGTGATGAGCAGAGTTGTCAGTCCTGTAAAGGTCATAAGCATGTGGCAGAACTCGAACCGAGGTTGTCCCAATGTAGAACCAAACAGATAGAGCTCTTTCCTTTGATTTGCAGACCATGTTGAGAAGAATTTGAGCAAACAGAAAACCATCCAAGACCAAATCAGCATAGGATTTCAAGGTACCCAAAATGGTATGTACATGATTGCTAGATTTCATTAGAAGACCCAAAGTAACTAAAACCCCAATGGCATACACTGGTAAAGCCTTCTTTTCCGCATCCCAAAGTTCGTTTTGCTTCCCATTTGCTGATCTTGCTGACCAACTCTGCTGCAGAAGACGGAATTGCAGCAAGAAAGCTACCATCATTACTAACCTTACAATTATCTCATTAACTTCAAGCCATCCACCACTTCCCAGTAACACATCTTGGCGATTGGTGTTGTGAGTGAACATGGCATCAAAATTTAGCATAAGAGGTATCATGTAGCCAAGGGTCAGAATTAATAGCATTAAGATGGAAATAGAGGGAAGCACATCAGGATGTTTTTTCACATGGAAGAGTTGTAATGCCACAAAAACACATGCGAGTGTTGTTGATATAAGAACCAATGTGATCTCCATATCCATCCTCCAAATGGATCGTTCTGCTTCAATCAGGTAATCAGCAGCTGAATTTAAAGCCAATCGTTCAAAATGAAGAGGATCAGTCTTTTTTCGTGTGCTTTCAATGCTTACCTCAATATAACCTGTATTGTTACTGTGTTGATTTGTTGGAGGGAACTGAAAATTGACAAGAATCTCACAATCTACAGAATCTTTAGTGGTCTGTTGATTACTGTTGAAGACAACATTTCGACAGCCTATCATGCACAGGCTTCCTTCTACAGCATCATAGAGCCCTTCTGCTGATATCTGCATTTCCTTTGTTTGTATTGTATGGCCTGACTTTCCAGCAGATTTCTCCAGCAGTTCGATGTTTATTCTGTAGCTAATATTGGTGGGGTTGCTACGGTTGTAGCTGTATCTCATCACAGGAAAGGAGCTCAAAGGAGCTAGAGAGTACCTTGCATCTCCAATTGAATTTGAATATTGTGTTGAAGATAAATACTGCTCATAGAACTGATTGCCAACAGAAAGAGGATCAGAATTTCCCCATGCACCTTGTCCTTTAGAACTTTTTGCTGACATATCGAATTTCATGTCATAAGAAAACGGGCTTGGGTACATGTTGCTCTTCTGATCATTAGCAGCAGACTTCTTTTTTGGGCACAACTTAGTTACCTGGTCTATTTTAGTATACACATATTTTGGCCCTGGAACTAGAACCCTTCCCGCCTCACTCTGACGAGTTTGAAATGTGATCTTGTCGAAGTAACCTGACTCAGTCTTGGATTTGCTGCTCCAAATATGCCCCATGACACTACTAGTGTCTCCGATTGTCCATATTGCAGGAAATCTCATGCTCAATCTAGTTGAACAGTCGTCCACATGAGAATTGTTGAAAGAATCTGTTGCAGCCTGGAAGAATTTACAAGCACCAAATTGTATTTGACTTTTTTGTGCATCCCATGAGCCTTCCGCGATGAAACTTGTATTGGGGTTGAAAGGCCTCTGATACCAGTTGTTGCTACTGTCTGAAAATTCCACCAGTACTCTCAACCTTCTAGTATACTCTGTACACTCGATATCCTTGAACGACAGCAGACGGGGCAAATGATCAGATACGCCAAGTGGAGTGCAGTTCTTTGCAGAAACACACTGGCTTGAATATTTGAGATCAAATTCATACTTTAGTACTACTGTTGAGAGTTGTGAACAAAATCTCTCCAAGTGCAAAGAACTAGGGGGATCATGATCATCAATTCCAACAGAAGAGTTATTTGAAACCAAAGTATAGTGGTAGTTCATCTGAGGAAGCAGCAAAATAGAGATTGGATCAAAATATTTTGCATCCTTGATCATATCAGAACCGCTGATCAAACTCTCTAATGTTCCAGTAATCAAACTTGTAATATTAGTGGAATTCATGACATTATAGAGCTTAAGAACAGCAGGATAATGGAGCATAGTTTTCCAGTAAGTGTGACCATAACCAACCATACAAAGCTTCCCAGAAGATTCTGACCAGAACCCGTTGAGTCTAAAGCTAACTGACCTTTGATATGCTGGATTTGATCGAGTCCTGTAGCCTGGATAAGGCTGGCTGCCGCTGGAGTTTCCTACATAGTATAACATACTCGCCTTTTCCACATGAAGAGTTGCTCCTAACTTGAACAAGCCTTCCACATCAGTTGCTTCAAAATTCCATTTGCTGAATTCAATTGAATTCCGAACTTGTTGATGGTAAAACGATGAGTTGCCATTAGGACTGTTGGCAGTGTCACCAGCAGTGTAGTAGTAACCATTAGGACTATTGGCAGTGTCACCAGCAGTGTAGTAGTAACCTGTATGGCTGAAGGCAAAGGGATGAAATCCTCGATATATTTTTGAGTTTGCTTCAGGAACAACTGAAGCACAGTGATCCGCATAAGCGAGTTCGTTGTGTGAAACAGAGGATGAGATTAAGTTCAATGATAGGGAGGTGAAAGCAAAGAAGATTATGACAAGCTTTGGCTTTCTGAGGATAGTCATAGCTTCTCTGTTAGTATTTATGTTTTGGGAGAACGGGAGAAGAAGAACAATAGGCAATGCAGTTTGGAAAGGCTGTGATGGTTCTTATGTACTAAAGGCAGTCTGAAGTACCAGGTCAACCTTCATCCACTACTACCTAGTATTACCACAGTCCAGAAGTTATTACTGATAGTTTAGATGAAACCAATAGACCTATTTTAAACTTTCCCCAAGTTAATTTCATAACAAAAAATTAATCATTTTTCGAGTCTAATGTAAAAAACATTTACCCCAACATGCACCAAGTTGGAATCCTGCCTAGTGAGTACATTAACCTTTACCAAGAAGGCCTGTTGGGGACGCAGTCGGGACTGTCATTCCTATTTGTTACTCACCAAGATAAGTGTGATTAGGGTATATGGATTCCATAAGACTCAAAGATGATAGCTTACACAGTAATGATATTTTGTCATATCTTGGCCCTTGTATTGGTTTGAACTTTAAAAATTCCAAAGTTATCGTAGGATTTGTATTATTTGGTGAGCTGGTCTTATCCCAAGTCATCATAACTTGGAAAATGTTGGCATGACAATACATCGCTAGTAGCTTTCATTTGGACCAACTTAGGGGTTAGGGGTGGCAAAGATATAATTTTAGTCAATCTCAACCTAAACACAATTCCTGTGCTGCTGTGCATTGCACCCTCAAGTCCGAATTTATATGAGGCAATTTTACTGTTTTTTTTTTTTTCATCTCTCATCCTCAATTTTACTATTTTAGCTTTCATTCGATTTGGGAATGAATTGTCGGAGGCCTGACTATCTTGTTTACTTTGATGACATATTTGAGAACTAAGTTTTCCTTTGGTATAGATAGAATGTTTGTCGACTGTCAAATAGTTGAACATGTTATGTGTGTATTCTCCCTTAAAGTTACACACTCATACATACTATGGTCTAATCAGGTCTAGATTGAAATTCTGATATTATTTGTTCAAGCTTATAATATGTTCATTAGCATAACTTCTTATCATCCTTTTCTTTTGTCTTAGCATACAGAATAAAAGTTGTTTTCTGTGAAGTAAACAGAGTGCATATGTTAAAAGGTAGAGTCCAATGGCAGTTCTGACTTCTGAGCAAGAGGTTAAAGAGTAAGAAAGAAAAACAAAATGACAAGACTTTGGCTAATTCTAGTCCAATTGGATGAGCAGAGCATGGAGGTTGTTGATATTTTCCTTCTTGTCGATCAATCCCATAAACTTGTTCTGAGAAGTTTCCTTGTTTTTGGGTCCATAACAAAGTACATGTACCATTGGTAACTCCGGTGCTTTAATTATTTCAATGCCTCTAAATGTAACTACAAAACATCACCAAAGTATTATGCTGAATTTGATGCCATATGTATAAAGTAATAACCCATGTTCATATTGGTATTGGTCTTGCTGTCTCCATCTTAGTACTATCTTTCTCAGGAAGCTCAGCCCTGAATGAGTTTAAAGTTGTTATATCATTGCTCATATATTAATGTTTCCTAAAGCTCAACGAGTACAAAAAGAAACGAAAAGAAAGTATACACGAAATGGAAAAACGCATGCTGAATAAGATGAACTGATGGATTTATATCCTGTTTTGTTATCATATTAGTTCCTTAGTTATGTAACTTGTATTTTTGCATTGCTTTTTGTTCTTGCTTTTATTTTATTTTATGTATCTTTAAATCTTCCAGTACGGATATATCCACACACAAAGACACTAACATGATCGCCAGTAAGCAAAACTAGCATCCTCATAATCTTAATTTTTTCAACCACCTTGTGTTTGAATTATTCTGTTTCATTCTATGCTGCAGCTATTCAAGTCCCTCATGGTCACCATTGCATCTCATTTCTTCCTGAATCACTTTGTTCGAATGGCAGACAAATAATACTACACTCGTGGTGACAGGGGCATTGCTGAGCTCTGATCTGCCTTTCCAGATAAATCAAATTTCCAGGTACTTTTTCTAGTTTGCTTGCCTCTTTGACAGTTTACATTAAATAACTGGCATTTGGATTTTTACTCTTCACTTTGTATGTATTTATTTGCTTTATAGCTAAGTGCATCAAGTTTAGAATAAAACTTGAGTATTCAATCAACTAAGCGCCTTCCTAATTAGTCTTACGTTGCCACCTAATAGTTTCAACTGACTTTGTTGCGTGAGGATAGTTTGATATCATAAACTTTTGAAATTAGAAGGTTTCTATTATACGAGATAAAAGTGGAAGTGCATACATTAAAGCGGATAAAACTAAAAGGCTTAAATCTTACATTCTTCTTTTTCTTCAATACCAAAAGCCTAGGCATTTTAAATAGGAAAGGAAACAAAGGGATGCAGATATGAAGTCTGTCCAATTCTGTCGTTGACTATGATTGAGCTTCCACTCACCATGAATACCAGAAATGGAGTGCTACACTAGAATTCTAGATTACCTTGGCAACTCATCTTCGCTAACTGAAGGGACTTCCTCATACAAACCCTGCTCTCTCAACTTTTTAGGAAGAAAGCAGCGACCCCCAAACTTCTGCTGCAAGAAAATTATCAGAGAAAACAGTAGACCTCCAATAGGAATAATTACATCCCAAGAAGTAGAGTAGAAATCTGCAACAGGACTGGCATAAATGTACGACTCATCAAGTTGTTGATGAGATGTGTGAGTCCTGTAAAGGTCATAAGCATGTGGCAGCACTCGAACCAAAGTCGTTCCAATGTAGAACGGAATAGACAGAGCCTTTTCCTTTGATTTGCGGACCAAGTTGAGTAGAATTTGAGGTAACAGAAAACCGTCCAAGACCAAACCAGCATAAGAGTTTAAGTCCATCGAAGCACCAAAAAATCCAATGAGATACAGTGGTAAAGCCTTCTTCTCCACATCCCAAAGCTCCTTTTGCATCCCATTTGCTGATCTTGCCGACCATGTCTGCTGCAGAAGACGGAATTGCAACAAGAAAGCTACCATTGTTATAACCCTTACAATTACCTCATGAACTGCAAGCCATCCACCACTTTGCAGAAACACATCTTTGTGGTTGGTGCTGTGAGTGAACATGGCATCAAAGTTTAGCATAAGAGGTATCATGTAGCCAAGGGTTAGAGTCAGTAGCATCAGGATGGAAATTGCGGGAAGAACATCAGGATGTTTTTTCACATGAAACTGTTGTAATGCCACAAATACACATGCAAGAGTGGTAGATACAAGCACCAAGATGATCTCCATGTCCATCCTCCAGATGGACCGTTCTGCTTCAATCATGTAACTGGCAGCTGATGACAAATCCAATCGCTCGAAATGAAGAGGATCAGACTTTTTTCGTGTGCTTTCAATGCTCACCTTGATAAAACCTGTATTATTACTGTGCTGATTTTCTGGAGGGAACTGGAAATTGATAAGGATGTCACAATCTACAGAATCCTCTGTAGTCTGGTGATAATTGTTTGAACCAACATTTCGGCAGCCTACCATGCACAGGCTTCCTTCTGTGTCATATATCCCTTCAGCAGAAATATGCATATGCGTCGACCTGTGTATTATGATATTGCTTGAATTTTGAACAGATCTCTCTAGCATTTGAATGCTTATTCTGTAGCTAATATTGGTGGGGATGCTGTGGTTGTAGCTGGAAATCATCATAACAGAGCTCAAAGGAGCCAGAGAGTCATCTTCATCTTCATTGATTGCAGCTGAGTTTGTATATTGCGTTGAAGAAAGAAGCTCGTCATACAACTTATTGCCGACAGAGACAGGTTCAGAATATCCCCATGCATCTAATCCCTTGGAACTGCTAGCTGACATATCAAATCTCATTTCATAAGAAATAGGACTTGGGTAAGCTATGGTCTTGTTAGGAGCGGACTTCTTTCTTGGGCACAACCTGTTTACTTGGTCAAGTTTTGTGTACTCATATTTGGTGCCAGGAACTAGAACCCTTCCAGCCTCACTCTGTTGAGTTTTGAATGTGATCTTTGGGAAGTAACCAGACTCCGTCTTGGATTTGTTGCTCCAAATATGCCCCACAACACTACTAGTGTTTTTGATTGTCCATGTTGTAGGAAATCTCAAGCTCAATCTTGTTGAGCAATCACCCACATGAGAGTTATTGAAAGAATCTGTTGCACCCTCTAAGAAATGGCAAGCAATAAATTGTAACTGATTTTTCTTTGCATCCCATGAGCCTTCCGCAACCAAAGTTGTGTTGGTATTGAGAGGCCTTTGAAACCATCTGTTGCTGCTGTCTGTGAATTCCAACAGAACCCTCAGTCTTCTTTCACTTTCCCGACAATCAATAGACTTAATCTCCATGAGTTGAGGCAAATGATCAAGCACTGCAAGTGGAGTACAATTCCTTGCCGAGACACATTTGCTTGAATACTTGAGATCAAACTCATCATATAGTACTACTGAGAGTTGTGAACAAAATCTCTCTAATTTCAAAGAACTAGAGGGATCATGATCATCAGTTTCACCAAAAGAGGTGTCCTCAGTAGAGATAGTGTACTGGTAGTTCATCCGAGGAAGCATCAAAATAGTGACTGGATCAAAATATCTTGGATTCTTGACAATATCAGAACTCGGGATCAAAGACTCTATGGTTCCACTAATCAAACTTGTAATACTGGTGGAATTGGTGAGATTATAGAGCTTGAAGATAGCAGGTTGATTAAGTGGAGTACCTTGATTCGTGTACCTACCATATCCAACCATACAAAGCTTCCCTGAAGATTCTGACCAGAACCCGTGGAGTCTAAACCATCTTGGATCTGCATGACTTGATCGAGCCCTGAAGCTACTCCTAGTTGTGGAGTTTCCCAAGTAGTAATATGTTCTGCCCTTTGGAAATCGAATATTTGCTTGGAGCTTGAACAAGCCTTGTACATCAGTTTCTTCAAAACTCAAGACACGGAATTCAACCGAGTTTCCGAGCTGATAATGACCATATGATGAGTTCCGACTAAGACCACCATTGACAGTGTCACCACCAGTGTAGTAGTAACCTGTATGGTGATATTCATCATGGGGATGATATCTGCGGTCCGTTTTCAGGGTTGATTCGGGAACAAATGAAGCACAGTGATCAGCATAAGAGATTTTCTTAGGTACAGCAAAGGATGAGATTGAGTTCAAAGAAAGGGTGTTGAAAACACAGAAGAATATGACAAGCTTTGGCTTTCTGAAGGTAGCCATAGTTCCTTGTGAAGAGAAGAAGATGTGCAAGATGAAAAGGCAATGCAGTTTTGAAATGTTGTGATGCTCTTATGTACTAAACAAAGTCCCAAGTGCCTGGTCAACCATTATCCACTACTAGTCTACTACCAAGTCTACCCTGTCCAGAAAGAATTTGGCCAGTTTAGTTGAAAAACCAAACTCTGATCAGTGTTTCACTGTATCACAAGCTTCTACCAAAACCAAAATTATCCATTTGCTGAGTGTCGTTTAACAAATTGGACGTCTTATCCTGCCTACTAAACACATTTGCCTTTCGAAAGTTTGGTTGGGGAGCTGCAACTGTCATTTTTTTTTCCTATTTACCAAACCAAAGTATGATTAGATTAGATATAAGCATTCCATAACACTCAAAAACAACAGGAAGAAACAAAAATTGTTTATATAAAGGGTGAAAGTATATACATTGTGATATTTTCGTGTATCTTGATTCTTGATCCTTTTGTTAGTTTAAAATTTGAACATTCAAAGGTATCACATAAAGTTGATTAATTTTTGTCTGTGCTGATCTCAAGTCTTCATTGACTTGCAAAAATCTTGGCATGCCAGTTTCTTCTTGTGGTCGCTATCAGCTTTTGATTTGGACCAACTTGGGGGTTAGGGGATGTCAAAGATGTAATTTTATTTTTTGTCAAATAACTGGAAAATATTGAAAGGTTTAAGGTCCAGTTTGTTTACTTTGCTGAAACTTTGCTCTCAGTTTTCCTTTGTTGTGAACAGAAATCTTGCCAATCGGCTTTCGAAAATTACACATTCAGAATCAGACATAATATGGTCTAATCGATCAACTGTACTCCATGGATTTTCTAATTTGGTCATTATTAGAACTTCTTGTCATCATCTTGTTATACTTAAATAATTATTTGCACCTTTAGTTTCTTGATTTTGAGCATTAAGGTGCATAGATTAGAAGAAGAGGTTCTAATTAATAGCAATTCTGAAAAAGAGGATAGAAACCAGCCAACCAGGAAAGAAAACAAAATTACAAGACTTTGACTGGTTGTAGTCCACCTTGAACAAGCAGAGCAAGAGAGGTTGATATTTTCCTTGATCAATGATCAATCCCAACAACTTGTTCTGAGAAATTTCCTTGTTTTTGGGTCCATATATAGCAAACTAATTCCAGTGCCTTTAATTATTTCAGATTGTAACTGCAAAATGTCACCAAAATATAATACTGAATTCGTTGCCGTGTGGAATAAGGTATTAACTTATAATCATATATTATTTTTCTCAAGAGACCCTTGTTCAAGTTTGAAGTTGATATATCTTTGCTCATGTATTAGTGTTCTTTTATCCTAGTGTCAAATTCCAGATCAGAATTAAAACTCGAGGAGTACAACAAAGAAGATATACAAACTGATAAATGCAGCAGAAGTTGGGGGTTGCTATTTTCTGCTTTAAAATTTGAGGGAGTAGTGTACATAAGAGAAGTACCTACTGTTACTTAGTGAAGTGTCACTCTGAAAGCCAGTCCGGTCAAGCACTCCATTTCTAGTCCCGTCTACCTTTCGTGGTTCTATCATAGGCAGATAGACTGCAGAGAAAATTTGACAGTTTTCTCATGATGTTACTTTCTGTCATAGTTTGAGGCATCTAAGCTGCTGGAAACATAAAACTTAAGCTTCAGCTTATATATGCATCAAATCAAGCAAGGGCAAGGTTGGATTTTAGAGTTCTTCCTTTTGGATATAAACCCAATTCAGAGTTCAGAATAACTTTGTAGGTATAGAATTCCAACATATGTAACACTTTAGATCAGTTATTGCAGTTACATTCCCTGCCATCTAGCCACTTCACATTTTAGGCTCCGAAACTGGTTTACTTCCCCTGGGATTATCTCCGATTGTTGTAGATTTAGTCCACTTCTTCAGCAGCATGATTAACAGAAGAGCACTCGATTGACATGAGAGACCACATTATGATCCCAATCCACAAGCCCTGTACCATCACGAAGCACAAAATGTGGATTCAACTATCAAAAATGAACCAAATTAATTACTACAAAGGTTATCTCACCTTGGCATATAGTTTCAACTTAAATCCAAGAATACCAGCAATTGTTAAACCTATGAAATAGAATGTGCCCAAGTTTACATACAAAGCCAAATGCTGCCACCCACATCCTCTTGCCACGCCTAATTAAAATGATTCATAATCACTACATGTAAAAGAAAACAAGAAACAGAACAGAATAGTGTCTGAGCTGAACCTGAAAATACCCCTTGAACAGAATCAATAGCTATTGAAATCGCAAGAAACGGTATCATAGAAGAAAATTCCTCCCTTATTGTATGGCTGTTACTAAATAAGTGAACCCAGATATTGTGACCAAACGCCACAGCTAGAACAACAAGAATAGCAAGAAGCACACAGAGCTTAAGAGTAACAGCCATTGCCTTCTTAGCACGATCCACATTGCCTGCTCCCAGTTCATTTGAAACTCTTGTGCTGCGCAACGACAAGCAATAAGGATATGCAAAACACTGCATGGCTGGGAGTCCTTACTTGACTAACCTGGCAGCAGAACTGAGGCCATATATCACCATGTACCCAATTTCTTGTATGTTCACACTGAATACAATCAGCATATGATTAGGGAAGACATAACCGAATAGATAGAGCAGCAAAACTAAAATGAGAATGCTTTAATCTTTACCACAGTGCAAGCAGTGCAGTGGTTTTCGCCGAGTTTGGCATCAATCCTCCCATGAACACCAAAATCTCAAAGGCCCATTCTTCCAAACTAGAAAGATAAAATAACAAATTTTCAGATTTAAACAACAAATAAAAAAGATTAATTGCGTGTTGAATCTCTTGCGAACTGTACTACTTAGTCACCTGCTAGACTACAATAACTAACAATGTGGAGTCTTGTCCGAAGAGGTTGAGTTTCAAATTTCAAATCTAACAGCAAAACATTACTTGGGATAGAAGTAATGAATTATACACTTACCATTCCATTGCTGCAGAAGGGAGGCCAAGTTTCAAACCAGTGTGGATGTAACTGAATGATTCTAACGAAAATCCTTCCTATGTATGCTCAAAATTCTTTGAACATCGAATGTTCATGGCCAACATAAGAACCGATATCCACAGTGAAATTGAAGCTGCTAGTGGAGCTCCCCTAAAACCAAGAGCTGTCCAATGTACCAAACCATATGTAATACCAATGTGACTAACGATGGATATTACAGAGAAGATTATTGGCATTACAGATGCGGATTGCGTCTGAAGAAATCTCAAGATATTTTGCTGGAGACCATATGCAAATAATCCTGGAATCAGATATTTCAAAAAAAGAGCTGCAGATTTTGAAATTTGAGGGTCTTGATGGAACAGAATAAGCACTGGTTCTGTAAACAGCCAGATTACAGATATGATTGAACAGAATACCAAAGATATGATACAGGAAGCTTGGAGATAAATCCCCAACAGTCTATATGACTTTGCACCAAACCCACAATGCGTCTCAAGAGCTCCACTTAACCCAACCTATACCAAAATGATGGGAAAAAAAAGCAATTTAAACAGAAAGATCACCTGCCACCTTATCAAATTTTACGTCTTGTTTACCATATGTTAAATTAGCTATCTAGCAAGGTAACATCTTCCATAAATTGAGGTGAGAAATTACCATGAATGCGAAACCGGTAATATTGGCCCATGAGTTGGCCAAGGTTGCACCAGCCAACTGAAGCTCACCGAGGTGGCCAGCAAACATGACGGAAACCAATATGATGAAGGAATAGAGCACATTAGTAAGAATTGCTGGCAGTAAAAACAGGACCTGTTTTTTGGTCTCTTCAATGTCTAAGATTTTCTTCCACCACCTTCCTTTTGATCCTTCTTCTCCTGCTTGTAGTATCTATGTTGCATTAGTACTTATGTCTGTATCTAAAATAAAACTTTCATGCAATGTGCTACAGTTTCACTTTGTTCCAATTTCCAGCCCTTTTGGTAAGAGAGAGCTAGTTGAACTTAGCTATACCATAATTTGCCTACAGTCCAACACTTTCATATCATGTGTGATGAAAAAGATGAAAAATCATAAAAACGTTGATCACACAAAGCCACAAATTGGTGAGTGCAAATGCACTTTAATATCTCTCCATTTAACTTGTATATGGGAAAATTGAAACTAAAAAACAAACATATATAGAGAAAAAAAAGTAATGGTCAGTACCAGAAGAAGGTTAAGTTCCTCACCTTCCACAATCATTCTATCCAGAACCAGTAATCAGTAATGATCGAAAAAAATTACAACAACTAATGAAGGCAGACTCGGGAGATCTCCTTCGGAGGGGAGAAATCAGTAACACTATGACAGATCCAAGAAATTTATATGAACCAAGTAAAATGCTTCTGGTTTTGACTGATACGTTACTCCAATCACAAAGCTTTGTGACAGGCATGAGTACAAATCATACACACTTGCTATGGTACGTATAAACGTGAATCATAATTTCTTTGGTATAAACCTTAACCTTAAACATCTTCTTTTGGTACACAATCCAATCTAGAGTTTGTTATGGGCGTAAAATCTCCATTCCAAGAATTTGTTACGTGTTGCCATTTCAAAGTTCAGATTGTAGTTAGTGAAGAAGTTAGGCATCTGATGTGATATGATGCCCAACTTCCCTCCGCATCACTAAAAATGTAAAACATGTAATATTGTTTGAAAGTATATCTGAGGAGAGTATATAATTGAGTGAATGCATATAAACATAAGCTATATCTCATCTACATTACTGAGTTTGATTGTTTTGTTCTAATTAATCCTGTTGATTTGTTGGTACTTTAATCTTTTTCTTGAGTATCATACTCCAAACTAACAAAACCCTAGAGTAAAGCACTATAACAAGTAACCTGGCAAAATGTAACCTGAACTTACCTCAGCTGGAAAGACCCACACAGAGGGACCTTTCCCGGACTAAGGTAACCCTCTAGAATCTAGATAATATACGTTGTAAATGGACTTTGGCCGGCATGTACAAAACTTAGACGCCATAACAGAGACAGAACAGAGCCTCGTCTCCACTGATTATTAGCTTAACCTCGTCATTGAATACCAACTTGTACACCGTGAAAGTGTGAAGGGACTGAAGGCTTCACTCCAGAAATCTGGATGGAGACCTTGCTCTGGTTTTAATAATCTTCGAATAACTTGCAATAGGCTAGGTTTCCCTTGGTTTCCCTTGGTGACAGGAATTGGACTTGACTAGTTATCGTTACAAAACAGTATTCTCCTGGAGGCCGGAAGGTCCTGAACTGGAATGCATGTTGCTTCACCTCAGAGAAATCGAAATCTGGGGATTTCAGGGGGAATCGCAGGAGTTGGAAATCATAGACTTCTTTTTGGGGCATGCAGATGTGTTGCAAAAGATGACTATTCATGTCCAAGAATCATCACCAAAGATGATGTTTTCCAAGCATGTGTTACAAATCCCAACAGCTTCAGAAGCATGTCAAGTGGAAGTTAAAGAGAAATTCGTCTGAATGATATACGAACTTTTGCTCCTTATAAACTTTAGTATATCAAGTTTTTAAAATATCAGATTGGTATCTCATGTTTCCATCCCGACCTAATATTAGTATATATAGTCATTAAGATTACTAATTTACCCTCAAACCAAAAACAAAAATGACCAATTTACCCTTGAATTATCTTTTTTTTTCTCTTAGTTTTTCTTCTTTGTTTTCATATTTCAATTTTCTTTTTTTGGTTTTTTATATTTTTAGGAATGTAAATAAAAAATTCATCGTCACTTTCTCCTTGCTAATAATTAATTCTTCATCTCAATCATCTTTAAATGTCAACGACAACAACAAGATCTTTGAGTGTCAATGAAAACAAGAATGATTGAACTTCTGTATGTTTCCCCTCTTCAATCTTCTTTAAGTTTATAAAGGCCAACCCAAATCATCAAATTCCAAAACCTCTTCTAATATTTCTTGAATATGAAAACAAATTAAAAAAAAAACTAAGAAAAAAAGAGAACTTAAGGGTAAATTGGTCATCTTAATAGCTATATATACTAATCTTAGGTCGGGATGAAAACATGAGATACCGTTCTGATATTTTCAAAACTTAATATACCAAAATTTATAATGAGCAAAAGTTTGTATACCATTTAAACGAATTTCTCTAATATGAACAAAAAGTTCCACATGATAATTTTTGTAGACCAAATCACATATTAGGAACGAAAATTTATGAAATTAAGAGTCAGACTTTGTCTCCATCTTCTCTAAAATCTCATAAAATGGCCTACAGTGACGTTTTCAAGAAAAGATGAGAAACAACAATCTCCAGTATCCACGAGGGAATAATGGAAGTCGTTTGTTTGAAACAACTGACGTTCTTCTGCTTAAAAGTAACACTATATTCTTCTCCAGTGTCGTTTGTTTGTAACACTATCCTCAAAAACAGTTTTTCATTACAGCCTCAATAATATTAGTGCATCTTGTAAGCATAACAGCGCTAAACTAACATAACAAATGTGTGAGAAAGCAGTAAATAAAATACAATAGAATTACATAATTTCCTATGTATCTGCAAAAATGGTTGGCTAAAAAGTAAGATAATTAGACACATACATAGGCTTTTTTATACTCTTTTGCTAGTAGAAACATGATGCAGTATCACTCTGCATCAGGGTCCAACCTTCTCTGGATAGCAGCAGCAGCCTGAACGAACAAAAGGTGACAAAACATAAAAGTTAACAACATGATTAAGCATTATGCCGAGGCACCAAAAGTTTGTAATCCCTACCTCAAAGTTTCCGATCTTGTACTGGTAAGCCATCTCTTCCCGAAGTTGAGCTTGCTCTTTCATTGCTTGCGCCTGGCAATTCAAATGGAAATGAAGAGGGATGAAGTACGATAAACAAACTAAAGGCTATGACAACAATAATGAGGCAGAAACTGACCAGTCCACTCTGCATAGAGCGCTTCAGAGCTTCTACTTCTTCTTCCTTTTGTCTTTCACGGACTCTCATCATTTCTTGCCTGAAAGACGATAATATATTATTGGCTAAATCTCTTCCAGGAGAAACGACTATATATTAACAAATTGCTAGACCCAACAGTGTAATCATTGCAATAGATTTGGGTTAACAAAACCAAACACCATTGTCCTAATCATATCCTGCATCAAAGTATAGTTGCCTAGGCCTTCTGTTATTTTGGTGCATAAAACTGCCAGTGTCATTTTTTCTAACACAAAAACACTGACCAGTAAGTGAAACTGTTATGTCAAGAAATTGGCCAAATAAAAAAACTGTAATGGTCTTCTTATGTCTTTTTTTCAAGGGCTGGCTTTTGAAGAACTTTTTTATGGAAGACTATTTGTAAAGAATATCTCTGAGAGTTCAAGGGTTCTAATGTATAATACATAGTGAAGTTACTAGACTAGGTCTAAACGCCTGAACACGAGTAATTGGAACATTAGTTGTATGAAAGAAAATTGTATACTACTCTATTAATGGAAGCCCTTGAAATGAAAGATGCACTATGATGTTCAAATTCATTAAAAATTAAATAGAGGATGTAGCTTGACCTAAAATAATGAGCGTAAAAGAGTTAGTCATGAAGCATACCTTCGCACTTCCTCATCATTGAATACAGTACGCTCTTTTTCCACAACCTTTTTCATACCCATTTTCATTTCCTTTTCCATTTTATGGCTATAGTAAGCATCAAGGCTATAATACCTGCAATCACAAAAATAAAGTTCATTGCATGGTGCTACATGGTATTGTTTCAAAATTTTGCAAATGTGCTGCATTTTCACAAGTTTCCTAACAAGGAGAGTGCAATTTCAAAGCAAGAAGGTACAAAACTAGCATAACTTTTTATGAAAACAAACACCAAGAGTCCAAGACATAAACCAATACAGAGATGGTTAAATCTTCCTTTTATTTCGTCCCCAAATAACGAACTCAAATGTATATCTGAACATATATATATATATACAGGCCCGTTCTGGTGCGGACGTCCCTCCGTTCGCCACCGGACGGCGCGGCGTCGTCAGCGCCGTCCGGTGGCGAACGGAGGGACGTCCGCACTTTAAGCCGAGTGCGGACGTCCGCTTTGGAACGTTTCTGTATCTGTATATATATATATAGGCCGGATCAGAGGCGGACGTCCGCACCGCCCTTAAAGTGCGGACGTCTCTCCGTTCTCCACCATCTGGCGCCTACGTCGGCGCTTCTCTTGCTAAGTGGACACCAGAGGCATCCCCGACGACTTTACCATGAAGATACATATATATGCATCTGATCTCTTTCCAGATATTTGACTTGTTATTTGCAAATTTATGAGTAAGGACTCAAGACCGCATATTCAAACATAACACAGCATATAGATCCTACTTCAGTCTAACAATAAACCTGCCTACATTTATGTACCACAAGTAATTGCCTGGTCAGACAATGACGAAAACAACCCTCAACAGATGTAGACATACAATTTAAAGTTTCTTTTTTCGTTTTTCTTGTTCATATTATTTTGAATAGAAAGAAACTTTATTGCTAGGAAAAGCTATATAATACACATCCAAGGACAAGAACACAGACAAAAAGAAACATCAGTTACATGAGCTAAACTTGAAACTTCACGCAACAAAACCAAGCTATGTCAAACATTTAAACCAACTAGTACATGAAAAATTTACTTCCTAGACATGTAAGTGTGGTGCAACCATCCAGTACATAAACAGCCAAGAAAGAGTCCTTACACTCAGAACAGACCGATGACAAATCCAAAATCATATTAAGGATATTCAACTTAAATTAGATAGCCCATACATTTCATGCTCCTCTAAACACTAGGAAAGTAAATAAACTAAAACCCTAGTCCAGAATAAGCTGCTAAGTATACAAAATTAGCTTCTTGTATAAATTTAATCTGACTGATAGGTGTCTAACTTTCACTAAAAGGATCAAGTTAGATAATTTACAAAAGAACACAAAAAGAAAAACAAAAAAAGGTCCATTTAACTCCCCACTTAGGACTGGAACATTTAAAGGAGTTACATCATTAGGACTGGAACAAAACTGTGTCAACTATTACATACCTAGAAAGGCTAAAAGCATAGTGTCTAAAGTCTAAACTAATAGAATAGAACCTTACTTTTTGGAAGGAAATGTGGCTGTGTTGTGATCTTCCATGAACCTACAAAAAGAGACATAAGAAAAGCGCTTCTCAGCTCAGATTTTGAAACTAAAATGCAAGAAAGGTAACAAATTCCAGTCACCTCATTACATAACAATTCAATGAAAAAAAAATAAAAAAATCAAACTAAATGAGAGATGCATTCCACACACAAACACTTACTGTTTGAACATCTGCTTCTCTTCCCAATTCGGCAGATGCTCCAGGTTCACCTAAACAAGCACGAAACAACTATCTTTAAGAGTTCTATTACCAACAAGTAAATGACTGCATTACAATAATCACAACTATTGCAAATATGGAACAATGTCATTAGGTTTTGTGGTGGGTAAAGACAAAGCAGATGGTAATGAATTACCTGTTTTACTTCAGCCAACCATGCCGTAAACTCCGGTCGCTTGTTCCTGTACCATAGCAAACATCCAAGGGCAAAGCTTAATCAAATAATCCCTCAGCAAAAACACTAAAAACTACCGATTCCAGTAAAAACACAATCTTTAAACACTGAATTCAAATCGATATGAACTCACCACATATCAGTCTCTCTGATAATCCCATACTTGCCCCAAGAATCAGTGACCGCTCCTTTCTTACCTTTCTCCTTCTTCTCCTTCTTCCTCTTCTTCCTCCTCTCCTTCTTCTTCTTCTCCTCTTCTCTCTCTCTCCTCCTCCTCTTCTTCTCCTTCTCTCTCCTCCTCCTCTCCTCTTTCTCCTTCCTCCTCCTCCTCTCCTTCCTTCTCCGCCGCTCGCTATCGCTCCCGCCCTCGCTCACCGACTCCGAACCCGAATCCGACCCGCTCTCCTCCTCGGACTCTTCCGAAGACTCCGAATCCGAGACGTCCTCGCTGCTACTGTACCTCCGCCGCGACTTCCTCTTCCTCCTCCGCCGCGCGTGCTCCTCATCGCTCGATTCGGAGATTTCCCGCGCTTTTCGTCTCGATTTGCGGCGCCTCGTGTCTTCATCGGAGTCGGAGAGGTCTATCGATTTGCCGGATTTTCTTTCGCTTCCGTCGTCTTTGTCTGGGGTTTTGCTTGCTTTCTCCGGAACGGCGCCGTTTCGATCTTTGCCCATTTTGGTGGTTCGGGGAGAGAGAGACCAGCAGGTGGAGTCCGTTTTGTGTTCCGTACTCTTGATATGGACCGCAGTAAATCATAGCACACAACACATCCCAATTCTTGGCCCAAATAACTCGTTACCCCTTTTTTTTTATCAAAAAGAAAAAAGAAAAAAATAAATTAAATTCTAATAAACTTGTACTTCATTATGGTAATTCTAAAAACAATTATTTGTTCAGGAAAAAGAAATCGCCGATTGTGCTTGGTTAATTTATCCAGTAAACTATTGAAAGTGTAAGGTTTCATTGGCGTATCAAGGACTCGAACATGAGATGTGATACATGTATATGTGGCTTCTTTCCATTCGACTAAACCCAAATAGATGTACGTCTCTATAGCGTATTTGTATTGTTGATCGAATCAATACTTTTATGTAATTAGTAAATCTTTTAGATGCATGAATCTCCTTGTAGCCCAAGTAGCCGTTGTAATAAAAATGTTATAAAAGACTTTTTAGGAACTGATATTTTGTCAGAAGTAACAGGTTTTTGTTGGTGAATAATTCATAAACAAATGTATGTCCTTCTTATGTAGAAATTGTTATGGGACTCGTTGTATTGAGTAAAATCCCACAAAAAGTATAGGTAAAAAAGGATGTACATTTGAATAAGTTATTACATTATACTGTTCGTACACATACATTGATACATACCCTTAAAATTCATCATGTAAAGAACTAAAGATAACATCCTTTGGTTAAAAAGCAATAATAATATACGCCTGGTTAATTATAGCATTAATATCAACTTAAGAGAACTGGTTGTGGGATGAAAATGTTTGTCCAAATCTCCAAGTGGAAGGAACAACGTTGTTAAACACTATGGTTTTTCCATCAACCAAGGTGAGCTTGAACGACAGTCGTTGGTTCCTCAGGTCGATGCTGCTTTGCCAATTGGCACCCCAATTCCTATGCATCGGCATCCATGTTGCTCTCCTCATCCTCGACCCCCGTATCCATGCCCCCTTCACGGCGCCGCTTCCGCCAACATTCGATATCATCACCATGTTGAAACTCGATTGCCCCTTCAACGTGAATCTGACTCCTCCTCTTCGTATACAAGCCACCCTTCATTTTCATATGCAAAAACATTATTTATATATCTTCAGTATATGTGATGCAAATGTTGAATTTGAATCTAAGTTAAGTAATATCACTTGAGTTACGTACCTTCTGTAGATCACAGGAACAATGCCTTCGTTGCCTTGTCGTGCGATGCGAAGAAAAGCCGGCATAGACATGTCGAAATGGTGGTGAGGGGCATTGCACCACCCTCCGTTGTTGTTTGGGGGGCAGAAATTGGTGGCGGATACAGTCACGGCTCGTCGTCGAAGGCACCACTTTGGATCCACCTTATAGTTGCACATCACTTGGTAACAAGCACCGCATGCCTCTCCACCTCTGAAAAGAATGGTACTCACTGCTGCTGTGTTCACTCCGAACGCCGTTACCATTGTATTTTCATAACCACAAGCACCTCCTGTATATAGTAATTAAGATTGTTGGTCTTAATTTGGAGTAGTGCAAATTTATATACATCTTATCAAATCTATGTACGTTGCGACTTACCAAAGGTGGCAGGGTCCTGGTTGACCCCATAGAAAGTTGCATGAGCGTTAAGCCAAGCGCTAGCTTGAGCACCATTGATGCCCACCAAAACTACACTAACAAAGAAGATGATCTGCCGAAACAGAACACAGAAAGAACCTCTAGCTTTCATTATTCTTTCTCTCAACACGCAGAATATATCAGTTTCTATATTTGTTCTCAGCAGCCAAACTTAAACTAGATGAGTTTTCTTGATGAAGATATAGCATCCATTTATAGACTGATGGATCAAACAAACACGATCGTCGTCGGTGAATTAATAAAACGATATGCAGAAGATAGTTGAAATATATAAATCAGTAGCCACAAAACGCGTTCGTTCACGTCTTATGAATAAGTACGGAAAGATATGTACGTTTGGGAATGAAAGTTATAGTTTCAGACACTGAAGAACAAGTGCATGTGAGGTATATATTAGGAAGCAGCTACTGCTTGCGATCTGCATGTTTTAAAGTCCCATGTCGGTGATTTGTTGCCCCCCCCCCCCCCCCCCCCCCAAAGCATGTTTATGGCATATTATTGCTGCGTATATTGGAAATTGAAGAACTGTACACTACTAACTAGTGTAGTTCTATAGTGTACTTCTGTTTACGGCATACAAGAACTATACACTTATGGATCGAGTCATACCAAAAAAAACCGAAAATTAAGAAGATCCAATATATCGATCGCGATATTACGAACACTAAGAATGAATTGTGAAGCCAAATCTCTCCAAAACGATCCTGAAGTAATGCATTTTCTTCTTGATCTCTTCATGAACGAAACGGAATTGTAGTCTATACGAGGCAACTAATTGGCCCATTTAACACAATGTTGCTAATGTATGTACAAGATGAATAGAATAGAAGTAGTGAGGTCACTGAGGTGCCTCCTCCAAATAAACTCAAATAATCTCGGATCCAAGCTGATTCAATAGTTTTGATAACCATTATAACAAAATGCAATGATAGCTATTCCTCTGTAAAATCCTGAGACGCGTTACCTTTATATGACGGTGGCACTCTTCCACACCCTATCCAACCAAAATAAGAGATGGATGCCAATTGACTACAATAAGCTTAGCTTAGGCGCAGAATAGAGCCAAGAACTGTAGTTGGAATCTAAGTTTCATTTCTCTTTAGGGTATGATATGAAAATGAACATTTCGAACACACGCAGTGTAAGGTGAGGAGTATCTCTCTGCATATTGCATATAGTTAGTTGTATCGTATCTATTATATGAGGAATGAAATGTACAAAAATCAAAATGCAGTGCTGGGTGCTTGGTCTGACCCAACCTATATTATTTCCCAGCAACAACTAGATTAATACAGAAGACATGTGGGTACATAAAATAGACAGAGCAAACGGAAACTCTGGGGAAGCTGTATCTCCCATTTTAGAGAGCCTATTCAGCGCACCCGGAAATTTAACGGTGAGATGGCCGGGTGGGGCCGGACGCAATGAGTGGACGATGAGATTGGCAGGGTGCGCGGCGCACCCAGTGTGCTGTATAATTTTCCCCCATTTTAACCATAGTAAAAACCTATTGAAGCTACGTAAGTGGACAGATTGACTTGGGCCTAGTTTAGGGTTTTAAGGTTTAGAATGTTAAACATGCGGTTGTTACTAGAATGTGGAAAGTTTTACTAGAATGTGGAAAGTAAGAACCACGCGAAGACCACTTGGAATAATAGGAAAGAAAAAAATTAACCAATTTGGCATTAGAAATCATATGTACAGACGTCTCGATCATACAAAGAGTGCTTCGAGCAAAATCTCTAACAGCATGTCTAATCTATACTGACAGCCATTTCTAATAACTGTACATCAGCGAACCTACCAAAGAATATGTTCAGAACAAGAGAAGGCACAGCATAAAGCAGCAGAAAAGAAAGATTGTGACTCTATTAAGAGATTTGTCAAGCTGAACCTCCTGCCTTCTCATCCTAGGACTGCTAGGTGGGTATGTATTCAGATAAGGATGAGCAAACAAATTTGTGTCTGAGCTGCCAAACATCCTTGCAAACACAAACTCTCCAACCATCCCTATCGTTGGATTGGATAAATGTGTCAACATCGTACTGCCAAGATAAGCTGATTCTGAATTTGTGGCATAACCTCCATAAGAAGGGCTGTATTGATCATAAACCGACTGTGGATGTGTTTGTGTATAATAATAATTTGAATGAAGTTGCTGCCTTGAAGGCGATGTAGGGCTGGTAGATGTAAACGAAGTGTCCAACCTAGGTGGTGGTCTGCGTGGTACGACCAGACCCAAATTGGGTTTCTTTCCTTTTGAACCTGTACCACGACCATAGAGGGGAACCACTGAGGATGGAGTAATATTAGCCTTACAGACAGGACAGGTTTGCTGCAGCTGGTTTGGTTCATCAGAAGCACTTGGAACCTGAAGCCATTTGTAAATGCAAGGCCAGCAGAACAGGTGACCACAGAGTGTCACCACAGGTTCATGTGCTGAATCTAAGCAGATGTTGCACTCAAAGCAGCCACTATCATTGTCTGAGACAGTAGTAGGGGTAGACATTGATTTCCACTTCTTTACCGAAACATCTCCATCTGACTCGAAGTGTCCCTGAGGCTCAAAGAAGTTCTGTTCCATAGCGGATGTGTTCTGTTATAGAAAAAGGTAACAACATTAGTAAGCAGATGCACACAGTAACATTAGTACTCAAGTGACCCCGACCGTGTAAGTTTGGGTGCGACTGTAATGAAAGAATCAATTTCAAATGCCAAGAGCAAATTTATGTAGATACAACGGTGCGAAAACAGTTGTATCTACATAAATTCACCTCCCTAAGTAAAGAAATAAATATCATACTCAAATTGCCAGTAATGCAACAGACAACTTTCCCCAACCAGATTTCCAAAACAAACACTAAGCATCTAGAAAGGCAGAAATGAATAAAACAAAGGAACGTTGTTTCACTTTAAAGTAACAAAACCACAAGAGGATAAAGAAGAATCAATTGGCACTGGCTCCATGTTATTTAAATTGGAGGAAAAAATGCAAAGGTTCTCCAACCCACTTATCAGAGATAACAATAATAATTATAAAGGGACCCTACGGCCCTAACTATCTTAGTACCAAACGTTGAAAAAAAAAAAGAGAGTAGGACTAACATGCCACCAGCATGATCAAATGCCATTCTCCCTTGCACCAAATTTTCTCCATAATTCTTTTCAATAATCGATCCTTTTGAGACAAAAACTTATACACCAGTCCAAAAGATAAAGGGGTGACCGCACTAGGAAATGTTGACATCAAGCACATCATCAATTTAACAAAATTTTAACCTAATAGTTGTTAATCTATCTAGCGTCTGACTTCTGGAAGATAGATGACCTGAATTGTTCAGCTATGAATCTTCATAAACAAAAATAACTTATTTCTACCGTCCGACCTTAAAGAAATACAATAATTGGACAAACATTAGGGAAAAAGGGGGCTGGGAAAACAATGGAAGTATTCTCTCATAAATGAAATTCTTGAGCATCCACGATATGGTTCTTGAATTGTCAGATCCATAGAAATATTCTACTTGAGATCTGTTTGTATTCCAAGTTTTAGCAGTTGCAGCAAGTAATATGAAGTGGACTGATCTCAGAAGGAAACAATTCCGACCTGCCTGTAACCTAACCTAGAAAGACTCGACCTTAATCTGATCTAATGCATGAAGAAAACGATAGCAAGCATTAAGATGATAGGTATTTATCCTCTACACATGATAAAAAGAACTAAATATCGAGAGGAAAGTGAGGATGTATTGTCTATAAAACTGCTTAAAATTCTTCATAAACTCAACTATCTAGAGCTCATTGTTTCAGTCTTGGGGTAGCTAAAGTAAGCCTAACACAACAACCCAAATTTCCAACTCTCCATACAAAACTCTTTGTTTTTCCTAATTCTACAATTTCCCTTCATTAATTTCATAACTTAGCCAACATCTTTGAACATACATAGCAAAAGAATTTGAACATCAGATTTAAACAAGGCAAAAAAAATTGTCTCCAAAAGAATCACTTTGATTGAAAAAGCCAACAAAAGAAATCGACCCATCATCGATCTAACCATGAGAATCAAAAACAAAGCGAAACCCATCAAAGGAAACTCACAAATTCAACAACTTTGACATACAAATTGCATAAAACAGATCAAGAAAAGGTAGTAAAGGAATCAGAGATAGAATGCTTACCGAGAAAAAGCTGAATCAGAGTAGTGTAATCGAAGGGAGAGATAAAAAGAGGTGGGTTTGATCGCTTTGCGGCGAAGAGAGAAAGAATAATAGGTTGAGAGCGAAACAAGGAAGGAGAGCAGAGAACAGAGAATGAGAGAGTTTTGGTGATTTGTTTGGGGGTGTGGGGTGTGGTATATATAACAATGCTTAAGACTATGGAGAGAGAGAGAGAGAGAGAGAGAGAGAGAGAGGCAGAACATATGACTGTGCTTGTAACCGCGTCATGTCATTTGGTTTTTTATGGTTTTCAATTCAACGTCTTGAAAACTCTGTTTCTCCTTTTTTTTTTTTTTTTTTTCTTCAAAAAAAGGATGGGTTTTGTCATAAACTAAAGAATATATACAGAGAAAGAATAAAAAAATAAAATCTAAGAGAAATGATAAGTGTCACTTTTATTCTCATCAGTCTTATTTATATAGGAGTATAATTTACATTTTAAGCACATAACTAATGAGTATTTATAAAGACATCCACATATATTATAATATTTATAACAATTTTTTTGTTTTCATTTTCTTTCTGATAGTAATCCATCCAATTGTCTGCCACGTGTTAGGGTTTTGGTATGTATCTTCTTTTCTTGTGTTGGTAACTTTTTCTTGGATTTTGGTGAGTATCACAAAACTGTACTCAAATGTAACATCATCTCTACTCAAACTGTACCCTCTCCCTTTAAGTAGACGCTAAGAAATATTACCAAAAAGATCAAGGTCGACACGCCATGTTATCTCATGAAGAAACACGTATGAATATCCAGAATAAAAAAAATAAAAAAAATGGTGTCGCAGTGTTTGGTTACATTTTACATCAAGGTAGTTAAAAAGCAAGTAGCTGGTGATTAGATGCATCCATCAAGGTAGTTAATAGGCTAGGGGCTATCAAAAAAGGCTTCGATTTGCTTGGTTCTAAGAATCTTCCTTCCTATGAACAACTTTACTAGAAGAAGCAGAAGCAGACCAATATAACCACGACCAAATCACCAAATTCCACGTACGAATTCCTCGTTTTCTTGACCAATGGAAACGCCGAGAGAAGAAAATTCTGTTAGTCAAGTAAAAAACGACGATGGGGAACAATCTAGGTTAATTATTATTTGAATACTAAAATCAGAACAAGGCTTAGCTGACGAGGTGGCTAAGCGGAGCAAATAATACCATTGACCATCGAGAAGAAAGTGACTCGTGCGCGCGTGGTTTAAAACAAAAACCCTAGAAGCAAAGGGTTTTGATATTTTGAGGGCTCTTATGACTAGGACCATTATCTTCTTCTTCCTCCGGTCTTTGTCTGCAGCATGTGGATTTGGATCTGGGATTATGCTAACCTTGGGAAACAAGAAAAAGATAGATCTCTACGTGGCTTTCGACGTGTGGATAGAGAGCCATATATTAGGGTTTGCGGCGCTGTTCATAGTCAGTCCCAGTGTCCCATACACACACTGGTTTACAGATCGACGTGGTTTTCTGATGGCGCGGGGGTCGTAGATCCAGAACCTTCTTAGTTGGGGGATTAAAAATCAAACATTTCCAGAAACAACCAACTTCCTTAATAAACCGTTAACCACAGGCCCCCGGATTCCAGAAGCTTGTTTTAGCTCAAAGCTAGAGCCTCAAGTTTTAGAGAGTAGGAAATTGGAAGAACCGTCGGGATTGAAAATGTTTGGGCAGGTAAATGACTCTTGGAAACAACCGACAAATAGCATTCCGGCCGTCTCACACACACACACAATGTTGATCAGGTACACACACACCACACACACACCACACACACACACACACACACAATGTTGATCAGGTATACACACACACACAATGCTGATCAGGTATATACACCTTCTTACCTTAGCTAAGATATAGATTTTTTTATTCGACCCACTTTTCGATCACATTTTCTCATCTTAACCGTTCAGTATCTAGATATATATGAGTAGATCATCTCTACAAATTTTCAGCCAAATTGATAATCGTTAAGGCATTTAAAAATGTGATTTAGAGTTAAAAGAACGTACGGTTCATGATGAACAGATTCGGTTTGTTCATTGATTTAATACATTTTCGATAATTTAACGATAACCAAATTAGCTGAAAATTTACAGAGATGATCTAATCATGTATATCTAAATATTTAACGGCTATGATGAGAAAATATGATCGGAAAGTATGTCAAATTAAGGAAATTTGTACCTTAACTAAGGTAAGAAGGTCCTTATTTGAAAAGGACTGTATGTGTGTGTGTGTAGAACTCGATCTCTACACAAATAACCGTACCTAATAAGTTTGTATTTAGTTTGTGTTCTTTAGCTAGGGTTGCAGGTTTGTGCAACAACTGGTTGGCTGTTGTGGACGTTTCGTACCAATGCATACCGTCAGTCATTTGTTTCATTTCGACTCACCCTAATATATTATATTAGTTGAGCATTGATTATATTAGTTGAGCATTGATACCGTTAAATGATTAGACATAATCTATGTATCGTTGTGATCGTGTATCACATATATAATAGTATTTTCTAGCTTAAGTTATAATATATCAATATGATAATTTATTTGAAAAAAAAAAAGTATGCTCATTCATTAATCGCTCTGATCTATTTATTAATTAAACAAAATAGGATAGGACAGAATAAACTCATTTTCAAAAATAAACTCCTTTTCAAAAATATTAGTTGAAGCTAACGGTTAGTTTTTGCAAAGTTTGGGATGCGCCGATGCGGTACTCTTTCTCTCCGTTTGTGGAAGGTTGAATGAGAGCGCTTAATACTCCTCTTGATTTAGTTCTTTTCTCATAAATAAACCATTCTATTTCGATTTGATAAAAAAAATAAAAAAATAAAAAATAGTCGGCACAGAGGATTCATAAGTTTCTTCAGTTTTGAGGCCAGTATTTTCAAACCATGCAAACAGGTGTCTTTAAGCTTGAAGATCGATCGAGAGATCCATAACTTTCAAATAGATATATACAGAATTGGAAAAATTTCCGTAACATGACAAATGCCTCCATGAAGTGAATGAATGATGTTGTCGGAGGGTAGTCGATCGGTGCCAAATGTCTCATTCAACTAGCTAGCATGAGTTTACACATAAACCATATATACTGCCAAAAACTCACATATTTCTGGATCGATGATAGTGAGTTCATGAGTTGTCGTAAAAGATAAGATGATGAATACAGTGGAAAACTGTACTGTCAAAGGTCGCAATCCTCCTAATCCAAGCTCAATCTTATCCAATTAAGCCAATTAGGTTGATTTCGCTAGGCTATAAGCGCATAACGAAACTAGTAGTACATGCATCCACCTCATTCCAAGTTTCTAGCTAGCTATTCTGGGTTACAGTTGTATTTCATGGCCAATATAATTACATAATTTCACTTGCTCTTTTGTTTTCTATATATAAAAAATTGAATTCATTTGGAACGAGTAAGGTGGAAAGTTCATCATCTCCATATCCATTTTATTGTTGTGAGATTACAACCAAATCGGACCACCTAAACCTCATGCAATATTATTACAATCATCCTCTATACAATATCTTTACATATCTTATCCTCGATATAGTATCTAAATTAATTAGGTGTTATGGTTTTGTTTCCTATGCTTGCATGAGGCTTATCTCGAGCTTATTATTAATGAGGATACCGGTCATGATGCTTGATTGTGTCGAACCCGACATATGATGTAACGTATCTTCTGGCATGACCATTGCTCTAGCAATACAATTTCCTTATCAAGAATGAAAAAAAATTGAAAAAAAATTCTAGTGCTTGAAAGAATGATCTAATTCCTTCTTCATTTCATATTAATATATTATACTTGTGAATCAAATTTCTATAAACATTCTAACTTAATAAGTCATATAACTTAAGTAAGCGCAACCGATCAAAGAAGTACTATAGCTCTGGAACAAAAGAACCTAAATGATCACACAAGATAGAACAATGTATACATTATATTGCACAGATATGTGTATGTATTTGCCAAAATTTTGATTCATAGTTTCCTAGATAATTAAGAAAACTACTCTTCAGAGATATGATGTGTACGTGCTCTAGCTATCCAAGTCTTCTAGATGCCGGCAGGTTGTAAAATAATAAAGCTCAAATGGGCAAAGAAGGTTACATTGCAGCTAGCTGGTGATCGATCTTCTAGATAGAATGAGCGCATGCAGCATCACTGTCATTTACACAAGCAAGCATGCGATTAAGTGAGCATTGATCCCCACTACCACTATATAGTAGTTGACAATCCGAAGTCGGCAGATTACCAATATTATTATGTATACGCCACTCCGAGCTTATATAATGTTTAACAGAATAAACTGATCCATGGCATTGGTTTGACTTGCCCTGCACTAATTTGTGCCCAGAAAATTGGGACACATTGTCATGTCCAATGATAGCTTGAATCTGATAATGAAATCCCTATATCCTATTCCTTCCCGTGTTACGACATGTGATATATTCTTTACTTTTGATCGGAGTATCATCGGAGATACTTGTTTGTTTAACCTTAGTTATCCAAGATTTAGAAGACACGTATGTCCTCACAGTCGATCTCATCTCTTAATTTACATGAATAATTGGAGGACGGTCACTACTTACATGTCAAATCCTAAATGATTGACTTCGTATCTGTTTTTTGCTTGTAGTGTTGGATCAAGTTTGTATCAACAAGCAACAAGATGATGATGGATGGCATGAATCCAAATTGCCCTGTAATGTTTATCTTAATCGCAGACTTGCAACTCAATGACCAATAGCAGCAGTCCCACGCATATTCTGCGTCGACATTTTTATATTGCAACGAGTTGCAGAATGTTCTGACTAACTGAATGAATTAGGGTAACAATCACGACCTCGTTCTAATCAATCAAAGTTGAAAATCAAGAAATTCCTTTGCTTAAAACAAGAGATTAAACCAAACACTGTGACACGGGACGTGACCTGCTTAGTTTGTGCGTTAAGGAAGTATGGGAAGGACGTAGTAAGGTAGCTAGTAATTAACACGAAGTTAATTAGTTGACATCCAACACAATCGAATCACAAAGAACAAGTTGAAGCTATTCTTCTTCAAGAAATGCTGTTCTGTTCTACTTTGATTTTCCTGCATGTTGATCGACCAAGATATTTGAACGAAGAACAGAAAAGAATTACGGAGTGTGCTTAAGATATAGAATTATTCCAGGTTTACGTACGCAATGGAATGTTAGACTGGGTCTCGAGATGCACAGTAGCAACTTACGAAGCTAATAGAATATACCAAAACCAACGGAGCTGGGAATTCGAACATCCAGAAGAATATGAACGGGATTGAAAGCCATCGATCATCATCGTCTTTCTGACTTTCAAAGAGTGGAATTTGATTCAATCAAATGCAGACAGACCGTTAGGAGTTGGAATTAAGTAATTAACTTTCGAACTATATATATGCTGACTAGATTGTTATCCAAATATATGTAATCAGGCACGTCAGCTCCTAAGAATTTCTCTAATATGAGAAGGTGATCGATCTACACAGAGCCACGCGTAACTCCCATCACAAGAGTGACAGATACTAAGATATTGCTCGTCACAATTGGCATCAGAGTTGATATTGCTTCTAGAAACTACGATATCATATATAGTTCATGATGGAGAAGAAGAATTGTGACATTGGATGGTTTATTAAGGTGGTGTAGTCCTTAACGTCTCTGGTTCAACGAGGTGTTGAGGTTTGCTTCGGGTTATCGGGTATGGACTTTGATATTTTGAGATGTAGTTGCGTGTTGTTTTCACCCCTGAACTTCCATATCTGTAGTAATAAAGCTCGGTTTTTCCATGTCATAAAGAATTTACTGAATTTCCTCTCTAGCTAGTTGATTTTTGCCTGTTTCTTTCATGTGCGGGCCTCAATTTAGAGACGCTCACGTAAGAGATAGTTTTAAGGGACTGTGAGGGATAAATACATCTAAACCACATAATTAAATAACAATGCAGAAATGATAACAACTTAATATTGTGCTTACGTTAGGCGACATAACCCAATAACAAACTTATATTTGAGTCCCAGCCAACAAGCTGACACTCATTAGTCTCCAGCCCAGAGTTACTTTTGGGCTCAAACACTTTTGAATTTTATCAATTCATAAGGAAGAAAAGAGCCAATTGGAAGGGCTCAACACAACAAAAAACAAACAAAACGCTTCAACCAGGCAAAGCTCAATGGGAATACAGACCCAGTAGCTAGGAATACGATGAACAAGATTGCACAAAACAGCACACACAAAATCTCCCTCCAAACTCATGATTAATACATGTCTCCAAATTCTAGGTCGACATAGCAGCACCGGAGAGTTGTTAAATGGTAGAACACATGCCAAGTTCTGGAAGGAAAATGAGAACATATATCAGACCAATAACAAATTGTTAACCACTAACCACCATACGTACGTATTGGAGCACGTAAGTCGCTAAAATGACAGACGCCGAAATTAGATCATACTGAATCCAAAATGAGACCGTCCACATGTCAATTAGTGGATACCATAAGCTGTGAATTAGTTCAAAATTCAAAGCATAAGAAATAAATGGAGAAAAATAAACCTGTAGGTATATGTGCAAAAGCAAAACTTAAACCTACAGATTGCTGTCATCTTCATATATCCCTGTCGCTAATAGCCGAATACTGCAAATGGACGAAATAATCATATCATTTAAATTTTCTGGAGGAGGGCAGATCACCACACATGTATGCAGAATCGGCATGCAGACACAGACTAGTATACTTGACATGAAAGAAACATACAAGGTCGATCCGGAAATTGTCTCTGAGGAAAAGGACTTTGGTGAAGATAGACCACAAGACTTGTCAGACTTATCCTTGTTTGAATAGCAAGAAATCATGTGGACAAAGGAAATCACATTGATACTGAAAGGGCCAAACTTTGTGTTCTTCATATATATTAGTCTACAATGTTGATGGATTTCTTTTGAAGATAGAGAAGTTCTAGTATATACTGGATGTGTGATTTTGATGGAGACCGAAAGGATTGCCATACATTTATTTAGTAGGAACTGCAGAGAACAAGCTAGCTACTACAAGTTGGATATTGAATGTCAAATTATAAGGTCATGAGCAACGAGCCAAATTTGCCTATTCTTTGAACACATAACTTTATTTCAGTTTATATTCGCTCAGGCATCTTGCTATGAATACTGAAGAGGCGATCAGCTTTAGAGCTGGTGATCGACTACTGCACTAATGACTCCGTAAAACCCTAGCATTGCTCTATTCACATTTCACAAGGTGCAATCTTGAAAATGACACTCCAAATATTTAGGGAAAGTTTTAACAACAATACATGAGAAATGAACCGTTCATAATTTTAACGTATGAAGTTTCAGAAAAATCAAAAAGGTACATGACATTCATTCAAAACCCTACACATTAATCGTACATTGTGTCAAGACACCGTTAACTCTTGAATTATTTCTTTTTCAAAAGGTAATTTTGAGATTTTGCTTTCTCCTCTCCCCTCCTCTGCCATGCCACCGCCAACTCGATACTCCTCGAAGATAAATAACCTTCGCCCCTACGGCCACCATTTGCAAGTTTAGCACCACCGCTCTGGTTATCTAGCTCGTCCACTAGCACACTCGACAAAATCAAAAGAAACACCAAGCTCTCTCATCCACAATTTTGATGGGTTGTATGGGTATGTCGACCACCACTAATCTCTCTCATTCACCATCAGCACCACCACCACATCCACACCACCCAATCCCCAAATGTTGTGATCCAAACATCACAGAGCCAAGTCCTTGACCAATTCACAACCCAACCCACCAACACTCTCATGTTCTAGTTCAGATCTTCTCTCATCTGCACCAAAGTTTTCAGAAACAAGCACAAAAACAAAATCATTACACAATGATCAATCCAAAATTCAAAAATGTGAGGAGTGAGGACGATATAGAAAAGGGGGAGAAGGGGTTTATTCCTTGCCCCAAGACTCCGAGAGAGAGAGAGAGAGAGAGAGAGATCAACTTATATTAAATAAAAAATATACATTAATTATCAGAATTTATTCTTTCCATTTTTGTGAGTTCAATTTGACATTCAATTAACTTGTTAACATAAAAATGATTAACTTCCTTTCATTATCAATGTTTGGCTCTTGAATTTCAATTAATTGGTTAATACAACTTTTCATGAAAATTAATTTTTGACTTTTACATCTAGGGCCTCAACTAACACAAGCCCGGCCCTGGAAGCAGACTTGTTGGACCCCTTAATTGCATGAATTGGACAATATTGTTCATGCTCGATCGGTTTCATAAACAAGAGTTTGCAAGATGTGTGAATGCTTTTCTGCAGCTCTATAAGCTAGCCTCCATGGTAGTAAGGTAGACTCCTTCAAAGCGGCTTTGTATCACAATCTGCTGCCATACGAAGTGCTTGAACTTCGTTAATTTCCTAGCTAGTTTGTATGTAATTGTTCAGACTTTAGAGGTGCACTAAAATCTCGTGTTGTTGGCGGAATATTCAATCAGCTATTATGAAGAGTTTAGGTCACAGTTGTTCACTGTTTTTGTTTATTCCTGGCAAGCTTTACCTTAAAGCAGTGTAGCTAGGATCTGACTGTTGATTTTTTTTTTTTTTTTTTGGTTAGAGGATCTGACTGTTGATGGTTCATGACTGTCTTAATAATATCAAAGCGTGTCAAAATAGCCGCCAGGTCAACTGCAGTTTCAGATGAAGAAACTCGTTGGTGATGCTGTGCGAAAATTACCCTAAAATAAAAAAACTTGTTGGATGATGCTGTGCTTGATTATTCCCTAGAAGACTTTCGACAAACTATTTGCCGTATCTTTTATGCTTCCAGTATTGTATGGTTTCGTTGACAAAGTAAGAATGTAATTAACAATATATACATCAGTAATAAACCTAGCTACCCCGAAGAACAATTCAAATTACATGATAATCAAGTCAGCATTCCGGAGAACCAGCCAGCCATCTCCACTGTCTGTATAACTATATATACGCACACAAATGTATCCAACAAGTCCAGTGAACTAATATGGCTCATTGTTTTCTTCTGTTTGTTATCGTACTCTATTACGTACTGGGTGCTACGTACTACTAATATCATCATGCATGCAACCAAACTGAACGTACTTCTCTCTTGTCCTTCGCTCTTGCTGTTTCTTCTCCCTCTTCCTTATATTGGACTTCCAAAGACTGTTGCCGCTGGCCAGGCATCAATTGCAATGCGACTGGTTGGGTCACCCATCTCACTTTGCCCTCCAAAGGTCTCACAATCAACCAAGGTACTACTTTTCCTTCATCACTTGGGAGTCTCACACATCTCACCCACTTGAATCTCTCCCACAATTCCCTAGATCATAGTGTTGTTGCTTCCTTCTTGTTCTTGAGTCATCTTGAGGTTCTTAATCTGAGCTCTAACCTTCTTTCTGGGGAGCTACCACTTTCTCTACCATCCAGTATCCAAGTGGTGGATTTGTCCAACAACCAACTCAGTGGTCCAATTCCATCTCGATTCTTCCAACAAGCTAAGAATTTGACTAGTTTTCGGGTCAGCAATAATATGTTCTCAGGATCTATTCCGTCCTCGGTTTGTCATCACCTTTCTCCTTTGATTAGGGTGTTGGATTTTTCCTTTAATCTATTCAATGGCAGTTTGTCCAGTGGGCTAGGAGAGTGCTCCAAACTGGAAGTTTTTCGTGCTGGGTACAATAACATCTCAGGAATACTTCCAGAAGATATTTACAACATTGCCAAACTTGAAATTGCAATGCCTTTCAATTCACTTGATGGAGTCATTGGAGATAGAATCGTGAATCTAACCAACCTTGCAATTCTTGACCTCCACGTCAACCAATTGAGGGGTAAGCTTCCTCTCGATTTTGGTAATCTCACCAAGTTGAAACTGTTGCTCCTTCATTTCCTACCTCCATCTTTGATGAATTGCACAAACCTCATAGAACTAAATCTATTAGGAAATCAGTTCCACGGGGATATTTCAGCGCTTAATTTCTCTAAACTTACTCGACTTACTATACTTGATCTCCTCTCCAATAACTTGAATGGCAGTTTGCCTATGAGTCTTTATTCATGCAAGTCCCTGAAAGCAATTCGGCTTGGTATGAATGATATAGAGGGACAAATACAACCTGAGATTCTATCATTGAAATCCTTGTCTTTCCTCTCAATTTCTCATAGTAGATTGAGCAATATCACAAAGGCAATGAACATTCTGAAGCATTCCAAAAGTCTTGTATTCTTATCCTTTGTATTTAGTTTTAAAGCAGACGAGGAAAGTCCAGCTTATTTCGGCATAACTCATTTTGAAGGGTTTCAAAGTTTTCGATTCTTGAACTTGCGCGGTTGTAACCTCGCCGGTGAGATTCCTAAATGGTTATCGAAGATCAAGAATCTAGCAGTCTTAAGTTTAGCTGATAATAAAATCACAGGGTCAGTTCCAAGTGAATTGGGGACTCACAAGGCTGTTCAATGTGGATTTTGGTTCAAACAAAATTGAAGGCGAATTTCCAAGGCAACTTTTGAGACTACCTATGCTGGTATCTAAATCTAATCAAAGTGCAGATCATGATGATGTTTATCTTGAACTGCCTGTGTTCAGCGTAGGTAAGCAATACAAGTACTTGTCTTTCTTTCCACGGGCAATAAAACTGAGGCACAACAGATTCCATGGAAATATACCTGTTGAAATCGGCCAACTGGACCGTCTCCAAAGCTTGTGGCTTAACCACAACAACTTCACCGGCAACATCCCCCACCCAAATTTCTAACCTCAAAAACTTGAATGCTTTGGAACTCTCCGAGAATCATTTGTCTGGACAGATCCCATCATCATTGAGTAGTCTAAACTTTTTGTCAAATTTCAACGTCTCCTACAACAATCTGGGAGGGCAAATACCAAAAGGCACTCAAATCCAAGGCTTTGATGTATCTGCATTTGAAGGGAACCCCAAACTTTGCGGTCGTCCACTTCCAAATGAGTGCCATGCAAATAAGGGGCTTGATGATCAAGATATGGACAACAACTTCCATGGTTTTATGTTCCTGCTGGGCTCGGGTTCGTTGTAAGATTCTGGGGAGTCTGTGGTTCATTGATTTTCAACAAGACATGGAGATGTGCCTACTTCCGATTCATAGAAAAGGTACAAGAGATGCTACCTCTTTTAAATGAGTTCTATCCGCATCTCTTTTTTTTCCCCACCTAGAGAGCTGGTTGTCAATCCATTAAAATAATAGAAGTTATTTTCAGCTAGTTCGCTCAGAAAGGTTACGACAAGATTGAGCCATGGAAATTTTGTCTGAGGAAAAGGACTCGGTGAAGATAGGCCACCAGTTGTTAAACTTGTCCTTGTTTGAACAGCAAGAAAACATGTGGCAAAAGGAAATCATGTTGATACCAAGTGCAAAAAACCCCACTTCAGAATTGCCTAAACGGCTAAAAGTCTAAAACTATGCGGTTTTAAAGGCCACCTGTTTTTGCAGAGGGTCGCAACAATTTTGGTTCAATAGAAGCAAACATTCTATCCTGGACAAAACTGTAATTTAGAAATTATGCAAAACTTTATGTTCTTAGATAACGTTCATGGAGTTCTTTGCAGAGAACTTTTATGTAGTATATATTGGATCTGTGATCTTGATGGCAAAAGAGAGGATTACTATGCATTTATAAAGTAGGAACTGCAGATGACAAGCTGCTATAAGTTAGATTTTGAATGTGAAGTACATGAGAAATGAGCCAACTCTGCCAAGTCTTTGCACACATACTAATGTTCCCTAAAGGTGACTTAAAGGGATTGGAGATGATTTTTATGTCCATTGACCAGACCCACGGAATTACATCCTAAAGAGCATCACTTCACTAATAGATTCCTAATGTTATATCTTCCATGGGCATAGTTCTATACTAAAATGCACAATGATCTTCAATCAGAATATAAAGAATCACATAATACAGATAGTATGCCAGATATACTTAAAAGCGCACCAACTGCTGTCTAAAAAAAAAAAATCAGGTGATAAAGATTTAATGTTACTAGCATTCTCTGAAAATGGAAAATAGATACAGATATTCTTCCAAATAACTATACAGCAGAGGACATCAGTTTATTTTGAGAGAAGTATCTAAACCCTGAGAAAGCGAGAAACTAAAAAGGAACAGATATAAGACACAACTTAGCTCCTGAAAGGACATTCATTACGTACCATTTCTACAAGAACTTTTCGATGCTGGTGGTCAATGTGGATTTGGGAACAGCCCCAATAACTGCATCTTTTTTCTCACCTCCCTTGAATATGATGACAGTGGGGATGCTTCGGATCCCATATCGGGTTGCTACTGAAGCACTCTCATCGGTATTCACTTTGTAACACTTGAGCTTACCAGCATATTGCTTTGCCAGTTCATCAATTATAGGGTGGATCATACGGCATGGACCACACCATGGCGCCCAGAATTCAACCAAAACAGGTAATTCAGCGTCGAGGACAAGTGACTGCCATGTTGCATCAGAAACAGCAGGCACTGCAATTTTTAAGAGCAAAATACTATCAAAAAGAAATTATGTGTACATCATACTACTGCTCAGAAAGAAAACAGTTACCAATAAGTAAAATATATGACCTTCATACCATATCTTTCTTATCAAGTTCACTATGTTCAAATCATAAGACTTTACAATATTTACTTAACTTATTACGTAACAAACATAGATGTCTGTTTGCCATTTTGAATTCTTGGATCCTAAGGGAAGTGTGTGCTTTAGTTTAGTCTAATTATGAAGAGTAATCATGCAACTGGCATTTGGTAATGAATTGCACTGGAGTAACAGATTCCTATAAAACATGGCCCTGAATCTGCAAACTAGCATGAAGGAACTTCCTGAGGTGCATAAGCACAGTTTCAAAATGATTCCTGATCATACACAAGCTCAAACCATTCACCAGCTACCTCTTCCCGAAAGCTTTAAACATTCTGTTACCATAATCTTTACCGACCAAATTACCACAAACACAGCCATCCCATTAGACCTTTCTCATTACCCAACTTTTTTACCCCAATAAACTAGTACCTTTTGCAAACTAATGCAGTACATGTTTCTAATGTAACTTTGGTTCCATATGGCACTTAAACCAGATATATAACTGGATAAATTATTTGCTCCAATCTTCAATCACATAATTTTATCAACATCTTTCCTGAACCTCTTACTAGTTAACTTTGCATTATTGTCCTTGACAGTGTCACTGTTGGCTTGCCTTTACCCCCATCAAGAAGTAGGTCCACTAAAACTCCTGATGGATTCAATCACAACACTTCAAGAAAGCAGAACCAGAATTAAATTCACCAAGATAAAGATTAACTAAGACCCTAAAGTCCATTCCATGCCTCTATGCGGGTAAATCCTCACTTCCTACTACTTCCTCCTATCTTCTCTGTATTCATATAAAGTCAAACTGCTGTGAATATTCTAAAGAAAGTTCCAAAACCAATTGTTTCCTGATCGAATCCTTTCATTTTCGATTCTCAAACGTCCTAACAACTAGAGCAATCACATCAACTTACTCATCTTCTCAACTTCTATGCTGGTGGACAGAACCACTTTCTTCCAATTTCGAAACGTTCACTTTACACAATAAACCAATTCACTGTATCACCTCATATTTCATAACTACCAAACTCAAATCAATATATTAAAATAAAGCTCAGAAATAACAATCAGAGCACATAAAACGAGCCGATCATACCAATTTCACGTCTGTGCTACTAAATCTCCACATACAAAACATAACAGAGATATAAAAGACGAAACTGACCTTCGACGGCGGTGTCCTGAGCCTCGCAGACGACGAGTCCCCGGCGGCGACGAGCGGGGCCGTAAGTCAGCGATCCAACAAAGCGAGAGGTCTGAAGAGCGGACCTGACCTTGAGGCCAGTGAAGTGAGGCAATCCGAGGCGGCCGGTGCGGGAAGAAACGGAGGAGGCGGCGATCGGGGAGAGAGAAGCCGAAGGGAGAGCGGAGGAGCGAGGAACGACGATGGATTCAAGGACGGTAGCCATTGCCGTAGGAGATCGGAGCTCCGCAGAGAGAGATGTGGATAGACAGAGAGCGAGAGATTGGCTCTTAGCGATTTGAGGATGGCGAATAGTGTGTGTGTGAGTGGGAGGGGCATTTAGATGAGGATCCAAATTAAAATATGAAACGAGGTTGCAAAGACCAATATGGCCTCTTCCCAATTTTTATGGGATACCAGCGTACAAGATTCTAGTTATAAATGTAGTCGATGGGTAAGCATTGTTGGTAATACGGTATAGGTTTAGATATTACTAATGTTGTAAGGTTTCTAACCTGCACAGTTAGAGATAAAAAGACTTTTATAAATCAAACCCTAAGTAAGAGATTGTGAGTGTGACACACAGACTAGTTGTTGCGTTTAAATTGTTTACATGATAAAAAAACATAACTCTCGCGATGCGGTTAAACCTTTACTTCGTGTTAGGGTTAGGGTTTTCTGGAGCTTTGCGGCGCTCCTCCACATGGCTACGAAAACTGTAGCAGCTTATGTTGCCTCTGTGATTGCAAGCCTCATCTCGAAGATCTCTTTGTGTAACCAAGAAGAACCGGTTGATCCGGGAAATCTCCAATGTCCCAAAAGGGTTTCTTGGCCTAACGTTTTTACCTTGTCGAACGTTTGAACACTAACCGTACAGTCGTCTTTGATGCTTTCAGGAGTGCAGTTCGCTCCAACGACGAGGTTGAGATCCAAGGTTTGTCGGCTGCGTTATCTATCGCAGCAACGACGAGGTTGGTGGCGGAGACAATTGATACTGTCTTGCAAGTTGATAATGGCGGCTTTCAGCATGTGTCCGCCTCACCCTGCCTTTACACCAACTTGTGCTCTTGGAGCGTCAAATTAGGGTTTTCCCTGTGGACTTTCTTCTGGTGCAATACAAGTACGAGAGGCTCCTGGGACGTTGTCAAACTTGTGCAATGATCAACCACGGGGGTGAAGTTTGTAGAATGAGGAAGTCACTAGGCCGGCTGCAGCACCGGTTATGGAAGCGGCCCCCCTCCCATGGTGTTTGGGGCTACCACTCCTCAAACCCTTACTGTGTCCTCCCTTTTCCCTAGAGAGAAGTGGTCAATTCAGATCAGAGAGATCCCGACCTCTCTCTCTCCATCCAAAATCACAGGTGTTCGACGTGAAAGGGGAGGAGGAGTTGGTTGAGGGCAAGCACGCACGACATGCACTAGCTTTGGTACCTCTGCCTCTGAACCCTGACGAGATGGGTTTATTTACTTCAGATGTCGGTGCCCTAGGGATCATGAAGACTGAAAAGTCTCCAAAGTAGAGAGGACGTCCGAGAGGGAGTCGAAACAAGAAGAAGAAGAAGAAGCAGACGGGGGAGGTGACAGACTCCATCACTCCATGGAACCGGGATCGGTAGAGACCACCGGAGGTGACATAGGCCTCTGTCCAGAGGCAGAAGCGGAGTAGTTTCCTAGTCTACCTAAGAGAGATCACTGTTCGTGCGCTAACAACTTTTCATGTCTCCCAAGCGGATGAAAGGTACACCATTAGGATCTGAGGCCTCTAATGGGAGAGTGAAGACTTGCTTTGTGAGTATGGAAAGTTAATTTGCTTTCTAGTTATTCATATCCACATTTTTTAATGTAGTTTGAGGTTGTTTTATCAATTCTTAGTATATGTTTTGAATTAAGTTTCATGAACTCTGCTGGTTTGAGTGGTCTTCGATCGGACCTCTCTTGCATGACCGTTTCGGTCGTGATAATTTCGATCAATGAAATTACTTCTTTTCCCCTCCTAAAAAAATTTCCATCCTTTTAGGCTTTTTAACCTTTAGAAACTAATAAAACCCTTTTTAAAATGCCTCGCAAAGTTTTTATATCAAATGTCATCTCTTCCAAAATGTCACACAAAGTCTCTTCCATTTCCTTTAAGCATGTGTTTAGAGAAGCTAACTTGTTACAAATGTCATTGCTCACCAATAACACCAACTTCAGTATGCTCATATTTAGAGAAATAGAATCCCAAGCTCGCCTATTAGAGCTTTGTTTTTTGATAATATAAACCCAGATTGTCTAAGAGGTTTTGCTTTGTGATGAAAAAAAGTCTTAGTTGTGTCATGTTTTCCTTCTTGTCTAACACTAATTTCAAGTTTTCAACAATGAAAACAAAATTTAATGAGGTAGTATATCTAACCTCTTGCATTCAGTTTGCCCACCCTAATGCTCACCTTCTATACGTCTCTTTTCATACAAACACAACATAGAAATGGTTCTCATAAAAAAAAAACACAACATAGAAATAAAATTACAACATATTGAGAAATATAATCTCATAAATTTACATACAAACAATGACCTCGATCATTTATTATACAGACAGTGAAGTATGCAAGTATTAACTATGCATGCAATATTTTGAATTACAATGCCCTTCTTATTCTTTAAAAATAAAATCAATGCCCTATTTTATCTTTCGGGGTAGAAGGTACTCGTACACCTATCTTCCTCACCGTAATAAGCTCCATTTTCGCATGTAGCCTAGCCTTCGGTTCTGCAATTGTAATAATGAAATTAATTAATTATCCATATATTTGCAGTCAGGACTCAGGAAGGAAGAGGATGAGCAGTCTTCTATTTCATATCCTCAACACTAATATGCGAACAATTTCCATAAAAATAAAATAAAATAAATAAATATGCGAACAATCGATGAACTACTACATCTGATGAACAGAGCCCAACCATTCATTCTTTTTTCTTCTTAATTATGTTATGAAAATGTATTGCTTGATTAAGGAAAAGAAGTTATATAAATATGTGCGTAGGGTATATATCAACATCACAAAATTTAGCCAAATACACGTACGTTTGGTCATCTCATTTGTGTACTATTTGCTTTACTGAAAATGGCTGCATGCATGGTTCATATTTCAATACCGCTGGTTTTTTCATCATTCAAGATTCATTCTTGCTCAGAGAGAGAGAGAGAGAGAGAGAGAGAGAGAGAGAGAGAGAGAGAGAGAGAGAGAGCAACTTAACTGGTTGTTGGCATTTCATCAGAAACTTCAGCATGGATTATGTTGGACGAGAACAACAGCAATAGAATGAAGGGAACCATGAAAACATGGCAGTAGTTCTTCTGAACCATTTTAGTTTAGTATTTGTCTATAGTATAGCTATTCCTTAATGCTTCACGGCTTCTCTTTATACTAATCAGTTTTCTGGACAGAGTCAGATGATTGATCGCCCCAAATTTTTTTTTTTTTTGGTCGAAAAGAGAAGAACAAGTCAATCAGTAAGATGATTGATCACCAAAGTCATTTTTTTTTGGGTCTGGACAAAAAGAACAGAAGTCGGTCAATATTTATCAAACTTGGAACATCTACATCGTATGATATAGCTCCGGTCGCTCCCCACAATTACCAGGCGATGATGAAAAATGTGGTCGTATATTTGACATTTTCATACATTGCACAATGTATGTATTATTATATAAAAATAGGCATAATTGTCAATTTGCTACCCTAGCTTTGACCTTAGTATCAATTTGCTACCTTAACTTTTATTTCAGCCAATTGCTACCTTAGCTTTTCTAAATTGTCTAATTTGCTACCTTATGTGTTATTTCAACCAATTTGCTACTTTAGAGTTTCAAGATTAACCAATTTACTTATCAAAATTTCAATATCGACCAACTTTAAGCTTCGATTTTCAGAATTAATTCATATTTGGATGAATAAATGTATAAATTAAAATGACAAAAAGGTAGCAAATTGACTAATTTTGAAAACATAAGGTAGCAAATCGGCATAAATAATACATATGGTAGCAAATTGGCTGAAATAAAAGCTAGAGTAGCAAATTGACACCAAGGTGAAAGTAAAGGTAGCAATTTGGCTAAAAAGCCATAAAAATAACTACAAAAACAAGATAATTAGCTTGGGAGTTCTGGATATCATGACTTTTGAGTTTTGACTTCTCACTTGTTTTTCTTTTAAGCAAATCAAATGATAAAAGATCTGCATCTTCATTTGTTAATTACATTTTCGTTTTGTATGCCTTGCCTCATCTCTTTATATAATGTCATTAACATTTTGACCAGCATCCTCCAAGACTGAGGAACTACAATCAGTACCAAAATGTTGATCAGCTTAATCAAACCCCCAAGACATATGTGTATGACAAAGTCAAGGTGGAAGCCGTGGAACAAACAATTCCAGAAGTCTTGTTTGCTATGCTTACAATGTGTTTTGGGTATTCTATGAGTCCCCAAGAACACTATCATAATCCCTCCAGCGTTTACCACAAACATAAACAATCTTTGGCAAAAGCTGTAAACTAAAAGCTTTAAAAGAAAAAACAAACTGGAACTCTGGAAGAGTGATCGGAGAAAGATTAACATAGGGTGCCAGTACATAGAGAAGAGCAGAGTTTCTAGATAATAAATTTAAACCGCATATAGGTTCTAAAAAAAACAGACATATTCATCAAGGACTTCAACAAACACTACACTTCTGCAAGCAAGTGCAGTTAGCAGCCAAAAATCATTCATGAATCACTGGTCCTGGAAGATTAGCTTTGAATGCACTGAGGCACGACTAGACAGGAGCAACTTCTTTCCTATTTTTGAAGATTCAACACCAGGAACAGGCTGAACAGTCATCCTCTCAAGCACAGGAGAATTCAAAAGCAGATACCTGATGAAATCTAGTTCAGGTTTGGAACCTCTGATGTCGTTTATGAACACTGATCTCAGTTGGCTGAATGAACATTTCCTGTTGTCATCTAACCAAGAATTCCCTATTGCAACAACCTCTTCCCCCGGGAAGACCTGAACTTCTAGTTCTTGCAGAGCTGGGCAACTTCTAAAAAGGCAAAGAGCCGTTAAACTTTCCTCCAAATTACTTAAGCTTAGAGTTATATTAAGACAGTTCAGAAACAGACATGGTCTGGGCAGTTTCACTGGCAAGGCACCAATAGCCAGATACATTGTAGAGCAACAGAAGAAATCGAGCTTCTGAACCTGAGGCAGGCAACTTAGAATCTTGACCAAATTGCTAGAACTTTTAGAAACCTGTCTTTGGGAAACATAGAACTCAAAATCTTCCAAACCAATGGAGACATCAACCAGATTTGAGGTATTCACCAGAAGGACATCCTTAAAAGATCCTCTAACATAAAGGAATTTGAGATTAGGTGCATCAATCATGAGATGGCTGAAACTGTCACAGTATATTAAAGTCAAACTCTCAAGCAAAGGACAGCTAATAATCAGGTGTTCGAACACATCTTGGGCAAAGAAAACACGATCAAAGTGAAGGCTCTTCAAACCCCTGAACCCTTTGAAAGTGGGTGGTGGTTCTAGCAAACAGCAGGATAGCTCTAAACTTATTATATCTTGACAAGAAAACAAACATGAAGGAATCTTGTATGGCCTCCCCCAATGGCAAAGTATGAACTCTTTGATAGAGTTTCTTGATAGATGAAGAATCCATCGATCCATATCCTTACTAGCAAAATGATCTAGAGTAAGCTCGAACTTGTGTATGGGGCCAATGTGAGCTAAAAGTACATGATCAACAATGTCCACAAAGGTAGTATCACTGTGAGCTGAGCGACACTGATAATCAAATACAAGATGTTGAAGCATAGCTGCTTTGTACCTCCACTGGCTTGACAGGACACTTGTCCTCACTGCATCCTTCAACGGCAAGCATGACAATATTTTTTCCATAATACCACTTGGTAAGTTGCTGATTCTATCCAACTCCATCTCTCCTTCCAATTGGAATTGGGTGGTGCTTTTTGCCCTATATTACGTCCCTGTTGTTAACACTGACAATGCATCAACATAGTACAACATCCATTAACCAAACCAGAATTAGGAATATCACTATACTATCCATTTAACAAAATAAGAGGAGTCGATGAGCATAGGTAAACAACATCGTGAAAATCCCTATCTTAAGATTTAAACCTTTTGATTTCATAATAACCTCAATAGCGCGCGCACTATGCATATAAAGGGATTTTACTTTTGTACTATTTTTAAATGATCAAAATAAATTGACATGAGGATTACATAAACAACATCAGTGCGACAATCCAAGTAATCAAGAGAAATGAACTCATCTTCAGATATCAGTACGTGTCTCCACTTCTCTAGTTTTCTCCCATTTTATTAAAACTGTTAAACAAATGCTATCCTATCAATGTTTTTGTTTTTGATGAAACAAAAACAAAAACACAAAAACTAGCCTCAAGAATGCAAAAAAGGATAATCAAATTATGCATCTCTTTTCTCTACGGATACAACCATCACCATTTAATCTCTTTAGTTTGAAAGCATCACAACCCATGCGTGAAAACATATTTTGACTGTAACATTTCGAACCCTATTTCGTGAAGTACCAATAATCCATTGATGCAATCAATTTTGGACAACTGAAAAGTGGGTTTGCAGGTTTCATAAAAACCCATCATCATCATGAATGAATCCATAATCCATGTAATAATAACACACAAACACAAAAGAGAAGACAACTAAACGAGAAACAAAAAAAAACAGCAGAAATGAATAGAGTTAAGCCAAAACAAGAAATGCATAATGCCATAATTCAGTGAAAGATCATAGATTTCATACAAGAACATACCTCCGAGAGAGAGAGAAGGGTTTGTGGCTCAGTCGAGAGAAAGGGTTTGGAAGCGAATGGAATGATCGACACAATAGACGAAGAGGTTTTAGGTTTTAACTTGTAATGCAACGGTTTTGGGCCTGTAGTCTTGGGCCTGCTCTTGGTTGCTGTTGTCTTCGGCTCTTTCTTTTCCAACTAGTGTTCTTTTTTTTTTCTTTTTTTCTTTTTCTTTTTTGAGAGGAACTAGTGTTCGCTTGATTTGTTGTTGCGAAAATTCTTCTACGCACCAAGGTGCAAATGAACCGAGTAACTAATATGTAATATTTTGATCCGGTCATCCACGTCGCATTATCATACATGTATTCTAATACCATTTTTTTTAAGGGAAAAGAGGCAGCAGCCCCAGAAATTTCATTAATAAACTCAGGCCAGCATGACATCAAAGCACCATTACCTTAAACAATTAGCTCACTTATTCAAGTGAGCTTAGCAGAGGATTAAACTATAAACAAAACAAGATACCAGAGAAACGTAAAACTAGAGCCAAGGCGCTCAATTGCGGTACTCTAAGTCCTATGAATCTATCTCGCTGCATCCATCTCGCACAGTCTGCCAAGCTATCAATGCACTAACACCTTTTATATTGTATTTTTGCCTTTTGGGTCAGGGCTTGGAGGAGTGTTAGGGCAAAGCACACTCAGATCATATGGTTTTGTTACTTGTGAGCTATGTATGGGTACTTTGTATTCTAATACCGTTAACAAAACTGAAAAAAAAAAAAATAGTTATAAGTTTTTCCAACATAAAAGGTGAGGACCTAAGGTCGAATAAGAGATACTTTATTTTGGGCGCTTAATTTGATCGGATCAAAAATAAAAATGAAAATAAGGAATTTATGGTCTCTAGTCTTCATTCGATCTTGGCATACGGCGATTTGAGGACTTGCACATTAATGGTGCAAATGCACCTTCATGCGTAGAATTCACTCCGTTGTTGTTGATTAAAGAAAATGTGCTTGATCAAGCACATTAATGTCCTCACTGCGTGGAGAAAATTATTATTAAATTGAGTTGTTTTGTCTTGTTCTTTATTGTTAAATTTTTGTAATAATTTTTTTAATTAACAACTAACTATGTGAACACTATTTCCTATCTCACAAATTCATGAAAGTGACCATTTTGTAACGTAGAATGATAGTGACTGTTGGGATCCGTTTGAATCAAATTGATATTACTTCATCAAATTGTGGGAGATCTTTGAACCCTAGATAATAAATGAAAGTTTTATAATATTGAAATTAACGAATTGAGTATTTGAGTACGTTGTTAAACAACGATGAAGATATTCTTCTTTCGTAAATGCTTCGAGATGTGTTACGTTTTACGATATGCTGCGGAGTATTAGAACCCCGAAGACGACGTAACTTGTTGGCTTAGACGGAGAGAAAATTACCAGTCAGGTCAAAACGTACAAGACTGCATTTCATGCAAAACTCGTGTCAGTGACAATGATTTGTGCACGGACTCTGCAGGTACCTCTAGCGGCATGGGGGTCCTGCCTTTGCCAATTGACCACGCGCCAATGACCAAGACTGCATTTCATCACCCCCTCCATTCTCATAATCACTTATCATTCTCTCCGGTCTCCACACATTTGCAGGAGCTTCAAAAAACCAACCCTTGAAATCGCGTGGACATCCCAAACCATATTTTGCTCTTCTTTCTTTCTTCCCAAATATATTTTGTCAAAGATATAGACCTGATGGACTCATGGCCCTAATGGCACTAAAGTTCTCTTATTCTTTCCTAGTCTTAAATTTAGCTCAGTCAAAGTTCAAACCTTCACCAACCCCCCTCTCTCTGAGTCCATCCCTCTTTGTCTGCACCTCTTTCTCCAAGCCTCAAACTGGTTTCACATTTTGGTTAGGAGTTAGGTCATTTCCTTCCTTCAGAATATTGACAATGGAAAAATCCGATCACAAACAGAAGAAGCGCCATGAGCAACATGTATTGTTACCTCAACAACAACAAAAACAAGACTACTCTGATCATGGCTGTCGCCACCGAGCTCAGGGTACGACTCAGCACCGATGCAAGGTACAAGCTCCGGTTATTAGAGAAGTAGACGAGGAGGTAAAGTTAGCTGCCACCGCGATCAGCCTCAACGTACGCTTGAGATCATCGTCTAACATGCCGCACCACATGCAAGAACGCGCTCTCCGCCGCACCAGATCACTCATTGACTCGGCCGCCGCCGCAGCCAAAGCACTGTCCTCCAAACCACGGCCAAACCCAACTCACCTAGCTCGAGCTCTCAAAAAGGTATATAACCCTCACCGTGTTAACTCGGTTAAATAGGTGATTCGTTTCTCTAGCTAACTCGTTAATTGTTATGTACTGCAGGAGTTTGACTCGTTGTACGGACCGGCGTGGCACTGCGTGGTGGGGAAGAGTTTCGGGTCGTTCGTGACTCACTCGCCGGGGGGATTCCTCTACTTTTCCATCGACGACTCGCTGTCGGTGTTGCTCTTCAAGACGGAGGTTCAGGTGGTGACCGAACAACAACCACAGAAACCGGCGAATTAAGCAGCGTGTGGCTTTGGTTGGAAATTTTGTGATTTCTGAGGATGACACTTGTCCTACATGACACGCGTTAGTCGTTGTTCTTGACTAGCCATGGATGTCAAATTTGAGTTTATATGTTTGCTTGATTGCTTCTTCTACCTTCCATTTTGCTAATTTAAGCTATAGAGTTTACTGATAATTTTACCTAGAAAGAAATAAGTTCCATCAATTGGTAGACTGGATTTCACTTGCGTTCAAGGAGAATCTACCTAAGTAATGATCTACACGATCTGGTAAAGACCGGATACAAGTCTAACAAGCATACCATCTTCGTCAATCTAGATCAATAGTTTTGTCCACTCAAATTTTAAAAAAAAAATAAAAACTCTAAGAGAATATGAGTAAAATTTCACGAATATTGATCAACATGTAATCGATCGACTACTTAACATGAAAATCGCTATTCTACTCAGAAATAGAATGTTCAAAATGATCTTGTTACTTCTTGCTTCCATTGGTCCATTTGTATATATATGCATTAGGATCATGATTCATGAATCACGTTTTGAGAAATATAATAAGGGAACTCATGAAAAGCATTTCTTATGACTCGTTAGCAAATTTGATTTATGTTGGTTGATCGTATATTGTATTAAAATTGTATGATTCAGAGTATCAATTCTTATTTAAGTTGTGTATCTTAATACCATTTAGATTAACAATTTTACTTTGACAAGCAGAGAGATCATGGAATGAATTAGGATTAGATTATGAGAATTCAATGATAAAAATTATTCGAATCACCCTAACTTGAGTATTTCTAAAATCAAAATTGTAAATTTGCCAATAGTTTGGTAGGGGATGACTTGAAGCCAACTAGCCAAGGATTTGATGGTTGAGACTTGGAGGTCCCTAAGACTTGAGAGGAAACATATTTCTGCCGTGAAGCTCTTCTGTAAAAAGGAGTGTAAAGTTGGAAAATGATGAATTCTGGTAGTTGGTAGGGTAGGGGTGGGTTTTACAGTGTTCAAGTGAAGCAGATGATAAGCCAAATCAGGGTCTTTCTTATCTGGTAAAAACAGAGGCCTTAAAGGCACAAGGGATTCTGCTGCTACAAATTTATTTTCTTTTGTGATATTTGAATATGTGATCAGACTGCACATTCCATAAACACACGCAAAGATGAAAGCTCAGGAAAAAAGAAATGACAGACCCCTGCTTTGAACAGGTGAAGGCCACTGGCACAAGACAACCCTGTATTTTGATCTTCCCAAAACTGATATACATATATTCATTTCATTTCTGGGGTTTAGATCTTATAAAGCAGTTTGTTTGTTTGGATATCCTTGTTCGTTCTTATGGCCAAACTTGTTCGTGTTTTTCACTAGCAACTCATGAACAGTCTTCTACAACACTGTCCCTGCTCTCATTTTGAAAGTTTGTGCATGAGTAGCAAGCTACATTGCACGGAAATGCCAAAACAGTCGCGTTTCCCGTTTCTAAACGGAAACGCTTTCCTGAAAAGCAGTATTTGGAAACGCGGAGGAAACGCGTTTCTCCTTCGATGGAAACGCGGTTTTGTAATAACCTGGAAACGTGGGGGCAAGAAGGACTATTTACCCTACTGAAAGGGCTTAGGTCCTTCGCTGGAATCGCTGCTCTTCGTCTCCTCTGCGTCTTCGTCTCCGCGGCCTCGTCTTCATTCCCTTCGTTTTGGCCCAATATCCCAAATTTGAATATGGATCTTTTCTCAAACATTTGTTTGGTTTGGATTTGGATTGACTATGTGATAAAGAATCTTTGTTATTTGTATTGTAATTTGATTATGCATGCTTGTTTGGATTTAAATTAATGTTTTTTATCAAGAAACTATTTTTTTGATGTTATTTTTTTAATTATATTTATTATAATAAATATTATATTTATTTTAATTTTGACGTTTCCTTCACGTTTCGTATTGGACTATATTTGATTTTAACGTTTCCGCGTATTGGATCGTACCGGTGCAACATAGGTAGCAAGGCTATCTCTATGGTTCTTCCTTTTGCCCCATTGTTCACCAAAATTGCGAACAAATAACCAATACTTTTATGAGTTTATCATTAAATAGAAACTACATTATCACTAGTTAAATTACAAACAGAGGAATGACACAAACTAGAGATACAAGTGTTAAAATGTAGAATGTTTAACTAACCGTCATATAAATCTCCGAAATTAGCAGCTAATGAGCCGAATCCACAACTAAATCATTCTCTTTTCCTTAAAGCAAAACCAAATCGATATACAGGGGGATCTGTATAAACATTAATCATGTAGCTTTCCCCGTCCTTGATATTTAACTAGACAGCTGTATGTACTGATGTTACAAGCCACTACGGTAGCAAATCCAATGCGATGCTTAATTACAACTATGAACATGATAAGTGTGCCTAGAAACGTTGCAACTCCATTTATCATGTTTTGATGCATTACCACTCCACCAGGAACTTAGGAGATGTTTCTCTCACGCATTAAAGCTTCTATCTTCTCAACATCTTCAGGGGTGTCAACACCATGAGCCTCATGGTCGACCTTAATCACCTGCAAACAGAAAATTCTATGAACTTCCGGACATAATTTTTTTGGTTACATGAATCTATTGAGCAAATTGACATATCCTATTCCTAATCTTTTCCCATCCCTTTACCACCTACACATTGCATTTAAGTTTTGCAGTTCCAATTTCTGGAATATTTTTCCTTTTCCCTATGGGCTGAAGAACATTAAGGGAGAGGATTGGAAATCTGGGTTCTTCCTATTGCTTTATCAAACCTAGGTTCATCATATTGCTCCTGTCATGATTATTGTTTCTCCTCAATTGACTCAACTTATATTATCTATCAAAGATTTTCATTGTGCTCCAAAGCTATACAGCTATTTTTTGATATCACAAGAACGATGAGGGCAAAAACCGTCGAAGATCGGAGGATCGGAAATTTCCTGAAAATGTCGAAGGCAAAAACTGCAGTTCTTAATTTATCTTTGTTTGTTTCCAGATAAGGGTAAAATTGGCAAAAAAACTAGTGCTAGGTACATTTAGTAATTAGCTGGGTACATTTAGCAACACCCTTCTTTCAAATATCTAAGATTAATTTTTTAACAACTGCCATCAGATTCAATATGGTACAATAATAACGAGCAAACAGAAACAACAAGGGATCAGAGTCTTGTAACAAACCTTCATTTTATAACCATTTTCAAGGACTTTAAGCTGCTCAAGATCTTCTTCTAGTTGCAAAGGAGTGGGCTTAAGCTCTCGATATATCTTTAGAAACTTTGTATCATAGCTCTGATAAGAAATGGACCGACAACCATAAACTCACAAATTAGGAAGTCTGTGTGACAAGCAATTAATTACAAAATACAAACTAAAAGTCCACGTTTGATACCTGAATTCCTAGATGGAGCATATATGGAAACTGCGGATTGGCCTTGCCTGACCTGTATCAAAAGGTGAACAATTGGTCATGTCTTGCTACGTAGCAGATAACATGCATGTAGTATATCCCAAAAAGTCTTCTATGCCACCTAATAAATGATCTCTAAAATGAAAAAGAAGAAGAAACAAAAACATGTTAGAACTCACTTGTTAAATGGGATCAGCCCCCTTGAAAAATAGATGGCATAACCATTATTATCCACCACACATTTCACTCGATTCGGATCAGATGCATCTTCAAGTTTTAAGGACGTGACTGCGGTGCTAAACACTGCATCCGGGGCTTCCTGGTGAGACAACATGATTGGACTGAAACTAATTAGAGATGAGATACTCAATGAGAAATGGAAAACTAATATTTTAGCATGCAGTGATGCTGCACAAATACATCACCAGCATTGCTTGTCTTACATCAGAAAAGGAGACTAACTGTGGTAAATAGATATTATAAGTGCTAAGATGAGTTCATTGTGCATAACTGCATGTGATTGCACTTGAATATTACCTGCAGTGCTTTAACAATCCCATCTATTATCTCTGGTTCAACAAGAGGCTCATCTCCCTGAATATTGACAACTAAATCATACTTCTTCTCAAGCTTCTGAATGGCTTCATAACAACGCTCAGTACCTGTAAGTTCAATACGCTAATAAGCTATAAAATCACAGATAATCTGCAGATGAGTAGGTGAAAAAGAAGTTCACAAAGCACCCTACCATTAGGGCATGACTCTGAGGTCATTATGACATCAGCGCCAAAACTTCTACAGCATTCTGCTATCTTCTCATCATCTGTTGCCACAACTACAGCAAGAATAGTATAACTATAAAAAACTTACAGTGTATTGTTTATTTATTAAGAGACAGGACATAAAGTAGGATCCTTGAAATCACTCGACTCGGGATGAAGGGTTTCCATAGACGGTAGTTGTGGAGCATGGTAGACTGATAGTCTTATGTTTTAGCGTACCATGTTGGAGCACAGAAAATGTTGGGCCAGTACATGAACTCTGGACACCCTTTCCTGTGCTTTCTTGTTTCAAGCATACATCGGATGCTTCACTTCTGAAAGATGCATCAATGCGATTTATTATTCTCTTACTAGTTACTACCTCAGGCACCTTTCTTTCTTAGACTTACATTCTTTTGATGACATTAAGATTTAATAAACTAGCTTTAATAAACAACCATTCCCAGTTAGCTCAGGGAATTACGCTTTACAATTGTTAGCAGGCTATCCCCAACTAGCTTCGTGAACCCTGCTATCTACAGGTGCTTATATGATATCAATCGCTACAAAACCATGGTCAAAACCAGCTTGCAATTGAAAGCTGCTAAAGGCTGTCCTATAATATTCGTTCTTCCAAATATGGGGATCTTAAGTTGGCCATAGCGGCATACAAATAAAATTTCCAGTAGCTTTTCCATTTAAAACAAAATCCCATATGGAGTTCAAGTGAGATGACACATACCAATATGATCCAATGTAGATGCCATTTTCGCCCTTTCCCATGTTCTCTGTAAATACAAACCAACATTGTAAACAATTGCTCTGCAATACCAAAGTTTCTAATCTCCAAGCAAAACAATTCATAATTCCAAAAAACAGATACAAAATTGGGTCCCAAGCAAAAAAAAAAAAACTTTAATCAAAGATACAAACTTGAATCCAAAAATGAACAAACACTAATAACATATGAATCAAAATGTTAAAAAATCGAAATTGAACAATTGGAGGAAGTGAAGTAAAAAAAGGGGGGACCTGGATCATGGGCTTTCCGAGGATCTGAACGAGAGGCTTCCCCTGAAACCTTGACGAAGCATAACGAGCGGGTATGATGCCGACGACCCGGCTCCGGAACTTCCTAATGGGGCCCAGGTAGGCCCGGGCGCCAATGGCCGCGGCAATGGCAACTCCGGCGACGAGTCCGTGGACGATCCATACCTTGGTGGTGGACCCGGATGATGAAGAGGAAGAAGGGGAAAGGGGTTTGAGGTTCATGGTGATGGTGGTCTCTGTCGCTGAAGCAATGCACCGACTTTGGGTTGAGGAAGATGGTGATGCTTTGTTACTGCGATTTCAGGTATCTATACTTTGGGTCAACCGCTTAGGTCGTTAGAAATTTTGGACCATTAGTTTTTCTTTTTAATCTTTTTACGAGGGAAAATTTTGCCCTCTACCAAATGAGTGAATTATAAACACCTAAAGGAACTTAACTGTTCTGAATGATCAATACTTAAGCTCAGAAGCCTTTTGAATATCTCCATCAATATGAATGGTGTTAAAATTAGAATGTATTATGAATTTTTAATAAGATAAACTTTTGTCGGTCGAATCGTACATGACGAAATTCTTTCGTAATAAAATGATTATAACTTAATTCAATTTTAAAATATAACCTTTTGTTTAAAGATCTCTTGATACACCCAAACCTTTACAATGTCATTGAGATTTAGACCCATCACCTCTACATAATGAGTAAGGCCATGATCAACAGTACGAGTTAGGCCATGATTGCATATGCCGACGTATAGTTAGTCGTCAAGCCCCCATAAGATTCTAACTACCGCTGTGGATGCAACCAAGATTCTCTCAAATTCCCTCCACGTATGTTGAAACTAAAAACTCAGAGGGAATGATATTTTTCTGTAGGATTAATTACAAAATATCACCCGAACTATGATATTATTTTCATTTTCATACCGAACTATTAAAAACTTACATTTTCATACCCGAAGTTTCATTCCGTTAGCATTTTGATACTCTGACCACTAACACAGTTAAATTTGGAGGGCATTTTCATCATTTCAATAAATGTATCATTTTTTACACTTACTATAACAAAATAATTTATTTTTTGAGGTTATCAAATACATATTTAACCAAAAATAGATTAAACATCTTTCGATATTTTCTCGATATAATTTATTTTATTTTGTTTTACTTAACATGTAACTCTAAAAATATATATACATACAAGAGTTCTACTAACTTTTATCACTATTGTTGCAAAAAAAATATCTAATTTTGGAGTTTTTTTTTTCTTGAATATTTTTGCTAAAGTAAATTGTTTTATTTGTATTTGATAACCTCAAAAAATAAATTATTTTGTTAAAGTAAATGTAAAAAAGGATATATTTATTGAAATAACAAAAATGCCCTCAAAATCTAACAGTGTTAGTGGTCAGGGTATCAAAATGCTAACGGAATAAAACTTCGGGTATAAAAATACAGGTTTTTGATAGTTATGTATAAAAATGAAAATAACATCATAATTCAAGTGATGTTTTGTAATTAATCTTTTTCTGTACTACAATTGTTACAACTGGTTATGCCAAATGGTACTCTAATGTTTTAAAGGTCCTGCTAGGAGGAGGTAAATAATCCATCTTGTTGTATTACTTGTGTAGACTATAGAGCACCAAGAAAAGCCGGACAGTAGAGTACTGTGAAAATTGTAGATAAATTAATAAACTATGTCGAGTACATCGTCCCGCCTCTGAGACGAAAAAATATAACTTAAAACTTAATCCTAAGGATTGCATGTTACACTTGAGGGATCTATTTTTGGTTTCAGGATTGTACACAGCAAAACTGGCGGAAATAGTCCCACCTTGCAGAACAATTTCAAACTTCTGCATGGAGGGGTTTATCCTACAATGTCGGCTGAGTCACTGAACTGCTCGACATCAAGTAACGTGCTGCCCTTCCATGTTACGCACCAATTTGGTACATGAAGGACATTGCTGGTCACAACCCACTTGCAGTGGAGAATAAAACCAGAGACAACAACACAGATGACATACAGGCATGAGAACGATTCTAGCGACTCCAGGGAGACCCTCCAACGTAAGCACCATATCCATTGAGACTCTCTCGGGATTGTTTCCGTTTGTGTCTCCGTTCCTTCTTCATGGATGCCTTCTCTTTTTTTCTTGCCTCTTTTTCTTCGGCCTTCTTGATCTTTTTCTCCTTTTTTCCTGAAGATTTAGATTTATCCTTAAATGGAGATTTCCTCTTCTTTCCAGATGATGATTCCCCGTTTACATCCCCAACATAGTCACCTCCCCGTGGCAGGGGTTCCTCTTCATCATACTGCCAATTGCATAAAAATTCCTGATGCTCAGACTCCGGCCGGAGTAGCTCCCCTGCTCCCGGAAGCAAGCTATCTAAAGTCACCTGACCAGGCCCTCCTTTTCGTTCTGCCAATATTGCATCCGGTCTAATTATGGTACCAAGAATGCTCCTATTCGGGCCCAGGGACATGATGTTCTTAGGATTTGTCAAGGTAGTATAAGCCATTGCAAATGCTGATCTAATCTGCAACAGATACAGAAAAGTGAGCCTGAGAAACAGAGATATACAAACATACAACTTGTTGCTTGTAAGGATATACTGATGTCATTCCCACTAATAATCCAAGTGGTGACTATCTAATTTGTGAAAGCCAATAGAAAATCCAGAGCGCCACACTTCCTACCCTAAGAACCATTATAGGCCAGAGGGCAAAACAAAATGAAATGTGGACATAACTTTTAACCGAGACCACAGGGGCGCACAGTCACACGCATCAGATCTCTTTGACAAGCAATCTGGAACAACATCGCTTAAGCGGCCAGGCTATCAATCACATTATTTATGGTAATGTAATGGCAGCTTATACTTAATAACAACAGCATAGACCGTATATTTAAAATATATAAATGCAAATTCTATAATTGGCAGAAAAACTAGAGAGAGAGAGATCATAAACGAGTCATTTTACAAACCTGGAAATAGTTAAAAGAGTTCTTCCCAACATCATTCTCTGGTGCCTAAATCATTAAAAAAAGGGTCAAATATCCATATAGAAAGAGGAGGAAAGGACACTTGTTCTTTATTTATTTTTATTTCTCCTTGATCCCTGATACAGAATTCTGCAGCAGGTCCCAGAGATGAGAGACGGTCAGTTTCATTGACCATAGTTACATCCTTCATTCTATAAAGGTAGCAAAAATAATAATTATAAAGGGCAGGGGTGGCTGGCTAGGGATATCAAATTCACAATACTGAAGTATGAGCTAACTGCTTAGCGCTAACACTACAAGCTGAGCAGCATATCAAACTAGATCAATATAGTAATCCAGCAGAAACTCACAAATGACCTTTTTTTTCTTTTCAAAATAATCCCCTATGAATCACCATATAAGATATCAAAAATTTGCAACAAACCTGCGGGTCCTCAATGGCAATAAGAAATGGCCGTCCTTTATTTGTGAACCTAACAGAGATGACAGACCAATTGCAAAAGTCAAATATGAGAAAATCAACGAAAAAGAAAATCACTTAATCAAGGATGTGATTCATACCCTTTACTATTCTTTGAGAAAAATGTGCCTGTCCCATGGCAAGACACACCAACATCTGAAGTGTTCAGTTTGCGCCCATAAAAATCAAAGAAGTTTACCTAATTGCACAACACAAACAATTCATGAGATCCTTAAGACAAACTTTAGTGTCAAATAAAAACAGAAGAAAATTCCATGTTCCATGCCACTCCGAGAAACCCCTACTAGCTGGGATAAAACTGTAGGCTAGTGCCACTTCAACCAATAACTTCACAATTTTTAATCCAGAAAACTTACCAAAAGAACTCCCAAGTTTTGTTCTGGAGAAGCTTGGCTCTCCCTGAGGCTCTGTAACACAATAATGCATGACAAAAATGAGGGAAAACAAATGAAAGGTATCAGGATTACATGACGAAACTTTAAGAGTTCTTTAATCAAGCAAAAACTATGTTCACACAAGAAGTCACTTTAATCTTCGCTCAAATCTTTTTGTAACTTGGACTTCATTCTAATTCTTACATTATTCATCGTCTTGCAATGTTCAACAAGTTGTACAAAATCAAACCAGTGCCACCAGTATTACTATACGCACAGGCAAGTTACAATTGCATCATATCCCCAAATGCATATGTTAGATTCACTCACCTGCAGCATTGCAATTAGCATTGCAAGTAGAGCATAAGAACCTAATCCACCAGAGTATACCTGTACATGTTATTGGAATCTTGAGATTAGAATAAAAAATAGTCAAAGAAAAAGAAGGCATATTGACAAATGCATACCTCATTCAATTCTCTCTGTTGTAAAAATATTTTCAAAATCAAACACAATGGTCGCAAAGGAGGCCACTTAGATATCGCATCCTGAAGAGGGGCCAATGGTGATAATCGTGTAACTAAAGGACAACTAATATAAACGCAGATCAGTACCAAAAATGTAGCGAACCTTGATAAATTCAGCAGCTTTTGGTCCACTGTCCATATCAAAACTGTGAATCAAGACATATATGATGTATTAGTTAAATTGTACTCAGTAGGTATCAAACCTCATTTACAAATTGAAATCTATTGCAAAAGGTAACAAAGTATTACCTTATGTCAAAGGCAATGCCACTTGTTTTTTCTACAAACTTAATAATAGGTACACGAGCCTTTGCAATCACCTGAGCAACCATGGAGAACAAGTAAGATACTGAAACTTGTTCACGGTGTACTTAACATAACAACTGAGGCAGACCTGTATCCTTTTTGCCAAACCCATTTGTGACAACGCCCTAGAAAGTGCATACAACCCTTGTTGTGGGGTTGGAATACCAGATCGCATGATGACAACCTAAAAGTTACAGATATCAATGTGGACACTTTAGCATGCATTGTATACCGTAGTCTCAAATTTTCAGTTCATATAAAGAATCCACAAACTTACATCAATATCACTCGCAGGAAGATATAGCCCCGTCTTGAATGACCCAAAAATTTCAACCTACAAAGCAGCATTCATAGGACAGCATCATCAGCTTATTACGAGCTTTTTCACAATAGACATCACACACATGCACTGTTCATCCATCATAACTCTCACAGGCAATAAAAATCATACCCCGCATCGTGGCCATATATATTTGATAACCTCCGAAACACGTTCTACGGCTGTCCTCCGCGCCTCTTCCTCTTGCGGAGTTGGAGAGAGAAACTCACAAAAGTCCAGAATCTCTGTAATACCAATCAACAAACTTCAAATTACACCCTTTCCATAATACAACTAAACATACTTATCCTCAGAAAGGTCCTAACTTTATATTATAAATAACAAAAACTCGAAAAACCCAGCTCAAAATCAAACCTCAACCAGTCGAAAAACAAGTTGTGAGATTTCACATTACAGATTAAAGACCATGATTTCCTTATAAAAATTACTCAACCTATCAAATTGAACACTTTCACATTGACAACATCCAATTTTTCCAAATTATATAAATCGAAAGTCTCAATGAATCACTTGGCAACAATTAGGAGTTGAAATTGAAGCAATACCTTTATGGAGCTGAAGCATAGGGCTTTTGAATTTACTCCGCCCACGAAACCATCCGCTCTCGAGCTTCGGCTCCGGCGCCGGAGTCTTTGGCTCGGGTGCCGGAGAATCCCAGGCCGATTTGGGCTCGGCCTCATCGGCGGAGACGTCAAGGGAGATGAAGTTGGGTGCGGCGGTGTCCGGCGAAGTGGAGCGGAGAGAGGAGATAGTGATCTCGTTGCGGAAAACGGAGTAGGGTTCGAGGTGATCGGAGGGCGGCGTCGGAGATTGGTCCGGGGTGGAAAGAGAGAGAGGGGGTAGGGTTTCGTAGAGAATCCTCTGAGGGGTCTCAGGAGACTGCTCCATTGGGAAGTACTGGGAATTGGATTTGGGAAATTTTAAAACGAATGTTGAGATTTTAGGGGTTTTTTTTTTGGTTTGAATTAGGGTTTATGCTCATATGAAAAGTTGATTAAAAAAATAAAACAAATGTTAAAAGGAAAAAACTGGACATGACTTTTGAATTAGGGTTTATGTTCATATGAAAAGTTGAGTAAAAAAATAAAACAAATATTAAAATACCACCTTTAAATCTCATCAATTTTAGTTAAATCTGTTGGGCATAAAACTCAAGTCTGGAAAATAACCGATTAAACCGATCCGAGTTGGCCGGGTCGGACCGGATTTTTTCTTTAAAAGTTTACAGTTTGATTCATGTTTGTGAAATTCTGAAAAGTTTACAGCACGAAAGATCGTTTAGCTTACTCTATTGATTCTACATTATTATTGTAGGAACAAGCACATGAGCTTTCTACATAAAATTAAGCCTAAAAAGCCTAATTCATCGTTTATGTTTCTCAGATCCTCGTCTCTGTTTTTAAAACGGCGATTGTCAACATTCATCTTGTCGAATTTCATACCTCGTAGGATTCCATACTTCGTCGGCCTACATCTTTGAGATCAGTCGAAAATCGGAAGTTCGGTCTTTAAATGGGGTGTGTGAATGAAGGAAAAATGTTGTGTTAGTAACACAATCCTTCATTATAAAGTAATAGAAATATAGATGTGGTGTTTGAATAAATGGTGTGTTAATAGCACCGCCTAATTGAGGATGTGAGGGAAATTGGACAGTAAGACTTTGGGTATCACATGGATATGTTTCAAAGTTTGGGTATGAACTTGGCCTTGGCAAAATAGTTTAGGGACGAATGTTGAATTTTTCTCTTCTAAATATTTGTTATTGCAACTTGCACCTTTTGTCTTTATGCAGTTGTAAGCTGAGTTTTCTTTGTAACGAAAATAGAACCGAATGCCCGAAAAACTGGTCGATTTTGGTCGGTTCTAGGTTTTATCAATCCGGGATGTTTTCAGTTAAAGCCCGGCTCGATTTTAGCTATAATATTTTATTTTATTTTTGCCGTTTTTTCTTAAATAGTTTCTATTGTATCCAAGAAACATTTCTAGAAACAACCTAGATTGTTTTTATGACTTTCTCTTAGACAAATAGAAGACAAAACCACAAAATTACTGTAGCTGAAACTGTAACTGAAAAGCTAACTCCTAATAGGCTGAAACTAGAACTTAAAAAAAAAAAAAAAAAAAAAAAAACCCTACAAGCCTGAAATTTACTGTAACTTACAACTAGACTCCATGCATAACTGCTCCAAAAAACAAAAACAAAAATCTAACAAGAGTACAAACAAATTTCGGGTTTAGACTTGCACCTCCTGCAATAAAAAAATGTTAGTTTAGTTTAAACCAAAACCTGTAGGTGGGTAGATCAGTTTATAACAACTTCATAGACAAATATACCAAGCAAGAAGTAATGTCGGAATCCCACAGCCTATTGCATCTCAAGCATCAATAAGCAAATAGTAATCACCATCATCAACATGGCTCCTTCTCAACCTCTAGTTCCTCCCCTTCTTTCTGCCTCTGCCACTGTGGTTCTCATATCCATTTGCATCATATCATTTTCAATGCTTTCATTGGTCGCCATTACCATGCTTTACATGATTTGGGACTACTTCCGAGAGAATCATCAAATGAAAGCAATGAAAATATGAAAGCAATGAAAATGATATGATGAACTCTCCCTTTATTGTTCATTTTATCCCTTTATTGTCCATTTGCATCATATCATATTTAGTTCTCTGAGAACAAAAGAGTTAAGGAAATGAGAGTTCATTTTATAGGATCTGCATCAAACAGAACTGTAAACATGCATATCAATTACTTACGTTTTCTAAAGCAAGGTCTACAAAAGGTGAATTGGTCAGCAGCACTGCTAGTACTTCCCAGTAATAGCAATCATGAAGTACCAGCTTCATTTGCTTCACATTACCAAAATCAAAAGGAAGATACCAAGCCTTCAATAAAAAAATAAATGATTAATTTCAGTTTACATCCCTGAGGTTTATGGTTAACATCATTTCAGTCCCCATATTTTTAATTTTGAAAATTTACCTCTTAAAGTTTTTAATTTTCATAAATTATGCCAAATTGCTGAAATTTCATCTAATTCAAATGTTAATTTTAACTTCATAACTCACTAAAAAGGCTAAAATAGTTTTATAACAACATAAATCGCCTTTTAGGACATTTTTCTAAGATTTCATGTTATCATTTAATCTTCAAATTGGACAGAATTTTAGCAATTGTGTTTGATTTATGAAAATTTAAGACTTTAGGGGGTAAATTTTCAAAATTAAAAATATGGAGAGTGAACGATGTTAACCCCAAAAGTCAGGGGGTAAACTGAAATTAATCCAAAAATAAACTATTATTATACATACGACAGTGGTGTAAACATTAAAATGCAAGATAAATAGGAAGAAGAACAAAGCATCATAAGAATAACATATAAGCTATGAAGAACGTGCTAAAAATCAAGGTCATGATAAAAACTTGAAGAACAACCATGGGAAATGATAGAGAGAAAACGAACTGAGCTACTGGGATTGATAACATCGTAATTGTACAAAAGTTGGTTTTCAGCTTACTATTCTAAAAAGGAATTTATCTCTATTTATACTACTTAGCTATTATAAACCTGGACCACAATTGGGCTTATCTGTTGTTCAAATGGGCCTTCATCATCTTAACAGAACGTAACGGCAGGAAATGTATGTGCCTTTTCGGCTTTTCCTCTATTCTAGCCTCAGACCTCAATTTTTCATCAATTGTAAAAACAAAACACTTGCATAGTTATGTTTCGGTCATTCCCACCAGCTATCTTATTCTTCACTGTACATACCGTAAATGAAGTCAAGGTTAGAATAATTACCTGAAGAGACAGATCATGGATTTCAAGAAAAAGATAATTGACAGTTGTTTGTGACAAAAGCGCAGCTAAATGTTTAAGACGGTACAACAACTGGTCTTCTTCTTTATGCTTAGAATAAATTTTTCTCAAAACAATACTGGCATTGACTGGACCGTTAGCATTCACCAAATGATAATTTGATAGACCCGCTGAATTGATATCAATGTATTCAAGCTTTGGGGAATCAATTGAAAAACAGCCGTTCTGATAGAACAAGGACCAAATATGGGGATAGAACAAGGACCAGAAAAATCGTCATATCGACGTGTATGTGTCTTCAAGCATAGGGCAGCTAGCAAACAGAATTCTCACTGAGCCCGTATCAGGATAACTAAATTGAATATGGAGGAACTTAAGATTCTGAAAATACCGTGACGGAGGAGGAGGGTACTTAATACTATCAAAACCTGAACACAATTTCAAAACCTTCAGACTTCTTCTGCACATCAAAAGGCTCTGAGGCAACGGAAAACCATTGAAATCATATGAATCACAAAAGAACTTAAGTTTCACTTCCTCAACATTACACTTAACGGCTGTGCAGATCCAATCATCGATACGTGAAAAATCATCAGGATAGAGAATTTTAAGCTTGAGTTTTTTCATGTCGGACGAATCACGGTACAGAAATACACGATCACAAACCTCGTAAAACGATCCTTGCCAAAGGGACCTGTCGGTTCATCAAACATATCTCTTTCATCATCAAAGTCTAGATTCGCAAGGGAAGTCCACATGTTCTTCCATCTTGTAGACAAAATGCTGGTCCTCACAACACATAGTGTTGGGAGGAAAGAGAGAATGTGAGAAAGAAGTGAATCCAATAATGCACTTATCCTGTCTCTCACTGTTGTTTCAGGCTTTGACATTGAAACCATCTCTATCTTGATACTTAAACTTCTATATCCCTGTACATGCATGCAATTTCATAAAAAAAAAAAGAAAAAAAGAAAAAAAGAGGGCTCTTCATACGAAAGCTCTATTTCGGTAACTACTTGGTTAGGAATCTAGGATATAAATGAATAAAACAGAAATACCTGGTACGATCTAGCTTCTGAGTTGGCCCAAGAAACTAAGGAGCCTTGAGAGAATTACACCATGACTCTTCGAGAGAGGGTGAACTTCCTTGTGTAAGGGACTCTCCAGCTAAAACCATACAATGAACCTACTAATAATGAGTCAAGCTTAAGGGTCAGTTCAGCTGATTATCAATTACTTGCATACTAAATGCCATTTGTGACCATAATTGGACATTTCCAAGCCTCTATATAATTTTCATATATTAAGTAAATTCCAACTTCTGAGCCGATGTTGAAAAGTGACAGACCTTCTAAGACTCTATGGTACCCTTTGAGAATTTATTATAAAAGGCTTTACAAGCATTCACAAACAGATATATAAACCCAGAAATCTAAACCCAAATACAAACCCAGAAATACAAACAGAAACCCAAACCCAGCTGATAGTTCCAAACTTAAAGTCCCCTACAGATCTGAGTAAGAAAACAATCTCATTCCAATCTCATTCAAATTCAGGTTTGGTTTAAGGCTATGGAGATTCCCTGCGGTAAGGTCTATGGTAAAGGGCCCAAAGATGGACGGGTAGGAGGCCAGTAACAACTGAGTTTAGAAAAAAATTCACTGTAAGTCCCTAAACTTTGATGGCAAAGCCGGTTAATATCACACGTTTAACTATACTAATGTGATATACGAAGTCATATATATAATATATTCGTATTGATGACATGTCTCCGTCTATTTTTCATATGACGCTGCTGTAAATTTGGTGGCGTGTCAGTAAGTGAGGAAAAAGAAATAGAAAATGCCCAGTGGCATAGAGATTTTTTTTCTCGATATCAAAATCAAATTCTAAAATTTTCATCAACCCTATAAACTACTCTTGTATACAAATATATAACCGACCATTAGAGATAGATAACGAGTAACTCTCATTGTATGTGTTTTAATGGAAAGTATAAAAATGATTAATTAAAAAGTTATTTTCTTTTATCTGAAAAGTACTAGATTAGTGCCAATACGCCTACATACAGATTTGTATGACATACAAACTTGGCCTTTACTGGCAAAACCTAGCACATGGGCTGCATGTGCTCTCTCCCCACCCTCCCCTGTTAGTGTTAACGTACAACAGCCAAACCCATTAATCTAGACGCTGGCGACAGTATGGCGGAGCTACATATGGACCAAAGAGGGTCATGGCACCCCTCAAATGTCTAGCTTTACATGTATCTGATCTTTGAAATCTAGCTAAAATGGAGACTTTATTAACAATGGCACCCCTCCTCTCTCCTCTCTAGCTCCGCCATTTGCCTCCCTTCTATCTATCCAAGGGATCAGAGAATAATGCTAACATGCTTTTCTCTCATGCATGCCCTTTTGTCCTAGACGTTGGAAAACCACACCAATCTGAACTTGGTGGTTAAACTCTACTGCGCGCAGTGACCATGCTGTAGGAGAGGTCTTACAGAATAAAGCTCGACGCGCTAGGATGATAAAAAAACTTAGAATATCGTTCTCAATAATTACTTTTTCGTATGGATCACCTATAATTGATAATATCATTTTTGTTTTGGTATAGAAGTTTCGAGAAAAATTGGAACTCTGAGTACGGTTCAAACTATAGAGTTTTTTTTTTTTTTTTTTTGAAAAGAGTTGTCAAACTATAGAGTTGTCAATCCGTACGTAGAAACCTTTTTCTCACAAAAAAAGAAATAACCAATTAAGATCCCACGTAAAAGATCCTAATAACCAAGAACTCAACAAATCAATCCGAGTTTTCTAATAAGATGGACCTCAACAAATTGTTTGAAGAGTAAACAGTAACCAACTACGTACCACGTAATCATCGATCTTACAACATACATGCATGGGAGTCTCATTGTTATCGATCTGGTGGTTGCATGCAAAGATGTTAGTATGGCCTAATTAACAAAATAAAACTACCTTGATGGTTAAAAAACAGGTAATCCAGCTTATATATAACAAAGCTCCGAGATCGATTCATGTATGAACAACACAAGGAAATTTTCCAGCAGGGACGACAGGCATGCACTGATGATTAAACCTAAATTCATGAAACCATTTGTGAGTTTTGATCATGAGCAGCATGATCTCTAACACCAGTGCTCTTTTCCATCAATCTCCTGCTCACCCCTGCACTCTTTTATCTTTCATTTTCGCCCTTGGAATCGTTGCCGTCTTGTTTTTGCTAAACCAGGACAAGTTTACACCTTCAGGCCGTATCGCAATCTGGATAGCACTTGCCAAATTAACTCTCTGCACTGAAATTCTATTCCTCATTGCCCTCATGCATAATATTGTTGGGGTCATATGTTCTTGGCTTCCATATGGACGCCGTAATGACCGAGATATTGAATCGGCCGGCGTAAGAAGCCACATTTCAACCGGAATGGTTCACGCTGAGCCATCTGATGAGGAGTTCCATCATGATCCCGATGAAGAAACATGGTCGCAAGCACCGGCGCAGAATGTTGTAACCATGTTTCATATGTTCTTGTTGGAAGTGCTTGACAGAGTTTGGGAGGAGATTGTAATAGAAGAAGAGCAAGAGCAACGGCTCCGGGCCATTCAAGCTCAAGCCATTGAGGCACTTCCGGAGCCTCTGCAGTACTACAAAGCCGGCCTGGAAGCAACAGCAGCTGGAAGCAGCGATCGGTGTGCCATTTGCCTAGAAGATTTTGTGGATGGCGAGTCTTGTCGTGTTTTCGAGTGCAAGCACATCTTTCATGTTAATTGCATTGATCTTTGGTTAAAGAATAGTCTAACTTGTCCGATTTGTAGAAACTCTCTTGTGAAGATAATGTGACTTATAATTCATGCATATTCCTGTTTTATATAAGTACGTACACTCAAAAATTCACAAATGTAGGTAAACTATCATTAATATATAAACTTCTCCAGGTCAGTGTGACAATATTGATTTTCATTTCAAACTCAAAACTTGTACCATTTAGCAATGGCGGAGCCTGGAATTTATAATAGGGTGTACTAGAATTTTATATTTTTTGAATAAACACGTACTAATTTATCTTAGAAATGGACTAAGTTTAATAATACATGGTCTAAATTTAGAAATTTAGGCCAGTCTAACTTTTAGCTTTTCGAACTAAAATTTAGCTAGAAATGAAGTCGGATCCGGAGAACCGGGTTTGGAGTTTCCGAAAAAAATCCGAAGGACGAAGTCGGAGAAGTTCAACAGAGTTGATTCGGCGTAGCTAAAAAGGCCGGAGAGAGAGAGAGAGAGGGAGAGAGAGAGAGACGCAATCCACATAAGCTAGATAACAGGTTCAACTAACGAAATTGACAAAACTGTTAAACAATTAAAGATATTCCAGGTGAATTTGAAAACCAAATGACAAAACTGTTTTTAAAAATAAAATATAAGGTGTCACAAGTATCTAGTCTCAATTATTACTAATAAGTTCACAACAAGTCCCACGTACTATCTTTTGCCTCTGAAATTTAAATTTGTATGCTTCCATGACCAAATTTATGACAAGTCCCTAATACAATAATACTCTTCTTTTGCCATGACTAGGATAATTTCACTTACACATGTATTCCAAGATTTAAATTTGTATGCTTCAATTATCAAATTTATGATGACATGCAGTTGAATTACAGAATTCTTAATTTCTTAATGAGCATGGTGGCAGCTGGCCAGCTGCAAGCCCTGCTATAGAAGGCTTAATTTCTTGACTCAATCTAATTAATTCAACATGATCATTACAGTATATGACATAATCTGGGGTGGGATGTGGAGTGTGAAATATTTGTTCTGTTGGGGTTTGTATATCTAGTTAGACCAACCACTAGGACTGATTTTATAGAGATCTGAAGATGTAGTAGGAGCAGAAGAACCATTCCATGATGCATCTGATGAATGTATCAAGCTCTTAGTTCCACCTGCACTCACTTCGACAATCTGCTCAAACGGATTTCTCAAGGCTGTTAACCTCATTTCTTCGCTATATATACTTGGATCCATACTCAATTCATCAACAGGAATTCGCCCCTCGAGCATACTCACGACTGCAGACATGTTTGGCCTAAGTGCAGCTGTCAGATTGATGCATAGCAGAGCTACTTTAACCATTCTAACCGCCTCTTCCTCACTGAAATCTGACCCTAACCTTGGATCCACCAGTTCCAGTAAACTCTCTTTTTGTTGTAACACAAGAGCCTGAAATAAATAAAGTTGGAAATGGAAAGAAGTTTTATAATGGCCAAGTTTGATTGGAGAAGTCATCAGAATAACGGTGATCATAAAACTGTGCTTCTAGTTGCATGTGCAGAAGGAATTTGAAATCTTACCCAATCCACAAGGCCTACAAAATTCTCATTTGGTCGAAACTTCATGTTGTTCTTTCCAGCAACTATTTCCAGTGCGACAACTCCAAAACTGAAGACATCTGCTTTGAAGGTTAAATAACCCCAAAGTGCATATTCTGGAGCCATGTATCCTCTGGATAGCAAACACATTAATGTCAAAGACTACAGATCCTCTAGTACAAGGCATTGCATCTTAAACCTACCCAATTAAGTTCATATTATCGGTACTTGACATTGGGATTAGTTTGTTTATGGTAATGTGACTAATGTCACCCTAAGGACTTGAAGACAAATGTTGACTGGGAATAAAAGCAGAACAAGAGAGCTTACATAGTTCCAGCTACTCTGGTGCTGATGTGGGTGTTCTCTTCTTCATCAAGCTTGGCTAAACCAAAATCCGAGATCTTAGCATTAAGGTCTTTGTCCAATAACACATTCGTAGTTTTGATGTCTCTGTGTACAACCTTAAGTGCTGATTCCTCGTGCAAAAAAGCCAGACCTTTTGCTATGCCTATACATATTCTCTGCCTTGTATGCCAGTCCAATCTTGCTGGACCTTCCTCTGGACCTGCAAGAAACATAGATTCCAATCAATGGGTTGTTCTTGTATCTCTTAATACATAATTTCAGGATTATGTTCCTATACTTGATAGCTTACCAAACAAAGCATGTGCAAGGCTATTGTTTTCCATGTATTCATAAACCAGCAGTAGTTCATTTGCTTCAATACAAGATCCACACAATCTAACAAGATTTGGATGTTGCAAACCAGAAATCATGCCTATTTCGTTCACAAATTCACGATTTCCCTGCTTTGATTTTGAAGATAGTTTTTTAACGGCAACTATTGTACCATCCAATAATATACCCTGCATTAAATATATAATTAAATAATTTACAATCACAAACAAGTCTTGGAAAATATTTCAAAAACAACAATATAGTAAAAGGGGATGGAGTTAAGCAGTACCTTGAAGACAGACCCAAAACCACCTTCCCCAATTTTGTTTGCCAGATCAAAATTGTTAGTGGCAGCTTTAATTTGCTTGAAGGTGAAAAAACCCTTTTGCAGATCCAGTCCTTTACAAGCTGTCCATAGATATAACAAGGGCTAGATGTCAGTAATGTCCGTATTTGAAAGAATGTGACCAATGTACTACAAAAATTTTCAAAGTATATTAGTACTTTAGTAGCACCTTTTCCCCTTGATGTCATGCTATCCAGAAAACCTTTCCACCAAAGAATGCCTAAAATTAAGAAAACAAAACCTCCAGCTGAAGCTGCAACCGCAATTAGTACCTTCTTTTTGCTATCAGCAGTGGCAGAACTATCTGTAACAAGAAGAGGTTAGATATTGCAAATATATATTCACATAAATCCAATTTATAATTAAAGTATAATTATAAATAATGAAATGATGAACATAAAACCAATTATTATGAACAACTTTGGTTATCACTCTTGATTGAAGGAGAAGTGGAATTTGTGGAAGTGAATCGAGTGTTTTGGAACACTTAGAACGAAGAACACAAATATCGTTTTATGCTACCAACTCGGATGTAGGACCAGAGGAAAGTCTTGAAGTCGAGTCGTGTGTCTCACACACTTTCCTTAAGACAAATTATGCTTCCTCTACTGGTGCAAAAGGCTGGATGATACTTGTCTCCCAGGATACAACGATTGCTTGTGCTTTGGAGCTGCACTGCTTCTAAGAACACTCAACGAACTTGTAGTACCTTCATTCTATCACCAGAAAGCTAAAACTAAAAAGAGAATAACTCTTTGAGAGAAGGAGATGATTACCGAGAAGGTGTTTCGAATTTGTGTGTTGGAGCTGCACTGCTACCAAGAACACTCAACGAACTTGTAGCACCTTCATTGTATCACTATAAAACTAAAACTAAAGAGAGAATAACTCTTTGAGAGAATGAGATGATTATCGAGAAGGTGTTTCGAATGTGTTTAGAACAAAGGAAGTGTCACCTATTTATACATGGAGGAATGTGATCACCACTTGAATGTCATGAATCCATATTCATGAGCTGTAACCTTTCACATGACAACCCTTAACAGTCTTTGATATGTTACAATCTTTAACATGCCAACCCTAGTCATTCTTTAGTTACAAAATTCACCATCATTGAACTTGTTGTTACAGAATCCAAATGGTAATGTAGTTGTTACAAATTCCAGATTCTAAAAGTCAGCGAAAGGTGAAAAGTTCAAAAACTGTTTCAAGTAGTCATCTTTGGATGACTATTTCTTATTCACCCTAACCCATTTAAATTATCTAATTTAAATTGATTAAATAAAATGGTGAAAAACACCATTTTTCCAACACTATCAACAATGGCAGAACTATAGGCAGAACCAAGATTTGGAACCTAGGAGGGGATACAACATACAAAACTATATGTTAAAATTTAATAAGAACTAAGCTAACTAAAAATGTTGTGTTTGTTTCCTTTTTTTTTTTTTTTTTTTTCTTTTATGCATCTTTATTGAAAGCATACCTTTATTTTATGCATCGCCGCTAAGGGATTTCTTATTGTGGTTTATATGAGGGATTGAGCATTAGACTTTTGATCACATATCAACTTCTCGACCATTCAATCTCTAGATATATACGAGTATATTATTTATACAAATTTTCAGCTAAATTGGTAATCGTTAAAGCTTCGAACTAGCTTAAATCAATGAACTGATCAAATTTGCCAAACTTGAATCATTCATGCAAATTGCATTTTGAGCATCATAACGATCATCAATTTAGATGAAATTTTGTAGAAGTGATACAAGGACCTAGAAATTAAACGATTAAGATTGAAAAATGTAATCGAAAAGTTGGTCTAATGCTCAATCTCTCATATAAACCACAATAAGGGATCCCTTAGTGGAAAGGCTATATATATATATATATATATATATATAGACACACACACACACATGCCTTTTTAGATACTGACCTCCTTATTTATTCAAAAGTACGGTTTTCCTTAGTTGACATATTTTTCGATCATATTTTCTCATCTCAACCATTCATCTTTTAGGTATATATGAGCAGATCACCTCTACAAAATTTTAGCCAAATTGATAATCATTAAGGTATTCAAAATTGTGAATTACACGAACGGTTCCTATTGAACAAATTTGGTTCGTTCATTGTAATCATATAGTTTCGATACCTTAACGATTATCAATTTGTAGAGACGATCTACTCATATATACTTTCAATGTGAATGGTTAAGATGAGAAAATATGATCTAAAAGTGAGTTAATTAAGAAAATCCGTACCTTTTGAATAAATAAGGATATTTAGACCTGATAATATATATATATATATCTATATATATATATATATATATATATATATATATACAGTCCTTCTCAGCTGCGGAGGTCCGCACCAATGGTTTTGGTGCGGATTTCCATTTTTGCACCACTTTTCGATCGAATTTCTCCATCTCCACCGTCTAGTATCTAGATAATATTGTGTAGATCATCTCTGCAAAATTTCAGCCAATTTGGTAATCGTTAAGGCCCTCAAAATTGTGTTTTTCTGTTATAAACATAAACGGTTCATGTTTGACAAAATTCAGTCCGTCAATTTGTTTTTCAAGTTTGAGGGCCTTAACGATTACCAAATTGGCTGAAATTTTGCAGAGATGATCTACACAATATTATCTAGATACTACACGGTGGAGATGAGGAAATTCAATCAAAAAGTGGTGCAAAAATGGAAACTATTGGTGCGGACCTCAGCACCTGAGAAAGACTATATATATATATATATATCACTTAAACAGAGTGACAAAGATCCAGTTTTCAGAATATACCAAAATTTACTGAGATCGCTGATATTAGCGGACCATATACTCCTCTCCTTGGGGACGCTGTTGTTCCTTTCCCAGACCAATGAAATCGGATTTCTAAAGTTTTATCTTTAACCTCAACTGGGAAGTCTCTAATTACTACTATATCAACCCCTCCTGCTGTATCTTTGATGTCAAAATCCTTCAACACTCGTTTATCCTGTAAGAAATGTCGTCAATCAGAAATCTTCAAAGTCATCCAGAGTGCCAAAGGAGTATGGTTAACTACCTGAATATAAACATCAAATATCCTTCTTCCAAGACTGTAAAAAGATGCATTGCCTCTGATTATAATCTCCGAAAAGTAAAGCTTCACATTATAATTTCCATTTGCCAAGCAGCGTGCATAATACGTCAGAGAAAGAGGAGAGAGACGTGCATGTGTGTACAACTCAGAGTTGTTCATCCCAAGTACAGATATATTATTTGCTATGTAGTCTGTAGAGGTGACTTTGGCATCCCAAAAATGTCCAGTACTGCTGAATCCCCAGCTAGGCCTTGAAGGAGCGAAATATGCTGAACCTCCTAGGTCTTGATCCGCTTCAAAGTTGACTCCTTCAATGGTGGTTGCTTTACCACCACAATTGATATGCAATGAGTACTGATCTGTTGATTAAAAGGAGGGGAAAACAGAAAATGCAAAACCATTTTAATTTGAATGAAAATGTTATGAACTATTTCCATGACTATATATGCATATGCACATTTATACTATAAGCCAGATTTATCTTGAATAGTAGTTACCTAATTAAAAAAGGAAACCAAAGTTGGATAACTAAAGTATCTATATCACATTCACATTCTGAATCTAAGTAATACAATGGTACCTTTTGGACATGAAGAGTTTTTCAGGCACTCTGCATATAATCTGGATGGTGGAGTACAAAATAAGTTCATGAAATTTAAATTCCAAGAAAATGATAATGGAAAAAGAAAGTATCTTCATCATAATGGCTTACGAGTTATCACTTGTAGAAACACTTTTGAACACGTTCCTGATACATTCCAAATCAGTTAGGTTCAGAAACAAAATAGAGGTGAAATGAAGACATCAGGGAAATCCAAAAAAAAAAAAAGCTTTCCACTCATGCCAATTAGAATTGAAAAACTTCTTACACGTTTTCTGTACAAGAAGATGGCTCAGAGCTCTCAGAAAAATTATTGTAGGAAACATCTATCGCGCTGCATAGAAATGGCAAAAAAGTGTAAGCCAGTAGAAGTCCACCGCAAAAGTTCATTTTAGAATATTGATATACTTTCTAATATGATTGAGAGGATGAAATTATGACACAAAAATCTGATGATCATCCAAATGTTGCAAACCATATTTGTGGGAAATTACATAGCCTAATATGACAGATAAAAAAACTTCCAGTCTTTGTTCCTCCAAGTTCAGTACAATTAATATACTCAACAAGTCACTTAGATAGGTAAGATTCCTCACTAGTCATAATGTCATACATAACAATTGATTTCACTTAAGTTTTAAGCTAGGTATTAAACAGCATGCCTAAGTACTTGATAAAATTGTATGTTTTTTCCACAAGCATCAATGACCTTTAATGAACAACTGGTATAAGCCTGCACCCAAACTGAAAGTTCTCATGTTTTCAATTATCTTTGTGTGTTTGTTTGTGAAACATAATGAACATTTTAGCAGGCTTCAGTAGAAATGTAGAAATCCAATGAAATCTGGTATGGTAAGGGGAACATACTAGTGATTATCTCTGTTCTTGATCCAGTCTGGAATAGAGCCACTGAGCCAGTTGCTAGTTAGATACCTATTACGAAAGAAATCGCAGTCACAGTCTGTTCAAGCAAATATTACTTTAACTACCAAAAGGTTGGTTCACATGGAGAAACATTTTGATAAATATATGCTTATCTATATGTGAAGATTGTATATGCAGAGGAGGCCCCCTACATCATGATATATGCTAGTCATGACCTTCATGAAATTCACATTTCTTACAAGTACTGCAAATTGTTCAGAAAAAGATCTTCAAGATCAGAAATACTTCCTTCCAATTTGTTGAAGCTAAGATCTCTGCAAGATAATAACAAGAAACCCGAAACTTACTTTGGAAGCTTGACTGAGAAATTGCACCTCGTTAGTCAAATTGCTATCAAGAATAAAAAGCATGAAAGTAATAGTAGAACAAAAAATTTACAGAAAAGTGGTATTACAAAATATTCAATCCTGTCATTGCTGATAAATCAGGAATATGTCCAGATAAATTACAGCTCCTCAGCATTCTGCAATATCACTCCATATTAGCATTACTGCGGATAAGCATAGATTAGTCAAAAACTAAAGATGACCAAAATTGCTTTAAGACTTACAATTTTTGCAAGCTTGTCATATTACTCAAATCTGGAAATACTGAACCCGCTCCGCTTAAGTCGCTGATCCTTCTGCATAATTTGCACCATAAAGGCATAAATAATTGTTTGAGAAAAAATAAATTCCTGCATATACTATAATAAATTGTTAACTGTACGTTAAGCAAGATTTCCACTGTAATGCAACTTAGAACTGAATGTGGAACTCACAGTTCTGTTAAATTACTCAAGACAGAAACGGTAGATGGAATGGGACCTTGTAAACCGCTAGCTTGGATCTCTCTGTCAAAAACAGAATCCAATATGGATAAAGGTTACATCAATTCTATGTTTTATCAATTAAGAATATTCAATAGCTAAAAGACCTTACATTGCTTATCTCAGTTCTCAACTATTTTTATGATATGACAAGTACTTACAATGTCTGAAGTTGGTTCCAACTTTGAAAAAAGTCGGGCATTCTTCCAGTGAAGTTGTTGCTACTAATCCTCCTGCATAGAGGAATGGATTGAAAAAAAAAAATAATATGAAAAATTATAGTAACTATAAACACGAGAATGTTAAGGGTTACTTACAGTTCTGTTAACTTGGTCAGATTCATTAGAGCCACCGGCAGTACTCCTGTGAGATTGTTGGCACTAAGAATACTGGAGACACAATGAAACTTAACTTAGGGAACCACAATGAAACTTAACAACTTAGGGAATGGTACTCGCTAGTCAAGTTATTCAATACAAAAAGATGAAGAATTAAATAAAATAAGGATGGGGAAAACAGAGAAGAAAGCTTACAGATTCTGCAAGTTAACCAAGTTTCCAAGCTCGGGAGGAACAGTTCCTGAGAACAAGTTATTCTCTATGATCCTGAAAATATTCTCCATCAAAGTTGGACCAACTCACAAACCAAACAAAACTTTCTTCAGTAATAATGAAATGGCAAGAGAGATAGAGCCGGAGCATACATACAAAGCTTAAAACAGATGGGATACACATAAAAAGAGGCAAAGAAAGATGTTCATACATATACACCAGAGTTGTCATGTTTCCCAAGAAGGCAGGGATTGGTCCTGATAAGTTGTTCACAGCAATGGACCTGTAGGTTGCACTCATTTCAGTTTACTTAATGCAATATAAACTATTATTGACTAACATTTAACATGGAGAGAGGAAGTCAATTTACAGATATTCCAACTTCGTAGAAGCCCATTCACTTGGTATATTACCAGTTAGGTAGTTCCTCGTGAAATCACTGTAAACAAAGCCGAAGGTTATAGGTAACAGCCATGTCGACATCAATACTGGAGGCAATCATATAAACCTTTCAGATGGTACTATTCAAACAAAAATGTATCTCATACATTGCTGTAAGATAGGGCAACTTTGCAATAGATGATGGAAGTTCACCAGCCAGGTCTTGTCCTTTAAGAAAACTGTACTTCAAAAATTTCGAGCTGGTCAAATTTGATAGGCAACAGAAATAATATAAGATCCAATTTTTAGATCCTATATAACGAACACACAAGACTCCTCATACTTAATGAAAACAAGAAAATTGATACAATCTTTAATTTACTCACACATGTACGGGCATCTTCAATCTTTGGTTTGAAACCCAAATTTAGATTTTAGTACACGCAAACCTTTACTAGTTTGGGTTTTGACTCCATAGGGTTTGCGTGTCCTAGAATTTAAATTTGGGTTTGTGGTTTTAGACCAAGGGTTGAAGATACCTAAAGGGAACTCAGGTTTTGAGGTCTATATATTCACAAGTTATTACATTACAAAAAATCTAAAAACTGAATGGTTAAGTTGTTAATGTGATCGATAAATGGATCGATCTCATGAGCCATTATAACTGGCTTTAAGCAGAGATCTTTGAGTAGAATGTAAGTAAACGTACATCTTGACGACGTGGCATAGACCATCAGGGTACGAGCAGTTGCATACGACAGTGTTGTTGTACAAGGGCTCGTCATCAATAACGGCGGTAGACCAGGTTGTGTCATTGCAAGGATCAACATCCAAGTTCCAGCCTCTTTTTCCTAATTGTAAACCAATTTCTAGTAGTACTTCCCCTGCGCACACAAGTCATATATAATGCAGTTGTTCTTCTAACTCTAGGGAATAAAGGGAAAGATTGCATTGAACAAGTATGCTTGTCGTAATATCGGCTCTATTTGATCATCAATAACACTGTTCCTTTAGAAAAAGAAGAAGATAAAAGACTGGATTTGAAGCTTCCGAGTGATTGAACGTTTGTCTACCACAATATATAACTAAAAGACTGGATCTGAAGAAGAGCGAGAGTGAATTACTTTCTACAGCAGCAAGACGCGGGGGTTGTGCTTCAACCTGGAGCGGTGGTACTATGCAGACCAGGCAGAGAACCAAAACGGTGAGCATAATGGTCTTGTGCTTCATCTTCTTTTTCTGTCCTTCTGATGTTATTGATGAGCTTTTAATTAGCCAGCTGGTGTGCGACCTTCGTCAACACTAATGCAGGACCTTTCTATTTTTTTGCAGGACCTAGACTTTGGGTAAATACATGTTTTAATTATAGGAGCTGAAATTTACACTCTTATTTTTACCATCTGCACTCTTTATGTATGTACTGTTTTTACCAAAATATCCTTAGTCCTCGTTTGGTTCAAGAAATGGAAAGGAAAGAAAATAAATTCTTTGTTTAAGGAAAATATGATTTATTGTGTGTGTTTTAGTCAAAGTAGAATCAGAATAGGATTCGATATCGATCAATATTGTAATAAGGATATATGTACTTTCATTATATATTGTATCCTCTATATATAGAGGCTTATTCTATGAATGAAATAGAACGATATTCTCCCTAATTTCTCTCATTCAGTTTATTTCTCAACATGTTATCAGACAAAAACAGTGGCCGCAGGATCAATTGGTTTCTATGTGCGCTAACCCCTTCTATTACCATCAATGGCCAAATTGAAGAAGAGGTTTATTATGTGGAGGTGCTTTTGATGAGCATGCAGTTTATGAAGCTTTAGGACTCACAAGTCACAATTGCCAGGAGGCCATGACGTGTGGCCTTTCTACCAAGACAATATATACATGTGGAGGAATGAGAAGAATTATAGACGTGGTGGCATACAAAGATGATCCAGACCCATATCCTTCAGCAAAAGATGATCGAAATTGCTGCGAACTCAAAATGGCATTGATGGGTCGATGTGTCTCTGAACACGAAAAGCTAAGATCGATATTTACACATAAATGTCACATCTCTATAATTATTCGTGAGTCCGTGGCAGGGCATATATATATATATATATATATATATATATATATATATATATATATCTTATAGCTCTATGATTTATGTTTAAGCATGACCTAGCCTACAGACTTGCAGATAAAGTATATGACCCCTGAAATAATACTTGTTACGTTTCCCTTTGTTTCATGTTCTGCTACGCTCCAAATATTGTACCACATATCCAAAAGTGTGATACTGTGACCTTCTTATGTGAAATTTTCATTGCACACATATAATAGTCTTGCTTACATGAACGAGGTGCTAATCATATATTTCATCTTATGTTAAGAAGGCAGAGTTTCTTTGCCTTGCAAAAGGTGATTGTTGGAGATCGAAGCAAGTCCTGAAATCTCGGATTAGTTACGATAAGCACACGACAATTCTCAAGAGACATACACGTCTACATCGGCACGTGCGTGTATTAAGAATATCAAGTTTAGTTTTGTCCAAGTAAGTTTTATATTAAAGTTCCTGCTTTTTGATACTTGTGTTTTTATCGGGGATTTTCCAACTTCCCTTCCTCTACATCCCGACCCCTCTTACGGCGTGGGACTTTTCAGCATAAATTGAACTGTGGGGATTCATATGTTATGAGCATCGAAAAGAAAATTTTGGCTATGAGAAAAATTCATGAGCCTCAAAACGACCATTTACACACTTGGTTTTGGTCTAATCCAAATTTCTTGGAAATATTAGTTGTCGAGGAAGTCTTTGGGGCTACGACACTAATTTTCTTCTTGTTTCTCAAGATGTCAAAAAAAAAGGGGCAAAGAAAAGAAAAAGAAAAAGAAATGCAAAAGCTGGAATTTGCAAAATTGTACCCAAATGATATTGAATATCACCAATGGGTGAGTGACATCGAGAACCACCTCAATGCCATGACATGGCTTGGTATTTGAAGATGAGGTATATATGCTATAGACATGGATCTAATAAGCATTGATTTTGGACATTACATGACAAGTGCTGCACAATATAAAGTATATAAATATACATGAGAGCAAAAGACTCGTCATGCAGCTAAAGAAGAAGAAGAATGTTGATGGCAATGACGCCAACCTTGTTTTTACATACTTCAAATCTGGCAAAAAACACATTGATGTTACAGATTTTAATTGGAGCATTTATTTTCCAATAATACTTTATACAGGCTTTTATGCCTCACTATATAAATGATGAGTTGTCATAGCTCTTTATTTTAGATTAGATTTTGATTACAAAACCTCGATGTACGTTGGCATAATAATAGAGTTTCGAATTTATATGAGATTTGAGCTCTATTCAAATTTTATTGCTACAATGACATATTGTCTTATTATGGTATATGGTTCGAAAGAAAGAAATAATTTCACCATGAATGCACATGGTGTGACAATATGAGTCAAAGGGGTGACAAAATATTTTCGGCAAAGACAAAAAATCCAGAAAAAAGTGAAATAGTCAACTATGACGAAAAAGTCAACTGAAAACGGTACTGTTCACCGTGAACAGTAACAGCAAAAAATGTTTTTTATTTGTGTATATTTACACTTACATACTATATGTCTTGAACATATGTTGACTGATCTCCTATAATTTGTCAGTATATTACGTGGAGAAATCGAATATTTAAAGTCAGTAGTATGACTACCCACATAATACCTAAAAGTAGGTAATTATTTATGAAATAATGTCTTATAATCCTTTTATGACTTAGATGATTGAATCATCACAATTAATAAAAAAGAGCGATATACGGCTTAATTTCTTTTGTCTTTATGACACTATAATTATTATCATTGAAGCTCTTTATGCTCCAAGAGCTAATCGAACCCTTATCAGCACTAAAAAAATGTATTGCCAACAATTATCATGTGGAAACGTATAAGAGAGAATGGACATGAGTTCTTTTGCATTACCTCTAATGACTACGGACGTACACGAGTATTAGAGAAGATTATGTGTCATTAGTGGGTCAATTTGTAACCACTATTGTAATTGTTGAACCCAACAATGTCATAAGAGATGATCATTGAGATTCTGACACATAGGCTTTGACATGACATGTTATGACATCATGGTATGGTATAATGATCCGTATATTGATAAGAAAAAGATCCATGGACATCCATTGTTTTGACTGAAAAGAAGCAAGAACCAAAAGATGGTTCAAGAGGCAAATATTATTACTTGCATGAAAATGCCGCCGCTCCCCCTAGGCGGCTCTGAGACATTTTTTATGCATATGTTGGTGCAATCGTTCCCTGTTACGCTTCTCAAGTCAATTATGACTTTATGGCTAAACCAAAATCTTCATTGGTTACTTCTAAAAGCCAATTAATCACTCATTTTGTAAAGCCTACTTCTTTGGAAAATTAGGATTGAGACCATCCTATGCAAATGACACATGTATTCTCATAATGTTCTAAATTACATTGAATCCAAGGGGATTCTGAAGACAAATTCAACAAACTTGCGGACATCTTTGATATTTTATGGTGTTGGTTGACGTGCATACACGCCAGTCACGTGTCGTACTATCGTCTACTAGTTATATATGCTGCTTATAATATAACTTCTAGCTCAAATTATATATTGGGCTCACTACCCATATCATCCCAATCAGTCAAGTAGACTTGATAATGCTAAAGAGTTTATATTGAAGATTTCGATGATTATTGCACATTATTGGGATTAATATTGAGTATTATATTCCCGTGCACAACCCAAATGGTCTCGCGGAAATTCAATATTAAATGACTACAATGGTAGCTTGAATTTTGGTAATGCGCACCAATATTTCCGCTTGAGTTATGCGATTGCATTTAACTATACTAATTCATCTACGAACCATCACCACTTAACCTTTTTTATGCGTTAACGCTAGTGACTTACGCATTTATGTGCCAAAATTGCACAGCCACATCGCACTATGATGAGTTCTTAGACATGAATAAGTATGTATGTTGGATATAAGTCTCCAACTATAGTCCGCTTTGATGAAACCTTGACAGGCGAACTCTTTACCGCCATATTTGCGGAATGTCACTTTGATGAGACAATCTTCCCGTCGTTAGGAGGAGATAAGAACAAGAATGTTCAAAGATAACGACAGGAAATTGTCGTGATTTATCCCTACTTTGTGTCATCTTGATCCCCAAAACCGCACAATATTAAAGTGCATAGAATAATTGATCTTCATAACGTAGCATATTCAATGCGTGATGCGTTATCTGATATTGTTAAAGTGACGAGATCATAATATACATGCTGCAAACATGCTTGTAAGGATAGATGTCCTATCAAGAGGACATGGCGCCACCTAATAAAATTGGTGTCGACGCTGCCACCATGGATGGTAGCATAGTGACGCCATAACGTGGCATAATGGTGTCATAGGCCGTGGCTCCCCAAAGAAAAGAGGGAGGCCCTATAGGTTCGATCAATACTCGCCCAAAGGAGTGAGCGAGTTTTGCACAATTTGATCCGTTGATCGTTGATACTCAAATCCGTCTCATGTGAATATTTATGAATTATGGTTATCATTGGGGAACGCCTCAATGTTAGAACCAATTTATGAAATATAGAGATCTCTACAAGTTATAAATTACACTAGTGTATATGAGGACGTGGGATATTGAGATATCGAACCTTACTTCGTTACAATATGTCAACGTAGTAAAAATTGGCCTAAAAGGAAAGAAGTGATCCATGCTAAGTTGAAAGAAAGGTATTTGGGTTGGTGATGCCGACACCACCAAGTGTAAAGCCTATCAATTAAATAAGTCTTTGTAAAAAGACATAATTATTGACTCGCCTAATGGCACAAGGCTTGTCATATTGCCCTGGAATCGACTACGATAAGATATATTTTCTCGTAATGGATGTCATTGCACTCCACTACCTTGTCAGTTTGGTAGTTTCCGAAAAACTTGACATGTAACTTATGAAAGTGGTCACAACATATCTCTATGGGGATCTAAGTTAAGAGATATACATGAATGTCCAAGGTTGACTTCATTTGCCCAATACAAGCGGCTCTAGACCACGGAACACGTTTACAATAAAGTTGTAACGTTCACTAAGTGACTACTTGATTGGGAAAAGATATGATGAATTATGCCCAATGCGTGTTTATTATAAGGACAAGTTCTGATTTTGCAGTTATTCCGATTTATGTCGATGACATGAATTTTATTAGACTCTTAATGAATTAAGAGATACCGTTGAGTATTTGAAATCCGAATTTGAGATAAAGATCTTGGGAAGACATGGTTTTTTCTTGAACTGGAATTCGAGCACCATAATGATGGTATTGTCCATCAATCGACTTATATTATTAGATATTAAGGCACTCTAATGATGATAAAGTGAGGCCTATAACTATTCCTATGATCGTTCGTAGTCTTGACCCTTAAAGGGATACATTTCGGCCAAGGGATGATGACGAACACGTTTTAGAAGCTGAATGCCTAATATAAGTATAATAAGCGCATTATTGTACCAAACAAAATATATAAGACTCGACATCTCATCCATATTGTGAACTTGTTAGCTAGATTTAGCTATGCGCCAACGCATTGTCTATAGATTGGTATAAAAATAATATTCGGATACTCATAATAATTTTGGGTTTATTCTATCCCTACAAAGAAAAGAGAGTATATAGCATGATGAACTGCATCACATACCCATCGCCGTAAGCCACTGTACGTGAAGAAAAACGCATTAAAATTAAATAAAGTAAAGGTAAATAAATAAACAAATCAGAAAAAAGAGAAGAATACTTGCATAGATAAAATTAGAGCAGACCAAATACCACATGGTGTTCGGGTTATAAATAATAATTTTTCCCCTCGGTTAGCTCTCGGAAGTGACCTTTGGACAGGTTGTCTGAATCATTGGAAAATTTGAACGTGGCTGTTGGCCTATTCTGATGATGATGGACTTTTCTTACAATGATAGCTAGACCTGTAATGGTGACCAGTGACACAGTGTGGCTGCGTCTCAGTGGTGCCAGATGTGCTCACCACGTTTAGTTATTTGTTAAGGCCGTCTCCATTCTCCAGCCTAAAAGACCGAAAGGCTAAATTCCTATCTTTTCATTTTTTTCTTCTTCCTTTTCAATCCAAAATGTGTAAAAGACTATAATTAAGAGTTAAAGGGCATTGTTAGGGCTAAACGTACCCTTCAATTGCTTAATGTACGGAGCTCACACCAAAAATCATTTAAACACCTTTTAATATCATTACATGATATTGGTTCTCATTTAAACCCTAATAACACTTTGATATCATTCTTTTTTCGGTGAGCTTGTTCTCTTTATTGGTTTAGAAGTTTGATTTCGGTTACAAGCAAGTTCATATCATATGGCACAACCATAAAGCACCCTGGATATTTTTGAGCTTCCTTTCCTAAAGTTCTAGAGCCGAGTGCATATATGTATGATCGAGCAGTAAGAAAACTCATAATAATCGATCATTCACCACCACATACGCCTTAACAGAAAGTGTTATATACGTGGCCTCTAGAAGCACCTGATTTTCTAAGCTCCATCGCGTGTGCCTAATCAAGCTATTACAAGTTGTACTAAAATTACAGAGCATTATTCGAGAAATTTTTAGATGTTACAGAGAACCACGTGGCAGTATGACGTGATCATACATTCCAATCAAATATTGACACGTGGATTTATTACAACTATATAAACTAAGGTTTTCTATTTTCTGTGAAATGACATTCATGAGTTTTTGTTGAGTTTGAACTAAGGTTTAGGGTTTAAGGTTTAAGGTTTAGGGTCTAAGATTTAGAGTTTAAAGTTTATAGTTTAGGGTTAAAAAGCAACAACAAACCCAAAATTGTATCTGACAAAATAACTGATGTAATTTTTTCTTAATAAAATTCATGTGTCAATATTTGATTGTCCTCCTTCTATTACGATCAATTGAAGTCATCTGAATTCATTTCTGGATTACATTTTCGGAAGTGACGAGGTAACACATTGCGTGTCTACATTAATGTCTGAAGATGTAGCAGTGGCAGAATTATCAATCCTTGTTGCATCTGATACACGCAAGAAGCTCTGAGCTCCACTCGATGAGCTGTCTTCTGCTACAAATCTCTCAAATCGATCCCTCAAGGCTGTCAACCTCGTCCCATCCCCATAGATACTTGTATCCATAATCAATTCATGAACAACGCTCTGCCCTTCGAGCATACTCACTACTGCAGACATCGTAGGCCTAAGTGCTGGTGCCGGATTAGTGCATAGCAGAGCTACCTTGACCATTCTAATCGCCTCTTCCTGGTTGAAATCGGACCCCAGCCTTGGATCCACCACCTCCATTAGCTTCCCTTTTTGTTGTAAAACAAGAGCCTAGAAACGAGCAAAGACAACAGATTGGACATGGAAAGCAAACCAAGTTTAGCAGAGAAGTCCATGTAGTAATGTCCACAAAACTATGCTTCTAGTTGCATGTACCAGAAGGTATTTGAATGAATCCAGATCTATCTTACCCAATCCACAAGGCATACAAAGTTCTCATCTGCTCGAAATTTCATGTTGTTCTTTCCAACAACAATTTCCAATGCGACAACACCAAAACTATATACATCTGCTTTGTACGTTAAATAACCCCATAGTGCATATTCCGGTGCCATGTATCCTCTGCACAACAAAGATTGTTACCTCAGACTGAAATATTCACTCTAGCATGACGCATTTCATCTCAAACTACAGCCAATGCCAACAGAATGTTTACACAAGACTACATGCATGTTCAAATATTTTGCTAGATTTCCGTATTCTATTAAGTAGTCCATGAAGTTACTCTATAGACTACGTCATCGCAACTTAGAAAGAGACAGATATATTAGTTTGTTCATGTTTACGACATTTTTAAGATACTGTATCGAGAATATATGTATACATGTAGCCATATGTAAGAGTAACTTACATTGTTCCAGCAACTCTGGTGCTAATGTGAGTGTTGTCTTCTTCGTCAAGCTTGGCCAGACCAAAGTCTGAGATCTTAGCATTAAGGTCTTGGTCAAGTAATACATTCGAAGCTTTAATATCTCTGTGTACAACCTTCAGTGCTGATTCGTCATGCAAAAATGCCAGGCCCTTTGCTATTCCTATGCATATTTTCTGCCTCGTAGGCCAGTCCAATTTGAGTGGACCTCTCTCTGGACCTGCATTTCAGAGATTCACAGTTAATAAGTTGTTTTAGTACAGTTATACATGATTTCAGGATTGTTCCTACGCATGATAAGCTTACCAAACAAAGCATGTGCAAGGCTATTGTTTTCCATGTATTCATATACCAAAAGTAATTGATTTGCTTCAATACAACATCCATACAATCTCACGACATTTGGATGCTGCAAACCAGAAATCATGCCTATTTCGTTCACAAATTCACGATTTCCTTGCTTTGATTTTGCAGATAATTGCTTTACTGCAATTATAGTACCATCCAGTAGAATGCCCTGCATCGAATTGTCTTAGTTTTCGATCATGATAAGATGCCAATTAATAAGGAAAGAAGCTGAATAAATCCCAACATATTAAAAGAAAGAAAGATGGAGTTTTGAGGTACCTTGAACACAGATCCAAAACCACCTTCCCCAATTTTGTTGACAGGATCAAAGTTATTAGTGGCAGCTTTTATTTGCTTGAAGGTGAAAAAGCCAGTTTGCAGATCTAGTCCTCTCAGAACTGTCATCGAACAAGGTAAGGAACTTAGGATATTGGTAATGTACAATGTATTGCAAATTTTATAAATTTCTCACATAGTATCCAACCTTTTATTTTCTAGCTACATGAAATAAAAATCTCAAATAAAAAGAGTAAAATATCTATGATACCAATGCAATGCTAATACCACTACAATTTAGCATGGTAAATTAGTAGGCACCTTCTTCTCTTGATGTCTTCTTATCTAGACAGCCTCTCCACCAAAGAATGCTCAAAATCAAGAGAATGAGGCACAAAACCGAAGCTCCCACCACAATAAATACCCATGTCTTGCTATCATGAGGAGGCTTGAACTCTAAAAAGTAAATAAAAATCAATAGACCAGAGAATCAAAATAGAGTATCAGGTTAGATTCCAGGATATGCAGCCATACATTGAGACTAATGTATCAAATACAGAAAATACCTGATTTTATAGAGATAGCTGAAATAAGGGGACCATATACTCCTCTCTTTGGGGAAGCTGTTGTCCCTTTCCCAGACCAATGAAATCGGATCTCTAAAGTTTTCTTCTTGACCTCAACTGCTGTAAATTCCCTGATGACTGGCTTATCAACCCCTTGGGCTTCCTTGTCAATGTCAAAATCCTTCAACACTAGCTTCTCCTGTAACAAATGCTAAATATTAGAGATCTGTTGACGCCTATAGAGTGCATAAACAGTATGAGTTGCTACCTGAATATAAACATCAAAGATCCGCCTTCCAAGACTGGAAAAAGATTTATTGCCTCTAATTATAATCTCCGAAAAGTAAAGCTTCACAGTATAATTTCCACTGCCAAAGCACCTTCCATAATATGTTAGAGAAAGAGGAGAGAGGCGTGCATCTGTGTACAACTCAGAGTTGTTCATCCCAAGTATAGATATATTATTTGCTATATAGTCTTTAGATGTGGTGTTAACACTCCAGAAATGTCCCGTGCTACTGAATCCCCAGCTAGGCTCTGAAGGAGCGAAATGTGCTGGACTTCCTGGGTCTTGATCGGCTTCAAAGTTGATTCCTCCAATGGTGGTTGCTTTACCACCACAATTGATATGCAATGAGTATTGATCTGTTGATTAAAAGGAGGGAAAAACGGAAAACCATATAAATTTCAATGAAATTGTTATGAACTATTTCCGTGTATGCATATGCAAATTTATACTATATATGCTAGATTCATCTTGAATAATAGTTATCTAATTAAAAAAGGAAACCGCAGTTGGATAACTAAAGTATCTATATCATATTCATATTCTTAATCTAAGTAATACAATGGTACCTTTTGGACATGGAGAGTTCTTCAGGCACTCTGCATATAAACTGGATGGTGTAGTACAAAATAAGTTCATGGAATTTAAAGTCCAAAAAATTGATAATGGAAAAAGAAAGTATCTTTATCATAATAGCTTACGAGTTATCGCTTGTAGAAACGCTTTTGAACAAGTTCCTGATACGTTCCAAATCAGTTAGGTTCATAAACAACATAGGTGAAATGAAGACATCAGAATCTCCAATGAAAAAAAAAAAGTTTGCCCCTCATGCCAACTAGTATTGCAAAACTTCTTACAGGTTTTCTGTACAAGAAGATGGCTCAGAGCTCACAGAAAAATTATTGTAAGAAACATCTATCTCACTGCACACAAATAGCAAAAAAGTGTAAGCCAGTATTAGTCCACCAATTTCATTTTAGAATATTGATATACTTTTGAATATGATTGAGGATAAAATTATGACACAAAAACCTGATGATCATCCAAATGTTGCAAACCATATTTTCGGGAAATTACTTAGCCAACCATTGTGAGAAAGAAAAAAATTTCTAGTCTTTGTTCCTCCAAGTTCAGTACAAATAACATACTCAACAAGTCCACCTAGATAGGTATGATTCCTCACTAGTCATATATACATTTACTAACAGCATGCCCTAAGCTGTACTTGATTAAATTGTATGTTTGTCCACATTCAACAATGGACTCTTAATAAATGACTCGTGTAAGCCTCTAACTAGAGGTTCTCATGTTTTAAATTATCTTTGTGTGCTTGTTTGTGAAACATGATGATACATTTTAGTAGGCTTCAGTAGAAATGTAAAATTCCAAGGGAATCTGGTATGGTAGGGGGAACATACTAGCGATTATCTCTGCTCTTGATCCAGTCCGGAATAGCTCCGGTAAGCATGTTGCTTGTTAGATACCTATTCAGCAAGCAATCACATAACCACATTCCATTAAGATATAGCACACACGGATGCCAATATTTAATGTACCTTACACTTTATTCTATCCTACATCCAATCTATGATCCCGATTGAGATGTAATTTAGTGCAGTATGCTAGTGACCTTCATAAAGTTTAAATTTCTTACAAGAACTGCAATAGTGTCATATCTGCAAAATCAGGAATGCTCCCCTCTAATCTGTTGAAGCTTAGATCTCTGCAAGAAAAAGTAAAAAAAAAAAAAGTGTAATAAGAACCTTAAGTCTAGTAACTGGAAGTTTATCTGAACAAATAAACGGTCCGTAGAAGTCAACTTATGATCAAGAAAATCAACTAATTAAAGGCTATCCAGATGAACAATAAAAAGAAGAATTAAAAATATAGGAATTGCCATATTACAATATTTTCAACTGTGACATGGCTGATAAATCAGAAGGGATAGGTCCAGATAAGTTACAGCTCCGGAGCATTCTGCAACATAACTCCATATTAGAACAGTTGAGAGAAGTATGGATTAGTCTAAAACTGTAGATGAAAAGAAAATATAAGATCTGGCTTACAATGTTTGCAAGTTTGTCATATGACTCAAGTTTGGAAATACTGAACCCCCTCCGTTTAAGTCGCTGATCCTCCTGCAGAAATTGAATCACAAAAAAGTACAAATAAAAGGATTTTACTTTTGTACTATTTTTAGGATAGGGATTGAATTCCCTAAACCCTAAAAGGATTTTGTCAGATAAAAAGTACAAATAAATAAATTCCCTGTGATACAAAGCTACAGTAAATTATTGAATTTAGACTATGGTTTGTAGTGTTAATGCAAGTTAAAGTTGGACAAGGAACTCACAGTTCTGTTAAATTACTCAAGACAGAAATGGTAGATGGAATGGGGCCCTGTAGACCACTAGCTTGGATCTCTCTGTCAAGGTAAGAAGTCAATATGGATTGAGGTTACACCAATTCTATGTTTTATCAATTAAGAATATCCCGTTCGCACTTACATTGCTTAACTCAGTTCTCAACTATTTTTGTGATAGGACAAGTACTTACAATTTCTGAAGTTGATTCCAACTTTGAAAAGAGTCAGGCATTCTTCCAGTGAAGTTGTTGCTGCTAATCCTCCTGCATAGAGGAAAAGATTGAAAAAAAAAAAAACATGAAAAATTATAGTAACTATGAATACAGCAATGTTAAGGGTTACTTACAGTTCTGTTAACTTAGTCAGATTCATAAGAGCAGCCGGCAGTTCTCCTGTGAGATTGTTTGCACTAAGAATACTGGAGACACAATGAAACTTAACAGCTTACGAAATGGTACTTGCTAGTCAAATTATTCAAAATAAAAGATGAAGAACTAAATAAAAAAAATGATGGGGAGACACAGAGAAGGAGCTTACAGATTCTGCAAGTTAACTAAGTTTCCAAGCTCAGGAGGAACAATTCCTGAGAACATGTTATTCTCTACGCTCCTGATAATATTCTCCATCAAAGTTGGCCAAACCAAATGAAACTTAAAATTTATTCAGTAGTAATGAAATGGCAAGAGAGATAGAATCCAAACATACAGATATATTAGAGTGGAAATGTTTCCCATGTAGCTCGGAATTGGTCCTGACAAGTTGTTGACAGTAATGGATCTGCATTGTACAATCTTTCAGTTCAACAGATATAAATTAATTATTCAAAAACACAAGTTCAAAACTCCTTACAGATACTGCAACTTTGTCGACGCCCATTCTTGCGGTATGCTGCCATTGAGGTAGTTCCTCGTGAAATCGCTGTAAACAAGAGTAAGTTATACGGTTATGCCATTTGTGGAGAGCCATATAAACCTTCTTAGATGATACATTTTAGAATACACAACAGAAAATGTTTCCCTTACACATTGATCAGGTAGGGTAACTTTGCAATAGACGGTGGAAGCACCCCAGCAAGGTCTTGCCCTTTAAGAAAGCTGCATTACAAAAAAGTTACGAAGTTCAAGTCTTTACAAGTAAAACCAATCATCTTAAAGATCATAACACCATTCTCAATCAACAAAGTTAGGAACTTTATGCAATCATAATCCCATATCCACAAAAACACTTGAAACCCACATGGACAAAGATTGAAACTTTTAGCATCCTTAATCCCAAACCCATAGAAGCAATCAAAACCCAGTTGGACAATTCCACAAATAGTTGGTGTGCAAGTGAGCAAGCTTTTTAAAGGTGACATACATGCTAGTGACGTGGCATGCACCATCGGAGAAGGAGCAGTTACAGGTGACGGTGTTGTTGAACAGAGGCCTGGCAGCAGATATTGGGGTGGCCCAGCTCGTGTCATTGCTGCAAGGGTCGACGCTAAAGTTCCAATCGTTCTTTCCTATTTGTACAGCTATTTCTTTCAGAGATTCAACTGCAACAAGCACATCTCAAATTTTACAAGAGAATTAGCTTTTGGATTTGTTGAGTTGGATCAGAGGTGTTCAGGATGGGCCTCAGTGTATAAGAAAAGCCATGTTTTGGCCCAACTTTGCTAGCGGTTAGAAATCATGATCTTGCTTATCACATTAATCAATAATCATTGGATAAAGGTTTCAGATCAACAATGAAATGGAAGACCCGAATAAGTTAGAAGGTTTGTGTAAACGTAATACCTAAACGCTCGACTCTCATCTGTCAAGACTCAAATTAATAAAAGAAAATTCTTTCCATATTGTGATTCTACTGATTCATGCTTTAAGAACGAACAGAATCTAGACAACTGTAACTGAAATTCATTGAGTTCAAATTGCTCTAACACAAGGGTTTGAGAAATCTTTAAACACGTACTATATGCTGCTGCTAAGACCTCATTCAACTGATACCAGAAGAAAAAGAAGAAGAAGAAATAGTCAGAGACTCAGAGTTATACTTACCTTCTGAAGCAGGAAGATTTGTAGTCTGTGCTTCAACAGTGATTGAGTTTATGCATGTCAAGTACCATAAAACCAATATTATGAGCATCATGATCTTATCTCTTATTGTCATCTTCATCTTCATCTTCACCTTAAATCATTTTCTTCTTCTTCTTTGCATTGATGTGATGTGAACCGACCCAAGCTGCTGAGTGAGATATATATTTGATTCCCAGTTTGATGAGATTAATTTGCCTCTTAATAAAGCTGTATCAACCAATCTTATTCCTCTAAATGCAATAGTTAACCAGCTGTGTTGTCTGTATATACTAATTATGAAACAATATATACCCATCTGGGGATTGTAGTACTTAATGAAGGGACCCCCATTAGACATATATAGACGTATATATGATCGATTAAGGACTTTTCAGTATTCGAGTGTCCAGTTCATCTTTTTGACTTCAGACATTTCGAACTTGTGTATATTGTTCATGTGTTGCCAATTTGACCATTACTTGATTCTTGAGAGATTTTGCTTCTGTCTGCAAAAAGGTTATAACAAGAAATAGTTATATAATGTTGATATTACCACGAGGTCTTTATTTCCATGCTACTTACTGTCGAAGTCTCTGGATCTATATCTCTGTATGCAGCTCTGATATTTACCAAATGAATTGACATCTTTGCTTTAGTCGGCTGCATCATTCATCTTTTAATTACAATAATTGTGTGTAGATTAGGTTCTGAAGGCATCCAATTGACTTCTTGCATAGAGGAATACAAACTTTAATTTGGAAATAAGAATAATTATGCTTTACGTTTGTCATAGTTCTCATTCTTGTATGTATTGTTCAATTACTTTGATCTATATATGTCTGATTGCTATTCGATTGCAAGGTTTCAAGCTGTATATGTTTGATCTTGTAACTAGCTTGGTCCAGTGAAGCTATCAATATTGACATGGCCCGGCCGGCCGAGTGGAACGTGGAACCAGTCCTAAAACTAAAATTATACCTATTTTTGTTTAACTTGTTTGCTGAAGTCTTCCATTCATATCTCAAACCAATCAAATTTCCATTTTCACTTTGCTATATATAGTCACATATTTTCTTTTTGGCTAATAAAGCTAGTCATACCTTACCATTCAAATTCACCTTACACTTTTATACATCTCTCTGTCGCTTTCTCTCTGTCTGTCTCTCTCAATATATTGATTATCAAAATTGAGTCAAATGAATAAAGAAATAATAAGAATAATAAAGTTAGTTCTCATCTTCGAATAACACTAGCTAAATAATATATAATGTTCGACGCCTGAATAGTTAGCTATCAGATTTTAGTCCCTGTAAACTTGGTTCTTAAACCAACTTATGTCCTGGGGCTTAAAGTCTAATCCAACCCATAAATAATAAGACCCTTCCACTAAGGATTCAATATTGTGACTTATATGAGGGATGTGCTGTTTGATAAACTTTTCGATCACAAAATCACATCTCAACCGTTCAATTTGTATGTCTATATGAGTAGATTACTCATGCAAAATTTTAGAAATTTCGGTGACTGTTAAGGCATTCAAAAGTGTGATTTATATTGTAAGCATGAACGATTTAGGTTTGACAGATTTGGATCGTCTATTGATTTAATCTTATTCGACATCTTAATGATCCCAAAATTGGCTGAAAATTTGCATAAATGACCTACATATCAGGACCAACAAACTGAGCGATGAAAATTCAAAAATATAATAAAAAAAAGTTTGTGAAAGGCTCTGTCCCTCATATAAGTCGCAATGAGGGATTCCTTAATAGAAGGATCATGTATAAACACACACACACACATACATATATGGAGGATCTAAAGATGACCTCCTTACTTAAGAATTTGAGGATTTCTACTATTTTATATTAGTAGATGATTTCTTTTAACGATCTCAATAGTTGATCCTTTAGATTCATATGCAAGAAACATGTCTACAAAATTTCAACTAATTCTATAATCATTTGGTCATTCAAATTGATGTAAACAATTGTAGGCCGTTAGATAAAATTAAAATGAATATTGTGCTAATAAAGTGGTTAAACGTTTTTCATTTTGGCTAATTTTTTGTATGATTCATATATGGGTAAGTAACTAGGGAATGTGTGGCTTTGATTGTCAAAATACATGCTAAAACTTAAAATATCCTTACTTTAAGAGTTTAAGGAGGTCATCTCTATATTCAGACTATATATATATATATATATTTATATATACATGGCTTCTTGGCTACAAACGTCCGCACCAATGGTTTTGGTGCGGATTTTCATTTTTGCACCACTTTTCGATCGAATTTCCTCATCTCCACCGTCTAGTATCTAGATAATATTGTGTAGATCATCTCTGCAAAATTTCAGCTAATTTAGTAATCGTTAAGGCCCTCAAAATTGCGTCTTTCTGTTATAAACATGAACGGTTCATATTTGACAGAATTCAGTATGTCCATTTGTTTTTCGAGTTTGAAGGCCTTAACGATTACCAAATTGGCTGAAATTTTGCAGAGATGATTTACACAATATTATCTAGATACTAGATGGTGGAGATGAGAAAATTCGATCAAAAAGTGGTGCAAAAATGAAAATCCGCACCAAAACCATTGGTGCGGACTTTTGTAGCTGAGAAAAGCTGTATACACACACACACACACACACATAGGACCCTTCCATTAAGGAATCCTTTTTTTTTTTACATATATGAGGGATGGGGGATTATATTTTTGAATCTCCACCATTCAGTTTGTTGGTCCTTATATATAGATCAATTCCGCAAATTTTCAGCCAATTTGGTGATCGTTAAGGTGTCGAACAAGATTAAATCAATGAACGAACCAAATCTGCCAAACCTAAACTGTTCATGCTTATAATTATAAATCGTAGTTTTGAATGCCTTAACGATCACCAAAATTTCTGAAAATTTACAGAAATGATATACTCATATAGAACTACATATTGAACGGTGGAGATATGATTTTGTGATCGAAAAGTTGGTGTAATCCCTCATCCCTCATATATGTCAAAAAAAGGACCCTTAGTGGAAGGGCCCTGTATATATATATATATACAGTTCCTATCTAGAGCGAAGCTTCGCTTTGAAATTAAAGTGTGAAGTTCTTTATTTGACTCGCTTTTCGGTCATATTTTCACATCTCCACCGTTCAGCTTGTAGAATCTAATGCATAGATCACTTGTGCAAAGTTTCATGTGATTTGATGATCGTTTGGGTTTTCGAAATAGTTATTTACACAAACAGTTCTGGTTAGACAAATTTATGGTCCGTTCATTGATTTAATCTAATTCGATACCTTAACGTTCATCAATTTGGATAAAACTTTGCAGGAATGATCTATACATTAGTATCAATAAACTGAACGATGGAGATGTGAAAATATGACCGAAAAATGAGTCAAATAAAGAACTTCACACTTTAATTTCAAAGCGAAGTTTCGCTCTGAATATATATATATATATATATATATATATATATATATATATATATATATATATATATATATACAGTCTTTCTCAGGTGCGGAGGTCCGCACCAATGGTTTTGGTGCGGATTTTCATTTTTGCACCACTTTTCGATCGAATTTCCTCATCTCCACCGTCTAGTATCTAGATAATATTGTATAGATCATCTCTGCAAAATTTCAGCCAATTTGGTAATCGTTAAGGCCCTCAAACTCGAAAAACCAACGGACATACTGAATTCTGTCAAACATGAACCGTTCATGTTTGTAACAGAAAAACGCCATTTTGAGGGCCACGATTACCAAATTTGCTGAAATTTTGCAGAGATGATCTACACAATATTATCTAGATACTAGACGGTGGAGATGAAAAAATTCGATCGAAAAGTGGTGCAAAAATGGAAATCTGCACCAAAACCATTGGTGCGGACCTCCGCACCTGAGAAAGACTGTAAATATATATATAAATACAAACGACCGGTCGTGTTCGTTTATAACTTCCAAAAAACATAATTTATGCTGCAAAGTTGCAAATATTGGTGTAAAACATATAATCTTAGGTAAGGTCAAATCTAATTTCATAAATGTCGATCTCTGCTCGATCTGTTAGGGTTTCTTGCTCGTCAAAGTGATTGAGTCCGGTGAGAAATACGACCGTGGTGGCTTCTCCATTGTTGGAATTTGGAAGAGGCCATCGTGAGCCTGGTTGGTGGAGAGGATGCAATCCACGATGGTTTTTCGTATCTTTGTCGCCGACTTCTATCCAAGAAGGTGGTGGTACCGGCACTTTCGTCGTTCTCGACGAAGATCTCCAATGTTTGGGGTTGGAAGGATAGAGTGATGATCTGGCAAGAGGAAGAGTATTTCTTTATCTTCCAATTCAAGGACGTGGAGGTGAAAAATTAGGTGCTTTCTAGAGGTCTCTAGTTCTATAACAATTCCATGTTGCTGCTAGAAGATTATGATAGCTTCTTTGCCCTCGATGTGCAGATGTTACATCTCCTTGAGGTGTGGGTGGCAGTGAGAGGGCTGGGGATTTTGATGAGGAATGAGAAAGCCCTAGCCCGGATCAGACACACACTAAGGGAAGTTGTATGTGTCGACCAAGGAGCAGTGCATCGTAAGGGTGGACTTAGTCTCAACGGTTCAGTTTTTAGGCACTAACCGAAAATCAAACCCGAGGCTCCAGTTTCCTATTTTCTAAAACCAAAACCGGTAAAAGTATATAAAATCCGCTCTCGTCGGTTAATTTACCATTGGTTCAGTTTCGATGTGGTTACAGTTACAAAATTTACTATTCATAATACTTTTCGTATTTGACCAAAGAAAATGATAAAGAAAAATATCAAAACAGTGAACTACAAGTTCTATATACTTCAAATAAATGACTTTAAGAGGTCTAAATAAGTAATTGAAAAGAAAAAGGAAAGCTTAGGTTAGACTTAGACACTTACAGACCATCCGCAAACCAACACCGCCCTGCTCAGTTCTGTGCAGCTGCCGGAACCGATGGCCATGGTTCCATCCAGTTCATGTTTCTCGGTGTTGGTCCGGTACGGTTTTGATCTTTTCGGTGCCCTAGTGCAGCGTAAAGAGGTGGTCATAAGAGTTCGTGTGCGGCAGGATGTGCAACAGAAGTTCTGGCCACGACCGAGGTTTGAATTCTCGCCTCTTGTTTCGGTGACGGATGAGCTGCAATATGAGAAAGTTCATGGGCTTTATACGGCATGTGGGATGCTCGGGTGGTGGCGAGTTGTTGGGGGTGTTGGACAGCGATCCACGTCGTGAGGGGCGGGTTTCAGAGGGGATGTTTATATAGGCGGTTGTGGCGTCGTGCACAAAATCAGATTCGTCCTCGGCAATATAGAGTTGGTGCTGGTGTTTGAACCAGCTGGGTCGAGCAGATCTGTGTTGGAGGCGGACGCAAGCGACAACAACGTGGAAAGAGGTCTGAAAAGTTCGCTAAATTGACCGAGTTGACCGGGGTTGGTAGACCGGGTTTAAGTGCTAAATGGGTCGGGTGGGCTAATTTTGACTTAATGTACTGAAGGTTCTCCCCTACGACGTGCATGGTTGCTTGGTATGGGCTTCACTTGTTCTACTGAAGGGTCTGCTAAGGTATTGGGGGTTCAGAAAGGCGACAAGGTGTCTTTTCTGATGGGAAGCGACCAAGTCTAGCAGTAATACCTCATGAGTTTCGGCTTGGTGAGTCAGTGGATGTTCTGGTCACTGTAGGGAAGACGCTAAAAAAGAGGGGTCATCCTAGAACAATGCAGGCAAGGGTCTGATCTGCGACTCGAAAGAGAATAAGCTTGAGATAATTTAGTTTTATTCTAGTATGGGGATAAGTCTCTATTAGGTGTTGAAATCTCTATGAGTCTTCTATTATGTATCTAGTATTTGAGTGTACCACAAATGCGTGATTAACAAGTGAGGGGAGGGTTAGATGTGATTAAGCCGTGGAAGGTAAGGTATTTTCATTTCTTTGGAGGTTTGCTTAAATGCGAGCGTACTGGAGTTTTAAATTGTGTTTTGTTTTGTAGGTAAATCTAATTTCATACTAGTTTTTCTTATGTAAGTAATGTAGACTATAGTCATGTTTGAGACGCAATTACAATAAAATGTGTTTGACACAGTTTTGGTTTTGATATAATAAAATTAATTTTTGGCTTATAAAAAAAAGTTCTTATGTAGGCTTTTCATTGAGATCATCATCTTATGTGTGATGATGATAAAATATAAAGATTACATTGACATTACTCTTGAAATCTCTATTAGTCTTCTATTAGGTGTCTAGTCTTTTCTTGTACCACAATTGTGTGATTGGCAAGGGAAGATTAGATGTGATTAAGCCATAGAAGGCGAGATATTTTTATTTTTGTGGAGGCTTTCCTATATGCGAGTGTACTAGAGTTTTATAAGTTTGTTTTATTTTGTAGGTAAATCTAATTTTTGTACCTGTTTTTTTTTTTATGTACGTTGTGAAGACCATAGACATTTTTTTTTTTTTTTTTTGAGAAAGAGTAGACCATAGTCATTTGTAGGACACAATTACACTAAAATGTGTTCAGAACATTTTTGGTATTGATATAATAAAATCAATTTTGGCTTTAAGAAAAAAAGTTCTTTAGGTAGGCTTTTCGTGAATTGAGATCATCATCTTTGTGTGATAATGATAAAAAAACTCATGGTTCAGAACTCATTGCGATTATGTATCGAAAAAAAAAAAAAAAACTCGTTGCAATTTATTACAAACTAGCTAGCCTTTATGCACGTGCGCTAAAGTGTCGCACTTGTGTACAATATTTGTTATGTGCTCTATCTAAAAACAAGAATATCAGTCTGCAAAATAAAGGATTCACGAGGACAGAAGCAAGATAGTCTAACTTGCCCATTTGTTTCTCTTGTGAGTAAATATAACCGAAAAGTTCATATTCATGTTGCATACAAGTATACTCAATCTTCCCCACTTAACCATTGTGACATTTGTTTTTACCTCTTTTCGAGCTCACGGGATGAGAGGTCGAATCTTTAGGTTCAGTTCCTGTGGCTGCACAAGTAACACTGCGTTAGGAGTCAAGACTAGGGAGGCCTAGTCTTCGACTTTCTGATGCTTAAGTCAGCACACGATGACTACTTGTATAGTACGGGAGTAAGGGGAAGAATTACAGACTTACATCTTTTGGGAGTTTGTGCCTGTTTTATAGGCTAGTGTTGGGAGTCGTGTCGTTTGTTTGCGATATGGGACCATTTCAGTGGTCCTGTTCGGCGCTATCCCTTTTCGGGGGTATTTAGATGTTGTTGAGTGGTTCCGACATGCAAACTGTTGTCGTACCTTCATGCTTTAGGCATCGGTAGGGGCTTTCCTAGTGGTGCCTTGCCCAGAATAGCTTCCGGCGACTGGGTAGTTGTGCTATATTCTTGGAGCAGCCAAGTGTTTTTGGCTATGTACTAACAAGTCCTCAAGTCCCCATTCCGAGAGAACTCTTAGGTGGGGAGTTATCTTCAAGTTGCGCCGAGAATGTGTCTTATCCGGGAATTGGAGGCATGGTGTCGAGTCCCCAAGTCCCCATATGAGAGTTGCCAGGGAGCTGGGGTTACGTTCCGAGTACCCGATACAAACCTTTAGCTCATATCTCTCGTGTGTCATAAATGACCAGTTTATGAGGGACACGTGGTCATTTATGATGACGTGTAAGGTTATAACGATTCTGTCGATTGGAGTTTTTTAGTTTTTTTGTTGCGCATAATTAACGCTCGTGTGTGAAATCGTGGGGCGCGTTTTAATGCCTCTTATGATCGTGGTTGACGTGGCTACATCATGGCCACTGAAATGGGAATGATCTTAACAGTCATGATTAATTTGGGTCTCTATAAATAGACCTGGAGGGAGAAGAGGAGGGGTTCTGATTTTTTGAAAAGAGAAGAAATAAGGTTTAGGGAGTGGTTTCAGAATTTCGAAAGCTCACTGTGAAGAATAGGTGAATCGAACCTGGGGAACGTGTAATTTCATTCTCGATCTGTTGGGTGTGAGTTCTCAGCTGTTTGCAACCGGCTTTATTGTCACTACACATATCCACAGTTGCAAAGAGGTATGAAGTTGTCCATTTCCTTTGTAGTTATGTTTTTGTTTTGAATTGATAGGGGGCTTTCACTATGTTGTATTACTGCTTGTGAATTTTGTTGGGTAATACTAGAGTAGGGGAATGGCTAGTTTATTTTTGGGGTCGATTAGGGTTGAGGTAGCGAGAGTCTAACCTGTGAGGATGTAGGGTATGACAGATCCGGTGTGGGTGTCCAACGAGGAGATTGTTGTTGTCTCTAGCTCAACTGACCCTGATTCGGACACCTTGCACCGGTGGGAGGAAGAGTTGGATAATCTAATGGCAGATATTGCAATTGACTTAGGAGAGGGCATTAATGTTACGGATGTTGGGTCTCACGTGTCCTCGTCTGACCTTCTGTTGTAGGAAGTAGAAGAGTTTAGCATGGCGGGTTCTCGGCATGTCAACAACTCTTTCTGGGATCCCCCTGGCGAGAGTATGACGTCATCAGAGCTTGCAGCTCTTAGGCGAAATTGGAGTATTCCCTAGGAGGTGTTATTACGGCCTCTGTCCAAGGGTGTCAACTTCTTGGAGCCTCCAGATGATTTTACTTTAGTTTACGAGTACCAGCTGAGGTGTGGGTTAATGTTCCCGCTACCTCCTTTTGTTCAGTATACTTTAGCGTGTTTGCATATCGCCCCGGGGCAGGTGACCCCGAATATGTTAAGACAAATATTGGGGACAAGGGTGTTATTTCTCTTATTAGGGCAGAAATTTCCCTATTTTGAAGAGTTCAACGCCTGCTGGCATATGACGTATTGTGTTTTGAAGGGTAGTAAAGGTTGTGTAACCCTGAAGTCCAGAGGGAAGATTAAGGTGCTTTTGGAAGATCTGCCCACCTCTACCAATAAAAGCTGGCGGCGGAAGTGTTTCCTTGTCGGGGGCAATGGCAAGAATGACATGGGCATCCGTTTCGTGTACCCGGGGCCTTTCAAAAAATAGGTACCGAGTTGCCGGCTTGGCATATATAGTCATTTTGGTTATGCCAGGGTTCCGGGTCTGTATTTTGTTTTGATGAATTCCATGTCCTATTGGCTGTTGACTGTAAATAACTTCTTACATTTGCTGTAGTGACGATGCCTCGAGATGGCGGGTCTTGGAAGAAAGAGGGCCCTAACAACAAGGTTTCTGATGAAGATGTATTGGAGGGGCTGCGTGCCGAGGCCGACCATGCCAAGCGGTACGATATTGATTTGGAGACCGGGGAGGGAAAGGAAGCAGAAGTTGAGGAGGGTGAAGATGATTTTGTGAGGTTGAAGTTAACAGATAAAGATTATTCCTACTTGCCTCCCTTGCTGGCGGAAGTTATGGGTCTTGGAGAACAAGAAGCGGACGATGAGGCCATAGAGACTGAGGGTGGTGACCATGGAGATCATCAAGATCAAGTTCTGGGAGGGGAGGATTTGGCCTCTAAACACGTGGAAATGGAAGATGTTTCTCTCGGGGACACGGGTGGTCATCATGTGGCCGTCCAACAATCCAGCGAGGAGGACTTAGTGATTCAGGAGGTTGACCCGGTTGTGCAGGAGTCTGAAGAGGCTAGTGCTGCGAGGACTAGGAAGAGAAAGGATAGGGTTGAGACATCACTGGAGGGTCAGCCGAAGAGGTCTCAATGGGAAGGTCGTTCCGGAAGCTCGGGAAGTTTGGCAGAGATTACCCAAGTGTTGGAAGGAACCGGGGAGGTGCAGCCTTACTTGGCGCAAATGGCCTATGACCTGCGCCATCACTCTTGCGAAATCCATGCTCTGGAGAAGGTTGATCCTTTAAGTGGCGTGGGTCTTGCTAAGGAGAAGTTGACTCTGGTAGGTTATATGTGATGTCGTCTTGCTATCATTCTCTCCTCTCTGTTTTTTTTTTTTTGATATATTCTTTACTGTGCGTAGACAACGTTGCTGATGTATGCCACGAGTGAGAGAGCTGTTAATCACTTGCAAGAGGAGTCTGAGGCTAGGTGACAACAGTTAAGGGAGGTTGAAGAGAACAACCGTGCTTTATCGCAATGCCTCGAACAATTGGAGCAGGACGTCACCACTCACAGAGACCAGGCTGCTGTAGCTGAGAAGGAGGTGGTAGAGTTGAAGGTGGTGGTGCAGAAGATAGATGAGCAAGTGCAGGCTGGGGAAGTGGCTATTGCCAAAGTGGCGTCTTTAGAGGTTGAAGTGGCAAGGTTGACACAGGCGTTGGCTGGGCAGGAGAAGACGTGGAAAGCCAAGTGTGGTATATAAGCAGCAGCTGAGGAGCACCTACAACAGGAGGCAAGATGACTTGAGCAAAACCGGTTGCCAGGTAGGCTGGATAAATGAACCTGCAATGCGCAAGTGGTATGCCAAGAAGGATGCAACAAAGAAGGCTTGGGAGCAGATGACTCTGGAGCAGAAGAAGCAGGCCGAGATCTTGCGATCGTTGGTGAAGCAACACGAGGCTTGGCGTGCCACATCGCCTGTTGTATAGAAGGAGTCTCCTGGGGTTGGCACACCACGTCCTTTGGCGACTGTCGCGGCTTCGCGCCAGGGGGTTCCACGACTTGAGGTATCATCTGATCAAGTGGTGGTGTCTCAGGCCGCGGCTTCTGCTGCTTAGCCCATCGACCCTCGTGCTCCTGGTCTTGTCGCGCCCCCGCGCCAAGAGCTACAGATGGTTCCTGCCCATAAGTCCTCTGCTGCCGAGGCACAACAAGTGAGTTCCCTGGTGCGCCCTAATGTCTCCGTAAGGCCGCTACCGGTTTCTCATGATCGCCCATACTCTGCTAAGCATGCCTATGGGCAGAGGGTGTCGGTGAATATCAGCCAAAGTTGTGGGTGCGGCAGTGGTTCGAAGAGTGGCGGGAGTGTGAATAAGTCTAGTGGCGCATCCTTTGGGGAGAAATGACTGCCTTGTTTGTTGTTGTGGTTTTTTTTTTTTTGTTTGTTATGGAAACAATGTTTAGTTTATGTGGCGTGGTTAGCCAAGTTTAAACAATGTTTGCTTGTATATTGCCTGAGAGTTCAGGTTTGGGCTTTATTTGCTGTTTTTCATTGAAATAATGTTATTTTCATGTTCAATGTTACTTGTCCCGTGTTCTCGGTATGATATGTTGAGTTAATAATATAAAATATGGAAAAGAAAACATGGCATCTCCATTTAACATCGGCCGCCAATGGGCAAGGTGTACATTAGTTTTGAGCCGCTGATGGGCTAAGGTACACAGGATTGTGAAGTGCCTGGTGCCAAGCTAGTTTCTGGAACTAAGATAAAACTAAACGGGGTAGAGGTGGAGGTGACGAGCATTCCAAGGATGGGGGAGAACTCGTCCATCAGTATCACGAAGATAGAATGTAGCTGATCCCGCGGCGTTAACGATCTTGAGTGGGTCTTCCCACTTTTCTTTGAGTCCAGTGGGGTGGTAAATGACTTCCTTCATGACCTAATCATCTACTTTTAAGGGGCGAGGAACAACTTTTTTGTTGTAATGCTGGGAAATGTTCTGTTTGTTGTTGACATTCCGGAGGTATGCTCTGTCTCGGCGTTTCTCCAGGAGATCCATGTTAAGGCGTAACCCTGTAGCATTTGTCTTGGGGTCATACCCTGTGACACGTTCACTCGGGATCTCCATCTTTATTGGAATCACCGCTTTAGTTCCATAGGATATAAGATATGGGGATTCGCCCGTGGCTGCTGTTAGGGTGGTACAAAGTGTCTAGAGAACCTCAGGGAGTTTGGTAGCCCACAACCCTTTGGCATCCTCCAAGCGTTTTTTCAAGTTTTGCTTGATGAGCTTGATTATAGCTTCCACTTGGCCATTGGTTTGGGGGTGTGCTGGTGAGACATAGAAAATTGTGGTTCCTTGCTTTAAGAGGAATTCTCTAAATGTATTGTTGTCAAATTGTGCCTCATTATCTATGATGATGACTTGTGGCACCCAAAACCGGCAGTATATGTTGCGCCATAGGAAGTTTATCACCTTTTCAGTTGTAATTGTTGCAAAGGCTTCTGCCTTTATCCACTTTGTGTTGTAATCTACAATAACAATTGCAAATTTAAGTTATCCTGGGGTTGTGGGTAGTTGTCCTACAAAATCTAGTCCCCACTAGTTGAAAAAGACTGGGGAGATGATAACAGACAATGGCACTAGTGGGTGATGGGCAAAATTGGCGAACTTGTGGCATTGAAGGCATGCACTGACAATGGCTTTAGCATCCTGCCCTAATGTTGGCCAATAATATCCTGTCCTGAGTGCCTTGAACATGAGGTTCCGGGCTCCCGCATGGTTGCCACAGACCCTGCTGTGCAGCAACTTCAACACTTTATGCCCTTCCTCTGTGGGTAAACATTTCAAGAAGGGGCAGGACTGACCATGGCGATATAACTTGCCATCCTTGAGCAAGTAGAGTGAAGCTCTGTGGCGTAACCGCTGTGCTTATTTTTTGTCACGGGGAAGAGTACCATTAGAGAGGAAAGCGACATATGGGTCCATCCATGAGGGCTGGCTAGCTGTCTCTAGGCCAAAGATTTATGAATAGGCTTTCGAGATGCTAGGTACAAGTTCTCTATGTGCACTTCAGATGGCGTGGACTCGGGAGAGGTTCTTGTGAGTCGAGCTAGAGCATGTGCTTTGGAGTTTTTGGACCTCGGGATTTGTGTGAGTTTGTAGGACGTGAAGCGTTGCAGAAGGGGTCTCGCGAGGCTTTTGTAGGAACCTAAGTTGTTTTGGTTGGCTTTGAAGTCCCCTGCTACTTGATTAACAACAAGTAGTGAATCATTGAATATGTGGATGCGAAGAGCCTCGAGGTCTCAACAGAGCTGGATGCGTGCTATCAGTGCCTCGTACTCTGCTATGTTGTTGGATGCCTTGAACTCAAACTGGAGGGCATACTCATATGAGTTCCCCTCTGGGTCTGTAATGATTATTCCAGCTCCACTTAGCCTGTTGTTAGAGAATCCATCAACATGAAGTTCCCAGACAACGTCCCGGGGGGGGGGGGGGACATCGTCAGCGGCGTTGCCATGATCCAGGGAGATAAACTCAGCAATGAAATCTACAGTTGCTTGTCCTTTTATTAATGTTCTTGGCTTAAAATGTATGTCAAATTCACCTAACTCGATTGCCCATTTTACCAAACGCCTTGAAGTTTCAGGTTTTTGGAGTATTTGCCGCAATGGGTGATTGGTTAGGACATGGATTGTATGGGCTTGGAAATTTTGCCAAAGTTTACGTGCTGCAGTGATTAGAGCCAAGGCCAGTTTCTCGATGTCGAGGTAACGAGTCTCGAGATCTGCAAAACCTCTTCCACAATAGAATGGCATGTGGTCCCATGTTGATGGGACAATGGTGATTCCTCTGTGTATTTCATGGATCTCCAAAGGGTTCGTACATTGTCTCTTTGCAGAAGGTTGACGAGGGGGGAATCGTGGGGCTCCTCCATGCAGGGTGAGGATCTGACCGTGAACCTCAATGACGTTAGCCCCTGTTGTGGGAGTACAATATTGGTGGAGTTGTCCATTCCGTATCAAGTGCTCTATTGCATTGCGGAGGCCATGACACATCTCAGTTGTGTGACCATTGTCATCATGGTAAGCACAGTACTTGTTTCCCGTTGCGCGTTGGGGCTTCTTGGGATACTTGCTCTTGGGTGGCGGGGGGATGAGGTCTTTGTGTTTGGCCTATATATCCTCATCTGTAGTTGTCAAGGCAGTGTGGACCTCGTAAAGGGGTGGCACGGAGGAGCATCGTTGTTGCGGTTGGGTGCTGTGCTCTCGTGACCGATAGGGATGGTTACATCTCCGCTGTCCACCGTGGCGACTATCAAAGCCTTGTCCCTGGTGGTTATCTCGGGAACTGCTGTGTTGTTTGCCTTTATTGTCTTGTCCCCTCTCATAATGTTCATACTTCTGCTGTGAGTGCTATTTTGGGGCTGGGCTGGGAGTGTTAATGTGGCGGTAGTGCTAGAGTGTCTAAATGTGGCAAACTCTACGCGCGTCCACCGTACAACAAAGTCCATTAGGGCATCATAAGATCCGGGAGGGTTCCTGTTGATTTCCATCAAGAAGTTTCCAAGTAGTAAGTGTCACGCCCCGACTCTTAAATTTTACCTTAATTACTAGCATTGTGGTAATAAGAATTTTACCGTCTTCGTCATTGATTTTATAGTCCTAAAGTCCCTAGAGGTGTTTTGAGGGACGAATATTTCGAAAGAATTATTCGAAGGAAGAAAATGTGACGACGGTAAAAATGGTAAATTTTAGCTAGTAAAAGGTAATTTTTATTGGGGTATTATTTTGGGGTGTTGAATTTTTGGAATTGAGGGTTAAATATGGTGTTGGATCGGCTGGGCCGAGCCCAACCCATTTCTCTTTTTTCTTCCTCTCTTTTCCTCCCGGTTTTCTCTTCCCCGAACCCTCCCGATTTCTCTTCTCCCTGCCGGATCTTCCGACCGCCCGTCCGCCGCCATCCGGTCGCCCCAGACCGCCGCACCGGTCCCAAACGATCGGTCTCCAACCCAGCTACAGTTCTAGACCGGTGGCAGCCTCCCTAGCGCCGCCGTGAAGGAGGAATCGACGCCGAAAGCTCCGACTGCCGGAAACTTCTTTTCGCCGGAACTCCTTCCTCCGGCCGCCATATCCGGCGAGCCTTGGCTCAAAAGGAAGCCCTCCTCCCGTGCTTCAATCCCTCCAAAGGGCTCCTTCCATCTCGAGCTAGGTAAGGAGAAATCGGTATTTGAAATTCTAGGGCTTATTGTGTGTTTGTGTTCGATTGACATGGTTGGACTTAGAATTTGAGTTTGTGGTAGTTAGGAATGTTGTAGAGGAGGTTGAGAGGAAGGTGCTGTCAAATTTTGGTAGCATTTGCAGGTCGCCGGAGTTGGTCGCCGGCCGCCGCTGCCGGCGCCGCCGCCGAGAAAATGTTTTTGGTGGAGAATATTGTGAGGAGTTTAATGGAATGAGTTTTAGAATTTTTGGAGGAGTTTTGGATAGGTTTTGGAATTTGTTAAGTTTGGTATTTTTGGCGGATTAATAAGTTAAAATCCGGCCATTGGATTATTTTTATGATTAGGACGTTGGAAGGTGATTTTGAGGATGTCGGTAATTTATGGAGATTTATGGTTGGCAGTGAAGTTAAGTTTTAGGACGATAGGCATGGTTGAGCGCGGGAAGCTCATATTTAATTATGCCTATTTTCTTTGAACGTTGAGATTTTATTTGAGGAATTATTTATGTATTGGAACAGGACACGAGGAGGCCTGAGCAGAGGAGACCTCCGACCGACGTCAGGCTTAGGCCTAAGTTGTGAGTGGACCTTTGTTTTTAAATAATGTTTTATTGTTGAATAATTTCCTTTGTTGGAATTTATCCTGAATTGAGAATTTCAGTGATTTTACTCGTTTTATTTAACGTTTATGAGTATAGTATGTATATGAGAGAACGCTAGCTAGCAATACGTGCTCCCCTCATAATGAGGAAAAATGCCATTATGAGGTGACGTGGGCGTTAGACGCCAGCGTCTAGCCCTGTACGACTTTCTACTTTCCGAGTTCATTCTATGTTGTTAGATTCATTCATAGAATTCGTACAGGGAGTACACACGTATAGATACCACCCGGTCCCACCCCCATACTGAGGAAAAATGTCATTATGGGGTGACGTGCGCGTTAGACGCGAGCGTCCTAGCCTAGTATGACTATCTACCTTCGAGCTTATTCATAGATAGCATACATGGAGTAGACGGGTGTGAATACATACTGATATAATTATATAATTTAGCCTGAGAGGCTGTATTGTTTAAGATTTGGAGACTAGCCAGAACTAGTCGTGTCCTTGAAAGTGTTTCTTGGGGAAATATTTATTGTTGTCCAGATTATTTTGTTCACTCACCCTGATGTGATTAAATATTTTTCCCTGGGCTTTTCCTTCGTTTTAATTGCCCAGTCTGCAGAATTCGGGTGGGGTCTAGAAGGAGGCGCCGAGGCATAGTCACCCACTTTTCCACTACTGTTAGCCAGTAGGTCATCTGTTTAACCCACTAGGATTTTCTTCAGCTTCCGTTGTCTTTCTTGTAGTAGCTCTGAATATTTTCGGAAAAATAATTGTGTATTATTTTATTCAGTTATTTGGATTAAAGTGAAGTTTAATATTTTGGGTTAAGAGGGTGTTCTATATTTTTCCGGGTTAGGGTTGTCCATTTTCAAGGGAGGTTTGCCGAGTCCTTCGGTAAATTTTCCTTGGAGGTGGTCCCCGCAGGACTTACCTCGGGTTTCAGGGTGAAATTCGGGGTGGGTCTTGATAGTTGGTATCAGAGCTCTAGGTTTCATTTCCTGCCTCCATAATACTATTATATTTGCCTAAGAAGCACGTAGTTCCTATAGAGTGGTGGTCCGACCGCGGCGGATTCACTAGCATTTTATGCTTTGGATACCATGTGTTATTGGGTATATGTGATAGTCCTGCTAGTCTTATTTTTAGACTACTAAATACCTCCTTCCTCAGGTACTATGCCTCCTAGACGCCGACCCCGGGTAGCTACCTCGACCAACGCGAATGAGGGTGATGAGGTCAGAGGATTAGTTGATTCCTTTGGGAGTATGCTGAGGGGTGTTTTAGACAGGGTTCAGTACCCACATTCTGTGAGGAAGAAGGATATCTTCGATGCTGGGGCGATTGAGTTCAAGGGTGCCAAGGGACCCCTTGATGCATATACGTGGGTAGACAAGATGGAAAAGGCTTTCGAGAGCACTGATATACCGGAAGAAAAGAAAGTGAAGATGGCAGTGACTTTTCTGGATGCTTTGAGTGTGGTGGTCTTGATCATTTCAGGAGAGACTGTCCTTTGTTGGCACAGAGGACCGCCCCTACTCAGCCAGTCGGTCAGTCTTCAGCTAGAGGTTCCAGTGGTGGTTCAGCAGCCAGGGGTGGTTCTCAACAGAGTGGTTGTCAGCGTGGACGTCCCATGACTCGCGCTAGACTTCACGCTATGACCCAGCAGGAGGGTCGTACCTCTCCAGATGTCATCATTGGTACGTTATTAATTTTTGGCCAGCCAGCTTTTACTTTAATTGACCCTGGAGCTACGCATTCATTTATGTCTAGTAGATTCGCTCTCCATGCCAATGTGCCATCATCGTCTCTTCCAGGCGAGTGGCATGTATCTCTTCCCTCTGGTGAGGCGATGAGAATAGATTGGGTGTTTAGTGGTTGTGAACTGCTAGTAGAGAGATTTAATTTCAAGGCAGATTTAATTCCTCTAAATCTTGTGGAGTTTGATGTGATCTTGGGGATGGACTTTTTGGAGACTTACAGAGCTATGGTGGATTGTTTCCAGAAAGAAGTGGTACTTCGGAGTCTAGATGGATTCGAGGTGGTTTTTCAGGGAGAAAGAGATGTGATTTCGAGCTGTCTGATATCAGCAGTGGCAGCCAGGAAATTGTTAAATAAAGGCTGTCAGGCATTCCTAGCTCATGTTGTGGATACAAGAATAGGAGTGTTAGAAGTAGGGGATATTCCTGTAGTAAGAGAGTTTCCGAATGTGTTTCCCGAGGAGTTGCCTGGTTTGCCTCCTGTAAGGAAGATAGATTTTTCTATCGAATTACTTCCTGGAACTAAACCTATCTCTCAGACACCTTACAGAATGGCTCCAGCGGAATTAAAGAAGTTGAAGACTCAATTGCAGGAGTTGGTAGACAAAGGTTTTATTCGGCCTAGCATGTCTCCATGGGGTGCCCCGGTGTTGTTTGTTAAGAAGAAAGATGGCACCATGAGACTATGCATTGATTATAGGAAGCTTAATCAGGTCACAGTGAAGAATAAGTATCAGTTGCCGCGCATTGATGATTTGTTTGATCAGTTGAGGGGTGTTTCTGTTTTCTCAAAGATTGATTTGAGATCTGGGTATCATCAGTTGCGGATCCGGGAGAGTGATGTGGCCAAGACTGCCTTTCGATCACGGTATGGTCATTATGAGTTTGTGGTGATGCCTTTTGGACTTACTAATGCACCTGCGGCATTCATGGATCTCATGAATAGGGTGTTTAGTCCATATCTTGATCGGTTCGTGATCGTATTCATAGATGATATTTTGGTATACTCGAAAAGTGAGAAGGAGCATGCCAAACATCTAAGATTGATATTGCGGACTTTGAGAAATGCTCAGTTGTTTGCCAAGTTCAGCAAGTGTGAATTTTGGCTGGATAAAGTTGGATTCTTGGGTCTTGTAGTTTCAGCGGAAGATGTTAGTGTGGATCCCCAGAAGGTGGAAGCAGTGTCCAGTTGGAGAAGACCCGCCTCTGTGACGGAGATTCGTAGTTTCTTGGGGTTAGCAGGTTATTATCGGCGATTTGTGCAAGACTTTTCAAAGATTGCAGCTCCACTAACAAGGTTGACCAGGAAGGGAGTCAAGTTTGAATGGTCAGATCAGTGTGAGCAAAGTTTTCAAGAATTAAAGGATCGCTTGACTAGTGCTCCTGTTTTGGCGCTTCCAGATGATAGTGGGGAGTATGTAGTTTATTGTGATGCTTCTAGACGAGGTCTAGGCGGGGTTTTGATGCAACATGACCGAGTGATTGCCTACGCTTCTAGGCAACTGAAGCCGCATGAGGTGAATTATCCCACTCATGATCTAGAGCTTGCAGCAGTAGTTTTTACTCTCAAGTTGTGGAGACATTATCTTTATGGAGCCAAGTGTCAGATTTTTACCGATCACAAGAGCCTTCGGTATGTGTTCACTCAAAGGGAGTTGAATATGAGGCAGAGAAGGTGGATGGAGTTGATCAGTGATTATGATTGCACTATTGAGTATCATCCTGGAAAAGCTAATGTGGTAGCTGATGCTCTTAGTCGAAACCCCACCATATCTTTATCTCACCTAAGGATGGTTCGAGTTCCACTTCTTTATGAGTTGCGAGCTACAGGAGTAGATTTGGCGGTGGATGAAGTAGGTGCCTTGGTAGCTAGTTTTCATGTGAGGCCAGTGTTGGTGGATAAAGTGCGTGAGGCGCAGTATAATGATCCTTCCATAGTTCAGTTGATGGAAAGAGCAGCGAAAGGAACAGCCGGGGATTTTTCGGTAAGAAGAGATGGAACCTTGTTGTTCAAAAATAGGCTTTGTGTTCCAAAGAGGAATGAAGAGTTAAAGAAAGAGATTTTGGAGGAAGCTCATAGTTCTGCATATGCTGCTCATCCGGGTAGTACAAAAATGTATCGGACCTTGAAGAATTATTATTGGTGGTCAAACATGAAGAGGAAAATTGCAGCTTTTGTGAGTAGATGTCTGATTTGTCAGCAGGTGAAGGCTGAAAGGCAGAAACCTTCAGGATTGCTTGAGCCGTTGCCGATTCCAGTGTGGAAGTGGGACCACATCACCATGGATTTTGTTTTCAGTTTACCTCGTACCCGTGAAGGGCATGACGGAATTTGGGTGATTGTGGATAGACTCACTAAATCTGCACATTTCTTGCCGGTGGGAAAGAAGTATACACTGGATAGATTGGCGGAGCTTTATGTGAATGAGATCGTGAGACTTCATGGCGTACCTGAATCCATAGTGTCAGATCGGGATCCTAGATTTGCTTCGAAATTCTGGGGAGCTCTTCAAGCAGCATTAGGTACTCGACTACACTTTAGCACTGCTTTTCATCCTCAGACTGATGGCCAATCAGAGAGGACTATCCAGACTTTGGAGGATATGTTGAGATCATGTGCCTTGCAGTTCAGAGGGAGTTGGGATAAGAACCTATCTTTGATGGAATTTACTTACAACAACAGTTTCCATTCGAGTATTGGCATGACACCGTTTGAGGCACTGTATGGGAAACAATGTCGTACACCTTTATGTTGGAATGAAGTCGGAGAAAGAGAGCTTTGTGGTCCTGAGATTATCCATGAGACAAATGAGAAGATCAAGGTGGTTAGAGATAGACTCAAGGCCGCTCAGAGTAGGCAAAAGAGTTATGCAGATGTCCGCAGGAAGGACCTTGAGTTTCAAGTGGGTGATTGGGTGTTCCTGAAACTATCTCCTTGGAAAGGGGTAGTACGTTTCGGTAAACGGGGGAAGCTTAGTCCGAGGTATATTGGGCCTTATGAGATAATAGAGCGAGTTGGCTCTCTGGCCTATCGGTTGGTGTTGCCTCCGGAGTTGTCTAAGATACATAATGTGTTTCATGTATCCATGCTTCGCAAGTATATTGCTGATCCTTCTCATGTGCTTGAAGAGCAGCCGATTAGTTTGCAGAAGGATTTGTCCTATGAAGAGGAGCCAGTTCAGATTCTTGACCGAAAGGAGCAAGTGCTTAGAAACAAGACAATTCCGCTTGTCAAAGTGCTTTGGAGAAGCCATCAAGTAGAGGAAGCTACTTGGGAATCAGAAGAGCAAATGAGACAACAGTATCCCTATCTCTTTGAGTAGTGTGTTTGTAAATTTCGAGGACGAAATTTTTATAAGGAGGGGAGAATTGTCACGCCCCGACTCTTAAATTTTATCTTAATTACTAGCATTGTGGTAATAAGAATTTTACCGTTTTCGTCATTGATTTTATAGTCCTAAAGTCCCTAGAGGTGTTTTGAGGGACGAATATTTCGAAAGAATTATTCGAAGGAAGAAAATGTGACGACGGTAAAAATGGTAAATTTTAGCTAGTAAAAGGTAATTTTTTATTGGGGTATTATTTTGGGGTGTTGAATTTTTGGAATTGTGGGTTAAATGTGGTGTTGGATCGGCTGGGCCGAGCCCAACCCATTTCTCTTTTTTCTTCCTCTCTTTTCCTCCTGGTTTTCTCTTCCCCGAACCCTCCCGATTTCTCTTCTCCCTGCCGGATCTTCCGACCGCCCGTCTGCCGCCGTCCGGCCGCCCCAGACCGCCGTACCGGTCCCAAACGATCGGTCTCCAACCCAGCTACAGTTCTAGACCGGTGGCAGTCTCCCTAGCGCTGCCGTGAAGGAGGAATCGACGCCGAAAGCTCCGACTGCCGGAAACTTCTTTTCGCCGGAACTCCTTCCTCTGGCCGCCATATCAGGCGAGCCTTGGCTCAAAAGGAAGCCCTCCTCCCGTGCTTCAATCCCTCCAAAGGGCTCCTTCCATCTCGAGCTAGGTAAGGAGAAATCGGTATTTGAAATTCTAGGGTTTATTGTGTGTTTGTGTTGGATTGACATGGTTGGACTTAGAATTTGAGTTTGTGGTAGTTAGGAATGTTGTAGAGGAGGTTGAGAGGAAGGTGCTGTCAAATTTTGGTAGCATTTGCAGGTCGCCGGAGTTGGTCGCCGGCCGCCGCTGCCGGCGCCGCCGCCGAGAAAATGTTTTTGGTGGAGAATATTGTGAGGAGTTTAATGGAATGAGTTTTAGAATTTTTGGAGGAGTTTTGGATAGGTTTTGGAATTTGTTAAGTTTGGTATTTTTGGCGGATTAATAAGTTAAAATCCGGCCATTGGATTATTTTTATGATTAGGACGTTGGAAGGTGATTTTGAGGATGTCGGTAATTTATGGAGATTTATGGTTGGCAGTGAAATTAAGTTTTAGGACGATATGCATGGTTGAGCGCGGGAAGCTCATATTTAATTATGCCTATTTTCTTTGAACGTTGAGATTTTATTTGAGGAATTATTTATGTATTGGAACAGGACACGAGGAGGCCCGAGCAGAGGAGACCTCCGATCGACGTCAGGCTTAGGCCTAAGTTGTGAGTGGACCTTTGTTTTTAAATAATGTTTTATTGTTGAATAATTTCCTTTGTTGGAATTTATCCTGAATTGAGAATTTCAGTGATTTTACTCGTTTTATTTAACGTTTATGAGTATAGTATGTATATGAGAGAACGCTAGCTAGCAATACGTGTTCCCCTCATAATGAGGAAAAATGCCAATATGAGGTGACGTGGGCGTTAGACGCCAGCGTCTAGCCCTGTACGACTTTCTACTTTCCGAGTTCATTCTATGTTTTTAGATTCATTCATAGAATTCGTACAGGGAGTACACACGTATAGATACCACCCGGTCCCACCCCCATACTGAGGAAAAATGCCACTATGGGGTGACGTGCGCGTTAGACGCGAGCGTCCTAGCCTAGTATGACTATCTACCTTCGAGCTTATTCATAGATAGCATACATGGAGTAGACGGGTGTGAATACATACTGATATAATTATATAATTTAGCCTGAGAGGCTGTATTGTTTAAGATTTGGAGACTAGCCAGAACTAGTCGTGTCCTTGAAAGTGTTTATTGGGGAAATATTTATTGTTGTCCAGATTATTTTGTTCACTCACCCTGACGTGATTAAATATTTTTCCCTGGGCTTTTCCTTCATTTTAATTGCCCAGTCTGCAGAGTTCGGGTGGGGTCTAGAAGGAGGCGCCGAGGCATAGTCACCCACTTTTCCACTACTGTTCGCCAGTAGGTCATCTGTTTAACCCACTAGGATTTTCTTCAGCTTCCGTTGTCTTTCTTGTAGTAGCTCTGAATATTTTCGGAAAAATAATTGTGTATTATTTTATTCAGTTATTTGGATTAAAGTGAAGTTTAATATTTTGGGTTAAGAGGGTGTTCTATATTTTTCCGGGTTAGGGTTGTCCATTTTTAAGGGAGGTTTGCCGAGTCCTTCGGTAAATTTTCCTTGGAGGTGGTCCCCGCAGGACTTACCTCGGGTTTCAGGGTGAAATTCGGGGTGGGTCTTGACAGTAAGGCCTGACGGAAAGCCAGTTCGGCAACCGGTGGCTGATGGTTATGGCAGCGAGCCGTGGCGGATTGCGACCGGGACAACAAGCCGTGAAGCCCCTCACCTTCCTTTTGCTTGATGTGAAATAAGGCATCGACGCTGCGGTAAATGCTTGCATGTAATATGAAACGGTTGAGGAATCGCTCTGAGAGTTGATCAAAATTATCAATGGAGTTGAGTGGCAAGTTGAGGAACCAACTAAGCGCTTCATCTGAGAGGGTTTCTTGGAAAGCATGACATGCCATGGCATCTGTGTATCAAGTGGAGCTGCATAGGGAAAGAAATGTTTCAAGGTGGAGATGTGGGTCCCCAATACCTTTATATTTGTCAAGAGTTTGGCCTCAGGTGGTCTTTTTTCCATTTGTACCTGTGACATAAAGGGGCTTGGCTGATGCCCATATCATGAGAATAGAGGTCGCTGGGTCCCGCGACTCTCAACCCCTTCAATTCGTGAGGCCAACTAAGTGACCGAATTGCTAAGTTGGAGGAGGAGTCGGGTTTGCATATCAGGGGGTGGATTTGCAGTGTTGGTGAAAGTAGAGTTGAGATTGGGGACGGGTGAATCAGATGGGTCAGGCTGGCTTATTAGGGGAATGGATTCAATCGTAACCACAGATGGTTGAGGGGCTGGAAGCGGAAAAGATGGGTGGGTGAGTGGGTGGGTTACATAAATGATTTGGTTGGAGCCTCCCGGGAGCATGAAACTATTTTGCCCTTGGCTAGGAAAGAGAGAAGCCAAGGCGGGGTCTGGGGTACTATGACCCTTGCTGCACGCTCCAGGGAGTTATTGTAGATGTTACGATGCTCCAACGTGGCTCATAGCAAGAATTGTTCATTTTCCAACTCAGCGATACGTACCCGGTATGCATATGCCTCTGCTTTATCCTTAGCTGCTTGCTCTCGGAACAAATGAAAGTTTTTTTTTTTCTTTTCAAAATTTCAAGGGCTGTGGCAGCGTCGGCATGGTTAATTAGGGTCGCGGCTGCGGTAGCTTGATTAAGGGACGTATCCCTAGATTGGAACAATTCTTTCTCAAGCGGAGTCCCGGGTTCATTCTGATCATCTACAATTTCTACCATCTCTTTTTCAAGTTAATGGGAGTTCCACAAGAAGGGCCCTCCTAGCGCCAATTGTTTCTATCTCTTTCCGAGCTCACGGGATGGGAGGTCGAATCCTTAGGTTCAGTTCATGTGGCTGCACAAGTAACACTGCGTTAGGAGTCAAGACTAGGGAGGCCTAGCCTTCGACTTTCCGATGCTTAAGTCAGCACATGATGACTACTTGTATAGTACGGGAGTAAGGGGAAGAATTACAGACTTACATCTTTTGGGAGTTTGTGCCTGTTTTATAGACTAGTTTTGGAAGTCGTGTCGTTTGTTTTCGATATGGGACCATTTCAGTGGTCCTGTTAGGCGCTATCCCTTTTCGGGGGTATTTAGTTGTTGTTGAGTGGTTCCGACATACAAACCGTTGTCGTACCTTCATGCTTTAGGCATCGGCAGGGGCTTGTGGTGCCTTGCCCAGAATGGCTTCCGGCAACTGGGTTGTTGTGTTATATTCTCAGGCCGGCCAAGTGTTCTTGGTTATGTACTAACAATATTGTTCTTCATTTCCAACCCAAAAGTTTACCCCTATATATATCAGTATGAAGTATGAGAGTATGAACCAAATAACAATACCAAAGAAAAAAGAACAAGAAACCATCTCTGATTTATTTCACTATGAATTCAACAAACAACAATTCGGCACATCTATTTATTTGATTATGGGGTTTTTCTCACAATCTTCATACAACGAAAAAAAAATCTCAGTCCTCAGAGTCTGTGCACCCCCCATCACAAACATCGTCGGAATCAAACTCGCCGTAGTCTTCATCATCACTCAACTCCACACTACTATCATCCTCCTCCTCCTCCTCCTCCTCCTCATCGTTGCTACCGCGAGCTTGGAGCTTCCCGAGAGTAGAGTCCAATGCCCCGCCGAGTCTAAGCCCACCAACCATTGGCGACGGTGGTTGTTGATAAAGATACTGGCGCAGACCCGAAAGGTGAGGAACCGGTTTCTGATTGGAAGGCTGGATTGAATGAATGAGAGGTGGGTTTGTAGAAGTGGTCTTGGGGACAGCGGCCGCCAAGAAGGAGCTGCGGAGGAAGAGGAGCGGGGCTTTGGTGTCTTGGAGAACGGTTTTGGCTGCCATTGATTGATTGTGTGAGTGACTGTGACCGACTCTGTTTTCAAGTGTTTTGGTGGCTCCCAATGGGAATTAGGTGCTTTATATAGCGAAGGGTTTAGGGTTTTAGAAGGAAAGAAGTACATCATTTGGGTACAAAGCAACGAAGTCCATCATTAAGTAAAGCCCATTAATAAGACCCCATAAGCCTAACTTTATCATAGCAACCGAGATCTGAATATAATGGTAACAAATTAACAATGTTACTAGGTTCCAGTAGTCACTACAATCTAGTTTCTTAGATTTTACAACATTATCCTTATGAAACTTGTGTAATGGGCAATGTCTCATGAAGCCTTTCTCCTATTAGAAATTTAGCAGTGCAGTATGAGACGTCTTCTAAATGAAAATACTAAAACACTGGTTTTTAGTGAACTTTCTTTACCATTATACAGTTTAACCTCTCAAAGGCAGTAAAGTGGCTTGACTTGAATACTATTTACTAAGCATGGTGAAAATGAAAACTGATCAAATTGTAAATATTGAACAAACCTGTGAATTTCAATGCTCTGGTAATTTTGGAAAAGGAGGAACATTCAGTCAATATATTACAGAGTATTATCTTAGATACAATGGAGATTGAAGTGGAACAGCATATCCCAGAGCCAGCAAAATGACCAACAAAAACATCAAGCACCCTGCACCCAAAAGGATCTCACTGGCTAAAAGCTGAACTTCAAAACACCCTAAGCCATTTTCACTCTGAACTTGCACTAACAATATTACTCGGGTTACCATAACCATTGGCATCACTGCATCAGGGGACAATCAAACTACGGTTCTAGGAATCACTACATTGGCGCCGCAGATTCAATTTTCCGGGTAAAAATCCCTAACTTCTTCGTTCCATTTTAAATTGCAATGTGCTTGAAATTTTTGTTCTTGATTGTGAAAGTACTACTAAGGTACTTGACGCAGCACGTATGTTGTCGCCGAAGTTTATCTGCAATTTCTGCATTACATCCCCATGAAAGTTATGCAATACCGATGTCTCATGAAGTGTCTCTCGTATCAGCATTGCAGTTGAAAGGTCTTCTAAATGAAAATACTAAAACACTGACTTTCATGAGCTTTCTTTACCATCATACAGTTCCATTTCTCAGAGAAAATTAGAGTTCAGTCCACAGCACTAGTGGCTTGACTAAATTGTAAGCATGGTGAAAGTGAAAAGTGTTCAGATTGTAAACATTGAACACTTGATGAATTTGAACTTCAAATATTGTAACATTAAAGCACTATAAGGACTCTGTAATTCCATAACACAACCAATTTGAGAGCTCCCAAGAATAATGAGGAACATTTAGTGCATATACTGGACATGGATGCATCTTGTGGTCAAATACATTTAAGATTTAAGTAGAAAAGCATAACCCACCAAAGCCAGCAAAATGAAAGGAAAAAAAAAAAAAAAAACTTATTAGTCAAAAGTTATGTGAAGCTGAACTTCAAGACCACTCACCCCAGCCATTTTCACTACCACTCTAGCTTACACAAGGATTTCAATCCCATACCAAATCCCTATCCACTAGCACAACAACACCCTGTACCCCACCGGCCACCTCTACTCTCATGATGTACCTCCACATCTCTACCAATGCATCCATAATGTCATACAATCAAAAACCCCACAACCTCCATCTAACCCTGGATAAGAGTTATCCTTTGAATATTTTTGTCTTCCCTCTACTCTACTCTACTCTCACCACACTCATCTATTACTATTCCAAATCGGCACTCAAAGCATTACTACCCTCACCTAGTTTATCCTTCAAAAACATCGACTCACAACATCATCCCATCCACCTTGAGCCAATATTCACATCGCAATCTTTGGCTCCTGTTCTCATTGATGAACAAATCGTACTCAACTTTTGCCACTAAAACATTCCAATAAAATAAAAACTAATTCATACACCACTCTTGCAGAACAGAGCAACAGTCAGTCAATGCAAAACATCTACATTTGAAATTGCAAGACACATTATACTTCCAGTAACAAACCTGCAATTACATGATAAAAAAAAAAGTCGACTTTCGAACACAACCCTTCTTCCTCAAATTCACAATACACACAATGTTCCAGTGTTACTTGCAAATACAAAATCTAAATAAAAAGGATTACTAGGGAGAATCCCTAGTGTTACGGAGTCTATAAACAATTCGACCTCTAGTAGTATCATAACGACTGACCTCAACTTTGACTCTATCCCCAGGCAATATCCTAATGAAACTCTTTCGGATTTTCCCAGAAATGTATCCTATGATGTTGTCCGCGTTGTCTAATCGGATTCGAAACATACCATTCGGGAGAGACTCAGTGACAAGACCCTCGGCGCTGAACTTCTGCTCCTCGACTTTGGGGGACTTACTCATGGCAACGATGTCGGGACAACGTTTGGAGGTGAGGACCGAGGCTCCGAGGTGGAGCTGAGGTTTTAGGTTTGGTTGGAGTTTGAGATAGTTTGGTTGGAATTTGAGGGTTGGGGTTTTGGAGTGGAGGATTGGGTAGTGGAGTGAGGAGGAAGGTGATGATGTGGAGGTTAACATGGTGGTTGATGGGTGAGGAGGTCTGGTTGCTCTCTGTGTGTTTTTGTGGGTGGAGACCGAGAGAGGAGAGAAGAAGGTGAAGGGATTGGGTTGGGGATTTAAGGGAGATTCTTGAGAGGATGCTGAGGGTATTTCTGTACTCTCCACACTGTTTTTTACCGTAAATAAAAAACAACAGACCAAATAACATAATCTTTATTTAACAAGGTCACCACCGTTTTTGCATTTTTCACGGTTATAGGTTTTTCCGTTTTTGTTTCCTGACTTTCACATTAGGTTGTGGATGCTCATTATTTCACTCTCACATACTTATCTCATGCATTTATGATGTATCAGAATTGTGTTTAATGCAATGTATTATTTCTTCTAAAAAAACAAAATAACAGAACTTCCGATACAACATATACTCAAACTATTAAACAATTGTGCATTACAAGCCATGATGGAGAATTTTGCCGAACTTGAGCACTAGGATGGTGTATCGGTTGCACCGGTTAAGAAGTTTGATTCTCTCTTGACATGTTTAAGACTAAATCTATGGCTTTGAGATGCAAGAGATTGCTAGTAATCTGGAATGTCTGTTCATCTTGGCCGGTATCAAGGAAATGAGGGCTAGAAAATGCTGACAACTTGACATACTGTAGGTTCATAGAGCTTACACACAAAAGCAGTCTGTGGAGCACAAACAACATTTCCTTATCCAAAAACGTCTGCAGAATTCAAACAGAGCAAAACTAGCACAAAAGTAGACCTTACAGGGTTGGCATTTATAAGTAAAGCTTACAATTTGTTTTCGGACGCAAAAAAATGCTCTAAAAAACAAGACTAAAAAGACAAATAACAAAGGAAAATAAAATAGCAGGAAATAGCGAAGTTGTCCAGTTCTATTTAAAGTCTCCATACTGACAGGAACTCAGTATTGTGTGACAAGAACACATGGTAATTAGGCTTCAACCACATTTTGGAACCTTCTTATCACCCAACTCCCTCAACTTTTGAGGAAGAAAGCAACAACCCCCAAACTTCTGCTGCAAGAAGATAATCATAGAAAACAGTAGAGCTCCCATAGGAATAATGACATCCCATGTAGTGGAGTAAAATCCAGCCACAGGACTTGCAAAAACATATGGCTCTTCCAAGACCAAATCAGAGTTGCCAGTCCTGTAAAGATCATATGCGTGTGGCAGGATTCGAATGATGGTTGTTCCGATGTAGAATCCAACTGATAAAGCTTTTCCCTTTGATTTGCAGACCATGTTGAGTAGAATTTGAGGAAACAGAAAGCCATCAAACTGTTGGGTTATGCGGAAGAATAAACTGTAGAATGAAATCGGAAACTTACAACCACAAATGTAAAATGTAGTGGAAATAAAATAATAAAGAACACTGAGAATTAACGTGGTTCGGCAAAGTGCCTACATCCACGGAGCAACAACAAGAAAGAACCTTCACTATACGAATAAATGTTACACAGAGAAAAACACTACTTCAAGAATCACACTTGAAGGGATACACCACACACTTTGTTTTATACAAATAAAGGTTACACAGAGAGAAACGCTACTTCAAGACTCACACTTGAAGGGATACACTCTCACACACACTTTGTTTTGCTACACACTCAAACTCTATCTCACTCTTGATAATCACACAAGATGAGCTCACCCTACAACTATTACAAACTCTCTCTATTTTGTTTGTGACTCTGCCTTGGGTTGTTTCTTTGGTGCAATCTTTGGTGCCTTGTATAGGCAATGGGATGCATGCAATTTCATGCTAGGTAACATGCACAAGAAAGCAATGTCAAGCTTTCTTCCATGATTTATGCTCAATGTTGGCATCCTCATCAATGCATGTCTCCTCCCATCGTCAAGAATTGCTGCCATCACCACCCTAGAATTGTAGCTTTGTTCCTTACCTTTCAAAATATACTGCACCCACTTTGCTATTCCTATAGCAACCAGCCTTGTTTTCATTGAATGGGTCACCAAGGCTACAACAACAAATGCTTTCCTCATGTTGCAAGACACCACATGAGTTTCTTCTCCAATTAAGGAGGGACTGACCCATCACCAACACCAAACGAGCATAAGCACCATAGTTACTTGAATCCAAAATGGGATACTCTAGACTTGAAATCATCAGAAGCGCCAAAGCAGCTAAAATCCCAATCGCATATACTGATACAGCCTTCTTCTCCGCATCCCAAAGCTCCTTCAAGGTATCTTTTGAAGATCTTGCTGACCATGTTTGCTGAAAAAGGCGGAATTGCAACAAGAAAGCTAACATGGTCATAACTGTTATTGCCATCAGATATGCCTCATCAATTTGAAGCCATCCATCACTTCCAATGAACATGCCCTGGTGGTTGGTGCTATAGTTGAAGATGGCATCAAAGTAATATATGAGAGGTTTCAAGTACCCAAGGGTTAGAATTAGCAGCATCAGTAGTGAAATTGAGGGAAGCATATCAGGATGTTTCTTCACATGGAAGAGTTGTAATGCCCCAAAAACATATGCAAGTGCGGTGGATATAAGAACCAAGGTTGTCTCCACCTCCATCCTATGAATGGATCGATCTGCTTCAGCCATGAACATGTCATCTGAAGACAAATCCAAATGTTCAAAATGAAGAGGATCAGACTTTTTCCGTGTGCTTTCAATGCTCCCCTTGACATAACCTGAGATCATCCTCTCTGGAGTTGCTGGAGGTAACTGAAGTCTGAGTAAAATCTCACAATCAACAGAATCATCAGTACTGTTGATTTATCGGGCCTATATTTCGGCAGCCTACCATGCACATGCTTCCTTCTGTATCATCATAGACCCCTTCAGCAGATATCACATCTACAATTGATACATTACTCACATTGATGAATACAATGAAGCTAATATTATAGGGGCCCCGCTGGTTATATGCAAGTGAGTGTGCATCTTCAATATAATGTCCCCATTTATAAAACCAATTTCCTACAGAAAGAGGATAAGACCTGCCCCGATCCACTTCGCTTTTAGATCTTTTGGAAAAAATTTGGAACCTCATGTCATATAGAAAGGGATTTGGGTATACCTTGGTTTTGTAATCAGTGGGAGCAGTGCTCTTCTCTCTGGGGCACAGCTTGGTTACCTTCTCAATTTGGGTATACTCATATTTCAGACCTGCAGGTTCATCGCCTACATCATAATTCATAAGACTACCAAATGTGATATTTTCAAAGTAACCCGACTCTACCACAGCTTTGTTGCTCCAAATGTGTCCTGCAGTGTCTCTGGTATCTCTAATAGTCCATATTCCATATTCCATGAAATGTCAAGCTCAGTCTTGTAGAGCAATCACCTACATGAGTTGTTGAATGAATTTGTGGCATCCAAGAAATGACAGGCAACAACTTGTAGCTGAGTTTTGTTTACATCCCATGATCCCTCCCCAACCAAAGTCGTATTGGGATTGAAATTCTTCTCATACCAGTGTTTTCTCTGGTCTGCAAATTCTACCAGAACTCTCAACCTCCGATTATCTTCTAAACATTCAATGCCCCTTAATGCAACAATGCTAGGGAAATAAGCAGACCCAGAAATAGGAGTAGTGCAGTTCTTGGCAGAAAGGCAGTGGCTCGAGTACTGAAGATAATATTCTGGTACTGCTCCTGAGATTACAGAACAGAAATTATCCATTTGCAAAGAACCTGTGGGAGCAGCACTTTCACCAGTGGAGCTGTTATTATCAGATATATTAGAAACCAAAGTGTACTGATAGTTCATACGAGGAAGCATCAAAACTGAGATTGGTTCAAAATAATTGGGATGTTTCTGAGAACTCATCAAGCTCTCCAGGGTTCCACTAATCAAACTCGTAACACTAGTGAAATTCATGAGGTTATGCAACTTGAGAAGAGCAGGAACATCACTAAGCAGGTCACCTTGGTTCGAGTAGATAGTACCTGATCCAGCCATGCAAAGCTTTCCAGAAGATGATGACCGGAAACCATTCAGTGCAAATCTTATAGGACTTTGAGGCAGGCGGTTTTTAAGGGTTCCCATGTGGTCAGTGTCTCTTTGAAATTGAAGACTTCCGTGAACCTCAAATAAGTCTTGTACATCTGTTTCTTCAACACTCCAGACATCAAACTCAACTAGATATGATAGCTCTTGATTGTGTTGATATCCTCGCTTTGGACTACGAATGCCACTGCCACTGCCACCACCAGCATAATAACCTGTATGGCTAAGGACAGACGGATCAAAACTGGCATATCTTATTGGGGTTGATTCAGGAACAGTTGAAGCACAATGATCGGCATAAGACAATATATCAGGTGTAGCAGAAGATGAAAATGAGTTCAAAGATGCGGTGAAAACAAAGAGGAATATGAGAGGCTTTGGCACTGTGTACCAGATATTTACAGAGGTGGTAGCAGAAAACTTATACTCCCTGGACATAGTTATACTTTCTATCTTCCCTCCTTGAATATAAGAATGATGAACATTGTCTCAACTCTCAACTCTGATATTCTATCCCCTCCCCTATGTTTTGTTGGTTATGCATTTAGCATTGTCCTCATTAATCCGTATCGGCTAAAGGGATAAACTACATTTCAAATTAATTAGCTTTTGTTTTGTCTGTCATCAACTCATCTGTAATTCCCTGAATCAGTCAAATGGCTTCTCTACCAACTAAAACAAACAAAACCCATGACTGTGAAAATAAAGCTCGATTTTTCTTTTTCTTTTTTGGCATTAAGGCAGATTACAAAGAGCAAATAACAATAGTTTCAATCAATATTGACTACATTTCTTGTGTTTGAGCTTTTGATTCAGTGTAACTATTGTGTGAATGATCATATAATCACCAAATTACAACAACCAATTGCTGCAAGAAACCAAAAATTTAAACAATTTGATTCCTTAATACTAAACAGAAGCTATACCTCAAGTTATGTAAATTGCTCTTCGTTCATACAAAGAGAATGTAAATAACCAATTTGAGACTAATAACCAAATCAATAACCAACATTTCACAGAAGAATTCGGCTTACTAACCTCTATTGTGGAAAAGAACACTAAAGTAATGCTTCAGCTACTTTAGGAGCGTTCTCGTATGCACCAGGAAGCCACCATTGTTTATACTGTAATTACCATTACTATCGATCAGTGCTATCCATTAAGATTGCTCCAAAGTAAAACATTAGAGGTACTGGTTGGAATTAGAGCATTAACCCACATGAAAAGTTGCAATGCCCTGAAAACACATGCTGGTGTGATGGATAGTAGAACCAAAGTGATCTCCACCGCTGATTTAGGATGCAACCACAGCTGCGACCTTGCACCTTGCTCATACTTGTCAACAAAGTTGAAAAGTGTAATCTATTTGATTAGAAGTACTTGTATGCCAACTGAAGTATAAAAGTGTAACTCATTTGATTGTACCTGTGTATTGCATATGGTGTATAAAAGTGCTAATATGTTTACTATGAGTTCATAGAGCCTGCCTTATTTCTTCTGGGAACACAACAATCACTTCTGAAGGACAGACACCATTTTTCTAGCACTAAAATAAAATAGACATCAAAAGGGAATGCGTGAAAGCTTGCAGTGTGGACATCAAATACAGACAACAATAAACGGCAAAGGCTTGCATTTTATTTTCGGACTGAAATTACCTAAATGCACAAAATAAGAAATAACGAAACAAAATAGCAGCAAACAGTGGAGTAGAACAATTTCAAATGAAGTCTCCATACTGACAGAGCATCCACTGATGCGGAATGATCAGAAATGGAGTTATTTGACAAGAAAATATAGGCAATTAGGCTTCAAGAACTTTCGGGACCTTCTCATATGCACCCAACTCTCTCAACTTCTTAGGAAGAAAGCAACGACCCCCAAACTTCTGCTGTAAGAAGATGATAACACAAAACAGTAGAAGTCCTATAGGAATAATGACATCCCAATCAGTACAGTAAAAACCAGTCCCAGGTCTTGCAAAAACGTATGGCTCTTCCAAGACAAAATCAGTGGTGCCAGTCCTGTAAAGATCATATGCATGTGATAGGACTCGAACAAGAGTTGTTCTAATGTAGAATCCAACTGACAGAGCTTTTCCCTTTGAGTTGCAGACCATGTTGAGTAAAATTTGAGGAAACAGAAAGCTATCCAACGATAAACCAGCATAAGCACCATAGCTGCTTGAACCCAAAATGGGATGCTCTTGAGGACCTGATTTCATCAGAAGCGCCATAGCAGCTAGAACTCCTAGGGCATATACTGATAAAGCCTTCTTCTCCACATCCCAAAGCTCCTTAAAGGTTCCATTTGCAGACCTTGCTGACCAAGTTTGGTGCAAAAGGAGGAAATGAAACAAGAAAGCTAACATTGTTATTACTGATATTACCATCAGAGTTCCCAGATCAGTTTGAAGCCATCCATCACTTCCTATGAACGTGTGTTGGTAGTCGGGGTCATAGGTGAAGATGGCTTCAAAGGAATACATAACACGAATCATGTAGCCAAGGGTTAGAATTAGCAACATCAAGATTGAAATGGAGGGAAGCACACCAGGACGTTCCTTCACATGGAAGAGTTGTAATCCCCCAGAGAGGCATGCAATTATGGCGGATATAAGAACCAAGGCAATTTCTACCTCCAACCTCTCATGGGATTGATCTGCCTCAGCCATATGTGAGGTGAAGACAAATCCAAACGCTCAAAATAAAGAGGATCAGGCTTGTTCCATGTGCTTTCAATGCTTCCCATGATATAACCTGAGATCTTTCTCCTTGAATTTGCTGGAGGCAACTGAAAATTGAGTAGAATCTCTGTCTACAGAATCATTTGTTGGCTGTTGAATTATCGGGCCTAGATTTCGACAGCCTACCATGCACAAGCTTCCTTCTGTAACATCATAGACCCCTTTAGCAGATATCATATCCGTAATTGATAGATTACTCAAATTGATAAATACGAGGAAGCTCATATTGTAGGAGGTGCTGTGGTCATATGCATCTTCAACTGTATATGTTCCAGGTCTGTACAGCTGATCTCCAACAGAAAGAGGTAAAGAAGAGCCCCATTCCACCTCCCTTTTGGATTTTCTAGAAAACATATGTAATCTCATGTCATCAAAAAATGGATTTGGATATATCTCAGTGTTGTAATCAACAGTGATCTTCTCTCTGGAGCACAACGTGGTTACTTTCTCAATTTGGGTATACTCATATTTCTGACCTGAAAAAAAAAGAGTCGGGGAAATTCTATACCGGTATGTGATACTTACATTTACAAATGTGACAACATATTTGTAGTCAAAGTGGTAATGCTAAGTTGTATTGTTTGAATGTACAACAATTTTACAACTTTTTGAACAAATTGTTCTCATAATTGTAATTTTGTTTAACTTCATGTAAATAGTGTAAATAAATTTAGTAAATTTGTTCTCAATGTTGTAATTTGATTCATAACATTGTAATTTTTGTTCAAGTACATGTAAAATAAAAGTATGATATATATCTCAGTACCATAGGTTGTCTCAGTTCCATCATAAGGCATAAGACTACCAAATGTAATCTTTTAGAAGTAACCAAACTCTGCCGTAGCTTTGTTGCTCCATATGTATCCTGCAGCGTTTCTGGTATCTCCAATCGTCCATATTCCAGGAAAGGTCAAGCTCATGCTTGTTGAGCAATCACCCACTCTAGAATTGTGGATTGAATCTATTGCATCCAAGAAATGACAAGCAACAACTTGTAACTGATTTTTCTCTGCATTCCATGACCCCTCCCCAACCAAAGTTGCATTGGAATTGAAAGTCATCTTATACCAGTGTTTTCTCCAGTCTGCGAATTCTACCAGAACTCTCAACCTTCGGTTATCTTCCGAGCACTCAATACCCCTTAGTGCCACAATGCTAGGAAAAATTCCAGAACCAGAAAGTGGTGTACTGCAATTATATGTAGAACCAAAGTGTACTGGTAGTTCATACGAGGAAGCAGCATAATAGAGATTGGTTCAAAATAACCCGGGATGTTTCTGACTCGTCAAGCTCTCCAAGGTTCCATTTATCAAACTTGTAACACTAGTGAAATTCAAGAGATTCTGCAACTTGAAAAGAGTAGGAACATCATTGATCAGATCACCTTACGTCGAGTAAATAGAACCTGATCCAACCATGCAAAGCCTTCCAGATAGTTCTGACCAGAATCCACTCAGTACAAATCTTATTGGAGTTTGGGGCAGCTGATTTGCGACATTTCCCATGTGGTCAGTGTCTGGTTGAAATTGAAGGCTTCCCTGAACCATGAACAAGTCTTGTACATCAGTTTCTTTTGTTAGGAATCCATGGATTATTGAAGCTAAGACAGAAATTGAAAGAAAGCAGTAAAGGAAACGGAAAGAGGCTATAGGACTACATCTTGTAATTCATTGATAAATCATGAACAGTACATTAGATCATATATATAGGGTAGGGTTTAACAACAAATACCAAGTCTACCCTTATATGGTTAATATCTTTAACACTCCAGGCATTGAACTCAATAAGATTTGGGGGCATGTGATTAGGTAGATATGATGGATTTGGACTACGAATTCCATAGCCACTGCCACCACCAGCATAGTAACCTGTATGGCTAAGGACAGAGGGATCAAAACTGGCATATCTTGTTGGGGTAGATACAGGAACAGTTGAAGCACAATGATCAGTATAAGAGAGTTTATGATGTGTAGCAGAGGATAAAACTAAGTTCAAAGAAAATGTGGTGAAAACAAAAAGGAATATGAGAGGCTTTGGGAGTTTGTACCACATGTTTAAAGAGGTGATAGTAGAAAACTTATACTTCCTGAAGATGTTATAGTTTCTTTCCTTATTTATAATGGAAACGGATGAAGTACAGTAACAAGAACAAAATGCAATGCCATGTCAAATTACAGTGATACTAGTATTTAACATTGTCTGTACTCTGATAATTTGATCCCTCCCACTTAGCATTGTTGGTAATTTCGTATTATACCGTTTCATTACAAGACTATTGATTAAAAAAAGATGAATATTGTAAAGTAAAGAAGAGAAGACACAGAGAAAATAGTTGGGAGGGGGTAGAAGTGTTCTCATTCATTCTCATTAGCCTCATTATATAGAGGTAGAGTTTACATCAGAGTACATAACTAATGAGTAATTACGTGGACAACCACATAGATTATAATATTTATAACACTTCCCCTTGAATGTCCACCAATGAATGATGAAATTGAACGCGCTTAATGTTATCTTGTTAAAAACCTTGCCGGTTAAGAAAAACTTAGTGGGAGAAAAATAACCCTAGTCGAAGGAGAAAAAGAGTACAACACGCATATGTCTTAGTTAGCATACTTCTGGATGCTCCCCCTGATGAGAATCTCCCCCTGAACATTGCAAGCTTCATGCGCCGTAAATAACGGTTTGATTTGTCCATCACTAAAGTGAGACCATGCGTGCTTTGTATATAGGGGCTCATCATGAAATTGTGTACCTGCAAAGTTAAAACAATACCAACAGAGCTAAACGATTATAAATAGGTCTTACCTCATTGAGTTTGATGACCAAATTTATACACTAAGTAATAGTTAAACAAGATAAGCTAATTTACATTAAAAGCATTGAAACATCATCATGGCATATCTAGCCATACACATCAATATCTCTGTGTATGATACGTCTCATATAAACTCTACAAGAGCTCTGAGTAATTCATAACTTTCCAAGAGTTAGAATATATAGCAACATAATGATCATAATTCGAATTCGATTGTGTAGTCCGATCATAGTACTCATTGAGGCAATTTCGATCACGTTAGCTATAAAGGAATGAGTATATATGAGCTAACTTTAGACTATTTGATTCCATGAATTAGCTTCAGGCTCTCTCAAGTATTCATGGATCGAATTTCATTAGAATCATTCATATACTTGAATCCTTTAAGGATTTGACAAGTGATACGCTTGTAATGAAACTTCATTTTTGGGAATTTGCTTTTAGCAACGTGTCTTTTATGATCCTCATAATATACAATGACAAATGTCGTGAGTCTCTCGTCAATAACAATTATATCTATTATGTAACACTGTATTTTTAGAAAATTGTCACGTATAAGGAAAGATATTCATAATCCCCGTCTCTCGTAGACATTATGCCATAGTGATTTATTTTCACTATGATCAATACCCTTTTGTATCATGTAGGGTTAAAGGTCAAAGTATCACATCACGTTTCAAATATTCAGTTTCATTGGAATCGCCTCTTTCCAATTTGGCCAATAATATGCTTTGTCGACATGCATAATGAAACATGGCATAACATCGATTGATACAGTTTTTAATGGTCTTTGGTAGCTGCCATTTGTAAATTGTCATAGATGATCCTCATTCATAGATCCAACACATTCTTATATGCACGCATTTTTTATATTGGGTACTCATGCCACTTCTGGGGCAAATATTGTCACTTCTAGGACAAATATTATCTAGCGAATGTGGATCTTTTACTTGTAATATCATGTAGACCATTAGAGGACCTGTATAATCTTTCATTTTTAGGAGCTTAAAACTTTAGACCTTGTGGATATATTCCACTCAAATTCACGCCGTTATTCAATTGACAATAGTCTTATTCTCCCCCTAACAGCGGGAATGCTGTCATGTTATGACCATCCGCAAATATGCGTTTAAAGCTCTATCACTTTCTTTCGAGTGGGATGTTTATTAGCTGGTAGCGAATCTAAACCAAGTATGAAGTCAAAAACATTATATTCATTAGTATCAACCAAGGATTAAAATCTCTGCGATATATCCGATATATCCTCCGATATCTCCTTTTTTCGAAGGACCGATATATTTATAGGAGTCAATATCTTATCTTCCACTGTATCTACGATATTTCCTCGATATTTCTCTGATACCGTCAAATATCACCGATATTTAGGAAATATCTCCGACATTTATGATATTTTCAATATATCACCGATATATTAAAAAAATATCTGTAAAAAAATTGAAATGATATCTGGAAGAAAAGTAATTCCCTTGAGGTGTATCCCAATAAAGAGTGGTGGTCTTGAGAAGAACATGATTCCTTTCGAGATATATCTGGATGCAGATCGATTTATTACACAATTATCAAACTTGGAGATGAGTGGACATTGGAGGAATATTTACACTTGAGAAAGAGAATGAGTATAATTAAGAAATATAAGGTGTACTGGTGAGACCGTGAGATAAGATAGAGAACACAATTATAGAGATGAGATATATATATATATATATATATATATATATATATATGTGAGTCATGTGACTCCAACGTCCCATCATATCTTGAGTGAAAGATCTCAATGAAGATTTGCAAAATGTGTTAGTCCAAAAAAGATGAGACCAACTGAATAAAATTTTCAATTATAAAGATAAGAAAGAGAGAGACATAGAGAGATGTGATAATTATAGATATGAGAGAGAGGACTGAGAATTCTATATAAGAGCTTAGCCCGGCCCTTAGGTCATCATACATGATACATCACAGACCTACTCCAAAGCATAAATCTCAATTACATAACTTCCCCAAGAGGCGTACATCAACATAGAAGCAATACGTATTGCATTCATGCAATTATCTTGAAAGAAGTTGTTATGTTCAGGTATATACTATATATATATATATATATATATATATATATATATATATACACACAACTTTTCTCATCTAAAAACGTCCGCACCAATGGTTTTGGTGCGGATTCTCATTTTTGCACTACTTTTTGATTGAATTTCCTCATATCTACTATCTAGTATCTAGATAATATTGTGTAGATCATCTCTGTAAAATTTCAGCCAATTTGGTAATCGTTAAGGCTCTTAAACTCGAAAAACCAATGGACGGACTGAATTCTGTCAAACATGAACCGTTCATGTTTGTAACAGAAAGACGCCATTTTGAGGGCCTTAACGATTACCAAATTGGCTGAAATTTTGCAAAGATGATCTACACAATATTATCTAGATATATATGGAGATGAGGAAATTCGATCGAAAAGTGGTGCAAAAATGAAAATCCGCACCAAAACCATTGGTGCAGACGTTTGTAGCCAAGAAGCCCTGTGTGTGTGTTTGTGTGTGTGTATATATATATATATATTGCCATTTTGAACTTACATTCTTTGTTTTAATAGTTACTTACTAATTTACAATAAATGTGTAATAAAATTTGTATTGTTATGTAATAGATCAAAAATGGCAAGTAGCCGTGGAAATGATCCAGCATGGAAGTGCACAACGGTTATTGAAGGAAATCGTTATGGCACACGATGTATATTTTGTGAAAGCATTTTTCAAAGTGGCGGAATTACAAGATTGAAGAGTCATTTATCAGGTTATGATCCACACAAGAGTGTAAAAAAATATGAAAAGGTGCCAGTAGATATCAAGCATGAGGTGATAGCATGGATAAAGAAAAAAGATGTATCAAGCAAGATAAGAAAGTCGTTGAAGAGGACATTAGACAAGAGCTCCAAAATGATTATCTTGGGAGTAAAAAAAAAATCTACGATGACGACGAGAGTGATGGTGACGATGGATATCAGTATCCAGCTGACGTGCACCCTGCAGAATGAGATGGTTATCGGGAAGCACGAAGACGTTCAACCATATATCGTGATAACAATTCTCAGTTTACCAAGAGCAAAAGTTTACGAACTCCTACACAATCGAGAGGTGGTAGCAGCAGTCGTCAACAACAACAAGTTGATCGATCAAACTCCTATCACTATTCCTTTCCAGAGCCTCCAGTGGAAATGTCACACCAGAAAAGTTGATTAAAGCAAAGCACAATGAAAGGCATACTAAAAGGTGCTAGAGAAAGAGTGGGAAAGGCAGTTTCTAGATTTTTCATATTTGGTGGTGTCCCTGCAAGCAAAGCTAATTGTCCACATTTTAAGAACATGTTTGCTGAAACAGCAGCCTCCGGAAAATAATCTGTACATTTGTGATTTATGGAATCAGAAAATTATGTTATGTTTAATTATTATTTAAATTTTTTATTTTGTTATTTGAAGGTCCTGGCATGAAGCTTCCAACTCCCTATGAGATTCAGGGTCCTTCCCTAGGAAATGAGTACATAGAAATGAGAAAATATGTGGATAGTCATAGAGACATTTGGAAAATATATGGATGTACTATTATGTGTGATGGATGGACAGGACCTACAAAACTGTCTATTTTAAATTTTATGGTGTACTCGAAAGGTTCAACAGTGTTTTTGAAGTCTGTAGATGCTTCTCATAAGAAAAAAACTTATGAGTACATATATGGTTTGCTTGATGAGATTATCCTAGATGTTGGACCAGAAAATGTTGTCCAGATTGTCACTGATAATGCATCAGCATTTAAAAAGGCCGGAAGAGATTTGGAGGAAAAATATCCACTGTATTGGATCCCATGTGCTGCCCACTGCATTGATTTGATATTTGAAGATATCTGGAAGCACGAAGCAGTAGCTATTGTCGTTAAAAAGACTCAAAGTGTAACTAACTACATCTACAATCATGGTTGGGTATTAGCATAAATGAGAAGCATCACCCATGGAGATTTGATTCGACCGGGCAAAACTCGATTTGCAACAAATTACATTGCCATTGATAGCATTTTGAAAAATAAAGCGGGTTTGAGAACATTGTTTACAAGCACCGCTTGGACTCATAATGCAGCAAGCAGAACTAGAGAAGGCAAGAAAGTAGAAGATAATATTCTTGACGGCAGATTTTGGGATGGCATGGAAACAGTCCATAAAATTTATAAACCATTATACGAGATTCTCCGAATCGTTGACACGAAAGTTCAACTAACCATGCCCATTCTATATGATATGTTTGAAAGAGTGAAACAACAAATATCGCAGATGAAAGGAAAGCAATGGGTGCTTAACATCATCAATAACTGATGGGAGAAAACACTAAGTCAACCATTACATGCAGCAGGTATATATAATTATTGTTACTCCATCTTTTTCAATGATGAATTGGTGTACTAATAGATAACTATTCGTTGGTTTCTTATTTGCAGCACATTTCCTTAACCCAAATTTTCAATATCGAAATGAGGATGGCTATGGTAGTACTTTTTCAAAAGTGATTGCACAAGTTTTCGAACAATTTAACAAAAATATCAACAACCTTATGGATTCTTTGGACACTTATGTAGATGAGGTACGTAACTTCTTAATGATGAAAACCTTAAGATATTTGAGATCCTTTTATATAACCATTAAAATCGTTAATGCAGGTTGTATGCTTTAGAGATGCAAAACAATCATTTGGCTCAACCATGGCGAAACACACAAGAAATACTAGGAATTCATGTTTGTCGTTTACATAGTAAAAAATGTTTATGAATTATGACCATTTGGTTCAGGTAGTAAGTGATTGTTTCATTTTTAGCTGATTGGTGGTTACAATGGGGGTATTCTGCACCAAATTTATCAAGAATTGCAATGTGTGTTTTAGCACAAACGGCTTCTTCTTCAGCTTGCGAGAGAAACCAGAGCACATTTGCTCTTATCCATACGAAGCAAAGGAACCGTTGCATGATATTTTTTTCGGCCTGTTGTGATTAGTCTTAGTTGACTTTCCATATATTATAAATGGTGTTTAAGCTGAAAAGAAAAAGAAGACAGTACAAATTATATAACTCTTATTGCAAGATTGCACAGCTATGTATGATTTTTCTTGTTGTGAATATGCAGTCAATGTCGTTGGAGCAGACAAACCATGGTTTAGTAGTAGAGTTGCTAGGCAAAGGCCTTTCAGCTGTTTATTAATTGTGTTCCATATATCCTTGTGCATTATACGAGTATTTGTGACTAATTTCAACTGAAATTCAAATATAACGGTTTATACTCTTCCATATTTACTCCAACAGTCATCATTCTCTTGTAGATCAGTAATATGGAAGGGAACACTTAAAGCTTGAACACATGAGTGATATGACATCAGAAATGCATTACGTATATTGATGAAGTCAGTATACATTTCCCTTTTTGGCCTAGAAAATAGTTGCTAAGAAACAGAAGGAACGAAATCGCACCAGATACAGAATACACAGTCCAATTCTCTCTCCAGTCTACATGCATGTGAAGAAGCTGTCTCAGAGAATAAGCTGAACCAGATCAGTTTGGGAATTAAGATGCTTCACTGGAAATAGGGACCTGCTCGTATTTTTTAGGAAGAATGCAGAGACCACCAAAGCGCTGCTGCAAGTAAATGATCACAGCAAAAAGTACACATCCACAAGGAATAATGACATTCCAAGCAGTAGAGTAAAAGTCTGCTGCAGGGCTTGCATAAATATATGATTCTTCCAATTGGTGAGCTGAGGTATGTGCCCTGTACAGATCATATGCATGTGGCAGCACACGAACAAGAGTTGTTCCAATGTAGAACGAATCTGACAACGCCTTTTCCATTGATTTGGAGAACATGTTGAGCAGAACTTGAGGGAACAAAAATGCATCCAGGACCAAACCACCACAAGATCTTAGAATAGTACCAACCATTTGATATTCTTGACCACTCGAAACCATCATAGTATCACCCCTCCCCCAATTCATCAGAAACAAACCAACCAAGCACCCTGCAACATATACTGGTAAAGCTACAACGAGAGCCAACTTTTCCACGGCCCATAGATCCTTATGGTTTCCATTTACTGATTTTGCTGACATCGTTAACTGTAGAAGTCGGATTTGCAGCAAGAAACCTACCATTGTTACTACTCTTACAATCACTTCATTGAGCTCAAGCCATCCCCTTCCAATGAAAACAGTTTGGCTACTGTGTTGTGTGAACATGGCATTAAAGTTCAGCATAAGAGGTATCATGTAGCCTAGAGAAAGAATAAAAAGCATCAAGATAGAAATGGATGGGAGCACATCCGGATGCCTTCTAACATGAAAGAGTTGTAATGCCCCAAAAACACATGCAAATGTGTTGGATATGACAACCAATATGATCTCCACATCCATCCTCCAAATAGATTGGCTTGCTTCAACAATATCACCAGCAGCTGAGGTCAAATCCAATCTCTCGAAATAAAGAGGATCAGACATTTCTCGTGTGCTTTTGATGCTTCCCTTGACAAAACTTGAATAGGAAGTCTTTGGATTTGATGGAGGAAACTGGATATTGACAACAATCTCGCAGTCTGCAGAATCATATGTTGGCTCATTGTGACTGTTTGAGCTCAAAGATCGGCAACCTACCATGCACAGGTTTCCATCTCTGTCATCATATATCCCTTCAGCAAAAATCCCCATCTCATATAATGAATTAGGTTGGTACACTTGACTGCGCGACCTAACCTCACCTATTGCTTTGATGCTTATTCTGTAGCTGATGTTGTACCGGTTGCTGTTGTATCTATGGTCCACAGGAGCACTCACAGGAGCACTCACAGGAGCTCCAAGGTATTCTTCGGTTCCATCTTCCATCGAGTACCAATAGGGTTGGATGAATTGGTTATCAACAGAGAAAGGGATCATATACCCCCATCCAACTTCTCCTATAGAAGTGTTGGTTGATATATCTAATCTCATTTCATAAGAAAAAGGACTTGGATAAATCTTGTTCTTGTCATCAGCATCAGGCTTCTTTCTTGGGCACAACTTTGTTGCTTCGTCTATTTTGGTATACTCATACCTTTGGCCTTGAAATACAGATGTATATATCACCGCCACCACTGTTAAATGTGATGTTTTTGAAGTAACCTAACTCTGTCGTGGATTTGTTGCTCCAAATTTCCCCTACAATGCAGCTAGTATTTCCAATTGTCCAAATTGCAGGAAAGCTCAAGGTCAATCTTGTTGAACAATCACCCACATGAGTAGGACTCAAAGAATTCCTTGCATTCAAGAATCGACAGGCAACAACATGTAGCTGATTTTTCCTTGAATCCCATAAACCTTCCCCAACCAACGTTGTAGTTGGATCAAAAGGCCTTTGGTTATTGATGCTACTGCCTGTGAAGTCTACCAGAAGTCGTAACCATTTTCTATCCTCCAAACACTCAATATTCTTCAATGATATGACGTGAGGCAAATCAGACACAGCAAGAGGAGAGCAGTTCTTTGCAGAACCACAATGGCTTGAATATCTCAGTTGAAATTCACGGATTAGTACTGCTCTTGAGAATACACTGCAAAATCTCCCAATTTTTAAAGAACTTGGGGGAACATCATCACTTCCATCTGGATAGTTGTTATGAGATTTGTTTGAAACTACAGTGTACTGGTAGTTCATAGAAGGAAGCATTGACATAGAAATTGGTCCAAAATAATTTGGTTCATTCTTAGAACTTGCCAAGCTCTCTAAGGTGCCACTGATTAAACCAGTAAGACTACCTGACCTCTTGAGTTTATGTAGCTTAAGAACTACAGGAAAGGTCAGTAAATTACCTTGGTCTGAGTAGTTGGAAGCTGATCCAACCATACAAAGCTCCCCAGAAGATTCTGACCAGACCCCATTTAGCCTAAAGCTTCTAGGACGCTGTCCATATGAAACTCTCGAGTAAGTGGATTGCCAACTGCTTGTGGAATTTCCAACAAGGAAATATGTACCGTCACTTGGAAATTGAAGAGTTCCTTGGACCATGTACAGGCCTTGTTCATCAGCTGCTCCACCATACCAGAAGCGGAATACAACTGAATTCTGGCCATCAGTCACATCACCATATGTGGAGTTCTGACCAGCAGTGTCGTAGAAACCTGTAAGGCGATGAACAGTGGATTTAACTCCGGCATATCTGTGTGGTGTTGAGTATGTTGGGATATGCGGAAGAATAAACTGTAGAATAGAATTGAAAAATTCACAACCACAAATGTAAAAATGTAGTGGAAAGAAAACGATAAAGAACACCGGGAATTAACGTGGTTCGGCAAAGTGCCTACGTCCACGGGGCAACAACAACAAAGAACCTCCACTATACGAATAAAGGTTACACGGAGAGAAACACTACTTCAAGACTCACTCTTGAAGGGATACACTCTCACACACACTTTGTTTTGTTACACACACAAACTCTCAACTTGGAGTTTTCTCTCTATCTCACACTCTTGTATAGCACAAGGTGAACTCACCGGTACTTCTATTGCACCATTGCTCATGTCTTATATAGGCAAACTTCTTCATGCATTTCCCATGCAAATCCTTCACGTCCATGCACAAGGAAGAGAATTCAAACTTCTTCCTTAATTCAAGCTTCAATGTTTGTGTGCACCATGAATGCATCTCCATTCTTTTGTCAAACATTTCAGCCACCCACAAGCCTATACATATAGGTTCTCTCTTGCATTTCAACATATACACACCACCAACTTTGCTATTCATCTAGCATCTTGCCTCTTGGTTAATTGAATGGGTCTTGAGGCTTCACCGAAAGGTTTTTCACATGTAGTAAACTACATGACATCCTCCTCCAAATAAGGAGGGAAATTTGACCCATCAATCTCCCCCTCCCGACTTAATTGGAGGGGTGCGTCATCCCTGACGCACTTCTGCAAAACTCGAACTTCCCTTTCGGTAAAGACTTCGTCATCATATCTGAACTGTTCTTATCTGTATGAATCTTCTTTAGCAATATCTCCTTAGCTTCCAACACATCACGTATCCAATGATACCTCACATCAATGTGTTTCGACCTCGAGTGAAAACTTAAATTCTTGCTCAAGTGAATTGCGCTTTGATTGTCACAATGCAAAACAAACTCTTGTTGTGCATGACCTAATTCCAGTAGGAATCTCTTCAACCACAAAATATCTTTGCACGCTTCCGTAGCTGCAATATACTCTGCTTCTGTAGTTGATAAAGCAACACATTTTTGCAGCTTTGATTGCCACGAGACAGCTCCCCCTGAAAATGTAATCAAGTACCCTGATGTGGACTTTCTCGTGTCAATATCCCCGGCCATATCTGCATCTGTGAAACCAACTAGTTCAGACTTGCCACTTCCAAAGCATAGACTCATCTTTGAAGTTCCCCGCAAGTATTTCAGAATCCACTTAACAGCATTCCAGTGCTCCTTACCTGGATTAGATAAGAATCTGCTAACAACACCAACTGCATGTGTTATGTCTGGTCTGGTACAAACCATCGCGTACATCAAGCTCCCTACTGCTGAGGCATATGGCACTGTTGCCATTTCTTCCTCCTCCTTCTGACTTGTAGAACTCTGCTTTGAGCTGAGCTTCATGTGACTGGCAAGTGGAGTAGCAACTGGTTTTGCTTTCTCCATGTGGAACCTCTCCAGTACCTTCTCGATGTACTTTTCTTGTGATAACCATAATTTCTTATTCCCTCGATCACGGGTAATCTCCATGCCCAAAATCCGCTTGGCTGGTCCCAAATCCTTCATATCAAAGGACTCTGACAAATTTGTTTTTAACTGCTGAATCATAGCAGTATCTTTGCTGACAATCAACATATCATCTACATAGAGTAGTAAGATGATAAAATTACCTCCAGCGGATTGTTGAATATACACACACGGATCAGCTGACGATTTCTTGTACCCATGACTCCCCATGAAGGAGTCAAACTTCTTGTACCACTGTCTTGGTGCTTGCTTCAATCCGTACAAGCTTTTCTTCAACTTGCAAACCATATGCTCCTTTCCGCTGACTTCAAAGCCTTCTGGTTGCTCCATGTATATTTCTTCTTCTAAATCACCGTGAAGAAATGCAGTCTTCACATCCATTTGCTCCACCTCAAGATCCATGCTCGCAGCCATGCCCAAAATGACTCTAATCGAAGTCATTTTGACAACAGGTGAGAAAATCTCATCAAAATCGATTCCTTCTTTCTGGCTGAATCCTTTGACAACTAAACGAGCCTTGTACTTCGTAAGCTTCTCATTCTCATCTCGCTTCAGCTTGAACACCCACTTGTTCTTGAGTGCTTTCCGGCCTTTAGGAAGCTTCACCAACTCGTAGGTGTCGTTCTTCAGTAAAGATTCCATCTCAGACTCCATGGCTAGCCTCCATTTGTCGTGGTCTTGATGAATCTTTGCTTCCTCATAACTTTCAAGCTCTCCGTCACTAGTCAAAAGGATGTAATTTGCATAAGGATCATCTCCATCGTTAGTCACCAAAATATATTGTGATGATGGATACTTGGTGGATTGAATCAGCCTCCTAGTGCTTCTGCGAACTGCTGCTTGATTATTCACAGGTTGCTCCCCCTGATCAAGCTCCCCCTCATCTTCGGCTTCAGCATCAACCATGTCTGGTACATCTTCAACTCTATCACCTTGTAGCCCAACATTAGATTCTTGCTGCAATGGTGAATCATAAATGCGGCTGTCAGTTGCTGCATTTCTCGGTAGTACCTCTTTGTCGAAATCTGCAATTGATTGGTTTTCATGAAAAACCACATCTCTGCTTCTTATGAATTTCTTCGTCTTTGGATCCCACAACCGGTAGCCAAACTCTTCATCGCCATAGCCAACAAATATGCATGGCAACGCCTTGTCATCCAGCTTTGATCTCTGTTCCTTGGATACATGTGCGAATGCTTTACATCCAAATACTCTCAGATGCGAGTATGATGCATCTTTGCCGGTCCAAACTCCATTTGGAGTCTTAAATTCCAAAGGTACACACGGTGCTCTGTTGATGAGGTAACACGCAGTCTTCACAGCTTCTCCCCAAAATTCTTTTGACAATTTGGCCATCTTCAACATGCATCTGACTTTCTCCATAATGGTACGGTTCATCCGCTCTGCTATGCCATTATGTTGGGGTGTTCTAGGAACCGTCTTCTCATGTCTGATGCCATACTTCGCACAATAATCTCTGAATTCATGCGATGTGTACTCTCCGCCATTGTCACTGCGAAGGCACTTCAATTTTCTTCCAGTCTCCCTTTCCACCATGTTGTGGAAAATTGTAAACGTCTGGAACACCTGGTCTTTGGATTTCAGCAAATAAACCCAAACTTTCCGTGAAACATCATCGATATAAGTAACAAAATACTTATGCATACTCAATGATTCGACTTCCATCGGACCACACACATCCGAATGTACAAGATCTAGAATATTTTCTTTCCTTGTGAAAGACTTCGAAAAACTGATTTTCTTCTGCTTACCAAATAAACAATAATCGCAAGAGTCTAGTGAGTTACCTTTGGTAACAGGAATTAGCGACTTCTTCGCCAACATCTGTAGTCCTTTCTCACTCATGTGGCCAAGACGTCTATGCCACAAACTTGGAGAGGATTCCTCGACTGCATTTAGCTCACTCTTGCAAATCTTCCCATAAGTCTTGTAGAGCGTGCAACACATTTTTCCTCTAGCAACTACAAGAGATCCTTTGGTAAGCTTCCACTTTCCATCACCGCCATGATGATGAAAGCCTTGTTGATCAAGTACACCGGTTGACATAAGATTGAGACGTAGACCAGGAACATGTCTCACATCTTTCAGCATTAACTGGTAGCCCACATCCGTCTGCAAGCAAATATCTCCAATCCCAGCAATATTGGAGTAGCTGTCATTGCCCATCTTCACTTTACCTAAGTCACCTGCTTTGTACGTAGTGAAGAACTCTACGTGGGACGTGGCATGAAACGAGGCTCCGGAATCAACAATCCATTGAACTCCAGGATGATCTACCAGTAGGCATTCACCTCCAAGTGACAGGAACTCACACTCATCATGAGACACCGCAGCAGCAACATTGTTCGTGTCCTCCTTTTGTTGATGAGTAGCATCTTCTCGCCTTTCTTTGAATTCCCGCTTCAACTTGTAACAATTTTTCTTCATGTGGCCTGGAAGACCACAATGATGACATTTTCCGTTAAACCTTGTTCTGTATTTGCTCATACTTCTTCCATGGCCTCTCGGTCCTCTGCTCTTGCTCCTTCCTCTATTCTCCGCAACGAAGAATTGACCATTTTCTGAACTTGACGAAGAACTCCTTCTAGTTTCTTCGTTCATCATATTATCTTTAATATTTTCCATAGATAATACACCATTAGGAGCAGAGTTACTTACAGTAACAACAAATGTCTCCCAGCTATCTGGTAATGACCCGAGCAGCAACAAGGCTTGTAACTCATCATCAATCTTCATGCTCATCGTGGCTAATTGATTGAGTACACTCTGGAAGTTGTTGAGGTGCTCAGTCACTCGAACGCCTCCCCGATACTTCATGTTGACGAGCTCTTTAATGAGAAAAGCTTTCTTGGCAGTAGTCTTTTTCTCAAACAAGGACTCCAACTTCAACCATAGCTCATGCGCACTGGTTTCGTTGGCAACATGGTGGAACACACTGTCGTCCACCCATTCACGAATATGACCGATGGTTTTGCGGTTCATCTTTGTCCAAATTGCTGGTGTAGTACCTTCTGGCTTGGCATCGTCTCCCTCGATCGGCTCGTGCAAATCTTTGCAATAGAGAATATCCTCCATTCTCGGCTTCCACGTAATCCAGTTAGAGTGGTTGAGTCTGATCATGGTACTCCGTGATCCTTCCATTCTAGCAGCTCCCGGTCAGAACCAAGAGCTCTGATACCACTGTTGGGATATGCGGAAGAATAAACTGTAGAATAGAATTGAAAAATTCACAACCACAAATGTAAAAATGTAGTGGAAAGAAAACGATAAAGAACACCGGGAATTAACGTGGTTCGGCAAAGTGCCTACGTCCACGGGGCAACAACAACAAAGAACCTCCACTATACGAATAAAGGTTACACGGAGAGAAACACTACTTCAAGACTCACTCTTGAAGGGATACACTCTCACACACACTTTGTTTTGTTACACACACAAACTCTCAACTTGGAGTTTTCTCTCTATCTCACACTCTTGTATAGCACAAGGTGAACTCACCGGTACTTCTATTGCACCATTGCTCATGTCTTATATAGGCAAACTTCTTCATGCATTTCCCATGCAAATCCTTCACGTCCATGCACAAGGAAGAGAATTCAAACTTCTTCCTTAATTCAAGCTTCAATGTTTGTGTGCACCATGAATGCATCTCCATTCTTTTGTCAAACATTTCAGCCACCCACAAGCCTATACATATAGGTTCTCTCTTGCATTTCAACATATACACACCACCAACTTTGCTATTCATCTAGCATCTTGCCTCTTGGTTAATTGAATGGGTCTTGAGGCTTCACCGAAAGGTTTTTCACATGTAGTAAACTACATGACATCCTCCTCCAAATAAGGAGGGAAATTTGACCCATCAGAGTAGTGGGGAGCAATTGAAGCACAATGATCAGCAAAATATACTTGAGCAGCTGAAGTTGAGAAGGAAACAGTGTTTAACGAACGCGTGACAAAAACAAAGATGAATATGAAAAGTTTGATGAAAATGGCCATAGGTTCCTTGGTCATGTGTATACAGAGGAAGATGAACAACAGCAAGAACAAGTCATGGAATGGGTACATATATACATGATCGTCAATGTACTTGAGCCAAGTGTGAACTCCCAAGTCAACCACCATCAGAGTCTACATTTTCTTTAAGCCAATAATTGTATAATAGTTCAGAAAAAGATTCGAAATTAAAGTATACTTGAAGTTGCATTTGTAATGTCTTTATCTTACTTGCGAACTCAGATTCTCTATGAGTCTGATACTAATCATACTATCCTACATTTGTTCATTACATTAAACTTCCCTTTCAGTAAATAGTCATTAGATTTGGATATCACAGGATGAAAATAGAATTTTCAACTGAAATTTAGAAAACATTCACATTCAATTACTGTCGAACTGGTTGACACTTCATGAAAATGTCATTTTCATTCATATCAAATTGGTAACAGAGTAACATACATCAATGGATTAATTACAAAACACCACTTGAACTATGATGTTATTTTCATTTTCATACCTAACTATCAAAAACTTGCATTTTCATACTCGAAGTTTCATTCCGTTAGCATTTTGATACCCTGACCACTAACACCGTTAAATTTTGAGGGCATTTTCATCATTTCAAATTATATAACATTTTTTACATTTACTTTAACAAAATAATTTATTTTTTGAGGTTATCAAATAAAATAGAACAATTTATTTTAGCAAAAATATTCAAAAAAAAAACTCCAAAATTAAATATTTATTTTTGCAACAATAGTGATAAAAGTTAGCAGAACTCTTATATGTATATATATTTTTGGAGTTACATGTTAAGCAAAACAAAATAAAATAAATTAAAATATATAATTAAAATAAATTATATCGAAAAAATATAGAATATCGATGGAAAATTTTATCATATTTTATATAAACATGGTATATTTAACCAAAAATAGATTAAACATGTTTATATAAAATTTGATAAAATTTTTATCGATATTCGATATTTTCTCGATATAATTTATTTTTGAATATTTTTGCTAAAGTAAATTGTTCAATTTGTATTTAATAACCTCAAAAAATAAATTATTTTGTTAAAGTAAATGTAAAAAATGATATATTTATTGAAATGACGAAAATGCCCTCAAAAATTTAACGGTGTTAGTGGTGAAGGTATCAAAATGCTAACGGAATGAAACTTCGGGTATGAAAATGCAAGTTTTTGATAGTTAGGTATGAAAATGAAAATAACATCATAGTTCGGGTGGTGTTTTGTAATTAATACTACATCAATTGTCCTTTTTTGGTTAGATTTCGTAAAGCATGGAAGCTCACATTTGCAACTAATTTGATAGAACTTCGTTGACTCCATGAATTTATGATAAATAATTAGGAATCCTAAACAGATAATTCTAAACGAAATAGCACCTAAGCCTCCATGTTCTTGCAATATTAATAATACACTGACAAATTCAGTCTTCTTAGTAAGCTTGTTTACAAATCAAAAACATAGTCCTAAGCAACACATATAACGAAGAGCAGACCAACCTTTCCTTGCACCTTATGTGCTCCTCGTCTCTTTTCTTAGTATTGGGAGCTCATGCTTGGCCATTGAAACACAAAATATATAGGAACAGAAGTACCCAGTACCATAGTTTCCAAGGACCAGTACCATAGTACCTTATAGGACTCAACCAAATAGTGATGAGTAAAAGCACAATGATCTGCATAAGACACTTGAGCAGCTGAAGTGGAGAACCAAAAACAGGATGCAAGAGCATCACTGAGGAGTACATCATGATCTTCAATGTACTTAAAAAAGTCTGAATCCCAAGGTCAACCGCCATTATAATCTACAGCTAAGTTTCTTAAGCCAACATGATGGTTTTTTATTGCGCAATAAAAAAGAAAAAGATTACAAACTGAGAAATCTTTGAAGTTGCATTTGTTAATCCCTGCATTATGATTCGTAGTCTGTTAAAAATCTTGTTTATGAACGTGTTATCTCAGATTTTCAGTGGACTGAAAAACACATATCTCTTACAATCTTAGATTATCAACCTACGAATCTCACATTTCCCCAATACAACACCTAAACACTAACTTCTTGCGACATTAATGAAACACACTAAAAAGTTTAGTCTTACAAAGAAAGCTTATAGACAATTGGAAGGCTCAAAGAGTATGGAAAGTCCTATAACGAAGAGTAGACCAACCTTCCTTGCAGCTTATGCGCTCCTTTTCTCTTTTCTTAGTCTTAGGGCATTGCCCTTGAACTACGACAATCTAATTGGAAGCAGACAAAGCATTGGTTTAGAGAATAGTGTCCCTGGCCTGCAAAAGCCTTTTAGCTCTCTAAGATTCCAGGAATGGTGATATTAGAGCTGTACGCCTATACCCATATTGTGTTTCTGTACTTATGCATGGCATGAGATTATAATGTTTTTTTGTGACTGATATATCCAAGTATTCCATGTTTTCTGCAACAGTTAGCATGTTGTCATGTAGAGGAGAAAAAAGAAGACTTGAATGTAAAACATCTGAAGTACATTTCCTTCTTCGACACAGAAGCCTAGTTGCTGATGAAATCAAAGAATGACATTGAACTAGACAGAGAATGATCGATGTGCGGAACCAGATCGCTTTGGCAATTACAGTACTTCACTGTTGACGCTAGGGACCTTCTCATATGCAACTGACTCTCTCAAATTTTGAGGAAGAATGCAGTGACCCCCAAACCGCTGCTGCAGGTAAATTATCCCAGAAAAAAGTATAACTCCATAAGGAATAATGACATTCCAAGCAGTAGAGTAAATATATGTCGCAGGACCTGCACAAATGTATGGCTCATATAATTTGGTCTTGAGCAGAAGTATGATCCCTATAAAGCTCATATGCATGTGGGAGCACTCGTACAATAGTTGTTCCAATGTAGAACGAGACAGACAAAGCCTTTTCCGTTGATTTGGTGAAAATGTTGAGCAGAATTTGAGGCAACAAAAATGCATCCAAAACCAGACCACCACAAGTTTTCGAAAAGGTATCCAAGTTGTTATGCCCCTGATACCCTAAAAGCATCGCAACAATATAGTCCCATCTCAAGTTCATCAGAAGCAGGGGGCAACTAAGGATCCTGCAACATATACTGGTAGAGCCACAAAAAGAGCCAGCTTCTCCAAAGACCAAAGTACCTTTCGGTTTTCATTTTCTGCTCTTGCTGACATTGTTAACAGTAGAAGCCGAAGTTGCAGCAAGAAACCTACCATTGTTATGACACTGAAAATTGCTTCATTGACTTGAAGCCATCCACTGCCTAATGTTTGAAGCAATACGGTTTCACTACTGTGTTGTGTGAACATGGCATCAAAGTGCAGCATAAGAGGTATCATGTAACCTAGAGCAAGAATAAGCAGCATCAATATAGAAATGGATGGAAGCACATCTGGGTGCCTTTTCACATGAAAGAGTTGTAATGCCCCAAAAACACAAGCAACTGTTCTGGATATAACAACCAATATGATCTCCACATCCATCTTCCAAATGGATTGCTCTGCTTCATCAGTGTAATCAGGGGCTGGAGTCAATTCCAATAGATCAAAATAAAGAGGATCAGACTTCTTTCGTGTGCTTTTGATGCTTCCCTTGAAAGAACTTGAGTAATTGCTCTTTGGATTTGTTGGAGGCAACTGAACATTGACAACAATCTCACAGTCTACAGAATCATATGTTGGCTGTTGGTGACTGTTTGAGCTCAAGTATCGGCAACCTACCATGCACAGGCTTTCATCTTTGTCCTCATATATCCCTTCAGCAAAAATCCCCATCTCATAGAAATGATAATATAAATTCAGTTGGTACACTTCACTGGGTAGCCTAACCTCATCTACTGGTCTTATGTTTATTCTGTAGCTGATGTTGTAGCGATTGTTATTGTATCTATCACCCACAGGATGAGCTCCAAGGTACTCTTCAGTTCCATCTTCGGTCAAGTACCAATACGGTTGGACAAATCGGTTATCAACAGAGACGAAACAAAATATGCCCATCCAGCTTCCCCTGTAGAACTGTTAGCTGATATATGTAATCTCATTTCATAAGAAAAAGGACTTGGATAAATAATGTTCTTGTCATCAGTATCAGGCTTCTTTCTTGGGCACAACTTTGTTGCTTTGTCTATTTTGGTATACTCATACCTCTGGCCTGGAAATACATATGCATCACTGTCACCACAGTCAAATGTGATGTTTCGAAGTAACCTGACTCGGTAGTGGATTTGTTGCTCCAAATTTCCCCCACAATGCAGCTAGTCCATATTGCAGGAAACCTCAAGGTCACTTTTGTTGAACGATTCACCTACATGACTAGGACTCAAAGAATTCCTTGCATTAAAGAACCGACAGGCAACGACATGTAGCTGATTGTTTCTTGCATCCCATGACCCTTCCGCAACCAATGTTGTAGTTGGATCAAAAGGCCTTCGATAGTTGATGCTACTGCCTGCAAAATCTACCAGAAGTCGTAACCATTTTCTATCCCCCAAACACTCAATACTCTTCAACGACATGATGCGAGGCAAATCAGACACAGCAAGAGGAGAGCAGTTCTTTGTGAAGAATAATTGCTAAGAATATTTTTTTACTTACTTTTCATTGATACAGTACTGCTATATATACAAGAATTAGGATCATTTTAGATCCCAAAGATCAGCAATCATATTAAGGATTTGCTGTCAATTTCTATCCTACAAATATGTAGCAATTACATCTCTATGATTCTGCAGATCTTCTAAGATAAAGCTGATTAATAAGAGATAAGAACCAGTGATTATGCAGCAGAAATTTAGCACAAGATTATTGCTTATCACCCCCCCTTGGAAGCTGATGGGCCGTGGGCGGACAGGCAGCTTGGCAAGAAGATATTGAAATCTGTTGGTGGATAGACCTTTGGTGAATATATCTGCCAGTTGATCTTGAGAACAAATATAGCAAACTTGAACTTACTTACGTACCACCTTTTCTCTGATGTAATGATAGTCAACCTCCACATGACGTGTGCGGGTATGGAAGACTAGATTGGAAGCTAAAGAAATAGCACTGATGTTATCACACCATAATTTAGGAGGTTGTAGTGGAAGTCGTAAGTCACGAAAGAGGATGCAAATCCAAGATAGATGAGCAGCTGTGTAGGCCAGTTGACGATATTCGGCCTCCGTGCTTGAGCGGGAAACACCTGCTTGCTTTTTAGAGCTCCAGGAAATCAAATTGTTGCCTAAATAAATACAGGTGCCACTAGTGGAAATTCTAGTGTCTGGATCCCCAGCATAATCAGAGTCACTATAGCCAGTGATATGCAAAGAGCTTGGGGTGTAAAATAAGCCATAGGTAGGAGTGTGTTTTAAGTAACGGAGAATCCGTTTTACAGCAACCCAATGAATAGTAGTTGGAGAATGAAGAAACTGGCAAACCTGATTAACAGCATAAGATATATCAGGTCGAGTGATGGTTAAATAATGCAAGGCTCCTACCACACTGCGATACTGAGTGCCATCTGGAAGAGGAGTTCCGTCAGTGATGCTAAGACGCTTGTGACTTGTTGGTGTAGAAGCAGGCTGTACATCAGTCATATTGGTCTGATGGAGAAGATCCAGAGTGTACTTTGTTTGTGTGAGAGCAAGACCACTGGAGGAGCGCACTGCTTCAATTCCCAAGAAATAGTGCAAAGGGCCCAAGTCCTTCATTGAGAAAAGTTTACCCAAATTGGCAATGAGAGTGTTGATGTGAGCAAGATGAGTACCAGTAATGAGGATATCATCTACATATATCAGAAGATAAAGCTTGATGAAGCCTGAGTGATAAGTGAAAAGAGAGGAATCGTCATGAGAAGCAGTGAACCCTAATTCTTCCAAATAGGCAGAGAAACAAGAGAACCAAGCACGAGGGGCTTGTTTGAGGCCATACAAGCTTCGTCGTAGTTTGCAAACATGTTTGGGATACTGGGAATCAATAAAACCTTGTGGTTGCTGCGTATAGACATCTTCTGACAAATATCCATGTAAGAAGGCATTTTGCACATCCAATTGTCTTATAGTCCAGCCAAAAGAGACAGCAATAGCTAAAATCAATCGAATGGAAGAGTGTTTGATTACCGGACTGAATGTTTCACTATAGTCAATACCTTCTTGCTGCCGAAAGCCCTTGGCAACCAGCCGGGCTTTGTATCGCTCCACCGAGCCGCTAGGCTTCCTCTGTATGCGATAAACCCATTTATTTGGAAGAATGTTCATAGAACTGGAAGATGGTACAAGCTCCCATGTACCAACTTGAATCAAAGCATTAAATTCTGCACTCATTGCCGAGTGCCATTCTTCCTGCTTCACTGCTTGACTGAAACAAGTGGGTTCAATTTGGTGAGTAAGAGATGTGACAACCATAGCATACTTTGGATTAGGTTTCCGAATCCCCAGTTGACTGCGGGTTACAGGTGCAGATGGCTCCAAGGATGAGGATTGAGGATTGGAGGTAGAAGGTTGTATCTCGGGTGGCGCAAGAAAAGGTTGAGAGAGAGGATGAACAGTTGCCGATGAGGGTGATACATGCCGGCGGCGATAGGTTTGAATGGGTGGAGCAGTGGGTTGGGTGGAAAGTGGATTTTGGTGATGTGAGGAAGATGGCATGGGTTGTGAGATTGTGGGGTTGGGTTGGTGTACTGTTGATGGGCTTGAGGTATGAGCAGAGAAGGTGGTTGTGGTAGTAATTACTGTGAGAGGATTTGGATCATGCCCGGTAGTTGCCGTTAAAGAGGGAGTGCTAGTGGATTCTTGGAAGGGGAAAGAGGACTCATCAAATATTACATGGCGAGAGAGGTAAATACGACAAGAAGACAAGTCTAAGCAACGATATCTTTTGTGATGTAAGGAATAACCTAGAAAAACACACTTTGTAGAACGAAAATCCAATTTGTTCTTGTTATAAGGACGAAGATAAGGATAGCAAGTGCAGCCAAATGTACGAAGAGAAGAGTAAGTGGGTGGACTTTGAAATAATTTTTCATATGGAGAAAGAAAATTTAAGACACGAGTGGGAAGTTTATTTATGAGATAAAGAGCAGTGTTAAGTGCCTCAACCCAATATGACTTGGGAACTGAAGCGTGAGCAAGAAGTGTAAGAGCAGTTTCAACAAGATGATGATGTTTTCTTTCGGCTAAACCATTTTGCTCCGGATGATGGGGGCACGAGATTCGATGGTGAATGCCTTTTTGAAGGAAGAAATTCTTGAATGCATTACTGGTGTATTCACCACCACCATCAGATTGAAATTGTTTAATTGTTGTTGAAAACTGATTGTGAATGTAGGTGAAGAAAGCAATGAAAATAGAGAGAACTTCAGATTTATTTTTCATAGGAAAAAGCCACGTATAACCGGAGAAATCATCAATGAAGACAACATAATATTTAAAGCCTTGTATTGATAGATGGGGAGAGGTCCATACATCACTATGAATTAAATCAAATGCAGACAAGGAAACAGATTCTGACAAAGAAAAAGGTAATTTTGTGGATTTTCCCAATAGACATGAATGACACATGGATGGGAGTTTATTTTCTAACAACAATAACCTAGAGGAGAGATGACGAAAAATATTGGATGAGGGATGGCCAAGTCGTGAGTGCCAGACATCTGCAGCTACACGAGTGGCTGAAAGAGTGGTGAAAAGGCTTGATTTATTTGAAGATGGACCGTTATTGACCGGATAGAATCCATTAGCACTCTGACCCTCCAAAAGCGTCCTCCCGGAATGCATGTCCTTCACATAAAAGGCATTGGGTAATATTAGGATATAACAGGAATTATCAGTTAATAATTTGTAAGCAGAGAAAATATTGGCAGAGGAATTGGGGCAGTATAAAACATCTGAGAGTAACAGGGGAAGTAGATGAAGTAAGAGAAGTGGTTCCAATTTTGGAGATCTGCAAACCTGGGCCAGAAACAACACCGCCGACAGTGTCTGTGCCATGGTATGGACAAGCATCAGTGAGAGCATTGGGATCATTGGTGACATGGGTATTAGAACCCGTATCAAGGAGCCAGGCCGAGGAGGAGGATTGGGGTGAGGTAGCAGCGGCAGCCATGGTAGAGAGACGATGGGTTGGGGTCCGACCTTCATACGCCATATTGAGACGATGATAGCAATCACAAATCTGACAAGGCCAACGGTCATGAGATGCAGGTGTCGGACCAAGAATGGAGCCGCCACGAGATGGTGGTCGAAAGTTGGAACCCCGGTTGGAGGAAGAGGATCCAGAGAAAGACCCACGTGGAAAATAAGTGCCTCGGCCTCTGGGAGAGCTATTGAACGAACCACGACCGCGAGAACCGCAGGTGGAGGAGCGGGTTGTGACCAAAGCAGTAGGAGCGAATTCAAGGGTTATGTTGTTGTGGTTGCGCAACCTGCTCTCAGCAGCCAAGAGAAGGGCCTCCAAACCATCATAGGTAATCGGTGTTTCTCGAGCTTGGGCAGAACTAATAGTGTGTTCATACAGAGGGTCAACGTTGTTCATAATAATGGAGATGAGATCCTCATCAGCAACAGGATGGCCAGAGAGTGCAAGTGTATCAGCCACTTGGTTGATCTTGTCCAAGTAGTCAGAGATGGACAAATCTCCTCGTGTTGTGCGAAGGAGTGTGCTGCGTAGCTGAAGAATCCGATTATGATTTGATGAAGCATATCGGCGAGAGAGAGAGAGAGGCCCATGTTGTGTGAGAGGAGATGGAGCGGGAGACTGTGGACAACACGGAGGGGGTTAAGGATCCATTGATCCAGCCGAGAATCATTTGATCAGTGGCCATCCATTCTTCATAAGCCGGATTAATAGCATCCGTGAGTTCTCCGGATGCAGAGCGCAGAAACACTGGAGGACAAGGTTTGGTGCCATTGACAAAACCCATAAGGTTTTTACTTTTGAGAAGTGGAGTGATTTGGGCAAGCCACAAGGAATAATTGTTGCGGTCCAGCTTAATTGTGAGAAAATTAGCAGTTGTGGTATTGGTAACTATTTGGGTAGTGGTGTTAACAGGAGCAGTGGTGAGAGGGGGTTGGTGGTCTCGGGAGGGATCTCTGAGATGGTGGCCATGGCTTTGATAGAAGAGAAAAAAAAAATTGAATTGGAGGAGAGGGTCAGATGTCTTTAGACAATGGCTCTGGATACCATGAAGAATAATTGATAAGAATATTTTTTTACTTACTTTTCATTGATACAGTACTGCTATATATACACGAATTAAGATCATTTTAGATCCCAAAGATCAGCAATCATATTAAGGATTTGCTGTCAATTTCTATCCTACAAATATGTAGCAATTACATCTCTATGATTCTGCAGATCTCCTAAGATAAAGCTGATTAATAAGAGATAAGAACCAGTGATTATGCAGCAGAAATTTAGCACAAGATTATTGCTTATCACTTTGCAGAACCACAATGGCTTGAATATCTAAGATGTAATTCACGGATTGGTACCGCTCTTGAGAAAACGCTGCAAAATCTTCCTATCTTTAAAGAACTTGGGGGAACATCGTCACTTCCATCCGGATAGCTGTTATGAGATTTGTTTGAAGCTAAAGTGTACTGGTAGTTCATGGAAGGAAGCAATGATATAGAGATTGGTCCAAAATAATTTGGTTCATTCGTTGAACTGACCAAGCTCTCAAAGGTGCCACTGACTAAACTAGTAAGACTACTTGAACTCTTGAGTTTATGTAGCTTAAGAACTGCAGGAAAGTTCAGTAAATTACCTTGGTCTGAGTACTTAGAACCTGATCCAACCATACAAAGCTCTCCAGAAGATTCTGACCAGACCCCATTTAGCTCAAAGCTTCTCAGCAGCTCTCCATCTGTTACGTAAGTGGATTCATGGCTACTTGTGGGGTTTGCCACAAGGCAATATGTGCTGTCACTTGGAAATTGAAGACTTCCTTGGACCATGTACAACCATGTACAAGCCTTGTTCATCAGCTGCTCCATCATACCAGAAGCGAAGTACAATTGAATTCTGGCCAAGACTCACATGACCAGATTTGGATTTCCGAACAAGAAACTTTGTTACACCAGCAGTGTAGTAGAAACCGGTAAGGCGGTGAACAGAGGAGTTAACTCCAGCATCTCTTTGTGGTGTAGAGTAGTGAGGAGCAATTGAAGCACAGTGATCAGCAAAAGAGGCTTGAGAAGCTGAAGTTGAGAACGGAAAACAGTTTAATGAACATGTGACGAAAACAAAGAAGAATATGGGAAGTTTCATGAAAAAGGCCATAGGATCTTTAATCATGTGTGTTCTAAGAAAGATGGACCAGAGCAACAACAAGTAATGCAACGAGTGAGTACATACCTGATCTCAATGCACTTCAAAAGTCATAATCCCCTGGTCAACCGCCATTAAGAGTATTTTTACTGTTTTATGCCAGTTCACATGCATGATGGTTTCTAACTGGGATCTCAGATTCTCAATAGACTAAGAAACACAACTAACATCTCTATCTCTTACTATTTCATACTATCAACGTGCTATATCACATTTTAACAACATTAAAACAATAAAACCTCATTGCTATCGAATTTGTTGACACTTCATGCAAAGAAATTGTCGATTCTTTTTCAGTTTCGATCAATATATATAGTTTCGTAAAAGCCTACATTTGCTACCGATTAAGGTATTGAAAATATGCAGAATATATGACATAGAAGAACTTCCTTGACTCCATGAATGTATGAAATGTAGGAATTCTAAATGGACAAGTCTAATCCCATATAGCACCTAACCACTAACTTGTTGCGACATAATTGAAACACACTAACAAATTTAGTCATACTAAGACAGCTTGTTGATAATTGAAAAAGTATGATAGTCCTAACTCCTAGGCATACCTACTTGAATCGAAAAGAAAAATTGATTATTATAGTAGTCTTGTAAACTTTTTTGCCTGTTTTTTTTTAAGGGAAAAAAGGCAACAGCCCCAGAACATTCATTAATAAACTCATGTCAGAATGACATCAAAACATCATTACATTAGACAATTAGCTTATTTATTCAAGTGAGCTTAGCAGAGGATTAAACTAGAAACAAAACAAGATACCAGATAAACATAAAACTAGAGCCAAGACGCTCAATTGCGGTACTCTAAGTCCTATTAATCTATCTCGCTGCATCCAGCTCACACAGTCTGCCAAGCTATCAATGCACTAACACTTACTAAATTTTTGTTTTGCCCTTAAGATTAGGGCATGGAGGAGTGTTAGGGCATAGCACCTTAGAGGCCGGTATTGGAGGAATGTCGCCCACTAGCGCATTGAGATCTGCTTCCTCATAGACTTTGTAGGTGCTACTAGTATGGGAGAGTAGGCCCAACCCATGGCCAAAAGAGGTCAAGTGAAGGTCAAAAGCCATCTCCCCAGGCCTGAGCCCAGAAGTCGGCCCAAAGACTTGGGTCCAGATCCAAGTCCAAGCCCACTGGAAAAACTCGACCGGCACCTTGAGCAGCCACTCGCCGGCCGTCAAACTTCCACCAACTTTAGTAACACCGCTTAGAATCCAACCTAGAAAAACCATTCCAGATCGGGTTGAGTTATCCCGATCGAAATCCAACCCGACTAGCGAGCTCATCTTGTCGGCTTTCAAGATCGAAGATCTCCAAGCCCTCCTCCAATCGGCAAGTTATGCCATCACCGCCACAAAGGCCTTCGATCCGAAACCTGAACCGCTCAGTTTCTTTGATGCGATATTGTCAAGACCCATCCCGAATTTCACCCTGAAACCCGAAGTAAGTCTTGTGGGGTCCACCTCCAAAGAAAATTTACTGAAGCACTCGGTAAACCTCCCTTGAAAATGAACAACCCTAACCCGAAAAATCTAAGAATTACCCATAAAAATCCTAATAATATAACATGAATCTTAACACACTCCATTAAAATATTATACAATAATCTCAAGAGTATTCAGAGCTACTAAAACCAACTGAAGCAGGAAAATACACTAGTAGGTTAAGCAGGTAACCTACTAGTGAAAAGTGGCTGATAGATGGGTAACTATGCCTCGTCTCCTCCTACTAGTACCGACCCGTACTCTGCAGACTGGGCATTTTAAAAACGAAGAGCCCAAGGGAAAACATTTGAAACCGTTAGAGTGAGTGGATAAAAATAAATTTAAAAGAAATAATTCTTTATGCTTTCCCAAATTTATTTCCATAGAAATTATGATGCATGCGAAAGCTCAAAAGCTCTCAACTCAAAAACTGGCAAATACATGAGTAACTCCGGCTAGTCTCCGAAACTTAATTAAATACAGCCTCTCTGGCTAAACTATATATATATGTATGTATTTACACTCGTCATACTCCTTGTATGATTTCTTATGAAGAAATATAAGAAAAATAGAAATTCATACAAGGCTACTATGCTTGCGTCTAACGCTCACGCCACGCCATAATGGAATTTTACCTCATTATGCGGAAAAAACCGGTGTATATATACGTGCATATTCCCTATATGAATTATTATTATATTCATATAGGGCTACGACGATTGCGTCTAACGCTCACGTCACACCATAATGGTATTTTACCTCTGTCACACCCCAATTTTCAAAAGATAATTTTTAAAAATTTTGGCATGATCTAACTTAAAATATAAATATTTCAACCTGTTTCAATAAAAAATCCAAACAACTAGAACTCAATAGCAGAAAAGTAATATCACACAACCCATCACTGAGTTAAACATTACACTTCCTTATTTACATAAACTTGCAACACGAGAACATGAGAACAATCTCATGAGTTTAATATTTTCTACCCGATTAACAAAACTATACAGAGTACAGCAAAAGCCAAAAAGAACCCTGCCACTAAGTCTCCGCCTCAACCCTGCTGATCATCACCTGCAGGTCTAACCCCTACACCAATAATTCGTGCACCGGGATTGTAAAATAACAAACCCGGTAAGCTAAAAAGCCCGTATGAGTAAACTCAAAAATAACACAACATTTATCACAACCAACATTCCACAAGAGAGATTTGATCAATAATTAAAAACTACAAACCAACACATTACCAAAGAAATGTACCCATGAGTCCCAGATGTTTAATAAATACATCTCATGACCTACAACAACAAATTGTGTACCCATGGCTCTCAAATACCATAAAGTATCTCCCATGACCTACACTGACAGACGGACTAGAGCTCTATTTCTAACCGTAACCAATCACCCGACCAAAGACTTGGAACCCGGTTTGACTGTCCAATATCAAAACACAAAATAATAAATAGCATCTTAACCGTAACCAATCACCCGATTAAAGGCTTGGAACCCGGTTTGGCTATTTATCCAACAATCACAATATCACAACATCACAACATCATCATCAACAGCACAAGATCACATCATAAATTATATCCTTCCACATAGATATATTTACATGAACAAATATAGATATTCCACAAGAATAATCTATCAAAAAATCAATAAATTATGATCACATGAACCTCAAAATAACACATAAGGAAAACTTGTTTTATCTTACCTATGAGCCGTTGGCGATCAAGCTCATATATTTTAAAAACAAATAATAGCAAAATATGAAATACAACATCATAATCATTATCATCATCACATGACCATAATAAAATTTGGTTCAAAAGTGAACCTTTGTGAGATTTACTCACCTAGAAATCCCGCTGCAAAACTCCCAACACAACCAAGGCAAGCCAATCACAAAACACCTAAATTCACACAATTAAAAACCTTAGAAACCAAAATATTAAAGGATAACACAATACCCTTAAACTAACCCTTCGCTCAAGGGAGGACAACTTCCCAAAGTCGTTGAACTCAACGACACAATATAGCTGGCTCAAATCTTCAAAACCTAAACTCAAACTCCACCAAGCCAAAACAAATAAACCTAAGTCTTAACATGCAAACCTTGCTCAAAACCTAGCCATACTACCTCCCAACAAGCTCACAGCAGCAAGGACTAGTTAACCATAGGAAACTAAGGCTACAACTCTGCCGGACGCGCCACCATAGGCAGCGGGGAATGAGCCCCACGCGCCACCCCAGAACTTCTGAATTAGGAGAAACTCACAACATGAAACTTGTAGAATGAAACATGGTGAACAACTATAATACCTGGAGTTTTAACTGGTTCGGCCGGAATCGGCCAGAAAACGCCCCGAAACTCCAAAACGGTTTCAAACTTCATCTGCAAATTCATGGCTCAAAACCTCAATATCTTGCTTCAAACTAGGCCTAGCCACAACCAGAAGGAGGAGAGGATCAAAACTCACCTAAGGTTGCCCCTCGTCGCCACCGTATACGACGGTTCCGATCGACGGCACGGCGGTAGTGGTTTTGGGCCTCGCTGCTCCTTTTACGCGGTCACCAGCGTCAAAGACCGACACGGTTGGGTAGGTGAGGACGAGACCAAACGAAAGGAACCGGTAGCGGCCAAAACGATGGCCGGATAAGGAAGAACTCCGATGAAACCGCAGCAGCTCCTCCACCTCGTGGAGGTGTCTAGGCGGCGTGACGACGAGCGGCGCTGCCCCAGGAATGGAGAGGAAGTCCGTGCGAACCGAACAGGACCAGCGGCGTCCAGTTTGGTTGTCGGATGGCCGAGTTCTATGCCGACGAAGATTGAGGTGCGCGGACGGTCGGGAGAGAGGATAGAGAAACCGGTCTGCAAATTTTAGGTTTCTAAAAATAACTCCCCCACATTTTCTATTTATACAGTTTCCAAACCCGGAAACTAACTTCCTCTGATCATAACTTTTTCATACTACCTCCGTTTCAGGCGCGCCACATGTCTACGAACTCGTATCAACAAACTCTACAACTTTCTGTTTTGGCCACGGTCCTCAGCGCGCGGAGCAGAGGCTTCTAGCAGACAAAGAGATAGGAGTGTTGCGGGCGTGCCACCTCGCGAACGAGGAAAAGGTTGATGGGGGGTGCGCTTGACTTCTTGATCAGGCAGAAAGGGGGGTCACAGGTGCCACCTCAGAGGAGGATTTACGAGCACAAGCGGGTCGATACTCACGGCGGCGCGAGCAGAGCAATCAAAGGGAGTTCGGAGAGAAGCGGGGATGCAGAGTCCGGAGAGCTCTGGAGTAAGACCTAGGCGGCGGCGCTTAGGGTTAGGTTTTCAAGGAAGGCTCGAAGGGAAACTGGGTTTCAGTTTGGGTTTGTCTGAGAGTTGTCTCTGAGTTGTTGTTGTAAAGTTGTGTGTCTGTTGTGTTTGAGATTTGTTGAGAGTTGTTGTTGTAAAGTTGTGTGTCCGTTTGAGAGAGCTTTCGACCCCTTTATATAGTGGAGCTTGACTTGCGGCAGAAGAGAGAGATAATCCTACTTCAAGTTGTATTCGGAAACCCTAATAGCATAAGGATACTGTCTCGTCCATGCAGACCAACCAACTCGTGACACATGTCTAGTTCGCACACTTCATTCCACGCTGCCAACTGTAGACTCCTATGCGAACTGGAATCAGGAGTCTCCTCATCTCGCGGGCTGCTACAGTATGCTATCTCGCATGCTTCTGTAGCTCATTTCCATTTCGCGGGCTATGGCAGCTCGCGAGCCCTAAAAGGGCTTTTTTTATATTTAATGGGCCACAGGGATTGACCCGAAGCATGTCAAAGACTTGTCAAAGTCTTCAACGTTTGTCATGGTGCGCGCGGGCTCCGCATGTCACTTCCTCGCGAAGTCTTCTACCCGAGCTAGTTCGCCAACTCGCCTCGCTTCACCTACGCGGAGAGTCCATCTGGATTGGCAATCTCGCCTCGCCTCGCGGAGTGTTGAATAGTGATTCCGCGCGAACTGCGTAGTCCGCCTATGTTCATTCCGCGTGCGAGCTAAGTGAAGTTCTCATGCAGTTCGTTCCGCACGAAGTATAACTTGGCTCGCGTGGTCTCACTGGCGAGCTATCACCTGTAAACTTGGAGAAACTCCATCTCGCCGGTATGACATAGTCCAAGAAATAATTAATATTTACATAGACATTTACTGTCCAGTAAAATATTAATTCAGGCGTAAACACTTTCAAGAAGGAAGTTTTCGAACATAACTTACGGAAAATAAAGTCAACTTTTGGCCTCTTAAAAGTCAAAGTACATTAAAAATTACTCCCGAAACTTCAACTTCGCACAAACTAAAGAATTTCCATAAATAATCCTTCATTAATTATGGGAATAATACAAGGAAAATTATATGAAAATCTAAGGTATTACAACCTCATTATGGCGGAAAAGTACGTATAGCTAGCTAGCATTTATTTATATACATATTATCCTCATAATCATCCATATATGAATATATAATCACCGAAATTCTCAATTTCGGTTATTCTCCAACAAAAGAAATTATTCATCAATAAACCATTTGCATGCACATTATTTAAAACAAAAGTTCACTCACAAATTAGGCCGAAGCCTGATGTCGGTCTGAGGCCTCCTCTGCTCGAGCCTCCTCACGTCTTGTTCCAAAAACATAATCAAATCCTCAACTATAACCCAACGCTTATATAAAATTAGGCAAAATTAATTATGAGCTTTGCACGCTCATCCATGCCTAACGTCTTAATTCTCAACTTCGCTTCGATCCATACTTTACCACAATATCCACATCCTTACTACCACTCTCTCCAGTCCTAACAACAATTAACCAACAGCTGCATTATATCTCATTAACCGTCATATTTTACAAATCTTATAAAAATCCAAAACCTATCCAAAACTCTTCCAAAAATTCCAAATTTCACATCAATAGACTCCCCTTAACAACACACATTTAAAACCATAAAAATTCCCCAAACAGCGGCGGCCAGCTCCGGCGACCTCCAATGCCTACCAAATTTTTACAGCATCTTCCTCTCAACTCCCTCTACAACTTTCCTAACTAGCACAAACACCAATTTCAAGCATAACTATGTCAATCGAACGAAAACATTACGAAAAACCCTAGAATTTCCACTCACCGGTTCTCCTTACCTGAAGCAAACTGGAGCGAGTCATTCTAGGGCAAGGCAACTGGGTTGAAGACCTTCAAAACCATATAAGGCTTGCCCGGATTGGTGGCCGGAGGAAGAAGTTCCGGCGACGAAGAGCTTTGGGCAGTTGGGACTTTCAAGCTTGATTTCTCTCTCACGGCGGCGCTAGGAAAGCTGTCACCGGTCCAAGGAGGAAGAGGGAACAAGGACCGACCGATTGGAACCGGTGTGGCGATCTAAGGCGGCCGGACGGCGGCAAACGGCCGGGAAGAAAATCCGGCAGAGGGAGAGGGAGAGAGAATCGGGAGGGAGGAGAGAGAAGAGAGAGGAGAGAAAGGATTTGGCTTTTGCCCAACCGGTCCAACCCACACATATAACCCAATTCCAAAATTTAACACCCCAAAAATAATACCCTAATAAAACTTACCTTTTACTAGCTAAAATTTACCATTTTTACCTTCGTCACATTTTTCTCTTACGAATAATTCCTTCGAAATAAACGTCCCCAAAAACCCCTCTAAGGACCATTTAAACTAATAACTCATTGACGAAGACGGTAAAATTCTTATTATTACCAAGCTAGTAATTAAGGTAAAAATTTAAGAGTCGGGATGTGACAGATATACATCGGATTAGATATTTGAAAATCGCTCTCAACCTCGACACAACGCCGTGGCTGTAGCACTAGAGTGGTCAGGTTGCCGATGCCGTCGTCTGAGAGGAGTCCTTCCCTCTGGTTCGTCATCGCCAGAAACTGGCCATTGGATGGTCGGGGAAACACCCCCGCCGCTGGACAGGTTTTGCTGCAAAACCCTAGAGTGCTCCATGAAACTCGGAGCATTCTGTCTTTTGTGATCGACTTTTTTTGCCTGTTAAATGAAGTTTAAACTTATATATTGATGCAAAACAATACTACAAAAAATAAAAATTAACAAAAAAAATCCAAGTCTCTATCCTCTCATTCATTTAAGGCTCCAGGGCAGTTTTAGAAAAAACCATTTCATCTCATTGCATGAATATAAGTAACAATAAGACTCAATGCCGACTTGCTTCATGATATTGCATTGTTGCTTGTTGGATCTACTTTGCCTGTCCTTATAAGACAAACATTAGATTTTGTTAGAAAAGTAATCTTAATATCAATTGTATTAGGAATGTATATTCTGTGGTTATGTATTTCCTATTGTAGGAGATTAGTTACCTTGTTGGTAACGACTTTACCTTGTATATGTATACATCCTTGTATCAATGAGAATTCATACCAGCAAATTCTTTTCTTCTGTTCAGTTTTTCATGGTATCAGAGCAGGACTAGATCCTGACTCTATAGCCGCTGCATCTTGTCTCTCATACAGTGATTCTTCTGTTCATTCCGTTGTACTCTATATCTTGTACAACAATTCTCTCATTTCCATGGCGAGTCAAAGTTTCAAATCTTATTTCATTGATCATCCTGATCGTCCATCCTTGATGATAGTGTTCAACCAATGTAATCGATCAAATCAATCTATTCGGCAAAACGGTTTCTCCGTTCGCATTCCTCTCCCCAAGCAACAATATCAACATGCTTTGGCCATTTTGAATCACAAGGAATCTGATGATACGCAAGTCAATGTTGCAGTTACCAAACCAAAATTTTCTAATATCACTCCTCGCCGTTGGATCATCGATAGCGGCGCAACAGATCACATCTCTTCTTCTCAAAGTTCACTATTACACAGGGATAAAAATTGTTCATTGCCTCCGGTGTTGTTGCCTAGTGGAGAAAAGGCCAATATTGTTGCCAAGGGTTCTTTGTCTCTAAATTCTGAGTACTATTTACATGATGTGTTGTGTGTCCCTACATTCAAAGTTAATCTAATGTTCGTGAGTAGATTAACAAGAGACCTGAATTGTTCAGTGACATTTTTCCCATATTGGTGTGTTTTGCAGGATCTAGCTACAGGGAGGATGATTGGTTTGGAAAGTAGCGTGATGGATTATATTACCTAGCGGCATTAGCGACGAAGAAAACCCTAACTAATTCCCATTCATCCTCAAACCACCAATCAGTCTGCAACCTTTCAACCACATCCAACCCATCCACTGATCTCTGGCATAGCCGTTTAGGTCATGTTTCTCATGCTCCTTTAAAATTCATTGCTAAGAACTTCTTAAATCTTTCAGTTCAGCACATTGATGCTTGTCTTATTTGTCCTCTGGCTAAGCAACATCACTTGCCTTTTGGTGTGAGTTCAATTTCATCTGAAAAACCATTTGATTTAATTCATTGTGATATTTGGTGTTGTTATAAACACCCCTCTATTTTTGGTGCCTATTACTTCATCACCATTGTTGATGATTACACCAGATTCACTTGGATTTTTTTGATGAAACACAAATATGAAGCACAACCTATTTTAAAGCGCTTTTTCAGCTATGTTTCCACTCAATTCACATCTCGTATAAAAGCTTTCCGTAGTGACAATGGTGGTGAGTTCCTTTCAGTTTGATCATTTTTTCAATGACAATGGTGTAATCTTTCAACATTCTTGCATTTACATGCCCCAACAAAATGGGGTTGTGGAACGAAAACATCGCCACATTTTACAAGTCACCCGAGCTTTAAGATTTCATGCTTAACTCCCTATCCAATTTTCGGGAGAATGTGCAGTTCATGCCGTTCACATCATCAATCGATTACCTACCCCTCTTCTTTCCTTCAACACCCCATTCGAGCGTCTTTACTCGAAACCACCTCCTTATCATCACCTTCGTGTGTTTGGTTGCCTTGCTTATGCTACCAATGTTCACCCTTTGCACAAATTTGATTCTCGTGTTGTGGCTGGCATTTTTATTGGTTATCCCGTCGGCCAAAAAGCATACAAATTATACAATCCTTCCACCAAAAAGATTTTTACAAGTAGAGATGTCATTTTTCACGAAACAATTTTTCCCTATGCTTCTGACAAATCTACTTCAGTTTGTCCTCACTTGGGCCACTCTTCAAGCCCAATTTCGAATCCATACTCTTCAAGCCCAATTCTAAATCCAGTCTATGACCTAGCTGACTTTTCTTATCCTCTCTCATCCACCACAAACTCAATCGCACCCAAAATTCCCAATCTGCCTTCTCCGTCCAAATCCAACGTCGCACCACCTCCTTCCTCCTCTCCATCTGCCACACCGCCTCCCTCTCCGTCACTCAACACCCTTCGCACCTACGTCCGCCGTTCCAAGGCTCCACCATCACCAGCACAACCCAACCCGTCGTCTCCTATCGATACTCACACTGTTGTTCTCTCACCTCTCTCCTCTGAATTCGCGCCACCGGCGTCTTCATTGCCGACACTCCATCGTCGGCGCCTCCATTGCCTCTTCCTTCTTCGTATGCGCCTCTACCTGCGCCATCTGTACCATCAACACCCAGCCTTCCTTTATGATAAACCGACCTTCCTTCACAAGAACCCAGCCTTCCACTTTTCCGAGACCTGATTGCACCTCCCTCACCCGCCGAGCCAGCACCAGCCAAGCCACTCCGCCGGTGAAATTCCGAGATTACATCGTTTCTCATGTTACGCTTCAATGTATCTAGGTCCTACCAAAGGTACTCGTTATCCTTTGTGCAATTATGTATCTTATCACAGATATAAGCCCATACATCGGCCTTTCATTGCACAAATCAACCAAGATATTGAACCAGGTTCCTATTCAGAGGCTGCCACTAAACCTGTATGGCAGGATGCTATGCGGTCCGAATTGCAGGCCCTTCAAGATAACAGTACCTAGACTCTCACACCTCTTCCAGCTGGTAAAATCCCAATTGCCTGTCGATGGGTTTATAAGGTTAAGCGTCGAGCTGATGGTTCCATTGAGCGATATAAAGCTCGATTAGTCACCAAGGGGTTCACACAAATTGAGGGTGTCGATTATCAGGACACTTTTTCTCCCACTGCCAAAATCATCTCTGTTCGGTGTATTCTAGCCTTGGCAACAGCTCGTGGTTGGTCCATTCATCAATTGGACGTTAACAACGCTTTCTTACATGGAGACCTTGAGGAAGAAATTTATATGTCTCCTCCACCAGGGCTTCGGCGACAGGGGGAGGAGAACTTCGTATGCCGTTTGCATAAATCGTTGTATGGTCTGAAGCAAGCATCTCGTCAGTGGTTTGCAAAATTCTTAGAGGCTGTTCAATCCGCAGGTTACAAGCAGTCCAGAGCTGATTACTCTTTATTCACCAAGAGGCATGGCAAGTCCTTTACTGCTCTCCTAATTTATGTTGATGATATTATAATTACTGAAAATGATCCAATGAGTATTGATGCGCTCAAAACCTTCCTTCATACACATTTTCGTATTAAAGATTTAGGAGACTTGAAGTATTTTCTTGGTATTTAGGTTTCGGCATCAGACAATGGAATTTTTTTGTGTCAACGTAAATATGCTTTGGAAATTGTTAAGGATGCAGGGTTAATTGGCGCAACCCCTATTGATAGTCCCATGGAAAGAGGGTTGAAATTGTCTGAGAAGAGTGATTTATTAAAGGATATAGCCCGTTACAGAAGATTGGTTGGGAGGCTGATATATCTCACAATTTCGAGACCAGACATTACATATTCAGTTCATATACTGAGTAGATTCATGCATCAACCTCGAAAGTCACATATGGATGCAGCTCTACGTGTTGTACGATATATTAAGAATGCACCTGGTCAAGGTTTGTTCTTTTCCTCTAAGAGTGATTTAAGATTGCGTGCCTTTTGTGATACAGATTGGGCCTTTTGTCCAATTACTAGGAGATCAACCACAGGTTATTGTGTTTTTCTTGGCCCTTCTCTGATCTCATGGAAATCAAAGCAGCAGAAAACAGTCTCTCTCTCTTCAGTTGAAGCTGAATATCGAGCCATGACAGGTACTTGTTGTGAACTTACATGGCTTCGTTATCTTCTAAAAGATTTGGGAGTGTTGCACCATGAACCTGCATTCTTATACTGCGATAATAAAGCAGCGCTGCACATTGCAGTGAATCCTGTGTTTCACGAGCGGACGCGACATATTGAGATGGATTATCACTATATAAGAGATAAGATACAGGATGGTTCTGTTGTTACGAAATTTGTGAATTTTGCGCACCAGTTAGCAGATGTCTTCACTAAGGCTCTGGGAAAAGAAATTTTCATTCCTATGATTCCCAAGTTGGGAGTTAGAGACATTCACTCTCCAACTTGAGGGAGAGTGTTAGGAATGTATATTCTGTGGTTATGTATTTTCTATTGTAGGAGATTAGTTACCTTGTTGGTAACGACTTTACTTTGTATATGTATACATCCTTGTATCAATGAGAATTCATACCAGCAAATTCTTTTCTTCTGTTCAGTTTTTCAGCTTTCGGTTGAAATCGGATAAAAACCGAATCCATTTATACATCAAGAGACGATCCGATACCTCAACTGTTATTTCATTGTTTATGATTTTAAGCCAGAAATTAACATGCAGCATTTTCAACTGCCATTTCATTCAGATGAATGTGTGTTGAAATCTACCTGAAATCCCCAATGTGTGTTGAAACCGTAAAAATCACAGTATGAAAATTATACTGTGATCAATTAATGGAAAAATAAACAAAGAACCCCATCTGAACAAGGAGTTCAAACCGGTCAAATCTTTGGGGTTATGAAAATATATCTTGCAGTTGAAAGTAAGCTTGACTATGTCAAGGTAGTTGGCTTATCCACCGGATGATCAGATTAGCTCCATTTTTTTCCAAATGCAAATCAAATATAGTGGCAACACAAGAATCCGCCACGTCCAAAAGAAAGAAGATCAAGTTCCATCTTTCACATGTTCGGCATTCAAATCTTGGAGTTATTTCAAATTCAAATATTGAGATAATCATCATGCCAGCTGATCATTGAACGCTTATAAAAGAAGGCTTGCTGTGAAGCAGAAAAGAGAGAAGACGCGAAAAGAAAATAGGAGAGACGAGTAGAGAGGAAAAGAGACGGTGAAAGGAAAGAGAGAGAGAGAGAGAGAGGGGCAGAGTACTCAAAACCGAGCCTCTACAACGGCAGTCAACAACTGAAGCTCTACAACAATCAAGCTACAGGTATATGATCTTGGTTATCACCTGAAATTACTGATCTTCTCTTTTATGGTGCAGACAAAAGAAAAGAGATGCTTCTTTTATGTAGCAATGAAGCCGCTATTCTCTCCTCCTCAATCTATGCCAATAATCAATGACGACTTTTGGGCAAAGACACAAAGTCACTAGTAAGCCCTCATACACAACTACAACAATAAAAGAGGGTCAACTTGCTGCCTGTGCACTCTAGCTCGCTTCCGATACCTATACGCGGTGCGTCCAGCGTATTAGGGGGTGGAAGTGTAGCTCGTCGTCCGGCTTGCTTTCCAATAGGTTGCCTCTTCATCGACTTCAAGCAAATGATCAACGGCTTTTGGGTAAAGACACAAAGTCTGTACAAACCCTCGTTCACAGCCGAGCAACGTGCTGACCTATATAAGCTCAGAGGCTTGACAAATTTTGGTATGACTCTACCATGTCAACAGCCTGCCTATGGTGGACGTCTATGTATACAGCCAACTCTTTGCTGGGAAAACTAAAGCACAAAATGGAGGGAGGAAAACAAGATCACCTCGTGTACAAGGAGAGATCGGCAAACATGTTGAGGGGCAGACTCCATACCCCTCTCAAACTCCTTGTTAATTATATACATGGAGCTACATCAAAATCTACACACGGGTGCATGTGATTAATCCATTTTCTTGTACCCTACTCCATCGATTCAAGTATCATGCAAATCATGGAAACTATATATGGCACTCAAACTCTATGGTGCATGTGCACGGGTCTTCCTCTTTCACAGAAGAATGATAGATACCTAACGTATGAATTAAACTAAAGCTTAGAAGTCAGGCTCTCTCGCACTCGTTAAAGTTTCAACTTCAAGAATCTTCTATCATCCCGGACTATTGGGCCTCCTGAACAACAATTGGAAGCAAGCCCATCTTATATCTCGGATTGTAAATTAAATGATCAGGCTCCACCAAATTACCCGTCGACCGCCTCAAAGCTAAAAATGCAACAGTGTTAAAACCCTCTTCAAGTCTCAAGGCCCCAACTGTAAAGCTCGGCATGACAGGTGCCTAAATCAAATCAGCAGACACTACCAAATTGGGTGTACAAGAAACTTGACAGATTCCAAGATGTATGCACATCTGTCAAACTCAAAAGTCAGTACAAAATCGAAGATCTCAAAACCAATGAATTACGGTTGGTTTGATCCCACAAAGGGTACGTAGGCAATCTAGCGACCTATTAGATGCAACCACCGTTCCAAACAGAATCTCTGACACCACCAGCCAAATTCGGCAAGTCCCAATGAATCACTGACTCATGTCAAGTTCTCTCAACACCAGAAAAATTCAAATCCATCCCCAAAATATCCAAATAAAGTCCAAATCAAATTCATGCGCTTTAAATCCTACCTCAAACACAAATTCAAATTAAATGGGTCATCTACCTATTTAAATCTCAAATGTTTGAACTACATTGGTTTAATCCCTTCACAAGGTATGTAGGCAATCTGAATTTAAATCTGGATGCAACCACGAATCTAAATAAATTCCTAGATTTTCTAAAGCCAAAATCTCGCTCTAGATACAAATCCAAACACATTTCTAAATACATTTCCAAACACTACTCTCATTCCAAAATCAAAGCCCTTCGATGAGTCATTCACTTGTCGGAACTCTTGAACTACGAGTGGCTTGATCCCTCTCCAAGGTTCGTAGGCAACCCCATTCAAATATCCGGGTGCAGCTACAAAAAACAAATTTCATCCACATTTTTGGTTTCTTCATAAATGGAATCAAAAAGTGTTTCCCTATAACAAGGGAATATAATTAAGAGACACATTTTGTCTTGAATGGGTTGAACCCAAAATAATTAAAACTCTATTCACAAAATAAATACAAGTGAAATTATGTTGAGTGACATTTTCGCTCACTGTGTGCAATTTTTACTCAACAATGTGGTACATGGCAGACCCAAAAGCCCAAACTGAAAACTAACTGGAAATAGTTTTTTTAATAAGCTTATGAGTAATCCTTATAGAGGAGACGAGTAGAGACCAACCTTCTTGGCGGAAGCAAATGCAGCTTAGCGGCACGACCCATGACTTCTTCGAAAATTTGGAACGCTTCCTTTGAAATGGTTGTTCTTGCTTTGCTTCATTTATATAACACAGTAGGGATTCTGGCTAAGGATTAAAATATCAGTATTGGTATATCTATCGTTAGTTTGAAAAAAAAAAAGATATCGGATATATCAAGGATATCCGAAAAAAATATCGAAAATTGAGAAAGAAATTTTTTTCCCAAAATTTATTAGATTACATATAAATAGTACAAAACCAAACATCAACTTTATCTACATCTAAAAATAGACTCTAGTTGGTTGAAAAGACGCACGTTGGTCTCTCACTTCACATCGGGGGAATCCTCTCCCAAAATTCACTCGAGACCTTCACTTTTTTTATTAGGATATACCTCAAGGGAATTACTTCTCTCTCAAATATTTTTAGAGGTGATTTTTATTTATTCAAAAAAAAATATACAGATATTTTTTTAATATATCAAAGATATATTATAAATATCCTAAATATTGAAGACATTTAACAGTATCAGAGAAATATCAAAGATACAGTAGAAGATAAGATATTTACCCCTTTAGATATATTAGTCCTTCCAAAAAAGGAGATATCCGGAGATATATCGGATATATTGCAGAGATTTTAATCATTGATTCCGGCCAACTCGCAGTTTTGATCGACAGAGATGAAGGACGGGACATTAAATATTGCCCCCTCGTATCCCACTTATTTAACAATTCGTATCTCGCCATATACGACGCGTATCCGGGCCGACTCCGGTCATTTCGGCCATACCATAGCGTGCCCCGTGCTTTGTAAGTTCAGAAATTGTTCTCTAAAAAACATCATAAACTTGTTGGGAAACGGCCGGAAACGAGTAACGTCCGGAAACGCGTCCGTAAATAAACTGGATCGTGGGGGCACAACTGACTGCAACTTAATGTGTCAATGTTTGCTTAAAATTATAGGACTGAAAAGTCATAATTACCCTCACGTATACGTATCTGGCAGTTTTTTGGCCGTCTCGAGTCCTTTTTTCCGGCCATACTAGTGCATTTAGAATATGTTCTCGGATACGCCGGAGAAAAGCGTTGAAAACGGCCGGAAACACGTTAGAAACGTCTGGGCTAATCAGTCTTTTCACCTTAGTGTCCATAAATAAATTGAAACCGTCGGGGCTAATCAGTGTGTGAAGGTTTAGCTCCTGCTCTTCCTCGCAAATGGCAGTGTTGCTTCTCCGGTTAATAACTGCCCTTCGATTTCCGCAATGAGAGGCTACAATGAGGTTGGGTATGTATAAAGTAATGTGGGTTGGGTAGGTCCATTTGTACCCACGCAAGAGGTTTTTGCGCCCACAGCTACTTTGCCATCCATCAGTAGTGCTGGGGCCCAAAAGACATTCCTGGAACTCAGAAACAATGAGGAGGGAACAGGTCAGAAGCAGCCCTTACCTACAGAAGCCATTTGCACTTGCTGCAACAAAACGCTGGTGTGAAGCAATTACAACTTTGGGGGTAACAAGTACCACACGTAGCTCGTATCTTAATCATGTGCAGACCATGGACATCTGCTTCTCTGAGTTCACAGACTCAGAGGCGTATAGGTAATTCTAAGTAGAAATCTTGACTTGGTTCCGGGACTTCGATAATAAGGACTTAAGGAGTAGCAGAACAGGAACGTTCTTCGGTGCCGTCGTTAAAAAATGCATCTCAAACTTTAAACACGTTTTCATCATACAATTTTCTCCCTTCTTTTGAATGAAAATTCGATAAACATTTTTTTTAAATTTCGTCTTCACTCAAAAATTGTAGGATACATGTACTTTATAATTGTAGAAATTCTCGATATATTCGGGATTCCTCTATATGCTTATTATAATCAAGGTTTAGGCTTCATGTCTTCTCTCCCCCCCCCTTTGTATTCGACAATTTTATTAATCAAGACTGAAGGGCAGCCACATCAACCATATATTAAAAATATAATAATAATAAATAAATAAAACACCTATGTAAGTTCCTAGCCCAATGAGGACTCCATGACTCATAGATTTAAAATTCAATTTTAAAGTTAATTTACCACAATTTTTATAAAGAATAAAAAGCAAGCTCTGTTGCTGCTGAAGTTATGACTGTTATCAAGGCTATTGAATTAGCTTGAGTACGGGAGTGGAAGCATATTTGGTTGGAAATAGACTCAGAGCTAGTTCTTAGTTTCCTTCACTCTCCCACTTTAGTGCCTTGGCAACTAAGTGTAGAGTGGAGCAATTGTTTGTACCGAATTTCTCTAATAAACTTTCACTCTTCTCATATATTTCGAGAAGGTAACAGAGTTGCAGATGCGTTGGCAAATGAGGAGATAAAATCTTCAGGTTTGACGTGGTGGGACCCCCCAAATTTTGTTATTTCTCTATGAAATAACGATTGGTTGGGGCTTCCCACCTTTCGTTTTTGTTAGCTTTCGTTGTTTTATTGTGAGTTCTAGGTTTGTTTTTGTTTTTGATAGGAGTGGAGTTAGGTCCCTCCTACTATGGTGTTTTTATTTTTTCTTTTCAATAAATTACCCTCATTGAGACACCCTCGTTTCATCGAGGTTTAAGGAAAAAAAAAAACAAGAAGCAAAATAAAGTCATAAACTATGAAAACAAAGAAGAGGACAAGTAATTCAAATAATCAACCTGCGAGTCTTCTATAGGCCACGATGCTCCGCTCTTTGCGGAGTGGTTTGGCAATACGAAACCTAGGTTTCACTACGGCGGCGGCGAGTCTTGTGCTCCCCAGCCCAAGCAATGGCGAGATCTCAGCGACGTGGGCTCGGAGAGAGATTGCTTTCCCAAGCGGTGGCGTCGGAATTTCGACCGAGAGAATTCATAGCCTTTAGCCATGTCTTGTGGCGGTTGAGGGTGTTTATGGACCCCTTGGGGTGAGCGATTCCGGATTGGGTTTCACCGATCTGGAAGTGAGTCCTTGCAAGGAAGCTAGGTCGTCGGAAACGATGATGGCAGATGGACGGGGACGCAGGGCTGTGGTGGTGGTTAAGGTTGTTTACGGCTCGAGTTCTGGTGTTGGCATGGTGGAGAAAAGTCTGACGTCTGTTTGGGAGGAGGGAGGTGGTGACTGGCTTGGGAGGTGGTCGCCGGCGAAGTCAAGTTCCTCTGCTGGGAGGTTGACTTTGACCTGGGTTTGGGCTCGGATCCGGGCCTCCAAGACTGGGTTTGGACTCAAATCTAAGACTGATCAAGATTGGGCTTGGGTTGATGGTCTTGGGCTCCAAGCTAAGAAGGCTGATTTTGCAGCCGTTGAGGATGTGATGGCTCGCCCTAATGCCAAGGGCAGGGGCATGACTTAGGCCTCGGGCGTCCCTGCCTGAGCATCGGATGTGATTTTATTGCTTAATTCTTAAGTTTGTTAGGTGTACATTAATTGAGGTCTTAGGCAGCTAATATTCTGTTCTAGGGAATTAGGTAGTAAGATTTTTATCTTTTGCTTCAGACTCTTTATGAGCCTATGTGTAATCAGTAAAGGTACATGTTTTGGTGCTTGTAAGCCTCCCTTAACATACTCTATGGAGGACGGCATTTTGATCAATCCGTATCTTCTATTCAGTCAGGCCTCCAAGGAGGTAACTTGTAGATCAGAAAAGGAGGGGTGCAATAATAAAGCTCTCAAGTATTAGACAGAAAATTATACAGCGCACCGGGTGCGCGGCACACCCGGAATAACCACCGTCCATTTTGACACGTGGATCAAGGCTCTCTTCTTTCAATATGTGCACTCCCTCCTAATCTGTTCTAAAAGATGACAACTCCAAAGAAAGACAGATATCACACATTTTTTTGGGGTAAATAAACGAGTATATTAAACTAAAAAAGGGAGGGCAAGCCCAGTACAACTGAAGCCAAAGGCAAAGAAACTACAGAACAACAGAAAGCAAGCTAACCAAAGGAAAGCAAAACAAAACCTGAAAAATGAACAAAGAAAGAAATGACTAAGAGGCATCTAAACTCCACTTTCCAGCAATATATCTATTAGTAATGGATGACTTAAACTTGATGGAAATGAGCCTGCATCTGATCATGGAAATAATATTCTTGAGAACCACAGAAGGAGCACATCTTTCATTCCTAAAGATATGATTATTCCTCTCTTTCCATATGAGGTAAACAGTAACAGAAAGACCGAGTTTCTTGATGGTAGAAAAGAAAGACTTACCTCCCCACCGAGAAGAAGCCCATTCAATAAATAAAGGCCAAGGGGGGTTCAACCAAGGCACCCCACAAGAACAAAGAACACTCTTCCAAATATGCAGTGAGAAAGAGCAAGCAAAGAAAAAATGATTGATATTTTCTGGAACTAGACCACAAAGAGGGCATAGAGAACTAATTTGAGGAGAATAAGCAGTGATCCTATCAAGAGTAGCAAGTTTACCATGAACAACCAACCAAAGGATGAAACTGGCTCTAGAAATATTATTGGTAAACCACACAATCTTTGCCCAATCAACAACAGGGTAATGAATCCGAATCTGATCCATCGTAGAAGCTATAGAGAAAATTCCAGAAGTAGAAGGTAACCAAATACAAGAATCCTTGCAACTTGAATTTGGAATAAGACCTTCTAGATTACTTGCAACTTCAAGAATGGCAGAATTAGTAGAAAGAGGCCAGCACCAAGACTCACCCATCACAATAGAACTAACTAAGGCATTGGAAGGAATACCAGAATTAATCATAGCACCAGGCCCCAACCTAGGCAGCAAAGGGCCAAAATGGTGTCAATAATCATGCCAAAAATAAGTAGACTTTCCATCACCAATAATATGCTTGATAAAAGGACGAATAAGATCTCTAATCTTCAACAACTTCCTCCAATTCCAGGAGCAAATTTGGGGGGTAGACACCATCCAGAAACTTTTATCTCTCAAGAAATTAACTTTGATCTAAGAAGACCAAAGACTAGAATCATCTGTCAAAAGAATCCAAATGTGCCTCGCCATTAGAGCCTTGTTCCAGATGTGAAGACTTTTGATTCCCAGACCTCCCTCACTTGTAGGAGCACAAACAACCTCCCAAGCCACTTTTGAAGAATAATGGCTTGTACAACTTCCAGACCACAAAAAATATCTTAATTTCTGCTCAATTAACATATGGATCTTTTTCGGCAAAAAGAGATGAGAAGCCCAAAACACCTGCAAAGTACATAAAACAGATTTCACAAGTTGCAGACGACCGGCATAAGAGAGCAGCTTATTCTCCCAACTTTGAATCCTTGAAACCACCCGCTCTACCAACGGCGAACAATCACTTAAGGAAATTTTTGTGGTAATGAGAGGGATTCCAAGATACTTAAAAGGAGTGGAGCCCATTGGAAAGCCAAAACAGTTTCTAATCTGAGAGGCTTCATCAAATTGAACACCTGAAAGATAAATGTTGCTCTTATTCGCATTTGCAACCAGACGTGAGAGACCATAGAAAGAATTTAAGGTCTCTTTTAACACCCGAGCAGATTGATAATCACCAACACAAAATAAGAAGAGGTCATTAGCAAAAGCTAAATGTGCAAGCTTGATTGATTCACATCTCCAGTGGTATCTAAGGGCAGGAAGAGCTTGAATTTTCTGATGTAAAAGCCTAGAAAAAACCTCCATAGCAATAACAAAAAGATAAGGAGAGAGAGGGTCTCCTTGTCTCAATCCGCGATTACTAGGAAAGAAACCAGCAAGCTCACCATTGATGGCTACAGAGAAACTTGGGCTAGTGATGCAACATTTTATCCAACTAACCAAAGAGACTGGGAAATTGAAAGCCATAAGAGCATGAAGAATGAAATCCCAATCAACTGTGTCATAAGCTTTCAAAATATCCACTTTAATAGCACATCTCGGCAGACCCAAGTTCCTATGATAATTTTTAAGCAGCTCCTGCAACAATAAGATGTTATCACCAATTCTCCTTCCACCAATAAAGGCTGATTGAGATTGGCTAATAATAGAAGGTAAGCAAGACTTCAGCCGATTAGCCAACAACTTGGATATAATCTTATAAATTGTATTGCAGCAAGAGATGGGCCTAAAATCACTCATGGAGACTGGGTTGCATACTTTAGGAACCAACGTAATAATGGTAGCATTGAACTCTCGGAACAACCTGTGAGAACATAGAAACTCCTGGACAGCTTTAATAATATCACACCCAATGATATGCCAAGTCTTTTTAAAAAAGAAGACATTAAAACCATCAGGACCAGGCGCTTTGTTAGAATGAAGACCAAAGCAAACATCTTTAATCTCATCATCAGAAAAAGCACAACCAAGAGCAAATGATTGTTCAAAAGTAAGAGGATTATCAATAATATTCTAAAGCTCACCAAAGTTTGGCCTAGGAGAGGACCTAGAGCCATCAAATAAAGATTGGAAGAACCCAACAGCTTCTACTTTGATATCCTCATCAGGGCTAGCAACAGACCCATCCCCGCGGCAGATGGAGTTAATTCGGTTCTTGTGACGTCTCTTATTGACCACTTTAAAGAAATAAGATGTACACCTGTCACCCGAAGAGAGCCATTGAACCCTGGATTTTTGCCTAAAGAAACTTTCCTCACAGAGAAAGGCATTAGAGTAAGCCTGCAACAAGTCTCGCTCGGTCTGTCTGAGAAGAGGATCATTAGGATTAGAATACAAGTTCCTCTGGCAAACATCAAGAGAATCCTTAGTAGTAGTGACATTGAAAGACACATCTTGAATTTTCACACGATTAAGCTTTTTAAGCTCAGCCTTAATAATTTTAAGCTTCTTAGCAACCTGAAATTGATAAGATCCAACAACAATAGTGTTCCAAGCTGCCAAAACAATAGGAAAGAATCTTCCCTCTCAGCAAAGTAGTTGAAAAACTTGAAAGGAGGCTTTCTACCCTGGACTGGATTTCCAAGAGAAACAAGAGCAGGAGAATGATCTGAGATACCATGAGGTAGAAACTTAACTACACAATTAGAAAATTTGGAGAACCAAGCATTATTTCCCATAACTCTATCCAACTTCCTGTGAATCAGCGTACCATCATACTGCTTGTTGCACCAAGTAAGCTTACAACCAGAATAATTAAGATCCTCAAGCTCAGTAACGTGGATGCAAAAGCAAACTCATCCATAGCATTTGTCCTGACCTCATTTCCCCCATTTATTTCTGTAGTAAATCTCACAACATTAAAATCTCCCAAAACAAGCCAAGGAACATGCCCATGGCTATTAGAAAAGGAGGAAAATTATTCCATAGACGAGTACAATCGTTATCATCATTGGCACCATATACAAAGGAGACAAGAAATTCCTCATTACTATCCAGAATAAGAACTCAATGAACCACTTGGTCTGCCTCATCAATCATCGACACTTTAATAATAGAGGGATCCCAACCCACCCAAATTCTCCCAAGGTGATGGCTGGAATAGTTATGAAAGCAATCCCAATCTCCAAACACAGAACGAGTAATTGAGTTACAGCCAGAAGCTTGGACTCTAGTTTCAACTAACCCAACAAGACATAACTTATGAGAAACAATAAAACTTTTCACACCCAACTGCTTAGGGTTACCATTTAGGCCCCTAAGATTCCAACAAGCAAGATAATCATGAGAACCAGGAGAGATTAGTACCTGGGTAGAAGCTTTACCCTTACCACGACCCTTGCGATTAACCTTCTTTTTAGTAGGGACTTTTTTAACAGGAAGCTGCTCAACATTCTTCCGTTTAATTTTCATGGGACACTGAGAGTTATCAGGCGAAGCAGTATTAACCAAATCTGACAAAAGAACATCATCCTCCAAGTCAAGAGAGGCAAAAGTATTACTAGTGCCAACACCACCAAAAGAAGGGGCAGGAGTAAGTTGAACAGAGTTAGAAGCAGTATGCTTAGGGACATCAAAACTTCCCTTATCAACTTGGTCATCAGAGACACGACCTGATAAGACCGTATTGGAATTAGAATCAACAACTTGGTCACTCTGGCCATCACTCCCCACCACACCATTGAGAGTACCATTATGAGTTGGAGCTGCAACAACACCATTCTTAGTCCTGTTCTCAGAACTTAAAGGCAAACTTGCAACACGTTGAGGGTCCTGACTTTTCTCAGCCAAAGGTCGAGAGTGAGGGCACGATGCTCAGCATGCTCGAAGACTTTGCATTTTAAGCACATCTTAGGCCTCCACTGATACTCCACTCTAATCTCAACAATTTTGGGTTTTCCATCACCACACCCAAGATTAAGAATGAGGTCAAAAGTATCAACCAATTCTTTAGAGGCATTAACCTCGACACAGATGCGAGCATACGAAATTCTTTTCTTACTCTCGGTAAGAGAATCAACATAAAGAGGCTTACCAATGGCACTAGCAACATGGAAACCTTCTGCATTCCAAAATTCCAAAGGGATATTGAAGAATTTAATCCAAACAAGAACAGAAGAATGCCGATCCTTGCATAAAACCATCCCGGGATGCCATTTTTTCAGGATCACAGTCCTCCCAGAAATATGCCACGGACCAGATTCTAGCACCTCCAAACAAGAACCCTCATCCGAGAACTTGAAGA